>JAQAHW010000022.1:5000000-7500000 GCA_027580185.1 Tuta absoluta | reverse complement strand
GGTGGCACAAACCCAATTTCGTTGGCATGAATTCAATTTCGGTGACAAGGCAATTTCGGTGACCCAAATAACTCACCAAATACTATTGTTACATGTTTCCCTGTTGATATATTATATTCAAAATGTGTATCTTTTGCTATACAGCTACAAAAAATATCAAAAAAGCAAAAAATTTAAAAATCCACCGAAATTGACAAAAATATGCAGTTGTTGAAAATGACTCATTTATCACCTATTTATATTTGCGTGAAGCCATTTTGCACGTCTGCGCCAAACGCGGTTGACACTCGACTACAAGTGTGTTTGGATTGGTTTGGATTTCCTTGTAACGGCGGCGTGTCAAATTGTGCGAGAGTTTCTGACGTTTGCTTGAAGTGAGCTCTCTGTATTCGGCGCGCAGCCGCCAATACTTACTTTGTGTGTACCAGACCAGAGCAAATTCATTCGCATCTCGTGCTGTTGAATCCCTCACTGAAATCAGAATACAACTTTTTAGTATCCTTCGCTACCTCGGGATTCAATATTAGCACTCGAAGCAAAAATGACCTTTGCCCTCTTGTTGTACAAATAAATATTTAATACTTGCTTAACCACCCAACCAGGTTTTCAGATTCGCATTTTTTTCGCTTACCCAAGTAGTTTAATATTGCTCGGGTAAACAATACAGTAACAAAACAATCGCAATTTCACAGTCACTGAAATCTCGACGGAACGACATTCGAAACAATATTTCATAAAGACAAGTTTATATGAACAATAGGCAAATTATGCTCGAGTTTCGTAAGCCCCTTCCCAGATTCCGTGCACAACAAATTTTCAATAAGCAGTCCAAATTGAAATTGTTTCAAAGTTCTGACTTTGAATGATGCGCTGGTGTTATCACGCGCTGACATTCTCCAAGGAGGTTGTTCTGAGCATATACTTACTAATATTCACACACACATATCACGCTTTTATCCTTTGTGGGGTAGGCAGACATAAACGGCCGTTAAATACGGTCGCGACAAACGTTTCAGAAAAATCGTGTATCACCATAGTCAACCAAAGTGATACAAAATTGAAATACTTACACGTGAAACCCTCAATTTTCTTAGTCGCGGGAAAGAATTGTATTCAAAGCCACACATCACACAGTAACTGATATCCATTCTTAGATATTTGTTCTCGAAATGATTCTTGGAACTCTTTGAAACTTGTAGACTCGTTAACCCACGCGATATTATTAGAGAAACATTACGAAAAGGGCGGTTCACCCACTTGTTGACCGTCGCTGCGTTTTTTAACGCACCGTAACGCATGCGTCTGCCAGAAGAAAGGCAAAAGCGAATCCGATGTTAATTAAACTACTTGACAGGCGCAGCCGTAAACGGATCTTAGCCGTATTTGTATGGGAATAAGATCAAAAATCACAATTCCTTTTATCGTAACGCATCGTAGCCGTATTTGTATGGCAATGCGATCAAAATTTGCAATTCCTTTTGTACGACAGACGCATGTGTTATGGTGCGTTAAAAAAAAACGCAACCACTCAATGAAAGTTTGAGACAGTTGGATAGATAATTGCTAGGGTTATCAGTTATTAACCAATTAACCCTCTTTTACATAGCTAAGGTAAGTTTGGCCCCTACCCTAGAAACGAACTTACAAAAAACTAATGCGATTAAATCATTAACTAGCATTCAAACAAGTTCAGTTCAGGAGGAAAATTCCTCAAATCGTTTATTTCTGTTGCAAGCAAGCTACAAGCAGACTGAACTGAAATAAAATAAATTATACCATTTTCTTTACACCTTCCTTCCTTCGACGGTGCACTGCAATCTAATTATATGGAAGAAACTTGCTGCTTGCGGCGCAATCTCCAAAGTGGAGCTAAGAAATAAGCTCGTTATGGATAAGACTCTGGTTTTCTTTAAGCCAGAAGCCTTTTTAGCATACCTAACTCTTCCTCCATTTGCGCTTCTTGAATAGTAAGAAGCAAGTATGTTACGATGTGGTTAAACTTTTACTGTATGGAAAGAACAGAACATATTACTAGTAGAAGTAAAAACTTACGCTGACAACATTCTTGCCGTAGGGTCAAAATATATGAAGCCGCTCGGCCGCTGCGGCGCTAAAGCCGCAAGGACTTTAGTCGCCAATTTACAAGGATTTTCTGCGAGGAACTATAGATACTGCGATTCATAAATAATTTAACGCAATTCATTTGTATGATTCGTTGGGAACATGTCTTTGTAAGTATTAGACCGGGTCTATCGCGATAGTATTTAGGTAAATATTAGTAATTTACCTGTGTCCCGACGTTTCAATACAGTGTCATGTATTGTGGTCGCGGGTCAACCCGCGGTCTAATACTTAAAATGAGTGAAAGTGATCCCGAGTGCATAAAAAGTTATATGTCTTTGTAATATAGTGAGAAACTCTACTCATTATAATCTCTAAGTGACCTGTCAACAAACTTCATTATTGCCTGTATTTTTAAGGCATCTTCACAATTTGATGCTTGCAATAAGTGATACCTGCACTTTCCACTAGCAACCATTATTTTGCCGTTTGCCAAATCCAGACGAAAATTTTCACATCCCTCTTGCTCTTTGGACGTAAGCCCTGAACTTAAACAGTGTCTAAGTTGTTTGACAACTTCAAATCGTATAGAAAAATAATTAAGACGGCGTCTAAGTGCGCGTCTAACTTTTATGTCATAACACTGTTACTGAGTAAGACTCATTAAATTTTTTACTCTAATGATGTCTACCGCAAATGAAAAGTTTTTTTTTTTTAATACTTACATAAATCTGGCAATCTATAATATACATATCACGCCTTTATCCCTTGCGGGGTATGCAAAGCGTTAGCGGACACGTCTGGCAAATACTTTAGAGCAGTTTCAGAAATATCGTGGACCACAATACTGACAGGTTCTCAGCCTGTCACCTAAAATTGTAATACACACAAGATAAGCTAAGATTTATTATTATTATATATTATTATATTATTTATTGAATAAATTTAATTGTAAATAGGTACCTACACTTAGACAAAATAATTATGAGGTTTACCTATTGCCTGAACTAAGAATATGAATTCCTGTATCTCAGGTAAACAGATAGCCGGCATAACTATTATTTATTTGAAAGAAATAAAAGAAAAATACTGTACAAAAGAATTAACTTACAAAAACATATGATAAAATATAAGCATTCTAAAACTTAGTACGCATTAGTGCAAATGAAAATTACATATTTAAAAAAATAGCAAGGACCTTATATTGTCACTAAGCAATGATCCGCTGCGTCAGCAATGTTACAGTTATACTATAAAAAAATGCCATATCAAAAATAAAAAATGTCAAGCGTAATACAAATTCTAACTAAGCACAAATCGTATTCTAAAATAAAACTCTAATAATTCGTTAGCGATATGCCATTGGTAATTTTAGCAGAATTTTATTTTTACATAGAATTGCTCTCCCCTATGGTTAGTGACAAAATGGTTCTAGTGGCACTCTTTCTATTTAACTAAGGAGTCTTAGTTGAGTGACTTTTCTGGCTTGGCATTGGTCGTCTCCAGTTTTTAGGTTGCTAGGTTATTAAAACGCTAACACGTTGCACAGTGTCCAGGATGGTCTTTTTTGACACAGTCCTTGAAGCTGTGCCCAGTTCATCCACAGTGACCACAAGTGGGGTGGTCGGCCTTGCAAAATTTTGCTATGTGACCATGCTGATGACATTTTAAGCATCTGGTCACATGGGTGAAATCCTTCACAGGGCAAGAGGACCACATGAAAAATACATGAAACCCTCGAGTACCCAAGTCGCCTCTTACGAGACCCGTGGAAAAGACATGAAGTGATGCTGTTGTAAGGCGGCATCACACAGCAAACCTTAATAGTTATCAGAAAACATAAATTTACTCACCAACCTACGACGAGACTAAAGTTTCCTCTAAAAACAAGATGTCACCTCCATCTCGTTTTCCCAGTCTCCTTGTTTAGTCTCGGAATCGCACTGTGAATAAAAAGTTGCTGTTTTTTACAGGCGACGCTTGTTGGTTCAATTTTGAAATCCAATTTAGACTTACAGTCCGCTTTTTAAGCGTATCCTAGAGCTATTTGAGTCCGCCACAATGAGCAGGCAATGAAGTAATGAGTGTTTTGAGTTTGTATTTCAATCATTAGAAATTTTCTTTTGAAATAATTTTCCACTTCCCGAGACTTTCTTTGAAATGTTACGAAACTGTTTTGATAGGAAGTGTTATTGAAAGTTCGAAAGACTGAGTTCGTTTCCTCTTTAGAAGCAATCATCAAGTTAGTTACCTTTGAAAGTCGTACTTTCTTTTAAAATAATTGTTGATTAATATACCTTAGCCTATGATTCGAGTAAAAACAAGAAAGTGTATAGGTTATTTATTATTATTATTTATTTAAAAGACATATAAAGCATCAATTTTACTTCGTGCCGTTAAACCTTAGAAAAGTTTGTGTCGGCACTGCACATTCCTTAGTTATACAAAATAAATATAAAATAAAAAGACAAACCAATTTTCAAAGATAACCTAAACTTATAAGGGACGATAAGAAAATGTCGAGTTTCTTCTTTCAAGGTTCATCACAAATGTGAGTATTCTTTGCAAATGCGTTATACAATAGAAATACATATATTACGCCTATAGCCGGAGTAGGAAGTGCGTAAACATATACTCCACGTCTGACAATAGAATTAACCATAGTTAAAGAAGAAGAAGAAAAAAAACACATTTATTTCGGTCCACACAACACTACAACAAAAAATACTACATTAAAACTTAAGCTATCGTAAGTGACAGGTAATCAGTCTATTTCTTAAAATTGCAATCCACATGTAAGCCTCGAGACCGTTTAGTCGTCTCTTACGACACTCACGGGAAAGAAACGGGGTGTTGCTATTCTAAGCCGACATAACACGGCATAGAAGAGAGATCCAGAATGTATTTTTATGATGGATCCCTTAAATTTATTACTTGAGGTACAGCAGATAAGAACCAATCTTAATAAAGAAGTCGAAGGCAGTAACAAGAAATTTCTAGTTCGTTTTGCTTTGGCATACCTACTTTTTGTCGTTGTTTCATGTCAGAGAACAGTTCCCGCGAGGCGAGCATCGCAACGAAATACCTTTGCAAGGAGAAAACTGTGCTAGAGAAAACGGTTTATTAACGACTCAGTCCCGATCTGTCACAGTCCAGTTCGTCACGAATTTTTTTACTCATAAATAATGTGCAAGTTCATCAATCTCAATTTATGCAAATATCACGTCTAAATCCCTAGCATGGTAAGCACAGCGGAAACGGCCAAGAACAACGAACATTTACGCCACGTAGTTACTAGTTATTATTCTGTGGCCACGTCTGTAAAAAATTAAGGGTCATTCAGAAAATTATGTATCGCCATAGTGACAGGATTTCAGAGCAGCACCTGAAATTGCAATAATGTTTTTTTTTAATTTTTATTGAAGGAGTTTTGTCAAAATATGACAATGCCACTCCATTGTGCAACACATAGTATGAATCACAAAACAAAAAAGAATAAAGAAATAAACTATACTGATGGTACCCGCAGAAGGTGCTTTCGTCTTCAGCGAAGACTGAATGATAATTATGTATAGTTCAACTGTTCAACTGATCATCCCAGGTTTAAATGATTCCAACACAACGCTAGAGAAAACACAAGCCCGGATCATCATCAACAATTTTATCCGTATAATGAGTCTTTGGCAAGTGGTTTGGCGAGCGCAGTGCAACATGTTACATTCACTAAGAACGATGCTGCTCATTGCCTGGATTTATTCTTTAGTCGCTTTTTATGACACCCACGTGTCAACTTTGGGTGATACTATTCTAAACCGGCATCACACAGCAAGTGCCTGCGCTTAAGGTTAAGATGGATTGTGGCGAATCGAAACTAAGATATTTTTACTTATTTATTTATTTTTTAACTTTGTGACGAACCAACAGTGGCGAACCGGGCCAAACTCCGATCAACAGTTCAAAGAGAAAATAGCGCATGCACGAAGGCTTCATTCAGCTCTACTTCCATCGCGTTACGTCATATTTTAGTCACGTTTTATTTTTGTATACCACTCTTTTGAAAAAACATGTAATTGTATCAAGCCTACGCAGTTGACTTTGTTTTTGTTCTTTCAGATTTTTTGTGGAGAAAATTGAATTAGTTGATAAGTTTTTTTAGCAGATTAGCAGTGAGTGAGTTAGCTTAAGTACCAATCAACCTATTTTTGGTTACATAAATTCCTACATTTCTATAGCATAATACAATTGAAATCGTATTAGCTATTGCTTGTTCGGCCCAAGACGGCAACATACCGCCGAATCCTGATGCATTATATGCTCGCTAAAATTTTATTACTTATTATTATTTCTTGACATCTATCTCTACCTCTCTAAACGTATCATTGTTTAGGTATGATAAGCTTATTACAGAACAGTTTATCATTGTGAACCCTCCTACATATCTACGCACATTTCAAATCTATCAATCTAAAAGACTCTACGGAGAGAGAATCATAATTTTTATTCGCCTGGCTGTAAGTGATTTCTTTCTTGAAAGGTCGTAAAATAGTCCTTTTACTTTACCCATAGTA
Organism: Tuta absoluta; assembly: GCA_027580185.1. NCBI lineage: Eukaryota > Metazoa > Arthropoda > Insecta > Lepidoptera > Gelechiidae > Tuta > Tuta absoluta. The sequence continues at coordinate 7,493,371 of JAQAHW010000022.1, read as the reverse complement.
CCCTAGAGAGGTAATGAGATTTTATTGAATCTCCTCCAATCAACTTTTTGCCTCACGCCTGGAGGTCGATTTCTTAGTATCAGACATTTGACCAACATTCACATTCGTAATTCAGACTCTCACAAAATCCAATTCACTTTATTTCATATTTCTTAAAAATATGTATTGCTATTTTATTAAAATCTCTGAAACTTTTTTGTTATACGCAGTAATATTGAAAACCCCAACCACCATCCCTAGCAAAATTCATTAATTAAAAAAACCGATAATCTTCGACAGTGAAATGAAACGTAATTTAAAAAGTTATTGCGTTAAATTGTAGTCTTTGATCAAATGCTTACCTTGTCATTTGATTTTGACAATCAGCTGTTTTGGAGAGTATTAAAACTGATTTTAGGCTTGATACGAGTGGTAAGGCCACTCGTTGCGAATCACTCGAATTCACGTGAAAATTCACTGTAAAAAAACAGCAATTTTGGGATTGCGCATGAGAAAAGGGCCATTACTTGCGGGATTTTAATTACGAATACTTGTAAAATCGGGCTTAAAGCCTGGACTAAAAGTAAAACCATTTGATTCTCGGATTATTTCTTTTCTTTCGGTCGTATATTCTGGTTTTTCAGAAAAGTCTTAAAAATATATTTCTTTATAGTGAAACCATATAGTTATCAAAACTATATACTATATGCTTTTGGATTACAACAAATGTTGCATCATCAATGGTGTCTTTTAAAAATAATAATAGGTAAAACATAATTTTTACGGTATTTAACCTTTTTTTACACGACTGCCCAACAAAAAAAAGGAGTGTAATGTTTTTAGAGTTCATGTATGTATTTATGTAAGTTTGTAAGTATATATATGTGCGATTCTTTAAAAGACTGAAACTCGTCAACCACTGAATAGATTCGGAAGAATCCTTACATATCCTGAGTTAAAAAAAAAGAATTAAATATCCTGAGTGTCAAGGCTAGGCTTTACCTCAGAAAGCAGTCTTTTTTATTTTTTTATTTATTATGCTTGTTAAATTCTCTTTTATTACTTAAACCTGTTTTTATAATAGTAGTTTATGCAACTGTCATATAATGGGGGTCATTAGAATGCGTGTGTCTGTTTATCACACGAGGCGTAGCCGAGTGTGATAATAGATTGACACGAGCATTCTAATGCCTAATTATATGCAGTTGCATACACTATTTTATCTACACTCTAAAAAATTAACTCAGTTGAACACTTTTCCAAACGTCCGCCCCGGCGATTGCAAGGCCCGATACATGGTCAAATTCAATACGAGAACGTAATATGGCTTGATATGAATTTATGAAGATTCTTTACTAACAGTTGTTTAGATGTCGAGTCTCTACAGCAAATAACTAAACAACTGAACAACAACTGAACATCAATTGAACAACACTGAACAACAACTGAACAACAACTGAACAACACTGAACAACATCGAAATAACATTTGAACAACAACTAATCAACATCCGAACAACAACTGAACAACATCTGAACAACATCTGAACAACATCTCAACAACAATAGAACAAAAACCTATTAAAACAACTGAACAACATCCGAAAAATTACCATACAACAAATACTGTCAGGTGCGGCGGAAGATAGCAATTTGAGTATTGGAAAAAAAAACTTCGTTTCATTTCTCAACTTTATCGTATTAAGAGTTTTCTCATTAAGGCGAAATCTGGCCGAGGTAGGCGCGTTTTCAAGGGGGTGAAGCAGCCGCGCGGGCGGAGCAGGCGCGGGGTGTACCCCCCGCACGGGCAAGTAGCAAACGCAGCGTGTCAGGCTCCCGCGCACGAAAGTATAGGCGTGGGGTAAACGTGCTAATAATTGAACTATTTGTTTCATTGAAAGGTTGTCTTTTTTAATGTCATATGAAATACCTATTCAATGTTTATATTTTTTAGACATGTAAACCATGTAAAACTTTACGTAGTTCTACTACGTAAAGTTTTTAAATCAGTCATAGTTAGGTAGGTACAGAATTATTTATAAAGAAAAAATGTTTAGGGATTCGTATGATTATTGATAATTTATGTTATATGGGGAAAAATTCAAATAATATACATCAAAATGTAATCAAAATTCATTTACAGGACAAAAAAAATACATTCAAATTACGTAGTCTGTTGAAATTATCGAGGCGAGGCATACAAACGAACAGACATAGAAATAGAATTGGCAAAATAATAAGGGATTGAACTAAGGAAATCTATAACAGCCCCAATAAACAGGATCTGACAGTCCAGCGCCCACTTTCCTGGTTATTTAGCCGGTTTTTTAGAAACTCTCAGAGGCATCCCACGGGCTCGACGAGAATCTACCATTCTCATTCCGGGAGAATATGATTCTATTTAGTTTACCAAAAGTTGTCATATCTTTTTATATACTGTCTCCATTTCATCAGATTGTTTTCTCCATATCAAACACATATTATCTTTCCCGTCGCACGTAATTGTCCCTGAACTTGGAAAAACCAATTACTATTTTTAATTCATAGTAACTCGATCTTGCTTTTTATCATATTTCCATATTTGCACCTTATTTTATTTTATAGCATTTTGAATGCCATTTTTTAAGGCTTCAACTGGGCATTTCACTTCCACTGTGGTATCTTCACCCACGATTCCGAAAGGCGTAGCACCTATGAAGAGACATTTTTCATCAATATTCCACATTCCTCAATTCTCAAATTCTCTGGGCTGCTCAAACAAACTGTTGAGAAATCGGTGTAGTCGTCTGTGTAGGGATGCGAAAATGCGTTGATGACTCTTTCGATTGTCAGCACTAAACCGGCATTTTTCGTCTCCTCCTGTCACACTGACTGATGTCATCAAAGCAACGGCTATCGCTAACATAAACCGTCACCACTTCCACAGTGTTCTTTATTCTCTTTTAAAGTTGTTGCCGAGGACGATGTTAATAAACATATATCATCCATCAAATCTACTGCCGTGGGCAATGATGGTCTCTCCTCCCGTATGATCTCCCTTATCCTTATCGAACTCTTGCCAATCCTCACACACATCTTTAATTTCACTCTGGTAACGAGTTCTTTCCCCTCAGCATAAAAACGTGCAATTGTTATACCTCTCCTTAAAGTTTCCAATCCTTCATCGTTCTCCCAATTTCATCCCACTTCCATGCTACCATTCCTATCCAAGATCCTTGAACACATTGTCCACAAGCAGGCATCTGACTTCAACACATCTAGAAGTCTTCTTTCTACGTATCAGTCTGGCTTTCGTGCTGCTCACAGCACTGTGACAGCACTTATCAAAGTCACCGACAATATTCACCATACCATGAAGAATAAGCCTTTGACTATTCTTATTTTACTTCATTTCAGTAATGCCTTCAACTCAGTTGATCTTTCAAAAAAACTACCAAAAACCTTGGTATTTTACTGGATTCCACTCTCGATTCTGGACTGCGCAGGTCAACGCTGTCAGCAGTAAAGTATTTTTCTCTTTTCTTTCGCTTTAATACCTTCAAAATTTCTTGCCTCTTAAAACTAAGATTACTCTTGCTCAGACACTTCTCCTCCCCCCTTTAGACCACGCCGACAATTGCTACGTGGATGCCACTGAGGAGTTGTTTGGTAAACTTGAGCGTCTCCAAAACCTCTGCATCAGATTCATTTTCGGCTTACGCAATTAGGACCACAGTTTGGCTCACAACTCAAATTGAATCGTTAAAATAAGTTGTACGGAACCGTCCTCACTTATCGAGTCCAACTCGCACTTTACCGGTCTTTATCTATCCACACTAATATTACAAATGGGAAAGCCTGCTTGTTTGATTTGCCTTTCTTCTCGTCGCAACGGAGCGGTTTAATGTAAAATTGAACCTCCCATACAAGGTGTACTAGCCGGCCTAGTCAGTCAATTTGTATGGGAACCATATGTTACTTGAGCTAATTTGTTCCTTATTCTCAGACTGGTGTCTGGTAGGCATTCCATGGTTTTCGCTATCGGTCACTAGTTAAATTTCACCCTATACAATAGTAAAGTTAGGTTGTACGGAACCGTCCTCAGCTATCAAGTCCAACTCGCACTTGACAGGTTTTTATCCATCGAAGCGTATTAGTTTGATTGTCCTTCCTTGACGTTGTAATTGTAACGTCACGTTGCGTTGGGTTGACTGTGAGGCTGGAGTGACATAGGCAACTTTTTTTTTTCTTTGGAAAAATATCTTTTCCTACGGGAAAAACATCACGCCGTGGGTGAAGCTAGGTATAAATAAATTGTTATGTTTACCATACATAAGGTAGTCCTTGCAAGGTACTTCTACCCCAATTAAAAAAAATATCTTGATAAAATTGGTAAATATTATGCCGTGTGATGCCGGCTTAGAATAGCATCACCCCATTTATTTCCCATGGGAGTCGTTAAAGGCGTCTAAGGTACTCGAGGGTGTGTACTGCAATCTTAGGCGATGTGTTGACAACCTGTCACTATGGCGATACACAATTTTTGCGCATGACCCTCAAATATTTGTCAGACATGGCGTAAATGTCCGTTTTTTGCGGCTGTTTACGCTCTGCCTACCCCGCAAGGGATTATAGGCGTGATAATATATGTGTGTATGTAAATATTACGCCGCAAACTACCTAACCCTCTGTTTTTTATAGCAAGGCTTGGAGAGCTTTATTTTTTTTCTTTAACTTGGCATTTTCTTCCCAACTCACTAAATGTCGTAAATTATCTCCGCGGCTGGAAAAAAATTGTACATGTCTGCTTCCGACGAGGCTCAGTGGCCGACTGAGGGGTGCGGGCGCGGTAGAAACCGTCGTGCCCGTGCGCAAACCGAACATACTTTTGTGTTTAAGTGTTCTTTTTTAATAATAATAAGTAGAAAATTGAAAAACTAGCTCCATACGTTGATTACACATACAATAAGGAAGAAAATGACATAAAATACATTTTGAAATATTGGATACTGACTGGTCTAATGGTAGAGGTTTTTAGTCTAAGAAACAGGCCAAAAACCGCAAAATTAGAGCTAATTTTACGATTTTTTTCTATCGAGAAAATTTTAACTAATCGTGTTTTGGGCCCCATAGTTTTGTAGCATATATCTTGAAATAGTCCTGAAAATAATTACGTCTCGTGTTTTTGAGATTTGAAGAAATGGCATTGAAAACTCCGAACACTACTCCGCCTTTGCTCGGTAGATTTCTAAGGCCACCTCACCTTAAGTCATTACGCTTCTGTAATTTATAGTAAACCCTTTTTATAGGCAGAATGCATAAAGTAGGTCATTATGCATCTGTTTTCGAATTCATAATTCGAACATTATGAGACGAGTTTAGATAAAAATACATAAGCGTTGTAGGCATTATTAACATCATTTCAGATTGACTTAGGTGGTTCTCCCGCTATGGCGACCTGACAGACCTATTATTGACGCATCTTTAGAATTCGAAATTTCGTATTCCTATAGAATAAAAAAATTATATCGTGGTAGACTGTTACGCTGCAATTTAACCAAGGTGTTTGACAGACTGCCGTGTGATGACGGTTTATAACAGCATCACCCCAAATCTACTCGAGTGTGTCCAAAAAATCTTCATGAATCCATCCAGGGAATTGGTAGCAACGTTACCTGTGAATGCTACATTTGCACTGCGCTCCTCAATCCGCTAACTAAGCGTGGTGAGTATGGCAATACCTCCTAATAGGGGGAGGCCCATGTCATGCATTGAACTGTTGGGGCTTTTAATGTATGTATATGTAATGTTTGACAGACGTATCCGTCAGTCCGTCATAGTGTGAGATTCGACTAAGGTTCGGAAATTTTGGTACACAAAAAAATATTAATTATCGTCATGTCTATGTATTAAAACTTTCCCGAATAAATAATCACTGGTAATCATAATTTCTATTCATTCCTATTGTATAATTGTATTGGTTTAAGGTACTGACTTTTTTGACTAGGGGTAAGCTTAAAACCAGCAGTGTGCTGTGCCTACACCCATTTCAGCTCATAGTGTATATTTGTACTGAATTTATTGATTGTTGTGCCTAAGATGTGATGCGAAATAAATATATTTGTATTTGTATTTGTATTTGTATTTGTACTGTGCGTATCGAAGAGGCCTACTTATAATTTGCCGCCCCATAAAACTCGACATTAACATACATACATACATGATACATACACATATCACGCCTTTATCCCTTGCGAGGTAGGCAGAGCGTTAACCACCAACCACCAAACCAAAGTTAAGCCACGTCTGAAAAAGATTTCAGGGCCGTTTCAGAAAAATCTTGTATCACTAGAGTGACATGTTGTCAGCCTGTCTCCTATAATTGTCATACTCATGAAACCCTCAAGTTGAGTTTGCCGTATGATGCTGGCCTAGAATAGCGTCATCCCATTTTTTACCCATGGGTGTTGTAAGAAGCGACTAAGGGACTCGAGGGTTAAATGTTTAATGCAATTTTAGGCGATGGGCTGACAACCGGTCACTTTAGTGATACACAGTTATCTGATTGACCCTCAAACTTTTGTCAGACGTGGTGTTTATATCCGTTTTACGGCCGTTTGCGCTCTGCCTACCCCGTAAGGAATATAGGTGCGATTTATGTATGTATGTAACCCTCAAGTATCTTAGACTCCTATCACCTCTAACGACACCCGCGGGAAGGAAATGGGGTAATGCTATTCTAAGCCGGCACCACTTCATAATAAAAACGTCAAACAACATTATTTTATATAAGATACTTATTTTTCTTAAGCAAAATAGAGCTAGTATTTGAATACCTCACAAAAGAACCTTTGAGAACGAGATTCCACGTATATCCTTATTACCTTGCTAAGAAAAATATCTGGTTCACGTATAGGAAAAATACCCAGTTCATACCTGGGTAACCAGCACGTACTAAACATTTATCAGGGTTCTGTGAGAAATCTGGCCTCGCACGGTCTGGAATAAACCTATCACTTAATACACACACACCTAACACGCCTATGATCCCTTGCGAGGTAGGCAGAGCGTAAACGGCCGCTAAAACGGGCATTAACGCCAAGTCTGACATATAGTTAAGGGTGATTCGGAAAATTGTGTATCGCCATTGTGACAGGTTGTCAGCCCGTCGCCTAAAATTGCAACACACACCATCGACTCCTTAAGTCGCCTCTTACGACTCCCACGGGAAATAAATGGGGTGATGCTATTCTAAACCGGCATCACACGGCAACTTAACCTTTTTCTTATATCCTTCAAAATTGCGTTCCCAAAGTAGATGAGTTGACGTACCTTTAAAATTTATTAGTGTGATGCAGGTTTTTAATAGCACCACCCTATTACTTCTTATTCATTTTCTACCCTTGAGTGTCGTAGAAGGCAACTAAGGGATGAATCTAGGGAATGGGCAGCAGCATTCCCTGTGAATGCAACATCATATACTGCGCTTCCCAATCCGCCTGACAAGCGAAGTGTGTAATATAGAAATACCCCCCAATGGGGGAAAGCCCATATCCAGCTGTGTTAACGAAGAGACAGCTATTAAAAATGTTTATTTAATAGAGGGAGATATTATTTGTTTTTGCTTCACCAAATTTGTGTTTGATGTCGGCTTAGAATAGCATCACCCCATTTTTTTCCCGTAGGTTTCGTAATTGGCGACTGAGGGACTCGAGGGTGACATTTGTATTGCAATTTTAGGTGATGGGCTGATTAGCGACAACCTGTCGCTATGGCGATACACAATATTCTGAATTACCCTCAAATGTTTGTCAGACGTGGCGGAAATGTTCGGTTTCTTTACGGCTGTTACACTCTGCCCATCCCGCAAGGGATATAGTCGTGATGTATGGATGTTGCAATAATGTCCTATCATTTAATTTGTCTGCTATCTAATAAATTGAAAACCCTCGACCGTGTACGTCGCCTAAGTGAAATGTTTTCTTTCGGCTGCTCGATGTTTTGACAAATGCCTGCTGGCCTTCCCTTCATTCACATGGATTTGTATTGCTTGTTTCGCTTGTGTGAGTTGCCTGAAACTTTTCCTCAGTGATACAATACATTGCAAGCTTTCCCCTGTGACCGTTGCCTTGCTAAAATTCCGTTTACCTGGCACATGCATCATCCAACACAATGTTCCCCTTTCAAATTAAAACAAGCGTCGCAGCTACAGCCCAACAATTGCCCGGCTATTGATTCATTTACAATGATTTGTCCAGCTTGTGTCGAGTGTGTGAACTGCCAAAAACTGGTCCTCAGTGACATAATATATTTCAAGCTATCACTGTAACCGTGGCTTTGCTAAAATTTCGTTTACCTGACACATGCATCATCCAGCACAATGTTCCCCTTTCAAATTAAAACAAGCGTCCAAGCCACAGCCCAACAAATGCCCGGCTATTTATTCATTTTAACTGATTTGTCCATCTTGTGTCATTTGTGTGAACTGCCTGGAATTGGTCCTCAGTGACACAAGATATTGTAAACTCTAACTGTGATCGTGGCCTTGCTAAAATTCCGTTTACCTGGTTCATGCATCATATGCAACAATGTTCCCCTAACAAATTAGCACAGGCGTCGCAGCCACAGCCTACTGCTTTGACAAACGCCCAGCTATTAGTCTATTCACACGGATTTGTCTTGCTTGTGTGAACTCTCTGAAACTGGTCAGCAAAGAGCAAAAGGCGGTTCACCCATTTGTCGTCCGTTGCTGCGTATTTTTAACGCGCTGTAACTCACGCGACTTTCAGAGGAAAGTAAATTGCGAATTCCTAAATTATTCAAATACAAATACGTCTACGTTGCGTTTACGGATGCGACTGTCAATTCGTTTGACAGACGCATCCGTAACGCACCGTAGCCGTATTTGTCTGAAGTGATAAAAAATTACGGTGCGTTAAATAAACGTTGCGACGGACGACAACTGAGAGAACTGCAAAAGACCGAATGCCGTGATTTGGAGTTAAAACTATAACGTAATAGAATGAATTGACATCGTGAAAAAAAAGAATGAAACCAAACTTATTCGTAAGTAAAACTCTTTTGTAAGAACTTATTTCTGAATTTAGGTAGTAGTGAATAGTACTTGTTGATGTTTCTTAATATCATTTTGTTTTCGAAGCATTAAAGCGTATCCGTATATTTTTGTTGTTAAAGAGCAGACGACCAATTCAAAAATACGAAAGTTTCTTGTTAATTTTCATCTATTTCTATACATTGCATCATTATTGAAAAGGTCTTGCTTTCATCAAACATGAAACTGAATCTCAACTGTAGGCACGTAATCTGATGCTCAGAAACCATTACACACCTTCCGGTAATTAATACACCTCACACCTGCATTATGTGACGTCAGTGGCGCCTTTGTAGAATCGAGATAAGTCGTGACGTCACTGAGCTGGGCCAGAGCAATGGTTTTAAACAAACACGAGGTAGACGCATGCTTTGAATTGGTACAATTTGAACCCTTCTGGGTCAGTGAGTCGTCCTTTCCGGATACATTTCAGTCGTTTTTGCAATTCGTGAATTCAAAAGTTCACTCTGCGTAGTATTGGGAAGATATCAATGACACAGCACGAACTTAACTACAAAAAAGGTAAAACAACTTAATGTTTAATTCAATAGATTTTGTTTTATTGATTCAAAATTTCTTTACCGAATTATTCTTCGATATTTATTATTTATTTAATCGTATGCTAATGTAATGACTGTGAGTATCTGAAGCCACATTAGACAATGGATGGTACTAAGATACTTAATTAAGTTGTTTTTGAAATAATAATTTGGTTCATTAATATCAAAGTTCGCCGTGTGCCGGTTTACAATAGCACCCACCTCAATTCTACCCATGGGTGTCACAAAAAGCAACTAAGGCAATAATCATTCAGGAAATCGCTAGCAAGGTTCCTTGTGAATGCAACATCTTACACTACGCTCGCTAATTCGCCTGCCAAGCGTAGTGAGTATGGCAATACCCCCCGACAGGAGGAGGCCCATGTCCAGCTGTGGACTGTTGTAGTTGTCATTATATCAAGTAACTCTGGCTATGACTGGCTATGACTATATTGGAATCTCATGGTCGGTAAAAAAATTGGGACTTCGTTTTTTGCGACTGTAAGCGATAACATTACTGTTAAAAATATATTGTTGTTAAACGTTAAAGCATGTAAAGGTCGCAGCTTTTTACCGATTGTACCTACCCTTTTATTGGTAACTATGCATGGTGTGTTGCCGTGTGATGCCGGCTTAGAATATCATCACCCCATTTCTTTCCCTTGTTAGTCGTAAGAGGCGACTAAGGGACCCGACACCGTATTGCAATTATAGGCGATGGGCTGACAGCCTGTCACTATGGTGATACACAATTTTCCGAATGACCCTCAAATGTTTGTCAGACGTGGCGTAAATGTCCGTTTTTTTGTGGCCGTTTCCGCTCTGCCTACCCCTCAAGGGATAAAGGCGTGTTATATGTATGTATGTATGTTGTTGTTAAAAGCTACTTAGGGATAATCATCCAAGGATTCGGCAGCAGTGTTTCCTGTGAATGCAACATCTAACAGTGCGGTCGCCAATCCACCCGCCAAGCGTGGTGAGTATGGCAATACCCTCTGATTAGGGGGGACTGTCAAATATTTGTCAGAGAGATTATAGGTATGATATGTTTATAAACGAGAATTCAATTACGAGTAATATAGATTTACTATTGGATGTGTTTACAAGTACATAAAAATATGCAATTACCATACGGAATACTTTTACTATGCCTGAATAAAGAAAACTTACTGTTGTTATGCCTGAATAAAGAAAAATAAATAAAATAAAATCAATTGTTAACAAAAACTTGAATAAATGAACCTAGATTCAACAAAATATAAAAAGACCAATCTTCAATTAGGTAGAGACCTACCTACGTAAGTTAAAGGAAGGTAAGGTTTGTACAAATTTTCGGGATGCGGGTTCGCCTTTTCACATCACTGGCAAACCTTTAACATGACGTATCATAAACCACGTCTATCGTAGGGCGGTTGAAGGGGAGAAAAGTGTGTTTCCCAAAGGCTGACGGATTACCGAGACTCGTGGGGATAGTCGGTATGAGGGTGATAAACTCTTTGATGTTAGCGCCTTTTGGTGACTTGCATGTTGATTAATTTGGTCCGGTTCATATATTGTATTGTGACATCAAAGTCTGTTAATTTACAGTTTATACTGCTACGTCTTTGTTAATTAAGTAATTTTTATTTAGAATAATATACCATATATTTTCTAGTACAAATACCTAAATAGATATATTTTAATATCAAAATTTAAATAAAAATATAATAGTCAACTTATTAACTTAAAATGTCACTCGGACGTTCCCGGTCCAAAGGTGCCCATCACACTACTGGCATTACCACGCTGGATGGCAATCGCTAGCCTTTGGACAAGGAATTTTTTTGTTACAATAATTATAACGGTTTTATCTGAAATCTTTTTTATTATGTATGACAAACAAAATCTAGCCGCTCGTGGTTGTAGTTCCAAGTTCATCGCTAGTCTATGTAACAAACAACTCCGTAGGCATGTAATTTACAATTGTTTTTGAAGCGCTACCATAGTGGCGATATCAGAGGGCACGGACAAACCATGACAGGTTTTTGTTGTTATATTTATCTTTCTTTTTTGTAAATATTTTTATAGATGATAATCTTAATTCCGCATCATTAATAAAATAATAATACCAGAAGCATCTCGATTCATAATAATAGTAAACTCTTACATTAGCATTTTTAATTAAATAATGATATCAGAAGCATGAGGATTGGCGCTGTAGAGAGGAGGCCTATACCCTGCAGTGGGTGGATGTGGGCTGAGGATGATGATGAGGATGATGATCAGAAGCATCACGAGTTTTAATTCAAGGGAACGATTCCAAACTTGTTTTTCAAACAGTAGTTGTGGGATTTGTAGGACACAAGTTGCTCACTGCGAGAGACCATCTCTTAGAAAGAGCTGAAAATGAGAAGAGGTAGGGTCGGGCATCGGTAATCAAATGGTATTTTACTCAAGTTTTACCGCTATTTATATAAAATTGCAAAGGATAAAATGATTTTGGCAAGGAATAGAGGTTACTCACAAATCGAAGGGTTTGGTAACGAAACTTTACACAATTAGTTCTTAATTTACATGCCATAATTGGTAAAATATGTGATACTAATTATATTAATGTAACATCTGTAATTTACCATGTTTTATGTGAATAAAGTTCTGTATTCTGTATTATAATCTCTAGTTACCAGTGGTAATACAAGCTTTACATTAATCAACAGGAGACACGGGATATCAAATAAAATATGATGCAAAACTATGTTCTTATCAATTCCATTTCTTGTTTACAAACCTCGAAAAATTTGCAGAAGATAATTTCTAAAGCCTATTACTACATAAAAGGCCTCTGACATGGTTGTATAACGACCGCCGTCTAAGTAATCATAGAATGTAACCAGTAGCGACGCGGGTTTATCGGGTTGTTCATCGACTCGGTGTCCCGCACGAAAAAAAAGAAAATGATGGGATTATAAAAGGTGCAATTAATACTTTATTTTATACATACACACATTGGTCCCACAAACACAAGCTTACACACATTGATAGTAAAATAACAAAACATAAGGCTACAAGAAAGATCTTAACGAAGTTGACTCAGTCAATCAGCTATTGAAACAACAGACATGGACAGGATGGCAAACAACCTTTGCAAATACTCCATAGGCCTCCAGAATGTATGGGCCTGTGTTATGAGAAAAAATACACTGACCCATGGAGAGAAAATATCTGATAATATTGACTATTACTTACTACCTTGGCTGTCCTGATGGAGCAGTGGCTTGTACCCCTGCCTGCTACGCCGAGGGTTGGGATTACAATCCTCACAGAATACAAGTATTTTTAAGTTCCTTCTCAAATATGTGCCTGGGTGTTTTCTATGTATTGTGTGTATTTATTTACAAAAAAGAAAGTATTTTTGTATTATATCAGCTATCTAGTTCCTATAGCACAAGCTTTGCTTAGTTGCCGTGTGGTGCCGGCTTAGAATAGCATCACCACATTTCTTTCCCGTGGGTGTCGTAAAAGGCGACGAAGGGACTCGAGGGTGTGTATTGCAATTTTGGGCGATGGGCAGACAACCTGTCACTATGGCGATACACAATTTTCCGAATGGCCCTCAAATTTTTGTCAGACGTGGTGTAACTGACCGTTTTTTGCGGCTGTTTACGCTCTGCCTACCCCGAAAGGGATAAAGGCGTGATATATGTATGTATGTATGTTTGCTTAGTTTCAGGCTAGATGGCGCTGTGTGAAATATTTATTCACCTTCATACACATATCACTTGCGGGGTAGGCAGAGCGTCAACGACCGTAAAATACGGTTGCTATCGCCACGTCTGACAAATATTTTAGGGTTGTTTAAAAATCCGTGTATCACTATAGTGAGAGGTAGGCAGTCTGTCGCCTAAAATTATAATACAAATGAAAGCCTCAAGTCCCTTCATTGCCTTTTACAGCACCTGTGGGAAAGAAATTGGGTAATACCAATCTAAGCCGGCAGCAAACGGCCACAATCTATTTATCTCTTTACAATCTGCTAAACTTTGTCACACCTTGGACACTGACGCTCAAATGTATGAAAGAAACGCGTTGCTACGCATACAGTCTAAGCTCGCGTAGGTGAACGCGGACCATGCTTGTGTGTGTGAGACAACATGTCAGGGTTGCCGCCATTTTGCGTTCGCGAATCGGGAATGCAATGTGCGGCAGTATGAAATGACCTTCGTTCACGCATCCTTGCTAGCCGGTGTCTGAGCGTCCTCCGAGCGCGGGTGGGCGGCGCTTGTAGGGGGAGGCAGGGAGTGACCATACTGTACGCTAGTACTATTAATTATACTGTGACTTTGTCCAGCAGCAGATCTTGTAGATTGGTGAATGGGAATCAAATGAAACCTGAAACGATCTTCTCTCTAAAGATGAAGCAAAACCACTTAGTTTCGATTTACTTCTTTATCTCCCGTAGTCACTGACCCGGTCTTTTGTCAAGCCAATATTAGACTGCCGTTTGGAACTGCTTTAGGAAACTGCGCAGAAGTAATGCACAAATGGAACTAGATTGGGTTTACTTGCCTCACTTGCCTGCGTGCCAATGCGGTAGTACAAATCAAATAGCGCACTATATCATATCGATAGGTACCGGGCAATTTGTATAAAACTCAAATTTTTAAACTTTTACGCTCGAGCAGTTTAAAGCGAAAAATTAACAGTATTTCAGCAAATCTTATTTATTTTTCTAGCTTTTATTGTTTCTGTAAAACATTCACTATGGCGATACACAATTCTCCAAATGACCCTCAAATATTTGTCAGATGTGGCGTAAGTGTCCGTTTTTGCGGGCGTTTACGTTCTGCCTACCCCGCAAGGGATTAAATGCGTGATATGTGTATGTAAAACATTCTCCATATTCAATTTTTATTTTTTTTCTAATATTCCTGCTGTAAATTAAAATAAATGTTGCTTCATACAAAATGATCTTTATTTTACTTTTGTTTTGTTCCAGGCTAAATGACTTAGGTACCCGTCTGGGTAATTTTTTCAAACTCCATCTTAATTGATACCACCAAGCTAAACCTGTAATGTATGATTAATTTAATTATAAAGCCAGCTTTTTTCAATCAATTGGTAAATTGACAAAGAGGTTCAATGTATTAAGCTATAAGTAATACTATCCTACATTGCATTAAGTTAATATCCTTTAAGCGACATTCAATTAAGTATACATTGAGAAGGAATAGCTAAATGTATTTTTTCTATACGGTCACGCTACCTCTCCTGCTCCAGAAAAAAGAATTTAAGTGATTATTTGATATTTCATTGTGAGAGTTTACGTACAGAATTCTTTAATATATCAAAAATATCATCATACATTGCGGCAAAATGGAAACCAGAGATTTGTTTTCAAAAATACGGTTTTACGAGTATTAAGCGACTAAAAAGCTCTCCGATTGCCACCAAAATCAACTCAATTGACAGAAAAAATTCCAAATATTTATGAATTTCTATATCGCAAAAAATTGCGTTTAATACAAATAGCCCGGAACCCGCCGTTATAGTATTTGCATGCTACACATAATACAGTATGTCAATAGCAGATTTTGAAGCAATTTTTACCAGTTTACCTAAAAATATGACAAATGAAAAAGAACAATAAGCAGGGTTCATGTTCAAAGAGCCTTGGATAACTAAGCTATCAATATTTGAATTTGATGAGGCAATGCGGAAGGACCTAATACCAACAAATTTATCGTAAGGTTGTGTTTGAATTTACATAAAAATTGGTTGTGGTTATTTTGAAGATCACACTAAAAAAATTATATTGATAATACGAAAACGGTTAGCCATGTCTAACCTTTTTCGTATTAACAATATTATTTTTTCAAGCTGTTTCACAGCGTCAAATTGTATGGAATAATACTTTGAACAGTGTCTAAACGCGCGTGTAACTTTATTGTAATAATACCGTAGAAGTGTGCGATTGATCGTGTTTTTGTGATAAATGTTGTTGTTGTTGTTGTTAACCAATTTCGAAATCACAAAGCATGTTCCTTTAAAGGCTTTATCTGACATAAATAAACAAGCCAAGGTTACAGAAGCAATCAACTGTTGCTCTATTTACAGTAGGAACCGGAAACCAAACAGGTTAAAAGTTTAATTGAATATAAATCTATTCTGTGTGGCAGAACCAAATTGTTGTTGTAACTCGATCACTTATTTTCAATTCTATGGTTAAGACGAAAGGAGTGTGTTGAAGTGCAAACGTAATTTTGCGAAGAGAGATGGAAGGCCCTCAATATTGCGAAAGGGGTCGATTCGAGTGCTTGTTTTAAATATATGAAACAGCAATTAGGAAGCGGTAGAACACTTTTTTTGTTAGGAAACACCTTGTAATGTAACTTTTTCATCAGATTTAATGACTCAGGGATTGAAGTTATGAGGATTGCGTGTATTTTTTTAACTCCTTTTTGCTGTTTTTTTTTCGAATTGAATATTCCTAATTATGTAAGCAAAAATCTGTAAAAGAATTGGGTTATACCTGCGGATTTGTTCTGAAAACCTATGATGTTAAATTTGTTAAATTCTGTCATTAAGCAGTAGGTATGCAGTATAAATTCTTTCCTAATTTTTGCGAACAATAAATATAGGTCCTTTGTGCCTTTGTCTGTAGATATGAACGTTAACTATTATAAGCTCTATTATGTATCACTTAGGCTTATAATCTCATGTTCACCCGAATGCTTGACCAGTGAGTCGAGAATTAGCCACTCAGCCAGCAAATACCCTTCTACCAAATGACTTCTTCCATGATGGTGGGCAGGTGTCCAATAAATATGTTTCAATATCAACTATTGACTACACTTTGATATTCACCTTCAAATGCTATCTAATTATCAACGTTATCTATCTATCTATAATAGCCAATGCACACAACACTCAAGATAACCGTAAGTGGTTTGATGGATTAGGGTATGCCGTGAAGAGTATAATACATTTACAGACATCTTACTTCCGGATTTTTTTTAGATTAAAGACGCACATATTATTTTCTACATTCAATTAATACATACATACATCACGCCTGTTATCCCTTGCGGGGTAGGCAGAGCGTAAATGGCGGCCAAAAACGGCCATTTACGCCACGCCTGACAAATATTCGAGGGTCATTCGGAAAATTGTGTATCACCATAGTGACACGTTGTTAGCCCATCGCCTAAAATTGCAATACACACCCTCGAGTCCCTTAGTCGCTTCTTACGACTCCCACATGAAAGAAATGGGGTGATGCTATTCTAAGCCGGCATCACACGGCAAAAGAAATTTAATTAATAACCCACTCTTTTTTATGACTGGTCACTACGATTAGCCCGGTACTTTGAAACCTACACCTGACTGGATGGTGTGGAGCGAGTGCTCACCCGGAGGAGTTTTTGTGGTTGTTTAAACAACTAGCCCAATAGGGCGCGATTGGGCTTAGGAGTTGATTTGGGAAAACGGATCGGACTGAGGGAAGAACGACTCAAAGTTGGTTCAGTAATCAGAAAACAATTTCACCAATGTCTTTTAGATCATACATTTGTTTTACGATCTGTAGCTTTATATAACAAAATTACTCACGACAATATCAAATCAGTATACTTAACCATTATTCCTCATTCCAAATGTAAAGGCGTATGTAAGTATTATAATGCATGATTGGCATATGCTCGCAGTAATCTTAAGTTCCTTAATTAAATTAAGAAGTTATCCCGTTCCATTGAGAAGCTAATTTTGGCAATGGGAGTCACTGATTTAATTTCATTAACAAGTTCAGACATTGTCTTAAACTGTAGTGGAGTTGGTTTTATTATATGCAATGATACCTTACTTTGAATCGCTACTTAATTAAAGGTGAAATTTAAAATTTAAGAATTTTGACCTGGACATGTGCTGGAGCCACTTAGGGTTAATCCTTTCAAGCAGATAAAGACGTGTTGGAGTAATCGGTGAGCATACCGTGCCCATTTATACATAACATATCATTGTTTAAGTTACAATTAAATTCAGTACAAATATTCTAGAATGTGTTCTACTTATAAAACTTTTCCCAATGGGTCGAAATAATAAAATAATGGACCTCTCATACCAAAATATTCAAAATATGTGCCATTTTTTTGGAAAAATCTTTGGCAGAAGTTATTTAGTTTTACAAATATAACTAACTCCCCCCTTAATTTACTATGCACTAAATTTAATAGGATTTAGTGCATATAATAATATAGGGTGAAATTTTACTGGTGAATGATAGTGAAATCTCAAGTCGTGCTGGTGATAAGGGATATTTTTCCCTAAGGAACAAAGGTTTTAAAATATGACAAAATTATATTGAGTTTTCATGGTAATTCAAATCAGCTGATCGGCAATTTTGTATGATAGGTCCAAATAAATTTTTCGTATTTCTTCCTATGTTCACGAAGAAAAATTTACCTTATCGCCAGTCCGTTCTCTGTTTTCAATGTCGGCCACTAGTAAAATTTCACCCTAACGAACTTCAAACCTTGATACGGATGTTGTTAATAAATAACCATAATTGTCAAATAAATGCGGTTTATACAAAATTATCATGTTGAATTAATGTTTAAACAAGCACTGTTTTAATTAATGATTCGTAGTTTAAATAATTTTGCTGATCAAAATTGTATAACAGATTTACAAATTTCGACTAAATATTAAAAAAAACATACATGGCTCTGTGGAGTAGATTTTATTCAAAGTTTGTTATATATTTTACATAAAAACAATATTTACCGTAACTATATTTAAGAAATGACAGATTTCATAATTGGATATCATCACCTGCGAAGTAAACTTTTAGATAGGCTGTCCACACATTCCATATCAATAATAAAATTATATGTGTAGGAAGCCATAGATCCGTGGGAAATGAATATGACTACTCTCGCAGAAAAACTTTGATACCATATTGAAACAATCTGAAAGCGCGTGAATTTTGTTTCTTTGTTCCTAATAATTGATTATGGAGTTAGACTTCTTGGTACCAAATCGAAGCGAGCATGTGGAGCACGAAGGGCGAAAACGCTGGGCTCAAATCGCTTTGGAGTAACGTTCTGGGGACGAAGAGTGAACCGTCTCAGCAGCCACGCCAGCCCCGCCAGCACTTGCAGACGAGCGAACCGCATTCCTGGAAATATGACATTTACAAAGATGTTTAATTTCTGTGCAAATGATCCATTTTGTTTTAATGAGAGCAATACTTCGAGACCCTGTATCGATGCCTCCTTATGTTATCGTATTTATTTAATACCATTTTTTTAATCTTCCCGTGTTAGGTATACAATTTTAGAAAACTTGCAATTTTAGAATGATTTAGTCGCTGAGTATAAGTTGCAAAACCTAAACCTAACCGAACCTAACCCGGCACGACTCAGATCCTACCCCCAGTAGAAAATCTTGCATTTTTCTAATAGGGATCATTCACATTTGAATAATATTTATTTAACTTTGTTTAAGTTAAGTACGTCCATCTTTTTTTTAATATGATGAAAAGTAGAGTATTTATGAACACATAATTCAAAATGTTTTCGGAGCAAAACTAGAAAGATGCGATAATAAACATAATCTCCTACTGTTTTAAAATGTTAACAGGATGTTAGGATGTTGACAGGATGCAATAAAAATTTGCACGATTTATGAATATTAGGTATTAAGTGGGTATGTATTAGTAAGCTCACCTAGACATATACGGTTTCCTTCTCCAAAAGGCATGTAGGCGAATTTGGGTATGCTTTGCACATTTTCAGGAGAAAATCTTTCTGGATCAAATGTGTCAGAGTTAGGATAATGAGACTCGTCTCTATGTACTGCGTATACTGGAATTAATACCAAACAGTCTTTTTCAACCTTTAGTCCACCAACAGGCAGTATTGTATCTTTTGTACATTTTCTTTGTATTAAACCTATTGGTGGATACTTCCTAATTGCTTCATTTACCACCATTTCTAAGAACTGCAATTTATCTATATCTTCAAAATTCAACTTGTCATCATTGTTCTGGAAAACTTTGTCTATTTCATCGTGTACTGTTTTTAAAATTGAAGGATTATTCGATAATTCTAACAACGTGAAATGCATGGTACCAGCCGATGTATCTGAACCAGCAACAAAGAAGAAAAATGCTTGAGCAGCTAGTACTTCAACGGTAGGTTCTAACTCGAATCCTGTCTTTCCATCTTTCATCGTCCCTTGATCTTGCAACTCTATACACATATCTATAAAATCATTACGTTTTTCTTTATTATTTCTGCGACTTTCAATTACTTTTCTTACTACACCAACAAAGAAATCTTCATACTGTCCAAATATTTTCAAATTAAGTATTTTTAATAAACTGGGTGATAGATTTCCTATAGCAAAGATTAGACTTTGCCTCAATGATGGTTGCACAGCGTTCTTGGCCATATCAAGGAATGGGGAGTCCATGGTATTTTTTGTCTGTATGTCGATACCAAATATAGATGCTCCTATAGAAGCTGTAGTGTAGGTATACAGAGAGTCAAAGGGATCATCAACAATTTTTGGATTTTCTCTTATTCTTTCTGTAAAATCTTTTGCACATCTATCTAGGATATAGAACATATTCTTTAACTTTGCTGTAGTAAAAACAGGGGACAATTTCTGTCGTAAAATTTTCCATCGTAAAAAGTCATCCATGAAAAGCACATTATTGGCCAATGTATCTTCTGGGTGAATTACGATTCCACGTTGATAAAAATTGTTAAATTCTGTTGCTAGAACTGCTTGGATGTTTTCAGTATCTCTTAACAAGAGAGCTGGTCTCGTTCCAATGAAAAACCCAACATACGGTTTAGTTGGATGTCTGTCGTAGATATCTTTATACACTTCAGCTAAAGCACGATTTCCAAACACAAACTCGGAGAGCAATCCATCTTGTTGCACAATGTTTCTCTTTTTCCAATAGTCACTGTTTTTATTTCTACAGAAAACAATTATCAGAGCACTGGACAAAAATAGTAACACTAAAAACAACATTGTTTGAAGCACAGTTCTATAATGTATCGTGTAGGCGACTATTGATTTGTCGAATGTGTTGATTAACTTATAGGTACCTAATATTTTATTAAACTGGTATATGAGGTCATTAGATAACGAAGCTAAGATACTTACGCCTTATCTACCAGTGACTAGTATTATTTACAAACATTAGTTAATTAGTTTACTATGATACTTATGATGATCAATTTTAGTTAGTTTTTTTCTAATGATTACTATCCTTAAAAAAATAAACAATATATAAATACTACTTCGAAAACATATCTTTTCAATGGAATATAAGTAGCAAAAACTGTGATTTTTCCACTAACTTCAATTCCGAAATTATACTAACTGTAAAGACTATACCATAAGCTTTTGAAGTATCTAAATCTAAAACACCTATTCAATTTGAAACGAAGATCAGACTTTATCTAAATAATTTCTACTTCACTGCAACAGGGCTGATTTGCTTCACCCTCATCAAATATTCGATAAAATCAATATTGAATTTCGTTTGATGGAAAGTAAAATGAGTTATCGTGAAAACAAATAGAAACAAATTATTGACAATAATAAGTTTGTTGTTTGCACAAGCAGAATCAGTTTGCAAAATGCCAATAGGTATATCATAGTCAAAATAACTAATGGCAATATTGTGAAAATACATACATACATACATACATATATCACGCCTTTAATCCCTTGCGGGGTAGGCAGAGCGTAAATGGCCGCAAAAACGGACATTTACGCCACATCTGACAAATATTTGAGGGACATTCTGAAAATTGTGTATCGCCATAGTGACAGGTTGTCAGCCCATCGCCTAAAATTGCAATACACACCCTCGAGTCCCTAAGTCGCCTCTTACGACTCCCACGGGTAAGAAAAAGGGAAAGGGAAACGGGAAAGGGTTGTGAAAATAGTCGACATAATTTTCTCTCTTTATTAGAATAGGGCGTTTCGTTGGTAAGTTAATAATATTAAGTTATATTATCACTTTGTGAAGGTACCTACGACTCTTATTGTACGTAGGTACTAATTAAGATACAAAATCTAACTCCAATTTCTCGTCTCAATCAAAACTTTCCTTAAAGCAATATCGCCATAATGGCTAAACATAATTTCAGCATTTTCTTAGTAGCAGCTCTTGCTCTTTATGGCAAGCTGAGATCTTGATTGATGAAATACTAATCCGTTTCAAACTTCGGTATTCACGCACAGAACTTCGCATCAAAGCTTTTTGGGGTTGCCAGATGTACGAAATTCGTCACAGGCAGTATTGCCACAGAGCCTTGGAGGATAAAAGGCTTCACTACTACTGACAGGGTTCGAATCCTGCCTGTGGCAATAGAATTCAGAAAGTTTTATTTCAAATGGATCAAAACACACGGCAGTATGCCGTTCTATATGCTGCCTGTAAATAAACGACAGCTATTACGGCGTGAATCAACCAATGAATATAAGTATATAAATTTGTATAAAGTTTAATGAGCTAATCGGAGCATCACTGTGTTTTATTAGGAAACTCATTTATCAGTCTTTGCTAAATGCAATTTGAATAGGTAATTATCGCAAATGTAAATTTATATTTGTTCGTGATTATTAATGAGACTGCGTAATTTTTTGTAATTCTGCAACAAATAAACACATTTAGAGTGTCTGGCAGCCCTGAAGCTTTCAAAAGATCGCTGAATCAAAATTCGAAAACTTGATGCCGTTGTTACGATTTCTTGTTCTTATCGTGATTATAACTTGATTCCATAAGGATTGAGTGAATTGTGAACTTTGATACTCATGGGGTTAAACTTCAGACGTACGAGTAGATATGATCATAAGAAAGTTTTGGTCTGTCTGTGTGTGAAATGAAATAAAATTAATTCAGTGTAGATTATTGACCTCGTTTACAGATGGTGCTGGCGTAAAGTTACACGCCGTGTGATTAACCTGGCCAACCCCATGGCAGAGCCTATATTTTTTTTTTATCCCCCCCCCCAAGCCAATTTTCTATCAGGATTAGGACCGTACAAAATTGTTATAAAAAAGAAAATTCTGTTTTACTTTTTTCACAATGACGGATCATGACGTCAATAAGTGTTAATAATACTATCGTACATTGAAAAGTAATTTCATTTTCTTTTTTCTTAATTTTGACGTCATTATACATTATAGTAAAAAAATATGTGTTGCTCGATTTTCTTCTTTTACAACAATTTTGTTTTGTCCTGATAGAAAACACTCTCGAGCGGAATAAATAATATAGGCACTGCCTTAGGGCTAGTTAGGTAAATCACACGCCATGCAACTTTAGACTACCACCACCAGTAAAAAACAATATTTATTTTTACATTCACGCGTAAAATTAACCGAAACCTCTGAACAGGAAAACTATCCAAAACCTGCCCAGAAGTGCCCCCCCTACTCTAAATAAACAATCTTGCTAGGCCCTAGCAAATTTCGGAAAAACATAATAATGTGTGTGTGTACAGTGGTTTGGACGTTTCGAGTTTTGTATTTAAAACGAAATAGAATTACGAATCACCAAAAACTTTGCAGACATGATCATTCATCAAACCATGAACACGGGAATAAAAAATCGATGGAGTTTATCTGGGAAGTACGTTTTTTAAGCCTAAATTGATACTTGGGAAAAGTACGTTCAGTTACATGAACTTTCATGATTGCAAAAATTTTGGCACACTGTCATGTAACCTTGATAAAGTGCTATTATGGTGAGTCCATAGCCATTTACTTGGAAATTGTTTGTATATATTATGAGTCCTTTCAAATAGCAAGCAACAAAACAAAAAACAAGTTTCTTTATCGCTTTTTTCTACAGGTAAGAGTGGTACTTATAGGAACACGATATGAAGTAAATCTCTCACAGAATGGCATGACGCAATATGTGTCTGCTTGAAGAGGGTCCGCTCCATATCGGTACGGATTTCATTACTGTCCCAACTGTTCACCTGTCCAACGGCCATTTTGAAATTAGACTCCCTTAGAATTACACATCAATTTGAAATTGAAGACGTATGGGAAATAATCAAATAACATACAGGTTTCTATGTTATAACTATTTCTATACTTTGACCAATATTTTGATTAAAAAGGCGAGTATAGGGCATAATGTAGTTTTACCCCATAATTGGTCGCTTTTTCGACATACGTCTCTTCTCTTTTCGTGTGAGACAACGACCCGATGAATCCTGGTGTCAGAGTTTTTCAACCGCCTACTACTAGTAGAAGGCCTCTGACATGGTTGTGTAACGACCGCCGTCTAAGAAATCATAGACAGCAACCGGGACCGACGGCTTAACGTGCCCTCCGGCGCACGGAACCATTTATTTGTGTGACAATCAAGTGGTTCACCCTGCAATGTCCTAACCAGACCGGGAACAAATTCACGAAGTGATAATATCAATTTTGTGAATGTCGCACCAAGAATCGAACCTGGAACCTTTGCGTCGCAGGCTGTCGCACTACCACTGCGCCACATCGGCCGTCCGTGATTAAGTTAGACATATGAAGTGGTGCCATGTGATGCCGGCTTAGAATAGCATCACCCAATTTCTTACCCGTAAGAGTCGTAAGAGGCGACTAAGGGACTCGAGGGTGTGTATTGCAATTATAGGCGATGGGCTGACAACCTGTCACTATGGCGATACACAATTTTCAGAATGTCCCTCAAATATTTGTCAGACGTGGCGTAAATATCCATTTTTGCGGCCATTTATGCTCTGCCTACCCCGCAAGGGATTATAGGCGTGATATATGTATGTATGTATGTATGAAGTGGTAGATAGGTACTTTTTTAATTTGTCACTGCTACCCGGCACAACATATTATGTGCAATGGCATAATTATGATACTTTCTATGCACGTTTAGAAATAACGTGGCTGAAGTTGGAAGTGTGCCAGTCGTATGAATATTGAGATATCCCGGTTCTTATTCAAACCGGCTGAATAGCCTCAGTGTGAGGAATAGAAAATTGCTCCACGAATCGGAACCTCTATCGCTGTACAAACCGAGGCACGGGTTTGTTCGATACCATTTCTACGTGGCGTGTATTTAATAGTATAACTGTTAGTACATTTTCGCTAGATAAAATACTAAATTGCACGCTAAGTTTGCTCACTACATGATTCGAACTGTTAAATCTCTAATACAAAACTGTATTACTGGATGATTAATCAAATAATAGAAATTTTGTTTAATTACCAGTATCGGTTGTGATCACGGGGACAGTAAAGGCCAGTTACTAAACCAGTTTAGTAACTTAGTCAGCTCATTTCTACCTAATGGACCTATTGTTGAAACTCCAGCATGAATAATTTCTCGTGCAAATCAGTATTTTCAATAACATGTTTAGGTAATTAAGTAGGTAATTGATATTGAGTCATTGATCTGATATGCAGTAGGATCATATAAGTTATTAATTGATCAGATATGAAATAATATTATAATACATGTAAGTGTGAAAAAAATACTAAAATTGTAAATAGAAGTACAAATAATAATTCCCCGTTTCCATGTGGAGGAATTGAAAGCGTTACCTTAAATATGAATACGACATTCACATTTAGAATATGGATCATTTTCTATAATGGTTTTCTTGTTACGGCTGAACATTTCTCGTTAAAATGATATGTGAAACGTTACACGTTTTCAATTTAAGAAATGTTATTTCTATAACGCTAGAATAAAACCCAAATAGCATGTAATTTGAGCTCCATTTCATTTCAAGGGTGGAACCCACCAAAATAAAAACTTACCGAGTTAGTACAAAAATGTTTGATATGCGTTTAGCATACATCATACATACATCAGCCTATTGCAGTCAACTGCTGCTTACGCCATAGGGCACGATCTCTCAAAGCATGGCCTCCACTCGAGAACCCGCTTACTCCACAATGTCATGTTTGACATATGTTGAGATGATTTTAAAATTGTTCTTATATAGGTACAAACGTTATTGTAATAACACGGTTACTATACCGCCATCCCAAAACGCCAAATCTTACAGCTGTCAAAATCGTGTTAATGCTATGGCAGAGGGTCCATTTCCCTTTGTTGACGTCGCATCTAGTATGAAACTGACAGCTTTTAAATATGGCATTGAGATTATTAAGGCCATCTGGCCTTAATCTTCTTTACGTCAAATATTACAATTTGTAGTATGTAAATTCGATTTCAAAACGCGTTCCTATCTATTACTAATAATGTGAGATTTGTGAGATCAGGCTCAAAGCGAGCAAGTATTTCAGATTCAAAAAGTTTATCATAATTATTTATTCATCTACATGTAGATAATATTAGAAAATAATGGATATTAATTAATTATAAATATAATCAATAATTAAATCCATTATTAATTTAAGAAAGCATGCTGTGGAGGGCCGTTAGGCATATAAAATTGGAAACATATATTTAAATGTCTTTCAAATTCAATTACCAGTCAAAATTATGAAAAAATTATAAATCTTCTGTAGACTTTCATATTTCAAACATTTGTCAAACATATGCACTTGTCCTTAAATGTTTACATTTAATTAAGAAATCAAAATATATTGTCTCCATAAATCTTATCCTTTAGACAGGTACCTCATATTTATGACTCCATTGAACTATAAAGTCTTTGCAAGCTAATTACTATAAGTTCAACATTTTGACGTTTTGGCTTTGCACCAGGAGGGTATGACTATCGGATATATGCAGTCGTTACTAAAAACAAAGGTGCAGACACAACACGTGTTGTTACAAAAAAGTTAGACGCGCATTTAGACACTGTCTAAATTATTTTTCCATGCGATTTGACGTTCTCAAACGACTATGTTTAACAACTTTTGTGATTTCACGGCGCCATTTTAATAAAAATTACATACAATGTCAGGCCCAAAGAACGTATTATTTTAGAATGACTAATCATGTAAGCAAACTTTGTATGTAACTGACAGTTGCGTGCAGTCATACATACGTACAAAGTTTATTACATGATAAGTAATTCTTAAATAAACGGAGTATAGATCAAAATTTTTATACACGACTAAATTACGTACATAAATAAGCATATCAATTGTCGATATTCGAGTATCACATATTTCAGCAGAAATTATTGTGGATGTGGATGGCTTGATTATTTTTTAAGTCAATTTATTTAATTAGCTTATTTTATTTCATGGAGAGCTTATTTATGTTTTGACTACGACGATCTTGTTCAGAAGGCCAACAGTATCTTATCATGTTAGGGTGTGACGCCGGCTTAGAATAGCATCAATCCATCTCTTTTCTGCAGGTGTCGTAATAGGCGACTAAAGGACTCGAGGATTTCATGTGTATTACAATTCAAAGCGACAGGCTGACTACCTGTCACTTTAATGATACACATTTTTTCTGAAACAGTTGTCAAATATTTGTAAGACGTGGCGATAGCGAACTTATTTTACGACCGTTAATGCTCTGTCTGTTGTCGTGTGATGCCGACTTAGAATAGAATCACCCCAATTCTACCCGCGGGTGTCGTAAAAACCGAATTACGGATAAAGACGTCCAAGGAATGGGCAGCAGCGTTCCCTGTGAATGTGTCACCTTGTTTTGCGCTCGCCAATCCGCCTGCCAAGCGGGGTGAGTATCAATCCCCCAATTAGGGAAGGCCCATGTCCAGCACTGGATATTTGTCTTTGTGAATGTAATGTTAATGTAACACTCTGTCTACCTCACATGGGATCACGGCGTGATATGTTGACTCTAGATACACAGATGTATCTAGAGTCAAAAAAGTAGGTATTATACCAAGGAGCCTCCACACAGTATTCGGTGAACAATTCCACACTTTCACATTCCGTTCCCGCTTTAAAACGCCAGTGTGTATTCAGACTTAGGCTGCCTAAGTGGAACTCGCACTTAAGCGAACAGGAGCGCAATTTATGTCCTACTTAGGAAGCAAAACAAAAATGTCCGCCCGTGCCGAGTATCACAAGGATCCCACACATGCCACACAAGATTGCGGTTTTTGAGAGCCAGCGAGGGATTAACAGCCTGAGGTACTCGATGCTGCGGTGTGTGCAATATTAAGAGTAGGTCTGCAGCATTTCCACGGGATTAAAAAAAAAGCATTAGAAAAAAAAAACAATCTGATAAAATTGAAAGACATTTAGTTACTACTAGTAATATGCTACAGTATTTTTTTTTTGTGTCGGACTCCGAGGCGACGAACGATCCGATGAACCCTGGCTTCAGTTTTTCAATCGCCTTTTACTACTTACAAGCCCTCTGACAGTGTTGTGTAACGGTTGTTGTCTAAGAAATCATCGATAGCAACCGCGACCAACGGCTTATCGTGCCCTCCGAAGCACGAGACCATGTTTCTCACGGGCAATCAGATGGTTCAGGCTTGAATGTCCTAACCAGACTGGAAACAAATTTACAGAGATAACATCGACCTTGTGAGAGCCCCACCGGGATCCGAACCAGTGACCTTTATGCCGTTGGCAGTCGCACTACCACTGCCCCACATCGGTGAACGCAACGGCGAACGGTTCGTTCATACAACTCCCTCAATTAAAGCAGGATGTTAGAATACCGCAATATCAATCGGTGCGTATGAGACCCATCGCAGAGCAAAACTTCTCACACAATTTTTACTTTCTTTTTTTACAGTTGTAGTTTTTACGGTTAGCCGTGTTATCTCTCCTGGGATATTTTTATTTTAACCTAGTTTTGTATTAAAGGTTTTGATTAAAACGGACGTTGGTTTTAGTAGACTTGTAACTTAAACTCGGTTAGAGCTTTTGTATACAGGTAAAAAAATGAATATGGGTATAGTGATCGGTTAACTCCTGGCCTCGCCCCATGCCTTATTATAAGACATCTAGTCAAAAAACAGGATTATGGTAAATCCCAATAGAAATTAAGGTCCTGTGTACAACATTTTTGAAAACACTTTAACGTGTTGGGTAGTAAAATTTTGGGAACTTGCGGAATCGGACTGCAGGCAATTTGAACCTGCAACTTTCGTCTATCGACTGGGCTACCGCGGCTTTGGTGAAATTATGCTAGCTTTTTTTAATGCCAATAACGCGCGGCATGGCTCCATCTATTGGGATAATGTAGAAAAAATTCCACCGATTCATTCTTTACAGATTAAATGTATCCGAACCGATGAAAACCCGCGATAAATTAGGCACTCGGCAGAAGCGTTGGTAGTATTGATACAGAAGGTCGCAGGTTTAAATCCTGTCTGTTGTAGTACAATTTTGCAAGTCCTTTGATAATAAAAATGAGAACTAAATAAAAAATTCAAGTGCTCAAATAAGTAATAATTATTAATGCGAGCAACAAAGTGTATTTGTCAGTCTGTCTGTCAGATAAAAAAAGAATGTGAATATTCTCTGAAAACTTAGTTTACAAAAAGCTTAGAGATGTTTGATTTTCATTAATTATTATTTACTTATTAGGTATATTTTTAGGTGTCACACCTTTTTTAGTCTAGACATCTGATTACAGCATAAAAACTTTTTTCAACTTTCAATTCAGCATAAATAAAACATTATTGGATTTCTGTAAATTCAGTATGAAAGGTCTGTCATTTTCAGGAGCGTTCACTTTTATAAACATTTTTATTTTTATGGATGGTATTTAACCGTACCTCAATTAATTCTAATTTTTTCCATCAATTTTTACATTTGTTCCATCACAAATACTGACTGTGCAGAAAAATATGCTCAAATATAAATTTCTTAATGAATTCCTATGTATTGACTGTTGCAAATATGTAAAATTAATAATACACCTAATTATTAAAGGATATTTTTAATTAAAGTTTTACTTTTAACAATGTACCGTAAGATATATTTCAATCAAACACAAATTAAATCAGAATGTAGTATCATTTATAACCAATTATTACATAATAAAATGTACTGCTCATCTAAATAAATGTTATTCTACTAACCAGTCCTAAACAAAATTAAAGTAAAATCATAAAATAATCTTTGCTTTTACAATGTTTAATTTGTCACTACATATAATCACTTCGATAAGTGCGGACAGGTGCGGGTAGCCGACCAGGCCCCTGTTTAATAAAGCTGACAATCCGACATAATTGTCAAAAACCTATAAATTTGTCGCATTGTCATGGTAAACTCGTTTAATAAAAATGACAATTATGTCACAAATCGACAGGTATAGTATTGACAAATTGTCGCAATTGTAAATGCGTTTAATAAAACTCTACAATTATCGAAAACCACGGTCGAGCCCCGTGACAATTGTCAGTGACAAAATTGTCGCATAATCGTGACATATTTGTCGGCTACTGACAAAATTGTCAAATATTAAATTTATGGAATTGTGTGACACTACAATAATTCATACAATTTTAATGTTTATTCGAATAAGAGGTTTTTGTGACTATAATTCTTGTTTTGTCGGGTGTTTTTGGATACCTTTCAATTATGGATATGAATAATAAAATTACCACGTTGGGGCTGATATTTAACAATAAAGATTTACTGTTTGGCATCACTACTCTCGCTGTTAGATTTAAGCACCATTTTTGGAAAAATTAAGCTTTTAAAAGCTTTAATTGATAGCGCGACATAGGGTAGGGGCACCTGTCAATAATATCCGACAATTCTACAAATATGTCAATATGTCGCGACAATTATCCGTTTAATAAAGCAGAATCGACAAGTTTTTCACGACAATTTGTCACCTGTCACCTGTCGCGCGAAAAGTTTTATTAAACAGAAAATTGTCAAATTGTCACGATAATCCGACATATTTGTAAATTTTCCACCATGACAATTTTGTCACCTGTAAGTTTTATTGAACAGAAACTTGTCGAATTGTCGGAATTGTCAACCATGACATAATTGTCGCATAGTCAGTTTTATTAAATAGGGGCCAGGCCCCTGTTTAATAAAGCTGACAATCCGACATAATTGTCAAAAACCTACAAATTTGTCGCATTGTCATGGTAAACTCGTTTAATAAAAATGACAATTATGTCACAAATCGACAGGTAATGTACTGACAAATTGTCGCAATTGTAAATGCGTTTAAAAAAGTCTACAATTATCGAATACCATGGTCGAGCCCCGTGACAATTGTCAGTGACAAAATTGTCGCATAATCGTGACATATTTGTCGGCTACTGACAAAATTGTCAAATATTAAATTTATGGAATTGTGTGAGGGTACACTACAATAATTCATACAAGTTTAATGTTTATTCGAATAAGAGGTTTTTGTGACTATAATTCTTGTTTTGTCGGTGTTTTTGGATACCTTTCAATTATGGATATGAATAATAAAATTACCACTTTGGGGCTGATATTTAATAAAGTTTTACTGTTTGGCATCACTATTTTCGCTGTTAGACTTAAGCACCATTTTTGGAAAAATTAAGCTTTTATAAGCTTGAATTGATAGCGCGACATAGGGTAGGGGCACCTGTCAATAATATCCGACAATTCTACAAATATGTCAATATGTCGCGACAATTATCCGTTTAATAAAGCAGAATCGACAAGTTTTTCACGACAATTTGTCACCTGTCACCTGTCGCGCGGAAAGTTTTATTAAACAGAGAATTGTCAAATTGTCACGATAATCCGACATATTTGTAAATTTTCCACCATGACAATTTTGTCACCTGTAAGTTTTATTGAACAGAAACTTGTCGAATTGTCGGAATTGTCAACCATGACATAATTGTCGCATAGTCAGTTTTATTAAATAGGGGCCTGGCTCCGCACGTATCGACTAGTCGTTCCTGCGGATCCAGCCAGGAAGGCCGAGAGGGTGGCGCAGGTCCTGGGCAGCCCTGCGTTTTCCATAATTGCGTCCCAGGCAACGCAGTGTCTTGTCTCAGACACTGATTAAATCGTCTGTCACAGACGTGTGAGGCCAATGATGATAATCACTTCAGGTTTTTTTTATTATTGCACTAATAAAGCGCGTTTTGCTTTTGAAAAACGCCCCAGTTTTCTTTTTCGCCGATGGGTATATTTTTGGCTTCTACTGTGTAGTCTATGGAGGAACCGTATCGTCATATTGTATTCTTAATCAAGGGAGCATTATTTTACCTGCTCCTGTTCCATTTATGCTCGTCAAGCTCTATAAGACTACTTTGCGTGCATTATAAGCCATAAGCAGCTTAAATTTATCAACTTGATCCTCCTAGTTCCACATGAAAGCACTTCTGCTGGAAATCTCAACATATATGCTTAAATATTAAGTATCACCTAATTTTGTTATGCCGGCTTTGAATAGCATCATCCTGTTTCTTTACCGTGGGTGTCGTAAGAGCGATGACAATTCTATTCCTTTATTCCTAAAATACATTTTATACGTAAATCTTCACTTTCATTTTATATAAGATTCCCTTTCATATCTTTTATCATGTTTAATATCTATCTACTCAGTAGGTCAGTATGTAGTTACGTTAGTTATCAACCAGTCAAGTACTACACAACTTACGCTAGGTAAGAACGTTAAATATATTTAAAGCCCGTCTCAATGGTGATACACAATTTTCTAAACAACCCTCAAAAGTATGTCGGAAGTGGCGTAAGTGTTCGTTTTTCTCGGCCATTTACGCTGTGTTTACCCCTAGGAAGATAGAGGCGTGATATATGTATGAACCTTATTTTTAATTGTCTCAGCGGTATCATTTAAAGCGACAAATGGATGAATCTTGGGAGTAGATCACTTTACACTGCGTTCATCTGCAAATTATGTACGGGATGTAAGGGACAGCCCTCCAAATACTGAAAGGGTGCATGCAGACCATGAAACTGAACCACTTTCCCCGAGGAACATATGTCAGGAAGCGACAAAAAGAAATTTGTCTTTTCCACGGTTTTCTTCACTTCACTTCACTTCACTTTTCATAATAAATCACGATCAACTGACTGCCATTACTATAAAGAGTTTTTAAAAAATTTACGTTTCCTGAAATATTTTCTCATGGGAAATTGTTTAGTTCCATGGTCTTAATGCACCCTATCAGTAGTCGGAGGGCTGTCCCTTACACTCTGAATATATTTTTTGTATAATAGCAGCAAAAAAAATACGACACAATATTGACTCTCTAACTATTACGGTATATGAGATACCCACAGCCAATTTGATAAACGGATAGACTGACAGCGGGGTCTCAATACTTTATAGTGCCTTGCGTGTTACATGTGCACACAGGTTGATCTTATGACAGCGTCTGTCAGCGCTATCAACGTGACCAAGTTCTGGGCCGCGACAGTGAAGTGTCTCATATCGACACGTTAAGAAGAAGAAGAAATAGTCTTCTTTTGAGTATTTGGGTACGGAACCCTAAAAAGCAAAGCTGACCACATTCTTACTTATATAAATGTAGAAAACACCAGAAAATCAGCCGGCGCGTATGAGAACCGCCTTAAATAGATACCTAATTCGAAGCGCTGCGCTGCTGATACAAACCGCTACTGTGACGGATGGAAACTATTCTATTTCTGTACGGTATAAACCAGGGATGTGAAAAAATAACGATTACCTATTAAAATAAAATATTATAAATCACATATAAGATGTTTAATAATACATACATTCATACACAAATCACGCCTTTATTCGTTGCAGCGTAGGCAGAGCTGAAATGGCCGTAAAATACGTTATCGCTAGGTGTGTCAAATATCTGACAACCGTTTAAAAAAAAACTAATTTATTGATCAATTAAGTAATTTCAATTAATCGGTCAATTTAACACAAGTATAAAAATTCATTTTTTGCGACACCTGTATGAACCGTAAATTTTTTCGGGTCCTGTTTCATTACGCATCAATCAAACTATATATCGACGCTTGAAAGGCAAAATGATCTAAGCGACATTTTTGGCCATATTGAGTTATATACATTGTTGGAATCGCCTGATTTTTCTGCGTCGTTTGGTCCAACTCACGTCACTCTACGACGACTTTTTTGGCGCTTAGATATTTGAGGATTTGTGAATTTCATCAAAAAATTTTTAACTAACCGACACAATTTTTGACCCCTTTTTGAAAATTTGGTGGTTGAGTAATCATGTAATGGTAAATTTGTATGCGGATAACTTTTTCCTTTCTGTTCGTAGAATATTTTTGTATTTAGTCAATTTTTCCAGGATCTGGCAATTAAGTGTTAGGAGCTTAGTAAATTTTTTCTTCTCAAGGGTTTTATTTTTTTATAACTTAGGTAATTTTTACTTATTCGTTATTTTTTCATAATGGCGTTTGGTTAAAATTGCCTGTTTTTTATTTTTTTTATTTATTTACTTCAGCATATATTACCTGCCTAAAAATACGACTGCCTGTCGCTTAGTAAACTTTTGCCTGCCGAAAAATGAAACCGATTGTCGCTTGGTCAAGGTTTACCTGCCGTTTTCAAGTGTGATTTTATTATTTAGACCACTTTTACTTCAACGGTCATAATTATCCAATGTTGGTTATTACCTACGGTAGTGTCAATTAAAGGAGCAAAGAGTATTTTTACCTACAGTAATTCACATAAAAATGTTGTTTAGACCTGCGGGCGACACGCGCGCAGTCGCTTGCGCAAACAGTAAAGTTAGTTTCAAAGTCACTAAAGTACTGTCGCCACCCGAATAGGCCGTATTTGACAATTGTGACCCCCTTTAGGTAACATTGTGATGTACATGAGCACTAAATGTACGTAGCATTTACGTTTACATACGTAGTATCACTCTTCATCCGGCGATGAAGACGAAGGTTCTTCGCTGTCACTGCTCGTACTGTCTTCAAACCATCTGATGATAATTTCATTGTCTACATACATACATAAACCTTTTGCAGTCCACTGCTGGACGTAGGCCTCCCCCAGCGTACGCCATAGGGCACGATCTCCCGTTTTCGCCATCCAGTCGCTACCAGCCTCCTTTTTAAAGTCCATAGGTCCATCTGGCCGGAGGTAGTCCAACACTACGCTTGCCGAGGCGCGGCTTCCGCTCGAGAACCCGTTTACTCCACCGTCCGTCGGTTCTACGACACATGTGCCCAGCCCATTGCCACTTCAGTTTGCTACACTTGCAGACTATGTCCGTTACTTTGGTATTTTTGCGGATAGTCTCATTCCGGATTTTATCCATTATAGAGGTAGGGATACCGAGCATAGACCGTTTCATAGCTCTTTAAGTGACATGTAACCAGTGGGCCACTTTTACTGTTAGGTTCCACGTCTCGGCTCCATAGGTCATGACTGGCAGGTCTTGAGGCATTGTGGTAAGGGTGATTCCAAAATATGACGCAACTTCCCAAATGCTGCCCAGCCTAGCTGCACTCTTCTGGTGATTTCAGCCTCAAAGTTGTCTCTACCCAGCTGGAAAGTTTTCCCAAGGTACACTTCTGGACAACTTCAATGGCTATACCTTCGACGGAGACCGGCTCGGAGATGATGTGTTGATTGAACATGACTTTCGTCTTGTCCAAGTTCATCCCGAGTCCAACACGTCTCGAGGCGACGTTGAGACTGGTCAGCATGTTTTGCAGATCCTGCAGCTATTCAGTCATTATGACTATATCGTCGGCAAAGCGGAGATGTGGGAGATATTCGCCGTTGACGTTGATGCCTAGTCCATCCCACTGCAAAGTCTTAAAGATATCCTCCAGCGAATTGGTGAAGAGTTTCGGGTATATAACGTCACCCTGTCTTACACCTCTGAGTAGTTTGATGGATCTGTTTTGTGGTTTTGTACTTGGACGGACATCGTTGCCATTTGATAAGCTTTTTAGCACCTCTACTCTACATATCGCCAATCTACTTGGCACCGCTGCAAGGAGTCCAAAACAGCCCAGAATTCGATGGAGTCGAAGGTTTTTTCGTAGTCTACAAAGGGCTTACCCAGCGGTTGGTTATTCTCTTCTGACGTCTGTATAACCTGCCGTACGGTATGGATGTGGTCCACGGTGAGGAAGTCTTTACGAAACCCGGCCTGTTCTGGTGGCTGGAAGGCGTCGAATCTTAATGCCAAATGATTATTATAGACGTGGCTCAGAATTGTGATCGGCTTATAGTTTTTGAGGAGCGTATTATCTACTTTCTTGAAAAACAATGCCACAACAACTCTGCTCCACGCCTTCGGGGGTTTTCCATTGGCTATAACAGAGTTGAATAGCCTTTTCAGCTCCTCCAGGACAGGTTTTTCTACCAGCTTTAAGTAGCTCAGAGGCCACTCCGTCTATTTTATTGTCTATACAATTATCAATGCGCACGTCTCTGTCAAAGTCGTCGTCAATATTTTTTTGAGTGTGTTTCACCACGTTGGCCCAGTCATCTTTGGTTACTTTTGAACAAGCTTCTTTCAAAATCTTCAACATCTTTCCCGTGTTAAATAGCGGTTCAAAATTAATTCAGTTATTTGTCTACTTTTCAATCATAAAATAACTGACTGAGACCGTACATAGATAGCTAGATAGCAAATAAATTCGATGGCATTGTATTGGCAATGGTATAGCTGTAGTCGAACCTCACGATGGCCGTACTCTAATGCCATTTCGTATTTAACCGTGCTGGCTTGAAAAGTTTCACCAGCCTCACAAATTCTGCTTTCAGCATGCTTTGATCGGCTTCTTTTCGGTGTGGCTGGAGCCAGTTAACGAAATCGGGTTTTTTATTATTTTGGATTGGTGCTCTGTCAATTTACCTCGAGTGGTAAGGTGCATTGTTCATTAAAATTACAGAGGCTCTTCTACGCTGATGAGTAGGCCACGCAACCATTTTTCAAATCTGCCTGCGTCCATTTCTTCATGCTAGTTTTTTTGTCGCAAATGCCATCAGACTACCTTCTTTAAAACCCTACGCTCCCAAACCCGGCGTGGCATATAATACTGCGACCCCCTTTTCCCGTTGAGCCTTTTGATGTCGATTGCGCTGTGTTATCTTCCCAGGTGCTGGATACGGTGTGGTTGGCATTCAGCCACGTTTCATCTAAGAATAAGAAAACTGTTTCTTAGTAAAATTATGTCGGTTCGCTCCATGAACACTTTTTTTCTCTGATTGACTTTTTGATATTGAAACCCCAATTCGTTTAAAATTTGTGATAGTGTGAAGTCTTGCCACCATGAAATAAACCAGCTTCACGTAAGGAATTCAGAAGTTTGGTCCTCTTCGGGTATTTCTTGTTGGTATAATAATTCAAATCCAAATTCTAATTCAAATTCTTAATTTGTTAAACATAATTTTTAATAGGTTAAACTATACAAAACAAAATATATACGTGTTGTCGTATTGCATCAAAGTTATCAAAACCAGTGATGGTATGTGTGTTTATTTTCCTTTTCTTTGCTAAATTTATTTTTTTCAATTCCAGAAGCACCATATTTTTGTTTGGTTATGCTGTCAACTGTATTGATGCCTATTCCCAAAGCAGCAGCTACGCGCTTAACTTCAACACCAACTCGCGCGCTTGGCTATTTAATGTCTTCCCTCTACCACGACTGGTAGACTGGTGTAAACTGCCAGCCATGCCGAACTGTCACCAAAGCCATGAAACAGAACAATATAAATGTGTCCGCATAGAAAGCTTAGGTCATCATGTATAATAGGAATAGTATCCAGGGTTAATGCCAAGGTTATTCATAAAAGATAAGGTTCACAGTGTCCAAAATGTACGTGGCCAAGTCGTAAAAAACACCAAGAGAAACCAAAATTATGTGTTGCCTATGCAGCATTCTATTAAATGCTGACATTCAATTTCAATATAAAATCATATGCAAACAAAGCAGATAATAAATCATTCGGACAATTGGAATTTGGACTTGGAAAACGCGCCCCGGTTAAAACACGTTCTAAGATTATGGTAATAGGCATATAGTATGAATATTGCTATAAAATATATTCCAGATCAGATCAGCGAATTTCAATAGCTGCTGGACATTTTACAAAATGGTCACCAAGAAGCAAAGAAAAATGTAATACCTAGCTATGCTACTTCTGTGTGCCTCAGTGTTGATTTTATAGTGATAATTAAAACTGAAGACAGTTTTATTTACATTCTTGAAGAAAATAATTGATCCAATTTTAGGTGAGAACATCATATATGACAAATTTACGGTCAAAATAAAATACGAAATTTAGTTTAGGTTGTTTTGACTCAACTTATAAACAGTCTCAATTTAAGTTAGATAATTTTTACTCGGCAGAAAATTGTTTAGAAAAGCATGTATTAAAATTTTACCTTACCTTTCTTAATCAATGACTTTAATTTAGGTTGTTTTGACTCAACTTTTAAACAGTTTCAATTTAAGTTAGATAATTTTTACTCGGCAGAAAATTGTTTAGAAAAGCATGTATTAAATTTTTACCTTACCTTTCTTAACCAAACCTTGTCGGTTAGTCACTTTTTCCTGTCGCTACTTTTAGGTTAAATTTGACTAAGCGACACTAACTTTCAAACTAAGCATTATTTTTAATAAATTCATTTACCAATACGTACCTCAAAAAATCATGTAAAATATATCTAAGAACTGCGCAATTATCTTAATCACACGAATTTACACGATTTTTTTTCTAAAATTTTGAACTTTAAACTGCTCTACTG
This sequence comes from Tuta absoluta, assembly GCA_027580185.1. Classification (NCBI taxonomy): domain Eukaryota; kingdom Metazoa; phylum Arthropoda; class Insecta; order Lepidoptera; family Gelechiidae; genus Tuta; species Tuta absoluta. Next base: position 7,455,171 of record JAQAHW010000022.1, on the reverse strand, counting down.
TAAAGTTAGTCGGATGTCGCTTAGATCATTTTGCCTTTCAAGCGTCGATATATATAGGTAAAACTGCTTCCAATGGGTCCCTAATAATACCTTGTTTCGGCGGTATAATTTTGAATTTACCCCTGTCAGTAATTACATGATTAAAATATTTTTTGCCAGCAAAAATCGATTATAATAGATCTTTTTGACTGTTTTATAGCTCGATTTATTTTTAATCAATATTTACTGATAAGAAATAATCGATTGTTAAAAAAACTATTTGTTTGATTTTAGTTTACATCCCTAGTATGAAATGGTGTGACAGTGTCATTTGATTTCCTTTGGCCTCACATGTGGCCATGTAATTATGCAAACACTTCAAAGTAAAACTTCACAAAGCAAGCACAAAGTCTGTCTGTCTCGTGACGTCATCAAAACAAACAGCTTTCCAGCTGTGTTCAGACAGTTCATGTTATTGCTCAAGAGGAAAATTGATTAACATGTTTGCAAGTTTACGGTTTTGAGAACCGTAACTATATTATTAGAAACTATTTGACTAGAGCTTGACTAAATACTGGTCGTGTTGTGTTGGAGTTAATCTATTAATTTCTGTCACTACTTAATTCTCCCACTGATATTCAAGCATGAAGTAGTATTCCAGTGGTAAAAAGTAGCCTGACGTACTGAAGAAAAAGTTCGTTTTCTAACAATAAAGCTTTATTGAAGTTAGTCCCATAGTTCCGAAGATTTATAATAAAATGACAAAATTATTTATATAAAATAATAAAGAAATACTTATAGCTTAAAAAAAAAATTGCATGTTAGAAGTAACTCAACTCAACATTTTATTGAAATGTTTCTGACTTAAAAGAAATAAAGAAACATAAAAGAAATAACTTGAGACGGTGAATTCGTACAACAAGTATAATAAATTTAAAAAAATTAAAACACGACTGCTTTCTGAGATAAAACCTAGCCTTTTTTTAATATTAATAATGGGCTTGCTCTTGACTCTAGTCTAGGTCATAGGACAGAGACAGAGTCTAAGATGGAGCAAGCTCACCCAGAAAAAGCCTGTTAAGGCACTGGCCCTCCCACACACTGACGGAACGCAGCAAGCTACTTGGCGCCAGACTTCGGTGGGATGGTGGTCGCGAGCCAGGCGGCCCCTTACGGAGCCTTCCACCGCTTAGTGGGATCGTTCAGCCGGACTTATCCACAGACATGCCTGTGTGTGGACCGCTAGGAGGTAGATCCCATACCACTCCAACCTATGACATTCGCGATAATAATTAGGATTCTTCCGATACAATTCCCATTCGAATCTGTTCAGTGGTTAACGAGTTTCAGTCCTCTAAAGAATCGCATATTTAAATATACATACATAAACTCTTTAAACATTACACTCCTTTTTTGGTCGGGCAGTCATGTAAAAATTTACGTCAACTACGTGGTTTGAGATTAAATTTTGTAAAAGTACCTTTATTTTGTACCTGAAATTATTTACATACTTGTAGAGCCCAGCCCTTTTAAATAAGGGCGTTTATTTTTGTAGATAGTTAAGTGTATTGAACTGTTACTGAAATAATGTGTACACACTAAGCAGATATACCTTTTTTACAGTAGTCAATACCAGCGCAAAGTCACAGTATAATTAATAGTACTAGCGTACAGTATGGTCACTCCCTGCCTCCCCCTACAAGCGCCGCCCACCCGCGCTCGGAGGACGCTCAGACACCGGCTAGCAAAGACGCGACGACGAAGGTCATTTCATACTGCCGCACATTGCATTCCCGATTCGCGAACGCAAAATGGCGGCAACCCTGACATGTTGTCTCACACACACAAGCATGGTCCGCGTTCACCTACGCGAGCTTAGACTGTGTGCGTAGCAACGCGTTTGATTCATACATTTGAGCGCCAGTGTCCGAGGTGTGGCAAAGTTTAGTTGCCGAGTTTTGATAACATGAGCAGAAAAAATCTAATATAAGAGGCATTTTATATTCAAAATAGTAACTGAACCTTTCACGGGTTCATTCCCACAGAGGCTAGAATTCTGGAATAACTTTCTCCAAAGAACATAGGTCAAAAAATTAGAATCCCATAGAAAATCACCGATCTGATTAAAGTAACGATGGAAGTTCTTAATACTTTTGTCTTATTTCGACCCATGTTCCTTGGGAAAAGTTTGTTATCTATCACCAGCCCGTTCTCTGTTTTCAGTATCAGTCACTAGTACAATTTCACCTTATATTCCTAGAGGTAAACCAGCCCATGTACTGATCATAATCAACTTTCCTGAAGTAACGAGCAAATACGAGTAGATGGGTAGGTATCCATCCATACTATATAATATTATAATTTCGAAAGTAACTCTGTCTGTTTGTTACGTTTTCACACCTAAACCACTAAACCGATTTTGATAAAATTTGGCATAAACAGACAGGAACCGAAAAAAATAACCTATGAAAAGGTCCTCCAGTGCGCCCCCATCAGACATGGTCCCCAGTAAGCTAATAATTGAATAAAATACTATCATAAAAAATATAGGTACCTAACAAAGGACACAGGTAACTTTTTACTGCAGTAAAATCTATCAATCCCACGGAAAACAAAGTACATTATAAAGATCATAATGCCGAAGAAAATCATCAGACGAGGATTCGTTGAGTGGATTGCTTTGTTTTTTTCTGTCAGGCACCTTTTTTACAACTACATAATTATACTATCTAATGCGGACGAAGTCGCGGGTAAAAGCTAGTAATAATAGAAATGGGAAAGTGTATTTGTTTATTTGTCCTTCTTTTCCACCGTAACGGACCGATCTCATGTTGTGGTTTTTGGTATCTAGATAGTTTAGAGGCTGGAGACTGACATAGACGAAATACTTCAACGTAAATAACTGTTACAAATTCCTTATGTATTAGGAAGTAATTTTTAAATTTAAATTATTTTGTAGTTTATGACTTAGGTCTTTTTATGACTTTTTGTAAATTTAATCAATTATTATTTCTAATTGTTTATACACTGTAATCTATCTAGCATTATTTAATTAAATTTGACATGTAATATTTTACTACCAAATAACATACATTACGTAGGTTACTTTTTATCACAGGATAACCTATAATTTCCACGGGATAATGGATACAGCCACGGGGGAAACCGAAGGCTCATAGGCTTGTAAAGAATGTTTTTGAAATTTCTTAGGGTCTAACGTACTTAGCTACCCATTATCATGTATGATAACGAATTCTTTTTATATCAGACCTAATTTCTAAAAGGAAGTTGCTCAGTTGTGTGGGCTGTTACAGCCCTAGAATTATTCAGTCTTTTGTGTACACCTTATATTTTAATATTTCGTCAATTGTGCTATTGTGTTTCTACAACAGTTTGTCTATTTAGGATATCGGTTTCGACAACATTGAACACCTGTTGCTAAATCCCAGGGTTCGAGAAAGCGACTTCACACCTGAAAATGTTAACCTTACCTTCCTTAATGAAAAAAAAAACGGTCCAACTCGACTTTCCTAATAGCCGCGAATAGTCTTTTTAGGCGGTTCTCCCATCCCTTGTCGTCCATCGCAACGCACCATTACGCATGCGTCTGTCAAACGACTTGACAGACGCGTCCATTATGCACCATATACGCACTGTTGCGTTTTTGTAAGATTACGGCTAAGAATAGCATTACCCCATTTCTTTCCCGTGGGTGTCGTAAGAGACGAGTAAGGGACTCGAGGGTGTGCATTGCAATTTAGCCGATGGGCTGACAACCTGTCACTATGGCGATACAAAATTTTCCAGTAGGGCAATTAAGGGCAGATTTAGGTTGTATTTTTTTTTGATTTTTCAATTCATACGTTTCGTGATTTTTACGTTGGAATTGTAAAGTCCAAGATGAGCGCGGCTTAGATCCGTTTGGAATTGTTTTATTGTGATGAGTAATAGTTGTGCAAACTCAAGAAAATATTATGTATGTACCTATTATAATTTCGCACACAGTGTAACTGTTTTAAGAACTAAATAATTAATAATAATAATTAATAATCATTCCGAATTACCCTCAAATGTTTGTCAGACGTGGCGTAAATGTCTGTTTTTGCAGCCGTTTATGCTCTGCCTACCCCGCTATGGATTATAGGCGTGATGCGTGTATGTATGACATACAAAAATACGCAGTAACGGACGACAAGTGGAAAAACCGCCTCAGATTTTTCTGAGCACCTTTTTTGTATACCATCCGCCCGAAGGTTACAACTTCGACTGTCCTGTATTTTTTTTCTATAAAGACTGGAATAAATTACCGTTTCCCTTTTGTTTTCGTACCAAAGGTGGAAAAAGGAATTCGTTTACAAAACCGATTTCCTTCAAACACTGTCTAGGTTTGGTTGCAGGAAATTCGGCTCTAATTCCAATAAGTTAGGTTGTGGTTAGAGACAAATATTAAAGAAGGACACAGACGATAATATTAGGCTTTTAGAAATAGGAAGGGATGTGAAAAAACAATTGATTAATAAAATAATTGATGTTTTTTCAAAAAAGGAAACTTTTTGTAATCATTTAATTTAAATTACTTCAGTGATAATTTAAAACCATTTTGCGCGTCATGCTTTCGCAACTATCAAAATACACTGTAGTTTATTTGAGAACCCCTATAGTATTTTGTTAAGGCGGTATGAATTTTATTTTATCTCTATCAGTTTTTTTTTAAGTTATTAAATTTCAACCGATTTTTTCCTGACCAATCACAATCGATTATTTAGAAAACTGCTTCTTTTTGTTACTAAAGTCACATCCCGCAAAATAGATCTATCTGGATAGATGTAAGGGCACGTAACGGATAAGTATGCTTTATGCTTAACTATTATTATATCATTATTATCTTTTTATTTATTATTGCCGTGTGATGCCGGCTTAGAATAGCTTCACCCCATTTCTTAACCATGGGTGTCGTAAGAGGCGACTAAGGGACTCGAGGGTTAGATGTGTATTGCGATTTTAAACGATGGGCTGACAACCTGTCACCATAGTGATACACAGTTATCTGATTAACCCTCAAACTTTGGTCAGACGTGGTGTTAATATCCGTTTTACGGCCGTTAACGCTCTGCCTACCCCGTAAGGGATATAGGCGTGATTTATGTATTTATTATTATCGATAATTAAATAAATAATTTATGTATGGTGAAATGGACAAATGAAACTAATTTCTGTGTCCTTTGCCAACAGTAAAAATAATGGGAAAAGGGCAGCAGTTTAAAGAAGGATGCTGCTAGTCTGTTGGGCAGTATTGGAAGGTGATTTCTATACATACTCGCAAAATGATTGCTTCAAATTTTGCTTGAAGTAGAAGATGTTGCAAATTAAATATACACAATATAAGATGTAAAAAAAAGCTGAGAATATTTTAGTGGTGAGCCAGTTCGTGAAACTAAGCAACTTTCCCCAAGGAACATAGGTCGGAAAATATAAAAATTTTTTGGCCCTCCCATACTTAGTGTGTTACCCGGCCGGGTTAATTTGTATTGGAGGTTTCATATTTCGACCTATGTTCCTTGGAGAAAGTTGTTCACTTTCACGTACTGGTTCACCCCTTAAAATATTCTCAGCTTTTTTTTACACCAGGGTATTTATGACGATTTATTGAACAGGAACAGTAAAGAGACAAACAAATAAAGAATACAGACACAACAGGTAAAGTTCATCTCTAATAAGAAATTTCTTACAGCAGATCTAGGGAAGAACTACCTAATAATAGTATTCAACGAAATGCGGATAATACGTGCTCGGAATATATATCTAAATATTAATCTAAAATATATAATAAATATATGAAGGCAAACAAATATCTATACATAAACATACATACGGAATATAATACGGATGAATTTGAGAGAGAAAGATAATGTTCTTTATCTCGTTTTTTTAAGATAGCGATAAATGTTAGAATATAATACGGATGAGTTTGAGAGAGAAAGATACTGTTCTTTAACTCGTTTTTTGAAGATAGCGATTAATGTTTATATTAGTTAAAGTCTTCCAACTTATGGTAACAAAGATAGTTGCGATGACGGTCCCTCCCCAGCGTGGTCATAAAAGCACCCTGTTCAACCCCATACCCGTACCTGTAATTAACTAAAGATGACCTCACCTTCCCGATCCTCGAGCATACCTCCTAATAAGTTTCTATAGGTACCTTACACACAGAGATATGATTTCATACCATATAAAATTAGTGCTTATTACCCAATGTAGAAATTTGTACAGTTTCACAATGAACTAAAAAGAATAAATTTAGTACTCATTTTTAATTTGCCTAAAATTACCAAAAAAATTTATTCGGAAGGTATTTTTATTTTTGTTAAGAAGCATTATAAATTGTACAATTTAAATAACGAGTGCCCCTGAGTCAATAATAAATTTAAAAAAATTAAAAGCCACAATGACACTCGGGATAATCTAAGAATTCTACCGATACAATAAAATTCTAATTCGAATCTGTTCTGTGGTTAACAAATTTCAGTCCTTTTAAGAATCACACATACATACATGAACTCTAAAAACGTTACACTCCTTTTTTTGGTTGGGCACACAAGAGCCATGAAAATGTTGCGTTCAGTTAACTTGTTTCAATTTGTTACCTAGGATTTAGCACTGTTTTAATTCATAAATTATTTTCATTAAACTTTTAGTGATGTTTTACTGAAAACCAATAGAATTAAATGTTGTTCAATCGCGATATTATTGAAAAGTAGATTAACTTTATCGTATTCATAATGAATATAGTTGTTTTTTGTGCATGTCCCAATAATTGAGTCAGTGTGTTTAATATGTATAGATGTCGCACTCTTAATAAAATAACGACCTAATCCAAAAACACAAATTTTTGGGTATTGATGAAAAACGTTTGTTGAATAAACAGAATAATTTTTAAATGGCTGTAGAATTAAAAGTAAAAGGCAAAGGATGAAACTTGAACCACTTAACTAATCCTAAGAATATGTTCTTTTAAATGCATTACAATTTACACAAATATTCAAATCAATTAATTAATAAAAGTTAATTATTTGTAACCCTTTAGAATTGCGTCATTATTTCATGAAAAATCTGAAAGAAATATTGACCTAAGTTAAAATCGGTCTTTGCTTTACCAAATCAAACATGAAGATCTCTGACTCATTTTAAATTAAGTCACTATTTTACTAAAAAGCTAAAAGAAAATACAATTTATTTAAAAATAAGTCTATAACTTAAACATGTGACTCAAATTCAAATCGCGATATAGCGACTAGCAAATGGTCAACAGAACACAGTCCTATTATAATGAAAATATTAAGATAATTTTTTCTTCTGTCATTCAAATGGGACACCGAGTCGACAAATGACCCAATGAACCCTATGATTAAACGTATTACATGTAACTTAAATGCGCCGCGGTCGCTATAAATGGTGCGATGGCTGTTCTCATTGCAACGGAGACGGCTTCTACAAGAAAAATTGAGTGAAAATGAGAAAATTAAACGAAAAGATATTTGTACGCTAGTATGGTTTGGTCGGCAGCACTTCTACCCGATGTTACTTATTAGTTGCTAGCGTTCAGATGCTCTCTTTTATTCTGATGTCCACTTTCCTCACGCTGCTGTCTGCTTCTTGATACGTAGCGATGGCTCGTCCTCGTGTCCAGTTGTCAGGTGTTTTATGGTAGAGTGTTGTCCACGATCTGCACGATGTTGTTGACTTTCATTGCGGCTGGATTTGGGGCTCCATCAATCCATATTAATATTGAGTATTTGGGTGAAATATACATCGGCAAGGCACTGCTACGTTCTTTGTGTGTTTTTTTCGATGAGGTCATGATTATCAAAGGGACGACAAGCGAGTCGTGTACTAGGACACTCAGTAGTACCGAAGTGATTGTGCTTTGGCTTGTTTAGGTTGATGGAGTTGTGCGTTAGAGGTTTGCTGTTGACCATAAACTTCTTTTCAGTGATCAGAGTGTGGAGTACTTCCTTTTAAAAGTGATCGCCCGGTAGTGAGCTGCACAATACTGTCTTAACACTCACTAGGCTTTTCCAGGCCCTGACATTAAGAGGCTGTGAAACACAAGCTCTTATTTTGATAGGAGCTGTCTTCTGTATTATACTGTCGATAGCTCGGTGGAGTTCTCTGGCGGTTCCTTGTAGTTCGGTGGATATTGGACCAACTTTTTTCCATGTGATGGAGTGCCAGGCCTCGTGAGTGATGCAGTGATCCCAAAAAATACACGGCGTGCGTGCTGAGCCAGATGAATAGCGTGTAGATAAGGGACTCAAAATAGACTTATATGAAAGTGCGTAATGACTTTGCTCCAGACGAGGGGGTAGGTGGTATACTATGGCAAACTGCGGTGGAGTCGTTTTACTTATTTTGCAAGAAAAGTAGCGGTAAAGCGTGAAACGCGTCGTCAGTCACAGGCACAGCCACAGATTACAATAATAAATAACAAGCTCAGCGTTGGCTTATATCATTGATGTTCGTGTAAAGGTTCGCGTGATGAAGCTGACGGTGTAACACCCGCTTGAAAAGGGGTGACACACGATTGCCGTCGATGACTGTGGTCGCCTTTTCTTCTAGAGCTAGTTCTATGGTAGATGCATCATTCAGTTTCGTTTTTAATTTGATGACCCCGTCGATCCTAAATAGCAAGTAGGCGGAGTCGGGCTTCTATAAGCGGAAACGAATACTACTTCATGTGTCTTATTAGTTCGCTGATGGGCCGGGCCTACTATTATAGACAAATGACAATGCTGGTTTTGAAAAAGTTTTCGATTGACTGTAGAACGTGGTAAACTGTGGCCTTGGAAAATCGATCAGGATCGAATTGAGGAGTGTTTTGCTGAGTTAGAAATAGGTTACGTCCTTTCTCGTTCGTGTTTGGTTCAGGATGTTTCAGGTGCGGGCTTCTCGGTGGGCTATGTTGGAATAGCGAATAATGACACTAGCACTACCGATATCGTAAGTCAAATTTGTCGCAAACGTTTCGAGCGTCATCGGTGACTTTGAATTTAGTTGGTATCTGTCGTTTTGTGATAATACCAACATATTGTATTACCAATATTCCGTGCGAAACGTATGGATCTCAACACCCTGCACCGTTTTTTAACAAGGTGAGCACAGTGTGACTATCTGTCTTACGGAGAACGGCTTCCGGCATGCTCTTTGATGGCGGTGGCTGCCATGCTACTTCGCACGATAATGGCGTCATGACAAGCGACGTTCTGATTTGGCCGTCTAGTCGACGAAAACGTGTTCTTAGTAGGAGATTTATTGTGTAACTGTAGTGAAGGTGGCACCTTGGTAGCGTGTCGCGTGCAAATTTTTTCAAGTTTCCCTACCCATTCAGTCTGCAATGTGACAAGATTTTAATCCATCTGTTGATCCTGTTAGTACTCACTTATTTGGCTTGTGATGTGATGGACGAGGTAAATTTGAGTGGTTTAAGAGATAAATGGCGGTATTCAATGCTTTTCTTTGTAGAACGTTCTGTAGTTAACACTTCAAACAATAGACGTGTGAGGTACGAGTAGTGATTCAAGGCGAGCTCTACGATATGCGGCTGGAGATGAGATCGAGTTGGTACACATTTAGCCTTGGTTTTATCGTCGAGTTTGAAGGCAGCAATCGAGGTGCCGATGATTCCAACTATGGTTCAATATGATTACTTTTCAGTCGGAGGATTAAATTAATGTACTAAAAATATAGGAAATTCGTTGAATTTCAAGAGTAGTAAAACGTAAAACCTATTTTTAAATAGCTTTCGGTACAAAACCTCAAGATTAAGATAAAATGCGAAGTGAGACACCAAGTTTATACGTTAAATTATGTTATGATATCAGTCGAATACAGGTCAAATTTGAAATAATACCGAAGTCATTTCATTATTTTTGCTAAGACAAAGACTCAACAAAAAATGTTACCAGAAATTTTCATCATTAGAAATACAACAAAGACCTAATTTCAGTTAAGTAATATAAATAACAAAATTTTCAAAACGATACAGTCTTATCTCCAAATGGGTCAGTGAGCTTTACCAAAATTTTCGTAAAATACAGACCTAATTTAAAATGAGTCAAGCAAACATCGCAGGTTTTTGTAAAACAAAGACCAAACACTAAATCGGTCATTCTTTTATAAAACTTTTCAATTACACTCGCCTCAACTTTTGATAAAACAACGGCTCATTTCGAAATCAGTCGTCTTTTCACAAAAACGTAGCATGCAGCCGCAGACGCAAGACGAAATCGGTCATTATTTGACTGAAGAGATAGGAGTCCGGGGCGGGAAAGATATAGACTCATCTTATTTTGAACCTTATTATGTAAGAGATAGGGTTGTATTTTAAAGTTTATGTTGTGGGCCCTGCTCTAATAAGTCAGTTTTTCACAAAAACTCGTTTTGGCCAAATTTTGATTTAAGTCGTTATTTTACTAAGAGTGCGATGTATAGTATAAAATGGACCCGTTCGTTCGTTAGTCCGTAACATAACACCCGGGGCACCAATTTATCTGTCTAACGTAATTACGTACGGAAACGAGCCCTATTTATTTTATACTAGTTACATTCGCCCGTGTGAGGAAATTGCGAAAAGATTTTGAGATTTATAACGGACATAGGGGAATATCGCACAGGTAAATATGAGACAGACATAAATTGTGTTTCTGATAAAAACTGGCACACGATTAGGTAGCTAAGATGGTAAATTTCAAGAAAAACCCCAATACTATTTTGAGAATTATACTATTTAAGTTGTATTAAGAATTATACTTAATTAACTTATTTCAATAATAAGAAAATCTTTTAATACTAAGATATTTAATCAAGGTGGCTCCACTTCGATGTGTCAAGTCGTTTGATACACGCGTAGCCGTATTTTATGGGAATAAAATTGGAATTCGCAATTTCCTTTCGTCTGACAGACGCATGCGTTACGTTGCGTTAAAAAAACGGAACCATGGACGACAAGTGAGTGAACCGCCTAAATATTTCTACTCTTAATAACCTTTGTATGATCCCTCATAATCTGAATATTGCTATAGTCAGAAAAAAAAACAATTGTGGACCTGACTGACCTTTTTGATTATGATAAACCTTTTCTTTGTTCAGGTAAAGGCATCTCAAAATTTTACCAAATAATGTAACATCAGGACCTCTAAACTTTCGAAAATTTGAAGTACATAATATTATTCCGAAAGATACATACAAGTCTTTTGAAATTTTTCAAATATTGTTTCAATCGCGAAATTAATACCAGATACTAACCAGATAATATTATGAAATAATGACAACTAGCAAAATATAGCTGTAGCCTGTTTGTAAAGCTAGCCGTCGACTGTTGACGATGAAAAAGATGATAATGATTTTCTGTTTGATTCTTGAAAAAAGTATCGGCTGCTTAGGGGGAGGCTCATGTCCAGCAGTGAACAGAACTATTGTTGCTGTTAATGTTATGTTATGTTATGTTATGTTATTTTATGAATTTATTTTAATGAATTTGACATGTAATTTTCTATTACCAATAATAGAAAATTACATGTCAAATTCAATTAAATAATCTTAGATAGATAACAGTGTACAAACCATTTTAAATAATAATTAATTATTAATTAAATTTTCAATAATCATAAAAAGGCGTATGTCATAGTATCCAAAATAATTATAAAATAAAAATAAAAATAACTTCCTAATACATTAGGAAATCGCAACAGTTATTTACGTTGAAGCATTTCGTCAACTGAGTAGAACGCTTGCTCGATTAACCACCGCTTAAGCTGGTGTTTAAAAATACTAGATGCCTCGGTGACGCTGATAGGTAGCTGGTTGTAAATCGCCGGCCCCATCACATGCGTTAACTTATTGTATTCATGTAATCGGTTGCATTAGACCCACCAATGACCATAACACGACTTTTTGTAACATGACACGACCATAGAAAAACTTTCAGCAACTCCCAAGGAAAGACAAAGATACAATCAGCACTAAAAGAAAACTTCGGCCACAGATAACGAAACTCAATCTTGGTGAAGTTTCAGCATTTGTAGCTAGTATAATGGGAATAGGCTGGTGAGTTCAGATCATGTATCGTTTTCTATTAAGGTACAAGGTTAAGCTACCGGTATAATATCGGTACCGGTAAACAAATGAAAGGTACACGGAAAAAGGTTATTAAATGGGTGATGATAGTGGTAGATAAAAGGTGGAAAATAGCTTCCGAAATAATTTCGATAACGAAATATACATTGCGCTCTAACAAGCAAAGTTGGGAAATCGTAGATGTTCTTATAAATTTTTTTTATTACGGTTTAGGTACCATAAAAATAACGGTACCGTAGACGATGCAGTAACAGAAAAATTCTGTATTGCAACTTTATGATATCGCAATATTTCGGTATGACGTCATACCCTTTACCTTTAACCGAAATAATTTCAGGTTATACAATCCCTGTTTCAGAGTTCTGTTCACAACTAGCTGCGGCTTACAACATGTGACCTCACTGAACTATTGCTTGGAGACTGACGTGCTGGTTTTGCGGTCATCGGTTCATGATCGGTATTTAATGACGACATGGTAAGGGATGTTAATTTTGATAAGGTTCCATTTGCATGGCTGTCCCAGAATTAAGAGAATATTTCGTAGTATGTAATGAGGCCTTCTTGACAGCAGTTTTAAATACAAAGAGCACTAAAAATAATCGATAGATGGCGTTGAACATCTAGGGGGGCATCTTTAATTTGATTCTTCTTTTTTTTGTGTGGCATACCCGGTCGTCCAACGACCCAATGAAATTCTTTGAATATTGAGAAGTTCTAATTAAAGATTAAAAGTTAGAAAATATTTTTTGAGCTTATTTTAAATGTATTTTGATATCGCTTAGAATGAATAAAAAGTGCGGGAACGCCAGCAGATTTAAGATAGAAAACAGTTCACTACGAGTTCTAATAGAACGTTAATTTTATTACCTTGTGTAGATAAGTAAACGTAAATATTTCATTTTCAAAGAGTGAATGCCGGCAACATGGTGAATGGAGCGTTGCACACTTTTATGAACAGCCAGAAAGTCTCTGATAAGGCTCGTCTGGCTGTGCATAGAGGGGTGTTAGTACAGACACTTATGTATGGGAGTGAAAGTTGGGTATGGCAGAAAAAGCATGAAAGTAGAATAATTGCAGTACAAATGAGAGCGTTAAGAAGTATGATTGACGTAAAATTGAGTGACAGGATAAGGAATATCGTGATAAGGGAACGTTGTGGTATAAAAGAAGACATAGTGACTGGTGTAGAAAAGGGTATGCTTAGATGGTTTGGTCATGTAGAGAGGATGAATGAAAGAAGATTAACGAAACAGGTGTATATGGCAAGTGTGGATGGGAACGTCGGAAAGGGAAGACCTCCACGAACGTACCTCGATCAAATCGGGGACGTGCTAAAGAAAGGTCAGGTCAAGAGTACCCTAAACCGACGAGCATGCATGAAGAGATTGATGAATGTGGAGGAGGCGAAAGAAGTATGCCAGAATCGTAGTAAGTGGAAGGAAGTAGTCTCTGCCTACCCCTCCGGGAAAGAGGCGTGATTTATGTATGTATGTAATATTTCATTTATTTTTAAGTTAAATTGCCTCGGTGTGGTGCGTTTGAAGAAGTTTTTAATTTGTAGTGTTTAAATTTTATTGTCTTGTTGCTTTATATTGCCTTACAATTCACCATCATAACCTATTACGGTTTCAAATGATTAAAACTTGGGTATACAAGGTAGGAAACGTAGGCAAATCGGTCTGATCTGTCTTTTGTTTATTTACCATGCTGTCATACCTAGGTTCCTCTATAGCTTTAAAAAAACATCTCATTAACAAACATACATTAACAGCCACTACAGTTTATTACTATACACGGGCCCCCTCCTATTGGGGGGTGTCAAAATATAATATTTTCTAATACCCCTGTGCAGGTTGGCTTGAAGAGATATCGTCATAAAGATAAGCTTACCGTTATGGCTACGTTTAACATATAAATTTAATGTAATAATTTGTTCATCGTGTCGTTGGACGACTCGGTGTCCCACACGAAAAAGAAGAAGAACTGTAATAATTCAGTACACAAAAAATAATATACGTATATAAGGTGTAAAAAAATTAACTAAGAATATTTTAAGGGGTGAACCAGTACGTGAAACTGAACAACTTTAAAGGAACATAGGTCGAAATATGAAAAAATAATTTGACCCTCCCATACTTAGTGTGTTACCCGGGCGGGATAATTTGTATGGGAGGGCCAATTTTTTTTTTCATATTTCGACCTATGTTCCTTGGGGAAAGTTGTTCAGTTTCACGTACTGGTTCACCCCTTAAAATATTCTTAGCTAATTTTTTTACACCATGTATATTGCCACACTCACCACAAGATAAAGATAAAGCTTTCACAAAAAACGCTTCTGCCCATTCCCTGGATGAACTTTTCCCTCAGTCGCATAATACGACACCCACAAGTTGGATTGGGGCGATACTACTCTAAGCCAGCATCACACGACACATCATAACATCTCACACACTATTAATAAAATGTTGCCCTAGAATAACTGGCTGGAATGACTTGTTATCCCGTTTCCTTTTAACGAATTATCTTGTATCATGTGCCTAATTATTTGGCCTAATTGGTAGTCAAAACAGGTAACCAGAGACAAAATGAGCAAATAAAGTAGAATGTGGTCGGGTGAGAATTATTCCAGGGGCCGTATACCGCTAATTGAAAAGCATCTCATCTGTGTTTCAATAGAGTGTTAGTTGGATGCTTTTGGTCATTTCGTATTTCGCCAACAGTTTGAATTACAGAAAATACATACATACATATATCACGCCTATAATCCCTTGCGGGGTAGGCAGAGCGTAAATGGCCACAAAAACGGACATTTACGCCACGTCTGACAAATATTTGAGGGATATTCTGAAAATTGTGTATCGCCATAGTGACAGGTTGTCAGCCCATCGCCTAAAATTGCAATATACACACCCTCGAGTCCCTTAGTCGCCTCTTACGACTCCCACGGGTAAGAAATGGGGTGATCCTATTCTAAGCCGGCATCACGCGGCACAGAAAATCACAATGGCAATAGAATGCCAGTTGAGTTTCGATGGCGTTACAGTGGCAAAAAAAGAAAATCGGTGCCCTGCTATTTTGGTGAAATAAAGGTTAAGGTTATTCATAAATGGAATAAAATTATATCCCTGGGTTTGACCATGTTTGGGTTCCGTACCTAAAGGGTCAAAATAGAACTCTATGAATGGAATTCAGCTATCTGCCTGTGTGTCACCAGGCTGTATCTTATAAACCATGATACTTAGAGAGACAAAACTTTTTTTTTTACTAAGACGTGAAATACAAAAAATTTGAATAAAATTATAATAATGGGGGGTTCCTTTAAACATAAAAGGTGTTTTTTTGTCACGATTGTATCTGTCATGTTTAGGAAGCTGTATGTTATGAACGGTAAAAGTAAGATAGTTATATTTTTTTCTCAGATAGTATGTATTACAGTTACCGCTATAACAACGAATACCGAAATCAGAATAAAGAGGGCTTCCATTTATCAAATATGATTTTTATGGCATTTTTATGCAATATGGAACGGAACCCTTAGTGCGTGAATCCGACGCGCACTTAGTAATTTTTTTGTTATTTCTTCAATTTTCGTAGCGAATTTATTTCTAGTCGCAAATTTAAATTTAGTTACTACAGCCTAAAAAACAATCATGCCTGTCTTTGTACGTAAATATAACAAAAAAATACTTTTAGATTTTGTCCATTCAGCTCGACCGCCATTTCGATACCGAAACTAACAAACTCGTTTAGAATTTAAATGAAAAGTTCTGTAACGGTGTTCAGGGTAAAGCCAGTTGGGTTGGAAACTAAAATTCTACGTTTAGATATCTAGGTAGTTGGTTCAGCCATTTTGTTTAGTTATTTGATTGGGATTGAGTTTTAGCGCTGTAGGAGTGAACAGTTATTTCACAGTTTTCGTATCAGTAGAATAGAATGTAGAGGTAGCGGGTACCTATATGTTGGGAATAATATTGCCCCAAAATTTTAAACAGTATTAGATGTGAAATAATCTAACATTTCACAACTGGGCCGATGGCGTAGCGGATAGTACCCCTGCCTGCTACGCCAATGGTCCTGGGTTCGATCTCCACAAGACTCAAATATTTATTAAGTCATTTTCAGATATTTGTACCCCTTAAGAATGTATCCCACATATACATTCATACACACATACATATCACCTCCATCCTATGAAAGGTCATGAAGAGGGTACTTAACAGTAAGTTGCTGACCTACCTTGAAGACAATGATCTCCTCAGTGACCGTCAATATGGCTTTCGCCGGGGGCGGTCTACTGGTGATCTTCTTGTATATGTCACGCACTGCTGGGGCGAAGCTATCAAGAAACACTGCAAAGCACTTGCCGTTTCACTCGATATCTTAAGGCCTGGCATGCAAGACTGCTCAGCAAGCTTCCTGTTTACGGCATCCCAGCAGATTTTTGTGCTTGCATTTTAGACTTGCTTAGTGAACGGTCCATCAGAGTAGTCGTTGACAGCTGCTCCTCTGACCTTATGGCCATTGATGCAGGAGTTCCTCAGGGGTCTGTTCTCTCTGCAACTCTTTTCCTGCTGCACATTAATGACCTCCTTCAGCATGGTATTGTTGGATATGCAGATGATAGTAGCGTTACAGAGAAAGACGTTCGTTAAGAAAGGCCATGGTAGAGCGAATAGATCATACCTTAAGCCTTGTCTCCCAATAGGGCGACGACAATCTGGTCTCATTCAACGCCACCAAAACACAAGCGTGTATTTTCACTGATAAAAGGAGTCCTTTCGACTGGACACCTACTTTTCGGGGTACATCTGTCCCTGTCACTGACAGGTTTGAGCTTCTAGGCATGGAGTTGACATCAAATCTAAACTTCGGCGCGACCATCGAGTACAAGGCTCAAACGGCGGCTAAGAAGCTGGGCATCCTGAATAGAGTGAAGCGATTCTATACGCCTGGACAGCTTTCAACTCTTTACAAAGCAGAAGTCCAATCCTGCATGGAGTATTGCAGTCACCTTTGGGATGGCTCAGCCAAATACCAACTTGCCGCTCTTGACTCGGTGGAACGCAGGGCCAAGAGGCTCATAGGCGACAAAAAACTGGTGGACACCAAGCTACATAGCCTGGCACATCGCTGCAAGGTTGCCTGCTTGTCGGTTTTGTATAGATTGTACTTCGGAGGGTGTGCTCAAAAGCTTCACGACCTTGTTCCACCAGCTCCTTTCTACCATCGGACATCCAGACGCACCGCCGGATACCATCCGTACCTGGTTCCTATTCCACCAATTCGGACTAAGCGCTTCCAGTCATCATTTATAATGCGCACTGCTAAAGAGTGGAACTCATCACCTGCGTCTGTGCGTTTTATACCACGCCTTGAGGGAAAGGCAGGGCGTTAAGGCGAGTGTAGCCGTGAACGACCTTGACAGTGGCGCCACTTAACAAAAAAAGTCTTCTCTTTATACAAACAATCTATAAGAACAGAATGTCCGTTACCCAAGTTTTCAATATGTCGAATTAGAACGCAGAATGTTTGCACACAATGAAAAATTCGCTGTTATTATAGTTATGGCAAAAAGTGTCTAGAAACGGACACTTTTGGTATGATTCCCATTACTTTAATCACAACGAATATTCAATTAAGTTTGTAGGTTCGAATTTTACTTAAAAATTATACTAAAAACTTGGGCAACGGACATTCTGATAGATTGTTTGTATAAAGCAAAAATTTTTTTTTTGTGTAACGCCATTGTCGAGGCCGTTCACGAGTACATTCGCCTTAATGGCCGTAAAATTTGGTCGCTATCGCCACGTCTGACAAATATTTGAGAGCTGTTTCAGAAAAGTCGTGTATTACTATTAGTGAAAGGTTGTCAGCCTGTCGCCTGCAACTGCAATTGTAATACACATGAAAACCCTCGAGTCCTTTAGTTGCCTCTAAAGTCACCCACATAATAAAATGGGGTGGTGCTTTTCTAAATCGGCATCACACGGAACGCCCACACGACAGAAGAATACTGAATTGAAAGTTGTATCACAACCACTTCTCATTTGTCATTGCCAATCTTGCTTCCACTTGACATGTCGTGTTGTATAATTGTAGTTCATTAATTAAAAACGCCGCTGCATCGTGTAACAAGAATGAAAACAATTTAAACATAAAATTTAAGCAATTATAACCGTTATTGTGGATGAAATGAGTTCGGATAACGTCGAACACTCGGCACGATCGATTGCATCAAGTGTCGGTTTACATGCACTTGTCGTTGCCTGTTGACAGCAATAGAGTTGCACCTTGCACCCAAATTTACAGAAAATTTCTTTAATGAAAAAAAATATTAAATTTTTAGAACTTGCAAAATTGCACCGCAAGCATCCGTACTACCGACTGCGCTACCGCGGCTCACATGCCGTTGGTGCAATTATGCAAATATGTCTTAATGCCAATGACGCGCGGCAATTTCTCAAAAGCTGTACCTAACACGTTGAAGTGATTCAAAATTCAGTACTTACACAATTGAAATTGAAATTCTTTATTCAATGTAGGATAGTATTATCACCTATTGACGTCATGATCCGTCATTGTAAAAACAAAAATTGTATAACACAATTTTCTTTTTTTTTTAACAATCTTGTAATGTCCTAATAGAGAAACGGCTCGGGCGGGATAAAAAAATTAAAATAAAGGCTCTGCAACGGGGTTGGCCAGGTTAATCACACGGCATTTAACTTTACGCCACCACCATCTGAAAACGATCTGAAACACATAAATACTGTTTGTTATTTTGTATGTTTATTATTTAGCATTGGACCTTTGTTAGACTTTAGTGTATATCGGAGATTTCGTCTTCTTTTCGTGTGGGACACCGAGTCGTTTGAGGACCCGAGACAAAACCGAATAGATCTTAGACGGTGGACTCAATGAAGATGGATGCGCTACTACTTCTATAACAGCTGGACATGGGCCTCCCCCTATCTGGAGGGTATTTGGCATACTTACCAAGCTTGGCAGGTGGATTGGCGAGTGCAGTGCAAGGTGTTGTATTCTCAGAGAACGCTGCCGCCCATTCCCTGGGCGGCAGCGGATATACATCCCTTAATTGACTTTTACGACACCCACAGGTAAACACGGGGTGGTGCTATTTTAAGCCAGCACCACCACTGCGCGCTGCCGATGCGCAACCCACATTGCTCTGCCTAAACGTAATCTGCACAACGACTATGTTCAAAAAACGATTGTCGTCTGCCGTAGTACATTGTCATTCGTGAATTTATGACGGTCGCCGATTGCTTGTAGCACGTCAGTTTCAGATAAGATATGAGATACCTATGAGAACATAACCAACCAATTGGATAAAATTATATCGCGTTATCAATTGAACCTGCTCTTGGCGACAAAGTAATCATCATGTTAAATTAATATAAAATTATATTCCAAGCTGCAGCCATGCTTCATTGCTATCAATAGATTGACAGTCAAATTAACTTACGTCATAGTCAGGGTTGACAAGATCTATGAATAGGTAATATTATTTGAATTTAATATTTTAATGAACAGTTATGAATGAATATAAAATAAAATTATTGCTGCATTAATTCTGTTGACGTCAGAATTCATAATTGCGTATAGTTAAGTTATGGAATTGTATCACATTATGACATATTGTGCTTAGTATCTTTAATGTCATATCAAAAAAACTGTATGTACTATGGTTTATTTTGCACTTAAAATGAAAATAAGGAAATGCATTTTTCCCGGCCACTGCAAAAAAAAAATTAAGTTCTTATTTTTCTTTACTAAACATATAAACATACATTACGCCTGTATCAAGGCAGAGCGTATACGGTCATTAAAAAAACGAACATTTACGCCGCGTCTGGCAAACATTTTAGGGTCATTCGCAAAATTGTGTATCGCCATAGTGACAGGTTGTCAGCCCGTCGCCTATAATGCACACCCTCGAGTCCCTTAGTCGCCTCTTACGACATCCACGGGAAAGAGATGGGTGATGCTACTCTAAGCCGGCATCATCCTGTATTAAAAAATATTTTTATAAAACGTAAGCTGTTTGAGTTACTTTATTTTTCAATTTGATATCATTACCAAACCAAAGGCCTACTAAAGCTTCGATCTCAGGTGTACAATGGCACAGCCCAAAGAGTAGTAATTTGTGAAGCTATAGGTTGTTTATTTATTATGTTACTTACTGGCGCTTAAATGTTTGTTGAGTCATGGAGGGAATATACTTATGAAAGAAATGAGTCCTAAACTAGAAACCACAAAATTTTGCCTACCCCACATGGGATTATAGGATGATATGTGTATGTATGTATAAAAATACGTCTTTTTATCCTTTATTTAACTAAAATTAGTAAAATACCAAGCACACGCGCCCCGCCTCTATGCACCGACACGGCCGAATAATTATCATTCGCAATGACACTCTCAATATAATTATGGGATAATTTAAATGTTGATAAATGATGTATAATGCAGCTTATACATGCGGCGCACATGAATAGATTTTAAAAATTAAATGCTGCAATGTGAAATAGATTTCCTATTATTGAAATAGGAATTGTGGGATGCGTCGCTTGTCAAGGCTATTTTATGAACAGAAAATGGTAAATTGTTATTAGAAAATGAATTCGACTTTTATGCCTCCCGTGCCTAAAGCACTGCTAATTTTAATTGTAGCTAATAATAGCTGTATGCAAAATAAAACTAATTTAGATTTGATTAGATGGTAGCTAAAACATTTTTGCTGTAACACCGAAACTTTTTTGTTATAACACGGAGGTTTAGTGGTGTATAACATGACAACGCGCTGTCATATTTACGAGTAAAAAATTCTAAATGAAATAATCAAATTGTGGGCCTCAAAAGGTTTTATTTGAGAATCTTATTAAATGTTAAATGATGCTTATTTTTTTTCAATCCAAATCTTGCATAGATTATCTACAGCCGATACCGGAAAAAAATTGTTTCAGAAAGGTTATCATAGTTTTATTTATCGGTTTGCTTATTTCCTTGAACAGTCAACTTCACTCTGCAACAATGACAACTTTATCTTAATGACACATAGGGCAGTATAGGTGGCCAAGTTTAACACGGTTGGTTATCTTATTTGATGACCCTCTAAGATACGATTTTACTAGGTAAGATTTCAGTGGAAATTAATAGAAATAGAAATGTCAAAAACCCATATCTTTGCTGTCGTAGCGGCATCTTGTTTTTCTTGAAATTCCTTGCATCTTATATATTGCTTTCTCGGTAAAAACACCCGCTGGAGGTACTCAGGCGCTCTGTATATTCTAGCCATACGGGCAAATAAACTGGCTGCTCATAAGGCCTTTAACTATCTTCAACCTGGTCTAGCTGAGGTCCACAATTTTCTCTTTTTTGAGAGATAAACAGCGAATTGTAATGCGTAGCTTGCAATATATTATAATTTATTTACGATTTATTGTACACAGGAACAGTAAAAAGTCAAACACATAAAGAATACAGATACAACAGGCACTGCTTATCTCTAATAAGAAATTTCCTACAGCAGACCTAGGGAAGAGTAATGGTATCCAACGAAATGCGGATAAGACGTTCACAGAATATATATCAAAATTTTAAACTAAAATATATAATAAAGGAAAGTATAATAAATATCCCAACTTATATAATCTATATATAAACATACATATATAAACGAATAAATAAAAATATATATAATTATGTCCCGCGGCTTTACCCTAGCTGTTTATGGTTTTCAAGTTTTCCCATGTTTTCCCGCGATGAAAATTTACCATATGTGTAACTTTTGTGTATTTTCGGACTCATAATATTAGTATGGGATGTGGCCAAAATAGATAATTATGGATAGTTCAAGATATTTGATCCGATTCACAAATAAATCCAAATACGTGATAAACATATCATTATCCAGTATTTTTGTTTGTTGTACTGAGCTTCAAACCTTAAGCATCCCAACTTGCCCCTTGTTCATTCTCTTTGGATAACATACATACATACATCACGCCTTTAATCCCTTGCGGGGTAGGCAGAGCGTAAATGGCCGCAAAAACGGACATTTACGCCACGCCTGACAAATATTTGAGGGACATTCTGAAAATTGTGTATCGCCATAGTAACCTGTCGCCCAAAATTGCAATACACACCCTCGAGTCCCTAAGTCGCCTCTTACGACTTCCACGGGTAAGAAATGGGGTGATGCTATTCTAAGCCGGCATCGCACGGCAAAACGGGATAAACGAGAACATACTCAAATTTCATGACATTTATTTGAGGAAAAGCAAATTAATGATAATGTTTTTTGACACAGTGCTTTTGTGGTTGACAATTTATGTTTAGTTTTGTAAACAAGACATTGAATTGATGGGAACATAAGTTTTCATCAGTATATCAGTTTCCTGTTGCATATGCTAAAGCTAGTTCAACCACCTGGGAAATAGAGTTTATGAAAACTAAATTAGTAAAAGTTTCGCTACCAAACATCAACCAACCAACCACTAATTTATAATAAATTAATTGAACTCTGAATTTAGGATCATTAAGGCACTGTAAAAGACATAATATTGTTTGCAAGAAAGTTAAGGCCGAGCTATGCCGAGGATCTGGCCTCCTATAATATATTTGTTTTGATGATGACGTCACATTTTCGTTAGCAGTTGTTCTTTGGCATAGTATAAAAATACTGAATAAAAATCTGGTTTTGTGATTTCTATAGATCGTCTTTAACACTTTGGCTTTATTTACTTACCAAAACGATTATGTCCTTTACAGTGCGTTAATGATCCTACATTCATAGTTCAATATATTAGAACACACACAAAAACTTTAAAAAAAAGACGCGCAAAGAATAATCTTCCATAAGCACTTTCTGACGAACGGTTGTTTGTTGATGAATGAAATAAGATGCCTCAGGATATTGTATTAGCATTATCCATCAACTCATTTAAAAACAAACTGGACAGTCACTTAGCGTCCCAAAAATACAACCAGAACAATTGAAGTGTAGGATACAGGCATTCATCAGTTGTAAAACTGCCTGCCTGATTAATAATAAAATACACACACACACACACATATCACGCCTATAATCCCTTGCGGTGTAGGCAGAGCGTAAACAGCCGCAAAAAACGAACATTTACGCCACGTCTGACAAACATTTGAGGGTAATTCAGGAAATTGTGTATCGCCATAGTGGCAGGTTGTCAGCCCATGGCGTAAAGAATACACACCGTCGAGTCCCTTAGTTACCTCTTACGACTCCCAAGGGAAAGAAATGAGGTGATGCTATTGTAAGCCGACATCACATGGCATTAATAACATAATATAATATAAAGTACTGAACACCTAATTAAAAGTCGTCTAAAAGATACATTGGGGGATAGCGATGAGACGGCTTGCTCGCTTGAAAATTATTTTCGGAAAGTTTGTTCAACTTCACGCAGTATATGGATTCGTTATCGGCGCGTTATTAAATTACACACAAAGAAGTTTTAATGAAAAACTTGCCGTTGTTTGTAAGTTAGCCACACTAAACGATAAAAATTAATATCATGTGAACATTCAGGAGTCGTGTGATGCCGGCCTAGAATAGCATCACCCCATTTCTTACTGAGTCGTGTGATGCCGGCCTAGAATAGCATCACCCCATTTCTTACTCATGGGTGTCGTAAGAGGCGACTAAGGGACTCGAGGGTGTGTATTACAATTTTAGGCGATGGGCTGACAACCTGTCACTATAGTGATACACAGCTATCTGATTGACCCTCAAACTTTTGTCAGACGTGGTGTTAATATCCGTTTTACGGCCGTTAATGCTCTGCCTACCCCGTAAGGGATATAGGCGTGATTTATGTATGTATGTATGTATGAACATTCAGGAGGTAAAACTCGTTTGCGATATTTTTGACACTTTAAAGTTCTTTTATTTCTCAGTAATGCTTTGTCAAATAATCTTTGGATCCCCCACTAGGAAAATCCTGTACCGTTTCCATACCGTTACCGAGTAATATCAATTTCCATTTTTTACCTCTTGATTCGTGAACCTGACATTAGGGATGTTAGAACTTAGAATATTATAATGTTGGTTCTATCTTAGGTAAATGCAAAAAAAATACTATGAAAGATTGTCATTGAAGTTATAAATGTTGGCGTTTTATGATGGGCTCGCTAGCTGACTGGAAACAAAACCTCGTTCAGGAAATCAAGTGTATAATACGACTAAAATATCTAATCTAGAGGTAAGCCTATCCGTGTATAGTTATCGTTCGCTTTTAATATTTAAGGTTCTCAATTTATGCTGTTTAAACATCTTCTGTACATTTCCGTCCTATCTAAAAAAAAGGAATTGTTCGTAAGATCCTGATTGTCCATACTGAAAGATGCTTCGGAGGGCACGTTAAGCCATCAGTCTTGATTGCTCTCTATGATTTCTTAGACGGCGCTCATTATACAACCATATAAGTAGGCGATTGAAAACTTTGACACCAGAGTTCATCGAGTCGTTCGGTAACTCGGTGCCCCACGCCAAAAAGAAAATGAAGATACAAAAAAGGCGTGAAATAAAATAAATGCGTCAAGATTATCGCATTGAATGCATCAGTATGCCACCCTCGTGTACCAACGACTTAGCCATGGGTCAAATAAATCTTGTTTATCTCTAATAGGGCTTACATTCTTGGGGCAAGAAGGGAAAAGACACTTAGGCTACGGCCTTGGTGGCAACAAATACATACATATTATGCCTATAGCCGTAAATGGCCGTAAAAACTAACATTTACGCCGAGCCGCGTCTGACAAACATTTGAGGGTCATTCAAAACAATGTGTATCGCTTTCGTAACAGGTTGTCAGCCAATCGCTTTAAATTGCAGTACACATGTAACCTAATATTTTCTTGAGTTTGCACAACTATTACTCATCACAATAAAACAATCTTAAACGGATGTAAGTTTCGACCCACGGGCTCTATAAAGAGCTCGAAACGTACGAAATTGTAAAATCGAAAATAAACACATTTTTAATCACTTTAAAATTGTTTTATCGTGACAAATGGAACCTAAGAGTCCTTAAATCGTCTCTTACGACACTCAAGGTAATGAAATGGGGTGATGCTATTCTAAGACGACATCACACGGCAATAGCATTATGGCGTTGGTTGAGTGTGGATTCTACGATGATTTATTTAGCCGACTTAAAAAACTAAGGAGGTTCTGCATTCGTCAGAATCTTTGTTTTTCGTTTGGATGTTCACCCATTATTCATAGACATACTACACATGCCTCTTTGAATAATTTTTTTAGTCTGGAGTGAGCCAAAGTTTGAAGAAATACTTCTGCGGTTCTCCCAATTGTCTGGCCTTGCGTTTTTTTTATTATTTGCAAACAAAAAACTGACCTACTATTCCTCGTCAAACCGAAACAGTTTATGGCGAGACGCGCTTATTAGGAAATAGTGAATTCAGATCTTTTTCTATACAATACAAATAAGGCTACGGTACCATCACAGTGCTTTATGGATGCGTCTGTCAAGGCGTTTGACATTGCATCCGTAAACGCACAATAGCCGTATTTGTATGAAAATAAGATCGGAATTAGCAAGTTTCTCTCGTCTGACAGGTGTATGTGTTACGGTGCATTAATAAAACGCAGCAACGGACAAGAAGTGGGAGAACGGCTCACGTTTCGTAGCTTTGACCTACTGATGAGTTATATGTCTGTCTTTGAACATTGCCTTGCCTCTACGATTTTACATAAAGGAAATAGAAATAGATTTATGACGAGCTTCCGCAGAAAATGTCCGAATATTTTTAACGTTATTTGAATAGTTAGGTATGTCCTGACTACCCAATACCCAGCATGTGCTGAATACATACATATATCACGCCTATTTCTCTTGCGGGGTAGGCAGAACGTAAATTGTCGTACAAAACTAACATTTACGCCACGTCTGACAAACGTTTGAGGGACGGACATTCAGGAAATTGTGTATTGACATAGCGACAGGTTGTCAGCCTATCACCTGAAATAGTAATAGGTACACATGCAACTCTCAAGTTACTTAATTTACTACACCCACGGGTAATAAATAGGTGTGATGCTGCTCTAAGCCGACATAATACGGCAAATTTGTAGATTTTGTCCTTAATTTGTAATTTTATAGTAAAAAAATATTTAAAAATATTTAATTTTAGCCTCATTAAATATCGTATGGTCTATGTAGTTCAATAGTGGAATTTAGGATAGTTTGAATGTGTCGATAAAGATTTTCCAAGCATCCATACCGAGAGTTTGTATCAATGTTTGTTTGTTACCTCTTCACGCTCAAATGGTTTGACAGATTTAAATGAAATTTGTTACATAGATGGAGTATAACCAGAAATAACACACAGATGTAATTCTCATGGTAAAACCGAAAAACAACTGCAGGTGAAATCGTGCAGCGGAAATCTAATATTATCAAAATATCTCAAGTACCGTGAGTAACCTACCTATACGCAAATTAGTTCCAAACCTGTAAGCGGAACGAGAATTAAGTTTCAAATAAACTAATTACGTACTTGTAGCAATACTCCTAAATAAAATATAAAGGCATAACTAGAAGACGGTAAAATAAAACATAACTGCCATTTTACCCCGGAAAAACTATCTTTTCCAATGGGAAAACCGAAATACACTTGCGGGTTAAATTAACAACATAAGACAAAACTATAAGACGTAAAATAAAACATTACTGCCCTTTTAAATGAAATTGGGAAACTCTGTAACATGAAAGGAGCGGAACCTTTCGGCCCTTGCAGTATAAAACTAATATAAACAAACGCAGGTAGTCGTATAAAAATAGAGGGCCAATACATTTACTTTAAACGCAAGTGGTATAAACTGCGATACCTAACGTGGATCTACTGAGCTACGTTAGGGCCAGTGCACATCCAGCGACTGTTGGCGCAAGGCTTATTGAGTAATAAAAGAATCATGTGATGCCGGTTTAGAATAGCATCACCCCATATCTTTCCCGTGGGAGTCGTAAGAGGCGACTGAGGGACTTGAGGGTGGGTGTGTATTGCAATTTTAGGCGATGGGCTGGCAACCTGTGACTATGGCGATACACTATTTTCCAAAAGACCCTCAAATATGTGTCAGACGTGGAGTACGCTCTGTCTATCCCCCAAGGCTTCTTATCAAATAGGCGTGATTTGTATATGTATGAGTACGTATACCGTGTTTTTCTGGCTTAGAATATCATCACCACACCACAATTCAAATAAATTTAATATTAGCTGATATAAGCAAACAGATCAACACATCGATTTCAGTTTCAGTACGAGTATAAGTCGATCCCTTATATGCGTATTTTAAACGCATGTATGCGTTTGTCAGACGACAAAAAAATGATAATTCCGATCTTAATCCCATACAAATACGGTAACGGTGCGTTTACGGCCGACAAGTGAGAGAACCACCTAAGGGGCAGGGTAGGTTGATGTACTGCTGATCAGATAGTATTATTATTACATACATATATACACATATCGCGCCTATTATCCCATGCGGGGTAGGCAGAGCGTTAACAACCGCAAAAACAGACATTTACGCCACGTCTGACATATATTTGAGGGTCAGTCGGAAAAATGTGTATCGCCATAGTGACAGGTTGTCAGCACATCACCTATAATTGCAACACACACCCTCAAGTCCCTGAGTCGTCTCTTACGACTCCCACAGGAAAGAAGTGGAGTGATACTATTCTAAGCCGGCATCACCCAGCACTCTAAGTCGGCATCACCTGATTGATAAGGCATGAGTATAATTATTAAGAGCTAGATATTTAAAAACTTCCCTCATTGACTCCTTTCGTGTAGGTCTAGATTTGCGCCGGCCCTTACAAAGCTGTCCGCAGTTGCCGAGCTGAAGTTAAGAAGAAAATGTGGCCATATCAATAAATCCAAGTTTGCCACTCCACTGGCTCGGACGAAGGAGAGGAAATGTTCTAAACAATGTCCGACGAAAGGAAAGTAAGGACGACAATAATTTCATTACAAAGTAAAGAGACGGCGATAAATACGCTGCAGAATAAATTGGGTGTAGTGCCGGTTTAAATAGCAACACACCAATTCTAACCGTGGTTGTTGACAAAAGCTATTTAGAGATAATCAACCAAGGATTTGGTAGCAGTGTTTCCTGTGAATGCAACATCTTACCAATCCACCTGCCAAGCGAGGTGAGTATGGCAATACCCTTTGATTAGGGGGGACTGTCAAGCAGTGGACAATGGGAATTTTTCTGTTGACAGTTCTGTTGATAGTTCTGAATGTCAAAGCAGAGGGCACTGTGCTAAACTATAAATTTGACGTTTCAATATGGCTGGCGGCAGCCATAGTTTTGTCTCAGGTTCCGTTTCACGTTGTGTTCGTTACAAATTTATTTCTTTTTGTTTGATATGCTACAAAATCAACTTATTGTCTTGCTATTATATTGAGTGAATTTGAGTGTCATTCATGTAAGCAAACAAAAAATAAAAAAATAAATAGATCGATATATATTATACAAAATAAAGAATATTTTGTAAAGTGGTACAGATTTTCATGTAAAGGAACGTTATTTCAATTAAGCTGAGCGCCCTCTACATGACACTCTAGAATCTCTAGAAAATTTCCCATTGTGGCTGTTAAGGTTTAGTTTCGTGTGATGCCGTCCTAGAATAGCATCACCCCATTTCTAACCCATAGGTGTCGTTAGAGGCGACTACGGGACTCGAGGTAGATGTGTATTGCAATTTTAGGCGATGGGCTGACAACCTGTCACTATAGTGATACACAGTTATCTGATTGACCCTCAAACTTTTGTCAGACATGGTGTTAATATCAGTTTTACGGCCGTTAACGCTCTGCCTACCCCGTAAGGGATAAAGACGTGATTTATGTATGTATGGTTTGGTAATGATGGATGTTATGCGACTAAAAATTGTCAAGAAATTATGTGCACTGTGAGAATTTGTTACAAACAATCAGTCTTCTTCTTCTTTAGTGTGGGACACTGAACCGACAAACGACCCGATACACCCTCGTATCGTATTCAAATACCCACAACAGGTAGGGATCTAAATACAGTATAAAAAACTGCGCGTTTCTAATGCTACTTCCTCACTATGCTTCTGCTCCTTCTCCTGCCGCAACCGCAAATATTGCCTGATATACTTCCACGGAAGTATCTACGCGAGTGAGAGTTCACTCACTGCCGTCATACTCTTCTCGCAGCAATACGAGTGAACCCGATAGCAATACATTCCACTCGCGTTCGTACTGCCGTTTCTTTGACTCGTGAACGAAAAGCCGACACAAGCTGGGAGCACAAGAAGTGGCTGTGGCATGACGTGTAGCAGCGTGAGTAACCTGTTTGCATGCTCGCGCTGCCCACTTTCTTTACAATGTCTTTGCCCATAGAGGCATAGTGTAAACGTGGGGTTAGAGCTAGACGAGCTTTCATTTCACGACAAAAAACAGCTTCGCTATCACTAGTTAAAAGTTGATACTTTTGTTTGCTTATTTTTTCATCATCATTAATAATCTCTTTGATACTTAATATTGTTGTGGTAACGGTCACTCTTTGGTCGGAGAGAATTAAAAGCCGGCATTTGATATACCAACAGCACTTCATATGAAAAAGAAAATGGTTCGTGCAACGACATGTTTAAATACTACGCCGTATTCAACAAAAATCACAAAAATAAGTTTAAGACGAGTGTAGTCGTGGATGGCCTTGACAGTGAGGCCACTTCACAAAAAAAGAAACCCCTTTATACAAACAATCTATTTGAATGTCCGTTGCTCAAGTTTTTTATTATTCTGAAGTAAAATTAGACTCAATGAAATATTCGCTGTAATTAAAGTATGTAATAACAAAAAATGCCTATTAACAGCCACTTTTGGTATCAAGCACCTCAGATTGGTGGCTGTTTAGACTTTTAATATTTTACTTTTGGGCACTGTAATTATAAGTATTGTTTGAATTGTCACAAGTACTGTGGCAAAGAGTGCCTTAATATTATTTAACAGTCATTTAAAACTTTAACGTAGCAACCTTGATGTACGTAGCACATCGCTACGAGTTTGCTACGGTGGCTACAAGTCGTAAGCGATTTGCACGATGTTAATTTATATAATTCTACGATGCTTAAGAACCTTTTTTTCACGTTAAGTAAGAAATACAAGTTACTAAAATTTCTGGTTCGTTGTTATAGTAGGGGAGGGAGAGGCCTTAGCGTAGCAGTAGACACATCAAGCAAATTTTGTGAAACCATAGATTGTTAGCCCTATCTGGTACCACAACTTGTTTATTAAAAAATTCATACAATATGGCAGTTAAAATTTATAATAAAATTCCGGACAGTATCAAAAACTTGCCAGTAAAAAAAATTAAAAGCGCCCTCTATAATTATTTATGTGACAAATGTATTTATAATGTTCCTGATTTTCTTTTGTAATAATTTATGTGACATTCTGTATTGATTTTATTATTTGTCATTTTTAATTTATATTACTTATTGAATTATTATATTGTATTCTTTTTAAATTTAGTTGTTTAATTTTTGCATGCCCAGAAAATGGGTTAAATGTGTGAGACTAACAAATTGTAGTGTAATATTGCAAGAACTTATTTACCACATTTACTGCAAATAAATTATTTTCTTTCTTTCTTTCTTTCTTTCACGACGCTGCTGCTTTTTACGTAACATTAACAACCTTCTTTATTGGACAAACTATCAAATTACTGCAGTAAATTAAGTAATCTTGTAACAGTGAACGTGAACGCATAATATTCATTTTAGCAATGCAATGATTTGTCGTGTGGCTTATGGCTTAAAATAACACTCCAATTATATAGGGTGAAATTTAACTAGTCATTGATAACGAAAACTTAAGATGTGATAAGGAAAATCTCTCCCCAAGGAACATAGTTCAAAATTAGAAAAAAAATTGACTTCCTATACAAAATTGCTTATTAGCTGATTGGAGTTACCATAGAAACTTAAAATATTTCTTCATATTTCAACCTATGTTCCTAGGGGAAAGTTGTTCCTTATTACCAGCCTGTCTTGAGATTTCGCTATCGGTCCTTTATACGTGAGTGTTATAAAATGCAACGAATGGATAAATGCATCCAGAAAATGGGCAACAGCGCTGCCTGTGAATTGCAACATCTTTCACTGCGCTCGCCAACCTGCCAAACGTGGTGGGTACGACAAACACACTCCAATAGAAAGAGGCCCATGTCCAGCAGTGGACTATTTTGACTATTGGTTTTGATGCAATAATTTTACATACCTCAACAAACCCAATTTACTTTTTGATAATTATTATTTTGAGCCAGACATGTCCCATTGCAGGGCAAAAGCATCCCTCTGTTTCTGGTAGGTAAGAAAAAAAAAATCTTGCTAAATATACTATCTCTGTTCACACCCACACACACTAATTTGAAGATAAGCCTTTTCCATCATTTCGGAAGGGACGCAACAAAGGTAAAGAAACAATTTATATATTTTGCGAGGTGAATAAAACATCTAGCAGAGAAATATCGCGCACATAGCTAGATTAATGGCGCTAAGATGAAGACGGAGCGAGCGTAGGCCGAGAGCTGTAGTATTAACAATCTATGCTTGCAAGTTAAACAAGTGAAAATAATTATACATGGTATAAGTACCTATATATAATAATATATACTATTCTTTATATTTATTTTTATTCTTGATTTTTCTTGACGCTCACATTATGGTGGATATTGACTTGAATAACTATATAATTGATTTTTGAAAACTAAATAAATAAATAAACAAAACTTAATAAAGTTGCGGTAATTGTTTAAATAGTATTGATATAAATGTTACGAGTATTGGCTTGTAATGTCACACAGGTGTACAATATGGTCTAATCTATTTCTTTCTAGGCTGCATATTCGTGGCTGCTTTTCCAGTTGAGTCTGAATTCCCATCTTCCCACAGCCATTTTTCAGTCTTCATTTGAAGCGACAATTATTTATCTAGACTTAGCATATATTTTTCGCCTCTCCAGCTTGAAAAGAACAGTTTTGCCGCGTAAATCGAGTGGGCAAAAGTCGTTTTTATCCACTCGATGGAGAAAAGTCATTTGAATTTCGAACATCTCATTTTATCAGAACTAATCGTGATAATGGCAGCGCTGCGTGATGAAAACTATTTCAGAGAGTTATTTATTACTTTTTGTAAGCGTTTTGTTCTATTAAATATTTCTGCATATTGGTACATATTTATTATGTAATATTTCTGAACGAATCTTAAAAAAAAAAAACAATTTGACGGGAATTTTTATTTTGTCTGAGGCATTCGAGCTGTACAGCCAATTTCCCAAACTTGACATTGACAGAATTTTCTCACTGGTAGAAGTCACTCTCACTGGTCACTCAAATTCATTCGCATCTCGTGCTGTTGAATCCCTCACTGAGCTCAAGATACAACTTTTGAAATGTTAGTATCCTTCGCTACCTCGGGATTCAAAATTAGCACTCAAAGCAAAAATTACCTTTGCTCTATTGTTGTACAAATAACTATTGATCCATCTTCCCGGGACCAGTATGTCTCGTGTACTAGCCCAATATCACACAAACAATTGGAAATGTAAATGTGCTTTCGTTTATTACCGACTACCGAGTAAAATACATCATACATGCATTATGATTAGGTAATCACGAAGGAAACAATAAACGTTGAATATTAAATTTTCCCGGAACACGATTGTGGTTTTGTTTATGACTAACGCGGTTCTCACACGTTCTGCATGATTTTCCGATGTTTTGTCGGCTCTGAGTTTTTATATGCAAGCGGAACTTACGAAATCCCATAATAAAACCTGATATCATGGCACACGTCGACGCATCGATTGCGGTTGTCACAGTTTGTCATTTTGTAAAGTGGCTGACATGAACCGTAATATTGTCCGGTACATGTACGATTCATCTATCGCACTCGTGGCATTTGCATTTTAATTGAACTTTTTGTATTGACATAATTAATCAATTCCGACAAGTTTTAAATTGGATTACACAAAGGCAATATATAATTTATTTTTGAAACATTCCATGACCATTAAAAGGGAAAAATAATGTGCTTTTTCTACAGTCTGAGTCACACCTATGAATTATTTTATGTTTTTATGCCAAATGACTAATTAGAAAAATAATAAATGTCACATAAATGACATTGAGTAAAAATAACAAATAAAATATTAGCTAACATTTAGGTTAACTTATGTAAAACATATCCTATAAAATCACTATTCGGGAAATAACAATAAACTTTGCTTTGAATAGGGAATTCAAATGATTGAAAAGACACTAGGAGATATAATTTGCAACCAACAATATTGCATATAAATTTTTATAGTTTAAATAAGATCATAATCAATTCAGTGCATATATTTTCAGGGCGTGATATTCTCATAAAACGAAAGATCTTTACTAAGAAACATTTTTTCATATTTTGAAAATATGTTACTAAGAAGAATTGTTATTTTTACGAGTAGATCTTACCCTTAAAATTTTTGAACTTAATTAAATGATACCTTATATTATACCTTTTAGTTGTAAGGTGAAAAGAGAGGTCGACTGCTGTACTATCATCCCCGCCGCCCAGGTACTCAGGCAGTCGCGACACGCGCTCCGTATACCAACCGATTTAGGGGCGGAATGATGGAAATCATTACACCGCATTATTTTTTATCCGCCCTGATGGAAGACCTGGCAACACTGGCGAGGACTTTGCGCTGACGGCAGTCACTCCACATTTTTCATGCAAGTGTGGGAGTCGAATTCCGATCGAATATGCTAGTTATCGCAGTTTCAGTTTATTTATTCATAAAAATAATATAAATTTTACATGTCAGGGTTAAATAACTAATAAAACACTATAAATGTTACCTATAAAGTACCTATATAGTACATGCTTACATGTTTCTTCATTAGATAATCAATTTATTAAGTAGTGGAATGGGATAGCGATACTTTAATTTAGCCAGATAGTAGACACGTACATAGCTTTGGCCAAGGAGAGGTTTTATTTAAACAAGTCGTTAACCGAATAGTGTGCAATCGTAATCAACTTTTGTTTTAATTTAGTAACAAATGGCTCATACGTAGAAGCATCTTTAATATCCTTTGGAATCCTATTGTATATTTTTATAATTTATCGCCAAGGTACTATAAGAAAATAAGAATCGTAATTGATTGATATGAGAATTTATTTTAATTTCATTGTCATACATGTGATTAAAATACAAAAATGACACTTAAAACTAAACTTAACCTACATACTCACAAAGCCCGCTCCTTGTCGATACGGGGGCAAAGGTCCCGATAACGCTCGCCGCGTTGCCGCGTTGAATCGCCATGGCCAACCTTTGCACCAGAAATTGAGAATGAGAATAATAATAATATAAAATAGGATATTTTGCCGTGTGATGCCGGCTTAGAATAGCATACATACATACATACATACATACATAAATCACGCCTCTTTCCCGGAGGGGTAGGCAGAGACTACTTCCTTCCACTTACTACGATCCTGGCATACTTCTTTCGCCTCCTCCACATTCATCAATCTCTTCATGCATGCTCGTCGGTTTAGGGTACTCTTGACCTGACCTTTCTTTAGCACGTCCCCGATTTGATCGAGGTACGTTCGTCGAGGTCTTCCCCTTCCGACGTTCCCATCCACACTTGCCATATACACCTGTTTCGTTAATCTTCTTTCATTCATCCTCTCTACATGACCAAACCATCTAAGCATACCCTTTTCTACACCAGTCACTATATCTTCTTTTATACCACAACGTTCCCTTATCACGCTATTCCTTATCCTGTCACTCAATTTTACGTCAATCATACTTCTTAACGCTCTCATTTGTACTGCATTTATTCTACTTTCATGTTTTTTCTGCCATACCCAACTTTCACTCCCATACATAAGTGTCGGAACTAACACCCCTCTATGCACAGCCAGACGAGCCTTATCAGAGACTTTCTGGCTGTTCATAAAAGCGTGCAACGCTCCATTCACCATGTTGCCGGTAGAATAGCATCACCCCAATTAAATCCCATGGGAGTCGTAAGAGGCGACAAAGGAACTAGAGGGTGTGTATTGCAATTTTAGCGATGGGCTGACAACCTGTCACTATAGTGATACACAGTTATCTGATTGACCCTCAAACTTTTGTCAGACGTGGTGTTGATGTCCGTTATGTGGTCGTTGACGCTCTGCCTACCTCTTTAGGGATATAGGCGTGATTTATGTATGTATTTTCATTTTTGTATGATCATTCATTCACAAATAACCTAACCTACCCTTAAAATTACAAACACATGAAACCATCAAGTGCCTTAGTCGCTTCTGACGATACCTAACAGTAAAGAAATGGGCTGATATTTTAAGCTAGCACCGCAAGCCAAAATCATTGTCAAATTTAAAAATAATCAATCTAATTCAATTCAATTTTTTTACCAGTTATAAATTTAAAAAACCTAGGAAAATGCAGTAACATTGTATGTAAAAAAGATATCAATTTCTCGGAAAGTAAACATCAATAAAATACTGTAATTATGACTTTAATTGCACATGCTTTACTACCAGGAATCATCAGATTCTACTACAGTCCATAGATATAGGTCTCCCCTTATTGGGGGATGTTTCCCTACTGTTTTTGGTAGGCCGGTTAGCATAATGCAAGGTGTGGTAAATTCTTACGTAAATCCTGGCAGAAGTAGGGTGATACATACATACATATATCACGCCTATAATCCCTTGCGGGGTAGGCAGAGCTTAAATGGCCGCAAAAACGGACATTTACGCCACGTCTGACAAATATTTGAGGGACATTCTGTAAATTGTGTATCGCCATAGTGACAGGTTGTCAGCCCATCGCCTAAAATTGCAATACACACCCTCGAGTCCCTTAGTCGCCTCTTACGACTCCTACTGGTAAGAAATGGGGTGATGCTATTCTAAGCTGGCATCACACGGATTCTTAGTAGGGTTATGCTACTATATAATATGCTTATGTGAAACTGCTGGGCAAAGTTATTAACTTAGCCGTTATTTAAGCTTTAATAAAATGTTCGTCAACATTTTTCGCCAAAAACAAAGTCTTTTACAAACTTTCACAATTAAGCCGTACCTCGTTCGACCTAACAAGAGATTTTTATTAAAAAATATTGTTAAGTGAACTATGAAAGTCACCCGGCTTTCCTTGGGCCAAGATTTCTTATTTTTTGGCTATTGCAATTCCGATACACAACTGCTTATTGCCACCTAAACACATTCGGCCTTATAACAAAAAAGTAAGACGTGGTTTAAGATTTTTGACAGCGTCAAATCGTCAAGAAAAATATTTTAAACACTGCCTAAAAGTATGTTAAACTTTTTTGTAATAACACGGATTAAGTATTAAGACATGACTTAAACTTTTAGCAGATTGCGGAAAAGCCAAAACCATTAAACTGTCACTCTAGTCTGTTGAGAATTTGAGACACAACCGAGACATATTTCAAATAGCGGAATGTGACCGATGTGGCGCAGTGATACTGCGACTGCCTGCGGCGCAAAGGTTCTGGATTCGATTCCCGGTAGGGCATTCACAAAATTTGATAAATTATGTTATAACTGACTCCAGACTAGAATTTATTTTGTTGACATTGGCTTCATAATCTAATTAATTTTGTATAAATGTTAGTAAGGTATTTGAAATTAAAAAATTTGCACGCTTGACGCAAGCAGTATACTGTACGAGAAACTAGTTTTAAGATCTATTTTTCTTACACATGTATTCTTGCAAATAAACTTTGATTGATTGATTGACACTAATGTATTAACCACTTTGTGAACTTGTTCCCAGTCGGATTAGAACACTGCAGACATAAACATCTGATTTTCTGAAAATAATGTTTCCGTGCTTCGGAGGGCACGTTAAGCCGTCAGTCCCGGTTACTGTCTATAATTACTTCTAAAAGACTATGGCAATTCCTTTCGCAGTTTCCTTTCGTCTGACAGACGCATGCTTTACGGATGCGCTAAAAATACACAGCATGGACATAAAGTGTGATCCCCGCCATTTTGGTTTGATTTATTTTGCAAAATAAAAAGACAAACATTTTCTTGTTTAGGATTTTTTAATAGCTAAGAGTGGATGCTATTCTGTTGTTTTACAAAATTTCGTGAACAATCTGTTTTAATTAATTTGGCTTCTACGTTGGTAAATACTAAGTATAACAATACAGCTTTGTTAGAAATTTTAGAGTTTTTACAATATACAGCCAAATTATAAAAATGTAATTAGGGGCATTGGACAAGAGCACTTCTACCCCTTCTCTTACTATCTTTGTTGTCTTTGTTGATACGAAAATGAGAAGACTTACGATATGTAATCTTTCATTTTTTTAACATTTCTTTTTTATATGCTGATTAAGGGTCTTTGCACACTTATTTAATGAAAAAAAAAAAATAGTAATCGCCTTTTTTTAAACGTGCAAAATTTTCAAGAGCGGGTCTGAAATTCGCGGACAAGAGACAAGCTGCGGTAGTCCAGATGGAAGAGACGTCGCCACTAGTAATGAGGACAATCGCAGGTTCAAATCCTGCTCGCGCTTGAAAATTTTGCAAGTTTTTAAAAAATTTACACCTAACACGGGAAGTGTTTTAAAATTTGGTATTCAGTAAACGCCTTGAGGTTCATTATATTTTTATGGGTAACACAGTAATTATATTTTATGTAAAATTAATACACTTACAGGCTTTTCTTTTTTCTTGTGGGACTGGGAGTAGACGAAAGACCCGATGAACGCAGAGGCGGAACTGTTGCAGTAACCCCATCGCGGTAGATATTGTGTAACACACATTTTACCACAGTAAACAAATTTAAACAGATTTAAGTTGTGATTATTATAGATTTTACAACATGGAGTTGTAATTTACAAAATAAACACAACTTAAATCCAAAAATGTAATTGTAATTAGTAATAGTTGTTTACACATGTAACCCTTGAGTCCCTTAAGTCGCCTCTCCCTCACACCCACGGGAAAGAAATATTAGTAGGTATCTAAGAATTTTTACCTTAGCTTTTGCTTCTTTTACAAACATACGTACATATAAGGTGTAAAAAAATTAACTGAGAATATTTTAAGGGGTGAACCAGTACGTGAAACTGAACAACTTTCCCCAAGGAACATAGGTCGAAATATGAAAAAATAATTTGACCCTCCTACTTAGTGTGTTACCCGGCCGGGATAATTTGTATGGGAGGGCCAATTTTTTTTTCATATTTTGACCTATGTTCCTTGGGGAAAGTTGTTCAGTTTCACGTACTGGTTCACCCCTTAAAATATTCTCAGCAAATTTTTGTACACCATGTATATCACGCCTATATACCTTGTGGGGTGGCAGAGCGTGAGTGGCCGTAAGAAACGGGCATTTACGCCATGTCTGACAAACATTTGAGTGCCATTCAGAAGATGTATCTGTAATTTATTCACAAGGGAATGTCATAATTGATTCAATCTTATAAAAATATTGTTATAGATACAAAATTATGATCAGCAACATGCTTCGTCAAATGGAAATTGTCTATGACCCTAGTGACAGGTAGTCAGCCTATCACCTAAAATTGCAATACCCACCCTCGAGTCCCTTAGTCACCACATACGACACCCACGGAAAAAAATGGGGTGATGCTATTATAAGCCGGCATTACACAACATTCATTGCTTCTTTTTCATATAGAATTCCGAGTATACCATACGAAAAAATAACAATGTTTCAGTGAAAAAGTAGGTACTTTATTAGAAGGTGTGCTAAATTATACAGCCAAAGGTTTTAGGGAATGATCCGCAATCAGCGAAACAATTAAAACTGGTCCGGAAAGGTCGACTCGTGTTTATTTTAACGTTTTTTTTTTTTACCTGAGCCCCTGAAAATAAATCCAGACGGGTGGTTTAAATCAGGAGAAAATACTGTGTTGTTCTTTGTAGTGAATAATGAAATGATGTTTGAAACCGAATAACTTTATACAAGTCGGTAGTAATATACACACATATCACGCCTATTATCTCTTGCGGGTTACGCAAAAATTGGCAGTTTACGCCACGTCTGAGGAAAACATTTGAGGGTCATTCGGAAAACTGTGTATCGCCAGTGACAGGTTGTCAGACTATCGCCTACAATTGAAATACACACCCACGGGAAAGAAATGGGAGGTGCTATTCTAAGCCGGCATCACACGGCACAATAATATAAGTGCAGGTATTTTTTGTACATTGTTTTATCTAGTACAAAATGAGTTTTTACTCTGGTGTTGTACAATAAATCCTATATTATACTGACATTGATAAATGAGATCGCCTTAGCAAGGTACTTGGATTAAAACTAGAGTTTTAAACTCAAATAAGGCCTTCTTTGACAGCTGTTTGAAAAAGTACTTAAATTAATCGATAGATGACGTTGATCATCTGGGGGACATATTTGCTGAGGAGTTTCATTCTTATTATTTTCGAGTGGGACACCGAGTTGTCCAACGACCCAATCACTGTCCTTGAGACACTCTCCCGTCACTTTCACTTACTAAATTTTGCCTAAAGGTTGTAAATAATGTTTTCGGTGCTAATGGCGCTTGTTTCAACGTATTTTGATATCACTAGCAATGAATAAGGACAATGGGTCCGAAATAGGGACGCCAGCAAGGAAGAAAATTATTCACTAACACTAGAAAGCTAATTTTATTACCTTGTGTATCGACCTCTGGGAGCTACGGCAAGAGGCCCACTCAAAGTGGTTCACGAGCAAGCAAGACGCAACAGAAGTTCCAACATATCTGCAAGATGGCGCCACGTGACAGAACAAAGAGCCTGAAACGCGGTATCGAAGTGTTTCACCGCGCAACGCATATATACAACTTCCAATTCTATCAAGGGGACCAGTCGGTCCCCTGGCCATAACACCCGGCAAGGCAGGCAGCTACCCTATTCCCGACTACACCTGGAACGCTCCATTCTGCCTATTGGCATCACTCCTGTCACCCGCCATACTTGCGTAACTAGTTGAGAAACCTCCATCTATTGGAGTAGAGAAGCAATACTTCTTTAATCTGTAGAAAAATTCCTTATCGAAACACAAAAACGTCAGACGGTAGAGTACTCGAAATGCAACCACGTTGATGACAACAACTCTACGGAGACGCATCACGTGTGAACGCATCCCATTATGTAATGAACGTTAAATAAACGATCTAATTTTTGTACGTTAATACACACATCACGCCTATAATCTCTTGCATCTAAAAATCTAAAAATACCTTCGTTATTGACACGTCTGACAAATATTTGAAGGCCGTTTCAGAAAAATCGTGTATCGCTATAGTGACAGGTTGTCAGCCTGTCAACACAACACATGAAACCCTTGAGTCTCTTTGTCGCTTTTTGCGACGCCCACGGGGTAAATATGAGGTGTACTATTTTAAATCATGGTCATAAGGCAATTTAAGCCGGAATCAGACGGCAATTTAGGCCAGCATCACACGGCAATTTAAGCCGGCATCACACGACAATTTAAGTTGGCATCACACGGCATTTTAAGCCAGCATCACACGGTAATTTAAGCCGGCATCACACGGCAATTTAAGCCAGCATCACACTGCAAGTAATTATATCATTATACTCTTAAGTTTAAGATAAATTAAATACTTTTAAGTTATTCAGCTACTAGGTACTCAAAATTTCAATATGTTCTTTATTTCGTATCTTTTAAATAACTCTTACCTGGAAATAACCTGACTCTATGAACAGATCAAAAGCTTACCCGTTCTCTACGCAAATTTCGTTCTGCGACCGCTTTCCTTTTATTCCACAAAAATGGGAAAGAACAAACGACAAAGCAATATTCATATTTTATTGTCCTTTTGCTACAAAATTGCGGATTTGGCTTTGTGTGTTTTTAATATCTTTACATCGTACTAGGTGGGTTTTAATTTATTTGGGTATAATTTATTCGAACCTATATTGCATGGAGCAAATAAACAGTTTATCAAAATTTGAAAAGGATTTTTATGAAAAAGTTTTTAACCACATGAGGGGAGACAATAGCTAGTTCGAAATGTTTGTTATTTACATACACGGTTTTGAAACAAGAATTTGTACTCATACACCTAACGTAGTCATATACAACAACCAATTTAAAACAAATGTAATTTACAGATGGTGGTGGCGTAAAGATACATACCGTGTGATGAACTTGACCAGCCCCGAGGCAGTGCCTTTATTTTTATTTTTTATCCCACCCGAGCCGGTTTTCTAGTAAGATAATACAAAATTGTTATAAAATATGTGTTATTGATGTATATATGCATAGTCCTGTGTGTGCGCGCGCCTTGTAAAACCAGTAATAAAGTAGCAGTCTTTGGAAGCGGTTGTTTTGCATTTCTTACCTAGTAGTTACCTACCTACCCACAGATACCTCAGTGGCGACGAGTCTGTTTTTTTATCAAATTCGCGTGTGCAGTGATGGCTCATTTTGGATCTTTATCGATTTTTGACCCACAAGTGCAAGAATGGTCATATTTCAAAGGTCGTTTAACGCAGTTTTTGACTTTGAATGAGATTGCCAAAGAGGAACAAAAACGTGCGCTTTTATTGACGTATCTTTCGGAAGAAGCGTATCGTTTACTAGGTAATCTAGCACATCCGC
Organism: Tuta absoluta; assembly: GCA_027580185.1. Classification (NCBI taxonomy): domain Eukaryota; kingdom Metazoa; phylum Arthropoda; class Insecta; order Lepidoptera; family Gelechiidae; genus Tuta; species Tuta absoluta. The sequence goes on along the minus strand of JAQAHW010000022.1, from coordinate 7,413,291 downwards.
AGAAGGTAGAATCAATCGCCTTTAATGAGCTGCTGTTATTATTCGATGGACATTTTTCGCCGAAAAGGTCAACTTTTGCCGATAAGGCTAGCTTCTACGATGCTATGCAGGCAGCGGGTGAAAGTGTTCAAGATTGGGCTGCGAGACTTCGTGGATTGGCAGTATATTGTGATTTTGGATCAGCTTTTGATACCTTGTTCCGTGACCGCTTTGTGTTAGGTCTAAGACCGGGTCCAGCACGCGACCGTCTTTGTGAACAAGATGCAAATACCCTCACCGCCGCAAAAGCTTTGGAGTTAGCGCAACAAGCTATGTGTGCAGCACGAGCAAGAACGGCGACACCAGGTGCGAGCGCCGGAGCAGCGGCAGTTGTTAAAGAAGAGCCTCTGTTCCGTACCAGCACGAGTTCGGGTCGGGGACGGGTCGTCAGCGGCGGCGGCGGCGGCGGTAGCGCCGGCCGGGGCGCTGTCGCAGGCGCCGGCCGAGGCGCTGGCCGTGACCAGCGCAACCAAGTTCCTGATCGATGTGGCGTATGTGGTCTAAAATCTCACACGTCTGATAAGTGTCGCTATAAGTTCTATAGGTGTCAAAAGTGCAATAGGTTAGGCCATCTAAAAAAGGTCTGCGATTCGCGTGTGAATAATATAACGGTAACCCAGGACAGCCAGGACGACTACGGTGGGCATCAACTCGAATTGGAGGACTGCGAAAACTGTGAGGAATGCCAGCTTTTTAATCTCAGGTCGGTTAATAACAAACCAATTATTTTACAAGTGAAAATTGGCGGTAAAGATTTAATTGTTGAGTTAGATTCCGGTTCAAGTACTAGCGTTATGTCGGACGAACTTTACTACAAAGAATTTTCACATATACCTTTGTCTAGCTGTAATATGAGAATGTGTTTTTATAACGGTCACAAAATCATTCCGAAAGGATATTTTTCTTGTGTAGTCAACTTCAACAATAAAAACAAAACTATATTGTTTTACGTGGTAAAAAACGGTGGTGAACCGTTAGTAGGGCGTGATTTTATGACCGCGTTTGGTATATACTTTGCAGTGAATAATAATAAATTATTGCCACCTAACATACCTGATCAGCAGATACAAAGATTGTTAAATAAATACCATGCACTATTTGAAGATGCTTTAGGTACTTTTAATAAATTTGAAGTTAAATTACATGTCAAAGAAGGGGTGAACCCCAAATTTTATAAAGCTCGTCCGTTGCCATTTGCGATTAAAGCATTGGTGGAATCAGAACTCGCTCGATTAGTCAGAGTAGGTATATTAGTGCCCGTCGCTCACTCGGACTATGCAACGCCTATTGTTCCAGTTAAAAAACCCGATGGCAGTATCCGAATTTGTGCAGATTATTCTTTAACTTTAAATCAAGATACACACATAGATAAATATCCATTGCCTCGAATTGAGGAAGTGTTTGCTAAATTGAGCGGTGGTAAACAGTTTTCGAAATTGGATTGTAAACAAGCATATAATCAGTTGGTATTGTCAAAAGATTCCCAAAAACTTACCACGATAAACACAACAAAAGGCCTATTTATGTATACTAGGTTGGTTTTTGGACTGGCAAGTGCGCCCGCAATTTTTCAAAGGACGATTGAAAATTTATTAGCAGGAATCGAAGGCGTGGCAATATTTTTAGACGACGTTTGTGTGACTGGTCCCACAAAAGAAATTCATTTACAACGCCTCGATCAAGTATTTACACGATTTCAGGAGGCAGGTTTAAAACTAGAAAAAAGCAAGTGCGTTTTATTTCAGAATAGTGTATCCTACCTAGGCCATACTATCGACAAGAACGGGTTGCATAAGTGCCCTAAAAAGGTAGATGCTATTAACAAGGCCCCCCCTCCAACTAATGTTACAGAGTTAAAGCGTCTATTGGGTATGATCAATTATTACAGGAATTTTATTCCTAACGCATCAATGATTATGGAACCTTTTCATGAATTATTACGTTCCAACACGCAGTGGCATTGGTCAGATAGACAACAGTTGGCTTTCGAGCGAATTAAAAAGGAACTGTCGTCTGAACGCGTTCTAACACATTACGCTCAATTATACTTAGTAGTTGACGCGAGCCCCAGTGGCTTAGGTTGTTTGTTATCACAGGTAGGTCGAGACGGGGTGGAACGGCCGCTCGCATTCGCATCCCGCACGCTCACACCGAGCGAGCGAAATTATAGTCAGTTGCACAAGGAAGCCACTGCTATCGTTTACGGCGTGAAACATTTTCACTCTTATTTATATGGCCGTAGTGAACCCTTTATCTTAAAGACCGACCATAAACCACTACTTGCAATTTTTGGAAAAAAGAAAGGTATATCAGTGATGACGGCATCACGATTAGTGAGATATGCCATTTTTCTATCGGCATATAATTATGACGTACAGTACATAAACACTAAGGAAAACGTAGTGGCAGATTATTTTTCACGTGCAGCAATAAATCACTCACAGGTAAATAATAGTACGGTAGGTAAAAATAATACTAATGACGAGTGCAGTTCCCATTCCTTGTATGCAATGCAATTAGATAGTTTACCTATAACGTACAGAGAGATAAGGGAACAGACGTTTGTTGACAATATTTTGAAAACTGTTACCGCGTACATACAAAATGGGTGGCCAAGGAACATAAAATGTAAAAATATTTTACCATATTTCTTATGCAGGAATGATTTGGAGATTGAAAAGGGTTGCATTCTTCGCGGTCACCGAGTGGTGGTACCAAGTATTTACAGGGAACGGCTGTTGTGTGAGTTACATCGCTCACATCAGGGCATTGTAAAAACAAAAAGTTTAGCACGCTCGAAAATGTGGTGGCCGGGAATTGATCGGGACATTGAACTAATGATAGGTGCATGTACAGTCTGCGCTGCCTTGCGCGCGGCACCGAAACGTGCCCCGCCCATGCCCTGGCCTCGTCCTGAAAAAGTCTGGGATCGGATCCACCTGGACTATATGTCTTTGGCCAACAGGACTTACCTAATAGTTGTTGATGCATTTAGCAAGTGGGTAGAGTGCTTAGAAATGTTAAATGGAACGTCCTCAAAACAATTAATCGAAAGTGTACAGAGTTTGTTTTTCCGTTTTGGTTTGCCTCGTACAATTGTTTCAGATAATGATCCAAAAATAGCGTCAAAAGAATTTCAAGATTTTTGTAAAATAAACGGTATTGAGTATCTGAATTCCCCAATTTACCATCCAAATAGCAACGGTCTAGCAGAAAATTCAGTGCGAAATTGTAAAAAAATGTTAAAGGCCATTCTAGAAAAAACTACATGCATTAACGCAATCAGGAAAAACCTGCAACAATACTTATTTGAGTACCGAAATACTGTTCATTGCACAACAGGGATGTCGCCATCAAAACTTATGTTTGGGCGTGAGATTCGTGGCCGTTTGGATTTAATTGTTCCACCTCATAATACTGTTGAAAATGTAACGAACTTGCCTAACAATAATCGATTATTTACAATAGGACAACAAGTATGGGTAAGATGTTATCAAAATAGATCACCTTATTGGTCAAAGGGAGTAATTACGGAGGCGGTAGGAAAGAGAATGTACTTAGTTAAACTAGATGATTACGATTTAGTTTGTAAGCGCCATGTTGATCAGCTGGTCCGATATGTACCTCCAACAGATGTATTGACGGATAAAAATCAAAATGATATGTCAAATATTCCTATTCAAACGGATTCACACGATCAATCGCAAAGTGATATTGATGATCATATGAATGAGAACAATCTAGTGGCAGACGTTTCGGTTGGTGGAGAAAGTACAGGTGTAATAGATCAGGAAGAAGGGGTTGAGGAGTTTTCTGATGCTTTGAACACAGATCCGTTATCAGATATCGGTCATTCTGTGCCAGTAGAGGGTTCACAACCACAAGTGTTGGAGGGTCCTTTATCTGTTAATCCTACTGGTCATAGTCTAAGAACTAGACATAAGAAAATTAATTATAAGGTCTGATTTTAATGTAAGATTGTTATTTGTCACCAGGTTCCCGAATTAAAAAGGGAGGAGATGATGTATATATGCATAGTCCTGTGTGTGCGCGCGCCTTGTAAAACCAGTAATAAAGTAGCAGTCTTTGGAAGCGGTTGTTTTGCATTTCTTACCTAGTAGTTACCTACCTACCCACAGATACCTCAGTTATACAAATTTTATTTTTAAAACTATGTCAGATCTTGACGTCAATAAGTGATTATACATTACATTACGTCACAAAGTAAGTATTGGCGGCTGCGCGGTGATTACGTGCTTAGGACCCTACATACAATGTCTAATTCCAAGCTAAACTCCCGCAGTGGAAGCGATTTACACAGGTAAATTTCTAGTAAAATACCAGGAATTCAACTGAAGGCAGACAATGGCCGCGTTACGCAGCGCTAAATAGCATACGCTGCACAATATAGCAGCGCATACTATGAACTAAACGTGAACCTAAATCTATTTAACTTAATTAACTAAGTTGAGTGAAATTGGCAAATGATGTGTTCTGACCTTTACATAACTCAATTCTGTAGTAAATACCGTCTGCCGATCTGGCGTTACGTCACACGTATAAGCACTAGATTATAAGTAAGTACCTCCAAATTATATCACCCCACGAATTCCGCAATTCGTACTAAGGAGTCACAATGATAATGGTACAACAAATATGACAAAAGGGAACACACCATTAACACGAGAAAACAGTTTTATACTAAAACAACTAGGTTTAACACTTACAGTCACGTGCCGGCGCAAATGCATAAATACCCAACGGAGAAAGGAAGTTCAGGGAATGGATCAAACAGGGATTCCGTTGGTACTTACAGGGCTGGGTGGAAAAGATATCGACACCCAGCATTCCACTACAGCCTTGGCGCGTTATTCACTTCAAACCACTCACAGCTTCTGTTCGTATTTCACTTTGATATCAGTCATTACGCGTGACCCAACCCGAATTTGGGTCGTACAAACGCGAGCCGATATGGCCACTTGATGCCTATTCAACGCGACGCTCACGTGGAAGACGTCGAGACATCCAACAATCACTAAGCCTGGTATTCTAGTATAACCCAGGAGAACCGCAATAATACGATGCATCAACACGCGCGATCTCAAATTGAATCGTCCATTACACGCGGCATCACAAAACGCGTGGCGGGAAATCCGTACAAAACACAATACGTTCTCGTCCGAACGGTTTTGAGTGACTGACAGCGCGGTGCAGAAATCACCGCTTGGCCTACCAGGCGGCCCGCGCGCACGCCGCCACCCTCGCCCCGCGAGCGAGAAAGGGACAACATATGCCCAGAGCGATGCGTGCGAAATCGCGGCGCATTCATAGACCGTCATTAATACCTAACTTACCCCAGCATAGCAACGCTAAATTAAACATTCACCCGCCCTAGGCCGAATCCCTTAGGCCTATTCACTACTGGGGAGACGAGATAGCGTTGCTATTGCTCGCTTAAGAACTGAATCCCCTACCTGAACTGTCGCGACTCGAGGAGTGCCATCACTACCTGGGAACAAGTTGAGAATGCGCCCTCTGCGCCATCGCAGTGGCGGCAGGTTGGCATCCTTAACCAGAACGAGATCTCCGATGCGAGGGGGTTCAGTTCTGTCCGTCCACTTAAGGCGTTGCTGCAGAATGTGCAAATACTCAAGCGACCATCGCTTCCAAAAATTCTGAGACATTTGCTGCAGCAACTCATAACGCGTCAAACGATTGCTACTGACCTCTGTGTAGGGGTATTCTGGCAAGGCGTTAAGTGGTCGGCCAATTAAGAAATGCCCTGGTGTCAGGGCCTCCAGATCATTTGGATCTGAGCTAAGCGGACACAAAGGACGTGAATTGAGAACGGCCTCAATTTTACAAAACACGGTCGCTAGCTCCTCAAAGGTTAATATCGTTAAACCTATAACGCGCATCAAATGCGTCTTAGCGGACTTTACAACCGCTTCAAATATACCACCCCAGTGGGGGCATCCTGGTGGATCGAACACCCAGTTAATGCCCTGACGGGAGAGGCTCGTGCCGATAGCTTCCTCGTTTTCCGATAAAAACGTTATAATTTCTTTCATACATCGATCAGCGCCCTTAAAGTTGGTACCACAGTCCGACCTGATCAGCGCTGGTCGCCCTCTTCGCGACACAAATCTATCTAAAGCTGCTAAGAAAGCCTCCGTAGTGAGGTCGGCCACGAGTTCCAAGTGGACGGCCTTGGTTGCTAGGCACACAAACACGCACAAATACGCCTTGATTGACTTCGCGTTGCGAAGGCGTGATGCCTTTACCATAAAAGGCCCCGCAAAGTCCGTTCCCACACCCGCAAACGTCCAGGCTTCCGTCACCCGGTCCGGTGGGAGGTCTCCCATCTGAGGTTGCATTGTGGCTGCCTTCAACCGATAGCAAGGCAAGCACCGAAACACAATGCTCCGTACCGTACGTCGTCCAGACAAGATCCAAAACTCGCGCTGCAGAATAGCCAAAAGTGCATTGCAGCCCGCATGCGAGTTTTTCTGGTGACGATCCCTAACTATAAGTTCTACCAAAGGTCCCTTCTTTGGGAGTAACAGCGGATGCCGTGCTGAAAAGGGCAGGTTAGCGTTCCGAAGTCTACCTCCAACCCGGAGCATTCCATGCTCGTCCACGAACGGGTTGAGGCGCACAAGACCTCCCTTCAGCTTTCCACGGCCATCCCTGAGCAGCCTGGCCTCTTCCTCAAAATGTTCCGCCTGGACGACCCTAACCAATAAACTTAGAGCCGCATTCCGCTCCGCAGGCGAGAGGACAGGTGCCAAGTTCCGTTCTGCTTGAGGTTTTCTACAGTTGTTCACGAACCGTTTGATCCAACCTGTCACCCCTAGAAGTTTGTCGAGGGAGCTGTATCGTTCCAGCAAGAAAGCCGCACTAGGCTTAGGTACGATCTGCCCTACGTTCACTCGCAAACCTCGATCAGGTGGCCCAAGCGGCGACCCGCACTCATTGTATGGCCATCTCTCAGGTGACTCAGTCAGCCACTGAGGTCCCCACCACAGTGAGTGACCTACCAAATCAGGGGCCCTACATCCCCGTGAGGCGCAGTCCGCTGGGTTCTGTTCTCCCGGTACGTGTCTCCATACCAACGGAGTTTCCGATCCTTTAATCTGTGACACCCGATTTGCCACGAAAACCTCAAGAGTATGTACCGACGTCTGTAACCAGCACAGAACTATCCTACTGTCGGTCCATGCGTACACCGTTTCATCCAAATTGATGGTACCGCGTAGATTACTAGCGACATAATGTAGCAAGCGCGTGAGAAGCGCTGCTCCCGCCAATTCCAACTTTGGAATGGTCCATCTTGTCCTAACCGGAGCCACCTTACTCTTGGCCATAACTAGACGCACGTCTACAGTTCCCGTTGAACTGACTGTCCGCAAATAGACAGCTGCCGCGTACCCTCGCTCCGAGGCATCACAAAACCCATGTAGGGTAGCCTTACATCCCACCGATGGGAGCAACTTGCGAGGTATGGCGATGCGTACAATCCCTGGTAAGGTGGTCACAAACTTGGTCCAATCATTCAACAGCTCTCCGGAGAGCTGGTCGTCCCAACCCAAGTTTGCTAGCCACAACCTTTGCAAGAAGCACTTCGCCATGAACGTCACCGGTGCGATCCACCCGTTAGGATCGAAAGTTCTGGCGATCGTCGATAATACCGAACGCTTCGTCCAAGTCTTCTGCAAAAGGTCTGGCTCGATCTGATACGTAAAGACATCATGCGTTGGCCTATATTGCACCCCTAGGATGCTCAACGTATTTGGATTGCCCGGGTTCTCGAAAAGGTGCGGGTCCTGCTGGAACTCACCTGGCAACCCGGCCAGGAGCTCTGGACAGCTGGACAGCCATTTCCGCAACTCATAACCTCCTGATTCCATGATCGCGATCAGCTCGTCTCGTAGTAGCAGTGCTTGTTGCACGCTATCTGCACCCGTGCAGATGTCATCCACGTAGACGTCGCGATCCAGTACTGCTGCGGCCCGAGGGAATCTTACCCTTTCCTGTGCGGCCAACTCTCGCAGCGTGCGTACTGCCAAAAACGGACTTGGCTTCAGACCATACGTTACCGTGTTGAGCTCATAAGTGACCATCGGCTCGTCAGGGCTCTCACGCCACAAAATCAGCTGGTACCGACGGTCATCCGGGTGTATAATTGTTTGGCGAAACATCATTTTGACGTCTGCGACGAACGCTACTTGATGCAACCGAAAATCTGTGAGGATGTCCACAATGTCCCGGTTCAACTTGGGACCCGCGTGCAGACACTGGTTCACAGACACACCATTCGATGTAGGAGCAGAACCGTCAAACACTACCCGTATCTTCGCCTCCGGTGACTTCAAAACAGCCAGGTGTGGTATATAGTAATGCTCGACACACCTCCAATCTATGCTGGACACCGACATGTGGCCTAACTCTAGGTACTCCCTCATGAATTCGATATACTTCTGCCGAAGTGCTGCATCTCGCTTCATCTTTCTCTCCATAGCCAGTAGTCTCCGTTCCGCGATCTGTCGCGAACTACCTAAGGAGGGGCGGTTTGGGAGAAATGGCAGCCTGGTAACAAACCTACCTGACGAACTTCGTGCAGTGTTGTACTGATAGAACAGCTCGCACTCGTCATCCTCTGGCTTCCGTCTATCCGCTGTGGGTGGCTCCTCAGACTCCCAAAACCTCTGCAGCACCTCCGACAACACACTACCATAGAGAACCGTATCGCCCTCTGGTAGGTCCTGAGGTCTCCAAACTGGGCCAAAAATAACATACCCCCCTGTGGTATCAACGGCCACTAAACCAGTTTGCTGAAGTACCCGTTTTCTGCCACACCAGAATCTCCCGAGGACGTCTGACCCGAGGAGAACGTCCACCGTACCAGGAGTATCAAATTCAGGATCAGCTAACTCTAAGCCTGTGGTTAACCCTCGTACCGTTGACGGTAACCGAACCTGAGGAAGTTTCCCTACCACTTCATCCAGCACCACTGCTGAGGCATGATAGCTGACCCCTGTACCTGTATTACCTAATGTGAACTCGAAGTTCACCTGACCCCGAACGTCAGGCACATCTGCACCTCCAATACCTACAGCCCCATCCGTTGTGGGCCTTATATTTAAGCGTAGCCTACTCACCAGCTTACTAGACACAATACAACCCTGAGCCCCTGTATCTAACAAGGCTCTTACCTGTATGCTGCGGCCACCGTATCCCCATACCCAAATCATTGCCGTAGGCAACAATACCGTAATTGGCCGGGGGGCCGAAGCTGGCGTGTAGGCGGCGATTACCTAGCAGGAATCTAAGCGCGGAGTGTCCGCGTCCTGCGGGGGGGTCCCCTCTCTCCGTACACCTTCGAGTGGGTCCCACTCCTGCTGATAGGGACCTCTGGTCCTGTACGCCATGGCTGGCAGCCTATAATAACCCTGCGGCAGGCGCGCGTACCGTGGACGCGCCTGTAGCCGCGGGTGCTCAGCCAAGGGGAGAGGCATGCGTGGGTCATGGGAACTCACCATGTTGTTCAGACCCGCCGAGTACTGCATGTACTGACCCTGGTGTTGGCACCCGCCCGTAGCATCACGTACTTGTGATGGGTGCCCCTGACCTTGGACCTGTGACCACCTACCCTGTTCCGGCACCTGCTGCCGAGGTGGTGACTGTCTCGCGCGTGGTGAAGGGGGCATCACCTGCTGATGTCCCTGGCCTCGTCCCTGAAACCCTGGTGGAAGAGGACTCCTCCTTGGAGGGGGTGGGGAGCGTTGCTCCCGTCTAGGTAGGGCAGACTCCGTCCGCTGACCCGCGTCAGCTCTGCCTCCGTAATCTCCGCTGCGGTTCATGCATAGGAGCTGATGGTGGGCACCCTGGCAGTACCTGCAGTTGGTGCTTGATGGGCACTCTCGCACCTGATGCGGCCCCATACACCTAAAGCACCAACGCCGTTGCTGCACCACACCACGACGTTTCTGCACCCGCTGTGCAGCGAACTCCTCACACGCAGTCACCTGATGCCCCGCCTCTCTGCAGTAGGCACACCTCGATTCCAAATTAGCGACATTGTATCGCCTGGGTGGCCTACTCTTACCGTCTCGCGCCTGTGCACCCGGCCGTTCCGGGCGGCGAGCGGCCGCAGACTCCGCGTGAGGCGACTCTCCAAATTGGGCATCTACCCGCCTGCACTCGGCCTCGAGGAAGGACTTGAGCTCCTCGAAGGTCGGGAGGTAATCAGATGTCTTACCTCCGTGTGACTGTTCAAAACGAGCGGCCATGTCGCTCGGCAGGCGGCGCAACAACGTGTGGACCAGGATATAATCATAGCCTGACACCGGCATCCCCTGTCTCTCAAGAGCGTTCACTGCAACGCAGACAGGGTTGAGGACCTTGGCCCTGAGGTCCGTCCCTCTTGTGATGGTCGGCACGGTGAGCCACTGTTCCAAGAGTTGGTCAATCATGAGACGTTTGTTGCTGTATCTCTCGATCAGCAAGCCGCGAGCCGTCTCGTAACTTGCATCATCGACTGGTAGATGCTTTACCAGCTCATGGGGCTCACCTTGCAGCTTGGCCATCAATTGTGCCATTTTATATGCCGGCTGCAAGTCAGTGCGGTTATGAATCACACTGTCAAACAGATCCTGGAATCGGGTCCAATCCGTGTAGTCCCCGTGGAAGACCGGAATCGCCACAGCCGGCAGGGGCACTTGCACCCCCGGTCCCCGCGGACCATGGGGTGGGTCCGGCTCCCCAGCTCTACGCCTGGTGATCACAGCAGCCGCCTGCTGGATCTCCTGCCCCATCTCCATGCACTGGGTCACATTCGTCCGGACCGTAAGTTTGACCTCCTCATCAGGCGTCCCATCAAATAACTCCTCGCATCCAGTGAGGCAATCCAACACCTCCGCGACCCGTTCGTCAATCCGTTGCGCACAAGCGATGAGTGCGTCCTCTCGGTCCCCGCGACCGACCATCGCCTGCTTAGTCGCGAACCAAATTAGGTGCGTTCTAATCTTTGCCTGAAGCTGTGTAATTGTGGGAGCCATGGTACCAACCCAAAGTAACACCGAACCTTACAATAAAAAACAATAGTAGACAATCGGCCCTGATCCTACCGTTAGGATATCCGCACAGGGTAAACACAACGATAATAACAAGCAATTCACTAATTGATTGGCCCTGATCCTACCGATAGGATATTCTACACAGGGCACACACTACAATCACAATAAATATATTTTTTTTTTTATGTAGGTAGATTAAAAATCTTATACTAAAATAACCTTAAATCTAGTGGTTTTCTGAACCACGCTCTGCTACCAAAAATTGTCTAATTCCAAGCTAAACTCCCGCAGTGGAAGCGATTTACACAGGTAAATTTCTAGTAAAATACCAGGAGTTCAACTGAAGGCAGACAATGGCCGCGTTACGCAGCGCTAAATAGCATACGCTGCACAATATAGCAGCGCATACTATGAACTAAACGTGAACCTAAATCTATTTAACTTAATTAACTAAGTTGAGTGAAATTGGCAAATGATGTGTTCTGACCTTTACATAACTCAATTCTGTAGTAAATACCGTCTGCCGATCTGGCGTTACGTCACACGTATAAGCACTAGATTATAAGTAAGTACCTCCAAATTATATCACCCCACGAATTCCGCAATTCGTACTAAGGAGTCACAATGATAATGGTACAACAAATATGACAAAAGGGAACACACCATTAACAAGAGAAAACAGTTTTATACTAAAACAACTAGGTTTAACACTTACAGTCACGTGCCGGCGCAAATGCATAAATACCCAACGGAGAAAGGAAGTTCAGGGAATGGATCAAACAGGGATTCCGTTGGTACTTACAGGGCTGGGTGGAAAAGATATCGACACCCAGCATTCCACTACAGCCTTGGCGCGTTATTCACTTCAAACCACTCACAGCTTCTGTTCGTATTTCACTTTGATATCAGTCATTACGCGTGACCCAACCCGAATTTGGGTCGTACAAACGCGAGCCGATATGGCCACTTGATGCCTATTCAACGCGACGCTCACGTGGAAGACGTCGAGACATCCAACAATCACTAAGCCTGGTATTCTAGTATAACCCAGGAGAACCGCAATAATACGATGCATCAACACGCGCGATCTCAAATTGAATCGTCCATTACACGCGGCATCACAAAACGCGTGGCGGGAAATCCGTACAAAACACAATACGTTCTCGTCCGAACGGTTTTGAGTGACTGACAGCGCGGTGCAGAAATCACCGCTTGGCCTACCAGGCGGCCCGCGCGCACGCCGCCACCCTCGCCCCGCGAGCGAGAAAGGGACAACATATGCCCAGAGCGATGCGTGCGAAATCGCGGCGCATTCATAGACCGTCATTAATACCTAACTTACCCCAGCATAGCAACGCTAAATTAAACATACAAAAAATACGGCTACGATGCGTGTACGGATATTTGACTGACAGATGCATCCGTAACGCGCTGTAGCCCTATGTGAATGGGAAAAAGATCAAAATCCGCAAATTTCTTTCGACTGACAGGCGCATGCGTTAAAAATACGCAGCGACAGATAACAAGAGGAAGAACCGTCTACCCCTTATTACCTGAAGCGGGTGTTCTACATAAAATAACATTGCATATGGGACGCTGCTATCAACATTGTGTTATTATAAGTAATTACGAACACACAGCTTTTAGAAATCTAAACCTTGTAGACACGTGTCACAAAGTAAATATTGGCGGCTGCGCGCCGAATACAGAGAGCTCACTTCAAGCAAACGTCACGAAACTCTCCACAATTTGACACGCCGCCGTTTACAAGGAAATCCAAACCAATCCAAACACACTTGTAGTCGAGTGTCAACCGCGTTTGGTGCGGACGTGCAAAATGGCTTCACACAAATAAATAGGTAATAAATAGGTTTATTAGTATACAATGTGATTTGTACAATGTTCCTATAATATTTTGTACTAACTTAAATAAAAACTTGCTTTCATAAAAGAATGAACCAGATTAATAAATCTAATCAGTATATTTTTTTATAATGTGATTTGCGTTTCTACTTAAATAAAGGCAACTTATAATTTTTGATGTACATACATACACATATCACGTCTATTATCCCTTGCGGGGTGGGCAGAGCGTAAACGGCTGCAAAAACGGATATTTACGCCACGTCTGACAAAAATTTGAGGGTCATTCGGAAAATTGTGTATCGCCATAGTGACAGGTTGCCAGCCCATCGCCTAAAATTGCAATACGGTGTGTATTCTCAAGTCCCTTAGTTGCCTTTTACGACTCCCACGTGAAAGAAATGGGGTGATGCTCAGTCTCAACAGCCCCAGAGCAGATATCTACCTACTCGTCATTCCCCATTTCATAATAATTGTGCTATGTACGTAGTATAAGTAATGTAAATACAGGTAGTAACAGAAAGGGTATATCAAGCCGAAAGGAGGTCAAAGTCGGGAAATGGGGAAAGTTGTTCAGTTTCATGAGCACCTTTCGGCTTGATACAGCCTTTCTGTTACTCCCTGTATGTTTAGGTACCTACTCCATTGAATAAAATCGATAAGAAAAGTGTGGCAGCCCTTGCCGAAAGCGGAAATAATCGAAAAAAGAGCCGAGTGATCCTTCTGTACATTCTCTATTTTGTGCACGTGTAGACACAAATTCATTTCTTTTAAGACTCATGATCAAGTCAATATGAACCATGTTACATGCCATCGGGTTAATGGCTACTTCTTTTCGTGTGAGACACCGAGTTGTCCAACGGCACGATTAACCCTGGCGTCAGAGTTCTTCAACCGCCTACTATTAGTAGTAGGCCTCTGACATGGTTAATGGCCGAGCCTGATGCAGTCATTAGATAGGCAGTTAATTTAAATGCATTTTTTCTTAATAAGAGACAAATTATTATATAGGGTGAAATTGTTCTAGTGGCCGATAGCGAAATAACAAAACCGGCTGGTGATAACGAACAACTTTTCCCAAAGAACATAGGTTAAAATATGAAAAATATTTTGAATTTCCATATGGATTCAAATCAGCTGATCGGTAATTATGTATCGAAGGTCCGTCCCATTTTCAATTTTGTATTTCCGCCTAAGTTCCCTGAGGGAAAGTTGTTCCTTATCACAAGCCCGTCTTGAGTTTTTGCTATTGGTCACTATTAAAGTATCAACCTAAATAAATTTATCTTTTTTTATTACAAGGATGGATGAACTAAGCTCCATAAAAACTTACACCACAGACTTTAATTACATTCTTATACCTATGAAGTGGTGTTCTCACAATCCGTACTACAGCACCTTCCTAGTATTTAATCGTTTCTTCCACCTTCAATAATCGAATCCATTTTCTATGCCAAAGAATTAATAAAAACGTGATCCGAGCACACGTAGGTACCCTATTTTAATGGGCTTTTCCATTCTGAATGAAATTATATGACTTATAAAACTGAAGGATGTGGAAAAAGCGCAAACTTTTTGTGTGTTGGTGGTTTTCGTCAAGGGTTTCATGTGTATTTAAATTTGCTGACAACCTGTCCTCAAACAACGGCCCTAAATTATTTGCCAGACGATGTGGCGATAGCAATCGTATCTTACGGCCGGTAACACACTGCCTACCCCGCAAGGGATAAACGGCTGATGTGTGTTTACTCAATCATAAGCTGAGCAGCACAACTAATTAATTGAGTTTGAATAATCGCAACAAAACAGATTTCATTACAATATAACGTAGGTACTTTAAACAGGTTCATAGCTACATTATACAATAACGTATTTATCACAAGCGATTTGTTTTTTAGTCTGTAGGAAATGGTTGCTTTCGCAATATTTGACTAATATAGGTATTTTATGAGCGGCCGATAGCGAAAACTTAAGGCGGGCTGGTGATAAGGATATATTTTCGCGAAAGATAATAGAAATTACCTCACATACCTACATCCTGCCGATCAGCTGAGAGGTCCCTCATTTGCTCCCCACTTTGGGAACTACCGGCACGTGCCGGGTAGATTCAGTCCAATACGTTCTTCCCAGAACAACTCGTAAGCCCAATCGCGCCCCAAGGGCGTGATTGAGCTGGTTGTTTGAACAACCACAAGCTTTTCCGGGTGAGCTCCTGCTCCCCACCATACAGTCAGGTGTAGATTAAAAGCCCCGGGGCTAAAAATCGTAGGGTCCACAAATAAAAAAAAATCAAAAAAAAAATTTGAGTAATAATGGAAACTCAAAATATTTTTGTCATCTGATTTCAATCTACGTTCCTTGGTGAAAGTTGTTTCATATCACCAGCCCGTCTTGAGATTTCGCTATCGGTCACTTGTAACATTTCACCCTATATTCGAGGGTCATTTCAGAAATGGTGTATCATTGTAGCGACAGGTTGCCAGCTCATCGCGTAAAACGAATCCCTTGAGACACCCATGGGAGAGAAAAGGGTTAATGCCATCTTTTGTCAGCATCACACAACAACTAATGGACTATAAAATACAATTTCTTTTTTTGCGAACTTTTGAAAAAGCTATTTTATAAGCCGAGTAAATTCACAAAACTTACAATAGTACATTACAAATACCTAAGGCCGACTTTGCGCATTTTTAGTTTAAGTTTTCCTGTTATTTATATTTGTGTTTTGAATGTGCAATAAAGTGTTTTTACTTACTTACTTACTTACCTATCCAGGTACAGTCGGTTGTATTGTAGTACAAGGGGTACTAACGAACTGAAATTATTTTTGTCCCCAATAATATGTTTTTCTTGACATGATAAGATAAGATAAGATAACATTTATTGATAACTTTGTTACACGTCATTTCATTATACATTAAGGTATCATCAATTCATAAATACACCACATTACAAAATATTAATAATTGAAATATAGCATTACTATACTAGTATTTAGTTCATTGCACATGAATTATAATTGCAATCTAAAAAAATCGTTGTAGTCATAAAATTTTTCAGTCATCAACCATTTCTTAAGGCGATACATGAATAGGTATTTGTAGAATATGAATCTTTTTATGAGAATAAGTAATTTTTTATTATGTAATAAATAGGGATTAAAATAATTCAGTTCCATTGGGATACCCTTGGTACCATATGTGCTACAACCGACTGTACATGCAACTCTTTACCAAGAACGTGATTCGATACTTCCCTACCTTATATTTCTATTTGCATATAATACCCACTAAGTGGAGCACGGCATGGCGCACCAAAGCGCATAGAATCCTCCGCTCTGTATCGAGCCAAGACTACACAAGCCGACTAGACGCCAAATAGATCAACTTTTTCTAGAAAAAAATAAATTATCAACAAGCTGAGGTTTGCGAGTCGTAGGCAGTCTCCAGTACAAAAATTGCTCAATCACAAACCTCGAAAGCTCCATTTTGCATCAGTAAGTCATATGTTATTGGTAAATTCATGCACCACTGGGCTCCACTTTGCATGCACTGTAGTAGCACTGCTGGCTTCTGTCTCATTGAAGACGCATCTTAATGCATGTATGCTGATTGGCCAGTTATCACGCCATCTCAATCGCCACTGACTGGCTAGTGCGAGCGATCTCACATCAGAATATTTGATATGTTGTCAGAAGTCTGTGGTTACCTTTGATTTGTGGTTACCGGTGCGGGTTATACAATCTATTTTAAGTTTATTTTTTCTTGTCGATCGGATTTGGCGGTATTTAATAAATTTGGACCAGTAGTCAGCCAGACGCACTGTTTTTAAGTTGATAAACATGTTATGTAAGATTTTATTGTATGACTGTTTGGTAATCCCAAAAAAAAAAATGCGTTTGGCGAATTGCACACGCATCGTATAATATTGTGGTTCGTGACAGCTACCATAGAGAAGATAACCTGTGCCATCATATCCAGTTTTTGTATGGGATTTATCTTTTGTCGGATCCAGCAAAACACGGAAAAACATACAGTAGGTGTGAGAATCACATATCTGCGGCGTCTACAAAGCTGTGTGGTCGTTGACATCAAGCCATTAAAATTCTGCAAAGCCGGCCATTTATTGGATTCGCAATCGCTTTCACTCGAAAACGAATTCGCGGATAATTCGCTCCATTCAATTTCTATTCTCAATTGGATTTTTGTCGCGAGCTCAAGTAAATAGTCGCAGTGACGAATAGCAAATTGTGGAGTGACGGTGGACTATCAGCTGTTTTGGCGGTTCTCTCACTTGTCGTCGTATCGTTACTTTGCCTTAAAAAAAACGGAACGACACAACGACAAGTGAGCAAACCGTCTAAGTAACTTAAAATTAACTTTTATCTGGGGTCATATGCGTAAATATCTAAATTCATATTTTTTTGCTAGATTGTATGTTTTTGTTTAAATTCAAAGACGTTTTGCCTCAGGTCTAAGTACAAAATACTTTTCTATATTGAAACCTTTCCTGGACAATCAGTTTTATGGCGTGATTCACCCCTAGAAATATTTTCAGACTTTTTATAAGTTCCTATTAAAATTGAATGTATTCTGAGTTTGAGTTTTGTTTATTAATGAATCAGTTCTCCAAATTTCAATTTATGAACGATTCGTTATCTCCTGAGAGTCTAGTTTTCAGAACATCGAGCTCATCTCCCGCAGGACTTAAAGTACATTTACTAAATAATTACCCAAATCCTATTAAGTTGCTTTTAGTTTGGCATCTGCTCTAAGTTGATATAAAATCAAACAAGTTTGTAACGAGAAATTAAAAACAATTATGTAACCAAGATTGTCGATATATCAAGTCGTTTGCCAGACGCATCCGTAAACGTCGGTGGACCGATGACTCAAAAAAGGCGGCTGGTAGCGACTGGATGGCGAAAACGAGAGATCGTGACCTATGGCGTACCCTGGGGGAGGCCTACGTCCAGCAGTGGACTGCAATAGGCCGATGTATGTATCCGTAAACGTACCGTTACCATATTTGTATGGGAATAAGATTGGAAATCGCAATTTCCTTTCGTTTGATAGATGTATTCCCTTAAGGTGAGTTAAAAAAAACTCAGCGACGAATGACAATTGCAAGAACCACCTTTGACGTGTGATACCGGCTTAGAATAACATCTCCCCTGATCTACCTGCGGCTGTCGTAATAAGCAAATAAGGGGTCAATTTATTAAGATGGTGGGCCGTGTGATGCCGGTTTAGAATAGCATCACCCCATTTCTAACCCATGGGTGTCGTAAGAGCCGACTAAGGGACTCGAGGGATGTGTATTGCAATTTTAGGCGATGGGCTGACAACATGTCACTATAGTCATACACAGTTATCTAGTTGACCCTCAAGCTTTTGTCAGACGTGGTGTTAATATCCATTTTACGGCCGTTAACACTCTGCCTACCCCGTAAGGGATATAGGCGTGATTTATGTATGTATGTATGTGGGCCGCAGCATTCCCTGTGAATGCAACATCTTGCACCGCGCTCGCCAATCCGCTTGCCAATATGCTATGCTATGTCAAAATGCCCATACCCCCCAAGGAGGCCAATGGACAGCAGTGAACTATTGTGACATTAGTGGCTGTTAATATAAGTAACTATGTACCTTTTTCAGTCGACAGTCTTTTTATTTATTTTTAGTTTAGCCTCGCCTACGGAAAAACCAGAGCCCTATGTTAAGAAACTACACGCTACAAGTGAACAGGTGAAATTCTTAGTACACTGCGTAGCCGGCTAATATTCCTTGTATCATGAATATTTACCGGAATATTTTCTGTCGGGAACTATAGGTCTGTGTTTTAATTCTTGTATTACCATACTAAGTTGTTTATGTGACTGTATGTTTCGAATAAATAATGAAAAATATTTAAAAAAACATAAAGGCTAACCAACTACGCAATGAACATTTAATTTCACTTGTAAAATTGTAGCCTGTAGTTTAATAATATCGGTCAAAGCGCTTTATCTAAAAGCGCCTTGAATCATTAAAATCTAGTACTTCCTGGAAAGTCTTATCCTACGGACTTCATCAACAATGAAGATGTTGAAATATAATTATTATTATTTTTTTTTTTTTATTAATGATGGGTTTGCTCTTGACTCTAGTCTAGGTCATAGAACAGAGACAGAGTCTAAGATGGAGCGAGCTCACCCAGAAGAAGCCTGTTAAGGCACTGGCACTCCCACACACTGACGGAACGCAGTCTAAACAAAATCTAAGGAACCGTCGTCATAAATGAGAATATGGAGAATGGAGGTGTAGAGCTTAAGTAGTTCTCCCGCTTGTCGTCCGTCGCTGCGAATAATTAACACAACGTAACGCGTGCGTCTGTCAGACAAATGGAAATTGCTAATTCTGATCTTATTCCTATACAAATACGGATACGGATGCGGTGCATTCACGATGCTTCTGTCAGACGACTGGGAATAAGATCAGAAATCGCAATTTCCTTTCGTCTGACAGACGCAGCAGAAAAATACGCAATGACGGAAGTTAAGTAGAAGATCTGCCTTACCTTTATGAAACAAATACCACTAAATAGAACTTAATATTACGGAAGCGTAGCACAAAACATAATAAACAAAACTCTATCGTGTAACTGGGCTTATAAACCGTCCGGACACGAGCAGCAAAAGAATAAAGCCCCGTACACACGTAACGGTGTGGACGTTTGCACTTTTATCCGCGCGCGTTAACCCCTTGTCGGGGCTACGTAAAGGTGACGTCAGAGACAGGACCGCATCGGCGGGTAAACCGAATAAGCCCCCAAACCACTATCACTCGTACCCGTTTAGTTCACGAATCTTTTATGAAAACAGTTATGTGTGCATTGCGCAACTAGTTATTTTAGGTTATAATACTAACCCTACTTGGGTATTGCATACTCTAAGTAATACGTAGGACCGTATTAATGTTATTGTGGCGAATTATCCAACATCGTTGTAAATTCGCGAACCGTTTTTGCATTATTGCCAACCTTCAAAATCCCTTTTACGTGACATTTTAGAAAATGTTGTTGTTTTTTACAGTGGCTACACTCTTTGTAAATATAATGTAGATACTATTATAAAGAAAGGCAACACATCAGTGTCTCGTAATGTCAGTCAGCTACAGTCATGACATGATAACAACCTACTACTAGTAGAAGGCGGTTGAAAAACTCTGACAACAGGGTTTCGGGTGGTCCGTCGACTTGTTGTCCAACACGAAAAGAAGAAGATGACATAATACGTTGCGACGGATGTTATTTGTTACGTCATGTGTACAGGATGTTATTATATTAGCTGCAAATATCTTAAGGAAACTAAAACAAATTCTTCAAGGAATATAACATCGAAATATGAAAAAGGATATAGGGCCTCCCATACAAATGGACCTGGTCGGAACATTTTGTATGGAATATTCTTTTTATTTTCCTACATTCGACCTTTTCTCATTGGGGAAAGTTGTTAAGTTTCATGTGCTGATTCACCCCTTAAAAAAGCAGCTAATATTTTAACATCATGTGGAAAAAGTTTATACCCGACTACCTTGATACAACCCTGGCCAAAAGGTAGACGGCTATAAGCTATGCCATACCTACCTGCAACTCTTAATTGCGTCCCGCTCGGAAACAAGATGTATTGTGCACGCAGCTCTATCTTTCTAAATTCCTTCAATTTTATAAATATCTTGTGGCCAGCATGACGGTTTCATCCGCTGCTAACTGTTTTCACGCGGGAAAAAGACCTTTTTTTGGCATGAATTATACTTAAAAACTTTTCTCTTGAAACACTATTAACAAAAGAAAACCGCGTCAAAATCAGTTGCGTACTTTTAAAGATCTAAGCATACATAGAGACAGGGACAGGGAAGCGACGTCATTTTAAACTATTTAGTGATACTTTATTAAAAAAATATATATATATTTAATGTAAGTATTTCGACGTTTTAGGGCTGCCATTTTTTATTTGGCTATTTTTGTCGTATTTGTGATTTATTCGCGTGTCTACGGTAATCCATAAAATCATTTCATTTTACTATAATATTATTATATACCGTTCAAAGGAAACAAATCGAGAACAATCACACAAGTATCATATGTATTGACAAATACCCAGAATCAAACCAGGGACCTTACGACACTAGACCAAACTGCTGGACTACAAGTCAAAGGAAGATAATATAACTTAAAATTCTTACCAACAATTATTTCATTCACAACCAGTCCCTCCATGGAAAATAACGCGTGCACGTTCACAATAAAGGTGCAAAATGACATAAACAATTCGCTTTTATGGCATGAAAAAGGATTACTCCTGTTAAGTAAGCCTGCTTTGTGCATGGTTAATATCGTTTTGTTGATTCTGAGAATATTATAAATGAATTATTTTATTCTTGGTTTCTAGAGAAAAGCAACGTATTAGATATCTTACATTTGAATCTATACCATTACAAAGTAAGTTCTTTATTCGTGATCGCAGCGGGTCAGAAAAACTTTTTTGGGCCAGCTAGTTAAACAATATTGGATATCCTAAAGTCAACACTTATCCAGTCATAGTCATTACCTATAATAGCCCAAATGCTAGCTTTTCATGTTTCAAAAATATTAAAGTCATATATTTTTATCTTATAAGTAGTTTCTATACAATTAACCGGACCCAATTTATTTTTTGTGTCATTTGAGGTATATGTTAACATACATTCGTTTGCATTGGATAAAAACGACTCAAACTGGGTTTTTACGCTGTGTAAACTATCACATTCACAAAACTGGTAAATTTTTATAATATTATTTTATTAATGGACACTTAAAAACAATTCATTTAATAAAAAACTACACAAAAAGTAACATACATGTGCTATAAAGACGCATTCGCCGTGTGATGCCGGCTTCGGGTAGCAACTAAGGGACTCGAGGGTGTGCATTGCAATTATAGGCGATGGGCTGACAAACTGTCACTATGACGATACACAATTTTGCGAATGACCCTCAAATGTTTGTCAGACGTGGCGTAAATGTCCGTTTTTACGGCTGTTTACGCTCTGCCCACCCCGCAAAGGATACAGGCGTGATGTATGTATTTATGTATATATGTATCTATAAAGACGCACATACATAATACAATTGTCAAAAGACTTCAGAATTTTCTAAGTTATACCCTCAAATGATGCCAGCCGTAACAGAATAATACCCGCACATGAAAAAGGTGCAAAATGACGGAAACAATTCGCTTTTATAGAATGGAAAGGATTACTCCTGTTGTCCTCTTTGGGTGACCCTGCTTTGTGCATTGTTAAAGCTTTAGTACCTGTAGTAAATGGGCCAGTGTTAATTTATTTCTGACTTAATTATTACTATCTGTTTTCGTTTATTTTTACTCATTTGAGTGGATCGCGATAGTTTTGACGTTAATTTTAGGTGACTGGATTCCGACGTTTCAGCTGAGTTACATCTGCTGTGGTTGCGGTAAACTGAAGAACCAGCGAGTTGTTGTTATCTGGGTAGCTATACTCATAAAATGAATTATTCTTTAACATAGCTTGCGTGAGCCAACCACACCAAAAAAAAAATCTAATGCAAGGTAGCGGCGGGTAGAATTAAGTAAAAAGAAAAACAGGGATAGCCAGGTTATAGTAAATTCACAAAAAAGCTCTTTATGCAAACTACTACTATACTACGTATACTTATATAAAACAATTTTCAGAAACTCCCACAGTCTCTCATAAGATCTTTATGTAAAATATTTCATATCTCAGCGAAGTGTGGCTCTGTACCAAGTAGACTTGATATGACCCGAGATGTCGTCACCTCTTTTGTTACAGAGAAGTGACATGCACATCCCTCTGAAGATTTTATGAGCTTCATGAAGGAGCATTTGAATTTTAATAAAATTCAGAATCCCACTTACATAGTTCTTTCATATTTAAAACGGTAAGTTACTGTGAAGCTACCTTTGGGCTCTACAACATGACTTAACTTTAAAATATTTTCTATTATGCAGATTCTGAACAAGGAACCCTCGGGTCCTGAGACGGACTACTACTGCTGCACCACGTCAGTCTTCAAATTTATGCAATACTTTAGAGGTTTAATAAATGTTTCACACTTAAGACGGTTCTCTAACTTCTCGTCCGTCCGTCCGTTTACTATCAGTAACACATGCGTATGTCAGACGAAAGGAAAATGTGATTTCCGCTCTTATTCCCATACTTACCTAAACGGCGTCTGTCAACCGACTTGACAGACGCATCTGTTAAGGCCGGTTTACATTGTCTTAGTGTTTAGTAGAGTGCTTTAGGATAGTACTTTAGTTGAAACGTGTAAACGCTACTTGCTTTCGTACATTTTAGTACAGTTCTACTTGAATTGAACTTGCCTTTCAACTTGTACTAAAGCACTCGACTAAACACTAAGACAATGTAAACCGGCCTTTACGCACCGTAAACACACTGTGCTTTATTCGTATGGAAATACGATCGGAATTCACATTTTCCTTTCGTCTGACAGACACACGCGTTACGGTGCGTTAAAAATACGCAACGACGGACGACAAGTGGGAGAACCACATAAAACTTTACACTCTCTAGCTATTTATAAATCAAAACCAAATCCCAGACCGAGTCCTACAATATTAGCATAAACAAATAAACACTCACAACTTTGTCAACAAAAAAATGTTAATGGCATTCATTTGAAGATTTCGGGACGGACGAGGCTCTTTTTAATTTTGTTTACTTATTTAGAATACCTAATATAAATGTACAGTAAAGCGTAAGACGCTGATTGTAAGGTAAATCTCGAGTTATAAATAATTTTTGTAACTCGAGAGAGAATTTAATAAAAAACAAAATATAAATGTTTAATGTATTACTACAAAATAAATGAAAAAATGCCGTGTGATGTCACCCTATTAGAATTAGAGGCGATTTAGGGACAGAGGGTGTGTATTGCAATTTAAGGCGTAGGGCTGACAACCTGTCACTATGGAGATACACAATTTTCCGAATGACCCTCAAATTATTTTCAGACGTGGTGAAATGTCCGTATTTTACTGAAGTTTACGCTCTGCGTACTACGCAAGGGATATAGGCGTGATATATGTATGTACATTTAAAAAATACTCTTTTTGTTACAGACTATTTAAAGGTTCATACAGACAACGCATGATTTCCCGGTGTACTGATAGCCGTGCACGGTTTTTGCACGAAATAATTTATCATACAAAAACATTATCTTTAATATTAGAATAGCATCATCCTAATTCTATTTGTGGCTATCGTAAAAAGTGGCTAAGAGATAAGCATCCAGTCATAGGCACCAGCGTTTGTAATATCATGGCCTCAGCTGCGTGTCTCGATCACCCATGGCTCTCATGACAAGTTGTCATATTTGTATGGTGACTGTCATCAACCGCAACATCGTCCAATGATAGTTGATGGAGTTCACAAATTAGTATTATTTTATTATTTTACAATATACCTTATGCCAAGGGTCATCATCATTGGCCTCACACGTCTGTGAATACGTATGCCAAGGGTATGACTACGGAAAAAACTCATAAATTGCAAGAATGGAAACCAACAGCGAAACAGAAAATGTATTTCCATTGACTGAAATTCGCCACGCCGCCGATTGACAAATGCGAATCGATAAACAACTTACTTTTACGAGGTTTTTACACACGGCTCTCTTCAAGACAATTATTCAGTGGAAATTAAAATTAATAAAAAAATTACGGACGTCACTGTGGAGAAACTTGTTTTGACTCCTTGGTTAAGAGTTTCCTAAATTTTTACGTTAAAAAAAGAATCCTCAAAAATAAATCGAACTACTAGTATTTTATTTCAACTTACCACAACGCCATCTCGTATGACATTATAAAAAAATCTCGAGTACTGCCAGATAGAAAAGTCCCCAATGAATGAAAATCACTTAGAAAGCGCACGCATGTTTTTACCTAATGCATATACAGGTCCTTAGAAAGAAAAATTTTCAGTTTTACGCTCAAACGGCTTGAACGATTTGGATTAAATTTGGAACACAGATAGAGAATAACCTGGAATAACACATAGGTTACTTTTCACCATGGGAAAACAACTATTACCACGGGAAAATGAGTGGCAGCGGGTGAGACCGCTGGGCGGAAATCTAGTATTTTATAATTCTGAGAATGATAAATACATTTGCCGAGTGATGCCGGCTTAGAATTGCATCATCCCATTTCTTTCCCGTGGGAGTCGCAAGTGGCGACTAAGGGACTCGAGGGTGTGTATTGCAGTTTTAGGCTATGGGCTGACAACCTGTCACTATGGTGATACACAATTTTCCGAATGACCCTCAGAAATGTGTCAGACGTGGCGTAAATGTCGCCGTTTACGCTCTGCCTACCCCGCAAAAGATTATATAGCGTGTTTGTGTGTATAAATACATTCGAATGAATACGCCCTTTATTGTCGGTTAAAAGGACCGTGTTCTTCCTGTTCGTGTGACTCGCACAATGCGGCGAATCCACCGAATCCAATTCCGTAACTTAATCATAAAAGTTTGTGAATAAACAATAGCCCGAATCGTTGGCTGATTGTTGCTCGCGTTCAGTATTCGAGGAACTGATTAACGGGTGAGTGAATCTCAAAGGGGCTCGAGATCAGGCTGGTAATTTTATGCTACTGCGAATATTGCTCGAAATACTTTCGCGGAAGTATCAACGCGAGTGAGTGTTCACGCACTGCCGTCATGCTCTTCACGCATCAATACGAGTGAGCGAGATAGCAATGCATTCCACTAGCGATCGTGCTGTCGTTCCTTTGAATTCCGAACAAAAACCAACAATCAAGGGAGCATGGGAAATGACAGCGCGAGTGACCTGTTTACATGCTCGCGCTGCCCACTTCCCTTACTATTTCTCTGCCCATAGCTCGATTGTGTGAAGGCGGCATCAAGGGCCTGCCTCAAACTTTTAAACGTCGTCCCTTTCCCACAAATGGAAATCACGTGTGTAAGAACAGAACGGAATTGCCATAATTAGAAGACTTTTAACTCTTTTGGAAATTTTTCGCTAAGTAAACAAGTAAACAATAAACTGTACTACAAGAACCTAGTAATGTAAAAGACGTATTGTATTTGCAAAAAATTATATGTAATGTTCATAAGATTGATATATGCTACACATAAAAGTAAAAATAGACCAAACTTTTAAAAATAAATCTATCGAGCCAACTTTCTTTAATCTTGTTTTCCTGCGACGATCTAGATAAAATAATGAATAATCATTATACCTCTACAAAAAATAAGGTGTTTATCGTATTTACTAACGAAGTTGTGTGCATCCAAAAATACCCGTTTTTCTCACGGCGCGCGATAGAACATGACTTGATAATATTGAGGTCAAGGTGGAAATTCAGTTTTAATCTTTTCTTGTTGGCGAATTTGTAAAAGACAGAGCTTAATTTATCATACTTTACCTACACTAGCTCATTTCCCTTATCATTAATCACCTGACTGATATAAAAAATCTTTCACTGTAGAAAACTTATACTTGAGTAACTAGGCTTGATTTTATCGAGGCATGACGCCTTATTCTTATGGAAACTTTTATGGATATATTTATTTATGTTCGAAGCCCGACTCTCAGCAGTACTATGTAATCTTCGGCTTTCAATTACTAGTACAGCAATTAAATACAATATGTATGAGGTATTTGCAACAACGTAATATTTTGAAATGAATATTACATTCATGTTAAATCCATTTAGTTGAAAATTTCGTGACAGGCATTTGCATACTTATATTATTATGAAACATCTGAAAAACGTTAAAATATTCGAGGACTGATTAAATTTAAATTTCGAAATTAAACGTAATGCATGGACATCTGTCGCCGGTTCGTAATCTCTGTTTTCATATTGAAATTGTATTTTTGTTTTAAGCTTTTTCATTTAATTACTGATTAAATTACATATATTGTGCAATTTTACTTCTAACCGATAGCGAAACTTCAAGACGGGCAGGTGATAAGGAAAAACTTCTTAAAGGAACATTGAACGAAATAGGAAAAAATAATTTGGTACTCGCACACAAAATTTCCGATGAGCTGATGTGAGTTACTATGGAAACACAAAATATGTTTGTATATTTGAACATAAATGTTCATTAACACCACCTGTCTTGAGATTTCGCTATTGGTTACTGGTAAAATTTCAGTGACCGATAGCGAAAAACATACACACAGATACATTCAAGGAGTACTTTTTAATATGACAGATCTCGATTTTTTTTATATTTTCAAACGATGGCATTTTGATACAATAAAATGTAGACATTCGAACCACAAAAACATTTCATCTATTACCTAACATCTACCATCTAATATTAAAGAGTTGGACTCGATAAGTATTTTCAAAAATAAACTAAATCATCACACACACACTCACATATCACGCCTTAAACCCTTGCGGGGTAGGCAGAGCGTAAACGGCCGCAAAAACGAACATTTACGCCACGTCTGACAAATATTTGAGGATCATTCGGAAAATTGTGTATCGCCATAGTGACAGGTTGTCAGCCCATCGCCTAAAATACAATACACACCCTCGAGTCCCTTAGTCGCCTCTTACGACTCCCACGGGAAGAAATGGGGTGATGCTATTCTAAGCCGGCATCACACGGCATTTCTAAGCCGGCATCACACGGCATAGCCGGCATCACACGGCATAAAACATCACCTTATGCAAAATTAAAAACAATAAGAATAAAATAAAATATATTTACAGTAGGTAACTATTTTAAATCTTTAATAGATCAAGCAAAGCACATAGTAATAATTATAAGTAACTGCATGCTCTTAAATTTATTAAATTACCTATAATTTTAAGTGTTTCTATTTTTAAATGAACTGTATTATGTTCTTTGAAAAATAAATATCTTTAAACCTAACTAACATGTCCTTGGAAATAAACTTTTTTCGTTCAGTTCAGCGCCATCTTTAAACCTACACTTGGCTAGAAAAACCTTGTAAATATTAGTCTTAACACCACTGGGCAACGTATGAAAAGTATCACACAGGTAAATTCAAAACCATATAACCATAACCACAAAACCTAGTAATAATTGAACCACCTGATTGTCCGAAAAGAATGATGGTTTCGTGTTTCGGAGGGCACTTTAATCCGTCGGTCCCGCTTGCTGTCTATGATTACTTAGACGGCGATTGTTACACAACCATGTCAGAGGCTGACTACTCGTAGTAGGTGGTTGAAAAACTTTGACACCAAGGTTCATCGGGTTATTGGATCAGTTGGTGTCGCACACGAAAAAAAAACTAGTAAGATAAAAGTAACTGTCTCAGTAAGAGTATTAACTTTTAAATACATACATCAGCCTATTGCAGTCCACTGCTGAACGTAGGCCTCCCCCAGCGTACGCCATAGGGCCCGATATCCCACTTTCGCCATCCAGTCGCCTTTTATAAGTCATCGGTCCATCTGGCCGGAGATTGTCCAATGCTTCGCCTGCCGAGGCGTGGCCTCCACTCAAGAACCCGCTTGCTCCACCGTTCATCGGTTCTACGACAGATGTGCCTAGCCCACTGCCACTTCAGTTTGCTACACTTCCAGACTATGTCTGTTACTTTGGTCTTTTTGCGGATAGTCTCATTCCGGATTTTATCCTTTAAATACGTAATTAAAAATCTAAAGGAGTGTGCACACAGCGCTTTGTTGCTTCGCGGCAAAGCTGATATGCAAATGCACATTTAACGAGCAACGCGCGCTGCATATTGATGATGGCATTGCGATACTTATTTATACTTGAGCTTTTTTAAATCTTTTTAATAGAAATTTCATGGAGTACTGAACTATTTGAGCATGAGGGTGTGTGTGGATGGGTTGTGTTATTTGAGGTCTCATCAGGCCAACAGTGTACCCCTGATACAGCATGTGTACCAGTCGTTTTGAACCTTACTACCCTCACATAAGGCAGGGAGTTTAATTTAGCTGAAAAATACATATGTTATTTTCGGAGATTCAACAGATACTATATCTATCTGTTACACAATTCGACAAACTTTACTCAATAGAAAAAAAAATAAACTGTATTTGAAACATTTTTTCAATATTATGTCTACACTTTTAAGTAAGTTTTTCTTTTTAAAGTAAGTGTAAAAAATATATGCTATAATTTAGATACAAACCTTTTCTAGGACGAACACCTAAATTAGACATCGTTACAGTATTTATCTAGTTTCTATGTCGGAAAACCGTAAATTCTCTTAAAAATTTTCAGGCAAAATGAGTGTTTGTTTCTCTCTGGAGCAGCGCAAATGAAAGGAATGAACTGTTGAGGTTAATCAGGGCATTAAATATAATAACTTATAAAAAAAAATAGTGTTATTTAAAAAAAAATTAGGCTATTCACCCACTTGTTGTCCGTCGCTGCGTTTTTTAGTGCGCTTTAACGCATTCACCTGTCAGACGAAAGGAAATTGCGAACACCGATCTTGTTTCAATACAAAACAGTTACCGTGCGTTTACGGACAGACGGACGACAAATGTGAGAACCACCTTAGGTCGCTCTAAACACTTAGCAGTAGCGCAATTTGATGCGACATGGCTACATTTGGATAAATAAGCTGATATTTTTGTATCCGGAATGGGAAACTTATATTTATGCAGTTTCTGCATGCTGCTCGGACTAAGATTGTACCTTTAAAGAATCTACATGAAAAATTATGACTATCCGTGTTATTACAAACGAATAAACAATGGTTTTAGCTGTTTGCCGTGTGATGCCGGCTTAGAATACCATCACCCCATTTCTTTCCCGTGGGAGTCGTAAGAGGGGACTAAGGGACTCGAGGGTGTGTATTGCAGTTTTAGGCGATGGGCTGACAACCTGTCACTATGGTGGTACACCATTTTATCGAATAACCCTCAAATTTTTGTCAGACGTGGCGTAAACGTCCGTTTTATTGCGGCTGTTTACGCTCTGCCTACCCCGCAAGATTATAGGCTTGATATGTGTATGTATGTGTTTGGAGCTGTTTGTATTGAAAAGATATTTAAACACTGTCTCAATGCACGTCTAACTTTTTTGTAATAACACCGAAAATAGGAAATTGTAAACTATAAATCCTCAAGTGTAGTCCACCATAATAGATGGCGCTGAGTTAAAATTGTCAAAAACAATATTTCCAAGTAAATGTATTTTGCCAAATAATTACCATGGAATTAACAAATAGATGAAATTGATTTCTGACTAAAATTTCAACATAATAATATTTTTAACTTAACAACTGTTTAAAATTGTAAAAAAGGTATGAACTGTAAGACAGACAGTTCACATTACAGACTTTGCCAACTTATGCATAGCTGATCTGACTCTGCTGCCATTATTATTCACTGGGATATGACAGCGTCAGACCTCAATCGAGCCGAGCGTGGCGTACATTAGTCGCGGAGACAGTCAAATTCGGGCCGATTTGAATAAGCTATACCAAATGTGGTATTACGTGTCGGGATAGCAATCGAAATGGTGATATTTTGGTAGGAAATATTGCATTAGGCCCTTTTTTACACGACTGCCTAGCCAAAAAGGAGTGTAATGGTTTTAGAGTTCATGTATGTATGTATATATGTGCTATTTTTTAAAGTGCTGCTACTCCTTAACCACTGAACAGATTCGAATGGGAACTGTATAGGAAGAATCCTTACATTATTCCAATTGTCATAGGCTAGGCTTTATTTCAGAAAACTGTCATGTTTTTAATTTTTAATGTATAATGCTTGTTAGTTGAATTCTAAGCCATCATCACACGGCGAATAGCGACCGCGGATTGAAAAACGCATGTCACAATGCAAGCTACATGATATGTCGTAGATGTTTGCTACGAATAGTCTACGTCGTAGTTTCAGCGTAGTCACTAAATAAAGTAGGTACGAAGGTTCGTATGCGTTGTGATTGTAAAATAAAGGAGATGTTTTTTAACTATTACTTTTCTAATTATCAATTTACCAAACTACTAAAGTTTCATTTAGGTACAAATTCTATGTGTAGCTTAGTTGTGTGCATTTTTGATTTCAAGGAAAGTCTACTAGGTTCTATGCCGTGTGATGCGGGCTTAGAATAGCATTACCCCATTTTTTTGCTCGCAGGTGTCGTAAAAGGCGTCTAAAGGACTCAAGAATTTCATGTGTATCACAACTGTAGATGTCAGGCTGATAGGTAACTTGTCACTACAGTCATACACGATTATTCTGAAAAGGCCCTAAAATATATCAGACGTGGCGATAAATACCGTATTTTAGGGCCGATAAGGGATAACACATTATATGTGCATGTATGTGTATCTACTAGCTTCTAACTTACACTAGCTATAAGCCATGTAACTCCTTGTAATCCCATTAGTGCTACACGTGGTAGGTATTAAAGCTCTGACCTCTAAGTGAAGATCTAATAGGTCTAGGATATAAATTCTCTTACCTTAAATTTGTGCTGCCACTTTCCGTCAAATACGTTTAGAAAAGGATAGAAGACATCTAAGTGCTGTCATGTTTAAAATGTATAAAAATATTGGTAGAAAAATGTGTTCTTCGCAATTTCTAGTCAATTAATTCACCATTGTTTTCATCATCGCCTTATTTTGACAGATAACACGTATTTTACATCGCCTAAAACTGCAATACACAAGTTACCCTTGACTCCCTTAGTCCCGTCTTACGCTACGTGGTACGCTAAATAGGGTGATGCTATTCTAAGCTGGCATCACACTGCACCAAATAAATAAAGTTAAATCTAATGCTGTCACACTTTCACGGTCTTTAGAGCAACACCTCGCGGGAACTTTAAACTGGCTTTTAAGTATTTCAAGAAATTGTAACAAAGTTTCGTTTCAGTTAGAAACTGCCACGTAAACTTTCGCTATGTACTGGGTAAATAAGTTTTCTAGCGCTTTCACGGATATAATCGAAGTCTGAACGATAATAAATGTAGCTATAGTTTTGGTAGTATCTACAGTGTTCAAGCCAGCAAGTTACTTAATCCTATCCCATTAAAAAACTACGGTCTGAAAATTACCTTAATAGGCTTCTTCATACTAATTGTCTGAAAAGTATATGATCGATAGTTCCATTAATTTCTTTTTAAATGGCCTCTGTCAGCAAAGGACAATTTCTGCCAATGTCTAAGTTGGGGGATACACGTTACAACTTTAAAAAGAGAAAAAGATCGAAACTGGCAATTGATCGGTTGTAGACCTTACGCAAAAACTAATTATCTAAATGATTTGCTAAGAGTTTCTTAGAATGGTTAGAATGGAAAGTCTGACATTTGACAACCTTGATACTTCACAAGTTCACAACTGCGAGTTAGACTGCGTATGTCAGGAGCGATTAAACTCATTTAGGTACGTAATCGCCTAAATTCGGGATATAAATTCTCTAAACTTACCTTAAATTAGTGCTGTTACTTTCCGTCAAATAGGTGTAGAAAAGAAAAGGAGATATTTAATCATGTCATGTCTTATAATTTAAAGCAAAATACGTGTTATCTGTCAAAATAAGGCGACGATGAAAACAATGGCGACAAAATTCACTAGAAATTCAGAAGAACCTATTAACATTTTTAACATGACAGGACTTAGATATTTAACGGAAAGAGACAGCACAAATTTTAGGTAAGGCAAGAGAATTTATATTCCGAATTGAGGGCATTGACCCATTCTAAAAATTGTCAACGTTCAATTCCCAGAATGTCCATTTCCCAGAATGTCTGACTCCCAAAATTTCTAATCAAGTGCAAGTCCATTCATGCTTAAGTGCAACTTGAACAACTTTTCTAATAGAAACCTAGAAACCTTCAAATAACAACAGCATTTAAAAAAAAATTTCATCCTCATAGTCTGATATGGTGCCTCATTTTTGACAAGGGAACCAATTTTTGTTGAGTTGTTATACTTATACGGCTTTGCAAGAAACACAAAGGGAAAAAATCTACAAAGGGTGTTAGGAAAAGTAATGCGTCCTTTTGAAGAATGAATCATACCGTGAAACTAAACGACTTTCCCCAAGGATAATAGGTTCAATCTGGAATACATACATATATAAATCACGCCTCTAATCCCTTGCGGGGTAGGCAGAGCATAAACGGCCGTAAAACGGTAATTTACGCCACGTCTGACAAACATTTGATGGTCATTCGGAAAATTGTGTATCCCCATAGTAACAGGTTGTCAGCTCATCGCCTTAAATTTTAATACACACCCTCGAGTCTCTTAGTCGCTTCTTAAGACACCCACGAGAAAGAAATGGGGTGATGCTATTCTAAGCCGGCATCACACGAGATAAAATTTGGAATATATAAAAATAAAATATAAGTTCTTCTTCAAATAGTATCGATGGTTTCAAAAAGACATGGTGACACGTAGTCGAGCCTCAGCAAACGCTTACAGCGCACATTAGAGAGTAATGTAAATGTATGCACGCGGCGGCGAGTTTGCCGGCGATTGCTTTAATTACGAGTACGACCGATTCACACAAAGCGCTGCTCACTGCTCAATGAATAGCCAGTTGCTGCTAAACTTTATCTGTGGAACACATACATACAATATCACAACGTCCCTCTGTGATCTGTGGAACTCGATTTAAAAAAATCTTCTGTCTTCGCAAATTTATTTATTTATTTATTTATTGAACATAACATAACTACAAATTAGAAACTTATGTTGTGCAAGTGTCACAAAAACCTTATAATTAGGTTTATCCGTACACCTAACATCCATCGTTGGCACTCAGTAGCCGAACGACAGACTGGTTACTAGAATAAGTACTTATGCAAGTAAACAATTATTATTTAAGTAAACAAGTCGGCCTACACAGAGCGATTTCCAATTAAACGGGTTTAAGAAGGTAGGTTGTTAATAAGATGATTTTTAAGTTTGATTTTTATATTTCTTTCGGTTATATCCTTCTTTAAGGAAGAAGGTGAACCATTTATTAACTTAGGTGCTAGATAACGAAATACCTGTTTGCCTTTCTGATTTGGACGGGAGTAACCAGAGTTCTGAGTTACATACGCTACGAGTGTTTCGTCCGTGATTAATTACTTTTTGAAGATCCTTATTTAAAGTAACATTCCAGCAATATTGCAAACTTGACCTTTTCTTGTATTGGCAGAGTTTTACAAAATGAAAACAGCCTGTCATAGTTATTTTGGTATTATTTTTTATTTTACTTGGTACAATAGTTTTTAATATTCGTATTTGTAGTTGATAAATGGGATTCAGGTTAGTTTTGCACGTTCGACCATAGCTACTAAGGCCATAGGTTATTACAGAGTCTGCTAGCGCTTTGTAAAGAGACAGTAATGTATTGTAAATATTCAGGATGTAAAAATATTGGCTGCAAATATTTTAAAAGGTGAACCAGTCTATGAAACAGCTTTCTCTAACGAACATGATGTTAGAGAAACGAGGATGGTAAAATGACGGTAAATTTAAAAAAAATTACCTTCCCTTCAAAATGTTTCAGCCGACCAGGTCAATTCGTTTTTTTTTTCATATTTCGACATATGTTCCTAGGGATATGTCGTTCAGTTTCAGGGGCTGATTCACCCCTTAAATATTTGCAGCTAATATTTTTACATCCTGTATTCTAGAG
Organism: Tuta absoluta; assembly: GCA_027580185.1. Taxonomy (NCBI): domain Eukaryota; kingdom Metazoa; phylum Arthropoda; class Insecta; order Lepidoptera; family Gelechiidae; genus Tuta; species Tuta absoluta. The sequence goes on along the minus strand of JAQAHW010000022.1, from coordinate 7,378,637 downwards.
CGCGACTAGCTAAACACATATCACCTGTTTTGACGGGGCAATAAAGACGTAAAAAATTGCAAAAGGGGATGTGATTACTAACTTGTCAAACGCTTACTGATATCTCTTCGACGTGGAAGTGTGCACATGCCTAAAGGTAGACTGGTAGATAATGCCACTGGCATTAAGTCCGCCCATGTACACTATTGTGCATAAAGTTCAATAAATAAAATAAAATAAATAAATAAATTGTTGTTAAATTTGACTTCATACAATACAAGCTAGCGGAAAGTACGCAGAGCGTATTTTTAACGCACCGTTACGCAAACTTCTGTCGGATGGAATGAAAATTGCGTATTCCGATCTTATCCCCATACAAATACAGCTCCGATGCGTTACGGGTACGTCTAGTCGTTTGATTGATCTGAGTTTGATAATTTGATTAGATCGGAATTCCTTTGCTTTTGTCTGACAGACAAACGAAACGATTTTGCGTTACGATGTGTTTATAATACGCAGCGACAAGCGGGAGAACCGCCTACCTATGGCCATTTTGAGTAGAAAATACTTGTACTAGTATTTTTACACTCACCGAAAGAAACTAACGGCTTTTTCCTTCCTTCCTCACATTTCTTTAAAAAATAAAACACTGTATAACTAGGCTCTTTGGTAGTGGTATAACTTCCTCACAATGCACTTCTTTAAAAAATAAAACACTGTATAACTAGGCTCTTTGGTAGTGGTATAATGGAGTTAAAAAGGTGGTTCCTTCCTGGTCAGGCCGGCAATTAACCTTACTTATGACGTTAGTTATGTTCTATATGTTATGTCCTTTGTGTTATATTGTGTACAATAAACGGTTAAATAAATAAATTAGTTAGTGAACCACGGCACAGAATAATAACTAGTAACTAGCGTTACAGAAGCTTTACTTCGCAATGGTTTTCAAAGAAATATGTACTCAATCTGGTAGACAATATGATTTAATTTAGCTCGCGTTCCAGTCGACCACGTGTTCATTTACATACCTGCCAAATATTTTTTTTAGGGAATATGAGCCGCGGTCTAGGGTTGCTTACTTCGAGAAACTACTTACGCCATCTAGCGCACAACACGAGCGTTTACTCCTACTTTTGGCGGGCACGCAGTAGGCAGCGACGAGTACGTTCATGTAGTCTAAGACCTAGCAGCATAATTGTATATGCCAGGGATGGGGAAATACATTTTGGAAAGGGCCATATCAAAGAATCACAACTTGTAAGCGGGCCAAATAAGTTTATAAATTACTAAAAAATATGTACAAAAAATAAAGTTTGTTTTGACGGTCTTGGTTCGGTCGGGCATGTTCGTCGAACGTCGCGCGTCGCCGCCGGTTGTCATATCAAGTAAGGAATACAGGTGAGAGTAAGACCGGTAGCTGGTAGGTCGCTCGCGCCAGTAAACACCTAACTACCTTCACCAAATAGGTACTACTTAATACTTATTAACGTGATTAATTGAACTTGAGGGACAAACTTAATAAAAATCAGTCAGTGACCGCGGGCCAGATGAAATCATTCCGCGGGCCGGATTTGGCCCGCGGGCCGCCATTTCCCCATCCCTGGTATATGCTATACGATTATTGCCGAAGATTTAATTCAATGAAGTAATAAACCTGCAATAGTCCTTGCATCAGGCGGGTGCTGGCTCTGGGTGTACGAGTACTTCTATAGTGCAGACAGAGCAAGTATCCGCTTGATGTACACATCACAACACATTATTACATACATACATACATAAATCACGCCTCTTTCCCGGAGGGGTAGGCAGAGACTACTTCCTTCCACTTACTACGATCCTGGCATACTTCTTTCGCCTCCTCCACATTCATCAATCTCTTCATGCATGCTCGTCGGTTTAGGGTACTCTTGACCTGACCTTTCTTTAGCACGTCCCCGATTTGATCGAGGTACGTTCGTCGAGGTCTTCCCCTTCCGACGTTCCCATCCACACTTGCCATATACACCTGTTTCGTTAATCTTCTTTCGTTCATCCTCTCTACATGACCAAACCATTTAAGCATACCCTTTTCTACACCAGTCACTACGTCTTCTTTTATACCACAACGTTCCCTTATCACGCTATTCCTTATCCTGTCACTCAATTTTACGTCAACCATACTTCTTAACGCTCTCATTTGTACTGCATTTATTCTACTTTCATGCTTTTTCTGCCATACCCAACTTTCACTCCCATACATAAGTGTCGGAACTAACACCCCTCTATGCACAGCCAGACGAGCCTTATCAGAGACTTTCTGGCTGTTCATAAAAGCGTGCAACGCTCCATTCACCATGTTGCCGGCATTCACCCTTCTTTCGATGTCACTTTCACACTTTCCATCTGATGTGAACATGGAGCCCAAATACACAAACTCTTTCACTTGTTCCACCCTCTCTTCTTCTATCATAATTTTACACTCTGTCATATTTTCCTCTTTCTCAAAAACCATTGCTTTCGTCTTACTTACATTCACTTTCATTCCTTTCTTTTTCAAAGCCTCATTCATAATATTTACCATCTCCTGCAACCCTTCAGCCGACGACGCAAGGATAACTTGGTCGTCAGCATAGAGAAGACATTTGACGAGTAAACCATTCATTCTCAGACCACATTCACTCTCTTTCAAATCTTCCAAACAACTATCCATGAACAGATTAAACAGCCACGGTGACGCAACACATCCCTGTCTAACACCTTTCTCGATGTTAAAAAGTTCAGTGTACGCCCCGTTTATCCTGACACAAGCACTGGAATCCTTATATAAGGACTAGCTGTTACCCGCGGCTTCGCCCGCGTACTCATAGAGTTTTATTAATTAGTTGTGTATTCTAAACAGGGCGACAGCACACACAACACAGGTCATTACTTTCCGGTTTAGTGACTGCGTCTCTATTAAAATTACGTTTATGGGTCACTTATTTAACTCCTACGCGAATATTATAATACAAATATAGTAGTAATGGTTATGCCAAATTATATCAGCGATATAATTTGGCATAACCTGCATTATTACACAATGCAGCGCTACATCTAGCAATACTACTAAACTACCAATACACCTATATTTATGCCTAGCTATTACACTCAGCGCTCTATGTCGCCATAGAGTATAGCTACCTTATGAATATTGTGAATATTGCCTAGTGTTATATTGGTGGTTAATAAATAATAAGAAAGTATAGATTGCTATATAGCTTTAATTTTTTTTTAATATTCCTGCTATTTTGAAATTTTTATTACATACAAACATGCTCCAAGAAGACATGAAAGAAAGGAGTGGGTATGTAATCAAGGATTTGAAAACCTATATTAGCTCCAAACCAAATTAACTTGGGGATGGATGTTCTTGGATTGGAATTATAATAATATGAATACGCAGTATAATGATTTTGCCTAGTCTTCAATTTTCAGGACTATGGTACCAAAAAATTTAAGTTTATTATGTGTCTTCGCAAGTATACGCAGGGCAAACTTACTGTGCTAAAAATGGTTATTATTATAGAAATGGACTTTCAAATCATGTTTAACTGTAGAAATTAACTTTACTACTGTGGTAAGAAGTATCTCAAGTACATACCCACATCACCCTTAAAGCCACATTCATATCCCAAAACTCATATTCAAGAGACATTCTCATAGTAGTGCTATACAGGGTGTAAGTGACAGCCCTTCGAATACTGATTGGGTGTATTCAAACCATGAAACTGAACAACCTGCCATAGATTAAATTCTTTTTTTCTATATCCCATACAAAATCACAATCAGCTCACTGCATTTACTATGGGAATATCAGTATTCGGAGGGCTGTCCCTTACATCCTGTATATACATCTTTTTTATGTGGTATGGATGTATTCTATGCTACACAATAATCAGTTTTCCGATGGGAAAAATATGTTTTTCCGAGATAAAAATTAACCTATGACACTCACCAGCTTTTCATCTAACTGCTTTCCAAAAAAAAAATGCTTTACATCGCTGCATGATACTCATTTATGTATGTAGTATGGATGTATTCTATTGCTAAACATTAATCGGTTTTCCGAAGGGAAAAATATGTTTTTCCGGGATAAAAAATAACCTATGTCACTCACCAGCTTTTCATTTAGCTGCTCTCAAAAAAAAAATGCTTTACATCGCTGCATGATACTCATTTATGTTCGTAGTATGGGTGTATTCTATTGCTAAACATTAATCGCTTTTCCGATGGGAAAAATATGTTTTTCCGGGATAAAAAGTAGCCTATGTCACTCTCCAGCCTCTCACCTAACTGCACACCTAAAAAACACTGCATGATATCGCTCTGTTGTAACGTGAAAGAAAGACAAACAAACAAACAAACAAACACACTTTCGCATTTATAATATTAGTATGGATTTCAGTGCTCGTATCAAGATACTGCTCACCCCATGCATGGATAGTGCCGACCACAATTCATTCCTCACCACTCTGTCATAGGCCTTTTCCAAATCTACGAACGCGCAATAGACTTTCTGGTTTTTGGCCAGGAATTTTTCAGCTATGCAGCGTAAGGAAAAGACCTGATCCGTACATCCCATCCCCTTACGAAATCCTGCCTGAGCATCCCATACTTTCTCATCCGTTTCTTTCATCACTCTTTCAATCAACACCTTTGCATACAGTTTGCCGACGACACTGAGGAGGCTTATACCGCGGTAATTTTTGCAGTCCAGCTGTGACCCTTTTCCTTTGTATAATGGCACTATTACAGCCTTGCACCAATCACTTGGCACTCGACCGCTTCTCCAACAAAGGTTAAAAAGGAGGTACAGCTGACTAGCCACAACACATTATTTGGTATAAAAAAGGCCTCTGTGCTGTTGGATTTGGCCCCACACATGCCTCAAAGGACCGGGTCCCTGTGGGCCCGAGATCCGAAAAGAATACCAACATAATAATAATAAAATGTATACTAATAATAATAATATTATAATGTATACAAATTTTTTTCCCGTGGGTGTCGTAAAAGGCGACGACGAACAATTTTAGGCGATGGGCTGACAACCTGTCACTATGGCGATTCACAATTTTCTGAATGACCCTAAAATGTTTGTCAGACGTGGCGTAAATGTCCGTTTTTAGCGGTCGTTTACGCTCTGCCTACCCCGCAAGGGATTATAGGCGTGATATATGTATGTATGTATGTTTTCGTCTGTCCATCTTGCAAAAAATTGTCGAGAAAGTTGAACAAATAGCGCACGCGTGTGACTTCTTTCGCTTGCGGCAGCCCGCTAGATTAGCCCTTTCGCAGTGGCCAGCGCCTGGAGGTATGTTTTCAATACCTACACGCGGAGTGACACAGGCCTGACCACGGTTCACGGTACAGGAGCTCGATTTTGTAAGTATTATAAATTTGATCAACATTCACATTTATAAGTCTCTCACGAAATCCAATTCACTTACACCAGTTTTTTCGTATTTCTTAAACAGTAGAAATCTGTATTGCCATTTTATTAGAATAACTTCAACCTTCTCGTTGTACGCAGAAATAATGAGACCCCGCCACCACTATTACTAGCGAAATTCATTGATTTAAAAACCGTAAGAAAAAGTTATCACGTCAAATCGTAGTTCTTGGTTAAATGCTTACCTTGTGTTTGATTTTGACAATCAGCTGTTCTAGAGATGAGTAAAAATATATCACGGCATGGCTTGATACGAGTGGTAAAGCGGTAAGGCCACTCGTTGTGAATCACTCGATATCACGGGAAAATTCACGGTTAGAAAATAAAAATTTTGGTATTGCGCATGCGAAAAAGGCCTTTGCTTGCGGGATTTAAATTACGAATTCTTAGGAAATCCAGTTTTATCTAAGCTTTCAGTAAAGACATTTAGAGCTAGCCGTTTAAAGTGTTAAATTGAAAATGAACTTTAATATATCTTAAATTCAAATAAATTCGACATGATATCTATGAAATCAATGTCCATGGGACTTAAATTGATTCGTTGCAATTAAAAATCGTTTTCGGTAATATTCGTTTTGAGAAGTTAACCCGGAATGAATCGGTGTTATTTGGTATTACTACTACAGCTATTTATGATTTACTTTACTAGATTAACCAATACAACATACACTGCCCAAAGCAAAGATAAACTATATATATAACAGCTATATTTCATCTCATACAAATAAAAACTAATGAAATACAAAATACCTTGATATTACAGTCTCTCTCTTTTCGGATGGATGATTCGGTGTGGGACACCGAATCATCCAACGACCCGATGAACCCTGGTGTCAGAGATTATCAACCGCCTACTACATTTTTTCTTGGGAAAAGTTGTTCCTTAGTTCCAGCCCGTCTTGAGTTTTCTCTATCGATCACTTGTAAAATTTCACCCTTTTTTAAACGATATATGATAGCTATAATATTCTACATTGTTATTTCAATTAAGGTATTAAAAAGTATTTTTTTTAGTTCTAGACTCTTCAGTTTTCTATCCCCGAGGCCTTAAAATCTACACCTGACTGTTAGGTGGGGAGTAGGAGGTAACCCGGAGAAGTTTTTGTAGTTGTTCAAACAACCAGCCCAATCGCTTACGAGTTGTTCTGGGAAGAACGGATTGGACTGAATCTACCCGGCACGTACCGGTAGTTCCCCAAACGGGGAAAAAATGAGGGACCTCCGCGCCCCCGCCGGCGGGCGCCTTGGTTGCTTGAGTAGCTTGTGGAGTATGATCTACTTGCAATGGCTGCAGCAGTGGCTACTGTGATGTCGTCATCATCTTCCGAAAGGAGGTATCAAAAGGTAACGCGATGAACGTCCCTAATAATTAACTTGAGTATTACTCTCAAGTGATTATCTTTATTCAGTAAATATGAATATATTCGTACGTAAATCAGATGTGAAATCACGTGGGCCCGTCTGGCGGAGTGAGCCGAGTGAGCGAAGCTGAAGATCCCAAAATTAACGAACGCGAGGTGACACCCGACCCTCCTGTCAGTAGGGTGACCTAGATCTTGGGTGCTTCTTAAGAACTCCATTGGTTTACCCTTAAAAAATAACAAGCTTAGTAAATTAAATAAACGACTGCTTCCTGTGATAAAGCCTAGCCTTTGACACTCGGGATAATGTAAGGATACTTCCAATACAATTCCCATTCGATCCTCTTCAGTTGTTAACGAGTTTCAGTCCTAAAATGAATCGCACATATATGTATACATACATGAACTCTACAAACATTACACTTCTTTTTTGGTTGGGCAGTCGTGTAAAAAAAAACAAATTCACTTGATAAAAATATCAACTAGGAATTAATTGATACTTCTACACTAGAGTACTAACTGTTGAATTTGTTTGATCACTTGGTTTTGATTGAAAATGTTTTTGATAAAATAGTTAAGAGTATTACAAGTTAATAACTCAAAGAAAATCTTTTTTTGTTGGCCATTGACCAATTTGTGTGACGATAGTTTTGTATTTTTTTGTTCGCTTTGGTGTTGTTAGGTAAGAACGAAATGCTAGTTGGCATTGGAAATACAAATCTTGTAAATCTTGCACTGCGCTCGCCAATTCACCTGCCAAGCGTGGTGAGTATGGCAATAACCCCAATAGGGGGTAGCCCATGTCCAGCAGTGGACTGACATTATTAACCTGATGTTCTTATAACACGTGTCTACAGAATTTTACTTTCTCAGTAACTTATCAAAATGCCCTCAAACCAAACATACAACTTGTGAGTTTAATACCGAACCCATGGAGACCCTATAGCTGTCCCTAAATTACCTTGTATGATTAAGCGGGGCTTCTCAGAACGAATGCCGAGGGCTCCATATAAATTGCCATCCCTTCTTACGTACGACATACCTCTACTTAAGTGATGCTGGTAATATTGTGTTACATTTGGACGACCAGTACACGGTATTATGACACTCACTCGTTTCACTAATTATCTGTTTCTCAACACGCGTTTTAATACTCTTTTTCGTCGAAGAATGACTCCGTATGCGACAGCTACACGTTTCCCCGATTTTCAGTTTACTGATTAATCTTATTTGAATATGCGCTATTGTGCACGTCATATCCGCGTCTCGAATTATAGAATCTCACTTATGTAGGTTTGCTATAAGAAATTTCTTTTTAGAAATAAGTAAACCTGTTGTGTTTTGTCTCATTGTAAATTGTCCCTGAGTATGTTTTTGTGTACAATAAATGGCTAAATAAATAAATAAATGCAATGACACTGAACACTAAAATGAAAAGTCAGTGCATTAAAACAGTAACAATGGCAGGTAAACGTTTGCGAAGACGAAACGCAAATTCAACCCCGGGCTTTAGCACAAGCCAATAGCCGTAGAGCTGGCTACGCAAATAGGCGTACCTACTCGATTGCGTATTGAACTATCTTGACACTTATTTTTGTAGCATAATTAATTTTGCTATAACGTAAAGTAAGTAAGTAAGTAAGCAAAAACACAAAATAACAAATAAAAATATCAGGAAAATTCATAGCTAACATGCGCAAAGGCGGCCTTATCGCTACAAGCAATCTCTTCCATACAACCTTTGGGTAGTGGAGAAAGTATTGAAAAACAGAGCAGTGCGAGAGTAATCACAATAGAAAAGGTAACTTGGATACAAGCAATAAATACAGAATACAGAACTTTAAAATAAATAATAAACCTAAAATAAATTCGTACTATAAAGTAAATTCATCAAACTAAATATATTTCGTAGAAAACATTTGTTTAAGACTTCCGCGCTTTGTACACATTATTCCGCGCCTTGACCCGATAAAAACTTTATGAATCGTAGAAGTTAAAATAGATCTTCAATTTGGTCTCTGGTTTGGGATGTTTGTATGTAGGCAAAATCACATTTTTTTATCTAAATATATACTGTTGGTATGACGGTTCTCCCACTTGTCGTCCGTTGCTGCATATTTTAACGTACTACGGTGCGTTAAAATATGTGTCTACGAGACGAAAGGAAATTGCAAATTTCGATGCTATTCCCGTATAAATAATTTTACGGTACATTTACGGTGCAAAATAGATGCGTCTTTCAAATCTTTAGATAGTAATCGAAAACGCACGCGTAGCCGTATTTGTATGAAAATAAGACAAGAGTTTGCAATTTATTTTCGCCTGACAGACGCATGCGTTACGATGCGTAAAAATACACAGCAACGGTGATAAGATAAGTGGGAGAACTACCTTTAAAAATGAGCTGAGTTGCTTCCAAAAATATTTGTGTCATGGCGAATTTAATTTAGCTGTCTCTCGGACTAAAAGGACGAGCAACGAGGCAACAATTTACACGACAAGCCCGCAGCTCACAAACGGTTAAACAGTCAAATGCAGAACGATTTCACCCCTTTGCCTAAGGACTTACATTTCTAGAGACCAGTTTTCTCAGGACGGCGCGTACTACGTTGGAACTTACGTGAATTTCAAAAAGCTTCTTCTGCAGCTTAACTTAATTAGATTTTGGTGGTCATTCTTCTCAATGAGACATATTTAAGGGGCGTATGAATTTATAATAACCTAGCTGTGACGATAAACAAGGTAATATTATCCTACTAAAATAACAAATGCGAAAGTTTGTATGTTTGTTTGTTACTTCTCCACGAAAAAACTACTGAACCGATTGTAATGAAATTTGGCATACATTTAGAAGGTAACATGGATTAACACATAGGATAGTTTTTATTACCACTTATGCAACGCCGCAGGTAACAGCTAGTAATAACATATTTCGTTATTTTAACCTAAAAACCAACGGTCAAAATACACCGTGTTTGGGAGGAAATGCATTTGATTGGACACAACGTTTATTGCAATATAGAACACATTTGAGACCAAAACTGTTTTCTTTTTAAATAATTTATAATTTTCGTACAAAATTGTTAAAGTGATCGTGAATTTTGTGTGAGCGGTGAGTTTCAAACTTATGTCTCGATTACAGCAGTTATACAAAATGCATTTCCTCCGAAACACGGTGCATAGCCGGTATATATTCGTTTATTTTTTAAATGGCATCTGTCAACATAAGACAATACTGCCAATGTGTTAGTTGTATCTAGAATAGGTACTAAATTAGTCACTTGTTGTTAGTTTCGGATTATCACCACCAATTCATTAAGCTTCACGTTCCTTAACAATACCGATTCGTAGCTATACTTATTCAGGTTTGCAAAAAAGCAAAAAGGGGACACCTACACAACATTATGTTCTACTTAAAACGAGACACGGTTTCATAAAAGGACCTTCCTTCCTCATTATATGTACACCAGATTTGCATAAATGGGAGATTCCATCTTCGTCAACTTGGCTGCTTTAATCCTTTATTCCCCACTCCTACGCAGTTAAAATACTTCGCTTTAGTTTCCTCGCTGTGACATAGTTTACGAAAATATTCCTGAGGAACAGCGGCAATGTAGAGTCTAGAGAGGAAATAGTCGCTTGCATATTGAAGACACGGTGTCGTGGTGAGAGTAAAGAAGTGTTTGTAAAGCAAGCTAAGCTGTCTACGGAATTAGAAGCATCTAAGTGCCGTGAGGGATGGATGAACGAGCCGGGGAGTCCACTAAAACGTCTCTTATACTTTGCTTAAGTGTTATCGATGATGCTCTCTATTTAACATTAACAGCCACAAAAATACACTGTTACGAAATGAAATAAAATTAAACGATGAAACGAAACGTTCAGCGTCAAAACTGAACTCAACTTCGTAACATACATTATACATACATACACATAACACGCCCATTATCCCTTTTGAGGTAGGCAGAGCGTAAACGGCAGCAAAAAACGGACATTTACGCCACGTCAGACAAATATTTGAGGGTCATTCGGAAAATTGTGTATCGCAAAAGCGGCAGGTTGTCAGCCCGTCGCCTAAAATTGCAATACACACCCTCGAGTCCCTTAGTTGCCTCTTACGTATTTCATGGGAAATGAATGGGGTGGTGCTATTCCAAGCCGGCATCTCACGGCAACTTAGTAAAGAAATGAAAGCAACTTTATTTAATGTAGTTAGGTACTATCACTCACTGACGTTATCTGGTATTGCAATTTTCTTCTATTTGTAATAATTTTGTATTTTTCTAATAGGAAACCGGCTCAGGCAGGATTCAAAATAAAAATAAAGACACTGCCTCAGGGTTGGCCAGTTTAAACACATGGCCATTCACGGCATGTTACTTTACACCACCATTATCAGTAAACGACATTTGTTTTATAATTTAAATGATGATTTTCAAATCGTGGCAGGTAAATAAAGAAAACCGCCCAAAAATAAATGATTTTTAATAATAATATTATGCATAAATTCATTTTATCATTTTTTTTCAACATTCCTCTAAGTATATTTTTATTCAATTGCGTACAAGAATACTTTGGAGGTCCTTTGTAGGGACCTATCTGAAAACATCATTATTGGAGACCATATTTGTAACAGGAACCTACCATTCAAGGAATTCCTATAGTAACCTAACCTACCATTCAAGGAATTCCTATAGTACGTACTCTTAAGCGGTTCTCACACTTGTCATCCGTCTCTGCGTATTTTAAAGCAATGTTTACGGTGCGAAATGGGTGCGTCTGTAATGCCGTTTGACCGACAACGCATCCGTAAAACACCTCGTAGCCGTATTTGTAGGGAAATAAGATCCGAATTCACAATTTTCTTTCTTTTTACAGACGTATGCGTTACAAATAATGATAACTGTACAGAGGTTCAGTAGGTATCTTGTTAAATGGCTAAGTAAATGTGCCTGTAACAACAACTATGTTTCACAAAAATAGCTCCCCTAGAATCGGATTTTATTATATCTTCATTTATAGGGATCTGCATTTTGATTTAACGCTTTAGACTAAGCGCCCATTGACAAAGTCTACCTCATAAGGTTACCAAACGGAAATATAGAGGTATAATATTGATTAAGACTTCAGGAGGTCAGGAAAATATTTGTCTGCCACTCTTCACTTTATTAAGTAAATAATTAAATTCCCAAAAATTACTTTACAGTGATGGGTCGTTCGAAACGTTTTCAGATCTAAAGATATGTCTTTGGAGATAATAACCCGCTATAGTTGCTAGCTATAACCCTTGTAGCTTCCATGGTCAGCCACAATTTACGAGGCCAATAAATCGAGTCACTTACCTCATCGGACTACCGAATTAAATTAGTGCAGATCAATAGCCCTAGGCATGCAATTGAAGAATATACAACGTTGCCTGTTATCAGCCTGGCCTGGCGGTATCATTCATAAAAAAAAATGCATTCAGATAACATAGATACTGCCAGCCAACAGGCAAGTTTGTATACTCTTCAATGAAATGCTTTGAGCTGTCGCTCTGCTTTTATTTCATTCGTTACCCCGATGAGATAATTGACTCAATATTTGGCCTCCTAAAATGAAGCTGACGATGGAAACTGCCAGGGTTGACGCTCGCAACTTTAGCGGCTTCTTATTTCCAAAAGCGTCTCATAAAATAAAATAATTAAAAAATCGGTGTAAAATAATAAATGACTGCCAGGACATCGGATGGCAATCGATTATTTTCCTGACCGCCTCAAAAATAACTATCGCTATTATACAGGGTTATTTTTTATTAACCCCGAAAATTTAACAGGGTGATTCTACTCATGAAAATGAAAATGAAAAATGAAAATGAAATAACTTTATTCAATGTAGGATGATTCTGAACAACTTTTATTATTGGGTCACCTGCGAAATCGCGAAAAAAATAACAGCTGTTCCATAGAAAAATTCATACCTACTCGAACAAAATGTATGGAACAGATGGTTTTTTTTTCGCGATTTTGCAGGTGACCCCATAATAAAAGTTGTTCAGAATTATGAGTAGAATCACCCTGTAAAATTTCCGGGGTGAATAAAAAATAACCCTGTATACTTCCGGTCGGTAATTTTATGAGGTAAGACTTTGACAACGCCCGCTTAGTCTATTTACACGACAAGCGTAAATTCTCGAGCGCAAATGCCTTTCAGCGTAGTTGTAAAAATATGCGGACTTAAAAGGTGCCGGCATAAAATCTGCTATGAAAGATAACACATTGTATTTTTGATACATCAGCGACCAGCGTACGCCAGAAATAATGAGTAATATAAAAAAAATATTTTGTTTCATCTTCGAGAACATTAAGAAGTGAGATTGTGAGGTATATTTAAATACAAAATACAGTAACAAATACAAATTATTCATTAAATATACATAATTACTAAATCTATTTGAAACAAATTATGAGGCTAAACTATTTTCTTAATCTAAAAAAAAATAGTAAGTACCTACCACCTGCACTGTAATTCTAATTATGCAGCAATGGGCAGCGAATTAGTAAGCGAAGTGGGCAGCGCAAGTATGTCAACAGATTACTCGCGCTGCTACTCGTCTTGCCGCTGCCACTTCCCGTGCTCCCGATAGTGTCGGCTTTTCAGTCGCGAATCAAAGGAACGGCAGCACGAGCGCGAATGAATTGTATTGCTGTCTTTCTCACTCGTGTTGCGACGAGAAGACTATGACGGCAGTGTGTGAACACTCACTTGCGTTGATACTTCCGAGGGAGTATTTCGGGCAATAATCGCGGCAACGGCAGAAGCGGGAACTCAGAAAAATAAGGGGTAAAAAGTAAAGGAACTATACCGCCCCTGACCATAACACCATACAAATGACAACTTGCGACTGTCGCAATTTTGATACGGCTATGTGTGAAACAAAGTAAAACATGCAGTAGGTGTCAGAACCGCCTGAACTATAATAATACGCAAGTATATCTAATGAAATAAATATTCTAGACAATTCACAATAAGCTATGGGTACTGGATAGCAGATATTAGTACTATAATACATTTTTTGTTAAAAATATTATACATAGAAACACCCAGACTAAGCCCAAATATCTGAACAAGACTGAACAAAATATTTGTCTTATTGGGATCTAACCCACGACCCTCGGCGTAGCAGGCAGGTACTATGCTACACCATTGGGTCAGTATGTTCAAACACTTAGGAGGTACCAGGTATATGTGGTAGGTATTAACAACAATCGCACCCGAAGTTATCAATAAGGAAGTCTCAAGTGGGTGCATAAGTTCAGGACTAAGTCCTCGGGGAGACTACAACTCCCTGGGTAATGGTTCCGTACTTCCGTAGTTTCACTGGTGGCGTACAGGGGTCGGTAAACGGGGCTCGATGTATTTTATTGAAAGTCTTTTCAGATCTGTAGCGACGTCTCACTTAAGTGATTCACAAGCAAGCAAGATGCAACAGAAGTTCCAACATATCCGCAAGATGGCGCCACGTGATAGATTGGCGGAGAACTATGGGCCTGAAACGCGTAATTGAAGTGTTCACCGCGTACCGCATATATATGTCACAGTATTATGGCAGAATTAGGATTTCGGCCGAAATCCTAGGATTTTGGCCAAAAGCCGGATAATGGTAAATTCGAAGACTTCATTTGACCATCGTCCTAAGTAAATCTAGGATTTCGTCCATAATCCTAGGATTTTGACCGAAATCCTGGATCTACGTAGTAATATGGTAAAACGAAGGCTTCAGAACACTTTTTATAAATTTTATAGTGACTTTACACATACATACATAAATACTTGCGGAGTATGCAGAGTTTTAATGGCCATAAAAAAAATTGAGGGCTATTTTAGATAAAACGTGAATGAGTATAGAAAAAAAAATAGTAATCACATGAAAACTTCCATCCGTTAGTCGCTTCTGGGTATCGTACCCGCGGGTAAAGAATAGGGGTGATGCTATTTTAAGCCGTCATTCATTACACGGAATAGTGACTAACGCCATGCATTACTATTTGTCTTTACTTTAATTTGTATTCTTATTATGCTTTTGGAGAGAAAAATAAGAACTTAAGAAAATTTGATGAAACAAAATAAATAACACAAAAAATATTTATAATAATCAAATCGTTCTTTTATTTTTATTGATTCTAGATAGAATGTACTAATCACTTTTATTATTAGGTATCTAGTCCCGATATAAATATTAACCATTTTTCAGAAGCATTTAAGTGCTAACCTCTTCTAACTATGATTAATATAACAAACATTGAATAATTCGTTTTTCTGTCATTAACATAAACTTTTGAGTATCATTTCTTTCATTAAAGATTTTTCAAGTAGTAAAAACAATACTATTTAGATAATCACATAAGTAACTGTTTATAATATTATTAGTTATGTAATAAAATAAACATTTGGGTGTCTTCTCTTTTACAAAATGTAACAAGGTAAACAGAACCTCCTGTTCTCATTTGCATCACCTAGTATCTATCGTATTGTTCCCTCTCCGCTCATAGATTCCACCGAATCGCGATTTATGCCATAATACTAAGCAGATCCAGTATTTCGACCATAATCCTAGGATTATGACCGAAATCCTGGATCTGCGTAGGACGATGGTCGAATGTAGTCTATAATTTTGCCATAATCCGGCTTTTGGCCGAAATCCTAGGATTTCGGTCGAAATCCTAATTCTGCCATAATACTGCGACATATACAACTTCCAATTCTATCCAGGTGGACCAGTCGGTCCCCTGGCCACAACACACAGCCCGGCAGTGTAGCTATCCTTTTCCCGACACCACCTGGAACTGTCCCTTCTACCTACTAGCATTACTCTTGCCACACGCCATAGATGCATAAATAAATTACATGTTTATTTACTGTCAAAAATAGTAAAGCAAGAAAAATATACCTCCCATCAAGAATTGAGACATCTAACACAAATTAGTCCGATACGGCTGGCAATATTTAAAGGCATAGTTTTTTTACGATTGCTTGTCCGTTAAGCACATAATATATTTTGAGTCATTGTCGACGCTTGCATAAATAAAATAAAAAAGTAGCTCATTAATATGAAATATATTTTAAGTGTCTTTATGACCTGTCTTTGTGACCGTTTACTCAATGTGAAAAGTTAGTTTGATTGAGCATACACGTAAAATTATACAAAATAATAAATTGGGTTCGGCCAATGGTCCAAAAACTATAAGGCAAAAACAAACGACTTTAATATTATTGAAACACGAAAAGCTAGGCATACTGGGGTAAATTGACAATCAATAACCTTTCAAAACTAAAAATGTTAAACCAATTTTTTTAACATACAACACGCCTTTATCTCTTGTGAGGTAGAGAGTGTAAGCGGCCGTAAAATGGCTTTTTCTTATCGTCACGTCAACAAATAGATATTTAAGAATCAGTTAAGAAAATAATAGATCACTTTTACTACAGATATTTTGAGTTTAAATATCTTATTTGCCTCAAAAGGTTGCCGACCCCTGGTATTGCGGGATGAGTAGTATTCGCTCCGAGTAGTTCCGAGAATAGATTCAAGGTATTGCCTACGGCTTCTTTCTATAAACACATTTCTCGTAAATACGATTTAGCTTTGTTGTTGTTCACACTGTTACGAGTTTAATAGGTCAGTATTCAAAATATTTTACGCACAAGATTGTGAATCGTTAATTGTACACCAAAATATTCGCAACACAACAAAAAAACTTATTTCAGAGAAATTCTTCTTCTTGTCGGGTCAATGGCAAAATGTTGATCTTCAGAGTATACCAGCCCAAAACGTGGCCACATCGATGGCTCGTTAGTTGGCGCTGAAAAAGTCATCCATATATCCGTATTTATTTCCATTTTTTTGGATATCTAGTACCGCAACGAATTTATATTAAGTTACTTCATATTGTGCCGTGTGATGCCGGCTTAGAATAGCATCACCCCATTTCTTGCCCGTGGGAGTCGTAAGAAGCGTCTAAGGGACTCGAGGGTGTGTACTGCAATTTTAGGCGATGGGCTGACAACCTGTCACTATGGCGATACACAATTTTCGAGATGACCCTCAAATGTTTGTCAGACGTGGCGTAAATGTCCGTTCTATGCGGCCGTTTACGCTCTGCCTACGCCGCAAGGGATTATAGGCGTGATATGTGTATGTGTATGTGTAGGTACTTCATATTATTGTACATGCTCATTCAACAATATATACACAACTGAAGTATTTCGGACTGTTAATATCGTAACAATATTTGCAGTAACATAAAATCGACTCTCCATAGACATTGAGCGAAAAGTGTTCATGTAAATATTGAATTCGGAAAGCGCGCGAATTGTCTATGCCTGCTATATCCGGATCCACTCCGCTTTGAGCGGCAAGTTTCCGAGTTGGGAACTGCGCCGGTTTCTTAAAACTGAGTTTATTTGCGTAGTGTGTGCATAAACCACATTTCCCGCGGGCGCGAGATCCATTCGCCTCGCAGCTAGTTTTAGAAATACACGTTAGATAAATAGGACTTAGAGATATGTTTACCATCGACCCGAAAACATATAAATGCTTGCACTTTAAACCTTTTAAGACCTTCCAGCAAAGCCGTCTTCTGTCTCGTTCTGACATAGGACGGAAGGCCGCGTTGATCAAATTTAGACTAACATATCAAAATATGTATTTTGAGGTTGTGTTTTTTTTATTATTATTATTAAACGAACAAGTGTGCCAAGGTTTATTATTCACTTACAGTGCTATATATATATATATATATATATACCTACATACACATGTCGAACCTATGTGTATATCCGAGGTGTATATATATAACTATGGTATGTTAAGAATACATACTGGTTCGTTTATGAAAACGTAAAAGTATCACTCGTGATGTAGCTCTTCACGGAGGTCGAAAGATCACATACCACCTACCCGTCAGCCGACACGTAGAGGGCTAAACTCTCTACCAAATAAATATAAGTCGCGTAAACGTACATCTCTGATTAAATACTTCATGCAGACGGTTCAAAAGGGCTACTTAGTTAGGAGTCGTGTTTTCTACGTATTGTAGCGATGCTGTATCCTCAACATCGCTCCATTCCACACACTGGCATCCGACCCTCTTCTTGCACCTGTCACATTTTAATTTCATTCCATGTCATTTCAAAACTCGTCACCTGTCGTCTGAATATCCAAAGTTTTGGATGCGAACGCTTTGCTGCAATCAGCCCTATATATTAAAAATTACTCTGTGAATCAGCCGCAGACCGGCTTCAAGTATTATCTAGCAGCAGAGTTATTATTTGTTTAAAACGCGAGCTCATTTATTAATTAACAATGAAGTTTTTGTGTCCTTAAGTCACGGATAGTACCCGATATACACGGATAGCATCTACACCGAGTATCGTGGCTTCGATCTCCATAAGACGCAAATATTTGAAAAGTAATTTTTAGGTATATATGTTTGGTCTAAGTGTTTTCTATGTATTTATATACAAAAATACAGTGTAAGTATTAATATTAGCTAATTCGTTCCCATAATACAATCTTTGCTTAGTTTGGGACTAGATGGCGATGTGTGATTTGTACAGAGTATTTGTTTAGTTATTTGACTACCTGTAAAATTTAATTTTGTATCCTAAAGTGATATTTAGTGAACTTTTGCAACTTTTGCGTATCCGTGGTTCAATCAAAAAAGCTAACTGAGCTACTAAAATTGAAAATTCTCTGTAGAACAATCATTTGAACTATTGAGAATGGAGACAAATAAGTTCTTAAATTTAAACTATAGCGCTAATAGTAATGGTGTCGAAAGTAACTTAGTTTCACTCCGAAGTACTCTGAAAAAGAACAAGGACATAATACTAGTTACATGATAACTGGGAACAATGACAAGTTCTCTGATGTCGTACAAAATTCTGTAATAAAAGATACACGACAGACTATACGAAAATCATTCGAATAAATACAGGTCATTTTTGACTAAGGGTAAGCTTAAAAGTCTTAAAACCAGCAATGTGCTATGCCTACACCCATTTCAGCTCATGTTGTATATTTGTACTGTGTTTATTGATTGTGTTGCCTAAAATGTGATGCGAAATAAATATAATTGTATTTGTGTAATATTTGTAATATATTTGTATTGTTATCATCACCTTTTTGTAAACACCCAGAAATGTGATTAACATATACCCAAATGAATTTACTAAAAACGTATATCGTCAGTTCTAAACAGAAATGGCTTTTAATTATTTAAAGTGTAACGAAATTTAATATGCAGCCGGTCATCACGGGCGAGGAGGGTTAGAATCGTTTTAATGGTTTTAATTGTATATAGTATCGCATTCCTAATTACTTTTAGGGGTTTCGTAATAAAGTATTAATTTATCTTTATTTTAAGGTTCGTCGGCTGTATTTATTGTTGATCTAATAATGTCTTAAAGCCTTCAATAAGTGCCATGACGTCAATGAAATAAAATTCGCTCGCTCCATCTTAGACTCTGTCTCTGTCCTATGACCTAGACTAGAGTCAAGAGCAAACCCATCCTTAATAAATAAATAACAATACTGTATTCAATGTAGGAAAGTTCACTTATTTACGTCAATGTTCATCTTTGTAAAAAATAATTGTAATTGTTTTTATAACAATTTTGTATTGTCCTAATAGAAAACCGGCTTGGTCGGGATAAAAAATATAAATAAAGGCACTGCCTCGCGGTTGGCCAGGTTAACTGTAATAAGTGAAAGTACTTAGTACCCTACATTCAATAAAATTAATTTTATTTCATTTCATTTTGCTTTGTTCTTGGGTCAAAATCGCCAAGCAAAATAACAAAATTACAAATTTTCAAATTATTATATAATTTTGTGAGAAGGATAAATACCTCGGTCTTTTAAAAAATAAGTTTATTAATAATCGAATTTCATATTTGGTATGTTTTGGGCTCGCTTAGATATACTCGTAGGTGGTAGGTACATAGTACATACGTACTATCACTATCACTACATAGTATAAAATAAAGTCGCTTCCCGTTTGGTGTCTCCTTATATCTTTAGAAGTACCCAACGGATTTTGATGCGGTTTTTTTTATTAGATAGAGTAACTTGAGAGGAAGGTTTATAAGTATAATTTATTCC
The DNA here is from genome assembly GCA_027580185.1 of Tuta absoluta. Lineage (NCBI taxonomy): Eukaryota > Metazoa > Arthropoda > Insecta > Lepidoptera > Gelechiidae > Tuta > Tuta absoluta. Next base: position 7,358,686 of record JAQAHW010000022.1, on the reverse strand, counting down.
GGGAAATTGTCACATTCCCATGGGAAAACGGGTAGCCCAACTGGTAGTAAACTTTTGACCCCCTTTTGACACCTTTAAAGATTAAAATTTCAAAAATGCTGAAACACGTATTTAATTATTTTAATTTATGAGTCTAATCAGAAATTTTGAAACAGATCACATTTAAGATAAAAAACTTTCATACAAACTTTTAACCCCCTTTTCACCCATTTATAGGTTAAAATTTCAAGAATGCTGAAACACGTGTTTAATTATTTTTAGTTATTAGTCTAGCCACAAATTTTGAAACAGATCACATTCATTTAAAAAAACGAACTTTCATACAAACCTTTAACCCCCGTTTGACCCTATTAAGGGTGAAAATTTCAAATATGCTGAAACACGTGTTTAATTATTTTAAGTCATAAGTTTTATTACTAATTTTGAAACGGATCACACTTAAGACAACGAACTTTCGTACAAACTTTTAACCCCCTTTTCATCTCTTGGGGGATAAAAAAAACGGAATTTAAAGTAAAGTCGCTTCCCACGTCTGTCCCTGTCTGTTTTTTTGTTTGTATGTATCTTCAAAACCACTTAACGGATCTGGATGAAGTTTCCTTAAAAGATAGAGTGACTCAAGAGGAAGGTTTTTATGTATGATTTATGAGAAAGTCTGTTTCCCGTGGGAAATCAGTTAGCAGCGGGTGAAACCGCTGGGCGGGCCGCTAGTTATTAATAATTTGTGAAGTATGACATAATAACCGAATATTAAATTGCATCTTTCAAAGATTTATCGGCTTAGTTGTCACTTTGCTAAATTGTTGTCAGATTGTGAAATTATACAGTAGACTGGGTACGGTTGTAACAACTCGATTATTTCCGAAACTATACGTGATAGGGTGAGGGGTACAAGGGAAGAATTATGCGCGCTGACAGTACCGCCATGATTCACAGTGTTTCGTCGCACTCCGCATGCTTTAAACGCTTAAAAATAAACCGGGTTTAAACAACAAAAAGTAAGTATTTTTTTCCAATTTCTTTCCAAAATTATTTGACTTTTAGTGTACTTGCCGAATTGAAGTTCCGGAATGCCAAGGAATACATTTTTGTGGTGTTTCGTTATAATTATACACTTATTATTTTTTGCTTAGGGTTTAAAGCCATCTGACTGTGACCTTTTTATTTCCAAAAGGGGGGGTGGGTACGGTGGTAACAGTTTTTGTGGGGGCGGTTGTGACAATAGCCTTAATGTTTCTTTATTCACATATGCCTAGAATACGCACAATTGCTATTGGTAAAGGCGAAAGCTACATCTAGATAAACAAGCACGCGTCGACGAGTTGTAACTTGGAGTTATGTTTAGACGAGCTATGGAAAATGGGCTTTACTTAGTAACAAAAAATACTAATTAAAAGTGATCATTACTTTTTTTATTATTGTATCGTTATTTTTACATAAAAAGTCCGTTTAGATATACAAAAAATGATTTTGCTACCAATTTCCTAGAAAAAATATAAAACTCTAGGTTTTGTTCAATTCTGAGTGATTATTGTTTATTTAATTATATGTATCAGTGAACAGTGACTGAAAAAGTTAACTGTATTTAAGAAATTAAAATAATAATTCTTAAAACACTAATAACGTTAAACTTTTATTGTTACAACTGTCCCCAATCACTGTTACAACCGACCCTGGTATGGGTACGGTTGTAACAGTTGCATCCTATCATGATATCGTCTTAATGCGGCAAAACTGTAAAACTTAGGCATCTGAACAAAGCGCAACAAAAACAAAAGTGAGTTCGATCCGTGTTTTTCTTAAAAGTAGCTACAAATCACGAAAGTCTTCAACAAAAGTCAAATAAACGTCTCGCTACATTTAAATGCAGCCTCTGTGAATAGTTTTACTCGGAGTTTTCAACTAATGCGATTAGTACCTACAATCTGCTCCTCTTGCTGTCAAATAATAGATTTGAACTGCGGGTAATAACGTCATTCTAGCTTTTGTCGGAGTCATGGTCGGAGTACTTGGTTACAGTAGTAAAATAGAACAGTATGTAGGATTTGTTACAAAGTCAAGAAACATGGTTGAAATACGACAAAATATTTTGCGTTTCCATAGTAACCCAAATCTGCTGATCGGCAATTTTGTATGGAAGATCCAATTTTTAATTTTAATATTCGACCTATGTTCCCTGGGGAAAGTTGTTCCTTATTTAGTCTGTCTTAAGTTTCCGCTATAGAAATCACTTCATAATGCGAGCTGTCACCTATGCGGAAGTAGATTGTTTACAAATCGGCAAAACAAAACGTCGCCGACATAACAAAACCGTCGGACAGGACTATATAGTTTAGATACCCCATGGACTATTGAAATAAAAGCAAATGGCTATTGTAAGTTAGTTTATTTATAATTAAACATAAAAAACACATTTTCACAATGCTTTATATAGTACGAGGAGCAAAACAAGTGAGAACTACTTTATTTAAATAAAGAACAAGGCGGAAAGCCTAAGGTTGTTATTGCTAAACAGCCTGAGCTGTTTTACACTCAACACTCTATCGACTACAAATCATCGAGTTTACCTACACGTAGTTTTAGGCACCACAGAACAAGATCTACTGCTATATTCTTTAGCTATGTCTGTAGCTGGACGGGAGTAATGGTGCGGACACTTTGTCCTCGCGTTGCAACAAAAGGGATTTTATTCAAATAGTTTCCGCTTCACACCTCCACACCGCGTATATTGAAATTCTTTCCAAATTCCTAAGAATTGTTCTGCACCTCCGTTGTTACAAGTTGCAAGACTGAAAACTGTCTAAATTGTTTATTGTAGTTGGTTGCATCTGTTCCGTGTTGCAGCAACTCAATAGAAAATTGCAAGTAAAAAGTTTGTCCTTTCTATAAATTTCGTACTTTGTCTATTTCTCTAACAAAACATATGATTATCACGCGTATGTCCCTTGAGCAGGCAAAGCCTAAACGGCCGTAAAATAACGAAGATTAACGCCACCTCTGACACATATTTGTATCGCTATAGTGTCAGGTGGTCAGCCCATTGCCTGAATTTGTATTACACATGTAACCCTCAAGTCACTTAGTCGCATTTAATGACACCCACGGGAGAGAATTGGGGTGATGCTATTCTAAGCCGGCATCAAACAATACAAAAAAGACACTAATAATTAAAAAATATCATTATAAAAAACACTTATTTGCCTACTGGCTATTCGTTCCAGTACCTATATCCTACCTACGTACTCTCATGTCCAAGTCTTTAAGCTTTCGACCTCATTTCCAAAGAAACAATTTTAAAAAACAGAACTTTCTTTCCTTCGTCACTCCCCCGCAACCGTCGAAGCATTTGCCGCCATCGCTCACCGCCCCGCGCGCATTCCAGTCTGAATTAAAAACCGCCGTGACTTGCCTTTTCTTATAATGACGAGATGAGATGTACGCAAAAAGAACTTATATTGGGTGAAATTTTACTAGTGACCAATAGCGAAAACTCGGGACGGGCTGGTGATGAGGAACAACTTTCCTCTAGGAAAATAGGCCGAAATAAAAAAAATAAAATTGCCAATCAGCTGGTTTGAGTTACAATGGCAACTCAGATTCTCAAACTCATACTTCAACCTATGTTCAGAGGCAAGACTGAATTAAAAACTGCCGTGACTTGCCTTTTCTTATAATGACGAGATGAGATATACGCAAAAAAATCAGGCTGAAATTTTACTAGGGACTGATAGCGAAAACTCAAGACGGGCTGGTGAAAAGGAACAACTTTTCTCTAGTAGCATAGGCCGAAATACAAAAAAATTACGGGGGTCGTACGAAACTGCCGATCAGATGGTTTGAGTTACTATGGCAACTCAGAAAATTATTGTCATATTTCAACCTGTGTTCCTTGGGGAAAGTTGTTTCTTAACACCAGCCCGTCTCAAAATTTCGCTATCGGTTACTAGTACCATTTCACCCTATATATTTAGTTTATAATCGAATGTTTGCCGAGTGATGCCGGCTTAGATTAGCATCACCCCAATACAACTCGTGGGTATCGTAAAAAGCGACTGAGGTATAAATTCAACCAGGGATTGGGCAGCAGCGTTCCCTGTGAAAGCAATATCTTGTACTGCACTCGTCAATCCGATTGCCAAGCGTGGTGAGTATGGCAATACCCCCCAATAGGGAGGCCCATGTCTAGCAATAGACTGTTGTGGCTATTATATAATGTATGTATGGACGGATAGTCTGCATTTCAGAGACTTAATAAGACCATAAAACTGAGTAATTATCTATAGAAACATAGGTCGGACGTAGGTTTACCCGACTTACTTGTGTATGATTTAGTAGAGAGTTTAGCTCTCTACATTTGAGCTGGTTAAAACAGCCTTAGTCATGAAGGAAAAAAACAGGTCGGGTTATAAAAAAACGAATCTTCATACCGCATAGAAATCGCATTAGCTGGGCATTGGGCGGACGGCTAGATAGTAAGTCCTTGCTTTGTAAATAAAAGGAAAAAAGAACTGTAATTTCACATTGTTTTATTTCTCAACTGCATAAAGGCCACAAATATAACTATATTTTAGTTTCAATCATTCATAAGTGATATTTCAGCCCGGAAATGTAAAATACAAATAATTATCTCATTAACTAATAGCTACCTGTCTATACATTAGCCCACCCAGCAGGCTTGTCCCTGCTCGTATTCGGTCCGAAGGTACACATTACGCTGGATGCATTGAAACGCTGAATGGTGAGGGCAATGCAATCTGTTGAACCAGAAATTCAAAATTCTTGTCCAAAATTGTGAAGAAATTGTAGGTTTCATTTATCAACGTCCGACCCTTCCAAATTGGCATGTGCATGTCATTCGGAGCCTGATTGAGGAACGTCTCCACGTCTGGTCTCGATCCCGGGATCTCAACGACGCGACATCCTGGAATCTCGAGTGGGCGATCCCAGACAAAACAAATTGTGTAAGGCGCGCCGCGCGCCAATACAGAAGGTTCACTGACTAGGTATTTGACGGCCATTATACACACCGTTTACGGAGATTTTAAAAAATGGCGTAGATAGCGCGCGGGCAAGATTTGAAACCGGTTAATAAGTTTTAAACTTTAGCGGTTGTTGTCGAAATTAATCAATAAAAATTCGTCGATGGGTACCCGTTTAAATTATGACTATGAATATAGCTGTATAGTTTTGAACTATCTACTTATCTGAAAAAAAAATATATTATGTCTACAGTTTTACGGTTATTACTAATTTCATGCTATAATTTAGATACAATTACTATTAGATTGTGTAACGGTATTTTTTTTGTTTCTATGTCGAAAATCCTTAAAATCTCGCGAATGTTAAAGCGCAATATGATCGACAGTTTCTCTTTGATGAAAGGAACCAACTTTTCAGGAAAAACGACAGCGAGTGTTTTTTAACCATACCTACCTACAACCTCCTTTTTTATAGCAAGCGCAGTGGGAACCTTGAAGGAGTTAACTATGAAAAACAGCGAAAATGAGCCATCTGTAAACTTATTTATTTTGTGACACCGGCATCTTCGACAAAGGCTGACACGCGACACCTAATAAATACTGATTAAATGGAAGCTCCGAGATTCTGGTCTTATGTGTAGCCTAGTCGCCTAGAAGCGCCACCTTGTATCCAATTAAGAGATCAACATATACAGGTAGTCTTTTATAACCGTGTGAAAAACCAGAGTTAGTTAATATCTTAAAAGGGCAACTAAAAGTGGTTAAAAGAAAAGCTTTGCATTTATAAGCAATGTAATAATATTTTGATTCAAATAACTTTAGAGTTTTTCACGTTTATGTTGCACGAATGTGGCATAAGAACCAGCAGCGGAATATTAAGACGCGTTAAATGGTAAATGAAATTAATATAGCACTGCTAATGAAAATTAACTATAGTGAGTGATACCTCATTTGTCAAATTCTGATTATTGGTTTAGGATTAGGACGGAACAAACGTTTTGCGATTCCACATACATACAGATCATAATCAAAATCCTCTTTTTGCTTCGCCGAAGTCGGGTACAGAAATAGATCTGCTAATTCGACCGAATTTCTAAGATTGGCAAAATAAAGTTAAAAGATACTTTTTCTAATAAAAGGTCGTCATGCCAATTGTGGTGTTCACATTTGATATTATTTGTCACATAGAAACAAGAACTTTCGAAGGAAATATTAATATTATTGTTTGAGATTTATTTCACGAACTGATTCCTAAATTAATGTTAATGTTAAAATATCTATTAGATTTCTTTTGCCATCTTTGAGAAATTTTCAGAAACTACTGAAAATTCTTTTAATTCGCAAACATTCACCTACGTGTAGTGATTTTTTTGTTTGTTTAAATCTTTGTAAAATTTAATCATTTGTTTTTGTTGGTTTGGATTCCTGACCTTGTTATTTTCTGCGACATACAGGGACGGTGTACTGAAAACTTTGCAGGCATGATCAGACCATGAAACTGAACAACTTTTTCTATGGAGCCTATGTTGGGAAACGAATTTATTTTTCGAGTTTCCATAAAATGTCAGTCAGCTAATAGGGAATTTAGTATGGGAGGTCGAAAAAAAAAACTCGTTTACCAACATAGGTTCCATAGAAAAAGTTGTTCAGTTTCATGGTCTGATCATGCCTGCAAAGTTTTCGGTACACCGTCCCTTACACCCCGTATAAGTACTCAGTCAAATCAGCATTGAATAGACACTAAAAATTTGTTTATAGAAATTTAATAAAGTACCTACCTGAATATTTAGGTACGAATTTTTCATACCAAGAGTTTTATCCACTACACAAAGTATTTAGCCAAGGAATTCATTCTATTTTAATTTAAAGGCATCTCGTCGAATTGAAAGACTTAATTTGTTTTGATGGAACGAAACGGTAATTGTATCAAAGCAAAGTATTTGGCACCCAATTTTAACAATAATTTATTGGAGTTTCGTTCTTTGTTCCTTTGTTTAAAATCACCAGCTAGTTAAAGGAACAGTTAAGGCTAACATAATAATAATAAAAAGAAACTTTGTGTTCTTAATTTTTAAATAAGCTGTGTGATGCTGGCTAAGAAAAGCATCACCCTATTTCTTTCCCGTGGGAGTCGTAAAAGGCAACTTAGGGAGTCCAGGGTGTGTTTTGCAATTTAAGGCGATGGGCTAACAACCTGTCACTATGGTGATGCACAATTTTCCGAATGAACCTCAAATATTAAAAAACTAAACTAATTAATTGAATAATAAAACTGCCTACCCCGCAAGGGATTACAGGCGTGATATGTGTATGTTAGCTTTATATAAGTTAGATATTTTTCGGTAAAGAAGCCATGAAGCAGGTGTGAGCCAATTTTTGTGTACTGGAAAATCTACTTTGTAAGGAAGGATCATGATAATCCAGCGTTTTTACATCTTGGCAGTCAATTACTGCGAACCATCTGCGGCTTGCCGAGAAATCACCTTTAATTTTTTTGAACTGGCTTTTAAAGCTGGTAAATTAAGCTGAACCAGTTTTTTTACAACACTCAAAAATATTTAAACATGTTGGTCTCTTCTGAGCAAGTGTATTAAGGATTATTTTCATGAAAGTATGAATGCTCGTACTATTTTGTATCAATCCTGCAAACACGAATTGCAAGCCTCGCATCATAGCCATACTTGAGATGTTAGGGCGTTAGATTATTATTAAACTTTTTTAAACTGGTGCTTATTTAATTAGGATAGAAATTTTGGACTTATCTTAAAGTTAAAGTTGGGCATTGAACTATTTCGTGTTTTTCGTTCTTTTCTTCAGTAAAATCTTTGGTGAAAATGATTAACAGTTGATAAACTTTTAAATTAATTTCCCAGTTAATGCGACAACTGCCGTGGCTACTTTACGTTAAATTTTCAATATTATTAGATGAGTATATTGCTTTAATTTGATTTGTGATGCGCGATACATTTTATATAATTTGTAGGTAAGTAATCCTCGAATATTTAAAAACAGTACACAATCGATCTTATTACAAAAAATTATGACTTGGTTTAAGCTTTTTAACAGCGTCAAATCGTATAGAAAAATATCTTAAATACTTCTAAAAAGCGCGTCTAACAAGGGATATGTTTTATGCTTACTTTTATTCCCTGAGTGGATAATGTATGGACAGACGGATAGTTTAAAGTCTAGGACATGAGTTTACCTTTAAATTCCTAAGACTCTGACTAGGAGAGTGGCTTTATGGCATTTATCAATTAGCAGTTGGCGACTTCCTATTCTAAACATTACTAGATTGAATAATTTTAGGAGATTATAGTTAATACTTGCGATTGTTGGCGCTTGGTGAAACTCCATGTTTAATTAATTTTGACAAAAAACACTTGTACTCGTTTCACAGTTTTATTGCGGAGTAACCCGACCGGTTTCGCTCACATAAGCATTTTCAAGGATTTTACAAAACACAAATCATTATTCAATAATGAATAATAATATAATGAATAATAATATAATGAATAATAATATAATCAATAATGAATAATAATATAATGAATAATGATTTGTGTTTTGTAAAATCCTTGAAAATGCTCATGTGAGCGAAACCGGTCGGGTTACCCCGCAATAAAACTGTGAAACGAGTACAAGTGTTTTTTGTCAAAATTAATTTTAGTAGATTTTCTATTGGATGGTCATAGTGAAGAAAAACTGAATTCTAAGGTCCATTAATGTCAACGTTGACATACATCATAAATTAATATTATTCACAGTCTCTGTCCCTTGTCTTACGTTTTTGCTTCATAAAAGTATATTTTTGATATAAAAAGGTTGAACACACAGTATAGTACATTGCAGTTATTCTCTGAACAAAAAGAAAATGTATTTATGTAGAGCAAAATTGTTGCAAAGAAAAACTTAATTTCAAAAGAGAAAAATCACAGATTTATTGAAAAAATAACCGCTGGGAAACGAATTAATTAAAAATAGGCAAATTGTGCCATTTGTAAGGGAAAACGTCACCATAAAAGCTATTATTTCTCGAACTAGACATAGAAAGTGTTCACCCCTCACATTTAAAAATACGTTATGATACTTTACATAAATAAAACCCTGTGCTTTTTTATATAATCTCTACGGTGTATTTTCACTAAGTTATTTATCAATGTTGACAAATAAATAAATAAATATCCTGGACAATTCACACAGCGCCATCTAGCCCCAAACTAAGCAAAGCTTGTACTATGGGAACTATATAGCTGATATTAATACTAATATACTTTTTTTTTGTAAATAAATACATATTATACATAGAAACACCCAGACTAAACACAAATATAACATTTTTAACATGTAAGGAATCAACTGCGGTTAAAAACTATTATTAATATCCAAAGAGATATCTAGATTCAGTAACAAATTTCGTCAAAAATATGGAATAACATAACATAATCCTAAACATACTTTATATTACATTAAGACCACAAGTGCCATAAAATAAGTTTCATAGAATTTCATAGAATATCTTAACGAAAAGAAGCGCAGAGATAACAAGAGTCTTAATTAAAGTGCCACCGCTTGAGAGTCTAATCCTTTCACAAGCGGCTTTTGAACATCAAAATGAATCTTTAAAATTATGCTCTAATCTTCGACTTACACGCACTTGGTGTATGAAAGTTGTTGATATTGTCTGACCGACCACAGATACGTATTACAGATAGATTACGCATGAGTTCAGTCCGATGTGTTCTTCCCAAGAACAAGGACCAAGGAACAAGGCAACGAATCTCTTATGTTTTTTAGTAATTGTAATGCCATCTAATGTCAATTGTCATTATAATGCCACTGTGTTTTTCTATACTTCAAACTCTTAGCAGAAATGGAAATGATCAAAACTGTCCCACTGAGGCCATTGACACTACTATAACGATTTTCATTTAGCAGACTTCAGGAAGTTTGCGTGGTTGTTCGAACAACCATTTGAACAACCACGCAAACTTTTCCGGGTGAGCTCTTGCTTGTAGGTTTCAAAGCGCAAGGGTTAAAATCGTAGTGTAGTTTAGAACGCTAAACATCTTTAACGTAACATAACGCATAACGCATGATTTTGCGGTATTTTACCGGATCCGATTGGATTGACGAAAGGAGTTTATTAAATCCCAAAAAATGCTTATCTGCAACAAATTTTAGCTGTCGCAGGCTGTCAGTAGCTTGCTGGTTGTTTGACAGTCGATGTTTTTCAAGTTGGATCTTGTAATAGTGTTCTGGCTTCTCCCTTGTCGGAAGTAGCCAGAAAGAAGAGTACAGGGTTGTACTGATAGGTCTTCGCAGAAGACGAAATCACCTTCTGCGGGTACCATCAGTATAGTATATTTCTTTATTCTTTTTTGTTTTGTGATTTTATACTATGTGTTGCACAATGGAGTGGCATTGTCATATTTTGACAAAACTCCTTAAATAAAGATTTAAAAAAATGAAAAATTAAATGCATTCTTTTTAAATACATTTCGGTGACATGCCATGTAATGCCGGGTTAGAATAGCATCAACCATTTTTTTTTCTATAGGCGTCGTAAACCTATCACTAATGGTGATACACAAATCTTCAAATGATGTCAGTCGTAGCGTAAATAACCGTGTTTTACGGCCGTTTACGCTCTGTCTTTATACGTGTGATATTTTTATTTATGAATACACTTCGGACCATGCTTTCTCTTACATGGTTACTTTGTCTGTGCCTCAGACTTTATCTCAGGTCCGTTCGTTGATCTTTTAATGCGGATTAAGAAGTCACATAGCGGGGTCAGCTATTTTAACAGAGATTTAAGATAATACTGATTTGCATTACGCTCGGTAAGCGAAGTTCAATGATCGAGTCAATAACAAAACTAAGAAAAAGTTTTCTTTATGAAAGTCTGGATAAACCATAAAAACAAGCGTAGGTATATTAGACCAGATTTAATCAACTATTCTTTTAGTGCTAGCGAAGCTTATAAACATGCAAATGGGTTTGCTCTAATGGCTTATAAAGACTGATTTAACCATACTATGAAACTAAATCAGCTGTAAGAAAAATCTAAAAATATTTTAAAGGTGATATTAGCACTGACTTCAACTACTAACTTCGCGACGTTGTGTGTGGACGTGTTTTTGGCTATTCGAATAATAATTTATTTTATTTAATGTGACTAGGTCAACGTAAACTCTGTGTCAGCACTCGTGAACTATGTCGACGGCGACAAAATAAAATTGTGCTACTGTGTGATGAAAAAATATTGCATAATTATATAATGGTATAAAAAGTTAACATATACTTTATTATGGCAACTAGGGTTGATCCTCTTACACCCCCAGTTGGGAGAAACATAACATTGCCGGATTTGAACATAGCCACGACTCCAGAAATCCATAGATGGCTCACGAAAATTGAAGATGCCATTTCCGACGTTTGCACAATCGTACGTGAAGCCACAAGTAAGCTAAACTCCGAACAAAAGCAAAAAATCTCAGCCCTGTGTACTAATGTGTTGGGTGCATCTTCGCATATGGCTTTAAATTACCAGATGATTAAGCAGAAACATATATCGGCAAATACAGAAATGGAAGTCATGTACAATGATAATGTACGTGATAATGTTATAGCAACTCAATTCGAGGATATTAAAAATTGTGTCAAGGCAGTAACCAGCGCAGCTACGTCAGTTCAAAATGCGTCTTATTCTGGCATAGTGAAAAAAGGAAAAGATTCTGTTATTTTCCCTCCTAGCACTGCAACTATTGCAATTTACCCTGATAACAAAGAACAACAAAGCGAGCAAACCAAGAAAATTGTTCAAGAAATAATCAAGCCGGAAAAAATGCAACTTCACATCCGAGGAGTTTGGAACACCAAGAACGGTGGTGTCATTATAAGCTCGGACCAAAAAAATGATATCGAGAAACTAAAGAAATCGGAACAGCTAATAGCATCTGGCTTAAAAGTTGAAGAGACCACGAAAAGGAGACCAAAAATTATTCTGATGGGTGTACCCTCTGACATCTCTGAACTGGATCTGTATGAATGCCTGTACGAGCAGAATATAGCAGGAAAAAAATTGAGCATTGATCGTGAGCTGTTTAAGAAATCAGTGAGATTGAGTCACAAATCTGGAAGAAAAGAAGTCCCTTATTGCAATTACATCCTAGAAGTGACAGCCGAGATTAGAAAAATGCTTATACTGCAAGATCGTGTGTTCATCAATTGGTCATCCTGTCGCGTACGAGATTATACTCATATAACGAGGTGCTTCCAGTGTCAGCAATATGGACACTCGGCAAAACACTGCCGTGACACTGACCCCACTTGTGGCCATTGTGGGTCCTTGGGACATCCTATGAAGAATTGCATTGCAAAGGCACAACCAGCAAAATGCGCAACATGCACACGTTTTAAAAAGCCAAGCAATCACAAGACAGGGGATGAAAAATGTCCCGCGAGAAAAATTGCCGAGGACCGATACTTGCGCTCTACCGATTATGCCTAAAGAAAAGTTCATGGACCAGTCTGCTTATTATAGGAAATTGTATGTGACCATTGTAGCATGATTCGTTACTTCTACGTTTTGTTGTTTGACATAGTTTTAAGTTGCGTTAAATTGAAGAATAAGCAAAAAGTCCGAACTAATATTTTATTTTTGTCGCGTCCAAATATATGCTGTATTTGCAATACATAATGTAATGATAAACTAGGACACGTTCATACATCAATTGCACGCAAAATGATTATTTAAATTTGCACTAGTACGTAATTAGTTATAGATTTAAATATTGTATAGTTTATTTAAGTTTATTTGTTTTGTATAGTATAGTAGATTTCTTTATAAAATAATAGTAATGTCGGCTATACATTTACCTGAGATACAGGAATTCACATTCTTAGTTCAGGAAATGGACAAGCCACATTACTATTTTGTATAAGTTTACCTATTTGTAATTAAGTTTATTAATAAAGAATTATCTTATCTATCTTATCTAACTGAAAAGAAAAAACTTTTTATTGTGAAAAACGTTATACCTCCATTTAAAATTACTCGATAAGGCAACAGTTTTTGGAAGATTCAAAAAATAATTTCTACTTGCTACTTGCTTTCCACTAGAAAAGTTAAATTTAGTTTAATGTGCTGGTTTACACACATACTTTTATCACTATATTCCCTTGCGGTGTAGGCAGAGCGTGTACTGCCATAAAAAACGGAAGGAGCTTATCCACCCACTGAAATATTTTTAGCATATGTTTTGCAACATAACAAATCACTAGAAAATTACAATATAGTTCGTTATTTTGCCCTAATAAATCAGGGACTTATATCGGCCTAACAAGGGTTCCAGGAGTATCCAACTAGCTGTATCATCTGAGTGGTAATTTTCATGCTCCACAACTCTAATTTATGGGAGTTATTACCAGCTCCGCTAGTAATTATAGTGCTATGATCTTAAGAAATAATTTAGGGTGTGAATCACAGAGCGTGGAATGCCGTTCTTACGCTTGCTCCTACCAGAGTAGAGGCATACATAATACATATATTACGCATATGGTAGGCAGAGCGTAAACGGACATTCTCTCTCTCTCTTTTCGTGTGGGACACCGAGTCGTTCAACGACCCGATGTACCCGGTACGATGGTGTCAGAGTTTTTCAACCGCCGACTACAAGTAGTAGGCCTCTGACATGGTTGTGTTACGACCACCGTCTAAGTAGTCATTAAACGTCTGACAAACATTTGAGGGTCATTCAAAAAACTGTGTATCGCCAGTGAAAAGTTGTCTGCCCATCGCTTTAAATTGCAATACACATGGAACTCTCAAGTTTCTTAGTCGCCTCTTACGAAAAAGAAATGGGATGATGCTATTCTAAGCCAACATCACACGGAAATAGAGTAAAGGCGTCTTAAAAAACCTACGAAACGCACGTTACAGTGGGCGGCGCTTTGAAACGTCTTTTTTTACTTACCTACTTAAGTAAAAAAAACAGTTATCAGTTTACTGTGCTGTTGCCGTGTGATGTCGGATTAGAATAGCATCACCTCTTACCTTTTCTATATGGGCGTCGTAAGAGGTGACTAAGGGAGTCGCGGGTTACATGTGTGTTGCAATTTAAGACGATGGGCTGGCAACCTATCACTATTTCGATACACAATTTTCTGTATCTTTATAGCACCACATTTTAAGCAAATAAAGAATTTATAATTTCTAATTTCACACGGCACACAATTTCGCCACACTTTCGCCTAAGGCAAATAACCCGCGGTAGCCTACTGGATAGAGGCGTCGCTATTACTAATAACAAAAGTCCAAGGTTCGAATTCTGCCTGCGGTGTATTTTTGCAAGTTCTCTTTATTTAAAAAAATCCAAGTTCTCTATATTAATTACTATTGTCTGTAGTAAAATTTCGTGCTCTGTGCTGTAAATGTTGTGTCTTGGACATTTCTCGGTCATGTTACTGCGGTTATTATACGCGTAAATTACTTGCTGGCTTCTTATATTTCTACATCGGAGACGTTCATTATACTAAGTGCACTGGTTTCGTATTCAAAATAATATGCTCTTAATGGTTCTTTGTGTAATTTATGAGATGGGATCTTCCCACGCTTTTGTTTTGGCGAAGATTGAGTCAAATATACCCCCTTAACTAGTCTTCTTGTAAAGTAAATTTTAGGCTGGTTATAAAAAAATATTTCGTGTGATGCCGGCATAGAATAGCATCACCCCATTTTTTTCCCGTGGGTGTCGTAAGGGGCGACTAAGGTACTCGAGGGTTTCATGTGTATTACTATTTAAAGGCTGAGAACCTGTCACTATAGTGATACAAGATTTTTCTGAAAAGGCCCTCTAATATTTCTCAGACGTGGCGCTAGCGACCGTATTTTTACGCTCTGCTTACCCCGCGAGGGATAAAGGCGTGATATGTGCATGTATAACAATAAAGTTAGACACACGGATAGAAGGCTTAAGTGATGTATGCGAAAGGAACTTTTTTCTAGCCTATTTAATGTGACAAATGTTTTGTTTCCAGACGATAAAAAAGAACTATTGCCATCAACCCATTAACCATTTTTCTTTTCATATTATATATCATTCTGAAACCACTAAGCAAAACTAAGCACATTTCGTTTGCGAAATTTATTAATGGTATGCGAAAGTTTGGGTCTGTCCAGGCACTCTTGCGTTTTTAATCTATTAAACATACATTGCTGCTTCTGTTCAACAAATCTATCACTATGTTAGTTGCAAAACAGCAATGTAAAATGTGTAACACGTGTTGATACATACATACATACATACATATAATCACGCCTCTTTCCCATAGGGGTAGGCAGAGACTACATCTTTCCACTTGCTACGATCCTGACACACCTCTTTCGCTTCTTCAACATGCATCAATCTTTTCATACATGCTCGTCGGTTTAGGGTACTCTTGACCTGACCTTTCTCTAGAACGTCCCCGATCTGATCCAAGTACGTGCGTCTTGGTCTTCCCCTTCCAACGTTCCCATCCACACTCGCCATATACACCTGTTTCGTTAATCTTCTTTCATTCATTCTCTCAATGTGACCAAACCATCTCAGCATTCCCTTTTCTATACCAGTCACTATGTCATCTTTTATACCGCAACGTTCTCTAATCACGCTATTCCTTATCCTGTCACTCAATTTCACTCCTATCATACTTCTTAGCGCTCTCATTTCTACCGCATTTATTCTACTTTCATGCTTTTTCTGCCATACCCAACTTTCACTCCCATACATAAGTGTTGGAACTAACACTCCTCTATGCACAGCCAGACGTGCCTTATTAGACACTGTCTGGCTGTTCATAAAGGTATGCAACGCTCCATTCACCATGTTGCCGGCATTTACCCTCCTTTCAATATCACTTTCACACTTTCCATCTGATGTAAACTTCGATCCCAAATATACAAACTCTTTCACTTGCTCCACCCTCTCTTCTTCTATCATAATGTTACACTCCGTCATACCTTCGTCTTTTTCAAAAACCATTGATTTCGTCTTACTTACATTCACTTTCATTCCTTTCTTTTTCAAAGCCTCATTCATAATGTTTACCATCTTCTGCAACTCTTCAGCCGACGACGCAAGGATAACTTGGTCATCAGCATAGAGAAGACATTTGACGAGTAACCCATTCATTCTCAGTCCATTTTCACACTCTTTCAAATCTGTCAAACAACTATCTTGTTGATACTTTTGTATGCTTTTGTTATTATTATTATTTTTATGTGGCAAAGCCATTGGCTTCACTTCTCGATAAGAGACGTATTTCGCCAATTATGTAACGATAATCAGGTCATTTTAAAAGTCAATAGCTATTTGTTAAGTTCGTTACTCCTAAATCACTGTTAGTTTGATTTGCTACGAGATAAACTTGACGTCTTGGCTATTATATTATATTTAGTGTATTTCTTATTAGGAAACAGAACATTAATAATAAAAACAAATCAATAAACACGAAATAAATAATTATCTACAAAGTGGTACATTCAGCGCCCTCTAAGTGACACTTGAGAATCCCTACGAAAATCCTCCTATCCTCTTTGGGATACTGTCATGCCAGGGCCCGGAAACTGCTAAATAAAAATCATTTCAGTTGTGTGTCAATGGCCTGTCAGTATGACACGTATTTTTTGAAAATACAAACCAAATTCAACGGTACCGATTTTCGGTGACCTGACTCAGTATGCGTGATTAAATTAATTTTAAAAGAAATAAGACAAGGATTCAAAATGATTTCAAACTCATTCTTATCTATTTGAATTTTTTCTTTATTAGTTAGTATAATCTTATCTCTGGCTAATACTTTTTTTATTTTTGTTAGTGGTCTCTAGGGAAGTGTGTGAAACGTCAAACACTGTCACCCCTATGCACGCTAGTTACTTGGTCTGTGATTTTCCCCAATGTAAAACAAATACAAATTTATTTATTTCGCATCACATCTAAGGCACCACAATCAATAAATTCAGTACAAATATACAACATGAGCTGAAATGGGCGTAGGCACAGCTACTAGCTTTAAGCTTACCCCTAGTCAAATATGGGTGTTTTAAGTAAGTAAGAATAGTTAAGTAACAAAATTAAATCAATGAGTATCAAATTACAAATAACTTAATTTGTCATTTTGATGACTCATACCATACCATTCTTAATAGCATGATTACTAACAATAGAACGCAAAGCATTAAACACCGCCAATACTTACTTTGTGCCTTAAATATTAAGGTAGAAATGTAGGTATTCATGATTTCTATCGACAAGCCGCGGAAAATCATTTTGCACAATCAGTAATGTTAAAAAAAAATATTTATGCGACAATTTTTATTGAGCATGAGTTTTCGTTCCGCAAAGATTGTACGATAAAACGCAATTTTTATCAAGCAGAGATATTCAATAATTTCCAAGATTGCAAAACGTTATAAAGTTGAGGAAAAATTCAATGAAATATCGTGGGGATCTGTAAGAAAATTGTCCAATTAGAGTTGGTACGACTGGGCGCGCTTCTTATGGAAATGGTCTCGTTGCTGGGTTAA
The DNA here is from genome assembly GCA_027580185.1 of Tuta absoluta. Lineage (NCBI taxonomy): Eukaryota > Metazoa > Arthropoda > Insecta > Lepidoptera > Gelechiidae > Tuta > Tuta absoluta. The sequence continues at coordinate 7,341,133 of JAQAHW010000022.1, read as the reverse complement.
CAACGGCTCTTGTCTAGTCGGATAGTTTTTATCTGCAGTATGGCATTCCAGCTCGCATTTTATTAGACCGGCTGTTACTACAAGAAAGTGTTAAGTTTGCCGCTTACAAATTACATTGAATGTATTCAGACAGGTTTCATTTTATTTCCTTTTCAGATTGTAACGTGCTAAACTGAGTGATAATTATTCTTTGGTGCTGCCCGGTTAGCATGCGATGAGCTAATTTGATTTTGACGGTTTCCCGATTTGTCATCCGTCACACAGCGTAACACATGCGTCTGTCAGATGAAAGAAAATTTCGAAATCCGCACTTATTCCTATACAAATACGGCTACGGAGCGTTTACGGATGCGTCTGTCAAACGATTAGACGGTAGGTATGCTGCGTATACTGGATGATTATAGCTCAGAATAGGTAGCAACGTTCCCTGTGAATGCGACATTTTGCACCCCGTTTGGCATCGCGCCGCCGGCAAATCGTGGTTAGCCCCTCCTTTTCCCACAGTTTATGTGTAAGTATGATAACTAAACTAACCTCGATAACAGTTGGGCAGGACCATGTCCAGCAGTGGGCTGTTGTTTTTGTTGATGATAACGACGACGTATCTCTGAATCTCTTCCTATTTAATAATAGTCTGGTGGTGGCCGAGCCACTGGCGTCACATGCTTTTTTTATTTTTTATTATTAATGATGGGTTTGCTCTTGACTCTAGTCTAGGTCATAGGACAGAGACAGAGTCTAAGATGGAGCGAGCTCACCCAGAAGAAGCCTGTTCACTCTTACTTTGAAGAGATTAGGGTTGTATGCGTTTGGAAACACAGACGCAGGTAGTGAGTTCCACTCTTTAGCAGTGCGCATTATAAATGATGACTTGAAACGCTTAGTCCAAATTGGTGGAATGGCAACCAGGTACGGATGATGGTATCCGGCGGTGCGTCTGGATGTCCGATGATAGAAGGAAGCTGGTGGAACAAGGTTGTGAAGCTCTTGAGCACACTCTCCACTCTTCACTCTTACATGTCTTAATATGAAACGTATTTTGCCATTTATGTAAGGTTATGTTGAGTCAAAGGTACTTCCTCGGGTTGGGACGTCTGCGGAACTCACAGACGGGTGATCAGCTCCGCTAGGCGGGAACTATTTCACCCAAAGAGTCAAAGGTAAGTGAAGTTAATTTAAAGTAAGTGGCATTACGCCGCGGGAGAGTCCGCAACATAGAGAACCTAGTCTTACGACTGGGTGCTGTGTTGTGCAGTTTTTGCAGGAACAGAAACTTGGTTAAATTTCTGTGCCACGTGGTGATCCGCTCGTCACTATAACCCAATGTCAGAATGCCTTAATTATAATTTCCTATTTAACGTTCACTTTAACAATACCTAGTGTGTTGCTCAAAATACTATAAAGAATGATATGCTAAACACTCAAATGAAACAAAAGAAAAGAACATCTCAAGAAAAACAAATGTACATCCGCCATTACGAAATTGCAACGAACGAAACCATGTCTAAAGAGGTGAAACTCTTACCTATTTAAAAATTTCAACTCTTTATAAGTGTTTAAATTATTTTAATAGCTAAAATAACGAGTATAATGTGATTTTTATTTGTCAATTATGTAACAAATTGTAAATAATTTGGAAAATAAAAGCTTGTATTATTATTATAAGTGTTTGAATCTTTGAATTACTTAAAATAGATATCGTTCTGAAATTCTTGTTCGTTTTTTATGCCATTTGGAATGTTTTTTCCCTGAAACCAGTAGATTGAGATGTATCTCAAACATTAGTTGGCGTTTCGCGACTCATCCATCTCAATCAATCGTGTAACTGGACATTACCACTCCGTATTTTCCTATACAATTTAAAGTTATCCATCATTCAATTGCCTACTCCAAAAAGTATTTTTGTTCGATATTGTTGTGGGTGGCTCACATGCCGTGTGATGCTGGCTTAGAATGGCATCCACCCCGTTTCTTTCCCGTGGGAGTCATAAGAGGCGATTCAGAGACTCGAGGGTGTGTATTGCTATTTCACGCAATAGGCTGATAACCTTTCACTATGGCGATACACAATTTTCCGAATGACACTCAAATATTTGTCAGGCGTGGCGTTAATGTCCATTTTTGCGGCGGTTTACGCTCTGCTTACCCCGCAAGGGGTTATATGCGTGATATGTGTGTGTGTGGCTCACATGGACACTCGATATGCACTGTTTTTTTAAATAGGAAACGGATGCACACAAAATGTTGCCACATGCGCCCGAAGTATGCATATTATCACAATATATTAAGGAACAATAGTTCAAATTGAGCACCATTCCGCTTGAATGTACCTACATTAGCACGGATGTCAACAAATTAAAGTAGTCGTCTATACGGGTGTAAGGGACAGCCCTCTGAATACTGATATGGTGCGTGGAGACCATGAAACTGACCGGCAACATAATATATGTCAGAAAACGTAATTTTTTCCCCCTCCCAAACAAAATCAAGATCAGCTGTCTGCAATTACTATAGAAAGGAATAAAAGAAATGTAATATTAAGCGCTATAGAGAAGAGGCCTATACCCTGCAGTGGGTAGATGTGGGCTGAGGATGATGATGATGATAATAATTTTTTGGGAAAAGCGCTGTTCAGTTATCATTCCAATTTTGAAACTTTATTTGACCGTTATTTGCAGTTCTAAATTAAATACGTAGGCCTATGTGTATTACGAGGTTCCTTGACCAAAATCCTATCGCAAAAACTGTTTCAAGGTTCCCAAGGTTGTCTGGTAGAAATAGCTATAAGACTGCCTACATTATACTCTTTGTTATCGGTCTGTATATCCCTGTCTTGCTTTTGTTGCAATAATTTATATTTATGTTTATGTTTCAAAGTAAATAGTAATAAGTTGGCGCCCACGTAAGAGTTATTGCAAAACTTAAAAACAACTTAGTAATTTATCTTTTATTCATGTTTTTGGTTAAAGAAAAAGCAAAATCTTGTCTAACTCTAAACATGATTTTAAAATTTCAATCAGTTTTCATTGAAACTTTTGTTTTCAAATTCAATTTTGAACTAGATTTCAACTTTAGCCTTTATGTTACAAAGTTTTTATTTAATTTTGTATAGCTTGTAAAAACTACAATTTAATCTTCAAATGATTGATTGATCATTTGAAGATTGATTGAAAGATAGTCTTTTTTTATTTGCCCGTCACGAACTACGGATCGCGATTCTTGAGTTGAATAAAATCTTAACACATATCGTACAATATTGAAAATTAAAAGCATTTTGGTACCGACTTCGTTTAGTTTTTTGATTATTTCCCCTTAAAGTCTCCATTATCCTGTCACTATATGCTTCTTCTTTTTTCACGTGACACCTTGAGTCGTCCAACGACCCTATGAACACTGGTGTCAGAGTTTATCAACCACCTACTAGTATAGTATAGTAATAGGACTCTAGACATGATTGTGTAACGACCGCCGTTTTAGTTTCTGCCTTGACAGCTATGGTGAGCAGCTGTCTCTGGTCAACTCTGGTGAGTATACTTCTTCAATCAAAAACAAAATATCCCAAGAAGGGTACAGGCGTGATTTAAGTAAGTAATCTGTAAGCTGAACATAGGTAGGTACATAAAAAACAATAGTACTGGCCGAATTTAATTTAACGCTAAAATTATAGACACGGCAAAAAAAAGTATAAAGAACAGTCTCTTTTCTGAAGCTGGTTAGATGACAGACTTAAAACCTGTAACTAATATGATACACGATTTCTCAAACGGCCTTTTTAATATATGTCAGACGTGGCGATAGCGACCGTATTTTACGGCCGTTACAGCCTGTCGCGCAAGGGATAAAGGTGTGATGTGTATGTCATACAAGCAAGACACCTTCTCCGATAATTTAAACAGATTAGTTTAAAATTTCTATTTCTGGACGAAATTCTAGAATAATCTCAGTTTGTTTAGCATGGCCGGCGATGTTGGTTGGACATTAAAACAACCTGTGACCGCCTCCCGACGTGACCGAGCTAACGAGTCTTCGATTACACCTGATAGATTACCGCTACCCACGGGTACGAACAGGAAATAATTAATGCTAATGCACAAATGAACGATCTACTGATCAAAATCCTTCTGGAAGACAGATCTTAGTAGGTTGGAAGAATGTAGGTGTATTCTCTTATGCGGTGTGATATCGGCTTAGTATAGCGTCACGCTATTTCTTTCACGTGGGTGTCGTAAAGGTGACTGAGGGACTCCAGGGTAACATTCGTATTGCAATTTTAGACGTGACCTGACCTCCTGTCACTATTGAGATACACAATTTTCTGAATGACCCTCAAATGTGTCAGACGTGGCGTAAATGTTCCTTTTTATGACCACTTGCGGTCTGCCTACTCTGCAAGGGCTACAGAGAGAAGACTTAATTTTAAAATAATAAATCAATAATAAGGTTAAGTAATCAGATCCTAGTCTACTTCTTTTTGTGTGGGACACCGAGTCGTCCAACGACTCGATGAACCCTGGTGTCAACTGCTTACTAATACTAGTAGGTAGTCGCCGTCTAAGTAGTCATAGACAGCAACTGGGACCGACGGCTGAACGTGCCCTCCGAATCACGGAACCAGCTTTCTTTTCGGACAATCAAGTGGTTCAGCCTGCAATGTCTTAACCAGAATGGGAATGAATTCACAAAATGATAAATATCAACTTTGTGAGTACACCACCGAGAACCGAACCTGGAACCTTTGCGTCGCAGGCAGTCGCACTACCGCTGCGCCACATAGGTAATACGTATACTAGTTTAATGCACATAGACTCGAAGAAGAAAACATACTCTAAAGCGGTTCTCCCACTATTCGTCCATCGCTGCGTGTTTTAAACGCACTGTAACGCATGCGTCTGTCAGACGAAAGGAAATTGATTATTCCGATCTCATTTTATTCCCATACAAGTAAACGCACCATTGCCGTATTTGTATGGGAATCAGATTGGAGCTAGCAGTTTTCTTTCGTCTGACAGACGCACGCGTTACGGTGCGTTAAAATACGCTGCGACAGACGACAAGTGAGTACACCGCATACTCACTTGTCGTCTGTACATCTTCAGTTTTTTTATATAAAGTGAGTACATCTTCAGTTTTTTTATATATATTAAGGATGGGTTTGCTCTTGACTCTAGTCTAGGTCATAGGACAGAGACAGAGTCTAAGATGGAGCGAGCTCACCCAGAAGAAGACTGTTCACTCTTACTTTGAAGAGATTAGGGTTGTATGCGTTTGGAACCACAGACGCTGGTAGTGAGTTCCACTCTTTAGCAGTGCCCATTATAAATGATGACTGGAAGCGGAAGTCCGATATACAATTATTAGGTACTTACTGATGAGTAAACCGCCTTAGTCTCAATCAAAAGTCCTTGTTATATATCATACAAGACTTAACAACTGCTACTAGACATTTTAAAGTAAAGGTATGTTCACACTGGCCGTAGCCATTAGCACGCAGCCAGCGTCGCGCAGCGGCTTGCAGTAATGTCTTCATTCCGTCCAGAGCCGACTGTCTCCACAAATTTATTGGAGATTCGAGGGTACTAGCCATCTCGTCTAGGATACTTGTAGCTTCTGCTATTTGAAAAACGTCTTGTCTCTGGAAAGTTAAATGAAAACTAATATTCACGTAGCATCTGATTGGGTAAATGTATCTTTTGAACCTCGTTTTGTCCGAATTGCTGGGACTTTGGCCAAATTTCTGTTTTTGCTATTTTACTGCGACATATTTATTATTATTACCTACCTAATATATATATTTGGCAGGTAATACTAAAACCTTCCTTTTCCTAGTGAAATTTGGAGTAAGACTGCTTAGAAACACATGGGGCTGATAAAGTCATTTTGTATAATATGTCGCAGTAAAATAGCAAAAACAGAAATTTGGCCAAAGTCCCAGCAATTATATATATAAATAATTTATATATATAGGGTGTAAGGGACAGCCCTCCGAATACTTATAGGGTGCATTCAGACCATCAAACTGAACAACTTCCTTTAAAGAATACATCAGGAAAGGTAAAAATAAATTGACCGTGATTTTGTATGCGAGCCGCGAGGTCAATTTTTATGTCGTTTCCTGACATAAATTTCTAAGAGAAAGTTGTTCACTTTCATGGTCTGCATGCACCCTATAAGTATTCGTAGGACTGTCCCTTACACCCCGTATATACGTTTAACTCAAACTATTTTGTAATAAATTAACTAAGTATCTCGATCGTAGATAATAGCAATGGGACTAAAAAGACTAATAATTCAAATACCCTATTATGGATTCTGTCTCTCAAGCTGATATTTAAATAAGGGCTTTAATAAATACGTCTACTTAGATAACAACTGAAGTAAAACTTTACCAAATCTACGCGATCATCTATTTTATTTTAGTTAAGGGGATGTCGAACAAAACTAGCGCCGCCATTACTCAAAAAAATTATCTTCGAAAACATAACAGCCACATGATACTATATTATACAAAAAAAAAATTAACTTCTAGATTGTGACATGCTCTAAATAAGCTTCAGTATCTACTTTGAATTCATACATACATCAGCCTATTGCAGTCCACTGCTGAACGTAAGCCTCCCCCAGGCTACGCCAAAGGGCGCGAATCTCTCGTTTTCGCTATCCAGTCGCTACCACCTGCCTTTTTTTAAGTCATCGGTCCATCTGGCCGGAGGTCGTCCAACGCTACGCTTGCCGAGACTTTAAATCCAATCTAAGGAAAAATTCAATGCAATAAATTAAAATAATGAATTTTGAAGTCATGAAAACGCTGTTCATCATTGGGGAAACATTTAAAGAACTGAATCGTTAAACTGATTAATGTTAGAAGATAATAAAATATTGAGTGTATAATATAAATTGAGATTGTATTTACTTGTTTACTTGCGAGCAGAGTACAAAAACCTATTCAATAATAGTAAATTCTTTATTCAATTTGCATTTGCGTCAAGTATACTGTCCTGAGCTTGTCCTGAAACCCTTATTATCCTTTCCGCGAAATCACTAAGTCGCTTCGTAGCTAACTGCTACGGCGTAGTATAGTAGAATTCCAGTACATCAGAGCCCCGATTCTCTTATTGTCATTTTAATGTTATCGAATGTCAATTGTCATTATAATGCCACTGTGATTTTCTATACTTCAAACTGTTGACAAAAAACGGAATGACCAAAACGGTCCCATTGGCAGGCCATTGACATGCAACTGTAACGATTTTCATCTAGCAGCCTTTAGGCCAAGGGCGTTCGTCGACTCAATGTCCCACATAAAAGAAAAGGTCTACATTTTAGTTTGTATACAAAAAGTAACAAAAATGGTACAGCAAGCCGAAAATAGGTCAAGGTACTCATAAAACTGAACAACTTTCGCCATGAAACAAAAAACAGTTGAAATAAAAAAATACTGGACCTTCCATAGTAAATTTACCAGTTGATCGGTGAAATTTATCTAAATCAGCATATCAGATATAGCACTGTCACTTTCCGTCAAATAATTTTAGAAAGGCAAAGATGTTATGTAGAAAAGAATACTAGATGTCATGGACAATTTTAGTCATGTCATGTCTTAAATAGTCTATGATTTCCGCGTAATTTCACAGATTTCCTTTTTTTTACAGATTTCACAGATTTTCGTTTAACCGCCATATTTAAATCGCCGCAAATCTTTGACAGATTCCGCGTTAAATGCGTACAATCTGAGACAGTATAAGAGGTAATCATCTTCTATTCTTGTCTAATCCTATTTAATTGAAAGTGACAGTGTTATTTTTACTAAGCTAAACTGGAACTAAAGAGAGTTGACAGCTGATAGAGGATTTCTGAAGATGTAACAACTCATAATATTTTTTTGAGTTTGCACAACTATTACTCATCACAATCAATTAATTTTAAACGAATTTAAGTTGTGTTAATTTTGGATATTACAATTCACTGATTACACAGCGGAAGAACCAGATCCAACATACTGTAAGACCTACTACACAAGATACGGTTTCAGCATTCTGCGTGAAACCAGGACGTTACTCTAGGCAATTAATATATAGATGGCGGTAGAACAAAAATTATTTATATTCTTAATAATGACGTCTAACACCTTAGTCATCCGTGACAACGAGCTCAGTTATACCTCGAAACGTAGGAATTGTAAAATCCAAAACAAAACACATCTTAAATCCGTTGAAAATTGTTTTATTGTGATGTAACAACTCACTTCAATTTGTACACTAATGAAGTAATTTATCATGCTTTAACTCAGAGTGCCTAATACCAAATATTAGATAACAATCATCACTGAGATAAATAATTAACGTCCCTCTAGAGTTACACGTACATTTCAAAGCGAAATATTCACTTTGAAGATAATAGTTGGGATTTGAGGAATTCAAGTGTATTACAATTTTAGGCGACAGGCTGATAACCTGTCACTATAGTAATACACTCTTTCACTGAAACTGCCCTCAAATATTCTTCTTTCTTTTCGTGTGGGACACCGAGTCATCCAATGACCCGATATTAGCCAGACGTGGCTAAATCAACAATATTTTTACGGCCGTTAACGCTCTGTGTAGTTCGCAAGGGATAAAGGCGTGATAATTATATAATATGTATAATAAATAATGAATATGTGTATATTGCCATCATGTCGGTAGCATGCCTTAATGAGCATACAAAGTTATTTTTCGTCAGTACGCAAACTTAGTAGAGCGATTCTACTCATGATTATGATCAACTGTTTTAAGGGGCCTTAGGTCCTCAAATATTTGTCAGACGTGGTAATAGCGACTTTTTTTTACGGCCGTATACGTTCTGCTTACCTGCCAAGGGATAAAGGCGTGATATGTGTATGTGTGTGTTTGTAAATACGGATCGAAATTACTAATTCCTAAATAAATACATTCAAATTTCATCATGTATTTCCTGATAGGCGTACGTTGCACCGTAAACGCACCGTAGCCATATTTGTATGGGAATAAGATTGGAATTCGTAATTCCTGTCGTCTGACAGACGCATGTGTTACGGTAAGTTAAAAATACGCAGCGACGGACGACAAGTGGGAGAAGCGACTTAACCAAAATCGAGGAAAATGGATTAGTTCCTCGATATATTTTGGTAGAATGGGTATTTTTCCCTATGGAAAAGCTGTTTTATTACGCTATTTTGAAGTTTGCCCCAGAATAGAATCACATAGCAAAATTTGCGTATTGACTAAAAACCTACCTACATGAAAACTGTATGAACATAAACATCCCGGCACAAAATGTGTATAATAAACTAATTAAGATATCCCTTTGTGCATGTTGGAGGAGTATATAACATTGTTTTAGAGCTTAAACTCGGGTTTTGGTTAGTACACCTGTCCACAATGTGCTTTAAGCTTTGAACAGAACTTTGAACGCACGAGATGTTAAGAAAATTAGGTAAATATCATTAAGCTTCCATAATCTTGGTTCACACGACAATTTTTATCAACTAGTAATATATAGGTACCTAAAATCACACAAATAAAAATTAGATCTGACAAATGGTCCAGAAACTATATTTTTTTGAAACATAAAAAGTTAGCCATACTGTGCTAGCAGTTTAGTTTCAAAAACAAATTTAAATGGACGTGAAACTGTTTTACGTTGTTCTTCTCGTGGTTCAGTAAATCCTTTTTAATTGAGAAAGTTTGTAACGAAATGCCAACAGCTTATACGCGCCGCTTTCACCGCGCAGTACAAGCGACTCAGAGTAAGTACACGATTCAGAGGTAATCCTGCGAACCACGGGGACGTTGAGGAGCTCCTTAACCATAACCGAAACTATCGGATATCGTAACCGTAACCGAATCCGAAATAAACTATTTTTTTCTTATTATATTATAATAAACCAGCCTGCACTGCAGGACAAAAGCTTACCTCTCCTTCTTCCACGTTTCCTTCTCCTGAGCCACAAACTGAAAGTTAATTTTTTGTTTAACACGTTCGTTGCGTTATGAGGTAGAAAAAGCCACATGCGTGTCTTCTTCCTGTTGCGGCGCACAAAATCGCGCGATCTCACTCTGTGCGGGGAGCTGCTCCATTGGTATTTCTTTAGGTGTGACAGAGACAAATATACATTTTTGCTTCTCTCGTGAAGTCTATGTTAGTGGCACATTATTTGTTAATGAGGTTGAAAAGGTCTCATACGCACTGAAGGTAAATTATTCACGTTCAGTGCGGATTGAGGTTTTAATTGCCTCATGAATTGTAGGCCTCACAGACGCACGGAGCGGGGCGCGGGCAGCGCGAGCGCCGGTCGTCTTCTTTTAGTGACGCGCTAACTTTCGATAAGGGAGCACGCCGCGTTTCGCTACCACTAGCCCGCTCGTATCACATTTATTTTTAAGTGCGAGTCAAGCTGCAAAAAGGACTAAAAAAATAAAAACTTTTTGCGGCCAGTTTGAAAAAGCTCTTTGTTTGCCCTGTTTCAATGAAAAACATTTTGATTAAGCATATAATTTTTCTTAAATTTTCTCATTTTGTATTTTTTAATTTTTTTTATATTAAAAAAAATATTACTTTTTGCGGCCAGTGTCAAAAATCTTTTTGTTTGCCCTGTTTCAATGAAAAACATTTTGACTAAGCATTTAATTTTTCTTCAAATAAAAATATTATGATTATCGTAACTTGCAACTTTCTTTTGTTCCCATCACTAGTCGATATACAAACCAAACTTTCTTTCAGTGCGTTATGAGGCAGAATAGATGACATATATTATTTATTAATTTATTCAAAAACGAAATGTCGTAAACGCTGGCGAAGCTAGAATTCAACGAAGTATATATCTAAGTTTACACACGTCAAAAATGAATAACATAGAATCATTGTTGACCTGTATAAGAGGTTTTTTTTAAAAACCAACTTTCTGAGGCCGAAAAGGTGTCATACGCACTGAAAAGAAGTTCAACGTTGGCCCAGAAAGGCCTCATCCGCACTGTCTGAAAGTCCTTACAAAATAGCGCCGCTGTGAACGTGTTAATATCCGTGATAACCAAAAATATCCAAAACAATCGGATTATCTGAAATAATTGCGTAATTGCTTCGTTATGGTTCTTCACAAATTTTCCTTTTACATATTCTTTTGCTCTTAGCCCAGCGATTGCATACTTAACAAACCTCCAAGCTGGTACAAAAGAACCTTACGTTGTTATAAATCCGGTTAATGATAGGGTTCTACTCTATTATTACAAATGGATACGTGGCATTATTTATATGTCTGCTGTTTGTAAAATATACACACTCAAAATATTTGAAATTATGAACTAAAATGAAATAGTGCTTAATTTCCTACATTTAGGTATACTTTTTTATGGAAGAAGTGGTCTTGATTGCATTCAAAAAATTTACTTGAGCATGATACATTTTTTAAACAAGTTAGTTACCTAAATAAAAGTTAAAGATACTTACTAGAATATTCTTCTTCTTCTTATTCGTCCTCTATAGTAGGCTCTGGCATGGTTGTGAAACGGCCACCGTCTAAATCATAGACATCAACCGGGACTGACGGCTTAACGTACCCGATGGCTATATAAGGTGCTACTAAATTCTATGCGATTATTTTAGGGTGAGTTTTACTCCCGAAACTGAACAACGTTCCCCAAGGAACAAGAGTCAAAATATCAATAAAAATTGGATCTCCCATATAAAAATGTTCAAACAATGTGTCGTCAGTTTCTACGGGAGCTTCAATTTTTCTGTCGTATTTCGACCTATGTTACTTCGTTAAAGTTGTTCAGATTCACGTGTAGACCTTACCTTAAAATATTTGCGATGAATTGAATTAGACCTTCTACATCACATGAGCACAGCTTTCAAAGTAGAAAATACATTTCCTCGTAAGCTCCTTAGCTTTCTAGTATTGTCACGGTTTCTCGACGAATAAGATTCATCTAGCTACCTTTCAGGACGAAACTTCATTAAAAAAGGTCTTCACGTTTAGTGGCGCCTTCAATACTAATTGAAACTTTCATCAAATAAACTCAATTAAAAACACAATGTTGGCTTCACAGTAGTTTACATCGTAGATTACATAAATTGACAGCTACTAGATATTACACAATGCCGATAGTTTAGGTAGCGGCTTGGCTTAATTTAATGGATTTATCTCTTTGATACTTTACAAAATGTCATATCTACAATATTGATGTAATTTACTAATCATATTTCAATTCGATATTTTTCTATATAAGATTCTTTGTTTTACCCAGATGATGTTTTACAGACGCCAGAGCTGAAGAGGGCTTAAAAAGGCGTTTGGTAGCGAGTGAATGGCTAAGGCGAGAGATCGTCGTGCCCTATGGCGTACACCGGGGTAGGCCTACGTCCAGCAGTGGACCGCAATAGGCTGATGTATCTATGTATAGACGCCAGGACGCCACTTAGCCTCAGGGATGCTTTTAAAGCCAACAATGGCGGATGCGCTGTAAGTGACTTTAATCAGTATTGATTAGGTTGATCTCAGTCTTTGTTGAAATATTATTATTGTCTAACTAGCTAAGCTAATGGATGATTACTTTTCTTTGTTGGCTAAGATTTTGATTTAATAGTAGTTTATGCAACTGTCGTATAATGGGGGTCACAGTGTGATAATAGTTTGACACGAGCATTCTAATGCCTAATTATAGCAGTTGCATACACTATTTTATCTAAACTCGAAAAAAATAAACTCAGTTAAACACTTTTCCAAACGTCCGCACCGGCGATTGCAAGGCCCATACATGATCAAATTCAGTATAGGGCTATACATATATATTATTCGTTATTTCCAAAATTAGCTAGGGCAGTTTAGGGCCTAGAAAGATTGTTAATTTAGAGTAGGAGCACTTCTGGGCAGGTTTTTTGGGGGGTTTTTCCTGTTCAGGGGGTCCGGTTAATTATACGCATGTTAATAACACGCTTTGGAAATCTTGACTAAAATTTGAAACAAATGTCGTTTACAAATGGTGGTGGCGTAAAGTTACGTGCTGTGTGATTAACCTGGCCAGCCCCGAGGCAGTGCCTTTATTTTTATTTTTTTATCCCGCCCGAGCCGGTTTTCTATTAGGACAATACAAAATTGTTATAAAAAGAAGAAGATTGCGTTATGCAAATTTCTTTTTTTTACAATGACCGAGCATGACGTCAATAAGTGATAATGCTATCCTACATTGAATAAAGTTATTTCATTTTCAGTACGAGAACGTAATATGGCTAGATATGAATTTTCGAAAATTCTTCACATACAGTTGTTTTGATGTCGAGTCTGAACAACAAATAACTAAACAACTGAACAAAAACTGAACAACACTGAACAACATCGGAATAACAACTGAACAATATCTGAACAACTGATCAACATCTGAACAACATCGGTACAACAACTAAACAACATCTGAACAACAACTGAACAACATCTCAACAACAACACAACAAAAACCTATTAAAACAACTGATCAACATCCAAAAAATTACCGTACGACAACAACTGTCAAGTGCGGCGGAAGATGGCGATTTGAGTATTGTCAAAAAAAAACTTCGTTTCATTTCTCAACTTTATCGTAGTAAGAGTTTTCTCATTAAGTCATTACGCTTCTGTAATTTATAAAGGTCCTCCCGGACCTAAGTCGGCGACTGTATCCGACATTTAGATACATCCGAACTTGTCGTCGGTTGTCGTCGGATGTCGTCGGTTGTATACGGTTGTCGTCGGATGTCGTCGGTTGTTGTCGGTTGTCGTCGGTTCTTGCAAAACACGTGTTGCCAGCACAGAAACAAGAAAGGGCCCAAATCATTTTGACTATTCGACACTAAATAACCATTAAAATATCTTCTAAACACATACTCTACAATCTTCACTATCGACTCACAAATACAAAAAAATATTCTTTAAACGTATCAACTTTTTCAGTAAAGCTTATATTTTTTGCTTTCTTTGACAATAATACGCAATGAGCATCCACTCATTTATGATTTTAATGTTGACTCTATAAATAAATCATTTAAATCGTGTTTAAAACCAATCCTTTGTGCTGCTATCTTTGATAAAATTTGTAAACAATCCTTTATAAATATATCTAGTATCAGACAGATTAAATAGTGCTGATAACACTGTTATTGACGGTACGTTGATGACGTGTATTTATTTATTTATTTAACCATTTATTGTACACAAAAACATACACAGGAACAATTTACAATAAAACAAGACACAACAGGTTTACTTATTTCTAAAAAGAAATTTCTTACAGCAAACCTACATAAGAGACATTCTATAATTCGAGACGCGGATATGACGTGCACAATAGCAAAAAAAAAAAAAAAAACGTATATATACGAATACTACAATACTTAAATACCTTTATGATAGAATACTTATATACCTATTAATATATAAATATATTATATATATACTACATACATACTTACATTACTATGGATATGCAAGAGAAAGATACATAGTGTACATAGTGATGTGTATTTTAAGAAAAGATAAAATATAACAGATACTATAACACTGGCCACCAAGATAAATGTATCAATTTGAAATCTTAAATTTAAAGACTGACTCACACTGGATGCGTGTGCAACAGTGTACGTTGCAGTAGAATAAGTATCTACTATGTTGTACTGAAAGTGTGATAAATGTATTTGCACATGTATTTGTATATATCTCTTTATCAATGTGAAGTCCTTCCGTAACCAAACATTTAGCCCCTCTGATGGCCCGCATAATTTTGTGGTTATATTTCTGGTCCGAAAATACTGACGAAAATAGATAAATGCAACCGCACTACACTCCGCATCGCTGTGCCGTAATCATATATCATATTATGACACATCGCGCATCACATCAGCTTAATAGCAGTCCACTGCTGAACGTAAGTGCCATACGGATCTGCCATAAGGCACGATGTCCCGTTTCCGCCATCAAGTCGGAAGTCTTTAAGTCTTCGATCTATTTGCTTGGAGGGCGTCCCGCCGCTACGCTTGCTGAGGCATGGAATCCACCCAAAAACCGGCTTACTCTACCGTCCATCGGCATCGACAGATGTGACCAGACCAATACAGAAATACAGAAATTTTATTTGCAGTAAATGTGGTCATACATAGTTGGTTTACAATGAATATTTCAGTCACACACATTTAACCAATATTATAATCAATTGGTATACAAATATGAAAGAGGCGCGCTTTTAAATAATCTATAAGATTTCAATATAATTTACAACAATAGTCATTTAAATTATGAAGAAGAAATGTCAAAGTAATACAATAATATCAAATAAAATAAAAAATAAAAAAATGTCATCTCATAAAATAGAAATAGAAAATTAAAGATTTTGCCACAATGCCACATTACCAGATCAAACATGTTTGCACAAATTAACTGTCCAATACCGCAACAACATGTGGTACGCGTGAAGCCAATCGTATCATTCTTTCCCATGCCCTTAAAACCACTGTTTACATACTTAACATGATTTTTTGCAACATTTCATTCAATCGAATATTTTATTTCGCGAAATGTTAAAGTCTGCAAGTTTGCATTGTTGCAAATAATATTTTCTATCATTTTACAACTTCGTAGTTTTTGACTTTATCAATTATCTATTTTGGTGACTTGAACAAAATCACATGTGATAACATAACTCATTTATTAATAATAATAATAATATTACATATCAAATGTTTAACTTAAACTTGATAAAGAGTATAGGTCAGGGAAAAGTAATTTATTTCTATCGACCGATAACGCCTCGGCGTATATTGTGTGAGGGCGAGTGTGTGACTGATAATTGTTAACATAAAATGTTATTGCGCAATCCTGATGCTGTGCTGTATGTTATTTTCTTGCTGCAACGTATAATCGCACGCACGCGTGATGCACGTACAATTGGTCTGCCTCAGTCTTTAAACAAACTAACTGACTGATGGATAAAAAAACTTCATAGAAATCGTCATGGAAATAGTTCCATCATGGATCATTGTCTAGTTCTCTATGAAATTATAGTTGTACTTTTTAACAAAAAACTAAACCACCCTCAAGAATAAAATCACCAATAAACGAAAATCATAAAATACTGAAAATGAATTTTCATGGGATATCTATCCCAATTTTTTATTCTAGTTACCTATAAACTTTATTATTTATTTATCACTAGCTTTTACCCGCGATTTCGTCCGCGTTAGATAGTTTTTTTTAGGCAGAAGTTCTAAAGTAGGTATGTGTATTCATAGTAAGTGTGACAGTAATATTAGAACAGTTCTTATCTCTATTGTTTAAAGATGACTTGCTTGCTTCTGTTGTTAAAGGGACAATTCATTGCCGTGTGATGGCGGCTTAGAATAGCATCACCCCATTTCTTTCCCGTGGGAGTCGTAAGAGGCGACTAAGGGACTCGAGGGTGTGTATTGCAATTTTAGGCGATGGGCTGACAACCTGTCACTATAGCGATACACAATTTTCCGAATGACTCTCAAACATTTTTCAGACGTGGTGTAAATGGCCGTTTTTTGCGGCTATTTACGCTCTGCCTACCCTGCAAAGGATTATAGGCGTGATATGTGTATGTATGTATGTTGCATTTTTTGTTTTTCTGTCCTCGGTAAAAAGTAGGCAATGGCCTTTCTTTACTTATTCCCATCATACTGAACAACTTTTGTTTGGAACCATTTCTGTATCTCCAATAGTTTAGGTGGGCTCCTGATGGTAGACCGGGTGGTGTACATAAGGTACTTCAGATCCTCAATGTCCTTGTGAAAAGAAGCGGCCCATCATACTGAAAACATTTGTTTTAGAACCATGCCTGTATCTCTTATAGTTTAGCTGGGCTCCTGATGGTACACCTGGTGGTGTATATATGGTACTCCAGATCTTTAATGTCCTTGTGAAAAGAAGCGGCCCATCATACTGAACAAATTTTGTTTTAGAACCATGCCTGTATCTCTAATAGTTTAGTTGGGCTCCTGATGGTACACCTGGTGGTCTACATAAGATACTCCAGAGCCCCTATGTCCTTGTGAAAAGAAGCGGCCCATCATACCGAACAACTTTTGTTTTGGAACCATGCCTGTATCGCTAATAGTTAAGCTGGGCTCCTGGTGGTACACCTGGTGGTCTACATAAGGTACTCCAGATCCCCAACGTCCTTGTGAAAAAAGTGGCCCATCATAGTGAACAACTTTTGTTTTGGAACCATGCCTGTATCTCTAATAGTTTAGCTGGGCTCCTGGTGGTACACCTGGTGGTCTACATCTATACTCCAGACCCTCGAATGGTGATAAAAAGTAGCCTATGTCCGTTCTCGGTATGCTAGCAATCTCTGTGCCTAGTTTCATGAAGATCGGTTCAGCGGTTTGGCCGTGAAAGCGTAGCAGACAGACAGACAGACAGACAGACAGAGTTACTTTCGCATTTATAATATTAGTGTGGATATAAACTACAAAATATTATTATAAATAAAATTGGCCTAGAATGATGCACCTCTGAGGAGGGTTTAGGAGGGCAAGCGAAGACTTCATATCAAATTGTTTAAATATAAACATGCTTAATTTTTAAAACTTGATTAATTGAAATGGACTCAGTAGCCAAGCTGAACGTTATGGCATTTATTCGCGATAACAATTTTCTTTACTTACCTTATATTAGCGCTGTCACTTTCCTTCAAATACTTAGGTTTAGGAACGGACTCCTATATGTAAGTCTTGTCATGAAATGCGCGTAATCTGTCAAAATGAGGCGACGATAAAACAATGGTGACTAAATTTACTAGAAAAGGCGTAGAAGCCATTGAAGTTTTTAAACATGATAGGACTTAGATATCTCATATCCTTCTCCATACCTATTTGACAGAAAGTGGCAGCGCTAATATAAGGTAAGTAAGGAGGATACCTACACTCAGAATTGGGTGGCAACGGGTTAAAAGAGAAGAAGAAGATAAATAGAATTGTTATTCCGATTTTAGACCAATACTTACCCACATTACAACATCTTAACTAATAAGACTAATAATACCGTGTGATGCCGGCTATACCGTGTGATGCCGGCTTAGAATAGCATCACCCCATTTCTTTCCCGTGGGAGTTGTAAGAGGCAACTAAGGGACTCGAGGGTGTGTATTGTAATTTAGGCGATGGGCTGACAACCTGTCACTATGGCGATACACAATTTTCCGAATGACCCTCAAATATTTGTCAGACGTATGTCTATGTGTGGTATGGGATCTACCTCCTAGCGGTCCACCCCGGGCAACGGCAACACAGTCTTGCCTGTGGATAAGTCCGGCTGAACGATCCCAATAAGCGGTGGAAGGCTCCGTAAGGGGCCGCCTGGCTCGCGACCACCATCCCACCGAAGTCTGGCGCCAAGTAGCTTGCTGCGTTCCGTCAGTGTGTGGGAGTGCCAGTGCCTTAACAGGCTTCTTCTGGGTGAGCTCGCTCCATCTTAGACTCTGTCTCTGTCCTATGACCTAGACTAGAGTCAAGAGCAAACCCATCACTAATAAAAAAAAAAAAAAACGTAGCGTAAATAACCGTTTTGCGGCCGTTTACGCTCTGCCTACCCCGCAAGGGATTGTAGGCGTGATATATGTATGTATGTATTACAACAAAAGATATAATCTACCTCTATAATTGATTAGATCAGAATATTGGATCACGAACGTTACCTCCCCTTTTTAACGCTTTTGACAAAAATTACGTCTTTTCTCGTAGAAGGAAAAAAAACCAAAGAAAATCTTATATATGTACTCCTACTTCTTTCGTTGTACATTCTCTATGGTAATTTCAGGGCAAGAGAAGATTTCAGAGAGAACCCTAGATGCAAGTAAATTGAAGCCATGAAATACTCATTGCAATCGAAGGCATGCGTTACAATAAAACAAAAACAAATTCTTAAAGACACAAAATACTATTTATTTAATCAAGCTTTCATAAGCTCATGCTCTCATGAGCATGTTTAATCTTTACACAGAATATACGCACCATATTTTTAATAGGTATAGGTATTTTTGGTAGTTAGCACTATCACGTTATGACACTATCAATTTTGTCTGATTGGATTTTTTTTTCTAGCCAAAACAGCAAATGATAGTGTGATAAACCCCGCTTCTGCCACTCCACACATGATATGTAACATTATGTTGCTTATTTACATGGTTAATGTAACTGGTGGTTTTGATAATTATTACACTCATGATTAAAATATATACCTATTACTCAGGCACGGCACGAATAATGTTGCGTAGTTTGTACCGGCGCGACTTTACTATTGCACATTTTAAGATGAAAAAGTAGTTATTGTGGCATAACTGTAATAGATAGACACATAGTATTGGGGATATTTTTTTAGATATTGATGTCTTCTTCTATAAAACTGTAATACATCATTTTGCTCTATTGTCAATAATTTCCACAGCGTACGCGATATTAGATTTTTTTGGTACTTTTTTCACGCGTTGGGTTACATTATTCGATCCCTATTTTTTCTCGTACCAAATAATATATAGCCTATGTTCATTAGGGATAATGTAGAATTTTAATGGTATTTCTTTTATTGGTTCAGTAGTTTCGGAGCCTATTCAATTCATACAAACAAACAACCAAATCTTTCCTCTTTATAATATTAGTGCTAATTGCGGTGAGAAGAGTTTTTCATAGCTTCAAGTATAATATTCGTTTCACATTTACTTGCTCTGAGTCTGACATGATATTGACACAAAGTAAGTATTGGCGGCTGCGCGCCGAATACAGAGAGCTCACTTCAAGCAAACGTCACGAAACTCTCCACAATTTGACACGCCGCCGTTACAAGTAAATCCAAACCAATCCAAACACACTTGTAGTGGAGTGTCAACTGCGTTTGGTGCGGACGTGCAAAATGGCTTCACACAATTATAAATAGGTAATAAATAGGTTTATTAGTATACAATGTGATTTGTATAATGTTCCTATAATATTTTGTACCAACTTAAATAAAAACTTGCTTTCATAAAAGAACAAACAAGATTATCTCTAATCAGTATATTTTTTTATAATTTGATTTGAGTTTCTACTTAAATAAAGGCAACTTTTAATTTTTAATGTACATACATACACATCACGTCTATTATCCCTTGCGGGGTAGGCAGAGCGTAAACGGCTGCAAAACGGATATTTACGCCACGTCTGACAAAATTTGAGGGTCATTCGGAAAATTGTGTATCGCCATAGTGACAGGTTGCCAGCCCATCGCCTAAAATTGCAATACACACCCTCAAGTCTCTTAGTTGTCTTTTGCGACTCCCACGGGAAATGGGGTGATGCTCAATCTCAACAGCCCCAGAGCAGATATCTACCTACTCGTCATTCCCCATTTCATAATAATTGTGTTATGTAGGTAGTATACGTAATGTAAATACAGGGAGTAACAGAAATGGTCAAAGCCGAAAGGAGGTCAAAGTGGGGAATTGGGGAAAGTTGTTCAGTTTCATGAGCACCTTTCGGCTTGATATAGGCTTTCTGTTACTTCCTGTATGTTTAGGTACCTACTCCATTGAATAAAATCGGTAAGAAAACTGTGGCAGCCCTTGCCGAAAGCGGAAATAATCGAAAAAAGGGCCGAGTGATCCTTCTGTAGATTCTCTATTTTGTGATATTGACCTGCAAGTTGACATAACTCTCTGGATAACTAATATTGACTTATATGTTGTCAAAGTAGGCTGACTGCGTGCTGACTTTTGGAACCATAAATGCACGACATTGATTATGCACAATACGATTAAGCCCGACAATGTTATGTACAAAATGACTATGTACGACTAGCAATATTTGTTAAGTCCATATTCAAGTATTTGTGTTTAGTCTGGGTGTTTTCTATGTATAATACGTATTTATTTACAAAAAAGTACTGATATCAGCTATCTAGTTCTCATAGTACAAGGCGCGTACAAATGGCACTGTGTGAATTGTTCTGGATATTAAAAAAAAATACGAATGTAATCTTGTTTTTTTTATTAATCAACAATATTTATTTTTATTTGTCATTTTAAGTGTTTTTTGAAGTAAAATAAATATAAAGGCATTACAAAATCGAATATTAGACAGAATGTGGCAAAATACGATTATTTCAGGAATTTTATAGTTAAATATTGTAGTGAGAGATTAGGGATTACCAATGCGAAGAATATTATGCTGTAGGCATGTATTTCTGTAGGGTGCATTTTAAAAAGTGAATACTTAAAGGTCTGCTTTAGTTCGTAATAATATACTTACCGCTTTTCCCAAGGAACTTAGGTTAACATTAAAAAAATAGGAAATAGTCCCGGAAACTTAGAAACTCACTGGAAACATTCCATTGGGAATACTCCCAGAAAATCACTAAAGTAGGAACTAAAGTACGATACAGTCATTGGATCGTGTTCAGTAACTGGACCGGACAATTAATGTACAGGGGTGTAATTCGAATTTAAATAAAATTACGTCGACGAGTAAATGAACTCAAAGACTAGTGTTGGCTATAATCGACTTCTTGATTAATTATTGGAATATGACATATAAGGCCGTGGAGGGGTGGTGAAACGAAGCCCCCCGCATTAAAATTTTCTGACACAAATCCGACCCAATAGGTTAGGTTAGGTACGTGTTGTGACCCACTGGAGCGAACGAAGTGAGTAAGTCGTAAAAAAATATAATAAAAAATATAAATCTAAAGGTTACATCACTACTAGCAGATTTTCAAAATGGTCACGTGATGTCTTTGATGATTGTGTCGTGCATGCGCAGGGTTTACATTGTTACTACAAGGGTGTTTTTGGCGAAACTGTTTTGATTTCATTGCCATTGTCGTGCATGCTTGGGTTGTGCATAGCTCTGACGTTCATGATTATGCTGTGCAAAACACTCTCATACATTATATGGACTCTGACTGTTTATGTTTACAATTTTAAAATTTATTGTTTAATTAACATTAATTTCAATCCAATATTTTATTTATTTTTGGAATAATTTGTGTCATCACGACAAATATTATGCAGGTGTTTTATGTAGCCGTGTTTGTGTTATATTTAACCTATCTGTAATAACAAAACTATACTGTGACAATGACTTACCTACCTACTTGTTTTATTTATTTAATAGAATAAATTATTCTATCTATCAGTAACGGCTATGTAACTCAACCGTTATACAAGTAAAATACATATTTGTTATAAGTACTTTATTTAGAAAGAGATACATGCATAATAATCAGATATTCATCGGGTATTTCGTTGACTTAGTACATTTTGTACCTATAACATACACAGACAAAGCACATTTTGTAGGTACCTATTACATAGACAGGAAGAATTTAGTCGACAAAACGGGTATAAGGTGTTAATTTCATGTCGTCAAATTGTCGTCAGCTGCTGGTTTTAGATTGGGTTTTAGTGTTTCATTGGTCCACCGACAAAAGCATCGCTCTTTTTGAAGAACAAGATCGACATTAATTTGGAAAGATGGTCGCAGTTCTCCCTGCAGGACCGTCCACAAGTTCCAAAACCAGATATATAAGCTTGATAAGCTGTCCGTTGTTTATTATCCTCCGAACTTCGAAATCTTGCTGAGATTCTGCTACGCAAAAGATCCGATATCATCCAGTTCTGAAGATACCGAGTATTCAAGTGAACCGAGATGATGAAATTGAAAAACCAACCTCTATATTTATTTATAGCACCGAAACACCATATTTAAGTATTACTATCAGAATGATATCCATAAAAATACACAATTATTATGAATTCATAAACAAATTTGACACAATAGGTGCCTGTGTACTTTTTAACTATGCGGTGTAAATCGAAATTATGAGAGTTTTAGAGTTCCGTAGTCAACTTCTTGCAGGCTGCAAAAACGCTCATAATTTACCTACTCATAGCGAGTAGGTAAATTCTGGTCTAGTCCAGTGGTGCATACAGCTTCTGATCATGGGGGATCACAACACATACCATAGCAAGACTACCGTCGGGTGAAAGAAAATATACATCACAAGAAAAGCGACTAGACACATCACATTAAAAAAGACAAGGTTTGCACACTGCACACATTACCACTACACGTATTGCGAGCGAATCTAGCTCTACATTTACGTTTAAAAAGTTTAAAAGCCAAAAGAGTTCCGCCCTACAGCAACAATAAACATAATTGCGGGCAAAGCAAGCTCGACAATTTACTTTAAATTAGCAAAACGAGGACCTACACCTCGCTCCACGAATATAACTTATAATATAGAGCGAAGCAAGCTCTAAATTTCATATTAGAAAGGCAACAGAGGAGCCTGCTGTCTTTTTACTTTGCGCCACAGCAACACAAAACTTAACACGTCCCCCCCTTCCAATCGAAAAATATCCTCCCAATTTTTGGGAGGACCAATTTTTTTTTGCTCTTAGAAAAGTACAAAAAGTTTTTCAGTTTCACGTCGAGGAAACGCTCTGAAAGTTTGCATTAGTTCAGACACTGTATACAGGTTGGCCAGTAAAGTGACGTCCAAATACGAAATTCAAACGCCTTTACTGATGGGTATCCGAATCACTAACATGTATGTCCCGCAATTTATTGTAGTTTGCGAGTTATTCAACATTTCTGGCAGGCTTCCTTCCTTCTGTTCTTTAGTTCCGTATAAGGGCTTTTTGAGTAGTTGTTTTTGTAGCATTTTTATTTCTCGCGTACAAAAAAAGAAAAAGGTCTGCCAGTCATGTTTTTCTCATACAACTTCAGAAGTTGAATAACTTGGAAATTACAAAAAGTCGCAGAACATATATGGGGGTGATATAAATAGCTCTCAGTCTCAGTATAACGCATATAAATGTTGTCTGTTTTACGCATGCGACACAGGCCAGCAAAGCCAAACATTTGTAATATAAAGGATATACCAAAATATGGTTACAGTAGCTGCAAAATGAAGAATCATCTCATGCGCACCAATTGGCAGGCTTTCACGGATTTTCATCACTTTTTTATATTTTTATAATAAGATTCGACGTATTTGATCACAAAAACCCTAGATTTAGGTGTGACCGACACGCTCTTAGCAGGTTTTCATGCCACGTAAGAACAAGTATTGAAGTTTAACAGGTATCCCATCCCTTTTTAATCAAATAAAATTAATCGAATAGCTGTGACGTCATATGTATAGAAATGTAGAGAAAAGTCGGAGAATGTAGGAAAATGTTGGCGGCCGACATGCCGGCATCGCTCCCACACAGGATGTATGGAACAGTCGCCGACTGTAGGGAACAGTCGCCGACTTAGGTTCGGGAGCACCTTTAGTTTATATAGGCAGAATGCATAAAGTAGGTCATTATGCAACTGTTTTCGAATTCATAATTCGAACATTATGAGACGAGTGTAGATAAAATTATATAAAAATGAAAGTGGGTAATCGATAGCTCGGTGGTTCACTCCAAACAAATAATACAACGCGTATAAACATGGAAAGCGTGCGTCTTATTTCAACGTTGTTTTCATGTGTTTGCAAACGAACTGCTTGAGAAAAATTTTAGGTTTAAATAAAACACACCTGTAGTTGCTAGCACTGTAGAAGCAAGATTCAAGTGTAACAACTTGTAGCATTCTGCTACAATTACTACCATTTTTTCTAAATATTTCCTGAAATCCATTTTATTTTATCAATTTGTTTGTTTACTTTCTTGATGTTATGTCAACCTCTCAAAGTTGACGGCTATCTATACATCATAGAGCCGCGTAGCTTTCTACTAAAAAGTAATTATACATTGATCTACCTCTTCGTATTTTCTGACCTCCTGGTACTTGTATCTAAATTTACTACGCCTGGCACTCTCCCTCTCCCTCTCCCTCCGGAGGAACTGAGGTCCCGAGCCCTCCAGCGTGCCTCGGAGACATCCTCATAACCACCTCATCATCAAGCTAACATGAGATGCCAACAGATCTCCATGGACAGCGACGACTGGCCACTGACAAGTTCCATGATCTCAAATGACGGCTGACGAGGTCGACGATCGTCGAAGATTCTAGAACCGAAGAGGATGACGATCGAAATGAAGAGCGCGATAGTCATCGAAGCTTCTGGAAATGAACATGACTATCGAAATGAAGACTGTGACAGTCAGCGTCAGACGAGGGTATAAAAGCCACGTCAAGCAGCTAGGGGATCAGTTTGGTCTGGACTCTAAGTTGTGATCTCGAAGACTCCCAGTATAGTCTCTCACTGAGTAACCACTGTAACAGTCTATTTTAGTCCTAAAAGTCTCCCCTCAAGTGACGGAAGCTTAAAAGTCTCCCCTCAAGCGCCTACGCCTCGTCGGATTGAAGATACAGCTGTTGCGAAGACGCTCCTCGCGCTGGACGCGCCGCCGTTACCTTCTGTGTGAGTGGCCAGGTTATAATTTTGGTTTTCGTATCAGGAGGTGGTTATCTGTTAATTCTTTAATAAAGCCTTATCGTTTACGTTCCCTCTTTTACTCCCTCGGCCCCTCACTTAGCGTGCGGGCGCGAGGCTTGCTAGGGTGCCTACACACAGGACACTCTACCCACACTTACTCACTCACGCCCTCCGGGGTCACAGGCACTCGTTTTCGCGAGACCACTCTACAAATACTTAGCTATAAGTATTCACCTGCGGTTACCTTGGCTCCCTGAGCGCCGGTGCCTCTCGGAACCTAGATAACACGACAAACTGTAGTGAAAAGTACAATAAAATTGATACAGTCCGAATTCCGATTCTACAATCTGAACTTTACGCAAGTAGAATCTGCCGTCGATTTGCCTTTTTTTATTTTTCCAACAAAAATGCAAAAATTCAAGCATTCAACAGCTACGGGACGAAAAGAATGGCAACTCACGGGTTCTTAATTCAAATTGGAATGCGCGCGGGACGCTGAGTGATCGCTTCGCACACTTCAGACAGCTGACTGAAATTGACTGAGGGGCAACCGGGCCAACGGTTATTCGGGTTATTCAATGGCAATCTTGAAAAATACTCATCCCTTTCGTAGACAAGAGTGAGTCTTATGCGCAACAAAAATGTGCACGTTGAGAATGTGCAACAGGAATCGAATGGTTTTATCCTTATCAACCATAATATGGAGATTCAGAATATGTTGATCCCTTTAATGGGGAACTCAAGGTGCTGTTGAAAGTATGAGCTGAGTGTAGCGTGAAAAAATCTTTCACTAAGGAATACCCGACCTGAAAATGATTAGGCGTATACGGGCAACGGCAACACAGGTTTGCCTGTGGATAAGTCCGGCTGAACGATCCCACCAAGCCGTGGCAGGCTGCCTGACTCGCGACCACCATCCCACCGAAATCTGGCGCCAAGTAGCTTGCTGCGTTCCGTCAGTGTGTGGGAGTGCCAGTGCCATCTTAGACTCTGTCTCTGTCCTATGACCCAGACTAGAGTCAAGAGCAAACCCATCGTTAATGAAAAAAAATTGGGTGAAATTTTACTTGTGACCCATGGCAAAAACGCAGATCAGGCTGGTTGTAAGAATCAACTATAGGACGATATATGAAGAAAATTGGGCCTCCCATACTAAATCGCCGATCAACTGATTTGAGTTACAATGGAAGCTCTACTCTAATTATAATATAATATTAATTTTTGTCTAAATGCGATCTATGTTCCTTGGGTAAAGTTGTTACTTATCACCAGTCACAAATAAAGTTTCACACTCTACCACCCTGTACAGGGAGTAACAAAAGGGGTATAACAAACTGAAAGGAGGTTGAGGTAACTGAACAACTTGTTTAAATGTCCTCCCATACAAAATTGCTGATCAAATGTTTAAGTTACTATCACTATACTTGTTCATTATTTCGACGTATGTTCTTGGGGCAACTGGTTCAATTTCATGAGTACCATAACCTCCTTTTGGCTAGTTAGTTATACATACATAAATCACGCCTATATCCCTTTCGGGGTAGGCAGAGCGTTAACGGCCGTAAAACTGATATTAACACCACGTCTGACAAAAGTTTGAGGGTCAATCAGATAACTGTGTATCACTAAAGTGACAAGTTGTCAGCCCATCGCCTAAAATTGCAATACACATCTAACCCTCGAGTCCCTTAGTCGCCTCTTACGAAACCCATGGGTAAGAAATGGGGTGATGCTATTCTAAGCCGGCATCACAAGGCAAGGGCTAGTTATACCCTTTTCGTTACTCCTTGTATTTTACCTCAATGTAAGAAAATGTACTTAGTACAATACAGAAAACAGCAAAAAAAACAGAAAATAAATGAAAGAAAGCAAAAACGTTTATTATATTTTGTATTCTTGGATAACAGTAAGAAATTCACCTGCAACAGAACACTTATTCCATTATATGCAGTGCAAGGATCTAGAACGGAAGTGGACTCGACCGAACCGTATAGCAAAGCAGTCACGTATTTCTTTACTCCGCGTTAAAAAATCAAAAACTAGTGTAAAAAGTTATTTGTTTAAATAAAACTATATATCTCCCTAAAGATAACAAAACGCTTAAAAACCCAGTGAAAACAGTGTGGAAAAAATCCAATCGATTACGGAGATATAACGAAAACAAAATCTAGTTACTTTAAATAACAGACGATTACATTCGCTTTGTTCGAGCTTGGACAACACGCAAACCGCTCGCCGAGCGGTGAGTCACCGCGCGATCGCCACTGTCGGAACGTTCCGCTACACCTCGGACCGTTCCGCTGCGCCTCGGATCGTTCCGCTGCACCTCGGACGCGCCCGGTGATCACCATCCCTCGCCCGCCCCGCAAACCACCTGCCCCGCTATCACCTGCCCGCTGCTCCGTGGCCCGCATAGCGACACAATAGCACTTCGCTTACCAAACGCGGTGAGTTTTAAAGTTGCTTATCTACAGAAAAGATGAGGCCTTGCGCGGTTTGTACAAACCACATTACGATTGCAAACCTATTAATTTGCACAAAGTGCCAAGAAAGCTTCCATCATGAATGCGTCAATATAGATAAAGACGTATTCGTAGCAACTAAACATGATTTAGAAAGAAAATGGACATGTAAACCGTGCATGGATGCGAGTAGACGAGTCTTGCGTAGTGATGACACCCCAGTGCGCATGCAGGATAGAAACATCTTGCTGACTAGAACGCAAGATCCTCTATCATTATCCAATACGACCAATGAAAAACAGAATGTTTACAAATTACCAACTTCAGGAAATACCGCTGATAGACAAAATGTAACAATGCGAAGAACTAATACATTGGCCACTAACGAAACAGGAGACTCTAGCTTAGAAGACCTGAGTTTGCTAGGCGATACAATTAACCAGCAAAATGTGGTAAATATTTTTAATACTGAACAAAATAATAACCCGCATTTATCAAATCATAACGCTATAACTCTACAACAGATGGATGCTCTGTTAGATAGAAAACTCAACAGTATTAAAAGCTCTTTGGTATGTGAATTGGAAACTAGGATTGCAGAAGTAACCAAAAGGGAGATAAATAAAGTAAAGGAAGAAATACTAAATACAACAAAAGGCATGTCATCAGAGCAGGAAAGATTGGCAAAAGAAATAGTAAAAATTAACGACACTATATCAAAATTGAACACAGAAAACTTGCGGTTACAAAATGAGATACTACAACTTCAAAAGGGCATAAATCATGACACAAATACAAAACATTCAATGAACTACAATGAAAATATTGATAAAAAGATTATCATATATGGCCTAGAAGAGAGCCCATGGGAAAACGGTAGTGATCTCCATGAGAGGCTTGTATTCCTATTCCAAGACATATTAAATATAAATATTCAAGGCTATGTAGAGGACGCTAGAAGATTGGGAAAGAAAGGACATCGGAGACCACTTCAAATAGAGTTTTTGAGTAAAAATTTAACGAGGCAAATTTTGATTTACCGAAATCTCTTTAAGAATACTGGACTGGCTATTTCAGAAGTGCTTGGAACTGAAGCTCTACAAAGAAGGAGAAAATTAACTGAAGTCCTGATTGAGGCACGGCGAAATGGACATAGAGCGAATATCATAAATAACAACCTGATTATTAATGGAAAAAAATACAACCCCGAGTTACAAGACAGATTTAGTGTATCTAACAACCTAAACCAAACTACACAGAATACAGAGAACCGCAAAGATCAAACCAGCAGACAACATTCGACAGAATCTTCACCTTTTTTTCGAGCCTAATTTTAAAATACTGTACCAAAATATACAAAGTTTCAATAACAAACGCCACTTAGTAGAAACTGCAGTAGATGAGGACAAAAATATACAAGCACTTTGCCTTTCGGAGACTTTTATATCACCATCAAAGTTGGATCTCTTGCATGTCGACGGATATAAGCTTGCATCTTGCTTCTGCCGATCAACCCACGCAGGAGGCGGAGTCTGCATCCTACTCAAAGAAGAACTTGAATTTGTTGAACACCAGGATATTAAGAGTATGAGTATAGAATACATATTTGAAACGTGTGCTGTCGAAATCCCAAAGTTAGGTTTAGTCTTGATTAATATTTACTGGCCAGATGACACAAGATCGCCTAAAACGTTCTTTAGCTCCTTGGCAGGTCTCTTGCGGTATGTGCAAATAAAATTTGGTAAAAAGAAAGTTATTATTGGGGGAGATTTTAACGTTGATACGCTTACAACATCTCTCACTGCTAAAAGGCTCCAAGATCTCATGAGTAGTTACAACTTCCATCAGAATGTCAAAACACCTACCAGAATAACAAAAACCAGTGCAAAATGTATTGATCTAGTTTACAGTAATTTTAAGTTAAAAAGCTCTGATGTCTATACACATGAATACGGATTTTCAGATCATAAAGGCATACTCATTCAGTTGCAAACTAAACTAACAACTCCACAAAAACCCTGGTTTGTAAAAAAGCGGATCTTTAACGATAAGAATATACATCAATTTATTACAGAGTTTAGAAAAATTAATTTTAGCAATTTTATTACAGTAGAAAAAATATAAATGACAATTATAATGAATTCCATACGGTGTTGACAAAAATTTTAGATAAATGTATCCCAAATGTTATAGTTAAACTAAAATACAAAAACAGAAAAACTTGGCTCACCACTGGTATAAGAAAATCATGTCGAAACAAAAGGTTACTAAAAATATTTATAAATAATACAAAAAATGACATTCTCTCTAATAATTATAAACAATATGTAAAACTCTTTAAAAAAACCGTAAAGGCATCAAAACGAATTCAAAACATTAAACGAATAAATAATGCGGATAATATTATGAAAGTCACTTGGCAGATCATTAATGAGCAGACAAATAAGGAAATATTAAAAGAAAAGCAAAACATAAAAATAAAGAACTCACAAGGTATACTTACTGATGACCCTCTTAGTATTACAAATATATTTAATAGTTTCTTCCTAGCTGTAGGTGGCTCAGTCGGCACTCTAGCACAGCCTACAGGACGACCAGTTGTAGATCAAACAGAAAACTCAATTTACCTAAAACCCGTTACCACTCAAGAAACTCTTAAAATAATAAAAGACCTAAAAAATAAGAAAAGTCTCGGGCACGATGATTTACCACCAACTTTGATAAGGAAATGTGCTGATGAGCTAGCACCAGTCTTAACATATTTAATAAATCAGTCATTTACGGAAGGAACATTCCCCGACTTATTAAAGATATCTATTATAAAGCCAGTACATAAAAAAGGAGACAAGACTGAGTGCACGAACTATAGACCTATAGCTCTCTTGTCCACGTTCGCAAAAATATTTGAAACCGCAATGGCTAACCGCTTGTATTCTTACTGCGAAAAATACAAAATATTCAGCAAATCACAATATGGGTTCAGAAAAAATCATTCCACTTCACTAGCTGTATTTAACTATGTTTCGGAGATACTTAATATAATTAATAATAAAAAATATGCCATAGGTATCCTTCTCGATATGTCTAAGGCCTATGACCGAGTACTATTCGATATCCTACTCACTAAACTGCAAGGAATAGGTGTTAGAGGTGTTGCCTTTCAGTGGTTTGAATCCTACCTTAAAAACCGATGCCAATGCGTCGAGATAGAGTACTACGACTCGTCAGGGGAAATAATTAAGGTCCGCTCGCACAAAGAACAAGTCTCTCACTCTATACCGCAGGGAACTGTGCTGGGCTGTATTTTGTTTTTGCTCTACATAAACGATTTACCCAAACAAATTGAACATTCGTGTACTCTTTTTGCTGATGACGTGTCGATAGTACTACCGTGCGAAAATTCAACTGAATTAAACTCCTCTCTAGAAACTACACTAACCCAAATAGTAAACTGGCTGGATGAACACAATCTCGAAATTAATTTCTCCAAAACAAAACTTTTACAATTTAAACCTTACCAAAAAAGAACCATAGATATAAAATTTTCGTTCAAAAATAAACAAATAACCCAAGCCACTACATGCACTCTTTTAGGTATCGATCTGGATTGCAACATTGATTGGAAAGCGCATGTGGCAAAAATCTCTACGAAACTATCTAGATTCACCTACGCATTAAATGAACTTAAGAAGCACACAAACGCAAAGACTGCAATTACCGCATACTACGCCTATGCAAATGCTTGGCTCCAGTATGGTGTTATTTTGTGGGGAAATAGTACCAACGTGTTAAATCTATTCAGGTTGCAAAAACGATGTCTGAGAATTATAGCCAACATTGACTCAATGACAAGCTGCGTTCAATATTTTAAAAAGTATGAAATCTTAACATTTCCTTCTTTGTATATTCTCGAAATATCCCTATTTGTAAAAAAACATCCAAATTATTTTCCAAAATATTCTCGTCCCCAAAATTTACGACCAAACACTAGATTGGCCCTACCGCGAACAAATATGAAATTAGTTAGCTCCGGTCCCTTATCAATGGCTGCCAAAATCTACAATAAGCTCCCAAAAGAAATTCAACTTGAGGAAAATATAAACAAGTTTAAAAAAATGCTAAGGACTTATCTTTTAGAAAAATGCTTTTACACAATACAAGAGTTCCTCAATGAAAAATAGGTATAAAATAGGAAATTTATTTAATAGAAACTAACTTGACTAAAATATTATATTTATTATAAGTATTAATGAATCATGATTATGACTTTTAATTAATTTTAATATTATTGAGACTGTTAATCTGTAATATATAGTACAAGTTATTAAATAATTATTGTTAGATATTAAGAATACATGCATGAAATATGAAGATTAATTTGATTGAATGTTACATATTTTATATTTTAATCATCAAATACTTGTTACTTTAATTTAAATGAAATGTACCTATCTAATTAAATACTATGTATATTTGCTGTGCCTTCCCGGGCCCATATGTGATACATATATACTTGTTGTCATCTTGTTTAACCATAATATGGTGAGCAATAAATTTTATGATTTATGATTTATGAAATGGTTTGAATAAAACTCCGTTTTGGCGGTTCTCTCACAAGTCGTTCGTCGCTGCTTATTTTTAACGCACCGTGACGCATGCGTCTGTCAGCTAATTCTGATCTTATTCCAATATAAATACGGCTACAGCGCGTTTATGTTTGTCAAGTTGTTTGACAGACGCATCCGTTACGCACCGTATACGTACCGTATTTGTATGGGAGTAGGACTGGATTTCGCAATTTACTGTCAAACGACTTGACAGACGCACCGTAAACGCGCTGTAGCCGTATTTGTACACATATCACATACAAACATACATACACATATCACGCCTATAATCCCTTGCGGGGTAGGCAGAGCGTAAACAGCCGCAAAAAACGGCCATTTACACCACGTCTGACAAATGTTTGAGGGTTATTCGGAAAATTGTGTATAGCTATAGTGACAGGTTGTCAGCCTATCGCCTAAAATTGCAATACACACCCTCCAGTCCCTTAGTCGCCTCTTACGACTCCCACGGGAAAGAAATGGGGTGATGCTATTCTAAGCCGGCATCACACGGCAATTTGCGTTTGCGTTAAGGTGCGATAAAATATGCAGCGACGGACGGCAAGTTGAAGAACAGCCTTTGTTGCATAGCACCGGGACAAATGTGTTTGGGAACTACAAGCCAGTTCATGAATATTATCTATGCAAAAAATGCTATATTAGCTGACAACTTAAATAAATGGTTCGAGAAGTTTCAACGCACACAAAATAAATATTATGGCGGTTCTACCACTAAGACGGACGGACGTATTTTTGCCGCATCCATCTGTCAGTCGCAAGGAATTGTCGGCTTACCATACAGAAAATACGCCTCCATATAAAGTCTCACTTAACGTAGCTAAGGTCAGCTGGAAGAAAATATTTCTTTCGTAGAAATAAGTTGTGACATTATTCTTTGTATGTGTGTCTCTTGTAATGTTTTTGTGTACCATAAACAATAAATAAATAAATTATATAGAAAAAAGATACCATGTCACACAGCGATTTGACAAGTTGTTAGACAGACGCATCCGTCAGTCCGCCATATAGCCCAGTATAGCTAGCTTTACATATTTTAAAAAATATTAAAGTCGTTTAATTTTGGCTCCTAGTTTCTGAACCATTGATCGGGTCTTTCATCGACTCAATATTACACCGGCGCGTGCGATCCGCACCACTCGCGTCATTAGAGCGCCCGCTCAGCCGCGACTGCAAAAAGTTTGACTGAAAACTGCGGAAGCTGAACCCGTAGAGATGCCGTGAATTTAAGTAATTTGAATTATCACTTACAGTGTGATGCCAGTTTAGAATAGCATCACCCTAATTCCACCTTGGGTCAAAAGCGGCTGCATAATATTCTGAGAGTTTTGCGGTGGTATGGGATTTACCTCCTAGCGGTCCACCCCGGGCAACGGCAACACAGGCTTGCCTGTGAATAAGTCCGGCTGCACGATCCCACTAAGCGGTGGAAGGCTTCGTAAGGGGCCGCCTGGCTCGCGACCACCATCCCACCGAAGTCTGGCGCCAAGTAGTTTGCTGCGTTCCGTCAGTGTGTGGGAGTGCCAGTGCCTTAACAGGCTTGTTTTATCCAACAGGGATTGTCTGGACCTAGTTCTAGCCGGAATGATATCGGATAGACATAGCTTTATCCAACAGGGAATGGCCGAACCTAGTTGTATCCGGCATGATGAAGGCTAGACCTTGATTTACCCGAAAACAATCGGCTCGTACTAGGTTTAACCAAGAGCAAGTGACTACACCTAGTTCTAACCGGCTAAAGCAAGGTGTAGCTGCACTTCGGGTATTAGCCGTAACATAATATATACATGTAAATAATAACTATTAATTAAAAGTATATAAAGGTACCAACCACTCTTTCATAAATATCTATCAGCTGGCTTTAATCTTTCCGCCTTACACTTTTCCAAAGGCATTTGATATTATGAAATAATTCAATTGAAATTTATATCGTTTGACTCCGATGTGTGTATTTTTCTTAAATCACAAAAGTGCTGTTCCTGGAAAAACTCAACCTATAACATATTTGTATTGTTTTTTTTTTTATTTTTTTTTTGTTTGAACAGGCTCCACAGCGTTTCATGTCCGTGGAACAAACGCTTTCATACCGACAGTTTTCGCTCGCCGTTGAAACTTATTTGCATAAGTAAAACTCGGAAATGGACCGAAAAACGTATAGAACAGCTGATTTATTTCCAAAGGCTGTAAATATTATATAATATAATAAAATGTTTTGATAACCTTTAGAATTAAAATTATTGTAGATTCTTAAGGTATTTTTAGTTCGTAAATCAAAAAGGTACACTATAAAGATAAGTACAAACGTAGCTACAAAATGTTGTAGTGTTGTTGCCGTTCAATTAGTTTAAAGTTTCAGTTCAAGAAGATTGTTGTCCAGAATATAAATTAACAATAAAAACCAGTTCAAAAACTAACACCCGACTACTGAGATATCGCGCTCTAAAAAGTAAGAAACAAGAAATCTGGAATATTAACTACAAACAATTTAATATCTATAGTCCACGAAATTTATACGAAGATATGACATATAATTATATATTTAAATGTATATTTAATAAAAAAATATCGTGGTTTATAGGTGATAGCCGTGGACGTATGCCAGTTTGCCTTACCTAATTATGTTGTGCAAGTTTATGATATGACCTACTAAGTACTAGAGTAGGTGGCATACGACCACGGCTATCACCTATAAACCACAATATTTTTTTATTAAATATACATTTAAATATATAATTATATGTCATATCTTCGTATAAATTTCGTGGACTATAGATATTAAATTGTTTGTAGTTAATATTCCAGATTTCTTGTTTCTTACTTTTTAGAGCGCGATATCTCAGTAGTCGGGTGTTAGTTTTTGAACTGGTTTTTATTTTAATTATTTTGGGGTTGAAGGTAAGTTTAACACTTTGGTATGTATTTTTTTTTCTGGATAGAAATGCAGCTCAATTAACAATTAAAACATCACTCGTTAATTAAACAAAATACACTCATCATAATCTTATCTTTGTATGTATGTATGTTTGACCATGCATAACAGGGTAGGAGCCAACATGCAGCCTTGGCAAACACCTCTACGAACGGCTCGCATGTATTGCCGTTAAATACAACAGATCCTTTCATGTCCATATGGAAGGATTTAACGAGGCTCAGAAGTTTTGGCGGGCACCCGATGTTTACAAGTGCAGTGTAAAGGCCCTCTCTGCTAACGGTGTCGAAGGCTTTGTTAAGGTCTACGAACGCCACAAACAGAGGTGTTCTCTGCTCTCTACAGTTTTCCTGAAGTTGGTGAAGTGCAAAGATCATATCTGTTGTGGAACGCTGAAGCTCAGCCCAGTATGCATTAGCAAAGTACCGTGATGTGCGTTGTAATACAGCTTTTGCATTCGCTAAATCGATACGGGACTTTTCGGAAGGGTTAAGGCGATGAGTAAGCGCAGCTTGCCGTTTGGACTCGAGCAGGGGTGTAATGTGTAACACATTACACCCCTGCTCGAGAAACTCGAACACATTATGTGTTCGAGTTTCTCAGCGAACCAGTCCTGGTTTTTGACTTTCTGGTGGCCGAAAGCCGTACCAGCCACATCTGTTAGAAACTTTTTTACTTTGCCCCAGTCTTCCTCTATAGGAGCGTCTACGTCCCAGGTGGCAGTTTCGTCGCGTACCAACTCTTCAAACTTTCGGACAAACTCATCATCTCTGGTTTTGGGAAGATCGATCTTCTTCCTACCGGGCAGTTTGGACGAGTGGATCTTTTTGTGAGTTATAACAACGTGCGAAGCCACCAAGGAGTGATCTGTGTCACAATCAGCGCTATGAAATTTACGCGTGTGTAGGGTCTCGCGGAGGTTTTTCTTTTTGGTTAGGATAAGGTCCAGTTGATGCCAGTGACCAGAACGAGGGTGTTTCCAGGATACTTTGCGATTTGCCTTTGAAGTAGGTATTGGTAACACACAGTAGGTGTTTAGAGCATAGCTCTAATAAACGTTGGCCGTTTTCGTTTAACTTCCCTATACCGCGTGGTTACCTATACAATCAGGCCAAGCTACGTTGTCCTGTCCAACCCTTGTGTTAAAATCGTCCAGATTGTATAAGCGGTCAGATGGTCTTAACCCGCGTAGAGACTGGTCAAGCTGGTCATAAAACTGTGTTTTGGCTTCATCCGTTGAGAATAATGTTGGTGCGTAAGCAGAAATAAGTGTTACGTATCCATGATTCGTATTTAACCGCACCAACATAGTGCGTTTCGATATGCCGCAAGGAGCCTCTATTGATGTTAAGAGATCGTTGCGGATAGCGAAGCCTACACCATGTTCACACACAGCGCTGCTGTCCTTTCCTTTCCAAAATAATGTGTAATGTGTCTCACGCAAGGAACCCTCGTCAGGGAGTCTGGTCTCTTGTAAGGCACAAACAACAATGTTAAGTCTGTTGAGTTCGGCGTCGATAATGGCAGTTTTACGCAGAGCTTGTGCGTCAGTAGAAGGGTAGAAGAGCCTACACAGGTGTCAGGGAGGCCTGTCCTCATAGTACGGACATTCCATGTTACAAATCGCATGGATAAGCGGTGTTGGGAATTGTTTCTATTATGCCTTTTAGTCGCAGGTGTAAAATGTAACGGCGCCGATTGTCCAGTTGAGGCTGGTGCTCTCTACACCCTAAAAGAGCAAACCAGCACCGGGGCGGAACAGTACCTTATTGGTCGGGGGCTGCCCAACTTGGAGCAGGCGGTAACTGATCAGTGGGCCTACGATGGACCCTTCCACTGTCGGAAGCGACCCCTGGCGCCCGCACTTACGCCCATATGTGCGGACTTATAACCGATCACTGCCACTTACCGTGTTGGTATCCGCGTGACGCGGGTGAAGTGTCCTCTCCACAGACACTGCGTTGCCTGGGACGCAATTATGGAAAACGCAGGGCTGCCCAGGACCTGCGCCAACCTCTCGGCCTTCCTGGCTGGATACGGGAAGAGATGGGGTGATGCTATTCTACTCTGCCGGCACCACACGGCTGACCGACCGATTTGAATAATTTTATAATACCACCTGTTCTATTTGGATCGTTTGGTATGTGCTCTTGCTTAGGTATCTGTCCATATGTTTTAGACTCTGTTGAAGTGTCTATTGCATTGACCGTATAGATTTTTGTTCGTAATGCCAAGCGCTCTGACATTTTTTTGTTAAATTGGTCTACATGTTTTAAAGTTGGAAATGATGTACAATTTCATCGTATTTAATTGTGTCGTTTACAATTCTTCTTGTGTATCATATTGCTAATTGCTCAATTGTCAACTTCCCTACTCTGATGCTGTTCAACAGATCAACGAAACTGTTGTCATTTACTTGTCACATATTTTGACCCAATTCACAAAAACTGAACATTCTCCATAAATGTGGTTCAGCTGCATAAATGTCAGGTTGTTTTTAACAATATGCGCCTACACGAGTTGCAGATACGGGTGGTAATTGCATTAAGTCATCAAAGACTAATAGGTTAACCCTTAAAATCGTGTTTCACTTAAGTGACAGGTTGTCAGCTGTCGCCTAATTGTAATACCTTCACATGAACTCCTCGTGTCTTTAGTCGCCTTATACGACACCCGTCGCGTCCCGTTATCCCGTAGTCGCCTCATACGACACCCACGGAAAAGAAATGGGGTGGTGCTATTCTTAGCTGGCATCACACGGCAACTATTTTTTTGAACTGTGCTTATTAAGCCCTTTCATTTGATACCCAACACGACATTACTAGTAGTATAAACTTTTTCAATTCTTAGCTCTAGAGGGCGCCATATGTAATGTATAGTGACATTACATAGCCTATAACCAGCGGACTGTTAAGACGCTTCAAATGATACCTCATTTATCAAATTCTGATAATTTGTTTAGAAGTTAGGACGGAACAAACGTTTTCGTTTCCACATACATACATACATACATACTTACATACATACATACAGGTCAAAATCATAACCCTCCTTTTGCTTTGCCGTAGTCGGGTAAAAAAGTTAAAGATATGAATATGAATAGTAAAATTACTACTAAACTAGTGATTTGTAGCTACGTTTATCTATGTATCACATATTTCTAAATGACGTTCAATGGGGTTCGGACAAAATAGCATTCTAGAGGCGGTTGGGAGAATCTTACGAGGTGATGAACATGCGTGATAATATTCTATGGGTTTTTTTAATGAAAAAATACTGACTAGTTTTTCTTTTGAAATTAAGACTGGTTGTTTAAAGCCGTGTCTCCTGCGCCTGTACATTTTGGCGGGGCCATAGACATTTCTATTGATTATGTTTTCCGCGGCCGATGGAAAGCTAGTTTTGTGTTTCTTCTGCAGAAATAAGTCTTTTGTTTGGAAAAACATGCGCTAGGGAGTCGCCCTAAATTACTGCGTACCTTTTTTTTACCAAAGTGGGTCTCTTAGTTGTCGTCCGTCGCTGCATACTTATGTCAGACGAAAGAAAATTGCGAATTCCAATTTTATGCCCAAACAAATATAACTACGACTCGTTACGGTGATAAACAGTGCGTAACAACAGCGTCTCTCAATGAAAATCCTGCCCGCGCTTAAAAATTTTGTAAGTAAAAAAAATCGTTTGTCAATTTGTTTGACAGAAGCATCTGTAAAAGCACCACAGCCATATTTGTATGGAAATAGGATCGGAAACTCGTAATTTTATTTCGTCTGACAGGCACATGCGTTACCTGCGGACCGTTTAATTATACAGCGATGTGTGGGAGACTACAAGTGGAGGACCCGCCTCAACCCTGTATCATACCTAAAAAACTCACTAATCCGATTGTGATTCTTCCTGTTCATTAATTTTGATCAACTTGTTAAATGAATCTCCATATTTTATGCAGCGCGCAAAAGTTTTGACGTTGAATAATTCTGTTGCTCCCTTTTTAGAATGTTTCACAATTTTATTGCTGTATCGAGTTTTTTTATTTCGCTAGGGTCAACGTACCAGTTCTAAACCAGATTACTGTGAAATACTTTTTTTTGTGATATCAATTTCAATTTATTTATTTAATAATGAACTGATAATAGCCTCAATTCGGGTATTATTTCTCTCAGCTTACCTTAAGACTTGTCAGTTTCCGTCAAATAGATTTAGAAAAGGATAGGACATACTAAAGTCATGTCATGTTTTAAAATATGACGCGTTATCTGTCAAAATTAGGCGGCGATAAAAGCAATGGCGACTTAATTGAGTAGAAATGGCGTACAAAACCTATTGAAATTTTAAACATGACTAAACTTAAATTTCTCTTATTGTTTTTCAACTTATTTTACGAAAAGTGACAGCGCTAATTGAAGGTAAGTTAAGATAAATTATTTCCCAAATTTAGGCAAATTTTTGGAGTCAAACAGATGAGAGACGATCCTCTAAATTTTTGTTAGGCTCGTATCTAAATTTATCCACATTATTACTTCAATGTAATAAATTTATATGATTAAACTTATTTTGTAAGTAAGTTAGAAAAATTGAATCTTAGTACCAGAAACCAACTATCTACGCCGTTTCCTCAGTAATTGATTACAAAATGTGTTATTTAAGAAGCCTTTATTAGAAAAAATACACTCTAATATTATGTTTTTGGTTAACGTTCCCTACGCCTACGCATTTGTACGAGTTGATATTTGTTAGAATAGGTACATGTTCTAGGATTACACGCTTATTTTGATACAATATTACATTACGAAAATTGGATCCCAATTAATAATTACATACATAACGGACATTTACGCCACTTCTGACAAACATTTCAAGGTCATTCAGAAAAATGTGTATCGCTTTAGTGACAGGTTTTCAGCCCATCGCCTAAAATTGCAATACACATGTAACCTTCGAGTCCTTTAGTCGCTTATTACGACACACACGGAAAAGAAATGGGGTGATGCTATTCTAATCCAACACCATATAGAGGACAGTTCGAATTCGTGAGAATGCAAATTCTAAGAAATGAACGTTTATTTATTTATAAAATTTTATTGCACAGAAAGTACAAAAAGCATTCTCTACCGGTCCACCAAAAGATAAACAGAAATAGGTAAGTGGTAGGTGCCCATACAAAATAAAAACGAAATAAGATCCTACGTAATGTTCATTTTGGTGCAAAATAATTTTACATTAATTGAATATAAAATATCGGATCTCATTTAATTATTGTTGGTGGAAAATGTGTATCTGGGCTGGGAGTACAATTCTCGATCCGTAGCGAGCAGACGTGAAAGTGGAATTCTCGTATTGTATGCACCGTCGGCACGTCGCTTCACAACCGGACAGCTGCTGGAAACTCATTTAAACTGGTATTAATGATATTAATATACGTAATGTAAGGAATAGCCCTCGGAATACTGATAGGGCATGCAGATCATCTTCTACCAGGATCATTTTTCAGGTAAAGTAAAAAAATAACTTCCCTTAGTAAACTGATCGTGTATTTGTATAAATGGTAGTTTTTTTCCGTTTCCTGACGTTAAGCTGCTGGAAACTAATTTAAATTGGTATTAATACATACACACAGGGTAAGGCTCATGCTGGTAAGGCTGAGCGTAAAAGGCCGCAAGAAACGGACATTTACGCCACATCTGGCAAATATTTGAGGGTCATTCAGAAAATTGTGTATCGCCATAGTGACAGGTTGTCAGCCCATCGCCTAAAATTACAATACACACCCTCGAGTCCCTTAGTCGTCTCTTACGACTCCCAAGGGAAAGAAACGGGGTGATGCTATTCTAAGCCGGCATCACACGGCATGATATTAATGACTGGTAATAATGATATTAATATACGGAGTGTAAGGGATAGCCTTCTGAAAACTGATAGGGTATGCAGATCATGTAACTAAACAACCTTCTGCTAGGAACATATTTCAGAAAAAGAAAAACAATCTTCTTATAGAGTAAGCTGATCGTGGTTTTGTATGAGAGGTAGTTTTTTCCTCCGTTGTCTGACGTTTATTCCTAGTTTCACAGCCGGCTGCTGGAAACTCATTTAAACTGGTATTCATGATATTAATATACGGAATGTAAGGGATAGCCCTCTCAATACTGATAGGGTGCATGCAGAATATGTAACTAAACAACTTTATCCTAATATACGTCAGGAAACGAATAAAAACGACCTCTTAAACAAAATGAACCTCCCAAACGGCATCTTTGTAAATACATACAAAGATGCCGTTATTTGTATTTTTTTTATATTTGGGGAGAGTTGTTCAGTTTCATGAGAACCTTGACTTGTTTTCAGCTTGTTATACCTTTTTTGTAATGCCGCCGCAGTGAGAGAACGCACGAGTTTATACTTCGTCGAATCGAGTAATCCATCGTAGTCTTTGCTTCGTCGTAGTTCTCTGCTACGTCGTAGTCCTTTGCTATGTCGTAGTCTTTTGCTATGTCGTAGCGAAGGTCGTCGCACATACAGCAAACTAGTCTATTCAATGATTTCAACTGATGTAAAACCATGTATCATATTATATACCTACAAATTCTTTAAATTATGAATGAAGACACGAAGAAAAACGCTGTCAGCAATACCCAATACATTTATCACGCCTACATTCCTTGCGGGGTAAGCAGAACGTAAGTGGCCGTAAAAAATGATTGTAACATAAACGCCACGATGGACATTCAGAAAATTGTGTATCGCCATAGAGAGAGGTTGTCAGACCATAGCCTAATATTGCAATACCCATGTTACCTTTAAGTCCCTTAGTCGACTCTTACGACAACCACGGAATAGATGGGGTGATGTCATTCTAAACGATCACACGGCATGCCCATACAAATCCTACTCAAATATATAATAGCCAACCATAAAACTTGTCTTCCTAGAACTATCTCGCTGTGAACACGCCTCGAGGCGAATGGATCTCGCGCCCGCGGGAAATGTGGTTTATGCACACACTACACAAATAAACTCACTTTTAAGAAACCGGCGCAGTTCCCAACTCGGAAACTTGCTCGCTCAAAGCGGAGCGAGCGAGCGCCCTCCCCGAGCCGGATATAGCCGGGGAGACAATTTCTCGCACTTTTCCAATTGTTTTCATTTCATTGTTCTCGATCCCGCCACGGAGGTGCCTTGCAAGTTAGAGCTGAAGATATTTTTCTTTATGTTCTACTGCCACCGAAAATATTTGAAATACGGGGTAAATCTTCGCGTACTTTGCAGAGTGATTCTACGCATCAGTTTGATGTGCCGGATCATTTTTTATGGTTTGTTTTGAAGAGATGAGAAACTCATTTCATTATTTCGAAACAATATTATTTATTAAAGAAATATATTTTTATCAAGTTTTGAGGACATGACGTCACAATTTTGGGTAGTGTTAAAGTTCAGTTGGAGTTTGTGCAGAAAGAGAATGGGCGTGAGATTTAAAGGCGCCTATGTCCTCTTAGTATAAGAAATGGGATTTGAGGTCGCCTCTGTGTATAAGAAATGTCATAGCAACCTTATTATAACATGTTAGTTTTGTGCCCATTCACATTCTGCAAAGACTTAGAACGATAATTTTTTTATTTTAATTTTATGGTAAAATCAGTTAGTCATATCCAACTTATGAGGCGTCATACAAAAGTCATCAAGGGTAAAGATATTTTGTTAATTATTTTAGTATTTAAACGCTTTCTTACTAATCTAATGAGTATTCTTGCAATTGTTTTGCGCGTGCCTGATCAGAACAAATTTAACTATAAAAAAGAAAGAGTTATTATTTTTATACTATGTACCTCTAGTAATAAACAATTTTGAATGCAATTTTAATCACAGAAGTAGTTTCAAACACTCTGTAATCTGTATAGTGTATATGTCGCAGTATTATGGCAGAATTAGAATTTCGGCCGAAATCCTAGAATTTCGGCCAAAAGCCGGATTATGGCAAAATTGTAGACTACATTCGACCATCGTCCTAAGCAGATCCAGGATTTCGGTCATAATCCTAGGATTTTGGTCGAAATCCTCGATCTGCTTAGTATTATGGCATTAATCGCGATTCTATGAGCCACAATTCGTCAAAGTAATTCAAGGTGCCACAATTTGTCAAAGTGCCACAATAAGTAATAATTAAAAAAAGTCCAACCTAATCTATTAAAGGAATCGATGATGATTAAAGTAAGACCAATCGATAAGAACAACGCTAAATTTGTTATTTTTTGTTTATGTGAAATTATTTTTCTTTCCGAACACACTGATTTATTAAAAAAAAAGAAAAGTGTTTATTTCTATTATTCATAATCTTTATTTAGATACTAGGTGATGCAAATGATAACAGGAGGTTCTGTTTACCTTGTTATATTTTGTAAAAGAGAAGACACCCAAATGTTTATTTTATTACTCATCTAATAATATTATAAACAGTTTCTTATGTGATTATCTAAAACATATTGTTTTTACTACTTGAAAAATCTTTAATGAAAGAAATGATACTTAAAAGTTTATG
Organism: Tuta absoluta; assembly: GCA_027580185.1. Classification (NCBI taxonomy): domain Eukaryota; kingdom Metazoa; phylum Arthropoda; class Insecta; order Lepidoptera; family Gelechiidae; genus Tuta; species Tuta absoluta. The sequence goes on along the minus strand of JAQAHW010000022.1, from coordinate 7,297,182 downwards.
TAAATGACAGAAAAACTAATTATTTAATGTTTGTTATATTAATCATAGTTAGAAGAGGTTAGCACTAAAATGTTTATGAAAAATGGTTAATTTTTATATCGAGACTAGATACCTAATAATAATAGTGATTAGTACATTATATCTGGAATCAATAAAAATAAAAGACTGATTTGATTATTATTCATATTTTTTGTGTCATTTATTTTGTTTTATCAAATTTTCTTAAGTTCTTATTTTTCTCTCCAAAAGCATAATAAGAATACAAATTAAAGTAAAGACAAATAGTAATGCATGGCGATAGTCACTATTCCGTATAATGACGGCTTAAAATAGAATCACCCCTATTCTTTCCCGCGGGTACGACACCCAGAAGCGACTAACGGATGGAAGTTTCATGTCTATTACCATTTTATTTTTCTAAAGTCATTCACGTTTTATCTAAAATAGCCCTTCAAATTGTTTATGGCCATTAAAACTCTGCATACTCCGCAAGTATTTATGTATGTATGTGTATAGTCACTTCTTCTTCTTCTTTCGTGTCGATGACTCAAATGTATTTCGACCAGAAATTTGCCACGGCTACGGCGCTGTCGGTGGCGTCATACAAGTCTGACAAGGTGCAGGTATTAGGGCACTGACTGCAAGGCATCAAGTGTGGCATAGTCTGTAAGGCACCACAGTCGCAAGATGGGTTAGAGCTATATCCCCACTTATTTAGATTAAACCTGCAGCGGCCAACTTGTGTTCGCAGCCGATTTAGAGTTTTCCAGGTTGACCATGGAAGTTTGTGACCTTTTCGGAGCTCTTCAGCGGGTTTAATGTAGTCAGGGGGAGGGGGATACTTCTGGATTGTCTACATCTGGCAAAACTGACTTCAGGAAGCTATTCCGACTTTTCAATCTGGAACTACACTCTTTTGTGTTGAACAGTGGGTGCCTTGTGTCAGTTTGCTGTTTTTCTTTTTCTATGCAACACGCTACCTCTCTTCGTACCTAAGGTGGAGCTATACCTGCCATATATAGGAGATTGACTGGTGTTGGTTTGAGGCAGCCTGTTATTATCCTGCAGGTCTCATTCAAGGCAACATCATCTTGTTTAGCGTGGGCGGATCTGTGCCACACCGGACATGCGAACTCTCCCGCTGAAAAACTGAGTGCTAGACCCGACGTACGCAGGACTTGCGGAGAGGCGCCCCAGGATGTAGATGTCAACTTCCGTAGCAGGTTGTTGCGGGTATCTACTTTAAGTTTAGTTTTCATACAGTGGCTCTTCCCCCAAATAGACCGGATGGTAACTGTGCTGGATGTCGACACCACACCATGATATTTTCTTATAGTCACTACAAAATTTATAAAAAGTGTTCTGAAGCCTTCGTTTTACCATATTACTACGTAGATCCAGGATTACGGTCAAAATCCTAGGATTATGGCCGAAATCCTAGATCTACTTAGGACGATGGTCTAATGAAGTCTACAATTTTACCATAATCCGGCTTTTGTCCAAAATCCTAGGATTTCGGCCGAAATCCTAATTCTGCCATAATACTGCGACATATACAAACTAAGGTATTTACGACGGAAAGTTGACATGGATGCGTAGGGTCGCGGTGCTATCTTCGATACCTCTAGCGGGCAGGGTGAATGAGACACGCAGCTGAGGCCCTTTTACAATATTTTTTAGATATACTCCCTCCCACATTAAATGTGTTTTGTCCTTGTATATTAAAAAATACACATATACATACACATATTACGCTTATTATCCCTTGCGGGGTAAGCAAAGCGTAAACGGCCGCAAAAACGTACATTTACGCTACGTCTGACATATAAATGAGGGTCATTCGGAAAATTGTGTATCGCCATAGTGACAGGTTGTCAGCCCATCGCCTAAAATGCAATACACACCCTCAAGTCCCTGAGTCGCCTCTTACGACTCCCACGGGAAAGAAATGGGGTGATGCTATTCTAAGCCGGCATCACACGGAAAAGTCACATTAAATATGTGTGTGTATGTACGTAAGTTTACATATTGACCAAGAAGTAAACCTGTTTAACCCTGTATTCAGGTTCATCATCATCTGTTGACTGTTGTAGAGATGTCAACTGCTACTGACATTGCAACAACTGACTGGACTGCCGTGTTATGCCGGCTTAGAATAGCATCACCCCATTTCTTTCCCTTGGGAGTCGTAAGAGGCGACTAAGGGACTCGAGGGTGTCTGACAACCTGTCACTATGGCGATACACGATTTTCTCGGGCGTGATATGTGTATGTATGTATGTGTGCAGGCCCGCGGTTTTGGGCCGACCTCATTAAACAGCTATTTGCAACTCCGACAAGGTCGTCACAGGGGGCGAAGTTACTAAATGTACCATGTACTTATGTATATAAATAAATATCAAGTCACACAGTGGCATCAAGCCCCAAATTAGGCAAAGCTTGTACTATGGGAACTAAATAACAGATATGAATGCTTATATACTCGTATGTAGAATAAGGAGGAAACAAAGAAATAACAATGAAAAACGGCCTAAACACACGGTTTAAACATCAGAATTACACTAAATAAGGATGAAACTGCATCAGTTCCGCTGTAGAAAAGGATACTATTGAGTAGTTTTGAGTAGGTAGTTATCAAAATGGTATAAAGTTGCAATATTTTTAGTTGGAGTACGCAAGCGGTCCAGCGGTGCGTGTTTCCGCTTGCGAGTGACCGACTCGCGCGAAAATTTACAACTCTCCAATTTTTCTCCAACTGTATTTCAGTTTTCCATTTCGACTTTATGTCGGAATTCAGTCCAAATATTTCACACATTTGTAAACTGAATATACAGTTTTTTTATTTGTAAATTGATAATAGCAAATTAAAACACAATGAATTATGTTTTTTGACATTTATGTGATCGTCCCTACAAAAAAAGAGAATGTTAGGCTATAAAATGAAGTATGTCCATCGCCCTATATCTGTACCGCTATTGCCACTGGCTGTTCACATGTCTAATAATAATCAATACCTATTTTTATACCTCGGACATTTAAAAAACAACTTTTATTACGATACCACTTATAAAAACACATAAAATTGCTTGTTCGACACTTGGTTCGAAAACGTGTTAATTATTATATCGAACAGTTGTAATTCCACGATTTTGCTGGTGGCCCCAAACATGAGCATTATCTAAGGAATGACCCTGTATTTAGAGGACACAAAAAAACCAATCGGTAGATACATCTGGATTCCCACAAAGCATATTTGCCGGTTTAAGGAGAATTCCCTAAAGGGAAACATTAGCGAAACTAGCGCCACTTAGTTTTTGCTACTGCTAGTAGTAGCAACTCTTCTCAGTGACGTATGTTATAAAACCACAGGCAACAAAGTCTACTGGTGAAATTCTTAGTTCTATAAACATCCAATTTCACCTATAAAATTTTAATTTCACATGTAAAATTGTAACCTGAAGTGTGATTATATCGAGCACTGACCGTTCAGTAAAAATAATTTTCAGTGACTGAACACCCAAGTCATCGGAAATTGAATCATGACACAGCGACAATAAGCAACTATAAAGAAATCAACGACAACTGGTTCGCTTTAGTGGTATGCCAAAAACGCTATGTCTACTTTTAACTATTTGTCACGAATTGCATTGTCTTGAGTTATTCCCTTGTGGTTATGTTTAGCTTGGTTTAGCCAAGTAATTTTTAGGCAGGGCAAAAAAGTTACAAAAAAAGTTGTAGTAAGTAGTTCGGATGCGCCACTGGCGTGACGTGTTCCCTTAATAAAACATTCCCCTCAAACAGAGGAGTAGGGAGGATATTCGTTCGCAATATGTTCTTTATCTGTCTAATTTATTGGAAAGGATCCCATTAATGGGTGCCAGTAGAAAACCTCCGAGTTGTGGCAAACGAACCACTGGAAAGGATAAGGTAAACAATTCGGAATGGTGGAAAAAAAAATCTTATGGTTTGTTTGGAAAATACAGGTCACTTTTAGAAACTAATCCTAATATTAATATTTTTCCAAAGTTTTAAGAACTCCACGTCTAAATTTTTTGTACAAACACATACATATATCACGCCTATAATCCCTTGCGGGGTAAGCAGAGCGTAAACCGCTGTAAAAACGGACAATTACGCCACGTCTGACAAACATTTGAGGGTAATTTGGATGGAATATCGTGTTATCGTGTATCACCATAGTCATCGCCTAAATTTGCAATACACACCCTCGAGTCCCTTAGTCGCTTCTTACGACACCCACGGGAAAAAAATGGGGTGATGCTATTCTAAGCCGGCATCACACATAAATTTTTTGTAAAGTGCAAATTTTTATATGCCTTTGCCTGCTCAAGGAAAAAGTTTATCATAGACAAGACAAAAGTCAGTTACGAACATTTTGTTTTCTTTGTCAAACTATGAAAATTTTTATATATTATTCAGGTTATTATGAGGCGTCATACAAAAATCACCAAGAGTAAAGATATTTTAATAAATATCTGGATATTATTACAGTGTCTTATTATTCTAATAAGCACAGAATAATAACTAGTAACTAGCGTTACAGAAGCTTTACTTCGCAATGGTTTTCAAAGAAATATGTACTCAATCTGATAGACAATATGATTTAATTTAGCTCGCGTTCCAGTCAACCACGTGTTCATTTGCATACCTGCCAAATATTTTTTTGAGGGAATATGAGCCGCGGTCTAGGGTTGCTTACTTCGAGAAACTACTTACGCCATCTAGCGCACAACACGAGCGTTTACTCCTACTTTTGGCGGGCACGCAGCAGGCAGCGACGAGTACGTTCATGTAGTCTAAGACCTAGCAGCATAATTGTATATGCTATACGATTATTGCCGAAGATTTAATTCAATGAAGTAATAAACCTGCAATAGTCCTTGCATCAGGCGGGTGCTGGCTCTGGGTGTACGAGTACTTCTATAGTGCAGACAGAGCAAGTATCCGCTTGATGTACACATCACAACACATTATTTGGTATAAAAAAGGCCTCTGTGCTGTTGGCTTTGGCCCCACACATGCCTCAAAGGACCGGGTCCCTGTGGGCCCGAGATCCGAAAAGAATACCAACATAATAATAATAAAATGTATACTAATGATAATAATATTATAATGTATACTAATTTTTTTCCCGTGGGTGTCGTAAAAGGCGACGACGATCAATTTTACGCGATGGGCTGACAACCTGTCACTATGGCGATTCACAATTTTCTGAATGACCCTAAAATGTTTGTCAGACATTGCGTAAATGTCCGTTTTAGCGGTCGTTTACGCTCTGCCTACCCCGCAAGGGATTATAGGCGTGATTTATGTATGTATGTATGTATGTTTTCGTCTGTCCATCTTGCAAAAAATTGTCGAGAAAGTTGAACAAATAGCGCACGCGTGTGACTTCTTTCGCTTGCCGCAGCCCGCTAGATTAGCCCTTTCGCAGTGGCCGGCGCCTGGAGGTATGTTTTCAATACCTACACGCGGAGTGACACAGGCCTGTAATAAGTAGATATTGTAAACAAAACAAATAGTTCTCGAAATAGATTTGAAGTTTTTCTTTAAAACGGCCATCAGTGGGTGAAAGCATATTTTTTCTAAAGAAGAGTACTTACTAAGGACGAGGCTGCATGGTTTTAGACCTTTGCCTATCCCGAATGGACAAAAATATAAAAAATTCTTTTTTATCGAGTTGTGATTTTTTAAGTGACGAGGGCACTAGTTACGCTTCGGAATTCCTTTTAGCCGTCGGTCCAAGTTGTTGTCTACGAGTATGATTGTTTAGACGGCGCGGCGGCGGTCGTTACACAACCATGTCAGAAGCCAACTAGTAGTAGGCGGTGGAAAAACTCTGGCAACATAGTTTATCGGATCGTTCATCGACTCGTCGTCCCACACGAAAAGACGAAGAATGAAAACAGTAACCTAGCCACATCTAGCTTCGTCATTTATTTACCATGTATCCATTCTACATACAAATGAAAACCGAACGAATACTGAATTTCAAACGCATCCTCTCGTTTAGGCCTAAGTTTATTTAACCGAGCCTTGAGGTTTCTTTGTGAGGTTGAATAAGTCTCTCGTATTTTATTTGTTTGCCTAAATATACAAGATGTTAGGGAATAGGACAAAATATTGTAAATATACTTTTTTGTAAAAATGCATGTGATTGACAGACTAACTTAATATTGAAACCTCGTGGAAACTCAAAACGTTGTACAATGATTGTCTGGTAGGCAGATAACCTTGTAACGGCCGATGTGGCGCAGTGGTTTCGGGTTCGATTCTCAGTGGAGCACTCACATAGTTGATATTTATCACTTTGTGAATATGTGCCCAGTCTGGTTAGGACATTGCAGCTGAACAATCTGACTATCTGAAAAGAAAGATGGTTCCGTGCTTCGGAGGGCACCGTCGGCTCAGGTAGATGTCTATGATAACTTAGACGGCGGTCGTTTACACAACCATGTCAGAGGCCAACTACTAGTAGTAGGTGGCTGAAAATCTGACATCAGGGTGCATCGGGTCGTTGGACGACTCGGTGTCCCACACGAAAATAAGATAACCTTGCTCTACAGTTTTTTTTTCTTAATTTTCCACTGTTATATCCGTTAAATCTCAGTTGGTACAAAATATTATTATACAGGGTGTAAGGGACAGCCCTCCGAATACTGATAGAGTGCATTCAAACCATAAAACTAAACAAGTGCATATAATTTTTTGTTTCAGGAAATGTAACAATTTTTTTGACTTCTTACAGTAAATGCGGTCCGCTGAGTGTGATTTTGTATGGGAGATAGATTTTTTTTTTGTTTCCGGACATATGTTTCTAGGGAGAAGTTGTTCAGTTTCATGGTCTGCATGATCGCTATCATGCAGACATCGCTATGGTTATGATATGTTGTCTTAATAGTAGGTATAACTGTCAACATGTTAATGTAACGATTAACTGACTAAATTTTGTTGCAATACATTGTTACATTGCAGCCATTTTATCCAGAAAACATTGAATAACCCAAGTAATACCTATACTGTACAAAAAATACTTAAATATGGTAAGCAGAATATGATGCGGGTGAATTTTCAAAGCATAAATCAATTTATTTTATATATATTTTTACCAATTTTGCAAAGTTTTGCCATCACTGCGATCGTATTTCAAGAAAAGTGTCAAATAAAAAATATTAAATCCGTTTTGACGACGCCGTAAAAACCGGATTCCAATTAAATCTTCCTACAAAAATATTTATAACTAAGGCGGTTCTTCCACTTGCCGTCTGTCACTGCGTAATTTTACCGCAGCGAGAATTACGAATTTCGATCTTAACGGTGCGTTTACGGATGCGTCTGTCAAACGACTTGACCGCACGTTACGCACCGTTGCCGTATTTGTATGAGAATAAGATCTGAACTCGCAATTTCCTTTCGTCTGTCGGTAAAATACGTAGCGATGGACGATAAGTGGGAAAACCGCCATAGATCTACGGTTTTTAGCGGCGATATTTTTTTATTTATCATTGAGTGTAGTTTCGCATAACCCAGAAAGGGACTAAAATAATATTATTTGAGGAAACTCCCGATATGTTTATATAAGAGATAGCTTTCTGAGAAGGATTTACCAATATCATAGCCAATCCCTTGGGAGGAACTGTATTGAGTTACTTTTTAGGGTTTCGTACTCAAAGGGTCAAAACGGGACCCTAATATTGAGGCTGTCTGTCCGTCTGTCTGCCGCAACGCTGTATATGTTAGACAGGTGAAATTGTCACATACATTTACAGTCACAACAGTCTACTGATGGACATGGGCCTCCCCCATTGGGGGGTATCACCACGCTTGGCAAGTAGATTGGCTAGCGCAGTGCAAAATTTTGCATTCACAGGGAACGCTGCTGCTCATTCCCTGGATGAATTTATCTGTTAGTAGATAGGTAATGCTATTCCAAGCCGGCATCACACGAAAATATGATGTATTTCTTTTGCCAGTTTACCAACAAATAATGAAAATTAAGATTAAATAAATATTAAAAACGAAACGATGAATGACTGGATGGCGAAAACGGGAGATCATGCCCTATGGCGTACGTCCTACGGCCTACGTCCATAGGCTGATGTATGTATGTATGTATGTATGTAAATATTTAAAAACGGGGTTTTTTGCTAGTTCTTTTTTTAATATAAAATAGTTTTTTAATTATTTATGATATAAACGAATGAACAATTTATTTCATGACCCGTGGACATTTGGAAAGTAAATTTCTATACAGGTTGTGTAATTCTGTAAATGTAAGCGCTATAACAAGTAGGCGCCAAGTAGCTTGCTGCGTTCCGTGCTTGCTGGGAGTGCCAGTGCCTTAACAGGCTTCTTCTGGATGAGCTCGCTCCATCTTAGACTCTGTCTCTGTCCTATGACCCAGACTAGAGTCAAGAGCAAACCCATTATTAATTTAAAATATATATATATATATTATATATTTTTTTAATTGGGCTTCCATACCTACAATACATCCAACTTTTGTTATTTTTATGGTAAATGGTATAGAACATTTCGTGCGCGAGTCTGACTCGCACTTGTCCGGTTTTTCAGAGTAGCGTACTGTATTTAAAGAATCTCTAACAAGGTTATACCGAGCTTACTAGAGAACTTGTTCATAACTTTAGTTTCTCATCGAGGTAACTGCTAACAAATGCCTTAAGACTTTACCTGGAATTTTTACTTTATAACCCAAAGAGCTAATCGGCAATTTCATAAGTGAGATCTATTTTTTTCATAGTCCGACCTACGTTTCTTTGGAAAAGTTGTTTCTTATCCCGTCATGATCGGTCACTAGTGAAATTTTACCCTAAATAGTTAACCAAACCTATAGTTGCCGTGTGATGCCGGCTTAGAATGGCATTACCCGGTTTCTTTCCCGTGGGAGGCGACTTAGGGACTCGATGACACTCAGGTTTTTGTTAGACGTGGCGTAAATGTCCGTTTTTTCTGGACGTTTGCGCTCTGCCTACCTAGCAAGGGATTATAGGCGTGATATATGTATGTATAGTTAACCTTACGAAATAATTACGTAGATATAGACGAACGAATAGATTTATATCATTAGGTACATGTTTGAAACTTCTCATGAATTAAATATGATAGATACTATCTTGAACTGTCTTGTTTTAATTGGGTAGTAGAACACTTAAATACTGTGATGGTTTCTCTTTATATTGATTGAATTTTTTTTCATTGTACCGGAATGTATGTTTATTTATTTATTTATTGTGTACTGAAAGATATTACAATCATTTACTTTAATATTCTCGCCAAACTGCAAAAACAGTTTATTGGCAAGATAGCACTCTTAACATACAATTTTATTGTAATATCTATCTTATTTAAATAACTAACCTATGCATGCATGCGTTTACAAATGGTGGTGGCGTAAAGTTACGTGCTGTGTAATTAAATTAACCTGGCCAGCTCCGAGGCAGTGCCTTTATTATTATTATTTTTATCCCGCCCGAGCTGGTTTTCTATTAGGACAATACAAAATTGTTATAAAAAAGGAAATTGCGTTATGCAATTTTACAATGACCGAACATGACGTCAATAAGTGATAATGCTATCCTACATTGAATAAAGTTATTTCATTTTCATTTTCATGTAACGTTACAAACTATGTATTGCCTACTGTACCTACCCTCCTGTACCTACATATTCGTTTGTTCTGCATTTGTGGCAAATAAATGGTCTAATAACCTAATCAAGGACGCTTACAACAAATTTTCCTTCAAACCGCTAAATATTGAGTGATTTGATTACCGACTCGTATCACGTTAACATTATTAAGTATCGCTTATGACGAGACACGGCTCGTAAAGGCTTCCCCTTATTAAACAAGCACAAATTTGCATAAACGAGGGATCCGTTCTTGTCTGCTCGACTACCTTAATCCCTCTTATTTTGAAGCTTCTTTGAAAAGGGTAAAAACTAGAAAGTAGGTCAAGTTTCTTTGGCATAAGTTGTTCAGTTTTATGATAATTTTGACCTCATATTGGTTGTTATACTCATTTTGTTACAATAAGTAGCATTGCAACAAAAACCGTGCTCATTTAATGGATCAATTTATTTTCGTTTATCTAAATGGTTTTATAGAATTGCCGTATGATGCCGGCTTAGAATAGAATCACGCAGTTTCATTCCTGCAGCTGTCTTAAAGGCGACTAAGGGACTCGAGGATTTCATGTGTGTTACAATTTTAGGCGACAGTCTGACAACCTGTCACTATAGTGATAAACGTTTTTCTGAAACTGACCTCAATTATTTGTCAGACGTGGCGTTGCCTACCTACCCCGCAAAGAATAAAGGCGTGATATGTGTATGTATGTAAAAATAGCTGCTACACGTTAGTAGTAGGTAGGTATTAATTACCCTCACAAGCCTGAAGAGCAAGTAATATGCTAAGTTTAATTAAATTGTAAACAGCAATTTAATACAGAAACAATTAAATCAAGTTGAATATCCTGCAGTTTGTTAATTAATTATTCAATTTGGATAACAAGTGCTGAACGTGGGCAGGTAAATAATATTGGAAGCAAGATAATTTTATATCAATTACCTATAATCATACAGGGTGTATACACAGACAGCCCTCCGAATACTGATAGGGTGCGATCAGACCATGAAACTGAACCACTTCCCACGAAAAAAACCTGGAAACGTAATATTTTTCCTTCCAATAGTAAATGCTGTGAGCTGATTGTGATTTTGTATGGGTGGGTAAATATATTTTTTCGTTTCCTGACATGTGTTTCTGTTCAGTTTCGTGGTCTGAATGTAACCTGTCCGGAGGGCTGTACCTTACACCCCGTATACTTAAAATTAAAGTGTAAACTCTATTTCTTATTGGGGTGGTATGGGATTTACCTCCTAGCGGTCCACCCCGGGCAACGGCAACACAGGCTTGCCTGTGGAAAAGTCCGGCTGAACGATCCCACCAAGCGGTGGAAGGCTCTGTAAGGGGCCGCCTGGCTTGCGACCACCATCCCACCGAAGTCTGGCGCCAAGTAGCTTGCTGCGTTCCGTCAGTGTGCCAGGGCCTTTACAGGCTTCTTCTGGGTGAGCTCACTCCATCTTAGACTTTGTCTCTGTCCTATGACCAAGACTAGAGTCAAGAGCAATCCCATCATTAACAAAATATATATATATTGCAGGGCCTTATTTACCACGCCTCGGTCATAATCTACTATTAATGGTAATGGATGAATATTAGATTTGCTAAAATAAATGAGATCTTCCTCATTTCTTCCTGAAGGCGATTCGGAATGCACCCGGCTCGTTAATAATAAGCATAACGCTAAAAGCGCCTAAAAGCTCGTTCTGCGCACGTTCACTTCCAGAGATAATGACCACACAGCCTACTAGACGTCTAATCTGCCAATTTCTTAAATCAAACAGTTCAGTCAACAAACCGATAAGCGGGTCAAGGATAGAGTAATGCATTTATACTGATTGGCCAGTTTTAGGTCGCGTCACCTCATAAATCAACCACCACCTATCATCTTACATCATCTTTTTTTGAATGCGAGAGTCTAATACTATCGTGTAGATTTACGCGACTTACTAGTAGAGAGTTTAGTCTTCTACGTTTCGACTGCTTAAGACAGCCTTCTTCACGGAGACCGATAGATCAGATACCCACCCGTCAGCTATAATTGCCGAACATTGAACAAAAAAACTGATACTTATCGTGCTCGTAAGACACGTTCTACTAAACTTATCCATTCACACATACCCTTAACACTAAAAAAATCAAGTTGTAGAAAGTGTGGTATGAATCCACAACATTTCATTTTACGTTAGATACAAAAAATATATATATCGTTTAGAGTGTTTGGGATGCTTATTACACATATTTTCATAATTTTTTATGCAATTGTTTCTGAAATATTTTGAAAAGATGTAAATACTTCCAAAGTTAGGATTACCCTGAAAAAATCCTTTCCTTATAGTAGAAAAAAAAACATTGAAGAAGACTTCATTTATTCATCTGTCAATGTCAACCAGTTTTTTTTTAATAAAGGTCATAGAGGTGGTAGGTAAATGAATTTTGTTCTCAGCAGCCTAGTTGTTGGAACTAAACTAAAGCACTTTTTAAAATTTAAAATCTCTGATTATAAAACAAAATAAAATAAAAAGAACTTGCCCTTTTTTTAATGATACGTTAAAGTATCTATAAAAAAAAAGTCTTGTTAAAAATTTGAAATGTTGTGGATTCCGTGCACGATTGCAGAAGTTACTATTATATAAATTAAGCTCCTGGTCTACAACCTAGTAACATTAAAGCTCCTAGTAACATTCTGAACGGAGGTCAAGGTACTCATGAATCTGAACAACGTTCCCACTGGCACTTGGGTTGAAATATTTAAAAATAAAACCTCCCATACAAAACTGCCGGTCAGCTGGTTAATTTAGTATAGGAGGTTAAATTTTAAAAAAAAATTGTCCCATGTTTCACGGAGAAAATTGATCAGTTACATGAGAAATTTAACCTTCTTTCGGCTTGTTATATGTATTTGATGTTTTGGCAGGAACTATTATTTTGGAAAAAGTTATTATTTAAGACCACTGTACACTTACATACACATACATACACATATTACGCCTATAATCCCTTGCGGGGTAAGCAGAGCGTAAACGGCCGCAAGAAACGGACATTTATGCCACGTCTGACAAATAATTGAGGGTTATTCGGAAAATTGTGTATCGTCATAGTGACAGGTTGTCAGCCCATCGCCTAAAATTGCAATACACACCCTCGAGTCCCTTTGTCGCCTCTTACGACTCCCACGGGAAAGATATGGGGTGATGCTATTCTAAGCCGGCATCACACGGCAATCGTTTACTATTTCATGGGGAAAATTGATTAGTTCCATGAGAAATTTAATCTCTTTTGGGCGTGTTGGTTTTGTTACTCCTTGTATGTATTTGATTTGGTAGAAACTATTCGCCTTCGTAAAGGTACTATTCCGAACGGAGCGGCCGACGGCCGACGGCCGACAGCATAATGCCGCGGCTCGGTTCGGAACAGCACCTTTATGCTGTCTAGTAGCGTGTGTGGTCGTCGCCGTGAGATGTGAAATCGGCTCATTTCCGAATTGTTTCCAAATTGCCGGAAAGAATATTCCATTACTTCTGTTACGATTATTATGGTTCGAAAATTGCTTAAGGTGCTGTTTCACATGAAAAGTTGGTCCCTATCATTCGCGCTGCGCCAATGAGAAAGAGCCAGTCATTTTGCGCTCAAATTTTTGCGAGATTTAACGGTAAAGGACATGGAAACTACAGAAATACCTTTACAATGTCTAATCAAGCCATTTAAACTAGAAAAAGTATGTATCTAAATTATAGATTATTTAATCATAATAACTGTAAAACTTATAGCATATTTATTCATAATCACTTTAAAACTATGAAAAAGAAGTTACTTTGGATTTTTTCTAGCATGTGATGTTTGTCAAATTGTGTAACTGATAGGTATATGTTATATCCTAGGCAATAACTTATATTGTTTTTAGAATGTTGGGGCTGTTATTGTCTTTAAAACTAGTTTCAAAATCTTGTTACCGCGCTAGGCGGGGCCCTAATTAAAATTCTTTAAAAAGTAACTTAGCCCAAAAAACTGAAAGTGAATGATAGCATTACAAATTGTTCTATGTATTTTTAGCTGAATAATTTTTAATTTAATTGTTGTAGTCTGATTATTGCTGCGTAGGTTTACACCGAGGGGCAGAGATTGGAAGCCAACAGCATAGATCAATCACTGAACTACACATACAAATTCATTTTAGTTCAATGTTGATGGATAATACTTTTAACCGAACTTATTGAATACAAATTTTGCGTTGCTTCCGAAACAATTTTTAGGCAAACCAAAGCTTGAATAATGGGTGATTCTCGTAAAATAGTTGTTGACATTTTATGCGAACGGATGTATCCCAACACACTCCGTTCTTATGGCTGAGGATGAATTTTAAACGTCCATTGTAATTTATAACACCAACTTGGTTTACTTAGCAACATACGAATGTGTAAAGGCACTTACACATCATAAACTGAGGTTATGTCTATTGAACTGAAGTACTACAGTGTTCTAAATGTAAAATTTATTTATAAGAGGTAAACCAGGCCATGAAACTGAACAACAAAACAACATACCTAAGTTAAAATAGGAAAAAATAACTTTACCTCCCATACAAAGTTACCCGGTCGGCTAAAACATTTTGAATGGGAAGTCTAGATTTTTTTACTAATTCGACCTTCGTTCTTTCGGCAAAGTTTCATGGTTAGTCAGTTAGGCTAGTTCACTCTCTAAAATATTTGCAGTTTTTTTTTTCACTTGATGTACGGTGAAATTTTAGCGAAAACTCAAGACGGACGGACATGAAACAACTTTTCCCATGAAACATATGTCGAAACTCGAAATACGACAATAAAAAATGGTAAAAGATCAGCAAATTTGTATGGGAGGTCCAATTTTTATTTCACATTTCGACCCATGTTCATATTCCCTTGCGGGGCAGGGAGAGCGTTAACGGCCGCAAGAAACGGACATTTATGCCACGTCTGACAAATGTATGAGGGTTATTCGGAATATTGTGTATCGCTATAGTGACAGGTTGTCAGCCTATCGCCTAAAATTGCAATACACACCCTCGAGTCCCTTAGTCGCGTCTTACGACTCCCACGGGAAGGAAATGGGGTGATGCTATTCTAAGCCGGCATCACACGGCAATCAGCCATTAGCTATCAGCTTGTCAGCATGAGAATTGTAATACACGTCAAATGCTTAAGTCCCTTGTTCGTCTCTCAGGACACCCACGGTTAGAATTAGGATGATGCTATTCTACGCTGGCATCACGTTGGTAATAATCATTATTATAATTTTCTGTAAAATATTTAGCGATTGTTGCCTACAGTATGAAAAAAAAAACAAATAGGTGTAGAAAAAAATTACAAAGTTATAACTTGGAAATTCTCTTGAGGCTATAGACTAATATTCCTTTTGAAGATCAATATTGACTATTTACCTCAGCTATTTACCCAGACGATCTGCTACGCGAGCGATTACTTGGCTACGAACTACGAAATTCTTTAGGGAGAATTTCGATGTTATTATTTCAATATTTTTATAGCTTTTCGCCGCCCAGTCTATGAAAGTCATAATAGTAGTTTATGCAACTGTCGTATAATGGGGGTCATTAGAATGCGAGTGTCTGTTTATAAGAGTCTGTTTACTCGGCTGCGCCTCGTGTGATAATAGTTTGACACGAGCATTCTAATGCCTAATTATAGCAGTTGCATACACTATTTTATCTACACGCTCAAAAAAAAAACTCAGAATCACTTTTCTAAACGTACGCACCGGCCATTGCAAGGCTCGATACAAGGTCAAATTCAATACGAGAACGTAATATGACTTGATATGATTTTTTGAGAATTCTGTAATTTAGCAGTTGTTTAGATGTGGAGTGACTTACCTAAACAACTGAACAACATCTGAACAACATCTGAACAACAACTGAACAACATCGAAACAAAATCGGAACAACAACTGAACAACATCTGAACAACAACTGAACAACAACGGTACAACAAATAAACAACATCTGAACAACAACTAAACAACATCTCAACAAAAACCTAATAAAACAAACGCAACATTACCATACATCAACAACTGACAGGTGCGGCGGAAGTTGGCAATAAGAGTATTGGCAAAAAAAAACTTCGTTTCATTTCTCAACTTTATCGTATTAAGAGTTTTCTCATTAAGTCATTACGCTTCTGTAATTTATAGTAAACCCTAGTTTTTATAGGCAGAATGCATAAAGTAGGTCATTATGCATCTGTTTTCGAATTCATAATTCGAACATTATGAGACGAGTGTAGATAAAAGTTTTTGTAGTTGGTAAAATCGATGCAAATTCGGAAAAAGCTTTCCAAAATCCCATACTCTATGTGTCAGAGCCAAGTTAATTTTGTATGGGAAGTCTAATTAGTTTCTTTGTACCTGTGTTTCGTGGGGAAATTGTTAAGTTTTATATATTCTTCATTTTGTTGAGGATGTAAAAATATGAGCTGTGAATATGATCATTGGAGCAGTCCATGAAACTGAACAACTTTCCCTGAGGAACATAAGTCGAAATATGAGAAAAGAAAATTGGACCTTTCATACAAATTGACATCCGGTCGGTTGAAACATTTTATTGGGAAATAAAATATTTTTTTTTTGTTTTTTTTTTCATATTTTGACCAATTGTGACAAAGTTGCACAGTTTTATGCGCTGGTTCACCCCTTTTAATATTTGCAGTTTTTTTACACCAATTTATTTGAACAAAAATGTAAATTCATATAGTAAGAAAAAGCAAGTCAGAACATCTTAAATTTTCTTTTGCACTCACTGTTCTGTATAATTTTAACAAATGACTCTTGCACTAAATAAGTAAAATTTATACAGAAAATCTATTTCCGCATTCCCCAACGGCACTATCACAATTTAAACCCATTTGTAACAAACGAGGTCCGCAAAACATTTGTTTTATCTCGCAAAGAGAAAGCCAACAACTGTAAATCACGTCTTTTTTGCTTTAAAGAGTTATCAAGATGTAGGAGCAAAAATTTTTTGGTCCGTCCTAAAATAAAAGTTTGTCGCGACGGTTTTGTTCATTCGTGTAGCCATAAAGTGAGCTGGTAAAGAAATTTCAGTTATCAAAGCTCGATAATGAATCATAGACAATGAGCTGCAAAACGCCATAAAATATATTACGCCTCTATCCCTTGCGTGGAGGCAGAGCGTTAACGGCCGTAAAAATACGGTCGCTATCGCCCTGTCTGACAAATATTTGAGGGCCGTTTCGTAAAACTCGTGTATCAGTATTAGTGACAGGTTATAAGCCTGACGCCTATTATTGTTACACACATGGACATTGGACACACATCTTTAAGTCCCTTAATCGCCTTTTACGACACCCGCAGGAAAGAAATGGGGTGATGTTGTTCTAAGCCGGCATTACACGGCACGCAAAAATAATAAATAAAGACACCATACTAAAGATTTTCTATGGAAGTCGGATGTCTAGCTAACCCCTCTAGATAGTCGTTCAGCAGACGCCTGATAACACACATCATCACTTCACTATCACTTATTTTTAAGAGTGTTTTTCGAAAGTCAATCCCAAATACGATTGAGATATTGAGAATCCTCACCCGTGCCTCTTACACAGTTACAATAATAGTTTAATGCTTAACTTGATGAGGAAAACGTGCATTATAAAGGAAAAATAAACGTGTGCACCAATATATGACAAAAAAAGTCGATATTCGCCAAGCCATGTTTTATTTTCGTGTAGAGGCGGTAGTTTTGCGACACCCCTCGCCTTAAATACCTAATTCCACTTATTTCGTAGCCCGTTTTCAACTTAAGTAATGACTAAAAACCTCTTAAATGTATTTGTATCTTAATGTAGAACCTTAAAAGTAGAACTTTTTAAAGACTGTTTCATTGCTCTTTTTAAATGGAAAAATAAAATGACCCACTGTGATTGTCACGTTATTGTAGACTGATTAGATCACACTAAACATAGTTTTGCATTTATCGTATTAGTTATTTTACAATCTATTGGGTATTGATATTCACACTATCAGACGATATATTTAAAGCAGATTTGTTATTTTTTTGTTTACATTCAATTTATTTACTGAATTAATTGCATTTTGTTTTTACTACATAGACAGCTGTAGGATTCCAAAGTATGAAAGTATGAATAAGGCGGTTTTCCCACTTGTCGACTGACGCTGTATAAGAAATCGCAATTTCCATTCGTCTGACAGACACATGCGTTACACATACACATATCACGCGTATTACCCTTGCGGGGTAGGCAGAGCGTAAATGGCCGCCAAAACGGACATTTACGCCACGTCTGACATATATTTGAGGGTCATTCGGAAAATTGTGTATCGCCATAGTGATAGGTTGTCAGCCTAAAATTGCAATACATACCCTCAAGTCCCTTAGTCGCCTCTTAAGACTTCCTCGGATAGAAATGGGGTGATACTACCGCCAAGACCGCCAAATGAGTATCTCAATCGGCTGCCTATAGTACTAGAATATCAACTTAAAGTTGTATTTCTAGTCTATTCGTTCTATAATTTTGCCAACCAGTTACGTATTTATGGTAAAAGTTCTCAAGCAAAGTTGGGACTTGGGAGAGTTCTAAATTTATAGTTTCCTTGTCTAACTCTTTAGCTGAAAAACAGGAATCACCTACGGTGGTCCTCATACTTTAGCCCAAGGAGTATAGCTATTCATGTTTTAAAAATCAGTATGGATAGTTTTTTATGATTTAAAAATATTAAAGTAGTTTGTGTTTGGCTTATAGTTTATAGCCCATTGGCCGAACCCAATTTATTATTTTGTGTCAGTTAAGGTATACGCAAACATATTTTCGTTTGCAGTGGACAAAAACAATAAACATAGTGCCCCTTTTTAAGTGGTCCACACAAAAATCTATGTTCTAGACAACGTTAACCAGTAACCTAGCAAAAAGAGTTTTATCTTCACTCGTCTCATAATGTTCGAATTATGAATTCGAAAACAGTTGCATAAAGACCTGCTTTACGCATTCTGCCTATATAAACTACGGTTTTATATAAATAACAGAAGCGTAATGACCTAATGACTTAATGAGAAAACTCTTACTACGATAAAGTTTAAATGAAACAAAGTTTTCCTTGCCAATACTCAAATCGCCATCTTCCGCCGCCTGATAGTTGTTGTTGTACGGTAATTTTTCGGATGTTGTTCAGTTGTTTTAATAGGTTTTTGTTCTGTTGTTGTTGATGTTGTTCAGATGTTGTTCAGTTGTTGTTCAGATGTTGTTTAGTTGTTGTTCAGATGTTGAGCAGTTGTTTAGATGTTGTTCAGTTGTTATCCCGATGTTGTTCAGTCGTTGTTCAGTTGTTGTTCCGTTGTTTAGTTATTTGTTGTTCAGACTTTACATCTAAACAACTGTTAGTAAAGAATTTTCTAAAATTAATATCAAGCCATATAACGTTCTCGTATTGAATTCGACCATGTATCGGGCCTTGCAATCGCCGGTGCGGACGTTTGGAAAAGTGTTTAACTGAGTTTATTTTTTGAGAGTGTAGATAAAATAGAGTATGCAACTGCATAAAATTAGGCATTAGAATGCTCGTGTCAATCTATTATCACACTCGGCTACGCATCGTGTGATAAACAGACACTCGCATTCTAATGACCCCCATTATATATCAGTTGCATAAACTACTATTATATTCGAAGAATAAAACTGGTCCTCCCATACTAATTATGCTGACATATTAATGAATTTTTTGGTATTAACATTATAATGCCGTGTGAGGTCGGCTTAGAAATAGCAATACCCCATTTTTTTCGTGAGAGGAGACTAAGGGACTCGAGGGTTTTATGTGTGTTACAATTTTAGGCGACAGGCTGACAACCTCTCACTATAATGACACTCGTTTTTCTGGAACTATCAAATATTTGTCAGACTTTGGTACCTACATGACCTTTTCTTCTGTGTGTATGTATGTGTTTATTTGCGTATTCAAAATGTTTTTCCTTTTATTAATTTTATCTGGCGATATGACGGTTTAAAATTGTACTCATATTTAAATTATTATTTCCAACGTAAGCAACAATACATCGTATTCATGAAAGTAAATACCGAATTCCCATAACAGCAGCGCTAATTTCCGTTGTATACGCTCAAAGGCAAACAGCTCATTCATTAATAAAACCTGCACAAAATATGAACAGTGCTTTTGTTAAGGGAACAATTTTACTAGTTACCAATATCGAAATTTCAAGATGGGAATAAGGAATCACCTACCCCAATGAACATAGGTCAAAACACAAAAACAAACATACCCCCAACACAAAATCTCCGTGCAGAAGATTTGATATAAATATCTTTGTCATATTTCGACCTATGTTCCATGGTGAAAGTTGTTTCTTATCACCAGTCCGACTTGAGATTTCTCTATTTGTCACTAGTAAAATTTTACCTTTTAAAAACTGCGAATAATTCAAGGGGCGAACCATTCCATAATAGTGAATAACTTTCTGAATGGAACATAGATCGAATTTCTTTAAATATGCCTCCTTTTATTTTTTTAAATTTTGACCTATGTTCCTGTGGGGAAGTCGTAGAGTTTAATGGGCTGGTTCACCCCTTAAAATAATTTGCAGGTAATATTTTTACATCCTGGATAAGGCGTAAGTAAAAAAATAAATAAGCGTGAAGCTTTTATAAGGTGTATAAAATATTGGTGAAAATCAATCTTTCATACTGTGAAATTTGTTTATTTATTTATTTAGACAACCAGTTCTAGTTACAATAATAGTTACAGTGATGTAAATTCAACATAAGAATAAAGACATAAATGCACTACATCTAAAGTATGCCACAGCATGCACAAAAATGGTAGTGATAGGTAACAATGAAAGAAAAAAATAATTTTATATAGTGCGAGTATTCTGAGATGAGTATCTGACATAGAACTAAGTTGTTGTAAGACTTTAGTTTCAAAACTAAAGCGAGTATCACCAAACACATCAACAATACAATACAATCTAATGTATTATAGCAATGGCAATAACCCCCAATAAGGGGTAGGCCCATGTCCAGCAATAGACTGTTGTGGCTGTTAAAGTTACTATAATGTTGTGTTATAATAATGTGTCGATCTTACGATTGCCGTGTGATGTCGGCTTAGTATAACATCAGCCCGTGGGTGTCGTAAAAACGCCTGAGGGATAAATTTACCTTACCACGCGTTATTGGCATTAAAATACACTTGCAAAATTGGCGGGCAAGGAATGAGCTCCGGTAGCCCAGATGGAAGAGGCATCGCCACTAGTAATGCGAAAGTCGCAGGTTCAAATCCTGCCCGCACTTGAAAATTTTGCAAGTTTTCAAAAATTGTATACCTACCACGGGAAGTGTTTTAAAATTTGGTATTCAATAAATTTACCTATCCAGGAATGGGCAGTAGCGTTCCTTGTAAAAACATTTTCTAGCACTTCGCTCACCAATTCGCTTGCCAAGCGTGGTGCGTACCCCTCAATAGAGGGAGCCCCGTGTCCAGCTGTGGACTGTTGTGGCTGTTAATGCATGTAGGTATGTATGAACTAACGATCCCTCCCTTTCCGGATGGAGAACTCAACCACTAGACCACAAACTTAGTTTCCCGAAACGAATAAAAACACACAATAGCCTTAAATTAAACGCATTAAGTTGAACCACAGACGATAAAACCATGTTAAGCTACGTATAGATAAGCGTCTGTAGTTACCAATGTAAAGGATATAACTGTACTTGTTTGTCTTACTGTACTGTATGAAGAACCTGATATAGTTAATGAATAAAAATAATAAACTGAAAAAGTGTGTTGGCCGGGGATTTAACCCCGGTCGCACCGCTCTGCCACTGACTACCGGCGCCTCGACCGGACATTTGTAGATGTCGCTTGTACGTCGCTTCAAGACGAGTATCAAGAGGATGAAAATTTTGAAGTGTTCGGTCGAGGCATCGGTAGCTCAGTGACAGGGCGGTGGCACGGTACTCCACAAGTCTCGGTTTCAATTCCCCGGCAAACGAACCAATTTCTGACGAAGAAAACTATTATCATACATGAAAATATAAGTGTGAGTACAAAATAAACCATATACCAATATTCTTCAAATATAAGGGGAGGGATGAAAATCATGTGACAAAAAGAGTATTGAATTTGAATGTGGATGGATGCAGAAGGAGAGGAAGGCCTAAAAAAGTTTGGATGGATTGAATAAAAGATGATATGAAGCAAAAGAGTGTAAGCGAAGATTTGACAGCTGATAGAGATGAATGCAAGAAAAAAAACATGTTGCGCCGACCCCAAATAAATTGGGATAAGGGCAGGCAGATGATAATACCAATACTCTTCAAAATTTTAATGAATAATCAGTTTTAGTTGAACCCTTAAATTAATAACTCGAGTAGTTGCCGATAATTACAGTTCTGACTATCGGACCAGAAATCAATAGCTCATTAATTCTCTCGCTAAAATTGAACAGTGGTTTAGATAGAACTAAAACCTGGAGGGAATTTTGAAATTCAAAGGTTATAATGAAGTCAAAATGATGAGAAGCAGCAATTATACAGGATGAACTTTGATATTGGACGGTGTACCGAAAATTTTGCAGGCATGATCAAATCATGAAATTCAACAAACTTTACTGGGAAATAAAAATAGATTTTCGAGTTTCCAATAGAAAATAAGTCAGTCATCGGGAATTTTAAATGACTGTTCTTAAAAATATCTCGTTACTAACATAGCCACCATAGAAAAAGTTGTTCAGTTTCATGGTCTGATCATGCCTGCAAAGTTTTCGGTACAACGCCCCTTCGCCCCTTACAGCCTTTCCTACAAAATAAATTCCTCATTATATCCTTTTCTTTTACGGCCGATCTGGCGCAGTGGTAGTGCGACTGCCTGCGACCCAAAGGTTCCGGGTTCGATTATCGGTAGGGCGCTCTCAAAGTTAATATTTACCACTTTGTGAATTTGTTCCCTGTCTGGTTAGGACATTAAGAGCTGAATCACCGGATTATCCAAAAAGAAAATTGGTCCTGTTTTGTAAAACTCTGACATCAGTGTTCATCGGGTGGTTGAACGACTCGGTGTCCCACGGGAAAAAGAAGATGATGAATAGCCTTCAAATGTATTATGGTCAAAAGCTGCCGTGTGGTACTAGCTTAGAATAGCATCATCTCATTTCTACCCGTGGGTGTCGTAAAAGGCGACTAAAAGATGCAGGGAATGGGCAGCAGTGTTCCTTCATGTTCATTGCATTAACACCTAACATTGCGTTCGTCAATCCGCCTGCCAAGTATGGTGAGTATGGCAAATACCCCCCAATTGGGAAAAACCCAGGGCCAGCAGTGGACTCTTGTGGAAGAAATTGAAGTATTTCAAAATGTACTATGGTTTTATTTTGCCCTCACAGTGCTATATTGCTTTCATAAATGAAAATAAGAAATTGAATAAATGTCAGCGCCCGCCGGGAATTGAACCCGGGACTGTGAAGTACCATTCCACTGCTCTGCCAACTGAGCTACCGGCACCCCGACGTAAGCCGACGAAATCTTCAACCTCTTGGTACACGTCTCGAAGCGACGACAAGCGTCCCGGGTTCAAGTCCCTTGCGGGCGCTGACATTTTTTCAATTTCTTATTTTCATTTATTTCAAAATATTTTTATGTTCTACATGGTCTATGGTTGGAACAAAGTGCGCAGAACCACTCGTCCACACGGCCCCCGACTTAATGGTGGAAATGGAAAAAGTTTCTGTTTTACAACTTAATAGAATGCGCTTGAAAGCCTGTTTGCTCTGAATTGCTTTATTTTTCGCTTGCTTGAATAAATTAAACGGAAGTTTCGCAAAAAAACGAAGAACAGTGAAGCCTAACCTACTGAGACTACAATCGTCAGTAAATAAAATTATCTCAAATTGAAAAAGTTATGGCCTTTTACTATTAGTTGCAAAACTAACCCGGTAGATGGAGCCGTGCCACGCGTTACAGGCATTAAATACACTTGCAAAATTGACGGGCAAGGAACGAGCTGCGGTAGCCCAGATGGAAGAGGCGTCGCCACTAGTAATGGCGAAAGTCGCAGGTTCAAATCCTGCCCACGCTTAAAAATTTTGCAAGTTTTCAAACATTATATACCTACCCTCGGAAGCGTTCTAAAATTGAGTATTAGGCCTTTTACTAATACGTCACAGATCTTTTAGGGTCTTTAGGGGTATTTAGGGGTTTTTAGGAATGATAGTGAGTGGCTAGGCGGTCGCAGCACAAAAGCGGCCAGACCGTTTGTCGCCAAATTTTACGGTAATGTTTGCAACGAATCAACGCATGAGATGAGTAGGTAAATTTATGATACGCAGTACAATTCGGTATTAATTTTTCTTTGTTAATGCGTGTCCTGGCCGCTTTAGCGCCGCAGGGGCCAAGCCGCGCAATACATTTTGTCCTTTAGCTATAAAATCCTCATTTTAGGTAAATTTCACACTATGACGGACTGACAGACGTGTCTGTTAAACGCATGCGTTACAGTGTGCCATGGAATTAATTTTTTGTATAGTTTTTTTTTTATCCCGCCCGAGCCGGTTTTCTATTAGGACAATACAAAATTGTGATAAAAAAAGAAAATTGCGTTATATGATTTTTTTTAACAATGACCGATCATGACGTCAATAAGTGATATACTATCCTACATTGAATAAAGTTATTTCATTCATTCATTCATATAGAAAGTCGAAACTTTCGTTTGACAGACGGATGCGTCTAAAATACGTACGTCAGTCTATCATCGTGGGAGAACCACGTAAGAGAACTGTCATAATTAGGTTTAAGCCATTTAACGTTTCCATGACTCATTTTGACGACCAAGAGAGGCGCTGACGAAACTTTTAAAGAATAATTTCCACTACCTTCTTACCACAACCCAGGTCTACTTCCGCCTTCATAGCCATAAAAAGGTCACATCATCATATAATTTACACTGTATGGAGATATGAACATAAAATTTTGGATGTCATATTCAAACAATCTGAAGTTACTTGACCACCCAAGTTATTATATTTAACATGGTAGCTCCTATATGTATGACGTGCGATTATGAAAAATTCAGAGGATTTAAATCGAATACCTTTTAAAACTCTTCCCGTGTTAGGTACACGTTAGGTATAATTTAGTAATAATCAAATCTATAAAATTGACTCTATTTTCTACCGCGATGATGCCAATAATGCGTGACATTGCTCCATGTACCGTAGATGGAGCAACTAACCCCGTACATAGAGCCATGCCAGCGTAAAGTATAGGAATCAAGATACACTAAAAAAACCTTTTAATATATGTATGGAAATATATAAGCAATTACCTAACAAATTTAAAAAGATGATGGTAATATATTCAAAAATAAACTTACGAGATGGTTAATGGAGCATTGTTTTTATAGTCTTCAGGAGTTCATACAGTACTTGACATTAAGAAGAGGTTTAGTTAGAGTATTAAAATAAGTTACTTTATTACAATATTTGCACGTCTGCTAGACATACAAATAACATGTACCTACTATTATATTCTATGACATCTGTGACTTGCTATTTCAATGTATTTTTGCAAATACATTATTTTATCTTATCTTTATCTAACATAATTTCGCGGGCAATTGATGAGCCGCGGTAGACAGATGGCAGAGGCGTCACTACTAGTGAAAGCAAAAGTCACAGGTTCAAATCCTGCCCAAGGTAGAAAATTTCGAATAAAATCTATGTAATTTATATTTATTATTTTTTACTAATATTGTATACTCTACCTATTAAATGATCCAGTGGTAAACATAATAATTTGCTTATTATTTTTATTCGCAATAAAGCCATTGCCAGCCACAATTACGGCACTGTGGATACGCAACTAGATGGCCCGTGATGGCCAGACGCTGCCATCTACAAGTGCCTCCCAGTCAGCTTGCCTTAATTGCCCTTTCCCAATTTTGTTTTGATGAAAAGAAAACAACCCTTTACTGAAAAGCCCTTCAAAAACTGATTAACCATCAAAAACAAACCATTTTTTTAATAAACAACACAATCAAAATTAGATACTTTTTTCTTCAATAGAAGGAGTAACAAAATGGGTATAACAAGCCGAATGGAGGTCAAAGTACCTCTACTTATGAAACTGGGGGCCGATAGAGGTAATAACGACTCGACGCGACGGTATTAGACCTATTGCGGCTTGCATCAGTTCGACGCAGAGGCTAGAAGGGAAGGCAAGATAGTAACCACAGATAATCTTTTCTTTTATTATACGTTGAAGGTCAATGTATCAATTGCTTGAAGGTTCTATTTGAAATTCGTATATGCATAAATGTAGACTAGCTGTTACCCGCGGACTAGCCTGCGTGCTCATATTTTATACGAAGGGACCATGGACGTAAAAAAAAGTACGGACAGAATCCGGCTAATAACAAACTGTGTCGCTCAAAGTCGGCCAGTTCTCTGTACGTACAAGTGCACACGCACACATTCACACATTAGTCGGCCATAACGCACGCAAACGTCAACATAAGCGGACAAAAATACCATCGTCCGTCCATAACGAGTCATTCATTACATTATTATTATAATAAATTATGAATATTTTATAAAATATTATGTACAATTTGTGCCATTAGTGGAGCTGGGTACCAACCTTTACTGGTTTTTCTTGTAAACTGTACAAAAGCTAGTTTAAATTGGTGCTTTGTTATATTTATAACTAGCTGTTGCCCGCGACTTCGTACGCATATAGTGTAGTAATTTGTGAGTTAGTCAAGTTCTATGTTGTTTAGTATAGTTTTTATATTTCTCTTTTAAGATGTCTTACAATTTATAATTAAAATAACTTTACTATCAGCTACAAAATTTCTTTATAAACTACATTGGTAGTTTTCCCATCGGGTGATAAAACGTACAAATTTTCAGGAGAACTGACTCGAGAGCAGGCGACATAAAGCTGTCCATGTGAAAAACAGGGAAACCGCAGATCTACGCCTGCGGCTTTCAGCGTCTGTCCTTGCGATTTGTTTATAGTCATCGCAAAGCAGACGCTGACGGGAAATTGGACACGCTTAAATTCGAATGGAAAATTGTTGGGAATGAGTGGTATACGCGGAATTAACACTGTTGAGAGCTCAGCCGAGATTCGCGTTGGGTATAGGTCTCAGAAGCGCGGGATTCCGTGTGGCGCTCGCGGTCAATATTTATACGTGCATCACGCTCTTCACTACTTTCTAGAGACCGTAAAGTAGCAGTGCGGCTACGCTGCGAACTGAGCCGAGATTCGCGTTGGGTGAAGGTCTCAGAAGCGCGAGACTCACTGTGGCGCTCGCGATCGCTGGTCAATCTTATTTCACGCTGCGTAAACGTCTCAGAAGCGCGTGAACGTGGCGTTCGCGATCGCTAGTTAAACGTGATTCACGTTCGACACTGCTTTCTAGTGACCGCAACGTTGCTGTGCGGCTACGCTGCGAGTTCAACCGATATTCACGTTGGGTGTCGGTTTCAGAGGCGCGAGACGCAGCTTGGTGCTCTCGAGCGCTTGCTAGCCGAGCTTCACGGTCATCATCGGTCTCAAGAGAACGTACTGTCCTCTGTATTTTAGCTGCCCTTGAGCTTTGAGATAAATTACTCTTTCTTCTCCTAGGCATTTTATTGGACACTGAATAACGTAGGTAAACTAATTAACACACACAATCAATGTCCGTTTTCAAAGCCAATTATTATAGAAAAATACTAATACATTCCAAGTAAACGACCAACCAGTAAGCAAAATCAAAGTCCGTAAAGAATAGCCAATTTATTTGTATGTATTTTTTATTTGAATTATAAAAAACAATCCAAAACCAATCAGTAAGCAAAATCAGAGTCCGTAAAATTAGCCGTTGTATCGTATTTCAATATTCAATTCACATTCACAATTCAAGATTTCGGTTTTTTAAGATATCGCCGCCAGTCAAAAGCTCTTTATATAATTTTGTAGAAAACATTTCGTTAGCGGGTTTCACAAAACTAACAGCGACATCTATGAAATAATTTTGAACTAATTTTGGTCTTAAATTTTTTGATTAATTATAATTGAGGTTTAAACAGTTTTAGGGTCCCGTTCCTCAAAAGAAAAAACAGAACCTTTATAGAATCATTTTGTTGTCCGTCCGTCCGTCTTATCTCGGTAACCCTTTATCTCGGGAACGCGTAGAGATACCGAGTTGAAATTAAAACTGCACCAGGTAGACCTTGTAAAATATGCTTTGAGCTCTGTGACATATGTCAGAATCATACAATTTTTCTTTTATCCTTTTGACTCTCACTTGGTTTCGTGTCTATCTAGCCATCAGCTGTCATGTCACAGAGCTAAGCTATATTTTAAGAAGTGTAGTTACGAAAAAAAAATCAAATCAATTTTACTAAAACAGTACGAATCACAATTTAATTCCAAGTAAATAATTTGGTGAAATACCTTGGTCGTTCGGTTCGCATGTCAATAGCGCGTTTTACAAAACTAACAGCGACATCTATGATTTTTTTTCGAACCAAATTTTGTACTCGATGAGTTGCTGTGTAATTCCCGTGGGAATGAGAGATTTTTCCGAGATAAAAAGTATCCTAGATGTTGACCCGAGTAATAAGCTACCACGACATAAAATTTTGTAGAAATCCGTCCAGTAGTTTTTGCGTTAAAGAATAACAAACAAACAGACAGACAAACAGACATACAGACAAACAGACAAAAAATTTTTTAGCTGTTGTTTTGAGATCTATATCTTGTACACAATTAGAGGAAAAAATCCTTTTTTTAAACTATTCAATGTACAGACTTTGCTTCGTTACTGTTTTATTATATGTATAGATTATGCTGCTGAAAGTACTTTTTTAACAAAGGAATATATTGATGTTGATCATACAATTCCTTTTTACACGACTGCCCAACCAATTTGCAGTGTGATGCCGGCTTAGAATAGCATCATCCCGTTTCTTTCCCGTTGGAGTCGTAAGAGGCAACTAAGGGACTCAATGGTGTGTATTGCAATTTTAGGCGATGGGGTGACAACCTGTCACTATGGCGATACACAAATTTCCGAATGACCATTAAATATTTGTCACAAGTGGCCCAAATTTAAGTTCTTTGCGGCCGTTTACGCTCTGTCTATCCTGCAAGGGATTATAGGTGAGATATATATATGTGTGTGTGTGTATGAGCACAACCAAAAATAAGATTGTAATGTTTAAACTTTAATGTGTTCATATATGATGTGTGATTCTTCAAAGTGTAGTCTAGGTGCGTAACAAATAAACTTAAGTACTGGCAGAGTTTCTCTTTTTTTAGAATCTTTTTTAATCTGGTGGTTCGGTCCACAATGTTCTAACTAGACTGTAAACAAATTACAAATTACCAAAGTGATAATATCAACTTTATGAGTGTCCCAGTGGTAATCGAACCCGGAACCTTTGCGCCGCAGGCAGTCGTACTACCACTACGCTACAACGGCCGTCCGAACGGGTAGCTGAAATTTATCACTATCATTGAGCAAATCGGCAGAAACTCTACCAGTAATTCAGCTGAAAAGTGATCGTAAAACGTAAGACTATAACTACTGAACAGGACAGGATAAACTGAGGAACTGAGGCATTAGATACAAAGCTAAAAGCTTGAAACTTTTTTAATGCACAACATTCCAGCTTTGCAGTCATGGACACCATAAGAACAGGTAATTACGCGTTTCATTATGTCATCTTATCTTCTTATCTTAATTAGCCTACATCGTCCCACTGCTAGGCAAAGGCCTCCCTCTTCTCTTTTCATCCAGTTCTACTCTGGGCCTCCAAGTGTCAGTCTTTGCTAAAGGCATGTAGCTCGTCTCGCCACCTGCGACGGGGTCTTCCGCGGCGTCGTCTCGGTGTGGGTGGTTTCATTATAAAATTATAAAATAAAATAATAATAATTACACAAAATATTTATACTTTTGGTGCATCGCCACCATTGCTTTTTTATTTAGTTTATTTAAAGATTTTTTAATTTACAGATAGACAGCGCGACAACATGATTTTTTTGTTTGTATATAGTTATTTCGCATCGGCGCGCGCGGCCTCTTCCTGTTGATTGGTTGTCATGGAGACTCGTTTGGTTATTTACGTTTTGGTTGTTACTTTTGGTTCCTAATTTTTTCTTGTAAATATTAAATAAACACCGAATTGTATAAGGCGAAGAACTGGTTTTGATTTACAGTATTTTTCCCCACGCGCTGGCGAAATACCTACCCACTTGTTACTAGAAGGTTAGATTTGTTTTTCTTACTATGCTGATGATCACATATAATTTTAGTTCCTACACAATGTTTATGCTAGATATCTTAGCAAACTCGTCGCTTACTCTATAATCGAACCGCTGTAGAAGTTAATCTGCATGGTTTCCTTATATTTCAGTTTTTGCGAATACTGGCAGAGTTCACTTATTAAGTTTGATGATGGTAGATGGTAACATTCATTAATATACTTTGTTTACATTGTAGCTCAGCTGTCTCCAGGAAACCTTATAATTTGTGTGAAGTATTGCAGTTTTCACACGATTTGCCAGCGCAAATTTTATGACAAATTAAGACCTTGCTTGAAAAAAACTTAGCAGACGAGCAGAAAGAACACTCAGACGCGACAGACTCGAACCTCGAGAAGTCAAGAAAGGATTTTTATGCATTCAATAGTTATGAACTTATGATTGTTCTACTAACATCACCTCAAGATACCCATTTAAGGTTTTACTCGAGGTGTTTTAGATGGCATCTTATTAGGGAGAAACGCTTTAATGGATCAAAATTAATAAAAACAACCAACTTGAAATTCTTTTTGCTTTTCTTTAACATCCGCATATAAACACATAGCCAGCAAGACAAGCGGTCTCTCGTCTCGTTCCTTACATAAAAGAAGGCCGAGTTGATCGACGTACATAGCAGACTACAGTTTTTGATCGTGCAATTTCCCACTCCAACCCCAGACCATATTGTAGTTAATCTGTGCCCCGGAACACAAGTGGGAGAAATGTAGTTTTAATTAAATTGGATGAAATTTTGGTATGTTACAGTATTCAGTCATCTGAACAAAGTTTTATTCATAACGAGTCATGATAATTCAGATAATTTATTTTAATCATTAGGAGTAAATAGGAATACTGATGCAAGTTCTAATAGTAGAGGAGCCTAAGTGGGGATTGCTGGATCCTTTAGATCGACTTCGTCCATTTCCGAACTCGTCCTCTTCCTAAATATA
Source organism: Tuta absoluta (assembly GCA_027580185.1). NCBI lineage: Eukaryota > Metazoa > Arthropoda > Insecta > Lepidoptera > Gelechiidae > Tuta > Tuta absoluta. Next base: position 7,266,235 of record JAQAHW010000022.1, on the reverse strand, counting down.
TTGTAACAGAAGAAAATGCAAGGTTAATGGTGGGTGCAGTGTAGACAACAGCAAAAGAACGAATCAAGCCTAGGTCTTATATCTTCTTTAGGTCTCTATTTTAAAAGCTAAGCTGGTCAGTTCTGCCATGAAATGAGTTGGGCAATTTTTTTTTAACCCGTAGTCCACCTATAGGTTATTTTTTTTTCTTCGCGTAGTTCACCAATAGAGCTGAGCTGGGATTTTTTAAAATAGATCCACCTGGTGGGCCATACCACATTTTTTTCGTTGCGTGGTCCACCAAAAATTTTTAACCGCTATTAACTCAAGTTCTATTGCCTGTAGTCCACCTTCTCAAATTTATGTCGCTGTCTTGTTCAAGTCATGCGCAATAATCAGCGCGCATGCAAAACTAATTTCTTTGTAAAAGTTGTAGGTCTTGAAATTGTAGATGACATCTGTCAAACTTTGAACTAATTTATTTCGTCAACTATGCATGCTTAACTACTAGTTCTTTGAAGAAGTTGTAGGTCTTGCCGAGATGTATATTTTGTAGTCAAACAAAGAACTTATTCATCTCGCTTTGCAATATGTACGAACATATCATGGATAACCCCACCCATTATGTCAGGTTCGATAAGGCAGCAATCCTAGCGAGAGAGAAGAGATTCATTCCTAGGAAAGTACGGGAAGCCTTAGAAATTCAAAAACATCCAAATTTCAACAGAGATACTGGATGGGCACAACAAATTGACAGCTGTCATCTCAAATGTAGATCTTGTCAAGACCTACAACTTTTCCACAGAAATATACATGCATAGTTTCCAAGTTTGAATTAAGACAGCTATCACTAAATTTTGTCATGTATTGCTCTTAATTTTGAATCTTGGCTGATCTTATGTTAAGGTCACTGACGCTCGAGTAAAACCCCATTGAGCATTGTGGGCTCCTCTACAATAATGAAATGACTTATGATTATGAATTGTCTGACGTGACGAATAACACATTTTATTCTGAGTGACTGACATAAATAAAATTGATCAAGGATTGTTAAGTATGATGTAAAGAGTATTTAATAGTCAGTTAAAATGTATGGAAAATCTGTACCTTAGTATCAAGTAATTTAAAGTGATTATTCCGAAAACTGTAAGACTTAGGATGTTGGTCTATTAGGATGTTGGGCAGCTTTACACGTACGCTGACACCACGCGTGCTCTATGCATGTTATACGCCCGCGCAGACCACGCGTTGTACACATGTAGAGCACGCGTTGCATACTAGTAAAGCAAGCATTGTATACAAGTAGAGCTCGCGTTATACACGTGTAGAGAACGCGTTACACACGTATCGAACACGTGTTGTACACTAGTATAATACGCGTCACCAACGTGTTAAGCACGCGTTTCACAAGAATAGAGCGCGCGTAGAAAACGTGTGTGTATCCTATGATAGAACGGACGGACGGTGGAGTAAGCGGGTTCTCGAATGGAAGCCTTGCCGCGGCAAGCGTAGCGTTGGACGACCACCGACCAGATGGACTGATAACTGGATGGAAAAAACGAGAGATCGTGCCCTGTACCTACTCTAGGGGAGTCCTACGTCCAACAGTGGACTGCAATAGGCTAATGAATGTATGTAGAGCACGAGTTATAAACGAATAGTGCACACACCGTACACGAGTACAACCTTCAACTTAGTCGTCTCTTTCAACACCCACGAGAAAAGAAAGGGGTGATGCTATTCTATGCCGTCATCACACGGTAATCATCATCACACGGCAATCATCATCACACGCATGTACGCTCGTTGGTGCATACATTTTAGTTAGTAAAAAATAAACCAACGAGCCTGCATGAAAAGATAAATGAATATAGAGAAGGCAAAAGAAGTATGCAAGGATCGTCGTAAGTGGAAGGAAGTAGACGCTGCCTATCCCTGCGGGAAAGAAGCGTGATTTATGTATGTTACGTAAAATTTATAAAATATCTTCTATAGATAAGTCTGTATTCAATATTTAGCAATCCTACAGTGATGTTTGTTGATACAGTACGAAGCAACTCCAACTATTGACAAACACAAGAAGTACAAAGTTTGATCACGAGATCAAGCATTTATAACACATTTGTTATTGTAATGATATTCATTATAATATTGAATATCAACTATCATAATGTTATCATCATCACTCAGAAAAGTAATCAAAATAATTATTTATAATGTAAATATATGAGGCGTAAAACTGAACCCAAAAAAAAACAGTTGCACATATAATCGAAAATCAACAGTAGCTGATGGCAAGTGGTAATTTTTATATGTACTTTTAGTGTGTCGGTAAAGTTAGCTTACTACTTTTTTAAACGAGTTTATTCTGCTCATGCGGTCTAAAATATCCTACAGATGCATTACCAACCTTAAAAATCTCATAGTTATGGGTAATTTTTTAAAAGTTATCTTAATTAAATGAAACTCGACATCGGCAAGGCACCTATGCTTGAGACTGCTCATGGTCGAGCACAATGACAGAAACTTGGTTGTCATAGCTCGACCGCTTTTCGACACCATAGACAAAATAATCGTAGAAAGGGACAAAAACCCGATGACATTAAGAACTTTGTATGTAAATTACTTGTCATTCTGTTTGACACCTAAATGAAACTCGACCGAATTCCGTCCGAATTCCGACGCCGTAATGCCCGCATGTGTCATTCCATACAAAAACTCGACGCCGTTATACAGCTAAATAGGCCTCCTGAATTACTTTCCCCATGGAACATATTAGGCCGAAATATGAAAACTTGGGACATATTAACCAGCTGATCGACTATTTTGTATGGGTAGTATTTTTTTAAATTATATTTTGACCCATGTTCCAGGGGGAAAGTTGTTCAGTTTCATGAGTATCTTCACCTCCTTTAGGCTTGTTATAGCCTTTTTGTTACTCCCTGTACACATTTCTAGGTAGGTACTTATACTATGTTAGATGTGCAGGTATTTAGAAGACGACCGCTAGCAGGTACATGAGTTTGATTTTCAGTTTCAAAAGAAACGTATTGATCTTTTGTTCGGTTTGTTATTTTGTAATTTTGTAAGAAATCTTCTATGACTTTTTATAGTCCTACTTTTTTGTTTTTTCTCTATTCCTTTTTTTGTAGTTGTTGTTTTTATTTGTGTCACCTGTGTTTTATCTGGTGTTTGTGTAGTAGTTTTGCAAGTAGCATTATCAGCTAACAGCTTTGCGCTAGTTGATTGAACAAATTCTTCAACTGATGGTTTTAATGTAACTTCGTTTTTTTCACTATCAGTATGATGTCCTTGAATATGGTTCCCTAGTATATATTCCATCATTTCTATGCTACTGTTATTATTTACCTCAATTTTATTAGATAAAGAAGCAATCATTTCATTAAATATGTTTTGTAATATTTGTCCATCTTGATTGCCGTCGCGATATCTTTTTCCAGTTGTGTTTTGATAAGTATTATTTATAGATAAAATTGATTCATTTAAAAGAACTGTATTGTTACTCATTAACGCATTCACATTAGTACTTTTTTTGTATGGTACAGTTATTGGTTCAACGGTGGTTGCATTGTCTTCAATCGCAAAATCTAAACTTACACTTAGGTCCAATTCAGTGTCATTTGCCAGCGGACCAAAACTAGTCTCTATAAGATTATCAATAAAATTTTCTAAAGAAAATGCATCGATGTCGTCCGATTTATTTTCAAATTCTTCAAAGTTAGGTTCTTTAGGTTTTTGCAGTCTTGTATCTCGTTTGAAAAATTTTGATGGATAATGTGAGTGAACAGCTTCTAAATTATGAAAATGTTTCTTGTCTCTCTTGCTTTTTTCAACGTACTGTTTTGTATGATAAACAGGCCTTTTAGTCTTAGCGACTTCTATTTTATCAATTTTTATGATATCGGATTTCTTGTTCTTTACCTGATCTCGCAAGTTATATTTAAGATGAACTTTCGGCGACTTTTTGTATTTAAATATAGATTGATAACGATCCTTGAAGGGATCCCTGTGCATTTCCTTGAAAGTATTTAGAAATCCCTCGTTGAATTTGGCAACTGTAAAGTTATAAATGTGAAATACAAGTTAGAAAAAAAATAATTAAATTTTATAGAACAAATCTTTGTCGTAACTTGGATTTCTTTTTGAAACCTGATGTCAGTTCAATAGTTAACTTACTTTGCTTTGCCTCCACCAATTTATAATTTGTCAAACTGTCCAAATAACTACTTTGACCATCTACTAGAAACGACATTGGTTTAGTTTTGTCTAGCTGCAATTGCGACACCTGAGCGGTGCGGTGGTAGGGTTTTGATGGCCTGGTTTCTCTGGATTTCTTGCTTAGTGGGTCAACTTTCTTGAAGCAGCCGTTTGGATAGCAGTAGGTGGGTTGATCAGGGCACATCTGCACGCAAACGCACTCTGGTGGATGGTTGTGAAACTCAGAGAAGATCAGGTTGAAGAAGTTCTCGACTAAGGAGGTGTTGCTTGGTCCAGAGCATATATTGTTAGTTGAAACCTCTTGCTGGAAACTGATATACTTCTGACTGTTCACACCTAAAATCAATACGGCAGAAACTTTTATTTTTATAACTAACAATAAAAATAATCAATAATTATATATAACTTGCTGTTACCCGCGACTTTCTCATTAAAACTATGTGTTAATCCATGTTACTTTCTGAATCTGTGCCATATTCATTACAATCGGTTCAGTCGTTTTTGCGTAAACAAGTAACAAACAAACAAACATACAAACTTTCGTATTTTTAATATAAGTAGGAATGAACAAAAAAATTCAGTCAAAACTTACTGTAAAGAAAGGAGGCTAAAGCAAATAAAAATGTCTTGCACATCTTTTTGGATAACAGGTAGTCTTATTTTCAAATGAATCAGTTGTATTTCAACTGTTAAGTACTCAAAATGAGATAATTATTATTTTCACAGCTAGATTCGTAAGATACCATGAAAAAGATTTTATGACTTAAGTATTCGTAATAATTAAAAGTCTACTTCACATATATTATCGTCTGAAATCACAGACCACTCAATAAGGCACTTCAATCCACAATGCTCAATGAAATACAACCATCCAAAGTGTAAGTACATAGCGTGGGAATAGAACATCTGCGCCCTATGTTATGAAAATATTAGGCTACAAGTCTACAGTTGAAATTCTTAGTATATGGTCTAGCCGGTTAAGGCCCTGATTCACTTGAAAAGTGTGTCCCTTTCTTTTACGCTGCGCCAGAAAGAAACAGACACTCATTATTCACTCAAATTTTCGCGAAGTTTTACGGTTTTTCCGACAAAGAAACTTGAGAAATACCGTTAGAAAGTCTTATTTAAGTATTCTTACAAGAAAAGGTATGTATCTATATTAAAGCAAATTTTTACTATATCATATAAACAATAGACGTATTATTGAAAAAAAACAGATAGAGGTTGTTTTTTTATATCAAGTGATGTTTGTCAAATTTTGTAATTGATAAGTATTTGTGATTTGTTAGATCCTTAACAATAAAATATATATTTTTTTAATGATTTTAATTGTCTTTATAAAACTGGTTTAAAATATTGCTCGCGCTCTATCTTTAATATTCGTGGTGGTAATATTATTATTAATCGTATGGAAGAATATCAAATGTCTTATTTAATAGTTAACCGCCTAGGTAATGAATATCGAATTTGATCCTGTTCAATTGTAGCCTGTAGTTTGATAATATCGGGCATTGATCAATAAGCGGAAACGCAACCGAACAACACGCAATGTTGCATAAAAACTTCGTAAACAATATTAAGAAAACATTTACTATAAAGTTGCCGTGTGATGCCGGCTTAGAATAGCATCACCCCATATCTTTCCCGTGGGAGTCGTAAGAGGCGACTAAGGGACTCGAGGGTGTGTATTGCAATTTTAGGCGATGGGCTGACAACCTGTCACTATAGCGATACACAAAATTCCGAATAACCCTCAAACATTTGTCAGACGTGGTGTAAATGGCCGTTTTTTGCGGCTGTTTAAGCTCTGCCTACCCCGCAAGGGATTCTAGGCGTGATATGTGTTTACTATAAAGAAGTTTTCCTATTATGAAGTGGTTTACATATTTTGTTTGCAATATGGGGAAAATAGATTTTACCTTTTATAATTTTTTTTTATTAATGAAGGGTTTTCTCTTGACTCTAGTCTAGATCATAGGATAGAGACAGAGTCTGAGATGGAGCGAGCTCACCCAGAAGAAGCCAGTTCACTCTTACTTTGAAGATATTAGGGTTGTATGCGTTTGGAAACACAGAATTATATTATGATGCTTAATAAAAATGAGAGTCAATTTTAAACTCAAACCGGCGTCCGCAAAGTACATCAACGTGGCTTAATACGCTGTGCTGACGAAATACTTTTCTCTGCATCGTAAGTCAGAAATGGTTGGCGAGAAAAGTATTTCTTATATAGACGACGTATAGAATGAATAAAACCATACTAAAATCATCAATCTTTTTACTCATATTTCTTGACCATAAGTTTGATGACTCTCCCGTCTCTTGGGAAGTTCAGTCCTGCGTCCGCGAGCTCGTTTAAAGTGGCTTGATGAGCCGTGGAGAAACCAACGCGTGCTGCTGACTTCTGCGAAGCTTCCCCCGTGAACAACGTTGATGTAGCTTTCACGCCCAGCTGACGACACAGTGGTTCTCTGCGAATTTTAAATGGTGTAATAGTAATTTTTACAACAAGAAGGCAAAGGTAATTTTTGCTTCGAGTGCTAATTTTGAATCCCGAGGTAGCGAAGGATACAAAAGTTGTATCCTGAGCTCAGTGAGGGATTCAACAGCAAGAGATGCGAATGAATTTGCTCTCGTGTGGTATACACAAATTTTCACCTTTACCAGTGAAAAAATTATGCCAATGTCAAGTTTGGGAAATGGGCTGTACAGCTCGAATACCTCAGTATAATAGAGTTCAGTGCCTCAGACGAAATAAAAATTCCCGTCAAATATTTTTTATTTTCAAGATTCGTTCAGAAATATTACATAATATGTATCAATATGCAGAAATGTCAGAAATATTTAATATAACAAAACGTGTAAGCGAAAAGAAATAAGTAACTGGAGAGCTATCACCACGCACCGCTGCCATTGTCACGATTAGATCTGATAAAATGAGATGTTTGATATTCAAATCACTTTTCTCCATCGAGTGAATAAAAACGACTTTTGCCCACTGGATTTACGCGGCGAAACAAATCTTTTCAAGCTGGAGAGGTGAAATATTAATTGTTCAAATTATTTGTAAAGGATGAAGATGAACCAACTCATGAAGCTGAACTCGTGGTTTGCCTACAGGTGAGATGGATAACAGACCATAGAGAGCTAGGCCTTGGGAAAGAGGCAGCAACAAAACTTGCAAAATTTTCAAGCGCGCGCAGGTTGAAAATTTTGTAAGTTTTCAAATATTGTAATTAGGTATTACAACGGGAAGTATTTTAAAATTTGGTATTCAAAACGTGTTTATTTTTTTAAATATGTGTTGGTACACAGTACATAGGATGGGGCATATAGTAACATCCAACAGTAAAATTGAAATACCTCATACTAAGAGGTATCCCGCACGTATGTTACGCGATTTTTTGTATTTTCCAAATTAATAAACTCTAAAAGTTGTATGAGAATTTTTTTACTGACAGGCTTAATTCCTTTTTTTATTCATTTCCGTAATGGGACTTTTTAAGTGGTTGTTTCCTTAGCATAATCTTCAGTAATTGTACTTAATAGCGTACAAAAAAAGGAAATAGAATCCCAGTAGAATTTAACTCATACAACTTTATAAGAGCATCTTGAAAACTGCAAAAATCCCAGAACATAGATCGGAGTGATTAAAATACCCCTCAGTGTAACGATTTAAGTTTTGTCTTTGGACGTCACTATTCGGGCACCCAATTTAAAGGCATTGCTTAGGGTAGGCAGGACGTGGAAAATCTTAAGAGCTTTGCCTACTTGACTCGATTGAAGGCTCGCTCCATACAGGCTCACTCGATTACAGAAGTGTATGGAACTCACCTAACCCGCGACCACAATACATGAAACTGTATTGAAACGTCGGGACACAGGTAAATTACTAATATTTACCTAAATACTATCGCGATAGACCTGGTCTAATACTAAAAATGAGTGAAAGTGATCGCGAGTGCTTAAAAAGTTATATGGAACTCACCTAGCCGCCAGCACCCTGGCTCCAATTCCAACTCCTCGGTACTCCCTCCTCACCACCAGGCCCAGGGCGCAGAGCAACTTGTCCACACCGAGATGTTTGAAAGCGTCAACTCTGTCATCGAAGTAGTAAACGACGTTGTACTGGTTTTTCCAACCCTCTCCTTCCTGTAAATTACCAACAAAGCTTCGAAAACTGCTACCAACACAACATAAAGAAAGGCCATTCCAGTAAGTCATAATCGACAGCTCTCATTTTCAAACTAAAATAAATGATACCAAAGAAAAACGGACCCTCTGCCATAGCATTCGCACCAATCTGACAGCTATCAAATATGGCTTATTGCGATTGCTGTAGATTGACTAGATGTAACGGTTGGCTCAGCTGCATAACTGCATATATTTAGGCGGTTTTCCTATCTGACGTCCGTCGCTGCGCATTTATAAGGCACGGTAACGCATCCGTCTGTCAGACGAAAGTTGTTGCGAATTCCGATCGCATTTCTATAGAAATTATTTGACAGACGCATCCGTTACGCACCGTATTACCACGATAGCCGTATTTGTATGGGAATAAGATTCGAGGAGAATTTTCTTTTGTCTGACAGACGCATGCGTTACGGTGCGTTACAATACGCAGTGACGGATGACAAGTGGGAGGACGTCGTCTGACAGATTCACGCGAACTGTTAGAACCGCCATTCCTAATACAAATACATACACATATCAGGCCTATAATCCCATACAGGGTAGGCAGAGTGTAAACGGTCACAAAAGCGGACGTTGACGCCACGTCAGCCAAATATTTGAGGGTCATTCGGAAAATTGTGTATCTCATCGTCTAAAATTGCAATACACACCCTCGAGTCCCTTAGTCGCCTCTTACGACTCCCACGGGAAAGAAATGGGGTGATCCTGTTCTAAGCCGGCATCACACGGCTCATTCCTAATAAGCGGGCCATATGTTTATTTAACATCATGTAAGTAAGTACCTAAGAAAAACTATACATTAAGGCGAGTGTAACCGTCAACGACCTCAACAGTGGCGCCACTTCACAAAATAGAAGATTTCTCTTAAAACAAACAATCTAGCAGAACATCCGTTGCCCAAGTTTTTAGTATTATCCTTAAGTACAATTAGAACCTGCAAACTCAATGAGAAATATTCGCTGCAATTAAAGTTATGGCAATTAATACCAAAAGTGGCCGTTTTAGGTACTTTTTCCCATAACTTTAATTGCAGCGAATATTTCATAAAGTTTGCAGGTTCTAATTTTAATTAAGGATAATACTAAAAACTTGGGCAGCGGTTATTGTAATAGATTGTTTGTATAAAGAGAAATCTTTATTTTTATGAAGTGGCGCCACTGTCGAGGTCGTTGACGGTTACACTCGCCTTAATGTATAGTTTTTCTTAGGTTTGTATAAAGAGAAATCTTTATTTTTGTGAAGTGGCGCCACTGTCGAAGTCGTTGACGGGTACACTCGCCTTAAAAACCGTGCGGCGCGTCGCGTGATGCATGCATTATATCTCACCTTGGCGCTAGTATCGTTATCTTCGTGGCACTGTACTGCGCAGACGTTCAAGGCCACTAGCCGCCTGTCGCCATTCTTCGTGGCGTAGCACGCGAGACTCATCCGCTTCGAGATGTAATCCCGCCAGCACTTGATGAGGCTCTGGACGCTCACTGGGTCCTCTGCAAGACCTGGAATTAACAATAACATGTACAGGGTGTAAGGGACAGCCTACGAGACCTGGAATGAACAAAAACATGTGCACACCCTGTGAGGGATGGCCCTCCGAATACTGATAGTGTGCATGCAGACCATGAACCTAAACAACTTTTCCCTAGAAACATATGACAGGAAAAGACAAAAAAACAGAATGATAGTTGAATGTCGCTGGCATTACAATGGCTAGAGAATCGGGGCCCAATTTGGAGGGCTGTCCCTTATACCCTATATGCGGGGTGTAAGGGACAGTCCTCCGAGAGTGCATGTAGACCATGAAACTAAACAACTTTTCCCTAGCAGCCAATGGCAGGAAACGAAAAATAATAATTTCGACCTCTCATACAAAATCACAATCAGCTGACTGCATTTACGTATGGGAAGTTAAAAAAAAATAACACCCTGCATTGAGACCATGAAATCCATCTTCCCATAAGAATCAGGAAACGTAAAAAAATGACTTCCCATTGATAATGCTATCAGCTTATCGGGATTTTGTATGGGAGGTCGAAATTATTATTTTTCGTTTCCTGACATTGGTTGCTAGGGGAAAATTGTTTAGTTTCATGGTCTACATGCACTCTCGGAGGACTGTCCCTTACACCCCATATATAGGGTATAAGGGACAGCCCTCCAAATCGGGCCCATTTTTCTAGCCATTGTAATGCCAGCGACATTCAACTGTCATTCTGTTGACACTGTGATAATCTATACTTCAAACTGTTAGCAGAATACAAACCTTATACGAAACGATCAAAACTATCCAACTGACACGCTATTGACACACAACTGAGACGATTTTCATTTAGCAGATTGGGTGAATGCACATATACACAAACTGTCGGATTTGTAATATCAGTATGGATTATGATAAATTTCAGCCGGTCTTAAGATTTCGCTATCGGTCACTAGTAAAATTAGACGGCCGATGTGGCGCAATGGTAGTGCGACTGCCTGCTACGCAAAGGTTCCGGGTTCGATTCTCGGTGGGACACTCACAAAGTTGATATTTATCACTCTGTGAATTTGTTGCCAGTCTGGTTAGGACATTGCAGGGTGAACCAACTGATTGTTCGAAAAGAAATGGTTCCGTGCTTCGGAGGGCACGTTAAGCCGTCGGTCCCGGTTGCTGTCTATGATTACTTAGACGGCGGTCGTAACACAACCATGTCAGAGGCCTACTAGTGGTAGTAGGCGGTTGAAAAAACTCTAACATCAGGGTTCATCGGGTCGTTGGACGACTCGGTGTCCCACACGAAAAGAGAGAGAGACTAGTAAAATTTCACCCTACATAGAGAGTCGTAAAATGACTTCCCTATTAAGGAGTGCTAAATACATTATTCAAAAAAAAAACAATTATGTTTACCACTGGTGTTGCATAGTGTTTCATCAGGCAGTTGGTGTTCCACTAGCAGTTTGAGGGCCTCTTCATCATCTTCTGGTGGCAGATCTTGAATCACGTAAAACACACCACTATCTTGCCACTGGTCGTATATCTGAGGACACGAGTTGTCCCATACTCTTTCGAACGGCATTCTGGTAAAACTACAATGAAACTACTGAAACAATGGCATAAAATATTTTAACAAACTACGTATATTGTAAACGTATCTCGTCAGCTCAGTGTGTCACCGGACTGCAACTAATCATCTAAGTATGATAATTTTGTATGTCATTTGGATTTGGAGGTAAATGTAAGCAAATACGTAGATACTCGTACAATTTATTTTTTGATATTACTTATCTTAATCTCTTCCGTCTGTTTGCACGTACATTTTGTTTATCATTGTAGAAATAACTACGCAAAATAAGGTAGGTAGACTGGTAGGTTTAAACAAAATACATTTAAATCGTGGTAGTTTTTCATATTTAATAGCAAAGGCGCGTCTGTCAAGTCGTTTGACACACGCGTCCGTTACGCACCGCATGCGTTACGTTGCGTTAAAAAACGGAACGACACGACGACAAGTGACTGATAGATATCTGTCATCTGTGAGATCCCCGACAATAACAAAACATTTTTATTTACTTTTTAATTTTATGGCTTTAACCGGTTTAAAAATCTTGCTCGCGCGCTAACCCTACCTATACCTACCTAGTAATGTTGTTGCTGCTTTTGTTGGTTTAGTTAGCTAACTCTTCAGTAAGATAAAGATAAAATCTGTTTAGTCACATTCATTTAAATACTTAATTACAGATATCTGAAATGTAGGTACTTATGCGACTAAAAAAGGTCTCCACTCAGCATATGTTACAAGCAGAGTGAGCTGCCTGTAACGCTGGTCTTCGGTAAAGTCAGATGTACACAGCAAAACCGTGATCTTTATAAATGAGTACTATATTTTAATTGAGAGACTTATTATAAGAAATATAAAAAAAATAATAATAGTCTTATAAATATGTCAATTTGTTTCAATAAAAATTTTAGATAAAATTAAAACATAAAACACCAAAATAAAATTTCATATAGAAATAAGTTGCAACTAGCTTAGTTTTTAGCCAAATTAAATTAGAAAAAGGAACTGTTGGTACGACCCAATACGGCTGCAGGGGAACTGTCTTTTGAAAAACAAATGATTTTTTTAAAGTAAATAATGAATTAGAGTTCCTTATAAGCGGTGGCAGATTATTCCTAAATCAAATCAAATCAAATCAATCTATCAAAATTGGCCAGTTATTGTTTCATCATGATCACCCGTATCCGTCCCTTGAAATAGTCTTTATGGGTCCTAAAATACACCAACAAAATACATACATACACATATCACGCCTATTATCCCTTGCGGGGTAGGCATAGCGTAAACGGCCGCAAAAAACGGACATTTACACCACGTTCGACAAATAATTGAGGGTCTTTCGGAAAATTGAGTATCGCCATAGTGATAGGTGGTCAGCCCATCGCCTAAAATTGCAATACACACACACCCTCGAGTCTCTTAGTGGTCTCTTACGACTCCCATAGGAAAAAAATGGAGTGATGCTTTTCTAAGCCGGCATCACACGGCACTGTGTACACTGGTAACAAAATGATCCATTGAATTAAATTATGAAACACATGTATTGCTTCCAATTTGTTGGTAGCAGTATTATCTATTCTTATGGTAGCGTCAGAAAAAGAGGAGTCAGATTCATACTTCTTACAACCGTTTAAAGTACTTATTTGGACTTATTTCATGCATTTTATTACTTTAAAATGTGTCAAATGTTTATTATTTGAGTAAAACCAGTAGATAAGGTTTTTCCAAACCATAATCCAATAAGTAAATGCAATGATTTTTATAACTGAAGGATAAGGACATATATATTACTAGTGTTTCCGCCCGCGGTTCGACTCGCGCAATCTTTTTACGTTCGAAACACCACCGAGACGAGTAACAACCCGACATACCTACTTAAAAATTGCAAATAACTCATATCATGTCAATTCCTTGGCATAATCAAAAGTTTTTAAACACATCACATTTAAATTACATACACAGTATTAATCTCCTTTTTATCCCATTTGGGGCTAAAATTTAAAAAAAATCTGAATTGCATATTTGATAGAGAACTTTACTAAAAGTCTAAAATACCATAAGCACTTATTCAACTTATTGTGCTTCATGATCTTATCACAAATTTTGAAACAGATCACATCAAAAACTAAGAATTTTCATACAAACTTTTAACCCTTTTCACACCCCTTTGAGGGTTAACATTCAATAACTATTCAACTATTTTAGTTTCATGTTTTATCACCAATTGTGAAACAGTTCGCATCTAAGACTACGAAATTTCATACAAAATTTGAACCCATTTTTTCCCCCTTTAGGAGTTAAAAATGTAAATGCTAAAACACGTGTTTTTTATTTATCATGAATTCTTAATCGGGTTGCATTTAAAAACCTCATACATTTTGTTTTTGTTTTTTATTTTCCAGGAAATAAATAGACGGGAACGACAATATTTTTTTTCTATAAAAAAAGGCTTGCAACTAGTTTTTGTTTTAATGTTTAACACAATGCGCAGCCACTTTTTTTTTTGTAAAATAAAGTTATTGCTAGCTTCACTACTTTGTCCCCATAGAATAACCCCGTAACGAGTATGCGTAAGCGAAGTACGCAGATGTAACAGCTGCATCTCAAGCAAATTTTTACAAGGGGCAGTGACATGGCAATGATATTATCGTATTTGTCACGGTGTCTATCAAATTACTATCATACAATACATTTCATAGATAGGGGGTGTCCTATGGGCGCCTTTTACCACAAATGTCATTTTTCAAACCATATTGCTCAGTAGAAAATAGAAGGCATGCAGCAGGACAGTGTTTGATATTAGTAGTTTTTATAATCGTAAAATTTTGAAAAAAATATATGTGCAGTTGAGAATCTAACAGAGTATAAAATTCGCCTTTAGTTACAAAATCAGATAAAATCTCTCGGTTGAAAAATATAACAAAGTTGCCTCAATTTAAAATTTATTTTCAATATTATGTCTAAGATGTTAAACTTATTGACCAAAATTTTACAGTAACCTTTGGATAAATTAATCATGTAGTATATTTCAATATTTCCTTGAGTACGTAGGTTCTTATTTTACTAAAGGATAAAACAAAAAACTTGAGCAACAGACATTCTGATAGATTGTATAAGTAGATTTTTTGTGAAGTGACGCCACTGTCGAGGCCGTTCACGACTACACTCGCCTTAAGTATATGCCACATCATTACAGATAAGTTTAATGCACTGAGTACACTAAGTAAAACAATCAGCAGAGATAATGGTCTAGCTATACTCATTACATTACTCGGACTCATGACTGCAACAACAGTTTATGGCTTTACATAAATTTTAATGTGACCAGCTAAGATAGAAAAAATCTGTTATAATCAGGATTTATCCAGAGAAAGTGTTTTAAATTAATATACTTAGGCTTTGTAAGTATTATATATAATTATTATAGTTACATTTTAATGACTTATTTACCATTCGTCCACTGAACATCCCCATATATTAAACGATTCATTTTTTCTGCAAAATCATACATATGCGCATGTAATCACGCCTCTTTACCAGAGGGGTAGGCAGACTCTACATCTTTCCACTTGCTAAGATCCTGATGCACTTCTTTCGCTTCTTCAAAATGCATCAACCTTTTCATACATGCTCGTCGGTTTAGATTACTCTTAATCTGACCTTTTCATGGGTTTACTTAAAAGTTCACGAACTGTTTTAAATCCTAATTTAAAAATACTACAAAATCCTGGCAAATTATTTGTTTCTAGATATAAGTTTGATTTCTCTCTAGCTAAAGTAAACTCAAACCTGAGCGTACCTATAAGACCTTACAAATATTTAGGGTGCAAAGATAAAAAATCTAATTTATTTTATTATTACTAGCATCAAAAGGTTATCATGACGTTCAAAAGAGTTTGGGATGAATCCTATCCTCTCGTGTACGACGAATGGGATGCTGATGGTGTATCTTATGTGATCCAAGATTTGCCGCCTGAAGACGAAGAAGAAGCTATCAAACTTCTTGTAGAAGACTTTCTACCAGATGAACCTTTATGTTCGTATAGTGGTAAGTTATTTATAATTTTATATTATAAAATATTTTAATATCCTATCGGCGTGATTGGTTTGATATATTACTTAATTAATGATTTATTTTGCTCCTTACAAATAGTGTGACGCTGTGTACAGTCTGTTTAATTTAGCGTTGCTATGCTGGGGTAAGTTAGGTATTAATGACGGTCTATGAATACGCCGCGATGCTCGCCCGCACGCATCGCTCTGGGCATATGTTGTCCCTTTCTCGCTCGCGGGGCGAGGGTGGCGGCGTGCGCGCGGGCCGCCTGGTAGGCGCCAAGCGGTGATTTCTGCACCGCACTATCAGTCACTCAAAACCGTTCGGACGGGAGGGTATCGCGTATTGTGCGGATTTCCCGCCACGCGTTTTGTGATGCCGCGTGTAATGGACGATTCAATTTGAGATCGCGCGTGTTGATGCATCGTATTATTGCGTTTCTCCTGGGTTGTACTGGAATGCCAGGCTTAGTGATTGTTGGATGTCTCGACGTCTTCCACGTGAGCGTCGCGTTGAATAGGCATCAGGTGGCCATATTGGCCCGCGTTTGTACGGCCCAAATTCGGGTTGGGTCACGCGTAATGACTGATATCAAAGTGGAATACGAACAGAAGCTGTGAGTGGTTTGAAGTGAATAACGCGCCAAGGCTGTAGTGGAATGCTGGGTGTCGATATCTTTTCCACCCAGCCCTGTAAGTACCAACGGAATCCCTATTTGATCCATTCCCTGAACTTCCTTTCTCCGTTGGGTATTTTATGCATTTGCGCCGGCACGTTGACTGTAAGTGTTAAACCTAGTTGTTTTAGTATAAAACTGTTTCTTCGTGTTAATGGTGTGTTCCCTTTAGTCATATTTGTTGTACCATTATCATTGTGACTCCTTAGTACGAATTGCGGAATTCGTGGGGTGATATAATTTGGAGGTACTTACTTATAATCTAGTGCTTATACGTGTGACGTAACGCCAGATCGGCAGACGGTATTTACTACAGAATTGAGTTATGTAAAGGTCAGAACACATCATTTGCCAATTTCACTCAACTTAGTTAATTAAGTTAAATAGATTTAGGTTCACGTTTAATTCATAGTATGCGCTGCTATATTGTGCAGCGTATGCTATTTAGCGCTGCGTAACGCGGCCATTGTCTGCCTTCAGTTGAACTCCTGGTATTTTACTAGAAATTTACCTGTCTAAATCGCTTCCACTGCGGGAGTTTAGCTTGGAATTAGACAATTTTTGGTAGCAGAGCGTGGTTCAGAAAACCACTAGATTTAAGATTATTTTAGTATAAGATTTTTAATCTACCTACATAAAAAAAATATATTTATTGTGATTGTAGTGTGTGCCCTGTGTAGAATATCCTATCGGTAGGATCAGGGCCAATCAATTAGTGAATTGCTTGTTATTATCGTTGTGTTTACCCTGTGCGGATATCCTAACGGTAGGATCAGGGCCGATTGTCTATTATTGTTTTTTATTGTAAGGTTCGGTGTTACTTTGGGTTGGTACCATGGCTCCCACAATTAGACAGCTTCAGGCGAAAATTAGAGCGCACCTAATGTGGTTCGCGACTAAGCAGGCGATGGTCGGTCGCGGGGACCGAGAGGACGCACTCATCGCTTGTGCGCAACGGATTGACGAACGGGTCGCGGAGGTGTTGGATTGCCTCACTGGATGCGAGGAGTTATTTGATGGGACGCCTGATGAGGAGGTCAAACTTACGGTCCGGGCGAATGTGACCCAGTGCCTGGAGATAGGGCAGGAGATCCAGCAGGCGGCTGCTGTGATCACCAGGCGTAGGGCTGGGGAGCCGGACCCACCCCATGGTCCGCGGGGACCGGGGGTGCAAGTGCCCCTGCCGGCTGTGGCGATTCCGGTCTTCCACGGGGACTACACGGATTGGACCCGATTCCAGGATCTGTTTGACAGTGTGGTTCATAACCGCACTGACTTGCAGCCGGCATATAAAATGGCACAATTGATGGCCAAGCTGCAAGGTGAGCCCCATGAGCTGGTAAAGCATCTACCAGTCGATGATGCAAGTTACGAGACGGCTCGCGGTTTGCTGATCGAGAGATACAGCAACAAACGTCTCATGATTGACCAACTCCTGGAACAGTGGCTCACCGTGCCGACCATCACACGAGGGACGGACCTCAGGGCCAAGGTCCTCAACCCTGTCTGCGTTGCAGTGAACGCTCTTGAGAGACAGGGGATGCCGGTGTCAGGCTATGATTATATCCTGGTCCACACGTTGTTGCGCCGCCTGCCGAGCGACATGGCCGCTCGTTTTGAACAGTCACACGGAGGTAAGACATCTGATTACCTCCCGACCTTCGAGGAGCTCAAGTCCTTCCTCGAGGCCGAGTGCAGGCGGGTAGATGCCCAATTTGGAGAGTCGCCTCACGCGGAGTCTGCGGCCGCTCGCCGCCCGGAACGGCCGGGTGCACAGGCGCGAGACGGTAAGAGTAGGCCACCCAGGCGATACAATGTCGCTAATTTGGAATCGAGGTGTGCCTACTGCAGAGAGGCGGGGCATCGGGTGACTGCGTGTGAGGAGTTCGCTGCACAGCGGGTGCAGAAACGTCGTGGTGTGGTGCAGCAACGGCGTTGGTGCTTTAGGTGTATGGGGCCGCATCAGGTGCGAGAGTGCCCATCAAGCACCAACTGCAGGTACTGCCAGGGTGCCCACCATCAGCTCCTATGCATGAACCGCAGCGGAGATTACGGAGGCAGAGCTGACGCGGGTCAGCGGACGGAGTCTGCCCTACCTAGACGGGAGCAACGCTCCCCACCCCCTCCAAGGAGGAGTCCTCTTCCACCAGGGTTTCAGGGACGAGGCCAGGGACATCAGCAGGTGATGCCCCCTTCACCACGCGCGAGACAGTCACCACCTCGGCAGCAGGTGCCGGAACAGGGTAGGTGGTCACAGGTCCAAGGTCAGAGGCACCCATCACAAGTACGTGATGCTACGGGCGGGTGCCAACACCAGGGCCAGTACATGCAGTACTCGGCGGGTCTGAACAACATGGTGAGTTCCCATGACCCACGCATGCCTCTCCCCTTGGCTGAGCACCCGCGGCTACAGGCGCATCCACGGTACGCGCGCCTGCCGCAGGGTTACTATAGGCTGCCAGCCATGGCGTACAGGACCAGAGGTCCCTATCAGCAGGAGTGGGACCCACTCGAAGGTGTACGGAGAGAGGGGACCCCCCCGCAGGACGCGGACACTCCGCGCTTAGATTCCTGCTAGGTAATCGCCGCCTACACGCCAGCTTCGGCCCCCAGGCCAATTACGGTATTGTTGCCTACGACAATGATTTGGGTATGGGGATACGGTGGCCGCAGCATACAGGTAAGAGCCTTGTTAGATACAGGGGCTCAGGGTTGTATTGTGTCTAGTAAGCTGGTGAGTAGGCTACGCTTAAATATAAGGCCCACAACGGATGGGGCTGTAGGTATTGGAGGTGTAGATGTGCCTGACGTTCGGGGTCAGGTGAGCTTCGAGTTCACATTAGGTAATACAGGTACAGGGGTCAGCTATCATGCCTCAGCAGTGGTGCTGGATGAAGTGGTAGGGAAACTTCCTCAGGTTCGGTTACCGTCAACGGTACGAGGGTTAACCACAGGCTTAGAGTTAGCTGATCCTGAATTTGATACTCCTGGTACGGTGGACGTTCTCCTCGGGTCAGACGTCCTCGGGAGATTCTGGTGTGGCAGAAAACGAGTACTTCAGCAAACTGGTTTAGTGGCCGTTGATACCACATAATGTTATTTTTGGCCCAGTTTGGAGACCTCAGGACCTACCAGAGGGCGATACGGTTCTCTATGGTAGTGTGTTGTCGGAGGTGCTGCAGAGGTTTTGGGAGTCTGAGGAGCCACCCACAGCGGATAGACGGAAGCCAGAGGATGACGAGTGCGAGCTGTTCTATCAGTACAACACTGCACGAAGTTCGTCAGGTAGGTTTGTTACCAGGCTGCCATTTCTCCCAAACCGCCCCTCCTTAGGTAGTTCGCGACAGATCGCGGAACGGAGACTACTGGCTATGGAGAGAAAGATGAAGCGAGATGCAGCACTTCGGCAGAAGTATATCGAATTCATGAGGGAGTACCTAGAGTTAGGCCACATGTCGGTGTCCAGCATAGATTGGAGGTGTGTCGAGCATTACTATATACCACACCTGGCTGTTTTGAAGTCACCGGAGGCGAAGATACGGGTAGTGTTTGACGGTTCTGCTCCTACATCGAATGGTGTGTCTGTGAACCAGTGTCTGCACGCGGGTCCCAAGTTGAACCGGGACATTGTGGACATCCTCACAGATTTTCGGTTGCACCAAGTAGCGTTCGTCGCAGACGTCAAAATGATGTTTCGCCAAACAATTATACACCCGGATGACCGTCGGTACCAGCTGATTTTGTGGCGTGAGAGCCCTGACGAGCCGATGGTCACTTATGAGCTTAACACGGTAACGTATGGTCTGAAGCCAAGTCCGTTTTTGGCAGTACGCACGCTGCGAGAGTTGGCCGCACAGGAAAGGGTAAGATTCCCTCGAGCCGCAGCAGTACTGGATCGCGACGTCTACGTGGATGACATCTGCACGGGTGCAGATAGCGTGCAACAAGCACTGCTACTACGAGACGAGCTGATCGCGATCATGGAATCAGGAGGTTATGAGTTGCGGAAATGGCTGTCCAGCTGTCCAGAGCTCCTGGCCGGGTTGCCAGGTGAGTTCCAGCAGGACCCGCACCTTTTCGAGAACCCGGACAATCCAAATACGTTGAGCATCCTAGGGGTGCAATATAGGCCAACGCATGATGTCTTTACGTATCAGATCGAGCCAGACCTTTTGCAGAAGACTTGGACGAAGCGTTCGGTATTATCGACGATCGCCAGAACTTTCGATCCTAACGGGTGGATCGCACCGGTGACGTTCATGGCGAAGTGCTTCTTGCAAAGGTTGTGGATAGCAAACTTGGGTTGGGACGACCAGCTCTCCGGAGAGCTGTTGAATGATTGGACCAAGTTTGTGACCACCTTACCAGGGATCGTACGCATCGCCATACCTCACAAATTGCTCCCATCGGTGGGATGTAAGGCTACCCTACATGGGTTTTGTGATGCCTCGGAGCGAGGGTACGCGGCAGCTGTCTATTTGCGGACAGTCAGTTCAACGGGAACTGTAGACGTGCGTCTAGTTATGGCCAAGAGTAAGGTGGCTCCGGTTAGGACAAGATGGACCATTCCAAAGTTGGAATTGGCGGGAGCAGCGCTTCTCACGCGCTTGCTACATTATGTCGCTAGTAATCTACGCGGTACCATCACTTTGGATGAAACGGTGTACGCATGGACCGACAGTAGGATAGTTCTGTGCTGGTTACAGACGTCGGTACATACTCTTGAGGTTTTCGTGGCAAATCGGGTGTCACAGATTAAAGGATCGGAAACTCCGTTGGTATGGAGACACGTACCGGGAGAACAGAACCCAGCGGACTGCGCCTCACGGGGATGTAGGGCCCCTGATTTGGTAGGTCACTCACTGTGGTGGGGACCTCAGTGGCTGACTGAGTCACCTGAGAGATGGCCATACAATGAGTGCGGGTCGCCGCTTGGGCCACCTGATCGAGGTTTGCGAGTGAACGTAGGGCAGATCGTACCTAAGCCTAGTGCGGCTTTCTTGCTGGAACGATACAGCTCCCTCGACAAACTTCTAGGGGTGACAGGTTGGATCAAACGGTTCGTGAACAACTGTAGAAAACCTCAAGCAGAACGGAACTTGGCACCTGTCCTCTCGCCTGCGGAGCGGAATGCGGCTCTAAGTTTATTGGTTAGGGTCGTCCAGGCGGAACATTTTGAGGAAGAGGCCAGGCTGCTCAGGGATGGCCGTGGAAAGCTGAAGGGAGGTCTTGTGCGCCTCAACCCGTTCGTGGACGAGCATGGAATGCTCCGGGTTGGAGGTAGACTTCGGAACGCTAACCTGCCCTTTTCAGCACGGCATCCGCTGTTACTCCCAAAGAAGGGACCTTTGGTAGAACTTATAGTTAGGGATCGTCACCAGAAAAACTCGCATGCGGGCTGCAATGCACTTTTGGCTATTCTGCAGCGCGAGTTTTGGATCTTGTCTGGACGACGTACGGTACGGGGCATTGTGTTTCGGTGCTTGCCTTGCTATCGGTTGAAGGCAGCCACAATGCAACCTCAGATGGGAGACCTCCCACCGGACCGGGTGACGGAAGCCTGGACGTTTGCGGGTGTGGGAACGGACTTTGCGGGGCCTTTTATGGTAAAGGCATCACGCCTTCGCAACGCGAAGTCAATCAAGGCGTATTTGTGCGTGTTTGTGTGCCTAGCAACCAAGGCCGTCCACTTGGAACTCGTGGCCGACCTCACTACGGAGGCTTTCTTAGCAGCTTTAGATAGATTTGTGTCGCGAAGAGGGCGACCAGCGCTGATCAGGTCGGACTGTGGTACCAACTTTAAGGGCGCTGATCGATGTATGAAAGAAATTATAACGTTTTTATCGGAAAACGAGGAAGCTATCGGCACGAGCCTCTCCCGTCAGGGCATTAACTGGGTGTTCGATCCACCAGGATGCCCCCACTGGGGTGGTATATTTGAAGCGGTTGTAAAGTCCGCTAAGACGCATTTGATGCGCGTTATAGGTTTAACGATATTAACCTTTGAGGAGCTAGCGACCGTGTTTTGTAAAATTGAGGCCGTTCTCAATTCACGTCCTTTGTGTCCGCTTAGCTCAGATCCGAATGATCTGGAGGCCCTGACACCAGGGCATTTCTTAATTGGCCGACCACTTAACGCCTTGCCAGAGTACCCCTACACAGAGGTCAGTAGCAATCGTTTGACGCGTTATGAGTTGCTGCAGCAAATGTCTCAGAATTTTTGGAAGCGATGGTCGCTTGAGTATTTGCACATTCTGCAGCAACGCCTTAAGTGGACGGACAGAACTGAACCCCCTCGCATCGGAGATCTCGTTCTGGTTAAGGATGCCAACCTGCCGCCACTGCGATGGCGCAGAGGGCGCATTCTCAACTTGTTCCCAGGTAGTGATGGCACTCCTCGAGTCGCGACAGTTCAGGTAGGGGATTCAGTTCTTAAGCGAGCAATAGCAACGCTATCTCGTCTCCCCAGTAGTGAATAGGCCTAAGGGATTCGGCCTAGGGCGGGTGAATGTTTAATTTAGCGTTGCTATGCTGGGGTAAGTTAGGTATTAATGACGGTCTATGAATACGCCGCGATGCTCGCCCGCACGCATCGCTCTGGGCATATGTTGTCCCTTTCTCGCTCGCGGGGCGAGGGTGGCGGCGTGCGCGCGGGCCGCCTGGTAGGCGCCAAGCGGTGATTTCTGCACCGCACTATCAGTCACTCAAAACCGTTCGGACGGGAGGGTATCGCGTATTGTGCGGATTTCCCGCCACGCGTTTTGTGATGCCGCGTGTAATGGACGATTCAATTTGAGATCGCGCGTGTTGATGCATCGTATTATTGCGTTTCTCCTGGGTTGTACTGGAATGCCAGGCTTAGTGATTGTTGGATGTCTCGACGTCTTCCACGTGAGCGTCGCGTTGAATAGGCATCAGGTGGCCATATTGGCCCGCGTTTGTACGGCCCAAATTCGGGTTGGGTCACGCGTAATGACTGATATCAAAGTGGAATACGAACAGAAGCTGTGAGTGGTTTGAAGTGAATAACGCGCCAAGGCTGTAGTGGAATGCTGGGTGTCGATATCTTTTCCACCCAGCCCTGTAAGTACCAACGGAATCCCTATTTGATCCATTCCCTGAACTTCCTTTCTCCGTTGGGTATTTTATGCATTTGCGCCGGCACGTTGACTGTAAGTGTTAAACCTAGTTGTTTTAGTATAAAACTGTTTCTTCGTGTTAATGGTGTGTTCCCTTTAGTCATATTTGTTGTACCATTATCATTGTGACTCCTTAGTACGAATTGCGGAATTCGTGGGGTGATATAATTTGGAGGTACTTACTTATAATCTAGTGCTTATACGTGTGACGTAACGCCAGATCGGCAGACGGTATTTACTACAGAATTGAGTTATGTAAAGGTCAGAACACATCATTTGCCAATTTCACTCAACTTAGTTAATTAAGTTAAATAGATTTAGGTTCACGTTTAATTCATAGTATGCGCTGCTATATTGTGCAGCGTATGCTATTTAGCGCTGCGTAACGCGGCCATTGTCTGCCTTCAGTTGAACTCCTGGTATTTTACTAGAAATTTACCTGTCTAAATCGCTTCCACTGCGGGAGTTTAGCTTGGAATTAGACACAGTCAGTTGTAGCACATTAAAGTACCAGGGGTAATCCAAAAGAACTGAATTATTTTTATCCCCAGTTAATAAAATTTAAACTTATTCTCATAAAATAAGTCATTTTATACTGATACATATTCATGTCAAGAATAATATATTGCTGAGGACAAAAATAATTTAGTTCTTTTGGAGTACCATGTGCTACAACCTACAACCGACTTTACGTAGAGTTAGCATCCTTTCTAAAGTAAAGTAGATAGGTAGCAAACACCTCCCTGATAGACGGAACACTTCAGTCCTATATTCCTTATGAAAAATCAAGTGCTTTAGTTAGTAGTCATTTGTGAGATGACGTGACCACTGACCAATCAGCATGCACGCATTACCCCACCCACGACACGCATATCCCTTTTTTTTCTTAGAAATGCGTCAATCATCGTCTATGTGGGCTTTGTGGTCGTTAGGTAGGCATTTTATCAGCAGCACGGTTAATAAGAAGACACTATATGGGTTGATAGGCTACTGATTACCGTAGGTATTTGGCCATATTGCCGGAAAGAAAGGTAACAATCTTGAAAAGCTACTCCAATTGACAAAGTAGACGGTAAAAGACTCGGACACAGCAGCCCGAATCTTTGGTCTGATCAGATCCGCTCAACTTTTGTACCACCGAAGGTAAAACAAGATGGCGTCACTTTGTCCATGTCCAATTTGACGATGTCACGACCCTCATTGAGGATCACTGAATCAAGGAGGAGAAGGCAGAATTTATGTCCAATGCTTGTTATGATTTAACAGGAGTCCATGAAGATCCAGTGAGCCTCAACAGCATCGTACAAGCTTGGCGACTCTTCATCTCGCAGCGGATGAGCCTGGGCTGCTACGCCACCAAGGATGGCCGCAGAACCTTGGTAGCTTGCAACGTGTGTCTAGTTGTATGTGAAGGGGAAAAGAACCAATTGCTTATGGTACGTATGTATGTATGTATGTAATAACTTTATTGCACCAAATAAAAATAAAACATAAAAAAACACAAATAATAGAAAAGGCACAAAGGCGGACTTATCCCACTAAGGGATCTCTCCCAGAAGGGATCTCAACCTTTGAGAAATCCAGAGGACATGGTGTGCGCAGGTAAACTATGGTACGAGGTAGATGCAAAAAAAAAACAAATCGACACTAAATATAGCTGTTAAAGAATAAGTATATGTACATTAATTTCTTTCCGGAATAAGTAATCCGTAAAAGTCTCGGAGAAAAAACGATCATAATAACAGCCTTTCTCAGGGTTTGCCCGATAACATAGCTTCTCAGACATATCCAACATTAAGAAGAACTTGTTTCAATATTTTCTTGAGTTTGCACAACTATTACTCATTACAATAAAACAACTTTAAACGATCGACGACGACAAATCTAAAAAATTACGTCTAACACCTTAGTCTTCCATGACCAAAAACATGACCAAACGTAAAATCCAAATTAAACACAACTTAAATCCGTTCAAAATTGTTTTATTGTGATATTAATGTTTTGTTTTTTCACAACTGTTACCTGGTGAAAATTTTACGTCATTGACTGATCGTGATCATGCCTGTTTTTTGGTATAACTTTTAAATATGTTTTGTAGGAAGGCGAGGGCTGGGTAAATGTTTACAATGTGTGCAAATACTTCGACGAGAGATTGGATGCCTTCAAATACTTGGGTTTGGACAAACTCCTGTATGCTTTGGGGCTGATCGTAAGGAGGGACTACCGAAGCGCCAGACTTGGGGCCAGGGTGCTGGCTGCCAGGTATTTATTAATATTATTATTTAAAAAGTAGGGGTTGGTCCTGAGAGACCAACAGCCACTGCGACCTCTGCAGATCTATTGTAGCTAGCCCTTTCTTTTTAAATTACCTCATCCAGTCGGGCCAACCTAAGGAAGGCCACGACTTGTTTGGGGTTAAGAGACTGGACCTCTTTCGGGGACAACAAGGGGCCACCCGTAGTCCGGCTCCTAGTTTGCACAAGTGCATCACACTCACAGAGTACATGAAGCGGTGTTTCATCGTCCTCAGCACAGAATCTACAGTATTGGAATTGAGTCAGCCCCATTCTGCAGAGATGTTTGTTGAGATTACAATGGCCAGTGGCTGCCAGGTAAGTTTTACCTTCAAGTTGTGAATGTCCAGGAATTGATTGCTGTCTTTCTTATAAGATCGGAACTCTTCTGATATTAATGGATATCGGCGTCGCAGCAGCTCTGCTGGCCTGCGCATAGATCAATCCCAACATTTGAGATCTTCTTCTTTTCGTATGGGACACCGAGTCGTCCAACGACCCGATGAACCCTGGTGTCAGAGTTTTTCAACCGCCTGCTACTAGAAGTAGGCCTCTGACATGGTTTTGTAACGACTGCCGTCTATCATAGACAGCAACCGGGACCGACGACTTAACGTGCCCTCCAAAGCACGAAACCATCTTTCTTTTCGGATAATCAGGTGGTTCAGTCTGCAATGTCCTAACCAGACTTGGAACAAATTCACAAGGTAAAAAATATCAACTTTGTAGTGCCCTACCGAGAATCGAACCCGGAACCTTTGCGTCGCAGGCAGTCGCACTGCTACTGCGCCACATCAGCCATCCAACATTTGAGATTAGATTGCATATCAGCAAATCTTTGATTGCATATCAAACAATCCGAAAATTGCGACTGACTACACGCTGCACAGGTGTGTTTCGTTTCGATGCATAATCCATCCCACGGCATCTAGTTTTAACCAGTTCCAAGCGAATGACACAGGTTCCTATATTTTTTTGACGATGCTTACCACAACCACAGAATAATAACTAGTAACTAGCGTTACAGAAGCTTTACTTCGCAATGGTTTTCAAAGAAATATGTACTCAATCTGATAGACAATATGATTTAATTTAGCTCGCGTTCCAGTCAACCAGGTGTTCATTTACATACCTGTCAAATATTTTTTTGAGGGAATATGAGCCGCGGTCTAGGGTTGCTTACTTCGAGAAACTACTTACGCCATCTAGCGCACAACACGAGCGTTTACTCCTACTTTTGGCAAGCATGCAGCAGGCAGCGACGAGTACGTTCATGTAGTCTAAGACCTCGCAGCATAATTGTATATGCTATACGATTATTGCCGAAGATTTAATTCAATGAAGTAATAAACCTGCAATAGTCCTTGCATCAGGCGGGTGCTGGCTCTGGGTGTACGAGTACTTCTATAGTGCAGACAGAGCAAGTATCCGCTCGATGTACACATCACAACACATTATTTGGTATAAAAAAGGCCTCTGTCATAGAGTAGAAATCACATAGAGATGACACTCCCGCTCCAGACGCGCTCAAGGTCAATCCGTCTGGCTGTCTCTTAGAGAACAATTCAGTCGGGAGTGCACTTTGCCGCGGAAACGTTCGTCGTGCGGGTCGAATTTTAATTTTTTGTGAAAAATTTTGCAATGCAAGGTGTTGTTTTCATAGGGAGAACGCGTTTTACAAAAAGAATGCTATTCTAATCTGGCACCACACGGCGCCATTTTTGCACCTATTAAACCACTGTACGTTCCTTATAGCCTTACTTATAGAGATAGAGATCTTCCTTTGCAGCGATTGGTCGCACTTATCTGTTCCAAAGCTGTGTGATTGGTTACGTATGCCCCCACACCCCACCCCACTCCGACACGGCAGGGCGGGGCGAGTCGGCCCGCTTGGCTTCATTGGCGATTTTTCTTTCGCAGTGAGCGTTCGCGCTCAGAAAATAATTTTTTAAATTTCGATAAAGTTTTAAATTTTAAACTTTGAAAAAATTATTTTCTTACAATTTTAACGGTTTTGCACCGTTCGTTTTTTAAATTAATAAATTTAGTGATTTAATTGTTCCTATTTAAATAAATTTTAAAATCAGTGTGTATAAACTGGGTAAGTCCTTTATATTTTATTATGCATGTGGCAAATCAAATTTCTGAAGGCGGTTTTCCGTCGGACACAACTTTGCAATTTCTTACAATTTTAATAAATTATTATTGAAATCTGTCAAGACCGTTTACGAATAAATAAATTGTTCCTGGCGATCCGAATTCTGTGAACAAAATAGTTAATAATTTATGGGAATTATTTGTCAAGAATAATGATCCCAAATAAATAAGCAAAGTGTGTTATAGAAATTTGGTTGCTATCGAAGTTTTAGTTACCCGGATTTAACAATAGTGAATTTTTTTTACGAAAAGTTTTTAATCCGGAAGTAATTAATTCGTTCGATTCTTTACGAACGATCAAATGAAAATCCAATAATCATAGTGCACTTCGCACAAGCTTTGAGTGGCATTATTTTAAGATTTTCAATATAAATGTTCATCCCTCGCAGGTTTTTAAACTAGTTACCTTGAACTGATAGGTTGATTCCTCGAGAGAAGTAATACCTTTTTTCTATTTATAGGTTACTATCCCGTCGAACTAGTTTCTATATATCCCCCGTGCACGTTTTTCATTAATGTGCATGATTGATTTATGGATTTTCATTTGTGAATGATTATTTTATTTTTACACGTGTTTTTGTAAATTGTTATTTGGACATAAATACATTTTTATGTCGTTTACTGGAGCTAGTAATGGTATACAGATGCTCCTTTCACGTAGCAACGTGTTATTCAAGTAACGCATCAAATACGTGATCTGTAGGTATTGTTCGGATACCTTCAAAGTTCTTTAAATAAATAAGTCGAACAGCGACAATTTTTATTTTAAAAGGGGGCCGCCATGACCCTGTGAAATGCTCTTAGTAATAAGAAAGTTTACGGAAGTCCAAGTCCGTAGAACGTCTTATAAAATAGAGTAATAAGAACTCCTCAAGGATCTTTTCGTTGTACCTAGAATAAATTGCAGAAAATATATATTCTAGTTGATTGCGATGATATGAAATGGCAGCACAAGCCAAGCTACATTTCGTCGGTTTTATAAGCTACCTCTGCGCAACGCAAGGTATACCCTATTTTATAACATCATCAGGAGTTCATTAGGCCGTCAGCGCATGACGTGTCCTTAGACTCCTACATCCCCGCGCAGGGGTTGTACCTTTTGATGTCATGCAGAATGCCCTCGCTTGCACTTGCAGGGCCTGAAATTCCGTCCTCGAGCCTTTCGTATACTTGACGAATTAATAAATCGACATGCGATACAAATTCTATGCATTATAGACGGTTTAGATGCAAATATT
Source organism: Tuta absoluta (assembly GCA_027580185.1). Taxonomy (NCBI): domain Eukaryota; kingdom Metazoa; phylum Arthropoda; class Insecta; order Lepidoptera; family Gelechiidae; genus Tuta; species Tuta absoluta. Next base: position 7,237,227 of record JAQAHW010000022.1, on the reverse strand, counting down.
GCCAAAAATACTAACAAATACTAAAAAGTATTTGTGTTGTGGGTTTCGGTACGATATGCAACTCAAAGAACTGGGTCCTCGTGAAGCCAAAGTTTCGAAATGTACCCACCAATATATTTTTAATACCTCGTGCAGAGTCGGCCAGCACCTTTGATAAAACGTTATTGCTTTAAGTATAGGTATTACTTTTGGTACCTACCTACCTTTTTATCAAACTTCCAAAAGTTTTGATGGCATCCGGCACATGCATGATTTGCTTTTGTCTGATCAAAGTAAAGCAGTCTTTCTTTACTTCTATGCTTATTTGTCTTCTAACGTGACAGTGAAATGCCCTCGTTAAATTTTGTCTTATCTGAAAGTACATCGTCCGGTCCACCGCCTGCGATGAGATAAAGCAATTGTAGCGAAGGGTAGTGTGTAGCACTAGTATTGATAGTGAAGCGCGCAGGTTCGAATCCTGCATGTGGTATAAAATTAGCCAAGTTTCCATAATTTTATACCTACCTAACACGGTTAAGGTTAAGTATTAAAATATATTTAAGAAATAAAAGCTTCGAAAGGTGTGTTACAGACTTGAGTACAAGGAGTTTACTGTCTGACACATGTGTTACCTCGAGCGTATTAGAAAATAGAACGCGAGGGGATTCCTAAGATGTTAATTTGAAAATATTTTTACCTTGCACGCGTTCATAAGGTCCCCCTCTTTTAGTTCCATGAGCTTACGCTTTCAAATAACGATAGCTAGATTCCACTGAGAATTTGCAAAATAGGCTATCTGTAGGCAAAATATACCTACTTAAATGTTTGAAAAAATGTTTCAAATATAACATCCTAGCCCGAAAAAGTCTTGGCTATTAGTAATATTCCTACGTAAGTATGAACTTTATCTACTCGGAATAAAGTTCAAAGTTAGAGAGCTGTCTAACGTTTTACAATGATTCTTAAGCAGAAGACATATTTGTCGTAGATTCACCGCATTCAGTCCCATCCTAGTAACCGTTACTGCCGAGTCTAAATTCTCGCAGGTTAAGGAAAATTTATAGACGGTTTAAGTCTGAAACAGTTTTCCTTTATGATCATTTCAGTGGCCTACCGAGGCCACGCAGTAAGAAAATGAGAAACATATTGATTTTTTAGGTAACTGTGAAAACGACTGAATTTATAAATTTTTCCCTTGCTCATTGTCCTAAGTAGCAATAATTCACTTCTATTTCTATGCTATCACAGACCTCGTAGTGCTAACGCATTTCTGAGGGAGATCCCTCACGCTTGTCATTTGTTTACTTCTTTGAACTATGATCAAAAAGTGGCGTAAGAGTACCTACGTTAAATACTCGCTATGATTCTGGCATCAATCACGGAAGGGAATGTGTACAATCTAAGCTCTCTAAGTGCAGAGTTGTCCTAAAATAGTCCTACGTTTTTCTTAGCAACATGGAAACAGACAAATGTGGGGAGAGAAAACGGCCTTTTTGTAATGGCCTCATCTCAAAATGGATAAGTAAATAATGAAGACCTACCCATTTAATAGATCTCACACCGAAACTATAATAATTTTTACTTTTTAATTCATCGTGCATTGAGTGTACGGAGTAAATTTCGTGAGGTGTAGATGTATGTAGGTAATTTACTTATTCCAGCATGTTGCAACTTGGGAGCTAGGTACACCCTATTGTTAATTCTGCTATATCAAGCTGTATAACATCAAAACTAGTGGAAGGTTGTCTAGCTGCTAAGGCGAGTGATGTAATATATACCTATTTGGTATATGCCAAATTTTGTGTTACCTACTCGAGTGCCTTGATCTTGAACATGATATTTTCTTCAGGTGCGTTTATATTGCCCGAAATATTATGAATGAAATGCATATTACGTAATTTGTATAACAACCTCCACTAGAGATGAAAAGTACATGATATATTTTTCAGGTGCTTTCATATAACCTGAAATGTTATGAATGAAATGCATATGGCGTAATATGTATAACAACCTCCTCTAGAGATGAAAAGTTTTAGAGCGATAGTGGCAAATAGCAATAATGCGACACTGTCCCAGACGATATTAAGTTTTTATTTCCTCAAGTGTAGTCATGCTTACTACACCTACTTTTTCTATAATGAATGAAAGCTTTTGGGCAAGTAAACAACAAGTACCCACAGTCTATGTGGGTATTTTAAATAAATATACAAAAGGTTACAATCAGAGGGTACTTTTGCTAATTGATATTTGTGTAAGTGCCCTGTCTGCCTTGTTTGGGTTTGAAACACGAGTATCTACTCCTGTGTATAACATTGTTAGATGGTTGTTAGAAACGTACGATAGTGAACATAATTGCCTATCGTAAGACGTCAGCCTAAAATAATAATACCGTTGTTCCAATATATTTGCTCTGAATGTCGAGCACAAGACGTTGTTTAAAAAATGATTGAATGTACCTACGTACTAGACAAATAGTTTGCCTATCAAGTAAAATATTTTCAGAATAGATACCTAGCGAGAATTATATTGGGAACTACCTACTACGTTCAATAGCTAGTATATTTTACCAACAGTGATCATAATGATATATAATATTTGTACGGTGACCCACGTAAGATCTAGGCTTCCACAATTAATTTGCAATGTTGCAATGTTTGTACTGTCTAATAGACAATAACGTCGTTTACCGACGTACCTTCGGATTAAATTTTCTCCGTAGGTAAGCTGTTAACAAAATGATAAAATTCTTATAATTTAAACTTTAGCTCATATTCTTTTATAGCTAGCTCGTTTTTGATTGTACATAAAATTAAAGCAAATTTGTGCCCTTTTCAAGTTTTAAACAGAGATCTGGGCTTTGCATGGGACGGTCAGAGGTAGTTATGGCAGAAAACAATTTCAATAATCGCCTCTTTTATTATATCAAGTTTAGGTAGATTTACCAAGATATTAATTAACTATATTATTATATACAATATAGTTTATTCAGAGGCCCGAGTGATGTTTTAAATAAAGCTTGACCGTTACTCCGACAAAGTAAACAAGGTTAGTTATTGATCATTATGTATTATAGCAAATATTATAAAGGCAAGCCCAAATGAATCATATTTAAAAAATCATATGAAGGTATGATTTGATAACAAATTTATATGCCTTTTATTCTCCTGGGAAACTAGGTAGTCGTTTGGCCAGGTTTTTTGATTTACCTGCTTAAGCCCGTTTAGGTCAATGCATATCTTAAACAGTAGTGTTGACCTTATAGTAGGGAAATTTAACCTACTTATTACGTTACCTATAGCTTGAGTGATCAAGCACAATTACAATATGTAAGCTATGTTTTTCTATGTAAAAGAGCTATTTATTTACTATGTAAGTAAATGGATATTTAAAAGGTTTTATAAAAACGACCTGCAATGCGTATTTACCTCTAACTAAAGGTTCAATATTTTTATATTTTACTATTTTGGCTATTGAGTTTTTCAAATTTTTTTTTTTTTGAAATTTTCTGTTTACTGTTCGGAAACTTTCAGATGAATTTCCGCGTACTTTCTATCTTATCAAAACGTATTGAGACTTACATAATGAATAACTGTATTATGTGCATTTTTTATTAAACACGAGGTAAAGTTTTTCAAAGACATTATAAATGGCATGTTACAAATGCATCATTTTCATCATTCTATTATGCTTACCTAGAATGCCGTAATATAGTACAAGAGGTGTTGAATTACATTTTCATTATAATTTATTATATTTTATCGTCATTTAAGGGTGAGTTTATGATATTACAGTATTTTTTAATAAATACAATATAAATAAATTTTCAGTATAGTGGATCAAAATCATTATTGTTGATAAAAAAAATCATTTTTCTTTTTTAAAGAATAATAATACCTGTTTCTTTTTATAGTTTTTCACATTGGCGATAGCTCCCACTCCTCCAGGCGATATCAAACATGTCTCTATAAGTAAGGCTATAAGGAACGTACAGTGGTTTAATGACAGCATTTTACCTACCAATAAAATGCTTATTAAACTACTTACCTTCCTTATAGCCTTAAATTTTTAATTCTGCCTGGTGTATTTTGTAATAATAATATTCTAATTAGAATATTATTATGAGACGCAATGAAGCCAAGCGGGCCGACTCGCCCCGCCCTGCCGTGTCGGAGTGGGGTGGGGTGTGGGGGCATACGTAACCAATCACACAGCTTTGGAACAGATAAGTGCGACCAATCGCTGCAAAGGAAGATCTCTATCTCTATAAGTAAGGCTATAAGGAAGGTAAGTAGTTTAATAAGCATTTTATTGGTAGGTAAAATGCTGTCATTTTAAAATTCTATACCTACCTATTAACAATAAAATGGTAAGGTAAGACTTTAAAACGGGTAAATATTTGGTTCCCACGGGAAAACTGTTAGCAGCGGGCGCAACCACTTGACTGGCCGCTAGTCTGGAATAAAATTATTGGCACGTGACAGCCCCGACTTAAAGCGCGGGAGAGTGCGGGGCGTTACGGGCTGCGGGGGGAAGTAGGTATTTAAAGCGCGGCTTTTGGGGCCCAGACAAAAGAGTTTCGTTTCTATACGCCAGTATTATTATCTATTCTTATGCCTCTGTGCTGTTGGCTTTGACCCCACACATGCCTCAAAGGACCGGGTCCCGAGATCCGAAAAGAATACCAACATAATAATAATAAAATGTATACTAATAATAATAATATTGTAATGTTTACTAATTTTTTTCCCGTGGGTGTCGTAAAAGGCGACGACAAACAATTTTAGGCGATGGGCTGACAACCTGTCACTATGGCGATTCACAATTTTCTGAATGACCCTAAAATGTTTGTCAGACGTGGCGTAAATGTCCGTTTTTAGCGGTCGTTTCCGCTCTGCCTATAGTATATGTATGTATGTATGTAATAACAAGTCCTGGCGCTGGTTGCATATCTTGAAATTTTGTGAAAACACCTAAATCGATTTAAATTATTCTTCAGTTAAAAACCGATATCAGTTTAAAAAATAAAAACTAAGACGCGCGCGAACCCGCAGGTATCAGCTAGTACCTAAATATGTGCTGAGTGTGAATAGTGCTCACCGAAACTAGCACAATATAATTTTTATCTTGCACCTACAATTTAACTGCATTATTGCAAAATATTATTTTATTTTTAAAGTTATTTATTATATTTCCAAGCAAGAAATTCACAATATGGATTCGCAAACTTTCTTTAAGTTGAAAAGAATTCCATAGACGTATCACATATAAATATTCTGCGTTGGACTCTTAGTCTAAGTTCGTAAATGAATACGTACGACAGATGAAATGCAACTCGAATGAAACGACTAAACCTTTTTATTTAATTTTAAATACTTACTTTTAGGATTTTGGAATAGTAGGTACTTTGTTCAATAAAAAAAGAAAGGGTTTGTTTAGAATTAAATTCATTCCAAAAAGGAACATAATGTAATCAAATCAAGAGTATTTCTTTGCTTTTTTTCATCTGTCCATCTTGCAAAAAATTGTCGAGAAAGTTGAACAAATAGCGCACGCGTGTGACTTCTTTCGCTTGTGGCAGCCCGCTAGATTAGCCCTTTCGCAGTGGCCGGCGCCTGGAGATATGTTTTCAATACCTACACGCGGAGTGACACAGGCCTGCCACAACTAAGTTAGCAAATACTAAGTAATCAGTACCAGAGTTCATCTGGTCGTTGGAAGACTCAGTGTCCCTCATAAAAAAGGGGACACAGGAGACAGGAGACAAACATGCAAGTAAGCATAAATATGCAAAAGATTTGAAAAAAATCTAGAAAATAACATATTTATGAAAAAACATAAATTGTGAAGTTATGAAAATTATTAGGATGGTGAAACTTAAAAGTGACGATATAATGTAATTTATTTAGGGGCAATATAATTTTGTACTATTTTCTGAAAAATAAGTAATTAAACATTTAAAAACACGACTGCATTCTGTGACATAAGACCCTATGACACTCGGGATAATGTAAGGATTCTTCCGATATTATTTCCATTCGAATCTGTTCAATACGTGCAGTACTTTATAGAACCGCACATATATATGTCGCAGTATTATGGCAGAATTAGGATTTCGGCCGAAATCCTAGGATTTTGACCGAAATCCTGGATCTACGTAGTAATATGGTAAAACGAAGGCTTCAGAACACTTTTTATAAATTTTATAGTGACTTTACACATACATACATAAACACTTGCGGAGTATGCAGAGTTTTAATGGCCATAAAAAATTTTGAGGGCTATTTTAGATAAAACGTGAATGACTATAGAAAAATAAATAGTAATTCACATGAAAACTTCCATCCGTTAGTCGCTTCTGGGTATCGTACCCGCGGGAAAGAATAGGGGTGATGCTATTTTAAGCCGTCATTACACGGAATAGTGACTATCGCCATGCATTACTATTTGTCTTTACTTTAATTTGTATTCTTATTATGCTTTTGGAGAGAAAAATAAGAACTTAAGAAAATTTGATGAAACAAAATAAATAACACAAAAAATATTTATAATAATCAAATCGTTCTTTTATTTTTATTGATTCTAGATAGAATGTACTAATCACTTTTATTATTAGGTATCTAGTCCTGATATAAATATTAACCATTTTTCAGAAGCATTTAAGTGCTAACCTCTTCTAACTATGATTAATATAACAAACATTAAATAATTCATTGAATTAGATAGCAAGGTATTTAGCTTCTTCCGCACTTATGATGGCTAGTAATGCAGCTAGTTGAATGCACCACGCGTACGACCGCAAGTTAATGCAAATGCACAAGCGATGCACTTTACTCGCACTACTTCCACCGTTTTACACTCTACACGTGTTTCGCCCCTCCACGGAGCATCATCAGGAGATGTTCGACAGTCGAGTTCCGAGCACTGACTGAGTAACCGTCTTTTTGTTTTTTTTTTTTTTTAGTTGTGGACCCTACGATTTTTAGCCCCGGGGCTTTTAATCTACACCTGACTGTATGGTGGGGAGCAGGAGCTCACCCGGAAAAGCTTGTGGTTGTTCAAACAACCAGAACGTTTAGAACTGGGGAGAACGTATGGACTGAATCTACCCGGCACGTGCCGGTAGTTCCCAAAGTGGGGAGCAAATGAGGGACCTCCGCGCCCCCGCCGGCGGGGGCGTCGGTTGCTTGAGGAGCTTGTGGAGTGTGATCTACTCGCAATGGCTGCAGCAGTGGCTACTGTGATTTCATCATCTTCTTCCGTAAGGATGTGTCTCGGACGGTGTTTAAAACGCGATGTTGGATGGGGGAAGTAGTTGGACGCGGCAACTATCAAGGGGTTTTTATGATGGGGAGCATTATCGAAGAAGCGACGAGACGCTTCTTTCATATACGCTTTAATGGTAGGGAGGCCTAAGTCGATGTGGAGGTTGGCGTTACGCATGTACCAGGGCGCCCCGGTAGCTTTGCGCATGAAACGGTTTTGGATGACCTGCAGCATTTTCAGATGTGAATCGAAGGTGTGAGCAAAGGCTACGCTGGCGTAGGTCATAATAGGCCTTACGCAGGTGGTGTAAATTTTCACCTTATTTCTAAGGGAGAGTTTGCTCTTTTTGTTCAACATCGGATGTAATCTGCCCAAAACGAACGCGGCGCGGTCGCGGACTCTCATAATGTGGCTACGGAAGCTAAGTCTTGAGTCGAGGGTGACTCCTAGATATTTGGTCTCGTTGACCCACGGGATGGGTCGGCCGAAAAGCTTTACAGCGGGGACGTTTAATCGGTACGAACCTCTACGAAAGTGCACGGCTGCACTTTTTTCCGGATTTACCTCGATTCTCCATTTACGGAACCAGCTCCCGAGGGAGTCTAGAGCGTTTTGGAGAATCGTTACTAATTTTTGGAGAATCGTAACTAATTTTTGGAGAATCGTAACTAATATTTGGAGAATCGTAACTAATTACGTTGTCGGCTCGAGCTTATAAATGCTTCCTCCCCGCCTTTGAGTGACGCAATGTACGAGAACCAATCAGAGTGCAGATTGGTCAGGTGACTCTCTGCGAGTAGTAAAAACAATATTATTTAGATAATCACATAAGTAACTGTTTATAATATTATTAGATAAGTAATAAAATAAACATTTGGGTGTCTTCTCTTTTACAAAATATAACAAGGCAAACAGAACCTCCTGTCATCATTTGCATCACCTAGTATCTATCGTATTGTTCCCTCTCCGCTCATAGATTCCACCGAATCGAATGGTGATTTATGCCATAATACTAAGCAGATCCAGGATTTCGACCATAATCCTAGGATTATGACCGAAATCCTGGATCTGCTTAGGACGATGGTCGAATGTAGTCTACAATTTTGCCATAATCCGGCCCTAATTCTGCCATAATACTGCGACATATACATACATACATGAACTCTAAAAACATTACACTCCTCTTTTTGGTTTGGCAGTCGTATTAAAATAACGCGTACTCGTTTAAAAAAGTAGTTGGTTTGACTCTAGTAGTCAAACCTTGCAGTCAAACCCTAAAACCCTACAACCTGTGAACTGTTTTGTTCTACGAGTTTCCTACGGCTAATTCGTTTCATTTCCACAGAGAGCCACTGTGCCGTAAGACGGGTCTGAAGGGTTCATCGACGCTGTTCACGGGACCAGGCTCTCAGAAGTCAGCAGCACGTGCAGGATTCCACACGGCATATGAAGCCACAATGACGGAGCTCGCGGACGCCGGATTGAACTATCCGCGAGATGAAAGAGTTATAAAGCTGATGGTCAGGAAATATGATTGACAAACTGTGCACGAAGTAAAAAGAACCGGCGTGTGATTTGGGGCGCCTCTGTGCCTCAGTATGAGAAATGTCACAGCAACGTATGAAAATATATGCGGAAAGAGAATAGGCGTAGGCAAAAAGTGAACTTATATTTTCATACGTTGCTGTACTACATCCAACTTAAAATGAAGGCAACGATTTGAATTTTTGAGGTATTTTATAAAAATCATACCTTAAATCGAGTAGTCTTATAAAATTTGCAGAAGTTTACGTTGTGTGCGTCTATTAAGTATTATTATAACGTTAACTACGTTTCAGACGTATGTATTTATTTCAAATGCTTTTTCATCTCGTACCTACATATTTACATCTATGGAAAAGGAATTTGAAATAAAAAAATTAAGATATAATAAATAGGGCACCTACTTACTTACCTTTTCTATTAAATTACTTAATACACCTGTCTACATTAATTCCTTTTCTGATAACATGGCACAATGTATGTTTAAGGCGGTTCTCCCATATTGTCATCCGTCACTGCGTATTTTCAACGCAACGTAACGCATGCATCCGACATACGAAAGAAAATTGCGTTTTCCGATCTTATTTTCATACAAACATGGCTACTGTGCATTTACGGTGCGTAGCGGATGCGTCTGTCAAACGACTACAGACGCACCCGTAAATGCACCATAGCCTTTTTATTATTAAACGAACAAGTATCACTCATGATGAATGTTTACATTTATCCCTCAGAGAGTTTTTCCGAGGGATAAAACTCTCTACTAACCATACAACAAGTAAGTCGTGTAAATCCTCATCACCATAGCTTTATTTGAATTGGAATAAGATCAGAATTCTCAATTTCCTTTTGTCTGACAGACGCTTGCGTTACGATCCGCCTTACTTAATATTGTATATTTTACGCCCCAAGTGCATATATTAAGTATGACCGTAATGAAGATTGATGAAGCTGAAGAAGTTTATCATTCCCTGACAGCCTAAGGGGATGTTATTGTTCTATAGATATGAAAATATCTATCCAAGAAACCCATTATACCCGTTCTTCTGCGTAGTAGCGAGTGATACACCATTCAATAGGTAATAGATGAGACGGTATAAAAGCAAAGAGGCATGTGTTTAAAGTCGGATTGCGAGAACACTTTTTGAAATCACTCCAAGTCCATCTTGATTGTAAATTGTAATGAACATTTTTATTCACCACCCAATTATTTGTTCTTTTTTTATTAACTTTTATAATGCCCTCGGTTAGAAATAAGTACATAAGTATCTGTATGTATTATAGATAATATACTATAATATTCATCAATTGTCGTCCGAGTAGTCTTAGTGCGCAGACCTATATTTGAAAGCTCTTTAAAATTTTGCCAGTTTTATGTAGTATTTTTTTTTTTTTGTATTTCGTAGAAAAATTATCACCATTATAAAGTACTACAAATCGTCCGTTGAATGCCGCAATCAGTGTTTAAATCGGTCAGTGAATTACGGAGATATTTGAAGAAACAAGTCAAATTTTAATTATTAACGGCGAGGGACCAACCATGACCTACCTCAAGGTACGACTCTGAGCAGCGCAAAAGTGATAGTATGCAGATAAACCCGTTGACCTTGAGTGCGCCGGTACAGAGTGGATTGCAAGTGTAGCACTATTTCGCCATCTCCTTCGTAGCCCGAATAGCAAGGCGCGTAGTGCGGCTGACTACGGTTAAAGCGACACGAGTTCGAGCCTAGAGCAAAAAGACTATTTATTTTGTTTTTATTTTTATTTTATTGCGGACTGCTGATTATACGACTATTTTTGAGAGATACCTGTAGAATATCAGGATGTCGAAAACCAACAAGGGAAAAAAGTCACCTGCGTTGGTGGACTCTAACCCTATCTGTGTGAAATGCAATATTAAAATTAACAAAAAAAGAAGCTTGTATTGTTCCTATTGTTCAAAAACGTATTGCCAAGAATGCACAAATACAGAAAAACTCTTTTACCTGATCAAAAACAAATCGACATGGAAGTGCAAAACCTGCACAAAGGGAACACCGAATAGATATATACAAGGAGAAAAAGAAACAAACCTACCTTTAGATCAACAGCAGGAGACTAAGCACGTGGAGTCGACAAAAAGTGTTTCTTCACCTACTAGATTGCCCACGTCTACGAATAATTCAGTATCTTCACCATTAGAAGTAGAAAAATACTCTGTGCATGAGGATGTTCGACGTGGTGTTACGGTCTCTCCGTCAAATATATTCCTGAATGCTGAAGATGATTCAACATCGAGAGAATCAAATGAGGGTCCATCAGGCATAAAAATAAATGTTCCGACTAGTAATTCCTTTGAGTCCCTATTAGTTGAAGACAAAGATTTGACAATCACGGCGCCACATTCAACTATTGATTCGAGAACTTCCTCTACTGATCCCTGTGTTTTAGAAAAAGCAGCAGATCCACAAAAATCTGTTTGCTACGTGACACAGAGAATAAAGGACCAAAAGGGCGGTAGTTGTTCATTTGATGTCAGTAACGTGTATAGGCAAATAACGCACCAGAGTTTACCCGAGTTGTTAGTGGACAGCGACGAACTCAATGAACTTAGGGAAGAATTGCAAAGGTTGAAGATGGAGTTGTTGTCAACGGAAGAGGCTATTGAAGAGTTGGGCATAGAAAATCACAAATTGAAACAAAAAATTCATCAGCACGAGTGCACAATTAAACGATATAAGTCAGTTGGCATTGTATGCTCATCACCAGGACCAAGTACTTATCTTTCACCTCAGTTCAGAAAAATGAAATCTCGAATGCCTTTACCTGATGAGAATGAGTCAACAAATGGGTTTAATTCCATAGAAGTGAGTTTCAATAAAAACAAGCACAACTTAGCAGCATCATCACCTAAACGCACACAAAGAATAGCTTCTTCTGATAATCAAAAATCGTAAGCGAAATGCCTAAATGGAGGGAAAACCCGTGAACGTGTATATATTTGTGCTGACGAAAGTGGTAGAGACTTGAGAAATGTCCTTCAAACGTTATTAGGAGATCGTTTCAAAGTAACTTCTTCGCTCAAACCCTATGCATGTGTAGAAAAAATTGTAGAAACATGTTATATTGATTGTAGAGATTTCACTAAAAAAGACTTAATTATTATATTAGTCAATAAAAGCAATAATAATGTACCAGATATTTCAAAATATTTTTTTGGATTATTAAATACCACAAATGTGTTCATGAGTGACAATTTACTGAAAGATTTGTCAAAATATAGTCATCTCCCTAATTTAGATAATTTTGAGGTGTTTTATAGCTTTAATAAGAATAGAGTTCATAGATTGGAAACTTGTAGATCGGTTTGGAGAGCAATAACTCATAAAAAATGTGAGATAGAACTTAATAAGCACAAGTTTTTTCGTGAATAATATTTCAGATTCTGTGTTGCATAATGTTAATGTCACAAAACATGAAAATTCTTCCAATATTGACCGGGAAATTGCGACTTCCTCCAAAAATATTGCAGTGCACGTCACAAAGTGTGATCCTAAATCTGTCAACTTAAATATCTTCCATCAAAATGTCTGTGGAATTAACAATAAGCAATATCAATTAGAACTTATCCTAGAATGTTTGCAGAATACTCAAGATTATGTATGTATTACCGAACACTTTCTTAATCGTGATGCTATACCTTATCTGAGTTTAACTAACTACAATGTTATTTCTTGTTACACTAGAAGCAAAAAAATTAGAGGAGGGTCTTTGATTCGGGGAGCAATAACAAAGACTATGTGGAGATAGAGTGCGGAAAATTGGCGTCCACAGACAGTTTTGAATTGTGTGGTGTAAAGGACCTAGACACTAATATATATATATTTTGCTGCTATCAAAATGGAAATAAGTATGATACATTTTTGGAAAAATTGGAATTGTTGTTACAAAGATATTTTGACAAAAAGGTTGTGATAATGGGTGATTTTAATGTAGATCTACATAAGAACGATGTTAAAAAAGACGAATTCCTCCTTCTCTTAAAGTGTTACAATTTCCGAACGCTTGTGGATTCTGTAACGTTTATTAGAAATGATATTGAATCGTGTATCGACAACATTTTGACAAATATTGACACGGAGTCCATTGATAATGTCTCAGTCGATCGTAATGGGCTTGGAGATGGGCATGCGGCATTGATGATTAGTTTAGTAGCAGAATGTTCTAGACGAGAAAGATGGAAAGAGGAAGCAGTCTTTGTTGAGAGAAGGAACTTTAGTAGCGCATGCAATAGAGTTTTTAGACAGAATATTCACAGAGTTAATTGGCAAAATTTAGGAATCAATGGATATTTGAAAAATATAACAGAGACTTTCAAAAACAGTTTTAAAAAAAGAAAAAGGAAGATTCAATTAAAAAACTTGGGTCAAGTAAAATGGACCACTAAAGGTATTAAAGTTTCGAGCAAGATGAAACGAGTGCTGTGTAATACCGATACTACGCACAATGATGCAAGTATACTAAATTACAAGAAAGCATATTTAAGTGTTTATAGGAAAGTACTCATAGCGGCTAAGAATTTTGCGGTGCAATCAAATATTAACAAAGAAAAATATAAAGCAAAAGGAGTTTGGAGGATTGTTAACAAACTAAGAGGGAAAAATAATGCTAGAAAATTCAAAAACGTATCGCTAAAAATCAATAATAAAATTATTACTGATCCTGTAAAAGTAGCAGATCATTTCTCAAAACAGTTTGATCATAATCTTCTACCTTCTACCGGAAATTCTGCTCAGGCCTTACACATATTACGTGGAAATGTTCCTAGAGTTCAAAGTGACATAGTTTTTAGGGTAGTAACTGCCAAAGAGGTCTCTAGTATTGTAAAATACATGGAATCAAAAAGTTCTTGTGGGTATGATGAAATGCCAATCTCAATTATCAAAGATAACATAGACATATTGGATAACAGTCTTGCTTTGTTCTTTAATAAGTGTGTTGAAGAATATAAATTCCCTGACCAATTTAAGATAGCAAGGATACTGCCAGTCTTGAAGAAAAAATGTCCGCTAGATCCCAAGAATTATAGGCCAATATCTTTGTTACCAATACTGTCAAAGATATTTGAAAAACTAATTAAATCAAGACTTCTTGCGCATCTGGAAAGAAATACTGTAATAAATCCGAGACAATTTGGATACCAGAAGGGAATAGGCACTTCAGATGCTATAGATGCCCTCGTTAATGATGTCGTAACTAACCTGAACATAAATTAAAAGTAGCAGGAATATTTTTGGACCTAAGGTCGGCCTTTGATATGGTTAGACATAATATTCTTTTAAACAAGCTTGAACACTATGGGGTTAGGAACGGATTTCTAAAACTGCTGGAATCCTATTTGGAAAACCGGAAACAGTATGTAGAAATAGAACTGATGGAGAATGATGGGACTAAAATCAAAAAATCCTCAAATTTTGTTAATATACAACGAGGGGTTCCGCAAGGGTCAATTCTGGGTCCTATTTTCTTTGTGGTTTTCGTCAATGATTTGGTAAATTATGTTGTCTCCAGAGTTCCAACTGCCAAACTAGTACTGTTTGCAGATGATTCTAACGCAATCGTTTCTGGGTCTAATTTACGGGAACTAAATGACAAAGCCAATGCCACTTTAAGAGCTTTTGATACTTGGTTTGAAATTAACGATTTACAGCTTAATCCGCAAAAGACAAACGCAATTATTTTTAAGACTACGGCAAGAAATAAAGATTGTCTCAGCCTAACCTTGAATGATCAAAATATAGAATCCGTCAACGTAGTGAAATTCTTGGGAATCTATATAGACTCTTCGCTTAACTGGAAGTCAGAGCTGACTAAACTGGAAACTTCGATAAGCTCGGCATGTTATGCATTGCGAAGTCTAAGAGATATACTTACTTTAGACCAACTTATATCCGTTTATTTAGCATTAATAGAATCTAGGCTTCGTTATAGCATTAAGTACTGGGGACACAGTTACAACTATAATATAGCTAAGGCTTTTACGATTCAAAAAAGAGCAATAAGGACTATTGCACGTATTCCACCATGGGAATCGTGCAAAGAATATTTAAAAAAATATAATATATTGACTGTGCCAAGTTTATATACTTTAGTTCTTCTTGTAGATTTAGTCAAACATAGATCGGTTTTTGAAACAGAAGATGAAATGACCTTTCGTTATAGCACTAGAAGGAAAGACTTAAATAACATAATACAACCAAAACTAGACATCGTAAAGCATATGTAATAATAATAATAATATTATAACCCCTTGTATCAATCTGTTTCATTTTTCAATGGACTTCCAGCAGAATTAAAAATAATTTCAAATATTAACATGTTTAAGCGAAAACTGAAGGCATTTTTATTAGAAAGAAGTTGTTACACTTTTGATGACTTTTTTAGTAAGTAAGATTAAAGTTGACTTGTGATATTTTAATTGTATTGTTATATTGTACTGTTTTATTTGTAATTTGTATTTTATAATAATGTTAATTTGTAATGTTATTTCGCACACAGACTGTCTGTTTTTGAATGATAATAAAAAATTAAATATTATAAACGTAATGTGGAATATTTATTGTTCATTGTTATTGATTGCCCATAATAAGAGTTGTATAATTTTAAAGCCTTTCTTTTTACATATTTATTTTAAGTTTATTACACATGCCCTAAGGTAGACTGGGACATAACACCTCTGGCCATACAAGATACAAGATCATTTATTTGTTGGAAATAGGTTAGTTATAAAAAGGTCTTAAATACTAAATTAATAGATGAGTACTGCTACTTCCTGCCTTTGCCGACATACAAATTTATAAAATAAACGTTAAAATGTCACTTATCTACTAAAAATTCCATTATACTATAAAAACATTTTTGTGTCAATATTTCAATTAATTTATTTTTAAATAATATTAAATTCATTTTCCGAATATGTTTTGGAACCTTGTTATAAAGTTTTGGCGCCATACATATAGCACTTTTATACATTAGAGCTGTTCTAGCTCTTGGTACGGCTACTTCGTCATTATCTCTTCTGTTTCGGTTTCGTTCTACGGATAGCCTTTGAAATAACTCCGGATTTGATTTAACAAATAGTACTGATTCCAAAATATAAATAGAAGGAAATGTCAATAATTTGTATTTGAGAAAATAAGGTTTACAACTATCCATGCGTGACAGACCAAAAATTGAACGAATACAGTTTTTTTGCCATAGAAATACATCATCTCTGTCAGTCGAATTTCCCCAAAACATCACTCCATATCTTAAGCGAGATACAACTATCCCATGGTAAGCAGTGAGTAGAGCATTAGTCCATTACTGGAGCTAGCTTATACAATTGATAGGATGCTGTACTCAATGTCTTGCACAATCCATGGATGCCATAAGTCCACCTGTGTACATACAGGGTTATTTTTTATTCACCCCGGAAATTTTACAAGGTGATTCCTCTCATGATTCTGAACAACTTTCATTATGGGGTCACCTGCGAAATCGCGAAAAAAAAATCCAGCTGCTCCATAGAAAAATTCATACCTAGTCGAACAAAATGTATGGCACAGCTTGATTTTTTCTCGCGATTTCGCAGGTGACCCCATAATGAAAGAATCATGAGAAGAATCACCCTGTAAAATTTCCGGGGTGAATTAAAAATAACCCTGTATTTGTGCATAAATTTAAATAAATATAAGTAAGTTGTATTGTTTGCCTACCTATCTCAACGCCATCCGAGGACATTGCCTTTGCCGAACTGTACCTTTATTCCGTTTATTTAAGAATGACTGATCATGTAAAGTAAACAAACTTTGTATCTAACTGACAGTTGCTAAATAAACGGATTATACGTACCTACATCTATTTTGAAAAGACAAATAAGTAGTAAGTACCTATACAATAATATACAACAAACTATAATAATTAGGGAGGCGTGGCCTCCACTCGAGAACCCGTTTACTCCACCGTCCGTCGGTTCTACTCTACGACAGATGTGCCCAGCCCACTGCCACTTCAGTTTTCTATATTTTCAGACTATGTCCGTTACTTTCGTCTTGTTGCGGATGGTCTCATTCCGGATTTTATACATTATAGAGATACCGAGCATAGACCTTTCCATAGCTCTCTGAGTGACATGTAACCGGTGGGCCAGTTTAACTGTCAGGTTCCACATCTCGGCTCCATAGGTCATGACTGGCAGGACGCACTGATCGAACATCTTGGTCTTATGGCATTGTGGCAAGGGTGATTCCAAAATATGATGCAACTTTCCAAATGCTGCCGTGTGTAGGTAATGCAATTACAATTAAAGTATGTATTAAATAATGATGCAGATAAATAGGAAAAGGCGTTTTTTTTCTCCCGCATATCGTCCATCGCACCGTTACGCATGCGTCTGTCAGACAAAAAGGATTTGCGATTCCGATCTTATTCCTATTCAATAAGGCTACGGTGCGTTTACTAATGCGTCTGTCAAACAACTTAACAGACGTACAGGTTATCCGATAGGGTATTTATTACCTACGAGTATTCTATAGGTAGAAATTTTGTTATTGCTTACATAAGTACTTCTCAAAGAAAGTAGTGTATTACTCGAGTTGTAGCTGATACTACCTTACCTAAGTAGATCAATGTACCTAGACGCTAGTGAGTCGGTAGTACCACAATATACCAAGGAGCAGTAGTGTAACTCGAGCACCTTTCCGCGACTGAAACTACCTACATTAGCAGGGATGTCAACAAATTGGTTTTGCGAACCTTAATTTAAGTGATGTCACACTCAAATGCTAAGTTATAGTTAGAAAACAATGAATTGAAATAATATTTAATAGTGAGGTTTCTACGTATTAATTTTCTCGATATCCTGATACTCACACAAAACGCGCGGTGGCAGTACAGTTCGCTGTGACAAGAGCAGCACGAGTTTCTATGTAGTAGTCGTGTACGTATATGTCGGTCGGGCGTGTGCATGTGTGAGTGCGCAAACCGGGCATTAGTATGAAGTTAAACTACTACTCCTTGATAAATTGTGGTAGTACAGTCAAGATCAGGATGTTTTAGACAGTTGGGACTTGGGACCGGTCTTATGCCGCTTATAAATTTGACATTAATGGACAGAATGTAGAGCGGGAAGGTGTAGCCAGAAATTTTGGCATATATATGTTACAGTAAAAACCCGTTTTTAGTTAAAACGCGTTTTCACGAGTTAAAACTAGTTTTTACTAACTGCCTTTGTAAAAACTAGAATCTCCTAGTAAAAACTAGAATTTACTGATTTATACGGTTGAGTTTTAGGTAAAACTAGTTTTAACTTTGAACGATAGACAAAACTAGTTTTAAGTAGAAAATTTTGTTTGTAATTTGCCTTGACTAAAAATGAAACATTAAAATATATTTATTATTACAATATTTATTGAGAATATTTGTGAATTGTAACATTTCAATAATTCAGTAACATTCATATTTATTATCAATATAAAAATTATAAAAAAAAAACATTTTTCCTTAGGAAGATTAAATAACTAAATTGGCAATTTTACTTAAAGTTTAAATGAAGTCTTACACATTTAACAAAAGTATTTTTAAAATCTTCATACACGACAAATCTACTTAGTGAGTTACTATTAATATAAAAATTATAAAAAAAAAAACATTTCTTCTTAGGAAGATGAAACAACTAAATTGGCAATTTTACTTAAAGTTTGAATCAAGTCTTACACATTTAACAAAAGTATTTTTGGAATCAGAAGTTTGTGGAATCAGTTTTAACTGAATGGTTTCGTTAAAACGCGTTTTGACTAGTTAAAACTAGTTTTAACTGAATTTATTTTTTGAACCACAGTTAATTCTAGTTTTGACAAAGCTATTCAGTTAAAGCTAGTTTTAACTCGTGAAAACGCGTTTTAACTAAAAACGGGTTTTTACTGTAACATATATAACTTGACAGTGCACTTCGATTTATAACCCACCGTAGCCGTATTTGTATGAGAATAAGATTGCAATGAATATTTTTAAATTTAAACTAAAGTCTTACATTATAGACCAAAATTAGTGCTTGATGGTGTTTAATTATAAATTTTAAATTTAAATCTAGATGGTACCTACGGCGAAATCAAATTTGTTTGTTAACATTACTATATCCTTTCTCATGTATGTGGATTTGCATGTCTTTTTTGATAATAAAGTATTTTTAAACCGCATTCGCTATTTCCTTTCGTCTGACAGACGCATGCGTCACGTTGTGTTAAAAAAACGGCACGACACGACAACAAGTGAGCGAACCGCCATGCAAGCCAAGCATTTGAGCATGGGACATTTTAGTATGAAGCCTGGTATACCTACAATTCGCGATGACAAAAAAACAAATTTTGGCGGCCAGAGATGAAACATGTGCGAATCGATAGAACATAAAAATACAAACAGGAAATACTCTTTGGTAAAATGTCGTAAGTGATACGGTTTCGGAGTAAATGAGGGCCGAAGTTTTTTTTAATTAAAAATATTTTTTTACTTTTTATTAACTCAAAATGTTAAGGCAAGCATATGAAACTTCTAATTTGTAAAAAAGGGTTTTAAAATAATACATTACTATCAAAACCAAAGTAATTAAATTAAACTCGAGCCATTTTTGCAGGCTCCATTTCATTTTCAGGTGTTATATCCATAGTAGAAGAGATGTTAACAAAGGAAAATGAACCTTATTCCATAGCATTAGCATGGATCTGACACCTCTCAAATCGGGCCTATAAAAATGGCTCGAGTTTCTATGATATAACAACATAACCCCTGATAAATGGGAGATTTTGTGACTGTGAAATCATTGTGGGTGATAGAGAGTTAGTTAGAGGGACTCCGTATTGCCCACAATCTGTCAATTTGTTTGAAATGGGGGCTCACTCTATAAAAATCGAGTTATATATTTTGTTTTTCGGTTGAGATTTTGATTGTACCCCAATAACAAATGGTTATAGGCTTTGAGTCAGGCATGTGTTGGTTGAAGGGACTCTGTATTTCCCACAATCTGTCAATTTGTTTGAAATGGGAGCTCACTCTATAAATCAAGTAATATCTTTTACACCCGGGTGGGATTTTGATAGTACTCCGACAGCAAAATGCTTGTCATGGTCAATGGTTTCGAGATTGGCATGTGAGTTACTTAGAGGGACTGTATTTCCCACAATCTGTCAATTTGTTTGAAATGGGAGCTCACACTAGTAAGTCAAGTAATATCTTTTACACCCGGGTGGGATTTTGATGGTACTCCGATAGCAAAATGCTCGTCATGGTCAATAGTTTCGAGATTGCATGTGAGTTGTTTCCGCTGTATTTCCGCTACCACCTGCATTTTTTTTGCATTCACGAATTTTAATCCTTACCGAGTACCGATCGAACAGCTATGTAGGTATTGTTTATGTTATGGTCTTTACTTTTTCCATTCTAATGTTGTCTAATCAAAGTATCTTCTTTTCACGGCTTTTCGGATATTTCCCTCATTGTATTACGAAGGCCTTTTTGTTGTTTTTTACTTGTCTGTCTATATAGTAGTCTCTCTATCACCCACAATGTTCTATGATCGATTTCACAGTCACAAAATCTCCCATTTATCAGGTGTTATGTTGTTCATAGTAACTCGAGCCATTTTTATAGGCCCGATTTGCCAGGTGTCAGATCCATGCTAATGCTATGAAATAATGTTCTTTTTTCTTTGTTAACATCTCTTCGAGTATGGATATAACACCTGAAAATGAAATGAAGCCTGCAAAAATAGCTCGAGTTTAATTTAATTACTTTGGTTTTAATAGTAATGTATTATTTTAAAACCCTTTTTTACAAATTAGAAGTTTTGTATGCTTGCCTTAACATTTTGAGTTAATAAAAAGTAAAAAAATATTTTTAATTAAAAAAAAACTTCGGCCCTCATTTTCTCCGAAACCGTATCACTTACGACATTTTACCAAAGAGTATTTCCTGTTTGTATTTTTATGTTCTATCGATTCGCACATGTTTCAACTCTGGCCGCCAAAATGAGTTTTTTCCAATATCTCCAACAATAGGTATACCAGTTTGGTTCCATGCTCTTTGATCTCCTTAGCGAAAAATTAAGAATTACCATAAGTGAATCACTGGTGAAACTGCGGCCATATGTTCTACTGGTGCAAATCTGTGAAGCATCGGTCTTATGAGTGTCTTACGACAAGTCGTCTATTCGTTTCGTCCTCTACGAAAAGCTTCTTGTACCCGAGCGGGGCAATCACTAAATGTAGTTTAGTCTAGTTTTTACGCTTAACTGGTAAAAGAGAATCACTACTGGTATTATCGAGGCTTGACTATAGTTACAAATACACTGAGCTTAAGCCTTTTCACATCACTTCAGCACACATGTGTATATTTTGTGGGATAAAATGGAACTTTATAATTTTACGTGTGTGGATTTGATATAATTTTACCTAATCTTACAAAATGGTAATGTGTGTTATGCAGAAATATGAATAAAGCATTTCTCTATCTATCCTTCTAATATTGTTCCTGCTAAAGAGTGGAACCAAACCAACCCTAATCTCTTCAAAGTAAGAGTGAACAGGCTTCTTCTGGGTGAGCTCACTCCTTGTTAAACTCTGTCTTTGTCCTATGACCTAGACTAGAGTCAAGAGCAAACCCATCCTTGATAAAAGAATGTGAAGGTTTGTATGTTCGTTTGTTTGATACTTCTTCACGCAAAAACTACTGAACCGATTGTAATAAAATTTGGCACACATATAGAAGGTATCATGGATTAACACATAGGATATTTTTTATGAGTACGCGGGCAAAGCCGGGGGTAACAGCTAGTCTATTATAAGACCTACATTGTCAGTTTGAGTGAGCTCGTGAGCTTGAATGTACACTCGTAATTTGTTTCAATCAAATAAGTATCTACTACAATAGTCCCCTAGATCTCTAACTAACTGTTAGTCTATTGTGAACTAGTGTGCTATGTAAACGTGAGCAGTGCACATACACAGTGTAAATAAATATATAACCTACCTATACCCTATGCTATGCGTGGTTGCAATTGTGCAGTGTAGTGATTTGCATTTAGCTGCATGTTATAAAACGTGATCGCAAAAGTGTTTGATTGAGATTGAAAAAAAAAGGTACGTACGTGAATGAATGAATGAATATATTTATTAATCAATAAAGTATTCTTAAAACTAATACATAGCCGCACAAAACAACTATTCGAGGTTTGTCTGTGGGATCGTCGAATCGTTGAATCTCTATAATATAGATTTTTGCGTGATATATAATATATATCACGCATTTATCCCTTACGGGGTAGGCAGAGCGTAAACGTCTGTAAAATCGAATATTACGCCACGTCTGACAAACATTTGCAGCTCACTCAGAAAATTGTGTATCGCCATAAAAACAGGTCGTCAGCCCATCGTCTAAAATTGCAATTGCCCACTGGTAACATAACAGAATTCTTTATTGCACATTAAAGATATAAATATAATACAACAATAGATAAAAGAAACAGTACAACAAGGCGGCCTTAATGCCTGGTAGAGCCAGGCAAACTTAGGGTGAAAGAGAGAGTGCGACAATGGAAGCGGGATAGTGCAAATATTACCTGATTTAAAAATGTATAAATAAATAGGTACATAGATACTTATTTATTAGTAATTTATAGATAGGTAGTAAGTAGGTACTCATTCTTACTACAAAGTAATGAATCAAAGTATACCTACAAGACACAAATAACAAATTTAATGACCAATTGAATCACTGACAATTTACTATACACGTCTTGAAGTATCTACAAGTCAAACAGTTTAACTCGCAGATTCATTATATTACCCTATATGGAAGTGCTTGCCTACTACGTAAAGGCTAGATACTTCCGATCAAGGGTAGGCACATATAAATAGATATCTACACACATACATATATCGTAAAAAACAAACATTTACGCCACGTCTGACAAACATTTGAGGGTACAAAAATTGATTAGAATATGACTAGATTTCACCCGCTGCCATTCATTTTCCAGGTTATACTCTTCCTGTGTTCCAAATTTCATCCAAATCGGTCAAGCCGTTTGAGCGAGAAGAGGTAACAAACATACATACACACACACAAACTCTCAGATTTATAAGTACGGTGAAAGAATACTAGTGACCGGTAGATAGATATTTTACTGCCCATACAAAATTGCCGATCAGCTGATTTCAGTTACTATGGTAACGCAAAATATATTTATCGTATTTTAACCAATGTTCCTTGGGGAAAGTTGTTTACTTATCACCAGCCCGTTCTGAGTTTTTGCTCACTAGAAACCAATACTATAAATATTTATACGTCTGTACCTCTCTATAACCAATAATAGACCAATATATAACTTTCGACAACAGGGTTCATCAGGTCGTTGGACGACTCGGTGTCCCACACGAAAAGAAACAAAGAAGATACAATATAATTATAATATAAAAAAGCAAGTTTTCTAAAAAAAATTACCCTGGTTGTGGTTTTTTAACCGCCTACTACAAGTAGTAGGCCTCTGACATGGTTGTGTAACGACCGCCATCTAAGTAATCATAAACAGCAACCGGGACCGACGGCCTAATGTGCCCTCCGAAGCACATTATAAAAACGGATAGCCTTCTTACTGATAAACATGCAGACCATGAAATTGAACAACGTTCCCTTAGAAAAATATGTCAGGAAACGACAAAAAAATCAACCTCCCATTCAAAATTACGATCATCTGACTGCATTGACTATCGGAACTAATGGGAAGTCAAAAATAATTACGTTTCATGAAATATTTTCTTACGGGAAGCTATTCAGTTTCATGGTCTCGGAGTATTCGGAGGGCTGTCCCTTACACCCTGTATTTTATACCTACTTATGAAACTGCACAACTCTTCTTCTTCTTCTTTTCGTGTGGGACACAGAGTCGTCCAATGACCCGATGAACCCTGGTGTCAGAGTTTTACAACCGCCTACTACTAGTAGTAGGCCTCTGACATCATTGTGTAACGACCGCCGTCTAAGTAATCATTTCATAGACAGCAACCGGAACCGACGGCTTTACGTGCCCTCCGAAGCACGAAACCTTATTTCTTTTCGGACAATCAGGTGGTTTAGCCTGCAATGTCCTAACCAGACTAGGAACAAATTCACAATGTGATAAACATCGACTATTATGAGTGCCCCACCGAGAATCGAACCCGGAACCTTTGCGTCGCAGACAGTCGCACTACCACTGCGCCACATTGGCCGTCAAACTAAACAACTAAGGACTGAATCTTTTGTTTACCTATTTGTATTCTGACAGGAGCTATCCTTGCAATACCTACAGTCATCTTCAAAAATGCCGCGGTTCACGCGAGTTTGGGATTCCAGTTGTCCTAAAGAATACGACAGATGGGAGGCGGATGGAGTCACTTGGGTGATCCAGGACTTACCACCAGATGACGATGATGAGGCTTTAGCGATATTTGAAGAGCATTTCATACCTGACGAAGTATTGTGCGCAACTTCAGGTAGGTACGCCGTGAGAAATATTGGTATTTTTGGATGCACGCAATTTCGTTGGTGAATACGATACACACCTTATCATTATGTATAATGATTTTTCATTATATTATCTAGATTCTTGTCGCAGGAAAATACGATTAAAGAAAGTTTGCTCGATAGATTTATTTTTCAAAGTTTGGTCTATTTTTACACTTTTTTTGCGTAGTGTATAGCAATCGTGAACATAACACAATATTTTTTCCTAACACGATACGTCTAGTACATCACTAGATTCTTGTCGTACCACTTTGTCGTACAGTTTTTAGATTACTTGTTTATATAGCGAGAAATTTCTAAAAGAAGATTCCGCTCTGTTCTCACACTATAGATTTGCAGTTAGTCGGAAAGGGACGTTTACAAGTTCTCAGCAGGCTCTAACAGTCGCCGTTGACGTTTGTCAAGATCAGTTAAGGCAGTTAATATCACGTTAATATAATAATATTAATAATTTTATAAATCTTGGACACACAGCGCAATCTAGCCCCAAACTAAGAAAAGCTTGGACTGTTGGACTTGAGAAAGCTGAAATAAAACATAAATTTATATTTTTTTGTAAATATATTCATAATAATACGTAGAAAACACAAAAACTCAACCCTCGGCGTATCAGGCAGGGGTAGGTACTATCCACTACGCCATCGGGACAGTTAGTTTCTAATTTGACCTCCCATACAAAATTTGACCTAACAAAATCAAGATTAGCTGACTGCAATTACTATGGGAACTAAATATTTTTTGACGTTTCCTGAAATATTTTTTCCTGGTATTCAGTTTCATGGTCTGAATGCAGGGTGCATCAGTTTTCGGAGGGCTGTCCGTTACACCCTGTATACAATAAAGATAATATGCATCTCACGTATATGCGTCTAGCCTAACTACCACAAGAATTAGCTAGTGTTTACGCATATTTAATAGTTGAGTAGAAACTTATATGACTAATATCTCTATAGGTATCTATTGGCAGTACCACAAGTTGAACATTTTAGAGATCAACCTTTACTGGTTTCGCTTGATAACCAAATAGGAAACTAGTGTAAGTTGGTTCAATATAGGTAACACGAGCTGCTTGATAGGATGTCGTAATAAATAACATAACTCAGTGTCAAGTTATTAAGGGTATTACATATGCTAGGAGCTGTCCCTATCTTTAAAAAAATCATAACTTGATTTTAACGTAATTTATCAGGATCTCTCCCAATACTGATAGGGTGCATTCAGACCATAACCACCTTTCCCCTAGAAAAGACAAAAAAAAAACGATCTCCTACACAAAATCAAAATCAACTGACTGCATTTACCATGGGAAGTAAAAAAAGATGTTTCCAAAAATATGTTTAATGGCAAGTTGTTCAGTTTAATGGTCTGAATGCACCCTATCATTATTCGGAGGGCTGTCCCTTACACCCTGTATTTTCTGAATGGCGTATTAGTGAAAGTGAAAATTAAATTACTTTATTCAATGTAGGATAGTACTTATTATCACTTATTTACTTACTTTTTTTAACAATTTTGTATTGTACATACATACATACATATAATCACGCCTCTTTCCCGTAGGGGTAGGCAGAGACTACATCTTTCCACTTGCTACGATCCTGACACACCTCTTTCGCTTCTTCAACATGCATCAATCTTTTCATACATGCTCGTCGGTTTAGGGTACTCTTGACCTGACCTTTCTCTAGAACGTCCCCGATCTGATCCAAGTACGTGCGTCTTGGTCTTCTCCTTCCAACGTTCCCATCCACACTCGCCATATACACCTGTTTCGTTAATCTTCTTTCATTCATTCTCTCAATGTGACCAAACCATCTCAGCATTCCTTTTTCTATACCAGTCACTATGTCATCTTTTATACCGCAACGTTCTCTAATCACGCTATTCCTTATCCTGTCACTCAATTTCACTCCTATCATACTTCTTAGCGCTCTCATTTCTACCGCATTTATTCTACTTTCATGCTTTTTCTGCCATACCCAACTTTCACTCCCATACATAAGTGTTGGAACTAACACTCCTCTATGCACAGCCAGACGTGCCTTATTAGACACTGTCTGGCTGTTCATAAAGGTATGCAACGCTCCATTCACCATGTTGCCGGCATTTACCCTCCTTTCAATGTCACTTTCACACTTTCCATCTGATGTAAACTTCGATCCCAAATATACAAACTCTTTCACTTGCTCCACCCTCTCTTCATCTATTATAATATTACACTCCGTCATACCTTCTTCTTTTTCAAAAACCATTGATTTCGTCTTACTTACATTCACTTTCATTCCTTTCTTTTTCAAAGCCTCATTCATAATGTTTACCATCTTCTGCAACTCTTCAGCCGACGACGCAAGGATAACTTGGTCATCAGCATAGAGAAGACATTTGACGAGTAACCCATTCATTCTCAGTCCATTTTCACACTCTTTCAAATCTGTCAAACAACTATCCATGAATAGGTTGAACAGCCATGGTGACGCAACACATCCCTGTCTAACACCTTTCTCGATGTTAAACAGTTCAGTGAAGGCCCCGTTAATCCTGACACAAGCACTGGAATCCTTATATAAGGATTTCAGTGCTCGTACCAAGATGCCAAGATTTTGTATTGTCCTAATAGAAAACCGGCTTTGGCGGGATAAAATTAAAAATAAAGGCACTGCCTCAGGTCAGGTAGTAAGAAATAGTTCAAGGTAGTCACAGATAGCGAAAGTGCTAAGTGGCCAATTTCTTTCACTGTCTGTAACTACAGCGACACTACTATTATTAATACATCATTCTGTAAATAAGCTTCAGCATCCACACTTCGACTTGGCAGAAGGAAATATTCGACAATTTACTTTTTTTATCGAGTTGTGAATTTTTAAGGGCGCTTATTACGCTCCGGAATCCTCTTAAACTGTTTGCATAGTTTCTGCGGTATTGTTTGTGATAGTTAATGCTACCATAAACTTACATTGTTAATTTTCTAACTTAATTAATATTACCTACATTTCTGCCTATGAGGGAAACTATCTTCTGCTGCTGTAGCGCTTTACCTGACCCTAGGTCTTTCGTATAGGACACTGATGAACCATACATAAATACGGCATAAGAACGGTCCAAAGTCCAAACTGTCTTAACCAGCCTGAGCATGACTGTACCTTCGTTAACCTACCTTCTGCCGAAAAACTGAAAAAGAAATCTTCACTAGCCTAGTGCCCACCATAGAATAGAAATAGAAATATTTTATTAGCTTGCAGTTATATAGTTAAGCTTACTGATCTTCGCCTTTGCCTCGCCTGTTTCGTGAATAGGATGTTACGTTTAAGTTTGCCATTATCGTTAACTAAAAACTAGCCCTGTATTTAGTTTAGTTTACCGTTCCAGGATTGTTGAACGACGAGCTCAGCGTAAAAAGCATTAAGGACTACTGGCGAGGCTGTCTGGCTAAACGGATGAGCTTAGCGTGCTATGCCCACAAAGATGGTGTCAAAACCTTGGCAGGCCTCAATATCTGCATCGTCATAAGTTCGGATGATGATGTAGACAAGTAGTAGGGATTAGCGGGCTTTGGACCACTCGTGACCCCCCCTATCGAGGCTCTTTGGGGGTGCCTGCCAAAAAGCTCGTCACATATGATTTTTGATCCGCGATTTGATATCAAATTTATCCGCGTATGTAATAAAATTGATCCGCGGTTTGATATCAAATTAATTCGCGGTTTGATATCAAATTAAGTCGCGGTTTGATATCAAATTAATTCGCGGTTTTTGTACAAAATTATTCGCGGTTTCGGTACTTGCTCATTGATTTACTTATCATGTTACATATTTTGATATCGCTATCAATTTCACTTTCTACCTACATTTATACCTATCACTTATCAACATAACTTAACCTAACCTAACCTAACACCTCTACACCGATTTACCTGCTGCTACCTTCGTAATGAAATGTTAATCAATACCTATCGCATATCATATTTTGATATTGCTATCAATTTCACTTTATACCTACTTTTATACCTATCAATTATCAACATAACTTAACCTAACCTAACCTAACACCTCAACACCGATTTACCTGCTTCTGCATAATGAAATGTTAGTCAATACCAATCACATATCATATTTTGATATCGCTATCAATTCACTTTATACCTACTTTTATACCTAACACCTTAACGCATGTTTACTCTACTAAGCATGTCGCTACAAGTTACTTCTTTTGAATTGGGAACAATGGCTTAGCCTGCCGCCGGTCTCTTTATCTCTTTGGCTATTTCAACAACAAAGCATTTTTAAGTGTTTGCCCTGCCTTTCTTTTGCACGCACCGCCTGTTGTGAATATTTCTAAATTTATTTCTATGTAAATGCAATTTTGAAATGTTTTTATTATCCTTTGATTGTAAAACCTTCCTTTCATAAAGCCGTCTTCCGCTTAGGCATACAATGGACACGATTTTAACTTGTCGATACATGCTTACTAGTGTATCAGGCTCGGTGGCGGTTAACAGTATTACAAAAAAATGCCACCGCGGGCGGTGGTCTTGCTATATAAGCGGAACTTACGCGTCAGTCTTCACAAGTTGTTTCGAGTTGTGACGTATAGTATTAAAAAATTTATCAAGTGTTTGTGAACGCCGATTATAGTATAAAAATAAACCTAGTGTTCGTGTTCGGAGTGAAGACTTCTACCAAACGCCATGTCCCGGTCTACAGCTAGCTGCATAGGAAAAATGGAGGTAAGAATAGTTTTATTTTATTTCTCTTATTTGTTTTATACTGTTTCAAATTTATCTAACATGCGTAGTACTTATATGTAAGGTAAATATTGAGGGCTACGTCCATCAGAGGACTGCTACTGGCTGTTGTGATGTGTGTGACGTGACATACTTATTTACAGTTGTTCAGGAGAAATATTGTTGTAATTATGTGATGATGTTGTCTAAATA
This sequence comes from Tuta absoluta, assembly GCA_027580185.1. Lineage (NCBI taxonomy): Eukaryota > Metazoa > Arthropoda > Insecta > Lepidoptera > Gelechiidae > Tuta > Tuta absoluta. The sequence goes on along the minus strand of JAQAHW010000022.1, from coordinate 7,207,934 downwards.
ATATAGATATAATATTTTCTTCAGTTTGCGCAACTATTACTCATAATTAAAAGTCTTTTTATAAAATTCCAAATAAACAAAGCTTTAAATCCGTATTTTTTTTATTAATTTTATTATAATATAGATATGTCAGCGTAAGTCATTAACCTGAGTTTTATTAAAGTAAATTTTATTTCAGCATTGTTCTCGTTACCATCAATAACATATATCCGTGTTTTGTTTTAGGGATCGACAATTAACGTTGATGACTTACCAAACACATTCAAGAATTACTACTTTGCCGCATCAAGCGATGATGAAACTGAGAATGCATTTACTATTGTCGAATCCGATCAAAAATCACCAAAGCGAGCAGGCAGCGATAATGGCATCGATCAATTTTTCGACACACCGAAAATCAAAAAACAAAAGAAAGTGCAATCTTCCACAGTTGGGATGGCGCGAAACGGTGGTGTATCTTATATTTCATCAAACACTAATGACGCAGCAAACGCAACCCATCTGGTTAAAGTGGAAGTCTACGATCTCAAGAAATTAGCCAAAGTGTCGTCAAACAACCACTGGAAGCATGCAGATGTTCGTGCCAAATACTACACAAAGGTCACGGACAATGTTTACGATCGCAGTAAGGAATTAATATACGACATCACGAAAAACGTTTCGCAATCACAAGATTGTAAAAAATACTTTTTTGATAACTAATTTCATGATTCTCAAGCAGCTAAAATAGAAAAAACAGTAATCACCAACACGCTTAACAATAGAGCAAATCCCTTTCTACCTGAGGCATATTTTCGGCGTTCACGAATACAGGATTTTAATACTTTATTACGCATGACAATGGGTTCACAATGCTCCTTAAACCAAGGATGGAAATGACAAAAGAGTAAAATTCACTACTTAAGCGAGTGATTTCAAGCTTCGCAAAACAGTCAGTATCAGACTTGTGCTTGTGCAGTACACATTTATAACCAAAAATGTCTTTTCTTACTAAGAATATCATCTCAACGATACCAAAAGATGTTATTCTCGCCGAATACGCAAGATACATCAGGTTTTGGTATATAAATAATCAATTACCCGAAGCATTAATTGAAGACAGTGATATCAAAATGTTTTACACCCCGTGCGAAGGACATTCTAAAAAGTTCAGTGAAGTGTCAGAAGATACGATTGATGGAGTATTTCGCATGAAGGCGTATTGTGGAGAGTGTCATATGTCATACTCGAAACCTGTAGAGACATGTAGTGACACCATACATCCACTCAAAATAGATTGGAGCTACGAGGAAGAGAAAGAACTTGAAGAAATAATGAATAGCGCCCAATCGGATGACTATGTTTTACCATCATCGACATATTCACCTACCTTGCAATAATTTTTCTGTTTTTTTTTCGTATTTTCGTTAGGCTTCTTAGTTTGTATTATTCTTAGTTTGTATTATTCTCAATAAATTTAATTGAATTATTATTTTATGTCTCTTGTTTTCTTTCTCTTGTTACTTCTCACTTAATGCTAATAAAATAAAAGACCTGTTTATAAGCATATACCATTTATTTCATAAAACACACATTGACATAGCCGTTTCTTAAAGCTAGATACAATTTAGTCTTATTAGCTAAATTATAATGATAACATTCAACTCAAAAATACTACTTGAACGAGGCTTTAAAGATTTCGTTTAATAAAAAATCATTGTCAAATGAATCCTTAGTAAACATGTTATTAAAATCTTTAAGACTTAGGCCTCTGTATTTTAAATACAAATACACTAAACAATATTCACCACATAAAGAAGAAAAAATGCTTTGAATAGCTTTATGGTTGTATTCCCATCTGCGTGAATTTCTTTTTAAATAATTTAAATGATAACCTTCAGGTTTACGACCATAGCTGTCGAAATATTCACCAACACCATTTGAATGAATAACAATTGCTACCCAGTGCGAACCCGGTTTTGTATCAGGATCTAAATTACTTATCAAATACACCGGTGAAGTCATAAAAATAGGTAGACGATTAGCGGGGAACACATTATCAGCCAAAGAATGATGAATCATTCGCAAGTATTTTTTTATGGCCAAAGTATTCATATTAAAGTCTAATTTACACAAAAATAAAAATGCATCTGAGAGATATTGACAGTCCATCATCTTATATACTACTTAACTACTAAAGTCTACACTAACATTTCTGTTCTTATCTATTTCAATTAAATTATCAAACTCAGCATACACAATACAATTAATTGTTTCAGTTAAGGCGTTTTCAAACCTTACTTCTAATCTGACACTTCCATGTTTAATCAAGTTCCAATGTGATGAAGAATTAGCACATAAATCGGGTGTTAAGTCAAAAGCCATCAAACAATAACCTTTTGCATATCTATCCTTATTTATGCCATTTCCTTCATTTAAAAAATGAATACCAGTTCCAGAAAAAAGTGTATGATACATAACAGTATGCAACCCACTACTGAATTGTGGTTGTAATGCTTTAGAAGGAATTTGGATTCCGTCAATATACAAACTAAACGTATTTAAACCATAGTTGTCAAAATCATACGGATTTTTGCTAAAACTACCATTAAAAGCTGTATTATTCACAAATCCTATAATACAGCGTTTAGGTATTTGACCTAGAAAAACATTATCTAGCGTTTTGCCTTGAATACCAGACGGAATGGTTAAAACTTTTACTTCAGCCCGTGTGATCGGATATTTAGCAGTTGTAGTAGCTAATACTTTTTGATGAGCGAGTAGTACACTTGGATTTATTCGAGCTTTACGCAACATTAACGTAGCATCAGTGATAGCTACTTTGACTTTGATATCATTTGTTGGTGCCATCAAGTTAAATGATTCCCTGGAACGTATTAGTTTGATACACATGTCAACACCATTAATTAAAAACTTTTCTTGATTAAAAATATCCCCGTGTAAGTGCCCTATCATTTCTACCTCTTTGCTATCTTTAGTATATTTCAGCCTAGATGAGTATCCTTTATTATTTTCATCAGTGTTATTCATTTTTCCTGCAGTGTCTTCATACCACATGGCACATGTAAGATGGGACTCTTTTGCTGCAGGCGCATAATTCAATAATGTTTCAATGTATGCACGATATCCATATGTGTTATTTGGTGGAGATATGAGCTTTTGATTTAGATATACATCTAACTGACTGAACATTGAATGAAGCCAGTTATTTACTGGTGCTACTGGCGTTTTTTCAGTTTCAATATTAGACAAATCTTGATTTAATATTTTAGCCTTCACATGAAGCAATGTATGTGATAAGTCAATATAATCATCTCCGGAACCAGGGATTTGAAATTCTATAGGTCCATCGTCGCTAAGAGATGAGATGGGTTTGTAATAAATCCATTGACCACTTTCTATACTTGTTTGTGTCGATGGTAAAGCAAATAAATCTAATTCTGATTTTGCACATTCACATGAATGATTATGTAAAAATGACATCGTTTATATTATTTTTAAGAGAAAATATCATTAACGGATGAACTTTTACTTTTCCTCCCCTTTTTCACTGTTCTTCCTTTCAAATTCTCTGAGTGAATGAGAGCTTTAAGGTTTCGTTTTCTATTTTTATACCCCGAGCCACTCATAGCTCTCACAATTTTATCATCAGCTTTTCTTTTGAGATTAGAAGTGGCTTCTTTAAAACGGTTTGTTAGAGATTCTTCTAAAGGCTTGGCACTCACTATATCTGATAAAAGCCCTACCCCCGCACTCAAAGCTTCTTTTCCAACAACTTTGGCTCCATTCGACAAAAGTGGTAGGACAGATCTAAACAAACCACCTAAAAAGCTTCCTATACCATGACCACGTTGATGTGATACTCCTTTATAAATTACCCCGATTCCAGTTCCTGCTTGATGAGAATAGTAATGTTGATATGGGCATAATGAATTATTTTGTTTTATGTACATACTGTTTTATCTTTTCATAAAATGTAGTTTAACACAGCTCGTTCCAAATTGGAATGGTACTTTATCTCCTGTGTTCGATCTTATATCTATTTCAATTGTATCAAACTCTCTACGCATGACTGGTACATAATGCGGTGGTGAAAAAATATGCATTTTGTTTGATCCATATACATATTTCACAGGATCTAATGATGTTATTCTCAATAAAGGGCACATGACATCTCCAACCATCTGAGGTTCCACAATATCACAATATATGTATAGTTGTGATGGTAATCCAAGGTATAAATTAGCTGGAAACTTTCCAGTTGTTTGTGTTGCAACGTTTGTATTAGGATCAAAACCAAGTTGAAGGCTTAAAACAGGCGAAAACTTCAAAGATATCAGATTATTCACATCGCCTGTGAGTGAGACCAATTTCGTTAATTTGTCATGTCTTAATTTGAAGCTTTCTCTTGAATTTAGTGCAGTTATAACATCGTTAATGTTTTCATAGCTGGAAGTAGGTATGTGACTTTTGTATGTTACTGTACTAAGTTCTGGTTGGTCGGGTACTTTCATACGTTTTGTTATATACATTATATTATTATTATCCTGAACAGTAAACATAGTGCATGGATACTGAAATTCAACTAATCCTACTGACCATTCCCCATCCAACTTTATTGATTTTGGAAGTTTTGTGGAGAAGTTAGTGGTTTTGTTACTTGGAAAATATGTAAACGAGCTATTACTAGGTAAAGTTAAGTAAAAATTTTCGGTCCTCATGACTTCTCTAAATAAGATGCTAAAATCCAACTATTAAATTTATCAGGATAACCTTTCCACTTCACTAATAGTTCTTTTCTGCGACCTGAATAGCGGGTGCGCAATATTTTATCTATTTTGTATGTAGCGGTGGGGTCATATGTCACTTTCTGTAGTTCTTTTTCATAAAAAGTTCCAATTACATTTTCATTCTGCAAATCTTTTATTGTGTATACAACCCATGGTGATCTGTCTATAATCGAAGTTATTAAAAATATTTCATCACTCCAATTTGTTTCATAACCTTTTTGAAAAATGTGTTTGTACTTAGTAATTCTAACATGATCACCAACTTTAAACTTGGGTTTGCTTTTAATGTAAGTTTCTTTATTATTTTTTCGTTCATACAAATTGCGCCAAACTGTCATAATATTATTAAAATTAACATCGCAAGGACGCATTTTAATACTTCTATGAAAGCTGTTATTATATGAATTAAGTAAATCCTGCAAAATATCTATATATCGATACGTATTATTATGAGTAAAATATCTCCACATTTTCATTTTAAGTGTACGCTGGAATCTTTCAACTATGCTTGCTTTAATATCAGGATTATTGGTGGTGTAATAGTTTATACCGTTACTTTGGAGAAAAGATTGAACATCTTTTGCTATAAATTCAGTACCTTTATCTGATTGTAAATGTCTCGGTGTAGCTTTAGCTTCTAAAAATATGTCCCTAAAATTTTCTTTTATAGTTGCCGAATCTTTCTTTTTAATAGGTCTAGCAAAAGCATACTTACTAAAAACATCAATTACACATAAAATGTATTTAAAACCGTCATTATATTCGCTGTAAGTCCGCATATCGCTTAAATCAGCTTGCCAAAGTTCATTAAAATTTGATAAAATGTACTTATTTCTAGGGAAGCGACGACGCACTGGTTTATGTAGGGTGTATGTTTCTTGAGATTCCAACCATTTCTTTGTTTCTTCTTTAGTCATTTTATTTTTCATAGCTGCTGTCAATTTACTGAGACTGCTGTAACCGGCTGGGTTAGATACATCGTAATAAATATTATGAATTTCTAGTAAGGGGTCCATTTCTCCCAATTAATTTTTTTGGCTGGTTTTACTTTAGATCCACTGCTAGTTAATTTTGGCGTGCTAAAATAATCAGGAGTACTGTTTTCTGCCTCTTTTGAAACGTCTTTTGTTGTTCTAGCATTAGCTGGGCTCTGAGATAAAACTCTTATGTATGTGGCTCTTTTTGGATTGCCAATAAAGCTTAAGGGGACTGATAGATCTTTGAGCACATGAGCAAAATCTTCCCAACCATATGGTGAACTGTTTTTTAGAGGTCTCAAGATGTCACTCAAAAGGTCAACGATATTACTTTTACGCACTTCTCTATTGCGGACGAACACAGTGCCTTTTTCATTCCAGGATATTTTATCTTTATTTTTCAAAAGTATATCTATTAACAATTCACCTCTTAATTTGTATGTCTTTGGAATAAAAGCAAGTAACTCTGATTTTGTATAACCATTATAGGTTGTCTCAGTAGACGTCTCTTCGTTATCTGGAGCTTTCTCTGACTTTACTGTTTCTTTTATTTCATTTTCTTTTTCATCAAAAGGTAGTATAGGTATCTGTAACGGTTTTCGATCTTCTCCAATGAAATGAAGATATCTCTGCAATGTTTGCAAATAAAGTGGCCACTTTTCCCTGTCATCTATTTTAGTGTTTATTACTTTATGCATTTCTTCATCTAAACGTGATAAATTTTTAGTACTTGCATTATCGGATTTCAGTCTTTCTATGACTTCAGGCTCAATAAGTATCATTTTCTTTGCGCTTTCCATATTTATTTTATAAATGAACCTAACAATGTGCTAAGAACAGACCCTAGAATAATAGGTAAAAAAGCCCCACCTCTTTGCACGAAAATTTGTTTCCTTTCTTTACTTTTTCCTTTCAAAACAATTTTCCTCAATAAATCTTTATGTTTTTTTAATTTACGTCTCGATTTATCATCTAAGGGTACTTTTCCTCTTAAAACATTGAAAATACATTCAGTTATACAGTTGATTTCATCATCTCCACAATTTTTTAACAATGCTTCTCTATGTTTTGGTTTTAATGTTAATATTGCTCTTAATAAATCTTTATGAGGCGTTATTCTTTTAATCATTTTTTTTAACGTTAGGACGTTACGATCTGATATTCGATTTTGTTCAATGCATTTACAAACTAAACAGCATCAGATGAAACGAAACAGTTAAATTTACATATATTAAAAACAGATTCGTTGTTTTCTTTTATATGAATTTTTTCTTTAAAAACGTTTATTATACACTCACAAATTTGTTTTATCTCATCATCATTACAGCATTCTAACAAGGCTTCACGATATTGTTCTTTTATGATACTTAAAGCTTTTAAAAAGTTGTTTTTTTTAGATGTTTCTACTTCAGACATTATTTGTAACTGACATAAATTATTTGCTGAGCATCGTATTTATACCCCTTTTTAGGGACATAAATTGTACACTGCTCATCGAATGGAAAAATTTTACTTTTAAATCGACATATTTCATTTGTGTTTTGCTTAAGATCAATGAATAGATATCCATGAGCTTTTGTCGTTGCATCCTTGTAAGCTTCTTCAACGAATTTAGCATTTTCTGGATAAACCTGACGAGCTAAATGTCGTATTTGTGTTCTGTCTCGAGGGTTTTTAAAATAAGTTATATAACTTGAATTTAGAGAAATATCTCTTTGACCTTTTCCTTGATGAAATATGTTTTGAGTTATGTAAAATACACTGAGATTTCTATGATGGCTTCCCTTTGTAAAAATATCAACGATACGACCATCTGACTCTCTCATAAGATCATCGATTATAAGTAGTCTAGGACATTTTCCATCAAACATACTTAAATCAGGGATACCTTGATTGTAATTAACATCACTCAAATTGTACAAGGGTTGCATTTCATCATAGCACCATATGATTTCGGAAAATTCTTGACTGCATATTACTTTACAGTGCTTTAAAAAATTTGTAACAAAATTTGATTTTCCACACCCGCTAGGACCTGCTACGATTGCAGTAAAAGGGTGAATAAAATGAATCATTGCGACGTGCAAGTTTGAGCTGGTAGTATAAACGAATGAAAGGAAACACTGATATTTGTCATTATATACAAATTAATATATTCAGATTATAATATGTACAATAAAAACAACATGCATTTAAAAATCATAATCACTATAAACCTAACAAATACATATTATTTTTAAAACACGTTCTTATGTTAAAATATCCGCAGAACTGAAGTTACTAAAATGAAGTGATTGAACATATTATAAAAAGTAAAATTCATAATATTTACAATAAAAATACAGTTTCATTTTATGACAATCTTACTTAAATACACACATAAGTAGAAAAATTATTAAAATTATGCTATCTTAAAAACGATATGATTCCAATAATACTTTTATGTAAATATACAGGTAGATGTAAAACAACCTTACACCTTATAGTATCCTGAATCTTACAACTATTATTTTAATTATTTCTTATGCTATAATGCCCCCATGCTAAGGTGTCAGTGGAGTTTGGTAAAATGTATCTCTTACTATCACTATCAGACAGACTTACTTTATTCAGTTTTTGTGTAAAAACCACATGTTTAATCGATCTAAATCTATACATTGAAGCAAGCTGTACATTTTTGTTAAGCAAACAAGATTTGTAATCCTCGATTTTCATTTTCTTCGTAACATTTTTGTTGACACCCTTAGCTTTTGCAATTACTGTATCTTCCACCTGAATTGCATACATTTTTGATCGCAGACCGACAAATTCTTTAAAAATTCGACCATTATTTTCATCTTTAAAATACCCAATCTTTTTTTTATTTACATTAGGATAATTGAATATATTGTTTATGGGATAATCTGAAGTGTCAAAGTATTTTTCCAAATCAGGTCTTATATCTTCATAATAATCATCAGTAAATATCTGATAAATTAAACTATCAGTATCAGTATACAACAATTTTGCATTGTCATTGAATTTTTTTTTAATATAATTGTAATGAAAATCGTACATCAAGGTTTTTGAAATGTCTAAAATGCAAAATCCTAAGTAGATAGGTTTATCGTAAAATAGTTTAGTCTTATTTAATTGAACAGCTACTAAATTTTCGGAAAATATAGATAAACTGTGAAAATTCGGACGAGCTATTAAACTTTGTGCCCCCTCAACTTTACCATGATTTTCCCAATGCGTTCGTAGTTTTACATTTACACGTTTTTCTATATTCTCCATAGTTTTGCCGAAGACAGCATTATTCATGAGCTTATAAAAATCTTTTTCGAAATCTGTCTTTGCTTTTGTTCTTAACTGTGTGTTTAGCTCAATATATTTTCGCATCCAACAACTTTGCTTAAATTCCAAAACTCGATGAATTTTTACCAGTTTCATGCCTTTTTCTAAACACTGCATTAGGTTTCTATAATGAATAATGTACTTTCTTTTATTGTTTAGGTTTGGTACTAGCTTAGGTTGTGTACTTCCTCCAGTGCATATATTTTCCGGACAAAATGGTAGATCAGAATGCAAGTCATGCAAATTATCTGGATAATCAAGATCTACTTCTAGGATATACCCTATATCTGATGTGGGGGAGACTTGAAAATTTACAGTCGGTTCAACCCATTTAAAACCACCGTATGGGAGATACTGCGACTGCGCCCAACCATACATATTATTCGCATCCAAGTAAGCTAAAAAAGATTTGCGATCCTTTGCATTGTAATCACATAAATATTTATTATTAGCTTTCGCATGTCGGTTGCTACATACGGACACTCCACCTCTTATACCTGATTTAATAAACGCTATCATATCAAAATCTACCAACAAATCTAATTCAATTTTTGTGCACTTCAACATAGCATCCCAGCTTAGACCAGGTGCAGTATAATAATGTGCTGGGTCTAATCCATATGTTTTTAAACATACATCTCTGAAATTTTCAAAGATGTCAGCCAATAGTAAAACATCAGTTTTTAAATAAAGGTTCGAATAATCTCTCATATTCTGACATTGAAAATGCTGCCAGACATCTTGTGCATGTTTATAGTCTTCATCAGAAACATGCGATCCTGTTAAAGAGCTATAAAAATCCGATTGGTTTGGTAAAAATGTAGCATTTAGTGATTCATGTGATTGAATAAATTCATAGGGAAAAATACCTTTTCTGATCAGACGGTTAAAATCGTCAACTTTAGACACTTGTTTTTTTAACTCTCTAAGTTGATCAACTTGGAGATTTTTGGACAGGTTGTCTAAACTACTTGACAAAAATCTGAAAGAATCTAAAAATCTTAATTGCACATTATGTCCATTAATATTTATGTTTTTGGAGAATGATATATATTTTTCTTTATTTTGAGGAATAATTTCTATTTCCCCTTCCTTTAGATGCAAAGAATGTACAAGAAAATGAGCATCATAGTTACTCAGATTGTGCAGAAAAACCGGAACAAAAAATGGAGCTCTAAATTTAGATTTGCAGACTGGATGTGCCACCCCTCTAAAGATACCCGTATGCCAGTCAAAATCTAAAGCTGATTCTGACTCGAGGTCTTTTAAACAAATATGGCATGTTTTTGTTTGAACAACATCAGCCTCTTGCCAATCTTTTAGAGGAACCGGCGGTTTCTGTATACAATTTTTTTTATGAATTTCCCTAACATCTTTACACAGATTATCCATAAAACTTTGAGTACAATCAGTCCCTGTATATGTTTTATAAGTTGATAAATTATCGTCAAATGAGCATTTAATGTAATAACCATAACTATAAATTTCATGTTCATGTACATTAATTGTATGTGACTTATTTGGATCCGCATCACAGCTAGAAATAGGCTTGAGAAGTGCTTCTGTGTCAGCATAAACTACAAAAGGCACCCTCATCTGTTTATGATAATTGTTAAACCGTATTTTATCCGTACGTTCATTATTACCAAACCAATCTTTTTTAGTTTTTGATGGGCTGGGCAATTCTGTAAAAACATGACTACAGTCGAACTTTTGGTGGTTATCCAACCTCGCTTTTGTGGTGAAATGCAATAAGCACTCATCACATAAAAAAACAGCCTGATTTTTCCTCGATAGCTGCTTACTTACTAATCGCGATAAGTTTTTAATAAAACAATAATGCCCATTACTGCCATTAGAAATATACAGCAAATTAACGTGTTTTTCACGTTTATTTTTAGACCAATAAAGTGGTCCCACTACTGAATTCTTTCTAGATATCTCGTCATATTCTAACCCAAAAACATTAATGCTAATATTGTTGTTTTCCTCAACCTTGACAATGTCCTTTAACTTAACTGGAAAAGGAACATTATCAAAATTCAGTTTGTTTTGATGTCTAGAATAAGATGAAACCCTATCTTTATGGTAGTTTACAGGATATAAAGCAGAGAGTAATGCCCACTTCAAACATTCATGATCATTATTTTTTACGTTTATTAAAGCTCTTTTGTTTTGGATATCTTTTGGTAATTTTACATACGTTGACCCTTGAAGAGGGTTAAACTTATTAACGTTCATTTCCAAATGACGAACAGATTTAAATGACCACCCGCTGTCTTTTTTTTCGAATTCACTCATTTTTGTGGAAATAGTTTCACATAATGTTTTGAAGTATGCATCCAACTCATCACCCATACAAATGTTAAAATTTGATGTTTGAAAATCGAATATATTATGCAAATTTTTTGTCTCTTGCACAAACTCAGCATGGATTATGAAATTTATTTTGATTATTGTGAGCTGTTTTAGATTCTCATTTATCAAAGTGGAAATCGTACCTTTAACTGAGTTGAAGAATTCAACAGGTGTTTGTAGAGTTTCGTCGTTATTCGGTGAAGTAATTTTGTAAGTTATTATTCTACAACCAAATGCAGTATTTATCACACTTACATTATTATCCCTACTTAAATTTAAAACCTTACTTTTATGCGTAGAGCTCCGAATATGATTAGAAAAATATCTACGGCTTACCAGTATTTGACAAGCATCACACTTAATCATATCATTACTTGATGCAATGAGATCATTAGTAGATGATGAAGGTCCAGGGACAGCTTCCGCGTAGGAGTCACCATCATGTGATAATTTTCTTTTCAGGCCTCTCCCAGTTTGCAGCACATTCCTAAATAAAAAAATAGAATAAAATACAACCATAAATTTTAATATTAAATCATGAATAAATAAAACAGGAATGTTAATTTATCAAAATATCCATAACATAATATTTTGTTTGTAAACTTACGTTTGCTGATGCTTCATGTCGAAAGAGTTTTTAATAATTGCGCCATCATTTTGATTTTCGATCTCCTTTTCTCCCCCAGTTTGTATCGCATTTCTGAATAATAGCAAAGAAAATGTTAGAACAATTATATATAATATGTTATCAAACAAAATTACACTTAAAAATTTGTAAGAAATAGTTTGATGATAAACTTACATTAGCTGATGTTCTATCTTAGATGCAATAGCACATAAAGCACCATCATTTTCGGATGAAAAACTATTTACTGTTAAGTTGAGCATGTCAGCATTATTCTGTTCTAATATTACACATTGTTCCAACACTTCACTGTTGAAGAAATCACTAAACGGAAAGTCTTGTTCACTATTTTTGAAGAAATGACTAACAACACGTTCTTCTCCCATTTTTTATAGAAATAATCGAAATATTTTCGAAACTCTTTTTTCAACTGATTGGCGAGCATAAGTTATCCGAGCTCCAGTCTTGGGCTGACTGTTTTGCGAAGCTTGGTATGGTTGGTTTAAGTAGTGAATTCGGGTTTATTGATGTACACGTTTTTAGTTAACGAGCATTAAGAACCCATTGTAGCGGTGCATCATATAGTAGAGTTTGCGAAAATATGGTTCAGGTAGAAAGGGGAGTTGCTCTGTTGTTGAGTGGCGGGTGTGGTAGTTTTTTGTTTTGTTTTAGCTGCTTGAGAATTATGAAATTAGTTATCAAAAAAGTATTTTTTACAATCTTGTGATTGCGAAACGTTTTTCGTGATGTCGTATATTAATTCCTTGCTGCGATCGTAAACATTGTCCGTGACCTTTGTGTAGTATTTGGCACGAACATCTGCATGCTTCCAGTGGTTGTTTGACGACACTTTGGCTAATTTCTTGAGATCGTAGACTTCCACTTTAACCAGATGGGTTGCGTTTGCTGCGTCATTAGTGTTTGATGATATATAAGATACACCACCGTTTCGCGCCATCCCAACTGTGGAAGATTGCACTTTCTTTTGTTTTTTGATTTTCGGTGTGTCGAAAAATTGATCGATGCCATTATCGCTGCCTGCTCGCTTTGGTGATTTTTGATCGGATTCGACAATAGTAAATGCATTCTCAGTTTCATCATCGCTTGATGCGGCAAAGTAGTAATTCTTGAATGTGTTTGGTAAGTCATCAACGTTAATTGTCGATCCCTAAAACAAAACACGGATATATGTTATTGATGGTAACGAGAACAATGCTGAAATAAAATTTACTTTAATAAAACTCAGGTTAATGACTTACGCTGACATATCTATATTATAATAAAATTAATAAAAAAAATACGGATTTAAAGCTTTGTTTATTTGGAATTTTATAAAAAGACTTTTAATTATGAGTAATAGTTGCGCAAACTGAAGAAAATATTATATCTATATTATTTAGACAACATCATCACATAATTACAACAATATTTCTCCTGAACAACTGTAAATAAGTATGTCACGTCACACACATCACAACAGCCAGTAGCAGTCCTCTGATGGACGTAGCCCTCAATATTTACCTTACATATAAGTACTACGCATGTTAGATAAATTTGAAACAGTATAAAACAAATAAGAGAAATAAAATAAAACTATTCTTACCTCCATTTTTCCTATGCAGCTAGCTGTAGACCGGGACATGGCGTTTGGTAGAAGTCTTCACTCCGAACACGAACACTAGGTTTATTTTTATACTATAATCGGCGTTCACAAACACTTGATAAATTTTTTAATACTATACGTCACAACTCGAAACAACTTGTGAAGACTGACGCGTAAGTTCCGCTTATATAGCAAGACCACCGCCCGCGGTGGCATTTTTTTGTAATACTGTTAACCGCCACCGAGCCTGATACACTAGTAAGCATGTATCGACAAGTTAAAATCGTGTCCATTGTATGCCTAAGCGGAAGACGGCTTTATGAAAGGAAGGTTTTACAATCAAAGGATAATAAAAACATTTCAAAATTGCATTTACATAGAAATAAATTTAGAAATATTCACAACAGGCGGTGCGTGCAAAAGAAAGGCAGGGCAAACACTTAAAAATGCTTTGTTGTTGAAATAGCCAAAGAGATAAAGAGACCGGCGGCAGGCTAAGCCATTGTTCCCAATTCAAAAGAAGTAACTTGTAGCGACATGCTTAGTAGAGTAAACATGCGTTAAGGTGTTAGGTATAAAAGTAGGTATAAAGTGAATTGATAGCGATATCAAAATATGATATGTGATTGGTATTGACTAACATTTCATTATGCAGAAGCAGGTAAATCGGTGTTGAGGTGTTAGGTTAGGTTAGGTTAAGTTATGTTGATAATTGATAGGTATAAAAGTAGGTATAAAGTGAAATTGATAGCAATATCAAAATATGATATGCGATAGGTATTGATTAACATTTCATTACGAAGGTAGCAGCAGGTAAATCGGTGTAGAGGTGTTAGGTTAGGTTAGGTTAAGTTATGTTGATAAGTGATAGGTATAAATGTAGGTAGAAAGTGAAATTGATAGCGATATCAAAATATGTAACATGATAAGTAAATCAATGAGCAAGTACCGAAACCGCGAATTAATTTGATATCAAACCGCGACTTAATTTGATATCAAACCGCGAATTATCTTGATATGAAACCGCGAATTAATTTGATATCAAACCGCGAATTAATTTGATATCAAACCGCGGATCAATTTTATTACATACGCGGATAAATTTGATATCAAATCGCGGATCAAAAATCATATGTGACGAGCTTTTTGGCAGGCACCCCCAAAGAGCCTCGATAGGGGGGGTCACGAGTGGTCCAAAGCCCGCTAATCCCTACTACTTAGACATTTGCAAGGTCAGTGTCATCAATCATCATTACCATTGCAGGATATAGGTCTCTACCCTATAGGTAGCACCAGCAATATGATTTCCACTGTCCTTCCCTGCTTATGGTGAAGACATTTGACCGCGTCTTAGGAGGAGTGCATCAAACGAACCGCTATTTCCTTGCCCCTAAAGTCTTCGGTTTAACAGACCTTTCCAATGTGTGGCTGTTACTAAAGAACATTAATGGGCAGTGTAGTGGATCTTATGTGAACTACAAGAGACTAGGTTAGGTATGACTGATCAGTGATACTGGAACTCCTCTTTGCTAACTACATTTTTTCACATTTCAGATAGAAGGAGAGCAATGGCAAAACGTGTACAACGCCTTACATTACGTGGAGACAAAAGTAAATGTGTTCGAGTTGCTAAATATAGACAGGGTTCTGTACGCGATGGGTCTGGTGGTCAAGAAGGAGTATAGGGGAGCAAGGCTTGGTGCGAGGCTGTTGGCTGCCAGGTAAGCCTGCCCGGCTTACCTGTTAATGGCAAAATTTTAAGTATTTTTTATTATTCTTTATTCGTATCACACATTGATCTCATTGTTATTAAGATTTGCTTAAACTAGTATCCGTTATTTAGCCCTAGCACATTTCCCCCGCCCAATATCTTAGGGTGTGCTGAAAAACAGCGCTGGTGGAACTCAGTTCTCGTCAGCACAAGCTGAGACACATCCTTTTGCCTTTACTATAATTACTGTTTTATATACCTAGTTAGTTTAAGCTGAATTGTTAAATATCTATTGCCACATTATTTACTGATCTTTCCTCGGCTATTCTTATGCGACACCGAGGCGTCAAACGACTGTAGTAGGCGAATGGACCAGAAAACATAAACAACCTATGAAAACCAGTCAACTTAAATTTGTTACTCGTCTTATATTTGATTGTCTTATATTTTTACCTTTTTCCAGCGATACGTAGCAGTTTCACCTCTTTCTTTTCGCAGGAAACCGCTAGCCCTGTCTCACGGCATCACTGGTACGTCGACGATCTTCTCAGGAACAGCGTCGCAAAAGTCAGCCGACCGTGCTGGATTCCACACCGTCGCGGAAGTCAGCTTCAAAGAGCTGGCGGAATCCGGCCTGCGGTACCCCAGCGATGAGAACAGGATCGTGAAACTCATGGTGAAGACATTTGATTGACAGCTAGTATGCAGGCAGGGTTGCGTCTGAACGGGAATGTTAGCTACAGACACATATTTTGCCCTGCGGAACTTCCGTGTATTAAAAATGTTACAGGTTCTGAACTAAGTAATATGTTAACCATGTCACGATTGGTGTTTTAAGGAAGGTAACACAGCTGAGTACCGGCGGTTCTTCTTACAAATATGCTATTGAAAACATGATTAAAACAGAAACATCACTTTAATGAGATACGACTTCAGATTTATTAAAATAAATAAATAAATTACAAATGAGACCATTACAATTTTATTCCTCATCCCCATCATCTCCATGCTTCTCTTCTTCTTCTTCCATTTCCTCTTCTTCTCCCGCGACAGCATCCTGGTACTGCTGGTACTCAGAGAGAAGATCACTCATGTTGTTATCAGCTTCAGTGAAGTCTGATTCGTCCATACCTTCACCAGTATACCAGTGGAGGAAAGCTTTCCTTCTGAACATCGCCGAAAACTGCTCAGATACCCGCTTGAACAACTCCTGTATAGCAGTCGTATTACCGATAAAAGTAGCAGACATTTTCATGCCACGAGGAGGAATATCGCAGACTGCGACTTTGACATTATTAGGGATCCATTCGACGAAGAAAGCTTTGTTTTTCTTCTGGATGTTGAGCATCTGTTCGTCGACTTCTTTCATGGACATGCGTCCGCGAAAGACAGCGGCTACTGTCAAGTAGCGGCCGTGGCGAGGGTCGCAGGCAGCCATCATGTTCTTAGCGTCAAACATTTGTTGGGTCAGTTCGGGGACAGTCAGAGCACGATATTGCTGGCTTCCGCGGGATGTGAGAGGCGCAAAACCTGGCATGAAGAAATGTAGCCGCGGGAACGGCACCATGTTCACTGCTAGTTTCCTCAAATCTGCATTTAACTGTCCCGGGAAACGTAAACACGTCGTCACGCCGGACATCGTCGCTGATACCAGATGGTTCAAATCTCCATACGTCGGAGTTTTAAGCTTCAAAGTTCTGAAGCAGATATCATAGAGTGCTTCGTTATCGATACAGAACGACATATCAGAGTTCTCTATCAGTTGGTTAACGGACAGCGTCGCATTGTACGGCTCCACTACTGTATCAGACACTTTCGGACTGGGCACTACTGAAAACGACATCAGGATTCTATCCGGATACTCTTCCCTTAAATTCGCAAGTAATAAAGTTCCCAATCCAGATCCAGTACCGCCCCCAATGGAATGCGTGAGTTGAAAACCTTGCAGACAATCGCAACCTTCAGCTTCTTTTCGCACAACATCCAGAATCGACTCTAGGATATCTGCTCCTTCGGTATAGTGTCCTTTAGCCCAGTTATTCCCTGCTCCACTGGTCCCACATA
Organism: Tuta absoluta; assembly: GCA_027580185.1. Taxonomy (NCBI): domain Eukaryota; kingdom Metazoa; phylum Arthropoda; class Insecta; order Lepidoptera; family Gelechiidae; genus Tuta; species Tuta absoluta. The sequence goes on along the minus strand of JAQAHW010000022.1, from coordinate 7,190,470 downwards.
TAGTATTGTCTGGTCTGAAGAGTGTCCCGTAAGGTCCACTGCGTATGCTGTCCAAGGTCCCAGGTTCAAGGTCGACTAACACCGCGCGGGGGACGTAGGAACACTTGGCACCTTCGTTGAAGTACACGTTGATGCGTTCGAGCTGGAGTTCGGAGTCACCGGAGTAGCAGCCCGTCGGGTTGATGCCGTGCTCATCAGATATCACCTCCCAGAACTGGAAATATCAGGTTGATAAAGATAATACGCCACTTTTGACAAATAATTTAGGGTTAGTTTAAATATTGTTTATCGCTGTTTAGTGTAACCTGGCTGGCGAACGATAGCTCAAGACTGAGACAGCTGGCGACTTCTGGTGTCGGAGGCCAAGATCCTCTTTGGGACACCGCAGTAGTAGTAGTGTAAGAAAGCAAGATTAGAAAGATTTTTTGCCGTGTGATGCCAGCTTAGAATAGCATTACCCCAATTATATCGGTGGGTGTCGTAAAAAGCGACTAAGAAATTGATTCGACCAGGGAATGGGCAGCAGCGTTCTCTGTGAATGTAACATCTTGTACTGCGCTCGCCAAACCACCTGCAAAGCGTGCATTGCATTTTGCTTGCAACTTGCAAGCAAAATCTAATTTTACTTAAGAATAATACTAAAAACTTAAGCAACGGACGCCACTCTGATAGATTGTTTGTATATAGGAAATATTTTTTTTTGTTAAGTGGCGCCACTTTCTCGACTACGCTCGCCTTAAATTTACGTAACGACCTAGGTTCATTTCAGACATTCTATCGAAGCTCGCGGGAACAAAATAGGATGATGCTGATGCCTAAGCCGGTCAAACAACTAAGAATAAAATAATAAATTAATGTCCTGGACAATTCACACAGCGCCATCTAGCCCCAAAGTAAGCAAAGCTTTTACTATGAGAACTAGATAGCTGTAATACTTATATACTTTTTTTCGTAAATATATATCTACATAATAAATATAGAAACCATCCAGACTAAATACAAATATCTGACAATTGACTTGACACATATGTGTGTCTTGTGGGGATCAAACCTGCGATCCTCAGGGTAGCAGGCAAGGGTAGTATCCACTACGCCATCGGACCTTTCTATTGCAGTAGAAAAAGTTGTATTCTTAACGATCATCATCTGTGATGTTCTGAATGAGATAAAGAACTATTTTAGTACATACATACATACATACATCACCCTATTGCAGTCCACTGCTGGACGTAGGCCTCCCCCAGGGTACGCCGTAGGGCACGATCTCCCGTTTTCGCCATCCAGTCGCTACCAGCCGCCTTTTTTAAGTCATCGGTCCATCTGGCCGGAGGTCGTCCAACACTACGCTTGTCGAGGCGTGGCCTCCACTCGAGAACCCTTAATCCACCAAAAGTGTACAAACCTTGCCTCCTATCTGGTTACCGCAACGACCGACTTGAATGCTTACAATTTCTCGCATATTCACAGGAATTTACAAAAGAAAATGATAAAACTAATAAACCTCCAAAAAATTACTACAACATAAAATTAAAAGATTTAGACAAAAATAAATAATTTGCCTACATCTACTTATTCTAAAGTCCTAAGGTAAAGTGAAGTAGTTATTGCATGGTCTGCTAGTTTTCTTTTTATCCAGATGGTTATGGTTCTTATTTTAATTCAAATAGGTAATAATTATAGTCCAGGATATCTACGAGACTTTGTATGGAAGTACTAATGATAATTATTTATGGGCTGATTTGAATAGCTTAAATGTCTACCAAAGAAGCCCTATACAATAACAAACTTAATAAATATAGTGAAATATATGACAAAAGAAGAATATAATATTTCACTTTTTATGTTGCCACCTAGAATTCATTACGCACTCTCTTTTTTAAGAAATCATAACAACTAGGAGAGCTATGCTCTTGAATAAGAAACTAAAAAAAAACACTCTAAAATACTATTTGATCTAACGGTATTATCCTTAAGCTATTAAATTAAGTAGGAACCTATTTAATTATTTAAGGTGACATTAACATTATACAAAGTGTAAGTTTTTTGTAGCAGTATTTGGAATAAAAGATACAAATCTATGTACTTTAGTATTTATTTATTCTACCATTATTAAAACCCAGGTGTTGACTAGGTGTGTATAAAAATGCAAACATGTTGAAAATTTCTAATTAAATTTACAGTTAGAACCTCAAATACTAGACTTCAAATCTTATTCTTATCTGTGTCTTACAATTACTTACTTTAAATTACAAATTTCACAGCAAATACTGGGTTATTTTTAAGCCAATACGCAAACTATTCAGGGCATTCTACTCATGATTACCAGTACGCGAAATGTTGAAGGTGATTCTTTTCATAAATTATGAACAACTTTTACTATGGGACCAACTTTGAAATCGAAAACAAAATTGGTTCTGCAATATATTTTGGTCGAGCATGTATTTTAGTTTCTACGGAACACCTGTTTTTTTTGCATTCAACTTGCGATTTCTGAGATTGGCCCATAGGATAAATTAATTATAATCATAAATAGAATCGCCTAGCAAAGTTGAGAGGACTTAAAAAATAACCCAGTAAATGTATGTAAGTATATATTTTTTACCATGAAGGTACTTAGAAACGTGTGGAAACATATAATGGTAAAATTTTACTATTTACCGATAGTGAAATCTAAAGACGGGCTGGTGATAAGGAACAACTTTCCCCAAGAAACATAGGTTGAAATGTGACAAAAATATTTAAAGTTTCCATAGTAACTCAAATCACCTGATCGGCAATTTTATATGGGAAGACCAATATTTATTTCGACCTATGTACCTTGGATAATGTTGTTCCTTATCACCAGCCCGTCTAAGTCACTATAGTACCGCCGCTGAGAGAAGTCGGTTTTGACAGCTGTCATCTCCATATTAAAAGAGATGTCAACAAAGGAAAATGAGCCCGCTGTCATAGTATTATCACGAATCTGACAGCTGTCAAAACCGACTTCTCTCAGCGGCGATACTATAGTAAAATTTCACTCTATGTAAAATGACTAGCTTTTCTATACAAATGATAAAAGATAACTTTGCAAGCACTATTAATAAATTCAATATTTAAATTAATAAATAACAAAGGATAGTCAACAATAACTAATAAATAAATTACAAAAATAAATACATACATACATACATACATACATAAATCACGCCCATATCCCTTACGGGGTAGGCAGAGCGTTAACGGCCGCAAAACGGATATTAACACCACGTCTGACAAAAGTTTGAGGGTCAATCAGATAGCTGTGTATCACTATAGGGACAGGTTGTCAGCCCATCGCCTAAAATTGTAATACACACCCTCGAGTCCCTTAGTCGCCTCTTACGACACCCATGAGTAAGAAATGGGGTGATGCTATTCTAGGCCGGCATCACACGGCATAAAAAAAAAAAAAAAAAAAAAATACAGTTTTCTAAAATTGCATTTTCAGTTTTTTCAACGATTTAAAAAGTGATAGAGTCTGCAGAAACATAATAGGCGTGGAAATTGAGGGCGGCTCTGTACCTCAGTATGAGAAATGTCATAGCAACCTATGAAAAATTATTAGTTTACTTTTTGCCCATGCCTAATTCTCTTTCCCTACAGAATCTTATCAACTTTTAAATTGTTGAAAACAAAACAGATATTTCAAGACATTTAACGATTAAGCAACATTGATATGTGCATGTTAGAAACATAATAAAATGCAAGTTGAAACTGCTAAATACATTATTTACAAGTTAAAATGTGTTAAAACTACCTAATAGTGATTTTTTAACCTAAGTTGCGTAATATCAGCAGCACCTTAAGTTCTCATTTATGTGATCTATCAAGGATCGTTTTCGGTTAAGGTTAAGCTACCGGTATAATATCGGAACCAGTATAAGTTTTAAAGGTAGATGGCGAAAGGTCATTAAACAGGTTATGTTATAGGTGGAAAATAGCGGTACTGAAATAATTTTGATATCGGAATATACATTGTGCTTTATCAAGTAAATTAACAGAGGAGTTGAACTTAGAAAATCGTTTTGAAATTGAAATCGTAAAAATAAAGATACCGTAAACGATGTTCTTGGTACCGAAACTTTATAATATGGCAATGTTTCAGTATGACGTCATACCTTTTACCGTTTTAACCGAAATAATTTCGATTAGGTTAGGTTTCGATTAGGTACTATCCCTGGGATCTACTTAAACTGGGTTTTTCATACAGTTTATTCGAAGATCCAGTTTCTTAATGTCTCAGGTGCTGGCTGCTTATTGTATTACGTATTTATTTTTAAAACTATTTATTTCTACAACCATCATAACCTTTTATACATTTATTTGATAACCTCATAGTTAAGTAAAAAAAAACAAAATAAATAATAAATAAATAAATGATGTTAATTCATTTATACTTGACACATTTGATACATTTATTTATTTATATTTAAACCTACATAGTAAGTGCCCTATAGCTTTTTCAAACAGAGAGGAACATGATTTCATGTTCTTAATTAGTGGGAAGGAAGGAATAATCCATACAAATAACTTCTCCCATCGGGAGTAAAAGATGCAACTGTCAATGTTTCGTAAAACGGATCGTGTCTCTAATATTTTAGCAGACAGTATGAAAGACTTGGCTGAATGGGATTATTGCGTTTGCTTTTTAAGAAATAATAAAAAAAAAAACACGAATTTTGCTTTGGATTTTACGTCGCATTAATTTGAGGTATTGAAATGTTGTTATGTTTTTTATTCTCGTATGTGTAGTATAAAGCACTATCTATTGGAACTGAGTACTATTATTAACTCCGATTATTAACTCTTGAGGTAACAAACTACACTCTCGTAAGTAATATCTTTTTCTTCCCGCGTGAAGAATGTACTAATAATTCATAACTTGTGCAAGACTTTACGTGATAGTTACGATGTTCAATTATTTAAAACAATTGAGATCTTTACTCTAAGTTACTGTGGCCTTATTTATAAAGTAGGAGGCAGTGAGTCTAGTTAGTTATTTGACTACAAATATTTACCGTTGACAGGTAGTACTAAAGATTCATGTATGTCACTTTTTTGAATAGCCAATAATCGTGCAACTTTAAATATCTAACTTCAATAAGTATTTTGCAACTTTGACTTACTGTGCCCAATAATGGCCTCAAATTAGTGCTGTCACTTTCCGCCAAACAAACAGGTTTGGAAAAGGATAGCAGATATCTTAGTCATGACGCAAGATACGTGTTATCGGTCGAAATAAGGCGACGATGAAAACAATGGCGATTAAATTGACTAGAAATTGCGAGGAACCCATTGACATTTATAAACATGACAGGACTTAGATATCTCCTATCCTTTTCTATACCTATTTGACGGAAAGTGACAGCACTAATTTAAGGTAAGTTAAGAGAATTTATATCCCGAATTGAGGGCATTATCGTGCGATTTACGAAATAAGTATTTTGAAACTTTGACTTACTGTACCCGATATTATCAAACTACATGCTACAATTTTACAGGTGAAATTCGATGTTCATTGCGTAGTCGGTTAGCTATAACGATACCAGGAATATTAACCGGCTACGCAATGTACTAATAATAGCATTACCCCAATACGTCTTACGGGTGTCGTAAAACGCGAGTGAAGGATATATTCATATAGGGAATGGGCAGCAATGTTTTCTGCGAAAGCAATTTCTTTCACTGCACTCGCCAATCGTGGTGATAATGGTAATACCCCATAGAGAGAGGTCCATGTCCAGCAGTGGACTGTTAATGTTTAAAACACAATGTACTAAGAATTTCACAAGTAGACTTGTAGTCTGTAGTGTCATAATATAGGTCACTGATATACGGGGTGTAAGGGACGGCGTACCGAAAACTTTGCAGGCATGATCAGACCATGAAACTGAACAACTTTTTCTATGGAAGATATGTTGGTAAACGAGAAAAATTTTTCGACCTCCCATACTAAATTACCGATCAGCTGACTTTCTATGGAAACTCAAAAAAAAAAATTCGTTTCCCAACATAGGCTCCATAATAAAAGTTGTTCAGTTTCATGGTCTGATCATGCCTGCAAAGTTTTCGATACACTGTCCCTTACACCCTTATTATTCATCACAATAAAACAATTTTAAACGGATTTAAGTTGTGTTTATTTTGGATCATCCGTGACCACGGGCTCTGTAAAGAGCTCGAAACGTAGGAATTGTGAAATCCAAAATAAAAACTTAAATCCGTTTAAAGTTATTTTATTGTGATGAGTAATAGTTGTGCAAACTCAAGAAAATATTATATTTTATTATTTTTACACTCGTTATAAAAACATCTACAAATCCCCAGATAGTTTCAACCGTCTCTCCAAATCCTCGACATCCTTATCTAACCTATCCAACTTAGCTATTGTCCTCTCATCGATTTCCTTCAAGGTCATCTCAACTTTCTCCAACTTCGCCTTCAATTTCTGCGCAATCATATAATCCCAGAGTTGCTGTGTGAATCTTATCCCCTCCAACTATACTATCAGTTTATTCTTCAGTAGATACAAATTCGCGAATACACTGTGACTTTTTGACAACCCTGGGATATAGAACGCTCGGAGGATTTTGTGTGATTTTTCCGCGTCTAGAATCGGTTGTGTAGCGATTATTTCCCACAGTGCGGTGTCCTTGTGGTAGAACGGTTGTTGGTGTGATGGGTGGCCGGTATCGGAGTCCACGAGGTAGTGACAAGCTTGTGGGTGCAAGTATGTGGAATTGTCCATTTTGTTGAGATCGTTGAAGTATGGGTGGATAAGGCGGGTCGCTGGAAGTAAAGGAACTGTTTATATTAGGATGTCTAGGATTCGATTAGTGATTAAGCACGTTTGGGTAATAAAACGATATGCAATCACGTGAACCGGCCCATGAAACTGAACGACATTCCCCAAGGAACATAGGTCGAAATTTTTTATTTTTTTATTTTATTTATTGAACTTTATGCACAAAATTGTACATGGGCGGACTTAATGCCAGTGGCATTATCTACCAGTCTACCTTAGGGCATGTGGAAAGTACAGGCAGCTGCAAAAATAATAATACAAATCGAAATATACCAAAATAATACAGCTAAATAAATACAATGATATTTTATTAATAAATATATATAAGTAAAATACTTACATATTATATTATAAATAATAGACTAAATAACATATACCTCATGCATAGACATTTTGAACAAAAAAACATACAAAAAACGAAAAAAAATTACAGAAATATGAAAAATAAAATAAGATCATACATAATTGAATACCAAATTTTAAAACACTTCCCGTATTAGGTATACAATTTTTGAAAACTTTCAAAAAAATTCAATTCTGCCCGAGCTTAAAAAAAAATTGCAAGTTTTCAAAAATCATACACAATGTTCCAGCCGACCGGGTCAATTTGTATTGAAGATCCATTTGTTTTTTCATAATATCGATCTATGTTCTTTGGGGAAACTTGTTCAGATTCATGGGCTCGTTTACTTCTTATTATATTTGCAGTTATTTTTTTACTATTTGTCACTGGTATCTTTTCAGTATTTTGGTCAACTCGGCATGCACTCTATCAGTATTCGAAGGCTGTCCCTTACACCCTGTATACTCTTAGCGTTATGTGTTTGCGATTGGAGGTCGATTTTCTTTCACATTTCGACCTATGTTCTTTGGGGAAAGTTGTTCAGATTCATGGGCTACTTTACTTCTTAATATATTTGCAGTTATTTTTTCCGGTTGTCACTGGTATCTTTTCAGTATTTTGGTCGGCTCGGCATGCACCCTATCAGTATTCGGAGGGCTGTCCCTTACACCCTGTATACTCTTAGCGTTATGTGTTTGCGATTGGAGGTTGATTTTCTTTCACATTTCGACCTATGTTCTTTGGGGAAAGTTGTTCAGATTCATGGGCTACTTTACTTCTTGATATATTTGCAGTTATTTTTTTCCGGTTGTCCCTGGTATCTTGTCAGTATTTTGGTCAACTCGGCATGCACCCTATCAGTATTCGAAGGGGCTGTCCATTACACCCTGTATACTCTTAGCGTTATGTGTTTGCGATTGGAGGTCGATTTTCTTTCGCATTTCGACCTATGTTCCTTGGAGAAACTTTTTCAGATTCATGGGCTACTTTACTTCTTGATATATTTGCAGTTATGTCTAATTCCAAGCTAAACTCCCGCAGTGGAAGCGATTTACACAGGTAAATTTCGAACAAAATACCAGGAGTTCAACTGGAGGCAGACAATGGCCGCGTTACGCAGCGCTAAATAGCATACGCTGCACAATATAGCAGCGCATACTATGAATTAAACGTGAACCTAAATCTATTTAACTTAATTAACTAAGTTGAGTGAAATTGGCAAATGATGTGTTCTGACCTTTACATAACTCAAGTCGGTAGTAAATACCGTCTGCCGATCTGGCGTTACGTCACACGTATTAGCACTAGATTATAAGTAAGTACCTCCAAATTATATCACCCCACGAATTCCGCAATTCGTACAATGATATGGTACAACAAATATGACTAAAGGGAACACACCATTAACACGAATAAACAGTTTTATACTAAACAACCAGGTTTAACTTACAGTCAACGTGCCGGTCCAAATGCATAAAATACCCAACGGAGAAAGGAAGTTCAGGGAATGGATCAAATGGGAATTCCGTGGGTACTTACAGGGCTGGGTGGAAAAGATATCGACACCCAGCATTCCACTACAGCCTTGGCGCGTTATTCACGTCAAACCACTCACAGCTTCTGTTCGTATTCCACTTTGATATTAGTCATTACGCGTGACCCAACCCGAATTTGGGCCGTACAAACGCGGACCAATATGGCCACCTGATGCCTATTCAACGCGACGCTCACGTGGAAGACGTCGAGACATCCAACAATCACTAAGCCTGGCATTCCAGGACAACCCAGGAGAAACGCAATAGTACGATGCATCAACACGCGCGATCTCAAATTGAATCGTCCATTACACGCGGCATCACAAAACGCGTGGCGGGAAATCCGCACAATACGCGATACCCTCCCGTCCGAACGGTTTTGAGTGACTGAGTGCGGTGCAGAAATCACCGCTTGGCGCCGTCAGGCGGTCTGCGCGCACGTCGCCAGTCTCGCCCTGCGAGTGAGAAAGGGACAACACACGCCCAGAGCGACGCGTGCGATCGAGCACCGCGCCGCATTCATAGACCGTCATTAATACCTAACTTACCCTAGCATAACAACGCTAAATATTAAACATTCACCCGCCCTAGGCCGAATCCCTTAGGCCTATTCACTACTGGGGAGACGAGATAGCGTTGCTATTGCTCGCTTAAGAACTGAATCCCCTACCTGAACTGTCGCGACTCGAGGAGTGCCATCACTACCTGGGAACAAGTTGAGAATGCGCCCTCTGCGCCATCGCAGTGGCGGCAGGTTGGCATCCTTAACCAGAACGAGATCTCCGATGCGAGGGGGTTCAGTTCTGTCCGTCCACTTAAGGCGTTGCTGCAGAATGTGCAAATACTCAAGCGACCATCGCTTCCAAAAATTCTGAGACATTTGCTGCAGCAACTCATAACGCGTCAAACGATTGCTACTGACCTCTGTGTAGGGGTACTCTGGCAAGGCGTTAAGTGGTCGGCCAATTAAGAAATGCCCTGGTGTCAGGGCCTCCAGATCATTCGGATCTGAGCTAAGCGGACACAAAGGACGTGAATTGAGAACGGCCTCAATTTTACAAAACACGGTCGCTAGCTCCTCAAAGGTTAATATCGTTAAACCTATAACGCGCATCAAATGCGTCTTAGCGGACTTTACAACCGCTTCAAATATACCACCCCAGTGGGGGCATCCTGGTGGATCGAACACCCAGTTAATGCCCTGACGGGAGAGGCTCGTGCCGATAGCTTCCTCGTTTTCCGATAAAAACGTTATAATTTCTTTCATACATCGATCAGCGCCCTTAAAGTTGGTACCACAGTCCGACCTGATCAGCGCTGGTCGCCCTCTTCGCGACACAAATCTATCTAAAGCTGCTAAGAAAGCCTCCGTAGTGAGGTCGGCCACGAGTTCCAAGTGGACGGCCTTGGTTGCTAGGCACACAAACACGCACAAATACGCCTTGATTGACTTCGCGTTGCGAAGGCGTGATGCCTTTACCATAAAAGGCCCCGCAAAGTCCGTTCCCACACCCGCAAACGTCCAGGCTTCCGTCACCCGGTCCGGTGGGAGGTCTCCCATCTGAGGTTGCATTGTGGCTGCCTTCAACCGATAGCAAGGCAAGCACCGAAACACAATGCTCCGTACCGTACGTCGTCCAGACAAGATCCAAAACTCGCGCTGCAGAATAGCCAAAAGTGCATTGCAGCCCGCATGCGAGTTTTTCTGGTGACGATCCCTAACTATAAGTTCTACCAAAGGTCCCTTCTTTGGGAGTAACAGCGGATGCCGTGCTGAAAAGGGCAGGTTAGCGTTCCGAAATTTACCTGTGTAAGTCGCTTCCACTGCGGGAGTTTAGCTTGGAATTAGACAATTTTTGGCATAACAACGCTAAATATTAAACAAGTTATTTTTACGCGGTTGTCACTGGTATCTGTTCAGTATTTTGGTCAACTCGGCATGCACCCTATCAGTATTCGGAGGGCTGTCCCTTACACCCTGTATACTCTTACCGTTATGTGTTTGCTTGTACGGCGCGGGCAGTTGTCCGTTGAACTCGCTCGGTATGAATCTAATGTTGTATGTATTTGGCAGGTGGAAGTGGGACGGCGAACGGTACCATTCCTGGCAAACAATCCAATTCAAAATATTAGTAATATTATAAATAATAAATAATAATAAAATAAATATCTTGGACATTTCACACAGCGCCATCTAGCCCCAAACTAAGCAAAGCTTGTACTATGGAAATTAGATAGCTGATACTATTACTTATATACTTTTTTTTTTGTAAATAAATACATATTATAAATAGAAACACCCAGACTAAACACAAATATCTGATAATGACTTAACAAATATTTGTGTCTTGTGGGGATCGAACCCACGACCCTCGGCGTAGCAGGCAGGGGTACTATCCGCTACGCCATCGGCTCAGTTATCAATAATTATGCCGTGTCATGCCGGCCTACAATAGAATCACTGCATTTCTTTTCCGTGGTAGTCGTAAGAGGCAACTAAGGGACTCGATGGTGTGTCTTGCAATTTTAGGCTATGGACTGACAACCTGTCACTATGGCGATACACAATTTTTCAAATGACCCTCAAATATTTGTCAGACGTGGCGTAAATGTCCGTCTTTTTTGGCCGTTTACGGTCTGCCTACCCCGCAAGGGATTATAGGCATTATATGTGTTATCAATAATCATTAAATTTTTTAAAAGAAATTATAACGAAATCTTGATAAATTTATATTTCAATCTGTTTTTAAAGCACACTTAATCAGACAACCAAGTGTATTTAATACCAAATTTTTAAAACACTTCCCCTGTTAGGTAACTTTCCAACGCGGACTGGATTTGAACCTGTGACTTTCGCCGTCACAAGTGGCGATGCCTCTTCCATCTGGGCTACCGCGGTTCGTTCCTTGCCCGCGAATTACCAAGTGTATCTTGATGCCAATAACGCGTGACACGGCTCCATCTAACGGATTAGTTTTGCAACTAATAGCCAGCGTCAGAATGAATGTAGTCTAAGCGATAAAACGATAATGTTGCGTTATTGGCAACAAAATGATACACTTGCAAAATTCGCGGACAATGGAAGAGCCGCGGTAGCCTAGATCTAAGAGGCGTCGGCATTAGTGACGGCGAAAGTTGCAGTGCAATAATATTCTTATTTTGCAATGATAAGGTCGAAATATCGGGTGCTCGCAATAATAATAGTTCATCGGTAAGAACTCGTTTAAATTATAATTATGAATAGTGTAAACAACCGCAAAAGATAAAAATTAAAGGATTAAAAAATTTATATTTTTTAAATAATATATTTTACCTTTCCGAAGCACACGACTTGTTCCTTGGCACTGTCTGGGAGGCTACGTAGTATCGACATCGGCGCGTGGTAGTTGTTGTACAACGATACTGTACGCGATATGCCTGGAAAAAAAATTTTAATAAACAATTGCCCAATCCAAAAAAACACATGGCTATGAATGAAATTGAACAACCATTGTTTTTTCTTTTTTGCAATATGAAAAAAACATTGGATCACACACACAAAAAAGTGCAATAAAATAAAAATAATTCGTTAAAGAATTTAGAAATATTTATACTTAATTAAACATACATAAATCACGCCTTTATCCCTTACGGGGTAGGAAGAGCGTTAACGGCCGTAAAACAGATATTAATACCACGTCTGACAGAAGTTTGAGGGTCAATCAGACGACTGTGTATCACTATAGTGACAGGTTGTCAGCCCATCGCCTAAAATTGCAATACACATCTAACCCTCGAGTCTCTTAGTCGCTTCTTACGACACCCATGGGTAAGAAATGGGACGATGCTATTCTAAGCCGGCATCACACGGTACTTAAATAAATGTAACATTTAAATGCAATGTAATGTAATGTTTTCGTGTGGGACATCGAGTCGACGGTAGACCTAATATAGATGCACTGCACTCACCAGCCGCACCAGCCAGGAGGACACACATGACCATCAAAGGCCCGGTGTATGACAGATAATGAAGCCTCTCTCGCTCCTTTCGCCAGCGGAACAATTCCGTCCCTACTGCAAACGTCATCTTCTGAAGACAATCTAAAGCAATGGCGCCCGCGAGTATTATCATACTGTAGACTGGGTATAGGAATCTGGAAAGAGGAAAAGGATTTCATGATATATTTCGCAGGTAACTATTGAGCCGCATTAGTCCGGATGGAAGAGGCGTCGCTAATATTGACAGCGAAAGTCGTAGGTTCAAATCCTGCCTGCGGTAGAAAACTGTGTAAGTTTTCTTGCAAAATTGTGTACCCTACACGAAGTACTTAAAAATTTAAAATTTAGTATTCAAAGAATTCATTATTTATTTGTCTTATTTTCTCTATAATTAGTAAAAATTTCAAAATTAGTAATTCTATTCGAAAAGTAAACAAGAAAGGAAAAGAAAAGAATACTTTTAACACACATAAATGACATGGCAACTAGCAATACTGGCCACGTTAGAGGTAGACATTTGATATACCTTTCCTTCTTCGACAACGGTCCCAATCATTAAAACCTCTTAATTGTTGCCGCGTCCAACAACTACCCCTATCCAACCTCGCGTCTTAAACGCCGTCCCAGTGATTGGGCTGATATTTTGAACAACCGCACAAACTTCTCCGGGTGAGCCCTAGCTTCCCTCCAAATAGTCAGGTATAGATTTCAAAGCCCCGGGGCAAAAATTGCAGAGTCTAGCCCTAAAAAACAAATATCTCTCCTCCGTGTGCGGCTGTACCAGGAACACAGGCAGCCACAGCAGTAGCGGCATCAGCCCGAGCCAGTAAGGCGCGCGCTAGAGGGGGACGGGGGATATACCTCTCCTCCTTGTGCGGCTGTACCAGGAACACAGGCAGCCACAGCAGTAGCGGCATCAGCCCGAGCCAGTAAGGGGCGCGCTAGAGGGGGACGGGGGATATACCTCTCCTCCTTGTGCGGCTGTACCAGGAACACAGGCAGCCACAGCAGTAGCGGCATCAGCCCGAGCCAGTAAGGGGCGCGCTAGAGGGGGACGGGGGATATACCTCTCCTCCTTGTGCGGCGGTACCAGGAACACAGGCAGCCACAGCAGTAGCGGCATCAGCCCGAGCCAGTAAGGGGCGCGCTAGAGGGGGACGGGGGATATACCTCTCCTCCTTGTGCGGCTGTACCAGGAACACAGGCAGCCACAGCAGTAGCGGCATCAGCCCGAGCCAGTAAGGGGCGCGCTAGAGGGGGACGGGGGATATACCTCTCCTCCTTGTGCGGCGGTACCAGGAACACAGGCAGCCACAGCAGTAGCGGCATCAGCCCGAGCCAGTAAGGCGCGCGCTAGAGGGGGACGGGGGATATACCTCTCCTCCTTGTGCGGCTGTACCAGGAACACAGGCAGCCACAGCAGTAGCGGCATCAGCCCGAGCCAGTAAGGGGCGCGCTAGAGGGGGACGGGGGATATACCTCTCCTCCTTGTGCGGCTGTACCAGGAACACAGGCAGCCACAGCAGTAGCGGCATCAGCCCGACCGAGCCAGTAAGGGGCGCGCTAGAGGGGGACGGGGGATATACCTCTCCTCCGTGTGCGGCTGTACCAGGAACACAGGCAGCCACAGCAGTAGCGGCATCAGCCCGAGCCAGTAAGGGGCGCGCTAGAGGGGGACGGGGGATATACCTCTCCTCCTTGTGCGGCTGTACCAGGAACACAGGCAGCCACAGCAGTAGCGGCATCAGCCCGAGCCAGTAAGGCGCGCTAGAGGGGGACGGGGGATATACCTCTCCTCCTTGTGCGGCTGTACCAGGAACACAGGCAGCCACAGCAGTAGCGGCATCAGCCCGAGCCAGTAAGGCGCGCTAGAGGGGGACGGGGGATATACCTCTCCTCCTTGTGCGGCTGTACCAGGAACACAGGCAGCCACAGCAGTAGCGGCATCAGCCCGAGCCAGTAAGGGGCGCGCTAGAGGGGGACGGGGGATATACCTCTCCTCCTTGTGCGGCTGTACCAGGAACACAGGCAGCCACAGCAGTAGCGGCATCAGCCCGAGCCAGTAAGGCGCGCTAGAGGGGGACGGGGGATATACCTCTCCTCCTTGTGCGGCTGTACCAGGAACACAGGCAGCCACAGCAGTAGCGGCATCAGCCCGAGCCAGTAAGGCGCGCTAGAGGGGGACGGGGGATATACCTCTCCTCCTTGTGCGGCTGTACCAGGAACACAGGCAGCCACAGCAGTAGCGGCATCAGCCCGAGCCAGTAAGGCGCGCTAGAGGGGGACGGGGGATATACCTCTCCTCCTTGTGCGGCTGTACCAGGAACACAGGCAGCCACAGCAGTAGCGTCATCAGACCAAGCCAGTAAGGGGCGCGCTAGAGGAGGACGGGGGATATACCTCTCCTCCTTGTGCGGCTGTACCAGGAACACAGGCAGCCACAGCAGTAGCGGCATCAGCCCGAGCCAGTAAAGGGCGCGCTAGAGGGGGACGGGAGATATACCTCTCCTCCTTGTGCGGCTGTACCAGGAACACAGGCAGCCACAGCAGTAGCGGCATCAGCCCGAGCCAGTAAGGGGCGCGCTGGAGGGGGACGGGGGATATACCTCTCCTCCTTGTGCGGCTGTACCAGGAACACAGGCAGCCACAGCAGTAGCGGCATCAGCCCGAGCCAGTAAGGGGCGCGCTAGAGGGGGACGGAGGATATACCTCTCCTTCTTGTGCGGCTGTGCCAGGAACACAGGCAGCCACAGCAGTAGCGGCATCAGCCCGAGCCAGTAAGGGGCGCGCTAGAGGGGGACGGAGGATATACCTCTCCTTCTTGTGCGGCTGTGCCAGGAACACAGGCAGCCACAGCAGTAGCGGCATCAGCCCGAGCCAGTAAGGGGCGCGCTAGAGGGGGACGGAGGATATACCTCTCGTTCTTGTGCGGCTGTGCCAGGAACACAGGCAGCCACAGCAGTAGCGGCATCAGCCCGAGCCAGTAAGGGGCGCGCTAGAGGGGGACGGGGGATATACCTCTCCTCCGTGTGCGGCTGTACCAGGAACACAGGCAGCCACAGCAGTAGCGTCATCAGACCAAGCCAGTAAGGGGCGCGCTAGAGGAGGACGGGGGATATACCTCTCCTCCTTGTGCGGCTGTACCAGGAACACAGGCAGCCACAGCAGTAGCGGCATCAGCCCGAGCCAGTAAAGGGCGCGCTAGAGGGGGACGGGAGATATACCTCTCCTCCTTGTGCGGCTGTACCAGGAACACAGGCAGCCACAGCAGTAGCGGCATCAGCCCGAGCCAGTAAGGCGCGCAGAATGTGGCGCGTGCGGTCGAACCCCTTATAGCTTGGCAGGCTACCAGGAACACAGGACATGATAGCGCGAGTACCTGTGAAAATATTACTACTGTTTAAATGATCCACAGTCAGAAATAACAAAGTAGAAATTTAAAAAAAAATTAACCTGTCTAAAGCCTGTCGGAAAGCCCGTCAAGTTTGAACTATGACTGCTATAACCATGGCTACAACTTTCAGTTTTCAGTATCTTTCAACACTTGCATACTATACTTTTAAAACGAGACATCTATGACGTTACTATAGTACACGATAGCGGAAAAATAAAAACTTTCAAAATGTTTTTCTTTTTAACAATTATAACTTTGCATATTTTTTAAAACATGGAATGAGTATAGTATTTAAAACTTTTAAACAATAATTTTTTACAGTTTATTATCTACCCTATCAATAACTGAATTATCTATGTTAAAACAAAAAGGGAGCGGAATAATCATCATCACATCAGCTATAGAAGTCTACTGCTGGACGAAGGCCTCCCCCAGAGTACGCTATAAGGCACGGTCTCTCGTTTTCGCCACCCAGTCGCTATCAGCCGCCATTTTCAACTCATCGGTCCATCTGGCCGGAGGACGTTGAACGCTACGCTTGCCTTTTTGGAAGAACACGAAAAACAAAATATGAAATCACTAAATTAACTTTTTGTAAGACTTACCCAAACCAAGTTAAAGTTCAAGAATCCATTCACAAAGTAATAAGTCCAGGGTTCCACTCCATACAAATCCGGTCCGTGTTCAGTAAAAATATTGTACGCGACAATGTTCCACGGAGCAATGACCAGCCTCCCATAGTGCCAAGAATCAACTGCTATGGTCGGCAACAGTATTACAATCAAGGAGATTATAGACCATTTGACGAATTCAACGTATTGTCGCTTCATAAGTAACATGTCTATTGCAATGGGTACGCCGATGAGAGCTGTAAAGGGCCAGCCTGAAAGGAAAAAATATTTTCGTTTAGGCCCTATACAAAGGAACAGTAGTTTAACTTCATACTAACGTCCGGTTTGCGCACTCACACATGCACACGCCCAACCGACCTATACGTACACGACTACTACATAGAATCTCGTGCCGCTCGTGTCACAGCGAACTGTACTGCCGCCGCGCGTTTTTGCTTGGGTATTAAGAAATCGGTAAAATTAATACCAAGAAACCCAACTATTCATTAAATAATAATGTAGTTTTCTTACAACTAAGCATTTTGGTAACTAAGTGTGACAACACTTATATTCGGATTCGCAAAACCAATATGTTGACATCCCTACTAATGTAGATATAGATTTAAGAGGAATGGTGCTCGAGTTAAACTACTGCTCCTTGGTATATTGTGGTTTAGGAGACTGTGATATTGCGATCTCTGCCACTCGGTCGTTCTCATTTACTCGTACACTATCTTCAATCATAAACTGTCTTTCTTTCACTTTTACTCTGTCGTCGCTTTTTTCAACTGAGCAAGGCGTGAACAACACAGACAAAGCGTATCGTTTTCTCCACAGCGCCACACTCCACCACGGTCGCTCTAGATGCACACACTTGACAGTAACTTACTTAGCAAGGTAGTAGCAGCCGTGAACAACACAGCCAGTGGATATCTCTTCCTCCACCAAGCGGCGAGCGCGGCGGACACCAGCGCGCCGCTCCACGCGGACGGCAACATGGCCGCACTAGACGCGAAGCTGCCGGCCGCGGGCAGTGTTAGGAAAAGCCACACGCGACCAACTTGCACACCGAACTCGTGGCAAACGGCCCTGGGAGACAATATTCAATGACAATGGTTCCTTAAAAATGCCCAAGTACCTACTGAACAGTCTAGGACGCTCATTTAATCACGTAAAGTATTTTTTTTGACTGGGCTCTTCGATTTTAACGAAGGGGCTTTGAAACCTACACCTAAATGATTGGTGGGGAGCTAGGGTTCACCCAGAGAAGTTTGTGTGGTTGTTCAAACAATCAGCTTAAACTACCCGGTAGTTCCCAAAATGGCGAATAAATGAGGGGCTTCCGTGCCCGGCGTCAGTTGCTTAAGGAGCTTGAGGAGTGCGATCTACTCGCAATGGCTGCAGCAGTGGCTACTGTGATGTCGTCATCAGCATCCGAAAGGACGTTAAATTTCAAATGAGTATGTAACTAAAATTTAAAACATTATACTTTCACAACTTTATGCAGACAGACGCAAACTGTGATGATAACTGTTTGTATACTGACAATGATAACTTAATGATCAATCATTACATTACTGAAAAACTTATCATAGTGTTTTAATTGGAAGACCACATTAGTCTGTCCCATTTTTAAAGATTTCATGTAATATTTAAAAATTCTGTTACAAGGAGATTATATGTTAACATTAACAGCCAAGGGTTCCCTCTATTGGGAGGTATTGCCATACTGACCATGCTTGGCAGGGGGACTGGCTTACACAGTTTAAAATGTCTGCATTTACAGGAAAGCTGCCTCTCATTCCTTCGAAGATTATACCTTACTCGGTTTTTACAACACCATACATACAAACATACATAAATCACGCCTATATCTCTCACGGGGTAGGCAGAGTGTTAACGGCCGTAAAACGGATATTAACACCACATCTGACAACAGTTTGAGGGTCCATCAGATAACTGTGTATCACTATAGTGACAGGTTGTCAGCCCATCGCCTAAAATTGCAATACACATCTAACCCTCAAGTCCCTAAGTCGCCTCTTACGACACCCATGGGTAAGAAATGGGGTGATGCTATTCTAAGCCGGCATCACACGGCATTTTTACAACACCCGTGATTATAATTGGGGTGATGCATTTCTAAGCAGATTATACATTGAAATTAAATTCGCATATTTCACAAATAAACTTACTTATAAAACATGAGCTCGGAACAAGCAGTCAGGACAGCAAGCAGGCCTCTCAGGCAGTAGAAGACATGTACCGGTGTCAAAAACATAGATAACATTTTGGCAGGTACAGCAAACAGCCATAGCGGCATGTACGAGCGAATTGCATACACCGGACTGTATTCCCATGTTTGAAGACCTTTACCATACACTGAAAGAAATACAGTTATCAGTGGTAGCTTTCTTGCACTACTACTGAGAGATGCTGAATTTGAAAACTTGGTTATTTAAATTATTAAAAATAGTATTTTTGTTGTATTAAAGTAGTTAATAGCCTCTAAAAGCTAGCCATGGGGTTATTAGAAAGATAGGATAGTGAATTTGTGTGCTAACATATTTAACCTATTCACCAACTCCTGTTTCACTGTGACAAACTGATGATTGAAGAACAAAATTAATATTTTTTCTTTCGTACCTAGAAAGTGCAGAGGTTCCCAGTAATTATAAGTCTCATCGCAGTCAGCAATATGCCCCCAGTATGCAGATGCTAATCTAGCAGCTAGTAGCAGCCCAAGAGCCAACGCACCCCCGGGGTAAGATATACTGCGCAGGGCTGATGGTGCATTTGTTACCAGGAATTCACTGAAAGAGCAATGCTTTGGTTGATTTCTCATGTTATGGCTCTTTTTATATGAGGCCAACAGCTGAGGCCATCCAGGAAGGCAATACAATAAAATGTAATTATTACCATATCTTCGGACTGTCTTCAACAATGGCTTAAACATTTACACAAAGCCATTACTGAAATTAACTTAGTTATTGGGTTTATACAAAATAATGGCCTAGTGTACTAGCTCCTATAAATGTTGCAAGTCAGAGTCTTTTCAATACACATAAATGGTTAATAAGGTAAATTTATTAATTGTTTTACAAAGTAGGTAATGCAGACATAACTCAAAAGGTAACTTCTGGAAATAAGGGTACTGCATAACATTCTATTCTACAGTAGAAGTGTGTTCAAAATTGCTTTTGCTATAAAGGTATCAGTTTCAAATTAGGAATATCAAACACAAAGTAAGTAACAAAACCTGGACAGTAAAAAGTGGTTTTAAATCGCAGCTGGTTCTTTTTTTATTACAGTTTATGTTCTCAATGTTTGGACCAAAACCAGAAAATGAAAACCAAGGGAAAGAATGTTTTTTTCATCACACAGCAAACAGAAATATATTTGTTTATGACGCATGCGAGTACTGGCGTAAAGTTTTTACCTCAGCTAGTTCTGTAGCATCTGGATAGGCGCCAAACTGTAGTTAATCAACAGAAAATTTACTGAAAGCTATTGGCAAGTAGGTATAACCTACAATACAAAATATAGAAGAGATAGCATTTGTTGAATGGAGAGTAAACTAATTTGAAAGCGTTGAAGACACGTGTAATTCAGTATTTGGCTAAAAAGACATAAAAACATACCCTTCGCTGGCTCTTCTTGATCTTTTATCCTTAAAACTTGCGGACCGTTTAGCACCGTTCTTGTTATGAATGCTTCGTTGTCTAGCCGTAAGAGGCATTTTTGCAGCCTATTTAATTGATTAAAACATGCAACGGTGATTGTATAGCCGTATTTTCTTGAAAAAGTTGAGAAATACGACGACTGCGAGACAGTATCGGAAAATCGGAAAATTTGACAGTTCGTGGTGGGAGGTTCGGCAGGTTCGGGGGAGTGCGGGGGGAGAGTGCTGCTCGTTTCATCGGCACTTTTAAAAAATTACGTTGATAACTGATAAGCTTATTTTATTTCTTTTGGTGTTCCGGATCCGGTCATCGAAGTTTCTGAAACCACGAAAACCCCTGTTTAACTTTCGCATTAGCCTCAGCAC
This sequence comes from Tuta absoluta, assembly GCA_027580185.1. Lineage (NCBI taxonomy): Eukaryota > Metazoa > Arthropoda > Insecta > Lepidoptera > Gelechiidae > Tuta > Tuta absoluta. Next base: position 7,169,735 of record JAQAHW010000022.1, on the reverse strand, counting down.
TCACTGAAGGTAAGATGAGTATAGTGATCTTGCAATGCACAGGGATAGGCCATAAATGGGATGGTCAAAACAAACGCAAGGCTCGAAAAGGAAAGCCACAAGAGCAAGGGTTTCGCACTTGTTCAAGCCAGGCATGAGCTTATTTCAGACTGTAGACTATACTTTCGATAGATTGCTATCATCACCACACTGTACTAATTTTTAGGGTTCCGTACCCAAAGGGTAATAACGGAAACCCTATTACTGAGACTCGGTTGTCCGTCTGTCTGTCCGTCCGTCCTACAGACTTAGTACCTCCTGAACCGTTATACCTAGACAGTTGAAATTTTCACAGATGATGTATTTCTGTTGCCGCTATAACAACAAATACAAAAATTAGAATAAAGTAAATATTTAAGGGGGCTCCCATACAAAAAACTTGTTTTTTTTGTATGGAGGCTGTATTTCATGAACCGCGAAAGATAGACTGTCTAATTCCAAGCTAAACTCCCGCAGTGGAAGCGATTTACACAGGTAAATTTCGAACAAAATACCAGGAGTTCAACTGGAGGCAGACAATGGCTGCGTTACGCAGCGCTAAATAGCATACGCTGCACAATATAGCAGCGCATACTATGAATTAAACGTGAACCTAAATCTATTTAACTTAATTAACTAAGTTGATTGAAATTGGCTAATGATGTGTTCCAACCCTTACATAACTCAAGTCGGTAGTAAATACCGTCTGCCGATCTGGCGTTACGTCACACGTATTAGCACTAGATTATAAGTAAGTACCTCCAAATTATATCACCCCACGAATTCCGCAATTCGTACTAAGGAGTCACAATGATATGGTACAACAAATATGACTAAAGGGAACACACCATTAACACGAATAAACAGTTTTATCACTTACAGTCACGTGCCGGCGCAAATGCATAAATACCCAACGGAGAAAGTAAGTTCAGGGAATGGATCGAATAGGAATTCCGTTGGTACTTACAGGGCTGGGTGGAAAAGATATCGACACCCAGCATTCCACTACAGCCTTGGCGCGTTATTCACGTCAAACCACTCACAGCTTCTGTTCGTATTCCACTTTGATATTAGTCATTACGCGTGACCCAACCCGAATTTGGGCCGTACAAACGCAGGCCAAAATGGCCACCTGATGCCTATTCAACGCGACGCTCACGTGGAAGACGTCGAGACATCCAACAATCACTAAGCCTGGCATTCCAGTACAACCCAGGAGAAACGCAATAATACGATGCATCAACACGCGCGATCTCAAATTGAATCGTCCATTACACGCGGCATCACAAAACGCGTGGCGGGAAATCCGCACAATACGCGATACCCTCCTGTCCGAACGGTTTCGAGTGACTGCCAGTGCGGTGCAGAAATCACCGCGTGGCGCCGTCAGGCGGTCTGCGCGCACGTCGCCAGTCTCGCCCTGCGAGCGAGAAAGGGACAACATATGCCCAGAGCGATGCGTGCGAAATCGCGGCGCATTCATAGACCGTCATTAATACCTAACTTACCCCAGCATAGCAACGCTAAATTAAACATTCACCCGCCCTAGGCCGAATCCCTTAGGCCTATTCACTACTGGGGAGACGAGATAGCGTTGCTATTGCTCGCTTAAGAACTGAATCCCCTACCTGAACTGTCGCGACTCGAGGAGTGCCATCACTACCTGGGAACAAGTTGAGAATGCGCCCTCTGCGCCATCGCAGTGGCGGCAGGTTGGCATCCTTAACCAGAACGAGATCTCCGATGCGAGGGGGTTCAGTTCTGTCCGTCCACTTAAGGCGTTGCTGCAGAATGTGCAAATACTCAAGCGACCATCGCTTCCAAAAATTCTGAGACATTTGCTGCAGCAACTCATAACGCGTCAAACGATTGCTACTGACCTCTGTGTAGGGGTACTCTGGCAAGGCGTTAAGTGGTCGACCAATTAAGAAATGCCCTGGTGTCAGGGCCTCCAGATCATTCGGATCTGAGCTAAGCGGACACAAAGGACGTGAATTGAGAACGGCCTCAATTTTACAAAACACGGTCGCTAGCTCCTCAAAGGTTAATATCGTTAAACCTATAACGCGCATCAAATGCGTCTTAGCGGACTTTACAACCGCTTCAAATATACCACCCCAGTGGGGGCATCCTGGTGGATCGAACACCCAGTTAATGCCCTGACGGGAGAGGCTCGTGCCGATAGCTTCCTCGTTTTCCGATAAATACGTTATAATTTCTTTCATACATCGATCAGCGCCCTTAAAGTTGGTACCACAGTCCGACCTGATCAGCGCTGGTCGCCCTCTTCGCGACACAAATCTATCTAAAGCTGCTAAGAAAGCCTCCGTAGTGAGGTCGGCCACGAGTTCCAAGTGGACGGCCTTGGTTGCTAGGCACACAAACACGCACAAATACGCCTTGATTGACTTCGCGTTGCGAAGGCGTGATGCCTTTACCATAAAAGGCCCCGCAAAGTCCGTTCCCACACCCGCAAACGTCCAGGCTTCCGTCACCCGGTCCGGTGGGAGGTCTCCCATCTGAGGTTGCATTGTGGCTGCCTTCAACCGATAGCAAGGCAAGCACCGAAACACAATGCTCCGTACCGTACGTCGTCCAGACAAGATCCAAAACTCGCGCTGCAGAATAGCCAAAAGTGCATTGCAGCCCGCATGCGAGTTTTTCTGGTGACGATCCCTAACTATAAGTTCTACCAAAGGTCCCTTCTTTGGGAGTAACAGCGGATGCCGTGCTGAAAAGGGCAGGTTAGCGTTCCGAAGTCTACCTCCAACCCGGAGCATTCCATGCTCGTCCACGAACGGGTTGAGGCGCACAAGACCTCCCTTCAGCTTTCCACGGCCATCCCTGAGCAGCCTGACCTCTTCCTCAAAATGTTCCGCCTGGACGACCCTAACCAATAAACTTAGAGCCGCATTCCGCTCCGCAGGCGAGAGGACAGGTGCCAAGTTCCGTTCTGCTTGAGGTTTTCTACAGTTGTTCACGAACCGTTTGATCCAACCTGTCACCCCTAGAAGTTTGTCGAGGGAGCTGTATCGTTCCAGCAAGAAAGCCGCACTAGGCTTAGGTACGATCTGCCCTACGTTCACTCGCAAACCTCGATCAGGTGGCCCAAGCGGCGACCCGCACTCATTGTATGGCCATCTCTCAGGTGACTCAGTCAGCCACTGAGGTCCCCACCACAGTGAGTGACCTACCAAATCAGGGGCCCTACATCCCCGTGAGGCGCAGTCCGCTGGGTTCTGTTCTCCCGGTACGTGTCTCCATACCAACGCAGTTTCCGATCCTTTAATCTGTGACACCCGATTTGCCACGAAAACCTCAAGAGTATGTACCGACGTCTGTAACCAGCACAGAACTATCCTACTGTCGGTCCATGCGTACACCGTTTCATCCAAAGTGATGGTACCGCGTAGATTACTAGCGACATGATGTAGCAAGCGCGTGAGAAGCGCTGCTCCCGCCAATTCCAACTTTGGAATGGTCCATCTTGTCCTAACCGGAGCCACCTTACTCTTGGCCATAACTAGACGCACGTCTACAGTTCCCGTTGAACTGACTGTCCGCAAATAGACAGCTGCCGCGTACCCTCGCTCCGAGGCATCACAAAACCCATGTAGGGTAGCCTTACATCCCACCGATGGGAGCAATTTGCGAGGTATGGCGATGCGTACGATCCCTGGTAAGGTGGTCACAAACTTGGTCCAATCATTCAACAGCTCTCCGGAGAGCTGGTCGTCCCAACCCAAGTTTGCTATCCACAACCTTTGCAAGAAGCACTTCGCCATGAACGTCACCGGTGCGATCCACCCGTTAGGATCGAAAGTGTGGCTTCCGACCCTGAATCAAAAATAACATAAAAAGAAAATAAAAATATTTTCTGGGACATAGCCGAATTTCGAGCAAAAATTGGACATAGCCGAAATTTTGGAAATTATTTTAAAATCCCTATAAAATCGAATATAATCGATGAAAAGGCCTGAAATCTTTAAAAACACTAATTAATAGCATTATCTATCGATAACATGCATAAAAGGTGGAAAAAGACATAGTCTGAAAATCACCTGAAAACGACGTGCGGACGACCGTTTCGTATCATCCTTAAACATAGGGGGAGTATCGGTGCGGTGAGCCGAGAGATGAAAAATCGAAGTTTCACCGATTGAATAGGCCATCGGTGGAAAGTAATAAGTTATGTCTAGAAACATAAAATAATATGTTTTAAATGGTTTGGTAAGCCATTAGACCTTCGATAAGAAAATATAAAATTTTCTATATAAATAAAAATCGAATTTGGGAAATTTGATTAAAAAGTTGTAAATTAATTTTACTCTTAAGAAAGACATCGCTAGCGATGAAATATGTTTTGGAACAACATATAAAAAGTGATTAAGAGGGAATCACATAAAAATAGGAAAATTTCCTATGGGCGCGGATGGGTAAAAGTCTGCACCCTGAGCTTGAAAGCAGCAATTTTATATTATTTAAATGACATATCTGGCATACAGCCGCCTGCAAAGATGGGTTTCGTTGGGCCCTAAGCAGTATCACAGTATGTAATTGTACTGATACAACGTTACCATTTTGAACAGACATATAGATAACCTCTGGTCTTAGTAGTAGATGGCTGAGATTACGATAGCTTGGATAAATGATTCAAAGATTTAGTAATGAATGATTTGATGATTTATGCTCCACAAGTTCGAGGTACGTCAAGCGCTTGATGGCATGTATAGAGCACGCTATACATTTGACCGCGAGTTATAGAGAGGAAATGTTTGTACTATTTCGATTCTATAATTGTTGCATGTCTAGGTCATACGGAATACTTATTCGGGAAACGGTGACTGCGTACGAGATGTTAATGAATTATAAAAGAATTGAAGAGACACCGTAGTCGGCAGGCTACGTAACGTCTACAAACAGGACTATCTTAGTAGCTTAAGGAACAGAGTTGGTTTTGCGTATCTCATGGATCATTTTGAATTGTGAAACATCTTTTGAGTTAGTGTTGCGCCAAGACGGACACAAGCAGTGCTATGGCTATCGTTTGACTTTGTCAGATACCAACAGATAAGAGGCTCTATCATAACTCTAACGTGGTTAAGTGGGGAATACTAAGCGGTCTTAAGATTAGCGCTAGTCCCCTCTACTTGGCACATTGAGGTGTGCACTCGAACGCAATACGACCAAAGTTGCAGGTCACTCTAAGGAGTATAAAATAATAAAGTAATTCAAGTCTATTTCATTTATGAAACTGACATAGGGGGGGATGACACTGAACCCCAAATCAGATGCAGCTGATAAACATGACTCTAGGTATATGATGGCTGATAGGAGTGAAACGGTGCATTCCATGAAGCGAAGATGCAGAAGAGAGGGGCGAAAGCATAACAATCCTCGCAGGTATCTAATAAATCGCTGAAAGGGGTGGTAGTCGTGGAACGATAGTGGTTGTAAGACCCCTCCTGCTTATGTCAAATATGTACGGAGTACTTCAGCGAGGCTAACTGATTAGTCGGTTTATTGGTCTGTCTGTGTGGCTGCCGCATCTGATAATTGAATTAACTTTATCGCAGCTTAATACTGCTAGTACTAACCATTTATCTATGAAAGAGATCGAACGCAAGACGACCTAGGTTGCAGGTCAAAACTCTATGGAGTAATGAAATAAGTACATAAACAAGTGCTGTCAGTCCCTGGCATGCCCAAAAGCACTTTGTTAGCTTAAGAATGAATTAAGCTGCAACCACTCGAACGCATGACGACCGGGTTACTGGTCCTGTCTGTGTGACAGATAGTAACTGTACGACTCTTTAGAATACCGCTGGGAATCCGGCCTGTCTGTGTGACAACCAAGGTATTTGGCTAACTGGAACTGTAAAGTTATGGATAATATCCAATAAAACTAACTAATGATGAAACAGTACTACAATAGAATTCTGATAAGTCTAAAGGACTATGTACGAGATATCGGAGTTCTATTTTCGTCTGACCGATGAAGTAGACTGTTTGGCTTGCAACCAACTGCACATGAACGGAGACGTTCATAGCTTACAGAGTCCTGTAAGCAACCGATGGCATTTTGGTGAAACGGAGGGATCCTGCAGGTATGGCATCTGGGGATGCTGTACTGGAAGAGGGTCATCGTAGAGATGCGGGACGGGAGCCTCCCTACCTTCTCCACCCCATTTTATTTTTTATTTAAGATTGAAGTTGGTTGATGGGGTCTTCTTGAAAGAGGATCTCTGAAAATCTTAAAAATCTTCTTTCTGAATGGTAAGTCTTTTGTGGAAGCTTAGTTCAAGAGCATAAGCAGTAATTAATAAAATGGAGGAGATGCGTTTCTTATATCAAGCGTTGATATAACCAAGATGTAGATGTCGTCCATGGTTCGCCGTGAACGACATTTTATTCTATTTAAGGATATATTAAGTGTTTCAGGGATAGACCTTGGGATGCATAATATATTTTTTTTTTATTTTTTTTAAAGAAATTAAAGGCACAATAATTTCTTTCATGCGATAGAACTAGGGTTTCGTTCCCGGGACCCGGGAATCGGGAATTCCCGGGAAAATCTTCGTTCCCGGCGACGGGAAATTTTTATGCATTTCCCGGGAATTCCCGGAAAGTATAAATTGTGGTTTAATGCTCTAAAAACCTACATATTGATAATTATTTACAGACCATAAAATTTCTGAATATAAAATTAAACAATAATAAACCTTTACTGCTTCCATAATCTAGTGATATGATCGTTGGTTTTAGAATCTGGAGGTCTTTGGTTTAATTCTCAAAGGAAACACTCTAAGTTGATATTTGTCAATTTATCACTTTGTGAGATCGTACCCAGTTTTGTTGGGATAGGGCATTGCAAGATGATTCACCTTATTGTCTGTAAGAAAGACAGATCGGTGCTTCGGAGGGCACATTAAGCCGTCGTCCCGGCTGATGTCTATGAATACTTAGGCAGTTCGCCTACTTGTCGTCCGTCGCTGCGTATTTTTAACGCAACGTAAAGCATGCGTCTGTCAGACAAAAGGAAATTGCGTATTTCGATCCTTTTCCCAAACAAGTACGGTCTAGTCGTATGATAGACGCATAGACCGTAAACGCACGAATGATAAGTAGGAAAACCACCATACATGGGGTTATTAACCATATTAGTTACGAATACCTACTAAGACTCTGACCCCAAGGTTTATTGGGTCGTTTTTCGATTTGTTGTCCTTCACGATATGATGATGAAAATGGATCATAAACATTCTTTTTTATTTATTATTGTATATCAATATCTGACCGTATAACTTAACGTCTGTATAAGCGATCTCTGTGAAAAACAACAGTTTGCCCTGCACTCGCCAATCTGCCGGCCTAGCGTGGTGAGTATGGCAAAAACACTACTTATGGGGGAAGGCCCATATCCAGCCAGCAGTGGACTCTTGTGGCCGTTAATGCTAATGTTGTGCTATAAATGTCTGACCCATGGTCTCTCAATCCGAAGATCTTGGGATTCGATTCCCATGGCGTTTATATTTGACAATTCAGGCTGATTGAACAGTTTATTTTTATTTATAAAATTATTTATTTCGTAGAGCACGCTAAGCCGTCGATCCGGTCGCTGTTTTGAATTTGTTACACTGATCACTAATTAAGCTGTTTAGACGGTTTCAAAACTCAGAGACCAGGATATGCTCGTTCAGTACTCGTATGACAGTGTTAACTTTTTAAATATGTAATTTAAGCAATTTAATAAAGTGTTTAACTCCATTTCTTATGGAAACACAGCGAAACAAAAAAGGTATTAAACTTTTCCCGGTTCCCGGGAATTCCCGGGAAAAGTGAAATTAAATTCCCGTTTCCCGGGAACAGAAAAGGGCCGGGAAAAACGAAACCCTAGATAGAACTAAACGAAGGCTCAAAATAAGAGAGTATAGATTCTTTCTGATGGCAAGTAAGTGACTCAAAATTATCTGGGTTACTACAAACATCGTGGACTTGGCCACTAGATGATCACTATTTAATAATATTTATGTTTATTATACAACAACGTCAACCTATTAGCGGCAATTATTGAGATTTGTTAATGTCAATAATTGTATCAACGTTAATTTATAGGTTGTTTAAAGATAGAAAATCAAGCGAGTGATTGTATCATTTGTCTCTGATTAGTATATCAAATAGCAGTTTGGGTTTTTCATCCGAACGTTATTATACAGTGGAATTCTCTCTCTTTCCAAGTGAAATTGAGATTTTATTGCATTTGAGCTAAGACGTTAGTGAAACCTTCGCTTTGAATGTTTCTCTGAGTGTCAGTTGTCGTGAAAGCGATCTGCGCCCTACAGACTTAACCAGCCTGGACTGGGTGAGATATCTTGGACTGGGGTCTGGAGTCACATAAGAAATTAAAATCTATTATTTTGGATTTTATAGAGGATAAGGTTCAGTTACAATTTGGTGCCGTGACCAGGATATGGGATAATGATATTTCATATACCTATGTACCATAACAACTTTATCACAAGTCTTACATTGGACAAAAATTTATTAAGCATTTAAAAACTACAAAAGTAGTCTACCACAACAACTTTATCACAAGTCTTACAATGTCCAAAAATTTATTAAGCATTTAAATACTTTAAAAGTAGGCTACGGCCTACAATTTGTTGTCCGTGAAAATGGATGAGCGACCTTACTTGCCATTAGATCATTATTATAATAATGTTTCTATTGTTACAGATTCGAAGAGAGAGCGAATAAAAGTTGCGAGCAGACGCGATTGCAAGAGCAAGAGAACCTTAAATAACAGTGATTTAAAGTGCTATAAATAGATTAAATAAGCGATTATTTTAGAAAAAGACGAAGTGAATAAACAAAACTGAAATAGGACAGTGAATTACATTAAATAAATAAACAGTGACCAAAGGGAGAAGGATGAGTGACGAAGAGCGTCAGGAAGAAGAGAGGGGGCAAGGGGAATATGAGCCCCCGAAAAAGCGTAGAAAGTCGAAGAGAGTAAAACGCAGTAATGAACAGACGGATGAGGACGTCGAGCAACCTCAACCGTCTAAGGAGTTTGCCATTTTGGTAAAACTAATCAATAAGCATACCAAAAATATTGATGCGAAGCTCAATGAGCTTGGAAGGGAGGTTAAAAGAACCTCCCAGGCGCAGAAGGCCTTGGTGTTAAACCAAGCAAACAACAGTGACTCCACAAAAGAGTCAACACCTATCCCCGAGGTGCTGGACAAGAGAATTGTATATTCAATTACAAATCTCAATCAGGAAAGGCCAAGATTCGGCGGACATAATTACCGAACAAAAGCAGGAAACAAAATACACCCTGTGACCTTTTTGGAAGATCTAACCGCATATTTGAGGAAAATACCTGGACACACCTTGGAACATAAAGAACTAGACATAGTTCAAGAGTGCTTATTGGATCAAGCACGAGATTGGTCACGTATATACAAAGACCGATGGATTACATTCCAGGATTTCAAGAATGATTTCCTTGAGACCTATTGGGGTGAGGTCGAGCAAAATAAAGTGCGTAGAGAAATAGTAAGCAACCGTTGGGATAGCCATAAAACCCCCACGATGTTGGAGCACTTTCTGAAATTGGCTGGACAAGTAAACCTGTTGCAGTTTACGATTCCAGTCAAACAATTGATTGCTGATATTATGCGTCACTATCCGCCAAATGTACAGCAATTGTGGGCATTGTCCAGGAGCGACACAATACTAGCTGCCACTGAGTTCCTACGCCAATTGGACAACATAAATAACTATGCTGGAGAGAGCAGCAAGGAAAATAAGCGGTCAGCGCCAGCAGAGGCGAGAGACGAAGAAAGAAGGCCTTTTAAGAAGCACTTCAGACGCTATCAGGAATGGAAGAAACCCGAGATGGGTCAATCAAAGAAAGACGCTGGAGGCGATCGTCCTGCAGTTGCAACAGCGGCGGTCGTAGAAGTGGAAGTGCCCAAAGTGATCGAGTCGGGAAACGCCTAAGTGCTAAATGTAACAACCCCGAACATTTAGCAGCGGTCAACAAAGACGTGGGGTGTAATTCTATAGCGTTAAGAATAATGAAAAGGTCTGGATGGAAACCTGGAGAGCCGTTGGGTAAAACTATGCAAGGAATATTAAGACCTGTTGAGGTAAAGGGACAACAGGGTCGAGCAGGCATTGGTTTTGTTAATATTTTGGAGAATATAACGGAGTTAGTGCAAACACGATTTGAGTTGCTTTTAGCCGAAAAAGCAGTTATTGATAATCGAATCAATACAGTATTTGATGAAGACCAAAAGGTAAGGGAGTTAATGTCCACATCTAGGCCTGATATCATGGTTAATTGTGAAGGGCTTGAGGTTCGAGCAATGGTTGATTCAGGCTCAGATGTAACATGCATAAACGAGGACTTCTTTAAAGAGTTAATGGCTAAAAATGACAAGTTACCCATGATTCCGGTCAAAGGGTTCCAAGTACGGGGGGCTGTGGGACAAAGATCCTCAAAAGTAAACCGTCAAATCAACTTAAATGTTCGATTAACCAAAGAACTAGCTTTTGACGCACCGTTCTTAATTATCCCTGGATTAGTACGACCGATGATCCTAGGATATGATTTTATGTTAACAAATAAAATCAATATTCAATGCCGTAACGATAAAGGGATTAATTTCGAGAAAGACAATAGAGAACATTTTGTTCCTTTCATAGAGCCGGTTGCAATTAACTCGATCGAACCGGAAGTGGAGGTGGAAAGAAGCAATTCCTTTGAAGATGAAATAAAAGTGGGTTCCAACATTGGAAGTAAAGGAAAATCAAGATTGGTGAAATTGTTAAAGAAGTTTGGTAAACTATTTTCAACTAAACTTGGGAGGTGCAACTGTTACGAACATGAAATTATCATGCTCGATAATACTCCTATTGTCAAAAGAAGTTATCCGGTTCCATATGCATATACAGAGAAAATGGAACAAAAGCTGAAAGAAATGGAAGAGATGGGAATTATAACGAGGGCATCTACTCCATATTCCAGTCCATTAACGTTTGCGTTAAAGAAAGACGGCTCTATCAGAGTCCTACTTGATGCCAGAGGAATAAATAAATATATGGTGGCGGAGACCGAAAAGCCACCGATGCAAATCGATGTTCTAAATTCATTTCACGGAGCGAATTTCATAACAACTATTGATTTAAATAACGCATACTTTCAAATACCTATAAATGCTCAGGGCAAGAAATACACAGGATTTACTTTTAATGGGAAGTCCTATGTATACAATGTGCTTCCACAAGGATTAAAAACATCTGTGGGAAGTTTCAGTCGTGCGATGGACAAGATCTTAGGTCCAGACATTAGAGAGTTCTGTGTCAATTACCTAGATGATCTTGCGATTATTACGAAGGGTTCATTTAAAGACCATCTAGAACACATTGAACGAGTTTTAGAAAGGCTGAGCAAAGCGGGTCTTACGTGCAACTTACAGAAATGCGAATTCGGTTGCAAGGAAGTGAAAATGCTGGGTTTTGTAATTGCTACGGATGGTATCCGAACTGATCCTGATAAATTGAAGGCCATTAAAGAATTCCCAACGCCAAAGAAAGTAAAGCATGTAAGGGCTTTCTTGGGACTGTAATTTTTATCGACGATTCATTCCGAGGTATAATGCTAGCATAATACCTCTTTGTGAATTATTGAAAAAAGGAAAGAGATGGAATTGGGGAATAAATGAACAAAAAGCATTTGACGAACTAAAGGAAAAATTTATTCAAACGATCACACTACACCATCCAGACTTCAATAAGCCTTATTATATTCAAACAGACTGTTCAGGGATTGGACTAGCAGGGGTCCTTTACCAGTATGAAGATGAAAGGCAAGAACAGATGAGGATTCTTGGATTCCATAGTAAAAGCCTCAGAGGAGCCGAATTAAATTGGACAACAACTGAACAAGAACTTTACGCCATTATAAGCACTTTGAAGAAGTATGAAACCTACCTTAGGGGTTCAGAAATCTACATAAGAACAGATCACAAAGCACTTCTTTTTATCAACAACATGAAACTCTATAACAGTAGAGTTACTAGATGGATTTTATACCTTGATCAGTTCAAGTTCAAGATTGAACATGTACCGGGCAAAATGAATATAGCTGCAGATATCCTGAGCAGATATCCACCAGAAAGCGACATAATTCAGGAGGAAAAGGCGCAATGTCCAGAGATAGCATACATGAGTGTGCGTAAAAACCCCGAGTTGCATAAAGGTCTGAAGAACCTCAAAGAATTGCAACAACAAGATGCGATCTGTGAGGAAATTATGCGTGACATATATCAAAACCATACCGAACATGTGAACAGGCTTAGTTCGCGATGTTTCATCAGGGATGAGAAGCTGTTTATAACAGTTAACGATCGGGAAGTATTGGTTTTGCCCGCTTCGTTAATCGATATGGTTATCGAACAAGTTCATGAGGAGATGGGACATCAAGGTGCTTATAAGGTCATTAAATATATCAAAGATAGATTTTATTGGCCTAATCTAAATCGAGATGTAAAGCGATTAATTAGAAGTTGCCAAATTTGCCAATTGGCAAAGTGTAATAACTACAAGTATTTTGGACCCTGTCAGTCGATCGTAACCAAGGAAATTGGTGATCTAATAATGGCAGATATCTACGGCCCCCTACCTAAGGGTAGGTGTGCTTACCAATATATACTTGTAGTTCAGGATACCTTCAGTAAATTCGCAAAAATGTATCCAATGAGGAATGCAACTTCAAAAACAGTCATTGATAAAATGAAATTGTTTCTAGAAATTATTCATCCTAAAGCGATTATGACAGATAATGGACCTCAGTTCATTAGTAAACTTTGGAATGATTACTTCAATAAAATGAATGTAAAAATATTACACACTACAGTAAGAAACCCCCGACCGAACACAACTGAAAGAGTGAATAAGGAACTTGGGCGCATGTTCCGGGCATACTGTCACGAAAAACATGGAAGCTGGGCTACAGTGTTGCCTGAGATAGAAGAGTTATATAACAATACTACTCATGATAGTACGGGTTTCACACCATGTCAAATTATGTATGGCAAACCAATTAAATTGACCTTTGATAAGTATTTGAACTTGCCTAGAGGAACTCAAGATGTTCAGAAGATCAGGGAACAAGTCAGACACAACTTGGAGAACCAAAGCAAGTTAAGAAGATCAAAATTCGATGCAAGTCACAAACTAGTCAAGTTTCAAATTGGAGATCTAGTTAAGTTAAAGAGATGGAATGTATCTCGGGCTTATTATGGTGAAACAAGTAAATTTGATTTACTTTATGAAGGACCGTATAAAATTGCAGCTATACCATTTGAAAATGTGTATATAATACAGGATCCAAACACAGAAGAGGAAAGGGGAAAGTTTAATGCCATACATCTCTCCAGGTATTACATTTAATTAATTAATGAATGCCTCACTCTGCGTTGACTGCTGTTTTATGCTCAAATTATGTTTGATTTGCCAAATAAAGTCTTGTCCTATTTTAATGTTAACAAATTATGTTAAATAGATTGTTGTATTATGCTAAAATATGAAAATTATTTTTTATTTTTGCCAAATAAAAGTCTTGTCATGTATATTAAACTTAAGAGTTAATGTTTCAAATCAAAATGTTAAGATTTGGAAACTTGAAAGATGATAATTAATTATCAATTATGCTAAAGAATATAAAAACTAAAGTTTTTTTTTTTTTGTTAAAGCCTGAAAATGATTAAAAGCGTTAATAATAATGTTATGCAATTGTTTTAATGATAACTAAAGGATGTTATTAAGTACAAGTAGTAATAAGTTTTCATTGTACAGAATTATAAAGTAATAGTTTAGGTTATATTGTGTTAGGGTAGTATTAGTGTAGTTTAGGTTTAGTTTTTTTTTTTTAATAAATAATTCATCTTATAATATTGGTTTTATTTGGTGATAAAACATGAGGGGCTGTAAGGTATTGGTCATACAAGCTGGTATATTGAAATGGCGAATGGAGTTGAGATGAATATGTAAATAATTGCATATTGTTGTAGCACATGAACGGCTAAGTACCCTAAGCAGGGGAAGTATAGGCTGTGTTATATATATATATATATATATAAGTACATATATATATATATATTTTTTTTTTCCGTCTAAGTACCCTAAGTAGGGGAAAAATAGTTGGATTAATTTGTAGCGCATGAAAAGCTCAGTACCTTAAGTAAGGGAAGTTTTGGCTTTATAATAAGATAACTGGTTCGACAGTAAGGGAAAATTTCCCTTCATGAGACTCATTGAAATTTTGGGGCTGGATGTGGCTTCCGACCCTGAATCAAAAATAACATAAAAAGAAAATAAAAATATTTTCTGGGACATAGCCGAATTTCGAGCAAAAATTGGACATAGCCGAAATTTTGGAAATTATTTTAAAATCCCTATAAAATCGAATATAATCGATGAAAAGGCCTGAAATCTTTAAAAACACTAATTAATAGCATTATCTATCGATAACATGCATAAAAGGTGGAAAAAGACATAGTCTGAAAATCACCTGAAAACGACGTGCGGACGACCGTTTCGTATCATCCATATACATAGGGGGAGTATCGGTGCGGTGAGCCGAGAGATGAAAAATCGAAGTTTCACCGATTGAATAGGCGATCGGTGGAAAGTAATAAGTTATGTCTAGAAACATAAAATAATATGTTTTAAATGGTTTGGTAAGCCATTAGACCTTCGATAAGAAAATATAAAATTTTCTATATAAATAAAAATCGAATTTGGGAAATTTGATTAAAAAGTTGTAAATTAATTTTACTCTTAAGAAAGACATCGCTAGCGATGAAATATGTTTTGGAACAACATATAAAAAGTGATTAAGAGGGAATCACATAAAAATAGGAAAATTTCCTATGGGCGCGGATGGGTAAAAGTCTGCACCCTGAGCTTGAAAGCAGCAATTTTATATTATTTAAATGACATATCTGGCATACAGCCGCCTGCAAAGATGGGTTTCGTTGGGCCCTAAGCAGTATCACAGTATGTAATTGTACTGATACAACGTTACCATTTTGAACAGACATATAGATAACCTCTGGTCTTAGTAGTAGATGGCTGAGATTACGATAGCTTGGATAAATGATTCAAAGATTTAGTAATGAATGATTTGATGATTTATGCTCCACAAGTTCGAGGTACGTCAAGCGCTTGATGGCATGTATAGAGCACGCTATACATTTGACCGCGAGTTATAGAGAGGAAATGTTTGTACTATTTCGATTCTATAATTGTTGCATGTCTAGGTCATACGGAATACTTATTCGGGAAACGGTGACTGCGTACGAGATGTTAATGAATTATAAAAGAATTGAAGAGACACCGTAGTCGGCAGGCTACGTAACGTCTACAAACAGGACTATCTTAGTAGCTTAAGGAACAGAGTTGGTTTTGCGTATCTCATGGATCATTTTGAATTGTGAAACATCTTTTGAGTTAGTGTTGCGCCAAGACGGACACAAGCAGTGCTATGGCTATCGTTTGACTTTGTCAGATACCAACAGATAAGAGGCTCTATCATAACTCTAACGTGGTTAAGTGGGGAATACTAAGCGGTCTTAAGATTAGCGCTAGTCCCCTCTACTTGGCACATTGAGGTGTGCACTCGAACGCAATACGACCAAAGTTGCAGGTCACTCTAAGGAGTATAAAATAATAAAGTAATTCAAGTCTATTTCATTTATGAAACTGACATAGGGGGGGATGACACTGAACCCCAAATCAGATGCAGCTGATAAACATGACTCTAGGTATATGATGGCTGATAGGAGTGAAACGGTGCATTCCATGAAGCGAAGATGCAGAAGAGAGGGGCGAAAGCATAACAATCCTCGCAGGTATCTAATAAATCGCTGAAAGGGGTGGTAGTCGTGGAACGATAGTGGTTGTAAGACCCCTCCTGCTTATGTCAAATATGTACGGAGTACTTCAGCGAGGCTAACTGATTAGTCGGTTTATTGGTCTGTCTGTGTGGCTGCCGCATCTGATAATTGAATTAACTTTATCGCAGCTTAATACTGCTAGTACTAACCATTTATCTATGAAAGAGATCGAACGCAAGACGACCTAGGTTGCAGGTCAAAACTCTATGGAGTAATGAAATAAGTACATAAACAAGTGCTGTCAGTCCATGGCATGCCCAAAAGCACTTTGTTAGCTTAAGAATGAATTAAGCTGCAACCACTCGAACGCATTACGACCGGGTTACTGGTCCTGTCTGTGTGACAGATAGTAACTGTACGACTCTTTAGAATACCGCTGGGAATCCGGCCTGTCTGTGTGACAACCAAGGTATTTGGCTAACTGGAACTGTAAAGTTATGGATAATATCCAATAAAACTAACTAATGATGAAACAGTACTACAATAGAATTCTGATAAGTCTAAAGGACTATGTACGAGATATCGGAGTTCTATTTTCGTCTGACCGATGAAGTAGACTGTTTGGCTTGCAACCAACTGCACATGAACGGAGACGTTCATAGCTTACAGAGTCCTGTAAGCAACCGATGGCATTTTGGTGAAACGGAGGGATCCTGCAGGTATGGCATCTGGGGATGCTGTACTGGAAGAGGGTCATCGTAGAGATGCGGGACGGGAGCCTCCCTACCTTCTCCACCCCATTTTATTTTTTATTTAAGATTGAAGTTGGTTGATGGGGTCTTCTTGAAAGAGGATCTCTGAAAATCTTAAAAATCTTCTTTCTGAATGGTAAGTCTTTTGTGGAAGCTTAGTTCAAGAGCATAAGCAGTAATTAATAAAATGGAGGAGATGCGTTTCTTATATCAAGCGTTGATATAACCAAGATGTAGATGTCGTCCATGGTTCGCCGTGAACGACATTTTATTCTATTTAAGGATATATTAAGTGTTTCAGGGATAGACCTTGGGATGCATAATATATTTTTTTTTATTTTTTTTAAAGAAATTAAAGGCACAATAATTTCTTTCATGCGATAGAACTAAACGAAGGCTCAAAATAAGAGAGTATAGATTCTTTCTGATGGCAAGTAAGTGACTCAAAATTATCTGGGTTACTACAAACATCGTGGACTTGGCCACTAGATGATCACTATTTAATAATATTTATGTTTATTATACAACAACGTCAACCTATTAGCGGCAATTATTGAGATTTGTTAATGTCAATAATTGTATCAACGTTAATTTATAGGTTGTTTAAAGATAGAAAATCAAGCGAGTGATTGTATCATTTGTCTCTGATTAGTATATCAAATAGCAGTTTGGGTTTTTCATCCGAACGTTATTATACAGTGGAATTCTCTCTCTTTCCGAGTGAAATTGAGATTTTATTGCATTTGAGCTAAGACGTTAGTGAAACCTTCGCTTTGAATGTTTCTCTGAGTGTCAGTTGTCGTGAAAGCGATCTGCGCCCTACAGACTTAACCAGCCTGGACTGGGTGAGATATCTTGGACTGGGGTCTGGAGTCACATAAGAAATTAAAATCTATTATTTTGGATTTTATAGAGGATAAGGTTCAGTTACAAAAGTTCTGGCGATCGTCGATAATACCGAACGCTTCGTCCAAGTCTTCTGCAAAAGGTCTGGCTCGATCTGATACGTAAAGACATCATGCGTTGGCCTATATTGCACCCCTAGGATGCTCAACGTATTTGGATTGTCCGGGTTCTCGAAAAGGTGCGGGTCCTGCTGGAACTCACCTGGCAACCCGGCCAGGAGCTCTGGACAGCTGGACAGCCATTTCCGCAACTCATTACCTCCTGATTCCATGATCGCGATCAGCTCGTCTCGTAGTAGCAGTGCTTGTTGCACGCTATCTGCACCCGTGCAGATGTCATCCACGTAGACGTCGCGATCCAGTACTGCTGCGGCTCGAGGGAATCTTACCCTTTCCAGTGCGGCCAACTCTCGCAGCGTGCGTACTGCCAAAAACGGACTTGGCTTCAGACCATACGTTACCGTGTTAAGCTCATAAGTGACCATCGGCTCGTCAGGGCTCTCACGCCACAAAATCAGCTGGTACCGACGGTCATCTGGGTGTATAATTGTTTGGCGAAACATCATTTTGACGTCTGCGACGAACGCTACTTGGTGCAACCGAAAATCTGTGAGGATGTCCACAATGTCCCGGTTCAACTTGGGACCCGCGTGCAGACACTGGTTCACAGACACACCATTCGATGTAGGAGCAGAACCGTCAAACACTACCCGTATCTTCGCCTCCGGTGACTTCAAAACAGCCAGGTGTGGTATATAGTAATGCTCGACACACCTCCAATCTATGCTGGACACCGACATGTGGCCTAACTCTAGGTACTCCCTCATGAATTCGATATACTTCTGCCGAAGTGCTGCATCTCGCTTCATCTTTCTCTCCATAGCCAGTAGTCTCCGTTCCGCGATCTGTCGCGAACTACCTAAGGAGGGGCGGTTTGGGAGAAATGGCAGCCTGGTAACAAACCTACCTGACGAACTTCGTGCAGTGTTGTACTGATAGAACAGCTCGCACTCGTCATCCTCTGGCTTCCGTCTATCCGCTGTGGGTGGCTCCTCAGACTCCCAAAACCTCTGCAGCACCTCCGACAACACACTACCATAGAGCACCGTATCGCCCTCTGGTAGGTCCTGAGATCTCCAAACTGGGCCAAAAATAACATACCCCCCTGTGGTATCAACGGCCACTAAACCAGTTTGCTGAAGTACCCGTTTTCTGCCACACCAGAATCTCCCGAGGACGTCTGACCCGAGGAGAACGTCCACCGTACCAGGAGTATCAAATTCAGGATCAGCTAACTCTAAGCCTGTGGTTAACCCTCGTACCGTTGACGGTAACCGAACCTGAGGAAGTTTTCCTACCACTTCATCCAGCACCACTGCTGAGGCATGATAGCTGACCCCTGTACCTGTATTACCTAATGTGAACTCGAAGTTCACCTGACCCCGAACGTCAGGCACATCTACACCTCCAATACCTACAGCCCCATCCGTTGTGGGCCTTATATTTAAGCGTAGCCTACTCACCAGCTTACTAGACACAATACAACCCTGAGCCCCTGTATCTAACAAGGCTCTTACCTGTATGCTGCGGCCACCGTATCCCCATACCCAAATCATTGTCGTAGGCAACAATACCGTAATTGGCCTGGGGGCCGAAGCTGGCGTGTAGGCGGCGATTACCTAGCAGGAATCTAAGCGCGGAGTGTCCGCGTCCTGCGGGGGGGTCCCCTCTCTCCGTACACCTTCGAGTGGGTCCCACTCCTGCTGATAGGGACCTCTGGTCCTGTACGCCATGGCTGGCAGCCTATAGTAACCCTGCGGCAGGCGCGCGTACCGTGGATGCGCCTGTAGCCGCGGGTGCTCAGCCAAGGGGAGAGGCATGCGTGGGTCATGGGAACTCACCATGTTGTTCAGACCCGCCGAGTACTGCATGTACTGGCCCTGGTGTTGGCACCCGCCCGTAGCATCACGTACTTGTGATGGGTGCCTCTGACCTTGGACCTGTGACCACCTACCCTGTTCCGGCACCTGCTGCCGAGGTGGTGACTGTCTCGCGCGTGGTGAAGGGGGCATCACCTGCTGATGTCCCTGGCCTCGTCCCTGAAACCCTGGTGGAAGAGGACTCCTCCTTGGAGGGGGTGGGGAGCGTTGCTCCCGTCTAGGTAGGGCAGACTCCGTCCGCTGACCCGCGTCAGCTCTGCCTCCGTAATCTCCGCTGCGGTTCATGCATAGGAGCTGATGGTGGGCACCCTGGCAGTACCTGCAGTTGGTGCTTGATGGGCACTCTCGCACCTGATGCGGCCCCATACACCTAAAGCACCAACGCCGTTGCTGCACCACACCACGACGTTTCTGCACCCGCTGTGCAGCGAACTCCTCACACGCAGTCACCCGATGCCCCGCCTCTCTGCAGTAGGCACACCTCGATTCCAAATTAGCGACATTGTATCGCCTGGGTGGCCTACTCTTACCGTCTCGCGCCTGTGCACCCGGCCGTTCCGGGCGGCGAGCGGCCGCAGACTCCGCGTGAGGCGACTCTCCAAATTGGGCATCTACCCGCCTGCACTCGGCCTCGAGGAAGGACTTGAGCTCCTCGAAGGTCGGGAGGTAATCAGATGTCTTACCTCCGTGTGACTGTTCAAAACGAGCGGCCATGTCGCTCGGCAGGCGGCGCAACAACGTGTGGACCAGGATATAATCATAGCCTGACACCGGCATCCCCTGTCTCTCAAGAGCGTTCACTGCAACGCAGACAGGGTTGAGGACCTTGGCCCTGAGGTCCGTCCCTCGTGTGATGGTCGGCACGGTGAGCCACTGTTCCAGGAGTTGGTCAATCATGAGACGTTTGTTGCTGTATCTCTCGATCAGCAAACCGCGAGCCGTCTCGTAACTTGCATCATCGACTGGTAGATGCTTTACCAGCTCATGGGGCTCACCTTGCAGCTTGGCCATCAATTGTGCCATTTTATATGCCGGCTGCAAGTCAGTGCGGTTATGAATCACACTGTCAAACAGATCCTGGAATCGGGTCCAATCCGTGTAGTCCCCGTGGAAGACCGGAATCGCCACAGCCGGCAGGGGCACTTGCACCCCCGGTCCCCGCGGACCATGGGGTGGGTCCGGCTCCCCAGCCCTACGCCTGGTGATCACAGCAGCCGCCTGCTGGATCTCCTGCCCCATCTCCATGCACTGGGTCACATTCGTCCGGACCGTAAGTTTGACCTCCTCATCAGGCGTCCCATCAAATAACTCCTCGCATCCAGTGAGGCAATCCAACACCTCCGCGACCCGTTCGTCAATCCGTTGCGCACAAGCGATGAGTGCGTCCTCTCGGTCCCCGCGACCGACCATCGCCTGCTTAGTCGCGAACCACATTAGGTGCGCTCTAATTTTCGCCTGAAGCTGTCTAATTGTGGGAGCCATGGTACCAACCCAAAGTAACACCGAACCTTACAATAAAAAACAATAATAGACAATCGGCCCTGATCCTACCGTTAGGATATCCGCACAGGGTAAACACAACGATAATAACAAGCAATTCACTAATTGATTGGCCCTGATCCTACCGATAGGATATTCTACACAGGGCACACTACAATCACAATAAATATATTTTTTTTATGTAGGTAGATTAAAAAACTTATACTAAAATAATCTTAAATCTAGTGGTTTTCTGAACCACGCTCTGCTACCAAAAATTGTCTAATTCCAAGCTAAACTCCCGCAGTGGAAGCGATTTACACAGGTAAATTTCGAACAAAATACCAGGAGTTCAACTGGAGGCAGACAATGGCTGCGTTACGCAGCGCTAAATAGCATACGCTGCACAATATAGCAGCGCATACTATGAATTAAACGTGAACCTAAATCTATTTAACTTAATTAACTAAGTTGATTGAAATTGGCAAATGATGTGTTCCAACCCTTACATAACTCAAGTCGGTAGTAAATACCGTCTGCCGATCTGGCGTTACGTCACACGTATTAGCACTAGATTATAAGTAAGTACCTCCAAATTATATCACCCCACGAATTCCGCAATTCGTACTAAGGAGTCACAATGATATGGTACAACAAATATGACTAAAGGGAACACACCATTAACACGAATAAGCAGTTTTATCACTTACAGTCACGTGCCGGCGCTAATGCATAAATACCCAACGGAGAAAGGAAGTTCAGGGAATGGATCAAATAGGAATTCCGTTGGTACTTACAGGGCTGGGTGGAAAAGATATCGACACCCAGCATTCCACTACAGCCTTGGCGCGTTATTCACGTCAAACCACTCACAGCTTCTGTTCGTATTCCACTTTGATATTAGTCATTACGCGTGACCCAACCCGAATTTGGGCCGTACAAACGCGGGCCAAAATGGCCACCTGATGCCTATTCAACGCGACGCTCACGTGGAAGACGTCGAGACATCCAACAATCACTAAGCCTGGCATTCCAGTACAACCCAGGAGAAACGCAATAATACGATGCATCAACACGCGCGATCTCAAATTGAATCGTCCATTACACGCGGCATCACAAAACGCGTGGCGGGAAATCCGCACAATACGCGATACCCTCCTGTCCGAACGGTTTCGAGTGACTGCCAGTGCGGTGCAGAAATCACCGCGTGGCGCCGTCAGGCGGTCTGCGCGCACGTCGCCAGTCTCGCCCTGCGAGCGAGAAAGGGACAACATATGCCCAGAGCGATGCGTGCGAAATCGCGGCGCATTCATAGACCGTCATTAATACCTAACTTACCCCAGCATAGCAACGCTAAATTAAACATAGACAGTTGAATTTTTTACAGATGTTGTATTTCTGTTGCTTCTATAACAACTAATACTAAAAAATGTAATTAAATAAATATTTATAGGGCCTGCCATACAAAACACGTGGTATTTTTTGCGCGTTTTTATCGATTATTGTTTGGTAAAGGTATAATGGTACGTAACCCTTAGTGCGCGAGTCCGACTCGCACTTGGCCGGTTTTTTTTCTATTACTGGACTGCTATAGGCTGATCGAAAAGTCTAGAATAGAATAAGAACTGAAGTACGGTAGGTACTTCAGTTCTTATTCTATTAAAAGAAAAATACATACATACATACACATATCACGTCTATAATCCCTTACGGGGCAGGCAGAGCGTAAAAGTCCGTAAATAACGGACATTTACGCCACGTCTGACAAACATTGAGTTTCATTTGCAATATTGTGTATCACCATGGTGACAGGTTGTCAGCCCATTGCCTAAATTTGCAATACACGCCCTTTCTTAGTCGCTTATTACGACACACACGGGAAAGAAATGGGGTGGTGCTATTCTAAGCCGGCATCACACGGCTAAACAAGTAAAAAAAACACCAAGAAAAATGAATAGCTAAAGTACCGCCGATCCGCCGTTCCAATAAGTCGTATTTGACAGCTGTCATCTCCATACTAAAAGAGATGTCAACAAAGGAAAACGGACCCTCTGCCATAGTATTATCACGAATCTGACAGCTGTCAAATACGAAATAATGGAACGGCGATACTTTTTTTAAATATGCGCAAAGGCGGCCTTAACGCCAAAAGTGATCTTTTGTAGACAACCTTTGGGTAGAGGAGAAAGTATAGAAAAACAGTGCGAGAGGAAAAAAAAGAAATGGTAACTTGAGTCTTTAAGTAGGTATAAATTAAACAGTTGACTTCAACAATAACTAAATTTATTTCAAAATAAATAGATAGATATTATTAATCCCGAAAATAGTTGCTTACTCTTAAGTAGTACTATAATTAATTTATTTACTTACATTAAGATATAATAAAATAACAGATAGATAGGTATACCTACTTGGTTCCTACTGCCCCCCAAATGGAAGGGAATAATAATTTACGTAATTTGAAGTTGGCTATGTTTGATATGACTCTATTATTACAAAGTTGTGATAGATACAGTAAACACATTTATGTACAACTAGATTTCTGCCCAGCGGTTTCACCCGTTGCCACTCATTTTCCTGTGGTAATAGTTGTTTTCCTGCGGTAAAAAGTGGCCTATGTGTTATTCCAGGCTATACTCTACCTGTGTTCCAAATTTCATCCAAATCGGTCAAGCCGTTTGAGCATGAAGAGGTAACCACACAAACTCGCAGATTTATAATATTAGTACTGGCCTTATTTGTCACATTACTCATTAGAAAATGTTTGCAAAACACTGCATCAGACATAGTACAGAAAATGAGAGCAATCTTTAAATTAATGGAACTACGGACAGTCAGACATGTCTAATGAATACCTGCATATAGAATGAAATTTTACTAGTGACTGATAGCAAAAACTCAAGACGAGCTGGTACTAGGCAACAACTTTCCCCAAGGAACATAGGTCG
Source organism: Tuta absoluta (assembly GCA_027580185.1). NCBI lineage: Eukaryota > Metazoa > Arthropoda > Insecta > Lepidoptera > Gelechiidae > Tuta > Tuta absoluta. Next base: position 7,145,782 of record JAQAHW010000022.1, on the reverse strand, counting down.
AAACACGAAAAATCCCTTACAAAATTAACGATCAGTTGATTTGAGTTACTGTGGAAACTCAAAATATTTTTGCCATATTATTTCAAAAATATTTCTTTGAAGAAAGTTGTTCTATATCACCAGCACGTCTAAAGATTTCGCTATCCATCACTAGTAACATATCATATCACCCACATCACAATCAGTAAAATAGTTTATGAAGACAACTAGAATATATTCTAATTTCATTGTAACTGACTGACTATAATACTATAATGCAAGAGATTTTATCAATAATATATCGTGTGTTACTTTTGTTGAGAATAATTAAATAATTCATAATAATTGAAAAGCCCTACACTAATTTATTTCTTCTTCCTAGTTTTCACAACTGTCCACCCAGGATCCGCATCTTCATCCATAGGTTCTGGCTGTTGATTCCGTGAATGGTTTGAGGACGATGCTTCTCCATTCATAGGGGCTACAGTAGTTGGTGGGTCACCATTCATACCATGGTCTGGGTCATTATCTTCCCCGCTGCTGCTAGTTGTGTCGTCATCTGGGTTACCATGGCACTGAAATAATAATAATAATTTTATTATTGTCATCATCTGGGTTACCATGGCACTGAAATAATAATAAAAAAATTATTATTAATCATGCAGACAGTTTTACAACTGACAAATGCCTGTATCCTGCTCTTCAATTGTTCCGGTTGCCTTTCTGTGACACTATGTGTCCAGTTTTTTTTTTTAAATATATTTTTACCTCCCCAGCTTGAAAAGAACAGTTTCGCTGCCGAAATCCAGTGGACAAAATTCTTTTTATCCACTGGATGGAAAAAAGTGATGTGATTTTCGAAAACATCTCGTATTACCAAAAATAGTCATAGCATAGGTTATGTTACTATTTTTGTCCTATTAAGGTGGTTCGAGAGCTGACATTTCCATACAAAACGTTTGACCAATATACACTGTGTGTGTTATAGTTTTATGCTATCAAAGTATGTCGAAAAATTCTTTACAAAATCTAGTTCTCGCGAATCAAATCTGATTTGCGATACATCTATAAAAAACAAAGTTATTTTGATCTAAAAACTTGATGAAATTATGTCCCTGTTAAGTTTGTGTGCGTTAGTTTTACACAACATGCATACGTAAGTCCACGTAAAGCTATTCGTGAACAGCGTGTTCTGAAACGAAATACAAGGAGTATTTCGTGTTTTGTGAAAAATATTTTAAATTGTTTAAGTACAATATCTTATGTTTATTTTAATTTATTACGCCGCAATTATGGGTAGAAACATTTTAAAAATTATAGGTACAGACATTTATTTACACAAAGCAAATACAAAGATACTTCATGTTTTTTTTAGTTTTGAAAAATGCGCTAATGATTTTTGAACACACATTTGTCAGTCATCTGACATTTCAATTTTTGATGGCGTCGGGCCGATTCAAAGAGTTTAGAATAGTTTTTCGTTTTTTCTGTGCTTTGATTTTATGAATATGCTTTAGTAAATTAGAAATAAAAAAGGACGAGACTTTTATAAAACAAATGCTGGAAAAATTTGTGGATTTTTACAAAACATGTGTTTTGCCGGAAACAGTGTTACGACGTGTTCCAGCAAATTACATGTGCAGGGACCCTCCTACGTTTGCGCGTAATAAAAGGATAGAAAAAGTAGAAGCCAGCGTAGGAGCAAAGACAAAAGCCTCATTGATATCATATCCATAATTTGTTTTCAACAAGAGCTGAAGACGGGTCTTGACGAGGCATGTACAAGTTCGGTCTGAAGATAGTGTCAGCAACACAGACGTCATGACTACAGGCTTGCAAACACACAGCTCCACTGGACGTGAAGAATATTTTTCCAATCCATATTATGTAGTCTGAACCTGTCTGAGATCTAGGAAACAAACAAGTGAGATAGGCGTCTCTCCTTATCTCCGTGTTTTAGGCAAATTAAGGTCATACATATGGCAACACCGACTATTTGGCGGCAAATGTCAGAAGACAGTGGCGCCACCCGCTTTTATTTATAGAAGCTGGGGACGGTTGAATGCTTTCAGTTGGCGTTTTTCTTTCTTCGTGGCAACATGCCTAGACGATCCTACGAATCGTCTAGCGGCAGCGAGGACTCCGGCGACGAGGGCACACCCAAGAAGATGCGCATAGAGGCATTTGTCGAACCTTTGCCGCCGGGTTCACAGCGTGAAGCGGTTCGAGTGGCTTCGCCCCAGCAGGTTCAAGAGGAGTATCTAGATCTGGATGTTATTGAAGAGGCTTCAGATGATCTTTTTGCACGTGCTGAACGTGCACCGGATTCAAATATTTCGCGCGCTGAGCGCAGAATTACGGCAAACAACGTGTCTTCGGCGATGGAACACGTGCGTTCAGAGCGTGCAGATTCGGAGCAAGGTCAGGTTGGTGTGGACCTCGATGGTATTAAAAGTATTATCAGAGGTGAGTTGAGCCATTTCTTACGATTCCGGTCTGATCCAGTCGAGGGTAGTTCACAAAAAACCAACCTCAACCATATCAATGATCTGTCCGATTTTGTTCCTCCAATTCTGCCAAATTCGCTCGTGCTAGATCAGCTTGCTACTACAATTTCTGAATCGACAAAAAAATCTGATCCGTCTAGAGTAGAATCTGTTAAAAAGCTGCAACACTTTGGTGATCCAGATTGGGCCGGAATACGTTATGCAGATACTCAAAAGAAGTTCTTGGCAAGTCCTGCTTTTACATATTTAGACCTGAATGAGGAGCTTTTAGCTTACGAACATAAACCATTCTTTTTGAGGTCATTAGACCAGACGTTTGGCGTGCTCACTAACATGTTACTAGCTCAGCGAGAAGCAGTTCAGGCAGGCGTTAAAGAACTTTTGGCTTTGCCCGGTGTACCTGATACCCTTCATAAAAAGCTTTCGGATATTTTTGCAAGTGGCAGTTTGTTTGCCGATGTCTCTAAAGATATGTTACAGGTTGTATGTGGAAGACGCGCTAGTATTATAGAGCAGCGTCGGGACTCGGTGCTAAAGGCCGTTCGGGACAAGTACCACCGTGCGATGCTGAGTCGCATTCCACCAAGCTGTGGGAACTTGTTTGAAAAGACAGCCTTCTCCGACGCCGTAGCTAAGCTGGGTGGAGGAAGCAAGATTTTCTATAAGCCGCTGGACAAGCGCCAAAGCTCCCCATCACGTACCTCTGTTGGACTTCCTAATTTTCGCACCCCAACAAACTCTGGTGCTACCCGACCAAGAAGCGTCGTGGCAGCCGTTCTACCAGCTCGAGCTGCCCAACTGCCCGCAAGACGTGCTGATGCAAGCCGCCCACGCCCGCAGCAGCGTCGATCTCGGCAAGATGGCCGCTCCAACAAGCGCCATTGACTTCCGGGCTGGCCGACTTCGCCAGTTCGCTCATGCTTGGCGAGCTCGGCAGGCCCCTATTCACATCATGGGCATTATTCAAGGTTACCGAATACCCTTTATTACATCACCACCTCTCAAGAAGATCAGCCAATCGCCTCAGTTTCCGGTAGACTCATCGGTGGAGATGTCGCAGGAAATCAGCAGAATGATCGCTCAGGGCATCATCGAACCAGCTCCAGACCAGGTAGGCTTCGAGTCCCATCTATTTCTGGTGGAGAAGCAAAACGGGTCATTCCGCCCAGTTCTGAACCTAAAAGGTCTAAACCGTTACTTGGGAAAGGAATACTTTCGTCTCACAAGTATGCACAAGGTACCCAGTTTCCTACAACCTCGAGACTGGATGTGCAAGGTGGACCTTCACCAAGCTTACTTCCACGTTCCAGTGTCAGAATCCCACCGCCGCTTCCTTCGCTTTGCGGCAATATTTCAGGGTCAACTGCGGTACTGGCAGATGACATGCCTCCCATTCGGCCTAGCCTCGGCTCCAAGGGTCTTCGCCTCCCTTTCAAACTGGGTGGCCCACCAGTTACGCCAGGAAGGTATACGGCTACTGGTGTACTTGGACGATTTCCTTTTGGTAAGTCAATGCCCGCATACACTTCAAAAGCACGTACAGCGAGCGGTCAACCTGCTCCAACAACTAGGCTGGGTAATAAACATGGAGAAATCGTCCACAGTGCCGTCACAATCACTGGAATTTCTAGGCATTCAGTGGGACACTCGGCTCAACCAAAAGTCTTTACCCGAAAAGAAACTCCATGCTCTCGAGTTCTGTCTGCACCAAATGCATCAGACCGTAATTTGGTCTTCTCTGAGTCTACAACGGCTGGTGGGTCGACTGAACTTTTCAAGTTTCGTAGTCCCGTTCGGAAGATTCAATCATCGCAACATTTTGTCCTTGATGCAGTTTGCGGTAAGAAACGGTGTGTCAATAACACCGACGAAAGCGGCGCTAGCAGACCTGCACTGGTGGAAGGAGAATTTTCAGCACGTGAGCGAGATTTGGTTGCAACCGGTATCGCACTTCGTCGTAACAGATGCATCCAATCAGGGTTGGGGAGCGTACGTAGACGGCGTTCACGTTCAAGGACCCTGGTCGTTGACACAAAGAAGTCTTCCATCCAATGTGAAGGAGCTTCTTGCGGTGAGTTTCGTTTTACAAGAGTTCGCTCGCCTCTTCAAAAACGAATCAGTTCTAGTCCAGAGCGACAACAAGACTGCTCTTGCCTACCTGCGCAACCAAGGAGGTACTCGCTCTGCTGTTCTGATGAGCTTGACCAGAATAATTTTCAACGTCCTGATGACATACCGTATAAACCTGGTAACGAGCTATATACCAGGTCCTCTCAACACAATCGCCGACAGTCTGTCAAGATTCAAGCGACTGCCAGAGTGGCACCTGCTGCCGGAAGCCTGCCAGGTAGTATTCCGCAAATGGGGCCGTCCAGTCATAGACCTTTTTGCGTCACATTCGGCACACGTGGTTCCCTGTTATGTAACCAGAAACCTAAGGGATCAGAAAGCAGTGTTTTACGATGCCTTCAGTCAAAGATGGTCGTTCCGCCTTGCGTGGGTGTTTCCTCCTCCGTCCCTCATGCTACAGGTTCTGAATTCTCTAAACTCGGCAAAAGGCAGGTTTGTGATAATTTGTCCCAAGTGGACAAACGTGCCGTGGAGGTCGGACTTGAGAGCGCGAGCGCTGCAGTCACCTTTGGTGATCCCCAATCTACAGAAAGTGTTGGTCGACACATCAACGGGTCTCCCACCTCCCCACCTCCAGTCACTCATCTTGGAGGCATGGTTAGTACAGGGTGGAACGAGCTTCTCCAAAGCTGGCCCCCCTCGCTAAGATCTGTGGTTGAATCTAGCTGGCGCATTTCTACACTTAAAACTTACAAGAATGCCTGGAGTAGGTGGACGAACTGGTGCCATTCTCGATCAATAAATCCCAAAGATCCTACTGCTGCGGAGATAGCTTTTTATTTGGCCCATTTGTTTAGATCTGTCAAGCTTAGCTACAAAACTATTTTAGTGCATAAATCTGTAATTGTAAATTTTTCTAATCCTCTGAAATCAGCCGAACTAAGCTCTCACACCTTAGTGCAGCGTGTCTTAAAGGGAATGGCGAATGAATCGGCTAGTAAATCCTGCAAACCAGCTAAACCTCCTATCTGGAATCCACAGGTAGTAATCACTTGGCTTATGAATAATGACTCTCGGACTGACAGTCTCTTTGAAGTTTCCAGAAGGTGCGCTCTGTTACTTCTCCTAGCATCTGGAAGAAGGGTGCATGACTTGACACTTCTCTCGATTGCTCCAGGTAATCTCATTATGGAATCTGAAAGTGTTGTAATGTGGCCAGTTTTTGGTTCCAAGACCGATACTTTAAGACATCGACAGTCTGGCTGGCAGCTTACTGTAGGCGCACATCCTAATGTCGACCCCGTACGCTGGATCCGTTTGCTTTTAGAAATATCTGAAACTCGACGTTCTGCTGGTTCTATAAAAAGCTTGTTTGTTTCAACCAGGGGTTCCCCACGTCCTGCTTCGCGTGCGGTCATAGCTGGTTGGATCCGCACTCTCCTGCGTGACGCCGGTGTTAACGCCTCGGCGGGGTCGACTCGATCAGCTGTCGCCTCCCTCAGCTGGGTCGAGCAGTATTCGGTAGACGACATTTTAGCAAGAGGAAACTGGACGTCGATTAATACTCTTGCTAGGTTTTACCGTAAACCTCTAGCTCAAAATTATTTGCATAATGTTCAATCTTTGGCTTCTACTTTTAATCCTATTTCATGAGTTAGGTACAGGTTTGCTTCTAGTATATTTTTGTATACAATTGCAGATCGATCTGAGATATTTAAGTTTTTGTTTATTGTATATTTTCTTTTTTATTGTACCGTGTTACGTAAGATTAATGTTTTGTTGATTACACACACATTAAAACTATATTTGATGTTTTCATATTTTTATCATTTCCTTGAGCAGTACCTACCTTACCTACCTTCCTCTTATTACCTATCTATCGCATAAAGTATAGTGTATGTATGGTTCATCATAAGTCATAACCTACACTTTCCAGTTTTAAATAGATGTTTAGTTATTATTTTTTAGGTCATACATATTGTTACAACCCGAAACCACCATGCGATATTAGACACATCTCACTTGTTTGTTTCCTAGATCTCAGACAGGTTCAGACTACATAATATACGCATTTTTCCTGAAATAAAAATGACTTATTATGTATCTAACCTGTCTGAGATCTAGGAAAATTATCCCCTGCATGGTGCGAAAAACGCAACTAAAAGCATTCAACCGTCCCCAGCTTCTATAAATAAAAGCGGGTGGCGCCACTGTCTTCTGACATTTGCCGCCAAATAGTCGGTGTTGCCATATGTATGACCTTAATTTGCCTAAAACACGGAGATAAGGAGAGACGCCTATCTCACTTGTTTTTTTCCTAGATCTCAGACAGGTTAGATACATAATAAGTCATTTTTATTTCAGGAAAAATGCGTATATTCTTGCTCTATTATACATGTGTAAATTTACAAGCGTGCACCTGTGTAGGTACTATTGTATTAGGTACTATGTATTGTATATACCAAAATTAAAAGAAATAAAAACCTTTGTCTCTAAAAATTATTTTGATATGTATTTATTTATTTTTTTAATAAGTAGGTATCCCCTATAAATCCTACAAAGAGTGATACCTACTTAAAATTAATAAATCTAAATGTAAAGCGACTGAACCCTGGTTGTTCCGGCTCGGATATCGTAGTTTCAATTCCCCAGATCTATTGAGGTTTAAGGTAAGTATCACTAATTGTTTCAAGTAAGGACAAAATATAAAATGAAAAGAAATTAAAATTCTTTATTTTTCTCCCAAATCTTAAAATATTCATCACTAGCGGCCCGCCCAGCGGTTTCACCTGCTGCTACTTACCAGTTTTCCCGTAGAAATTGGATCTTTGCCCGCAGTAAAAAGTAGTTTACTTCTTTACCCCGTTCCAGCAGAAGTGACACAACAGGACCATGTGCCAGCAAAAGCGGCCCGTCATGTTAAACAACTTTTTATTTGATGCCGATACCTTATCTCCTGTTGTTTAGATGGGATGCTGGTGGTCTGCTTTAGGTACTCCAGACCCTCAATGACCAAGTGCCAACAAAAGCGGCCCGTCAAGATAAACAACCTTACTTTGAAACCATTACCGTATCTCCTATAGTTTAGATGGAATGCTGGTGGTCTGCATCAGGTACTCCAGATCCTCGATAACCATGTGTCAGCAGAAGCGCCTCGTCATGCTGAACAACTTTTACTATGAAGCCATTTTCGTATCTCTTATAGTTTAGCTGTGCTCCTGGTGCCCTCCATCAGGTACTCCAGATCCTCAAGTGCTGACAAAAAGTAGTCCAAGTCCGTTTTCAATATACCACCAATATCAGTGCCAGTGTTCACGAAGATCGCTAAATCGGTTTGGCTAATTTGGGTAATATCCGCTATATTTCCCGCTTTCCTGCTTCTAACCGCTTTCCCGTGGGAATGAGGAATTTTCCCGTAGTAAAAAGTAGCCTATGTTACTCAGGAATGTTGTAGCTTTCTAATGGAGAAAGAATTTTGGAAATCGGTCTGGTAGTTTCGGAGTTTATCGATTACATACAAACAAACAAAAAAACAAATCTTTCCTCTTTATTATATTAGTGTAGATAAAAATCGTAATTCAGGCATTTCCTTATTTAGTTCTTCACATATATATCGGCAAACTGACGGATGATACGCAAATTTTTAATGAATGAATTACGCACACACTCACATTTCGCGTGTATTTGTGTGCGAGAGAACAATATTTTTCACATTTGACCAATACCCGGGCGAATAAAACAATATTTAACGGTATAATATAACTAAATCAGTAAAAGTTAAATGCAAGGGCTCGCGGACATATCAATTTTGTTTCAAACTTATCTAAATTACGAAATAATTGGTAAAAATCCAAATTTTGCTCACTAACGCCATCTAGTTTGAAAAATTCAGTTTTGTTTCTCCTCGAACCACCTTAAATATTTGATAATATCTAATATTGCCTTAGGTATATTTTATATTCCCGAACGCACCTTAAAAAAATTATTTGGTGGTATTTTTATTTTGCCTTAAGCGTTTAAGCTGTATAGCCAATTTCCAAACTTGATTATACAGAGTTTTCATACAGGTACAGGCAAAAAGTTGTGTACCACATGAAAACAAATTCATTCACAACTCATGCTTCTGAATTCCTCACTGAGCTGAGGATACTGCTTTTTTGTATCCTTTGCTACCTCAGGATTCAAAATAAGCACTAAATGGAAAAATAAATTTTGCTCCATTGTTATACCAATAAATATTAGATTCAATATTCTGAAGCTTCTTCAAGCAAAATATTCATGCGGAGCACGAAACTCTTTGATTTATGGCAAGTACAGATTGAAGTCCATACGCAACACATTAAATTGAAAGGTAGCTTTCATCTCACCAAATGCCATGACCAAACATACTAGGAATTCATTAAATCTTAGACAGTTGAGGCTTGGTAGGGTGGATTACTCACAGGGATGACTATCTCCTATCCTTTCTGATAAAATTGAAATAAAATAGACAAGGTTTATGAGCTGAAATGTTTGTTTCTTACATTTACCTGAGGAGGCACTGATTGGTGAATCGGTTGACTGAGCCACTTTTGGCATTTGGGCATCGCTTCTATCCTCGCTCGGAGCTCATCATGGCTGCCATCTTTCAGCAGCTGGAGGTACAACAGCAATACAGTGGCTATTTCTGAAAATTAAGTTTTTTTCTGTTCTAACTGTGTATGTCTAACATTAGCAAGTAATTTAAACTGGAATTGACTGTGGAGAATATGCGGTAAACTTAAAAACTGTAGCTTCAAATACTTTATAGCATTGTGGTACTAAAGCTAGTTAAAAGTAAATTGAAATATCAGCTGTTTCACTGGTTAAGCTTTAGAAAAAATAAATATTTTTGCAGTAAAATTTAGACAATGTTACTAGAGAATACTGTAACTTTGTAAATTAAAAATTGGTCCAGTATTTTTGAATTTAACCAAAATTAAATAAATTGTCTATCCTTCTTTTTATATAAATGTAAAAAGTTACCTTTAGGTGAGTTGTCATGGCAAACTGTTTCAAATTCTTCATCCATGAGATCCTCTATGACTTCCGTTAGATCATCTACATCCACCACATTTTCCACACAGTATCTTGCTAAATACACTGACATTAGCTGTGCGGTCTGCAACAATTCAAATAGTTAGTATAGTAAGCTATATTTAGAGGCTATATTCAAATAACCAGTGGCTTTAGCAGGTAGTTGCAGGTACACGTAGGTGTACTCCAGCTAATAGATGTTCCTATATTAAACCTATGTATGATTACATGTTCTACATCATGGAAAGGAGAGCTTTAAAAATCCATAATCTACTCCAGTTTATGACAGTATACTTTCTACTAATAACTTCTCTGGATGGTTTGCTATGAAAAGAAAATCTTCCCAATTGGTTAGTCTAGTTCACTCCAGTAGGGCAAATTGAAAATCTGTTTACCTTCTCGCCTCCGGGCGCCCCCATTCCATGTTCAACAGCCAGCTGTAACGCAGTCCAGTTGTTCAAAACCAAATCAACTATGGGCTTGAAATCGTCGTACAACATGTTGGATGCTTAAATAGTATATTCTAGTCAGGATATCACATGGGAACAAGAAAGAAAGTAGAAAAAATATCAACACACATTTTCTAACCTCAAACACAAAACAAATCGATGAGTGACATTTATGCGTTTTACTTTTTAATAAAACTTGTCTGTAGCTACGTTTGAACGAGAAAACCCTATGAAATAAAATACAGTTTATTTCGTTCTAACATTAATACTGTAGCTCAATCTGTTGTTTTTTGCAATGAAACGAATGGGCAATACAAAAAAAAAATATTGTCTATGCTAAATGTCAATGTCTTGTACTCCTTCTATCTCTGTCACACTTATTAGAGCGCCTAAGCACGCTTTCTCTCTCTACATAATAATATATATTCTTCGGTGTCTATGGCCGAACGTTTCGGAGGGATTTTTGTAAACAAAGACCGCTCGGCTCGACAGGTTATATTTTTATTGGAAATTGTTTGATTTGAAATGGAATTTCTCTATTTCTATCATCAGTTTCATTAATTTAATTGTGTGTGCGAAGGCGGAAAAATGACTGAAGATATAAAAGTAACGTTTATAATCCCAAAACACTGCCGAAGTGAAAATGATTGCTCGGAGGATATGCAGCTGGCGTTTACCGTAAGTTTATAAGGATTTAGTGGATTGTTTCTATAATTATGGACCAATTGACCCATATAAGAATCCAATTAACTCTAAAACGCCCTCTCCCACCAATAATCACACGATTTCTCCGAGTTTTCTGATACTCAAATCAAGCAACGTTTTCACTAACCAATTCACAGCATAATGCCTACAATATTCCTTACATTTCTTTTCAGACCTGCGAGCAGCATTGCGGTGGAGGTTTATTCGCTCAATGGGAGCATGAGACTAAATACAATAAGTTTCAAGGACTGACCAAGAGGGATGTTTTTGTCCTATCTGACTTTGAAGGGGAACTCTATGAAAAACTGAAAGCTACTAAATGTTTGTAAGTGTTACACGACTTCACATTATTATTTATGACCTTTATTACAATATTTGGTATGAATTACAGGATGACCTTTATTACAATATTTGGTATGAATTACAGGGTAATTTGCAAAGCTGGAACTTTCCAACAAAAACTTTTACCATCAAGTATTTAGACCTCTTAAACAATACTAACTTCTAAATAGTTAAAATGGGTACGTATTTGATTTGAATATCTAAAATTAAAATACTTTACGTAAAAATACCTACGTTCAGAATCCCTAAAATCTATATACCTAGTGGTTTAAAATACCTTAGCTTATAACGCCGACTTATAAAATACCTAAGTTTAAAAAAACCAATGGACTAAATGTCTAATGTAATAAAATATCTACAGTTATAATACCAACGTTTAAAATACCCAGTGGTCAAAATACCTAAAATGATGCATCACTTGTGAGCGTTCTTTTTAAATAGTAGTTCGGGCGCCGCGAGAAAAAAAGAGGGTGGTCTGATAAAATTGTCTCTGTTTATGTTTTCGATATTTTGTGTCAGTTGTTAGTTAACCACTTTGATTGCAAAAAGATAAATGTTGTTACATGAAAAATGACTGAGCACAGTATTACTGTATTTAAAACTCAAAAGGGTGGTTACAAAGTCGAGGTGAACCAGTACCTAAAAAACGGATGAGAAAAGGTTGAGAAAAATTGACAACATATTAAAAAATATTCCTGAATACAGCCACGTGGATCTATTGCGAGCTATTGCAGAAAATCTGTAATGATTAATATTTTTGGTTTAATTTAAATAATAATTTGATTAATAAGAGAAGACAATTATCGTATAATTAGCATCGGAGTTGTAATTTTTGTTGGTTATTATCGTACTTTAGTGTACTGTATTATTTCTGTACCTTTGTATTACTAAGTAGAAAAATTAACACTTTTATTTTTGATAACCATTATGTTGATTAAAATTTAATACTGTAATAGGTCGTGTTTCTTTTTGCTTATACCTTTTGATCTTCACATACTTATACTGACAGTATTTTGAATTTAGGTCAATCAACTTTGAGGTACATCAATTTTAGGGACTGTAAACGTAGATATTTCAAGTTTTAGCTTTATGAACTTTGGTAACATAATCCATTTGACATTTTATACTTGCGGTATTTTGAATTTAGGTAGAAAAACCACTAGGTATATAGATTTTAGGGATTCTGAACGTAGGTATTTTTACGTAAAATATTTTAATTTTAGATATTCAAATACGTACCCAGTTAAAATACTTCCTGGCCCGAAAAGTATACTCTGACTGCTGGTTGGGATGCACTTACAGTAAGGCCATACCAATAAGCCATATTTGACAGCTGTCATCTCTATACAAAAAAGATGATTACAAAAGAAACTGGACCTGGAGGAAATTAGTGTGAAGCTGAAAGCTGTCAAATAAGGCTTATAAGGATGGCAATCCTGTAGCGGGGCTACCTAAAGCATCAATTAACAGGATATACATTAAGTATAAGCTTCAACTCAAAAACAACTGCATTACTATATGCTCACAATTTCAGGTTGGTTGGCCCTCGCTGCCTGTCTTGCTGCCTGACAGAAGGTGCTCCAATCCCTTCAGGGCCGGAGCCGGTGTACACAGTGGCTATGCGAGGGCTGGTTGTCACCGCCAGCGGAATGAGTAAACAGCAGAAGGTATTCAACAGTTTCCTACAAAACTTTTGCCTGTTATGTGTAATTTATATGCAACTAGCTGTTACCTGCGGCTTTGCTTGCGTAATCATAAAAACTATCCTGTGTTAGTCCATGTTACCTTCTATATGTGTGCCATATTTCATTTCAGTTGTTTTTGTGTGAAGAAGTATCAAACAAACAAATAAACAAACATACAAACTTTTGCATTTATGATATTAGTAGGATACACAAAACTGTGTAATCCATTGCGATTGGCATGTGATGCTGGCTTAGAATAGCATCAATTCTGCTGGTGGGTGTTGTAAAAAGCCACAAAGGAATAAATGCATCTAGGGAATGGGCAGCGTCTCTATTAATGCCTACCTGTGTGGCATTTAACGCTGAATGCTTAAGGTGGCCACAATAATAGCTATAAATCATGTAGTGATATAGTAGTTTTACTTCTTGAGAAAATCTCTTCTTGACCTATGATTTTAAACAATTGAACAACAACAACACTTAGAATTTTATAGCTTTTATCTATGTCTGTGGCCACGTTAATGCACAGGAAACCAACCTATTTAAGTCAACAAACAAATTGAAGAATTACTTTAGTCATGATAGATATCCCAGAAAATTCACCAATGTTCCAAGAAAATGTAGCCTCTGGTTTCCTCACAGTGAAAAAGCCCATAATATTTATTATAGTAGTTTAAAATGGTTTACTTACTTCAACCCATAATCTTTCTTAAATTTGTGTGATTTTTTCCCGCGCGTTTCTTAAGAGACAACTTAGGAACTAAATAAAGGGTTTCATGTTTATTACAATTTTAGGGGACAGGCTAACAACCTGTCATTATAGTGATAAATGACTTTTCTCAAACGGCCTACTGTCAGAAGTGGCGTTAGCAACCGTAGTTTACGGCTGTTAACGCTCTGCCTACCCCGCAAGAGCAAGGCGTGATATGTGTGATGTGATTTACTCATTTCATATTTCAGGATAAAATAAAAAAGAAGGTGTACTGGATGGGAGGCATCTACAATTCCGTGTTGACTGATGACACCACGCACCTGGTTTCTGATACTGTCCTGTCTGATAAATACATGGTAAGAACATTTCATTCATCCCATGTCCCTATGAATGAAAGCTTAGATCTTTAAAAGTACGCAACAGATTTTGATGCAGCTTTCTTTAGCAGATAGAGTGATTCATAAGATAGGTTGAGTACCAAATTTTAAAACACTTCCCGTGTTAGTTATACAATTCTTGAAAACTTGCAAAATTTTAGTTGCAAAACTAACCCGGTAGATGGAGCCATGCCAAGCGTTACTGGCATTAAAATACACTTGCAAAATTGGCGGGCAAGAAATGAGCTTCGGTAGCCCAGATGGAAGAGGCGCCGCCACTAGTAATGCGAAAGTCGCAGGTTCAAATCCTGCCTGCACTCGAAAATTTTGCAAGAATCATAAGATAGGTTTTTATGTATAATTTATGCCGGGAAAAGGTCAGTTTCCCGTGGGAAAACGGTTAGCAGCGGGTGAAACCGCTGGGCGGGCTACTAGTATGTTATAATTTATTACTTTAAGATCATTGAACAAAGGTTCCATGCTTCGGAGGGCACGTTAAGCCGTCGGTCCCGGTTGCTGTCTATGATTACTTAGACGGCGGTCGTAACACAACTAGGGAATGCAATCTCGAGCCGAGATTGGCAACTCGAGATCTCGTTCGAGATCTCAGGGTTCGAGATTGACCAACTCGAGATCTCGTTGGATTATTGGTCGAGATTTCGAGATTTCGAGATCGAGATCGAGATTCTGTTTGTTTCATATAATTTTGGTAAACATTGTACTTTTTTACTTTAAGATTAGAAAGTAAGAGTAATAAAGACCACGTTCTGACTTTTTATCGTATTTTGTAAAATAATTGATCGATACTCCAATGCCAGATCGACTTGCCTCAACGGATACGAAAAACAAAATCAGTTTTTCACATTTTGCAGTCGAACCATCCACAGACTTTTTGAAATATTTCCAAACCGGCAAAAAACTTGTAGTAACGTCCACAAACACTTGGTTCGAATTGTTCTTTGACATATTTATATTTCACATTGAAAACTATCTAATATAGAATAATACTGAATGTAATTAGTTATTGTATAGATGAATAATAACTTTCACTCGAAAACACGAAATGCACAGTGACGAAAATGCGACTAAGTAAACAATAAACAAGCTCTTGGGATTGGTCGGTCGCGTCGCGTCAATCCCCCGTCCCGTACCCCCCGCAACGCACCCACTCAATAGGTATCGACTGCTAGGTCCTGCCGCCGCCGGAAAACGCCAGACACTGCGCGGATGCATATCAATGAACACGTCAATGCCTTTACGCAAGCTCAGACTCGAAATCTCGAAAATCTCGATGGATTTTATTCGAGATCTCGAATGATTTTTCTGAGACGAGATCGCCTTTTCGAGATCTCGATCTCGAAAAATTGCTCGAGATCTTGGGGATTTCGAGATCTCGCGAGATCGAGATTGCATTCCCTAAACACAACCATGTCAGAGGCCTGCTAGTGGTAGTAGGCGGTGGAAAAACTCTGACACCAGGGTTCATCGGATCGTTGGACGACTCGGTGTCCCACACGAAAAGAGAGAGAGAGAGATTGAACAAAGTGTATAAAATAGTAAATCAACAGCATTTAGGGAAAGGAAAGTTGATCAGTTTCATGAGTAGAACTCACACTAAAAATATTTGCCCTGAATTTATTAGGACCTTAAATGTATATATACCTTTGTGAACGAGAAACGAGGCGTCACGAAATACGGTCAGAATTAAGAGCAGAGATTGCGAATTGAATTGAATGAATTATGTAAGAACTTCAAATTTACTTGTTGGAGAGTACGAGATTAACAGATCATCCTATCTGATCTATCTATGCTAAAACCTTACATACCTGATAAATTGCGAGTGTTCTTTTAAAATTCCCAACATTCTCTAATAAGTTGGTCACAATTTCCTTTCAGAAATCAGTAGAAAAAGGCATCCCAGTGATGTGCGAATCCTGGATCGATGCTGTATGGGACACGTCTCTCCGTCTGAACATCAGCGGTTCATCGTCAGAGTTCGACGTGCACCGCTTGCCTCCCTTCGCGAACCTGCAAGTGACAACGTCAGGTATCTCCAGGAAGGACAAACAGATGATTGTGAAACTTGTGAACGAACACGGTGGAAACTTCTCGGGGGCGTTTCAGAGTGAAACCACTGATATTGTTATTTTGACAAAGTAAGTAACGTGTTGGCTTTTGTATGAAATATTTTTTTGTTCTTTTGTATTATTTATACTACTGATATTGTTATTTTGACAAAGTAAGTTGCATTCGACTTTCGTTTGAGTATGTTTTTTTGTACTATTTTTGTGGGCTGCAAAAAAATAGGTTCCCTGGAACTAGCATTCACAATTTCACACATAAAAAACAAACAATATAGAAACGAAACTTATTTTACTGAAAGTAACAGAGGTAGGCCGTGTGATGCCGGCTTAGAATAGCATTACCCCCTTTCTTCCCCGTGGGTGTCGTAAGAGGCGACTAAGGGACTAGAGGGTTACATGTGTATTGCAATTTTAGGCGATGGGCTGACAACCTGTCACTCTACAGCGATACACAGTTTTCTGAATAATCCTCAAATATTTGTCAGACGTGCCGTGAATGTGCAAGGGTTTTAGGCGTGATATATGTATGTAACAAATGTACGGACAAGACTATTTTATTTATTAAGAAAACCTTTTTATTTCAATTTCTTATTTTCACATCAGAAATTTCTTTTCAAAATATGTTATGTATTAAGTTACAGATACTGTGACTGATAAAGTGTTAAAAGTGCCCACATTCTGTAACAAACCATTTATTACTGATCAAAGTCAATCATATTCTGTACATCAAATACCTATGTAATGTGCTGTGTGATGCCGGCTTAGAATAGCACCACTCCATTTCTTTCCCTTGGGAGTCGTAAGAGGCGACTTAGGGACTTGAGGGTGTGTATTGCAATTTCAGGCGATAGACGACAACCTGTCACTATGGCGATATATAATTTCCGAAGGACCCTCAAATATTTGTCAGACGTGGCGTAAATGTCCGTTTTTGCGGCCGTTCTCTGCCTACCCCGCAAGGGATAAAGGCGTGATATATGTATGTTCTCAGTATCTGTAACAAATCGTTTCTTTCTGATGACAGTCGATAAATCATATTCTGTACAGCAAATAAAAAAAAAAGTATTTACATATTTTTATTGGCATTTATTTATTTAAATAAGTAATTGTGCACGCCCAATCCGCCTGTCTTATAGAAGTCTCACTTTCTGTAGGTCAGCCGGAAGAAATTTCTTAGTAGAAATAAGTTGTCCTGTTGTGTCGTCATTCTTTGTATATTATGTCTCTTGTAATGTTTCTTGTGTGCAATAAATACATACATACATACATACATATATCACGCCTACATCCCTTGCGGGGTAGGCAGAGCGTAAACACTTACGCCACGTCTGACAAACATTTGAGGGTCAAACAGACAATTGTGTATCACTATAGTGACAGGTTGTCAGCCCATCGCCTAGTATTGCAATACACACCCTCAAGTCCCTTAGATAATAAATAAATGGTTAATAATAATAATAAAATAGATGAATGCTTCTGCCAACTTAACAGAGACGGCGTAGGCAGCGAGAAATACAAAGCCGCGCTTGAGTACGGCAAAGCGTGTGTGTTGCCCGCTTGGGTGAAAGACTCGGCCGCGATGGGTGTAGCGCTCCCTCTGGCTAAGTATCGCGTGGCGGGCGCGTCCACCAGCTCGCCGCTAGCGGAGCATCGCGCGCCTGATATGAGTAAGTAAAAATTTTTTTATTTTTTTTATCTTGCACAATTTATATAAGGATATACAGGGTAAGGGACGGTGTACCGAAAACTTTGCAGGCATGATCAGACCATGAAACTGAACAACTTTTACTATGGAGCCTATGTTGGGAAACGAATTTTTTTTTCGAGTTTCCATAGAAAGTCAGTCGGCTGATCGGGAATTTTGTATGGGAGGTCGAAAAATTTTTCTCGTTTACCATCATAGCTTCCATAGAAAAATTGTTCAATTTCATGGTCTGATCATGCCTGCAAAGTTTTCGGTACACCATCCCTTACACCCCGTATAAAAATACTAGATTTCTGCCCAGCTCATTTTCCCGTGGTAATGGTTGTTTTCCCGCGGTAAAAAGTGGCCTATGTGTTATTCCGGGTTATGCTCTACCTGTGTTCCAAATTTCATCCAAATCGGGCAAGCCGTTTGAGCGTGAAGAAGTAACAAACATACACACACACACACAAACTCTCAGAGTTATAATATTAGTACGGATAAAAATTGCAACTTTTCAAAAATTGTATACCTAACACCGGTAGTTTTAAAATTTGGTATTCAAATATGTATGTATGTATGTATGTATATATGTATGTTTTTACCGGACTGCTTCAGAAGGAGGGTTATGTTTTTAAGAGCATGTATATACATACATGCTCTCTGTGTGTGGACAATTCAATTCTTCTTCACGGCTGACACCGGCTACATTAAAATTTCATCAACTATTATTTTTCTTTTTATTATTTTAATTTCCCCCTTCTCATTTTGGTTTATATTTCTCATATTTAAGCGCTGGCCCATATTTAAGCGTTGTTTCAGCCGTTGAAATTGCATCAATTTATTGTAATTACATATTAACACTAAGTCAAAATGGCGGATATTAGACATTAAATATAACTTTCAAATTACCGGCCGGCCGTTTACGCTCTGCCTACCCAGCAAGGGATTATAGGCGTGATAAATGCATGTATGTATGTAAATTACCGCAGCCAGGATTTGTTTCTTATAATTGCAAGCCAAATCAATGGACGATTGCAACGACAAAAGTTTTGCTACACGATTCAGATCAGGCGTTTTAAAATTTAACAGATGAATCTTAAACTTTTAAGTAAATCATCTTATTTGCTAAAGTGAATTGTTTATATTTATTGTTTTTTTTGTAGGTTTAAATTTCTCTAGAATAACCAATGCCAGAGCACCCAGCAACTATGTCGATGAAACTAGATCAAATGACTTATCGACATTCTCTGGCCGAATGAAGGTAGCTAATGTTTATTTTGTTTTATTTGGTTACCTGGTCCTTGCTTTCCCTCGCTCTTACACTCCCCCCCCCCTACTTTCAAATCCGCCTCACTGCCCACATCATCAGCTATTTAATTGCCGAGGGTCGTGGGTTCGATCCCCACAAGACACAAATATTTGTAAAGAAAAAAAACAGATATTTGTGTTTAGTCTGGGTGTTTTCTATGTATAATATGTATTTATTTACAAATAAGTAAGTAGTAATATCAGCTTTTATGTTTCCATAGTACAAGCTATGCTTAGTTTGGGGCTAGATGGCGCTGTGTGAAATGTCCAGGATATTTAATAATATTTATTTATTTATTATGTCCGGCCAACCTGAGGCCCGCGGGCCATGAAGTGCCCCGTCGTCTCAGTCGCCGGCTGCTTATAAGCGCATGGGCTGTTAAGCTTGATTGGTCGGTAAAAATCTAAAAAGCGCGTGTATTAACCCTCTCAAGGGAATCAAAATTTTTCCCAGTGAACCTAGCACACCACC
Source organism: Tuta absoluta (assembly GCA_027580185.1). Classification (NCBI taxonomy): domain Eukaryota; kingdom Metazoa; phylum Arthropoda; class Insecta; order Lepidoptera; family Gelechiidae; genus Tuta; species Tuta absoluta. The sequence continues at coordinate 7,126,350 of JAQAHW010000022.1, read as the reverse complement.
AGCGTTCATACATAACTAACCACGTCCGATTTTGATAAGACGTATCTCAGAAAGTTGCAAACGATTTGATGATTTCCGTTTTTTGTGTATAATGATAACAATAGTATGGCTTTTAAACATGCGCCGCCCTAGTACACTTGAAAATGTGCCCCACCTAGAAAATCTGTTGGCCAGCATTGGTATAGATGTAGTAAATGTATATTGAATATTGATATTCGGGGTATAAGGGACAGCCCTCCGAATACCGATAAGGTGCATGCAGCACAAACAACCGAGATCGGTGTAGGAGATCCTACACAAAATGACGATCAGTTGACTGCCTTTCCTATAAATGGTCAAATATTATTTGACGTTTCCTAAAACATTTCCAGGGTCAAGTTTAGTTTGATGGTCGGAATGCACCATATCAGTATTCCGAGGACCTAAAGCTGCGATCACATAATCGAGCTATGTGCAGGGAAATAGTAAGGGAAGTGGGCAGCGCGAGCATGTAAACAGGTTACTCGCGCTTTTTCCCGTGCTCCCGCGATTGTCGGTTTTTCGTGCGGAAATCAAAAGAACGGCAGTACTAGTGCGAATGGAATGTATTGATATCTCGCTCACTTGTATTGCTGCGAGAAGAGTATGACGGCAGTTTGTGAACACTCACTCGTGGAAGTATTTCAAGCAATATTCGCGGCAGCGGCAAAAGCAGGAGCATAGTTTGCACATAATGAACCTATAGTGAGTTTACATTCTGAATTTACCATACATGTATTATATTTCAGCTATCACAAGACATAAAGCGTTCAAGCGACGCATCAGTGGACAAGGAAATTCTCGCAGCGTTTGAAACCCTCGACATGAGTTCCATTAAGAAGGCTGGACCTATCTTTGACGGCTTTTGCGTAAGTGTTGATCTCTATCTTATTATGATTATTATTTAATGGTCACAACTCTTCTATAGAGGCGTATTTTGGTAAAAGTCGTCAGTAAAGTATGTGGCATTACGCCGAGGGAGAGTCCACAACACAAAGCAGTTCGTGTAGCAACAGAAACGTGATAGTAAAATTTCTGCACCATGTGTTGATCCGCTCGTGACTATTTCACAATGTCAGATAAATCTCTAAATTACAATTTCCTATTAAATGTTCAGTTCAAGAATAGTTTGTTGCTTAAAACACAATCCGATTTAATCATCAAACACCTTTACTCCTGCCTTACTTTTTGTTGTAAAACTTGTCAGTTAACTCTAAAATACAGTTCTAACTATATTGCGTTTGATTGGCTGCAGATATTCATCTAAACTTAATTCCTAGAGACTTCAAGAAAGACCTATTTTTTACGCATTTAAGTGCGAATACAACGTAGTTTATCCCTTTAAAAGGCGATGGGAAGAATGTTCTCGCCTAAAATTGAACCTTAACTACCCACAATAGATTTCAAAACCAGTGAAAAAAATGTTTGCCTGTAAAGTCGGTATACGGGCGAAGTTTGAACGTGACAACGCAATTCTCGAATGCAGCGCACCGATTATGCTTGAGTGGGAGAGAGACGGCATTCAGCGTGCCTCTCTTTCGGTCATGACTCACTGTAACAGTAAGTGAGCGGGCGTTATATTTTTCCGTGCATGCCACCGAGCCACAACCTAATTTAAGACGTTGTCACGTCAAAAATTATCATGCTCTGCCTGTTAAAGAGTTATTGAACAGAGGGGATGAATAGTTGTATCTTATCTTTCCAGATCTGGGTGACGGGCCTGGACGGCACGGCCCGCGAGCGCGCGACGGCGTGTGTGTCGCGCGCGGGCGGCGTGCGCTACGACTGCCCGCACGACCGCGTCACGCACATAGTCGCCGGTAAACACTCAATCACTATCGTTTATTTCTATTTTATTTATTTTATTCATTTTATTTATTTTATTTATTTTATTTATTTTATTTATTTTATTTATTTTATTTATTTTATTTATTTTATTTATTTTATTTATTTTATTTATTTTATTTATTTTATTTATTTTATTTATTTTATTTATTTTATTTATTTTATTTATTTTATTTATTTTACTTATTTTATTTATTTTATTTATTTTATTCATTTTTTTTTTTTTTTTTTTTTATTTTTTTTTATTAATGATGTGTTTGCTCTTGACTCTAGTCTGGGTCATAGGACAGAGACAGAGTCTAAGATAGAGCGAGCTCACCCAGAAGAAGCCTGTTAAGGCACTGGCACTCCCACACACCGACGGAACGCAGCAAGCTACTTGGCGCCAGACTTCGGTGGGATGGTGGTCGCGAGCCAGGCGGCCCCTTACGGAGCCTTCCACCGCTTAGTGGGATCGTTCAGCCGGACTTATTCACAGGCAAACCTGTGTTGCCGTTGCCCGGGGTGGACCGCTAGGAGGTAGATCCCATACCACCCCAAAAATTATTTTATTTATTTTATTTATTTTATTTATTTTATTTATTTTATTTATTTTATTTATTTTATTTATTTTATTTATTTTATTTATTTTATTTATTTTATTTATTTTATTTATTTTATTTATTTTATTTATTTTATTTATTTTATTTATTTTATTTATTTTATTTATTTTATTTATTTTATTTATGTTATTTATTTTATTTATTTTATTTATTTTATTTATTTTATTTATTTTATTTATTTATTTATTTATTCATTCATTATTTTTATTTTATTTATTTATTTTTATTTTTTTTACTTATATTATCTATTGCCTCACCCCATTTCTTCCCGTGGGAGTCGTAAGAGGCGACTAAGGGATTTGAGGGTGTGTATTGCAATTTTAGGCGATGGGCTGACAACCTGTCACTATGGCGATACACAGTTTTTCGAATGACCCTCAAATATTTGCTGGACGTTGCGTGAATGTTCGTTTTTGCGGCCGATTACGCTCTGCCTACCCCGCAAGGGATTAAGGCGTGATATGTGTATGGGTATGTATTTTATCTATTTTGTTTATTTTAAGGAATCTTACAGCTATTTAACAAAAAATTACTATTTGTTTTAGTACAGTACTAAGCCATTATGAAGGTTCCGTCTATTTATTTTTCACTCATACACCCGTACTAATAATATAAATCTGAGAGTTTGTGTGTGTATGTATGTATGTTTGTTACCTCTTCACGCTCAAACGGCTTGACCGATTTGGATGAAATTTGAAACACAGGTAGAGTATAACCTGGAATAACACATAGGCCACTTTTTACCGCAGGAAAACAACTATTACCACGGGAAAATGAGTGGCAGCGGGTAGACCGCTGGGCGGAAATCTAGTACATCTAGTGGATTTTTATTGATTTTTTTTTCTTAAATTTAGGTAGCAAGACTGCGGCTGCCATGGCAACACAGGCACTGCCTAACGTGCCAGTACTCAGTGCTTTATGGCTGGCAAACAGTGTGCGAGCGGGACGGGCGCTGGACGAAGCAGAGGTAAGAAAGAGATAACACTTGTTTATCACTACGTAGTAAAAAATAAAGTCGCTTATTGTCTCATGGTGACTATTTGTATGCTTAGATCTTTAAAACTATTCAACAGATTCTGACGGTTTTTTAAAATAGATGGAGTTATTCAATAGGAAGGTTTAATGTGTAATATTATGCCGGGAAAAGGTTACATTTCCGCAGGAAACCCCACGTATAATTCAGCTTGATAAGTTGTAATGTTTCACAATAAGGATCTCCCAACTAAAAAATAAAACTATTTTAGATTGATACATGTTGTGTTTATTATTAGATTTTGACTTCACTAATTACATAACAGAAGAGGCAGATCCAACATACTGCAAGACCTACTACACAAGATACGGTGTCAGCATTCTGCGTAGAGCCGGAACGTTACGCTAGGCAATAATGAAATGGATGGCATCGGAACTATAATATATTATATTTTAAATCATGACGTCTAACACATCTATTTAAAGTGGTTTGATAGGGATATGTAATACTTAGTTGTTGCACATCTCAAGAAAATAATAAATCCACTATTCGTTGCTGCAATTAACTTCAGTTTTTTCCACCAGTTCCTTATAGACACGAAGCCAGCTACACCACAGAAATCAGCTCGCAAGCCGGCAATCGAACCCGCGTCCCCGATGAGCAAGCGCAACCTGCAACTACTGCGCCCCGTGCTAGATTTACCCCCGCCCACGCCTGAACCTAAGCAGCCAGAATCGGAGCCGGTGCCGGATATAGTCAACCACTATTTGAGCCGTAAGTTCGTTCTTCTACACTAGTGTAGGACACCTGACTCTTATACTTAGTAGGTAAACATTTAGTATTTGAGGCGTTTACAACTTAAATCATTGGCATTACACGTTTATTCGTCACACAGAGCGTATCATTTCCTAAGCCCTCTACAGCTTGAATAACAGTTTAAAGACCTGCTTTATGCAAACAAACATCTGAATTATAGTATGATTATTGGTCATTCTCTCAAAAGCTGTATCTTTAAATCATGATAAGATCTAAATTTGATGTAGATTCCATATTTCATATGAAAATGAAATACTTTTTTCAATGTAGGAAAGCATTATCACTTATTGACGTCATGATTGGTCATTGTAAAAAAAAGAAATTTGCATAACGCAATTTTCTTCTTTTTATAACAAGTTTGTATTGTCCTAATAGAAAACCGGCTCGGGCGGGATAAAAAAATAATAGTAAAGGCACTGCCTCGGGGCTGGCCAGGTTAATTACACAGCATGTAACTTTACGCCTCCACCATTTTAGTCAAGATTTCCAAAGCGTGTTATTTACATGCGTATAATTAACCGGACCCCCTGAACAGGAAAAACCCCCCAAAAAACCTGCCCAGAAGTGCTCCTATTCTAAATTAACAATCTTTCTAGGCCCTAAGCTGCCCTAGCTAATTTTGAAAATAACGAATAATATATAATGTATAGCCCAAAAATAGCTACATAAAAAAATAATAAATAATAATATTATAATAATAACAAAAAATTGCAGTAGATAAATCTACTTGTTTCATCTAATAAAATATTTACTTTATACATTTGAATTAATAATTGTAATAAAGTTAGGAGCCATATTACGTTCTTGTATTGTATCTGGCTTCGAGCCATAACATGTTCTTGTATTTTTCTTCTTCTTTTCCGACACAAGTAGCTCTGCTTACTAATTGGGAGGTCTCATGTATGAGATAAGATAACTCTTCTGAAAATAAACTATTTTTATTTTATTTATTTTTCGTGTAGGACACAGAGTTGTCCAATGACCCGATGAACCCTGGTGTCAGAGTTGTTTTGTTTCCAGAGAACATAGAACCGGAACCAGTGCCGGCAAAGTCCCCAGAACCGGCCGCTCCCAGCACAACCGTCAATGCACCAAACGACGCACCCGAAATAACTTTGGATGAACCTACTGAGGAAATAGAGCAAATATTCAGAGGTGAGAGGTGTTTTTCGTCAATATTAATTATCGTTTATGTAATGATATTCTTTAATAGTTTAGTGTGCTTGATCTTTTAAACATGCAAATAACTGAACTTGCTGTACTCTAACCGAAATTCATAGAACAAAGCTATTTATTATTATTAATATTATTACTAAAAACTTCCTATGGGATAAGAAAAAATCAAACCATTTTGTTATTACCCACCCTGCCCTACCCTGCATGCCCAACCATGCCCCACCCCAAACTTTGCCCAACCCAGCCCCATCCTGTCAAACCTCGCCCCACCCAAGCCCCATCGTGCCAAACCTAGCATCCTACCAAACTTTGCCCGACCCTGCCCCACCCAGCCCCATCCTATCAAACCTTGCCCCACCCTACCCCACCGTGCGACACCCTACCAAACTTAGCCCCACATTTGACCTCGTATCCACGTGACCAATAAATTTTACCGCAGGAATAAAGATCGAAGTGCAAGGCCTAGACGAGGAAGCCATCTGCGAGATCGGCGCGGAAGTGGCGGCCGCGGGGGGAGTGCTGGCGGCGGCGGGCGCGGGGGGGACGCACGTGTTAGTGCCGCTAGACTTCGACCCTGAAGAGTTGGTTACGGGGGACGCTGAGCCTATCACAGTATTCTGGGTGGTAAGTAGATAGGATAAGTGTATGGGCACCCACTTTGACTCTTTCTGTTTACCTTTTGGTTGGCCCGTAGAGAATGCCGCGTGGCATTAGGCCTGCCCTTTGTACTTTCTGTGCAATAAAGTTTAATCAAAAATCAAAATCAAAAAAGCTTGAATAAATAAATAAGTAGGTGGTTCTTCGGCTATACCAATTGACTTCTGTCTTCTGTCGACCTAGCATTGTAGTATGCATGCCACGACATGATGTCTGTCTCTGTCTGCTTTTGTTGTTTCATGCGCGCAGAACTTCAGTAGGAATTAAAATACGGAAATTATTCATAGTGAATAATTCATCCGTACTAATATTACAATTCTGGTCTCAGTTCTTGTCATTTAATTTAATTTTTTATCTAAAAATAATAATTAACATAAAATGCATTCTTATTTTGCTTTTTTATACGTTACTTTATCGAGCAAATGACCTAATGAACAAGATTATATTTTCTCTTGTTTACCTTAATATTAATGTTAAAAGAATACTAAAAATTATCTAAAGGAAAGCCCTGTCAAAATCGGGACCAGTCTAGACTTAACTGTGCATCAACTCTTTGATACTCTTAAGTAAATCAACAACAAAATAACACTCATTTTCCTGTTCTCACAGAAAGACTGTCTATCCCAACAAGAGCTGCTACCAATCCAGTACTACCACCGTCCGGTGAAACTCCCTCCGTTATCGAACCCGGGACCGCTGCACGGCGTGGTGGCGAGCCTCAGCACTTACAGCGGAGTCGAGCGCGCTTTCCTTGACGAACTGGCAAAACTACTTGGTGCCACGTAAGTACACATACACATATCACGCCAATTATCCCTTGCGGGGTAGGCAGAGCGTAAACGGCCGCAAAAACGGATATTTACGCCACGTCTGACTAATATTTGAGGGTCATTCGGAAAATTGTGTACCGCCATGGTGACAGGTTGTCAGCCCATCGCCTAAAATTGCAATACACACCCTCAAGTCCTTTAGTCGCCTCTTACGACTCCCACGGGAAAGAAATGGGGTGATGCTATTCTAGGCCGGCATCACACGACAATTTATTGTTACAAATTATATATGTTCATTAGCAGTTATGAAATTACATTTTTAGGGTTCCGTACCCAAAGGGTAATAACGGAAACCCTATTACTGAGGCTCGGCTGTCCTTCTGTCTGTCCGTCCGTCCGTCCTACAGTTACGAAGCTGTATCTCCTGAACCGTTATACCTAGACGGTTGAAATTTTCACAGATGATGTATTTCTGTTGCCGCTATAACAACAAATACTAAAAATTAGAATAAAGTAAATATCTAAATGTCTGGGAGCCCCATACAAACACTTTTTTTTTGTGTAGGCTGTATTTCATGAAGCGCGAAAGTTAGAAAGTTTAAATTTCTACAGATGTTGTATTTCTGTTGCTGCTATAACAACAAATACTAAAAATTAATAAAAAAAATATTTATGGGGGCTGCCATACAAAACACGTGTTTTTTTGTTATAGATAATGGTACGGAACCCTTCGTGCGCGATTCTGACTCGCACTTGACCGGTTTTTTTTTTCACAAATAATATGTTGAAACGGATTTAAGTTGTGTTTATTCTGATTTTTTCAATTCCTATGTTCCAACATACTGTAAGACCTACTACACAAGATACGGTTTCAGCATTCTGCGAGGAAACGGGACGTTACGCTAGGCAATTAAGAAATAGATGGCGGTAGAACAATAGTACATTGTTGTCGAGGTATGGAAAATAAGACGTTGCTGGACGAGTACAGTTTATATTATACAAGTCAAGCAAAGTAATTTTCCCCGAGGCTTACATAGTGCTTTTCTCAAAAAAAGGCTAGGAAATGAAAGATTGTACTTCTTTTAAAAGTTAGCTAGCGACCATAACACAACGAAACAAATAAAAATTTTCAATTTTTTTTTTCCCACCAATTGTAATTTTTTAAAATAAATTCGCCTGTAAGGCACAGTATTACGTAAAATTCAGCCATACTAAATGTTTAGTTCATTCTTTTCTTTTTTAATTCTGGACAGGCAAGGGTCTTCACATCATACAGCCTCGTCTTTAGTTACCTGTTTCATACAAAATTACGTTCCGTTTCTATGAGAGTCATCGAGATAATTTTGAAATCAAATTATGTGGGTTTAGCGTATAACGAATTTATCTTAATGGACACCAGCAAAGGATTTCCATACAACTTTGCTGGCGTGATCTGAGACGTGACAAACAATGTGAAACTTCGCGGTTTCTTTTTTTGAAAGAAATGTACACATTTCCTAGCATGTTTGAGAAAAAGTAATTTATATTCTTTATAATGACGTCTAACGATAAAAGCTCGAACAGTAGGAAATGTAAAATCCAAAATAAACACAACTGAAATCCGTTTGAAATAGTTTTATTGTGATAAGTAATAGTTGTGCAAACACAAGAAAATTGATTTTTTTATTGGATACGTTTTGAAAAAAACAATTTAAGACGTAGGTAGCTAAGTTAGATTAAAAATCATTGATCGATATGTGTATGTCCAATAACACCGATACAGACAGATGAACTTCGACTTTTATTGTGCTTTTAGACTGTCTTTGAAAAGAATAAGGAAATTTTAATAACCAATTTTCATGTGTTTATAAATGGCGCTAAGCTAAACTGAAAACAGTTTTCTTTCCAAAGAATATGTTAGTAAAAAAAAAAATTGTATTTGTGACTCAAAGCTTGAAATTTCAGCTTAACATAACGCCATCCAATTTGAAACTATAAAAACGGTAGAGAACTTTCAGATAGATTAGTACCCATTGACAGTTCATAATATTTCTGAAAACTTGCAAAATTTTTAAGCGCGGGCAGTATTTGAACCTGCGACTTTCGCATTACTAGTGGCGACGCCTCTTCCATCTGGGCTACCGCAGCCCAGATGCAGGTTCAAATCCTGCCCGCGCTTGAAAATTTTGCAAGTTTTCAGAAATTGTATACCTAACACGGGAAGTGTTTTAAAATTTGGTATTTAGTTCATATTATGTCACCTTTTCGCAGCACCCAATTGCGTTTCTGCCGCCGCAACACAGCCAACGCTTTAGCATCGACCCACTTGATCTGCCCAACCCCCAGCGGAGACAAGTACACGGGGGCTTTAAAGTGGGGGCTGCCGGCGGTCAATGCCGGCTGGTTGACCGACTGCGCTAAAGTGGGAAGGAGGGTGTCGGAGAAGGAGTATCTAGTTGGTGATACCAAGGGTAAGTACAGGATTTGTTGAATTCATAATTACATACATACATAAATCACGCCTTACGGGGTAGGCAGAGCGTGAACGGCCGTAAAACGGATATTAACACCACGTCTGACAAAAGTTTGAGGGTCAATCAGAAAACTGCGTATCACTTTAGTGCCAGGTTGTCAGCCCATCGCCTTAAATTGCAATACACATTTAACCCTCGAGTTCCTCGCTTCTTATGACACCCATGGGTAAGAAATGGAGTGATGTTATTCTAAGCTGGCATCACACGGCATTCTAAGCCGGCATCACTCGGCATTTTCATAATTAACTGTTTTATTTGTAACGGTCACAATTTCAATGTTATCATAACTTACAACATTGTTTGATTATCAAGCTGTAAAACATGGGATTTGGCTACAGCAGGAGGTGAAATGAGACAAAGACAATTTTTATATTCCCAAAAATTATATTAGAAATCTTCAAAGTAACTTATTAAATAATTATGCCTAATTAAAATTTGAACGCGACCGATGTGAGGTTCGCCTGACCAAAAAGTGCTTCCTAAAAATTAATAAAATAATGAGCTAGGCCCGCAGGTCACGTTGAGTAAAACGGGCGACGGATGCACGGTGTCGCCGGTGCATTGACCTGATGGTTTAGGTATAGGGCTGTATACATAACATGTACGACACTTTGTTGGTTCTACAATTTGAAACAAAATCTGTGTACAATTTTTAATTTTACCCTGTTAGCAATGTTAACTGTTATGTTCGTCTTAATAATTAAATATTAACGTTAAGAGGAATAGCCGTGTGATGTCGGCTTAGAATAGCATCAACCCATTTCTTTCCCGTGGGTATCGTAAGAGGCGATTAAGGGACTTGGGGGTTACATGTGTATTGCAATTTTATAGGCGATGGGTTGACAACCTGTCACTATGGCGATACACAATTTTCCGAATGACCCTCAAATGTTTGTCAGACGTGGCGTAAATGTCCGTATTATACGGCCGTTTATGCTCTGCCTACCCCGCAAGGAATATAGGCGTGATGTGTGAATGTATGTATGTGTGTGAGTATTTTGCAAACAAAGTAGTGAGCAACGATAAGATAACTCCATCATTCAACAGGGTTGTGTCTTGGGTAAATAATAAAATCAGTGTCCAAAAGTCGAATAGTTCTCATTCTAAATCGTGTATAGATACGTTATAACATTAGTTTTGCATACAAAATATCATTGTAAAAAGTAGCTCGTTTGACTACTAGGACACAGGCCTATTTAAATTTTCACGTTACAGCGCCACCGTCACCGGAACCAATTCATCAAATAGAAGCTGAAAATCCTTCAGCAATACCGGAACAGTCGAACACAGATAAAGAGAACGCAATGTTGCCTCCCGCTACCGTCGTACCTAAGCGATGCTCAGTACCGAGCAAGGAACACACGCCCAAGACTACTAAAGTCTCCAGTGGTAAGATGATTGTTTTATTTTAAACAAGATTCATTCAACTCATTTACCCGTGGTAATAGTTCTTTTCCCGCGGTTTAAAGTAGCCTATGTGTTATTCCAGGTTATACTCTGTCTCTGTTCCAAATTTCATCCAAATCGGTCAAGCCGTTTGAGCGTTAAGAGGTAACAAAGATAACATACACACACACAAACTCTCAGATTTATAATATTATAAGTAGGGATTTGCAAAATTTTTAAGCGCGGATTTGAACCTGCGACTTTCGTCATTCCTAGTGACGACGCCTCTTCCATCTTAGAAAGTGTTTTAAAATTTGGTTTTCAATTTATCGCTGGTTTTCAAGAAGATAACAATCAACAGATCAACAGATCTAGAGAGTTTTTAGTTTGTCTTTTTACTCATGAAATAAGTTCAACCGGTACCTACACGATGCTCCATGCATAAAAAGAACAGACACCTAAGACTTATTGCTCTAGTGGTGAGAAGATTGTCGCTATAAAGAGTTTTCTGAGATAGAAAACTAGGGAACTAACGGTGTCACTCTCGACTGTGCCTTTTTGTAATTGGTCGAAAACGTGTCATTGTCAGAGTTCAGGTACTTCTTAAGGCGAGTGTACTCGTGAACGACCTCGACAGTGGCGCCACTTCACAAAATAATATTTTCTCATTATACAAACAATCTATCATAATGTCCGTTGCTCAAGTTTTTAGCATTATCCTAAAGTTTGAAAGTAGAAACTCAATGACCTATTCGCTGTTTTTAAGATATGGCAATTATTAACAAACGTGGCCGTTTTGAGGCACTTTTTGCCATTAAACAAACGTGGCCGTTTTGAGGCACTTTTTGCCATTAAGAGGCCGTACATATTTTTGAGTAATTTTGTCTTGTTTCTTTAATTCTGTAGGACCTAGTTTAAAAAAACAGAATAACTAACAATGTGTTATGATATGTTTTATTTAAGATTAATTCAATATCTAAAAATTGGCCCAGACAAATTATTGATTTTGATTGTTCAGTTTGTTTTATAGTTAATAACCTGAGACGTGTTTTATAGTAGTTTATGCAACTGTCGTATAATGGGGGTCATTAGAATGCGAGTGTCTGTTTATCACACGAGGCGCAGCCGAGTGTGATAATAGGTTGACACGAGCATTCTAATTTCAATTATAGCAGTTGCATACACTATTTTATCTACACTCTCCAAAAAAAACTCAGAAACACTTTTCTAAACGTACGCACCGGCCATTGCAAGGCCCGATACAAGGACAAATTCAATACGAGAACGTAATATGGCTTGATATTAATTTTTTATAATTTTTACTTTAGCAGTTGTTTAGATGTGGAGTCTTAACAATAACTTAACTAAACAACTGAACAACATCTGAACAACAACTGAACAACATCTGAACAACAACTGAACAACATCTAAACAACATCGAAACAACAACTGAACAACATCTGAACAACATTTGTACATTAACTGAACAACAACTGAACAACATCGGAATAACATCTGAACCACGACTAATCAACATCTGAACAACAACAGAACAAAAACCTATTAAAACAACTGAACAACATCCGAAAAATTACCGTACAACAACAACTGTCAGGTGCGGCGGAAGATAGCGATTTGAGTATTGAAAAAAAAGAACTTCGTTTCATTTCTCAACTTTATCGTATTAAGAGTTTTGTCATTAAGTCATTACGCTTCTGTAATTTATAGTAAACCCTAGCTTTTATAGGCAGAATGCATAAAGTAGGTCATTATGCATCTGTTTTCGAATTCATAATTCGAACATTATGAGACGAGTGTATATAAAATTGTTTTCGATGCGGACGTTCGTATCATTATTGTTTACATGAATTTTAAAATATGGAGTGGTTTATAAAGTATACAGCAATAAAGACAATGAAAAGTGCTAGAAATTGGCCGAGGAGTTTTTAGTAATTTTATTCAAAAATTCAAAGAAAAACTACGGTAAAATGGCCCTACTTTGAAGAAATTTTAAACGTATACAGTGTCGGATTTCTCGTACAATACAACAAGTTTTGAAAAAAATCAATTTACACATTGAAAAATAGATTCATGCTAACACATTTGCTGTCAAAAAAAATTGCAAATATGTATTTTATGAAATTCATCGAATATTTTAAAGTTCTTCGGAATTATCAATTATATACGGGAGCGCAAATGCTGTTTCGGCAGACGGCGCGCCGCGCTCTTGGGAGAAGGACGTGTAGCTTGCTGCGTCACACTCACGCACACATACAAAATTACGAATGTGTGTCGTTCGCGCGCGTAGAGGACAGTAGATCACGCGTCACAGGCGGAATTATAGTGCGACCATTTAGAAGCTCATAACATAACAATATAAAAATAAAATAAAAGCGCTAAAAAGATGACTAATAAAAATTATAAAGAAGAATGTAAAATAGTCTTGAATAAAAACCACAATTGGTATTACCAAGTACAGGGTCAGTTACATAACCAAAAAAAAATACTGCCTGTTTGGTGTCTGGACTGGCCCTGATTATGAAATTAAAACTGCGTTCATTGAAAGGGATGATGATTTCTTTACACTTGCTTACTTCCAGAAATAGTCGACTCGCGAAAAAATCGATCAATGGTGCTAAGAGACACAAGTTTTTAAAATAAATATATAATAGTGAATAAATAAGATTTTTTATTTATGCCAAAAAACAAATTTGAAAACTATTATAGTATAATTACAATGGATAACCATGGTGCGTTTTACTTTTATGTCTAATAAATCTACAAAAAAAATACGAGAAAAACTATGTTTTTACTTTTTCATATCTCAAAAAATGGCCGAGATATTAAAGTTCAAATTGTGTAGTTTCGGGCGAAGGTTTTTAAAAACGCGGGCGGGCGCAGACTAGCCGATGACGTCACGGCTCGAGTCATTCGGCAGTCGCGCTTATGCTCGCACGCCGTCGCGCAGTGAAATTAAATATTATAAAATAAAATGCCAGTGAAATACTGTATTGTGCCGCAATGTTTTAAACTCCACGGTTAAAACACCAAATAAACTCTTCTTTTATGTGAAAAGAGTTGATTCAATAGGCCCTAAAACTGTAGCGCACTACTGCTGTGGAGACTACCAAGATTACCAAGCTGAACTTCGACGGCCGCCGGTGGCAGAAACTAATGTTAAAGTATACCTACCTACATACTCACGTACTTAGATTACTTGGCCATCCTGATTGCTGAAGTACCTACCTATGTAGGTACCACCTTGTCGTACCTACTCTACTTGCAATGGTACAGGCGAGTGTGTGTAGGTGAATAAAAGGGGTACCTTTAGGTAGATGCGTGGAGTAGACATGCGCCTCCTTGACCCACACTGTAGGTATAACAGTTGGCTAGAGTAGGTATGCGTATGCGCCTCCTTGTCAAGGAGGCCGCCGCCGTGGTACCTACTTCAGGATGGACGCACATGCACCCGCCAGTTCGACGGCGAGTTTTAACGAGCGCAAACTGTAGGTACCTAGGTTCCATATCTAGTATTTTTTATCACACACATTTTGATTGAGTTGAGGGAGTAGGTACAACTAGGAACCTTACGGGTAGGTACTTCAGGCAGGATGGTAATGAACACGCGAGTGAAAGTATTTTTATCACCGCCCATAGTAGGTGTGTAGGTACTAAAAAAAAAAACCACTATGATTCAGTTGAGGTAATGCTTACATATTACATACCTTTTCATTGTTAGTCCACGAATTTCGGCAGCGGTAAAATCTTTATTCATCATGAAATATTGGGCCACCATCAAACTATCAATTTTGGCAGATTGTCCGACTGACCTTTCACAAATCCTGCTTCCATTTTACTCATTACACTTATATAACATACACATAAACACCATATAACGTATTTCTTTGAAAAAACGAAGAAAATCGAAACAAAATCACCGAAACGTGCAGCGCGCTGTGTTGCGGTCGCAACTTGTCCCGAGCCGTGACGTCACAGTCTTAGCGCTCGTAATCTCGGAAATTCAAAATTAGGGCAAAACTTATCTTCGTCATAACTTGCGAAATATATAAATATATAAAATAAAAATATATATATTGCATGTATTGAAGTGAAATAAAAACTAGTGTAATGTACATGATCTACGCTCCAATTTAAAGTGTATATAGAAGTCATATTTTGACCCCTCAGGCTTATCCATTCAAATTGAAAACAATAAAAACATGACTGATAAACATACATAAAGGTAAGTACAGATTAATCACACCCAAACACTCCTGAATAGTAGTCGGTAATTAATCAGTCCACAAATTCCAAAAATTCTTAGTAGGTACGCAATAATTTAAAACTTTTTCATACAATTGCCACAAAAAACTATAAATAGGATCAAAACTGATTGATCGAACTATACGCTGCCGTCCGCCGCTGGGTCTGCATATCGCCGCCGCTCGGCTGCACGATGACGTGTTCTAATACTAATTACCTACTTTCGCCCAGCGCAATTTCATGTACGGCCTCTTAAACAAACGTGGCCGTTTTGAGGCACTTTTTGCCATTAAACAAACGTGGCCGTTTTGAGGCACTTTTTGCCATTAAACAAACGTGGCCGTTTTGAGGCACTTTTTGCCATTAAACAAACGTGGCCGTTTTGAGGCACTTTTTGCCATTAAACAAACGTGGCCGTTTTGAGGCACTTTTTGCCATAACTTAAATTACAGCGAATATTTCATTGAGTTTGCAGGTTCTAACCGTCAAAGCTCCATATTACTGAGACTTCGCTGTAGAGATGGGCGATTGTTCTAAAAACGGACAATCGAATTATTCGAATGAATTTGTAAATGGTATTCGAATGATCATTCGTCATTCGAATGGTTTTCGATCGAGTAAATTTATTCGAATGAAAATAGTGAATTAATCATTCGAATGATTTTTTGTATTTATCATTTAATACAAGATCTCATTAAAATTTATTGTTTTTTTACATATTAAAGTTATGTAGTCTTATTTTTCATATTTTCATTTCATTACGATTATTCTCAATGCGATTTAAATACAAATCGTCCTAATTCATTCGAATGAGTCGAATTCATTCGAATGATTGTTTTTCATTCGAATAATTCGAATAGTGCTTTTAAACAATCGAATAATTCGCATACCTCTATTCGAATGATCATTCGAATAAATCATTCACATTCGCCCATCACTACTTCGCTGTCTCTCCGTCTGTCTGTCCGACTGTATCTCATTAACCGGTGATAGTTATAAAGATACAATTCTCACAGATGCCGTATTTCTGTTGCCGCTATAACAATTTTTTTTTTAAAAAAACGTGTTTACACTTGGCCGATTTTTTAACTTGCAGATAACGAGAACGAAATGTCCCCCGCGTCTCGTTACATCGCGATGGCTCGGCAAGGGCTGCTGGGCGGCGACACGCAGGACACGCCCAAACGAGTACACGACCTCATTGAGGACCACAAACAAGGTATATTATTACATTTTTCTCAAACATGCTAGGAAATGTGATCATTTCTTTCCAAAAAAGAAACCGCGAAGTTTCACATTGTTTGTCACGTCTCAGATCACGCCAGCAAAGTTGTATGGAAATCCTTTGCTGGTGTCCATTAAGATAAATTCGTTATACGCTAAACCCACATCATTTGATTTCAAAATTATCTCGATGACTCTCATAGAAACGGAACGTAATTTTGTTTGAAACAGGTAACTAAAGACAAGGCTGTATGATGTAAAGACCCTTGCCTGTCCAGAATCAAAAAAGAAAAGAATGAACTAAACATTTAGTATGGCTGAATATTACGTAATACTGTGCCTTACAGGCGAATTTATTTTAAAAAATTACAATTGGTGCGAAAATTGTAAATTTTTATTTGTTTCGTTGTGTTGTGGTCGCTAGCTTACTTTTATAAGAAGTACAATCTTTCATTTCCTAGCCTATTTTGAGAAAAGCTCTATGTAAGCCTCGGGGAAAATTACTTTGCTTGACTTGTATAATTGAAGTTATTTTCCATACCTCGACAACAATGTACTATTATGTACTTCCTTCTTCAGTTTTTTCGCACCAGTAGTCCATATGGACGCAGTTTCATACCAACTTTAGTTCGTACGCTTTTACCAGTTCAGCGTGAAAACTGAACTATTTAGGATATTATTGTCGAAGCACATGTTAGTCAGGCTGATATATCTATGCATATGAATATGCCAATCATACGTTTAAGCGTAAAAAAGTAACAAAAAACATTTATTTATACAGGGAGTAACAATAAGGATATACCAACCCGAAAGGGGGTTAAGGTACGCATGAAATTAAATAACTTTCCCCATAGAACATACGACGAAATATGAAAAAATAAATTGGATCTTCCATACTAAGTTAACAAGCTGATCGGAAATTTTGTAAGAAGGCCCAATTTATTTTAAATATTTCGATCCGAAAGTTGTTTAGTTTCATGAGTTCGTTGACCTCCTTTCGGCTAGTTATACACTTATTGTTACTCCTTGTATATTAAATGTTATATTTCTAGATGTTATATTTCTAGAACCCCATTTCTTACCCATGGGTGTCGTAAGAGGCGGCTAAGGGACTCGAGGGTGTGTATTGCAATTTTAGGCGACGGGCTGACAACCTGTCACTATAGTGATACACAGTTATCTGATTGACCCTCAAACTTTTGTCAGACGTGGCGTAAATGTCCGTATTTTACAGCCGTTTACGCCCTGCCTACCCCGCAAGGGATAATAGGCGTGATATGTGTATGTGTGTATGTATGTATGAGTAACAATAAGGGTATACCAACCCGAAAGGGGGTCTAGGTACTCATGAAATTAAAAAACATAGAAAATAGGTCGAACTATGAAAAAAGAAATTGGACCTTCCATACTAAGTTAACAAGCTGATCGGAAATTTTGTATGGGAGGCCCAATTTATTTTTAATATTTCGATCCAAAAGTTGTTCAGTTTCATGATTATGATTATGATTATGAGTACGTTGACCTCCTTTCGGCTAGTTATACACTTATTGTTACTCCTTGTATATTAAATGTTATATTTTTAGATGGTGATTGCAATATGAAGACGCCTCCGCTAGAGGATGCTCTGTCTACCCCCAACCTGCGAGGCTTGAGTCCGACTACTAGGAGGAGAATCCAAGCGGTGCGTCGCGGTGAAATGCCGTCTGATCCTATAAGGACACCGAATGACCCGTGTAAGTAAAAGAAATATAAAAATATAACACACGCACGCACATTAGAAAGGGTACTACTAGGAGGAGAATCCAAGCGGTGCGTCGCGGTGAAATGCCGTCTGATCCTATAAGGACACCGAATGACCCGTGTAAGTAAAAGAAATATAAAAATATAACACACGCACGCACATTAGAAAGGGTACTACTAGGAGGAGAATCCAAGCGGTGCGTCGCGGAGAAATGCCGTCTGATCCTATAAGGACACCGAATGACCCGTGTAAGTAAAAGAAATATAAAAATATAACACACGCACGCACATTAGAAAGGGTACTACTAGGAGGAGAATCCAAGCGGTGCGTCGCGGAGAAATGCCGTCTGATCCTATAAGGACACCGAATGACCCGTGTAAGTAAAAGAAATATAAAAATATAACACACGCACGCACATTAGAAAGGGTACTACTAGGAGGAGAATCCAAGCGGTGCGTCGCGGAGAAATGCCGTCTGATCCTATAAGGACACCGAATGACCCGTGTAAGTAAAAGAAATATAAAAATATAACACACGCACGCACATTAGAAAGGGTACTACTAGGAGGAGAATCCAAGCGGTGCGTCGCGGAGAAATGCCGTCTGATCCTATAAGGACACCGAATGACCCGTGTAAGTAAAAGAAATATAAAAATATAACACACGCACGCACATTAGAAGGGGTACTACTAGGAGGAGAATCCAAGCGGTGCGTCGCGGTGAAATGCCATCTGATCCTATAAGGACACCGAATGACCCGTGTGAGTAAAAGAAAGATAAAAATATAACACACGCACGCACATTAGAAAGGGTACTACTAGGAGGAGAATCCAAGCGGTGCGTCGCGGAGAAATGCCGTCTGATCCTATAAGGACACCGAATGACCCGTTTGAGTAACAGAAAGATAAAAATATAACACACGCACGCACATTAGAAAGGGTACTACTAGGAGGAGAATCCAAGCGGTGCGTCGCGGTGAAATGCCGTCTGATCCTATAAGGACACCGAATGACCCGTGTAAGTTAAAGTAAAATAAAAATATAACACACGCACGCACATTAGAAAGGGTACTACTAGGAGGAGAATCCAAGCGGTGCGTCGCGGAGAAATGCCATCTGATCCTATAAGGTCACCGAATGACCCGTGTAAGTAAAAGTAAAATAAAAATATAACACACGCACGCACATTAGAAAGGGTACTACTAGGAGGAGAATCCAAGCGGTGCGTCGCGGAGAAATGGCGTCTGATCCTATAAGGACACCGAATGACCCGTTTGAGTAAAAGAAAGATAAAAATATAACACACGCACGCACATTAGAAAGGGTACTACTAGGAGGAGAATCCAAGCGGTGCGTCGCGGAGAAATGGCGTCTGATCCTATAAGGACACCGAATGACCCGTTTGAGTAAAAGAAAGATAAAAATATAACACACGCACGCACATTAGAAAGGGTACTACTAGGAGGAGAATCCAAGCGGTGCGTCGCGGAGAAATGCCGTCTGATCCTATAAGGACACCGAATGACCCGTGTAAGTTAAAGTAAAATAAAAATATAACACACGCACGCACATTAGAAAGGGTACTACTAAGAGGAGAATCCAAGCGGTGCGTCGCGGTGAAATGCCGTCTGATCCTATAAGGACACCGAATGACCCGTGTAAGTTAAAGTAAAATAAAAATATAACACACGCACGCACATTAGAAAGGGTACTACTAGGAGGAGAATCCAAGCGGTGCGTCGCGGAGAAATGCCGTCTGATCCTATAAGGACACCGAATGACCCGTGTAAGTAAAAGTAAAATAAAAATATAACACACGAACGCACATTAGAAAGGGTACTACTAGGAGGAGAATCCAAGCGGTGCGCCGCGGTAAATGCCGTCTGATCCTATAAGGACACCGAATGACCCGTGTGAGTAAAACAAAGATAAAAATATAACACACGAACGCACATTAGAAAGGGTACTACTAGGAGGAGAATCCAAGCGGTGCGTCGCGGAGAAATGCTGTCTGATCCTGTAAGGACACCGAATGACCCGTGTAAGTAAAAGAAATATAAAAATATAACACACGCACGCACATTAGAAAGGGTACTACTAGGAGGAGAATCCAAGCGGTGCGCCGCGGTGAAATGCCGTCTGATCCTATAAGGACACCGAATGACCCGTGTAAGTAAAACAAAGATAAAAATATAACACACGAACGCACATTAGAAAGGGTACTACTAGGAGGAGAATCCAAGCGGTGCGTCGCGGAGAAATGCTGTCTGATCCTATAAGGACACCGAATGACCCGTGTAAGTAAAAGTAAAATAAAAATATAACACACGAACGCACATTAGAAAGGGTACTACTAGGAGGAGAATCCAAGCGGTGCGCCGCGGTGAAATGCCGTCTGATCCTATAAGGACACCGAATGACCCGTGTGAGTAAAACAAAGATAAAAATATAACACACGAACGCACATTAGAAAGGGTACTACTAGGAGGAGAATCCAAGCGGTGCGTCGCGGAGAAATGCTGTCTGATCCTATAAGGACACCGAATGACCCGTGTAAGTAAAAGTAAAATAAAAATATAACACACGAACGCACATTAGAAAGGGTACTACTAGGAGGAGAATCCAAGCGGTGCGCCGCGGTGAAATGCCGTCTGATCCTATAAGGACACCGAATGACCCGTGTAAGTAAAAGTAAAATAAAAATATAACACACGAACGCACATTAGAAAGGGTACTACTAGGAGGAGAATCCAAGCGGTGCGCCGCGGTGAAATGCCGTCTGATCCTATAAGGACACCGAATGACCCGTGTAAGTAAAAGTAAAATAAAAATATAACACACGAACGCACATTAGAAAGGGTACTACTAGGAGGAGAATCCAAGCGGTGCGCCGCGGTGAAATGCCGTCTGATCCTATAAGGACACCGAATGACCCGTGTGAGTAAAACAAAGATAAAAATATAACACACGAACGCACATTAGAAAGGGTACTACTAGGAGGAGAATCCAAGCGGTGCGTCGCGGAGAAATGCTGTCTGATCCTATAAGGACACCGAATGACCCGTGTAAGTAAAAGAAATATAAAAATATAACACACGCACGCACATTAGAAAGGGTACTACTAGGAGGAGAATCCAAGCGGTGCGTCGCGGAGAAATGCCGTCTGATCCTATAAGGACACCGAATGACCCGTGTAAGTAAAAGAAATATAAAAATATAACACACGCACGCACATTAGAAAGGGTACTACTAGGAGGAGAATCCAAGCGGTGCGTCGCGGAGAAATGCCGTCTGATCCTATAAGGACACCGAATGACCCGTGTGAGTAAAAGAAAGATAAAAATATAACACACGCACGCACATCAGAAAGGGATAGCTGTATCACGAATCGCGTGCATTCACCCTTTTTATTACATACATACATAAATCACGCCTTACGGGGTAGGCAGAGTGTTAACGGCCGTTAAACGGATATTAACACCACGTCTGACAAAAGCTTGAGGGTCAACTAGATAACTGTGTATGACTATAGTGACAGGTTGTCAGCCCATCGCCTAAAATTGCAATACACATCCCTCGAGTCCCTTAGTCGGCTCTTACGACACCCATGGGCTAGAAATGGGGTGATGATATTCTAAGCCGGCATCACACAGCACACCATATAACAACTCACCCTTAAAACATACTCTTATAACATACTCACCCTTTTTATTTATTACGAAAATCAAATATTTGATTCAGAAGAATAGCAACTCTATTGAATTTTGTCCATTTGTTATTTTTTCTGATGTTTTGTCGTTTGAAATCTGCGCGACGACACACAACGAAAACGTTCTATTCAAAACGGGCGAAATCTGTGACGTCACAATCCACTTTCTTGTAGCAATTGCTACGGAGTTGACCAATAACTTGCAATTATCTGCTTAAAGTTTGTGTTTAAGTCTACACACCTCGTACAAAATATAATTTATAATTCAATATTGTATCTCGCTGTCAAATATCTATTTCAAAACATGAAAAAAGAATGTTATTTTTTCTTGATTCTATTGCGAGAACAAATTCAAATAAAGACCTCTCTAAAGTGTACTGATTTTTGATGTTTTAATATTTATTCGGACTTTAAATGCATTTTTTACTCGAGTCGTTTGTGTGCATACTAGTGTTGATGAGCATTCCTCTTCCACATCCTCAAAACGCGGAAGTTCCGTTTTTTTTGAGGTTCCAGACAATTCAAACTCTCCTCTTTCGCTTCCGCTCTCTTATAGATTACGGGAAAGTTAGGAGGAATTCGATCGCATACGCGCGTAACCATAGCCGTTCTAATCGTTTGTTAAGTTTGACACACACACTTTTTCTCATCCTCATCCTTCATAAACAAATCCTTAACCTTATCCTCCAACTTTAAGCTTGTTGCTTCCTCTTCGTCATAACCAGCTTCCTCATCCACACTTTATTGCTTTAAGAGTACACAAACACAAATCACGCCTATAATCCCTTGCGGGGTAGGCAGTGCGGTAAACAGCCACAAAAAACGGCCATTTACACCACGTAAGACAAATGTTTGAGGGTTATTTGGAATATTGTGTATCGCTATAGTGACAGGTTGTCAGCCCATCGCCTAAAATTGCAATACACACCCTCGAGTCCCTAAGTCGCCTCTTGCGACTCCCACGGGAATGAAATGGAGTGATGCTATTCTAAGCCGACATCACACGGCTTTAAGAGTAAGCGGATTATAACTCAATTTTAATTTCCAGTCGAGAAGATAGAAACCCCGGACTCTGCGTTTGGCGCGGCGCTGCGGCCCGGCTCCGGCCGCATGTCACCCGACGCCAGGAAACGACTGTGGAAGGTGGTCAACGATCTGCCTAGCAAACCCACTGATACTATCAAAGAGAAACATACTGTGAGTGCCATGTTTAGTTTATAAAAAAGTTAAAAGTATTGCGGTAACTCCAGGCAGTGCAGGTACTTGAATGGGTCATTATTAAAATAATACAGTCATGTCCTTGAAACTATTGTTCAAAAATACTACTACATGCAACGTTATTCAAAATAGAGCCAAATGCTGAAATTCATTTTAAGTATTAGACCGGGTCTATCGCGATAGTATTTAGGTAAATATTAGTAATTTACCTGTGTCCCGACGTTTCAATACAGTTTCATGTATTGTGGTCGCGGGTTGACTGATAGATCGCGATAGACCCGGTCTAATACTTAAAATGAGTGAAAGTGATCGCGAGTGCTTGAAAAGTTAAAATGCTGAAATGTCATACTTTAATATTTTTTGTGGTATAAAAACTTTTTAAAGTAGCTTATTTGACTTGTCGCCATGTCGGTCAAGTAGCCATTTAGCGCATATGTCGCCCGACGCCAGGAAACGACTGTGGAAGGTGGTCAACGATCTGCCTAGCAAACCCATTGACACTATCAAAGATAAACATACCATGAGTGCCATGTTTAGTAGCAGCATTATAAGCAGTCAAAAACATTGCGTTTGCAACTCCAGACAGTGTACTTGACTGGGTCATTAATAAAATAACATATCAAATTGTGCTTCATTCATGGCTTATTTGACTTTTCGGTCTAGTAGCCATTTAGCGCATATCGCCCGACGCCAGGAAACGACTGTGGAAGGTGGTCAACGATCTGCCTAGTAAACCCATTGACACCATCAAAGAGAAACATACCGTGAGTGCAATGTTTAGTTTCAAAATTAAGTATAATAAGCAGTCAAAAATATTGCGGCAACTCCAGACAGTGCAGGTACTTGACTGAGTCATTAATAAAATAACATATCAAGTTGTGCGCTTAAAACTATTGTTCAGAAATACTACTTAATTCAACGCTCATTTGACTTGTCGGTCAAGTAGCCATTTAGCGCATGTTGCTTGACGCCAGGAAACGACTGTGGAAGGTGGTCAACGATCTGCCTAGTAAACCCACTGAGACTATCAAAGAGAAACATACCGTAAGTGTTTAGAACTGTGACGACGCGTATGCGCTCTACATACAAGACCTAAAACGCGGTATCGTTGTGTTTCCGCCGATCGCTATACAAAATATCCTATTAAAATTTGTTTTAATATTTTTGTGTGACTTCTACTCGTAAAACTCAACAACTTTCCCCACGTAACGAAAAAAAATAGACTTCCCATACAAGAATGTAAAAAAACGTGTCACTTTGTATGGAATGTTATTTTTACTTTTCATATTTCGTGAAAATTCAAGTAAGAGAAGTGGTTCAGTTTTACTAGTAGAACTCACCCCAAAAATAATTGCACTGAATTAAATAGGAGCTTATATAGGGTGAAATTCCCATTTCCACATGCCCTTAGGTAGACTGGTAGATAATGCCCTCGGCATTAAGTCCGCCCATGTAAATGTATTGCATAAAGTTAAATAATTTTAATTTTTTAGGTAAATTAAATAAAAAATAAAAAAGGCTGGTATTAAAAAAAACAACTTTTCCAAAGGAAAATAGGTCGAAATTTATGTAAAAAAAAATAGACGTCTCATTATACTGTATCCAGCTGATAGGCAATTTTGTATCTTCTTCTTCGTCGATACACTCTTGTCAGAGCGGTCGTGGTCGTCAATCCGGGTTGGTGGCACGCTTTACAATCCGTCGCCATTCCTCACGGATGCCTGCTTTTCTGGTGCACTCAGTCAATTTTGTTTTATTTTATTTTTATTTTATTTTATTTTATTGTATTTGGGGAGCTTACAGCCTTACAAAACATACATAACTTAATATACATATAAACAAATGCCAATTACAAGCTTCCTCATATAGAAAAAATATAGGAATCAAGAGTATTTGAAATCTTAAGTGAAAAAACAATCAGTCAAGCAAGAAACAATCTTAACTATTCCTTACTTACTAACTAAATGGAAACGAAGTCTTAATAAGTGCTTTCTTGGCACTTTGCGCACTGCCGTCAAATAGATCAAAAGTGGAATCACTATTCAGCTTATTAAACTGCCTCATAGATCTAGGTAAGAAGGTGTATTAGGGAGCTTCAATTTTTCTTTTATATTTCGACCAATGTTCCTTTCGGCTTTTTATAAACCCTTTTTTGTTACTCCCTGTTTACTAAAATGTATGTTGTTTCCAGCCTCTATCAGAGATCCGCAACAGATTCCTGGCTCAATTCAACGGCGACGCGCCCACGCCGCCCTCAGAACATCACGCACTACCAAGAAAACTACACCTACAAGTACGTTATATAACAATACAGAGTGTAAGGGACGGTGGTATTGTGAAAACTTTGCAAGCTTGATCTATGAAACTGAACAACAACTTTTTCTTTGGAGGCTATGTTGGTAAACGAGATAAAATAACGAAAATAAATACATACAAAATTACCGATCAGGTGACTTTCTATAGAATCAGTTATTGAAGTCACGATCCGTCATTGAAAAAAAAATAGCTCAATTTTCTTTTTTTATAACAATTTTGTGTTGTCCTAATAGAAAACCGCCTTGTATTGCTTTAAATATGGCTTATTCGGAATGTTCGTCAACTCCACGTCCCACAATGAACTATCATACTTTTTGTTTATATTACAGGAGCAATCAGACACACCGCCGGCGAAAATGCCCAAATTTTCAGCTAACCAGGTATTGTACTAATTTCGTTATCTAACATACGAACCATCATAAATTATATAACAGTAGTCTACAGGGTGTTTCTACACATTTTTTTTCGTGACGGTGTACCGAAAACTTTGCAGGTATGATCAGACCATGAAACTGAACAACTTTTTCTATGGCGACTATTTTGGGGAACCAAAATACCTTTTTTCGCTTTAGGCAGATCGTTGACGACATTTTTTTTCGTTTCTCATCATAGGCTCCATAGTAAAAGTTGTTCAGTTCGATGGTCTGATCATGCCTGCAAAGTTTTCGGTACTCCGTCCCTTGCACCCTGTATAGTTTGTGCGGAAAAAGAACCGGTGTGAGTTTTGGGGGCGCCTCTGTGCCTCAGTATGAGAAATGTCATAGCAACCTATGAATAAAACATTAGTTCTTTTTTTGCCCACGCCTATTCTCTTTCCGTTCAGATTCTGTCTTCAAAACTTTATGAAAGAAGATTTTGAGAATAATAAGTATAATAACGGACAGCTTTTTTCAAAAACTTGTGCCTGGCGAAAACTCACACGTTTGTAATTTTTACACGACTGCCCAACCAAAAAAGGAGTGTGATGTTTTTAGAGTTCATGTAGGTATGTATGTGGGATTCTTTAAATGATTGAAAGTCGTTGACCACTCAACAGATTCCAATGGAAATAGTATCGGAAGAATCCTTACATTATCCTGAGTGTTATAGGTTAGATAGACTTAATCACAGAAAGCAGTCGTAGTGGTTTTAAATTTTTATTTTATTATGTTTGTCGTATGAGTTTTTTATATTTTCCAAGATGCGGTTTCGCGTATTTTTTATAAGTTGCGATTATTCAGGGTTTATTTTTACGTCAGTACGCAACCTTAACAGTGTGATTCTGTTCATGATTTTGAACAACTTTTACTATGGGGCCGCCACCTACAATTTCACTAAAAACATCTGTTCCATACATTTCTCCGAGGAGCTATTAATTTAGGCACCAGCTATTAATTTTTTCTATTTTGCAGGTGGTCTTATAGTTAAAAGTTGTTTAAAATAAATACATACATACATACATATATCACGCCTTTATCCCTTGCGGGGTAGGCAGACATTTACGCCACGTCTGACAAATATTTGAGGGTCATGCGGAAAATTGTGTAGCGCTATAGAGACAGATTGTCAGCCCAACGCCTGAAATTGCAATACACACCCTCGAGTCCCTTAGTCGCCTCTTACGACTCCCAAGGGAATGACATGGAGTGATGCTATTCTAAGCCCTGACAAAAAAAAACCTATTGAGGTTTTCTTGTTCAGTAATTGTTGTGTTAATTTCCAGAGTGCCGGCTCGTCATCTCCAAAACCGAACCCTCCAAGCGACAACGCGAACGACAGCACAAAAAGCGCTTCAAGCAGCCTCCATCCAGTGGTAGACGCGCAGCTGCAGCGGCTGAACGCAGCGCTGAGCGGGCTGAGCGGGCAGAGGCAACGGAGGGCTACTAGAGACTCGCTCACAGTCGCCCGACCAACAGGTAACTACCACCGAAATTGCAAAATTGGCGGGCAAGGAATGAGCTGCGGTAGCCCAGATGGAAGAGGCGTCGCCACTAGTAATGCGAAAGTTGCAGGTTCAAATCCTGCCCGCGCATGAAAATTTTGCAAGTTTTCAATAATTGTATA
Organism: Tuta absoluta; assembly: GCA_027580185.1. NCBI lineage: Eukaryota > Metazoa > Arthropoda > Insecta > Lepidoptera > Gelechiidae > Tuta > Tuta absoluta. The sequence goes on along the minus strand of JAQAHW010000022.1, from coordinate 7,099,082 downwards.
CCTAACACGGGAAGTGTTTTAAAATTTGGTATTCAACCACCAAATAGCTACAGTACGCCGATTACAATAACCCATCACAATAAAACAATTTTAAACGGATTTAAGTTGTGTTTATTTTAGATCATCCGTGACCGCGGGCTCTGTAAAGAGATCGAAACGTAGGAACTGTAAAATCCAAAATAAACACAACTTAAATCCGTTTAAAATTGTTTTATTGTGATGGGTTATTGTGATGGGCGTACTTAGCTATTTGGTGGTAGTAAGGAAGTCCCCATTTTCTGCCTCTGTTCTAAGAAGTTTAGGCAAATATACTCTACCTATTCCGATCACTGGTGACGAGTAATAGTTGTGCAAACTCAACAAAATATCACAATAACCCATATTTGACATACATACATATAACGTGCGATGCCGGATTAGAATAGCATCGGCCCATTTCTTTCCAGTGGGAGTAGTAAGAGGCGACTAAGGGACTCGAGGGTGTGTATTCCAATTTTAGGCGATGGGCTGACAACCTGTCACCATTTTTGTCAGACGTGGCGTAAATTTCCATTTTTTGCGGCCGTTTACGCTCTGCCTTCCCCGCAAGGGATTATAGGCGTGATATGTGTTTGTTTGTACATACACATATAACAAATAATAAAGCAGGCAGTAAAAATACGGTCACTATCGCCACGTCTGACAAATATTTGAGAGCAGTTTCAGAAAAATCGTGCATTGCCTGTATCATTTTAGTACGGTTCTAAACTGGCATCATACCGCCAAACTGTCAGATTCGTGCTATAGAAGAAAGTCCATTATCCTTTGTCGACAACTCTTTTAATGTTGAATTGACAGCTCTCAAATATGGCTTATTGGAATGGTCTTACTTTACCTACATCCAGGTCACAGAGAACAACTGGCAAATTTTCTCCTGAATAACAATTATTTTGACCTATGTTTCTTGGTATAAGTTTTATGAGCTGGTGCATCCAAAGTTCAAAATTTCTTTATTTACATGTACTTACATACGATACTTATTATATCACGCACAATATTATATATTGACGCATTGGTACGTTTGTAGAAATAAAAAAACGTTGTCTTTTAATATCCTGATAAGAATTTAAAAATAAAGGCACTGCCCTTGGAGCTGGCCAGGTTTATCATACGGCATGTATCTAAGAAATCCTTTAAAGTAATGGCAGTTTTTTTACACACGGCATGTATCTAAGTAATCCCTTGAATGGAAGTTTTTACACTTTGTGTATATTTCGTTTGTAGGTGCGGAAACGGAGCCAGGCCCAGAATCCCAGCCCAATACGGTAGGCTGGGACGACACCACTCCACAGCAAGCACCTTCCGACCCGCCGCCTAGCTTGCAAATAAAGCGGTTCATGTTATCATCTAATGTTGATGTGAGTACACGTCCTTCAGCATAAATTAACATCGAATTCACCTAAATTGACAATTTACTATTTTGTCATTTAATACTTTGAAATACGTGTGTGATAAAACAGCCAGTCAAAATTACAAGGAAGTGATAAAACGATCACTCACTTATAATTTTGGTCGAATTACGACTCGAAACATTTATTGCTTTGTCATTGGTAATTTTGATAATATTCCTATCATCACGAAGACAATTCGCCTTTGACTGACAATTTGCTAATGTGGCATTTTACCGTTCTGATCCAATGCCACTCTTTTGAGCGTTTTGCTTCTTTGACATTTTACTGCAAAACAAAATTTAAAAAAATATTCCACACAGTCTCATACATACATAGCGGTCAAAATCATAACCCTCCTTTTTGCTTTGCTGTAGTCGGGCAGAATTAAAGAAGCCTGGTTGTAACGGAATGTCAATAAAAAAGTCCGTTCCAAAAACGCGCTTACGATGTTTCCTTTTACTTCCAGAACCGCGAAGAAATAATCGAAATGATCACATACCTCGGCGGCGAAGTGTGCGAGGGCACGGAACTAGACCTGGAAGCGACACATCTGTTGTGTTGCGCCCCGGGGCGCAGCGAGAAGATGCTGGGCTGCGTGGCGGCGGGGCGCTGGGTGCTGCATCCCGCTTACATCGCCAGGAGCCGAGCCAAAGGAGCGTTTCAACATGTAAGTATACAGGGTGACATCCAACTGATACCATACCTCGGATAAGTGTGCGAGGGCACGGAACTAGACCTGGAAGCGACACATCTGTTGTGTTGCGCCCCGGGGCGCAGCGAGAAGATGCTGGGCTGCGTGGCGGCGGGGCGCTGGGTGCTGCATCCCGCTTACATCGCCAGGAGCCGAGCCAAAGGAGCGTTTCAACATGTAAGTATACAGGGTGACATCATATGATACCATACCTCGGATAAGTGTGCGAGGGCACGGAACTAGACCTGGAAGCGACACATCTGTTGTGTTGCGCCCCGGGGCGCAGCGAGAAGATGCTGGGCTGCGTGGCGGCGGGGCGCTGGGTGCTGCATCCCGCTTACATCGCCAGGAGCCGAGCCAAAGGAGCGTTTCAACATGTAAGTATACAGGGTGACATCATATGATACCATACCTCGGATAAGTGTGCGAGGGCACGGAACTAGACCTGGAAGCGACACATCTGTTGTGTTGCGCCCCGGGGCGCAGCGAGAAGATGCTGGGCTGCGTGGCGGCGGGGCGCTGGGTGCTGCATCCCGCTTACATCGCCAGGAGCCGAGCCAAAGGAGCGTTTCAACATGTAAGTATACAGGGTGACATCCAACTGATACCATACCTCGGATAAGTGTGCGAGGGCACGGAACTAGACCTGGAAGCGACACATCTGTTGTGTTGCGCCCCGGGGCGCAGCGAGAAGATGCTGGGCTGCGTGGCGGCGGGGCGCTGGGTGCTGCATCCCGCTTACATCGCCAGGAGCCGAGCCAAAGGAGCGTTTCAACATGTAAGTATACAGGGTGACATCCAACTGATACCATACCTCGGATAAGTGTGCGAGGGCACGGAACTAGACCTGGAAGCGACACATCTGTTGTGTTGCGCCCCGGGGCGCAGCGAGAAGATGCTGGGCTGCGTGGCGGCGGGGCGCTGGGTGCTGCATCCCGCTTACATCGCCAGGAGCCGAGCCAAAGGAGCGTTTCAACATGTAAGTATACAGGGTGACATCCAACTGATACCATACCTCGGATAAGTGTGCGAGGGCACGGAACTAGACCTGGAAGCGACACATCTGTTGTGTTGCGCCCCGGGGCGCAGCGAGAAGATGCTGGGCTGCGTGGCGGCGGGGCGCTGGGTGCTGCATCCCGCTTACATCGCCAGGAGCCGAGCCAAAGGAGCGTTTCAACATGTAAGTATACAGGGTGACATCCAACTGATACCATACCTCGGATAAGTGTGCGAGGGCACGGAACTAGACCTGGAAGCGACACATCTGTTGTGTTGCGCCCCGGGGCGCAGCGAGAAGATGCTGGGCTGCGTGGCGGCGGGGCGCTGGGTGCTGCATCCCGCTTACATCGCCAGGAGCCGAGCCAAAGGAGCGTTTCAACATGTAAGTATACAGGGTGACATCCAACTGATACCATACCTCGGATAAGTGTGCGAGGGCACGGAACTAGACCTGGAAGCGACACATCTGTTGTGTTGCGCCCCGGGGCGCAGCGAGAAGATGCTGGGCTGCGTGGCGGCGGGGCGCTGGGTGCTGCATCCCGCTTACATCGCCAGGAGCCGAGCCAAAGGAGCGTTTCAACATGTAAGTATACAGGGTGACATCATATGATACCATACCTCGGATAAGTGTGCGAGGGCACGGAACTAGACCTGGAAGCGACACATCTGTTGTGTTGCGCCCCGGGGCGCAGCGAGAAGATGCTGGGCTGCGTGGCGGCGGGGCGCTGGGTGCTGCATCCCGCTTACATCGCCAGGAGCCGAGCCAAAGGAGCGTTTCAACATGTAAGTATACAGGGTGACATCCAACTGATACCATACCTCGGATAAGTGTGCGAGGGCACGGAACTAGACCTGGAAGCGACACATCTGTTGTGTTGCGCCCCGGGGCGCAGCGAGAAGATGCTGGGCTGCGTGGCGGCGGGGCGCTGGGTGCTGCATCCCGCTTACATCGCCAGGAGCCGAGCCAAAGGAGCGTTTCAACATGTAAGTATACAGGGTGACATCATATGATACCATACCTCGGATAAGTGTGCGAGGGCACGGAACTAGACCTGGAAGCGACACATCTGTTGTGTTGCGCCCCGGGGCGCAGCGAGAAGATGCTGGGCTGCGTGGCGGCGGGGCGCTGGGTGCTGCATCCCGCTTACATCGCCAGGAGCCGAGCCAAAGGAGCGTTTCAACATGTAAGTATACAGGGTGACATCCAACTGATACCATACCTCGGATAAGTGTGCGAGGGCACGGAACTAGACCTGGAAGCGACACATCTGTTGTGTTGCGCCCCGGGGCGCAGCGAGAAGATGCTGGGCTGCGTGGCGGCGGGGCGCTGGGTGCTGCATCCCGCTTACATCGCCAGGAGCCGAGCCAAAGGAGCGTTTCAACATGTAAGTATACAGGGTGACATCCAACTGATACCATACCTCGGATAAGTGTGCGAGGGCACGGAACTAGACCTGGAAGCGACACATCTGTTGTGTTGCGCCCCGGGGCGCAGCGAGAAGATGCTGGGCTGCGTGGCGGCGGGGCGCTGGGTGCTGCATCCCGCTTACATCGCCAGGAGCCGAGCCAAAGGAGCGTTTCAACATGTAAGTATACAGGGTGACATCCAACTGATACCATACCTCGGATAAGTGTGCGAGGGCATGGAACTAGACCTGGAAGCGACACATCTGTTGTGTTGCGCCCCGGGGCGCAGCGAGAAGATGCTGGGCTGCGTGGCGGCGGGGCGCTGGGTGCTGCATCCCGCTTACATCGCCAGGAGCCGAGCCAAAGGAGCGTTTCAACATGTAAGTATACAGGGTGACATCCAACTGATACCATACCTCGGATAAGTGTGCGAGGGCACGGAACTAGACCTGGAAGCGACACATCTGTTGTGTTGCGCCCCGGGGCGCAGCGAGAAGATGCTGGGCTGCGTGGCGGCGGGGCGCTGGGTGCTGCATCCCGCTTACATCGCCAGGAGCCGAGCCAAAGGAGCGTTTCAACATGTAAGTATACAGGGTGACATCCAACTGATACCATACCTCGGATAAGTGTGCGAGGGCACGGAACTAGACCTGGAAGCGACACATCTGTTGTGTTGCGCCCCGGGGCGCAGCGAGAAGATGCTGGGCTGCGTGGCGGCGGGGCGCTGGGTGCTGCATCCCGCTTACATCGCCAGAAGCCGAGCCAAAGGAGCGTTTCAACATGTAAGTATACAGGGTGACATCATATGATACCATACCTCGGATAAGTGTGCGAGGGCACGGAACTAGACCTGGAAGCGACACATCTGTTGTGTTGCGCCCCGGGGCGCAGCGAGAAGATGCTGGGCTGCGTGGCGGCGGGGCGCTGGGTGCTGCATCCCGCTTACATCGCCAGGAGCCGAGCCAAAGGAGCGTTTCAACATGTAAGTATACAGGGTGACATCATATGATACCATACCTCGGATAAGTGTGCGAGGGCACGGAACTAGACCTGGAAGCGACACATCTGTTGTGTTGCGCCCCGGGGCGCAGCGAGAAGATGCTGGGCTGCGTGGCGGCGGGGCGCTGGGTGCTGCATCCCGCTTACATCGCCAGGAGCCGAGCCAAAGGAGCGTTTCAACATGTAAGTATACAGGGTGACATCCAACTGATACCATACCTCGGATAAGTGTGCGAGGGCACGGAACTAGACCTGGAAGCGACACATCTGTTGTGTTGCGCCCCGGGGCGCAGCGAGAAGATGCTGGGCTGCGTGGCGGCGGGGCGCTGGGTGCTGCATCCCGCTTACATCGCCAGGAGCCGAGCCAAAGGAGCGTTTCAACATGTAAGTATACAGGGTGACATCCAACTGATACCATACCTCGGATAAGTGTGCGAGGGCACGGAACTAGACCTGGAAGCGACACATCTGTTGTGTTGCGCCCCGGGGCGCAGCGAGAAGATGCTGGGCTGCGTGGCGGCGGGGCGCTGGGTGCTGCATCCCGCTTACATCGCCAGGAGCCGAGCCAAAGGAGCGTTTCAACATGTAAGTATACAGGGTGACATCCAACTGATACCATACCTCGGATAAGTGTGCGAGGGCACGGAACTAGACCTGGAAGCGACACATCTGTTGTGTTGCGCCCCGGGGCGCAGCGAGAAGATGCTGGGCTGCGTGGCGGCGGGGCGCTGGGTGCTGCATCCCGCTTACATCGCCAGGAGCCGAGCCAAAGGAGCGTTTCAACATGTAAGTATACAGGGTGACATCATATGATACCATACCTCGGATAAGTGTGCGAGGGCACGGAACTAGACCTGGAAGCGACACATCTGTTGTGTTGCGCCCCGGGGCGCAGCGAGAAGATGCTGGGCTGCGTGGCGGCGGGGCGCTGGGTGCTGCATCCCGCTTACATCGCCAGGAGCCGAGCCAAAGGAGCGTTTCAACATGTAAGTATACAGGGTGACATCATATGATACCATACCTCGGATAAGTGTGCGAGGGCACGGAACTAGACCTGGAAGCGACACATCTGTTGTGTTGCGCCCCGGGGCGCAGCGAGAAGATGCTGGGCTGCGTGGCGGCGGGGCGCTGGGTGCTGCATCCCGCTTACATCGCCAGGAGCCGAGCCAAAGGAGCGTTTCAACATGTAAGTATACAGGGTGACATCCAACTGATACCATACCTCGGATAAGTGTGCGAGGGCACGGAACTAGACCTGGAAGCGACACATCTGTTGTGTTGCGCCCCGGGGCGCAGCGAGAAGATGCTGGGCTGCGTGGCGGCGGGGCGCTGGGTGCTGCATCCCGCTTACATCGCCAGGAGCCGAGCCAAAGGAGCGTTTCAACATGTAAGTATACAGGGTGACATCCAACTGATACCATACCTCGGATAAGTGTGCGAGGGCATGGAACTAGACCTGGAAGCGACACATCTGTTGTGTTGCGCCCCGGGGCGCAGCGAGAAGATGCTGGGCTGCGTGGCGGCGGGGCGCTGGGTGCTGCATCCCGCTTACATCGCCAGGAGCCGAGCCAAAGGAGCGTTTCAACATGTAAGTATACAGGGTGACATCCAACTGATACCATACCTCGGATAAGTGTGCGAGGGCACGGAACTAGACCTGGAAGCGACACATCTGTTGTGTTGCGCCCCGGGGCGCAGCGAGAAGATGCTGGGCTGCGTGGCGGCGGGGCGCTGGGTGCTGCATCCCGCTTACATCGCCAGGAGCCGAGCCAAAGGAGCGTTTCAACATGTAAGTATACAGGGTGACATCCAACTGATACCATACCTCGGATAAGTGTGCGAGGGCACGGAACTAGACCTGGAAGCGACACATCTGTTGTGTTGCGCCCCGGGGCGCAGCGAGAAGATGCTGGGCTGCGTGGCGGCGGGGCGCTGGGTGCTGCATCCCGCTTACATCGCCAGGAGCCGAGCCAAAGGAGCGTTTCAACATGTAAGTATACAGGGTGACATCCAACTGATACCATACCTCGGATAAGTGTGCGAGGGCACGGAACTAGACCTGGAAGCGACACATCTGTTGTGTTGCGCCCCGGGGCGCAGCGAGAAGATGCTGGGCTGCGTGGCGGCGGGGCGCTGGGTGCTGCATCCCGCTTACATCGCCAGGAGCCGAGCCAAAGGAGCGTTTCAACATGTAAGTATACAGGGTGACATCCAACTGATACCATACCTCGGATAAGTGTGCGAGGGCACGGAACTAGACCTGGAAGCGACACATCTGTTGTGTTGCGCCCCGGGGCGCAGCGAGAAGATGCTGGGCTGCGTGGCGGCGGGGCGCTGGGTGCTGCATCCCGCTTACATCGCCAGGAGCCGAGCCAAAGGAGCGTTTCAACATGTAAGTATACAGGGTGACATCCAACTGATACCATACCTCGGATAAGTGTGCGAGGGCACGGAACTAGACCTGGAAGCGACACATCTGTTGTGTTGCGCCCCGGGGCGCAGCGAGAAGATGCTGGGCTGCGTGGCGGCGGGGCGCTGGGTGCTGCATCCCGCTTACATCGCCAGGAGCCGAGCCAAAGGAGCGTTTCAACATGTAAGTATACAGGGTGACATCATATGATACCATACCTCGGATAAGTGTGCGAGGGCACGGAACTAGACCTGGAAGCGACACATCTGTTGTGTTGCGCCCCGGGGCGCAGCGAGAAGATGCTGGGCTGCGTGGCGGCGGGGCGCTGGGTGCTGCATCCCGCTTACATCGCCAGGAGCCGAGCCAAAGGAGCGTTTCAACATGTAAGTATACAGGGTGACATCATATGATACCATACCTCGGATAAGTGTGCGAGGGCACGGAACTAGACCTGGAAGCGACACATCTGTTGTGTTGCGCCCCGGGGCGCAGCGAGAAGATGCTGGGCTGCGTGGCGGCGGGGCGCTGGGTGCTGCATCCCGCTTACATCGCCAGGAGCCGAGCCAAAGGAGCGTTTCAACATGTAAGTATACAGGGTGACATCCAACTGATACCATACCTCGGATAAGTGTGCGAGGGCACGGAACTAGACCTGGAAGCGACACATCTGTTGTGTTGCGCCCCGGGGCGCAGCGAGAAGATGCTGGGCTGCGTGGCGGCGGGGCGCTGGGTGCTGCATCCCGCTTACATCGCCAGGAGCCGAGCCAAAGGAGCGTTTCAACATGTAAGTATACAGGGTGACATCCAACTGATACCATACCTCGGATAAGTGTGCGAGGGCACGGAACTAGACCTGGAAGCGACACATCTGTTGTGTTGCGCCCCGGGGCGCAGCGAGAAGATGCTGGGCTGCGTGGCGGCGGGGCGCTGGGTGCTGCATCCCGCTTACATCGCCAGGAGCCGAGCCAAAGGAGCGTTTCAACATGTAAGTATACAGGGTGACATCCAACTGATACCATACCTCGGATAAGTGTGCGAGGGCACGGAACTAGACCTGGAAGCGACACATCTGTTGTGTTGCGCCCCGGGGCGCAGCGAGAAGATGCTGGGCTGCGTGGCGGCGGGGCGCTGGGTGCTGCATCCCGCTTACATCGCCAGGAGCCGAGCCAAAGGAGCGTTTCAACATGTAAGTATACAGGGTGACATCCAACTGATACCATACCTCGGATAAGTGTGCGAGGGCACGGAACTAGACCTGGAAGCGACACATCTGTTGTGTTGCATCAGTGACAATTTAACACAGAATGTTGTTCTCATGCACGCATAAAGATATCACGCCTATATCCCTTACGAGGAAGGCAGAGCGTAAACTGATATTAACGCCACGTCTTACAAAAATTTGAGGTCGATTTAGAAAATGTGTATATATATAGTGATAGGTTGTCAGCCAATGGTCTAAAATTGCAACATACCTCGAGTCCCTTAGTCGCCTCATTAATTTTTTTCAATTTCAATTATAGGCGATGGGCTGACAACCTATAACTAAAGTAGGTAATAACAATGTGTTTTGATATGTTTTATTGAAGATTCATTTCCAAAAATTTGCCCAGACAAATGATTTATTTTGATTGTTCAGTTTGTTTAATAGACGGTTATCTGATTGACCCTCCAACTTTTGTCAGACGTGGTGTTTATATCCGTTTTACGGCCGTTAACGCTCTGCCTACCCTGTAAGGGATATAATCGTGATTTATGTATGTATTTATTTTCTTTTTATTTTATGCAGGCAAAGCTAGTATGTCTGCCTGCAACGCAAAGGTTCCGGTTGATATTTATCACTTTGTGAATTTGTTCCCAGTCATGTTAGGACATTGCAGGCTGAATCACCTGATTGTCCGTAAATTAAAAAGAAATATGCTTCCGTGCTTTGGAGGGCGCCTTAAAACGTCAGTCCCGGTTGCTGTCTCTGATTACTTAGACGGCGGTCGTTACACAACCATGCCGACTACTACTAGTAGTCGGTGGTTGTTAAACTCTGACACCAGGGTTTATCGGGTCGTTGACAATTCGGTATCCCACACGAAAAGAAGAAAAAGATGAAGTAAAATATTTTTCAATATTTCTCAACCAGGAGGAGGAATACGAGTGGGGCAACCCTAAAGCCACTTGCCTCCCCCCCCTCTCCGGCGCAGAGAGGACCCTCGCGCGGGCCGCGTACAGGTGAGTGAGCTCCATTTTCAAACACATACATACATCAGCCTATTGCAGTCCAATTGCAACTAATACCCGGCGACTAATTCTATCTTTACAGATTGAATGTAGTCTAAGCGATGAAAACCCGCGATTAATTGAATACCAAATTTAAAAACACTTCCCGTGTTTGGTATAAATTTTTTGAAACCTTCAAAATTTGGTATATGCATGTTTATATATTATTTCTTATAGGTGGAGGTCAGCCAGAAACAATGGTCAGCCGGGACCTTTCACCGGAGTGGTAGCCCTATTACACGTGCCAGCTGCGAGAAAAAGGCTTCTAGCGAGATTAGTTACCGCTGGAGACGGTCTGGCTCCTGATGATGAGTGAGTAAACAACTTGTGGGTTAAGACCGGTGGGATGTAGACCGATCGGGAAAGTTGGCTGATTGGAAAAGTAGATCGATCCGGAAAGTGGACTAATCGGAAAAGTAGACCAATTGGAAAAGTAGACTAATCAGAATAATAAACCAATCGGGAAAGTGGACTAATCAAGAAAGTAGACTGATCGGGAAAGTAGACCGATCGGGAAAGTAGAATAATCTGAAAAGTAGACTAATCTGGGAAGTAGACCGATCGAAAAAGTAGACCGATCGAGAAAGAAGACCGATCGGGAAAGAAGACAGAACGTTCCCTGAAGGTCATTATCAACATAGGTGAGGTTTTTCCCAGGCGCCGTCATAGACAGTGACATTTGGGCTCACTGCAACCATTAACTGCTTGAAGATCGCTGATACGCAAGATCGTGAATCCGTGTGGTAAGGGGTCGTCCGGTCGTCCACTTATAGTAGTGTTATTCGTTCCTTGCAGACTTGGTCGTAAACTATCGGAGCGGTGCCGCGACAGTTTCGCTCTCTTTCCAACTCACTGGCATTATGGGTAGCAGTTTATCAAAACTACAGTTTTGTTTTACCTATTAAAAAAAGTTATGTAAGATGTTTTGCACAGAAGTCGCATATCTATGCATTAGACGCGAGACGGTTGTCCTATCCAGAAACATGAGCTTTATTTTAAATCTAAATCGGCTGCAAGTATGCCTTGGACAGCAACCCCTTTCATTTTTACTCTGACCAATTTCGGAGGCAATGAGCAGTTAGTATTATTATTATTGACACATGTTTTACAGTATTGTCGCAGTTTTTTCAGTTGCTCAATGAGGTTCCCATTGTCTCTTTTTTTTCTTTTAAAAGTGGGTGTGTGGGTAAGGCCACAAAAAAAACTTTCAATTGGTTTATTCAAACAAAGAACGAGTTCTTTAAGAACTCGAGCCTGGCCGCTGACCACTCGCAAAATGCGAACGTACCCTTCTAAAGCTCCAGTGTCCCGGATAGTAATCATGATGCTGATCTTTAATCTTTCCAGACCGCCGTACTCAAACGAGGACATCACAGTGTGTTTCGCTGACATGAAACGCTACCCGCTGTCAGACCGCGACGCCGCGTGGCTACTATCGCGGAGGGTGCCGGTTTGTGCGCCCGTACTCCTCAGCAACTACCTCACTGATGATGTACCGCCGAACCCGCTCGAACATTGTCTGCCGGACTTTAGGTGCACTTAGTATTATGTAATGGACTTTTGGTGCACTTAGTATTATATACCTGGACTTTTGGTGCACTTATTAATGTCTCGTCTGACTTCAAGTGCACTTAATATTGACTGTTTTTAGTTATAATAATGTAAATATATGATTCAATTAATAAAGATAAGTTTTATAATATAAACAAGACATTTCATTATAATATTGCAACCAATTTGAACGCCATGCTGTTATCGAAAAAATAGCATTACATCGAGAGTAGCAAAATATCAATGTTGCAAAATATCAATTTTGCTAAATATCCATGTTGCAAAATATCAATGAAACAAAGTATAAACTCTGCAAAATATCGATGTTGCAAAATATCAATGTTGCACAAAATTAATGTTGCAATTAATCAAATGTAAAATTTGTAGACCCCCGCCGTACTCAAACGAGGACATCACAGTGTTTCGCTGACATGAAACGCTACCCGCTGTCAGACCGCGACGCCGCGTGGCTATTATCGCGGTGATGTATGACGTTTTGCTCCTAACTCCGTTTGACATATTGCTCCCATGTCATTATGCTCTTTCAACCTCCGTGTATGACATTTAGCTACATTGACATTATGCTCCTACCCACGGAAGTTGACAATTGCCCCCCCTGTCATGCTCCTACAACCTCCCGTGTCACTGCGGACCCACCATACCCCTGGCAATACCCCTGGGGGTATCTAGGGTGGGACTGAACCATACCACCATTAGTAGTGTTGGGATTTAAACAATTTATAAAACAAATACGACAAAGGAACTTTACTGAACGAAACTTAAAATTTATAAAACGTACTCTTAGGCAGACATAAACATAACAAACGAAGCTTCGAATAATAAATTACTTATCTTAATTGATCTAACGCTTGCCCTATGGTGACTTCGTTGTGCACTAATTTCATTTGGACTTCTGTAATAAAATCATCATTCATAATTTGCTCCGGTCGGCGTTTATTAGAGGTAATCTTTTTCTTGTGAATGTCGTGTAGAATATTTAATAATCTCATTAAAGTTAGTTATTGAGTAATTTATTTACTTTTGAATGAAAAGACTCTACAATATTGGTCGTCCGGTGTCTTTTCACCGTAAACGCTGAATACGTCGGGAGTATGTCATAGAATGATACTAACACCGGGTAGGTGTAAAATATCGGGATATTTTTATTTTTCATCGATAATTAATTGTCTAATATCCGCACATTTCGTTTGATCAAGTATGAACAACATATATTGTATATCTTAAATGTTCTTCAGCCAACACTATGGTAGTATGGTTCAGTTCCACCCTAACCCAAGGGTATTGCCAGGGGCCCTTCGGAGCGTAATGACCAAGGTGCCAAAATGACCAAAGTTACAAAATGTCCAAAGTTGCGAAATGACCAAGTTTATAGTTGCGAAATGACTAAGGTTACAAAATGACCAAAGTTGCACAATGCCCAAAGTTGCAAAATGACCAAAGTTGCAAAATGCCCAAAGTTGCAAAATGACTAAGCCCTTGGGATTGGAAGCCTGATGACCCTTTCGTGTCGTTTTTCATGTCAAGATTTGGTAACTAGTTACAGTTACGAAAGTACATATTTAATCACTGTTTTGTAACTAGTTACGAATCAACACCTGTTTTTGTAAAATTAATTGTCCCAAAAAAAAATGTCACAAGCAGCAAAATATCACTGTAGCAAAATGTGGCGAGTAGAAAATGTCACAAGTCGAAAAAATTAGAGGGTTGCTCCTCTAATGTAGTTTTTATGTGATTAGTGTTGTTTGTCTATGTAACTCATTACCAAAAATAGTGTTGTCTTTATACATTTCAGAAGACAGCTGTCAAACTTTAAACTAGTTTATCTCGGGAACTATGCAAGCCAGACCAACTAAGGCTTATAAGAAGTTGTAGGTCTCGACGAGATCTTTCTTTCTGATAACAGTCAAAGTTTCTCAAATATCCCGAAAACTAGCAGTGTTAGGTGAGTAGTGTAATAGGGAAAGTTGTAGAATCAAAAATGTTCATTACATAAAATCATATGTACTATTTTACGAAAAAATATTATTTTATTACTTAAAACATTTTAGTAAACTAAACTTGAAACTTTCTTAAAACTTTAACTTAAAACTTTAGTATATAATTGGGAAAAGACGTCTTCCCGCGGTATAAAGAAGCCTATTGAACGAGCTTATCATACTGAACAACTTTTGCTAAAGCCCGGTTTACACGTTACGAGTTGGCTCGGACCGAGTCCTGTCCGAGTGCACTCGTACGAGTCAGCGCCATACGAGTGTACTCCTATATCGGTTTACACGCTTCATAGTATACTCCTATCAAAGTTCATTCCATTTTTTGTGATCTCACGGAACACATTCATCATGGAACAAAATGATCTGCTTTTGCAAGGTGTCTCTGTTATTGCAGATATGCCAATAAATAAACAATAATATGTAAAAACGCTGAAAATAAAACACTTTTGTGCTGGACAACGAACTACTTTATTCCAACGTTATGGCGGGAGTGCAAGAAAATACAACCGTCACTTGTTTGTCCAAATGCAATCACTTTTTCTAAACTACAAAATGGCTGGCTGGCTGGCTGGCTTGGTATACAGAGTAAGGCTTTACTCTGTATACGGCTTGTCTTCAACTCCACCAAAGGCTTCAAGGCTGCGGGCATAGATGGCGTGACTTGGCTAGGGCTGGCAGGTGGAGCTGAGACATGGCTAGGCTGGCTGGCAATTCGCCGTGGCATGGCGATTTGGCAATGGTCTTACACTCGGCCGTCCTGCAACAATTGCTCCCGCAATGGGAAAAAGACCCACTATTAGTAAAAGGCAAGACAAGAAAGGATTATGCATGAACCTTACTCAATTAAATTCAATACTTGATTTCTGTTTACAAGTTGTACACAAGATCTTACAATTTTTACTTATTATAACCATTTTGCATATTATCTACCTAAATATTTACATATTTTACATAACTTATTGCAACTAGTACATACATACATATAATCACGCCTCTTTCTCATAGGGGTAGGCAGAGACTACATCTCTCCACTTGCAACGATCCTGACACACCTCTTTCGCTTCTCCAACATGCATCAACCATTTCATACATGCTCATCGGTTTAGGGTACTCATGACCTGACCTTTCTTTAGAACGTCCACAATCTGATCCAAGTATGTGCGTCAGGTAAAATAAATATTAAAATTACTCTTATTATTCTCTGCGACTCAGTGCACATACATACACATAAAACCAGCAACTCAATGCACATACATACACAGACTGTAGTCATGGTCTGTACTGCTTCCACTGTCAGACATAGGTGGCCCCTTGTTGTCCCCGAAAGAGATCCAGTCTCTTAACCCCAAACAAGTCGTGGCCTTCCTTAGATTGGCCCAAATGGATGAGGTAATTTAAAAAGAAAGGGCTAGCTACAATAGATCAGCAAAGGTCGCAGTGGCTTTTGGTCTCTCAGGACCAACCCCTACTTCTCAAATAATAATAATAATAGGTTCTCCCTATCACATCATTGTTTATACCTAGGACTAACCACCTATTTACTATCTTAAGCTGTCTTGCATCTTGGCTGCATTGGTTCTGCAACTCATTCAGAAATGGCGACACACAGATATGTCCAGCAGTGGACTGTTGTGGTTGTTGGAGTGGTGTGGACATACAGACTGATCTACTAGTTTGAGCAAACAGCAAATATCTCGAAAAGAGTGTCATAACATAACACAACTAACATGTACTGGTAGCCCTTCTTGGTCTTTAAATTGCCTCAGTAGGCTTAGGTGTGGAATGCAATGTTACCTTGGTAGCGTAGGTATTCTCCTGTGCACTAGGCGCAAAGAATACATGACAGCATGTACCTATAACCTAATGAGCCGCAGCATTTTAGAAACTAGAAGTCAGCTTTGATGAGTTTTGTGCAGCCTTTGGGCCCAAGGCAACCGGTGTCATCGTGACGCAGTATATTCCAGCGCGTGTATCCCGGGACTATGAGACGTTTATTGTTCGAAACTGTGCGATTCAGTTTGTCATCTAACCGGGCGTTTCACTTTGTCAGAGTATCACTATTTTTCCATTATTATCATTTTTGATTTAATCGTCCTGTCTTCTAACTTATGATAAATAAAAACCACAAATAACAACACCAATTTGACATTTCAAACCGATTGAATGATAAGACCGGATTCTGGGGTACGTTCAACGTGCTCCGGATAAGATAACCTTGGCTTAATATTTAAACAAACACACCTCTGAACGGGGGGGTTTGGCGAAGTGAATGAACAAAAGACAGTTAGATGTCATCTCATTAGATTAAAACTAGTATATACTATTGAATACTATGGGACACGCTGTATGCGCGCGCTCGGCAACCGGTTTGTATAAGCACGGTACAGCCATTGCTCGTGGTAGTACTTGCGAGCTCAACTCTGCTGGTACAAACAACTCTGTACCTATGCATGTACTTTATTATTTGTATCGAGCAGCGCCACCACCAAAGTGGCGATATCAGACCGCACGGACAAACCTTGACAGGTTTTTGTTGCGTTCTATTGTAATTGTTTTAATAAATAAATAATTAGTGATTTCTAAAGATATGCCGCTGTGTCTGTTCTGAATTTTCGTAAATATAAACTTATTAAAGTATAATTTATAGTGCAACACTAGATAACACTATGCATTGTCAAACTGACGTTTGGCGACATATTCTCTCAGTCGAGAGGTCGAGAAATTTTATCTGACGTGTGCGCATGAACGGGGCAGGATAAGTTTGATGAGTAGAAATTTCCTCCTGACAGACGCTCTAAAACGCGATTTTACGAGCTGTCATCGCAGATAAATTATCTTATGCGACGGCGTTGAACGGCTTCCGGGCATAGTGATGATTGAGTGAATGTTATCCGAACCCAACTCGATTTCAAGCTTTCTGATTGGTTTTTACCTGTGACCGAACGAGGAGAGTGAGCGGAATGAGTGTTATCCGAAGGAAAACAGGCGGGACGACCAGCGATTTAGTAAAGTAGGTACCTACTTACTAGATCAGCTACCAAAGATGTTCATTTCATAACATATGATTTTCTTTACAGAAATGGCGGGAAAACAAACAATATTTCACTAATTAGTTTACATTGCTTTTTGGGCAATATACTGCAATATTCCAGCAAACAAAGTCATTTTCCGGCACGGGCAGCGTCAGTATGTATTTCCGTTTGGAATTGGTAGAACGTAATGTTCACAATGTTTTGAATGTTTACAATTGGTAGGTATATGAGTTCAACAAACCCGCGTTTTGCCCAAAACCACGAGATGATACTAGGTCGTGCTATGACTGCAAAATTGTAAATGAAGGAGTTAGGTTATGTTAATGGCTATGCTAATAAATGACTTGGCTCGGCTGATATAGGCAAAATATAGACAATATTGGCACATAAACAAACCTGTTGGACTGAGGTTTCCGGGCAGCGTCCTGTCTGTACGCACTAGAACAGGTAGGTAGGTAGGTACCTATACCAGCGGCGCGCTACTCACTACACGTCCTTGTGTAGGTACCCAGTTGCATTATGATGAGATTCAGAGTTTAGATGGCTGGTAAAGTGTCTTAGTCATATGCTTGGCCTCTCAGCTTATCCATTCCTTCTTATAAGTCGCAGCCGTGGATCTCTCAACGCTGCTCCCAACTGTTCTATCATCTGAAAACAGAGCTGTTACCTATATTTCTAGATCGTAAAAAGCATTCTGCACTTCTTGGACGAAGACACCAGGGTTCATCGGGTCGTTGGACGACTCGGTGTCCCACACGAAAAAGAAAGAAGGACGAAGAGGCTTCCAAAGATTTTCCTTGCAGGTTGAGTGGATCTGCCTGCGTAAGCTAAGCATCCTGGTTAGCCACGGATTCTGAAGAGACGCCTGGAATATATGTCTCAATTGGTCAGGTTCTTGCAATAGTTCAGATCCACTTGCGGCCCATGTTTTCACTGTATAAAACGCTTGTTTTATTTTAATCTTCTTTGGGTTTATTATCCCCTCTTCTGAGTGTAAAAACGCTGAAAATAAAACACTTTTGTGCTGGACAACGAACTACTTTATTCCAACGTTATGGCGGGAGTGCAAGAAAATACAACCGTCACTTGTTTGTCCAAATGCAATCACTTTTTCTAAACTACAAAATGGCTGGCTGGCTGGCTGGCTTGGTATACAGAGTAAGGCTTTACTCTGTATACGGCTTGTCTTCAACTCCACCAAAGGCTTCAAGGCTGCGGGCATAGATGGCGTGACTTGGCTAGGGCTGGCAGGTGGAGCTGAGACATGGCTAGGCTGGCTGGCAATTCGCCGTGGCATGGCGATTTGGCAATGGTCTTACAAATAATAATAATTTTTAAATATTTTTTTGATTTGATTTAATGATAAATGAAATATGTCTTTATCGACATACTTATGGTTATACACATAAATTATATAAAAGAGTTTATTCTTCTTAATTTTTGCCTTTTCTTGTGAATATGTGCTGCGAATGTTATTTATAATCGTGTTCACATCATGGACTGTTAAATTAATGTCAAAGTTTTGTAAAATGCGCTGAATAGCGGCATTTCGGGCATCTCTGTTTTTGTAATTTTCATGTCTTAAGTTCCATAACACTTCTTTTCCTTCATAAAACTCCAGAAGTCGGAGCGTATCACGATCCGGCCACCTTCCTTTTTGCGTAATTTTTGTTTACATCCGAGTTGCAGATCCGAGTTGCAAGGAAAAATAGAACACGATCCGATTCAACTCGGATTGGGTGCCGGCATCCGAGTAACATCGGAGTACACTCGGATACATGTTTACACGATACGAGTAGCGTCCGAGTAGTAATCCGAGTGCACTCGGTCCGAGTCAACTCGTAACGTGTAAACCGGGCTTAAGGCGCCACGTTCGTATCTCGTATCTAGTAGGGCTGTTAAAGATACCTGAAGGTTTACCTGAGGTTCTCCAGAACCTCAACTTCCAGATGCCTACAGGAAGGGCTTATCACGCTGAATAACAACTATGACTTGGTTATTTTAGCACCTTGGTCATTGGTCATTTTAGTACCTTGGTAATTTTAGTACCTTGGTAATTTTAGCACCTTGGTCATTTTGGCACCTTGGTCATTTTGGCACCTTGGCCATTTTGGCACCTTGGTCATTTTGGCACCTTGGTCATTTTGGCACCTTAGTCATTTTGGCACATTGGTAATTTTGGCACATTGGTAATTTTGGCACCTTGGTCATTTTGGCACCTTGGTCATTTTGGCACCTTGGTCATTTTGGCACCTTGGTCATTACGCTCCGAAAGGGCCAGGGGTATGGTGGGTCCGCAGTGTCCCGTGTGACATTTAGCACCCCTGTAATTATGTTCCCTAATATCTCCGTGTACGACATTGCTACCATGTCATTATGCTCCTACCTCTGTGTATGGCATTTAGCCCATATCGATGGTCTAGAAGACAAACGTGCTAACTACAAAAAAATCGATTTTTACATTTTAATGCCATATGTATTAAAAGAAGATGCTGTATTGTTTACACAAACCCAAATACCCTAATTACGTCTCTTTCTCCCCAAACTATAGATGTACACTTATAGTAAGTGATGTCAGTTTGATGCCAAAAAATGTAATTATAATTATTTACCATTAAACTTAAAGTACAAAAATATTAAATATATTTAGCGCATCTTTTTTGGATTTACCAGAATTACACAATAAGCTAAATGTCATTATTATAATTGTCATTTGGTAAATCTTGATTCCCAATTACAATAAAAGATATTAATCTTTACAAGATGCCAGTGACAAATGGTTTAAGTAGTCTTACTACTACTGGACACTGCTCAGCATACAGAAAAATATATTAAGTGCTTTAAACATAAAGACATCATAATTGACAAATGATTTAATCACCAATTACTAAACAAAATTCTGGAGCCCAAAAGTTTTAAAGTTATTTAATCTATTTACCAAGGTATAGACAGACAAATATTGAAACGTATATTAATGTGAGTGATATCTCATACTATAACGTTGCATTTCACAACAAAGGATTTTAATACTTTGTATAATTTTATTTTGGCGGTAATCTCGGCATAGCAACAAGGTGCAGCCGCCGCTGCTTCATCGCTCGCTTCTGTTGCCTCGATGCCGCCGTCCCCACCTGAAATAAACGCCGACATTCCGACACTAGCCGCTGACGCTGACGTTCCAGCGTTAGCCCCTGATACCGCCGCTACTTCACCGCTCGCCTCTGCTGCCCCGGTGCCGCCGTGCTCGCCTGAAGTGAATGCTGACGTTCCAGCATTATCCCCTGATGCCGCCGCTGCTTCATCGCTCGCTTCTGTTGCCTCGATGCCACCGTCCCCACCTGAAATAAACGCCGACATTCCAACATTAGCCCCTGACGCTGACGTACCAGCATTAGCCCCTGATGCCGCTGTTGCTTCACCGCTCGCCTCTGTTCCCTTAATGCCACCGCCCCCACCTGAAATAAACGCCGACATTCCAACATTAGCCCCTGACGCTGACGTACAAGCATTAGCCCCTGACGCTGACGTGCCAGCATTAGCCCCTGATGCCGCCGCTGCTTCACCGCTCGCCACTGCTGCCCTGGTGCCGCAACCCCCGCCTGAAATAAACTCTGATACACAAACAAAAACGACTGATGTTCTCTCAAAAATCCCGATACATCCACGAAATTTACCGATGTTTACGACACCAGCGCTGCCTTAGTACCGCTGTCTCCACCTACAGAATTCGGCAACGCTCTCACAGAAATTGCTTACGCATCTTGTGATAGAAATAATGCCTTGAACTTAATTTCTATACAAAATACATCGAGACAGTCACCACTTCCCAGTACATCGAATATGAATATAACAGAGCAACTACTTCTCGACCTATATTTGGCTGACTCAGATGATGCAGCCCCATCTATCCTAAAATAGTTGCCATACCTGGCTAGTCTCTCTGGTTCTTTTCTTAGTTATTTTATTTGAGCGTTCATCCTATTTTATTTCTGTTAGCTTGTCGTTGGTATATCTTATTTATTTATGTATGCATGTATTTATTTTGCCTTGTCACAATGCCTCAAGACCAAGGTATTCGATCAGTGCGTCCTGCCAGTCATGACCTATGGAGCCGAGACGTGGAACCTGACAGTAAAACTGGCCCACCGGTTACATGTCACTCACGAGAGCTATGGAAAGTCTATGCTCGGTATCTATATAATGGATAAAATCCGGCATTCCGGATTACCGGCACAGAAATATCCGCAAAAAGACCAAAGTAACGGGCATAGTCTGGAACTGTAGCAAACTGAAGAACTGTATTTTATGTAGGTTTATGTATTTTTATTTTATTATGTTAAATTATTAAGTACTTTGTATTTTTGTTTATTTCTTATTATATCGCTACCTTTAGTGAGAACTTAACGTACGATTATATTTAGTTTTTTTTTTGTATGGGCACCCGCTTATCAATTGGTTGGCCGGTAGAGAATGCCGCGGGCATAAGGGCCGCCCATATTCCTGCTGTTGATGAAGAAATTTTAATTGATGATTGTTCTGATTCGGAGTGTGATGATGACTGAACTTATGTTTGAATTATTAGGTGGGTACCTACTACATTATTCAGATTTGATCTCGTGTT
The DNA here is from genome assembly GCA_027580185.1 of Tuta absoluta. NCBI lineage: Eukaryota > Metazoa > Arthropoda > Insecta > Lepidoptera > Gelechiidae > Tuta > Tuta absoluta. The sequence continues at coordinate 7,077,662 of JAQAHW010000022.1, read as the reverse complement.
TGAATTGCTTACTAATAAAGACTTTTTATTACTTACTTCTTGATTTTTCTTAGTATCACATCACGTCATCACACTACACAAAAGTGTTAAATGAATATTACGTATTTTAAGTTAATGTAAAAACAAATTAAGTGACGCCTTTTTATACTAAATTAATTTTTTTTAAGGATCATAAATAAAAATCATGTTCACTTAATAAATAGATCATTAAAAAGATAAATATCCTATCTAAATACAGGTAGTATATACATGGTTCCTATGTTCCATTTTAAGCTACAGCATCTAGAACTTTTACGTAACTAAAAATGCTCCTCCTGAAAAGTTGGATAGTCTGTAATTATCATGTTTGTCTTCTAGACCATCGATATGTTATTATGATCCTAGCATTCGTTCATTTTAAGCGCTCCTACTACCTCCTTGTACGAGATTTTGCTCCCATGCCATGCTCCTAATGCCTCGATCATCAACTACCCTCAATTAAATCATGAAATGTTTTTAGTAGCTATTTATTTGTAAAACATGCATGGAATACAAATAAAGATAAATATCAAAACGGTACGCCTACACTAAACAATGGACAAAAAAAAACAATCACAACACAAGACATTGACGGGACACAAAACAAATTATTCTTCCTCAACCTCTTCGTCGAATTCCCCCTCGTCATCTGCTGTTGCATCCTGGTACTGCTGGTATTCGGAGACAAGATCGTTCATGTTACTCTCAGCTTCAGTAAATTCCATCTCATCCATACCTTCCCCGGTGTACCAGTGCAAGAAGGCCTTTCGTCTGAACATCGCGGTGAACTGCTCGGATATCCTCTTGAACAACTCCTGAATAGCCGTCGTGTTCCCAATGAATGTTGCAGACATCTTCAAGCCACGCGGGGGAATGTCACAGACTGCGGTCTTTACGTTATTCGGGATCCATTCTACGAAATAGCTGCTGTTCTTATTTTGGATGTTGAGCATTTGCTCGTCCACTTCCTTCATGGACATGCGTCCGCGGAAGACGGCGGCCACGGTGAGGTACCGTCCGTGGCGAGGGTCGCAGGCAGCCATCATGTTCTTGGCGTCGAACATTTGCTGCGTGAGCTCAGGCACAGTTAAAGCGCGGTATTGCTGGCTGCCGCGCGACGTCAGCGGCGCGAAGCCCGGCATGAAGAAGTGAAGCCGCGGGAACGGCACCATGTTCACTGCTAGTTTCCTCAAATCTGCATTTAACTGTCCCGGGAAACGTAAGCACGTCGTCACGCCGGACATCGTTGCTGACACCAGATGGTTCAAGTCCCCGTACGTTGGCGTTGTCAATTTTAGTGTACGGAAGCAGATGTCGTAAAGTGCTTCGTTGTCAATGCAGAAGGTCTCGTCGGTGTTCTCTACTAGCTGATGAACTGACAACGTCGCGTTGTATGGCTCCACCACAGTGTCCGATACCTTCGGGCTGGGAACGACCGAAAACGTGTTCATGATGCGGTCCGGGTATTCTTCCCTGATCTTCGAGATGAGCAAGGTTCCCATGCCCGAGCCGGTGCCGCCGCCGAGCGAGTGAGTCAGCTGGAAGCCTTGAAGGCAATCACAGCTCTCGGCTTCCTTCCTTACGACATCGAGAACTGAGTCTACCAGCTCCGCTCCCTCAGTATAGTGACCTTTTGCCCAGTTGTTGCCGGCGCCAGACTGGCCGAACACGAAGTTGTCCGGGCGGAAGATCTGGCCGAAAGGGCCGGAGCGGACGGAGTCCATGGTGCCGGGCTCGAGGTCTACCAGCACGGCGCGCGGCACATACTTGCCGCCAGTCGCCTCGTTGTAGTAGACATTGATGCGTTCCAGCTGCAGATCAGAGTCTCCTTGGTAGGCTCCCGTCGGGTCGATGCCATGTTCGTCAGAGATCACCTCCCAAAACTGTCGACAAAAACATACGTGAGTTTGATACGTGAAGTGACATTTTAGAAACCTACGAGATTTTTCCGACTTGCCGACACGGCCATACATTCTACGTGTTTCCCAACCTTGGGTGGGTGGTGGTTCGCAGCGGTAGTTCGCAATTCCCGGCCGGAGTTCTCGGGTCTTAGTTCTTTATGTGTTTGTGTATGGCCTCGATACAGAGAATCCCAGTGGGGCAAAGCACAGGCTTCTTTTTCATGTGGGACACGTCGTTAAATGACGCGATGACATTGGTGGCGTATCAAGTTATCATAGACAGCAGCCGGGACCGACGGCTTAACGTGCCAAGCACAGAACAATCAGGTGGTTCAGCCTGCAATGTCCTAACCAGACTGGGAACAATGATTCATACTTTTAGTGAGTGACCACCCAGAATCGATCCCGGAACCGTTGCGTCCCAGGCAGTCGCACTACCGCTGCGCCACATCGGCCGTCACATATTTGTATCTTACCTTAGCTCCGATCTGGTTTCCGCATTGCCCGGCTTGGATATGGACGATTTCCCTCATTTTGTTGATTCACGAAAGATTTTGCGTCTAAAATCTAGTTAGTTAAAATTTCACAACCGTAAACGCTTATAAAAAAAACTAAAAAAAAACTAAAAAATAATTTTTTTGCTACTGCACGTGCATAGCACACGGAATTTCCATGAAAAATGATGTTACATAATTTTTTGTCACTGACAGTCGGAGTCAACATTTTCAAAACAATTCCAAAAACTTGGCGTGAAGTGTCAATTTTCAAAAGAGCCAGTCTAGAGCCAGTGCATTAAAATAACTGGACTAAAAAGGTTTCGCTATTTAACCGACTTCAAAAAGGAGGATGTTGCCGGAAAATATATTGCTACTCTACCAATAAGTCCGCTGGTGTTGTTGTACTTTGCTTTTCTTTACAATAATTTTAGTGTTTTGTAATATTTTCCCGAGTTTTTTGCTTGAATTTTATACCCACCATCATCCGAGCCAATTAGCTGCCGTTAGAAAATCTTTGTTTTAGAGAGTACGTCGTATCTGTGACTCCCAACACCTAGACGATGAGCTCAAGCTCGAAGAGACGAGTACTCCATAAAATTGACCTGAAGCCACCCCGTCAACGTCACAGAACCCTTGCCAAACCAACCACAGTCGAACGACAACCAGCGTTCTTGCCTTACTTGAAGGCAATAACTGATAAGTTCGGTAGAATTCTGGAGCCGCAAGCCACCGAGGAAGATCAGTCAGTACATCAGATCAGTCAAATGCAACATCTTTCTCCAAGACCCTGGTGTTTATAAGCTTGACTGTGACTGTGGACTCTCATACATAGGAGAAACAAAGAGAAATGTCTACACGTCTAATAGTAGTTTATGCAACTGTCATATAATGGGGGTCATTAGAATTCGAGTGTCTGTTTATCACACGAGGCGTAGCCGAGTGATAATAGATTGACACGAGCATTCTAATGCCTAATTATATGCAGTTGCATACACTATTTTATCTACACTCTAAAAAATTAACTCAGTTGAACACTTTTCCAAACGTCCGCACCGGCGATTGCAAGGCCCGATACATGGTCAAATTCAATACGAGAACGTAATATGGCTTGATATGAATTTTTGAAGATTCTTTACTAACAGTTGTTTAGATGTCGAGTCTCAACAGCAAATAACTAAACAACTGAACAACAACTCAACAACACTGAACAACAACTGAACAACAACTGAACAACAACTGAACAACAACTGAACAACACTGAACAACATCGGAATAACATCTGAACAACAACTAATCAACATCTGAACAACAACTGAACAACATCTCAACAACAACAGAACAAAAACCTATTAAAACAACTGAACAACATCCGAAAAATTACCCTACAACAACAACTGTCAGGTGCGGCGGAAGATAGCGATTTGAGTATTGGAAAAAAAACTTCGTTTCATTTCTCAACTTTATCGTATTAAGAGTTTTGTCATTAAGTCATTACGCTTCAGTAATTTATAGTAAACCCTAGTTTTTATAGGCAGAATGCATAAAGTAGGTCATTATGCATCTGTTTTCGAATTCATAATTCGAACATTATGAGACGAGTGTAGATAAAAGAACATATTGCCGATGTAAAAACCGTTGTGACAGATAGTCTGCAGTGTGTGAACATGGATAACCCCATTATGTCAGATTCGATAAGGCAGCAATCCAAGCGAGAGAGAAGACGTTTATTCCTAGGAAGGTACGGAAGCCGTAGAAATTCAAAAACATCCGAATTTTATTAGAGATACTAGATGGGGAATCTAATCAAGTTGGACTCCATTGATTACACAACGGAAGAACCAGATCCAACATACTGTAAGACCGACTACCTACACAAAATGCAGTTTCAGCATTCTGCGTGGAACCGGGACGTTAGATGGCGGTAGAACAAAAATTTGCCGTGTGATGCCGGCTTAGAATTGCCGTGTGATGCCGGCTTAGAATGGCATCTCCCCATTTCATTCCCTTGGGAGTCGTAAGAGGCGACTGAGGGACACGAGAAGTGTGTATTGCAATTTTAGGCGATGGGCTGACAACCTGTTACTATGGCGATACACAATTTTCCGAATAACCCTCAATTATTTGTCAGACGTGGCATAAATGTCCGTTTCTTGCGGCTGTTTACGCTCTGCCTACCCCGCAAGGGATTATAGGCGTGATATGTGTATGTGTATGTAGAACAAAAATAAATTTAAATTCTTAATATTGATGTCTAACACCTCATCCGTGACCACGAGCACTGTAGGGCCGTGTCCGCACCTCAGCCCGCGTCCGCGATTTTTATTCCGCGGTAAAAATTACACCATACGGACTACGGATAAAATTCCGCGCGGAGTTTGTCATTTCGATTCAGTTCGCCGTACAAAACGAACGTCTAAATGGATAACCGATCAATTTTAATTTACTTGCTATTACGGCGGCGACGTAACAGACGTATCAAAAGAAGATGAGCTGAGCACTGGATTCACCCGTTGACGGCTTTGAGACCAATGAAAGGATTTTTCTACATAAAATATCAACCAACCCATATCGCAGGTCTTTGGTGCATTAGAGCAATTAATTGCTCTACATCAATGTCATCATCTACTGATTGCACGCCTGCCGATCGGGCGGGAGACGAAGCGCGCGACATCTTACAAAGTAATGGACTCTAGGGTTTTATGTATATTACAGGTGTCAGAACTAGCTATAGTTTCTTTAGGTAAGAAGACCTCGTTAGACACTGGAAGCATCGTGGTTATGTTTATTGTATTGTAGAGGTATTGTGCTGAGGTTCCTAATTCGTCAGGCAGGTACTTATGACTAATCACTGCTTAAAAATTTAAAATCGTAGTAGCGGCCCGCTCAGCGGTTTCACCCGCTGCTAACCGTTTTCCCTGCATGGATTATACATAAAAACACCATCTACTAAAGTAAAAGATCTGAGCGTACATAGGGACACGGAAGAGACTTCAGTTTATACAATTCAGTGATACTCTCCAGGAGGTTCATAGGCACCAGGTCAGTATCTAATGATGGGATCCTGGAAAAGTCGAGGGTACCCTTCTTGTCGTATGGGGACATTAAGTCGACGAACGAAAACGGGTCTTTCAAGTTTCATAGGCACAGCACATCACAATTGGCCGCGACGCTCACTCTTGTTAGCTTGTTACGTATGTAAAGACTTGTTACGAAAGTTGTATACCAAATTTAAAAACACTTCCCGTATTAGGTATATATGAAAAAAAAGGAGAATGAAATTACTTTATACAATGTAGGATCATCATTGGCCTCACATGTCTGTGACAGACGATTTAATCAGTGTCTGAGGCAAAACTTTTCATGGCTGTATAAGCCGATACGGGAGCGGCATAATTTTCCGCACGCTCTACAAGTGAAGGTGGAATTTGAGACTGGCACATGCATGTTTAGATGACGTTTTTGCCTTTTGTTAGCGAGACCAGAAAACCAGGCATTATCGTGTATTTTACGCCCATCAAACACACGCTTACGCCATTCGTCCCTATCCTCAGCAAGCTTCTCCCAGCTTTGATGGTCAATGTTAAACGCAGCCATGTCCCGCTTGGCGCAATCTTTAAAACGCAGCATAGGTTTGCTACAGCGCCAAGCAGAACACGCCGTGGTAGACGCGAAGGTTCCATCCGGTGCACATGCCCTAGCCACCGCAATCCGCAATCGTCTCTGCTTAAGCAGGGCGGTAAAACTAGGCAGCTGCGCAATTTCTAGAACTCGCTCGTTTGTGACTCTGTCCTGCCAGGTTATATGCAAGATATTTCTTACGCAGCGCATATGAAATGTATTGAGTCAACGTTACTGTTTTGCATACGATGTCCAGGTTTCAGCTCCGTACAAGAGTATGCTTAACCTCCTGAGACCCAGAATTTAAAAAGGTTTTCTGAATTAAGACCCAGAGTCCTAATATAAGAACAAAATTAAATATGGCGCATAGACCCAGACCATTTTTTTGTCATATCTTCGTTGTTTCAAAATATTTTCAAATGATATTTTTAGGGTGATGTTTTCGTGGCCTAAGGATGCCAGACCAATCGAAATAACTTAAAAATATTTTGTTCTATTTTTAGTACATTGGGTTACTATTATATAAATAGGTTTTTTTTTGTTATTGGTTATTTCATACAATTTTTAGAATATCAATTTACCAATTTCAGTAAATTATGTGTATTTACAATATTTTTAGTCAAATAAAATAAAAAGAAGTAAATCAAGTGTTATTTATTTGTTAATTAACGTTTAAATCTAGCTAGAAACATATCTTTGCATAGGAGATCAATCATATAATTCAGTCTGCGTTAATGAACATTGATTCAGACTACTTAGCTAAATATACTTATTTATTAGCCTATTTTAAAGGCACTAGAGTTAAGGTAACAGTCTTAACGGCGAAAAAATAAAAAAAAACATGCGACCCATGCATTAAAACTTCTAAAACAAAACAAAAAACGCTTATGAGAACTTAAAGTTTCTTACTATAACAAACATAATTAATAAGCTATCAAAAAGTTTTTAACAAGAGCTTTTTAGAAAGAGATCACAATATTTTAAAGTCAGTCATAATAATTATTTGTAAAAAAATACTAAAATACTAATTATGAAATTCTTTGAAACAGTTTCTTTTGGCAGTTAAGCAGAGACAGAGATCACAATTGATACATCTTATTAACTGTAAAAAGAATTACATGCTATTAAAATATACTATGTCCGATCTTTTACTTAATATCCGATCACTTCAATACATCACTGTCTCCTTTTTAATGCATAAAATAGGAATTGGTAAAATCAACTAAAATAACGAACACTATTAATGAAAGCCCAAAGTACTAGTACTAGTACAAAATAAAACAGGGTTACTTTTCTCGGCAGTATGCAAGCCAAATAACAAAATATTAAATTTGACATAATCTATTGACATTTATTGACAAGATTTGTATAAAGTATAAGGAATCAGCAAGCAGATTTTAAAGATATTAATTGATTTAACTTACCTTTTCTCCGAGGACGTGGCATGGCGACGACGTTTCGTGACAGAAAAGGAGATGTATCGCTATCCCTTTCTTCAAATCAGTGCTACCATATTAAAAAATATATCCATGGACTAAAGAAAAGCGACCACGTGTCGTGGCGCCAAATTGAAATGGAAAAATCTCGGTCGAATATTTTGTTCTAGTACTAGAACAATGGGTCAAATTTCAGTAGCGGTATAAAAATATGTGGGTCTATGACACTTGACGATTTTGTTCTAGTAATAGTACGCGGGGTCTCAGGAGGTTAAAACGCAAGTTTGATAAACGATAATCTTGGTTTTTGTGGTCAGATGTTTATTGTTCCATACTCTTGTACTGAGCTTGCCGAACATGGTCGCCGCCTTGCCGATTCGCGTATCGATCTCAGCATCGAGCGTGAGATTATTCGACACAGTCGACCCCAGGTAGCAAAACTTATCGACTATGCTCAAGGGAAACACCTATTATTAAACCCATTGAGTACTAGTTAATGAGCGAAGTAGGTGATCTGTGATATTTTAGTTTAAAAAACTGCTTTTTAGGTACTCAGCGACTAAAGGTTTAAAAAGCAGTTTTCCAATTTCGCGTTTCGCCAAAATGTCATTTATAATAAGCGTTAGGACTAAGTATGTTTTTGTCTATGTCGCTATAGAACTACTTCTCGTTTTGCCTAACTCGACATAAGACCTACTTCTCGTTATGCCTAACTCGAAATTAGACCTACTTCTCGTTTTGCCCAGAAATATTCGCGAAGTATCTAATGTATAAAACAAACTCTTTTTAGTACATAATACCTCTATGTTTGTCATATTAATTTTATCGGCGCGTGAGCATGCTCGCGCCGCATCTTGAGTGCGCTTGTCTTGTGTCCATCTGGCGATGACAGGTCGACAGCGATATTTTTTTGGTGTTGCCATCAAAGTAGAAATAAAAAGATGCTGCTTTTCTAAAAATAAAATATAATTTAAAATTACTATAAAAACCAGTTCAAAAACTAACACCCGACTACTGAGATATCGCGCTCTAAAAAGTAAGAAACAAGAAATCTGGAATATTAACTACAAACAATTTAATATCTATAGTCCACAAAATTTATACGAAGATATTACACATAATTATATATTAAAATGTATATTTAATATAAATTTATTGTGGTTTATAGGTGATAAGCGTGGTCGTATGCCACTTTGCCTTAATTATGTTGTGCAAGTTTCCCTACTAAGTACTAGAGTAGGTGGCATACGACCACGGCTATCACCTATACACCACAATAAATTTATATTAAATATACATTTAAATATATAATTATGTGTAATATCTTCGTATAAATTTTGTGGACTATAGATATTAAATTGTTTGTAGTTAATATTCCAGATTTCTTGTTTCTTACTTTTTAGAGCGCGATATCTCAGTAGTCGGGTGTTAGTTTTTGAACTGGTTTTTATTTTAATTATTTTGGGGTTGAAGGTAAGTTTAACACTTTGTTATGTATTTTTTTTCTGGATAGAAATGCAGCTCAATTCACAATTAAATCATCACTCGTTAATTAAACAAAATACACTCATCATAATCTTATCTTTGTATGTATGTATGTTTGACCATGCATAACAGGTTAGGAGCCAACATGCAGCCTTGGCAAACACCTCTACGAACGGCTCGGATGTATTGCCGTTAAATACAACAGATCCTTTCATGTCCATATGGAAGGATTTAACGAGGCTCAGAAGTTTTGGCGGGCACCCGATGTTTACAAGTGCAGTGTAAAGGCCCTCTCTGCTAACGGTGTCGAAGGCTTTGTTAAGGTCTACGAACGCCACAAACAGAGGTGTTCTCTGCTTTCTACACTATTCCTGAAGTTGGCGAAGTGTAAAGATCATATCTGTTGTGGAACGCTGGGCGCGGAATCCACATTGCGATTCGGGATATACACGATCAGCTAGTTTCTGGAGTCTTAATAAGACTAACCGAGCAAATAATTTACCTACTATACTTAAAGGGATATACCACGATAACAGTTACAGTCACCGGGGTCACTTTTGCCTTTGTATAGGGTAACGATGTTAGCATCGCGCATATCTTGTGGTATTTATCCCGCTTCCCAACATTTACACAACAGATTGTGCAGGATGGGTAATATGCACTTGAGCCTGATGATTTCGGCATGGGTACCATCATTTCAGGAGACTTTCCGGTCTTAAGCTGTTTAACAGCCTTGTGGTATTCCCTTATGGTAGGAAGGTCATCTAACTCGGCCCAGGTAGCTAGTTTTGGCATGCAGTCTGCAGCTTCCGGCATTATATTAACTGGGTCCGAATAGAGACCGATATAATGTTCTATCCATCGTTCGAGTTGGCGTTGGGCATCTGTAATAACAGTGCCATCCACTTCTTTAAGGGGGGCTGTTTTTTTAGGCAAAGGACCAAGGGCCTTTTTACTGCCAGCATACACACCACCAACATTTCCGACATCAGCGCACGATTGGATATCTACTTTGGCAAAGCTCGGTCCAGTATGCATTAGCAAAGTACCGTGATGTGCGTTGTGATACAGCTTTTGCATTCGCTAAATCGACACGCGACTTTTCGGAAGGGTTAAGGCAATGAGTAAGCGCAACTTGCCGTTTGGACTCGAGCAGGGGTGTAATGTGTTCGAGATTTTCAGCGAACCAGTCCTGGTTTTTGACTTTCTGGTGGCCGAAAGCCGTACCGGCCATAACTGTTAGAATCTTTTTTACTTTGCCCCAGTCTTCCTCTATAGGAGCGTCTACGTCCCAGGTGGCAGTTTCATCGCGTACCAACTCTTCAAACTTTCGGACAAACTCATTATCCCTGGTTTTGGGAAGATCGATCTTCTTCCTACCGGGCAGTTTGGCCGAGTGGATCTTTTTGTGAGTTATAGCAACGTGCGAAGCCACCAAGGAGTGATCTGTGTCACAATCAGCGCTATGAAATGTAGGTACGCGTGTGTAGGGTCTTGCGGAGATTTTTCTTTATGGTTAGGATAAGGTCCAGTTGATGCCAGTGACCAGAATGAGGGTGTTTCCAGGATACTTTGCGAGATGATTTGCCTTTGAAGTAGGTATTGTTAACACACAGTAGGTGTTTAGAGCATAGCTATAATAAACGTTGGCCGTTTTCGTTTAACTTCCCTATACTGTGGTTACCTATACAATCAGGCCAAGCTACGTTGTCCTGTCCAACCCTTGTGTTAAAATCGCCCAGATTGTATAAGCGGTCAGATGGTCTTAACCCGCGTAGAGACTGGTCGAGCTGGTCATAAAACTGTGTTTTGGCTACATCCGTTGAGGATAATGTTGGTGCGTAAGCAGAAATAAGTGTTACGTATCCATGATTCGTATTTAACTGCACCAACATAATGCGTTCCGATATGCCGCAAAGAGCCTCTATTGATGTTAAGAGATCGTTGCGGATAGCCAAGCCTACACCATGCTCACACACAGCGCTGCTGTCCTTTCCTTTCCAAAAGAATGTGTAATGTGTCTCACGCAAGGAACCCTCGTCAGGGAGTCTGGTCTCTTGTAAGGCACAAACAACAATGTTAAGTCTGTTGAGTTCGGCGTCGATAATGGCAGTTTTACGCAGATCTTGTGCGTCAGTATAAGGGTAGAAGAGCCTACACAGGTGTCAGGGAGGCCTGACGTCATAGTATTGACATTCCATGTTACAAATCGCATGGATAAGCGGTGTTGGGAATTGTTTCTATTATGCCTTTTAGTCGCAGGTGTAAAATGTAACGGCGCCGATTGTTCAGTTGAGGCTGGTGCTCTCTACACCCTAAAAGAGCAAACCAGCACCGGGGCGGAACAGTACCTTATTGGTCGGGGGCTGCCCAACTTGGAGCAGGTGGTAACTGATAAGTGGGCCTACGATGGACCCTTCCACTGTCGGAAGCGACCCCTGGCGCCCGCACTTACGCCCATATGTGCGGACTTATAACCGATCACTGCCACTTCCCGTGTTGGTATCCGCGTGACGCGGGTGAAGTGTCCTCTCCACAGACACTGCGTTGCCTGGGACGCAATTATGGAAAACGCAGGGCTGCCCAGGACCTGCGCCAACCTCTCGGCCTTCCTGGCTGGATACGGGAAGAGATAGGGTGGTGCTATTCTACTCTGCCGGCACCACACGGCTGACCAACCGATTTGAATAGTTTTTATAATACCGCCTGTTCTATTTGGATCGTTTGGTATGTGCTCTTGCTTAGGTATTTGTCCATATGTTTTAGACTCTGTTGAAGTGTCTATTGCATTGATCGTATAGATTTTTGTTCGTAATGCCAAGATGCGTAAGACATTTTTTTGTTAAATTGGTCTACATGTTTTAAAGTTGGAAATAATGTACAATTTCATGGTATTCAATTGTGTCGTTTACAATTCTTCTTGTGTCTTATATTGCTGATTGCTCCATTGTCAACTTCCCTACTCTGATGCTGTTCAACAGATCAACGAAACTGTTGTCATTTATTTGTCACATATTTTGACCCAATTCATAGAAACTGAACATTCTCCATAAATGTGGTTCAGCTGCATAAATGTCAGGTTGTTTGTAACAATATGCGCCTACACGAGTTGCAGAGAGAGTTAGAGTTAACCCTTAAAATCGTGTTTCACTTAAGTGACAGGTTGTCAGCTGTCGCCTAATTGTAATACCTTCACATGAACTCCTCGTGTCCCTTAGTCACCTTATACGACACCCGTCGCGTCCCGTTATCCCGTAGTCGCCTCATACGACACCTACGGAAAAGAAATGGGGTGGTGCTATTCTTAGCTGGCATCACACGGAAACTATTTTTTTGAACTGTGCTTATTAAGCCCTTTCATTTGATACCCAACATGACATTACTAGTAGTATAAACTTTTTTAATTCTTAGCTCTAGAGGGCGCCCTATGTAATGTATAGTGACATAACGTAGCCTATAACCAGCGGACTGTTTAGACGCTTCAAATGATACCTCATTTATTAAATTCTGATGAGTTGTTTAGAAGTTAGGACGGAACAAACGTTTTCGTTTCCACATACATACATACATACATACATACATACAGGTCAAAATCATAACCCTCCTTTTTGCTTTGCCGTAGTCGGGTAAAAATGAGCTTACCTTAAGATCAATCTCATGATCCGTCAATGTAAAAAAAGAAATTAATTGTTTATACAATTTTCTTTTTTTTATTACAATTTTGTAATCTCTCTCTCTTTTCGTATGGGACACCGAGTCGTCCAACGACCCGATGAACCCTGGTGTCAGAGTTTTTCAACCGCCTACTACCACTAGTAGGCCTCTGACTTGGTTTTGTTACGACCGCCGTCTAAGTAATCATAGACAGCACCCGGGACCGACGGCTTAACGTGGGCACGTTCCATGCTTCGGAGGGCTCCGAAGCACGGAACCATTTCTTTTCGGACAATAAGTTGGTTCACCCTGCAATGTCCTAACCAGACCAGGAACAAATTCACAAAGTGATAAGTATCAACTTTGTGAGTGTCTCACCGAGAATTGAACCCGGAACCTTTGCGTAGCAGGCAGTTGCACTACTACTGCGCCACATCGGCCGTCGTAAACATTACAATTTTGTTATGTCCTGTCCTTAGTACCCATCTTGGGTTCTATTATAATCTAAGGTCCTGTCCTAATAGAAAACCGGCTCGGGCGGGCGGGATAAAAATAGGTAACAATAAAGGCACTGCCTCAGGGCTGGCCAGGTGAATCACCTTCCGGACCATAAAGTTGCTACTATCCTCTACTATCCTCTCCCCCTCTACTATCCTCTACTATCCTCTACTATCCTCTACTATCCTCTACTATCCTCTACTATCCTCTACTATCCTCTACTATCCTCTACTATCCTCTACTATCCTCTACTATCCTCTACTATCCTCTACTATCCTCTCCCCCTCTACTATCCTCTACTATCCTCTACTATCCTCTACTATCCTCTCCCCCTCTACTATCCTCTACTATCCTCTACTATCCTCTCCCCCTCTACTATCCTCTACTATCCTCTACTATCCTCTACTATCCTCTACTATCCTCCCGCCTTCGACTATCCTCTACTATCCTCTACTATCCTCTCCCCCTCTACTATCCTCTACTATCCTCTACTATCCTCTACTATCCTCCCGCCCTCGACTATCCTCTACTATCCTCTACTATCCTCTACTATCCTCTACTATCCTCTCCCCCTCTACTATCCTCTACTATCCTCTCGCCCTCTACTATCCTCTACTATCCTCTACTATCCTCTCCCCCTCTACTATCCTCTACTATCCTCTCCCCCTCTACTATCCTCTACTATCCTCTACTATCCTCCCGCCCTCTACTATCCTCTCGCCCTCTACTATCCTCTCTCCCTCTACTATCCTGTCTCCCTCTACTATCCTCCCGCCCTCTACTATCCTCTCTCCCTCTACTATCCTCTCGCCCTCTACTATCCTCTCGCCCTCTACTATCCTCTCTCCCTCTACTATCCTCCCGCCCTCTACTATCCTCTCTCCCTCTACTATCCTCCCGCCCTCTACTATCCTCTCGCCCTCTACTATCCTCGCCCTCTACTATCCTCCCGCCCTCTACTATCCTCTCTCCCTCTACTATCCTCTCTCCCTCTACTATCCTCCCGCCCTCTACTATCCTCGCCCTCTACTATCCTCTCTCCCTCTACTATCCTCTCTCCCTCTACTATCCTCCCGCCCTCTACTATCCTCTCTCCCTCTACTATCCTCTCGCCCTCTACTATCCTCGCCCTCTACTATCCTCCCGCCCTCTACTATCCTCTCGCCCTCTACTATCCTCTCTCCCTCTACTATCCTCTCGCCCTCTACTATCCTGTCTCCCTCTACTATCCTCCCGCCCTCTACTATCCTCTCTCCCTCTACTATCCTCTCGCCCTCTACTATCCTGTCTCCCTCTACTATCCTCTCGCCCTCTACTATCCTCTCGCCCTCTACTATCCTCTCTCCCTCTACTATCCTCCCGCCCTCTACTATCCTGTCTCCCTCTACTATCCTCCCGCCCTCTACTATCCTCTCTCCCTCTACTATCCTCTCGCCCTCTACTATCCTCTCTCCCTCTACTATCCTCCCGCCCTCTACTATCCTCCCGCCCTCTACTATCCTCCCGCCCTCTACTATCCTCCCGCCCTCTACTATCCTCCCGCCCTCTACTATCCTCCCGCCCTCTACTATCCTCTCGCCCTCTACTATCCTCCCGCCCTCTACTATCCTCCCGCCCTCTACGATCCTCCCGCCCTCACACAAGGGAGCAATGCCGCAAAAAATAGCAAATTATAGATAACGATTTTATTGCGAATTCACAAAAATACAATTCAATATTACACTGATCACCAAACTATGTGTCATTCCAAACTTTCATTCCTGTGCTTCTATTTCTTCGTCAAATTCTCCCTCATCGTCCGCTGTCGCATCTTGGTACTGTTGGTATTCTGACATGAGGTCATTCATGTTGCTCTCAGCTTCTGTGAACTCCATTTCGTCCATTCCTTCCCCAGTGTACCAGTGAAGGAAAGCTTTCCGCCTGAACATGGCCACGAACTGTTCTGCTACCCTCTTGAATATGCTCTGGATAGCTGTTGTGTTCCCAATGAATGTCGATGCCATTTTCAACCCTCGTGGCGGTATATCGCATACTGCAATCTTACAATTCGACGGAATCCACTCTACGAAATATGTGCTGTTCTTGTTTTGTATGTTTACTAATTGTTCATCAACTTCTTTCATCGACATTCTGCCTCTGAATATCGTGGCCACGGTCAGGTACCTGCCGTGTCTTGGATCGCAAGCGACCATCATATTCTTCGCATCAAACATCTGGAGTGTCAGCTCTGGCACTGTAAGAGCTCTGTACTGTTGTGCACCTCGTGACGTGAGGGGCGCGAAGCCAGGTGTGTAGAAGTGTAGCCTTGGGAAAGGTACCATGTTCACCGCTAGCTTTCTTAAATCTGCGTTCAGCTGTCCAGGGAACCGCAGGCATGTCGTGGTGCCGGACATAGTGGCACTTACTAAGTGATTTAGATCGCCATACGTCGGCGTCGTCAATTTCAAGGTTCTGAAGCAGATGTCGTAGAGCGCTTCGTTGTCCAAGCACATCGTATGGTCAGTGTTTTCAACGAGCTGATTCACAGCTAGTGTGGTGTTGTACGGCTCTACGACACAATCAGACACTCGCGTGCTCGGGAATACGGAGTAGGTCAGTATAATCCTATCGGGATACTCTTCTCGAATTCTGTTCACAAGCAAGGTTCCGAATCCGGAGCCGGTGCCACCTCCAAGCGAATGAGACATCTGGAAGCCTTGCAGACAGTCGCAGCCTTCTGCTTCGCGGCGGATGACGTCCAAAGCAGACTCTAGGATCTCTACTCCTTCGGTGTAATGTCCGCGGGCCCAGTTGTTAGCGGCACCGTTCTGGCCGTAGACGAAATTGTCGGGTCGGTAGAGGCAGCCGAAGGGTCCTGAGCGGACCGCGTCCATGGTGGCCGGCTTTAAGTCGGTGAGCAGCGTCCGCGGCACGTACTTGCCACCGGAAGCTTCGTTGTAGTACACATTGATACGCTCGAGCTGCAGGTCCGAGTCGCCGTGGTAGCACCCGCTGGGATCGATTCCATGCTCGTCGGAAATTACTTCCCAGAACTGTGGAAAACAGGATTAATTAAATGCGTGTTAAGGCTATACCAGAGAATATGAAAAGAATCACTGAATTTCATTTTGGGAGCTTACAACCTTAAAAGACATAGCTAATAATTATATACCCTGAAGTAAGTATTACTACGTGTGTATTACATGGAAATTCTATACAACGGTTCAGTTTTCAGATGTACGCGGCCTCTACGCGTTTTTACGTGTGGTCTACGCGAGTTGTGCACATTTCATAACGCCAAGTGCGGCGTGCGGGTGGTAGGTAGAGCATAACCAGCGTAAAGCCCTTATACCTCGTAATACGCCTCATTAAATCAATTAAGAATGTAAACAAGTCTCACCTTTCCTCCGATCTGGTTGCCGCAAGCGCCCACTTGAATGTTTATAATTTCCCTCATCTTGATAATTTATCAAATTCTTGGTCACAGAAAACTAGTAAATTTTTCAAAAATTATCCTAAAATGGACACAAAGTTGAGGCTTATCATTAACTTAACTAAAAAAATAAAAAAGAATATAAAAAATCTTCCGCTAAGTCACTCTGTGTGCATAACGTCAGATTTCCAAACAAAGTGATGCTGAAAATCAGCAGATTTCATTCCTGAATTTGAAAATGACATTATATGAAGTCAAAGACCAAAACTAATAATTTTCCAGCCAGTTCTACCATAATAATCTGCCAGGAAAACTGCCTGACGAAAATCTTTATTTTGTAAATCTTTTTGCTTTTATTGTAGGGTATTTTTGGGATTTTGGCGATTTGGTGGCTTTTCTATAAAATCATCAATCGTCTCATTTCGTGAAGTGTCTAATAAATGAATATGAAAATTCTAAACACTCTACCTTCGCGTTTCATTTCGCGCGGTGCTTATGCGCGATGAATAATACCTTTTCGGTTGGGACAAGTCTACAAGGCTTATAAAATTTTTGGCGTTTGAAAGTAGTATCTGTAAACATTAGCAGTAATGAAATTACATACATACATAAATCACGCCTATATCCCTTACGGGATAGGCAGAGCGTTAACGGCCGTAAAACAGACATTAAGGCTAGCGCCACATCTGCGGAACGTACGGCGCCGAACCTTCGGAGTGTACGGCGCCGCACGTTCGGCTTTTGTTTCGCGACACATCTGCGGATCGTACGGCGCCGCAAGTTCGGCTAAATGCGGCGTCTTGTTCAGTGCGCTACGCGACGGAAAGTTACGTCTTACGTGTAATGTAAAATAAGTTGGATACATTTTTTATATAAATTTAATACTGTAGGTTGTATGGTAGATTGAATGGTGGGTTGTATGGTAGGTTAAATAGGTTGTAAGGTAGGTTGTTTGGTAGATTAGGTAGATTGTATGGTAGGTTGTTTGGTAGGTGGTATGGTAGGTTAGATAGGTTGTATGGTCATTTGTAAGGTAGGTTGTATGGTAGTTTGAATGGTAGGTTGTATAGTAGGTTGAATTGTAGATTGAATGAACCTTCCATACAATCTACCTAATCTACCATACAAACTACCTTACAACCTTCCATACAATCTACCTAACCTTCCATACAACCTACTATACCACCTTAACCTACAATACAACCCCCGCTGGCGGTCCCTGGTGGCAACACGCACGTTCAGCTACGCCCGCTGCCCGCCGAACTTTCGGTCGCGCAACGCGTCGCGTGATGTGTCGCTTGCTATGCAAAATACATTAAATGCGTTTTGGCTGAAAGAACAGCCCGAAGGAAGGTTACGCACTACGCAGAACGCGGCGTAATGTGTCATAGATGTGTCATAGATAACTTGAAATACACTACGAGCGTATTTAGCGGAAGGTTCGGCGCCGTACGTTCCGCAGATGTGGCGCTAGACTTACACCATGTCTGACAAAAGCTTGAGGGTCAATCGGATAACTGTGTATCACTATAGTGACAGGTTGTCAGCCCATCGCCAAAAACTGTAATACACATCCCTCGAGTCCCTTAGTCGGCTCTTACGACACCCATGGGTAAGAAATGGGGTGATGCTATTCTAGGCCGGCATCACACGGCGAAATAAAATTACAATCAACTAATACCACAATTAAGGAAAACGTTGCTACGCTTAACCTCTCTGCTAACACCAATCGCAAGCGAACATGCGAACTTCTTCAGCTCGTTAAAAGTTTACGTTTCTAATCCCAACTTCCGACCACAGCTGCCGACATCCGGTTGGGTTCGTGCTCCCGCCAACCGCCAAGTTCGCGCGCTTTCAGGCGGCCAACCAGAAAGTTCCAATACTTGCCGCAAGATGGCCGCGTTTTCAGGACGCATGTTTTGTTTTCGCGGCGCGGAGCGAGCGGAGGCGGCGTTGTCATTATTGTCATGGCGCTCGCTTGAAAATGTCAGCGAGATAGCGTTTCGTGTGTAAAATGTAAATTGTAAGCTTATCCTGTATGATGTAGTTGTTTTTGATGAGTGCCGAATGTGTAGTGTGTGAGCGCGCGCGGAGTGATGTCAGTGGCAGCCAAGAATGCATCCGCCGAGGAGAAGAAAGCAGCTTTTTGCGAAGATAGTACAGATAGTGATAATGAGACGGAAAGGAAGCCTTTGTTGCGGCGGATATCCACCAGCAAGTGCGTCGGTAGACTGGTGAGTCCTTGTGTAGTATCCTTTTGAATCGTGATACTGAAATTGTGCGTGAAAAGCTGTTTTTAAAGTTGGGCGTGCCAATACAATCCAGCTGTCAGAACGGGGGAGGGGCGCGGGGGGAGTACATGTGCCCGGGAAAGAGGGCACTCCATTTTTTGGCGATCAGTTTTTAACGATATTGTTTGCATTAGTTAATTGTGTTTATTGAAGTGATGAGGCGCTTAGTGGGTCCGCTGACCTAATTTCTGTGGGAAGACATGAAACCCGCTCAAAACGTTGTACTGTGACCATAAATTGTGCAGGACGGACATTTATGTCTCGTAAAAGTTTTGTTTTAGGAGGACGCTGTCTAGGAAGTTTCCGTATAATGTTGTAAACACAGTGGGTAGATGTATCTACTCACCTACTGGCTCAGATCAAAAGCTTTTCTATCAAATCAAAGTCGATAGCCCACAAAAGTGCCTTTTTGATAAAAATGGAATGAAAATAATTAATAATTTAAAGAGTTGGTACCGTTGGTATGTTTCGCCCAGATTAGAGTTGATTGCTCTTATAACACCTACAAATTCAGCATCGTCCGTTTTGCCCTATACCTACTGTTTATTTTCTAATATACCTCTATTTTAATAAAATGAGAATCAGTAGAACCATATCACTTAAGTAAGAAGAAAAATATACATATTTACATATTTTTAGCAGACAAAGTTTTGAACACTTGGGCATCTGACTTTATCAAATTAGATCATCGGTGTTAAAGAATTCAATCCTCTAAGATTATCTGCACTGTTTTTATCCTTAATCGTTCATGATGCAGAAGATGTGGTAATCTGCAAGTTACGATATGAAACCGTCTGTCCAAGGCACAGCTGATCGGATTATTATGGCTGCAAGCTATTCTTTGGATTGCCGATGTTATTTTATTAATTTTATAGCTGCAGTCATGATTGCTTTACGAAGATTTATTCATGATTTCGTCCCCTTGGCGTTTTGCTGGCGTAAATCTAACACCTAAGATACAAATCTGTAGATGCCTCGGTAGTATCCTAATGGGGTCTTTTACTTTTATATTTGATAGTTCTCGAGAATGAAACTTTTTGGTTTAGCTGAGCGCCAACTATCTACACTTGAAAATTGGCTAGAAATTTCTCATTAATAAATGCGATATTGAGTGACACAAGAAAACGTCGCCAGCGCAGTGTCCGCAAGTTTTCCGTTGCGTATCTAAGTAAACTTTTACTATGCCACTTAGTACTGATAACGGTAGAAATATTTTTTCTATATACTAAAGATTGCTTTACTATAGATACCGTGTCACAATACGGTACGAGTTACGCGATGAGATGTACCTATGCTCTAAAGTTAAGATGTATTACATAGCTGCCTAAGAAATACATTTTAATCATTACCTGGAATATGCGTGAAATAATTTACGTATCCCAAAATCTCCTGAAACTCTCGTCACACTACACTCCATTGTACACGAAATGTACGCTGTATGGCGAGGCAAGGAGGTCCGGCGCCGTCCCGTCAATCTTTAACTGTTCCACCGTTCCCTTGTATAGGTTCTGTAACTGATACCTTTGCTTGGTAACGCACAATATGTGTTGATAGCTATCTGTAAAGGGTGGATGGTATGTGAGAAAGGTAATGTTTCAGAGGAAACCTTTACGACCAACAAGAGTAGGCGGTGTAAAACTCGTCGCTATCAGACTTGAAGCGCGCTAAAACATAACTGAAAGCATAAATGATTTCTCTTGCGTTCAAAATACTCTTTTTGCAGTAAACCCTGTAAAACAAATTACACAAAAATTGCTACTTTCGTCGTGCTTTGCACGACTATAATCGGCGCTTCTCATATGTTGATATGATTCAGTTGTCTTTAGATCGATTTAAATCTCGACTTGGTGATATCTTGTTTCCAAGTAATAATGATTAGATTGTTATGTGAAGTATTTTATTGTTTCTTTATTTTTATGTGCGTTATTTGACCCGCAAATATTTGCTCGTGATAATTATATTTATGTTCTAGTTTTAATTAGTGTACTCGACGTTCTCGACGACTCGAGTTCTATATATTGTTGATTGTTTACTTAGACTGACTGTTTCCAAATAAACAAAAAGACTTGGTCCAAGTATACCGTTGCTTTTTCAGTATGTATGTATGTATTTTGGCATAAAGTTGGGTGTTACGGCTCCCACAAATAACTGTGAACCGATGCGAAGTAGTGTGTAGGAAGGGAAGTCTCACTGCGATGAGATTTTCATGTCTTCACGCTGGCTGTCCGTGGGGTTCCTTCTGAAACATTCCCTCGCTCTGCAGGGGTTCTAGTGGAACTATGTAGTTGTATTGTTAAAGAACGGTCACAGATACGAAACGTGATTGTACATTACGAACTTAACCAATGTAGAGATAAATGTAATATTCGGCCACACTTTATTAGCCATGATGGCCGTAATGTGCGCAGTGGTAGTGCGACGGCCTGCTACGCAAAGATTCCTCCTGGTTCTATTCACGGTAGGGCACTCGCAGTTATATGTCACTTTGTAATTTGTTCCCAGTCTGGTTAGGATATTGCAGCCTCAACCATCTGATTGTCCAAAATGAAAAATGGTTCCATACTTCAGGGGTCCCAGTTGCTGTTTGTGATTACTTAAACGGCGGTCGTTACACAACCATGTCTGGGATAAGGTGTTTGAAAAACTGACACCAGGGTTCATCAGGTCGTTGGAAGACACGGTATCCCACACGGAAAAGAAGAAGGAGAAGAACAGCTACCAACAATCTACAAGTTCCCATCTCACCGTACTCGCCACACTTTTCTTTAACAATGTTTTCGAGCGCAGGGTAAAATGTTGCATTCCCAGGGAATGATGATTATTTGCACGGGTATACTTCATTAATATTTATTTATTTATTAAACTTTATTGCACAGAAAGTACAAAGGGCGGGCCTAATGCCACACGGCATTCTCTACCGGCCAACCGAAAGATAAACAGAAAGAGTCAAAGCGGGTGTCCATACACAAAAAAAACGAAATATAATCGTACTTAAAGTTCGCACTAAAGGTGATATATTTCACTATAGAGGTACAATACATAAGAAGGAATGAACAAAAATATTATACTTAATAATCTATACATATAATAAAACAGAAACGAAACCAATTCTGTACATGAAATAGATTCAAAAAAGGGTTTTTGCTTCTAATTGTGTTCAAGATACAGACATCAAAACAGAAGTAAAATTGATTTTTGTCTGTTTGTCTGTTTGTCTGTTTGTCTGTCGGTATGTTTGTTATTCTTTCACGTAAAAACTACTGCACAGATTCCTACAAAATTTTATACTGTGGTAGCTTATAACCCGGGTCAACATCTAGGATACTTTTTACCTCGAAAAAATCTTTCATTCCCATGGTAAAACACAGTAACTGGTTCCACAAAGCGAGTTCCGAATTTTTTTCCTAAAAAATAATATAGATGTCGCTGTTAGTTTTGTAAAAAAATAATATAGATGTCGCTGTTAGTTTTGTAAAACGCGGTATTGACCACGTATTGACTGACATACGATCTGAACTTCTAAACGACCCCGTGAAACGACCTAACCAAACAAAAAACAAACAATCACACATTTAATCCTTGCGGGGTAGGTTGAGCGTCAACGGCCGTAAGTATTTTATCGCTATCGCCACGTCTGACATATATGCGGGCCGTTCTAACTATTACAGAAATGTTCCGGACTTTTACTTTGACCTTTGGTCATGGTCAAGGTATGTGATGGAAGACAGATGAATTGTGATATTTTCTTGAGTTTGCACAACTATTACTCATCACAATAAAACAATTTTAAACGGATTTAAGTTGTGTTTATTGTGGAAACGTAGGAATTGTGAAATCCAAAATAAACACAACTTAAATCCGTTGAAAATTGTTTTATTGCGAAGACAAATTATGATTTGGGTAAAATTAGTTAATTTTTTTACCACTACAAGAGGCCGTTGGCCTGAGTTAAAGGTTATAATACTTTTAATTTTAACTCGACATCTCTACGTGTAACCGAGATAGTGAGTCTTGAAAGACAGACAAATGGACAACAAAGTGAGTGAACCTATAAGGGTTCCATATTGCAGCCTTAAACCTATTTACCAATATAGTTTTTATTTTAACTCGATATCTCTGCGCATTCCCGAGATAAAGCGTCTTACGAGATGGATGGACGGACGGACGGACAACAAACTGATCGTATAAGGGTTCCGTTTTTTTGTACGTTTCTTTTTGATGTACGGAACCTAAAAAAATATAAATACCTTCATTAGTTAGAATCAAAAATGTTAGAGTAAAATTTGTTTAAAATTACTTCATAGATGTCGCTGTTAGTTTTGTGAAACCCGCTAATGAAATGTTTTCTCCAAAATTATATAACAAAGCCACTGACAGGCGGCAGGTTTTCTAAAAAAATAATAATATAGTATTGTAAACTATGCCGTGTGATGCCGGCTTGCAATAGCATCACCCCATTTCTTTTCCGTGGGAGTCGTAAGTGGCGACTAAGGGACTTTCACATGGGCGATGTCACCATGGCGATACACAATTTTCCGAATGACCATCAAATATATGTCAGACATTTACGCTCTGCCTACCCTGCAAGAGATAATAGGCGTGATATAAGTATGTAAGTATAAACTTGGGCAACGGATATTCTGATAGATTGTTTCTTTGAAGATAAATCTTTTTTTGTGAAGTGGCGCCACTATCGAGGTCGTTCACGGTTACACTCGCCTTAAACATTTTTGCAGAGATCAGAAGGCAAGGCAGGATTGCACTTGCTGTAGTATCTTCAAGTATCGCTGCCACACTGCTTCCAGGAGAGAAAACGGCGCATACAACTTTCAAAATACCAATCGATTTGGACACAAACGATACTCCAATATGTGCTGTATCACGTAATAGTTACAAGGCAAAGGTTTTCTGATATTGTTGTCTGGTAGTTATGTGACGAGTGTACGATGGCCAACAAAAAAACGGTAGAAGCTATGGATAGGACTTTGAAAGACATACGCAGAGATAATAGGGCCATGGGCCATATCACTGTTCTTTTTTCCAGTGACTTTCGCCAAACACTTCCAGTTGTTACTCAAGGTACCAGGGCTGATGAGGTGCATGCCTCACTAAAATCATCGGCTCTTTGGCCACAAATTTACAAGCTGACCATGACGGTGATCATGCGAACCCGTCTCGGAGGTAATCCACGGGCTGAAGAGTTTTCACAAGCTTTATTAAAACTCGGCAGAGGTACTTTACCAGAGGATAACGGTCAAGTAAGTCTGCCTGAAACGCTTTGCCAAATAGTTTCTGGTCTAAAGAGAATCATTTCTTCTGTGTATGGCGAGCCTTCTTTCCTTCAAAAGAAAGATTCGTAGCTACGTGGAAGAGCTATTTTTGCACCCAAAAATGATCAGACTGCTTCAATAAACCATACCATTATGTCACAAATCACTGGGGATATGGTGGTATACGCGTCAATTACCACTGTTATGAATCAAGACAAAGCCACTAACTACCTAATAGAATTCCTAAACTCCTTGAGTGCGAATGGTCTTTCTGCACACCAAATATTACTTAAACTTGGTGTTCCTTTCATGCTTCTTTGCAATCTCACTCCGCCAAAGCTGTGCAATGGAACCAGACTGAAGATCTTAAGCTTAAAGATGAATGTATTCGAGGCGGATATTTTCACTGGTTGTGGCGCGTATACCACTCATTCCCAACAACTTTTTATTTCAATTTCAGGGCATTCAGTTTCCCGTCAGCTTTTCTTTGCAATGACTGTAAACAAATCGCAAGGACAGACGCTGAAAGCCGCAGGCGTAGGTCTTACGATTCCCTGTTTATCACACGGGCAGCTATATGTCGCTTGCTCTCGAGTCAGTTCTCCTGAAAATTTTTACGTTTTAGCACCCGATGGTAAAACTACCAAAGTAGTTTATAATTATGTTTTGTAGCTGATGTCCATAGTATCAAAACCAAGTACCTAACCGAAAAACAAGTTACCCAGTACCTATTCATTGCACATCTTAAAGAGAAAAAACTTTATACAAACATGATATTAATATTAAACAATATGCATACATCAACTTCACTAACTCACAAGTCACTACACCATGCGTACGAAGTCGCGGGCAACAGCTAGTTTAACATAATAAAATAAAAATACATAAACCTACAT
The DNA here is from genome assembly GCA_027580185.1 of Tuta absoluta. Classification (NCBI taxonomy): domain Eukaryota; kingdom Metazoa; phylum Arthropoda; class Insecta; order Lepidoptera; family Gelechiidae; genus Tuta; species Tuta absoluta. The sequence goes on along the minus strand of JAQAHW010000022.1, from coordinate 7,052,686 downwards.
AAAATAAATACATGCATAGGTACATAAATAAGTAAGATATACCAACGACAAACTAACAGAAATGCTTCATCGCATTGATGATCCTCGATGTTTTAAACGTTGCCTTTGATAAAAATAAATCTTCTTAGTTTCGTGACGTGTACCTCGACGCAACCTATTTTTAACCAGTAACTAAACTATGGCATATTTAAGCTTGTTGAATGCACTATCGATTAACTACTACGGCATGACAAAGTTTGCACTACAACCGAGTCTTTACTTGGTAATTAAATAGAAAAAGGAACCTGAATTAATAAAAGAACACTAAGAACTTGTATTATACACAGTGAAAATGAAAAAATAAAATGAATTTACTTTATTCAATGTAGGATAGTATTATCACTTATTGACGTCATGATCAGTCATAGTAAAAAAAAAGAAACTTGTATAACACAATTTTCTTTTTTTTATAACAGCGAATTGGGTACCTAAGATTATTGCTACAAAATTTTTATATTACGACTTTGTAAATATAGGATGAATTGTTATTAGTGATCGATAGCGAAATCTTTAGAAAATCTTGTGATAAGGAACAACTTTCCCCAAGGACATAGGTCGAAGCATAAAAAAAATTAGATCTCTCTGATCAACTGATTTGAGTAACTAACTAATAAAATAAAATATTTTTGTCTTTTTTTTTACCTATGTTCCGTAAGAAAAGTTGTTCCTTATCACCACCTCGTACTGATTTCAGTATTGGCCACTAGCAAAATTTCAAGCTATATTTGGCTTCTAAAATTTTATCTAATAGCAGCAGATTTGTGATACATAATACTGTAAAGATAAATAAGTTTAAAACCGATTTTGATATCATGAATTACAAAACAACTTCAAGATTGGTATGGATCTTTTGAGATATATGAGCACTTTCCAAATACGTACACATTTGCACAGAAGATATTTTAGAATTCTGAAATACATAGGTACCTACTTACTCACGGTACGGGTCGAAATGAAGACTGATAATAAATGCATTTGGCAACAGCACCGCGGTATAGTTAGGACATTGCAGGCTGAACCACCTGATTGTCCGAAAGAAAGATGGTTCCGTGCTTCGGAGGACACGTTAAGCCGTCGGTCCCGGTTGCTGTCTATGATTACTTAGACGGCGGTTGTCACACAACCATGTAGTAGTACTAGTAGTAGGAGGCGGTTGACAAACTCTGACCCCATGTCTCATCGAATTGTTCGTCGACTCTGTGACCCACACGAAAATCAGAAGAAGACCGCGGTATAGATATGAACGTTTGATTTACGACTGAAATCTAAAAGTAAAATGTGTAGTTTTATTGGCTATCGTCTCGAATGTGGTGGTGCATATGGCTCGTAAAATCGACGCGCCATGGCGTCGCGCCGTCTGCCGTCTTGACTTGTCTACTCCAGTCTCTATGTCAATCGATAAATGCATTTGAATGGCATTCATATCGAGTTACTTATATTTGAGAACTGATTCAAGACTAATGGCGTCTAGCCGTCTGAATTACATGAGACGGACTTTATAACACTGGGAGAAAGAACTTGGTATTTATTTCCTCATGGCTTCTGATATAAGGGAAAACATGATAGGACACCTGAAACGACATGATCACTTAATTAGAACTATTGTTGAGAGAAAAAAGGAAGACCAAGAAGGAGTTATTTAGACCAAATAAACGAAAAAGCTATGGTCATGTCGTACAGGGAAGTCAAGGAGAAGGCAGAAGACAGACAATACTGGCGGAAACTCTACCGAAAAGAACAATTCTCTTAAATATGAGAAGAAGAGACTACTCACAACTTTTCCCAAGTAACAGGAACAAGGTACTGACTATTTAGCTTGGTCTACAGACAGACAGACAAAAACACTTTATTGCTTACATTCTTCTTCTTCTTTTCGTGTGGGATACCAAGTCGTTCAACGACACGATGCTCACATTAATAATTATAACTTATACGCTAGAATAAAACCAAATAAAACAATATAAGCAAAGGCGTCCTTATCGCTTTAAGCGAGGTCTACCTTGGTTTTCCACAAAACTATAGTCAGTAAGTTTAGGCACTTATCTGTTTGTAAAAAAATAAAAGCAGGTGTTTTATTTTTCTAGTTTCTACGTACCTACTACAAAGTTAAAAAATCTAATAAAAAGGACTTACATAAAATTAACGAAACATACAAAAACAGTAGTAGTTGTTGGTTGATGCTGTCAAATACGATCAAAAGAAAAAAAAACAGATTCGTTTTGCGAAACTAATTTATGAACTTATTACGTATAAACAAAGTATTAAAAAACATCTGCTCGAGCCAATATAACGCAGCTAAACGACAAAGGTCGGTGTTTTCGTATTGTCACCTGCATTTTGTATTACACTAATATTTGGTCGTATAACAGGATCGCGAACAGTGGAAGAAGGGGAGGGAGGCCTTTGCCCTTTGCCCAGCAGTGGGATCCTGACACTGACGGATAGATAAGATGAGATAAGATAAGATAAGACAACTGATCCGTCAAATTTTTCAAGATAAGTACCTACACGTAGGTACTATTTCAAGGATAATTTGAAGTGCATTTCGTAGCGGATAAATGACTTACTTTTTACGCAATGAACTTGAAGCCATTCCTAGTTTCGTTTTGCTCTGTTTGTTTAATCTACCCGATTGTTTGTTTGTGTTATACCGAATGTTGGTAAAATAAAACCTTCGCGAAAGATGAAAATTATTGTATCCGTACTCCCGTTACACAAAGAAAAATTTCGCGAATACTTTTCTAAAGCCCCGTGCAGAATTTGAAATATTGCGAGAATGAAACACGACAAAAGGGGAAATAGGAAGAGATTTCTACAGAACTGAAGAGTTATTGAAATCTTTTGTATCGCTTTGACTTTGAAGTCGGCCAATATTGTGTGCATAATATTTCCGTGCAATATCATGTTTTATTTATACCTGTCTCAAAAGTCTAAAATATATTTTACATCTGACCATCTTGGTATCTAGAGTCTTCTAAAAAAACTATTTTTAAGTTGACAAAACACTGGCCTTTTAGTATGCAAGGCCTGGTTCTTATTAAGAGAACTTGCAAAGTTACACCGCAAGTCGAATTCAAACTTGAGATTTTGGTACCAGTACCAGTACTAGCGACCCCTCTATCTACTGAGCTACCGCGGTTCATCTGCCTTCAGCGAAAGTATGTATCTTAATGCAAGTAAAGTATCTTGATGCCTGTAACTAACGAAGACAAACAATGACATTCATAATTAGGTAAGCATTATAAACTATGTCGCAATATCTCGCCATTCTTGTAGCTGTCCCCCATCTATCCAACCATTTATTTTCAGTCCGATACGACTTTAAAAAAATCTTAAGTCGCTTATTTTCTGTACGACTGCGTAATGCGTGCCTGCTTGTTAAAGCACAAATTACTTTTTGTGACATTTTTGACGCTTGCATTTTCGATTCAATGCATGGTATATATCGTTTATTAAATTCAATTTAATAATAAAGTGTCTATAATTAAATAAACATACAAATTACATTTAACAATTAACATTATAAAATGTACCAGTATTGTCAATGTGAAAGTAAATACAGTGTACAAACCCAGATTGAGTCGTTTTTATCTACTGCAAACAAAATAATGTTAGCATAAAAAATGACACAAAATAATAATTATAAATTGGGTTCGGCAAAAATAAACGACTTATATTTTTGAAACATGAAAAGCTAGCCATACTGGGATATTTAGGTTGTGTTCGATTTGAGGTAAAATCTGTGCTTATTTTAAAGGGAAGATAACCTAAAATAATATTTACTTAGGAAATTTGAATATTGCATTCCTTTGACGTCCGGTGCGGTGGCGCAGTGGAAATTTGTGTTGGTAGTCACTTCGTATTTGAGCAGGTATTCGCATTACGGGAAATAAATTCTCTTAACTTACCTTAACTTACCTTTAGGAAAGGATAAAAAGTCCGATAATGTTTAAATCCTCCTCAAAACGGGTCCCGACATAGAGGTAGACCCCGAAAACGTTTGCGTGACGCCCATTTACAGGAGTGGATGACGGTGGCATAAGAATTAGATCGCAAGGGAGGCCTTTGCCCAGCACTGGGATCAATAAATAAATAAAATGTTTAAATGTCAATGTGGTGTCATTTCTGGTGACTTTGGATTTTTTCTATCAAGTACAGTTTGTCAAATTGTGTAACTGATTGTATCTGTTTAACTGTTTAGATCCTCGGCAAGAACATCTTTTTCAGAGTTTTATGGATGTAATTGTCTTAATACAACCGGTTTAAAAATCTTGCCCGCGCGCTATCCCTGCCTACCAGAAAGTTCTAGACAAAGCCCTCCTTGAAACCAAGTATTTCAGTAAATGCGAATTCACGATCTGATACCTCCCGTCACCGTTTCATCTCAGGGCCGCAAGGCATTCAACCCTTTAATGTAGACATACCTCAAATTCCCACGAAGCGTTATGCTTCTACATTTATAGAGCGAACTGCTTAGAGCGGAATTCCTTGCCCAGCGGGGCCCTTTGAAGGCGAGAAGGAAAAGGCCGTATCTAGGTAAGTAGGTATGCTACATCACAGTCTGCAATATCGGTAATTATCGGCAGGTGAGATAGCAGAAAAATGTTTCATTATCATCACTCTATTTCAGGCTTACATTACAAATTGATACAATACAAGTCTATATCTTAAGACTGAAAAATGAAAAATGTAGGTATATAATTTTTTTTACATTTGCATTTTATTGGACGTGCATGGAGGACCAGTCCATACCATAGGAATAGACTGTCCACTTTGTCCGCCACACCCTCAGAAGTCTGTTGGAACTGTCCCTCACCCGAAACCACAGGAATGCAGCTCTTTTGCACAGCAATGTATGAAACCCCTCATTTATAATGCGCACTGCTAAAGAGTGGAACTCACTACCTGCGTCTGTGTTTCCAAACGCATACAACCCTAATCTCTTCAAAGTAAGAGTGAACAGGCTTCTTCTGGGTGAGCTCGCTCCATCTTAGACTCTGTCTCTATCCTATGACCTAGACTAGAGTCAAGAGCAAACCCATCCTTAATACAAAAATAAACCGTCAGTGGTGAAATCAGCAAACATTCCTGAGGCATTGCAGCGCCAGAGCAGCCCAAATTAACCTCTGAAAGCGTAGTACAGGACGCGCAACGCGGACGCAAAAAGAAAGGCCAATTATTTCTAAAATTTATAAACCACCTGTGTCACTTCTGGCACTTCGCCGGCCGCTGCCGCGGCACGCTCGCTTCCTTTGGTCAGCTCTATCATATACAGGGACTAACAAAATGGGTATGACAAGCCGAAAAGAGGTCGAGGTACTCATAAAACTGAACAACTTTCAAAATATATGAAAAAAAAGTTGGAATTTCCATTCCAATCTGCCGCTGGTTAATGTATTACGGCGTCGACGCCTGGTTAGGTCGTGCCTAACAGATCTACATTCTTTTAATCGGGACACGATTTGAAATATTTTAACCAAAATTCAGTAGGTATATTTTGGAGCAAGATATAATGAGTGTCACATAGCTGGTGCAACATATTGGATTAGCAAAGTCGTTTAAATTAAAAATGACTGTTGTTTGATTAATATTTCAGGTGGCCGTTTTAAATATATTCATCGTTTTCTAACTCGTTATTCGTCGATCATCTTCATAGTGGTAGATCTTCCTGGTGTCAGAGTTTTTCAAGCGCCTCTGACATAGTTGTGTATCGACCGCCGTCTAAGTAATCATAGACAGCATCCGGAACCGACGGCTTAACGTGCCCTCCGAAGCACGAAACAATCTTACGGACAATCAGGTGGTTCAGCCTGCAATGTCCGCACCAGACTGGGAACAAATTCACAAAGTGATAAATATCAACTGTATTCACATACAGTTGATATTCGCCACCGGGATTTGAACCTGGAACCTTTGCGCCGCAGGCAGTCGCACTGCCACTGCGCCACATCGGCCGTCCGTTCGTCGTTGAGGACCCGTATAAATCATAGCTATGTAGAGATATACGGGGTGTAAGGGACAGCCCTCTGAATACTGATAGGGTAGATGCAGACCATGAAACTAAACAACTTTCCCCTAGGAACATATTATTATGTCAGGAAACGGCAAAAAATATTCGACCTTGTATGGACAAAATCATGCTCAGCTGACTGCATTTACCTACTATGGGAAGTCCAAAATTTTTTGACGGTTCCTGAAATATTTTCTCATGTGAGTTGTTCAGAATCATGGTCAGAATGCACCCTATCAGTATTCGGAGGGCTGTCCCTTACACCCAGTAGATACATAAGTAGATGTTCCGAATAGGCTCTCTCGCGGAACTTTAGACAAGGATATCCACCCTTCAGGGTTCATTCGAAGCTATCCATCATCATGGTTTAAACGGATTAGGTGTGGTATAGTTTATGGAGGGGAAAAACAGTCTCTTGTTTGCCTTGGTAAAATTAAGTAAAAAGTAAGTAAGTAAAAACACTTTATTGCACTGTATGACAAACACATATAAAAATGTATAGCTAACATGCGCAAAGGCGGCCTTATCGCTGCAAGCGATCTCTTCCAGACAACCTTTGGGTTTTGGTTATGTGAGTTTATTAGACTGTCACTACCTCCAGTTACATATTAAGCAATTTACTAAATTATAAATATTCCTCTGTACCAACAAAACACGCCATTAAAATAAGTTGGTATTTACTAACTTATTATTATCTACATACATACATACACAAATCACGCCTATAATCCCTTGCGGGGTAGGCAGAGCGTAAATAGCCGCAATAAACGGCCATTTACACCACGTCTGACAAATGTTTGAGGGTTATTCGGAATATTGTGTATCGCTATAGTGACAGGTTGTCAGCCCATCGCCTAAAATTGCAATACACACCCTCGAGTCCCTTCTTCGCCTCTTACGACTCCCACGGGAAAGATATGGGGTGATGCTATTCTAATCCGGCATCACACGGCAATATTATTATCTAGACCTATGAATACTGAATAGTATAAGGTAAAATTTCACCTTATATTATCGACCGATACTGAAAACAAGACGAACATGTGATTATGAACAACTTTCCCCATGGAAATCCATAAATATACCTCAACAAAAATTCATAGTAACATAGCTGATCGGCAAGCTGTACGGGAGATCCAAATTATTTTTTCGGTTTTTGAACTACTTTTCTCGGGGAAAGTTGTTTCTTATCACCAGCCCGTCTTGAGTTTTTGCTATCGGTCACTAGTAAAAAATTCACCCTACATATTAATTATCGCGATTGACCCGGTTAAATAATTAAAATTTTACCTTGAATCACTTATATCGTTCACACAGATATTTCTTTTATTTTGATACTAATGAAAATAAAAATAATATGTTAAATTATGGTCATGAGTCTAATCTTACAATTGGTACTTACTTAACTATGTACTTAGTTATACAGAATGTAATAATATTAGCTGCAAATATTTTAGAAGAGAACCAGCCCATAAAACTGAACAACTTTTACCAAGAAAAACAATTCAAATAAAAAAATATATATAAATATTGACTCAGCCGACTAGAACATTTTTATGGAAGATCATTTTTTTTTTAATTTTCATGGGCTGGTTCATCTTTTGAAATATATGCAGTTTTTATTAATTCCTCTTTCTTTCCTTTCGTGTGGGACACGAGTCGTCCAACGACCCGAAGAACCCTGGTGTCATAATCATACATAATCATCATTTATTTGTCAGAGTTTTACTCCTTATTTAGTGCCGTGTGATGCCGGCTTAGAATAGCATCACCCCATTTCTTTCCCGTGGGAGTCGTAAGAAGCGACTCAGGGACTCGAGGGTGTGTATTGCAATTTTAGGTGATCGGCTGACAACCTGTCACTATAGTGATACACAATTTTCCGAATGACCCTCAAACATTTGTCAGACGTGGTGTAAATGGCCGTTTTTGCGGCTGTTTACGCTCTGCCTACCCCGCAAGGGATTATAGGCGTGATAAGTGTTTGTGTATGTTACTCCTTACTATATATTAGGCTTTTGCGCAGCAGTAGGACACGGTAGACTAATATAATAAATAATATATAAATATTTATTTATTTTATCCAAAAAAGACACGGTAGGTAGACTTATATAACAAAAATATATATATTTTAAACAAAGAAAAGTGCTGCAAACATATTGAAAATGCTGTTTCGTAGTGCAGATCTTTCCTTATATTTCACGAACATGAATCTTTGATCATGATAAGACAACGGAAAGAGAATTTGTCCGGATTTTGTACTGCAGAATTCTAATTTAGTTTAGAACGGTGCACAAAAAGATCTGAGTTTAGATTGTAGAGTATACGTTGCGCTGGTCCTTTGTCTAGTTTAGCTTAACTTACTCGAAATTATTTTAAACTCTTCTTGTTTTACTAAAACTTTTCTTGTTTAGGAACTCCTAGCTGTCTAGATAAAAAAGGTATACATAGTATATTTGTAATGTACGTAGCTCGGTTTTATTTAAAGAAAGGGTACAGTCAATGCAGGAAACTCGAGAATGAATTTTATTGTAATTTCAATTGCTTTCTAGCAATCTTTCATAAATCGTGAAATGTTCCTAATTTTTTAACTGCTTGAAGCTAACAATCACAACTCGTTAAATTCGTTTAAAATATAGGGTGAAATTTTACTAGTGACCGATAGCCAAAACTCAAGATGGGTCGAAATTTTGTATTGTAGGTCCTTTTCATATTTTGACATAATTATGTTCCTTGGGGAAAGTTGTTCTTTAAGACCAGCCTGTCTTGAGTTTTTGCTATCGGTCACTAGTAAAATTTCGACTTACATATTCAATGAATTTAACGAGTTGTGATTGTAAACTTCAAGCCGTTAAAAAATTTGGAACATTTCACGATTTATGAAAGATTGCTAGAAAGACAATTTTAATTACGTTTAAAATTCATGCAGTGAAAAGTAGCTAACTCTGGTAGAGAAAAAGAATCAAAACGACGATGCTTAAAATGATTGCTGTGTACCTAACACAGCTAGAGAAAAAATATTTGGACATATTGCTTTACTTACGGCGTGATGTTGTATTGGGCTATTGTAAACATTACAATAAATTTCCCCAGTGTACCTACACACGAAATAAATTTCTCCTTATTTGATAATATTCATTGATTCGGAAAGATCAACGACCTACCCGACACGATTATAACGATCCCTTGACTCATGCTACTTGGCAATGTTCCAAGTCCCGTACTCCGCAGTGACATTAGAGATAAGCCCGGTTTGCCACAGTTCCGATTCGTCGCATAATAAGAAGAGGCCTGATTCGTCTCAGAGATATAATTGTAGAAGGGGAAACTCTTTCAAAGACGATGTGGTGGAAGAGTAAGATAGAACGGGATAGAAAGATTCATTCAAGGTGTCAAAGTGTAAGAGGACGTACTTAGTTAATATATGTGAATAATAAAATTATTATTATTGTAAAGATTTATCTGGTTTCTTCTTGCTACTCGCCGCTCCTTCCATATTATAAAAAAAACAGTGTTGGTTAGTCAAAATAGCATTCAGATTTGGGTCGTCGCGACCCGGCTGCGTCGACCCAGCAAACCACCGCTTTTTTTCGTTTCGTATGGAACATTTTCAGCTGTGCAGCGCGACCGGGTAGCGCGACCCGGATGGCGCTGCCGAGCCGCTCCGGAAGCAGTATGATCGGGCCGCATCCTCATTACGGCTATCAAAAATGAGCTATGTTAGAAGAAAATTGACAGTTTTTAGTAGATTTACCTGTTAAAAATACGTACCGCCGTACCGGCACAATACACCAAGGAGCAATTATTTAACTTGAGCACCTTCTCCCTAAAACTACCAACATTAGCAGGGATGTCAACAAATTAATTTTGCGTACCCGAATATAAGCGACGTCACACTTTGGTACAATAATCTTAAGTAACAGTTATAAAACAATGACTTACATTATTATTTAATGAGTATTTATGGCACAAAATTCTATGTAGTAGTCGTGTACGTACATATAGGTCGGTAGGGCGTGTTCTGTGCACGGGTGTGCGCGCAAACCGGGCGTTAGTGTGAAGTTAAACTACTGCTCCTTGGTATATTGTGCCAACGCTTTACGATTCTCGATCTGAATGTATTAAGATAACATATTAAAAAAAATGCCAATTGATTACCTCTTTCTCTTCTGCATCTATTAGTTCTTGTTTTCGTTTGTTTAAGTTATCTATCAGGCATAGTTAAATGTAATCCTGAAACCCAGGCTCACTGACTACTTACCATACGAACTCCTGCAGTGACAAACCGGAAGAACAAAATGAATTTAGAAATTATTATTACTTTTTAGTGTGACGAACCGTGATCAATAAAATGGATAAAAAAATCGTGACGAACCGCAACGGTGGCAAACCGTGATTGAGTCTGAGTTGTAATATTTTAACACACATCACTACACCTATGAACATCAGCTAGCGTTTATTTACGATCAGTTACATTGAAATAATATTATCGTAATAAAGTGTGTAAGCGGGATTGAAAAATATTATTTTATACACATCACTAGATACACCTATTAACTTCAGCTAGCGTCTAAGATTGTTTACGACCAGTTACACATAAATAATACATACATACATACACACGTTACGCCTTTATCCTTTGCGGGGTAGGCAGAGGGTTAACGTCCGACAAATATTTGAGGGCCGTTTCAGAAAAGTCGTGTATCACTATAGATACAGATTGCCAGTCTGTCGCGTAAAATTGTAATTAACATGTAACCCTTAAGTCTCTTGGTCGTCTCTTACGATACCAACGGTAAAGAAGGGGGTAATGCTATTCTAAGCCTGCATCATACGGCATTAAAGAACGGCACGGCAGGATAGAAAGAGTAACACTTTTCACACACCTTTAAAAATCAGCCTAGCGTAAGATTATTTATGCTACACTTGGGGCCTGTTTCACAAAGCTACAAGTCTCAATTACTCGTCAAAATAAATAGTTACACTGATCAAAAGCGGCAACATTAGTAGTTACAAGTATTTCTCAAAGCAACTTTTTCACATTTGTAGTTTTATTGGCTACAAGTACAATTCTACAAGCCATAGTCATTTCTATTTGAACTTCGCATAATCGAACAAGCGTTTCAAAAACAAAACTCAATCTTTTTAACTTTTTATCTGTTAGACTTTCTACAAGTCAACCTAACTCGGGAGCTGGGTAAAATTGTAAAATACATTGGATATAATATATAATACTCATCATATTAAAATAAAGTTTATCTGCTGCTCATTAATGAATTCTTGAGTGCTAGCTAAGAAGAATCAACACAGAATTGCGTACCTATTAAAAATATGTACTTGCAGATTTGTAAAAAAATTGGACGTGTACTTGTAGAATAGTGGCTAGTAGCTCTATGTAACGGGCGTAGGCTCCTTGTAATGAGGTGTAGTATTGTTGATTAGTAGTTTTATGTATAGAACGTGCCCTATAGCTTTTTCAAATATAAAGAGGAACGTGAGTTATTTTTCACGTTTTTAAATTAGCAGGAAGGAATAATACATTCAAATAAATTTTTAGGAAGTAATAATACATACAAATCACCTTTTCCTTTCGGGGATAAAAGATGTAAATGCCAAAAGTTATGTATAAACGGAATATTATAGCAAAAAAAGGCAAGACTTGGCTGAATAGATTTATTGCGTTTGCTTTTAAAGATAAACAGATGGTATAACGTGCGAATTAGCTTTGGATTTTTCGTCATATTAATTTGAAGTTGATTAAACTGATGTTATGTATTTTATTGTCGTAGGTGTAGTATAAAGCACTATCTATCATTTGGAAGAAAGTACGATTACTAACTCGTGTGTATTGAGGCCCCCAAGCTGCGCTTTGAGCCTCAAAAGACAACCTCGTTAGTAATCAATCAGCCTCGTATTCTTCGCGCGTGAAGAACGTACTAATAAGATGCTAGCTTAGAAAAGCATCACCCCATTTTAATTCCTCCAGGACCCCTAGTACCCCTGTTGTTAGAAACCTAGTTCAACTATCGCCTAGTAGCTTGCATCGTACATTGTGACTTAGAAACTTAGTTTTATCTATGCCAAGGGGTTGTTCGACCACGGTATACCATACAATAAGAAATTGTAGCCTATCTTGTAGGTTCTCAGGGATTATTCGGCGAATTTGGGTTCTTGACGGAAACAAACGTGTGTCGCAGAATTACTTATATTTTGGGAATGCAAATAAATGTGGTTTACAAACAGATGGTTCACAGTTAGCTTTTAAGTTACGATGTTACAGATATTTTATGATTAGTTTTCTAGAGTTCGAAATCATTCCATCGATCCGGTCGGCGGATCGAACGAACAGGGCGAGAAGGCCTCTGATTTGTCGGTGGTCGTGGGCGAGTCAGCGTCGTGTTCTCATTGGCTGTTATTCTACCAGGGGTGCCGATTCCCATATCGGGTTGCATGTACATGTGCATGCTAATTCTACTACGTGCTACAAAATTGAATTGAATTGACCTCGGTACATGGATGTCGGATACCTCTGTAGTCAGAGCATCAATCTATTTTCTGATTCTATTTAAGCTACTAGCTAACAAAGTAAAATCACTAAGTGTTTCAATTCCACTTTAATGCACTTATTGCTATGAATAGTTCGTTACTTACTAAGGTTCGAATTGTCAGTGAACGACACGATGCAGCGGGCGGCAGACATGCCAATTTGTGAACTTGACATGTAATATTACATACACACACATACACATATCACGCCTATAATCCCTTGCGGGGTAAGCAGAGCGCAAACAGCCGCGAAAAACCGACATTTACGCCACGTCTGACAAATATTTGAGGGTCATTCGGAAAATTGTGTATCGCTATAATGACAGGTTGTCAGCCCATCGCCTAAAATTGCAATACACACCCTCGAGTCCCTTAGTCGCCTCTTACGACTCCCACGGGAAAGATATGGGGTGATGCTATTCTAAGCTGGCATCACACGGCAAACAGCCGCGAAAAACCGACATTTACGCCACGTCTGACAAATATTTGAGGGTCATTCGGAAAATTGTGTATCGCCATAGTGACAGGTTGTCAGCACATCGCCTAAAATTGCAATACACACCCTCGAGTCCCTTAGCCGCCTCTTACGACTCCCAAGGGAAAGTAATGGGGTGATGTTATTCTAAGCCGGCATCACACGGCAAATATTTGTTACCAATAAATAATTGTATTGTATTGTCGTCGTAAAAGATGTCAACGAGACGACGCACGCATCTGATGGCAGAACCAGAACGCAGAGTCCATATTAGGTCGAGATTAATTATAATAAATATAATATTTTCTTGAGTTTGCACAACTATTCTCATCACAATATATCCCTTGCGGGGTAGGCAGAGCGTAAACAGCCGCAAAAACGAACATTCACGCCACGTCCGACAAACATTTGAGGGTCATTCGGAAAATTGTGTATCGCCATAGTGACAGGTTGTCAGCACATCCCCAAAATTGCAATACACACCCTCGAGTCCCTTGGTCGCCTTTTACGACTCCCACGGGCAAAAAATGGGGTGATGCTATTCTAAGCCGGCATCACACGGCAAACACACTAGAACCGTGAACTAAGAAAAATGCATTTTGATAACAATAAAATTTGAGTTATAAAACTTGGCGCTGAATCAATTTACTTATTGGAACAGCAAGACAATTTTCGAAACTGAATGCCAAATTTTAAAAACACTTCCCGTGTTTGGTTAAGTTAAAATTGTATATTTTAACGTGTGGCATGCACCTATCTAAGTTACTTTTGTAACTGATTCCATCAACATACACTTGCAAAATTCGCGGGCATTGGATGAGCCGCGGTAGCGCACGTGGAAGAGGCTTCGTTACTAGTGATAGCGAAAGTCACAAAATCAAGTCGTGCCCCCGGAAAATATTGCCAGTTTTCTAAAATTCCTAAACCTATAAATTAAGACACAAAAATGAAACAGATTGTTTTAAATATATGGGCTCTGCTTTGTAAAAGGCGGGGCGCGCTTATTTACTTGTTTTTTTCTTATAAATATGTCATTCTTTATTACCATAATGCGACGTTGCCCATGACACAAAAATAATACGCATTACACCAAAAAGCGTTAGAAGTAATCAATCTATATTAAATAGTACTTCCGGTATATCCTCTCTCTTGTTCCTCCTTGGCGGTAACACTCGACATCCATTAGTGATCCTGCCCTAAAGGTCAGTACTGTAGCGTAGTAAGTATAGGCACAAATTAAGTACTGGCGGGCGCGCCGGTATATCGGTGGATCTTTCTATAAATATATATTTTTAGCGCTCAAAAAGATATGTTAAATTACTTTAATAGTTCACCTCTTACAATATTTGTGACCAATATTTTTATATTCTGTATATTAAAACTAGAAACAATAACCTGTGTCAGGGTTCGTTAAAAAGTAAGTATTAAGACGCCTCCCGATGCTAAGTGTCAAAGTTCATAACACGATAAATACGTAGGTACCTATATATTATAGAAAATCCGCGAGGCGAGATTAAAGTTACGATACTGAAGCCTATTGACAGACTGTAGTTTCAATAATGAACACCTGTTTCCTACCCTACTGTAATAAGATAGTAAGTACTAAAAGTAGGTAGCCATTTTGAGAATTTTTGCTATCTGTAACTACAATGAACCATGTTTTACAAATAAAAAATTCAGCAAAAAATAATAAGTTACGCTTCTATCGAGTTATTGATTTCTAAGTTTTTAAGTGGCTGCACCTAGCCTAAGGAGGCGTCTTAACCTTGAGTTTTAACCTCTGTAAGTAAAGTCATCCCACCAAGCGATATTTGAGAGCTGTCAGATTCGTGCTAATTCTATAAGGCATTTTCCTTTGTTGAAATCTCTAAGAATGGCATCTGTCAAATAGTCCTTATTACACTGGCCCTATTGTAGCTGCTGTATCTTTTCTAGCTATCTCAGATTTACGAGTAAGTTTGCTCCCTTACTTCCGTCCTGTTTAGTTCGGATAAGTTTGAATTGTTATCCATCATCGTACATGTATTGACGTCCTTTTTAGGTATACTTATTGTTAAGGTACCCAACTACTTGCTTTATGGTGAGTGGAAATATTTCAGTATAGTACCCACTACTGCTACCAATCCTGTAAAAACATAGCTTAATTCCAAAATCAACGTGAAATAGCTTAAAAGGAGCATAAACAATATTATATTTACAATAGCCTTCAGTTCAATAAAAACATAAGTAAACCTGCGGAACTAACAGCTAACCCATACATTACGAGCTTGAATCAGTAACGGGATTTTTGACAGGCGACTGATTCAGCTTTACCTGCAGTTGACAAGATATTAGGGCCGCCGCAGACCAAACCGCCGTTTTTGCGAGCGGCGGCTCGAGCACTTTTCATAGAAATCCGAAAATCACCCTTACGTAATTGATGTATGGGTGATATTGGCCGGTGACAGTTAAAGTGCTCTGGCAGGTATGTGCGCCATTGTTCGCGCGGATGCTCGCGCTGCATCTTGAGTGCGCTTGTGTCCGTCTGGCGATGACAGCTCGCAAGCAATCATTTTTCGGTGTTGCCATCAAGTAGAAATAAAAAGATACTGTTTCTTTTTAAATAAAATATATTAATTACTAAAATGAGCTCACCTAAGATCAATCTCATTAAAATCAAAATTTTCAGGACTTTGATTTCAATTGTTTTAATTTTTCTAGCGGGGAAGACCATTTTACATTAGTGTTTACTAAACTATTTAAATTAGTGTGTTCAATATGACTCAGCTGAAATTGGAATGTTTGTCATGATTAAAATAGTTGTGGTGAGTAGGTATTCGTATTTGGTATTATTTCCTGTCACTGGATGCATCCCAACAACCACCGAATTCAATTTTAATATGATGTAGTTGGCAACACTGTCTAGCGCAACAGCGGACGCGCGCGCTGTTCTGCCGTCGGCTCGCGGATGCTCGCAGCAGCTCGGGCTGTCGCGCATGTCCGCTTCTGCCGCAGAGGACAAATATCATGAGCCATCGCGAGCAATTGTCGCGCGGCAGCTGTTAGGTCTGCGGCGAACCTTAGCCCAATATGGCTAGACACGCTTCAAAAATAGTTTAATTTTTAATAAATTTTTTATTAAATTTTTTACTTTACCCAATTTAATATTTTGTGTCATTTTAAGTACATGCTTACATACTTGCGTAAGCAGTGGATAAAAACTGTCCGAAACTGCGTGTTTACACTGTGTAAACTTTCACAAAGACAATACTGGTATATTTTGAGTAGCTCCGCTTACAATAAATTCTGGAATTCCGTTTCTTGTATGTACATAAAAAAATTTGAGGAAATGTTGATAAGTATAAGTATTTTTTATGTTTTGCTGACTGCATGTTTATCATACCACTCCTTTTTCTCCAGCACTTTACATCTGCTGGTCCCGAGTTCGTAAGGTGAGATTCAGCAGGATTTTGAGTAGCTCTACTTACACTGCATTCTGGCATTCCGTTATTTGTATGTACATAACAATTTTTAAGCAAATGTTTATAAGTGTTCGTTTTTTTTCATCTTTTTCCGACTTTATATTTATCATACCACTCCTTCTTCTCCGGCATTTTTCATTTGGTGGTCCCGAGCTCGTAAGGTGAGATTTAGCAACACTTTGAGCAGATAAATTCTGACAATGCGCTCGTAGGGCGGAATTTGGCAAAACTTTTAAGCAGATCGGCTCCTAATAATTTCTCACAATCCGTTACTTTGTACATAACAATTTTAAGGAAATATTGATAAAGGTATACGTTTTTTTATCTTTTTCCGGCTTCATGTTTATCAAACCACTCCTTTATATAGGGAAACTTACTTCCGCTGGGTTCGAACTGAAAAGATGGTATTTGGCAGGACTTTGAGTAGTTCGGCTCATAATAATTTCTGCCATTTTGTCAGTAGGTACACGTTTGTATTAATATTTTTCTGACTTTACATCTGCTAGACCCGAGCTCATAAGGTGGCATTCAGCAGGATTTTGAGTACCTTTACTTACAATACATTCTGGCAATCCGTTACTTGAATGTACATAACAATTTTAAAGGAAATATTGATAAAGGCATACGTTTTTTTATCTCTTTCCGACTTCATGATTATCATACCACAAATAAGTCTCTGGAACCCAAGGTAACGCTTAGTATCTGCTGGGTCCGAGCTCGTAATCTGATATTTGGCAGGACTTTGAGCAGATCGGCTCACAATAATTTCTGACAATCCGTTACTTGTATGTACATAACAATTTGGAAGGAAATATTGATAAAGGCATACATTTTTTTATCTTCTTCCGACTTCATGATTATCATACCACAACTAAGTCTCTGGAACCCAAGGTAACGCTTAGCACCTGCTGGGTCCGAGATGGTAAGGTGGTATTTGGCAGCCGGCGTACACACCTCTCCTCTCCTTTTCCCCTTCTATCTTAATCGTAACATTTCCCGTGGGAATCACATCGGCACATTGGAGGTCGTACAGGCAGGTGTGTACTTTACACGTACCTTCTATGTGCTCTGTAAGATATGACAATTTATATTTACTTTTGAGGTTTATCGTGTGGTGCCGGCTTTGGAAAGCATCACCAAAATACAACCCGTCGATGTCATTAAAAGCGATGAAGGGATAATCATCCATGGAATGGGCAGCAGCAATATCTTGCACTGCGCTCGCTAATCTGCTGGCCAAGCGTGGTGAAAATGGTAATACCCCGCAATAGGGGAGGCCCATGTCCAGCAGTGGACTGTTATGGCTGTTGATGTTAATGTTCATTGATCCCTCATATAAACTGAACTAAATTGACTTGTCACGTCATGATTTGCGTCAGTTTGTATGAGGGGGCAATGGACTTTTTCCCGAGTTTAAAACGCACCAACCCATACGCGAATAATTTAGGGTGAACTTGTACTAGTGACCAATATCAAAAACTCGACACGGGCTATAAGTAACAACTTTCGATAGGTCGAAATATGAAAAAATTAATTGTTCCTCCATACGAAATTGCCGCTGATTTGGGCTACTATAAAACCTCAAAATATTTTTGACATATTTCGACCTATGTTCCTTGGGGAAAGTTGTGCCTAATCACTAGCCCGTCTTGAGTTTTCGCTATAGGCTACTAATAAATTTTTACACTATATATTTTGTGAAATTATAATTACACATAAAATCAAAAAGCCTATAAATTATACAAAATTGAAAATAGTTTAGTTTCATTCAAAATCCAATGAAAATGTAATAATATTAGTTCGATTAATAACTCACTAACTAACAATAACTCACGTCGTGTGATGCCGGCTTAGAATAACATCACCCCATTTCTTACCCATGGGTATCGTAAGAGCCGACTAAGGGCCTCGAGGGATGTGTATTGAAATTTTAGGCGATGGGCTGACAACCTGTCACTATAGTGATACACAGTTATCTGATTGACCCTCAAGCTTTTGTCAGACGTGGTGTTAATATCCGTTTTACGGCCGTTAACGCTCTGCCTACCTCGTAAGGGATATAGGCGTGATTTATGTATGTATGTAATAACTCACTCCTCCATTTTCCTCTGCGTTTCCATGTTATCTTAGATTCACAGACAAGATATAAAACTATCATAAATAGTACATAACGTACGAATTCCATTTTTTTTTGCAGTTTGGTCCTCTATCTACATAACTTTATTTATTTTTAGACTATTTAACGTTGTTTTGAACTAAGAATGCAGTGATACGTATTTGTCGATTGACTAGGTATGACTATCTCAAATGGAAACGTAATCAATTTCATACACGTACAATAGGTAATTCAGTGAGTTCAGAGTACGTAAGTTTAATTATTGTATGTAGGTTTTTAAACGCCGTGTCAAGCCGGTTAAAAATAGCATCACCCCATTTCCTTCCCGTGGGAGTCGCAAGAGGCGACTAAGAGACTCGAGGATTTGTATTGCAATTTTAGGCGATGGGCTGACAACCTATCACTATGGCGATACACAATTTTCCGAAAGGTCCTCAAATATTTGTTAGACGTGGCGTAAATGACCGTTTTGCGGCCGTTTACGCTCTACCTACCCCGCAAGGGATTATATGCGTGATATGTGTATGTAGGTTTTTAAAGGTTTATCAGCAGCAATTCAAGTTACCATTCTATGTTTCAACCGATTCCAGTTATTTATCTGGTCTATCTAGCTTTGACCCTTTAAAGATAATTTTTTGTATATTTGTCACAGCCAACTGGTCAAGTTTAGTTACACAGATAGTTTTGTAGTAAAATTTTGGGATATACCAAACATAAAATGTAACAACTAACTAAACCGCTCTATGATTGAACTAGTATGTTTTTAAAACGACGCCGCGGCGCTAGTGTCGTTTTATTTACAAAATTATTTTGACGTAAATGTTATAACTAAAGTCATCAACATCATCATCATGCCTACACCAAGGGTTCTGTAGCATGCACATCAAGCCCTTTCATATTGATACCGCATTTGAATCACTAGCCTCAATTTTAAAATTTTGTTCTTTTTCGGTCACCTTAAAAACTGTATTTTATATTATCTAGTTATTATTATCTAAAGGCCAAAACGTCATCTAAACATGCATGTGCCAGTCTCAAATTCCACCTTCACTTGTGGAACGTGCGGAAAACTATGCCGCTCCCGTATCGGGTTATACAGCCATGAAAAGTCTTGCCTCAGACACTGATTAAATCGTCTGTCACAGACGTGTGAGGCCAATGATGATTATTATCTAGTTACTTATCAAACTTTTTAATACATACAATTGCAACAAAAGTTTTGTATTGTTCAAAACAGAATCGTTTAAGTTTCCTTTATTATGCGTTTTATGTAATGTTTGTCGTGTGGTCTGCCGCGACACAGGTTCGTCCAAGTGCGAAGTCTATAAGTAATAAGTTTTTATGTAATTGTTCTTTGGGAAATAAACAAATTTTATTATATTTTTTCCATCATTTGTATTTATTTAATAGTTATGTCCCTTTGAATTTTGAGGGTCAAAAACACGCTTTTTGCCAGCATACACGTCCGTATCTTTTTTTTACGTTCAGTTAGGAGTTTGATATTAGTACAACTACAGGCGTTCTTAGACATGAGTATATGTGTTTGAATTTAAAGTCTTTATCTTGACGCATTCTTGATATAAAAGGTGACAGACGAGCAGTCGGACGGACATACAGTCAACAAAGTGATCCTATGAGAGATCCGTTTTTGCTTTTTGGGACTTGGAATCCTTAAAACTGTAAGTAGGTCATACCATCAATATGACATTACATACATATATCATGCCTATATTCCTTGTGGGGTAGACAGAGCGTAAATGGCCGTAAAAAACGAATATTTTCGCCACGTCTGGCAAACGTTTGAGGCTCATTCAGGAAATGGTGTATCGCCATTGTGACAGGACAATTAGCCCATCGCCTTAAAATTATCACTCAGATAGATACTATGATACATATCTGAACTGTCTTATTGTAATTGGGTAGTAGAACACTCAGATACTGTGATGTTTTCTATTTATATTGATTGAATTACTTTTGTCATTGTACCGAAATGTATAACCCACCTGTACCTACCTATGCTTTTGTTCTGTTTTGTGTGGCTAATAAATGGTTTTAATCGTTTTAAAATTACAATACACATGTAAGTCTCGAGTCCCTTAATAATCAGACTGATCGAAACGAAATTTCTAGATTTCGTTCTTGATTCAAACATTTATCTTGTAAAATGCTCGTTTAAATAACATGCTTTTGTAAAGGTACCTACGCTACGAATACAATGTAGGTGTAAAGTTGAATACAAAACACATGAATGAATGTAGAGCTATTCACTTCGCCCGTTTGTTGTTGACAGCTGTCGCCACTGGCAACGTGTATTCCGAAAGAAATAATAACATTTTACCGTGCATGACATGTGTTGGCAGGTGTATTTTTAAAGTAGTAGAACACCTTTAAGCACATAAAGTCGCTACTTTCCCGAAATGTCTACTTACCAAAATGACTTTCCCAAAACGTCTACATTTGCGGAACGGTAAAACAGGATGTATTCAGTGTAAAACGTCAACAAACTGTCTTAACATGGATCAAAGAATTACTTACATCAGAACTAAAAATTACATAATTTGAAGCACAGATGTTTCGCATATGCCAGACTTATGACATCACAAGTAAATATAAAAGACAGATTTATGACTCGTTTCATTTATGTCAAACCTATAAGTAAACTTTTTCGTGTAGAAGAAAATGGTTTACCCACTCTTCGCTGTTTTGTGCATGGGAAATTTTTATTTTTTTATTTTATTTTATTAATGATGGGTTTGCTCTTGACTCTAGTCTAGGTCATAGTACAGAGACAGAGTCTTAGACTGGGACTTAGAGCGAGCTCACCCAGAAGAAGCCTGTTCACTCGACTTACTCTGAAGAGATCAGGGAGATGTTTTCTGAATCAAAAATTCGTCTCCTGATTTGTCGTAATTATGATGTATTTACATTGACATTAACAGCCACAGCAGTCCACTGCTGGACATGGGTCTGCTAATGCCAAACTCATCACGCTTGGCAAGCGGATTGGCGAGCGCAGTGCAAGACATTGCTATTACAGGGAACGCTGCTGCCCATTCTTTTGATGAATTCAGACCTCAGTCGCTTATTACGACACCCACGGGTTGTATTGGAGTGATGCTACGCTAAAGCCGACATCACACGGCAATGATGTATTTATACGGTCTATATGTTTTGATGTAGGTACATAAGTACATGAAAGATAATAATGAAGATATTTTTTTTATCCCGCCCGAGCCGGTTTTCTATTAGGACAATACAAAATTGTGATAAAAAAAAGAAAATTGTGTTCTACAAATTTCTTTTTTTTTACCAATGACGGATCATGACGTTAATAAGTGACAATACTATCCTACATACATACATACATATTATATCACGCCTATAATCCCTTGCGGGGTAGGCAGAGCGAAAACGGCCGCAAAACGGTAATTTACGCCACGTCTGACAAATATTTGAGGGTCATTCGGAAAATTGTGAATCGCTATAGTGACAGGTTGTCAGCCCATCGCCTAAAATTGCAATACACACCCTCGAGTCCCTTAGTTGCCTCTTACAACTCCCACGGGAAAGAAATGGGGTGATGCTATTCTAAGCCGGCATCACACGGCCTCAATACTATCCTACGTATAAAAAAGTAATTTCATTTTCACTATTATACGTAAGTAGGTATTCAAGGTCCTTAAACATGAACAGTAATTAATAACTTTTCTTGCAAATATTTTTACTTAGCTCATTTTTATCATGTTAAAGAGCGAACAATGTTCATTGTAATGTAAAAGTAAAGGTATTTCTTTTGCCTATTTTTGTATTTCTTATTAACTCAACAAGGTTCGTTCGTCTGTCTAACATAATTAACGGTAATGAGGGTAAACGGCGGTTCACTCACTTGTCGTCCGTTGTTCCGTTTTTTAACGCAACGTAACGCATGCGACTGTCAGACAAAAGGAAATAGCGAAATCCAATCTTATTCCCATATACCTAGATATGGCTACGGTGGTGGGCTTACGGTGCGTTACGGTGTGTAACGGAGGCGTGTGTCAAGTATTTGTATAGGAATAAGATTGGAATACGCAATTTATTTTCGTGTGACAGTCGCATGCGTTATGTTGCGTTAAAAAACGGAACGACGGACGACAAGTGAGAGAACCGCCTTATTATTTTATTACGGAACGATCTCTTGTAACGTACATTTAACAAGACCGTAATTATAATTACATAACATACATTTATAGCCACAACCACAGAAGACGGCCGATGTGGCGCAGTGGTAGTGTGACTGTCGAATCCCGTTGGGATTATCACTTTGTGAAGTCTGGTGAGGACAATGGAGGCTGACCCACCTGATTGTCCTTAAGAAAAATGGTTCCCTGCTTCGGAGGGCACGTTAAGTCGTCGGTCCCGGTTGATTTTTTACTCTTCGATTTTAGCCCCGGGGATATGTAACCTTCACTTGACTGAATGATGGGGAGCAAGAGCTTAAGGAAACCCGGAAAAGTTTTTTTGTGTGTTGTTGTTCAAACAACTTGTTCTAGGAAGAACGGATCGGACTGAAACTAGGGTCGTGTCTAGGGTCGTAAGTCGAACAAGTAGGTAGGTAAGTTTGTTAGGCCTAATATTTCAACTAAGGAAGTCCAGAGAACACTTATCCAAATTATCTCTGGGCTGAAAAACCCTGGAGTGAATGATAGCTAGGCAGAAGAAACCAGGTCAGAACGATTGCCTCCAAACAATTTAGCGGCCAAAAGAGGCACTGAGGTGGTAGGGGAAGACTATAAGCTTCGTAGGTTAAAAATAATAACATACATACATACATATATCACGCCTTTATCCCTTGCGGGGTAGGCAGAGCGCAAACGGCCGCAAAAAAACAGACACTCACGCCACTTCCGACAAACGTTTGAGGGTCATTCGGAAAATTGAGTATCGCCATAGTGACAGGTTGTCAGCCCATCGCCTAAAATCGCTATACACACCCTCGAGTCCCTTCGTCGCCTCTTACGACTCCCGCGGGAATGAAATGGGGTGATGCTATTCTAAGCCGACATCACACAGCAAAAAATAATAACAATAAACACATTTTCAAACTAGCATTCATTCGGACCAGTTTTTTTTCTAGTGATATTAATTTCTAAGAATAGATCTTATTATGAAACTGAATGTGGTATAACGATTATGTGTGTGTGTCGTGCCTTATCATTACTGCCCTCTTACTGGGTGTCACATTTGAACTGACATGTACTTTTAACACTTGTATGTACTACTACCTATGATGTTATGCAATTAATACTATATGAATATGAATATTGTGACTTGCAATGAATAAATTATTCTTGAATCTTGATTTTTCAAACCAGGGTCCAAATGCTGGTATATGCTCTGACTCTAAAGCGATTGTATTGTTGCAGCCCGTGGTCAAGGAGGGGTACTTGATGAAGCAGACGCGCAGCTTCCAGCGATGGCAGCGTCGCTACTTCCGGCTGCGCGGGCGCACCCTCTACTACGCCAAAGAGAAAGACGTGAGTACTTACATAGGAAATTGGCGGTAGAGTGAGGGAGAGAGGAGACCCCCGCTCCGGATATTACCTGGTCCAACGCCTTTTAGTGGCCATTCAACGCGGAAATACCGCCAGCCTGATAGAGCTCCAGCCTTTTGACCAGGAATGATTCTAGACAGTATTTTTGAAGACTAATCACTACATAGTATAAAATAAAGTCGTTTCCCGTTTGGTGTCTCCTTATATCTTTAGAATTACCCAACGGATTTTGATGCGGTTTTTTTTATTAGATAGAGTAAATTGAGAGGAAGGTTTATAAGAAAAAATTATTCCGGGAAATTGTCACATTCCCATGGGAAAACGGGTATCCCAACTGGTAGTAAACTTTTGACCCCCTTTTGACACCTTTAAAGACTAAAATTTCAAAAATGCTGAAACACGTATTTAATTATTTTAAGTTATGAGTCTAATCAGAAATTTTGAAACAGATCACATTTAAGATAAAAAACTTTCATACAAACTTTTAACCCCCTTTTCATCCATTTAAGGGATAAAATTTCAAAAATGCTGAAACACGTGTTTAATTATTTTAAGTTAATAGTCTAATCACAAATTTTGAAACAGATAACATTCATTAAAAAAAAACGAACTTTCATACAAACTTTTAACCCCCTTTTGACCCTATTAAGGGTTAAAATTTCAAATATCCTGAAACACGTGTTTAATTATTTGAAGTTATAAGTCTAATCCACGTCTAATCACTAATTTTGAAACGGACCACACTTAAGACAACGAACTTTCATACAAACTTTTAACCCCCTTTTCATCCCTTGGGAGATTAAAAAAAAGAGTGATTCAAGAGGAAGGTTTGTATGTATGATTTATGTCGGGAGAAGGTCTGTTTCCCGTGGGAAATCAGTTAGCAGCGGGTGAAACCGCTGGGCGGGCCGCTAGTTGTTTTAGATATTAATTGCGCCCCTATGTTTTGTCATTTTGATTTTGATTTTGATCCGTTCTTTTGCTCTAGAAGGTTCGACCCTCCAACCTTTACAATGAAGTTCTTAAGTCCCTGATAAGCACCGCAGTTATACTCGTATCACCTGCGACAAAATGTACTTCAATGAACCTAACTGCGTAGGAAATAATCAAGTTTTATGAAACTAACAGCGACATCTTGTAACGCAAAGCTGAACTATACAAATTCCACTGCATCAAAAAACTACATCGATTATCGAATTAATGTTTTGACCTGCAATAAAAATATTTCATTAAATTATCGTATTCCCACGGGAAATTATTTAGGATCAGATAAAACGTTTGTGGTTAATACAGTATCTAGATAAGCAAACGGTAATGGTATTATTATGAGGCAGTCAGTTTTATTAAGTGTTTGTAATGTAATGCTGCCATATAAAAGCGTTAATGAAATCATAATAGCTACATTAAAACCTGAGACGTTATAAAGTGTCATCTTAATGGAATAATAAACCGGAGATGGAACTAAAATTCAGAATTTAAGTAGAATTTTTTCAAAAGTAATATTTGAAAGTTACATTATTATCGAACAAGAAATATTCATGATGTTGGTTTACGCGACTTACTTGTTTATGATTTGGTAGAGAGTTTAGACCTCTATGTTTTGGCTGGTTAAGACAGATCACATACGCGCTCGCCCGTCGGCTGTGATTAAGCAGCCAAAACTAGAGAGCTAAACTCTACTCATGATTCTGAACAACTTTTATTATGGGGTCACCTGCGAAATCGCAAAACAAAAAACAGCTGCTCCATAGTAAAATTCATACCTACTCGAACAAAATGTATGGAACAGCTGGTTTTTTTTTCGCGATTTCGCAGGTGACCCCATAATAAAAGTTGTTCAGAATCATGAGTAGAATCACCCTGTAAAATTTCCGGGGTGAATAAAAAATAACCCTGTATATCTTGTGAAGTAGGTCTTGTAGTATGTTGGACTTAAAATCATTTTATAGTTATTCATCATAGCTTACAAAAATTCTGAAATTATGACTGGTGTGGAATTTATGGTAGCTCATTCATTAAATTATTTTTTTAAGTGTCTTTAATTTAATTGATTTTATGAAATATACCAGTATTGTCAAATATTGTCTATGTGACAACACACAGTGTAAAAACTCAGTACCTATGAGTCGTCTTTATCTACTTCAAACGAAATTATGCTAACATTTATCTACAATTACACAAAATAATAAATTAAGTTCAATCAATGGTCTAGAAACTATATTTTTAAAAAGCTAGCTATACCTCCTGGGTTATTATTGTGATATTCGTAGTTGATAATTCATCAGATTACAAGTGACTAAACTCAAAAAAATGTAGATTACACTTGAAAAGCCTATAAGGAGAACAGTAAACACGTGATAACTGAAGTAAGAGTCCGTAAATAGGAGTTTATTTTTATAAATATCGTGCTCTATTTGTAAATGCAATCTCACGCGGAACGTACTCTCGCTGAGTGTGGTTGCAGAATAACTTCTGCCGCATTGTAGCAGTGATAGATACATACATTATTATTATTATAATTAGCCCATCGGATCCCACTGCTGGGCAAAGGCCTCCCCCGCGGTTTTCCACTTGTTGCGGTCTTGTGCAACCTCGGTCCAATCCTTTAAATGGGCATCGAAATTATCACGCCATCTTTTTCGGGGTCTACCTCTGCGACGACCCCATACATATAATGATGAAAATATAAGAATTTAATAAATTTTCTTTAATGTATATTGTAGGTTAGATTTATTT
The DNA here is from genome assembly GCA_027580185.1 of Tuta absoluta. Taxonomy (NCBI): domain Eukaryota; kingdom Metazoa; phylum Arthropoda; class Insecta; order Lepidoptera; family Gelechiidae; genus Tuta; species Tuta absoluta. The sequence continues at coordinate 7,025,769 of JAQAHW010000022.1, read as the reverse complement.
ATCATTATAAGTTAGCTTTGCGGTTGATAAACTCTGACTCCAGGGTACATCGTGTCGTTCGACGACTCGGTTATAACGACTCATTAAATTTGTAGACTGCAGCCGTATTCCATTATTTGGAAAGCGTCTAAGTTTTCTTTTTCTTTTTTTAATTATTAAGGATTATTAGGGTTTGCTCTTGACTCTAGTCTAGGTTATAGGTTAGAGACAGAGTCTAAGATGGAGCGAGCTCACCCAAAAAAAGCCTGTTCACTCTTACTTTGAAGAGATTAGGGTTGTATGTGTTTGGAAACAGAGACGCAGGTAGTGAGTTCCACTCTTTAGCTGTGCGCATTATAAATGATGACTGGAAGCGCTTTGTCCGAATTGGTGGAATGGCTACCAGGTACGGATGGTATCCGGCGGTGCGTCTGGATGTCCGACGGTAGAAGGGAGCTGGTGGAACAAGGTCGTGAAGTTCTTGAGCACACTCTCCGAAGTACAGTCTGTAAAAAACCGACAAGCAGGCAACCTTGCGGCGATGTGCCAGGCTATGCTGTATGCTTGGTGTCCACCAGTTTTTTTTCGCCTATGAGCCACTTGTCCCTGCGTTCCAATAGATTGTCAGTTGTTTCAATAGAGTGTCAGTTGGATGGTTTTGGCCGTTTCGTATTGCGTTAACAGATTGAACTTTAGAAAATCACAGTGGCAATAAAATGACAATTGAGTTTTGATGGCATTAAAATGACTTAAAATAAGATGATCGGGGCTTAGCTGGTATCGTGTCGTAACTTTGTTTGGTGAACTACACGTTCAAGTATATTCGAGTAAGACTAGCCTATTGATAAAACATGCAATTGTTTAAATTAAGGTGAATTAGTTCAGTTATTTGTCAGAGAATATCGCTGTTATTTTACAAAAACATTTTCTAAGGCAGCAAGCGCCATTCTATTAGCAAATATTGTCAAAAACAATTTTGCCGTTAAATTAATCACTCCAAAAATAACCTATGCGTTATACAACGTTGTAAAAAAAATTCATTCGCATTTATCGAGCATTTTCGAATCCCGATTGAAGTCAATTATCCTGTCACTCGCACGGCCCACTCAAAATGCTTTTAAATTATTTACCTTTTGCGCAAACATCATATTATTATGTTTGATGAGTTTCACAATTTTGTTAATTTCATTGCGATATCGGACTGCAGTTTTGGGTCAATTTAAACCTGATTACCTGACATTATCACAAATACATTTTACCTAAAGTAATAGCGCGTAAGCTTGGCAATGGCGATCACAAATACTGCATATCATAAATACTACTACCTATAGTAAAAGCGCTTTTGCTTGCGAAGATTGAAACGACTGGTACCAAAAACTAAGATTTTTATATGGTGAGAAGCGACTAAAGGACGAGAGTTACATGGGTATTGCAAATTTAGGCGATGGAATGACAACCTGTCACCATGCTGATACACAATTTGACTACTACTTTACTGTTTGACCCTCAAATATTTGTTAGGCATGGCATAAATTTTCAAGCGCGGGCAAGATTTGAACCTGCGACTTTCGCATTACTAGTGGCGATGCCTCTTCCATCTGGGCTACCGCAGCTCAATCCTTGCCCGCCAATTTTGCAAGTGTATTTTAATGCTAGTAACGCGTGGCAAGGCTCTCAAGGCTCATTTGGCTGGCATAAATGTGATTTTTTTACGGCTGCAAAGGATATACGCGTGATATATAGCGTGAAATCTTACTCGTGACCGATAGCAGAAATTCAGTACGGACTGGTGATAGGGACATGTTTCCTCCAAGGAACATAGGTCGAAGTATGAACAAAGTTTTGGGCCTCCCCAACAAAATTGCTGATTTGGGTTACTATGGAAGCACATTTTTTTTTTGTCATTTTTCGTCCATGGAGAAAGTTGTTCCATATCACCAGCCCATCCTTTGTTTTCAGTATCGGTCATTAGTAAAATTTCACTCTTTATTTTTTAATGTACTTATGTTAAATGGTAATAATTGCGACGTTAACGCGACTGGTGCCAAAAACATCACTAGCGTTACCAGTAACCCTGTATGTTTGAACGGTTTCTACTGTTGTGTCAAATTTATTCACTTTGTTCAAAAACATTACTACCTATGCTGTTTAACACAGTGGCTGGACGCATTATTTGAGAGCATTACTTACAGACACAGTTACAGCACGTGACAGTCTTTACTCTATAAGAAAAGAGTAAAAGAGCATTACCTTCACTGTCTTATTAGTTCCTATTAGTTGTATTGTATGTATGTTTGTTTATTTTATTTTTGTTTTATTATGTGTGTATAAATTAAATATAATTGTGTTAGGTTATGCATTTATATACATTATGTAAAATTGTTATCAACCTCACCTTATCCCATCTCTCTACCGTAGGACCACTGGAAGATATATATTTTTTGAAATAAGTACTATCTCTTGTGTGCAATAAAGAGTTAAATGAATAAAAATAAATAAAGTCCCTTATCTTTTGTACGATAACGTCATGATTGTATTACATTTTGTGACATTCTTACGCTTGCGTAAATTACCGATACAATTTCTGGTAGCTCATTTATTAAAGTAAAATATACCAGTATTGTCAATGCCACAGTATAAAAACCCAGTTTGAGTCGTTTTCATCTACTGAAAGGGAAATTGTTAGCCCAAAAATTACCCAAAATAATAAATTGGGTTTGGCCAATAGTCCAGAAACTATAATGTACTATGGTTTTATTATGCACTCACAGGGCTATAATATTTTCATGGGGACCCCACGGCCCCGGGTTCAAGTCCCGGCGGGCGCTAACATTTTATTCAATTTCTTATTTTTATTTCAAAAACTATAAGCCAAAAAAAACGACTTTTTGAAACATGAATATCTAGCCATACTGCGCTTTTAGTGTTAGTGAGAGCAAGTATTTGCTTAATCGCCGGGTTATGCGGTATGCGGTTTTGATCTGTAGCGATCGATCTACCGGAAATGGGTCGCTGGGGCTTACTTTCATGCCGTCCGTGTTTGATTGTATATAATCTGTAAAAAAAATTGCTGAAAATATTTTAAGGGGTGAACCAGTACGTGAAACTGAACAACTTTCCCCAAGGAACATAGGTCGAAATATGAAAAAAAAATTGGCCCTCCCATACAAATTATCCCGGCCGGGTAACACACTAAGTATGGGAGGGTCAAATTATTTTTTCATATTTCGACCTATGTTCCTTGGGGAAAGTTGTTCAGTTTCACGTACTGGTTCACCCCTTAAAATATTCTTGGCAAATTTTTTTACACCTTATATACATCAATCACGCCTACATCCCCTACAGGGTAGGCAGAGCGTTAACGGCCGTTCAACGGATATTAACACCACGTCCGACAAAAGTTCGAGGGTCAATCAGATAACTGTGTATCACTATAGTGACAGGTTGTCAGCCCGTCGCCAAAATTGATTGTATAAATTTCCATTAAATAAAAACTTCTTAATTTCACTCTATTCAAGAATTGTAGAGAAAATTGATCAAAGAATTGCAGGAGATTTCGTGCAAAAAAAGCGCTGCTATCACTATACAATGAAAATTATTCATGAAACTGAACAGCTATTGGACCCCCATACAAAATGTACCAGCCGACCGAGTCAGTTTGTAGGTATGGGATGTCCAAATTTAAAGAAAAATATGTTTAGATCTATGTTCTATGGGGAAAGTTGGGGTGATTTCCCCCATAAAATGTTTGCCCGTAGGCCCCACATTGTATAAGAATATACACGTCAATGAAATATAATAATATTCTTTATTCCACATTTCTTTGTATACAGTATGATGAGAAACTCACAATACAAATTAAATGTATAAATAAGCGGCGTAAACCTCTGATTTATCCGTGGTACAGCGTGTTTACCAATAATTTTGGATCTTAGTGCCCTCCCTAAAACCCTATGAAAAAACATTGTAAAAATTTGGTAGGAATAAAATTTAGTCATCATTTTTTTCGGGATGTTGAAGGTTGTTATAATTTCATTTAACCGTTCTTTATTAAATCGGTATATGCTGGATACAAGCTTCAGTATTTATATTTCAATCGAATCAACAGATTTTCGATAAATTACGTTTTCATCGAGTAATGAATTTTTAAGCGTTGAGCGCGTCGAGACCCTCTTAATACGAAATCGGTTCTCAGCCGCTTATAACAATGCAATTTTCTACACATATTGCCGTATTGGATACTCTGATTGAAAATATTGGTAATAGAATAAAGAATGCCCTTGCCTGCTGCAAAGTTTTCTAATGTATTTCAACAAAATAAAAAGATTTAGACAATTTCCAAGGAAAATGGAAAGAGCCGACCTGGGCGCTCATCTACTGGGAAAACACTTTGCCATTTTATTTTCCCTCAATATCGGATTATCTTGCGAAAAGTATCCACCATGGCTTCTTGGAAGACGACTTGCCGAGATGAGCTTAACGCTTGAACAAAAATAAAAAAGTTTGTATGTTGAGCAGTCTGATTATTTAGGTAACAGGGATCAGATGTTTTATTTGTTTATTATTCCGATTGTCTCCGATACTACTAGAACGATTACAAAAAATATTTCACTATTCAAAGAAAGTAGAGATATAAGTATGGATAGCAGAAAAAAGAACAGAAATCTTAATACTAAATATGACAAAAGTGGTCCGGTCTTATCAATTGCCCATCGGCGAAGCAATTTGTAGAAACCTGCTACGTAGCTTCTACGGGCTACGAAATTGTATGGTACTATGCACTGTGCTGCGTAGCGCCAGCTTCGATTGTAGCAAACTGCTACGGCAGGCTACGAAATTGTATGGTCATTACTATGTACTGTGCTTTGGCGTACCCTGGGGGAGGCCCACGTCCAGCAGTGGACTGCAATAAGCTGATATTTTGTATGTATATATGCTGCATAGTGCCAGTTCCGTTTGTAGCAAACTGCTACGACAGGCTACGAAATTGTATGGTTTTGACGACGTATGTGTATATACGGTGTGTAAGGGACGGTGTACCGAAATCTTTAAAAGCATGATCAGACCATGAAACTGAACAACTTTTTCTATGGTAGCGATGTTGGAAAACGAGAAAAAAAAACGACCTCACATACAAAATTTCCGATCAGCTGACTGACTTTCTATGAAAACTCGTAAAAAATATTTCGTTTCCCAACATAGGCTCCATAATAAAAGTTGTTCAGTTTCATGGTCTGATCATGCCTGCGAAGTTTTCGGTACACCGTCCCTTACACCCTGTATAAAAACATCAGAAGCACCTAGAATTAAATATTTAAGAGATCAAATATACTAGTTTTCCATTTATATATATATGGAAAACTAGTACCTCAAATTAGTTTTTTGACATTATAACATCAGGTGATCAGCAATTTTGTTGCAAATGAACATTATATTGTATAGAGTGCTCTTCTTAGACTCCAATAAATTGAGTTTGTGTTAGATAAATCAAATAAATAAAGTCGCTCGTATATCGTAGAACCTGTCCACTTTCTGGAAAGTCTTTTACTATTTCATTGCTAATACGTGAAGGGAAACTTTAAGTTGGTCCAAGCAAGTCCAGTGAATTTGCAACTTGGACTTCAGATCTGTTCTAGCCGCTTCTTCTTTTCGTGTGGGACACCGAGTCGACAAACGACCCGATGTGCCTTGGTTTTCCTATAGTGATGGTATCAGCGGCCATTTTATACTGGGGCATGTTCATTTCATGACTTTAAAGAATTGTATTTTAAAATAAACGATTTACTCATCGATTTTTTTAAACGGTAATGGCTACAACAATCGTGTAAAATCCGGAACAAAAATATAAAATTGTGACATTTATAAGAAAATTTATGGGAAATCCCACATACACAGAAAAAAAATACATGCGTATTAAACTCGTTACCATATGTTTTTTTAAATAAATAAATGATTCATGCTTGTAACCGATGGACGGTAGAGTAAGCGGGTTCTCGAGTGGAGACCACGTCTCGGCAAGCGTAACGGTGGATGTCCTTCGACCAGATAGACCGATGACTTAAAAAAGGCGGCAGGTTGCGACTGGATTGCGAAAACGAGATATCGTGCCCTAAGGCGTACCTTAGGGGAGGCCTTCGTCCAGCAGTGGACTGCAATAGGCTGATGCATGCAGGTATGTATGTGATAATAGGTATTAGTTATCTCTTTTTGTTTTCAACCCAGCGTACCTACCTACCTATCTCAAAGTACTTACACTTTGAAATATTTCCTCTCGTTCCAAAGTGAACGAGTCAACAATACCGTAAGACGTCACGTGTCCTCCCTGAGCTTAAATACGATATATCGTCGTGAATTTTTCAGTAAGGGTCGGCCAATGTTGCCAGACTTGTCCGGTGAAACTTTGGGTCTTTAAATACAAAATACAGCGATCGTTTTTGCGACTATGTGCGACTCACGGCATATTTAAAATAGATATGAAGTTTTTGAAAAATGTTTCATGAATGTAAAATAATAAACTTTGAACCCCTCACGTGGAATAGCGTTGCAAATGAGCTACCGGAGTCCTGGCGTGGTTTCGCAATTGCAGATCACTTATTTAACATCTCCAAACAGAACAATGACCAAGAGTCAAAATTCTAATCCTTTTTAGGATGTCTTTCACTGAAATAAAGTACGTAAGTCACACAACAAATGTATATCACGCACGAAAGAGTTTGACAAAGAAGAAACACCAGCCAGTGCGTAACAAGTTTAAATCAGCTGAGCAGTGTATCGTGAAAAAATGGGTCGTGCCGCCGCCGCTAAATTGGCAATCACGCACCTGCGAGACGGCTGGGCGGCTACCACCGGCATCAGCCCTTTAGCACACCGCACCATCCCATTCCCATCAGTCGCGCTCCAGGCGCCGAGCGAACAACACGTCCGCCCGCGCCACTCCCGCATCTAAACCTCGCGAGCGTTACAACCCAAAAACATTAATGAAAACTCCTTTCTATCTTCGTATATTGCAATAATTCTTGCCTTACTATCTCTTATAAGCTTAAATAAACTCTGACTCAAATGTTTAAGTGTGTTGTGTGTGTATGTATCGTGTATTGACCTGGTTTTAATTTTGAACTCTTGCACCATTTTTGCTGTTAGCTGGAACGATCAAGTGAGTATGTGGCATTAATTTTGGCGATCGTGCGTTGAGATGAAACAAATGAGGCCTGATTTACAAAGAGATTTTTCTTTTATGAAAATAAATGTAGCGTAACGTAACGAGCGCATCGTGATGGGCTCGTTAACGAAAACAAATCTGATGGCATACTCTTAAAGAAAATAAAAATAAGCTGAAATTGCTCATTTTCATTTAATAGTAGTTTATGCAACTGTCGTATAATTGGGGTCATTAGAATGCGAGTGTCTGTTTATCACACGAGGCGCAGCCGAGTGTGATAATAGTTTGACACGAGCATTCTAATGCCTAATTATAGCAGTTGCATACACTATTTTATCTACACTCTCCAAAAAAACTCAGAAACACTTTTCTAAACGTACGCACCGGCCATTGCAAGGCCCGATACAAGGACAAATTCAATACGAGAACGTAATATGGCTTGATATGAATTTTCAAAAATCTATACTTTAGCAGTTGTTAAGATGTGGAGTCTTAACAATAACTTAACTAAACAACTGAACAACATCTGAACAACATCTGAACAACAACTGAACAACATCTGAACAACATCAAAACAACAACTGAACAACGTCTGTACAACAACTGAACAACATCTGAACAACATCTGTACAACAACTGAACAACAACTGAACAACATCGGAATAACATCTGAACAACAACTAATCAACATCTGAACAACAACAGAACAAAAACCTATTAAAACAACTGAACAACATCCGAAAAATTACCGTACAACAACAACTGTCAGGTGCGGCGGAAGATAGCGATTTGAGTATTGGAAAATAAAACTTCGTTTCATTTCTCAACTTTATCGTATTTAGAGTTTTCTCATTAAGTCATTACGCTTCTGTAATTTATAGTAAACCCTAGTTTTTATAGGCAGAATGCATAAAGTAGGTCATTATGCATCTGTTTTCGAATTCATAATTCGAACATTATGAGACGAGTGTATATAAAATTATAAATAAACGTTTTTGAAACAACATTATCATGATGCCGTGTGATGCCGACTTAGAATAGCATCACCCCATTTCTTGCCTGTGGGTGTCGTAAGAAGCGACTAAGGGACTCGAGGGTGTGTATTGGAATTTTATGCGATGGGCTGACAACCTGTCACTATGGCAATACACAATTTTCCGAATGACCCTCAAATGTTTGTCAGACGTAGCACAAATATCCGTTTTTTGCGGCCGTTTACGCTCTGCCTACCCCGCAAGGGATTATAGGCGTGATATATGTATGTATGTATTATCATAACATTTACAGCCACAACAGTTCACTGCTGGACAGGGGGAGGCCACCTATCAAAAATATGATTATATCGTCGGCCGTCGGGTCATTTGTCGAACTGATGTCTCACGCATTTTCTTTTTCATTTTTAATATAACGTTAATTAATACAAACACGTCAATATATTAGCTAGGTACCTCACACATATGTATATATATTGCAAAAACTGATAAATATTATTATTACAGCCAAAATAAAAACATATTCAGGCGTAAATACAATATACCCATACGTTTAAAAAAATACCCAAATATTCTGTATTTTAGTATACCTACTATGATTACGGAAACCACCTAACTATTTGTTCAATAAATAACCAATTCAATAAAACTGTCAAAAGTTAGCAGTTCGGTATTAATGAAAACTTCCTACTAAGATATCTTATAATGATAGATCTTTCCGCAGCTATACCTCTAGTATCGCTTTATTGTGATATTTTATCGCAAATAACAAAATCTTTGATTGATAGCTTTTCGTTCACCCGTAACTTACTTTGCGGCCTTTGCTTACTTTACAGGATTATAATTTAGTCAGTACACAAACTTTGCAGAGTGTTATAGTCATGAAAAGTGCAAAGTGCTGCCATCTAGAAGAAAGTAAATAATGAAATAAATATACAGGGTGTCAGGGACAGCCTTCCGAATACTTACAGGGTGCATTCTGATGTCAAGACAAACCTCTTCGGGTTTAGTGACGTCATTTAATGTTTTTTGTATTCATTTTTAAAACAAAATAAATGGAAAAAAAAAAAAAAATTCAGACTATGAAACTAAACAACTTTCTATGAAAAAATATTTCAGGACACGTCTAAAATTATTTGACTTTCCATAGTAATTACAATCAGCTTATCTTGATTTTGTATGGAAGGTAATTTTTTTTGTCGTTTCCTGACATATGTTCCTTAATACCTGAAAAAAGTTGTTCAGTTTCATGGTTTACATGCACCCTATCAGTATTCGGGGACTGTTCCTTATACCCCGTATATCTGAACATAAATTTCGTTAATGCGTGCCAAACTTTATGTCTTTAGTCTGGATGGTGTAACAGTTAAAATTATGTTATATTATTGTTTTGTTTACAAAATTTTGCAGCGTACCAGTATTTATTTTTCTTTTATCTCTTATAATGTTTTGGTATTGTAATAGTTTTATCCATACTCTCAATTCTTAGAACAATGCATGCGGTCCTTGCTCATAACTAGAGTAACATTTAGATACTATGACATAGACATTGGTTTTTGTATGTTACTGATGATACTCTGGTGGTGAACTACTTGATAATAAATAAAAGAATTTCTGCCAACTATATGGTTATCTCCGAAATCGCGAAAAATTATATGCTGTTCTATGAACATTTTTCTATGTACAGATTAAAAACTTATGGGAAACGGTACTTTTCGAGATGTCGGGAAGGTCTCATAGGAAAAGTTGTTTATGATGGAAAAAATGCTGAAAATGTTTCAACCATTTTGAAAACTTGCAAAATTTACAAGCGCGTGCAGGGTTGAACTTGCGACTTTCGCCGTCGCTAGTAGCGACGGCTCTTCCATCTGGGCTGTAATTGTATACCTAACATGGGAAGTGTGTTTTAAAATTTAGTATTCAATGATTCAACCAGCTCATACACACAAGGGTAGATATTATAATATGTTTTGATCACTTCTTCTTATAATTGAGAGCTCTTGTCGATGAAGTAAACTCTAAGATTTTATGACTATGTACACATTATATCGGATGAAATTTTAGTAGTGACAGATACTAAGAACAGAGGAAACTTTCCCCAAGGAAAGTCAAAATACAGGGATAATGTTTTGGTCTTCTAATCTAATCAAGGCAATTTTGAATGGGCGGTTCCATTTTTGTTTTCATATTTCGACTAATGTTCCTTGGGGTCAGTCACTAGTAAAATTTCACTCAATATTTATAAAAGTCGAAATTCAAAGCATTTATTTCAAAGAAATAATTTACAAGGTTCTCTTTAAGAAAGTACATTGCGTCATACATAGCATGCAATTATTTTTTAGCAAACACATGCTTGGCTGTTTCAAAGACTTAAAATGAACATAGCAGAGAGGTTATTTTTGCAACATTTTAAGTATATTTGATGACGCTTTGCCAACCAATGGATTGCTGTGTGGTGTTGGTACTTTCATTGCTATTTCTGGTGCATTTCATGCTTCATATGTGTTTGTAAACTGTTACTTATACTGTGTTCGCAATACAAGAATAAACATCTATTTGGGTCTTATAACTGCAGCCTGTACAGATTTAGCAACTTGTCTAAATTGTTTCACAGTTCCCATTTGGTATTTCGATATTTTTACTTTCATCTGCTTCGTTCACTTTTGTTCACATGCAGCCTATTTGGTCTTCTTACATGACCAAAACTACAGCCTACTTGTTTTGTATCTAGTCTAGAAAATATTTACATTACATTACCAGCTAAAACAGTCCACTGCTGGCTATAGGCCTCTCTTTATTGGGAGGTATTGCGACACTCACCACGCCTGGTAGGCAGATAGGTGACCGCAGCGCAAGATGTTGTATCAGGAAACGCTGTTGCCCATTCCCTGGTCGAATTTATCGTTAGTCAGTTTTTTGGATAGAATTGGAGTGGTGCTATTTTAAACCGCCATCACACGGCATACACACGTCTAGATATATATAGGCTGCGTACTGACTTGCTTCGTTCACTGTTGATACAACAAACACTAGTTTTTTTTACTTGCTATTTTTTACAATGACATCGATATGACATCGATGTTTAAAACAAAAAATAACATTTCTAATAAAGAAGCTCTAATAGTACTAAGTTAGTTATTTTGCCATGCTAAGATAGTATTAGCCTATGAAATAGAAAAAAAAGTGTTTAAAAAACATTATATAAATTAAAAAAATATTTTATACCTCTCATAATTAGGACGTGGACTAGCTGACACAAATAATTAGTATGAGAGGTCAAGAACGATTTTCTTGTTCCGTGGTGTAAGTTGTTCAGTTTCATAGGTAGATCCACCCCTTTAAAAGGACCGAAGTACTTTTAAAAACTGTGTATAAACTGAGGCATTATTAGGTGCTTCAAAATGCGAAATGTTTTTAAAAACATTGTGGTTTAAGTTTAAATTAGTTAATCAGTGACAGACAGTCAGTGCTGCTGGATTTAAGTCAATATTTATTAAAATTATGCTGATTATCTTACAGCTTAACTGGCAAACCTGGTGTTTATTATAGAATTATACCTACATATAAAGGGTGTAAGGGACAGCTCTCCGAAAACTGATAGGGTGCATTCAGACCATAAAACTGAACAACTTCCCATATAAAATACTTCAGGATACGTTATTTTTTATTGCCTTCCCATCGTAAATGCAGTCAGCTGATTGTGATTTTGTATGAGAGCTCAAATTTTTTGTCATTTCCTGACATATGATTCTAGGGGAAAGTTGTTCAGTTTCGTGGTCTAAATGCACCCTATCAGTTTTCGGAGGGCTGTCCCTTACACCCCTTTGAAAAGCTACAGTTAGATCCGTTTTAAGAGAACTTGCAATATTCCAACGCAGGAATGATTCAAACTTGCAACTTTCGCTAAAACTTTGTATACCTATCTAACAAGTTTAAGTATTTTAAATAGCTTTTTGTTAAATATGATTTATCTTACAATCTTTCTTCTATATATATAAATTATCTTATCTGTTACATCCTCGAAAATAACATTAATTTTTTCAGAATTTCATGGCTGTAATTGTCTAAATAAAATTGGTTTAAAATCTTTTTCTAGTACGAATATCTAAATTAGACATTCGATCGGAATTTCTCGACTTTCTATGTCGGAAAAACCGTAAAATATCGCGATAGTTTGGGTGAAAAATTAGTGTCTGTTTCTCTCTGGCGCAGCGCGAATGAAGCGACTTTTTAGGTGAATCAGGGCCTTATGGTTCTTTTTACCCGATTCTGTGAATTTTTAGTCTTAGAAACTGTTTTAAGATGCTTATTGTTTTCTACGAGTGTGGACCATGAGCATCATCATCTCAAGTCCGTAAGAAACTAATTAAAGTATACATCTGGACTCTCACAGAGTGGATACTCTAGAGAGTCGTTCACTGTAAGAGCTGCACACTTGTGGAACGAGTTACCTCATGATATACGTCACTCTGAGTCACTTGCCATCTTTAAAACTAGACTACACAAGCACCTTCTTGCAAAATCTGTTTGCATTTAACATACAATATATATTATCTTATATATTTAGTTGTTTATTTAATATAATATGTATGTTTATATAAAATATGTATTATACATAGAATATTTTGTATTTTAGTATGTATGTATATGAAAAAATTATTTGGTAGGTATTAATATTGTTTAGTTAAAACATTACTTAGTTTAAAAAAAACGTTACTTAGATTTGTTAAATTAATGTTTTTATGTCTTTATGTGTTGCCGCTGCTATTTACAGTGTGTTTTTCAATGTTTTCTCTTAGTGTGCAGGGTTGCCTGGAAGAGATCGCTTAAAGCGATAAGGCCGCCTTTGCTTATATTGTGTTGTTTGTTTTTGTTCTTGTATATGTTATGATTATTAATGTGAGCAATAAAGTGTTTCTGTCTGTCTGTCTGGACTGTCGTGTTGTACGACTGCAAAACGTGGACATTGACACAGAGGGATAGGGAAAAACGAATGGGATGGAGCGAATAAGCTGAACAGAGAGAAAGACGAACGAGGAAGTGCTAAATCTAGTAAAGGAGAAGAGAACTATACTGAACGTTATAGAGAACAGAAGAGGAAACATGCTGGGACACTTGGTACGACATGACTACCTACTAAAAACTATAATAGAAGGAAAGATCGAGGGAAGAAGAGGGAGAGGGCGACCTAGACGAGCGTATATGGACCAAATCAAAGAAAAAATTGGTGTCATGTCGTATAATAGGAAGTCAAAGACAAGGCTCAAAATAGAGCAGATTGGATATTACTCTAAAATTAATGATGATGATGGACCATTAGCTTTAAAAATTTTAAAGAAAAGAAAAAACTTTGTGGGTAGATATACACAATTTGTGTTAAACTTGCTCGCTGCAAGAGGATAGCGTAGGTTTGAGTTTCTAACCTAAAGTTCACGTCGACACTCTTACTTGAATTCTAGTAACTTCAGCAGTTTGAAACTTAGTTCGGGCATTTTCGGGTCATTTCTTCTAACTTTTAAACTTCGACCATTTTGAATTCTTCAAGAACCATAGCTACCGTAAATGAAATAAGAAATGACAAGTTTATTTCAGACCGCAGTCGAGAATTTATTTTTCTTATTTTATTTATGGAAATTACCTACCTGCGTGGCACTAGCACGAAAGCTCTAATAGATAGATACCGATTTTGACAATATTTTAAATGGTGTAAATAGTCATCAAGTCTATGAAAATGTTACTTAGTAGTTTCTTCATTTGCCGTGTGGTGCCGGCTTAGAATAACATCACCCCATTTCTTTCCTGCGGGTGTCGTCAGAGGCGACTAAGGGATTCAAGGGTTTCATGTATGTTACAAATTTTAGGCGACTGGCTGACATCCTGTCACTATTATTCTCAAACGGCCTTCAAATATTTGTCATTCGTGGCGATAGCGACTGTTTTTCTTCGGCCTTTAACGCTCTACCCCGCAAGGGATAAAGCCGTGTGTGACTGTATGCATAAAAGTTATGAATCATCTTCAAGATTCCCTTTTCCAGACACAACGTATCAAACTAGTCAATGAACTATGAACAAGTTCGCACTTGGAAGAACCGGTGATATATTAACAATCTTCAAGACCGACAGAATCAGGCCGGCGGCAGGGTATGTGAAGTAGAATAATATTTTTGACGTTGAATAAAACGCGCTCTCCTAGTGCTTACTGAATGAATAGGTGATGCTTTTAATCATACATACATACATATATAACGCCTTTATCACTTGAGCGTTAACCACCGTTAAATACGGTCGCTATCACGTTTAAGAACAGGCTTGTATCACTAGAGTGACAGGTCGTCACCCTGGCGCCTAAAATTGTATCACATATGAAGCACTCGGGTCCCTTAATCGCCTCTTATAACACACATACATACACACACATATCACTCCTATAATCCCTTGCGGGGTAGGCAGAGCTCAAACGGCCGCAAAAACGGACATTTACGCCACGTCTGACAAATATTTGAGGATCATTCGGAAAACTGTGTATCGCCATAGTGTCAGCCCATCGCCTAAAATTGCAATACACACCCTTGAGTCCCTTAGTCGCCTCTTACGACTCCCAATGGAAAAAATGGGGTGATGCTATTCTAAGCCGGCATCACACGGCCATTATCATATCAATTAACATAATGGTTTGATTAAAACCGAACAAGTACAGTATTGACATTAATTTCGAAAAAGAGAGGTGTAAATAAAATTTCGGGTATAAAATTTTCAAACACCTTTGCTTTTATTTTATGTTAATTTTGAGTGGGTAAAAGTAGTGGGTTTCTGTTAAGTTATACAAGCTCTTTGGCGATCAATATTCAAGAAGTAACACAGTAAATAAATACAAATATTGTTTTTCGAAGTTACATTAACCAGGTTCGTATTATTTCCGTTTATTTTAGACTAGTAGCCCACCCACCGGTTTCGCTCGCTGCTACTTACTCGTTTTTCCGTGAGAATCGTATCTCTGCTCGTAACTAAAATTCGATTGCTGTGTGTTCCTCGTCAGGTACTCCAGAGCTTCGATCTCCATGTGCCAGCTGTGCGGCACATCATGCAGAACAACTTTTAGGGTGGTATGGGATCTACCTCCTAGCGGTCCACCCCGGGCAACGGCAACATAGGCTTGCCTGTGGTGTGGATAAGTCCGGCTGAACGATCCCACTAAGCGGTGGAAGGCTCCGTAAGGGGCCGCCTGGCTCGCAACCACCATCCCACCGAAGTCTGGCGCCAAGTAGCTTGCTGCGTTCCGTCAGTGTGTGGGAGTGCCAGTGCCTTAAGAAGCTTCTTCTGGGTGAGCTCGCTCGATCTTAGACTCTGTCTCTGTCCTATGACCTAGACTAGAGTCAAGAGCAAACCCATCATTAATAATAATAAAAAACTTTTGCTATAAAGCTATTGCTATATCTACTTTAGTTTACCTGTGCTCCTGGTGTTTTACATCGGGTTCTCCAGACCTTCAAGTGCTGGTAAAAAGTAGTAGGTAGTTGCTATCCATCTCCAAAATGCTAGGAACCTCAGTGCCAAGTTTCACGAATACCTAACCAGTTTGACCGCAAAAGGGTTTCGCCGCTGTTAACCGTTGTCCCGTGAGATTTAGATATTTTCCCATGGTAAAATTAATACCTAGCCTATGTTACTCAGGAAATTTGTAGATTTATTATAGCATAATTGTGGTGGTGGTGAATTATTGAAATCATTTCAGTAGTTTCGGAGTTATTCGATTACCAAAAAAACAAAAAAGGCTCTCTTTCCTCTTTAAAATATTAGTGTAGATTTACATGTTACTACCTAGCATTCCGTTTTTCCTGGGGTCTCGGGCATACATTACGTAAAACGTCAACCCAATCAAATCGTACCGGCGAAATCTGCTACGTGACGTATATTTTGTCGCATACTTACAGTTGAGGTTTAGGTTTCGAGGACTAAGCACACATTTTACTCAGAAAGGGTTTCGTGATATCCGTCTCCCGAAAGGGTTTGCTTAAGTTTTTTGAAGTGTAGGGTGTAGGGTGTACTGTAGAGTGTAGGGTGTACTGTAGAGTATAGGGTTTACTGTAGGATGAAATTGAAAACCTTTGGGGATGTTACGACCTCTACGGACGCTGGCTGGTGGCTTGCTGCTGGCCAGCGGACAGAGACAGACGTGACTGACTTTAGGACTTTGATAGATGAACTTTGGCGGATGAAATATAACAGTTGGAAGACGAAGACGTGCGCCGTGTGACGTTCACGCACGTGACCTATGCACGTGTTACTACTTTCACACCTGTAGATACTTGATACTAAATAAGGTGTGTCATTAAATCAATTTGTACCAAGCCTGAACTAATAGTAAGTGTTGAGGGTTTTCTTTCTTTACTAATTCTTTTTCTTTATTTTTCAGAGAGCATTTGTTTTACTTGTTTCATGACCATTTGATTTACGCCTATTTATCACATGAACCTTTAGAACAAAATATCTAAACTGAACTCAGGCTTTCTCGAATCTCAAATTTTTTTGTTTTCTACATACATAGATATATGACGCCTATGATCCCTTGCAGGGAAGGCAGAGCGTAAGCAGCCGTAAAACAGGTTTACGTCACGTCTGACAAACAAGGGTCATTCTGAAATGGTATATCGCCGTAGTGACAGGTTATCAGCTCATCGCATAAAATTGCAATACACATGTAACACTCGAGTCCTTTTATGACACCCACGGGATAGAAATGGGGTGATGCTATTCTAATCCGATATCACACAGCTTTGGTATTTTTGAAATTCATTTATCTCCCAAGCCCATTTCGCCGACTTAAAGCACGAATTTGTGTATCCGAAATGTACCACAATCAAGTTGGAAATCTCCAAATTATCACATTTTGTCCTGACCATTAAATTTGATGGTCGAGGTAAAATTGTTTGGAAACTACCCAAGTGAATTAATTTATCTAAAGACGTGACTAGTTGTATTCGTCTAGATATTTACCGTGGGACGTGTGATCAATTTTCTAGCAATTCAGTGTGCTCACCATCTTAGACTCTGTCTGTCTCTGTCCTAGACTAGAGTCAGAGAAAAAAAAATGTTATGACTATATCCCGTTGTCGTTGGAGCATGAATATTAAAATATGTTGGTAGAGATTATATATTGACATTCATCGACACATTTCAATCGATTTCTGAATTTCACACTTACAATAGCTGACAACTTAAATTGTCGCAATAAAACAATTTAAAACGGATTTAAGTTGTGTTTTTTTTACGATGTTACGATTCCTACGTTTCGATATCTTTACAGAGTTAATGGTCAGGTTTGACTAAGGTGTTAGACGTCGTTATATAGAATTTAAATTATTATTATTCTACCAAAATAAACACAACGATATCCGTTTAAATTTGTTTTAATTGTCATAGTTGTGCAAACTCAAAAAGACTTTAATTTTGCATGGACTTACATATATTCACATCGTGTTGTGCTACTTGTAATGTTATTTGCGGTTACCTTTTTAATATTTCGACATTTGAAATATAAAAAACTAAATAACAAGTTCCTCAGAATGTTAACCTGTTTCTTGCGAAGGATATTTAACGTTGTCTTATAATAATAAACAGGGTGTAAGGGACATCCCTCCGAATATTTTATAGGGTGCATTCAGACCATGAAACTGAACAACTTCCCATAAAAAATATTTCAGGAAGGCAAAATAAATTTTGAGTTTCCATGCTAATTGCAGTCAGCTGATCTTAATTTTGTTAGGAAAGTGAATTTAATTAGACATTTTCTGATATATGTTCCTAGGGGTTTAGTTTCATGGTCTGCATGCACCCTATCAGTATTCGGAGGGCTGTTCGTTACACTCTTTATATTGTCAATTCTACGCCGTAATGTTAAGGTAAGGCACTAACCTAGCGGAAAAATAACAATAACTTGTGTTTCGATAGGTTCCATCTCTTTGACTTGACACCTTTATTCGAGCTCCAAAGATAATGGGTTATCGTCATGACTGATTTTCAGTAAGTACTCGTAGATGTTTGTGATTCTTATAATTCACACAGACTTTAATCGTAGACAGTTCAAGATCTGTCACAAGATGGATAATCTATAGGCTACAATGATTTCCAATAATCCACTACACTATATTGTCATGCATTTAGATTCGGTAAGAAATTCTCTTCACCAAATTCAAAATTGTTTGGAAACAACCCAAATGAATCAATTTCCCTAACGACCTGACTGGTTGTTCGTCTAGCTATTTGCTATTCGCGGCTCGTTAACGCCGCGCCGCAGAATCAAAACACAATTCCACGCAAAATTCAGTCACCATTATGCAGTTCACAGTAAATTATTCGAATGCACCACAGTGCGACAGTGCCAAGCAGTGTTTTGGTGAATGCAAATAAAGGTACAATTTAGTTACAACCTCACTATTCAGCGGCAAACGTTGTCTCATCAAGACTGTCCAAATATAGGTACTTACGTCAGTGACGGCTGATGATGAGGTCCAGTCTCTCTGTCATCATAAAAACCTGTTATATTGCGGAGACACTTTGCGTAGCGTGTTATAGAATGGTTTGAAGTTAACTCGTATCGAAATAGCATAGTTTTGAAGATAAGAAAGGAAAACATATATATCTCGTCAATTTCGGGCTAAAACTTGAAAAAAAATGTATACGCCAGAATTGACAAACCTTAAAGTGTCATTCGCCAATTCGGATCACCATAGTTGTCAGCTCATTGCCTAAAATTGCAAGACACATATGCAATCCTCAAGACCCTAATTTGCCTCTTATACACCCACGGAAAAGAAATGGGCTGATGACTGATGATATTCTAAGCCGACATCATACGGCAAAAAAGTTAAAAACGAACAAATCAATATCAGATGGAAGTTTTGATACTTATCATCAAAGTTTTAGACATTGTGAATAATGCATTGAAATTCCACGTGACCCAATTTTGTAAGAAAGTAATGGCCTCAATGGGGACTTTTATGTCTGATAGTTCCTGACCTTTTTTATTTGACATTTAAGTTAAAAATACATTATTTTCATGCATTCACTTACATGCAATACAAGCCGCGTGATGCCGGCTTAGAAGAGCATCACCCCATTTCTTACCCATGGGAGTCGTAAGAGGCGACTAAGGGACTCGAGGGTGTGTACTGCAATTTTAGGCGATGGGCTTACAACCTATCACTATGCTATGTACAATTTTTCGAATGACCCTCAAATATTTGTCAGACGTGGCGTAAATGTCCGTTTTGCGGTCGTTTGCGCTCTGCCTACCCCGCAAGGGATATAGGCGTGATGTGTGTATGTATGTATGTATTCACTTACATTTCCTTTAAAATAACTTTGTTCGGGTCGGCTCAGCGCCATCTTGAAGATTGGTTAGAATCTTGAATATTGAATAGAAAATTGGCTAGAAAATTTCCTATTCGAATTCTATACCAGCTTCCAAGTAGTCCGTTTGAGATAGGGAGCTAGGATATTATTCGCACTACAGGAAGTATGTAAACCCACCTATCTATTCTCGTGTAGTCTTCTATCTCCCAAACATTTCTAATTAATTATTTAAAGGTTTAGTTTAGTACCCACATTGGATGGGAGTGCAGGTATAATGCGTGCGGCGCGCGTTGAAATCATTAAAAAATATATTTTTATTTTTGAGTATGTAACAGATAACATATACTATTAATTACATAATTTGACTAACTTTAGGTACTTGCTAGAGGTTATAAACCAAATCAATTGGTTTTTTTTTCAGTATGATGTTTACAGTTTTGAACATTTTATCAAATTTTTAATTAACCACTTGTCTGTCACGTACCGGGAGCCGGACAACAATTTTGAACCAACTACCCACAATAAAATTCAAAACCAATGAAATTGTTATAGTATGAAGCGACAGACGAGTGATTTATACTTTTTTTATAAAAAGGGCTTACATAAGCATTGAAATGGTATTATATCTCGTTTATATATTTTATCTCCTTTCTTTTTTTATCGTTTATTTTAGTATATCTCGTTTCTCTGTCAAAAAAACTGTAATATCTCGCGATAATTTGAGCGCATTCTGCGATTGACTGTTTCTCTCTGGCACAGCGCGAATGAAAGGGACCAACTTTTCAGGAAAAGCCCGGCTTTAATTTTGTTAAGTTTATACCAGCAATGTTATCTCATCATCATTATAGACACGGTCGATGTGTTTGTTTCGTCACTACCTCACAATTGAACAGTTTTAAACTGATTTAAGTTGTGTTTATTTTGGATTTTGCAATTCCTACGTTTCGAGCTCGTTAAAGTTGTTCTAGTGTGATGATTGTGCAAACTCAAGAAAATATTCGTCACTACCTTTTAGTCGTATTATTCTGTGACGTCACTGAGTGAGATCGTTATCACGTCGCCAAACAATCGAACCGTACGGTCCATTCCACTTGCCATCACACAATAGAAATACTGTTGTATTGTCCACATTCGATTGATGAAACGATGTGTATCTAAAAGTTATTATGTATTGTTCGATATAATTATGTTAAGGGGCTATGTCCAGAAAAATATGCAGAAGATGGCGGTCGTAATGGAGTCGACCGGGCAAGCGTGATGCTTGCGCTTAAATGTATTTAAACATAATATTAAGAAAACTAAACTTATAACATATTTTGTTATATAAATGATCGGGTAACATCGATTCATTTGAAGATAAGATTTATGTTATACTTTAGTTCCAAGACTAAAGACCCATCTTTGGATATTTTTTCTAGCAAGCTGTATTTAATTTTAATCGTGTTGTTGCCGTGATACAACATTAGCTCATATGTTCAAGATAGAGATACCTCAAAATGAAAACTTATATCTTTGTGGTTCTGGCGATCTTATGATTTCAGGACGCAAAAGATCATGCCCACTATAGTATGGATGGATGCTCGCTCGTACATTTTTACATCAGTCTAGCGACACCACTTGCAGGCTTTGTATCAAAGCCAAAGTTAAATAATTATACTGTCTTATTATAATTTAACTTTTTTTAAATGATTATGAAGTTAGGACAGAAATTTTGGAGCTATTGAATGCTAAAATTGGGCATTGAACGAGACAAAAGTGCGGATGTTCGAGTCTTTTTCGTGAATTTCGTTCTTTCGAAGAGGTTCACACTTTAGTACAATCTTTAATGAAAAAGGTGAGCAGTTGATGAAATTTAATAAGTTCCCTTTTATGCAACAATCTCCGTGGCTAGTCTTCGTCGAAATCGACGATATTATGTATTGCTTTATTTTTATTTGTGACGTGCGACGCATTTATTTTGTGACAATGAATGGTCATATTCCTTTGAACATAGCCTCTTAAGAACATAATGTTCTCTGTCATCACATCAAAGGCAGGAATCGATCGGTTGATCTGGAATGAATTAACGACTCGTTGCTGTCAAATGGATTAATTTTTCATATTCATACCTAAGTATAGACGTACCTATTGAACGATGTTTATATTAGTAGCATAATCATCACAATACATTATTTTTAATTAGCTGTCTTACTATAGCCTGCCTGAATTAGCAGACAATTTTATTAGAAGCATTTGCTAGGCTTTCAAACTTAGGAATTTCGATAAACCTAGTATAGATAGTATTGCATCAGTATTCATAAGTTAGTACTCAAAGTTGCAATTTTATATTTTACAGCCCGATTAAATTTTGGGTGAAGTTTCGTATTAATAAATTAAAATTTTGTTCAAACTCAATTATCGCCGTATGATGTCGGTTTAGAACACCCCAATACAACCCTTGGGTACCGTATAAAGCGAATGATGAATTAATTCACCCAGGGGATGGGCAGCAGCGTTTTTCGTAAAAGCACTGCGCAAAAATATCTTGCACTGCGCTTGCCAATCCGCCTGCGAAGCCTGGTCAGTTGAGGGATGCCTATGTCCAGCAGTGGACTGTTCTAGCTGTTAATTTTTATGTTAATTTCGTTCAAACTCATGTTCTTAAAAGCAATAAAAGCTTTCGCAGTTAAGTAAAGCAATGTGATGGCTCTTAGTTTGCATTATAAAA
Organism: Tuta absoluta; assembly: GCA_027580185.1. NCBI lineage: Eukaryota > Metazoa > Arthropoda > Insecta > Lepidoptera > Gelechiidae > Tuta > Tuta absoluta. The sequence continues at coordinate 7,003,580 of JAQAHW010000022.1, read as the reverse complement.
CTTAAGTAGACGCAAAGAGGGATGATTTAAAAGCCCTTTGCCATCGAATCAGACCACTGAATGGTCGTTGCATAGAAAGGAAATACCGATGAAATGAAATGAGAGGAACGCAACGACCGTCGGATGTACAGGCAGCGTAGTAGAGAAAAAAGAAAAAATGCTAGTTCATTTGGATTGGTTTTTGAGAGCTCTTATATCGGTTTAAAAAGAGGTCAGGTGTAGAGTACCGTAAACCGACGAGCGTGCATGAAAAGATTGATGAATGTAGAGGAGGCGAAAGAAGTATGCAAGGATCGTAGTAAGTAAGGAAGTAGTCTCTGCTTACCCCTGGGAGTGAGGCGTGATTTATGTATGTATATAATATCGGTTTTGATTCTGTAAGCAGAGGACGGGTTTGTGATAAGGAACAACTTTCTCCAAGGTACATCGGTTAAAATATGAAAAAAATGAGCTTCCAAAGTAACCCAAATCAGCTGATCGGCAATGTTGTATGGGAGGTCCTTTTTTCATATAAAAGTTGTCCCTTATCACCAGCCCGTTTTGACTTTTCGCTTTTGATCTGTTGAAAAAGGATCACGAGTTTTAAGCGGTAACATTTTTACCTCGTGTGAAGTCTTAAAATTGTATTGCAACTTTTCAACGGAACCCGATTGTAACGAACGGAACCAATTACCGCTTCATAGATCCGACTAATCTCATTGAAGTGTCCGCTACCGGCTCGATTAATCTAGTTAGCATTTTTCATCGAACTAATTGCCCAAGGGAGGAACTGCGGATAATGGTCCTTAACTTTTATTAGCTGTAGGTACCTTGAACTTGTAAGATATTTCATTGTAAGTACTTTAGGTACCTACATGTGCAGAATGATCGTTTGAATAATTTACTTCCCTTATTTCTTGCGGTGAAATGGCATACAATATGTTTTCTACACTCTACAAAATAACACAAAAAAACAACTCTACGTATACTTTTCCAAATCTTCGCATCGGCGGCAATCAAACACCGATTTCAAGATGTCAGGTGGCATGGAAAAGTTCTCATCTCTTTCAATATCCATAAAAAATATGGGAAAGCCTTTAAACTAGCTTAAATCAAGTTATTAAAATAACAAAAACATACAAAGCTTACATACAAACATATTACTCAACAAAGCATGGATATACTATGGTTTTATTTTGCACTCACAGTGCTATATTACTTTCATAAATGAAATCTTATTTTCATTTATGAAAGCATGGATAATAAATACGGCGGAAGATGGCGGCAAATTTGAGTATTTGCAAAAACACTTCGTTTCATTCTCCATTTTATCGAAAGGTGTACCTTCCCGTTAGACATAATGCGTCAGCGTTTGAGAAGGAACTGTAATTTCTATAGGCAGAATGCATAAAGCGGGTCTGTATACAACTGTTTTCGAGTTTGTGATCAAAACAGAGACGAGTGAAGGTTAATAAAATAATTTAACTACTTACTTATGTTTGCAGCATGACATGAGAAAAAATTAAGCGCGGTAGATATTTTGGAAGCCAGACGTACAAATTAAGTATTGACGCCCGTTCTCTATTTTGCGCCTGAACTTTTTTCAGCAAAGGAAATCCGTAACGAAAAAACAGATTGGATTTTCATACGTGATCCGTCATCTGTGAATGGCAATTCGTTCATGTCTGTGAGAGGATTCAGCCTTTCATCGATATCTAATATATTGGCGGGTTTTCCAGCCCAATAGTGCCGTGTGATGTCGGCTTAGAATAGCATCACCCCATTTCTTTCCCGTGGGAGTCGTAAGAGGCGACTAAGGGACTCGAGGGTGTGTATTGCTATTTTAGGCGATGGCCATACACAATTTTCCGAATGACCCTCAAATATTTGTCAGACCTAGCTTTTTACGCTTTGCCTAACCCGCAAAGGATTATAGGCGTGATATGTGTGTGTAGATCTTTCTTTCTCCACATTTTAAAAGGGACATTATTAGAAAAAAATTGATGGGCAACACTCAATACGGTCGTAAACTTTACGACTGATTGCAAGTGCTATTGTATCCCGACGATTTTTATGGTTCAATAGTTTGATAGATCATTATTCAAGTAATCTTTCCTTGTTTATTACAGTAATGAAACGTTCCATGTTGTAGAAAATAGAGCCATTTGATGAACTGTTATAATAACAACAGCCACTGTGATTTTCTATACTTGAAACTGTTAGCATAAAATACGAAACGACCAAAACCACAAAATAAATACGAAACGACCAAAACCACATAATAGAGAATGTACAGTAGGATCACTCTGCCCTTTTTACGATTATTTCCGCTTTCGGCAAGGGCTTTTTTTATTTTTATTAATGACTAGCAGCCCGCCCAGCGGTTTCACCCGCCGCTAACAATTTTCCCCCGGGAATAAGACAGCTTAATATAGCCTATGTTCATCAGGGATGCAAATGTGAATTCTAAAAATCTTGACTTCAATTTAAAACAAATATAGTTTTTAGATCGTGGTGGCGTAAAGTTACATGCCGTGTGATTAACCTGGCCAGCCCCATGGTAGTGCCTTTATTTTTATTTTTTTTATCCCGCCCGAGCCGGATTTCTATTAGGTCATAACAAAATTGTACTAAAAAATAATAATTGTGTGATACAAATTTCATTTTTTAGAATGACGGTTCATGACGTCAATAAGTGATAATACTATCCTACATTGAATAAAGATTTTCAATTTCAATTAACGGTACAAGAATTTTTTTAATCGGTCCAGTAGTTTCGGAGCCTATTCAATTCAAACAAACAATAAAAAAAACCTGTTTCTAATCTTATTATTATTTTAGTGTGATGCCGGCTTAGAATAGCATCACCCGATTTATTTTCCGTGGGAGTCGTAGAAGGCGACTAAGGGACTTGAGGGTGTGTATTGCAATTTTAGGCGATGGGCTGACAACCTGTCACTATGGCGACACACAATTTTCCGAATGACCCTCAAACATATGTCAGACGTGGCGTAAATGTCCGTTTTTGCGGCCGTTTACTCTCTGCCTATCCCGCAAGGGATAATAGGCGTGATATGTGTATGTATGTATTATTTTAGTGTAGATTTTTTCAATGCATTATTTAATGTTTTTTGTCGTCTTTCTATACCGAGTAAGGGACAGCCCTTCGAATACTGATTGGGTGCATGAAACATAAAACTGGACAACTTTCCCCTAGAAATATATGTCAGGAAACGCCAAAAAAATTACCTTCCATACAAAATCAACATCAGCTGACTGCATTCACTATGGGAAGTCAGTTTTTTTACGTTTCCTGAAATAAGTATGTTCCTAGGGAAAAGTTGTTCAGTTTCATGGTCTGCATGTACCCTATCAGTATTCGGAGGGCTATCCCTGACACCCTTTAATACAGTAATGATTAAAATATGTAATCATTACACTGGTACGAATAATGTGGCGTAGTTTGTACATTTTTAAATGAAAAAGTAGTTATTGTGGCATAACTGTAATAGTTAGACATATGGTATTGCGGATATTTTTATAGATATTGATGTCCTCTATAAAACTGTAGTACATCACTTTGCTCTATTGTCAATAATTCCCACAGCGTACGCGATATAAGATATTTATTTGGTACATTTTTCACACTTTGGGTTACATTATCGAAATTTTCACGCGGATCCCTATTTTTATCTCGTATAAAATAAAGCCTTTGTTCATCAGGAATAATGTAGGATTCTAATGTAAAAAGAATTTTTAAAATCGGTCCAGTAGTTTCGGAGCCTATTCAATGCAAACAAACAAACAAACAAACAAACAATCAAATCTTTCCTCTTTATAATATTAGTGTAGAAGTGTAGATGGGTTTGCTATTGACTCTAGTCTAGGTCATAGGACATGACAGAGTCTAAGATGGAGCGAACTCACCCAAAAGAAGCCTGTTCAATCTTACTTTGAAGAGATTAGGGTTGTATGCGTTTGAAAACACAGACGCAGGTAGTGAGTTCCACTCTTTAGCAGTGCGCATTATAAATGATGACTGGAAGCGCTTAGTGACAGGCTCTGTGTATCGCTATAGTGACAGGTTGTCAGCCCATCGCCTAAAAATGCAATACACACCCTCGAGTCCCTTAGTAGCCTCATACGACTCCCACGGGAAAGAAATGGGGTGATGCTATTCTAAGCCGGCATCACACAGCAACTAATTGATTATTAGTATTATTAATTTAATGTCCATAATTTTTTTTGTCTGCTGTCAAACCTGACTAGGTATGTTATTGTTATCCCATACATTATTCTGACGTAAGATATCCCTCAGGTCAGAAAGTTAGTTCGTTTATATACAGGGAAATATAAACTTGCTTGTTCTAATATTTACAAGGCAAGAGCTTAATCCCTTTGAGAAATTCTAATGGCGCTAATGTTTTATACGAAACAAACCACTAAGGCAAGTTAATAAATTAAGCAGTTTCGCTTTGGGAACTAGATTCAATAAAGGGTTTAGTTCCTTTATTATATCTTGTTACCAAGGAATGTGGTTTAAGGTTTATCTAATTTTAATCATCAGGCTCAACATTTTATTGTTAAACATGGGCCTTAGTAGAAAATTCGTGCACACATTAAAATACTATTATGTGGTAATTATACAAGTTATGTAATTATCCCTAACCTTTGATGAAAGTTTACGCGACTTTCTTGTTTATGATTTGGTAGAAAGTTTAACTCTCTAAGTTTCGGCTGGTTATGACAGTTCTTCATGGAGATCGACTTATCACATACGCCCGCCCGTCAGCTGTGATAGCTAGTCTACCAATTATAGTTAATCTGGTTCTGTGATTGCCAAACACGTGTCGAAACGTAGACCCTATTTAGTCCAATACAGTGTTTTTACTTACCTACCTACCAGATAACTACAGCCACACCTATTTTTGACGTCTTTAATTTTTACTTACCGGTAATTTTAAATGTTCTCGATTTGTCAGTCTTGCTGAAAGCACTACAAAAAGCCTCAAATACATCTTATTTTAAAAAAATATTAAAACAACAGAGAATTGTTTTAAAAATACACTTGCAATGATAATGTGTTAGTTAAGCAAGTAAATTCTGTCCGGAATACGATCCTTAAACAACTGAAATGCAACGTCTGGTGTCTAAATTTAGGTAAGTAAGTTACCTATGGAAATTGGAAGTTACTCCACATCCATAGCATCACCCCATATCTGGGAGTCGTAAGAGGCGAGACTCGAGGAGGTGTATTGCAATTGTAGGCGATGGACTGAACCTGTCACTAAATAAACAATTTTCCGAATGACCCTCAAATATATGTCTGACATGGCGTAAGTGTACGTTTTTTGCGGCCGTTTACGTTTATTTTAGGCGTGATATGTGTATGCATGTATAGTAAAAAATGATTCTTACGCGAGAATAAGCTTCTTATACAACTCATTCATTGCACCCCGTTTTACCATGTTTCGCGTCATTAGCCCTTTGAACTGCGTCTACACGGTCTCGTCTTGTCTTTGTGATATCAGACTTAACATACTTGTTATAATACAAGTCAAAGGATTACTACTTGTATCATTGTAGGGGCGTTATTTCGCTCTGAAAAGCTTTTAGTTGTGTCTCGATCAAGTGACAGTTAGATAGATGGTTTTGGAAATTCCATATAGGTCGCAATACTTTTGTGACCAATCATATTCATAACATAACATGTCGTAATAGAGATGTGTTTTACTGGTATTACCAAAGCCAAAAAATAACTAATTATTTTAGTTGATTAGTAAAAGTAAAAATGTATTTATTTGAAAAAACTTAACAATATTTGTGTTGCGACTACCCATTAAGTAGTCTTTTGAGAATTATGTTGAAAATATCTTGCTAATCCCATATCGGATACCTTACTTTTACGTTATTTCAACGTAAAAAAATACAAAAAAACAACAAAAACAATGATTTAGTATAAATAAAGGAAAAATAGTCGAATAGCAGCACTACGAGAGATAAATAGATATGTGTTATTTAAAATATGTTTTTAAAACATATTAAAGGAAGCAAAATGGTAATATAAATAAATATGTAGATGCATATGATAAACCGACTCTGTCGCGATAGTTATGTATGAGGTAAGTATAGTAGTAGAGGTATATAATATACACGATTGAATTTGTGCGAAAGTGATCGCGAATTTTAAAAAGATAAAGAACTAATTTTATATATTATAAACTATTCAAGATGGAAGTGTTAATAATATCTGTTTGGAAAATTACTCTATGGCGAATTTTGTACTTAATCGTAGTGGTAAGAATATGTTCTGTTTTTAGTGACGCTTCAATAACATAACATAACTTTACTTTCTGACACATCGTAACAAGCTTGTTATTTTGGAAAAGGGACCGACTAAAGACCGGGTGGCTCGAATAGTGACGTCCAAAGACAAAACTTAAATGATTTACACTGGTTATCCAAATCACTCCGATTTTATGTAGTTTCAGAATTACTAAATTTTTAAAGATGTGGGGAAAATTCTACTGGGAGGCTATTTTCCTTTTTTTGTATGCTAGAAATTACAAAATATGATTGTTCTACAAAAGCAACCGCACGAAAAGCCCTATAACAGAATTAAAATAAAGAAGATAAAATCCTTGTCAGTCGAAATTTTCCCATTCAACTTTAAAAGTTGATTAACTCGGAAACTACAAAAATCGTGGAACATTTTGTAGAACATACATGTGGGTGATTCGGATACGCCTTAATATGAGGTATTCAAATTATATTTTTGGACGTCACAATACGGGCCACCCTGTAAACAGACGTGCTGACTGCTGATATTGCAAACAATCTAACGAACCAACCACCTAAAATGTCCTTTACCTACGTAAGTACGTAGACAGATCACCTGTACGCAGGGATTTTTTTTATATAGCAAAGTACCTACCGGCAGTGTTAGCTCTTTTAATCGGCATTAAAATACACTTGCAAAATTTCGCCAACGGTAGAAGTGCCGCGGTAGCCCAGTTGGTAGAGGCGTCGCTACTAGTGTTCGCGACAGTCGCAGGTTGAAATCCTGCCTGCGGTAAATTTTGCAAGTTCTCCAAACCCAACACGTAAGTGTTTCAAAATTACATACATATATCACGCCTTTATTGCGGGGTAGGCAGAGCGTAAACGGTTGCTAAAAACGGACATTTACGCAACGTCTGACAAACATTTGAGGGTTATTCGGAAAATTTTGTATCGCCATAGTGACAGGTTGTCAGTCCATCGCCTAAAATTGCAATTTTATTTAAATTTATGCACAATGCACACTCTCGAGTCCCTTCGTCGCCTTTTACGACACCCACGGGAAAGAAACGGGGTGATGCTATTCTATGACGGCATCACACGGCAGATTCAAAATTAAGTACTCAGTATAGGGAATCTGGAGGTCAAAACTGTTCTCATTGATAATTACTGATCTGATCACACGTGCAAATTAAAATCGAATTTATGATTAATGACGTTACACAAGCTGTTATCGGCAGTGCCAGCTTCCTCAACACAATTAGATACTAATTAAATTGCTAATCAGAAACTCACGAACATCATTGTGATATAAATCATCTTTAGGTCTTTGTTAGGTATATATATTTATATGTAAATGTAAAATTGTACACGATTTATCAGCCTTACCTTATGCTATCTCTCTACCCTAGGACTGCTGGAAGAGATTTCTTTTTAGAAATAAGTAGTTTTTGTTGTGTTGTTTTTCTAAAATGTTACTGTCCTGTGTTTTATCTTTGTGTGCAATAAAGAGTTAAATAAATTAATAAATAAGGTCAGGCCAAGGGTTTCCTAAATCGACAAGCGTGCATGATATGATTGATGAATGTAGAAGGCGAAAGAAGTAAGCAGGGATCGTAGTAAGTGGAAGAAAGTTATCTCTGCCTACCCCTCCGAGAGGGAGGCGTGATTAATGTATCTTTATGATGCCCATGTTTTCAGGATTGGTATTGGTGGGCTCAATTACATCCAAAAGAAAACAAAAATAGTTTAAGCCCAGTATGTCTAGCTTTTTATGTTTTAGAAATATTAAAGACGTTTATTTTTGGCTCATAGTTCTTGGGCCATTGGCCGAACACAATTTATTATTTTGTGTCATTTACGGTGTATGCTAACATACTTTCGTTTGCAGTCGATTAAAACAACTCAAACTGTAAACTGTCACATAGACAATACTGGTATATTTTTAATATTATTAATGTTTAAAGACACTTAATAATCTAATTTAATAAATGAGCTACCATGCATTGAATCGAAAAATTATGCAAGCGTCAAAAAATACACAAAATGAAATATGTTTTTTACAGACACACAAAACGCAATCGTACAAAAAATAATCGATTTTAGAGGTAGAATTTAGCGGGGATGACCTGGGTCGACTACGACCTTAACTGTTCGCAAATAGCCCAGGACCGCAAAGTTTAAAAAGAGGAAGGAGAGGCCTTTGCCCAGCAGTGGGACAGTTAAGTTAGTTGAAAGTTATGCCCTCAAATAATGCCAGCCGTATTGGACTATTTAAAAATATATAATATGGCATAATGCAGATGTCATTACGCTGCTACCCTATAAAAATGGCGTAAGCAAGTTTTGTTGTGTAACGTCAGGCCTGTGTCACTCCGCGTGTAGGTATTAAAAACATACCTCCAGGCGCCGGCCACTGCGAAAGGGCTAATCTAGTGGGCTGCCGCAAGCAAAAGAAGTCACACGCGTGCGCTATTTGTTCAACTTTCTCGACAATTTTTTGCTTGATGGACGAAAGAAAAAAAGAAAAGACATAGGTACTCTTGATTTGATGACATTATGTTTCTTTTTGAAATGAATTTAATTCAGAACAAACCCTTTCTTTTTTTGTTGAACAAAGTACCTACTATTCCAAAATCCTAAATGTATTTAAAAGTAAATAAAAAGGTTTAGTCGTTTCATTCGAGTTGCATTTCATCTGTCGTACGCAACGCAGAAGTCTATGGAATTCTTTTCAACTTAAAGAAAGTTTGCGAATCCATATTGCGAATTTCTTGCTTGGAAATATATAGATAAATAATTTAAAAAATAAAATAATATTTTGCAATACTGCAGTTAAATTTTAGGTGCGAGATAAAAATTATATTGTGCTAGTTTCGGTGAGCACTATTCACACTCAGCACATATTAAGCAGGAGTAAACGCTCGTGTTGTGCGCTAGATGGCGTAAGTAGTTTCTCGAAGTAAGCAACCCTAGACCGCGGCTCTTTCAATACGTATAACCACGTCTGACTCATTATAAACCGTAGTCCAATGAATTAAGGCCCATATTCCCTCAAAAAAAAATTGGCAGGTATGTAAATGAACACGTGGTCGACTGGAACGCGAGCTAAATTAAATCATATTGTCTATCAAATTGAGTACATATTTCTTTGAAAACCATTGCGAAGTAAAGCTTCTGTAACGCTAGTTACTAGTAATTATTCTGTGGTAACGTGAGGTATCTGCCTGCATAGATTTAGAAATATGTATTATATTAACAATGCTGATATCACGACACGTGTAATTAATCACAACACAATCGAATTATTGTTATGATTAATGACGTTATCGGCAATACCAGCTTCCTATATATTGATTCTAATTGAACTGTTATCTCTATCCATACTAATATTATATATTCGAAAGTAACTCTGTCTGCTACTCTTTCTCGCCTAAATCACTGAAAGAATATAACTTTTTAAGCACTCGCGATCACTTTCACTCATTTTAAGTATTAAACCGGGTCTATCGCGATAGTATTTAGGTAAATATTAGTAATTTATCTGTGTCCCCCGACGTTTCAACACAATTTCATGTATTGTGGTCGCGGGTTGACTAACACAGGACACAGGTAAATTACTAATATTTACCTAAATACTATCGCGATAGACCCGGTCTAATACTTAAAATCACTGAAAGAATTTTGATCAAATTCTCCATAATCATAGATTATACATTAAGAAAGGACATCGCATTGGCTACTTATTACCGCGGGAAAGTTTTTCTTTCCCTTGGAAGTCAAAGCAAAATAATTTTACACTTGAATTAAAAGGAGTAATTGAAGTTACTCCATCGACAAGAGTTTGACTTTTAAAATAAAAAATGGGTGTTATAAAATATTCATTTCCTGGAAAGTAAGTAAGTAAGTACTTACCCATACAAGGGTACTGGTGAAAGAACATAGACACCGATCAAAATAAAAACGTTTCAATAATAATATCAAGTTGGCGAAACGAAGTTCGCGAGCACCAGTTAGTATGGAATATATTTATTTATTTGTTAAGGGCAGCTTAGTGCTGAAAAGTAGGCATTTACGGCCTTCCGCCCGTCGCGTAGAAAAGATCGCGCGAGCTAGTCTGCGGTGAACTCACTTGACCCTGCGGTACGGACCGGGCGGCAAGCGCAGCTTCCACAGCGAGCGCGCGCGTTACAGTATACAAAACTATGGCAGTAGGTCAATAACTCCCCAAGATATAGATATAATTTTATTGTTTACGTAATTTACTTAGGAAAAATATGTTGGTACAATTGTAGGATTGATAAAATTAAACAGTGAAGATGTGTTTTTATATTATTAATTTTTAATTATTGAATTATATACTTATTAATAATAGTAATATTATTTAAATATAAATTTAAATAATGTTAGTATTATGTAATGTGCAGTTGAATAACTCATTATGATGAGCTTTGTCCTGTAATTCATTTAAAATATGGTTGATGTCAACAAGTCGGCGGCGTCCCGTAACAGTTTGAAATTCGTCTTCCTTGGTTTCCGCTTCTGCTAGCAGGGGATATATCCTCAATATCATCACCGTCGGTACATCTGAAATTTTTCATTAGTTACTAATAATCATCGAAACAATGAAAATCGAAGGACAATGACAAATAATCCTTACTATCCGTACTAATTTTATATAAAGTGTATGTGAAGAGTGTGTGCAAAAATGCTATCCAGTCTTAAGGCAGCCTCGAGACGTGACAGACTCGGGATGAACTTGGACAAGACAAAAGTCAAATTCACTCAACAAATCATCCCCAAGCCAGTCTCCGTCGAAGGTGTAGTCTTTAAAGTTGTTGAAGTATGTGTACTTTGGGCAAACGTTGCAGTTGGGTAGAGACAACTTTGAGGTTGAAAGCACCAGAAGAGTGCAGCTGGGCTGGGCGGCATTTGGGAAGCTGAGTCATATCCTAGAATCATCTTTGCCACAATGCCTCAAGACCATGGTGTTCGATCAATGTGTCCTACCAGTCATCGCCTACCTTATCCGCAAAAAAGACCAGTGACGGACATTTTCTGGAAGTGTAGCAAGCTGAAGTGGGAGTGGGCTTGCCACATTTGTCGTAAAACTGACGGACGGTGGAGTAAGCGGGTTCATGAGTGGACGCCACGCCTTGGCAAGCGTAACGTGGGACGCCCTCCGGCCAGAATGCAGATGGACCGATGACTTAAAAAGACGGCTGGTAACGACTGAATGGCGAAAACGGGAGATCGTGCCTTATGGCGTACCAAGGGGGAAGCCTACGTCCAGCAGTGGACTGTAAAAGGCTGATGAATGAATTTTCGTTACTTACTTATGAGATTTAGAAGTTGATTGAAGTGGAAATGTATGGGAGTCCATAACTTGCAATAAGGACAGATCATCACATAATATGCTTGAAGCTCTGAAACATGTTTGAAACATCAATATTCACACAGAGCAGTATTTAAATAACATTAAGAATCGTCATTTCCACTTTTTGTTCTAAAACTTACGTATTTCTATCTGAATCTGCCCTTTCTGCTTGGGAGGTAATAGCTACATGGTGAGGCTGCTGTATAGAACTACAGTAAAAATGTATGTATAAGTAAGTGAAAATCTATATATAAATATGAAAAATATCATTAATGCTTTCAAAGTCTTATTAAGAAACAACTGTTTATTAGGTGAACAATAAAACATTTAGTTTTCGTAACTTACTCATTAGACTGGAGAGTTGATTGGCGAGGAGATGTCTTCTTCTTTATCAATACACTCTTAACAGAGCGGACGTGGTCGTCAATCCGGGTTGGTGGCACGCTTTAAAATCCGTCGCCATTCCTCACGGATGACTGCTTTTCTGGTGCACTCAGTCCTTCTTGTGTAGCGGCTTTAATTTGGTCCGTCTGATCTTCTTCGAGGGCGTGCACCCTCGACCTTCCCCTGGACCACGAGCCGCTCGATAGATATGTCCCCGCGTCGGGCGACGTGTCCAAAGAATGTAAGGATGCGAGCTTGCACGATGGAGGAGAGGCGTTGCTTGATGCCGAGTTCCTTGAGAATGGAGTCATTGGTGGGGAATGCTATCGATGATATTCTAAGCATTCGCCTCCAGCACCACATTTCCAGTGCGTCTATCCTCTTCTTTTCAATTTTCCGCAAAGTCCACGTCTCTGCAGCATCGAGGAACACGGGGAATATGAGTGCTCTCACGAGTCGTGTTTTGGTGGCTTTCGTGATATTGCGATTTTTCCAAACCTTATGAAGCTTGCTCATAGTGGATCTAGTTATCGCCATACGTCTTTTTACCTCGTCTATGCAACCGCCGTTGTTGGAAATCAGCGCTCCCAGATAAACGTAGGATTGGACAACCTCGCAGTTTGCGATATGTTTGACTATGTTGTTTTGGAGATGTATGTGACTCCAGAACTTGCAGAGAAAGTTGGTCATCTTCATGACGGCTTGAAGTCCTGGAACGTTTTTATCAAAAAGTATTTTATCATAAAGTAATCTTGAATCGCCGTGTGATTGCCGGCTTCGCCGTGTGATTGCCGGCTTCGCCGTGTGATTGCCGGCTTAGAATAGCATCACCCCATTTCTTACCCATGGGTGTCGTAAGAGCCGACTTAGGGACTCGAGGGATGTGTATTGCAATTTTAGGCGATGGGCTGACAACCTGTCACTATAGTGATACACAGTTATCTAATTGACCCTCAAACTTTTGTCAGACGTGGTGTTAATATCCGTTTTACGGCCGTTAACGCTCTGCCTACCCCGTAAGGGATATAGGCGTGATTTATGTATGTATGTATGTATGTAATCTTGAACAGGCTTACCTTTTCTGTTTCACTAAATTATACTTACTTTTCAGTACCTAGTAATTTGTTTGCATGTTAATACCTTTCTCTTGATATTGAAGCACTGCAAGGATTAGAAGTCCAAGGTTATCGGTACAATATTTACCGTCTAATTAAATATACTATTACATTACAAACAAATTCAGTGGTTGCACTACTGTTTTTTTTTTTACTGTGTATGTACTTGATAATTACTTATAGCATGGCTCACTAATAAATAATAAAATTACATTATGTAAAATCGTACATTCTCTTCGTATGATTTGAACTGTGGTTGCACCACTGGTTTCATTTCTACTGTGTATGTATTATGATGTTTACCTTTAACATGGCAACAGTTTATGAACTACATAATAAATAAAATGACACTAAATCAAATGGTAGGTACAATGTTAGATACTGGGGTTGCAATACTATTTAATTTTACTGTCTGTTGTTGTTAAACCTAAAACTGCTTCTGGTTTAGTTACCCAGATCAGCTATACAATTCTTTGTGTACTTGCCTATTCACTAAAATTTATACCTATACATACTTACTTCATAGTAGGTAGTTACTTTGGTAGGTCAAAAATTGGTTAGAATTATGTTCAGATACTTACGATATTGTTTGCCGGTCTTTTCGCTTTTGACATATAGGTACCCTCTTGTATTTATTTTTATTTCCCATTTTTACTTATTTACAGACTATGTACACGTTTATTTACAATAAATTAACGAAATATTTACACATTCACAAAATATTTACAGTCAGAAATATACAACACTTATTTAAAACTTAGTAGCAAAGGCGAGCTTATCTCTTAAGAAGAGATCTCTTCCAGCCAACACATCTGATGTCAGAAAATTCATATCTTATTAATATTACGCAACAAGATGACAAAAGCAGGTTGCGGAACGCCGCGGTCGAAAAATTGGCATAGGTCCTGCTCCGATGATGCCCGGCGGGCGTCTGAAGCGCAGCGCATGCGTCGTTTGGTTATATAATGGGAATAATGGGGTTTCAAAAAATCCCAAAAAACAATTTAAAAAATCTATCCATTATTTTATTTACATCTTGTAATTTCCTACATTTTGGCATATTTAATTTTTTTTTAGTGTAAATAATCTTTGAGTAATACTTGAAAAATTGTCATAAACTTACGTATCTTTGCATTTTTTTATGATCGAGAAAAGTTATAGAAATCGTGTTTTTGTCCATTAAATAATCAAGAACTGTTCATAAACAACAACATATATTTTTTCTGGGTCAAATAAAATAATATATGATGCTTTAAAACTCAACCAAAAATAGGTCGATTCGACATTATTCACACTAAGCCTCCCTTAATCAAAAACAATGATTCATTGAATATTAGTAATGACTACTGACTGTCCAAGTCACAAATATATTCCTTTCAAACGGGACTTCTTTCATAGGGCTCCGTAGTACAACTACGATCCTTTAAAAAATTTCAAAGCATTGATAACGTCGGCCTGAATTCATGAACCGTTATTATTATGTAATATCTCTGTGGGTTTGATTTGGGTCGGTTGACATGGCGATAGAAGAATTGGAACAGAACCATAACCAGTACCTCTGATTATGGTTCTGTTCCAATAATTTCCTCAACCTACCCCTACCGACCCCGACCGGAAGCGATCCGTTGTTCAGTGAACAATAAAAAACGATTGCTGTTTTACCCAACTTGCCATCTGTTTCTTAGCATGAATGGGTGACAGCATACAACATTTGGTTATAACTTAGTGATAATACTGTAGACACAATACAAAAAATGCAAATAGTCTTTGGTTATTTTCTATCAAGTAAAGTTTGTCAAATTGTGTTACTAATAATATCTGTTAGATCCTCAAAACGTATATTTATTTTCAAAATTTCTTGTCTAAATTAAACCGGTTTAAAAATCTTGCCCACGCGCTATACCTATATATTTGTGTGCGCAGTTAATGAATATTCTCATTAAGATAAGTCATTTACCTTCCTACCTAATACACCTGGTTTTATTTTCAGGTAAGTGCACACAACTCTTTCTGGAATCTTCGTGTTTCGGCTAATTCACAACTGAAAGTTCAGGTAAACATAAATACTTACCTAGAGGTAAGTATACCAGTATTTAATAACAGCAGTTCAAAACTTGTAGACAAGCATTCACAAGTCTTCCCATTTAGAACGCATACGCATACCTACACTCTATAAAGATGTTTTTTATAACATAAGTAGAAAAAAGTTGTCCTGTTGTGTCGTTATTCTTTGTATGTGTTTCTCTTGTAATGTTTTTTGTGTACAATAAACGGTAAATAAACAAATAAATAAAATAAACAAAGAATCTGTAAATGGCGGCCGTTACATCCGGTAATAGCAGCAAAATCAATCGTCCAGTGTACAATTCAATCAAGTGAATAATTATGCCATTTACAAGAATGCATGTTTCGCCTGTAGTTTTAAATATTCAACAACAGTTTTCTTCATTAAAACCTCAATACTGCGTCTGCGTCTACCAACTCGCCAACCACAGCAAACTTTCTTTTTGTTGCCATCACCGCGGTTGTAAGATAGATATACTTTAAAGCAAGAGAGAATGACATCCAGATCCTTTCTGCAAACGCGCGACTTATACCGCCATGTATTAACTAACCCTTATTGAAAAGCACTTTGCAGCTACTCAAACACTTAGTTGCATTTCAACTCACACTGAGTCACGCCCGTAAATAATTACCAAAGAGGAATTTCTCGTTTATTCTTAGCTAATTAAAGCGTACGTTTACCAAAATACCGTGTTGTTTACCAATTACCATTTCGACGCAACATGTTCTTTTTGAAAACAAATACTGGAATACGTATTTGAGAGACGGAATTGGCCATATGTTGTACCAATCCTATTTCAATTTTAATCGCTTTATACTTATCGGTTTTCTGTGCTTTGACTGATGAGTACTGTAAAAATCTACCAATCTCTCGACATACGACTCGCATTTAGACTATTAGCATCATACATGTTTTCCAAACGCTCAAATTCAAACCTTGCTTGCAGCTCGGTCAAAGCTTTATTTTCCTTAATAAAACGAAAATTCTATATTGATCAAGCAACATTCTTAGAAACTTTCATGCGCACCAATTTATTTTTCGTCGCGTCAACAGTAACAACTTAATTTGTTTTGCACCATTGTTTGACTACGGAAATGATTTGAGTGTAATTTGCCTAATCTTTACGGCTGTTTGTTCATGAAAACCCGTTTTCCAACGTCGACCGCAGAGAAAGGGGACCCTAAAACAACCAGAGTGAGAAACCATGAAAAAATTGGCCCAAATCAGATTTGTCACGCGGCAAAACAAGTAAATGCAGATATGCTCAAAAAATTTAGGCATAACTATTCGGGGTAAATGGGCGCAGTTTGTCTTTACCATTACAGAAAAAGAAGGATGAGTGTTAGGAACACAAACGTATGTAATATCCAAAATGAATAGGCTATTTATCTGTTTATAACAAAATAGAAGGTTCATTACTCTTTTTTCACTATTATGCGATTTGACGAAAAAAACGGTATGCGCTCAGTTATCCCCATTTGCAGGTAACTGAGCGCAGCCCTATGGGATATGTGTGCACTATCATGCAGACAAGTAGCAAGGTCGACAACAGAATTTCGATTCGAAAAAAAAAACGTAGTGCAACGGTGTTACTACAATCAAAATAACGTAATATGTATTAAAATTAAGCAAAATGATAAATATGATAGATAATTTACTTTAAACAGCATAAAGAGATAGAGATATTTTGTCACATATTTGCCATAATATGTTAATAAACAATAAAAATAAAAATTGAATTTAACATATTTGGATTAACAACCGTAATGCAGTAATGTTTTCCAAAATCTATAATATTTCGAGGAAATTATCAATTTGACTTTTTATTAAAAGAAACCATAACAGTACGCGCCATGCGGAGCAAACGACAGTTGAAACAAAGTGGTGATCCCATCGCTACAAATTCCCGTTTCCGAGATAAAAGCGATGCACTCACTAACTCATTGCGCACATTTACCCCGAATGACTCTACTACCTTAAATCAAGATATAAGAGATCTCTTTATAGCAAGTTTATGTGTACTGTGTTTACGCACCCGCAAAGTGTGATTTCGAAGACCTTTCATGGCTTTATTGTGGTTAGTAGCAGGAAAACATTTCATCGCTCGGAGATACCAACCTACCCTATTTCCCACATTGCGAGAGGCCGGATGTGCATAGAAATGAAAACGGACGCGCGCTTGGAGCTGGCCAGCCATGTAATGAACATCTCACTGTCATGTCGCTTCTATTCATTCACGCTGCTCACGACGCGGGATACGAATAACCACACATATCGTGCCTTGCGGGGTAGGCAGAGCGTTAAAGGCCGTAAAACGAACAACTCTCAAACATTTGTGGCCCGTTTCAGAAAATTCCTGTACCTATTACAATTGGTCGCTTAAAAATGTTATAGGTACACATAGATCCCTCAACCGCAAGTCCTTTAGTCGCCTGTTACGAATCCCACGGGAAAGAAATGGGGTGACGCTATTCTAAGCCGGCATCACACGGCATATTAATTAATTAATAATTTTAATTATAGTCAGATTATTATGACTATAGTATTTAATTATTATATTAGGATTCTGTTTGCTAGCAGTAAAACAGTTCGATTCTCGGTGGGGCACTCACAAAGTTGATATCGACGACCGATGTAGCGCAGTCGTAGTGCGACTGCCTGCGACACAAAGGTTCCGGGTTCGATTCTCGGTAGGACACTCACAAAAAGTTGATATTTATCCCTTTGTGAATTTGTTCCCGGTCTGGTTAGGACATTGCAGAGTGAACCAACTGATTGTCTGAAAATAAATGGTTCCGTGCTTCGGAGGGCACGTTAAGCCGTCGGTCCCGGTTGCTGTCTATGATTACTTAGACGGCGGTCGGAACACAACCATGTCAGAGGTCTGCTAGTGGTAGTAGGCGGTTGAAAAACTTTGACACCAGGGTTCATCGAGTCGTTGGATGACTCGGTGGCCCACACGAAAAGTGATTCTACTGGAAATTACACTGTGCTTTGGACTGGAACTTTGTGCATACTTTGAGGGTGTGTCCTAACCTAAATAACTTATAAAAGGTGACCCGAAATGGCAACATTACTGTTGATTATCTTGTCATGTAATATGAAAAACTCGCAAATAATAATGTTGCCATTGTGTGTACCTTTCTTTGAGTAATCGGGTTATTCATGTGAAACTGTGCAATTGTTCTTCATAATTTATTGTAAAATTATGGACAAGATGCTTTTTGAGCTTACCAGTTGATTTGTTTTTAAACATACATATATACCACGCCTATAATCCCTTACGGGCTAGGCAAAAACGGCACGTTTGACAAACATTTGAGGGTAATTTGGAATATTGTGTATTACCATAGTAACAGGTTGTCAGCCCATCGCCTAAATATGAAATACACACCCTCGAGTCCCTTAGTCGCTTCTTACGACACCCACGGGAAAGAAATGGGGTGATGCTATTCTAAACTTTGCGCTTATTATCTTGGAAGTTGTAAGTCTTGTAGAAGAGGTTAAAGTTGATCTGCCAATTATAATTTCCAAAAAAAACTTGATAATGTAAAAGGTAAATATATTGGTTGATGTGAAATAGGTAACAAGTTATAATAGGTATTTACTGAAATAGATAACTAGTTAGGTATGATGTTTACTTAGCCAACACGAGCAAGCATAGAACGACACGCAACTTTTTCATTAAAAGCATTCTCTGAATATTACAACATGGCGGTGGAAGAACCTTGACCGTAAAAGCTATAACTTTTATGACAAACTATATTCAGCGTAGTATATTCATTATACGAAGCTAGGGATTTGGTAAGTCACTATAATTCAGGCACGGCGGTTCACTCACTTGTCGTCCGTCGTTCCGTTTTTTTAACGCAATGTAACGCATGTTTCTGTCAGACGAAAGGAAATTGCGAATTCTAATCTTATTCCCATACAAATACGGCCACGGAAGACAATCAGGTAGTTCAGCCTGCACCCGACGCCTCCGTTACGCACTGTAACGCACTTTAAATCCAGCGTAGCCATATTTGTATGGGAATTAGATTGGAATTAGAAATAATCACTCGTATGTCGCTTCATACTATAACAATTTCATTGGTTTTGAATTTATTGTGGGTAGTTAAGGTTCAAAATTGTTGTCCGGCTCCCGGTACGTGACAGACAAGGGGTTATTATTTCTTTTCGTCTGACAGATGCATGCGTTACGTCGTGTTAAAAAACCGGAACGACAGACAACATGTGAGCGCTAAGGATATTATGGCCCATTTGAACACAAGATTTTACTCGTGATTTGTTACGCTTTTTTTCCCGGTAGTGGATCTGCGCAAACACTTTAAACGAGCAGTTCTTGTACATATATTTATAAAACAATATTTATGAAATTTTTCATGTCAGGGGTTTTAGGGGTGATAAATCGTTCTAGTTAGGTTTCATTTTCCAAAAATACGTTTTACCTATTAAAATGAAGAGTTATGTTGGGTCAGCCAGGTTCTGATCCAATAGGGGCCGAGAAAGGGATGTTTGCCTAACGCCACGCTACGATATGATACACATGTCACGCCTATATTCCCTTGCGGGGTAAGCAGAGCGCAAAAGGCCGCAAAAACGGACATTTACGCGACGTCAGAGAAAATTGTGTATCGTCATAGAGACAGGCTGCCAGCCCATCGCCTAAAATGGCAATAGACACCCTCGAGTCTCCAAGTCGCCTCTTACGACTCCCACAGGCAAGAAATGGGGTGATGCTATTCTAGGCCGGCAGCACACGGTATCATACGATATGATGATTTATTTATTATTTATTCAAAAATACATTTTACAACATGACAGCTGAAGCCTGCACTAATAAAACTAACTGGTTACTTAAACATAAAAATGAAATTACACAAAAACTAAATAACATTCATTTACACATTTTCCGCATAACAAAGACACACTCAAGCAGAATGACTCTACAATGCAGTCCGCAAAGAAATCTGTTTGTGGCGATACTTTACGCCTGGACAGCTTTTAACTCTTTACAAAGCACAAGTCCGATCCTGCATGGAGTATTGCAGTCACCTTTGAGATGGCTCCATACCTGGTTGCCATTCCACCAATTCGGACTAAGGGCTTCCAGTCATCATTTATAATGCGCACTGCTAAAGAGTGGAACTCACTACCTGCGTCTGTGTTTCCAAACGCATACAACTCTAATCTCTTCAAAGTAAGAGTGAACAGGCTTCTTCTGGGTGAGCTCGCTCCATCTTAGACTCTGTCTCTGTCCTATGACCTAGACTAGAGTCAAGAGCAAACCCATCATTAATTAAAAAAAAACATTTAAGAATGTCCTAGAACTAGATATGTAGGCTAAGTATGATAATAGGTTTAAAGCTTAAGTCCAATTTCAGATTACATCTACACCCACGAAAAAGTTTGTAAAAATGCATAAAAGTGTATCTGATTGTTTTAATTTGGCGATATTTTAAAGTGGTCCCTCATGTACTTAAGCCAATTTCTGCCACTAAAAGGCTTTCGTTTGTTACTGTCCGAGGCAATTAAGCTTCAGATTTCGCCATTTTGTTTTAATGGACGACTGAAACCATTTTCTGATGGAACAAAATAAGGTCGAAAACTGATTGGGAGAGCAAATTTCTGCCTCATTTTATTTGGACAAAAAGGAATTATCTATTATTGCGTAAATTGGATCGGAACTTTGCCATAAAAAGAAGAAGCAATAATAATACATACAGTTTGCTGATATTTTCTCCTTGCGTTTATATTTGAAGAATATTGTGAATATAGTGAATGAATCTTCTTCTTCTTTTCGTGTGGGACACCGAGTCGTCCAACAACCCGATGAACCCTGGTGTCAGAGTTTTTCAACCGCCTACTACCACTAGTAGGCCTCTGACATGGTTGTGTTACGACCGCCGTCTAAGTAATCATAGACAGCAACCGGGACCGACGGCTTAGCGTGCCCTCCGAAGTACGGAACCATTTCTTTTCGGACAATCAGTTGGTTCACCCTGCAATGTCCTAACCAGACCGGGAACAAATTCACAAAGTGATAAATATCAACTTTGTGAGTCTCCCACCGAGAATCGAACCAGGAACCTTTGCGTAGCAGGCAGTCGCATTACCACTGCGCCACATCGGCCGTGAATGAATTAATTATACCAAAAGCATCATAATAGTAGTTTATGCAACTGTCATATAATGGGGGTCATTAGAATGCGAGAGTCTGTTTATCACACGAGGCGTAGCCGAGTGTGATAATAGATTGACACGAGCATTCTAATGCCTAATTATATGCAGTTGCATACACTATTTTATCTACACTCAAAAAAAAAACTCAGTTGAACACTTTTTCAAACGTCCGCACCGGCGATTGCAAGGCCCGATACATGGTCAAATTCAATACGAGAACGTAATATGGCTTGATATGAATTTTTGAAGATTCTTTACTAACAGTTGTTTAGATGTCGAGTCTCAACAGCAAATAACTAAACAACTAAACAAATTCTGAACAACACTGAACAACAACGGAATAACATCTGAACAACAACTAATCAACATCTGAACAACAACTGAACAACATTTGAACAACCTCTGAACAACATCGCAACAACAGAACAAAAACCTATTAAAACAACTGAACAACATCCGAAAAATTACCGTACAACAACAACTGTCAGGTGCGGCGGAAGATGGCGATTTGAGTATTGGAAAAAAAAAACTTCGTTTCATTTCTCAACTTTATCGTATTAAGAGTTTTCTCATTAAGTCATTACGCTTCTGTAATTTATAGTAAACCCTAGTTTTTATAGGCAGAATGCATAAAGTAGGTCATTATGCATCTGTTTTCGAATTCATAATTCGAACATTATGAGACGAGTGTAGATAAAATACATATTATTATGATATGGGTTTTTTACGATGTTCGTTTCAAGGCGCTACTGATTTATAATTGTATCTATCTATCTTTTTACAGCCGTGTGATACCGGCTACGAATAGCATTACTCCATTTCTTAGGGTTTCATATGTATTTATAATTTTAGGCGACAGGCTGACAACCTCGTGATACATAATTTTATGAACCGCCCTCAGATATTTGTCGGACGTGGCGATAGCGACCGCATTTTACAGCCGTTATAGCGCTCGAGCAAGTTTTTAAACCGGCTTTATTTAAGCAATTACAGCCATTAAATCCTGGAAAATAAAACTGTGTCGAGGGACTAACAGATACTTACAAGAGATACAATTTTTAAGAGATACACAATTTGACAAATATTACTTGATAGAATAAAAATCCAAAGTAACCTTTATTTGAGGCATTTTTTAAATATTATGTCTACAGTTATAAAGTGAATATGCTACAATTTAGATACATAACTTTTCTAGTACGGATGACTAAATTAGACATTGTATTCTATGACGAAAAAAAAACGTAAAAACTTGCGAAATTTAGAGCGCAAAATGATTGGCGGTTCCTCTCTGGCGCAGCGCGAATGTAAAGGATAAATTTTTCAGGTGAAACAGAGCTTTTACTCTCTGCTTACCCCTATCCTACCCTACCTATGTACATCTATTTATAAGTAATTTTCTTTTGTCAAAATGAGACAATAGTAGTTATTTATTTAGTTTTTACATTACATTCTGTCTTTTATATTTGTTCAGTCTCGCCTGCAGTGAGTCCAGATTGCTTCTTCATTGTGTCGCAGATTAATATTTCTTATTACTTGAAAGGTCAACTTTTCCACGTTGGTTTTTGCTCGAGTTGTTTTCAGTTGTGATAGCTTAAAATTTGTGGATTTCAATTGACATTGACCTTTAGTCTAGCCTGTAGCACAAAATAGGTGTAGGCTAAGGCCGAATTTTTCAGGTGGGCTTAATTTTGATGTTTACTGGGGCGCCGGGTCACAATTCTTTAAGGTAATGTCATTACTATACACAATAAAATGGAAAATTTCGTGGCGAAATCAGGCCCATGGCTACCAGCGACGGGCGGGCCAATTTAATAACGGATGTTCATCGAGGAAAGTTGTTCAATTTCTTATGTATATATTCTTTATTGCAGTGATTCACAATGTTTTAACTTATAATTAAATACATAGGCGAGCTTATCTCTATAAGAGATCTCTTCCAGCCAACCTAATGAGGGTGGAAGAAGGGATAACACGGGAACAAGAGAAATACAATAATAAAAAGAAAAATAACAATCTAAAAACTACCTAATACCTAAACATAATATTACAAATAAACTAATAAATACTAATATGACAAATAATAATAATAATACTTACATACATACTTATAAAATATACAATAAATAATATAATTATAATTAATCACAAAGATGAAGATAAAATAAAATGCTCTTTCACTCTCTTTTTAAAAGTGAAGTAGGTGGGACTATCTTGAACAGCTCTCGGTAGCTGGTTCCACATTTGAGTGGCACGGACAGTAAAAGAATTAAAAAGGAATTTGGTGTTTGATCTTGGGCACTCAAGCACCTGTATGATGCAAGAACGCCTAGATCGGGAATCAGGGGATAAGTGATGGAAACGGGAACGGAGATAATCAGGAGATTTCTTGTCCTGATCAAGCCTGCAAATTTGTCATACACCGTCTTTTAAACTTCGTATTTGAAAGTTCTACTGACTAGACAGTAGCATTTAGTAAAACTTGTTTAAATTATATAATATCAAACTTAAGTAGCGGGTGTCTGCGGTTAAAGAGATCGGTTTCATCGGGAATTAAGATGTTTTCATCGAAATACTGTTCCAGAAATTCTCTTGTCCAATATCCACGAATCCGTTAAAAGGACTTAACCAAACCTTAACCAACATTTTGCGGTTAACTACATACTTCAAAGGGCTGTTTGCTAAGGATGGAAAATTTCCCGATAGCATTTTATTAATTCAGTCTTCTTCTTTTCGTATGGGACGTTTCGAGTCGAAGAAATGACTTTTTCAACGGAAGGAGTTTTTCAACTTCCTACTACTACTTGTAGGCCTCTGACTTGGTTGTGTATCGATTGCTGTCTAAGTAATCGTAGACAGCAACCGGGATCGACGGCTTAACGTGTCCTCTGAAACATGTAACCATCTTTCTTACGGAAAATCAGGTAGCTGTGCCTGCAATGTCCTAATCAGACTGGGATCAAATTCACAAAATTATAAAATCAACTTTAAGAGTGCTCCACCGGGAATCAAACCCGGAATCGTTGCGCCGTATGCAGACGCACTACCACTGCACCACATCAACAAATTTAATTATTCGAATTTTGTGAAATATATTTTCACCTCGTTGGTTTACCAAGATAGGATATAAAGTGGATAGCAAAACATAGGATATTTCCAGTCGCAATCATTGTTCCTTATATTGAAATGGTGGTATGAATGCGAAAGGTAGGAAATTGAAGGACATTTCGCACCTTATTTTATCGTTGCGATAAGAATTGCCGAGACGTCTGTTTTCGACAATGCGAAGAGGTTTTTTTGTATGGAATTAAATTATTTATTTACGCCTGTTACAGTGTTTTATCTCATGATGAAAGAGGTAAGTAAGTAGACTTATTGTAAAGAAAAACACATTTAGGTATTTATTCACATTGTTGCATTAATTATTAATATAACATATTTTAAAAATGTAAAGTGCGTTCAAAGACTTTAGTAATGTGTTTTTAAACGATTAACACTTCATTATTTACACAATTAATCATCAATTCGAACATAACTACCGTGTGATGTCGGCTTAGAATAGCATCATCCCATTTCTTTCCCGTGGGTTTCGTAAAATGCGACTATGGCACTCGAGGGTTACATGTGTATGGCAATTTTAGGCGATTGGCTGACATCCTGTCACTAGAGCCATGCACAATCATTCGAATGACTCTGAATAAAATTGTGTTTAAAATTGTTTAATCATTCTTAAACACTCTGTCTTGTGAAACTTTCCCATGACGTTGGTGAAAACTAAAAGTGGAAATTGGAAAATACTAAGTTAACTTGTAAGTAGGTTCTATTATGTAGAACTTTTATGGAACATCTAGATTTCTACCCAGCGGTTTCACCCGCTGCCACTCATTTTCCCGTGGTAATAGTTGTTTTCCCGCGGTAAAAGTGGCCTATGTGTTATTCCGGGTTATACTCTACCTGTGTTCCAAATTTCATCTAAATCGGTCAAGCCGATTGAGCGTGAAGAGGTACCAAACATACAAACACACACACAAACTCTCAGATGTATTAATGCACATTCGTCTGCACATCGTTACAATTTCTGAATGTATTTTTAAATTTATTTATTTATTTTCACAATACATAATAATATCTTAAATCATCTTGGCACCATCAAACCGAGAATAGGTTTGTTTTGATGCTGCACAAAACCTCTTTACTTTATTTGTAATTTTTTTATAATTCTCTCGTTTAGAAATAAGTATGATAACTTTCATTAGGTGTCCTTTATACTTTTGTAACATACAAGGAAGTAGCGAGGATAACGGATGTGGTACACTAGACTTTTCTTGTTTAGTTGATATACTATTTTTAAAACTACGTCATTTGTGTTTTTATAATTTTATGATTGTTTTGTGAACAAATTAATACCAGACTGTTATTTAAAGAAATGTTGTGTTTAGTTGTAAGTGGCCTCGGATTTATGTGTGTATTAATGTGTCTTTATGTAAGTGAAATTTTTGAGCTGAAGTTGCCTGGAACTGAACCTATTGAAATAAAATAAAAAAATAAAATTATGTTGCCTCATTAATGTTCTGTTACCCAAAATAAACGTGTATTCTATGTATTAAAAATATACCAAGATGAAAAGAGGTTAAGATATTAATTTAAATGACCACCTTTCGCCATGGACTATAAGTCGAAATACGATAAATTTAATTGAACCTCACATAGTAAATAACCCGCTGATCAGCAATTATGATGGGAGGAACAATATTATGTAAAATGTTTCGTTTCATGTTTCATGGGAAAAGCTTGTTATATCCATTTTGTTACTCTCTGTACAAGCTATTTCAGGGCCAACGATCTTTGAACTTTCCCATAGAAAACTTTGATCCAATTAAATTGTAGCTAACAAATACCTGGCATCGTAGACATCTCTGCGAGCATCAATTAGTTAACAACATCGCAACTTTAGTTTGAAACTTGTCGAACAAGCCCGTGTCTGGCTTGTAGTTGAAAACGGATATAATAGACTATTCTATTCGCCCGCGCTAAAACTTTTCATGACGCAGTACAAACTCATTAAGGCTTTACCACAAAAAAGTAACACATGGCTTGTATGCAAATTTAACGTGTTTTAGTATGGAGTTTTTATTCAAAATAAGTCTTTTTCTCTTTCATTTAAGCATTTGGTCAATTTCACTATCAAGCTCTCAGACCAAACCAAATTAAATGAACAGTGTTAATGAATATAACACAACTTTGACAAAATGGTTACTTCAACATTGATTTTATGGTGTAAAAGAATTAATGACATTGTAATTTTATAGTACCTATATATTTGGTAAATTTGGTTCTACTTATAAATTTATTGACTATTTCTCATTTCATTATTTAGCTTAGTTATTAGCTTTAAAGCTCTAAAAAAATTGCAGGCGAATGGAACTTTCTTTATACTTACTGTAACAAATAAATTTTCTTATTTTTATTAAAACACGCTTTCGAATGCATTTAATTTTTTTTATTGTTAGGCCCCTAATATTTAAGATCTAAAAAAGAAAATCCCTGTTGAATAGTTACGGTATTCATTAATGAAATAAGACTGAAAAGTTTTTAGCGGCAGCCGGGACGTCAACCCGATACGATTTCGCCAGCCAATACGTAGTTGTGATTGATCAAAGGATAAAAACAACAGATCATATTTTCATATATAGAAATGTATATAGATATAAAAAAGACAACAAAAAGAGCGCGTTACTGAGATTCGAAAGATGAAAGTTTACCTCACGTTCACACTTTTTTTTTATTTTTTTTATTAATGATGGGTTTGCTTTTGACTCTAGTCTAGGTCATAGGACAGAGACAGAGTCTAAGATGGAGCGAGCTCACCCAGAAGAAGCCTGTTCACTCTTACTTTGAAGAGATTAGGGTTGTATGCTTTTGGAAACACAGACGCAGGAAGTGAGTTCCACTCTTTAGCAGTGCACATTATAAATGATGACTGGAAGCGCTTAGTCCGAATTGGTGGAATGGCTACCAGGTACGGATGGTATCCGGCGGTGCGTCTGGATGTCCGATGGTAGAAGGGAGCTGGTGGAACAAGGTCGTGAAGCTCTTGAGCACACTCTCCGAAGTACAATCTATAAAATACCGACAAGCAGGCAACCTTGCGGCGATGTGCCAGGCTATGTAGCTTGGTGTCCACCAGTTTTATGTCGCCTATGAGCCTCTTGGCCCTGCGTTCCACCGAGTCAAGAGCGGCAAGTTGGTATTTGGCTGAGCCATCCCAAAGGTGACTGCAATACTCCATGCAGGATCGGACTTGTGCTTTGTAAAGAGTTAAAAGCTGTCCAGGCGTAAAGTATCGCTTCACTCTATTCAGGACGCCCAGCTTTTTAGCCGCCGTTTTACACTTATCTCTATGGGCAGGGAAAAGGGCAGCGCGAGCATGTAAACAGGTTACTCGCGCTGCTACTCGTCATGCCGCCGCTACTTTCCCTGCTCTCGCTATTGTTTGCTTTTCGTGCGCGAGTCAAAGGAACGGCAGCTGGGGCGCGAGTGGAATGTATTGCTATCTCGCTACAAAGTTTCCTAATCCTAACAATAATCCTCCAGAATGCGCTCGAGATACCCTTTTCACCGAAGCTTCTCGCATTTTTCGTAGCTTGTTTACAAAATAATATTACATTACATCTCAAGACTAAAGGAAAATGTCATTTATGGTTTCAAAATGCGTCACGTAAATCAAATTAAAGCAATATATAATATTGTCAATTTAAAAGAAGTATATCTACGGCAATTGTTGCACAAAACACGCAAACTAATTTATTTTTAAAAGTTTTTAACTGTTAGCTAGTTTCACCAAAGATTTTACATTGATGTAAAATTTTTGTCCACTGTTTACCAAAAAAAATATTTTAAACGAAATACAGAAAATAACCCAAAAATCATCATTTTTGTCTCGTGCAATGACCAATGTTGACATTCCATAACTCAAGAATATATGTCTAATTACAAAAGCATCTGTTTTAAAAGTTTAGCAATAATTTAGACTCTATAATTAATATAATTATTAAACTTTGGCTTTGATGCAAGGCCTGCAAGAGGTGTTGCAGGATTGATGCAACATAGTACGCGCAACCATACTTTCTTGGGCATGATCTTTTAAGAAGTAAATCCAGAAGGAAGGAAATTTACACTAAGAAACTGGCGTCCAAAAACTGTGTGAATTCATTTAAAATTGGCTCCTGACAAATTTAGTCAAATTCTGGGAAAATATCTGCATGTGTTGCAAAAATACCATAGTTTTCAATTTATCGTTGTCTACTTAGTGGCTATTAGTCTCCATTACTTGAACCATGGCAGTCTTAAGATAAAATAAATATAAAATTTATGGCTTAGACACATTTTTAAAATTCTCATTCCGAATTAATATCCGAGATTTTCGGTAGTACAGAATCGGCAAAACTTGAAACCCGAAACTTTACACCTCGTAATCACAAATTAATGACTGTAACCTTAGCCTTACCCTCAAGTTAACGAAAGACAAACTCGACCAAGAGAGCCCCAACAATTTGCTGAGTAAAATTGTAGAGAACATTTAAACCAGTTATTTGAAATAACTTTCGCGAATTTTCAATTTGATTTCAGTTAGAAATAAATGTCGTTTACTGGTGGTGATGGCGTAAAGTTACATGCCGAGTGATAAACCTGGCCAGCCCCGAGGAAGTGCCTTTACTTTTATTTATTTATACAAAAATTTTTTAATAAAAAAGGCGTTATCTTAATTTGTTTTCTTTACTATCCTTGATTGAATAAAGTTAATTTCATTTTAATGGGCAAATTTTCATGATATATCAAATGATAAGTAATGCTTAATAAAGACACTTACATAAAAAAAAAGAATATCTTTGGAATACTTCGAACCAGTGCATCAGGCCGCATATTTATAAAATGTTAAATCACACATAGGTAACAACATTAATGTGCCACGCGTTACTGGCATTAAATACACTTGCGAAAATGGCGGGCAAGGAACGAGCAGCAGTAGCCCAGATGGAAGATGCGTCGTCACTAGTAATGACGAAAGTCGCAGGTTCAAAAACTACCCGCGCTTGAAAATTTTGCAAGTTTTCAAAAATTTCATTAATTTTAAATCATTTGTTATATGAAGTGAGGTGGAACAGCAATCGAGTTATATACAATGATAGGGTCTATCCTTCATGGAATAAAGTTAATTTCATTTCACCACTAACTTACCTTATTTATTTATTTATATATACTTTATTGGACATCGTGCAAAAGGCGGGCCTAATGCCAGACGGCATTCTCTACCGGCCAACCAGAAGGTAAACAGAGAGAGAAAGAAGCGGGTGCACTGATGAGAAAAAACACTAAACTTTACCTTCATTTAAAAATTGTACCTTTTGAAGACAGGTTTGCTAGAACTTAATGCTACAGCCTGTCACTCTTCTTTTAGCTATAGAAACCGGAATTTTTGGAACATATTATGAAAAATGAATATTGCATTTTAATTAAGGTAATACATACGTATCATGCATGCAAGTACGGGGTAGACAAAGCGTTAACACACACATACATTTCACGCCTTACATCCCTTGCGGGTTAGGCAGAGCGTAAACGGCCACAAAAAACGGACATTGACGACACGTCTGACAAATATTTGAGTGTCATTTGGAAAATTGAGTATCGCCATAGTGACAGGTTGTCAGCCCATCGCCAAAAATTACAATACGGTACTCGAGTCCCTTATTCGCCTCTAACGACTCCCACGAGAAAGAAATGGGGTGATACTATTCTAAACCGGCATCACACAGCAACGCGATAACGGCTGTAAAAATACGGTCAACGTCTGACAAATATTTGTTTTTATTCGCATGATTTAAATTTTTGTTTCGCTCTTGACAGCAGCCGTGAACTGCGACGATAAGATTAAGTGGAAAATAAGATTTTATATAGGGTGTAAGGGACAGACCATGGAACTAAAGAATTAAGCATGAGAAAATATAAAGGAAACGTTAAAAATTTTTTTGCATGAGCAGTCAGCTCATCGTGATTTTGTATGGGAGGGCAAATATTTTTTGTCTATATATATTTTCCTTTTTTTTTTATTAATGATGATGGGTTTTTCTCTTGACTCTAGTCTAGGGCATAGGACAGAGACAGAGTCCAAGATGGAGCGAGCTCACCCAGAAGAAGCCTGTTTACTCTTACTTTGAAGAGATTAGGGTTGTAGTGTTCTGTGGAAACACAGAGGCAGGTAGTGAGTTCCACTCTTTAGCAGTGCGCATTATAAATGATGACTGGAAGCGCTTAGTCCGAATTGGTGGAATGGCAACCAGGTATGGATGGTATCCGGCGATGCGTCTGGAAAGTTGAAAGTTCCCTTAGAAATTAAACTTCCTTGTGGAAAGTTGTTCGGTTTCATGTTCTGCATGCACCCTATCAATATTTTCTAGAGAGAGAGAGAACAGGTTCATTGCTAGTAAGGTACGGGAAGCCATATAAATTTAAAATCATCCGAATTTTAACACAGATACTGGATGAGGAATCTCATCAACGTGGACACCACTGATTATGCAGCGGATGAGCTAGATTCTACATACGGCATGACCTACTTACTACACAAGATACGGTGATAGCATTCTGCGTAGAACCGGAACGTTAGGCTCGGAAATTAAGAATTAGATGGCGTTAGGACAATAATAGTATTTATATATTATTATTCTAAATAAAGACATCTTACACCTTAATCATCCGTAATTAACAATTTTAAACTTTCGCGGTCACACATAACTGTGTTGTTCCGTCTCTTTTCGTGTGGGACACCGAGTCGTCCAACGACCCGATGAACCCTGGTGTCAGAGTTTTTCAACCGCCTACTACCACTAGTAGGCCTCTGACATGGTTGTGTTACGACCGCCATCTAAGTAATCATAGACAGCAACCGGGACCGACGGCTTAACGTGCCCTCCGAAGCACGGAACCATTTCTTTTTCGGACAATCAGTTGGTTCACCCAGCAATGTCCTAACCAGACCGGGAACAAATTCACAAAGAGATAAATATCAACTTTTTGTGAGTGTCCCACCGAGAATCGAACCCGGAACCTTTGCGTCGCAGGCAGTCGCACTACCACTGCGCCACATCGGCCGTCGATCATGGCCCATACAACGGGGTCGAAATATCGGACAATTCAACAAAAATAAGTATAGCGGTGAGAGCCCCGTTCGAGGGCCGATGTGGCGCAGTGGTAGTGCGACTGCCTGCGACGGGTTCGATTCTCGGTGGGATACTCACATAATTGATATTTATCACTTTGTGAATTTGTTCCCGGTCTGGTTAGGACATTGCAGGGTGAACCACCTGATTGCCCGAATAGAAATGGTTCCGTGCTTCGGAGGGCAAGCCGTCGGTCCCGGTTGCTGTCTATGATTACTTAGACGGTGGTCGTTACACAACCATGTCAGAGGCCTACTACTAATAGTAGGCGGTTGAAAAACTCTGACACCAGGGTTCATGGGGTCGTTGGACGACTCGGTGTCCCACACGAAAAGAGAGAGAGAGAGCCCCGTTTCAGTATTTTGAGTTATCATCCGCGACCACGAACCCTTTAAATAACTTGAAACGTAAAAATAATAAAAATCCAAAAGTACTA
Organism: Tuta absoluta; assembly: GCA_027580185.1. Classification (NCBI taxonomy): domain Eukaryota; kingdom Metazoa; phylum Arthropoda; class Insecta; order Lepidoptera; family Gelechiidae; genus Tuta; species Tuta absoluta. The sequence goes on along the minus strand of JAQAHW010000022.1, from coordinate 6,971,542 downwards.
CAACCGTTTAAAATTGTTTTACTGTGGGTGAAATCGTACTACGGATCATGTCACTTTCAATTTACCGAAGGGTGTATAAAAGTGTAGATTTATTCTGTTATTGCTTCGTCTACTGAGCACTATCACCATGAAAGTATATTCTGCGTTGTTGGTTCTTACCTTCTATTTACTGTCCTCGGAAGGGCGAAGTAAGTTTTTTTTGTTATTTTTTGATATCTGATTATATTTATTTAATTGTAAAAATGTTCTATCCACATGCCTAAGAGTAGACTAGGACATAACGCCTTCGGTGTTTAGTCCATCAAGGTGGCTTCCTTTTATTTCGTGTGGGACAAAGAGTGAAACAATGTGGATTAAGATAAATAAATAATTAAAATGACTTCCGTAGCGTCGGTAGAAGTTATTACCCCTACAAACTTCAAGTCACTTTCTTTATACCAAGAAGTTATAATTCGTATACCTTTCTGTCTCTCATACGACCAACCTTTAAATCAAATGTATAAGCGGTGCAAACGCAACGTGATATGAGTCTATTGTTTTTTTGTAGAAAAATCAGTGTCTTCCTAAAGAATAAAAATAAATAAATATTCTGGACAATTCACCCAGCGCCATCTTGCCCCAAACTAAGCAAAGCTTGTACTATGGGAGCTAAAAAGCTGATATTAATACATATTTATTTTTTTTAAATCACAATAACAGTGTCCTTTGTTATAAACTACAAGTCTACAAATGAAATTCCTAGTACATTGTGTATAGTTCATCGGGTCGTTCACCGATTTGGTGTCCCACACTAAAATAAGAAAAGAAGAAGCAAGTAATATTCCATTATGATACCATAATGGCTAACTGAACACCTGTAAAATTGTTACCTGTAGTTTGATCATCCGTATCCGTACTAGTTCGTACTAATGTTATAAATCTGAGAGTTTGTGTGTTTGTTACCTCAAACGGCTCGACCGATTTGGATGAAATTTTGAACACAGGTAGAGTATAACCCGGAATAACACATGGGCCACTTTTTACCATGGGAAAATTAGTGGCCGCTGGGCGGAAATCTAGTATCAGATATAGGTATTTAAAATTAAATGTTTTTACAGCTCCTGTCCCCGGATCGTGCAGGTCAATATCTTGTGTACAAGATTATGATTGCGAACGCGTTGTATCAGTGTATGGTTATGGAGCCTATGCCGGTTGTGTCGAACGAAACTACTACTCGTATTGCTGCAAGTTCTACACCGTCTCAGATAATGACGACGATATGGATGACAGACAAGGGAGATACCCGTCAAGACGCACGAGATTTGGAAGGCAGGCCTCTACATAGATTTCCACGACCCCTCAAAGCGAGTGGTGCAACGGGACTAGCGCCAATTCGCGAAAAAAAACCATAACACTTCATGCAAACAATAGATAAATGCAAGAAATTTTTGGTGCTATTGTAGAGTTAAATTAAAACCTGCAAACGCTTTAAAATAGTCGATGTAATTAAAGTTATGGATGAAAGTAGAAACGGCCACTTAAGGCACTAATCTTTTTTCGAGTTTGCAGAACGAAATAAAGTATTAATTAAATTAAGTTATACCAAAAAAATTGGCAAAGGACATTCTGATGTATTGTTTGCATGAAGAAATATGTTTTTTTTTTCGCAAAGTGGCGCTAGTTCTGCGCCTTAAACTACCGCACGCGGAAAAAGGGCGTCAAAATAAACATCTTTCTTAGGCTGCAAAATAAATATTATTGCATCGAGATTCTTGTATTTTACTGACACACACAATTTATAATGTTTTCATACCAAATACTGAATTACTTTAGTACAAAAATAAAACTAAGAAACTTTTGAGTGAACCAGTTAATGACACTAAACAACTTTCCACGAGGTCGAATAGTGACTACAATAATTTGGATATTCCATACAAAATTCCTTGGTCGGCCATTTTGTGATACAGAAGGACCTGTGGGAAAATTTGTTCAGCATCATGGATTGGTTTACGCAATTCACACAATTTTTAAGGCGAGTGGGCAGCTGAACTAGCGCCACTTCACGAAAAAATAAACCTCTTCTTGCAGACAATTCCTACCCCAGGATAACCATATAATCTTAATGCTCAATTAGACCCACAAACTGCGATATGAGGGATACTTCTGTGGCACCATTCGCGCTGAGGTAGCATCAGTCCCAAACACCTCTAGTAAGTCCTATTCCCTTTCGTTGCATTAGAGAGAAACAATGATTGCCCAGATCCGGAAAACCGAACATTTATTTAAGTATCAAAATATATAACAACATACACATATTTCAAAAAGCAAGCAAATTGATTCATGATTCATTTAAATGATGGAAAATAATCAAATCGTTCAGGTTTTTAATTTAAAATCGGTCCAAAAATGCAAAATTAGAGCCTGATTTGAGGCCACTTCATGTGTTTTGAGCCCCATATTATTATTATTAAACCATTTATTGCACACAATAAAAACATAGGACACATACATATATGAAACAATTAACAACAGGTCTACTTATTTCTAAAAAGAAATCTCTTCCAGCAGACCTTGGGCAGTGAGATCTCATAAAGTGAGGCAGATAAGGCGTGCACTATCATTTAAAAAAATTTTGATAATAATTTTAATTTTCTTTAATATTAACTACATAAAATACCCCTCAATATCATACAACTACATAAACCTACATAAACTACATACCTACATATATATATATATACTGAAACAAAATGAAAACATAATATAACCATAGTTTTGTAGCATATATCTTGAAGTATTTATTATTAAGAAATATATTCGTAATATTCGTCTCCAAGTATGGAGATTTTAAGAAATGGGATACAAAATTCCGAACAGTATCCAACCTTTCGCGGTTGATTTCTAAACCCACTTCACCTTAAGCACATTTTATAAACTATATTTTATAAACTATAGCTTTTCTGCCGCTGAGGCTCTTAGGAGGCAGACGTGTTATCGTGTCGCTCATAAATTATACTACAATAGTTCATAGTAACATAGTGTCTAATTAGTTTTGCATTAGAATCTATTTTCCCGTACCGCATCAGTGATAAAAAATAATCGTCGCGCAAAATTCCCCCACGCGCCACCACCGAGTGAAGGACGCAGCTGCACGCGCATCTCACTTGCACGCACCACAGCAAGATGTCGCTCGACAGGCTATCGTCTCCGCACGAAACTGCTACGAACGTGCCCGAAGAACGCGATAGACTTAAGAATGCCGCGAACCGTGCAAAGCGTTCACGCGACGATGTCAACAATGATGCCCTGGAAACATTGATGGAAATTCGTATGGGTGAACTTAAAACACTGCTGAAAACTGGGCTTCAAGAACAAGCTGATAATTTTACATCTCTAAAGGACTCCATGTCTGGATTATCTGAGCAAATCAGCGGACATTCCTCGAAACTCACCATCATGAATTCTTCAATAGCTGAAATAAGAAACGACCTGGACTCAGTTCGTTCTCAATATGATAAAGTTGACCAGTTTCTAGCAGGCATTAAAAATACCCATGTCAGGCTTACTGAAGAATTTAAGGGCCTATCAAACAGTGTGGAGTTTGTTTCTTCGCAACAGAAAGACTTCGAAGACCGTCTGAAAAAGGTAGAAACCGCTGCTGTAATCCCTGAAAAAGCTGAGGCCGAGTTGGTTTCACTACGTATCCAGCTCAGCGACCTTAAATACGAACTTCAACAACAACAACAATGGGAACGCATACTGAACCTTGAGATATCGGGTATACCCGAAATGCGTAACGAAAATCTACCAGACCTTGTAAAGAAGATCGCCCATTATGCAGGTGTAGATCTCTCACTCGATGACATCGGACATGTTACCAGGGTCCAACCACGCGTAAAACAGCCAGGTCGCCCGAAATCCATAGTAGCAAAACTAAAAAAACGTATTCACAAAGACAACATACTTGCTGGTCTACGAAAAAAGGAACCGACAACTCTAGACATTGGTATGTCTACCGAATCGAAACGTTTCTACGTGAGCGAGCATATGACGGTGGACAACAAAATCTTGTACAAAAAATGTCGCGCAGCAGCTAAGGCCAACGGCTATGAATTTACTTGGATAAAAAACTGCCGAATTTTTGTGAGAAAAAACGAAACATCTCCACATATCCTCATAAGACACGAAACGGACATAAACAAAATCCGTTGATTTTCTTAGAACACTTAGTGCGGACCTTAAACGACGAACATGAAAATGTTTTTGTGGTGTTTTCTTCGATGCTATTTCTAGATTATCTCTTTATATATTTCATCGTTATTTTTTGTCTGTGTGGTGCTTTTGCAATGAAAATTAATTGCTTAATTTCATCAATCTACTATATGTTGAAGAAGAGTGAATACATGGTCCTTAAGGCCCCAGGTCGGAAAGTAAATTATGACCCAATAATCAGGCTGAATGGTGTCCCTATGAAGAGAGTAGACACTTTCAGATACCTAGGTCACTTCATCACTGAGGACCTTAAGGACAATGTAGACATAGAACGGGAGCGGAGGGCGTTGGCGGCTAGATGCAATATGTTGGCCCGCAGGTTTGCACGTTGTAGTCAAGAAATCAAGATCACGCTTTTTAAAACCTATTGTCAAACCTTCTACACGTGCAGCCTGTGGACCAATTATACGCAGAAGGCTTTCAATTCCCTCCGCATACAGTATAATAACGGTTTCAGAATGCTGCTGGGGCTGTCGCGCTACTGCAGCGCATCGGGTATGTTCGCGGAGGCGAGGACGGACGATTTCTTTGCTATAATACGCAAAAGAACGTCGTCTGTTCTTGCCAGGTTGCGCGGCAGCGGCAGCAGCATTCTGGAAAGCTTGGTTGCCTTGCCAGACTCACCAATGCTTGAACATTGGCACAATACATTGGTGAGAAGGGCTTGGGGCATTAAACATATATAGGCCTTTCTTTCATGTTTTTTTTTCTTTTTAGATTTAAGTTTTTAATTATATAACATAGTTTTTAAGTGTGTTTGTAAATACTAACAAGTGGTCCTGAGTTGGCAAAATAAAGTACTATTATTATGTTGGTACGTTTTCGAATCTCGGGCCCACAGGGACCCGGTCCTTTGAGGCATGAGTGGGGCCGAAGCCAACAGCACAGAGGCCTTTTTGCACCAAATAATGTGTTGTGATGTGTACATCAAGCGGATACTCGCTCTGTCTGCACTATAGAAGTACACCCAGAGCCAGCACCTGCCTGATGCAAGGACTATTGCAGGTGAGGGTCGGATTACTAGGGTTATGGGGAGAAATTTGCTGGACCGGTTACTGGGCTATCGATTGAGACAACGGGACGCCTGCCAAATCAAATGTCCCAATCTTGATAATCTCGGCAGACGGCGACTCGCCGCCAGCTAGGTGGGCCTCCACTATTGGCGGTACGCGTAGAGCGCGGTGCCGGGACGCAACACTGGCGCGGGCGACTGAAGGGGTGTCGAGAGGTGTACACCGCTTTCTGCGCAGAGGTCCTGGGCAAGGGCCAGAACATACACCAACTCGCGACTTACGCATGTTTCACTTCCACCCCTCGAGTCCGGGCACAGGCTCGAACTCTAGCGGCCCCACTCTGGCCGGCCAGCTAAGGCAAGCCAGAGGTGAGAGTCCTGGCCTTGGGGTCCACTCCGGCGAGCCGGAGACGGCCAGTCTACACTATCGGGGGTACTCGGGTCCGTGGGGTCGCTACTCCCCAACAGCTCGCCACAAGCTGCCCTACGGGTAGCTAAGGGTGTAGAGAGGTGTGCTGCACTTTCAAGTTCTGGGATTTCTCCCGTCAGCATTACTCGCGGCTTTATGCCTTTAACACTTCCACCCTTCGAGTTGTGAAACTCTTGCGACTCCACTCTGGCCGGCCGGTTAAGGCAAGACAGAGGCGGGCTCCCCACTCAGGGGAAACCCAGAAGTACTTCGGGTCCGTGGTGGCGCTACTCACCAACAGCTTGCCAGAGCTGCCCTGCGGGTCTATTATTATTATTATTATTATTATATGTTGATTTCTTTCCAACCGGTGGGTACTGTGAGCGATCTAAACTACTCATCTATATGTCTGTCTGCTCGGAATACATATAAAACTGCCAAAGTAATATACTTATTATGCCATCATATCGCATGCCATTACCTGAGATTAACTTTTTTTAATGATGCTTGTATCTAATATTAACATCTACTACCAAAATGTACGCGGACTACGTACGAAAACACACGAGTGTTATAATAATATTCTTGCAAACAACTATGACCTTATAATTTTGGTCGAAACATGGTTATGTGATGGTATATTTGATAGGGAATTTTGTGACGACCGTTATGACGTATTTCGTTGCGACCGCGACTTGGCTGCAACCGGTAAATGTATAGGCGGCGGCGTACTGATCTGTGTCCGTCGCGAGTTTAGGGCCTTTAATTATGATATACCCGTGCCATACACACCCACGGAGATTCTCTGGATTACGATTCCTGGTACTGCATTGAACGATAATTCTGAGCTTAACGTAATTGCTACATACGTTCGCGGAGAGTCAGACCCCCAAATATGTGATATATCACATATTTTGAACATAATAAAAAATCGCTTTCCCGATATGACGACGTCATCAAAACTTGATAGTAATAAATATTTAATCATTGGTGATTTTAATCTCCCGTTTGTATCATGGGATGACGCAGGCCCCACAGTGCAGTCAACAAGTGGTTCTCTCGCTCTTCGTGATTTAGTTACCACAATGTTTGAAACATTAGCCTTAAATGGCTTCAATCAGCACAATTTATTTAAAAACCCTAGTGGTAATATATTGGACTTAGTTTTTAGTAATTTCGAAATCGAGTTAAAAGTATGTGAATTCCCTATATCAAAAGTAGATCCTCATCACTCTACTCTTTGTATTGATGCGTCCGATATTACCATACCACCACTCCCCAATGCTAAAGTCGCCAGTTTCCAGTTTAGCAGGGCTGATTACGTCAACATAAACAACTATTTGAACGCCATCGACTGGGAGTCAGAACTTTCCTATAAAACTATCGAAGAAGCCTTAGACTTCTTCTATGAAGTACTTTATCTGTGTATACAATTATATGTACCTGTAAAAAGTATAAACAATTCTAAACGCTGCTATCCTACTTGGTATACAAAAAGTCTCATTAAGATTATTCATGAAAAAGATAAAGTGCACAAATTATGGAAACGGTACGGTAATAATAATGACAGAGATGAGTTCAGGTTACTCAGGGCGCGTTATCACCGTGTTCACGCAGCCAATTATTACAAATTTATATTCAGCTGTCAGCGATCAATAGCCAAAGATGCTAAGAAGTTTTGGTCATTTACGAAATCAAGAAGAGGTGGAGGAGCGCACCCTAGTGAATTTATATTCAACAATGTCCCTCTAAGAAACGGTGTAGATATTGCAGATGGTTTTAATTGCTTCTTTCACAACATGTTCTCGCAACCAGCGTCTGAGTATTCTAACTCCGATCGCACCCTGCCCAGTCCACAAAACACCACAAACAACATAATAAGCACTATCGTAGTTACTAGAGAAAAAGTATGGTCACTTCTAAAAAAAATTGATAAAAACAAAGGCGCGGGCACTGATAGTATACCCCCTATATTTATTCTTGGTTGCTGTGAGTCTTTAGCACTTCCTTTATCCATTCTATTTAATAAATCTTTTTGCGAAGGTGTTTTTCCCCGCAAATGGAAAGAAGCTCGAATTGTGCCTATCCATAAGAAAGGTATTTAGAAGAAAATAGAAAATTACAGACCCATCTCAATTTTGAACGTATTTAGTAAACTTTGTGAAAAGATTGTTTATGACTGTATTTATTCAATTATAGCAAATTGTATACCTGTCGAACAGCATGGCTTTTTAAAGGGTCGATCAATTGCAACTAATTTAAGCCTGTTCACTAAATTTGTACGTGACAACATGGAACGCGGTCAACAGGTTGACGTGGTTTACACGGACTTCGAAAAAGCTTTCGACCGTGTGGATCACGTCATCCTCTTGTCTAAATTAAAGAAGCTGGGTATCCATGGGGACCTCCTTCGGTGGGTTAAGTCGTACCTAACTAACAGAACACAAATGGTAGTAATTGGAGGTCACAGATCTGACATCGTTTGCATACCCTCAGGAGTTCCCCAAGGATCTCACCTAGGGCCCCTGTTTTATAATGCCTATCTTTACGATGTATACACTTGTCTTAATCATGCAAAATTCCTTATGTATGCCGATGACACAAAAATATATACTAATATTAGATCGCAGCAAGACACTATTAATCTACAGCTAGATCTTGATAGACTTACAGATTACTATTACCGCAATCGTATATCGGTAAATGCAAATAAATGTCAAATCATTTCGTTTACACGTAGCCCTCGTACAAAAATAAATAACTACTACATTAATGGAACCTTAGTTGCTCGTACAGATTTGGTTCGTGATCTTGGCATACATCTTGATTGCAAATTCACATTTAATCAACACATCAACTTAATAACTGGTAAGGCTTTGAAATCCCTTGGGTTTATTATGAGAATATGCTCACCCTTTAGTAACCGTGAGTGTATTAAAAATGTTTATTACGCTTATGTTCGTAGTATACTCGAGTTCGGATCATGCTTGTGGTCACCCTACTACAAAAAATATTCAGATAAAATCGAAAACATTCAAAAGAAATTCTTAAAATTTCTTAACTTTAGGACATTTACTGCATCTAGTACTTATGATCAAAGCTGTAAAATACACAACCTCATGTCGCTTGAAAATAGACGAACAATGTTGGATATGATGTTCCTTTACGATATCCTAAAATCACAAATAGACTGCCCGGACTTGGTGAATAGCATAGGGTTCTGCACTCCCTCGCGACGAACACGGCATACCCGCCTGTTACGCGCTCCTGCGCATCGTACCAACTATGGTATGAATGACACTCTTACTCGTCTCGCTAGGACTTATAATGATGTATTTAGTGACCTTGACCCCTTCAATTGCACAAACAAACAGTCATATAAAAACATCGTCAAGGGATCAATACTCCCTAAAACTGACATTTTATCTTAGAATGTATATTTACCTACTTATTTTTATTTAGCGAACGGGATTAGGTCTAGTTACTTAGTCTCGTTCGATCCCAAGACCTGGCTGTCGTAGGGCTAAATAACACAAACTAATTAAGACTGAGGCGCATATTAACACTGTAATTAATAATCAGCCAATAGGTAGGCACCTGCTACCCTACCCAGTACTTTTAGCACTTATATCTACTGCGACACAGGTTATAATCAGTAATCACCGACGACGTACCTACCCGCCCATTAATAGTGCAAGTAGTGCTTCTACATTTAAATCGGATGATGGTAAGCTATCGACAGTGCATCCCCCTGACCTTTTAGTTTAGGAGATCTGCCTAAATTTACTTTTATAAGAAAAGGTTGAATCGGTGACCCTTTAGTGGTGTGAGTCGGTGTGCTGTTGATAGTGTTTATCAGTAAACAAATCTTGCTGTAGTAAATTACTTATATAATTATTTCTTATGATGGCAATCATGTGTCCTGACAAACAGACGTGATGTACCTACTACCTAACCTCGTATTGCATCAAACTGTTTTTATTAACGTACCCTTTGAACGTACTATTTACTGTATCGACCGGTTGGTTAGCGATTGATTATCGCTACGTTTTCATTATATTATGTCTACTATCGTTCTACACAGACAAATAAGTACCTACTTAGTCTTTCAAATATTTAGTTCATAGTTGCATACCTAATGCTTCAAACCTGTACAATGTACTACTGTACTATTACATTAAATTACATTTAGTTCTTATGGGTTGTTCTCATCGACCGCGTTTTTCGTACGTTCCGCTTAAAAAGTGCTGCTTCCTCTGGGACGAGCGCTATAAAATTTTACTTCAAAATACTTCAGCACTTCTCACATATGGTCAAACATTTAATTCATCAAATATGTGGTCAGTTTTTTGTAAATTTCCTGTCAAACATGCATTCTCTCACATCCATGGCATGGTTTTTTGCTACCTTGCGCTAAATAGACTGTTATAGATCCTAAAATTACAAGTCTGTGTCGTGTTAAGCTTTTTTATCTTTTAAACAATTATATTTTCTATCTTTTAGCATGTTTTTAGTTTCCACAACGGCAGAAACTTTTTTGTAAACACGGATTTTTGCGTTGAAGCCCTGAATCAGCCCACAATTACCTCGCGCTACTCTCTCACTCATATATTCATGACGGTAAAAGCTATCTGTCGCTTTTACTCACGAATTCGTAGCGGCTAGTACTGCCGACAACGTCGTAGGGGACGCAGGCTCCACTCGCCGCTATATCTTCGATGGCGAGGGTAAGTTTCTCACATTTACGACTTTGTCCAGTACCAACCTCATTTCCATGCTAGTCGATTACCAATTATTCAGTTATTAGGTATTATCGATATTTTTTCTGAGGAATACCTTTGATATGCTTTAAATCAGAGGCGGTACTGTATTAAATTTTAACGAATAGGTTTTAATTAAACTGCAAAATAAGCTTCCGTTCTCATTTCCATGTCTTTCCATGGTTTGAGATGGCATGGAAATGAGAAAGTGACATGGAAATGAGAGAATGATTAAAATTTTGCAGTCCACAGTTGGACAAAGTTTTTAAATTGTGAATATTTATTCTTAAATTAATCCAATGCCTGTTTTAATCGTAAATATGTGGAAGTACGGGTATTTTTCATTATTACCTATTTTTATGAAATGAAAGCTTTTGTAGTTAATTTTATATGTCTTTTTACTGAATGTCTCAGAAGGAGGGTTAGAGTTTTTCGGGAGTCTGTCTGAATGTATGTATGTGTTTATGTGTTATGTATGTATGTATGTGGACATGCAATTTCTTTTTCGTGGGTTGCAGCCCAAACGGCTAGATGGATATTGACATGTGGGGTGTCATGTGATTCGCAGCGCATCAGCGCGAGTGACATTTGCTACATTTTAAACAAGATACCGCTAAGACGCGGCACTCCCACCCGCTCTCTGATATTTCACCGCTCTGCGCTCGCCCGACTTAGAAGCAGTCTGAAGTGGTCATCTACTGGTTACGCGCGCTTTATTAGAGTGCGTTGCGGTTTCGGTAGCCCTAGTTTTGGCACGCACATATATACATGTAGGAGTTTTGCTTCTAAGCGGTAGCCATTATTATGTATTCTTTTCTATAAGAGATATTCTATAGAAAAAAGTGGTTCTATACCAGGTACTGCAAACCCGCGATATCTGTACGCCAATAAAAGTAGTCCATCATGCTAACCACTTTTTTCTATAGAATGTCTCTTATAGAAAAGAATACATAATAATGGCTACCGCTTAGAAGCAAAACTCCTACATGTATATATGTGCATGCCAAAACTAGGGCTACGGAAACCGCAACGCACTTAAAACTAGTAAAAAGCGCGCGTAACCAGTTGATGACCACTTCAAACTGCTTCCCAGTCGGGCGAGCCTATATTAATATTATGTTGGTACTCTTTTCTATCTTGGCCACAAGTTACTTTAATACAAAGTGTTATAAAACTGTTTGTTGCATTCTGCAGTCGGTCACTATGTAAAAGTTATCAATATCCACACCCTCATGTTCGTGGGATGCTAAATAAATATTTAACTAAGTAAATAAAGCTTATTTGCTTTATATTTCCTACAAATCAAGTAGTGGACATCTCATTTCCATGACAAAAAATAGTGGACCTCCTTTTTTTATATTTGTAATTGTAATATATTAATTATTTTTACTAAAATACGTTCTTTAAGCTCTAGCAAACATTACTGACTACTTATTATATTAAAAAACATTTTTCATTCTTTAATATCAAATAAAAGAAAAATTGCCACGGAATTCTCTCATTTCCATGTCCGCAAATAGTGGACATCAAATAACTCTGAAACTAGTGGTCCAAGAACCGGGCAATTTCAGTCTAGTGTTTTTAATTACGAAAACTTTGATAACGTATATTCAATTATCCAAAAAAACTAAATTTGAAAAATGACATGGAAGTGAGAAAATTCCGTGTCATTATGAGAATGACCCTTATCCTGCCCGCGATAGTCAATTGCGCAAAATTTCTAAAATTGTATACGTAACACGGAAAGTGTCTAAAATGTTTGAATTTAATTTAGATCTTTATTGAACCTTAATTCAAACAAATCAATTTAAATACAAATACAAAAACAGTCATCGAAAATCTAAAAATTAAAAATAATACATTCCCTCCGACGCATCTCCACGAGGCCAAGTGCTCAATAGGCTGGCAGCATACCCTCTTTGAATAGCTAAACTCAACCTTTGAGCGAGGTAGCTACCAGACCTGTGCCCTATATTATGAAACTACAGGCTACAATTGTACACGTCAAATTCTTAGTACATTGCTTAGCTGGTTTGTATTCGTGGTATCACAATGGCTAACCGACTACGCAATGAACATCGAATTTCACCTATAAAATTGTTGCCTGTAGTTTGATAATATCGATTTTATCAAGAATCAAGATTTTACGACCAAAGTGAAAACCGAATCATCGCACCGGGGTTCGGTGCAATATGAGATTCACCTTAGGGCACGTTACGTCATGTGTGGGAGAACCCTATAAAAAAAGCGTTTTAAATTATTATAACGACTAAGGGACTCGAGGGTGTGTATTGCAATATTAGGCGATGGTCTGACAACCTGTCACTATGGTGATACACAATTTTCCGAATGACCCTCAAATATTTGTCAGACGTGGCGTAAGTGTCCATTTATTGCGGCCGTTTACGCTCTGCCTACCCCGCAAGGGGATTATAGGCGTGATATGTTTATGTGTGTTAAATTTTAATTCGCAGCGGTTAACATGTTCATATTCTGACCCCGTTATCAACGTGGCAAATCGTATCAAGGTTCATGACATTTTCAATTTTCTGTCAAAAGTATATTATTGTGCAGTTTTATTATTGCTTTGACTCCTTAGTTAGCACCATGAAAGTGACTTGTGCTTTGTTGGTCCTTACCTTCTGTTTTATATCCTCGGAAGGAAGAAGTGAGTTCATTGATTTACATTGTACATCTATACATTTTATATGATACTAATATTTTATATGTTAATTCGTTACAAGCGTTCCATAAGCGACCAATTCAACTTTTGTATGAAAAACGGATATTATTAGTCAATATTGGCACAGTCGTTTGTTTATGCGAGAAAGTATCGACTTATTTGAAATTACAAACAGTTTATTTTCAATTTGTTTCTTATACTACCACGCTACGTGACGTCAATGTATCTGCGCCGGCTCTTAAGATTATCTGTAATATATAATAATATGCAATTATCTGTTTCTTTTTTCGAAGATAGTTTAGCAATCAAAGTAAACAAGCATTATAAATAAAATAAAATTAAAACAAGACTGCTTTTTGAGATATAGCTTCGCCTATGAAACTGGGGATAATGTAAAGATTCTTCCGATACAATTCCCATTCGAAGCTGTTCAGTGTTAAACGAGTTTCAGACCTGTAAAGAATCGCACATGTATATACATATATACACGAATTTCTAAAACATTACACCCCATTTTTGGTTGGACAGTGTAAAAACAAAATAAATAGTAAGTTGAATCTTCATCATCTAATAGTGACAAGTCTTGTCTGTGAACATTATGAGGGTATCTATTAGTCGTATCTATATGCCGTGTGATGCCGGCTTAGAATAGCATCACCCCATTTCTTTCCCGTGGGAGTCGTAAGAAGCGACTAAGGGACTCGAGGGTGTGTATTGCAATTTTAGGCGATGGGCTGACGACCTATCACTATAGCGATACACAATTTTCCGAATGACCCTCAAACATTTGTCAGACGTGGTGAAAAATAGCCGTTTTTTGCGGCTTGTTACGCTCTGCCTACCCCGCAAGGGATTATAGGCGTGATATGTGTATGTGTGTATGTATCTATTAGTCGCAGGTGTTATACTTTTTCTATGATTATCTGCATTATTATTTCTAAAGGATTTATTTGTGTTTGCATCTAATCGATCATACAACTGATTTCATAGTTCTTTTAAATTTAGAAAGCTACTAATGCCTATTTATCTTACTACTCTATCCCAGATGATGAGAAAAACAGGCAAGATGGTAAATGGCAGGACCCTGACGATCACAACCTAGAAGACTTACCGCAACGCACCAGATGGGGACGACAGGTGTCAAATGATGAGAGCAATTTAGAAGACTCGCAACGCACCAGATGGGGAAGACAGGTGTCAAATGATGAGAGCAACCTGGAAGACTCGCAACGTACCAGATGGGGAAGACAGGTGTCAAATGATGACAGCAACCTAGAAGACCCACAACGTACCAGATGGGGACGACAGGTATCACATGATGACAGCAACCTAGAAGACCCACAACGTACCAGATGGGGACGACAGGTATCAAATGATGACAGCAACCTAGAAGACCCACAACGTACCAGATGGGGACGACAGGTGTCAAATGATGACAGCAACCTGGAAGACTCGCAACGTACCAGATGGGGACGACAGGTGTCCATCGATGACAGCATCCTAGAAGACCCACAACGTACCAGATGGGGACGACAGGTGTCAAATGATGACAGCAACCTAGAAGACCCACAACGTACCAGATGGGGACGACAGGTGTCAAATGATGAGAGCAACCTAGAAGACTCGCAACGTACCAGATGGGGACGACAGGTGTCAAATTATGACAGCAACCTAGAAGACCCGCAGCGCACCAGATGGGGACGACAGGTGTCAAACGATGAGAGCAACCTAGAAAAACCGCAACGTATCAGATGGGGACGACAGGTGTCAAACGATGACAGCAACCTAGAAGACTCGCAACGTACCAGATGGGGACGACAGGTGTCAAACGATGAGAGCAACCTAGAAGAACCGCAACGTATCAGATGGGGACGACAGGTGTCAAATTATGACAGCAACCTAGAAGACCCGCAGCGCACCAGATGGGGACGACAGGTGTCAAACGATGAGAGCAACCTAGAAGAACCGCAACGTACCAGATGGGGACGACAGGTGTCAAATTATGACAGCAACCTAGAAGACCCACAACGTACCAGATGGGGACGACAGGTGTCAAACGATGAGAGTAACCTAGAAGACCCACAGCGTACCAGATGGGGACGACAGGTGTCAAATTATGACAGCAACCTAGAAGACTCTCAACGTACCAGATGGGGACGACAGGTGTCAAATGATGAGAGCAACCTAGAAGACTCGCAACGGACCAGATGGGGACGACAGGTGTCAAACGATGACAGCAACCTAGAAGACCCGCAGCGCACCAGATGGGGACGACAGGTGTCAAACGATGACAGCAACCTAGAAGACCCACAACGTACCAGATGGGGACGACAGGTGTCAAACGATGACATCAACCTGGAAGACGAGGCAAGCTTCTAAAACTTCCGCACATGTAGGTAATACATGTTGCATGGTGAAAATAAACATGATTGCATCAATATTTTAGTATTTTATTGACACACATTACGTTGGGTGCTTTGCTTCGTATACAAACTGATATGCAATTTGGCGATATTGTATTATTATAAAATTGAGCGATATCTTTACGAGTAATAAACTTAAATAACATATTTAGAGCTGATATTCTTCAAAATTGTTTCATTCTTTACTTTATTACATGGACCGACAGTCAGTCAAACGACTTGACAGATGCCTCCGTTGCTTTCGTCTGACAGACTTACATACATACATAAATCACGCCTCTTTCCCGGAGGGGTAGGCAGAGACTACTTCCTTCCACTTACTACGATCCTGGCATACTTCTTTCGCCTCCTCCACATTCATCAATCTCTTCATGCATGCTCGTCGGTTTAGGGTACTCTTGACCTGACCTTTCTTTAGCACGTCCCCGATTTGATCGAGGTACGTTCGTCGAGGTCTTCCCCTTCCGACGTTCCCATCCACACTTGCCATATACACCTGTTTCGTTAATCTTCTTTCATTCATCCTCTCTACATGACCGAACCATCTAAGCATACCCTTTTCTACACCAGTCACTATGTCTTCTTTTATACCACAACGTTCCCTTATCACGCTATTCCTTATCCTGTCACTCAATTTTACGTCAATCATACTTCTTAACGCTCTCATTTGTACTGCATTTATTCTACTTTCATGCTTTTTCTGCCATACCCAACAGACAGACAGACTTACGATGCTTTAAAAAAACGGAACGACGGACGACAAGTGAGTCAACCGCCTAACTTTTGTACTATGCAAGTTAAAAAATAACTGAATATTGATAAGGTGTAGGTAGACTATGAAGCTGAACAACTTTCCCCTAAGAACATATTATGTACCATACAAAATCACGATCAGCTGACTGCATTTACTATGTTACTACTATTGTGTACTTTATTACTATCAGTATTCGGAGGGCTGTCCCTTACACCCTGTATACTCTTCGTGCAAGATATTTCTAGTAAATTGGGAAGATGGACCTAGTAGTTCTTCGGGCGAAGAAGAGACACTATTTCTATTGTTGTGCTAAAAGACTCCTGAGCAAAAAGTCGAAGGGTACATGACCTTAATGAATGGAGAGAAACACACAAGGAATACTACAACCTGTAGCGAGAACTAGAATCGCATGACTTTTTACCGCGGGAAAATTGCTCATTACCGGGAAATACGACTACACGTACAATTTTAAAGCCGCCGCCAGTTACAGTATGAGCGATACAGGAATGGCTGCATAGCAAAAGTAGTTCAGCATAATTTTCCACTTCTGCTGGTACAACCATAATATTCAGTCAGCGAAACGAAGTTCGCAGGTACCAGCTAGCTTTTTTAAATAATCTACCTATGTTCCATGGAGAAAGTTGTTCAGTTTCATGAATAGGCTTGACTTCCTTTCGGCTTGTTGTTACTCCTGGTATAGCCACGTTCAGTTCCACATTAAACTCAAAAATGTGATAAGCTTAGCCTTGCATTGAAATCGATTACTATATTATAGATTCGCCTCGCATTTGTAACATGGACCAATTTAAATTTTCTAGATATTCTTACGCATGTCATGAAGTTTACGAATTCTAGCAACATTCATATATAAAGCAGATATTTGTTGCCTTACCAATAATTCGGGTGCCATTATGAAAGTAACTAGTGCGTTTTTCGTGCTCACCTTCGCTTTTCTGTCAGCAGAAGGAATCAAATGGAGGTGTAAGTTTTCAAAATATTTCTATCTGATTACTTAATTTTTCCAATGCTCTCTTATTCCTGTTTTTTTATCGTTTGGGTCACTCAGTTAAACCCTGGTGTCAAGAGTTGTTCAACTGAGCACTAGGTTACTAGTAAGCCTCTTACATGGTTGTGTTACAACCACTGTTTAAGTTATCATAGACCGAAACTGGGACCGACTGCTTAACGTTCTCTTCGAAGCACAGAACCATCTTTCTTACGGACGACCAGGTGGTTCAGCTTGTAAAAATCTAACCAAACTGCTAACAAATTAACAAAGTGATAAATAATTACTTGGTGAGTGCCAACCCGGGAATCAAACTTGGAATTTATCACAATACGTATACTTTCATTGGGTAGTCGGAAATACCCCACATGTATCATTAGGGTACACTTTTGGATTTCCTAAAATTTATGATAATAATTTTGACTGTTCTTAGTAATAAAGTGATAATTTTCGATTGACCTCAAAATTATAGCGTCATAATTTCAATGTTTGCAAATAAACAAGGTCCTATTTAATTCAGTACAAATATTCTTAGGGTGAGTTTAACTCGCAAAACTAAACAACTTTCTCCAAGGAACATAGGCAGAAATATGAAAAAAATATTGGACCTCCCATACAAATTGTTCAATAAAATTTAGACACTTTGTGTGGGGGGCCCAATTTTTTCAGCCTAAGTTTCTTGAAGAAAGTTGTTTAGTTTAGAGTTCACTTTAAAAATACTTTACTGTATGTGAATTCTTAATGTTATTCTTAACTCACCATTCTTTTTATATGGTTACCTACTGGTTGAATATTTTGATTGGCTGTAAGTTAATTTTGTTGTATCTAACTAACTACTGTTATTATTCAGCCTGTAAATTTCCTAAAGAAACCAAAAATTAATAAAAAATATATTGAATAGTTCCATAAATAATATCATCTCTTTAATTACAGCGCCTGTTGGGTCATGCGTGATTCACAGATGTGAAGAAGATTATGAATGTCAAGGAGTTGTAAGACCTCCTGGGATGGGATCATACGCTGGCTGTTACTTACTTGAAGATTCCCCTTATTTTGTTCCAGAAATAGATGTACATGGATTAATACCTCCATATTGTTGCCTCTTCCCTATAGTGCCAGAGACCGAGGAGTATTGGAAACGATCCCACCATATAAGTTATTAAGCACTCGCGATTAGAGTATGCGGAAAGAGAATCTGTGTGAGATATAGGGGCGCCTATGTGACTCAGTATGATAAATTCAAATTCTTTATTTTGCAAAATTAATACACTTTCACAACCATGCAAAAATAAATATAAAAGAAATCAGTTAAGGTTGATCATAAATTCATTATTTAAAATTATTTACCACTAATATAAATTACAAAAGAATGGATTATTCTGCAGAAAGCGTCTCAAAGTATTTTTAAAACTTACAATATTCTCACAGTTTGTTATTTCCATATTTAAGTCATAGCAACCTATGAGAAAATGATTAGTTCACTTTTTCCTCACGCCTATTCTTTTTCCGCACAGACTGTACTTTCACAAATTTTCAGTACTAAACCTTATCTATTGCGATAGTATTTACGTGAATATTAATCATTTACCTGAATTCAACACCATTTTTTACACCTTTCAATGTGGTGAATACACGGTTTTGGAAAATTTGCAACATTTTCTACTGTGGAAGCCTAGTCGGTTAGAGGCGTCCCTATTATTGATTGTGAAAGTCGCAGGTTCAAATCCTGCCTGTGGAAGAAAATTTGCAAGTTTTCTGAAATTTATCTGAAGCCCATTTCAAGTCACGTGTTTTGGTTATTATTATTTATCGAAATATTGACGCGGTTTAGTGTTAAAAATGCGAGTTCTTGCATCTATTCCCACCTACTTATTCGAAGAACACTACTTACTTATACAAGTATTATAGAAATATAATATTTGTTTACAACGAGATTGTAGTTTTTTTACATATTCTAATATATCTATATTTCACGTTCACACACTCGAACTATGGGCAGGGAAATAGTTAGGGAAGTGGGCAGTGCGAGCATGTAAAATGGTCACTCACGCTGCTACTCCTCATGCCGCTGCCACTTCCCGTGCTCCCGCGAGTGTCGGCTTTTTGTGCGCAAGTCAAAGGAACGGCAGCATGAGCGCGAGTGAAATGTACTGCTACCTCGCTCACTCGCATTACTGTGAGAAGAGTATGACGACAGTCACTCGCGTTGGTACTTCCGCGGAAGTATTTCAAGCAAAATTCGCGGCAGCGGCAGGAGTAGAAGTCGGTGCATAGTGTGAACATAGCATAACATCACACCTGTTGCCCGTTGCTTATCCTACCTATACAGGGTTATTTTTTAGTCAGTACGCAAACTTTGTAGCCTGATTCTACTCATTTTATGAATAACTTATATTAAGGGGCCATCTCTGAATATGTACGAGCAAAATGTATCGAGACCCAGACTTTTTCCGCGATTTCGGTGATGGCCCCATAGTATAAGTTGTTTAAAACCATGAATTTAATTAGCCTACAAAGTTTGTGTACTGACAAAAACTTTTTCATGTTTATTGTGCCGTGGTCCACCTGCATGGTGTACGTATTATCTATCACAAGCATTTTTTCTTCTTGTAAACCTATCTTACCTCAATCATTACAATGCCGATGACGGTCGATGTGGCGCAGTAGTAGTGTTACTGCCTGCGACGCAAAGGTTTTGGGTTCGATTCTCGGTGGGGCACCTATAAAGATGATATTTATCAGTTTGTGAATTTGTTCCCAGTCTGTTTAGGACATTACAGGCTAAGCCACCTTATTGTCCGAAAAGAAAAGTGGTTAAGCCGTCGGTCCCAGTGTTTATCTATGGTTACTTAGCCAGCGGTCGTTACACAACTGTGTCAGAGGCCTACTAGTAGTTAGAGGCGCTTGAAAAATTCTTGACACCAGGGTTCATCGGGTCGTTCGTCGACCCGATGATGTCTCACATGAAAAAGAATGATTATAATGCCTTTCCATAACCGTCGACTGGAAATTTCGTACTCATAGGTATGGAATGATTCCACGGAATTCGATTAATATATCTCCGAGAACTCCTAGCCAGACCTAAAAGAATTTTAAACAATACGTGAGCGTTATGAGAAATAAAACGATCTCTTATACACACAATACTCAAGCAGCTGACTTATAGAGGAAACACGAAATTTTTTATTCATTTCCCTGCTCCATAGAGAAAGTTGTTAAGTATCTTGGACTGATCAGGCTTGCAAGGTTGTCGTTACACCGTTTATTCATAATCATGAGTAGAAATTCATAGTACATTGCGCAGCAGGTTAATATTTCTTATAATATGACAGCATTTTACCTACCAATAAAATGCTTATTAAACTACTTACCTTCCTTATAGCCTTACTTATAGAGATAGAGATCTTCCTTTGCAGCGATTGGTCGCACTTATCTGTTCCACGACGGCCGATGTGGCGCAGTGGTAGTGCGACTGCCTGCGACGCAAAGGTTCCGGGTTCGATTCTCGGTGGGACACTCACAAAAGTTGATATTTATCTCTTTGTGAATTTGTTCCCGGTCTGGTTAGGACATTGCAGGGTGAACCAACTGATTGTCCGAAAATAAATGGTTCCGTGCTTCGGAGGGCACGCTAAGCCGTCGGTCCCGGTTGCTGTCTATGATTACTTAGACGGCGGTCGTAACACAACCATGTCAGAGGCCTACTAGTGGTAGTAGGCGGTTGAAAAACTCTGACACCAGGGTTCATCGGGTCCTTGGATGACTCGGTATCCCACACGAAAAGAGAGAGATCTGTTCCAAAGCTGTGTGATTGGTTACGTATGCCCCCACACCCCACCCCACTCCGACACGGCAGGGCGGGGCGAGTCGGCCCGCTTGGCTTCATTGCGTCTCATAATAATATTCTAATTAGAATATTATTACTACAAAATACACCAGGCAGAATTACAAATTTAAGGCTATAAGGAAGGTAAGTAGTTTAATAAGCATTTTATTGGTAGGTAAAATGCTGTCATTAAACCACTGTACGTTCCTTATAGCCTTACTTATAGAGACATGTTTGATATCGCCTGGAGGAGTGGGAGCTATCGCCAATGTGAAAAACTATAAAAAGAAACAGGTATTATTATTCTTTAAAAAAGAAAAATGAATTTCTTTATCAACTATAATGATTTTGATCCACTATACTGAAAATTTATTTATATTGTGTTTATTAAAAAATACTGTAATATCATAAACTCACCCTTAAATGAAGATAAAATATAATAAATTATAATGAAAATGTAATTCAAAACCTCTTGTACTATATTACGGCATTCTAGGTAAGCATAATAGAATGATGAAAATGATGCATTTGTAACATGCCATTTATAATGTCTTTGAAAAACTTTACCTCGTATTTAATAAAAAATGCACATAATACAGTTATTCATTATGTAAGTCTCAATACGTTTTGATAAGATAGAAAGTACGCGGAAATTCATCTGAAAGTTTACGAACAGTAAACAGAAAATTTCAAAAAAAAATTTGAAAAACTCAATAGCCAAAATAGTAAAATATAAAAATATTGAACCTTTAGTTAGAGGTAAATACGCATTGCAGGTCGTTTTTATAAAACCTTTAAAATATCTATTTACTTACATAGTAAATAAATAGCTCTTTTACACAGAAAAACATAGCTTACATATTGTAATTGTGCTTGATCACTCAAGCTATAAGTAACGTAATAAGTAGGTTAAATTTCCCTACTATAAGGTCAACACTACTGTTTAAGATATGCATTGACCTAAACGGGCTTAAGCAGGTAAATCAAAAAACCTGGCCAAACGACTACCTAGTTTCCCAGGAGAATAAAAGGCATATAAATTTGTTATCAAATCATACCTTCATATGATTTTTTAAATATGACTCATTTGGGCTTGCCTTAATAATATTTGCTATAATACATAATGATCAATAACTAACCTTGTTTACTTTGTCGGAGTAACGGTCAAGCTTTATTTAAAACATCACTCGGGCCTCTGAATAAACTATATTGTATGTAATAATATAGTTAATTAATATCTTGGTAAATCTACCTAAACTTGATATAATAAAAGAGGCGATTATTGAAATTGTTTTCTGCCATAACTACCTCTGACCGTCCCATGCAAAGCCCAGATCTCTGTTTAAAACTTGAAAAGGGCACAAATTTGCTTTAATTTTATGTACAATCAAAAACGAGCTAGCTATAATAGAATATGAGCTAAGTTTAAATTATAAGAATTTTATCATTTTGTTAACAGCTTACCTACGGAAAAAATTTAATCCGAAGGTACGTCGGTAAACGACGTTATTGTCTATTAGACAATAAAACATTGCAACATTGCAAATTAATTGTGGAAGCCTAGATCTTACGTGGGTCACCGTACAAATATTATATATCATTATGATCACCGTTGGTTAAATATACAAGCTATTGAACGTAGTAGGTAGTTTCCAATATAATTCTCGCTAGGTATCTATTCTGAAAATATTTTACTTGATAGGCAAACTATTTGCCTAGTACGTAGGTACATTCAAGCATTTTTTAACAACGTCTTGTGCTCGACATTCAGAGCAAATATATTGGAACAACGGTATTATTATTTTAGGCTGACGTCTTACGATAGGCAATTATGTTCACTATCGTACGTTTCTAACAACCATCTAACAATGTTATACACAGGAGTAGATACTCGTGTTTCAAACCCAAACAAGGCAGACAGGGCACTTACACAAATATCAATTAGCAAAAGTACCCTCTGATTGTAACCTTTTGTATATTTATTTAAAATACCCACATAGACTGTGGGTACTTGTTGTTTATTTGCCCAAAAGCTTTCATTCATTATCGAAAAAGTAGGTGTAGTAAGCATGACTACACTTGAGGAAATAAAAACTTAATATCGTCTGGGACAGTGTCGCATTATTGCTATTTGCCACTATCGCTCTAAAACTTTTCATCTCTAGAGGAGGTTGTTATACATATTATGCCATATGCATTTCATTCATAACATTTCAGGTAATATGAAAGCACCTGAAAAATATATCATGAACTTTTCATCTCTAGTGGAGGTTGTTATACAAATTACGTAATATGCATTTCATTCATAATATTTCGGGCAATATAAACGCACCTGAAGAAAATATCATGTTCAAGATCAAGGCACTCGAGTAGGTAACACAAAATTTGGCATATACCAAATAGGTATATATTACATCACTCGCCTTAGCAGCTAGACAACCTTCCACTAGTTTTGATGTTATACAGCTTGATATAGCAGAATTAACAATAGGGTGTACCTAGCTCCCAAGTTACAACATGCTGGAATAAGTAAATTACCTACATACATCTCCACCTCACGAAATTTACTCCGTACACTCAATGCACGATGAATTAAAAAGTAAAAATTATTATAGTTTCGGTGTGAGATCTATAAATGGGTAGGTCTTCATTATTTACTTATCCATTTTGAGATGAGGCCATTACAAAAAGGCCGTTTTCTCTCCCCACATTTGTCTGTTTCCATGTTGCTAAGAAAAACGTAGGACTATTTTAGGACAACTCTGCACTTAGAGAGCTTAGATTGTACACATTCCCTTCCGTGATTGATGCCAGAATCATAGCGAGTATTTAACGTAGGTACTCTTACGCCACTTTTTGATCATAGTTCAAAGAAGTAAACAAATGACAAGCGTGAGGGATCTCCCTCAGAAATGCGTTAGCACTACGAGGTCTGTGATAGCATAGAAATAGAAGTGAATTATTGCTACTTAGGACAGTGAGCAAGGGAAAAATTTATAAATTCAGTCGTTTTTACAGTTACCTAATAAATCAATATGTTTCTCATTTTCTTCCTGCGTGGCCTCGGTAGGCCACTGAAATGATCATAAAGGAAAACTGTTTCAGACTTAAACCGTCTATAAATTTTCCTTAACCTGCGAGAATTTAGACTCGGCAGTAACGGTTACTAGGATGGGACTGAATGCGGTGAATCTACGACAAATATGTCTTCTGCTTAAGAATCATTGTAAAACGTTAGACAGCTCTCTAACTTTGAACTTTATTACGAGTAGATAAAGTTCATACTTACGTAGGAATATTGTTCCCTGTACTTTCTAATAGCCAAGACTTTTTCGGGCTAGGATGTTACATTTGAAACATTTTTTCAAACATTTAAGTAGGTATATTTTGCCTACAGATAGCCTTTTTTGCAAATTCTCAGTGGAATCTAGCTATCGTTATTTAAAAGCGTAAGCTCATGGAACTAAAAGAGGGGGACCTTATGAACGCGTGCAAGGTAAAAATATTTTCAAATTAACATCATGTTAACATCTTAGGAATCCCCTCGCGTTCTATTTTCTAATACGCTCGAGGTAACACATGTGTCAGACAGTAAACTCCTTGTACTTAAGTCTGTAACACACCTTTCGAAGCTTTTATTTCTTAAATATATTTTAATACTTAACCTTAACCGTGTTAGGTAGGTATAAAATTATGGAAACTTGGCTAATTTTATACCACATGCAGGATTCGAACCTGCGCGCTTCACTATCAATACTAGTGCTACACACTACCCTTCGCTACAATTGCTTTATCTCATCGCAGGCGGTGGACCGGACGATGTACTTTCAGATAAGACAAAATTTAACGAGGGCATTTCACTGTCACGTTAGAAGACAAATAAGCATAGAAGTAAAGAAAGACTGCTTTACTTTGATCAGACAAAAGCAAATCATGCATGTGCCGGATGCCATCAAAACTTTTGAAGTTTGATAAAAAGGTAGGTAGGTACCAAAAGTAATACATATACTTAAAGCAATAACGTTTTATCAAAGGTGCTGGCCGACTCTTTCTGCACGAGGTATTAAAAATATATTGGTGGGTACATTTCGAAACTTTGGCTCCACGAGGACCCAGTTCTTTGAGTTGCATATCGTACCGAAACCCACAACACAAATACTTTTTAGTACTTGTTAGTATTTTTGGCAATATTTGCATCTAAACCGTCTATAATGCATGGAATTTGTATCGCATGTCGATTTATTAATTCGTCAAGTATACGAAAGGCTCGAGGACGGAATTTCAGGCCCTGCAAGTGCAAGCGAGGGCATTCTGCATGACATCAAAAGGTACAACCCCTGCGCGGGGATGTAGGAGTCTAAGGACACGTCATGCGCTGACGGCCTAATGAACTCCTGATGATGTTATAAAATAGGGTATACCTTGCGTTGCGAAGAGGTAGCTTATAAAACCAACGAAATGTAGCTTGGCTTGTGCTGCCATTTCATATCATAGCAATCAACTAGAATATATATTTTCTGCAATTTATTCTAGGTACAACGAAAAGATCCTTGAGGAGTTCTTATTTTTCTATTTTATAAGACGTTCTACGGACTTGGACTTCCGTAAACTTTCTTATTACTAAGAGCATTTCACAGGGTCATGGCGGCCCCCTTTTAAAATAAAAATTGTCGCTGTTCGACTTATTTATTTAAAGAACTTTGAAGGTATCCGAACAATACCTACAGATCACGTATTTGATGCGTTACTTGAATAACACGTTGCTACGTGAAAGGAGCATCTGTATACCATTACTAGCTCCAGTAAACGACATAAAAATGTATTTATGTCCAAATAACAATTTAAAAAAAAAAACACGTGTAAAAATAAAATAATCATTCACAAATGAAAATCCATAAATCAATCAGGCACATTAATGAAAAACGTGCACGGGGGATATGTAGAAACTAGTTCGACGGGATAGTAACCTATAAATAGAAAAAAGGTATTACTTCTCTCGAGGAATACCTACCTATCAGTTCAAGGTAACTAGTTTAAAAACCTGCGAGGGATGAACATTTATATTGAAAATCTTAAAATAATGCCACTCAAAGCTTGTGCGAAGTGCACTATGATTATTGGATTTTCATTTGATCGTTCGTAAAGAATCGAACGAATTAATTACTTCCGGATTAAAAACTTTTCGTTAAAAAAAAGAAAAATCACTATTGTTAAATCCGGGTAACTAAAACTTCGATAGCAACCAAATTTCTATAACACACTTTGCTTATTTATTTGGGATCATTATTCTTGACAAATAATGCCCATAAATTATTAACTATTTTGTTCACAGAATTCGGATCGCCAGGAACAATTTATTTATTCGTAAACAGTCTTGACAGATTTCAATAATAATTTATTAAAATTGTTAGAAATTGCAAAGTTGTGTCCGACGGAAAACCGCCTTCAGAAATTTGATTTGCCACATGCATAATAAAATATAAAGGACTTACCCAGTTTATACACACACTGATTTTAAAATTTATTTAAATAGGAACAATTAAATCACTAAATTTATTAATTTAAAAAACGAACGGTGCAAAACCGTTAAAATTGTAAGAAAATAATTTTTCAAAGTTTAAAATTTAAAACTTTATCGAAATTTAAAAAAATATTTTCTGAGCGCGACCGCTCACTGCGAAAGAAAAATCGCCAATGAAGCCAAGCGGGCCGACTCGCCCCGCCCTGCCGTGTCGGAGTGGGGTGGGGTGTGGGGGCATACGTAACCAATCACACAGCTTTGGAACAGATAAGTGCGACCAATCGCTGCAAAGGAAGATCTCTATCTCTATAAGTAAGGCTATAAGGAACGTACAGTGGTTTAATAATGGCTAACCGACTACGCAATTAACATAAAATTTTGCATATAAAATTGTAGCCTGTAGCTTGATAATATCAGGCACAAATGTACTGAAGTATAATTCGAAATATTGAGACTTGTTATGTGGCAGTTTGTGTTCCAATACTTTATAACTAACATTTTTCAAGTTGTTCAATTGTGAAATTGGAATTGAAATTATTTAATCAACGTAGGATAGCATTATCACTTATTGACGTCATGTTCCGTCATACAATATTTTCGTCAAAACAACAAAAATATTGTATAACACAATTTTCTGTTTTTTTTTAAACATTTATGTGTCCTATAAGAAAACCGGCTCGGGCGGAAATAAAAAATGTATATAAAGGCACTGCCTCGGGGCTGGCCAGGTTAATCACACGGCATGTAACTTTACGCCTTCGCCATCTGAAAAACAACTACTTAGAAAGGAAACAACTTTCCGATCAATGCCGATGCTGTCTCCTTATGTACCTTTATCAAACACATCAACCGACTTTACGGCAGAACATAATGACGCCAGCCGATTTACAACCAATTTGTTACTCGTACAGTCGAGCTCAGTTTCGGTTTGACACTCAAGAGTAATTATAACTGCGCCGGTTTTCTATTAGGACAATACAAAATTGCTATAAACAGAAAACAAAATTGTGGTATTACACATTTATTTTCTTTTTACAATGACGGATCATGACGTCAATATGTTATAAAGTAAATTTTAATTTCAATAACTCTTGTAAGTATGGCATAAGAGTAACAAACATACATACATACATCACGCCCACAATCCCTTGCGGGGTAGGCAGAGCGTAAACAGCCGCAAAACGGTAACTTACGCCACGTCTGACAAACATTTGAGGGTCATTCGGAAACTTGTGTATCGCTATAGTGACAGGTTGTCAGCCCATCGCCTAAAATTGCAATACACACCCTCGAGTCCCTTAGTTGCCTCTTACAACTCCCACGGGAAAGAAGTGGGGTGATGCTATTCTAAACCGGCATCACACGGCAACAAAGCAATTGTAATTTGGCCAAAGGCGCCAGGCTGAGCTGAACTGTGCTGTAGCGTGTTATTCTTGAGTTCCGTACACACCTTACAGAATGTAACTAAGTCAGTATACAATATACCAATTAAAGCTAAATTGTAAATCACAACCACTTGTCAAGTCACAGTATTTTGCCACCGTTGTTGTCAATGCATTTTAAAATTCACAGCCTGCGTCGCATAGCAAAACATTTACCATTACATTCTTCCCTGCATATACATTTTTCCTTCCAGAATGTGAATCATTTTGAAAAGCTTTATTTTCCCATCTAATGTTTTTCAAAGAAATGTTACCCAAGGGTCCTCCTAATGATACCACAAACATGCCACATCTTCTTCAAACTCATGAGTAAGATACTTGTCAGTGTCGGTCGGCCACTTGGCTTCTTCCTTGAGAACAGTTGTTCAGTTTCATGTACTGGTTCACCCCTTAAAATATTTGCTGCCATTTTTACACCCCATAATACTAGTGATCTAGTTTCTTCTTCTAATATACCTACCAACCGACCGTAGCTTAATCGACCGTCGTTAATAGTAATCAGGTTAATGGGTTACTAAAATGCTTTTGGGTCCTACATTAGGGTTAGGCAACTTTTAATATACAGGTTATTACGGTTAGGCAACCTTGGGCGATCCGCAATTTATTTCCTTCTCTTTGATCTTCTTCTTTTCGTTTGGGACACCGAGTCGACGGACGACCTCATAAACCCTAGTGTGGTGTCTGAGTTTTCAAACGCTTATCTGACATTTGTGTAACCGGGACCAACGGCTTAACGTGCCCTCTGAAGCACGGAACCATCTTTCTTGCGGATAATCAGGCGGTTCGTCCTGCAAACACGAAGTGGTAATATAAATTTGTGAGTGCCCCACTGGGAATCGAACCCGGAACCTTTGCGCCGCAGGCAGTCGCACTACCACTGCGTCACATTAGCCGTCAAAGACAGTCTTTGATTATCGGTTGGAACCAAATTGTCGGAAAAAATATTTTTGGAATTTTCCAAAAGTGGGTAGGACATAAGTGGTTCAATTTCATGGGCTTGATTGATTTATTTTGAAATTCTACAATCTTTTCATGTGCTGTGGATTTAGGTCAGCCTATATGTATTCCGTTTAGTATCCCTAGGTTTCATTTTAAAAATTGTGACGTCATAGGTCTGACCAAATCGTTGTTATGCAATGAAATGAAATTCACTTTCTTCAATAGAGGATAGTATTATCATCACTTATTGACGTCTTGATTTTCAGATATTTGTGTTTAGTCTGGGCGTTTCTTTGTAATTATTTTACAAAAGAAGTATGTATTAATATCAGCTATCTAGTTCCCATAGTACAAGCTTTGTGGCTAGATGGCGCTGTGTGAATTGTCCAGGATATGTACTATGCAATGTATGTAATGTAATGATTCGCCATTGTAAATAAAGTAATTTGTATTTGTACAATTTTCTTCTTTTATAACAAGTTTGTATTGTCCTAATAGGAAACCGGCTTGGGCGTGATAAACCAAAATTATGGCACAGCCTGGGGTCTGGCCAGCTTAATCACACGGCACGTTACTTTACGCCACCACTTTTGATCAAACTTGTACGTATCAAACTTTTGATTTGAATAATTTCAGAACGCTTCATGTGCAGGAAACACGTGTACACAACAAACACACACACAGCTGTCTAACGTAAACACAAAGATCAAACTATTTCTACATATCAGTACGAGTAGCCAGTGTTCAGTGGTAATGAATCATAAGGAACTGTCAAACAAACTGGTCAACCACTCTACTTGCATGGAGGTTAGTTGTGATTTATTAGGTTGTTGCAACTTTCGAAGCTGTGCCAGGGTGACAGTTTTGACCTCTATCACACCTCGGACACTCCATACAGCGGGCTCGTTATAGACAACTGTCATTTCTACATGTGTATGTGTTGGTGATCACAGATGTGTGAGTGCAGGGTTGGCATGCAGGTTGATTTTTATACCTAACCTGATGAATACATACAGTAACTACCAAAGAGGATGTAACAAGCCTAGCGCTAGTTTCTACTCAATTCTCCACTGGTATTTTGACATTTCTCGGGTGAGGGCTGGTCGGGGGCTGGGGTGCGGGGAGGTGAGTGTCCGTTCTGTATGTAGAATACTACATACTATTGCTTATTCTGTACCTCTGTGACGTCCAATAAACAGGTCACCTACGGCACAAATTTGACTGGCCCGATTGCGTAATGGATAGAACCCTTGCCTGCTACGCCGAGGGTCGTGGGTTCGATCCCCACTCAGAACTAGTGTTTGTCAGTTACTTTTCAAATATTTGTGTTAGGTCTGGGTGTTTACTATGTATTTATTTAAAAAATAAAAGTATGTACGTATTATTATCAGCTATCTTGTTTCCATAGTACAAGCTTTGCTTAGTTTGGGGCTCGATGGCTCTGTGTGAAACATCCAAGATATTTGTTACTTATTTATTCAAATAAAAGAGGTTTACGAGTTTTACTATTTAACATGTTTTTTTTTTGTTATTAATAGTCAGCTCCCGCTGCTTCTAAAATATTTTCCTTTTCCTAGGTTGCCTGGAAGAGATTGCCTAATGGCAATAAGGCCGCCTAACTGTGCACTAATGTATTTAGTTTTAAGCTATCAATGTTATTCTGTTCTTTTGGTGTACAATAAAAGCATATTGTATGGTATTGTATTGTATTGTAAGAATTTGCGAGGCTTGAAATAAAACGCTAATAAATAAAGAAGAGTTATGTCCTACTGAATGCCAAGTTGAACAATGAGGTGTTGCCTTTTAGCGATATTGTCTTTGATAATACAGATTTAAAACAAAGCAGGGTTGCCAACTTAGCAAAATTTTTATTTTGCTAAGTTGTCCCCTGCTTCTGCTGTTTCAAGACTGACTTTAATTGGAAGATAACTCACTACTTACAAATGTAAGACAGTATGGTCGTTTTGTTCATCTTTTTGGTTTCAGCTGTTTAACAAAATAAGTACCTACCTACCTATTCTTTTCTACCATATGATTGTTTGTGTGTTAGAAAGATAATGTATACAAATAAGTATGTACTCTGACACCATGGTTCATCGAGTCGTTGGACGACTCGGTGTCCCACTCGAAAAGAAAAAGAAGAAGTACGTAATATATTCAAATCAAGAAACATTTTACTTCTACCTTATTAAATTAAATTAACAAGACTTCAGTTATCCAGAAGCTGTAATGCGCACTTAACCTCTATTATACGTTATATTTCAAGATAATATCCTTACTAAAATGGGTCACCCTTAGTTCTCAAACAGCATTAGATCAAGGACTTTAATATACATAAAATTGAAATTTAATTACGGACCCTAATAGTTTGTGCACCACCCTTGTTATTGGAAGTAATGAAACTCATTAATTTTACTACTAAATTCAGTGCAAATCTTTTTAGGATAAGTTCTACTCGTGAAACTGAACAACTTTTCGCAGATAATAAAAACAATAAAATGGTCTCTTTGTACGGGAGGTCCAATTCTTATTATTCATATTTCACACATACACACACACACCACGCCTATATCCCTTGCGGGGTAGGCAGAGTGCAAACGACCGCAAAACTGACATTTAAGCCACGTCTGACAAATATTTGAGGGTCATTCGAAAAATTGTGCATAGCCATAGTGATAGGTTGTCAGCCCATCGACTAAAATTACAATACGCACCCTCGAGTCTCCTTACGACTCCCATGGGTAAGAAATGGGGTGATGCTATTCTAAGCCGGCATCACACGGCAATTCATATTTCGAGCTATGTTATTTAGGAAAAGTTGTTCAGGGTCACGAGTAGAAGTCACTCTAGAAAGATTTGCACTTAATTTAGTAGTACCTAACGATTCAGTTCTAGGGGCTGTTCATGTTTCATAAAATAAGATTGTATACAAGTGTATCATCATTAAGAATTAGGATTAGGAATGTAAACTGTACAGATGGGCACTGGCAATTCTTACTGGGTCTATAATATTTTGAATGTAATTTTTTGCCGGCAGTGTCATATGTAGGTATTACATATGTACATACACATATCACGCCAGAAGTGTAGGGTAGGCAGAGCGTACACGGCCGGAAAAAAACCGGTCGCTATCGACACGTCTGAATGTTTTTTGAGGCTGTTCCAGAAAAATTGTGTATCACAAACGTGACAGGTTGACATCCCCCGCCTTAATTGTAATACATATGAAACCCTCAAGTCCTCAGTCTCATCTTGAAAGAAATGGGGTAATGCTTTATTCTAAGCCGGCATGATGATTACACAAATTACTTTAAGTAACTTAAAAACCTTGTTGTACATATAGGTGCAGCGTTTGCCGTCTTACAATGGGTTGCAGTTACATCAAATGACTTTCTGATTAAGTATAATGGTCGGAAGATGTCTGGGGAAATATCAAAATTGGTTCATTAATATGTCATGCATTGGGGTTGTACATGTAATCCCTAATGTTATCAGTTCTACGCAACATTATCCACTCCCGGTGGGAATAGATGACGAAGCATTTCAAAACAACATATACAACGCTTCGAGACGAGTACTAAGAGATTGAAAAATTGGCAGGGTCAGTCGGGGTGCCGGTAGCTTAGTTGGCAGAGCAGTGGGACGGTACCCCACTGTCTCGAGCTCAAGTCCCGGCGAGCGCTAACAATTTTAGAAATTATTTTCATTTATCAACACATACACATTACACACGCAACACACTTTAATCCCTCGAAACATAGCTCTAAATAAGACAACAATATATTGAGTATTCAAATTCATAGTACACAAATCCGCTGATTGGCAGTTTTGTATGGGAGTACCTAATTTATTTTTCTTATTTTAACCTATGCTCCCAAGGGAAAGTTGTTCCTTATCACCAGCCCGTCTTGAGTTTTCGCTACCGATCACTAGTACAATTTTACCCTATATAAATAAAATTGAAACCTCATTTATTCTCAAACGTCCAAATAAGAAACGGGTATACGTAAGTACCTTACCTTTTTTAAATATTCCTGTAAAATAATAACTAGTTACAATATAAAGTATCGGTCAGATTAAATCTGTTCGTGTTTGTTTACGTAAACTGCGTAGAGTGTTTACGCTATGTAACATTCAGATCTGGTTCATTGAACTGGCGTAGGTGTAATAGTAGTTCGTAGACCTAGTAGTTGTAAATAATTGTAATACTTTCAGCACATGTCGACAGATCAACATACCCTGGTTTTAATACAGTCATTTAGAATGACCAGTGTAGTTTGATCGTTTACTATACAATAGCATTACTTGTCCTATATTCTTATTATATTTCCTATCGGCTTTTTTTATAGCCGTTTGATGCCGGCCTAGAATAGCATCACCCCATTCCTTACCTATGGGTGTCGTTAGAGGCGACTACGGGACTCGAGGGTTAGATGTGTATTGCAATTTTAGGCGATGGGCTGACAACCTGTCATTATAGTTATCTGATTGACCCTCAAACTTTTGACAGACGTGGTGTTAATATCTGTTTTACGGCCGTAAACGCTCTGCCTACCCCGAAAGAGATATAGGCGTGATATATGTATGTATGTATTTTTTTTCATTTACTTAAAGAACTGAATACTAAATTTTAAAACACTTTTGCAGCTAATATTTTACCATCCTGTATTTAATTCTATTTTAGAAAGTCACAATCTTATCAACACTTAAATAAGGTTGCTTCCCTCGCTCTTACTATAAGCCCACATATCTTACTCATATAGTAGGCAAGGTATTTTGATACGGATTTTTTAAATAGATAAAGTTATTTAAGAGAAAGATTTATTATGTATAATTTATGCCGGGTAAAGGTCACATTTCTACGGGAAAACCAGTATTAGCTGTAGAAACCACTAGGCGGGCTGCTAGTACATAAAAATATAAGGTCCAAGACAAGTCACTTAGCACGATCCTCGTTTTTTTTAAATATTTTATACAAAGCACTATACGGGGTGTAGGGGACAACCCTTCGAATACTTATAGTGTGCATTGCAGACCATGAAACTGAACAACTTTCCCCTAGGAACATATATCAGGAAACGACACAAAATATTTGACTGCCCATACAACATCGCGATCAGCTGACTACGATTACTATGGGAAGGGAATATTTTTTTTTATGTCTCCTGAAATATTTTCTCATATGAAGTTATTTCAGGTCCATATGATCTGAATGCACCCTATAAGTATTCGGAAAGCTGTCCCTTACACTCTGTATAGCCTGAGGACTTCCATACTACGTTTTCCGATCCGTCGTCTCCACTCAAGAATTCATTTATTTTGGGTTTGTTGATTCTGCGGCAAGTGTGACCGTCTCATTGCCACTTAACCTTAAAACGAGTTATTACTTCCCATGTATGTTTTTTTTCTAGTTGCTTCATCATTTTTTTAGCAGTCTTACTCAAGATACATACATATATCACGCCTATATCCCTTGCGGAGTAGCTGAACGTAAACGACCATAAGAAACGAGCATTTAAGCCACGTCTGACAAACGTTTGAGGGTCATCAGGGAATCGTGTATCGCCATAGTAACAGGTTCTTAGACCAGCGCCTAAAACTGCAATACACATGTAACCTAACCTAACCCTCGACTCCCTTAGTCACCTCCTATGACACCCACTGATGTGAATTTGGGAATGTGCTATTTTAAGCTGATATCACATGACAACAATCTACTCAATACATATATCCATACTTTATCACGCCTATATCCCTTGTGGGGTAGGTAGAACGTAAACGACCATAAGAAACGAACACGTCTGAAAAACGCGTGAGGGGTCGTCAGGGAATTGTGTATCGTCATAGTAACAGGTTGTTACACATGTAACCCTCGACTACTTTAGTCGCCTCTTACAACACTGGAAAGAAATCGGATGATGCTTTTCTAAGCCTACAACCCACGGCGACAATCTTACTCAACAATCTAAAAAACACTTTGCTAACTTTAATGAGTTTCTCATAGCTAATACTGAACTTTCAAAATTACTTTAATGATAGACTTAAAAGCTTAATTAAACATCTTTGTCCTTACGTAACTTTGTCGTCCTATATCGTGCACAATTTATATTTAGTTTGATTGATAATAAACTTTGTGCGGACGTCAATTCGATAAATTCAATGACGCGCCCATAATAGGAGCAAATATTTTACGGGATGATATAAAATGACATGAAAAACCCATGAAACTTTACAGCTTTCCCTAAGGAACATAAAAAGAAAAATTCTCCCATACAAAATGTACCACCCGACCGAGTCGGTTTGTATGGGATGTCCAATGTTTTTGAAATATTTTGACCTTTGTTCCACGAGCAATTTTTTAGTTTCATTCATGGGTAATTTCAGCCCGTAGGTAATAAATTTGCCCCTAATGTTGGCCCCATATTAGCCCAGTATGGATAGCTTTTCAGGTTTCAAAAATATTAAGTCGTTCATTTTTGGCTTATAGTTTCTAGACCATTGGCCCAACCCAATTTATTGTTTTGTGTCATTTTAGGTATATGCTAACATACTTTCGTTTGCAGTAGATAAAAACGACTCAAACTGGGTTCGTACACTGTATTAACTGTCACATTTTATTTATTTATTATTATTATTATTTTTTTTTTTATTTATATATTACACATTGACAATACTGGTACATTTTATAATGTTTATTTAATTATATACACTTAAATTTTTTATTTCTTAAACGAGCTACCATACATTGATTTAAAAATTTAAGCAAGCGTCAAAAGTGACACAAAACGTAATATGTGCTTTACAGACACGCACTACGTAATCGTACAAAAAATAAGCGACTTTAGAATTTTTATAAGTTATGCACTTAAATAATGCCAGCCGTATCGGACTATAATAATAATAGTTATCCTAAACACTTGGCTTAGGCCCGTGCATATCAGAAAAACCGATGAAAACCGAGAAAAACGAAAGTTTAACTAAAAATAATAATAATAATAATATTCTTTATTGCACACAAAAATAACAGCGAGAAAATAAAATTAAACAAAGACAAATCACAGTACAATAAGGCGGCCTTAATGCTAAAGCAGCATTCTCTTCCAGGCAACCTTTGGGTGATATGGAAAGTGCAAACATATAGCGGGATAGTGCAAACACCTACATATACTACTTATACTGTAATACACTCTAATACATACATAGATAATATAATAAACTTAATAGATACCTGTATAATATTGATAAACTAATAAATAATAAAATAATACTTAAACTATACTATGGAAGCGTGGATAATGCGAAATACTCCGAAGGGAAAAATAGATGACATTATAAATGGAATAGACTTAAATATATTATTCTATAGATTTAGATAAATAGTATTTCCTGGTTCGGTCCTTAAAGGTTTCAAGGGAAGGAGCCCGACGGACTTCTTCAGGCAAAGAATTCCACAGCTTGATTGCTCGCACTGTGAAAGAATTTGCAAAGAAGTCCGTCTTGTGTGGAGGGATATTGATCTTCAGACTGTTGCTGGCACGCAGATTGCGGGTCAACGTTGCTGAGTGAAAAGTGAAACGATCTTTAAGATAGGGAGGAGCATTAGGATTGGATATTATATTGTATAACTACCACGGTTCGTCGGATCTTTGGTCGCAGTACACAATTCAGTTTCATATTTATTAACAACTAGCTGTTACCCGCGGCGTTGCCCGCATAAGTGGTGGTAAAAACTATCCTATGTATTAATCCGTTACCTTCTATATTTGTGCCAAATTTAATAACATTCGGTTCAGTAGTTTTTGCATGAAGAAATATTAAACAAACAAATATACAAACTTTTGCATTTATAATAATAGGATCACACGTTTCGTTCAAGTATTTCTATCGGCAACACGGTTTAACTATAGTGACAGGTTGTCGCCTTAATCTGTAATACTGATGTAACCCTCGAGTCGTTTAGTCGTCTTTTACGACACCCGCGTAAGCGAAACAGGGTGATGCAATTCTAAGCCTAATTAAATTTTGGCACTTACAAGTATAAAAACATCAGCAAAAAATAATGTATGTTATGGTAGGTCTTACATTGCGCAATAGAATCTTATCGAAGTGGGTCAGGTCTCTTTGTTTACGTTTTCGGGGTCGGAACGGCTCTTTAGCACACCTGCTCACGTAGGTAATTGAATACAGAATCCAGCATAGAATATACCTAACTAGATATAACTGTAGCATTTCCAGCCCATCATGTTAGTAAAAGAATGCTGAAAATAATTCTAAACGCAAACCAGCGACTGATCGATAAACTTTAACAATGAGGTCTATTTCGATACCTGTTTAAAAAAGTACATAGAAGGTACTAAAAATCATCGATAGATGGCGTTAAACATCTAGGGGACAGATTTTCTGGGAAGTTTCATTCTTATCATCTTAGAACCCACGATCCTCGGCGTAGCAGGCAGGGGTACTATCCGCTACGCCTGTTAATGCAGTAGACTGTTGTGGTTGTGCTTAGTTGCATCGTTGTACCGCTGATTGGCCTGCAACATTCATCGTGACCTGGATTTCAACGATCGATACGTCGTAAGTTCGCTCTACCTGATGTAGACCATGTAACCACCTAATTCATCTTTTAGGCAATTAGTTTAGAGAGACTTTAATTTCGTGGTTTTTTTTTAAATTGACGGGCATTTGTCTGCCATCTCACCTGATGTTAAGTGACGATGCAGACGATGTTGGAACATGCTCACCTAGATAATGCCTATTCATTATCGCCTTGAAAAGACCCAGGTTGTAACGTTCCGGAAACAGATCCGCAGGCAGGGATAGGAATCAAACTTGTAGGTTATTAGCTTTTGATGACTGTGGTAGCAAGAACTTTAGTTTTATTGAGTGCCTACGACCAGCAGTGGACTGCAATAGGCTGATGTATGTATAATGTGTTAAGGCATGTTTAATATATGTTTTTTATTTGATTAGAAAAACGTAGAGATAAATTGCTTAGGTATTTTATCTGCTCCAATTTCATATTTTGCTTTTGCCAAGTCTCCATGGAAAATATAACAAATTCTTTTGCCGGCTAGCTAAGTTATAATAAATAATAGACTCAAGGAGCTATTAAGGTACTTTGTCCGGAGCATAGAGTTTCAGAGTAAATATAAATAAATATCTAAGACATTTCACACAGCGCCATCTTGCCCCAAACTAAGCAAAGCTTGTACTATGGGAACTAGATAGCTGATTTAACACACACATACAATTTTTTGTAAATAAATACATACATACATACATACATACATATATCACGCCTTTATCCCTTGCGGGGTAGGCAGAGCGTAAACGACCGAAAAAACGGCCACTTACGCCACGTCTGACAAACGTTTGAGGGTCATTCGGAAAATTGTGTATCGCCATAGTGACAGGTTGTCAGCCCATCGCCCAAAATTGCTATACACACCCTCGAGTCCCTTCGTCGCCTCTTACGACTCCCACGGGTAAGAAATGGAGTGATGCTATTCTAAGCCGGCATCACACGGCACTAAGCCGGCATCACACGGTAAATAAATACATACATACAATACATAAAAATACCCAGACTCAACACAAATATTTGAAAGGAAACTTAGAAATATTTGTGCTGTGTGGGGATTGAACCCACGACCCTCCGCGTAGCAGGCTACTACTACCCACTACGCCATCGGGCCAGTCTAAATAGATGTTGAGTATGTTATCACAACATTATATTCTAATTTTTACAAAAAAACAAAAGCTTTCCTATTGCGTTTACATACGCGCTTATGTTCAACTTTACCTTAATGAAAGGCCTGAGTAAATGCAATCTAAGTTCTACCAAATAATTACGCTAAATTCGGAACAAAAAGCTTTGACGGGCCTCATAATGGCATTACCGGAAGCAGGCAGACAGGTTTGGCAGAAAGTCCCGCCCAGCCAGCCGCGCCCTACTTAGTGAAAATGCGGTGAAAATTCAATTCATTTGTATCGTATCGCACTTAGCGGAAAGGCTGCCAACCGCGGAATATTTTGTGTGAAACTTTTACTTGAAAAGTATACGAAAGTTTTTGATTCATAAATTATTAGGAACGTGAATCGATTGCCAACCAAGCAAATATCGAGCTTAGTAGTTTATTGAATGAGCATTCTAACGCGGGATTAGTCTCAAATTTTCATAGACTCAAAAGCCGGTTAAAACCAGGGTATGAAAATATTTTAATATTCTGAGAATGTTACACCAAAACGTGTTGGATTCGAGTTGATAACCTCCTTTTATGAATTCGGTAAAAAAGTATGAGTCTTTAATACAAATATTTATTTCGCATAACATATATTAGGCACCAAAATCAATTAATACAGTACAAATAGACAGCATAAGCTGAAATGTTGGCACAGCACACTGCTGGTTTTAAGCTTACCCCTAGTAAAATTGGTGTTCTTAAATATTTCATTCATAGAAAGTAAGTAAGTTAGAGTTAACAAACGAGTATTGAGTTTCAATATGAAATAACATTTTTAACTTCACATTTTGTAATTTTTATGACTCATACCTACCATACCATCCTTATTAGCATGATTAGTAATGTATTTATTGTACTCTACTCATAAAGGAAAAGACGGTATTTTCGGGCATTTAGCAGAGTTTTCTTAAACTTAAATTTAAATACAGTAAAAGATTTTTTCGTCCGTAGAGTTGGTGGAATATATTACCATTATCACGTATAAATAAACACATTACCCAATTCAATTCAATTATTTTTTAAACACAGTATTATATACCTACGTACAATGTACAAATAGTACCCCGTTCATTGTGTCCCGTGCCGGGTCGTTATCTCCCGCATGAGACAGTTGACGGCGGAGACAAAATGGCTTCCCGGGTAGCAACCACACGCTCCTTGTCGCTAGTTAATAATGCATTAAACATTGTGACACTTCTTACGACTGACACTAACAGGCATATTATAATACTTAGCTACTTATTGGTCTCATTTCGGGATATATATTTTCGTAACTTATCTTAAATTAGTGCTGTCACTTTCCGTCAAAAAGGTTTAGAAAAGGATAGGAGATATTTTAGTCATGTCATGTTTTATGATATGACGAAAAATACGTGTTATCAGTCAATAAAAGGCAACGATGAAAACAATGGCGACTAAATTGACTAGAAACTGTGAAGAACCCATTGACATTTTAAAACATGACAGGACTTATATATCTCATATCCTTTCTTAAACCAATTTGTCAATAATTGACAGCACTGGTTTCAGGTAAGTTAAGAGAATTGATATCCCGAATTAATTAAAACCATAACTGGCCGCTTTTAGGAATATTTCATTGAGTTTGCAGGTTTTAATTTTACGTAAGGATAATACTAATAACTTGGGCAACGGACATTCCAATGGATTGTTTGTATAAAGAGAAAATACTTTTTTTGTGAAGTGGTGCGACTGTCGAGATCGTTCACGGGTACACTCGTCATAAGCGTAACTATTTTTTTGTGAAGTGGCGCAACTGTCGAGGTCGTTCACGGGTATACACTCGTCATAAGCGGAACAATTTTTTGTGAAGTGGCGCGACTGTCGAGATCGTTCACGGGTACACTCGTTTGTCTAGTCAGCACGGAGTCTACAAACCGCCACGTCGTGAAAAGCCCCTAACGACCCAGGGGACAGAGCCCGTTCTGTTATTCGCAGAAATACCACAAAGAGTAGCGATACAAATTATATATCTACATACATACATATATCACGCCTATAATCCCTTACGGGCAGACAGAGCGTAAACGGCCGCAAAAAACGAACACTTACGCCACATCTGACAAAAATTTGTCATTCGGAAAATTGTGTATTGCCATAGTGACAGGTTGTCAGCCCATCGCCTGAAATGCAATACACACCCTCGAGTCCCTTAGTTGCCTCATACGACTCCCACGGGAAAGAAATGGGGTGATGCTATTCTAAGCCGGCATCACACAGCTATAATTATATAACTGACAATGCTATATCATGGTACATAGCTGATGGACAGAATAAAATATACTGAAATGCCACCATTATCATGACATTTCGCGCATTAATTCTTTATGTGGTCTAAAGGCCCTGGAGCTCGATTTTCTAAGTATTGTAAATTTGACCAACATTCATATTCGTAAGTCGTCTTTCACGCAATCCAATTCGCTTACTCCCGTTTTTTCGTATTTCCTTAACAGTACTAAACTGAATTGCCATCTAATTAAAGTCTCATGAACTTTCTTA
This sequence comes from Tuta absoluta, assembly GCA_027580185.1. Taxonomy (NCBI): domain Eukaryota; kingdom Metazoa; phylum Arthropoda; class Insecta; order Lepidoptera; family Gelechiidae; genus Tuta; species Tuta absoluta. The sequence goes on along the minus strand of JAQAHW010000022.1, from coordinate 6,930,253 downwards.
AAAAAGCACTAATCAAACCACTAGGTACACAAAAAAGGGCCCAAAACTGACATAAATAACTATAGACCAATTGCATTATTATCGACCTTTTCTAAAATTTTTGAAAAGCTTATCAGTAACCGACTATTATCATTTCTACATTTTAATAAAGTATTGAACTCAAATCAATTTGGGTTTCAAAAGGGGAAAAATACGACCTGTGCCATATTTAAAGTACTGAAAGAAGTATGGACAGCTATTAATCAAAAAAACACATGTATTGGATTGTACATAGACTTATCCAAAGCGTTTGAATGTGTCTTGCACAATATATTATTAATGCAATTAGAACATATAGGTATTCGTGGAAATGTCCTTAAACTTTTTGAATCATACCTTAAAAATAGACTTCAAGCTACAATTATAGACACATACAACAAAGAGAGTAAAACAGTAGAACGTATTCAATCAAATTATGAAAGCGTGTTTCTAGGTGTTCCGCAAGGAAGTGTTTTAGGGCCGTTATTATTTTTAATTTATATTAATGAACTACCTTCAATAGTAAATACAAATACAGGCGGTAAAATACGGATAGAAATGTTTCGATAAAAGGAAGGGAGCCGTGCAGCCTGGTCTATACTTGGCCTAAGAAAGTAATAAAAAAACAGAATATAAACAACTGCAGAGAACATAGTACAACAACAATACTCAAGTTCTAAAATTAAATAATTTAATAAATAATATCATTCATAATTTTCAACGGATTACCATTTATCAAAGTGAGTACCCTAGAAATAGAATTAAGGAAATATATTTTATTGGGGCGTTGACAGTAAGTATAGGTATCATTGTCGGTTGATTATGTTCGGTTTTACGTTGTCGTAAAACATTTTATAGCCATCTGAATTCTTGACTGGAAAAGAGAATATTTTTACGAGAGTCACAGTGTCTAAATTCTAAATGGCCGATAAGTAGGTTACCTAAAGGTCCAAATGGGTCATTGTTTGAGAGGTAAAAAACTGTGGCCACACGTAAATTTCTTCAAGGTAAAATCTAAGAGACCTAAAATGATTTTCATTACAATTTCAGAAAAAATGTTTAATTGACTATGTAGAAATTAAAATTCCTACCGTAAATTATAAAATATGCTTAACTAAAACTTTATTTGGAACCTTAAATCGGGGGCAAAATACTCGTTTTTCGCGTGTCACACTCAGCTGTTTTCTGAAACGGCCCTCAAACATTAGTCAGACGTGGTGATAGCGACCGTATTTTACGGCTGTTAACGCTCTGCCTACCCCGCAAGTGATAAAGTCGTGATAGGTATGCGTATGTATGTATGAATAAAACATACGAACTGTCTCTTGGTTTAATGGGCAAATGGCGGAAAGTTTGTTTAGGTTTAGAATACTAAAACGCGTTATACTCTAGCTAGTGATAGTAAAACAGATGACGCAGGTTATTGCGTAGTTAAACTATACAGGGTGTAAGTAGAAGTACAGCGGTCCTTTAAACAAACGCATTCTGTAGCTAAACTATAATCAAACGTGTTTAAAACGTATATAAAATATGTATAAAGAAATATATTCGTTGAATATAAAAGATAAAAAAGAAAGGAAGGAAGAGAAGAGAAAATAATAAAAAGGCCTAGATACAACATGCCTTAAAACTAGGATGACACCGCTTTAGAAAACACTTCAGATGACACTTCGTCACAACACTATCAATCTTATGTCAGGATACAAAACAAAATGCGTGGGCGTATAATCGTCACACCCCGTAGAATTCCGCATCGTCAAATGCAATTTCCAACCACTGAAACTATTAACCACACTGTCCATACTTTACTTAATCAGTCTAAACGTACTCTATTTTTGCTTCCTTTCTCCTTCATCTTATCAATTCGACGTATACATTTTGCTATGCCTATAGAGTGCGTGGTCCCAAGAAACGAACTTTTCCTTCTTCTTATTCCACGGGTTGGGAACTCGCAGACGGGTGATCAGCTCCGCTAGGTGGGAACTATTTCACCCAATCACCATACTGTACTTTTCCTTACACCCTGTATATTTCGTTTATACTTTGTGTAAGTAGTAGGGCAATAAAGTACTACCTATCCTACTAATCATAGCAACACACGCGGGTAGAAATTGGGTTAGTACCGACACGACACGGCACAATTCTGGGTGAACCCTTGCTCCCCACCAACCAGTCAGGTGTAGGATTCAAAGCCCCGGGGCTAAATCGCAGAGTACAGTCTTAAAAAAACGACTACTGTAACACACATTTCCCACAAATTGCGGTCCATTGTGCGCTTCAATCAACGCGGCCTTCCTCGGAACGAGACGGAAGTCCGCTTTGCTCGAAGATTGTGCGGGTCAGTGCCGAGTTCGTTTACGATCCGACAACTGACAGCTTGACAGCAGTGACAAATATACGGCTCGCCTCCGCCGGGTAGCAACACGCCGACACGCGCAACTTGTCACTGGTTAATGGACTACGGGTGACTAAGGACTTCTCAAGCTGAACCTTTTAGTGCGCAAGTATAATCGAATATTAACCTTTCTGGTGGGTGACGGTAAAGCCGAAGGATTAGGTTTAAATCCAGGAAAAGGGTAGGAAAGTGCTTCTGTCAAAAAAAAATGGTCCTTCATGGCATTAGAGGTATAATCAAGCATGCAGATTGAATTTGCCGTTGCCGTGTGGTGCCGGCTTAGAATAGCATCACCCCAATACGACTCATATCGAGGGGATAGTTTTTGAAAACTTGCAAAATTTTCAAGCGCGATGAAAGGATAATCTTCCAGGGAATGGACAGCAGCGTTCCCTGTGAATGCAACATCTTGTAATGTGCTCGCCAGTCCGCATGGCTTAATATGGGGAGGCCTATGTCCAGCAGTGGATTGTTGTGGCTGTTAATGTTATGTATGCAGATTGAATAAACAGATGGGGTTTGAAAGACATAGTTAAACTTTAGGTAATAAAAACTAATCTTCATCTTTTCTCGTGGGACACCGAGTCGTCCAACAACCCGACGAACCACTAATAATAAAATTTAAAGTAGGTACTGACCGGTACCTTAAATTCGTTATTTTTTATTTTTGGTTGACGTTGGTAGTAGTATGTAGGTACCAAAAATATCAATATTCGTATGCATTAGTACGGATCGTTGGACGACTCCATGTCCCACACGAAAATATGAAAAACAAGTATTGGACATTACACTTTACTTCACTGGATACCCTCCTAGAATGAGCTAACGAAATCAATTGCCAGAAACTATTGCAATGGACGTGGATAGAATTCCAATTCAGCCTGTTAAGAAATTGACAACCCAATAAGATCTGCGGCAGTCGTGTCGTTAAATGCTGGATTGAATATTCCATTGGAAATAGATAGATTATTGTCGCATTGCAGGCCGCTAGATGATAGTTCAAATAGTAGTAGGGATAAGCGGGTTTTGGACCACTCGTGAGCCCCCTATCGAGGCTGCTTGGGGGTGCCTGACAAAAAGCTCGTCACATATGATTCTTGATCCGCGGTTTGATATCAAATTTATCCGCGTATGTAATAAAATTGATCCGCGGTTTGATATCAAATTAATTCGCGGTTTGATATCAAATTAATTCGCGGTTTGATATCAAATTAATTCGCGGTTTCATATCAAATTAAGTCGCGGTTTGATATCAAATTAATTCGCGGTTTGATATCAAATTAATTCACGTTTTTTGTACAAACTACTTGCTCATTGAATAACTTATCATGTTACATATTTTGATATCGCTATCAATTTCACTTTATACCTACATTTATACCTATCAATTATCAACATAACTTAACCTAACTTAACCTAACACCTCTACACCGATTTACCTGCTGCTACCTTCGTAATGAAATGTTAATCAATACCTATCACATATCATATTTTGATATTGCTATCAATTTCACTTTATACGTACTTTTATACCTATCAATTATCAACATAACTTAACCTAACCTAACCTAACACCTCAACACCGATTTACCTGCTTCTGCGTAATTAAATGTTAATCAATACCAATCACATATCATATTTTGATATCGCTATCAATTTACTTTATACCTACTTTTATACCTAACACCTTAACGCATGTTTACTCTACTAAGCATGTCGCTACAAGTTACTTCTTTTGAATTGGGAACAATGGCTTAGCCTGCCGCCGGTCTCTTTATCTCTTTGACTATTTCACGACAAAGCATTTTTAAGTGTTTGCCCTGCCTTTCTTTTGCACGCACCGCCTGTTGTGAAGATTTCTAAATTTATTTCTATGTAAATGCAATTTTGAAATGTTTTTATTATCCTTTGATTGTAAAACCTTCCTTTCATAAAGCCGTCTTCCGCTTAGGCATACAATGGACACGATTTTAACTTGTCGATACATGCTTACTAGTGTATCAGGCTCGGTGGCGGTTAACAGTATTACAAAAAAATGCCACCGCGGGCGGTGGTCTTGCTATATAAGCGGAACTTACGCGTCAGTCTTCACAAGTTGTTTCGAGTTGTGACGTATAGTATTAAAATTTTTATCTAGTGTTTGTGAACGCTGATTATAGTATAAAAATAAACCTAGTGTTCGTGTTCGGAGTGAAGACTTCTACCAAACGCCATGTCCCGGTCTACAGCTAGCTGCATAGGAAAAATGGAGGTAAGAATAGTTTTATTTTTCTCTTATTTGTTTTATACTGTTTCAAATTTATCTAACATGCGAAGTACTTATATGTAAGGTAAATATTGAGGGCTACGTCCATCAGAGGACTGCTACTGGCTGTTGTGATGTGTGTGACGTGACATACTTATTTACAGTTGTTCAGGAGAAATATTGTTGTAATTATGTGATGATGTTGTCTAAATAATATAGATATAATATTTTCTTCAGTTTGCGCAACTATTACTCATAATTAAAAGTCTTTTTATAAAATTCCAAATAAACAAAGCTTTAAATCCGTATTTTTTTTATTAATTTTATTATAATATAGATATGTCAGCGTAAGTCATTAACCTGAGTTTTATTAAAGTAAATTTTATTTCAGCATTGTTCTCGTTACCATCAATAACATATATCCGTGTTTTGTTTTAGGGATCGACAATTAACGTTGATGACTTACCAAACACATTCAAGAATTACTACTTTGCCGCATCAAGCGATGATGAAACTGAGAATGCATTTACTATTGTCGAATCCGATCAAAAATCACCAAAGCGAGCAGGCAGCGATAATGGCATCGATCAATTTTTCGACACACCGAAAATCAAAAAACAAAAGAAAGTGCAATCTTCCACAGTTGGGATGGCGCGAAACGGTGGTGTATCTTATATATCATCAAACACTAATGACGCAGCAAACGCAACCCATCTGGTTAAAGTGGAAATCTACGATCTCAAGAAATTAGCTAAAGTGTCGTCAAACAACCACTGGAAGCATGCAGATGTTCGTGCCAAATACTACACAAAGGTCACGGACAATGTTTACGATCGCAGCAAGGAATTAATATACGACATCACGAAAAACGTTTCGCAATCACAAGATTGTAAAAAATACTTTTTTGATAACTAATTTCATAATCCTCAAGCAGCTAAAATAGAAAAAACAGTAATCACCAACACGCTTAACAATAGAGCAAATCCCTTTCTACCTGAGGCATATTTTCGGCGTTCACGAACACAGGATTTTAATACTTTATTACGCATGACAATGGGTTCACAATGCTCCTTAAACCAAGGATGGAAATGACAAAAGAGTCGAATGCACTACTTAAGCGAGTGATTTCAAGCTTCGCAAAACAGTCAGTATCAGACTTGTGCTTGTGCAGTACACATTTATAACCAAAAATGTCTTTTCTTACTAAGAAAATCATCTCAACGATACCAAAAGATGTCATTCTCGCCGAATACGCAAGATACATCAGGTTTTGGTATATAAATAATCAATTACCCGAAGCATTAATTGAAGACAGTGATATCAAAATGTTTTACACCCCGTGCGAAGGACATTCTAAAAAGTTCAGTGAAGTGTCAGAAGATACGATTGATGGAGTATTTCGCATGAAGGCGTATTGTGGAGAGTGTCATATGTCATACTCGAAACCTGTAGAGACATGTAGTGACACCATACATCCACTCAAAATAGATTGGAGCTACGAGGAAGAGAAAGAACTTGAAGAAATAATGAATAGCGCCCAATCGGATGACTATGTTTTACCATCATCGACATATTCACCTACCTTGCAATAATTTTTCTGTTTTTTTTTTCGTATTTTAGTTAGGCTTCTTAGTTTGTATTATTCTTAGTTTGTATTATTCTCAATAAATTTAATTGAATTATTATTTTATGTCTCTTGTTTTCTTTCTCTTTTTTCTAAAACACTACATGTTACTTTTCACTTAATAAAATAAAAGACCTGTTTATAAGCATATACCATTTATTTCATAAAACACACATTGACATAGCCGTTTCTTAAAGCTAGATACAATTTAGTCTTATTAGCTAAATTATAATGGTAACATTCAACTCAAAATACTACTTGAACGAGGCTTTAAAGATTTCGTTTAATAAAAAATCATTGTCAAATGAATCCTTAGTAAACATGTTATTAAAATCTTTAAGACTTAGGCCTCTGTATTTTAAATACAAATACACTAAACAATATTCACCACATAAAGATGAAAAAATGCTTTGAATAGCTTTATGGTTGTATTCCCATCTGCGTGAATTTCTTTTTAAATAATTTAAATGATAACCTTCAGGTTTACGACCATAGCTGTCGAAATATTCACCAACACCATTTGAATGAATAACAATTGCTACCCAGTGCGAACCCGGTTTTGTATCAGGATCTAAATTACTTATCAAATACACCGGTGAAGTCATAAAAATAGGTAGACGATTAGCGGGGAACACATTATCAGCCAAAGAATGATGAATCATTCGCAAGTATTTTTTTATGGCCAAAGTATTCATATTAAAGTCTAATTTACACAAAAATAAAAATGCATCTGAGAGATATTGACAGTCCATCATCTTATATACTACTTAACTACTAAAGTCTACACTAACATTTCTGTTCTTATCTATTTCAATTAAATTATCAAACTCAGCATACACAATACAATTAATTGTTTCAGTTAAGGCGTTTTCAAACCTTACTTCTAATCTGACACTTCCATGTTTAATCAAGTTCCAATGTGATGAAGAATTAGCACATAAATCGGGTGTTAAGTCAAAAGCCATCAAACAATAACCTTTTGCATATCTATCCTTATTTATGCCATTTCCTTCATTTAAAAAATGAATACCAGTTCCAGAAAAAAGTGTATGATACATAACAGTATGCAACCCACTACTGAATTGTGGTTGTAATGCTTTAGAAGGAATTTGGATTCCGTCAATATACAAACTAAACGTATTTAAACCATAGTTGTCGAAATCATACGGATTTTTGCTAAAACTACCATTAAAAGCTGTATTATTCACAAATCCTATAATACAGCGTTTAGGTATTTGACCTAGAAAAACATTATCTAGCGTTTTGCCTTGAATACCAGACGGAATTGTTAAAACTTTTACTTCAGCCCGTGTGATCGGATATTTAGCAGTTGTAGTAGCTAATACTTTTTGATGAGCGAGAAGTACACTTGGATTTATTCGAGCTTTACGCAACATTAACGTAGCATCAGTGATAGCTACTTTGACTTTGATATCATTTGTTGGTGCCATCAAGTTAAATGATTCCCTGGAACGTATTAGTTTGATACACATGTCAACACCATTAATTAAAAACTTTTCTTGATTAAAAATATCCCCGTGTAAGTGCCCTATCATTTCTACCTCTTTGCTATCTTTAGTATATTTCAGCCTAGATGAGTATCCTTTATTATTTTCATCAGTGTTATTCATTTTTCCTGCAGTGTCTTCATACCACATGGCACATGTAAGATGGGACTCTTTTGCTGCAGGCGCATAATTCAATAATGTTTCAATGTATGCACGATATCCATATGTGTTATTTGGTGGAGATATGAGCTTTTGATTTAGATATACATCTAACTGACTGAACATTGAATGAAGCCAGTTATTTACTGGTGCTACTGGCGTTTTTTCAGTTTCAATATTAGACAAATCTTGATTTAATATTTTAGCCTTCACATGAAGCAATGTATGTGATAAGTCAATATAATCATCTCCGGAACCAGGGATTTGAAATTCTATAGGTCCATCGTCGCTAAGAGATGAGATGGGTTTGTAATAAATCCATTGACCACTTTCTATACTTGTTTGTGTCGATGGTAAAGCGAATAAATCTAATTCTGATTTTGCACATTCACATGAATGATTATGTAAAAATGACATTGTTTATATTATTTTTAAGAGAAAATATCATTAACGGATGAACTTTTACTTTTCCTCCCCTTTTTCACTGTTCTTCCTTTCAAATTCTCTGAGTGAATGAGAGCTTTAAGGTTTCGTTTTCTATTTTATACCCCGAGCCACTCATAGCTCTCACAATTTTATCATCAGCTTTTCTTTTGAGATTAGAAGTAACTTCTTTAAAACGGTTTGTTAGAGATTCTTCTAAAGGCTTGGCACTCACTATATCTGATAAAAGCCCTACCCCCGCACTCAAAGCTTCTTTTCCAACAACTTTGGCTCCATTCGACAAAAGTGGTAGGACAGATCTAAACAAACCACCTAAAAAGCTTCCTATACCATGACCACGTTGATGTGATACTCCTTTATAAATTACCCCGATTCCAGTTCCTGCTTGATGAGAATAGTAATGTTGATATGGGCATAATGAATTATTTTGTTTTATGTACATACTGTTTTATCTTTTCATAAAATGTAGTTTAACACAGCTCGTTCCAAATTGGAATGGTACTTTATCTCCTGTGTTCGATCTTATATCTATTTCAATTGTATCAAACTCTCTACGCATGACTGGTACATAATGCGGTGGTGAAAAAATATGCATTTTGTTTGATCCATATACATATTTCACAGGATCTAATGATGTTATTCTCAATAAAGGGCACATGACATCTCCAACCATCTGAGGTTCCACAATATCACAATATATGTATAGTTGTGATGGTAATCCAAGGTATAAATTAGCTGGAAACTTTCCAGTTGTTTGTGTTGCAACGTTTGTATTAGGATCAAAACCAAGTTGAAGGCTTAAAACAGGCGAAAACTTCAAAGATATCAGATTATTCACATCGCCTGTGAGTGAGACCAATTTCGTTAATTTGTCATGTCTTAATTTGAAGCTTTCTCTTGAATTTAGTGCAGTTATAACATCGTTAATGTTTTCATAGCTGGAAGTAGGTATGTGACTTTTGTATGTTACTGTACTAAGTTCTGGTTGGTCGGGTACTTTCATACGTTTTGTTATATACATTATATTATTATTATCCTGAACAGTAAACATACTGCATGGATACTGAAATTCAACTAATCCTACTGACCATTCCCCATCCAACTTTATTGATTTTGGTAGTTTTGTGGAAAAGTTAGTGGTTTTGTTACTTGGAAAATATGTAAACGAGCTATTACTAGGTAAAGTTAAGTAAAAATTTTCGGTCCTCATGACTTCTCTAAATAAGATGCTAAAATCCAACTATTAAATTTATCAGGATAACCTTTCCACTTCACTAATAGTTCTTTTCTGCGACCTGAATAGCGGGTGCGCAATATTTTATCTATTTTGTATGTAGCGGTGGGGTCATATGTCACTTTCTGTAGTTCTTTTTCATAAAAAGTTCCAATTACATTTTCATTCTGCAAATCTTTTATTGTGTATACAACCCATGGTGATCTGTCTATAATCGAAGTTATTAAAAATATTTCATCACTCCAATTTGTTTCATAACCTTTTTGAAAAATGTGTTTGTACTTAGTAATTCTAACATGATCACCAACTTTAAACTTGGGTTTGCTTTTAATGTAAGTTTCTTTATTATTTTTTCGTTCATACAAATTGCGCCAAACTGTCATAATATTATTAAAATTAACATCGCAAGGACACATTTTAATACTTCTATGAAAGCTGTTATTATATGAATTAAGTAAATCCTGCAAAATATCTATATATCGATACGTATTATTATGAGTAAAATATCTCCACATTTTCATTTTAAGTGTACGCTGGAATCTTTCAACTATGCTTGCTTTAATATCAGGATTATTGGTGGTGTAATAGTTTATACCGTTACTTTGGAGAAAAGATTGAACATCTTTTGCTATAAATTCAGTACCTTTATCTGATTGTAAATGTCTCGGTGTAGCTTTAGCTTCTAAAAATATGTCCCTAAAATTTTGTTTTATAGTTGCCGAATCTTTCTTTTTAATAGGTCTAGCAAAAGCATACTTACTAAAAACATCAATTACACATAAAATGTATTTAAAACCGTCATTATATTCGCTGTAAGTCCGCATATCGCTTAAATCAGCTTGCCAAAGTTCATTAAAATTTGATAAAATGTACTTATTTCTAGGGAAGCGACGACGCACTGGTTTATGTAGGGTGTATGTTTCTTGAGATTCCAGCCATTTCTTTGTTTCTTCTTTAGTCATTTTATTTTTCATAGCTGCTGTCAATTTACTGAGACTGCTGTAACCGGCTGGGTTAGATACATCGTAATAAATATTATGAATTTCTAGTAAGGGGTCCATTTCTCCCAATTAATTTTTTTGGCTGGTTTTACTTTTGATCCACTGGTAGTTAATTTTGGCGTGCTAAAATAATCAGGAGTACTGTTTTCTGCCTCTTTTGAAACGTCTTTTGTTGTTCTAGCATTAGCTGGGCTCTGAGATAAAACTCTTATGTATGTGGCTCTTTTTGGATTGCCAATAAAGCTTAAGGGGACTGATAGATCTTTGAGCACATGAGCAAAATCTTCCCAACCATATGGAGAACTGTTTTTTAGAGGTCTCAAGATGTCACTCAAAAGGTCAACGATATTACTTTTACGCACTTCTCTATTGCGGACGAACACAGTGCCTTTTTCATTCCAGGATATTTTATCTTTATTTTTCAAAAGTATATCTATTAACAATTCACCTCTTAATTTGTATGTCTTTGGAATAAAAGCAAGTAACTCTGATTTTGTATAACCATTATAGGTTGTCTCAGTAGACGTCTCTTCGTTATCTGGAGCTTTCTCTGACTTTACTGTTTCTTTTATTTCATTTTCTTTTTCATCAAAAGGTAGTATAGGTATCTGTAACGGTTTTCGATCTTCTCCAATGAAATGAAGATATCTCTGCAATGTTTGCAAATAAAGTGGCCACTTTTCCCTGTCATCTATTTTAGTGTTTATTACTTTATGCATTTCTTCATCTAAACGTGATAAATTTTTAGTACTTGCATTATCGGATTTCAGTCTTTCTATGACTTCAGGCTCAATAAGTATCATTTTCTTTGCGCTTTCCATATTTATTTTATTAATGAACCTAACAATGTGCTAAGAACAGACCCTAGAATAATAGGTAAAAAAGCCCCACCTCTTTGCACGAAAATTTGTTTCCTTTCTTTACTTTTTCCTTTCAAAACAATTTTCCTCAATAAATCTTTATGTTTTTTTAATTTACGTCTCGATTTATCATCTAAGGGTACTTTTCCTCTTAAAACATTGAAAATACATTCAGTTATACAGTTGATTTCATCATCTCCACAATTTTTTAACAATGCTTCTCTATGTTTTGGTTTTAATGTTAATATTGCTCTTAATAAATCTTTATGAGGCGTTATTCTTTTAATCATTTTTTTTAACGTTAGGACGTTACGATCTGATATTCGATTTTGTTCAATGCATTTACAAACTAAACAGCATCAGATGAAACGAAACAGTTAAATTTACATATATTAAACACAGATTCGTTGTTTTCTTTTATATGAATTTTTTCTTTAAAAACGTTTATTATACACTCACAAATTTGTTTTATCTCATCATCATTACAGCATTCTAACAAGGCTTCACGATATTGTTCTTTTATGATACTTAAAGCTTTTAAAAAGTTGTTTTTTTTAGATGTTTCTACTTCAGACATTATTTGTAACTGACATAAATTATTTGCTGAGCATCGTATTTATACCCCTTTTTAGGGACATAAATTGTACACTGCTCATCGAATGGAAAAATTTTACTTTTAAATCGACATATTTCATTTGTGTTTTGCTTAAGATCAATGAATAGATATCCATGAGCTTTTGTCGTTGCATCCTTGTAAGCTTCTTCAACGAATTTAGAATTTTCTGGATAAACCTGACGAGCTAAATGTCGTATTTGTGTTCTGTCTCGAGGGTTTTTAAAATAAGTTATATAACTCGAATTTAGAGAAATATCTCTTTGACCTTTTCCTTGATGAAATATGTTTTGAGTTATGTAAAATACACTGAGATTTCTATGATGGCTTCCCTTTGTAAAAATATCAACGATACGACCATCTGACTCTCTCATAAGATCATCGATTATAAGTAGTCTAGGACATTTTCCATCAAACATACTTAAATCAGGGATACCTTGATTGTAATTAACATCACTCAAATTGTACAAGGGTTGCATTTCATCATAGCACCATATGATTTCGGAAAATTCTTGACTGCATATTACTTTACAGTGCTTTAAAAAATTTGTAACAAAATTTGATTTTCCACACCCGCTAGGACCTGCTACGATTGCAGTAAAAGGGTGAATAAAATGAATCATTGCGACGTGCAAGTTTGAGCTGGTAGTATAAACGAATGAAAGGAAACACTGATATTTGTCATTATATACAAATTAATATATTCAGATTATAATATGTACAATAAAAACAGCATGCATTTAAAAATCATAATCACTATAAACCTAACAAATACATATTATTTTTAAAACACGTTCTTATGTTTAAATATCCGCAGAACTGAAGTTACTAAAATGAAGTGATTGAACATATTATAAAAAGTAAAATTCATAATATTTACAATAAAAATACAGTTTCATTTTATGACAATCTTACTTAAATACACACATAAGTAGAAAAAATATTAAAATTATGCTATCTTAAAAACGATATGATTCCAATAATACTTTTATGTAAATATACAGGTAGATGTAAAACAGCCTTACACCTTATAGTATCCTGAATCTTACAACTATTATTTTAATTATTTCTTATGCTATAATGCCCCCATGCTAAGGTGTCAGTGGAGTTTGGTAAAATGTATCTCTTACTATCACTATCAGACAGACTTACTTTATTCAGTTTTTGTGTAAAAACCACATGTTTAATCGATCTAAATCTATACATTGAAGCAAGCTGTACATTTTTGTTAAGCAAACAAGATTTGTAATCCTCGATTTTCATTTTCTTCGTAACATTTTTGTTGACACCCTTAGCTTTTGCAATTACTGTATCTTCCACCTGAATTGCATACATTTTTGATCGCAGACCGACAAATTCTTTAAAAATTCGACCGTTATTTTCATCTTTAAAATACCCAATCTTTTTTTTATTTACATTAGGATAATTGAATATATTGTTTATGGGATAATCTGAAGTGTCAAAGTATTTTTCCAAATCAGGTCTTATGTTATCATAATAATCATCAGTAAATATCTGATAAATGAAACTATCAGTATCAGTATACAACAATTTTGCATTGTCATTGAATTTTTTTTTAATATAATTATAATGAAAATCGTACATCAAGGTTTTTGAAATGTCTAAAATGCAAAATCCTAAGTAGATAGGTTTATCGTAAAATAGTTTAGTCTTATTTAATTGAACAGCTACTAAATTTTCGGAAAATACAGATAAACTGTGAAAATTCGGACGAGCTATTAAACTTTGTGCCCCCTCAACTTTACCATGATTTTCCCAATGCGTTCGTAGTTTTACATTTACACGTTTTTCTATATTCTCCATAGTTTTGCCGAAGACAGCATTATTCATGAGCTTATAAAAATCTTTTTCGAAATCTGTCTTTGCTTTTGTTCTTAACTGTGTGTTTAGCTCAATATATTTTCGCATCCAACAACTTTGCTTAAATTCCAAAACTCGATGAATTTTTACCAGTTTCATGCCTTTTTCTAAACACTGCATTAGGTTTCTATAATGAATAATGTACTTTCTTTTATTGTTTAGGTTTGGTACTAGATTAGGTTGTGTACTTCCTCCAGTGCATATATTTTCCGGACAAAATGGTAGATCAGAATGCAAGTCATGCAAATTATCTGGATAATCAAGATCTACTTCTAGGATATACCCTATATCTGATGTGGGGGAGACTTGAAAATTTACAGTCGGTTCAACCCATTTAAAACCACCGTATGGGAGATACTGCGACTGCGCCCAACCATACATATTATTCGCATCCAAGTAAGCTAAAAAAGATTTGCGATCCTTTGCATTGTAATCACATAAATATTTATTATTAGCTTTCGCATGTCGGTTGCTACATACGGACACTCCACCTCTTATACCTGATTTAATAAACGCTATCATATCAAAATCTACCAACAAATCTAATTCAATTTTTGTGCACTTTAACATAGCATCCCAGCTTAGACCAGGTGCAGTATAATAATGTGCTGGGTCTAATCCATATGTTTTTAAACATACATCTCTGAAATTTTCAAAGATGTCAGCCAATAGTAAAACATCAGTTTTTAAATAAAGGTTCGAATAATCTCTCATATTCTGACATTGAAAATGCTGCCAGACATCTTGTGCATGTTTATAGTCTTCATCAGAAACATGCGATCCTGTTAAAGAGCTATAAAAATCCGATTGGTTTGGTAAAAATGTAGCATTTAGTGATTCATGTGATTGAATAAATTCATAGGGAAAAATACCTTTTCTGATCAGACGGTTAAAATCGTCAACTTTAGACACTTGTTTTTTTAACTCTCTAAGTTGATCAACTTGGAGATTTTTGGACAGGTTGTCTAAACTACTTGACAAAAATCTGAAAGAATCTAAAAATCTTAATTGCACATTATGTCCATTAATATTTATGTTTTTGGAGAATGATATATATTTTTCTTTATTTTGAGGAATAATTTCTATTTCCCCTTCTTTTAGATGCAAAGAATGTACAAGAAAATGAGCATCATAGTTACTCAGATTGTGCAGAAAAACCGCAACAAAAAATGGAGTTCTAAATTTAGATTTGCAGACTGGATGTGCCACCCCTCTAAAGAAACCCGTATGCCAGTCAAAATCTAAAGCTGATTCTGACTCGAGGTCTTTTAAACAAATATGGCATGTTTTTGTTTGAACAACATCAGCCTCTTGCCAATCTTTTAGAGGAACCGGTGGTTTCTGTATACAATTTTTTTTATGAATTTCCCTAACATCTTTACACAGATTATCCATAAAACTTTGAGTGCAATCAGTCCCTGTATATGTTTTATAAGTTGATAAATTATCGTCAAATGAGCATTTAATGTAATAACCATAACTATAAATTTCATGTTCATGTACATTAATTGTATGTGACTTATTTGGATCCGCATCACAGCTAGAAATAGGCTTGAGAAGTGCTTCTGTGTCAGCATAAACTACAAAAGGCACCCTCATCTGTTTATGATAATTGTTAAACCGTATTTTATCCGTACGTTCATTATTACCAAACCAATCTTTTTTAGTTTTTGATGGGCTGGGCAATTCTGTAAAAACATGACTACAGTCGAACTTTTGGTGGTTATCCAACCTCGCTTTTGTGGTGAAATGCAATAAGCACTCATCACATAAAAAAACAGCCTGATTTTTCCTCGATAGCTGCTTACTTACTAATCGCGATAAGTTTTTAATAAAACAATAATGCCCATTACTGCCATTAGAAATATACAGCAAATTAACGTGTTTTTCACGTTTATTTTTAGACCAATAAAGTGGTCCCACTACTGAATTCTTTCTAGATATCTCGTCATATTCTAACCCAAAAACATTAATGCTAATATTGTTGTTTTCCTCAACCTTGACAATGTCCTTTAACTTAACTGGAAAAGGAACATTATCAAAATTCAGTTTGTTTTGATGTCTAGAATAAGATGAAACCCTATCTTTATGGTAGTTTACAGGATATAAAGCAGAGAGTAATGCCCACTTCAAACATTCATGATCATTATTTTTCACGTTTATTAAAGCTCTTTTGTTTTGGATATCTTTTGGCAATTTTACATACGTTGACCCTTGAAGAGGGTTAAACTTATTAACGTTCATTTCCAAATGACGAACAGATTTAAATGACCACCCGCTGTCTTTTTTTTCGAATTCACTCATTTTTGTGGAAATAGTTTCACATAATGTTTTGAAGTATGCATCCAACTCATCACCCATACAAATGTTAAAATTTGATGTTTGAAAATCGAATATATTATGCAAATTTTTTGTCTCTTGCACAAACTCAGCATGGATTATGAAATTTATTTTGATTATTGTGAGCTGTTTTAGATTCTCATTTATCAAAGTGGAAATCGTACCTTTAACTGAGTTGAAGAATTCAACAGGTGTTTGTAGAGTTTCGTCGTTATTCGGTGAAGTAATTTTGTAAGTTATTATTCTACAACCAAATGCAGTATTTATCACACTTACATTATTATCCCTACTTAAATTTAAAACCTTACTTTTATGCGTAGAGCTCCGAATATGGTTAGAAAAATATCTACGGCTTACCAGTATTTGACAAGCATCGCACTTAATCATATCATTACTTGATGCAATGAGATCATTAGTAGATGATGAAGGTCCAGGGACAGCTTCCGCGTAGGAGTCACCATCATGTGATAATTTTCTTTTCAGGCCTCTCCCAGTTTGCAGCACATTCCTAAATAAAAAAATAGAATAAAATACAACCATACATTTTAATATTAAATCATGAATAAATAAAACAGGAATGTTAATTTATCAAAATATCCATAACATAATATTTTGTTTGTAAACTTACGTTTGCTGATGCTTCATGTCGAAAGAGTTTTTAATAATTGCGCCATCATTTTGATTTTCGATCTCCTTTTCTCCCCCAGTTTGTATCGCATTTCTGAATAATAGCAAAGAAAATGTTAGAACAATTATATATAATATGTTATCAAACAGAATTACACATAAAAATCTGTAAGAAATAGTTTGATGATAAACTTACATTAGCTGATGTTCTATCTTAGATGCAATAGCACATAAAGCACCATCATTTTCGGATGAAAAACTATTTACTGTTAAGTTGAGCATGTCAGCATTATTCTGTTCTAATATTTCACATTGTTCCAACACTTCACTGTTGAAGAAATCACTAAACGGAAAGTCTTGTTCACTATTTTTGAAGAAATGACTAACAACACGTTCTTCTCCCATTTTTTATAGAAATAATCGAAATATTTTCGAAACTCTTTTTTCAACTGATTGGCGAGCATAAGTTATCCGAGCTCCAGTCTTGAGCTGACTGTTTTGCGAAGCTTGGTATGGTTGGTTTAAGTAGTGAATTCGGGTTTATTGATGTACACGTTTTTAGTTAACGAGCATTATGAACCCATTGTAACGGTGCATCATATAGTAGAGTTTGCGAAAATATGCCTCAGGTAGAAAGGGATTTGCTCTATTGTTAAGCGTGTTGGTGATTACTGTTTTTTCTATTTTAGCTGCTTGAGGGTTATGAAATTAGTTATCAAAAAAGTATTTTTTACAATCTTGTGATTGCGAAACGTTTTTCGTGATGTCGTATATTAATTCCTTGCTGCGATCGTAAACATTGTCCGTGACCTTTGTGTAGTATTTGGCACGAACATCTGCATGCTTCCAGTGGTTGTTTGACGACACTTTAGCTAATTTCTTGAGATCGTAGATTTCCACTTTAACCAGATGGGTTGCGTTTGCTGCGTCATTAGTGTTTGATGATATATAAGATACACCACCGTTTCGCGCCATCCCAACTGTGGAAGATTGCACTTTCTTTTGTTTTTTGATTTTCGGTGTGTCGAAAAATTGATCGATGCCATTATCGCTGCCTGCTCGCTTTGGTGATTTTTGATCGGATTCGACAATAGTAAATGCATTCTCAGTTTCATCATCGCTTGATGCGGCAAAGTAGTAATTCTTGAATGTGTTTGGTAAGTCATCAACGTTAATTGTCGATCCCTAAAACAAAACACGGATATATGTTATTGATGGTAACGAGAACAATGCTGAAATAAAATTTACTTTAATAAAACTCAGGTTAATGACTTACGCTGACATATCTATATTATAATAAAATTAATAAAAAAAATACGGATTTAAAGCTTTGTTTATTTGGAATTTTATAAAAAGACTTTTAATTATGAGTAATAGTTGCGCAAACTGAAGAAAATATTATATCTATATTATTTAGACAACATCATCACATAATTACAACAATATTTCTCCTGAACAACTGTAAATAAGTATGTCACGTCACACACATCACAACAGCCAGTAGCAGTCCTCTGATGGACGTAGCCCTCAATATTTACCTTACATATAAGTACTTCGCATGTTAGATAAATTTGAAACAGTATAAAACAAATAAGAGAAAAATAAAACTATTCTTACCTCCATTTTTCCTATGCAGCTAGCTGTAGACCGGGACATGGCGTTTGGTAGAAGTCTTCACTCCGAACACGAACACTAGGTTTATTTTTATACTATAATCAGCGTTCACAAACACTAGATAAAAATTTTAATACTATACGTCACAACTCGAAACAACTTGTGAAGACTGACGCGTAAGTTCCGCTTATATAGCAAGACCACCGCCCGCGGTGGCATTTTTTTGTAATACTGTTAACCGCCACCGAGCCTGATACACTAGTAAGCATGTATCGACAAGTTAAAATCGTGTCCATTGTATGCCTAAGCGGAAGACGGCTTTATGAAAGGAAGGTTTTACAATCAAAGGATAATAAAAACATTTCAAAATTGCATTTACATAGAAATAAATTTAGAAATCTTCACAACAGGCGGTGCGTGCAAAAGAAAGGCAGGGCAAACACTTAAAAATGCTTTGTCGTGAAATAGTCAAAGAGATAAAGAGACCGGCGGCAGGCTAAGCCATTGTTCCCAATTCAAAAGAAGTAACTTGTAGCGACATGCTTAGTAGAGTAAACATGCGTTAAGGTGTTAGGTATAAAAGTAGGTATAAAGTAAATTGATAGCGATATCAAAATATGATATGTGATTGGTATTGATTAACATTTAATTACGCAGAAGCAGGTAAATCGGTGTTGAGGTGTTAGGTTAGGTTAGGTTAAGTTATGTTGATAATTGATAGGTATAAAAGTACGTATAAAGTGAAATTGATAGCAATATCAAAATATGATATGTGATAGGTATTGATTAACATTTCATTACGAAGGTAGCAGCAGGTAAATCGGTGTAGAGGTGTTAGGTTAAGTTAGGTTAAGTTATGTTGATAATTGATAGGTATAAATGTAGGTATAAAGTGAAATTGATAGCGATATCAAAATATGTAACATGATAAGTTATTCAATGAGCAAGTAGTTTGTACAAAAACCGTGAATTAATTTGATATCAAACCGCGAATTAATTTGATATCAAACCGCGACTTAATTTGATATGAAACCGCGAATTAATTTGATATCAAACCGCGAATTAATTTGATATCAAACCGCGAATTAATTTGATATCAAACCGCGGATCAATTTTATTACATACGCGGATAAATTTGATATCAAACCGCGGATCAAGAATCATATGTGACGAGCTTTTTGTCAGGCACCCCCAAGCAGCCTCGATAGGGGGCTCACGAGTGGTCCAAAACCCGCTTATCCCTACTACTTCAAATATTTCCCCGGAAATGTCATTTGGCAAAATGAATCACAAAATTTGAAGCAAAATACTGTTCGGTCCACGAGCTTCCAACTTAATTTCGTAGGTTCAAAATGGCTGTTATTAATCAAGATTGGCTCACTCAATTAAATTTTTCAATTATTTAGTAGAATAAATAAACTTAACAACATTTCATTCATAATTATAGCCTTTGTTAACATCCTTAAGAAGAAATAATCAATATAAATGTCGAGGTCAAATCTGCGTAGTCCGAAGATGAAACGAATACAACGATTTTGTAGGCGCTCAAGTTTTTTTAGTGGCTCCTCTGTCACCAAGTAATACACATCAGCAAAACCAAGAATAGAAAGCAAAAGTGCATGAGCAAGCATGATTTTATGACATCCACGGGTAGAAATAGGGTGATGCTATTCTAATCCGGCACCGCATGGCAACAATAATAGAAACTCCTTTCTACAATAGAGGGTAAAATATGCAACAAGTATGTCAGGGTTAGTATTGTTCCGGGACCGCGCCAAGGTTCAATTTTATAGTTCATATATTTTTTTAAATAGCTTAATTTTTATCCTTGGTTTTAAACATATCACGCCTTTAATCCCTAGTAAGGTAGGCATAGTGAAAATGACTCAAAAATCCGACATTTACGCCACGTCTGAAAAATATTTGAGGGTCATTCGAAACATTGTGTATCGTCATAGTGATAGGTTGACAGCCCACCGCCCATAATCGCAAAACACACCCTCGGGTCTCTTAGTCCACTCTTATGACTCCCACGGGAAAGAAATAGGGTGATGCTATCCTAAGCTCGCATAACATGGCAACAGATAAATAGATTGTAGATAGTTAGAAGTAGGTAAGTAGTTTGCTTCCACCTTCATCATCCCGCGGATCTGTTTTCGGAACATTATAACTTGGGCCTAGGGCAAGAGTGAATAGGCATTATCTAGGCAAGCATGTACCATCATCGTCTACATCGTCACTTACCATCAGGTGAAATAGCAGACAGGTGCGGGCCTGTTTTATATAAAAAAAAGAAGTCTGACAAATATTTGAGGGTCATTCGGAAAATTGTGTATCGCCATAGTGATAGGATGACAGCCCATCACCCATAATTGCAATACACATCTTCGAGTCCCTTAGTCACCTCCTACGACTCCCACGGGAAAGAAATACGGTTACGGTGATGCTACTCTAAGCCGGCATCACATAGCAAGATTCTAGATAGTTGTGTTTATTCATAACTTTCGTGCCCTGTAAAAGGCCTCATTTGCCGTAAGTTATTGACTCGCCCCACAACGTCGAAGGCCGATACGCCCACGCCCAATGCCAAGGCTACGAGTACTACGCCCTTGAAACTACGTGCGTGAGCTACCAATAACTAGGTTGTCGTATTTATTTACGTAGTTCATTTAAAACGCTTGTTTCAGGCGATAGATTTTAGAGATTCCGACTTAAGTTTTGGTAAATTTAGGCCAACACACATAGATATTTAAGGATAAGGCTTTTTACGTCGACCGAAACTTGAATCCCGGAACTGGGCTTCCGGTGCTACGCTTCCGGTTCCGATTTCAAGACCCGACCGTAGACAACTTATACTTTACTTTTCTATAGTGACATATGAATGAAACTCTGAAACGCACTCAACCTCTGCCCAGACACACCATGATATTTACAGGTTTAATGGTGAAAATATAATTATATCAAATTTAAACCTTTACAAACATTATCCATTAGTCTTTTGGAGTCCACTGCTGGACGTAGGTCTCCCCTAGAATACGCCATAAAGCACAATCTGTTGGCGCCCGTTCTATTTTCGTTTTTTCCTGTTAGTAATGTTTACCTTTTAATTAGATTTTCTATTTATTTTCCCATTCTTTTTCCAATATTATTAAAACAAGGAATATGTATTTTCTTTTCCTTTTGTAAATTTCAAAGTACGCTGTATTTTAATTACGCATCAAGAAGGCGTACAATATTTGCCCCGAGTACGCACTTTCTTGTTATAAATAAGTAAGTATTTCGCCTACAGCTTCGAGCGACGCGGTCTTCGTCTCGTTTCGACCCGTTGCCTACAGAGTTTACGTAAACGATGGATATTAAATAATATGAAATGAGTATAAACATTTGCCTATAAATAAATAGGAAGGTATGGTTGAAAATACTGGTGAATTGATTGCGTAAGTAAATACGTACTTTATTTGACGCGATACGGCATTTTTAAAGTTTACGTTCCTCAAAAAGAAAAAAAGAACCATTAAAGAATCACTTTGTTGTCTGTCAGTCCGTCCGTTCGTCTATCACAACACAATCCCTCATCTAAAAACGATAAACTTAAGTTGACGGATATATTATATAAGTGATCTGGGGTCGACGGCCGGTTTAATTAGTAAAAAAACAAGTTTTAACTGAACGTTTTAAAGGCAAATACAGCTGATTATGCTGTAAAATCGCATGTTTTGACCCTCTCAAGGGAATTAAAATTGATAGAGTACTTCCCGCGGACGTAGAACTG
The DNA here is from genome assembly GCA_027580185.1 of Tuta absoluta. NCBI lineage: Eukaryota > Metazoa > Arthropoda > Insecta > Lepidoptera > Gelechiidae > Tuta > Tuta absoluta. The sequence continues at coordinate 6,907,918 of JAQAHW010000022.1, read as the reverse complement.
AAATATGCCAAATAGCTCCGCTTTGAAGTACAAGTTTGGGAAAACATCAGTTTCATGTTTTTAATAATAAATACTTATAGTATTTTTGGAAGAGAAAAAAGTACAAAATTTTTAAATTGAGGCTGGTTGTTCAAGTGACTGTCGTGTGATGCCGGCTTAGAATAGCATCACCCCATTTCTTACCCTTGGGGGTCGTAAGAGGCGACTAAGGGACTCGAGGGTGTGTATTGCAGTTTTAGGCGATGGTCTGACAACCTGTCACTATGGCGATGCACAATTTTCCGAATAACCCTCTAATATTTGTCAGACGTGGCGTAAATGTCCGTTTTGCGGCCGTTTGCACTCTGCCTACCCCGCAAAGGATATAGGCGTGATGTGTGTATGTATGTATGTTCAAGTGAGTTAACATATGATAGAGCTTGATGTGCACGTTACCACACGTTACTGAACCCCTGGTTTTGTACTGTTCCGTTTTCCGTGATGTCAGTAAAAAATATTTGAGTGCGCAGTTGTCGCAAAGGTTTCTTCTTAAACAAATACCTATATAAAAGACTAGTGGCTTGCGGTTTCACCCGCTGCTTACCTTTTTCCCGCGGGAATAAGACATTTTAATGTAACCTATGTTTACCAGGGATAATGAAGGATTGAAATGTTATTTTTAAATCAGACCTGTAGTTACAGAGCCTATTTAATGCAAACCAACAGATCTTTTCTCTTAATAATATTAGAGTTAATATTTATGCTTTATTGATTTATAGTTACAAATAAAAAAAATGCTTCTAGTATTTTTTTTCACACATTTCTTTGTGTTAAAAATGAAGTTAAATATGATCTCGTTATTATAAATAAAATTAATATGAAACATAAATCACGTGACTCCTGGACTAGTAATTCTGCTTTAACAACATTGTAATTTTAATCCCTATTGCCTGTGAAAGCATGACAAAGTATATTATATCCGAGCTTTAGTGAACGAGCGTCCGTAAGATTTTCCTAGAGTAGTAAGTAGTCCAGCGCACACATACATTCATAACAGCCGCAAAGGTCCACTACTGGACACGGACCTCCCCCTATTAAACGTATTGGTTCTACGACAGATGTGCCCAGCCCTCTGCCTACACCTAATTGCCACACAATTTTCTACACTTTCTGGCTATGTTCGTTACATACATACAAACTTACATACCTACATACATTATTTTATTTATTGTACTAAGTATTCTTGTTTTATTAGCCCAAATTATTTTTTATCATACTTACTAAGTAAGTTGTACACGTCAACTGCCTCACTTTATGCCTTCTGACTACCCAAGGCCTGCTGTAAGAGATTTCTTTTTAGAAATAAGTTGACCTGTTGTGTATTGTTCTATATGTTATGTCCTTTGTGTAATATTGTGTACAATAAACGGTTAAATAAATTGATAATAAATAAATACAGTCCACTGCTGGACGTAGGCCTCCCCCAGGGTACGCCATAGGGCACGATCTCCCGTTTTCGCCATCCAGTCGCTACCATCCCCCTTTTTTAAGGCATCGGTTGATCTGGCCGGAGGTCGTCCAACTCTACGCTTGCCGAGGCGTGGCCTCCACTCGAGAACCCGTTTACTCCGCCGCCCGTCGGTTCTACGACAGATGTGCCCAGACCACTGCCACTTCAGTTTGCTACACTTCCAGGCTATGTCCGTTACGTTGGTCTTTTTGCGGATAATCTCTTTCCACTAGGTAATTGACATGAATTTGGTATTGGTGCTGACAGATGAATCGATGTTGGTGCCAAGTGCCCTGGACGCGCCGACATCGCCACTAGTACATTATCTTATTCATCTGTGATCGCCACTGCCAGCAGTTATTTGACCACAGAACTTGATCTTCCTGTGTTACATAGTGTTTTTTACCTTCGTACATAATTGGTTGGACAAAAATTGTTTGATATATTGCCGAGTGGTGCCAGCTTAGAATAACATCACCCTTATTCTACCTCTGGGTGTTACACAGCTACTAAGGGAAAGGCAGCAGCATTTCTCTTGAATAGAACATCTTGCACTGCGCTTGCCAATCCGCCTGCCACGTGTTGTGTATGGCAACACCCCCCATAGGGGGAGGCCCATGTCCAGCAGGAGACTGCTGTGGCTGTTAATGATAAATATACATATTAAAATTGCAATGAGGAATAAATAAATATTAGCTTAGCACGTTGTCAGCCCATTGCCTAAAATTGCAATACTCATGTAACCCTCGAGTCACCCATGGGAAAGAAATCTTTTTTCTTCTTCTTCTTATCGTATCAATGAGATACGCCTAATGCAGATTGTACAAAATATATGGACTGAACAAAATCTAGGGAAAGAAATGGAGTGATGCTATTCCAAGCCGATATCACACGGCATCAATATTGCAATAAAGATTCATTCAGAATTAATCAATTTCTGCAGCATTAGCGCTTCGAGAAGGTATCTTATTTCATTGCCATTGAACAAATGATCTGCACAATCAGGCTTTTCCTATTATCACTTCTATTATCTACTTTGCTCGGTGAGGTGAGTAATTATCTGCCCATATTGCCGTGTATTGCCGAGCTATTGAATATTGACGTCTGTGCACGGCAACCGCAGAAGCCAATGATTGATATAACGTAACATAATATAATAACGTAATCTAATATAGCAGATACGGCTGTGGTTTCTGTGGCTTGTAATAATATGCCTGTACGTGATGTATATTTATTTGATGGGTGGAACAAAAAGTAGTCAAAAATGGCAATGAAAAAAATCTGAACTTACTTGACACAAAAGACTATCAGAATAATGTATAAAAACATTTCTACCTGTAGAAAAATTACTAAGTAGCTTAAATAAGTTACTCTGTAAGTTGCGAAAATTGTGACTTTAAAAAAGTGGTTCTTTTAAGAAATTGTCGTACAACGCTTATAACCTTATTTGGTAGGTTCAGACAAGCTACAACATTTTTATTAAAGTGCAAAGTTATCTACATACATATATCACGCCTAAATCCCTTGCAAGGTAGGCAGAGCTTAAATAGCCGTAAGAAAGGACATTTACGCTACGTCTGACAAACATTTGAGGGTCTTTCAGAAATTTGGGTATCGCCATATCGACAGTTTAAAAGCCCATCGCCTAAAATTGAAATACGCATGCACCCTCGGGTACCTTAGTCGCCTTTTACGACACCCACGGGAAATAAACGGGGTGATGCTTTTTAAAACCGGAATTGCAGGGAAATCTACGAAAGTATTCTACGATGTTTCAATTAAGTAATCACTAATATATTAACATGCTTGATTGTTCAATTAATGATTTATCAAGTAACTAAAAGGTCACAGTTCAATATAGGAAAAGAATAGAAGTGAAAGTTCGTTCACCAAGTTTATTAATCAAAGCTTCCAGCATTATTCTACCTTTTGTTCAGTAGCAACTTGGAAACAATAGACATCGACGTTTTTTTTCACAGAGATGGATACCATCTGTAGCATCGTTGGTATTATCTACATATTTCTGCCTACAGGACTCAATTCAGCGTACATTGACGACTAGGTATCTTATATCTGTCATTAAAATAACACTTAAGAGTGCTTAAGACACAAAATACTTACTTTGTGCTTAAGATAACCTAAATATGCCAAATCAGGCCCAATTGATCAGGTAATGTAGATATATGTTGAGATTGACCATTAGATTGATCCATTTAATAAGTAGGTTGATGTGCTACTGATGATTGAGTATTTTATTAAAAATTTGTAGAATTTTCAAGTGCGGAAAGGATACCCAACGTTTTCAATGTTTAAGTAACGGTCAGTCTTGGCCTAATTCAGTAATTTTTTGTCGTGTGATTTCGGCTTAGAATAGCATCACCCCATTTCTTTCCCTCTGGTGTCGTAAGAGGCAACAAAAAAACTCGGGGATATAATGTGTATTACAATTTTAGGCGACACGCTGACAACCTATCACTTTGATACGCAATTTTACTGAAACAGGCCTCAAATATTAGTCAGACGTGGCGATAGCGATTGTATTTTACTCGAAAGTGTGTGTATTTTGGACGAGCGGTGCCGTATGACATCCAAAGTTCGATTTTTAGTTTTGAAGCCCATTTAGACAATGGAATAAATAAATAGCCTGGGTAATGCACACAGCGTCATCTAGTCCCAAACTAAGCAAAGCTTGTATTATGGGAACTAGATAGCTAATATTAATACTTATATATACTTTTTTTGTAAATAAACACATAGTATACATAGAAACACCCAGAATAAACACAAATATCTGAAAATTACTAAATAAATATTTGTATCTTGTGGGGATCAAACCCACGGCGTAGCAGGCAGGTGTACTATCGGCTACGCCATCGGCCTAGTCAATCTAAAATCCCTGATATCTAAGTATTTGTATTTTTAAAAACCCCGTCTGCAATAGGACTAAGCTCCCGTATGTAAAATCCTCGCACCTGCGATGTAGGTAAAAACTGTATAAACGCTTCGCAAATTGAAAGGGCAAAGTTCGTGTAAAAATGCGGTTAAGCTTTTGAATGTAGCGGCAATTTTGCGCCGCAACCTTAATTACAAAGCACTTGTGTTTGGCACGTCGATGAAATTTCACTTCGTTTGGCAAAGTAACCAATTGATACATTTTAAAAGTTTGGTATACATGGTGTAATGGAGGTGTACCGAAAACTTTGCAGGCATGATCTGACCATTAAACAATAATATGAACATGGACATTGAGGTTTTAATAATTTATAGTATAGTATAGTTAAATATAGTATAATCCGTGTGATGCCGGCCTAGAATAGCATCACCCCATTTCTTACCCATGGGTATCGTAAGAGGCGACTACGGGACTCGAGGGTTAGATGTGTACTGCAATTTTAGGCGATGGGCTGACAACCTATGACTATAGTGATACACAATTATCTGATTGACCCTCAAACTTTTGTCAGACGTGGTGTTAATGTCCGTTTTACGGCCGTTAACGCTCTGCCTACCCCGTGAAGGATATAGGCGTGAATAATGTATGTATGTATGTATAGTTAAACCCTTTGTTTTATTACGTAATTTCTAAAGCGTGCGCTTCATTTTTCCCTGTTGGGTGTCAGTTTGGCAAAACACTTACCAATCTGACACTCTTCGTGTAGGACACCGAGGAGATGACGAATAAACCGATGAACTTTTGTGTCAAAGCTTTTTGACCGCCGTCATGCGTCAGGCTTCTGTGATGGTTTTATAACGACGACCTCCACCAAAATTTTAAGAACATGCTAAATTGCACCGTAGTAGGCAAGATTGCTTAGACTTCCGGTATCAGTACTATTATCGACTCTACCGACTGGGCTACCGCGGCTTACCTGCCTTTGGTGGAATTAAGATAAGATAAGATAAAGATATCCTGGACATTTTTAAACAGCGCCATCTAGCCCCAAATAAGCATAGCTTGTACTATGGAAACTAAATAGCTGGTATTATTACATATATACTTTTTTTTATTAATATGCATATTACACATAGGAAATACCCAGACTAAACACAAATATCTGTAAAATTTACTTCACAAATATTTATGTCTTATGGAGATCGAACCCACGACCCTTGGCGTAGAAGGCAGGGGTACTATCCGCTACCCCATCGGGCCAGTCAGAAATTATCGTGGCATGGTTAATCTACTGGGATAGTTTAAAACTAATTCCCACTGACCAATTGATTCTTCACAGAAAATCTTCAATAATTGTATACCCAACACGTTAAAGTATTTAAAATTGTAGTACATGGCATCTATCTTATTAATTGTCGATAGCAACAGGGACCAAAGGTCTTACTTGCACTGCAAAGCAGAGACCATCTTTCTTACTGACAATTATACTATGCAGTCTTAACAAATACCAACTCTGTAGATCCCCTAAGATCAAGAGAACCTGAGACCCACGCTTCAAAGGCCACTTAACCACGGAAGCAGTTGATTAAAAAACAAACGCTACTCCCTTTATTACTATGTATCTATTTTCGTTATATGTAACGTTCTTGTGTCCAATTAGCCAGTGAATTGACAATGGAAGCTGATACGTCGCGCGCCGTTGGACAGATATGGGATAAAAGTGAAGAAAATGGGGCCTAGTAAGTAACTAACTAGTATAATTTGATGAGATTAGATTACATTCAAGTTATAGAATAGAATAGAATAGAATAGAAAAACATTTATTCAAAAAACTGCGACACTTTACACAGCAAAGTAAATAAGAAAAAAAAGTAAATAAAAACGAAAAAACACAATCAAACATTTTAAAACATAGGTACTTATATAATAATAAGTTGTTTCTTGGCTCCCCGTAGAAAATGTCTACGCATATTGTAGCATATGTCTACGAGTTTCGTAGCAAGCATAAAGTTAGTTCCGTAGCTTTCGTTACAAGTGGTGCTACGAAAGCTACGCAACAGCTTTATAATACGTATGTTGCCTTTGTAAATTCCTTAACAACTCAAAAACAATATGACAGTACTAATTACAAGCCAACAAACGAAACTAAAATATAAGCTTCTTCAAAACAAATTATGTGAGACGAGAAACACTGAACGTAAGCCTTCGCTACGATACCATATCACATCACAGACTTACATAAAATAAACAAGCTGTGACGAGTCGTTCACGTATTAGACCCACTGCCGATTTGACCTACCGGGCCTAATTGCTGACATTGCATCTTATCTGGGTATTGAACCTGTCGTTAATGAAATATCTGACAAAATCAGGCTTTGTTTGATACACGCACGTAAAGACTTAATTTTTAAAATTGTTTTTAAGTTAATCTGTTCTTGAAAATCGTTACATATTATCTGTATAAATCTGTTGCAGACTGTACTTTGTGGGAAACTTCATCTGATGTTGTCAGTAGACTTAATAAGAATTTTTCTGGCCAATCTTCAAGTGTTCTTAGATGGCGCTGAGCTAAACTTTAACAGTTTATTTCCATAGAAGAATATGTAAATAAATGAAATGATTTTATGACACAAAAAAAGTACATCGCCATCTGGTAAGACATTACAAAAATTGCTCAAGAACTGTTAGCAGATAAGTCGCCATTAGTGACAGGTTCATTAGGAAAAATGCACCAAACAATCCGCTGGTTCTTACCATTAAAAAGTTAGAAACGCGTTCGTTGATCGCGTGTGTATAAAAACATATTCTTGAAAATGTCTATACGTTTATTGTCTAAGTATTTTGTGGTAAGATCCACTAGGTCTAATTGGTAGTGGGTCTAACAAGTAAACATCTCGCTGTGACATGTTGCAAAGTGTTCTTCGCGAAGTCATGATTATATGTCGGCAGTGAGAGGGATTAATGTGTTATGTTAACTTGTTATACTTATACAACTTGTTATGTTGTGCCGAGATGTGGAACCCACTTAGTAATCTACACCTAGTTGAACGACGAGAATAAACGATTGTAACTAGAGGCGACTAGGTGAAAGTATCAGTTGACATAACAGCTTCTGCAACACCGCATACCTGATAGGCTACGCTGATAGGGCTGCCGCAGGCTAAACGTATGTTTTAGGAGCGACAGCTCGATCACCTTTCTCTAGGAATCCCAAAATAAACTGACTAACGCCGCCGCTTGTCCCAAGGCAACCGTGACAGCCGTCTGTCATTGTAGTCAATGTCACTTTTATTTTGGTTACGATAGAGTTCCTTTTCGGATTTCCAGTGAAAAGTGCTCAAGTTATCGCTAGCAAAAATGGCACATACTTTTCAACGGCTCTTAAAATCAATATCGTAGTAGAATAGTTCACAGTCATCGTTATTCAAAATATACGGGGTGTAAGGGACGGTGTACCGAAAACTTTGCAGGCATGATCAGACCATGAAACTGAACAACTTTTTCTATGGAAGCTATGTTGGTAAACGAGAAATTTTTTTTCGACCTCCTATACAAAATTCCCGATCAGCTGACTGACTCTATATGGAAACTCAAAAAAAAATTCGTTTCCCAACATAGGCTCCATAGTAAAAGTTGTTCAGTTTCATGGTCTGATCATGCCTGCAAAGTTTTCGGTACACCGTCCCTTACACCCTGTATATTAAACTGAGAAACCGCCTTGTGGTGCCGGCTTAGAATAGCATCACCCCAATTGCACCCGTGGGATATGAGAAGGCCGATGTCCAGCAGTGGACTGTTGTGGCTGTAACTGTAATGTAAACGTGTTTCAATCGTGACTAGTCTTACTACTGAGTATTTGATAAATTGGATCAGGGCCAGGGCAACTGCCGTGAGTAACATGATTGATTGACCATTAAGTTACTTGTATGCCACGGAATCATCAGCGATATATCCATTAATCTTCATTGGCCTGTAGCTATACTTATAAAGAAATTACATCAACCGTCAACACCAACTGTTTCTACACTTTGTCATATACAGGTTTTTTGACGTGACAAAACGTCTTAAATTAGGTTGTGGCTCGGTGGCATGCACGGAAAAATATAACGCCCGCTCACGTCTGTTACAGTGAGTCATGACCGAAAGAGAGGCACGCTGAATGCCGTCTCTCTCCCACTCAATAGCATTCGAAAATTACGTTTTGTCACGTTCAATCTTCGCCCGTATACCGACTTTACAGGCAACAATTTTTTTACCCAATACGTAAACCTCGGGGTGATTCTATTTATCAACATAAACATCTTTACCCGCTAAAAACTTTTTTTTTTGTGTGGGTCACTGAGTTGACGAACGGCCATTGAACTTTAGAATCAGAGTTTTAACCATCTATAACTAATTCCTCTGACGTTGTTGTGTAACGACCGCTGATAATCACAGACCAGAACCGATGGCTACACGATGTTGGCAAAACAAAATTTTATATATTTTTTTGTATTTGACTGCATTCCTTCTTTATTTATCAAATTTTACAGTTTTCCTGGGCCAAAGTTGGAATTTTACATGGTCCTCCATACCACAGAAACATCTACAACAACTGAACAACAAATATTTTTTATATATATCCTTTATTGCATAAAAACAAACGGAAAATGTACTAACAGTGTGAGCAAAGGTGAGCTTATCTCTAAGAAGAGATCTCTTCCAGCCAACTCGTCGGTAGTGCGAGAATCAATATTTTTGTGGGGACAAAACAATGCAACAATAAAAATGAATTTTAACTATACTACAGTACTTTACATAAATATATACATTATTTAAATATATTACATACATATATGATAGATACATATAAGTACATACACGTTTACATAAATACCTACAAATATATCAAAGTAGTTCAGATATGAAGTGCTCTTTAACTCTTTTTTTAAAAACAGAGATTGAGGGATGTTTAGTTTCGACAAATATTTTTTGAGGAATGAAACCTACTGTAGGTTTCGCGTTTTTATCCTAACATTTTGTTCAGCTCATATACCTACATTACCAAAATACAACCAACAACAAAAAAATATATCTTCTTTTCCGAGAATTTACTAAAAGCGCTGAATTTAATGAACAAAGCCCGCCTGGGGCGTTAGGACTGATCATATACTTTTTAAGCACTATCCAGTTTGTTAACGGTTTTTAGGATCCTTTTAAACTTAAAAAAACTGCCCCTAGGCGCTACAACACACAGCCTTGTTTTAGCCTTTAGCAGTCCAGCGTTTTTGTTTATTTTTACGGAGGCAATTTTTTATGCAAATGAGAATTATTTCAGTCTATAAAAGTAAAATAGGTACAAATCCAATGAAACGTTTTCAGTCAACCCGCGACCACAATACATGAAACTGTAATGAAAAGTCGGGACACAGGTAAATTACTAATATTTACCTAAATACTATCGTGATAGACCCGGTCTAATACTTAAAATGAAATCCAATGAAATCATAATAATTAAAAAGCAGTTTTTGTAATTTTCCACATCTTACATTTAAAATTGCAATTTTAGGCGATGGGCTGACAACCTGTCACTATGTCCATACACAACTTTCCGAAGGACCCGACGTGGCGTGAATCTTCGTTTTTTGCGGCTGTTTATGCTCTGCCTACCCTGTAAGGGATTATAGGCGTGATATGTGTGTAAATGTGTGTATGTGTGTGTTACACATACAGTATCTAGTAGAAGTAATCTCATATTATATCTCTGAAGGAGATCTTTTCCAGCCAACCTAATTGTAGCTTGTAAAAATCAAGTCCACCAGCAGCACGAATCTGACAGCTGTCAAAAGTGGCTTATTGGGTAGGCTTCACATCTCAGTCCTTTGAAAAATATATCTTTTGATTGTCAGATACTAAACATTTGTTCAGATCTCCGAAAGGGCTCTCTTTGTTGACCCTTAGATTAGCGACCCCGAAAGTTGGAGATAAACTATTTAACGCTTGAAGGGAGCCAAGCCTTTGATCCGTCGGCTTTTGGAAATTATCTAGTGCCCTCCGGCGTGTGTGTTACTGACAACTTGGACAACTCATTCGGAGTTAAACTTTATCCAAGTAAGGGTTGCATTTATTTGTAAGCAACCCTTTGGTACAAATGGCAGATTGCGTTTATTTAAAAAGAGTTAATTTTACTTTTGACGGATAGCAAAATCTCAAGATGGGCTGGGATTAAGGAACAGCATTCTTCAAGGAACATCAGATTGAAATATGTCAAAAGATTTTGAGTTTCCATAGTAACTTTAATCAGCTGATCGGCAATTTTGTATGGCACATCCATTTAGTACAGTGAGTATAGTTTCTTTGATTTAGTATTTCGACTTATGTTTCTCAGGGGAAGTTGTTCTTTATCACCAGCCTGTCTTTAGTTTTCGCTATTAGTCACTAGTAAAATTGTACCCTATATAGCGCAAATTTTTATTTTGTTTTGCACAATCAAAAATATGGTACCTATAGAACATAGAACTTATTAATACCGACTTTACCTGTGCGTACCGTCTGTGTGTTGTTTGAGTGTTCCCTCGATTTACCTAAGATCCTATCATCCTTGTCTTGACGACTGGTTGAACCACCGGGAAGTCTACCACTTAGAAGTTTTTAAACAAACAAAGACAAATAAGATCTCGACGAATAGCGAACTACTTTTTTGTCAGGCGAAAAGTCGCAGAACCTCTTAGTGACTTTAAAATTTCATTAGTCTTTAACTGAATTATCATCACTTATTTATATCTCAGGAGACTAGATGTTGCTTTTAAGAACTAATTTAAAATGCTCTTAGTAAAATAAGACTACATAAAATGAAGTACTGTAATTTTCCGTTTATCTACTCAAGTTGAATAGAGTTCGCAATGTAACATAATAATGCTACTTTACTGTATGTAACAGAGTTAGAATAATTTTGCTTTTGTAAATATTCGCTTTCGCTATAATGTAAAATGAACAAGCTTATTATTAAAAAACAAAAACCCGATTGAGGGTTAGCAAAAAAAAAATTCTTAGTGATATTTTTCGTTTAAAAGCCACGATTTTGGATTTATAAAATTTTGTATTAACCCGTGTCACTTGCGATGCTGGAATGAATCTAACGAGACCTCGTATGTCATCATCCAATTTGCCGTTTGGGATGTAGCCAGAGATAAAAGTACCTGCGACTTTCGCATTACTAGTGGCGACGCCTCTTCCATCTGGGCTACCGCAGCTCATTTCTTGCCCGCCAATTTTGCAAGTGTATTTTAATGCCAGTAACGCTTGGCATGGCTCCATCTACCGGGTTAGTTTTGCAACTAATAACCGGCATTAAAATACACTTGCAAAATTGGTGGGCAAGAAATGAGCTGCGGTAGCCCAGATGGAAGAGGCGTCGCCACTAGTAATGCGAAAGTCGCAGGTTCAAATCCTGCCCGCACTCGAAAATTTTGCAAGTTTTCAAAAATTGTATACCTAACACGGGAAGTGTTTTAAAATTTGGTACTCAATAAAAGTACCTGTCTAAATACATACATACATGGAAATATTTATGTATGTTTATGTATTTTTATAGTATTTATGTAAATTTGTTTATCTATTTATGTAGGTTTATATTTATATATATTATTTGTATGCATGTTAAAATATTTTACAGAGTTATTTATTCATTTATTTTGTTAAATTTATTTAGTATTGTCTATTTGGCCCAAAAGTTTAAATTCTCTCACAAGACATGGGTTGGCTGAAAGAGATCTCTTCTTTAGAGATAAGCTCGCCTTTGCGACAAAAATTGTATATATATTTTTTCTGTGTATTTTTTTGTGCAATAAAGAATATAATAATACATACCCTCGAAAAACATTACCCTCTTTCTGAGGCAGTCGGATAAAAATGGAGGTGAGGTGGAGGTAAAGTATCATTGAACGTTTGAAAACAGCTGTTGTTGAGTGGAAAATGTCAGGAACATTCCCATTCCCTTATCTGACACCGTTTGAACCAGTTGAATATAACTTTTTATGAGTCGTGTTGGGTAAAGGTACCTGGCTAGGTAGTTATATGTACGAAAATGTTGTTTTTCTAGCAACGAATTTCAGTCTTTTGTTTACTTTGGTGCTTTGTATTTAACTGAGTACAAAAGTGGCAACCTTGTATAAAACACTACTAATTGTGGTTTAGCTGGGTTGAACACGTGTGTATACAGTTGATCTGTTCTTATTGTGATATATTTAATTTTAATTATTGTAGTGCAAGTGTGTTTAAAAATAATTTACACAGCATGGCTGTTAGTCCAAAAAAAAAACTTTACTTTAAATTGTAATCTAAAAATCTACATTTATCAATTTTATACTAAGTCGAAATTTAAAAATTTTGCTGGTAATTTTTAATTATGTTTTACTTTATTTATGTGAGGTGTGTGTAGTTGGTATTTGAAATCGGATTTAAAAATGTTATTTTTATAGACTGATAATAGTTTAGTAATTTTAGTCTGTTTTCTGTAACTGTACCTACATACATACATACATAAATCACGCCTATATCCCTTACGGGGTAGGCAGAGCGTTAACGGCCGTTCAACGGACATTAACACCACGTCTGACAAAAATTTGAGGGTCAATCAGATAACTGTGTATCACTGTAGTGACAGGTTGTCAGCCCGTCGCCTAAAATTGCAATACACACCCTCGAGTCCCTTACCTATTTGAATAAAATAAAAATAAAGTAATTTGTAGATATGTTCTATACAGGTGATTGAGACGCCAGAGACACACAATTTATTACACAGGGTCGTAAAAAAAGTACTGAATTCTTTTCAGCAGCTGGATCAGACCTGAAGCTATCTCCTAGGAAATAGTTCGAAATAAGCATGAAATAAAATACAAAAATTACGACTGATTTCTGAGATAACACCTAGCCAATAAAACTCGGGACAATGTGAGGAATTTTCCGATACAATTTCCATTCGAATCTGTTCAGTGGTTAACGAGTTGCAGTACTTTAAAGATTCGAGCATATACGAGGTGTACGGGACAGCACTTCGGTGCATGCAGACCATGAAACTGATCAACTTTCTCCTACGAACATATTATGTCAGGAAACGAAAAAAGATGTTGACTTCCTATCATCAGTCAGTAAAGTCAGTCAGCCGATCGTGATTTTCTTTGTGAGGTCGAATTTTTGTTCTTTCCTGACATATGTTTCTGAGGGAACGTTGTTCAGTTTAAAGGTTTGAGTGCACCCTATCAGTATTCGGAGGGCTCTCCCTTACACCCTGTCTTCATTTATACATACATACGTGAACTCTTAAAACATTACCCTTATTTTTGGTTGGGCAGTCGTGTAATAAAGTAACGCAATACTTTTCCTAACACCCCATATACTGAGCCACAATCTTAATAAAGATACCACAGAATTTTTGCGTCGTAAAGATTTACTGCTAGGACGGAAACTACTCTCCCTCTTCACGTTTCGCTGATATTACTACTATCAAGATTACGATAACAAAATATGACCAAAACTGGAAGAAACATACAAATATATATTACATATAGGGATATATATCCCGCCTGTATCCCTTGCCGGGTAGGCAGAGCGTAAGCGGCCTTAAATAACGAACATTTACGCCACGTTGTCAGACATTCAGAAAATTGTTTATCTCTAGAGGTTGTAAGCCCAACGCACTAAGATTGCAAAAGACTCTTGAGTTTCTCAGTCTCCTCTTACAACATACACGGGAAATAAATAAAGTGATGCTATTCTAAGCCAGTATCACACGGAAAATAATTTACCAAAAATTTCTCACGAGTGGGACTGGATCCCAAATCAGTTTGATTCCTAAATGGTGTTTTGAAATACAACGGATAATGTCCGCATGTGTTGTCATTGTAGCCGCTCCTAATCGTTCTGCTAAGATTCGATCTCGAAATTTTAGTATCATGTTTCTGTTGTTACACAAACTGCGCAAAACAGCCCCTAGTCGTAAGACTAATTTCTCTGTGTTGCGGACTCTACCTCAAACAAAACTAATAATAATCCTATTGCTCACAAGGTAATTATTGAATCGAAAATTTGACAGCTGATAGAGATGAATGGAAGAAAAAAACAAGGGCAGGCAGATGATGATGCTTACAAAGTAATTGTTTGAGAAGTAAATGTTTGTTTCTTTTCCCGCAGAGTCAACTTTGGGACGAGTGCGAGCTGGAGGAGGCCACCTTCGCTGAATGCAGCACCAGCACTGCTCACCACAGCTTTGAGGTAAGTACCTAAATATTATAAAAAACATTTTAAAGTTCATCCGCTTAGATAGTGTCGCGACCAGCGTAACTGCCGGTACGGTACTCACAATTACGTGCGAGCAAAGAGGTACAATGGTGACACTATCTAAGCGAATGAGCTATATCCGCATATTTTTGTCCGTGACACGCACACACACATCACACCTTTAGCCCTTGCGGGGTAGGCAGAGCGTTTACAGCCGTAAAACTACGGTCGCTATCGTCACGTCTGACAATTATTTAAGGGACGGCGCAGTAAAATATTGTATCACTATAGTGCCAGGTTGAAAGAAATGGGGTATGGCACGTTTTATGCGAGTCAGCAATTTTATACCAACGCTCACATTAGATTTTCCTGTCAAACGCAACTGATTTGGCCGAGATGTTTAATTTTTTGTTCTATGCTTCTCTTGTTTGCATAAATACCATATTTAAATATATGGTAAATCAGCAAAAATTCAACCATTTTACAATAGAAAAACACTTCATAACATGATGAACATTACATCTCCTCAGAAGGACAATTCCTTAACAAATAAAAAAAAGTTACTGAAAGAATAAGTTTCGATATTATATCCTCCTTTTTCGGTTGCCCGTAAAGTATATGGCACTTATGTGCTAGCAGAAGCAATTATTTATTGGATTCGATATTCTTTAGAGTTAAAAAAATAAAAATAAGTTAAACTTTGGAAGTTAGATCCTGATGCCAGTTTGCAAGAGACGGACCTTCAAAACACTTAAAGCTATGAATAAAACTGAGTGGAATGAAGGGGACGGCTTACAAATGGATCTCAAGTTTAATTGCTTTTGGGATTTGTAAACAATATAATCTTGGCGATTTGTAAACGAAAAAATCTTACTTACTTGCCTGTTTTTTGTACACAAGATACAATAATTGAATATATCTACTTACGAGGATTTAGCGAGATAACGCAAAACCTCTCATGCGTTTACTCGAGCCGATATTGAAAGGGCTTTGTAGAAAAAGGCAAATAAATAGGTTTTCGTACAAATTGACCCGAGATGTTGATCATTTTCTATGACAATCGGTTACACATAACACATACTCATATCACGCCTTTGTCCCTTGCGGGATAGGCCGAGCGTTAACGGCCGTAAAAAATTGTCGCTAGCGCCGCGTCTGATATTTTTTTCAGCGCCGTGTCAAAAGATCGTGTATCACTTTGTCAGAGGCCTACTGGTGGTAATAGACGGTTAATTGACTCTGCCACCAGGGTTTATCGGGTTGTTGGACGAAAAGAGAGAGAGAGAGAGACTTTGTCAGTCTGTCTCCAAAAATAGTAATACACAACATGAAACCATCGAGTCCCCCAGTAGCCTCCCACCATACCTGCGGCAAAGGAATGGGGTGATGCTATTCTAGGCTGGCATCACGCGGTATAAAGTGGTTAGGCATTAGGCATACATAAATTGAAGAAGTATAATTTTTTCTGTTACTGTGCTTAGCACACTCAAGTACAACAACGTTATCTTTGCGGTTTTTCTCATTACATCCCGTGTTTAAAGCGCCTCATTAAAATATAAAGCAAACTTCAGACACACAACTCTACCTTCCTTTTATTGTAAGGCACGTGTTTTTACAACAAAGTACGTGTAGCATGCAAGTTACAGTCAAACGGTTTGCTAACCACTTTTACAAAGTGCCTTTATAAGCACTAAAAATAATAGGGCTCAAAGCACTCCCCTGCGGAACGCCTCATTTAAATGTAAAGCAAACTAGTTGGTAAGTAACACAATTTTGCCTTCCTTTTATATCATGGCACGTGTTTTACACCAAGGCACGAGTAATATGCAAGTTCTAGTCAACAAGCGATTAGCTAACCACTTTTGTAAAGTGCATTTATAAGCACTAAAGAAAATAGGGCTCAAGCACTCCCCTGTGGAACGCCTTGAATTGAAAGCATTACATTTAGAGCTTCGTCATTAGTGCGATTGCATACTTGCTCTTTACGAGTATTTTATTGAATTATTGGAATTGTTAGTTTTAGTATATATGGTGAAATTTTACTTGTGACCGATAGCGAAAATTCAGGACAGGCTTGGCAAGCGACATCCATGATATTATCATTATCCATTGGATGCTGCCGAATCCCTGGATGAATTTACCCTCAGTCGCTTTTTACTACAGCCACGGGTAGTAGTTAGGTGAAGCTATTCGAAGCCGGCATCACACGGCAGAGTTTCACAGAGTTTTCTAATTCTTGTCGTTTGAAGCAGGCTATGAATTATTTTTGATCAGTGTAGCCGTGAACGACCTCGACAAGTTTTCTCTTTGGCAAAAAGTACTTAAAAACGGCCGCTATTGGAATTAATTGCCATTACTTTAATTACAGTGAATATTTCATTGAGTTTGCAGGTTCTAATTTTACTTAAGGATACCTAATACTAAAAACTTGGGCAACGGACATTCTGATAGATTGTTTGTATGAAGAGAAAATATATTTTTTGTGTAGTGACGCCACTGTCGAGGTCTTTCACGAGTACACTCGCCTTAAAATAACTATACGATTGTTGAACACTATTTTATATGTTTTCAAAATAAAAGCTACCAAGAGGAATATTTGTTACCTCATTCATAGGTACACTAATAAGAAAAAAAAATAACAAAAAAATATGTTAATTACTTATAACTAATTATTAAACCACTGTACGTTCCTTATAGCCTTACTTATAGAGATAGAGATCTTCCTTTGCAGCGATTGGTCGCACTTATCTGTTCCAAAGCTGTGTGATTGGTTACGTATGCCCCCACACCCCACCCCACTCCGACACGGCAGGGCGGGGCGAGTCGGCCCGCTTGGCTTCATTGGCGATTTTTCTTTCGCAGTGAGCGGTCGCGCTCAGAAAATAATTTTTTAAATTTCGATAAAGTTTTAAATTTTAAACTTTGAAAAATTATTTTCTTACAATTTTAACGGTTTTGCACCGTTCGTTTTTTAAATTAATAAATTTAGTGATTTAATTGTTCCTATTTAAATAAATTTTAAAATCAGTGTGTGTATAAACTGGGTAAGTCCTTTATACTTTATTATGCATGTGGCAAATCAAATTTCTGAAGGCGGTTTTCCGTCGGACACAACTTTGCAATTTCTTACAATTTTAATAAATTATTATTGAAATCTGTCAAGACCGTTTACGAATAAATAAATTGTTCCTGGCGATCCGAATTCTGTGAACAAAATAGTTAATAATTTATGGGAATTATTTGTCAAGAATAATGATCCCAAATAAATAAGCAAAGTGTGTTATAGAAATTTGGTTGCTATCGAAGTTTTAGTTACCCGGATTTAACAATAGTGAATTTTTTTTTACGAAAAGTTTTTAATCCGGAAGTAATTAATTCGTTCGATTCTTTACGAACGATCAAATGAAAATCCAATAATCATAGTGCACTTCGCACAAGCTTTGAGTGGCATTATTTTAAGATTTTCAATATAAATGTTCATCCCTCGCAGGTTTTTAAACTAGTTACCTTGAACTGATAGGTAGGTATTCCTCGAGAGAAGTAATACCTTTTTTCTATTTATAGGTTACTATCCCGTCGAACTAGTTTCTACATATCCCCCGTGCACGTTTTTCATTAATGTGCCTGATTTATTTATGGATTTTCATTTATGAATGATTATTTTATTTTTACACGTGTTTTTGTAAATTGTTATTTGGACATAAATACATTTTTATGTCGTTTACTGGAGCTAGTAATGGTATACAGATGCTCCTTTCACGTAGCAACGTGTTATTCAAGTAACGCATCAAATACGTGATCTGTAGGTATTGTTCGGATACCTTCAAAGTTCTTTAAATAAATTAGTCGAACAGCGACAATTTTTATTTTAAAAGGGGGCCGCCATGACCCTGTGAAATGCTCTTAGTAATAAGAAAGTTTACGGAATTCCAAGTTCGTAGAACGTCTTATAAAATAGAGTAATAAGAACTCCTCAAGGAACTTTTCGTTGTACCTAGAATAAATTGCAGAAAATATATATTCTAGTTGATTGCTATGATATGAAATGGCAGCACAAGCCAAGCTACATTTCGTCGGTTTGATAAGCTACCTCTGCGCAACGCAAGGTATACCCTATTTTATAACATCATCAGGAGTTCATTAGGCCGTCAGCGCATGACGTGTCCTTAGACTCCTACATCCCCGCGCAGGGGTTGTACCTTTTGATGTCATGCAGAATGCCCTCGCTTGCACTTGCAGGGCCTGAAATTCCGTCCTCGAGCCTTTCGTATACTTGACGAATTAATAAATCGACATGCGATACAAATTCCATGCATTATAGACGGTTTAGATGCAAATATTGCCAAAAATACTAACAAGTACTAAAAAGTATTTGTGTTGTGGGTTTCGGTACGATATGCAACTCAAAGAACTGGGTCCTCGTGGAGCCAAAGTTTCGAAATGTACCCACCAATATATTTTTAATACCTCGTGCAGAAAGAGTCGGCCAGCACCTTTGATAAATCGTTATTGCTTTAAGTATAGGTATTACTTTTGGTACCTACCTACCTTTTTATCAAACTTCCAAAAGTTTTGATGGCATCCGGCACATGCATGATTTGCTTTTGTCTGATAAAGTAAAGCAGTCTTTCTTTACTTCTATGCTTATTTGTCTTCTAACGTGACAGTGAAATGCCCTCGTTAAATTTTGTCTTATCTGAAAGTACATCGTCCGGTCCACCGCCTGCGATGAGATAAAGCAATTATAGCGAAGGGTAGTGTGTAGCACTAGTATTGATAGTGAAGCGCGCAGGTTCGAATCCTGCATGTGGTATAAAATTAGCCAAGTTTCCATAATTTTATACCTACCTAACACGGTTAAGGTTAAGTATTAAAATATAATTAAGAAATAAAAGCTTCGAAAGGTGTGTTACAGACTTGAGTACAAGGAGTTTACTGTCTGACACATGTGTTACCTCGAGCGTATTAGAAAATAGAACGCGAGGGGATTCCTAAGATGTTAATTTGAAAATATTTTTACCTTGCACGCGTTCATAAGGTTCCCCTCTTTTAGTTAATGAGCTTACGCTTTCAAATAACGATAGCTAGATTCCACTGAGAATTTGCAAAATAGGCTATCTGTAGGCAAAATATACCTACTTAAATGTTTGAAAAAATGTTTCAAATATAACATCCTAGCCCGAAAAAGTCTTGGCTATTAGAAAGTACAGGGAACAATATTCCTACGTAAGTATGAACTTTATCTACTCGGAATAAAGTTCAAAGTTAGAGAGCTGTCTAACGTTTTACAATGATTCTTAAGCAGAAGACATATTTGTCGTAGATTCACCGCATTCAGTCCCATCCTAGTAACCGTTACTGCAGAGTCTAAATTCTCGCAGGTTAAGGAAAATTTATAGACGGCTTAAGTCTGAAACAGTTTTCCTTTATGATCATTTCAGTGGCCTACCGAGGCCACGCAGTAAGAAAATGAGAAACATATTGATTTATTAGGTAACTGTGAAAACGACTGAATTTATAAATTTTTCCCTTGCTCACTGTCCTAAGTAGCAATAATTCACTTCTATTTCTATGCTATCACAGACCTCGTAGTGCTAACGCATTTCTGAGGGAGATCCCTCACGCTTGTCATTTGTTTACTTCTTTGAACTATGATCAAAAAGTGGCGTAAGAGTACCTACGTTAAATACTCGCTATGATTCTGGCATCAATCACGGAAGGGAATGTGTACTAATCTAAGCTCTCTAAGTGCAGAGTTGTCCTAAAATAGTCCCACGTTTTTCTTAGCAACATGGAAACAGACAAATGTGGGGAGAGAAAACGGCCTTTTTGTAATGGCCTCATCTCAAAATGGATAAGTAAATAATGAAGACCTACCCATTTTATAGATCTCACACCGAAACTATAATAATTTTTACTTTTTAATTCATCGTGCATTGAGTGTACGGAGTAAATTTCGTGAGGTGGAGATGTATGTAGGTAATTTACTTATTCCAGCATGTTGCAACTTGGGAGCTAGGTACACCCTATTGTTAATTCTGCTATATCAAGCTATATAACATCAAAACTAGTGGAAGGTTGTCTAGCTGCTAAGGCGAGTGATGTAATATATACCTATTTGGTATATGCCAAATTGTGTTACCTACTCGAGTGCCTTGATCTTGAACATGATATTTTCTTCAGGTGCGTTTATATTGCCCGAAATATTATGAATGAAATGCATATTACGTAATTTGTATAACAACCTCCACTAGAGATGAAAAGTTCATGATATATTTTTCAGGTGCTTTCATATTACCTGAAATGTTATGAATGAAATGCATATGGCGTAATATGTATAACAACCTCCTCTAGAGATGAAAAGTTTTAGAGCGATAGTGGCAAATAGCAATAATGCGACACTGTCCCAGACGATATTAAGTTTTTATTTCCTCAAGTGTAGTCATGCTTACTACACCTACTTTTTCGATAATGAATGAAAGCTTTTGGGCAAGTAAACAACAAGTACCCACAGTCTATGTGGGTATTTTAAATAAATATACAAAAGGTTACAATCAGAGGGTACTTTTGCTAATTGATATTTGTGTAAGTGCCCTGTCTGCCTTGTTTGGGTTTGAAACACGAGTATCTACTCCTGTGTATAACATTGTTAGATGGTTGTTAGAAACGTACGATAGTGAACATAATTGCCTATCGTAAGACGTCAGCCTAAAATAATAATATCGTTGTTCCAATATATTTGCTCTGAATGTCGAGCACAAGACGTTGTTAAAAAATGCTTGAATGTACCTACGTACTAGGCAAATAGTTTGCCTATCAAGTAAAATATTTTCAGAATAGATACCTAGTGAGAATTATATTGGGAACTACCTACTACGTTCAATAGCTAGTATATTTTACCAACGGTGATCATAATGATATATAATATTTGTACGGTGACCCACGTAAGATCTAGGCTTCCACAATTAATTTGCAATGTTGCAATGTTTGTACTGTCTAATAGACAATAACGTCGTTTACCGACGTACCTTCGGATTAAATTTTCTCCGTAGGTAAGCTGTTAACAAAATGATAAAATTCTTATAATTTAAACTTTAGCTCATATTGTTTTATAGCTAGCTCGTTTTTGATTGTACATAAAATTAAAGCAAATTTGTGCCCTTTTCAAGTTTTAAACAGAGATCTGGGCTTTGCATGGGACGGTCAGAGGTAGTTATGGCAGAAAACAATTTCAATAATCGCCTCTTTTATTATATCAAGTTAAGGTAGATTTACCAAGATATTAATTAACTATATTATTATATACAATATAGTTTATTCAGAGGCCCGAGTGATGTTTTAAATAAAGCTTGACCGTTACTCCGACAAAGTAAACAAGGTTAGTTATTGATCATTATGTATTATAGCAAATATTATTAAGGCAAGCCCAAATGAATCATATTTAAAAAATCATATGAAGGTATGATTTGATAACAAATTTATATGCCTTTTATTCTCCTGGGAAACTAGGTAGTCGTTTGGCCAGGTTTTTTGATTTACCTGCTTAAGCCCGTTTAGGTCAATGCATATCTTAAACAGTAGTGTTGACCTTATAGTAGGGAAATTTAACCTACTTATTACGTTACCTATAGCTTGAGTGATCAAGCACAATTACAATATGTAAGCTATGTTTTTCTGTGTAAAAGAGCTATTTATTTACTATGTAAGTAAATAGATATTTAAAAGGTTTAATAAAAACGACCTGCAATGCGTATTTACCTCTAACTAAAGGTTCAATATTTTTATATATTACTATTTTGGCTATTGAGTTTTTCAAAATTTTTTTTTGAAATTTTCTGTTTACTGTTCGGAAACTTTTAGATGAATTTCCGCGTACTTTCTATCTTATCAAAACGTATTGAGACTTACATATTGAATAACTGTATTATGTGCATTTTTTATTAAACACGAGGTAAAGTTTTTCAAAGACATTATAAATGGCATGTTACAAATGCATCATTTTCATCATTCTATTATGCTTACCTAGAATGCCGTAATATAGTACAAGAGGTTTTGAATTACATTTTCATTATAATTTATTATATTTTATCGTCATTTAAGGGTGAGTTTATGATATTACAGTATTTTTTAATAAATACAATATAAATAAATTTTCAGTATAGTGGATCAAAATCATTATTGTTGATAAAGAAATTCATTTTTCTTTTTTAAAGAATAATAATACCTGTTTCTTTTTATAGTTTTTCACATTGGCGATAGCTCCCACTCCTCCAGGCTATATCAAACATGTCTCTATAAGTAAGGCTATAAGGAACGTACAGTGGTTTAATGACAGCATTTTACCTACCAATAAAATGCTTATTAAACTACTTACCTTCCTTATAGCCTTAAATTTTTAATTCTGCCTGGTGTATAATAATATTCTAATTAGAATATGAGACGCAATGAAGCCAAGCGGGCCGACTCGCCCCGCCCTGCCGTGTCGGAGTGGGGTGGGGTGTGGGGGCATACGTAACCAATCACACAGCTTTGGAACAGATAAGTGCGACCAATCGCTGCAAAGGAAGATCTCTATCTCTATAAGTAAGGCTATAAGGAAGGTAAGTAGTTTAATAAGCATTTTATTGGTAGGTAAAATGCTGTCATTAAATACTTTAGTACTTACCTATAATTCAAAAAAGATAAAACTGTGTGAGTTTTATAACGTCACTTCAGTGGCGCTTTCAAAAATAGTTGCTGTGACGTATCTGGAGTTTTATTTCCTAAGTATTCGTAATTAAAATCCCGCACGCAATGGCTTAACTACACAACTTTTTATCAACTATCACCAAATTGTATTTTTTTATTTGTTATCAACAATTTTGTAATTTTTTTGTATCAAAATGGCTACGTTTGTTACTAATTTGGACATTTTTACTTTTTTGAGTAATAGTGGGTGTCTTAAAAGCGACTTGTAATTGCGTCAGTTGTCTACAAAAAAATTATGCTCATCCGTTGACAAAATATTTAATGTGCCTGTAACCCACAACGCGCAAATATTCGCAGTTGAGTGTCTATGACAAAGTTGTGAGCAATTAGCCCCTCTTCAAGCTGCGCTAAGTTTTATTTTGAATACGTGTGAATCTTGGAAGAAATAGTCAAAATTATGACTTCTTCCATACAAATATTAATTTATTATTTTTTATCTCTGTAGATGAGAGGCATATTTGAAAAAAACAATATATATAAAATATACTTGTAATTGCATCATCTATCCACAAAAAAAAATCAGCCACATCTGTTGACCTTCGACCCGAAATTCCTTAATGTCCAATGTCCTAAATGTAGATCTCATCAAGCCCTAAAACTTTCCCAAAGAAACTAATGATCTAGTATGCATAGTTTCCAAGAAAAACGAGTTTAAAGTTTGACAGCTGTCATCCGAAATGTAGATCTCATCAAGCCCTAAAACTTTTCCAAAGAAACTAATGATCTAGTATGCATAGTTTCCAAGAAAAACGAGTTTAAAGTTTGACAGCTGTCATCCGAAATGTAGATCTTATCAAGACCTACAACTTCCTCAAAGAGAGTGGTACTGAACCTTAGAGGGATAGTGATGAAAGTCAATTGACCAATCAGGAAAATGGACGCTCTGTGAAAGTAGACCGATTGGAAAAGTAGACGCATTGGGAAATAGACGGTTTGGGAAAACAAGTTGACTGTTTGGTAAAATAGACGCTTCGTGAAAGTAGACCGATTGGGAAAGTAGACAGATCGTTCCTGAGGGGTTTTTACGAGCACAAGACGCATAATGAACGAAAACAGATTGCATTTGCCTTATATTACTGCAAGTGATGGGGTAATTAGACAATGAGTCATTACCAAAAAATTCCTGCAATCTGGATGAGTCACACAATAATTTACCAGTACACACATGTTTAAACATTTACATGTCTGTTTATGATCTGTATTCAGATAACAACTAACACCAAGCCTGGCGAGTAATTTTTACTTTGATTGAGCAGACCGACTGGAAAAGTCGGGAAAGTAGACTAATCGGGAAAGTAGACCGAACGGGAAGTAGACCGATTGCAAAAGTAGACTTATCAGGAAAGTAGACCGATCGGGAAAGTAGACCGATCGGGAAGTAGACCGATTGGGAAAGTAGACAGATCGTTCCTGAGGGCTTTTACGCATGTGCAGTACTAAAATTGCAATTTTCTAACCGTGAATTTCCCTGAATTCGCGTAAGTTGCAACAATTGGCCTTACCACTTGTATCAAGCCGTCAAACATTTAAAGGTACTACTCTCCAAAACAGCTGATTGTCAAAATTAAATTATAAGGTAAGCTTTTGACCAAAGATTACGATATAGCGCAATTTTTTTTCTAAATCGTTTCGTTTCACTGTCGCAGATTACCGGTTTTTTAAATCAATGATTTTTGCTAGGGACGGTGGTGAAGAGGTACGAATAATTCTGTTTATAACGAGAAATTTCAAAAGATTTTAATCAAATGGCAATACAGTTTTCTACTGTTTAGGAAATACAAAAAAACTGAAGAAAGCAAATTAAGTTTTTGAGATTTGAATTGAAGAGACTGAATTACGAATGTGAATATTGGTAAAATTTCTAGTACTTAGAAAATCAAGTTCCTGGCTCTTGTCACAAGAGCAGTTAGCGATAAAAACTCACCATTAGCACGGGATCTCGTCAACTCGCACAAGCACAAGTCAAGTGGCATAAGCACGACAAAATGTTGCAAAACTTCCTGTTTTTGCCGGGTGACTTTTCATGGCGGCACTCTCAAAAATAATTGCTGTGAAGAATCTGACTCGACGTAAAACTTGCTCTCTAAGAGCATTATGCTTGTCACGCGTAAAATGAGTAGCAAAAGCAATTGCCGAGGGACATCCTCATCATTAGCACGGTATCTCGTCAACTTGCACAAACACAAGTGAAATTAAATGAACTCACATACATACATACATACATATATCACGCCTATAATCCCTTTCGGGGTAGGCAGAGCGTAAACGGCCGCAAAACGGTAATTTACGCCACGTCTGACAAATATTTGAGGGTCATTCGGAAAATTGTGTATCGCTATAGTGACAGGTTGTCAGCCCATCGCCTAAAAGTGCAACACACACCCTCGAGTCCCTTAGTTGCCTCTTACAACTCCCACGGGAAAGAAATGGGGTGATGCTATTCTAAGCCGGCATCACACGGCAATTCTAAGCCGGCATCACACGGCAACTCTTAATGGCACGGCAACTTTAAATGAACTCAAGTAAATAATTATTATAAATTGTGGAATGCCCTACCGGAGGATATCAGACGTGCTCCGTCTATGGAAAGCTTTAGGGCGCGATTCAGATCACACGATTTAACTGAAAAGTGACGGTGGACGGCCGATGTGGCGCAGTGGTAGTGCGACTGCCTGCGATGCAAAGGTTCTGGGTTCGATTCTCGGTAGGACACTCACGAAAGTTGATATTTATCACTTTGTGAATCTGTTCCCGGTCTGGTTAGGACATTGCAGGGTGAACCACCTGATTGTCCGATAAGAAATGGTTCCGTGCTTCGGAGGGCACGTTAAGCAATCGGTCCCGGTTGCTGTCTATGATTACTTAGACGGCGGTCGTTACACAACCATGTCAGAGGGTTCATCGGGTCGTTAGACGACTCATTGATACACAAAAAAAAAGAATTGGCGTAATAATAAATAGACTAAGAAGTTTGCGAGGAGAATCCTTAACATTACCACGAGAGCTTGTCAATTCACACAAGCACTAGTCAAGTAGCATTTACTTACTACATAAGTGACTGTTTTGACCGGGTTGACGATATAATGTTATCTCTCTCTTTTCGTGTGGGACACCGAGTCGTCCAACGTCAAAGTTGTTCAACCGCCTACTGCTACTAGTAGGCCTCTGACATGGTTGTGTAACGACCGCCATTAAAGTAATCATAGAGAGCAACCGGGACCAACGGCTTAACAGTTCGGAACCATTTATTTTCGAACAATCAAGTGGTTCAACCTGCAATATCCTAAGAGAACAAAGTAATGTAATTTCCGTGGCGCTTTCAAGAATAGGTACTGCAATGAATTTGACACTTGTGGCGAGTAAAACTTGCTACTTACAGAGCAGTTCGCTAGGAAAATCCTCACCATTAGCAGGAGACCTCGTCAACTTGCACAAGCACGCTCGAGTGACATACTTTAGCGAAGCTAAAATATTGCTTTTTTTTTTGTTCTGTACCACTCTTCATTATTAGCACCATTCTACGAAGTACAAAACAAAATGGGTTCTCTTATACAAAATCACTCAAGCAGCAACAAAAGTATGGGAGGACAAAATACTCTTTTCATATTTCGAAAATATGGTTGTTAAGTTTTACGTCTAGAACATGCCCTGAAAGTTTGTTTAGTAATTTCCTTAACACACCTGTATAAATGTCAAAATGTAGAGATAGTCATAAAAAGGCATTGCTTGCTTCTGAACTAAATGTCATGTGTCTCTGAGATTTTTTTTTATTGTTTGTGTCACTTTTTCCACATGCTAGCAAACCCAAAAAAATAACATATTCATAGAATGTTACATAGTTAACAATCCACCGCTTTCCATTAGGATTTATCAGATATGACTTTGAAAGACATGTACTTTCATATATATTACTTGTACATATTTTATACGAAACCTGCTACTGTGATCTATATATAAAAAATAAGTAACTTTTTACTTTGATGTTTTTAAAAATGTATAAACCTCGATAAAAAGAGTTGAGCAGTAAACATTGTACCGTGGAAAGGTCATCAGAGCTAACAATAGCAAATTTAATTGCATTTTTTACTTTCATTAGCCTTTTTATAACTGGAGCCAGTCCATTAGGTCAGCTATTAAAATACGCCGATGGAAGGTTTTTAAATAAATTAGAAGGTTTACTTCGCAGTAGCAGGTTAAAGAGGAAATCAAAATAGATAATAGTAACTTATTTTCAAAACCATAAAGTAAGGACAACGAAACGAGATAAAGAATGTAAATTAACTATATAGAGACAATGAGAGTTTTTTGTTGACAATTCTGAGCACCTTAATTTCAAAATAGAGGGCGTAGTGTTTATCTAAAAATTCTACGTCGTACCAGCCAATCAGCAGAACTCAATATGATTTGTCACAGGTTCCATTTCACGTTGTGTCCGTAACTCATTAATTACTGTTAATTTAGTTTGCTACAAAATAAACTTGTCGTCTTGCTTTTATATTGAGTGTCATTCATGCAAGTAAAAAGAAAGTTAAAGAAAATTTATAACAATTCAATAAACACAAAATATTGAATAATTTATAATGTACCTAGTACAGATTTTCGTGCGAAAAAACTTTATTTCAAATAAGCGCTGCGCCCCTCTAGATGACACTTGAGAGTCTCCAGAAAATTTGCCATTCACATTATACGAGTACACATTATATAAATCACAGATGTAATAGCTATCACTCAGTCTAAGATTGTTAAAATTCTTTATCTCGTATCGTTACACTGTTTTTATATTGTAGCCTACCCATAAGATATCCACCAAATATTCCCTAAGTCGATACAGACTGGCTACGGTACGTCACACAATTTTATTTCTATTTTTTTTATATACTATTCACACAGCGCTATCTAGCCCCAAACTTAAATACTTTTTTTGTAAATAAATATATATACAAAGAAAACACCTAGACTAAACACAAATATCTGAGAATAGCTTAACAAATATTTGTGTCATCTGGGGATCGAACCTACGACCCTTGGCATAGCAGGCAGGGGTACTATCTGCTACGCCATCTGGACAGTCGACGAAACAAACGTGTCTGTTCCAAGACTTTTCTCGGTCCGTTTCTGTCGAACTTGGTAGCAACGCTACTAACTACAATATTGATGATTTTTTTAGAACACTTTTTTGTGCTACCTACAAAGTCTTATTTGTCTTGATTTATAATATGAATTATTGCTTATTAAAACAATACTTTTATAAGTATTTTTTATAATATTACTGAAGACATTAATCTTGTATATAACTAAGGTAGAGAGTTAGCATTGATGTCGGTAACAGTGGCATCGTCCTTGTTTTTTATTCATCATCATCATTGGCCTCACACGTCTGTGACAGACGATTTGATCAGTGTCTGAGGCAAGACTTTTCATGGCTGTATAAGCCGATACGGGAGCGGCATAATTTTCCGCACGCTCTACAAGTGAAGGTGGATTTTTTTATTAGTACTTAATTTTTTATCAATGATTATTGAATTAATTTAATGTTAAAAATAATTAAGTAAAAAAACCTTTAGACTCCGTATGTTGGCGTTAAATTAACACGTCATAATAAGTGTTATTTTAATGAAATAAATTCTTAAACGCCATTAAGAAGATACTTCAAAAGCGCAATTATTATCGCGATCAAATCTACAATAACAGAATGAAAGTGTCCTTTAAGTTGAAACTGTTTTCCTTATTTCTCTGTTACGTTCTATAATAGAAGTACTCTATGAAAAGAGCAGCTGAGCTACACTGTCGATATAAAGCTGACAAATACAATACAATACAATATTCTTTATTTGTATAGAACACAACAAAACAAACAGATACAAAAAATGAAAAACGATCGATACTATTTAGGCGGCCTTATTGCTGAGGTAGCAATTTCTACCAGGCAACCTTTGGGTGAAAAAAGAAAGAGTATGTATCGTTAAGGTACATCTACATATACTAATAAACTATTTTACATACTAATGCATATAAGTACATTATTTAAGTTAAATAAACTAATATATACTAATATGATAAACTAACAGATTGTGCCTTTTAAACAATGCCTACTATAGTCACTACTTCTATTCATTACAAAATGAGAATTTAATAACCAGTCTAAGCGGCTTGATGGTAAAGCTCATTTTTTTATTACATGGTATATCAAAGTTACAAAATTTTATAAAACTACACTCACGCCACACTACAATAGTAGTTTGTCGGCGTTGCGCTCAACATTCACGTCTTTTATGTAACTTATATTCTATTAATTTTTTTTTGTTACTGACTAAGTTAGTATAGTATTTAGGCATAGTAAAACGCTATACTTAATCTACTTTACCATTTAATGATGAGATAAATTAAGATTAAATAATAGTTTATTTGCCAGAATACAGTATACAGGTTGTAAGAGACAGCGCCCTATTAGTAATCGGAGAGCTATCCCGTACACCCCGTATAAGGTCTTAAAAATATTATATTCGTTCAGTGCAAGTAGCCTGCAAGCAGGCATGCAAATATAGCACTTTAATATACTTAAGTTGATTCACAAAAGTATGTAACATTGTCATTACATTAAAAAAATAGGATGAATCATTACGCATAAAAAACTCTGACACCAGGGTTCATCGGGTCGTTGAATGACTCGGTGGCCTACACGAAAGAAGAAGAATTACGTAAATAAAATTCAATCAAGCAGTTTATTTTTTAAGCTATGTTTGGATAAACCAAGGTTATTCTGATACATTTTCTTCATTCCCACAAACACAAACAAATTCCAGCGGCACAGTAGGTATCAAGTTTCAGCGGTTCTGAGAAATTCATTTAAGGCCCTAAAGTTTGGAAGTAACGGAAATGTCACTCACTGTCGCTGTATCTAAACGGTCCGTTACATTTACAGATAAGATTGGATTCAGTAGCGGTTGAGTTTGGGCCTCTTGTTTCTTAGAGGTGGCCTGAAATGTGACGTAATTTATAAGCAGTTTGAAATTCTGTTACAACTATTTCGATTGAATCGGGTATTATAATCAGAAATAGATATTTTGTTGCGAAGGCTAAGCTCTGGTGATTAATAATAAGAATAACTTAAACTTTGGTAAAGTGCGATTAATTATAGTCCAGTACGGCTGGAGTTATTTGAGGGTATAACTTACAAAAATTCTAAAGTCGCTTAATAGTGTGTATGTAACGCACACATTACATCTTGTATATTTTTTAACGCTTGCGTAAAGGTTCGATTCAATGTATAATTATATGAATACTATAAAATATACCATTTTTATCTAAGTGACAGTTTACACAGTGTAAAAACCCAGTTTTAGTAGTTTTGATTGATTTTCGTGTGTCACCGTCTACTACTTAAATACGAGAAGCTATTTACTAACCTTAGAATTATAATCAGTGTCTCATTGTATGTCTGGTCAACGAAAACTGTTCCAAAGAAAAGGCTACAATTAAACAAATATATAGAGTACAATTTATAACACATAATTTATACTAACACTTAGTGAACGCAGTTGATAATTCATAGAGTTTATTATGAAGTATTTTGTATCGAAACCCTCGTCGTAGAATCACAGCCATCACGAGGTCGGAACTGCGCTCATCTTAAACAAATCCTTGCCTCATCATCATCAGCCCACATCCACCCACTGCAGGGCATAGGGCTCTTACCAGTTGCGCCAATCTTCACGGTCCTGTGCTAAACTCATCCATAGAGACCCCGTCGACTTGGTGATATCATCCTTGCTTCTATTTTGTTACAAATTACACAACAGTGTTGCCTTTTGAAATAAACTCTATATCTTCATCAAATTTATGGCCAGCATAAATTAACTGGATCTAACTAATTGCTAAAATGATCTACAGTCCAATTTCGGGGTATTTTCATAAATTTACTGGCTTTTGCATATTTTTCATTTCATTATTATGAAATAAGATGACGTTATTTTAGTATGATTTACAAGTTATGGCATTAACCTAAACTTATTTAAGAGTATGTAATTTCGGAAAGTTTTACGCGTTGTAGGCAGAGCGTTAACGGCCCAAAAATACGGTCGCATCACCACGTCCGAGAAATATTTTTCCGAAAAATAATTTATCACTATAGTGACAGGTTGTCAGCCTGTCGCCTAAAATTGTAAAACACATGAGACCCTCGAGTCCCTTAGTCGCCTTTTACGGCACTCGCGGAAGGAAATGGGGTACTATTCTAAGCCGGCATCACACGGCTAATACGGTTTACACAACCGGTTAGGGAAAAACCTATGAGGTGGACAGTCAAGATCAGGCTGGGTTAGACAGTTTAGACCTTGGACCGTTCTTATGCCGCGCGCATACGACTTACATTGGCAGTTTGAGTGTCTAACCGCACGTGAGCTTGACTGTACGATTTATGATTGATATTGATACTACAAATAAGAATACCATTTAGATCAGTTATATTTCATTAAATGTAAATAATTTTGGGTCTCCCTCAATAGTGTGTTAGCTGTCCGAGTGATTTTGCCTGGGAGTTTTTTTTTTTAAATGTTTTTATCTATGTTCATTTGAGAACGATTTGCAGTTTCATGTGCTGGTTACTTCAATTATTTTCATAAATGAAACTGAGAAATTCACAAAATGTTAGCGTCGGCCAGGGAATGAACCTGGGTCCTGTGGAGTACCGTCCTACTGCCTGCCACTAAGCTACCGCGACTTGACCGAGCACTCCCAAATTTTCGACCTCTTGATACTCGTCTTGAAGCGACGTAACTAAGCGACGTAGGTACTTCAATTATTTTAAACAAATTATGTACGAGGAATTACGTAATTCTTTTTTTTACCCACCTTCCTTAATACCGACCTGGCCACAACCTTTTTCATTTACGTTTCTTCAATCAAAGAAATAATAGCGCAGTAAAAGTACTTTTTACGGGCGTTTCATGGGTTGTACGAGTAATGTTCTAAAACGACTATTACACTAGTCTGAATACACTGCTGGTTAATATATGGGTGTCATTTCAATAGACTCAAGATAACCAGCAATGTATGCCGGACCGTGTACGCTATTCAGTGTAAAAGGGGTCTTAGTCAAGGTTTTGCTTGGACTTACAAGGTAAGGTATACAATACAAGGTGTAATAAAAATACCACAAGTATTTTCAACAAGGGTCATGTACACCAACTCTCCAACTTATCAAAATGAACCATAATATAACAAAAAACGCTTTTTACTATGGGCTATATATATATATGAGTTTTTAGGGCTGTTTTAACTCTGCGTACTCCGCTAGGAATAGAGGCGTGATATTATGTGTGTATTTATATTTGCAATGAAAATAAATATAATATACTTATAAAATTTGCCGTGTGATGCCGGCTTAGATTAGCATCACCCCATTTCTTTCCCGTGGGTGTCGTAGGAAGCGACTAAGGGACTCGAGGGTGTGTATTGCAATTTTAGGCGATGGGGTGACAACCTGTCACTATGGTGATACACAATATTCCAAATGACCCTCAAATGTTTGTCAGACGTGGCGTAAATGACAGTTTTTTACAGCCGCTCTGCCTACCCCGTGAGGAATTATAGGCGTGAAATATGTATGTATGTACTTATAAAATGTTATAAATAGTAATACCAACCTAGTTGCAGAACTGTACACTAAGTTATAGTAGGTATTAACTTAAAGTCACGTAACGGCCAGAAAGTTTCAAAGGGGCTTAAGGGGATTTCTAACGAAACTAGCACAACTAAGGTACTGGGCCAGAAACTTTTTTTGATTTCTTAAAACCAGCAATACTCGTGCGTGTGGTAGTGTTTTGTAAAATGCAACGTACAGCTTTTGATACACACTCACACACATATCATGCCTATAATCCTTTGCAGGGACAAAACGGACATTTACGCCACGTCTGACAAATATTTGAGGATCATTCGGAAAATTGTGTATCGCCATAGAGACAGGTTGTCAGCCCATCGCCTAAAATTGCAATACACACCCTCGAGTCCCTTAGTCGCCTCTTACGACTCCCACGGGAAATAAATGGGGTGATGCTATTCCAAGCCGGCATCACACGGAGTTTGATCACAGTTTTTGATCTTGGCTGAGTATCCACCGATCATGGTAAATCGCATAATGGCAGTAATACCGCCTACGTATTTGTATACCTAATTGTTTTCCCAAAAAGGGTTGACGTCAGGCAAACAGGCCCGTCATATAATTAACCAAATCCTTTTGCAACATGCTTTTGTGTATTACCCGGGTAGGGAAATCCTTTAGGCACATAAAGTCTTACCCTAAATTTTAAACTTTCACGATTTTTAAACAATTTTTAGTAATAATTTTAATGATGAACGAAAGAAGATGACGAAACAGGTGTATATGGCAAGTGTGGATGGGAACGTCGGAAGGGGAAGACCTCGACGAACGTACCTCGATCAAATCGGGGACGTGCTAAAGAAAGGTCAGGTCAAGAGTACCCTAAACCGACGAGCATGCATGAAGAGATTGATGAATGTGGAGGAGGCGAAAGAAGTATGCCAGGATCGTAGTAAGTGGAAGGAAGTAGTCTCTGTCTACCCCTCCGGGAAAGAGGCGTGATTTATGTATTTTAAGTCTGGAAGTGAAGAAAAACCAAGTGGCAGTAGTGGGCTGGACACATCTGTCGTAGAACCTTCGGATGGTGGAGTAAGCGGGTTTTCGAGTG
Source organism: Tuta absoluta (assembly GCA_027580185.1). NCBI lineage: Eukaryota > Metazoa > Arthropoda > Insecta > Lepidoptera > Gelechiidae > Tuta > Tuta absoluta. Next base: position 6,873,822 of record JAQAHW010000022.1, on the reverse strand, counting down.
GAGGCCACGCCTCGGCAAGCGTTGCCGTTGGATGACCTCCGGCCAGATAGACCGTTGACTTAAAGAAAGGCGGCTGGTAAAGACTACGTGGCGAAAACGAGAGATCGTGCCCTATGGCGTACCCTGGGGCTGATGTACGTATGTATCTATAGTTTATTTTTATTTTTATTAATGACTAGCTTTTACCAGCGGCTTCGCACGCGTTAAATTCGTAGTAAAACATTTCTAGTTTTTTTTTTATACTGCGACCACCACCTCACATAAACCGCCATACATATTATGCAGTCGGGACATTTCCGCAAAATATTGGGAAGGATTAGCGTAATTATTTCCATCTTCGTCGTGTGATAGGACGGAAAACTCCACGTCCACTCCACTCAAAACACGTATTTCAGCATTTTTGAAATTTTAACCCTTAATACGGTCAAAAGGGGGTTAACAGTTTGTATGAAAGTTCGTTTTTTTAAATGAATGTGATCTGTTTCATAATTTGTGATTAGACTAATACCTCACAATAATTAAACACGTGTTTCAGCATTTTTGAAATTTTAACCCCTAAATGGGTGAAAAAGGGGTTAAAAGTTTGTATGAAAGTTTTTTATCTTAAATGTGATCTGTTTCAAAATTTCTGATTAGACTCATAACTTAAAATAATTAAATACATGTTCCAGCATTTTTGAAATTTTAACCCTTAAAGGTGTCAAAAGGGGATCAAAAGTCTACTACCAGTTGGGCTACCCGTTTTCCCATGGGAATGTGACAATTTCCCGGAATAAATTATATTTATAAACCTTCCTCTCAAGTCACTCTATCTAATAAAAAAACCGCATCAAAGTCCGTTGGGTAATTCTTCAGATATAAGGAGACACCAAACGTGAAGCGACTTTATTTTATACTATGTAGTGATGGGTTTGCTCTTGACTCTAGTCTAGGTCATAGGACAGAGACAGAGTCTAAGATGGAGCGAGCTCACCCAGAAGAAGCCTGTTAAGGCACCAATATCACTACATAGTATAAAATAAAGTCGCTTCCCGTTTGGTGTCTTCTTATATCTTTAGAATTACCCAACGGATTTTGATGCGGTTTTTTTAATTAGATAGAATAACTTGAGAGGAAGGTTTATAAGAATAAATTATTCCGGGAAATTGTCACATTCCCATGGGAAAACGGGTATCCCAACTGGTAGTAAACTTTTGACCCCCTTTTGACACCTTTAAGGATTAAAATTTCAAAAACGCTGAAACACGTATTTAATTATTTTAAGTTATGAGTCTAATCAGAAATTTTGAGACAGATCACATAGAAGATAAAAAACTTTCATACAAACCTTTAACCTCCTTTTTGCCCATTTAAGGGTTAAAATTTCAAAAATGCTGAAACACGTATTTAATTATTTTAAGTTATTAGTCTAATCACATATTTTGAAACAGATCACATTCATTTAAAAAAACGAACTTTCATACAAACTTTTAACCCCCTTTTGACCCTATTAAGGGTTAAAATTTCAAATAGGCTGAAACATGTGTTTAATTATTTGAAGTTATAAGTCTAATCACTAATTTTGAAACGGATCGCACTTAAGACAACGAACTTTCATACAAACTTTTAACCCCCTTTTCATCCCTTGGGGGATTAAAAAAAAGAGTGATTCAAGAGGAAGGTTTGTATGTATGATTTATGTCGGGAAAGGTCTGTTTCCCGTGGAAAACCAGTTAGCAGCGGGTGAAACCGCTGGGCGGGCCGCTAGTAGTTAATATTTAAACGAATTCTTACCGACGAATGATTATTATTTTGAGCTCCCGCTATATTGACGCTAGCGTTATGATCACGGGTAAACTGGTGGGACTGCGGGTGACTGCTAGAGGCAAACATATTTGTCTACCCGCACCCGTGTAAAATCACGTTTAAATTAAATAATAGTACTATAGATACATAAAGTCCACTCCCAAAAATGTCTACATAATGATGAAACTATAGGCAAACCAGAAATCGACACGTAATTAGTTATTCCGAAATCCATCTTGAGATATATTACGCCAATGCAAAATAAAATACCTACAGAGAGTGTAGAAAACCGGACTGTCCGCTCCCACCTACCTCATACCCCGCGGGCGTCCCGCGAGTTATCAGGTTTGCCTATAGTATAGGTTTGCCAATTTTGCATTTATAATGCCAGTAAAGCGTTTTCAAAAATTGTATACCAAACACGGGAAGTGTTTTAAAATTTTGGTATTCAATTGTAAGCAATGCATGGTAGTATTGATATGATTTGTTATGCAAACCTTACCAAAACATTTCGGAATATAATAACGTTACATTGAAACCTTATTTATTGTTCACTGTGTTTACCTTATAAGTATACAAGTTTCAACAGTGTATCCTTTTCGGATGTACAATATACACACACACATATCACGCCTATAATCCCTTGCGGGGTAAGCAGAGCGTAAAATATTTGAGAGTCATTCAGAAAATTGTGTATCGCCATAGTGACAGGTTGTCAGCCCATCGCCTAAAATTGCAATACACACCCTCGAGTCCCTTAGTCGCCTTATTCTTCCGACTCCCATGGGAAGGAAATGGGGTGATGCTATTCTAAGCCGGCATCACGAATGTAAAATATATAATTAGATAAATGTAAGGTAATAATACAAATAGCTAAGACATTTCTAAAATATCAGAATAAACTGTTCATCAAGGATAAAGTGGGATTGAAGTGGTAAAAGAACATTTTAATCGGTCCAGTAGTTTCGCAGCCTATTCAAACAAACAATCAAATCGTTCCTCTTTATAATATTTGTGTAAGAAAAAGGTTGTTTAGTAAGTTCTTGATAGCGTATGTTATGTTTTGCGTGATTGCCAACTCGTGACTATTCAATATTATGTGTATTCACAACCTTGTTCCACCAGCTCCCTTCTACCATCGGACATCCAGACGCACCGCCGGATACCATCCGTACCTGGTTGCCATTCCACCAATTCGGACTAAGCGCTTCCAGTCATAATTTATAACGCGCACTGCTAAAGAGTGGAACTCACTACCTGCGTCTGTGTTTCCAAACGCATACAACCCTAATCTCTTCAAAGTATGAGTGAACAGGCTTCTTCTGGGTGAGCTCGCTCCATCTTAGACTCTGCCTCTGTCCTATGACCTAGACTAGAGTCAAGAGTTATAATTCTGTTCTTTCTGATGTCATTGAGCCCTGCTAGAATTCAAAGCTGGAAATTAAAAAGTAAACATAACCTATCTATTCTCTCCCTTGTCAAATTGACATTTCTGTTTTTCGATTCTGTTCCGCGTGGTTCTACAGCGTGTTCATGTGTTTAATTTAGAATAATCTACAGTATTTATCGGCATAACAGTTCAGACAAAACAACGTTCAAACAACAATCACCTTTCGTATATTAAATTCAATCAATTCAATTTCAATATTACCTATACTATAATCTGAGAAAACATTCTTCGACTATAAGAGCTATTCCAGGAGCAATAGCTTACACCTAGTCCAAGATTTTACTACCCACTATACAAAAGGATTTAATCAGCTACTCACGTAGGTAAGTAAAGTGAAAAACTTATTAGATATAACAAATGATGTCAAATTCATTTGCAGTCTGATAATATAGGACAGAAGTCATCCATACATTTTGATTTTATCTGTATTTACTACATATTTATTTTACATTTGTAGACCACATAAATATGGCTCTGTCGCTTGGCTTTTCAGCTGCTAATGCAATTTGGATCACTATTACTATGATGCCATGTATACTATAATGGTAGGCTAGATAAAATGCAGTTGGATAATCAATGTATAAATAGGACTAAAACAAAAAATAAATAAAAATATAAGTACCTACATAGAGAGGTGAAGTGAAAAATATGTAGGATTTGTGAGCAAGCAGGCATAGCCTGATAATTAAATTTGTCCAAGAAATAAATAAGATGCAAAAAACTGAAAGTACATTATGATCATAAGATATGAATAAAGTATCATAAACCTATAAATAGCAGATTAACTTATCTGTTTATTAAATTATAAAGTATATGGGGTTGTTTTGTTAGATCAAATGCCCTGTTGGATTGGATATAATCACAATGGTGGTTGATTAATGAAAAGCAGATTAAAGCTGGTCATTTAATTGAAATGTTTATGGTTTTGATGCACTTTGTAGCAGAATATGTTCTGAACATTAAATTGTGAGAACAGGTTAATTAATCTGTCCATTTGATTGGCTCATTTCAGATCAGACTGCCCCCAATAAGGGCTCAGGATGTCAGTACCAACACAGTTGATGCTTGAGAAATTTGACTGCGAGGGAGATCCTACCTCAGTTGGCGTAAGATGGGAACGCTGGAAACGAGCGCTGGATATATACCTAGTAGCATCAAGTATTGTGGACCCAAGCAAAAAACGAGCAAGTTTATTGCATTTTGGAGGCATAGACCTACAAGAAATCTTTTATAACATACCTGGTGCCAATGTAAATGCTGAAGATGTAGTACAAGCAGACAGCGACATATTTTCAGTAGCAATTGCCAAACTGGATGACTACTTCACACCAAAGCAATGCAAAGTGTATGAGCGACATTTGTTCCGTTTACTGCGACAAGAACCAAATGAGAAATTTGAGAAGTTCCTTGTTCGTTTGCGACAACAAGCTAACAAGTGTGAATTTGATCAGAAAGATAATAATTTGATTGACCAAATTACTGAAAAATGCTCGTCAAAGGAATTGAGGAAAAAAATATTACAAACTGGAGATACTATTAAATTAGACAAAATAATCACGGAGGCGAATACTTTGGAAGCTGTTAATAAACAATTAGAAGATTTTGGAGTTCCAAATTACACAAGTGCAAGTGTTAACAAGATTGATCTTAAACAAAACCAGCATGACAAAAGAAAAATGGATAACAGAGGCTGCAAACGATGTGGCAATTACCGGCATGCTTCAATGGATATGAATTGCCCTGCACGTGAGAAGAATTGCCTAAAATGTGGCTTAAAAGGACACTTTCGTCAATACTGTAGGACCAAGCAACCATTTAAAAGGAAATTCGAGGATAATAAGCAAATAAAACAAACAATGACAGTTCATCAGTGAGGAGTTCAAAAGGTTCTGTGCAGAATGGAACATTAAATTGTTTCACACAATACCATATTGGCCCCAACAGAATGGAGAAGTAGAAAGACAGAACCGGGATATCCTGAAAAGACTTAAAATCAGTCAAACTGAAAACAAGAGTTGGAAAGAAAGTCTACTGGACTACTTAATTATGTATAACAGCACGCCCCACTCTGTTACAGGAAAAACCCCCCCTCTGCAGCTTTTGACAAACATTTCAGCATCCTTATCACATTTTGGCCACCATACTTTTGTCCGTAGTCTTGTCTTCATGGAAACTATTCCTGGATGACCTTCGTGTGCAGATCGTATGACACGGTCTCGCAATTTCTTTGGAATTACTATTCGTGTACCCCGGAGTAAGATGCCCTCATAGAAACAGAGTTCACTTTGAAACAATTTGTACATTTTTACTTCTTCAGCCCAATAGTTTTTATACAGACCTTCTTTTATTTTTTTAATTTCTTCATCTTCTTCAGAATAGTCTATGATCTCTTTGAGGGAAACTGCGAGAGGTCTGGTACACTCGACAATTTGATGAATATAAGTTTCTTCCTTCGTTGATGATTTTTGAGCTTTACCCAATCTTGATAAAGGATCTGCAATATTATTTTTTCCCGGTTGATAAACCACTTTAAAGTCATATGATTGCAACCGTAGAACCCATCGCTCAATTCTAGCGCATGGCTTTGATTTAGGTCCAAATATAACCTCCAAAGCCTTATGGTCTGTTACCAATTCAAATTTCTTGCCGTAAAGGAACATGTGAAAATGTTCTACGGCCCAGACAAGTGCTAATGCTTCCTTTTCTGTTTGACAGTAGCGTCTCTCGCAGTCTGTAAGGGTCTTATGACCATATGCAATAATTCTATGATTTTGGCTTTTGTCAATCTGGACTAACACCGCTCCAAGGCCGACCGGGCTCGCATCCGCAATTACCACTGTGCGGTCTTTTGTGTCATAATATCCCAATGTTGAAATATTTGTCAGGTCACTTTTGAGCGAATCAAAGGCCTGTTGTTGCTTTGATCTCCAATTTTCCTGAATACTAGTTCTTTGACCCTTTATGTCTCTCAAAATCTCTTTCAGGGGTTCAGTCTTTGTCGCAAAGTCAGGTATCCACTTACTTATATAATTTACAAGTCCCAAAAAACTTTGTAGCTCTCCAACAGTTAAAGGCACTCGAAATTCCTGTATGGTATTAACATATTTATCTAAAGGCCGTACTCCGTCATCTGATAGTTGATGTCCCAAGAAACAAACCTTTGTAACTTTAAATAAGCATTTTTCTTTATTTAATACAACATTGTTCTCTTCCAGGACTTTTAAAACTTTCTCCAGCCTCGCATCATGCTCTATACTGTTATTCCCGAATATCAAAATGTCATCAATGAAATTTATTACCCCATCACAGCCGATTAACATTTTCTCCAGTGTTTTTTGGAATATCTCCGGAGCACATGAGATTCCAAACATTAAACGTTTGTACCTATACAACCCTTTACTTGTGATGAATGTGGTGATATGACGTGAATTGGGGTGTACCTCAATTTGGTGAAATGCATCCTTTATGTCGACTTTAGAGAAATATTTGGCACCTCGTATTTTTGGCAGTAATTTGTCCATCGTGGGTAATGGATGGTTTTCACGTACAATAGCTTCATTGGCTCGTCTCATGTCGATACAAAGACGCAATTCCCCGTTTTCTTTTAATATAGGTACTATAGGAGACACCCATTTTGAAGATCCTTGGGCTGGTTCAATTATATCTCTCTTGACTAGTTCTTCTAACTTCGCTTCGACTTTCTGTTCAAGAGGAATTGGAACCCTCCTAAAAGTAAAACATGTAGGGATATTACTTATCATATAAAATATTTATTGCATGATATAAAGCATGTAAAATCATATTTAGTACATTAAGAATTTATTAACTTCACTTAATACTTCCATATTTCAGTATGTATTTCTGCACAGACATACATAATCAAATGTGCACATTATCCTTTTATCTAAGTCTATGTAAATAATTTGTTTTTAATAATAGTTACAGATCTACATTGTAACAAAATAATTATATTATGAAGTGAACATATATTTAAATATATTAACAGTAGCTAGTACCTGTAGGGCTGAGATATCGGTGTTATATTATCATCAATTGGTAATTCAATTTGAACATTTTTGAATTTTGGAAATACTGCTTCAGTTATCTGATTTACATCTAGGTCTAATCCAATTTTAAGTATCCCGAGAGCCATTGCAGATATTTTTCCTAAAAGGTTCTTTGTTCCCTTAGTAGCAACGTAAAACATGGAAGTCTCCGAACGGTTGCCTACTTGTATAGTTGTTTCAAAAGATCCCTTTATGTTTAAAGGTGTGTTGCTACCATATGCCAAAAACTTTACATCTGGATTTGGATCTTGTGTATAAATGCGTACTTGCTCTTGTTTCATTTTCTGCCATGTCTCTTCCGTGATTAGGTTTTGTTTACTCCCTGAGTCTACCAGCATTTTAATGTTAACCCCTCCCACATTACAGTCAAATTCCTCATCATCATTGATATGAAAGACATAGTTAACAGGTTCTGGTTCTTTTCTTCCTTCCTCTCTTCTTTTTTTTTGTTTATCTTCTGTCATTGTTTGTTTTATTTGCTTATTATCCTCGAATTTCCTTTTAAATGGTTGCTTGGTCCTACAGTATTGACGAAAGTGTCCTTTTAAGCCACATTTTAGGCAATTCTTCTCACGTGCAGGGCAATTCATATCCATTGAAGCATGCCGGTAATTGCCACATCGTTTGCAGCCTCTGTTATCCATTTTTCTTTTGTCATGCTGGTTTTGTTTAAGATCAATCTTGTTAACACTTGCACTTGTGTAATTTGGAACTCCAAAATCTTCTAATTGTTTATTAACAGCTTCCAAAGTATTCGCCTCCGTGATTATTTTGTCTAATGTAATAGTATCTCCAGTTTGTAATATTTTTTTCCTCAATTCCTTTGACGAGCATTTTTCAGTAATTTGGTCAATCAAATTATTATCTTTCTGATCAAATTCACACTTGTTAGCTTGTTGTCGCAAACGAACAAGGAACTTCTCAAATTTCTCATTTGGTTCTTGTCGCAGTAAACGGAACAAATGTCGCTCATACACTTTGCATTGCTTTGGTGTGAAGTAGTCATCCAGTTTGGCAATTGCTACTGAAAATATGTCGCTGTCTGCTTGTACTACATCTTCAGCATTTACATTGGCACCAGGTATGTTATAAAAGATTTCTTGTAGGTCTATGCCTCCAAAATGCAATAAACTTGCTCGTTTTTTGCTTGGGTCCACAATACTTGATGCTACTAGGTATATATCCAGCGCTCGTTTCCAGCGTTCCCATCTTACGCCAACTGAGGTAGGATCTCCCTCGCAGTCAAATTTCTCAAGCATCAACTGTGTTGGTACTGACATCCTGAGCCCTTATTGGGGGCAGTCTGATCTGAAATGAGCCAATCAAATGGACAGATTAATTAACCTGTTCTCACAATTTAATGTTCAGAACATATTCTGCTACAAAGTGCATCAAAACCATAAACATTTCAATTAAATGACCAGCTTTAATCTGCTTTTCATTAATCAACCACCATTGTGATTATATCCAATCCAACAGGGCATTTGATCTAACAAAACAACCCCATATACTTTATAATTTAATAAACAGATAAGTTAATCTGCTATTTATAGGTTTATGATACTTTATTCATATCTTATGATCATAATGTACTTTCAGTTTTTTGCATCTTATTTATTTCTTGGACAAATTTAATTATCAGGCTATGCCTGCTTGCTCACAAATCCTACATATTTTTCACTTCACCTCTCTATGTAGGTACTTATATTTTTATTTATTTTTTGTTTTAGTCCTATTTATACATTGATTATCCAACTGCATTTTATCTAGCCTACCATTATAGTATACATGGCATCATAGTAATAGTGATCCAAATTGCATTAGCAGCTGAAAAGCCAAGCGACAGAGCCATATTTATGTAGTCTACAAATGTAAAATAAATATGTAGTAAATACAGATCAAATCAAAATGTATGGATGACTTCTGTCCTATGTTATCAGACTGCAAATGAATTTGACATCATTTGTTATATATAATAAGTTTTTCACTTTACTTACCTACGTGAGTAGCTGATTAAATCCTTTTGTATAGTGGGTAGTAAAATCTTGGACTAGGTGTAAGCTATTGCTCCTGGAATAGCTCTTATAGTCGAAGAATGTTTTCTCAGATTATAGTATAGGTAATATTGAAATTGAATTGATTGAATTTAATATACGAAAGGTGATTGTTGTTTGAACGTTGTTTTGTCTGAACTGTTATGCCGATAAATACTGTAGATTATTCTAAATTAAACACATGAACACGCTGTAGAACCACGCGGAACAGAATCGAAAAACAGAAATGTCAATTTGACAAGGGAGAGAATAGATAGGTTATGTTTACTTTTTAATTTCCAGCTTTGAATTCTAGCAGGGCTCAATTTCCGAGCTTGGTTTTTCCTTGCAGGATAGGCAAAAGGATCAAAGCCCTTTACAGCCCACCCTTCAGTTTTCTTCCCCTTTTTAAAAAAATATATTTATTTACTCACAGTTTTATTTACCTCGTCGCCACATATATACTGTCTCCAGACAGTAGATAAATAGAAATAACTTGGCACGACGACGCACCATCCACGACCTGCTCGGTTGGCGGCCAGACACCGACTCGCTTACCGCTCAAGCGATGTGACGTATGCGCACGAGACAAGGACAACAATAGTCAATAGACCTTCCAATATACTACATCAATATCTTAGAAAGACCTTTCGTTTCATATTCTGCGGTTGTATTTTCCTTAGATCAGGTGGCAAAATAAACTTCTGCTGGTATTTGGTTTTCGAATGGCATTTTCCGCAGCAGCTCGTGAGCTTAGATACGGTTATGCAATATCATATTTCCATGCTTGCTCTCGTGGAGTATGTTCGAGGAAATGTTCCTTTTTATCGTGTTGTAAGTCGGTACAAATGATCATAAGTCTGTGCTTGCCCTATATAAGTTGCATTTCTAAACGTGAACGATTAGCAATCTACGTTTCTGTTTCTGGACGAGTTTTGATTGAAATCTAAACTTTATTATTAAAAAATAAAATTGCCGTGTGATACCGGCTTAGAATAGCATGACCTAAATTCTTTTTCCGTGGGAGTGGTAAGAGGCGACTAAGGGACTCGAGGATGTATATTGCAATTTTAGGCGATGGGTTAACAACCTGTCACTATGGCCAGACACAATTTTTCGATGACTCTCAAATATTTGTCAGACGAGGCGTAAATGTCCGTTTATGCGGCAGTTTACACTCTGCCTTCCCCGCAAGGGACTATAGGCGTGATATGTGTATGTATGTATTATTAAAAAATCCATATAATTACATTTATCATTAATAGCCACAACAGTCCACAGCTGGACATGTGCCATCCCGTATTGGGGGTTAAAGCCATACTCACTACACTTGGCAAGCAGATTGGCGAGCGCAGTGCAACATATTGCTTTCACAGGGAACGCTGCTGCCCATTCCCTGGATGAATTAATCCCTCAATCACATTTTACGACACCCTCGGGTAGTATTAGGGTGATGCTATTCTGAGCCGGCATCACACGGCAAACAAATCAAAATGTATGACACGCCGTTATTCCATTCCAATAGATAACGTCGTTGAAACTTTCTTATTTCCATTTATCGTAAATATGTATGATTGTGTTATGCAGTTGTTTAAGATCAGGTTTGGACGGCAGAGAAACAACTTTGTCCTTTTCTAAATTTTTGAAACTCTACCTTGTAACACACCTCGGACACTCCATACAGCGGACTCTTTACAGACAACTGTCATTTCTACATGTGCTTATGCTTGTGGTAATGCATGCATGCAGGTTGATATTTATACCTAACCTGATGAATACATGCAGTAACTACCAAAGAGGGTTTAACAAGCCTAGGGCTAGTTTCTACTTAATTCTCCACTGGTATTTTGTCTAAGGGACTCGAGGGTTTCATGTGTATTACAATTACAAGTTTAGGCAACAGGCCGACAACTTGTCACTATAGTGATACACGATTTTTCTAAAACGGCCCTAAAAAATTTGTCAGACGTGGCGATAGCGAGCGTATTTTGAACGGCCGTTAAGAGGGAAGAATACCATCACCATTTCAAAAAATTTGGTATTTAGGAAAACTCATACTGTCGCTCGCGCGCTCAAGTCCCCGTGTAGTAGTGCGATAGAGAGCGTTGCCGCTCGCGACTGATTGTAGGTATTTTAAAGGTGAAATTTGCGTCTCGGGAGAAAACGTTTCCCACATACTAAATTACAATCAATAGTTTTGATTTTGGTGTCCATCGTTTCAGCATATTATATTCTAGGTTTATAGCTTTTTATTTTATCTTAAAACCACTTTGTTTTTTAAATACAAACGTTTTACTTCAAGGAAGATTTTGTAATAACAAAAGTGACTTTTAGACGCCTATAATTAACGCTCTGCCTACCGCGCAAGTGATAAAGGCGTGATGTGTGTGTGCGTATAACTAAAAGTACCTACATCTTGACACTCTTTGGAAAACCCTTTCAAATATGAATAGCTTCTTGCTAGATAAAGGACGCCACTCTCGTATGTTTGCGGCAGGTCGCGACCTACTTATGTCTGTTTTGGTAACGATCGCAGGTGGTACTATAAGTTGCACCTCAACCTAGCTATCATACGGATCTTTTTATACTGGTTATTTGTTGTAACTGTACGGAGAACCGGTATATGTTGGTCACTTAAATGGTCACTCAAGTTGCTGCTGCAATAAGATCTTTTTAACTGATACAAAACGATACGCTTTTTTACGTCAATAGATGGCGTTAAATGTCTGGGCGTTTTTCTACTAGCCTCGAAAAGTAATGAAATTTGCGTTTTAGTAGTAGTATACTGTTCTTTTTCGTAATCTTGCTGGTGTTTCTTTTTCGGACGCGTAGTCCTTATTCATTATTGGCGATATCAAAATACGCTAAAATAAGCGCCACTAGCCCCTTAAATAATATTTACGAACTCACAATCAAACTCCAATTATAGCTTCATAATAAATGTTCGAGGACGTCCATTGGGTCATTGGGCGACTCGGTGTCCCACACGAATTGAAGGAAAATCAAACTCCCGAACAAAGATGTTCAACGCCATCTATCGATGATTTTTTGTACTTCTTTATTTTTTAAACAGCTGGCAAAAAAGGCATCATTACAAATTATCGGTACGAATACATTTGCATGAGAGGCTAAAATTTCGAAGCGTGGGCAATTTCTAAACGATAATTTCACCAAATTGTATAATATGATGATGTTTTTGTGGGCTTTCCATTTAAGGAATTGAATGAGTTAAGTAAATTGAGAACGATCCTTTTTTTATTTACAAATGAATAAGTTTAGATATATTCTGTACGCTTGATGCTCCACGGACCGATGTAAAAAAATCTGAATATATATTTATTGGGTACTTAAGAAGGTACCTAAACCACAGATACTACTCTGTAGTGAAAAAAACTATCCTATGTGTTAATCCATGTTACCTTCTATATGTGTGCCAAATTTCATTGAAATCAGTTCAGTAGTTTTTGCGTGAAGAAGTATCAAACAAACATACAAACTTTCGCATTTATAATATTAGTAAGATACTTGTTTACACCTACGCAGTCACATTTTCCTAAGCTGAACAAATGAGTACCTACTTACTGTACAACCAAAGTTGAAAAGTGTAGGTTTTCTTACATCCCTCTCAGCTCATTGGGCATGAAAGTTTCGCCGCTTATCAAACGCTATCGCCTATAGGGATGGGAACCGGAATTCTGGAATTTTGAAGAACCGTATCGCAATGATTTTTCCTAAATACAATTACGGTTTTCAAAGTTTTTACTTTGCTAAAACTAGTTTAGACAAAAACTGGTATTTTTGTGTTTTTCCTACATTTTTTGGAGCATAACCATTAAAAATAATGAAGTTAGCTACCAACTGTACACTCTTTGCAAGAATTTTGATTTTGACTTCGGCAAAATCTTCCTGAAATCGAAAATTTTTTGATGCCAAAGACTTTTAAGAAAGAGATTTAGTATGTTTATCATAAATAGGAATAAGAAATTGAAAAAATCTTTAGCGCCAACCAGGGATCCCGGGACCTATGGAGAATCGTCCTAAAGCTCTGTCACTGTGAGTGCAAAATAAACAAGAAGAAAGAAAGAAAGAAAACACATTTATTTCGGTCCACATAACATAACAACAAAAAATACTTCATTAAAACTTAAGCTTAACCATACTACATGTTAATTATAACATACCGAAACCGGAGCTCCGAAATTGAGCTCTAATATCTAAACTCAAAACCGGTTTTGGAAACCTTCCGATTTTGCCCTATTCGCCTACGTTCTTACACAGCTTTACATCAACGGCGGGCGGTTTTGTACAAAATTGCCTTCCGGCAATGGTCGGTGAGGCGCAACCGGCTGGAAACCGGACCTCTGTACGACAAATGACCTGCCAAGTAAGCATTCACTGACAGGATATGGCCTATCCCAGACGTCTGAAGCGAGCATCTCAACTTGCGATATGACAGAAGTCGGGGTTAATTTAAATCTATTATTTAGGGAGACCTTGCAAATTCAAAAATGAAATTAATTAGAACATAACTAAAAAGCGTATACTACAGAAATAGACCGTCTTATTAGACATACATATTATAACCGCTGATGTGCGGAGCAGACGTGACACGTCTGCTGTCAATATCGCAACATGTGCGTACGTAACGTGTCACATCTGCTCAGTTGAGCTTTTATATATTTTTTGTTTTTTAATTAACAATGAACGCAGCGTTGAATAAAAAGATTTTAATCGGTCTCCGATTGTCTATGTCATTCGTTCCTAGCAACACAAATGCCGGTCCCATACAATTTTTGTTGATATTCATTCATTTTCGGCATGTGTTCGGGAGTGCGAGCGGGACGCGTCATTTTTAACTTAGTTTTTAAAAATATGTATGGTGATGTAACATTTGACTATAAATTATTAAAGAAAAATAAATCCTTATTTATAATAAAAGACTATTTCCCCATTTCATTGTTTTTTTATATTAAATTATAGACTTAAGACATAAAAATGTAGGAAAAAAAAAGGTGCACTTTAAGGTGAAGATTGTCAAAATTACAATGTCGCAGATGTTTACATTATTCAACTAACACAAAGCTCGTTAAAAAACGACTTCAGCGATATACGAACCAATGCTTAGCGCTTAATAGCTTCGGAGTAATCTTTGTTTATGTAACCGGAGCCACTCAAGTGGTTGCCACCCGCGGCGAGGCGACGCACATGCGCGTCACCTTGTAATGTCAAGCGGTTCACATGAAGGGTTAAACATATCATAATATTACAATTTATAAATAATAATACTTAAACCAATTATTTTCTCACAAAAAAGTACAAAAGTTATGTATCATGAAATAAAATATTCGTTTTTTTGGTTGAGAAATTCAGTGGCTGTGTAATAAGCCTTTCTGATCATCAGGCATGAAAGGAAATGTCTATAATTTAGTTTCTAGAAGTGCTTACAAACGAACCACATTTTTACACAAGTGCAGGTATCGACGGCAGCTACAGTTTAGCCCGTCTGTATGAGCAATAGGATAAGTCGGATATAGGTAACTGCTTTGCGGTTTTGATTAATATTATATCATTCATTCTAATTCCTACGGGTTTAGATTTGGCTTTAGGTATCTACCTACTATATCGTATTACCTAATAATTTATTTAGGTTGTCAGAAAGGCATGAAATATCATCATTGATATTTTACAGCGACAGACGGCCGATGTGGCGCAACGGTAGTGCGACTGCCTGCGACGCAAAAGGTTCCGGGTTCGCTTCTCGGTGGGGCACTCACAAATTTGATTTTTATCACTTTGTGAATTTGTTCCCAATCTGGTTTGGACATTGCAGGCTGAACCACCTGATTGTCCGAAAAGAAAGATGGTTCCGTGCTTTGGAGGGCAAGCCGTCGGTACCGGTTGCTGTCTATGATTACTTAGACGGCGGTCGTTTCACAACCATGTCAGAGGCCTACTACTAGTAGTAGGCGGTTGAAAAACTCTGACACCTGGGTTCATCGGGTCGTTGGACTGCTCGGGAGTCCAACACAAAGAGAAGAGAGCGACGTATTTAATTATGTTTTATCCTACTTTAATTAAATTTGATATTACAAAAGCTTTCAAAATTATGAAAGAGAATTTGTAGGTATTCCGAACAGACACTTTTTACAACCAATAAGTGTTCAATATCATCGATTATGTTGAAACTCGGACCAATCTTTTTTTATTCCAACTTGCCATCGGGCCACATCAATATGATTAATATAATGGATATTCCCCTGGGCGAGGCACGGTAGGTGAATGAATAAATCGGTTTCAAACTCACGTACGAAATTCTTCTATAAGTCAGAAACTAGACCAACGCGTGACAAAATGACACGCCAGCCCCCAACCTATATTCTGACCGGAAATATGGCCTCTGCCTGATGGACACGGCTATCTAGTCTATGTATAAGTAGTAGCGTCTGATTAATTCATGAACCTATGGAACATATGTATTTTAATTTATTCCTTTTTTTATGAACTTTAAGTACGATTATAATTTTTTTTTTGTATGGGCACCCGCTTTGACTCTTTCTGTTTATCTTTTGGTTGGCCGGTAGAGAATGCCGCGTGGCATTAGGCGCGCCCTTTGTACTTTCTGTGCAATAAAGTTTAATAAATAAAAAAATATTTTCCATGGTCGGTATGGAAATCTTTAAATAGACTGCGGACTCAGACCGGCCGGAGCAAGGAAAACATGACCAAGTGGGGCTTCTGTGGAGGTTTCCGATGTAAACTGTTTGTGTGGTGGAGTTCAAACAATGAACCACCTAACATCGTGTCCTGCGTGCCCTAGCACCTGCACGCAGGACGTTCTTATGACAGCGTTTCTCACCGCTGTCTCCGTAGCCCAGTTCTGGGCCGCGACGGTGTAGTGTCTGCCATCGACACGCTAAGAAGATGAACCTAATAATATTACAACGAATGTTCAAACTGAACGTTCAGTAGTACAGTCAAGAGAAGGAGAGAGTCAGGAAATTGGTCGAAAAACTATCTGGTAGTTGGAGCCATGCCACGCGTTATTGGCATTAATATACACTTGCATAATTTCGCAGGCAACGATTGAGCCCTGGTAGCGTAGATGAAAGAGGTGTCGCTAGTCCTGATAGCGAAAGTACAAACCCTACTTGCGGTAGTTTTTTGTTACGGAACCTGAAGGACCATACTAACACACACACACACGCACATACCAATCACGCCTATATCCCTCACGGGGTAGGCAGAGCGTTAACGGCCGAGAAAGGACACATCACTATAGAGACAAGTTGTCAGCCTATCGCATTAAATTGTAATACACATCTAACCCTCGAGTCGCTTAGTCGCCTCTTATGACACCCATGGGTAAGAAATGGGGTGATGCTATTCTAAGTACTATATAATCCAAAATTGGCAACACTAGTTATTAATAACATCATACAATATTTAACAGGAAAATTGCCTGCTCGTGTCCAGGATTAGATGCTAATACTACGATACCTACCTGTAAATAACTTGATGGCTTTCCCTTGTCGAGGAATAAAGCGGCTTCCGTTGATCGGATAACGAACATGAGGCGTATTTTCGAATTAGTAGAAATCTCATTTGACACTTTTGACAGTATCGTAGAAATCGTTTACCAAACAAGCCTAACATCATACAATATTTATTAAATCCAAAAATCAGATAACAAACAGGAAGCCTATTTTTGCATCAGTAGAAATCACATTTGAAACTTTTGATAGTATTGTAGAAATCGTTTACCAAACGAGCCTTACAAACGTGCTGTAGTCTGGAGTTACCTCACCACACTCATATCCACGTCATACTACTCAAATCCATTCACGCCAAAATTTTACATGGACTATGGGAGGTCCATTTTTTTCATTTTTGACCTATGTTCCATGAGAAAAGCAGTGCTTTTTGTTACTCCTTGTATGCAAATGTATTCATGTAGTAGAACCTGTGACATATTTTGTATTTAGCTGTTAGTCTTCCTAAGAATAATAAAATAATAATAAAAAAATATATTTAGATACACCCTCGGCGCCGACTTAGCACTCGAAATCAAGTTTCTACTGATTCAAGAATACGTCTCCGCAGAAGCGTAGGATGCCGATTTCCTTTCACGAAAGTAAACGTTTAACGTCCCCGCAGCTTACGGAACACGTCAATTATTAACAATCCCATTATTTCTACACAATAAGACATTGTTGTCATCGTTAAAGCTCGGCTCGTTTAAACTTTTTGTGTTTCGTCGGCTGATTTTGAAAATGATTGGGTGGGCTCTTAGAAAACTTTATAGTTCAATTCAATAACATAACATAAATATAATTTATTGCACAAAAGCAAGAAATGAACATACAGATAGAAAAGAAAGAGTACAATATAGGCGGCCTTATAGCTAGGTAGCTATTTTTACCAGACAACCTTAGGGACCTTAGGGTAAAGGAGAGTAGATTCAATCATTTATTTATAAATATTAAATTTACATGTAATTTCTAAATTGTAAAGGTACATACGTACGTTATCAAGAATACACAATTATATATACCTCTACATTGTATTACGAAGGTAAATTTAGAAGTCAATATTTATAGCTATACTTATGCTAGTGACGACTGGGAAAGTTTAGTTTAGTTTAGACATGAGAAATTCATCAAGCGAATAAAAGGCGTCAGGAGGTCGTCCTTTAAACGCTTGACAAAAGCTATCTCACTAGTAGCACATTTAATGTCAAAAGGAATCTTGTTATAGATTTTCGAGCCGATGGTGTGCAGGCAGCTATTCGATTTCTTTAGTCTAGTGTGTGGAGCAATCATTGCGCCCCCTGACATTTGGTTATAGTGTTGCACGTCCGCGCGGGTAGGAAAATCGCTAAGGTTGCGTCGGACTAACTTTGCCACCTCAACGATGTATAGCGATGGAAGGTGAGGATTTTAAGTTCCACAAATAAGTCCCTGGCATGGTGGTCTTATTCTGCACCCGACAGTATACGCACCGCTCTCTTTTGCTCACGGAAAACCTTTTCGTGATCTGCAGCTGTTGCCCATAAAAGAGTCCCGTAGGCAGGAATTGAGTGGAAGCACCCGTAGTACGCTTTAGCAAGATTTTGGGCGTAACCTTCCCAATGCAAAACAAGCTGATGATAGGCGGTTACATACACTGTCGATGTGGCCAGTGAAACCTAGGTACTTGATCTCATTTACTTGGAGCACAGTTAGACCTTTGCATTTTACTACAAAGTCAGGGCATTTTCATCCACTTAAGTTAAAGCGGACTATGTTAGTTTTTTCAACGTTTAGTATCATTCCGATACATACTGAATATTGGACTTTTTTTTACAGATAATAACGGAGAGCCGGTGCCTTGTCCTGTCTGCCGACACGCGAAGTGAGATGGAGGCGTGGGCGGGGGCGATACAAGGCGCCCTGCACCGGGGCGCCGACGTGGCCGACCTGGTCGCCAGGCTTTCGTCCGGAGACCATCACTGGTAAGCTTCAGTCCGATCCGTTCTTCCCAGAACTCCTCCTCTCCTGCCGAGGGCGCGATTGGGCTTGTTTCAACAACCGCACATTCTCCTGGTGAGCTCTAGCTCCACCATCCAGTCAGGTGTAAGTTTCAAAGCTCCGAGGCTAAAAACAAAGAGTGCAGTCTTAAAAAAAATAACAACCATCTCTTCCCTACTCCACTTCGTGATTTAACCTCTTGATTCGATAATTTTTACCGTCCTCTCAATTTCAAAATCCTAAGAATATATCCAAAAGCCGGAATAATATGGCATAATCTTAGACTTCCTTGTACCATCTTACTTAAGAAATCCAGAATTTCTATACAAGCTTAGAAATATGGCAAAACGAAGTTCAAATAATACTTTTATATACACTCGTCTCATAATGTTCGAATTATGAATTCGAAAACAGATGCATAATGACCTACTTTATGCATTCTGCCTATAAAAACTAGGGTTTACTATAAATTACAGAAGCGTAATGACTTAATGACAAAACTCTTAATACGATAAAGTTGAGAAATGAAACGAAGTTTTTTTTCCAATACTCAAATCGCTATCTTCCGCCACACCTGACAATTGTTGTTGTACGGTAATTTTTCGGATGTTGTTCAGTTGTTTTAATAGGTTTTTGTTCTGTTGTTGTTCAGATGTTGATTAGTTGTGGTTCAGATGTTATTCCGATGTTGTTCAGTTGTTGTACAGATGTTGTTCAGTTGTTGTACAGATGTTGTTCAGTTGTGGTTTCGATGTTGTTCAGTTGTTGTTCAGATGTTGTTCAGTTGTTTAGTTAAGTTATTGTTAAGACTCCACATCTAAACAACTGCTAAAGTATAGATTTTTAAAAATTCATATCAAGCCATATTACGTTCTCGTATTGAATTTGGCCTTGTATCGGGCCTTGCAATGGCCGGTGCGTACGTTTAGAAAAGTGTTTCAGAGTTTTTTGGGAGAGTGTAGATAAAATAGTGTATGCAACTGCTATAATTAGGCATTAGAATGCTCGTGTCAATCTATTATCACACTCGGCTGCGCCTCGTGTGATAAACAGGCACTCGCATTCTAATGACCCCCATTATATGACAGTTGCATAAACTACTATTATGCAACTGTCGTATAATGAACACTTTTCCAAACGTCCGCACCGGCGATTGCAAGGCCCGATCCATGGTCAAATTCAATATGAGAACGTAATATGGCTTGATATGAATTTTTGAAGATTCTTTACTAACAGTTGTTTAGATGTCGAGTCTCAACAGCAAATAACTAAACAACTGAACAACAACTGAAAAACAACTGAACAACACTGAACAACATATTAACAACATCTGAACAACAACTGAACAACATCTGAACAACATCTCAACAACAACAGAACAAAAACCTATTAAAACAACTGAACAACATCCGAAAAATGACCGTACAGCAACAACTGTCAGGTGCGGCGGAAGATAGCGATTTGAGTATTGGCAAAAAAAACTTCGTTTCATTTCTCAACTTTATCGTATTTAGAGTTTTCTCATTAAGTCATTACGCTTCTGTAATTTATAGTAAACACTAGTTTTTATAAGCAGAATGCATAAAGTAGGTCATTATGCATCTGTTTTCGAATTCATAATTCGAACATTATGAGACGAGTGTAGATAAACTACTATTGTCCTATCAAACGGTATCCTTTACAAGTTATTCTTTGTTTCTTCACAGAGCTCGTGGTCACGGGATGACTGACAGAACTCGAAACGTAGGAATTGTAAAATCCAAAATAAATGTAACTTAAATCCGTTTAAAATTGTTTTATTGTGATGAATAAGGGATTGGAACGAAATCCTGATATTGCCATTTTACTGCGACATATTCAACGTATACAACTCTCCAATTTTCGAGACTGTCTAGTCAATGAGCCTTGTCACGCGTTACTGGCATTAAAATACACTTGCAAAATTGGCGGGCAGGGAATGAGCTGTGGTAGCCCAGATGGAAGACGCGACGCCACTATTAATGCGAAGGTCGCAGGTTCAAATCCTGCCCGCGCTTGAAAATTTTGCAAGTTTTCAATAAGTAGGTATAAATTTGCCACAAAGCACCGAAACGTCATGCGCTGTCAGCGCGCAAGTTCTTTGGTCAGTGGGTAGGTACTTCAGGTTGAATAACTTCATCCGAAATAACAGTGACCTTTATACGAATACCAAAAAAGAACGCGCGGCTAAAATATTCTGTTTCCAGAACATTAACTATGTAGACAGTTCAAAATGTACGTGACCACGGCTGAATGTTAAACCTACCTCAGTAGAAGGTACAGAAAAAGGATCGCTCGGCATTTTTCGTTTCAGCGACATTAAACAAGCCTGGGGTATAAATTCACGTAGCGTTTCAAATTTATTGCGTCATGCATCTGCAGGTATTTATAGCACTACTAGATTTCCCCGCAGCGGTTTTACCCGCTGCCACTCATTTTCCCGTGGTGGTAGTTGTTTTTCTGCGGTAAAAAGTGGCATATGTGTTATTCCAATGTTCCAAATTTCATTCTTATCGGTCAAGCCGTTTGAGCGTGAAGAGGTAATAAACATACATACATACACACAGACAAACTCTCAGATTTTTAATATTAGTAGGTACGGATTACGGTTTAATCGGTCCTATGCGCAAGATTATTAGTTGGTAAATATGCAAGATATTAACCTCTACGTTTCGAGCGGGTTGCACCGGAGCAACTGACTGAGCAACGTAGAGGTCTTGCATGTGTACCAACTCATAATCCCGCGCATAAACCCAATTAAACCATTGTAATGTGTATAAATCGAGAAAGTCTTGAACAAATTTAGATATAGCATTTTCAAGTAAGGAACTAATGAAACTTTGTGTCTTACTGAATGTTACAAATTGGAATAAAGTTATTCCGCACAATAGTTATTGTCGATGTTCTTCAAGTTTACCTGAGGCTTGAAAAGTTTGGCTGATCGTCTGTGGGTTAAAATTGTAGGCACGGATTGTGGGTTGTCCCTTTGAAGTCCAACGCCAAACTCTTTGTGACCGTCGTGCGAATGTTGGTGGCCTTTTTGGGCTTCTGGATGAGCTCGTTCAATCGTAGACTTTGTCTCATCTCATATTTGATACCAAGGTCAGGTCAAACTTATCTTTGAATACCAAATTTTTGAAACACTTCGTGTGAGGTATATATTAAGAAATATTGAACCTACTACTTTTGCCATATAGCGGCGCCTCTTCCATCAGGGTTACCGCGGCTCATCCATTGCTGCGAATGCAACAAATACCCAGCGCTGCCACTAGCGATGGCGAGAGTTCAAATACAGCTGGCGAAAGAAAATTTTGCAAGTTCTTATCTATCTTATCATTAATAATACGTGCGACGAAAACCATAAATTTGGGAGCGGCACCGCATGTGTTCCCATTATATATCGAGTTGATATATATTTGGTCCCTTTCCCACGTCCTAAACCCAATAATGATTTATAACTTTCTTTGCAAGGACAAGTTAAAAGGATATACCGGGTGGCGAATAGTGACGGCCAAAGACAAAACTTAAATGACTTACACGGAGGGGTATCCGAATCACCCCCATTATGTACCGCGATTTTTTTTAGTTATCCAGTTATTCAACTTTTAAAGTTGTATTGGGACAGTTCTACTGGAAGTCTATTAACCTATTTTGTACGCAATAAAGTAATTTTTTTGAAGATTATGCTACAGAAAGAACCGCTCGAAAAGCTTTATTACAGAAATAAAAATAGGAAGGAAAAAAACTTATCAGACAAATTTTCCCAAAGAACTTAAAAATTGATAAACTCGGAAGTTACAAAAAATCGCGGAACATACATGCGGGTGATTAAGATACCCCTTAGTATAAGGTATTCACATTATATCTTTGGACGTCACTATACAAGCCACCCCATATAGGGCAAGCGGCGTAAGGCATAGGGCTAAAGTTAATAATAAATTTATTAATATTTTTAGAATCTAAGTTTAATAAGAATTACTTAGATCAAAGTATTGCAGCCGAAAGTGGCTTCTTTTAGTAGAAGTGAGTTGCTGACTGAAGTTGCAAAATTAAGGTGAAAGTAGCTGTTAGCTGTAGTGTTACTTGCAAATCATTTAATTTTTGTCTCTATTTTAATGTAAAGGTTGCCTGGAAGAGAACGTTGAAGCGATAAGGTCGCCTTTGCTTACTTTTAGTTTTAAGTTTTCTGTATTGTTTTGTTTCTGTTGTGTATGTTGTAAGCAATAAAGTGTTTATCTATCTATCTATCTGTTACCCTCGGCATTGCCCGCATATAAGTGGTTATAAAAAACCAATCCAATGTGTAAATCTATTTTACCTTCTATATGTGTGCCAAATCTTATTACAATCTGATCAGTAGTTTTTGCGTGAAGAAGTAACAAACAAACAAACTTTTGCATTTATAATATTAGAAGCTTTCCCAGTTTCTTGTTTAAGATTGCGAAGGGTCGAGCACTTTGTACCAAGTGAAGAATAACAGTATTTGTTCATTCCGATCCGTTCTTCCCAGAACATCAGTTCAATCTGTTCTTCCCAGAACAACTCCTAAGCCCAATCGCGCCCTAAGGGGCCTTTGAAGAACCTCACAATTATTTCCGGGTGAGCACTTGCTCCCCACCTACCAGTCAGGTGCTGGTTCCAAAGCTCCAGGCTAAAATCGCAGAGTCCAGTCCAAAAATATAATAATAGTACGGCTCCTTATGAAGCTATGGTCCCATCTGGAAGCCATAGACGGCGGTCGTAACACAACCATGTCAGAGGCCTACTAGTGGTAGTAGGCGGTTGAAAAACTCTGACACCAGGGTTTATCGGGTCATTGGACGACTCGGTTTCCCACACGAAAAGTGAAGAGAATCATTGTTATTTACTTACTAGCAGCCTGTCCAGCGGTTTCACCCTCTGTTAACCGTTATTCCGCGGAAATAAGACATTTTAATATAGCCTATGTTCATCATCAGGGTTTATGTAGAATTCTAATAGTAAAAATAATGTTTAAATCGGTCCAACAGTTTCGGAGCCTATACAATTGAAACAAACAATCAAATCTTTCCTCTTTATAATATAAGTGTAGACTACCATGGAGGTTGAACCTGAGGAGTGTCAGCGCTAAACTTAAAAGAGTTTCCTCCGATATACAACGCCATCTGTTGAATTTATTTAAATACACTGGATTTTGAAAACAGCTCTAAAGACTTACAAGTAATTTAGTGTGTAGGTGAGCGACTGTTCCAGGTATATTGAGTACTTTGTGAAATTCCATAAATTGTAAAGGTCATTGGAAGTTAAAAAAATTAGAAAGAAAGAGCTCGTGCTTAAGAGCATATTATGCTTTATTATTAAGCTTATTAAGCTACATTTTTCCACCTCAAGCTATTTGCAAGCGCCATCTGGGTGATGGACAAAAACGTCATCGCTGTTTAGTCTTCTTTTGTCGTGTCGGACACCGAGTTGACAAACGACCCAATGAACTCTGATGTCAGAGTTTTTTAACCACCTACTAGTACTAGTAGGCCTCTGAAATGGATGAATAACGACCACCGTCATCATGACAGCAACCGGAAGGCTTAACGTGCCCTTCCGAATCACAGAACCATCTTTTTTACGTATAATACGTATAGGTTCAGCCTGCGTTGTCCTAACCAAAGTAGGAACAAATTTACATAGTGAAAATATCATCCATGTGAGTGTCCCACCGGGAACCCTACGAAATCTTTGGTCTGTGCCGGAACCTTTGCGATGCTGGCAGTCGCACTACCACTGCGCCACATCGACCGCCCGATCGGCCCATTAGCTGTTTATTTATTTATTTATTAAACTTTATTGCACAGAAAGTACAAAGGGCGGGCCTAATGCCACGCGGAATTATCTACCGGCAAACCAAAAGATAAACAGAAAGAGTAAAAGCGGGTACACAATACACAAAAAAAGAAATATATTCGTACTTAAAGTTCGCACTAAAGTTAGTATGGGGCTGACCACAGGGGCTGACAGTCCTCAAATCTATTCTATCTATCCTTCCATGCTCACTAAGCTCATTCTGCTCAGGTACGCAGCGACGCACGCCCGGCCAACGTTCTGCAACGTGTGCCGCGAGCCACTAGGCGCGCTCGGCACCGCGCACGCGCTCGCGTGCGAGCTGTGCAAGTTCAAAGCGCACAAGCGGTGCGCCTCACGAGCCCCGCCGTCCTGCAAGTGGAGCACGCTCGCCTCGCTCGGCCCGCATCTAGTGGAGGACACTGAAGGGGTGAGTAACGCGAGTGAATCTTGTTCTTCTTTTTCTTTGTTGTAAGACACCGAGTCGACGAAAATTCCGATGAAACATAACATAATAATATTCTTTATTGCACGAAAACATATTAAAAAAACAAAGTATTAAAATATACAATTAGGCGGCCTTATAGTAGGTAACACTTTCTACCAGGCAATGAATATACATAAAAGTGTAAAAAAATACTGAAAATATTTCAAGGGCTAAACCAATCCATGAAACGGAACCACTTTCATGAAAAAAAAAATACATAAAAAATTGTCCAGCTGACCAGTACGATACGCAGTATACTTTACTGCAAAAAATACTTTTTCACGACAAAAGTTCTGTGCCCGATATTATCAAACTACAGGCTACAATTTTACAGGTGAAATTTGATGTTCATTGCGTAGTTGGTTAGTCATTATGTTATGATAATATGATACCAGGAATATTAACCGGCTACGCAATGTATACTTGTAGACCAGTAGCCTATAGTTTCAGCACACAGGGCACTGGCCACTTTAGCGCGGCTGAGCCACTCATTATAATCCTACCCTAATAAATAACTATCTAAAAAAATACAGTACATGTTGACCCATCAAATGAAAAGGTTGATGTTCTGCTGATAGTACTGCTGTCCACACCCTGTTACACTCTCCTATACCTACCCCATGTGGCACAAAGTCTTTTGATTGATGACGCTTATCACATCTTCCCTGAGAAGCCAGTAGACACCAATACTTAATTAAGATTGAGTGGATAAGGGCAAAGGGTACTTCAAGGTTCGTTCGGTTGAGTGAATTGAATGGATCTAATACGTTTCACCCTTTCATTGCATTAATAGAAAAAACTTCAAGCGGTTACCTAAATAAAAATTGGAAGTTAATACGAATGATTGATTTATGTAAGAATTTTGGCAAGACATACAAATATTTTCTTACAAATTGGATCCAGTTATTATACAGGTTGGCCCGAATAGTGACGTCCAAAGACAAAATTTGAATGACTTATACCGACGGGTATCCGAATCACCCCCATGTATGTAGGGACGCGGTTTTTCGTAGTTCTTGGGTTATTCAACTTTTAAAGTTGTATTGAAAAAAAACGACTACCAGGTATTCTTCCTTTTTTACTTTCGGAATAGGGTTTTTGGTGTTGATGTTTTTGTGTAGCATAACTAATCTTCATAATTTGTCCTTTCTAGCGTACAATAAAAGATGCGCCATGTGATGCCAGTGCGCCGTGTGATGCCAGCTTAGAATGGCATCACCCCATTTCTTTCCTGTGGGAGTCGTAAGAGGTGACTAAGGGACTCATAGGTGTGTATTGCAATACTAGGCGATCGGCACTATAGCGATACATAATTTTCCGAATGACTCCAAATATTTTTGTGGCCGTTTAAGCTCTGCCATGTGTTGTGATATCAGTGTGCCGATATTTTCCCATACTAATTCAGAAGTTAAACAACTTGGAGACTACAAAAATCGCAAAACATACTCGCACATGGGGGTGATTCGGATATAAGGTAAAAGGCATACAAATTGTGCCTTTGGACGTCACTATTCGGGTCACACTGTATGTTTTTTGTTTCTTTTTACTTACAGACACCTTTTCAGTGGGGCCGTTACCAATTCTTACAGCAGTACAACCAAATATATTTGATCACAAACTTGCGAACAAAAGGCATAAATATTCTCCGACATAATCAAATATTAATTAAATTCTTAAAATGTAATGTCGCCTTGGGAGTCTGCCTGTAAAAAACCTTGATACCTACTTACTAAGTTAATAAATTAAATTGTAAGCTTTTGCTGTAGTTTTCTTTGCTTTTATTAATTTAGAACTTGTCAGCATCAGGACCTACCAGCCTGTATTGATTTTTGAAAACTTGCAAAATTTTCAAGCGCGGGCAGGATTTGAACCTGCGACTTTCGCATTACTAATGGCGACGCCTCTTCAATCTGGGCTACCGCAGCTCATTCCTTGCCCGCCAATTTTGCAAATGTATTTTAATAAAATTGTATACCTAATACGGGAAGTGTTTTAAAATTTTAAAACGGGGTTCTTACCGCGATATATACTTTTTATTTTTCTAAATTTTGGCTTAGTTGCATGTGCCTGTGCCATGATCACGGATCATCTGATGTTTTGGGTGTAACGGTTGGGTAGATGGAGTCTTCATGTTATTGGTATGCATTAAAAAAAAGAATCGCGGCAAGAAACAAGTTTTAGTACTTTGAGTCATTATGTGTGTCCGCGAAGCGAAAGTTTAAATCAGCATGTATTCGTTCGCTGGTGGACATCATAGGTCTATTTTATTGCACACCACTACAAATTAAGATGATGCTACAAAACTGATAATGCCGTGTGATGCCACACCATTTCTTTCCCTTGGATGTCGTAAGAGGCCACTAAGGGACTCGAGGGTATGTTTGCCCTGCCCTGCGGGGGAGGCAAAGCGTAAATTGCCGTAAAAACAGACATTCCACCACGTCTCACAAACATTTGAGGACCATACAGAAAGTTGTGTTAGGTTGTCAGCCAATCGCCTCAAATTGCGATACACATCCTCGAGTCCCTTAGTCGCCTCTTACGACTCCCACGGGATAGAAATTGGGTGATGTTATTCTAAGCCGGCATCACACCGCATAAACAGCAGAATATTCCCAGCAAATACATTCTCAATTCTACATAAATAATGAATAGTATTGCGCATCGGATCTCCTAGTTAGTCACGTTTTGCCTAGCGAGCCGGCGGCACCGGCGGCCTATACAAACAGATATAAAGGGACCTATTCTGGAATCTGGCTTCGTTGGAGATAGGTAGTTATTGATTGCGTGTATTTCACATTGTTACTTGGATTACGAGAGATTTTGAACTCTATACAAATACTGTTTTCTGTACGAAGCCAGTCACAGCTAGTCACAGATTGACCTACTGGTATCATAATGCATTTAGTATAGGAAAAATATTGATATAGGGAACTAGAAAATTTACTAGTGACTTATAGCGAAAACTCAAGATAGGCTGAACCCTAATTCCATGGACGACTCGGTGTCCCACACGAAAAGAGAGAGATGAGGATTTTGTTCTTCGCATACGTCAGAAGCTTGTTAAAATATGCATCCACGGTATGGCACTACTACTTTTCGTGTGGGACACCGAGTCATCTAACGACCGAGTGTATACATCACAAAATTAACCCGGTACAGCGGCAGTTCATTAGAGAGCTGACTTTTAGGACCTGGAGAAATAGAGAGGAATATCCCGCAAGCCTTACACACTTTGGGTTTATTCTCTCGAGGATAGAAGCACAAAGTAAGTATTGGTGGCACGGCGCGCCGAATAATAGAAGAACTGTTGGCGACATGAAGTTTTTATTTGATGTTGTCACCGCTCGCTTTGAGTGTCCCGATCTCACTGCTCGGATTGGTATCAGTGTAGCACACGAACGCGACGCCCACGTACCTTCTATTCCGGTTTTATATATACAAATTACGCTAGGCATTCCATCATCAACAGGGTTGTTTTTACCTACGAGTCTAATTTCAGCAATTCAGATCTTTTTTTTCTTAATGTTTTTAACTACTCCGCTCGTAACAGCACACATGTGTGCTTAAAGTACAATACAAATCTATTGTTGCAAAATTCGACCTGAGCGAAGTGGTTAAGGCAAGTAAAATTGTTATAATATAACAGAAGAAATAAACAAATACGAAAACAAGTGAAGACCGTGTCGAGTTTCTATGAGAGAGACTTATTTTGGTTGTAGGTACTGGTTATATCCTTTTTAAAGAGCCCTATAATACTTGCAACGAGTATGTTAAACGCTAGTGCTCCTACGCCGCTATGTCGCTACGTCGCCGCTACGTCGCTACTACGTCGCTACGTCGCTACGTCGCTACGCTGCTACGCCGCCGTAGCTAAAGTAGTATGTAGATGAAACAGTAGTTACAAAGAAAACTTCTGCTATTATAGAAACAAAAAAAAATGTGTTATCACCACTCATCACATCTATTCATCAATATGAATAGGTTTCACTTCCACGGTTCAAATACCTTGAATAAGCGCTCAATACAACTTGGCCGGAGTTACATCGACCGTGTTTATAACATCTAGTTTTGTTTAGTACATACTAGATTTACGCAAAGCGGTTTCGTATGCAGCTGTTTTTCAGCGGTAAAATTGGCCTATGCGTTACATTTTGTTGCACTCTATCCAAATGCCAAATCAGTCAAACCGTTTGAGCGTAAAGAAGTAGCAAACGTACCTACATACACACCCCCAAAAATCTTAAATTCAAAATATTAATATGGATTTAGCTTGTAGATTTGCTTCATTTGAAGATATTGTCAAGTTGCTTGAGAATTAAGCTGACAATACAAGGTGTAAGGGACGGTGGACCGAAAATTCTGCAGACATGATCAGGCCATTAAACTGAACAACTTTTACTATGGAGCCTATGTTGGGAAATGTTTTTTTTTTGGGTTCTGTTGTAAGTCAGCTGATCGGAAATTTTGTACGGGGGTCGTTTTTTTTTTGTTTATCAACATAGCCTCTATAGAAAAAGTTGTTCAGTTGCATGGTCTGATCATGCCTGCAAAGTTTTCGGTACACCGTCCCTTACACCCCGCATATACATGGTGTAAAAAAATTGCTGAGAATATTTTAAGGGGGAACCAGTACGTAAAACTGAACAACTTTCCCCAAGGAACATAGGTCGAAATATGAAAAAAAATTGGCCCTCCCATACAAATTATCCCGGCCGGGTAACACACTAACTAAGTATGGGAGGGTCAAATAATTTTTTCATATTTCGACCTATGTTCCTTGGGGAAAGTTGTTCAGTTTCATGTACTGGTTCACCCCTTAAAATATTCTCAGCAAATTTTTTTACACCTTATATTTTTGCCGTGTCGTGCCAGTTTAAAAAGTATTGGCTCTGGCACATTTCTACCCGAGGGTATCTTAGAAATCGACTAAGGGTTGAATCCAAGGATTGAGCAGCGACGTTACCTTTGAATGCAACACGTGATCGTATCCTGATATTTGCTTGGTTTAAATTTACTATAAAGTTTATTTTCAATTTGTTACTGTACTAAACGGCTCGTACCATATCGACGGATCCGGGCTATTTGTATTAACCGCAATTCTTCAATATTAAAAATTGAATTTCTCCCACAAAATTGCTGATCAAGTGGTAAATTTACTGGAGGTCCTTTTTTTTCATATTTTGATTCGACCTGCGATCTATGGGGAAAGTTGTTCAGTTTCCTGAGCACCTTGACCTCCTTTCTGCTTGTTATAACTTTTTGTTGCTCCTTGTAGAGGTATAAATATACAGTACAATACAAAACGTACTTACAATACATACCATTTAGCTTGGAACAAAAATAATAACCAAAGGTGGTTAAGTTATTTAGCCTGGACCTAGAAATGATAACCTTAGTCGGTTAGGTTATTGAGCCTTGAACAAAAAAAGTAAAACTAGATCAATCTGTATTAAGCTACTTTTTATTTCTCGTCTATAATGGGAATATCAAACGAAAAAAAATAGCAGATTATAGAGAATATATTAAAGAAACAGTTAAAACCTTCATTTTAAAATTATAATTTGATTTGCTAAATTTATGTTTATTTTTGTCAGAAAATAGAAACTGAAACTGCTTCGGTGTAAAGTTTAAAAAATGGCAAATAAGTTTCACAAATAGGCCAGAAGCCGTTGATATCGTGTTGGTTGTGTGTTGACCCTAACGAGACCCTTTATTCCCTACACATATTCCACTAACGAATGAACGTTCCGTGATTACGTTTGATGTTATAAGAAATATTTGATGTAAACGCCTTTCCAAGAACACTTCCGCGAGATTGAGCCAAGTTTTCGCTTACTGACAATCAAGTTGTGCCATCATATCAGACTGCCTTGGGCCAGGATATTGAGAAAGTTTCTGAACTCAACAACTTGTTTGTTTACTCCCAGTTGATGCAACTCTCGCAGGTCAACGTACTTTTCCGGAAAGTTCTAGAAATTTGGAAGCCTCGTTTGCTGTAGATATTCTAACCAAGTTCACTGAGCTTCGGAGTGGTACGTTAAGCCGTCAGTGCCGGTTGCTGCCTATGTTTAATTAGACGACGGTCGTTACACAACCCTTTCAGAAGCCTACTAGTATTAGGTGGTTGAAAAACTCTAATCACCAGGGTTCATCAGGCTTTTTGTCGACTCGGTGTCCCACACGAAACAGACGATCTAACGTCCTTTCTGGACCATTGTTCGAACCCCATTTATTAGGTTGTATATTTTGAGTATATGCTAACATAGTTTCTGGACCATTGGTCGAACCCAATTTATTAGGTTTTATCATTATGAGTATATGCTAACATAGTTTCTGGACCATTGGTCGAACCCAATTTATTAGGTTTTATCATTATGAGTATATGCTAACATAGTTTCTGGACCATTGGTCTAACCCAATTTATTAGGTTGTATCATTTTGAGTATATGCTAACATAGTTTCTGGACCATTGGTCAAACCCAATTTATTAGGTTGTTTCATTTTGAGTATATGCTAACATAGTTTCTGGACCATTGGTCGAACCCAATTTATTAGGTTGTATCATTTTGAGTATATGCTAACATAGTTTCTGGACCATTGGTCGAACCCAATTTATTAGGTTTTATCATTTTAAGTATATGCTAACATAGTTTCTGGACCATTGGTCGAACCCAATTTATTATATTGTATCATTTAAGTACCTATGCTTACATAGATACTTTCGTTGGACGACTCGGTGTCCCACACGAGAAGAGAGAGAGAGAGATACTTTCGTTTGCGGTGGATAAAAACTGGGTATTTGCACTGTTATACAGTCACATAGACAATACTTTTTAATAATAATTGAATTATAGACACTTAAAGAAATATCTTAACAAATTAGTTACCATACATTGAATCAAAAATTTACGCAAACGTAAAAAAGTGACACAAAATTTAATATGTGCTTTAATGACACAAATAACGCAAAAGTACAAAAATGTGCTACTTTAGAATTTTGTAAGTTATGCCTTCAAATAATGCCATCCGTACTGGACTTATATTTGATTTGCCGTAAAATGAGACGTATCATACTAGGTAAAAGCACCTCATTTTTGTAGAACAAATATAGCACTTATGTACCAGTCTTTGCGAGATGTAAGGATAAATCAGAAAGCTAAATATTAATAATAATCGTGGTAAAAAAAGCTATCATTAATAATATTTTTATGTAAAAATGGACTATGTAAATAAGACTTATGTTTATTATGGAGACAAAAAATTCAATGGGAAGTCCCGTGTTAATATAACATTGAATGGTTGCATTCACACGGAACGCTGCTGCCCATTCCCTGGGTAATTATCTCTTAGTCGCTTTTTACAACACCTACGAATAGAAATAGAATTATGCTATTCTAAGCCGGCACCACACGGCTACTTTTCATCGCGTGTTTCAGTCCATTGAATTTCAGTTTTTCGTTTGTATGTTAAAACGACCCACCTTAAACCACGTCCTCATAAAAGCGAATAACTTCTCCCAAGTAAGACGACCTTAGATGTAGATTAGTTCAATATCCAATAACAAGTACAAATTAAAATATTAAAGATTTTTTATTTTCTTTTTCTTAAATATTGTTTTCCTCCTGTTTGCCATTTTGAAGAGCCCGATTTATAGCAGCAAAGCTCTGCTCAATATTGAAGCAGAGTTATTTTCGCATTCTCTATCAACAATCTTTAGAACCTTACTGACTTATCTAATTATGACTGAATAAATTCTCGTCATCTTTCTCTTCGTCTTCTTTCTTCTTAGGTATTGGTTGTGTAAAAATAAATCTAAAAATAATATTGATTATCCCACCGATAGAGTACGCAGGCCCGACTCGAGTCACCCGCGACCAATAGTACGTATTCCAGTAAGATCTTTGTACGTACAATAACCTATTCCAAATACTCGCGTTAGGTCTGTTGTATAAATCTATGCCGTATATGAAGAAAGGCGTACTTAGAAGCTGAGACACCATTGGACAAACCGACTGGCTGATAAGTTTTGCTGCAGGGTAGACATAAACGTATTTTTGTATCCTTTCGGCCACAGGTTCGATACATATGAATGCACCAACTATTGTGATCAAATCGCGTATTGCGTAACACACCAATGTACCTCTAGCAACCCGCGTACCATGAGTACGTGCCAGGCAGTACTCCTTGGTCATGTAATTGTCCTTATACAAGTTTAACGTTACTTTCACTAAACTCACTGCACACATAGTGGTTATGTTTACGTTGAGATCGTACAGCCTGGCCAATCGGTCGACGCAATTCGCAGTCACAAAAGTCGAAGCGTATACCGCAAAAGTGTACCGAAAAGTAGGTCTTCGAATGAATTCCACTGGACTTATCAGCATCTGCATAGCACATTCTCTGAAGGATGTTTTGTAGGGCATCTTTCCACTGGCGGCGGAAAACATGGCCTTATCTACAGTGGCCACCAGAGGTGACACGGCTAACCCAGCTAACACTCCGCTAAGGACTTCCCCGTCCAGATTATCGTTCATTTTATTATTTTGCAAAAGCTGTTGCTAGCACAGTTTGCGGGGACACGAATATCACACTGTTGAATCCTTGGAAATCACATGTTTTTCGTCATTTTTATATTGAGTTTTTAAACAAAAAATAACCTTTAATACATAATTATTGTCTGGTATAGTAGTGTTGATGATTCAATTCAATTCTTTTTTTTAAATGGCCTCTGTCAGCAAAGGACAATTCTGCCAATGTCTAAGTTGGGGGATACACGTTACAACTTGTAAAGTAAATAAAAGTCTATGAAATAAAACTTGTGTTTTGATAACAAACTGACAAACCAGACTTGTCTTGGAATTGTCAAAATCTAAAGTCAATATCACGTACATCAAGTCACTGTTTTTTTTTTACGGATTTAACATAGACGTGAAATCATAGGTTCCGAGCAACTCGGTCTTCCGTCTCTTTGGGTAAGGACGCGGACTGCGTTGATCGAAGGTCTCCGGTTTGCTGTTGGCTGGCTTAGGGTGGCATAATATCCAGCCGGCTGAGCGACAGGTATTTTGGCTACGTAACGAGTCACCTGACTTTTGACCAGTGATATGTAGCTAGTAATGCCATTCCTAGACTTAGGAGGAGTGATGAAGAGGCCAGTTAGCTGAGTGACGACTGAAAAGGGTAGCTACTTACCTGCCTAATCTGGTGTTGTGACCAGGGGAACGACTGTTTGAAACTTATATAGCAATCGGCGGAATAACTTCGATACCGCGTTTCAGGACTTGTATGTGGAGCAGATGTCGTTGTGTGCCAGTGCCCACTTGTGTTTCTGAATGTGTGAATGATCTTGCTTCAATTCCGCCTCAGTCTCAGACATATCATTCCCAAACCACAGTCTAAAGCAAACCCATCATTCATCAAGAGAAAATAATAGAGTTTATTTGCAAAGAATTGTGAAATATTCTCACAAAACACAATTAATGAAGATTTTGTTCGCCGTCTCTAACTAAGAATACTAATAAAATAGGAAAGGTAAAGATGAAAGGAATTTTAAATGAGCTAGCAGCCCGGCACTTTGAATAAGAAGAAGATATAAATTAATTGCACGTGGAAAAAATAAAAACTGGCCAAGTGCGAGTCGGACTTGTTCACCGAGGTTTTCGTAACATGCACATCAATCCCTTTCATATATTACTTAATTTTTGTCATTTTTTGGGCCCCTAAAAAACACGCTACTATATACATATATCACGCCTATTATCCCTTGCGGGGTAGGCAGAGCGTAAACGGTCGCAAAAAGAGCCATTTACACCATGATATGTGATGCCGGTTTAGAATAGCATCACCTCATTTCTATCCCGTGAGAGTCGTAAGAGGCGGCTAAGGGACTCGAGGGTGTCTACAGCAATTTTAGGCAATGGGCTGAAAACCGGTCACTATGGCGATACACAATTTTCCAAATGACCCTCAAATGTTTGTCAGACGTGGCGTAAATGTCCGTTAACGCTCTGCCTACCCCGCAAGGGATTATAGGCGTGATATATGTATGTATGTATCAATCAAACCTTGGGGCAGATTAGCGAGTGTAAGATGTTGTATTGTATTCCCTGCATTACGAGTAAGAAAGTGGCGATGCTGATCTGATCCGGCACCACACGGCATTATCATTATTATCTAATTATTTCTAACTATATTTCCGCCCAGCGGTTTCGCTGCCACTAATTTCCCCGTGGTAAAAGTTGTTTTTTGCGGTAAAAAGTAGCCTATGTGTTATTCCAGATTATACTCTACCTGTGTTCCAAATTTCATCCAAATCGGTCGAGCCTTTTAAGCGTAAAGAGGTAACAAACATAACAGGCTTCTTCTGGGTGAGCTCGCTCCATCTTAGATTCTGTCTCTGTCCTATGACCTATGCTAGAGTCAAGAGCAAACCCATCGATAATAAAAATATAAATCAACTTTGTAGCCTGGAATCGAACCCAAACTTTGCATCGCAGGCAGTCGCACTAAAACTGCGCCACATCAGCCGTCAAATTACGTCTTGACTTCTGAATATGTTAACTATATTAGCGCAGTTCAATGGTGCCAACCGTTTAGATGTGTTAATACTGTTAATTATACACTGGTTCACTGTTAGCATAATTAGTTTGTTGGATGGGCCGCGATCCGCGATCCTTTTATTCTTTTGCCATTGTAATGCCAGTGACAGGCAACTATTTTTCTGTTGCCGCTGTGATATTCTTTTTTTTACTTTAAACCGTTTTAAACTGTTAGCAGAATGCGAAACGACCAAAACCACCACCACCCATACATGGAAAAAAAGTCGTGCGAATAACAGCTCATAAAATAAATAAATGTTGGTGCTCTGTGCGTCCAACTGACTCGCCATCGACACACAACTGAAACAATTTTCATTTAGCAGCAAGCTTTGGAAGACTTGTTACACTGTTAGCATACATACATACACATACATACATAAATCACGCCTTTATCCCTTACGGGGTAGGCAGAGCGTTAACGGCCGTAAAACGGATATTAACACCACGTCTGACAAAAGTTTGAGGGTCAATCAGATAGCTGTGTATCACTATAGTGACAGGTTGTCAGCCCATCGCCAAAAATTGCAATACACGCCCTCGAGTCCCTTAGTCGCCTCTTACGACACCCATGAGTAAGAAATGGGCCTCATCACACGGCGGAGAAATGGGGTGATGCTATTCTAGGCCGGCATCACACGGCTAGACACGTATATATTCAAAGGGCATACATCTTTCTTTGTTACGGCTAGGCATTGTTTTGTTTAAGAATACTTGAAATGACTTTATGGCGTCGCTGGCCGGCGAGTGGCGCCCTCTCCTGTTTTTATTTAATTTCTTTTACTTATAAATATCAAAAGACGGATAAATTCCTATACTTTATTTAAAGATATAACATAAAGCTTTTTATTGTTTTGCATCTTTTTAAATGTACTAAACGGAAAATGGCGGCCACCAAAACGATACTATAATATAATTGAATCAAAATAAAAATCACAACTAAAAGATTATTGTTGTATTTTGAAATTAAATGACAAAAAAATCCTTCTAAAATGTATGATATTTGTTATAAAATTTGTCAAATTTATTATAAATAATGTGCGCCACTGGTCAGACGGACTTCGCTCGGCGGCGCCTTTACTTTTTGAGAGTAGATGTTTCTGTTCATTAAATTTCTATTAATATATATTTTTGAACACTTAGGGCCTCACCAATAAATATTTATATGCGCGTGAAGACAGTTCTAAATTTTTTCCATACAAGTTCAACTTTTTTGTGATAAAAAAATTTAACTTTACACTTTGAACTTAATGAAAAGATTAAGTATTTTTTATAAAAAATCACAACATGACATGTTTTAAAGGATAAAACATAATGTAAGTAGACAACATCTCAACCCACGGTATCTCGAGACACGGTATCTCGACACACGGTATCTCGACACACAGTATGCCGACACACGATAACTCGAAACACGTTATCTCAATACACACTCTCTCGACAAAATACCATTTGTAGAAAAACTGTTATACACTCTAATGTTAGCTAAATGACAAATTTTATTATATCGTTGTATTTTTTGTTTCAGAACATTACGATGCCCCATCAATGGCTGGAGGGCAACTTACCGGTCGCTGCCAAGTGTGATGTATGCGATAAGACCTGCGGATCCGTACTAAGGTAAGTCATTTTTACTTCATTCAGGTTTTTCTTGTTCAGGCCTTTTTGTGTACATGTCCTTCGTGCACTTTCGTAAACAGTCTTCGTAACTAGCTCAAGACACTTTTTATTCGCTGTTACATAATTAACACGGTACTTACAAAATTGAAATGTGATTTCTTCCAAATCTTGAACTCAGATAAAGCGTCCTTGCTACCTACCAACGTATTGAAGCAGATGTGTGTGACATTCAATATATACTAATGGAATCTACATTGAAGAATAAAGAATTCATTTATAATTATATTTAAAATACAATATCTACTTCAATCTAAATCGTACTAAACTTATCACGAAATAATCTATAAAGTTTTCGGTCTCATCCTGCCAATCGCGGTGAGTATGGCAAAATCCCCCGAATTGGGTGAGGCCCAATATGTCCAGCAGTCGATTATTGTGGCTGTTGAAGTAATCCCATTCATTCCAAGTCCAAACGGGCGATTTGCTGATGTTCTTAAGAAGTACACACCACGAGCACAGTATAATTAATAGTACTCCACGAGTGTCTGTAATGGAACGCCTAATATAGCAGTTTCATTAGAACACTGATTGTCCCGAAACTGAGTCCAGTTTTCACATCTCACCGCCAAAAACAACTCCGGTCGGCTTATCTTATACTCTCCGTAAACACATACACCGCGGTTAGATGACTGCAATTGACTTTTCCGACACACCCTGGACCGACCGGCTCAAACAGGCCCGCCTTATAAAAGTACTATCTTCTGGGTCCATATACGATTCATTTAACTTAATCTGGCTGATTATGTGTAAGTACCAAAGATGGATACCATAATATCGGATTATTAACCTCATTTTCGGCTTCGTTTGTGGGATTTATCATGTTCTCCTTTAGTGGAATTCGAATGTTGTCAAATGGGACCAATTTTTCCATTTTATCATCTATGTGTGGTGAGGATGCATTATCTGGGTACCATTCAGTCTTGGAATCATGTCGTCGCCGGCGAACAAGAAATTTATCTAATTGTATCCATTTATGCCTGTTTTTATCTAATTTCACAATTGTTTCATTTAAAGCACTCCAGAGAGAGAAATCTTTGCTTGATTTGCAGATTCTTTCGTGACGTTCAAAACTGTGTTATTCTTTTTCGAATCTTTGACGATGATCACTTTAACAGGTATAATGCATCTATCGATGGGGTTCCAGATCAATATATCACCGTCTATGTGCAACACCGAAGCTTTTATTTGTAGCTTTAACACGTCACCTTCCGAAGTTTTTAGAGTGTCTGAAAGTGCTCCACCTGAAAATATATATATAATAGGTAAAACTGATTCAAAAGTTTGTTGAAGTGAAGCGAACAGGTTTCACCCTATTTCTGATGATAGGGTGATGCTATTCTAAGCCGGCATCACATGGCATGATTGATTTACTTATTTTTTTGTGATTTACAGCACCAAATAATTACATAAACGCCACTCTTAACGAAATAATTTAATCTAATTACTTCTCAAAATTAATATAAACAGGGATGTTCTGAGAAAGAGAAGAGACTAATTAAATGTTTACACAAAACTTCATCCACAATGTTTGCTCTCGAGATACTTGAATATTAAACTCAGTATAAGGACATCACAGATAAAGTCAGTTAATTTATATTATCATCATCAACTGCCACGGCAGTCCACTTACTTACTTTCTCTATAAGAAAACGAACGAAAACGTCTCTATTCGTGCCTTTTTAATTATTATTTATATTCATACTACGTTACACATACTTAAGGCGGGGATAGCACGAGGGCAAGATTTATTTAACCGATTTTTTTCAGACAATTACAGCCATTAAATTTTGGAAAATATATGTTATTGTCAAGGATCTAACAGATAATAACTGAGAGTATTCTCAGTTATACAATTTGATAAGATAATTTAATAATTTGATAGAAAAATATTATTAAATGATAGAGAAATAACGTAATATACGTGTTCAGTTTTAAAGTTATTACCAAACTTTTATGCTTTAATTTAGATACATAGTAAAAATTACTGAATTAGACATTGTAACGGTATGGCTTTAGTTACTTTGTCGACAAATCCGTACTCGTTAAAATTTTAGCGAAAAATGATTGTCTGTTTCTCTCTGGCGAAGCGCGAATGAAAGGGACCAAATTTTCAGAAAAAACAGGCCCTAATTCACCTGAAAAGTTTGTCGCTTTCATTCGCGCTGCGCCAGAGAGAAACAGACATAATATTTCGCTCAAGTTTTCGCAAGAATTCGAGCTTTTTCCAACATACAAAATAGAGAAATACCATTACAATGTCAAATTTAGGTATTCGTACTAGAAAAAGGTATGTATTTTAATCATAGCCAAATTTTTTTGTAATAACTTTAAAACTGTAGACATATAGTTGAAAAAAAGAAACAAATAGAGGTTACTTTGGATTTGTCACATTGCGTAACTGACAGTTATATGTTATCTGTTAGATCCTCGACAGTCACTTTGTTTTTTTTAGTATTTAATTGCTGGAATTGTCCAAATAAAACTGATCGCCTTAAGCGTCAAAGTTCAAGTATGTATTGGGAATTGGCTATTAAACTTCGCTGCAAGCTATCTACAAGGCAAGTCTGCCAGCCAGCAAGTTAAGCCATATCTTAACTACGAACAGATCCACTACATAGTTTGGGAAAGCTAAATATATCTCAGTATACATACGTAATATACTAACGTACATTATGAATGGTACCGATTTGGCGCAGAGGCAGTGCGTCTGCCTGCGACTCAAAGGTTCCGGGTTCGATTTCACAAAAGTTGATATTAATCACTTTGTGAATTTGTTTCACGTCTTCTGGTTAGGTCATTGCAGGTTGAACCAACTGATTGTCCGAAAAGAAATGGTTCCGTGCTTCGGAGGGCACGTTAAGCCGTCGGTCCCGGTTGCTGTTTATGATTACTTAGTCAGAGGTCACTCACAACCATGTCAGAGGTCTTGCGCCGCCCTTTTCCACTGGTAGTACTGATCAGTTGGCAGAGCGGTAGAACGGTATCCCACGGTCCCGGTTCCGGTAACCAGCAGCAAATCGTTTAATTTTTCCATGATTCAGAGCCGTATTGTAAATCTTGTATTAATGGTATTTACCTGGAAAATCGTCCCCACGCAAACACGGAGTATACATTTATGTAGCTGTAATGGAATATTTCCAACTAAGCTTCCACATACATTCAGCTCACCTGTGAAACATCGGTCTGTCCGCATTAAATTATGAAACACATCTAATTGCCCCCGAGGATAATTATATTACCCGTTGTGTGGTATAAATAGAATGGAACCATTTTTGTTTTTGCTGTGTAATACTGATTTATACCGTTTGCCGGATCCTTTTTTAAATGGTTTGTTTTATAAATGAGTATTTTAAATTTTAAGAAAGTGATTTCATTATTTCGAAAGAATATTTTTGATTCTTTTCTAAAGTTTTGAGGACGTGACGTCACAATATTTAAATTGAAATTCCTTTTCCTGCACAAAGTAAAAGTTAATCATAGACAAGAAAATGTCAGTTACGTTTTTTTTTCTAATTAAGGCAAAAGCTTATTCATAGATATTCAGGTTAGGACGCGTCATACAAAGGGCTTTAACATTTAAAGATATTTTGTTAAATATTTTTGTATTTAGGAAACTTTCTTTTATAATGAGGTCTTGAGATTTTTCATGAATTCTACCATCTTAGCTTACCCAATTGCCGTAAGATGCCGGCTTGGAATAACATCACCCCATTTGGTTTGCACATATTTTACAGTTTTAGGCGATGGGTAGACAAGCTTTCATATCGTGTATTTTTTCGATTGCGTGTTTGTGGGAAAACGAAATTTTGCAGTTAAATGTTAACTACCCACTTCTGCAGTAAAATGTTAATGATCATTCTCAAAGAGACATAAAACTTTGCCATACGGATGGCCCTCACTACGTATGTATGGTCGCTTTAGAGATAGGTATGTTTTTATTCCTATTAAAATTGTTGTATTATCTAATCATAACAATATTTTACTAAACTTGCGAAATTCGCGGGTAATGGATGAGGCGTCATAGCCGAGTCGCCGGTTGTGATCCTGCCCGCGCTAGAAAATTCAGCATATTTTCAAAAAATAAAACTTATGATGGTTTACTGCAGCGCCACATAGTGAGTTGCTAGCGTAAAACCTATTTAAATCACCATTAAACCATCATGAACCATTCAAATGCAAACGGAATACTGAAAACCGCATTAAAATCGGACCAGTGGTTTTGGGGATAAATGCTAACATTAGATCATGGCGTATGATGCCGGCTTAGAATAGCATCATCCCACTTCTTACTCATGGGTATCGTAAGAGGCGACTAAGGGACTCGAGGGTTGGATGTGTATTGCAATTTTAGGCGATGGTCTGACAACCTGTCATTATAATGATACACAGCTATCTGATTGACCCTCAAACTTTTGTCAGACGTGGTGTTAATATCCGTTTTACGGCCGTTAACGCTCTGCCTACCCCGTAAGGGATAATAGGCGTGATATGTGATATGTGTGTGTATGTCAGTTCCGTTTTGGGTAACAAATCGCTATCGTCTGTACTTCGAAGCGTACTACATTGAGCTACTTCCTAACCGTCTCTAAATGGAATGCAGCCCCTTGGAGGGCTCGCTACACGTGGCTAGCTAATGTGACCAGCTCAAGGTTTGACGGCCGATGTGGCGCAGTGGTAGCGCGACTGCCTGCGACGCGAAGGTTCCGGGTTCGATTCTCGGCGGGACACTCATAAAGTCGATATTTATCACTTTGTAAAGTAGTTCCTGATCTGATTAGGACATTGCTGGCTGAACCACCTGATTGTCCGAAAAAGAAAGATAGTTCCGTGCTTCGGAGGTTACGTTTAGCCGTCGGTCCCGGTTGCTGTCTATGATTACTTAGACGGCGGTCGCTACACAACCATGTCAGAGGCCTTCTACTAGTAGTTGGCGCTTGAAAAGCTCTGACACCAGGGTTCATCGGGTCGTTGACGATTCGGTGTACCACAAAAAAAAAGGGTTGACGAAGGCCACTCAGCCACTCGGTGTCCACTCGTGGCCGAGAACTACTACTTTCCATTTACAAAATAAAAATATTTAGTTCTCCCTAAAAATATGTTGGCCAACAAACTCATTTTGAACGGAGGATCAATTTGTTTGTCTTCTAGGTTCCTTTAGAAATATTACTACTTTCTACCCTGTAACTGTTTCTACCTTTCTTCTTATTTAGGAATATTATTTATATAACATTTTCAGATTCATGATCTAGTTCACCCCTTGAAATATAATAATTTTTAGGGTTTTGTGCTCCAAAGGGAAAACAACGGAACACTTATAGGATCACTTTGTTGTCCGTTCGGCCGTCCGTCCATCAGTCCAGACTCTTTATTTCGGAAACGCCTAGTGATTTCGAGTTGAAATTATCACAACATACTCAAATCTACGGCCGCCTGTAATTAAAAACAATCAATAAATCTGAAATAAACGTAAAATGTTACGGCCGTTTATGCTGTAAAAACCTCAAGGGATACAATATTAATCCCGTAGACTTGAAAACTATGAAATTTGGCATGTAGCTTTGTTTTGAAGAATTTATTAAAATATAGAAACCATAGAGGGTCGAAAATAACAAAATATTACATAGTTCAAGTGGGGTATCATATGAAAGGGCATGATGTGCATGCTACGGAAATTTCGGTGAGCAAGTCCGACTTGCACTTAGCCGTTTTTTTTTCCATTTTACCTTTCCTGCGTGAAATTTTTCAATGGATGCAGGAAAAATATTTATAAACAGTAATCGGTATTCAGAAGGAATTCTTTACTCAATAAACTTACAAATATCATAATAAATCAAAATCGCGACCATTACCTCTAAATAGAATACTGTAGGTACATTAGTACGCGTGGCTAGCTAATGTGACCGGTACTCAAAGGTTCAAGGCCACTCAGCCACTCTAAGTCGAGGACCAATCTCTACAAGTCTACAACTTTTCGTATTAAAAGTAAGTTATGGAAAAATACATCTTTTTGTTGTTAGGGTTGCTTGGGGTCCTCAGAGTCTCAATATAAAATCAAGATTGCGTGAAGAGTATTGTAGCTGAAGTTTTTGCAAAAGGTTGTATTTATAGAAAGCATATTATATTTAACAAACTTGGTATTGTAACGACTTACTTACGTTTTTATAGGAGCGAGGAGACGAATTCAAACGCGGTTATAATCTTGATACGTACACATTTTGGATTAATAAATGACACTGAGATACTTCAGCCTCCCTGAAACCAAGGGCTACGCCTGAGTGAGTGTAGTGTACCTAAGATTACTCAATACTCAAATTATTATTGCATGAGGTACAAACACATGTTACAGCAAATGTTTAAGTTGAATTTATCTTAAAATTACCACATAGACCCTGTTGAGCACAGCAATTTAGGAAGAGAAGAGAATTAATTTTACTACTTAAATGAAAATGTTAATTATTTTATTGAGGAGATTCCAATTTTTGTCTAATATTTTATTTTATTCTGTTCTGATTTATACAAATTATAGTTTACATATTGATATGTAAACTATAATTTGTAGATTATTTAAATCTATAAATGATCATTTATAGATTTAAATAATCAGTAAAATGTCGTCATACCTTCAAACCATACTTACAGCTAAAGTATACCTAAAAATTAAAATGATTTCATATGGGTCTACCTAGTCATTTTTCGGGGAGCGTTATATTGTTTTTTAAAAACTAGTTTAAAATTAAAGAGAGCTTAATTAGGTACGTCCAGCCGATTCGGAGGCTGAACATTTATTGAATCAAAATGCATGTTAAATCTTAAACCTAAGCTTACAGTGCTAACGTGGCGTCTGAGCGCCCACACATCTACTGGCTCTACCAGCTTTACCACCCAGGACGCTATGCAGGTGGACTTCCTGAAATGCAGC
Source organism: Tuta absoluta (assembly GCA_027580185.1). Lineage (NCBI taxonomy): Eukaryota > Metazoa > Arthropoda > Insecta > Lepidoptera > Gelechiidae > Tuta > Tuta absoluta. The sequence goes on along the minus strand of JAQAHW010000022.1, from coordinate 6,829,465 downwards.
GTCGGCTGCCTGCAAGTACATGAGTATGTACTTGCCAAATGATGCCTAACCTTCAGGCTCTAACTTGTATGACATGAGGATGTCCATGATGCATAACTACCTATTCATTTATGTTTAATATTTAGCGTTGTTATGCTAGGGTAAGTTAGGTATTAATGACGGTCTATGAATGCGGCGCGGTGCTCGATCGCACACGTCGCTCTGGGCGTGTGTTGTCCCTTTCTCACTCGCAGGGCGAGACTGGCGACGTGCGCGCAGACCGCCTGACGGCGCCGAGCGGTGGTTTCGGCGCCGCACTACCCAGTCACTCAAAACCGTTCGGACGGGAGGGTATCGCGTATTGTGCGGATTTCCCGCCACGCGTTTTGTGATGCCGCGTGTAATGGACGATTCAATTTGAGATCGCGCGTGTTGATGCATCGTATTATTGCGTTTCTCCTGGGTTGTACTGGAATGCCAGGCTTAGTGATTGTTGGATGTCTCGACGTCTTCCACGTGAGCGTCGCGTTGAATAGGCATCAGGTGGCCATTTTGGCCCGCGTTTGTACGGCCCAAATTCGGGTTGGGTCACGCGTAATGACTAATATCAAAGTGGAATACGAACAGAAGCTGTGAGTGGTTTGACGTGAATAACGCGCCAAGGCTGTAGTGGAATGCTGGGTGTCGATATCTTTTCCACCCAGCCCTGTAAGTACCCACGGAATCCCGATTTGATCCATTCCCTGAACTTCCTTTCTCCGTTGGGTATTTTATGCATTTGGACCGGCACGTTGACTGTAAGTGTTAAACCTGGTTGTTTAGTATAAAACTGTTTATTCGTGTTAATGGTGTGTTCCCTTTAGTCATATTTGTTGTACCATATCATTGTGACTCCTTAGTACGAATTGCGGAATTCGTGGGGTGATATAATTTGGAGGTACTTACTTATAATCTAGTGCTAATACGTGTGACGTAACGCCAGATCGGCAGACGGTATTTACTACCGACTTGAGTTATGTAAGGGTTGGAACACATCATTTGCCAATTTCAATCAACTTAGTTAATTAAGTTAAATAGATTTAGGTTCACGTTTAATTCATAGTATGCGCTGCTATATTGTGCAGCGTATGCTATTTAGCGCTGCGTAACGCAGCCATTGTCTGCCTCCAGTTGAACTCCTGGTATTTTGTTCGAAATTTACCTGTGTAAATCGCTTCCACTGCGGGAGTTTAGCTTGGAATTAGACAATTTTTGGTAGCAGAGCGTGGTTCAGAAAACCACTAGATTTAAGATTATTTTAGTATAAGATTTTTAATCTACCTACATAAAAAAAAATATATTTATTGTGATTGTAGTGTGCCCTGTGTAGAATATCCTATCGGTAGGATCAGGGCCAATCAATTAGTGAATTGCTTGTTATTATCGTTATGTTTACCCTGTGCGGATATCCTAACGGTAGGATCAGGGCCGATTGTCTATTATTTTTTTTTATTGTAAGGTTCGGTGTTACTTTGAGTTGGTACCATGGCTCCCACAATTACACAGCTTCAGGCAAAAATTAGAACGCACCTAATTTGGTTCGCGACTAAGCAGGCGATGGTCGGTCGCGGGGACCGAGAGGACGCACTCATCGCTTGTGCGCAACGGATTGACGAACGGGTCGCGGATGTGTTGGATTGCCTCACTGGATGCGAGGAGTTATTTGATGGGACGCCTGATGAGGAGGCCAAACTTACGGTCCGGACGAATGTGACCCAGTGCATGGAGATGGGGCAGGAGATCCAGCAGGCGGCTGCTGTGATCACCAGGCGTAGAGCTGGGGAGCCGGACCCACCCCATGGTCCGCGGGGACCGGGGGTGCAAGTGCCCCTGCCGGCTGTGGCGATTCCGGTCTTCCACGGGGACTACACGGATTGGACCCGATTCCAGGATCTGTTTGACAGTGTGATTCATAACCGCACTGACTTGCAGCCGGCATATAAAATGGCACAATTGATGGCCAAGCTGCAAGGTGAGCCCCATGAGCTGGTAAAGCATCTACCAGTCGATGATGCAAGTTACGAGACGGCTCGCGGTTTGCTGATCGAGAGATACAGCAACAAACGTCTCATGATTGACCAACTCCTGGAACAGTGGCTCACCGTGCCGACCATCACACGAGGGACGGACCTCAGGGCCAAGGTCCTCAACCCTGTCTGCGTTGCAGTGAACGCTCTTGAGCGACAGGGGATGCCGGTGTCAGGCTATGATTATATCCTGGTCCACACGTTGTTGCGCCGCCTGCCGAGCGACATGGCCGCTCGTTTTGAACAGTCACACGGAGGTAAGACATCTGATTACCTCCCGACCTTCGAGGAGCTCAAGTCCTTCCTCGAGGCCGAGTGCAGGCGGGTAGATGCCCAATTTGGAGAGTCGCCTCACGCGGAGTCTGCGGCCGCTCGCCGCCCGGAACGGCCGGGTGCACAGGCGCGAGACAGTAAGAGTAGGCCACCCAGGCGATACAATGTCGCTAATTTGGAATCGAGGTGTGCCTACTGCAGAGAGGCGGGGCATCAGGTGACTGCGTGTGAGGAGTTCGCTGCACAGCGGGTGCAGAAACGTCGTGGTGTGGTGCAGCAACGGCGTTGGTGCTTTAGGTGTATGGGGCCGCATCAGGTGCGAGAGTGCCCATCAAGCACCAACTGCAGGTACTGCCAGGGTGCCCACCATCAGCTCCTATGCATGAACCGCAGCGGAGATTACGGAGGCAGAGCTGACGCGGGTCAGCGGACGGAGTCTGCCCTACCTAGACGGGAGCAACGCTCCCCACCCCCTCCAAGGAGGAGTCCTCTTCCACCAGGGTTTCAGGGACGAGGCCAGGGACATCAGCAGGTGATCCCCCCTTCACCACGCGCGAGACAGTCACCACCTCGGCAGCAGGTGCCGGGACAGGGTAGGTGGTCACAGGTCCAAGGTCAGGGGCACCCATCACAGATACGTGATGCTACGGGCGGGTGCCAATACCAGGGCCAGTACATGCAGTACTCGGCGGGACTGAACAACATGGTGAGGTCTCATGACCCACGCATGCCTCTCCCCTTGGCTGAGCACCCGCGGCTACAGGCGCATCCACGGTACGCGCGCCTGCCGCAGGGTTACTATAGGCTGCCAGCCATGGCGTACAGGACCAGAGGTCCCTATCAGCAGGAGTGGGACCCACTCGAAGGTGTACGGAGAGAGGGGACCCCCCCGCAGGACGCGGACACTCCGCGCTTAGATTCCTGCTAGGTAATCGCCGCCTACACGCCAGCTTCGGCCCCCCGGCCAATTACGGTATTGTTGCCTACGGCAATGATTTGGGTATGGGGATACGGTGGCCGCAGCATACAGGTAAGAGCCTTGTTAGATACAGGGGCTCAGGGTTGTATTGTGTCTAGTAAGCTGGTGAGTAGGCTACGCTTAAATATAAGGCCCACAACGGATGGGGCTGTAGGTATTGGAGGTGTAGATGTGCCTGACGTTCGGGGTCAGGTGAACTTCGAGTTCACATTAGGTAATACAGGTACAGGGGTCAGCTATCATGCCTCAGCAGTGGTGCTGGATGAAGTGGTAGGGAAACTTCCTCAGGTTCGGTTACCGTCAACGGTACGAGGGTTAACCACAGGCTTAGAGTTAGCTGATCCTGAATTTGATACTCCTGGTACGGTGGACGTTCTCCTCGGGTCAGACGTCCTCCGGAGATTCTGGTGTGGCAGAAAACGGGTACTTCAGCAAACTGGTTTAGTGGCCGTTGATACCACAGGGGGGTATGTTATTTTTGGCCCAGTTTGGAGACCTCAGGACCTACCAGAGGGCGATACGGTTCTCTATGGTAGTGTGTTGTCGGAGGTGCTGCAGAGGTTTTGGGAGTCTGAGGTGCCACCCACAGCGGATAGACGGAAGCCAGAGGATGACGAGTGCGAGCTGTTCTATCAGTACAACACTGCACGAAGTTCGTCAGGTAGGTTTGTTACCAGGCTGCCATTTCTCCCAAACCGCCCCTCCTTAGGTAGTTCGCGACAGATCGCGGAACGGAGACTACTGGCTATGGAGAGAAAGATGAAGCGAGATCCAGCACTTCGGCAGAAGTATATCGAATTCATGAGGGAGTACCTAGAGTTAGGCCACATGTCGGTGTCCAGCATAGATTGGAGGTGTGTCGAGCATTACTATATACCACACCTGGCTGTTTTGAAGTCACCGGAGGCGAAGATACGGGTAGTGTTTGACGGTTCTGCTCCTACATCGAATGGTGTGTCTGTGAACCAGTGTCTGCACGCGGGTCCCAAGTTGAACCGGGACATTGTGGACATCCTCACAGATTTTCGGTTGCACCAAGTAGCGTTCGTCGCAGACGTCAAAGTGATGTTTCGCCAAACAATTATACACCCAGATGACCGTCGGTACCAGCTGATTTTGTGGCGTGAGATCCCTGACGAGCCGATGGTCACTTATGAGCTTAACACGGTAACGTATGGTCTGAAGCCAAGTCCGTTTTTGGCAGTACGCACGCTGCGAGAGTTGGCCGCACAGGAAAGGGTAAGATTCCCTCGAGCCGCAGCAGTACTGGATCGCGACGTCTACGTGGATGACATCTGCACGGGTGCAGATAGCGTGCAACAAGCACTGCTCCTACGAGACGAGCTGATCGCGATCATGGAATCAGGAGGTTATGAGTTGCGGAAATGGCTGTCCAGCTGTCCAGAGCTCCTGGCCGGTTTGCCAGGTGAGTTCCAGCAGGACCCGCACCTTTTCGAGAACCCGGACAATCCAAATACGTTGAGCATCCTAGGGGTGCAATATAGGCCAACGCATGATGTCTTTACGTATCAGATCGAGCCAGACCTTTTGCAGAAGACTTGGACGAAGCGTTCAGTATTATCGACGATCGCCAGAACTTTCGATCCTAACGGGTGGATCGCACCGGTGACGTTCATGGCGAAGTGCTTCTTGCAAAGGTTGTGGATAGCAAACTTGGGTTGGGACGACCAGCTCTCCGGAGAGCTGTTGAATGATTGGACCAAGTTTGTGACCACCTTACCAGGGATCGTACGCATCGCCATACCTCGCAAATTGCTCCCATCGGTGGGATGTAAGGCTACCCTACATGGGTTTTGTGATGCCTCGGAGCGAGGGTACGCGGCAGCTGTCTATTTGCGGACAGTCAGTTCAACGGGAACTGTAGACGTGCGTCTAGTTATGGCCAAGAGTAAGGTGGCTCCGGTTAGGACAAGATGGACCATTCCAAAGTTGGAATTGGCGGGAGCAGCGCTTCTCACGCGCTTGCTACATCATGTCGCTAGTAATCTACGCGGTACCATCAATTTGGATGAAACGGTGTACGCATGGACCGACAGTAGGATAGTTCTGTGCTGGTTACAGACGTCGGTACATACTCTTGAGGTTTTCGTGGCAAATCGGGTGTCACAGATTAAAGGATCGGAAACTCCGTTGGTATGGAGACACGTACCGGGAGAACAGAACCCAGCGGACTGCGCCTCACGGGGATGTAGGGCCCCTGATTTGGTAGGTCACTCACTGTGGTGGGGACCTCAGTGGCTGACTGAGTCACCTGAGAGATGGCCATACAATGAGTGCGGGTCGCCGCTTGGGCCACCTGATCGAGGTTTGCGAGTGAACGTAGGGCAGATCGTACCTAAGCCTAGTGCGGCTTTCTTGCTGGAACGATACAGCTCCCTCGACAAACTTCTAGGGGTGACAGGTTGGATCAAACGGTTCGTGAACAACTGTAGAAAACCTCAAGCAGAACGGAACTTGGCACCTGTCCTCTCGCCTGCGGAGCGGAATGCGGCTCTAAGTTTATTGGTTAGGGTCGTCCAGGCGGAACATTTTGAGGAAGAGGTCAGGCTGCTCAGGGATGGCCGTGGAAAGCTGAAGGGAGGTCTTGTGCGCCTCAACCCGTTCGTGGACGAGCATGGAATGCTCCGGGTTGGAGGTAGACTTCGGAACGCTAACCTGCCCTTTTCAGCACGGCATCCGCTGTTACTCCCAAAGAAGGGACCTTTGGTAGAACTTATAGTTAGGGATCGTCACCAGAAAAACTCGCATGCGGGCTGCAATGCACTTTTGGCTATCCTGCAGCGCGAGTTTTGGATCTTGTCTGGACGACGTACGGTACGGAGCATTGTGTTTCGGTGCTTGCCTTGCTATCGGTTGAAGGCAGCCACAATGCAACCTCAGATGGGAGACCTCCCACCGGACCGGGTGACGGAAGCCTGGACGTTTGCGGGTGTGGGAACGGACTTTGCGGGGCCTTTTATGGTAAAGGCATCACGCCTTCGCAACGCGAAGTCAATCAAGGCGTATTTGTGCGTGTTTGTGTGCCTAGCAACCAAGGCCGTCCACTTGGAACTCGTGGCCGACCTCACTACGGAGGCTTTCTTAGCAGCTTTAGATAGATTTGTGTCGCGAAGAGGGCGACCAGCGCTGATCAGGTCGGACTGTGGTACCAACTTTAAGGGCGCTGATCGATGTATGAAAGAAATTATAACGTTTTTATCGGAAAACGAGGAAGCTATCGGCACGAGCCTCTCCCGTCAGGGCATTAACTGGGTGTTCGATCCACCAGGATGCCCCCACCTGGGGTGGTATATTTGAAGCGGTTGTAAAGTCCGCTAAGACGCATTTGATGCGCGTTATAGGTTTAACGATATTAACCTTTGAGGAGCTAGCGACCGTGTTTTGTAAAATTGAGGCCGTTCTCAATTCACGTCCTTTGTGTCCGCTTAGCTCAGATCCGAATGATCTGGAGGCCCTGACACCAGGGCATTTCTTAATTGGCCGACCACTTAACGCCTTGCCAGAGTACCCCTACACAGAGGTCAGTAGCAATCGTTTGACGCGTTATGAGTTGCTGCAGCAAATGTCTCAGAATTTTTGGAAGCGATGGTCGCTTGAGTATTTGCACATTCTGCAGCAACGCCTTAAGTGGACGGACAGAACTGAACCCCCTCGCATCGGAGATCTCGTTCTGGTTAAGGATGCCAACCTGCCGCCACTGCGATGGCGCAGAGGGCGCATTCTCAACTTGTTCCCAGGTAGTGATGGCACTCCTCGAGTCGCGACAGTTCAGGTAGGGGATTCAGTTCTTAAGCGAGCAATAGCAACGCTATCTCGTCTCCCCAGTAGTGAATAGGCCTAAGGGATTCGGCCTAGGGCGGGTGAATGTTTAATATTTAGCGTTGTTATGCTAGGGTAAGTTAGGTATTAATGACGGTCTATGAATGCGGCGCGGTGCTCGATCGCACACGTCGCTCTGGGCGTGTGTTGTCCCTTTCTCACTCGCAGGGCGAGACTGGCGACGTGCGCGCAGACCGCCTGACGGCGCCGAGCGGTGGTTTCGGCGCCGCACTACCCAGTCACTCAAAACCGTTCGGACGGGAGGGTATCGCGTATTGTGCGGATTTCCCGCCACGCGTTTTGTGATGCCGCGTGTAATGGACGATTCAATTTGAGATCGCGCGTGTTGATGCATCGTATTATTGCGTTTCTCCTGGGTTGTACTGGAATGCCAGGCTTAGTGATTGTTGGATGTCTCGACGTCTTCCACGTGAGCGTCGCGTTGAATAGGCATCAGGTGGCCATTTTGGCCCGCGTTTGTACGGCCCAAATTCGGGTTGGGTCACGCGTAATGACTAATATCAAAGTGGAATACGAACAGAAGCTGTGAGTGGTTTGACGTGAATAACGCGCCAAGGCTGTAGTGGAATGCTGGGTGTCGATATCTTTTCCACCCAGCCCTGTAAGTACCCACGGAATCCCGATTTGATCCATTCCCTGAACTTCCTTTCTCCGTTGGGTATTTTATGCATTTGGACCGGCACGTTGACTGTAAGTGTTAAACCTGGTTGTTTAGTATAAAACTGTTTATTCGTGTTAATGGTGTGTTCCCTTTAGTCATATTTGTTGTACCATATCATTGTGACTCCTTAGTACGAATTGCGGAATTCGTGGGGTGATATAATTTGGAGGTACTTACTTATAATCTAGTGCTAATACGTGTGACGTAACGCCAGATCGGCAGACGGTATTTACTACCGACTTGAGTTATGTAAGGGTTGGAACACATCATTTGCCAATTTCAATCAACTTAGTTAATTAAGTTAAATAGATTTAGGTTCACGTTTAATTCATAGTATGCGCTGCTATATTGTGCAGCGTATGCTATTTAGCGCTGCGTAACGCAGCCATTGTCTGCCTCCAGTTGAACTCCTGGTATTTTGTTCGAAATTTACCTGTGTAAATCGCTTCCACTGCGGGAGTTTAGCTTGGAATTAGACAATTTATTTGTTTAATAATTTTAAATTGACGATATATCAAATTCACTTGTACACTTAGGGTACTTAGATTGGGTTTTAATCGAGGCCGGTTCATGTAAGCTATAACTTTCTCCCTAGCAACCACTTTAAACTTATTTCGAATCCGATACGTGTCTCAAAGGGATTGAGCTGTCACATGCAATTCCCGTCTCGTTTAAGCGGGTTAGTCCTTAGGGCTGCCATTATTCGTAAGTCGCTTATTTTTTGTACGATTGCGTTGTGTGTCTGTAAAGCACATATTATAACATTTTGTGTCATTTTTGACGCTTGCGAAAATTTCCGATTCAATGTATGGTAGCTCGTTTATTAAATTAAATTCTTAAGTGTTTATAATTAAAATGTATAAATAATTATTAAAATGTACCAGTATTGTCAATGTGACAGTTGATACAGTGTCCAAACCCATTTCAAGTCGTTTGTTTGTTTGTTAGTTTGTACGGGTCAAATCTTGGAAGCAAAATTTGCGCCACTTAACGACTTCGCATTGATCTAAAATTTTGTATAGACATGTAAATTGGGTGACAATTCAATATTATGATGTCAAAAAGCTGATATGATGATGGAGCCGGAAGGTGGTCATAGCATCTCAGATATTAAACTATGTACCCCTATCGAGTTTGGGCTCGTTGGAATCGTCTTGCCAACCACTCTTTTATTTTCGTTTTAGTGCACTCAAATAAATAAAAGCTTGTTTTAAAAAACTTTTTTTATCCACTGCCTTCGAGCAACGCTGTCTTCCGTCTCGTTCTGCGCGTTGATCGAAGTCCACTGCAAACAAAAGTACGTTGGAATATACCTAAAATGACAAACAATAAAAAATTGGGTTCGGCCAATAGTCCACAAACTATAAGTCAAAAATAAACGTCTTTAATATTTTTGAAAAATGAAAAGCTAGCCATACTGGGCGCGGGGTCTACGGCGCTTCTGACTTGGCATTTCGATTTGAATTCTCGCAACATATTTGCCTGGTGACATTATGATACAGGTTTCTTCCTGAAACCTAGTTTAGACGCCAGTCTTACAAGTCTGTTTAAAATATATCAGCAAGTTAAGAAATCATTATAGTGTATTTTTTTATTATTTTATCGTGTATTAAATAACTTTTAGACTTATTTGTTAGAAAATTAATATTTCCCCCATTTTGGGGAGTTTTCTTTTAATGACGCGGATTATTAACCAAGGATCATCGAAAGAAGGTTTTCGATGAGGATACGACAAGTATTTAATATTATTGCTTTTTGCATTGTTATCTAAGTATTCGGTGGGTATTATGATTATTCATATAAATATTATAATTATGAAATCTTGTTCAGACAGATCAGAGCAACAAAACCATATGTGGTATACTTGATCGAAATTTGTCTCGAGGGAAACCTATAACTTTAAATGGGAATTTCCCAAACGAGCTCAAGTCATATCTAAACTAAATTTATGATTCCTCTCTCGGGTACACTCACAGATAAATGCTTGACAAATCAAAATCCATTTTGGGCCATGTTAGAGTATAGGAACATTGCTATTAATTCCGTTGTAGAATGTCTTAGATAGATGAACACTTTATTGCTTACAAAATACACAATAGAAACAAAACAATACAGAAAACTTAAGACTAAAAGTAAGCAAAGGCGGCCTTATCGCTTGCAGCGATCTCTTAAAGGCAACCTTTACATTAAAAAAGAGACAAAAATGAAAAGATTTGCAAGTAGTTGCAAAAGAAAATTAAAAAATTTATAACAACACTTATGTACTAAGTACACTTACAATCATACATACATACATTCATACATACAAATATATACAAATAATTAGGTATATGTTTAAATTAGGGATGAATATTATAAAATACATACCTACATTAAAATTTATAAATACACATGACAATGGACATTTAAATACTTACTGATTTCAAAAGGAAAGGAATGTCTTAGCTATCTTAGGTATTCTTTTCGTTTTTACTAATTACTTAAAAGAAAGCGTCAGGACTTCTCATTTACTTTCATAATTTGTACCACTAGCACAAGTTAAAACTTAGTCGTAGCTATTACTCGGTAAAGATAAGTATATCATCTTGTTATGAAACTACACGCAACAAGTCTACAGGTGAAATTCTAAGTACAATTCGTAGCCGGTTCATATTCCTGGTATCATAATGGCTAACCGACTACGCAATGAACATCCAATTTCACCTGTAAAATTGTAGCCTGTAGTTTGATAATATCGGATACTGGTAGTCTATTTAATTCTGAATTTTAAAACACGTTTCGTGTTTGGTACACTTGCATAATATAGCAGGCAAAGATTAAGCCGCGATATCCAGATGGAAGAAGCGTCGCTAGTACTGATAGCGAAAGTCGCATGATCAAATACTGCCTGGCAGTAGAAAATTTTGCAAGATTTCTAAAGACCACCTTATATTATATTTACCTATTTTAAATGTATACATTTAAAATCGACGAGAGGCGACGAAGGGACTCGAGGGAGTGTATAGCAATTTTAGGCGATGGGCTGACAACCTGTCACTATGGCGATACACAATTTTCCGAATGACCCTCAAACGTTTGTCAGACACGGTGCAAATGACCGTTTTTTGCGGCCGTTTACGCTCTGCCTACCCCGCAAGGGATAAAGGCGTGATATATGTATGTATGTACCTATACCGCAGATTTATATAGGTGAGGAGATAATCTGTACGCTGGAAATAGCGAAAGATTAACCTAAAAAGTAATATAACTGGGATAAAGAAAGTAGGCCATGTTGCATTTCTTTGGCTAGGTACTTTTTCCCCGACTCAACGTATTATAAAAAAGGCGAGTAGAACATATTAATTTCAAAGTAAAAAGTAATCCACCGACAAAGGTTTTCAATTTGATATAGAAATAGCCTGATTAAATACGGCTTTAAGATTTGTGGATAGCGGATATACAATATTGTCTTTCATGACATTATTGTTCCATCTATTATCTATTGACTTCATTTTACATATTATAATAAAATTGTTGTTCCATCAGACTTTACTTTACAGATTTTTTTATTGCATTTGCCAAGATCTTGTTTGATTCAAAGGCTTTAGAGATTAGAGAACACACATCATGATCCTTATTAAAATGCGTAGAAAGATAACATGACAAATAACGTCTGTAGATGTTTTGTTATTTTTCTTTTGATTGTACAAAAAAGTAACTAGAATAGAAAATAATGAGCTAAGGACGTGTTTTTTCAGGGTCGAGATCATAACCTGCAAACTTGTAAACACTTCTAAGTAACGCTAATGCTAATACTCTTCATTATACCGGCGGCGGTCACGGCTTTCTTTCTATGCAGCCATTAAATTGAAGATATAGATAGTCTGTTTAAAAAATATGAGGTCCCACTACTACGACGGAACTCTCAGTGTCCAAGTCCCACTCGCAGCAAAATCACACTTTTTTCTAATTTCATCAAGGAATAAAAACAATATAGCGCAAAAAACCTCATGCATTAGAAATGTTTGTTTTGCCAAAAAATTATGCAATTTAAGGCGGGGGATAGCGCGCGGGCAAGATTTTTAAACTGGTTTGATTTAAACTATTAAAGCTATAAAATGGGTAAAATATATATGTGAAGGGTATTGTCGAGGATGCAACAGATAACATACACTATCAGTTACACTTACTTGATAAAAAAAAAACAAAGTCTCCTCTATTTGAAACATTATTTTAAACATATTACTAATTTTTTTATGCTTTCATTTAGATACATATATTTTTTGTAGAAATAGCTGAATTAGACGTTGTAACGGTATTTCTCTAGCTTGTATGTCGACAAAACCGTAAAATCTCGCTAAAGTTTTAGCACAAAATGATTGCCTTTTTCTCTCTGGGTCAGCGCGAATGAAAGGGACCAACTTTCTAGGAAAAACACTTAATGATTAATAAAAAAACGGGATTATTACATGAGGTGATTGATTACTTTTACTCCACCCTGTATAATAAGGCTGATCTCTGACACAGAATTTATGTTTAGTTCAGGGTTTACGAGCCTCGCTTTAACAGAGAGATCCCCATACGTTCACACGTCTAGCGGTAAGACTGGCGAGATGTCTTACAAAACGCGAAGCTACAAATTTATAGATTAATATCGATTTAGGATTTCGTTACGAGTGACGTGTTATAATAAAGTGCTGTGTAATTAACCTAGCCAGCCCCGAGGCAGTGCCTTTATTATTTTTATCCCACCCGACCCGAGCCGGTTTTCTATTAGGACAATACAAAATTGTTATAAAAAAAAGAAAATTGCGTTTTACAAATTTCTTCTTTTACAATGACGGATCATGGCGTCAATAAGTGATAATTTGGTGATAATACTATCCTACATTGAATAAAGTAATTTCATTTTCATTTTCAAATAGTTGTGGTGAAATTTCATTTATGTAAGAGACTGTGAAAGTGCATAACTCAAAGAATATATATAGTTAATTAGGTAGGTTATACAGTCGCCTTATTAGGCGACAGGATGACAACCTGACCAGTGGGGTAGCACGATGGTGTACCTGCATACATACATACACATATCACGTCTTAATTTGAGCTTTATCCTTGCGGGGTAGGCAGAGCGTTAATGGCCTTAAAAATACGGTCGCAATCGCCACGTCTGACAATTATTTTAGGGTTGTTATAGAAAAATCGTGTATCACTTAATTGACAGGTTGTCAGCCTGTCGCCTAAAATTGTAACACACATAAAACACTCGAGTCCCTTAGTCATATCTTACGACACCCGCAGGGAAGAAATGGCGTGATGCTATTCTAAGCTGGCATCACACGGTATCTGGTATACCTACTAGTAAATATTTGGGATTTCTAAAGTAACTTACATACAAGTTCTTACCCAAATCGCGAATAAGATCGAAAATGCAACGGCTATTATCAACGTAGATTTTCTTGTTTCGATTCAACCCTCCTGTCTCGAACATAGGCACAAATCAGGGGGACGATGAATAGGGTTGCCATGCATCTAGATTAACTAGGTTCACGGGGTTTTCTAACTTATCTCTTGGCTGAATACTTTTCTTATATATGTTGGTAAAGTCACCAAGTTAAATTTAATACCTAATTATAAAACACTTCTCGTGTTAGCTATACAATTTATAAAAAATATTTTTTTTCAATTTTAGAATTTCAATGACTAGTAGAAAGTAGTATTTGGCGCTGTACCCAAATACTACCCAACACTGAAAGTAAAAAAAAAATGTATTCAATTTATCGCGGGTTTTCAATCTGTAAAGAATGAATTAGTCGCAAAACTAACCCGGTAGTTGGAGCCGTGTCACGCGTTATTGGCATTTAGATACACTTGCAAAAATTCGCGGACAACGGACGAGCCGCGGTAGTCCAGATGGAAGAGGCGTCGCCGCTGGTAATGGCGAAAGTCGCTGGTTCATCGCTGGTTCACATCCTGCCCGCGCTTGAAAATTTTGCAAGTTTTAAATAAAAAACGATTTAAAGTTCTTGTCGTTTCTTGCGGATCGACGGCGAAAGCGACGACAGACTTGGCTGAACGTCGCGATTAATAATAATAATGCAATAGAGTTGTATTTGTTGTTTGTTGATTTCACGCGATAATAGATATCTGTTTATTTGGACGAAATTAAAATTAAATTAACTTTATTCAATGTAGGATCTATCGTTTACTAACGGCATGATCCGTCATTGTAAAAACAAGAAATATGCATAACATAATTTTCTTATCTTTATGACGATTATCTATTGTCCTGATAAAAAACAAGCGTGTAAAAATTAAGGTACTGCCTCGGGGCTGGCCAGGTTAACCACACGGCATGCATGACAAAGTTGTGCGTCTGTGAGACCTTCGCGGTCTCTGTCTACTTTTCAACTATAGAGAACTGGCAGCCGTGTGGCAACCATTGATCTACAACAACCCTAGATTTAGCGCCTCATACAAAATTACGCTAAGATTTTGTCACCTACTGAACTATACAGTCATACATAGCGATTTATAGATTCATTACGTCCGCCTGATTCAAAATATCACAACGAACCTCACCATAATCTATTGAATTCAGCCTTATTTGTTAGCCCGTACTTGGTCATGTTAACAGTTTCGCGGCCAGCCACGCACTGTGAAAAAAGGAGTGCTCGCTTGCAAATTGTGCACTACTTTACCGGCCCACCTTTTGAGCGTACGCGCGTAATCTAGGGTTGTTGTAGATCAATGGTGGCAACCCTACTAGTGCAGAGCGGGGCCGGCCACCGCCCCCGGCACACGTACCCTACTCACTGCAAGCGCTCTACAGTTTCAAAACGTTCAAACACAAGTAAATATATGAAACTTCTCTCTGGTTATAAAAGTGATAATCAAACTTCGGCGTGTTTAAAGGATCTTTCATTGTAAGTCTTGTCAACGAAGTAGCGACATTTACCTACTTTTCCAACTTTTCCTTGTTTTAAAAAATTTTCCGCGTTCAGTTTCCCTTCCTTTACAAAAAAAATAAAAAACTCTACACTGGCACAAAGTCAAAACTAGTGCCAAAAAAAACGATACACGTCAAAATGCTCGGAGATAAATGTAAATAAGAATGTGGAATGGAAGAGGAGGGTACCGTTGATCATTTATTTTTCAACTGCCAAAATTTGAATGTTTCCCTTTACCAGATGCTCCCTAAAAATATTCCTCGTCCTGTTAATATTTGTTTTTTGTTGACTCTTGTATCGTCTTCTTTTGTTTAATGTTTCGGCCAAATTTATTACAATTAACAATATTAAGATTTAAAATGTTTTGCCTTTCCGCTTGTTATATTCCACTCTCTCAACTTTAATTTTTACTGTTTTTATTGTTTGGAGAAAAAACCATAGGTAATGGAAATTGACGTATTTGTTGTATTTTTTTAACTATTGTTTTCTTTAACCTTGACTCTGGCAGAATCATCGTCTGAAGGCGATGGAAGCCAAATAAAAAATAAAAAAATAAACATGTAAACAAATCAAGGGCCATAAAATCATGAAATTGAACAACCAAGAGAATTATGTTGAACAAATCAAGGATTTTTGATTCTGGGAAATAACGGTTAAGTGATTACATGAGTATTTTTTAAACTATATTGCCATATTTATTTTAGTAAATAACCTATTTAAAATAAACATATATTGTTTTATTTGCAGAACGACGATCGTTTAATATGGTGATGATAATAAACTCGTTAAAAATTTACTCGATCACACTGTTATGCTGTTTCTTCGTGACACAGATTATGAAAAAAGGCAACGCCGCGTATTCTTTCAATGAAAATTTGTACATATGGATATCAAAGGCTGTATGTAAGTATAAAACAATATTTTCTAATATTTCATTTAGAGCCAACACATTTATTTAGTTCTATTTAAGAACCTAAGTATTCCAGTGAATCTCAGGCTTCAGACTGAGTCGTAAGTACCATCTATGTAAGCAACTCAGGCCAATTTTAAACGCCTGTATTTTCGTGTTCGGTAAGGATAGATAGATAAATGATGTAAGTACAGAAAAGGGTTGGCATTTGATAAATAAATTAGTGGATGACCTTGAATAGTGGCACACATGATGACATTACAAAGATGAATGAGCCCAACTGATGTATACATTACATGTACGCGTGAGCCCTGTATGGGTCACTGACTCACAAGAAGCCTGTTTGCTCTAACAAACTTTTGAAAAAATATCCTATTTCCAGGTGGAGCACTCTCAGACACTTTAAGGACTACGGAAGATGACGTGTTAGAGCTGAAAAACACAGCTTCGGTGTTGCACATAGACGGTGATATAGTGACCTGGAACCCCATCGATAGATTCATTGTACCTGTTACAGACATCGTCGTCAAAATTTACTTGATCCAAGAATCACCGAAAAGACATAACATAAGTGCGAACGCTACAACTGAATCTGCAAATGATTTAGATGACAATCTCTTCTCGTGGAGCTCGTCAAATGAAACCATTGTGAAATTAGATAAGGGCAAGCATAAATGGGTACCTGTAGATGAATTTCTTGTTCGCTACCGACAAGATGATTCTACTATTGAATGGCATCCAGTTAATGAATCTAAATTATATATAGATGATAAAATGGAAAAACTGTTACCATTAGACACCATTCGAACACCACTAAAGGACAACATGATAAATTGGTATTCCACAAAGAAACCCCAAAATAAGTTAAATAATACAATAAAATGGTATCCATCTTTGATACATCTGAAAGACAAGATTAAGTTAAATGAATCGTATATGGACCCAGAAGATAGTTTTGTTTATATGGTTAACAAAGAAGATGTTAGGAAAAATTGGTATCTTGTCAATGAAACCCATGTAGCGATCAAGCAGCCAGATATAAACATTACAAGGGAAACCAAAATAATAATTCACGGGTTTTTAGCCTCGCCTGCTGATGAAGTGACCAAACATATAGCAATGGCCTATCACAAGCAAAATATTTTTAATGTCTTACTCATTAATGTAGAAGTTATGTTTAAGAAGATTTACTTCAAGTGCGTGAAAAACGCTCGACTAGTTGGTAAAGCCATAGCTGAGCTGATCATCCATTTGGTGTCTTTCGGAATTAAAGCTGCAGATTTCCACCTCATTGGAGTAAGTTTAGGCGCACATGCAGCAGGTTGGGCTGGCAAGTATTATCTCCACTCCGAGGGTCGGCATCTGGGTAGAATCACTGGACTTGACCCAGCTGGGCCCTGTTTTGCAAATCTGCCTAGAGATAAGAGACTGGACAAGACTGACGCTTTGCATGTAGATGTGATACATTCAAACTCATTGTTAGAGGGCCTGTTTGAGCCGCTCGGTCATGCGGATTTCTTTTTGAATGGAGGAGGTCCTTTTCAACCAGGATGTTTTGGAATAGTATGCAATCATCTAACCGCGGCTTATGTATACACGGAGAGCATAAGCCGGCCAGAGTTATTTGTGGCGGTGAAATGTGATAGCTGGGCTCAGTTTCAGGACAATCAGTGTTCTAATGAAACTACTAACTTAGGTGCTCCATTACCAGACACGCGTGGTGTGTACTATTTAAGAACATCCGGAGAACGACCGTATGGGCTTGGAATAGATGGAATAAGATCGAATAAATTATAATATTGACCTATTATTAGAGATATTCTGTAATATATAGTGCAATAACTAATCATAAGTAATAAACAGTTTGATACAAAAATATGTCTAATGTATTTCTTATATAGCGTTAAGCATGAGCTCGAAATCTGAAGAACACAGAAAATCAAACTTTACACAATAGGGTAAACCCACGTCCCCGAATATCCGGACTGTTTCGGAAATTTTGATTGTTGATACACGTGTATTTAATGTAGGTCAGTTATCGAACGAAATAAATCACAGTCATAAATTCGCGGACACTGCATGCGTTGCACAAAGCGATTGAAGGAAAATTATTTGAAATTAATTAAATGATCAATCAGTACTAGCCACCAACAAATTCTGGCTGAACTGGACTTTAGTAAGTACCTACTAGCTGCAAATAAAGCAATTGCCTCAACGCTTACCAGATAAGTGAACCGCTGAACTTGCTCCATATTCTCACTATTTACACAGATTTGTGGTGATCTCTGGTATAAGGCACATAATTATCTTAGTTGCCGTGTGATGCCGGCTTTGCCGTGTGATGCCGGCTTAGAATAGCATCACCCCATATCTTTCCTGTGGGAGTCGTAAGAGGTGACTAAGGGACTCGAGGGTGTGTATTGGAATTTTATGCGATGGGCTGACAACCTGTCACTATAGCGATACACAATGTTCCAAATAACCCTCAAACATTTGTCAGACGTGTAAATGGCCGTTTTTTGAGGCTGTTTACGCTCTTCGTTAGCCTCAGCCATGGCAGAATCATTTATTTACCTTCGCGTGATGTAGCAAACAAGCATAGACCATCAGTAAAATCGATTTATTTGACACATTTCCCCGGGTTTTGGTTCAGCTTGTTTTATTCGAGTCATCACATTGTCAAAGATAATGAAATAAAATTATGTAAAAAAAACTTTTAAAACAAGCTTTTATTTAAGTGCTCTGAAAAGATGAAAATAAAATTTTGAATGACATTAACCACATTCATTTATGACTTTACAGAAATGAAAATATAATAAAAGCTTGTCGCGATGCCTAGAAGAAACTACCTAATTACAGTTAGGTGCGTACCTTATTACAAAACTTCAATCACAAATTGAAAGTTTCGCGACAAGCTTTTATTATATTTTCATTTCTGTAAAGTCATAAATGAATGTGGTTAATGTCATTCAAAATTTTATTTTCATCTTTTCAGAGCACTTAAATAAAAGCTTGTTTTAAAAGTTTTTTTTACATAATTTTATTTTATATTTTTTAGTTTATGTTACGAAAGTTATTGATCAATACGAAAGTCTTTCTATTAAACGGAGAGACCTTCAATAGAAAAACTTAAGGCACGGGGAAAACTAACATTAGGATAAAGTATAATTATCTCTTTTATATTCTATAGAAGTAGGTTGGTACCTACTCCTCCGGCATCCCTAATAGAAGAATTAGCTTGTAATATGTCTTAGTCTTTTCATTTCATTGATGGCGTCATTATTACATGGCCGAGTCCCAGTTAATTTCGAACAGTCTAATTCTTCTATCAGGAGGCCTTCTATTGACGTGACCCTAATTCATGGTGGGCCTACCAACTGCCTATCATGAACGAATTCGTATACAAAATTGCAAGTCCCAGCAGTTGAATATTGAGGAGTTCCATAGTTCGAAGACAACCCTGGATGTAGCGTCTAATTCATGGTGGGCCTACCAACTGCCTATAATAAACGAATTCGTATACAAAATTGCAAGTCCCAGCAGTTGAATATTGAGGAGTTCCATAGTTCGAAGACAACCCGGGATGAAGATTCTTATTCATGGTAGGCCTACCAACTGCCTATAATA
Source organism: Tuta absoluta (assembly GCA_027580185.1). NCBI lineage: Eukaryota > Metazoa > Arthropoda > Insecta > Lepidoptera > Gelechiidae > Tuta > Tuta absoluta. The sequence continues at coordinate 6,810,183 of JAQAHW010000022.1, read as the reverse complement.
AACGAATTCGTATACAAAATTGCAAGTCCCAGCAGTTGAATATTGAGGAGTTCCATAGTTCGAAGACAACCCGGGATGAAGATTCTTATTCATGGTAGGCCTACCAACTGCCTATAATAAACGAATTCGTATACAAAATTGCAAGTCCCAGCAGTTGAATATTGAGGAGTTCCATAGTTCGAAGACAACCCTGGATGTAGCGTCTAATTCATGGTGGGCCTACCAACTGCCTATAATAAACGAATTCGTATACAAAATTGCAAGTCCCAGCAGTTGAATATTGAGGAGTTCCATAGTTCGAAGACAACCCTGGATGTAGCGTCTTATTCATGGTAGGCCTACCAACTGCCTAAGTATAATAAACGAATTCGTATATAAAATTGCAAGTCCCAGCAGTTGAATATTGAGGAGTTCCATAGTTCGAAGACAACCCTGGATGTAGCGTCTAATTCATGGTGGGCCTACCAACTGCCTATAATAAACGAATTCGTATACAAAATTGTGTGTCCCAGCTATAAACCGCTGAGGAGATCTATCGTACGAAGCCGATCGTGGCAGCAGCATCAGGTCAAATTTATGATTAACATGCAATTGTCATCGGTTTTGGACCAACATGCAAAATTTCAACTCAATCGGATACCGAGAAGTGGTTCAAATTAAACTTGCAAGATTTGCACCGAACAAACATTGTTACTTACATACACTGCAAGTTAAATAATAGTAGTTTATGCATTTGTCATATAATGGGGGTCATTAGAATGCGAGTGTCTGTTTATCACACGAGGCGTAGCCGAGTGTGATAATAGATTGACACGAGCATTCTAATGCCTAATTATATGCAGTTGCATACACTATTTTATCTACACTCTAAAAAATTTACTCAGTTGAACACTTTTCCAAACGTCCGCACCGGCGATTGCAAGGCCCGATACATGGTCAAATTCAATACGAGAACGTAATATGGCTTGATATGAATTTTTGAAGATTCTTTACTAAAAGTTGTTTAGATGTCGAGTCTCAACAGCAAATAACTAAACAACTGAACAACAACTGAACAACACTGAACAACACTGAACAACAACTGAACAACACTGAACAACATCGGAATAACATCTGAACAACAACTGAACAACATCTGAACAACAACAGAACAAAAACCTATTAAAACAACTGAACAACATTCGAAAAATTACCGTACAAAAACAACTGTCAGGTGTGGCGGAAGATAGCGATTTGAGTATTGGAAAAAAAAAATCGTTTCATTTCTCAACTTTATCGTATTAAGAGTTTTCTCATTAAGTCATTACGCTTCTGTAATTTATAGTAAACCCTAGTTTTTATAGGCAGAATGCATAAAGTAGGTCACTAGGCATCTGTTTTCGAATTCATAATTCGAACATTATGAGACGAGTGTAGATAAAAGCTTTTAAAAAAGCAGCGGAGCCATCCAGCAACCGGCGGTGAGTTGTGATAGCTTGAGTCAGTTTCGGGATAATCAGTGATCTAATAAAACTACAATTTTGGGTGCTCAATTATCAGACACGCGTGGTGTTATTTTTAAGAACATTAGCAGAACTACCGTATGGGCTCGGAATAGATAGGATAAGACCGAAAAATAAAAGATTTACTTACAGATTTCCGTGATAATGTTAGTGCAGTAACTTATCATATGTAATAATATTGCAATAATTTGGATACAAATAAGAGGGTAGTGTATTTTTAATATTATGTCAAGTATGAGCTACTGATCTTAACTTCCTTATCACCAGTTTATGGTATCGATTACTAGTACATATTTACCCTATACATATAGGTTTTTGATAAAGACCGGCAGATGAGAAAATCTATTTTTTTCATATAAAACTGGCATTTCTACCTTAGGAAGGATTTGAATCTGCGACTTTTGCTATCAGTACTAGCAACGCCTTTTCCTTTTGGGCTACCGTAGCTTAATTGTTGCCAGCGAAATTATGCAAGTGTATCTTAATGCCAATGAAAATAAATTGGGACCCTTCTTAACTAATTCCCAGCGGCTAATTCATTATTTAATTCGTTAATGAAACCTCAGCCCCTCTGCAAAGATGCGTATTCCGAATAGGAAACAAAATGACAGCTGTATATTTCTCTTTTTCTAAACAAATTAAAAAAATGAGCTAATGGGTCCTGTCAGAATCGTGTGCATTACTTACAAACTTGCAAGCATATTTAAATAGCCTAAACATATCTGTACTCTTGACCTTGAATAATTATTATAATTAAATAATATTCAATTATAATAATCATTCGAGGTCAATTGACCTTGAATGATTATAGTACCCTGAACCGACGAACATGCATGAAGAGATTGATGAATGTAGAGGAGGCGAAAGAAGTATGCCAGGATCGTAGTAAGTGGAAGGAAGTAGTCTCTGCCTACCCCTCCGGGAAAGAGGCGTGATTTATGTATGTATGTATGTATCATTTTAAATACGCTATCAAGGCTCCATTCTTATATTACCGTCATTTAATTGGTTTGAAGATAGAGGTACATTACATATTGTTTGTTGAAGAAATACGTATCCAAAAACATTTTCATGTAAAATGTTGCCAAGACGAGTACATAATAGCTTACCATGTAAAAAACCAAAGCTTCTGAATTTACGCGCCGTAACTCTACCAATCTGAATTCTTAATTCATCCATTCATATATCATGCCTATATCCCTAACCCTAATTCTTCATCTCAACCAAAATCAAAATCTGGATAGGTATGTAATAAAGAAACTTTTGTAACGATTGTAGTTTGTTGTTTTCATAACAAACAAAACACAAAAACTGTTTAAAAAAGCGTATGAAAAAATTCCTATGTTAAAGGATAATTTTCACCTCTTCGCTAATTTTATACACTTTAGTAACTGTTTACAAGATATCTGTGCAGTTACCTTAGTAGAAAATATGACCCAGATAACGTTATCTCATTTAAATTTACCTTGCATCGCCGCATTCTAGCTCAAAGCAGCGATATCTTCTGAGAGCTGTGGCTTGCAGATACTACTTCATTCCCGTGCACTTTGAGACACGGTGATCTTAAGATAAGCTTGGATCCCAGCTTGAGTGCAAGTCAAGCTAATCTTAAGCAGGGATGAGTGGATCTAAACCACGCTTGTCTGACTAACATGCACGTCACGAAAAAAAAATACCACTGTATTATCTCGTGAGTTGATTTCACTGTAAATTATTTCAACTCTTTACATACATACATCAGCCTATTGCAGTCCACAGCTGGACGTAGGCCTCCCCCAGGGTACGCCATAGGGCACGATCTACCGTTTTCGCCATCCAGTCGCTACCAGCCGCCTTCTTTAAGTCATCGGTCCATCTGGATTTTGCTCTTTACTTATCGACAATGTGGCGCCCACATCAGGGGCAAATATTTAACGGGGTGAAATTACCTAATTTCATTATTAAACAACTTTTCCTAAATAATAAAGAAAAATGTCCCTCCCATGGAAACTAACTAGGTCGGCAGGTATATTTTGTACGGGAGGTTCCATTTCTTTTAATATATCGTCCTATGTCCCTTCTTCTTCTTCTTCTCCTTGCGGAAAGTCAGGGGTAATTTTGCCCCGTATAATATTTGCCTCTGTTGTTTGCCACACATTGTACAGTGAGCTTGCTTGCGTACAAGACGAGACGGCTGAGTTCTAATGAGTGACGTACTAATACTAACTGGTATCTTAAACCTTTCTAACTTTAAGAGTCCTACTTCTGCGGAAGGAACGAAATTCAAATGAAATTCGGAAGTCATGTCAAAGAGTATATTATAGTGGTGTCACCATTTCATAAAATGTCAGTCTAACTGGTACTGATACAATACTTGACGACCAATGGTAGTGCGACTGCCTGCGGCGCAAAGGTTCCGGGTTCGATTCTCGGTGGACTACTCACAAAGTTGATATTATAACTTGGAAGGAATATGAACCTACATTATACTATGAGGACCATATTTTGAAATAAGCTCAACCATCCTTAATAATTATGAACTCTATAAACTGGACGTAACTGTACTGTCTGTTTGTTTGTTATTTTTTCACTTTCAGTAAATGAAAAGAATTCATCTAAGAATAAGGACATAATCAGTTCACAAAACACTTATCTTCATAACATCTCAAATCATATTTGCAACTTTTTAGTTTTACGTTATTTCAGAAGAAGCAAAATCTTTAAACTACATAAAGCCAACTAATTAGTTCAGTTTTTAAAATGCAGGTGGCCAGTATCATGTTACGCACTTTGCGCGAACATAATTTTCGTTTTGTTTTTGTCCATCCTGGTATTGTACATTTTTCTTGCGAAATTCGAGAATAAGAAACTTTTTTGATATTTTTTTGTCATTTTCGTCATTGAGAGCACCGTAAGCGCAACTAATACTGTTCAAAATATAAATAGCAAAAAACAATTAAGCGACGGCCATATATTCGAGTATGATATTGACATTGGCAAAATTATCCATTGCGGATAGAATGCCGTTGTTGTAGATAGTTGATATATTTTCCGGCAAAATTCTAGCTACAATAACTTTTCACGGTCAAAATATCGAACAAATGTACAGTGTGTCGCGTCTGCATCATATTCCGTTTATCTATGATCAATTCCACGTCAGTTTTGACAGCAGAGGAAACACATCAAAACAAAAACCTTTTATTTCCAAGGAAAGCAGCCGGAAACAGTAAGTGTTTTGCTAAATTTCTTAATAACTAAGTTGTTTTGTCAAAAAATAGCCGCCCGGGCGGGTTCAATGTGAAATTGCCATTAATAATCATACTAAGATCAATACAGTTCGATTAGCACTGGCGGAGGAAATCTCTTACGCCACGCTTCATCACTGAAAAATAGAGGTAACTTCAAATTTTAATTTCTCCGTAATTAAATATAAAATGAGATTTTGCGCTGCCCTGGCTTATTCCTCATATCTTGAAGATTAAAAAACAAAATTTTGTTGACAGTGATGCGCCTTAAATTATGTATAAAATGCATTCTCGTAGCTCGTTTTCACCTCACTTCATGGAAGTAGGCCCGTTAACATTGGACAGTGACGAGACGCTGCCCACATTGGAATTTGTGTACTCAGTAGTAGGTTGTACGTGTGAGTATGGCGATATACAATTTTCAGAATGACGTGCCGTAAATGTCCGTTTTTTCGGTTGTTTACGCTCTGCCTACCCCGCAAGGGATTATAGGTGTGATGTGTGTGTTATTTTTATATATTACTGAAATAATTTTCTTTAAGATAAACGTTGAACCCACGGCGTTGAACCATAATATAAAATCTTTTATTTTCTTCGGGACTTACAATTTAAAGAGCGGCAACTTTATATTTTGATCAAATATTTTGTAAATTGACAAGTGAGATCGTTCGGAGATCCGGCAATTTTGAAAGCGCCGCCGCCGTCTAGTTTAGACTAGTAACTATCAATAGGTAGCTATCAATTCAAAAATCCTTATAAGATAGGATTTTCCGTGATATATTTATTAGATGTTTCAGAAATAGGTTGGTAGGCACGTAATAAACTTTCAAACTATAAAAAGTAGGTTCGGGTAAACAGGATATTGCCGTGAAATTCATACACGAGTGAATGAATTTCACGGCCTTAATTTTATAATATTTTCTCACAATGTATTTTATACATCTTGTACCAAAGTATCATCTAAATTGAATCAACACAAGCACAGCTCGTCTCTGAATGGAATATTAATGTCACTCCAATGCTATCCATTCAAATTCTATAAGATTATTAAATAGAATTATATTGTAGATTTAAAATGATATTTCCTCACTGCAAAAACGCTCGAAGCAGCGCCCGCCTTTATTTAATCCACTTTAAAATCTCCGGCTCTTCCAAGAGACGCTTGATTTTAGTAAAATCATTCCGAGCGTAAATGAAACGGCCTATCACTTTCAAATTGCATTTATGAAGTTATAGTGCCGCGTGATGCCGGCTTAGAACAGCGCCACCCCATATCTTTCCCGTGGGAGTCGTAAGAGGCGACTAAGGGACTCGAGGGTTTGTATTGCAATTTAAGGCGATGGGCTGACAACCTGTCACTATAGCCATACACAATATTTCGAATAACCCTCAAACATTTGTCAGACGTGGTGTAAATGGCAATTGATTGCGGCTGTTTACGCTCTGCCTACCCCGCAAGGGATTATAGGCGTGATATGTGTATGTATGTATGTATGTAGTGGGGGTATTTTAAACAGGCTTTCACTTTTTTAAAAAAATATGCTTCATGGAACTACTCGTATGCTCGAATTGAGTAAAGGGTTGCTGTGCAGTGTCGGTTTAGAATATCATCACGTAATTTCTACCCATACATACACATTATCACGCCTTTAATCCCTTGCGGGGATTGGATATTCTGAGACATTGACATTCTGGGGATTGGACATTCTGTACCTAAATGGAATAATCACACACACACACACACATATCACGCCTATTATCCCTTGCGGGGTAGGCCCATTTACACCACATCTGACAAATATTTCGGGTCATTCGGAAAATTGTGTATCGCCATAGTGACAGCCCATCGCTTAAAATTGCAATACACACCCTCGAGTCCCTTAGTCGCCTCTTACGACTCCAACGGGAAAAAAATGGGCGAATGCTATTCTAAGCCGGCATCACACGGCAGTTTAAACTGATAAATTTATTAATTCCGAACAAACCTTTGACCTGACCTCAATCCCACAATTATCATCTTTATCCCCGGCATGCGCTACTTAGTGCACTCAGTTGACATTGGAACTTGAGACTTTAAAAGCGAGCTTTTCCTCAGAGCTTTCTCGTCCGCAGTCTTTGCTCGGGATGATGAGCGATACATTATCTCGTCTGATAAAGTAAACAAAAACCTATCTGCTGCAATCTGAGCGATGCTGCACTTTATAATAAACTAGCGGCCCGCCCAGCGGTTTCACCGCTGCTAACCGAAGAAGACCTTTTTCCGATATGAATAATAAATAAAAACCTTTCTTTTGAATCACTATATCTATAAAAGAAGTGCCGTGTGATGCCGGCTTAGAATAGCATCAACCCATTTATTTCCCGTGGGAGTCGTAAGAGGCGACTAAGGGACTCGAGGGTGTGTATTGCAATTTTAGGCGATGGGCTGGCAACCTGTCACTATAGCGATACACAATATTCCGAATAATCCTCAAACATTTGTCAGACGTGGTGTAAATGGCCGTTTACGCGGCTGTTTACGCTCTCGACTTTAGGCGTGCTATGTGTATGTATGTTTGTATGTATTAAAGAAAACCGCGTCAAAATCCGTTGCGTACTTTTAAAGATCTAAGCATACATAGGGACACGGCAAGCGACTTCATTTTATCTTATTTAGTGATGACTATGATTGATTACTGAAGAAAAGCGCTAAAATGTTAGGCTCCAGAACCTACTCTGCGGTCTACCTATACTTATCTATAATACAGTAAATATAAAACGAAACTTCAAACTGAAAATAGACCACAAGAATTGTAAAACGTAATAACATTGTATATTTTATACCTCTAAAAATATAATTTGAGGCAGAACAATCCTTAAAATATCAAACTTACCTGAAAATTTAATAGAAGGTTTGATTTGAATCAAAATACATGCTTTTTTGCGGAGTTTTTCGAGTTCTTTTGGTAGAGGTGTGTACTCGTAAACGACCTCGACAGTGGCGCCACTTAAAATAAAAAATAAAAAATCTCTTTATACAAACAGTCTATCAGAATTTCCGTTGCCCAATTTTTTTAGTATAACCCTCAGTAAAATTAGAACCTTTAAACTCAATGAAATATTCGCTGTAATTAAAGGTATGTCAATTAATACCAAAAGTGGCCGTTTTTAGGCACTTTTTGCCTTGAGAAATTGCCTTTTTCGAGGTCGTTCACGAAAACACTCGCCTTAACAAACCGTTGATTTATTCAAGAGCCTGTCGGAGTTTTGAATTTTTAAATAGAAATTGTACAGTTAGGACGCAAGCGCAGTTGCTGTGTGATGCCGGCTTAGAATAGCATCATATACATACATACACATATCACGCCTATAAACCCTTGCGGGGTAGGCAGAGCATAAATGACCAAATAAAACGGACATTAACGCCACGTCTGACAAACATTTGAGGGTACTCCGGAAAATTGTGTATCGCCATAGTGACAGGTTGTCAGCCCATCGCCTAAAACTGCAATACACACCCTCGAGTCCCTTAGTCGCTCTTACGACTCCCACGGGCAAGAAATGGGGTGATGCTATTCTAAGCCGGCATCACACGGCTACTCGCATCATATGGTAGGTATATAAGTATTTATGCCTTGTTCTTGTATTTAAAACTGCTGGTGCTTTGGATTTACTGTAAACCGCATGTTTTGTTTCCTAAATAAATAAATAAATCCCAATTATAATCGTAGGTCTAAAAAGCACGTAAGGGATCCAGAGCAGTAGTGTACCCTGAACAACATATTGCACTGCGCTCCCCAATCCACCTGCCAAGCGTATTGAGTATGACCCCCTCCAAAAGGGGAGGTCCATGTCCGTAGTGGACTGTTGTGGCAGTTGAAGTTGTCATGTAGCTTCTAGTCTGCCCAAGTATATAGGGTGCAATGGAGAGCCCTCCGAATACTGATAGGGTGCATTCAGACCATGAAACTGATCAAAATTCCATAATAAAATATTTCAGTTAACGTAAAAAAAATTATTTTCCTTAGTAAATGCAGACGGCTGATCAAGAAGAAGAAGAAGAAGAAGAAAACACATTTATCGTGGTTTTGTATGAATATTTTTTGTTATTTCCTGACATATGTTCCTAGGGGAAAGTTGTTCTGTTTCATGGTCTGCATCAGTTTTCGGAGGGCTGTTCGTTACACCCCGTATGCATTTCTGCCTTACTGCATTCTTGTTGAATGCTTAAGCGTCTAAGCCACTGGCTTCAGATAAGGAAATTGCGGTTTAATCTGGATTAGCTTTGAGATAGCGAGCGTAAATATTTCTCGCTGGAAAATGCGGACTCTCCTCTTTCACCATTCTAAAATAAACACATTCTTCTAGATATTCAGACTAAGCGCTTCCAGTCATCATTTATAATGCGCACTGCTAAAGAGTGGAACTCACTACCTGCGTCTGTGTTTCCAAACGCATACAACCCTAATCTCTTCAAAGTAAGAGTGAACAGGATTCTTCTGGGTGAGCTCGCTCCATCTTAGACTGTGTCTCTGTCCTATGACCTAGACTAGAGTCAAGAGCAAACCCATACATAATAAAAATAAAAAAAAAACATTCCATATGACGGCCAATGTGGTGCAGTGGTAGTGCGACTGACTGCGACATAAAGTTTCCAGGTTCGATTCTTGGTGGGGGCGCTCACAAAATTGATATTTATCACTCACGTTCCTCGTCTGGTTAGGACATTGCAGGCTGAACCTCTGATTGTCCGAAAAGAATGATGGTTCCGTGCGTCGGAGGGCACGTTAAGCCGTCGGTCCCGGTAGCTGTCTTTGTTTACTTAGACGGCGGGTGTTACACAACCATGTCAGAGGCCTACTACTAGTTCAAAAACTCTGACACCAGGGTTCATCGGGTCTTTCGACGACTTGGTGTACCATACGAAAAGAAAAGAAGAATTCTTGTAGAAAGTCTGAGTGGGCTGGATTAAAGTGTAGCCTGGTGAGAAGAGCCAATCGTTACTTTTTATTGTGAGTGCGACAGTAACAGACAGTGGTTGGAAAGACTGCGTTTAATGTAGCTGTATGTTCTTTATACCTTGCGGGATAGGCAGAGCGTTAACGGCCGTAAAATACAATACTGTTCCCGTTTTTGTTAACCATTAAATTGTGTTTTGTTTTCACAAAACAATCATTTGAAATGCATTAGGATTTTTACACTCACAGTACTGAATGATTTTCATACAAACACACACATGTCACGTCTTTATCACTTACGGGGTAGGCAGAACGTTAACGGCCGTACAAATACTGTCGTTATCGCAAGGTCTGACAAATATTTGAGGGCCGTTTCAGGGAAATCACGTATCACTATAGTGACAGGTTTAGCTTGTCCCCCAAACTTTGTAAAACAAATGAAATTACACAATATAACACAAAGGACATAACATATAGAACAATACACAACAGGTCAGCTTATAATTCTAAAAAGAAATCTCTTACAGCAGACCTAGGGTAGTGAGATGGCATAAAGTGAGGCAGTTGACGTGTACAACTTACTTAGTAAGATGAAACCCTCGAGTAAGGAACTGCCTCTTACGACACCCGCGGGAAAGAAATGGGTTGATGCTACGAGTATTCTAAGCCGGCATCACACGGCAAGTTCTATTCTTATATGACTTTACTGAGTTGGAACCTCCATTAGTGAGTTTCCGCTGAATCTTATGAGACCTGCTACTGCAGCCTCAGGATGCGTCCCGCGAGAAAACTCGCGCGACTCCGGTGCGCGAGTTTCGACCCGCGAGCGATTTGTCGCGGTCAGCCACACCCACACACATGCATTACCTCCGCGACTTCTATATTTCTTCCTCTCGCGGGAGACAAAGCTGGGCTGCCAAGGTTAAAAACAATTGTATTATTTCATGTGCAACACTGTTTTCATTCGGTCAGTCGGAACCTAAAAACACCTTTTTTGACGTAAACTTGTCGTTGGAAACTGGCAAAAAAAAGGGCTGCCACAATGCGCAACAAATTATGCGCACTAAATAATAAGCGTCAAATAATAAATCACTACATAGTATAAAATAAAGTCGCTTCCCGTTTGGTGTCTCCTTATATCTTTAGAATTACCCAACGGATTTTGATGCGGTTTTTTTATTAGATAGAGTAACTTGAGAGGAAGGTTTATAAGTATAATTTATTCAGGGAAATTGTTACATTCCCATGGGAAAATGGGTAGCCCAACTGGTAGGAAACAATTGACACCCTTTTGACACCTTTAAGGAGTAAAATTTCAAAAATGCTGAAACACGTATGGGATCTACCTCCTAGCGGTCCACCCCGGGCAACGGCAACACAGGCTTGCCTGTGGATAAGTCCGGCTGAACGATCCCACCAAGCGGTGGAAGGCTCCGTAAGGGGCCGCCTGGTTCGCGACCACCATCCCACCGAAGTCTGGCGCCAAGTAGCTTGCTGCGTTCCGTCAGTGTGTGGGAGTGCCAGTGCCTTAACAGGCTTCTTCTGGGTGAGCTCGCTCCATCTTAGACTCTGTCTCTGTTCTATGACCTAGACTAGAGTCAAGAGCAAACCCATCATTAATAAAAAAAAAAAAAAAAAAAAAACACGTGTTTAATTATTTTAAGTTATTAGTCTAATCACAAAATTTGAAACAGATCACATTAATTTAAAAAAACGAACTTTTATACAAACTTTAACCCCTTTTTGACCCTATTAAGGATTAAAATTTCAAATATGCTGAAACACATGTTTAATTATTTTAAGTCCTAAGTCTAATCACTAATTTTGAAACGGATCACACTTAGGACAATGAACTTTCATACAAACTTTAAACCCCCTGTTCATCCCTTGGGGGATTTTAAAAAACGGAATTTTATCTCTAATAGTTGCTTCATTACATAAAAACTTTTATCCAAGTTTTATTTTTCTAGCTTAAGTAGTTTAACATTTATACTATCACGAAAACTGAGAAAAGTAATATTTTAGTTCCATAATACAAACATAGATGTCGCTGTTAGATTTCAACGCACTATCGTGATGTGTTTTTTCAAAAACTTTAAAATTTGTATTTGTTATTATAGCAGCAACAGAAATACAACTTCTGTAAAAATTTCAACTGTCTAGGTATAACTGTTCAGGAGATACAGCTTCGTAACTGTAGGACGGACGGACGGACGGACAGACAGACGGACAGCCGAGCCTCAGTAATAGGGTTTTCGTTATTACCCTTTGGATACTGAACTATAAAAAAAAAATTTGAGATAATAAATACCTAAGTGTATATAATAGTAGCTGTAGGTAAGGTATAAAAAATATATAATAAAAAACCTCCAATGTGAAAAAAGGGTGTAAAATTTGAAGTGAATTTATGTAAAAAATAATTGTCCACCCGTGCGAAGCCGGGACGGGCCGCTAGTATAAATATAAAATCTGAACTGAGCCTGTCTACCAGCCCAGCAGAGGGTGGAGATGACAAAGGAGTTGGTAAAGTAAAAGCTGCGGGAGACGACTGAGCTGCTGAAGTTGGCCGAGCTGCAGCACTACGTGCAGGAATCGGCAGAATTGCAAGTTCAATCGAAAATGCATGTAAGGTAGTAGACAGCCGATGTGGTGCAGTGGTAGTGCGACTGCCTGTGACGCAAAAAGTTCCGGGTTTCATTCTCGGTGGGTCACTCACAAAGTTGATTACACACACACACATATCACGCCTATAATCCCTTGCGGGGTAGGCAGAGCGTAAACGGCCGCATAGAACGGACATTTACGCCACGTCTGACAAACATTTGAGGGTCATCCGGAAATTTGTGTATCGCCATAGTGACAGGTTGTCGCCTAAAATTGCAATACACACCCTCGAGTCCCTTAGACGCTTCTTACGACTCCCACGGGCAAGAAATGGGGTGATGCTATTCTAAGCCGGCATCACACGGCTGCTACATCACACAAAGTTGATATTTTCTATATATTATTTTGTCCGAAAAGAAAGATGGTTCCGTGCTTCGGAGGGCACGTTATGCCGTCGGTCCCGGTTCATGTGATAAGTTTGGCGGCGGTCGTTATACAACCACGTCAAAGTCATACTACTTGTAGTAGGAAAAACTCTGACACCAGGGTTCATCGAGTCGTTGGACGACTCGGTGTCCCAAACAAGAAGAAGAAGTACAATGCTGTTCAATGAATGCGAATTTGACCCTATTGATGCTTACCGAAACTTTTCTACCCTTGATGTTAACAGTTAGAGTTTGATGACCTTGACGTTAAGAGATTTTGCTATCACTAGAACGATCAAGAATTGGAAAGGAGCCGTTACAAGGAGTTACGTGGCGGTTGCAAGGACCGCCAAACGGGATCATCCACCGCCATGTCAAGATGCCGGGACAGGTCAAACTTCTGACATGTTTCTCCGTAATTGAACAACTAAGTCGGCTGGGTCTTTGAGCTTCTTCGGATCAGAACCACTGACCATGATTTCCCCAGGAAGGCGCAGGGTCTTACCATACAGAAATTCAGCTCTTGACGCCTTCAGATCTTGAAAAAAAATCGTGAAAACACAACGTTTCCCCAAAAGAACAAAAGTTTTAAGCTGATTTAAGCTACCGGTGGACACTTTCGTATGTGCTTTGTGTCGAATATAGCCATCAAACGTCGAAACAGATAAGACTCAAAGAGTACCCTGGGTGCTTGTGACAAGTGAAGGCACTCTGAATCGAGAAATCTACTGCTGTACAAAAGTTTTCGCTACCTCACCTGCATGGGCCAGGCCTCTGGCCACCTTGTAACTCTGTATATAGCAGTTAAATAGTAACGATAACCTTTACAAGGAGGCAAATTATTATGTCTCCGATGATGTCTGAACATGACATGTACGAACTGACCAGATATGGTCTTGAAACTGCCAACTTAGCGTTGCTATGTCTGGTGACCATGATACGTTACCATGGCTGGCAAGTGCGGGCCCAGTGTTTGCAGTATTTATTGACCGATGATGGCCGGACGTAAAAGTGCATTACCAGCCTTGTTGAAGCACGTGCGCCGATATGAAACCTATCAAACACCATATGACGTAATAGAAGGTTCAGATATGGACGCGATTTGCCAGTCGAAAATCACAGATCACGGAACTGATAGAGCCTGGAACAGTGTTTGGGCTAAACTGAAGGCTAGGCTAGCTCCGGGTCCAACACCTGCGACTTAACAAGCGCCTCAAAGTTTAGGTCTAAAGTGATCGCGTCGACAGGGGACAACACATCCGCAACAACGTTGTGTTCACCCTTGAAGTTTTCGTTTATCAGTCAGTTCACAACTATTGAACATTAGTCGTGAACTGACTGATAAACGAAAATTGGTTCGAAAATGCAACAAATATTTTATGTTCACAGTTAATTTTGACGTAGATTCTCGGGGTGCATTTAATTTGTTCCTTATTTCTCTCTGCATAACAAAAGCTGCGTAAATCCTATTCACAACAGAAAATGCAACACACAAAATAGTACGTAAAAAATTTGCAGACCCTTGATAATGTTTTCAAATATTTACTGCACAAAATACGGTGCGTGTTTTTATTTGCGTAATATTTGTTGCGTATTGTGCGCACTTCAAAGCTTATTTATGTCATTATGTGATCTGTGCTGTGAAAAAGTACTCTGTGGTGCTGTGCTTCAAAGTGAGTTTGAAGGAAAGTGCAGTACTTTTTATTGTGAAAACATAATAAAGAAGAGAGAATTTTCAAGTTCTTATTTAAAATAATGTCTGCAATGACGCCAGTGTAAGTTTCTTATTATTACTAAGCTAGAAGATGCATTCATGTATGACTGACTACTTCGGCTAAACTAAATTAAAACGAATGTAATATTGATTCATGATTTCAGGGTAAGAAGCACTGCAGCCTAAATAAAATAGTTGCTGCAGTATGCGGATTATTCCGCTCGTAATTATACTGGAAGCATGTGAGTACCTACTAACTACCCAATAAGTTAAAAGTAAAGAGAAATATCTTGTTTTTGTTCCTATTATGTGACTTTAAGTAACATGAGTCTTGTACCCCTACAACAGACATTAGGTTATTTAAGATTTTGTGACATGGGTTGTAGACCTGGTAGTGGTAATTAATGCCTTTTGCAACCCCGCTAGGGATATAAGCTGTACGCATGATGTGTGTTAGTAATAATGGTTATTCCTTTTGATTGTTACAGGTTCTGTGTTTGTGTTCTGGTTCTGTGTTGTTGTGGAGTGCAGCATACTGGGTGTCAATGCCTATTACCCAGGGAGGGTGCACAACACCTTCATATGGCATCACTCTGTGATAAAAACTGAAATGAGAAGGCTTACTGACTGCTAATGTGATGTTATACTAAGCTGATGATGACCAAACATGTACCTGCTTAAATATGAAATATCGGGTGAAATTGTACTAGTGACCGATAGTGAAAACTCTTCAGGCTGATGATAAGGAACAACTTTCCCCTAGGAACATATGCCAAAATAAGAAAAAGAAATTCGACCTCCCATATAAAGTTTCCTATCAGCTGATTTGAGTTAGGTACCATGGAATCTCAAAATATTTTTGTCTTATTTCCACCAATGTACAGTTGATTGTAGCACATCAGGTACCAGGGGTAATCCAAAAGAGCTGAATTATTTTTACTCCCAGTTGATACATAATATTTTTTTTTACTTATTTTCATATAAGAAGTCATTTTCTAATCTTCATGTCAAGATAAAAATATTGCTGGGACAAAAATAATTCAGTTCTTTTGGAGAACCCCTGGTACCTTATGTGCTACAACCAACTGTACCTTGGAAAATGTAGTTCCTTATCACCAGCCCTTATTCTGTTATCAGTATCGATCACTTGTAAAATTTCACTATTTTTGGGTTGGATTGCAGTTCAAAGAGGAGGTAGAATATGATCAATGTTATGTTATTTTTATGTTTAGTACCTGTCTAGATAAGATGAAAGATTTGTAGACTTTAAAAAGGCAATAAAAGGCACCATGTTAACAAAAGAAACAGTCATAAAAAAATCACAACTAATTTGACAACTCTGATTCCGATCAGACAAAAACACAATATTCAATCATTGATCCTGAGTACCTATCTTTGATTATTATATATTTTTCGTCAATATATTTAGTATATTTGCATGTAGATTTATTTTATTGGCATTTATTTATTTAAGTAATTGTGCACGCCCAATGCACCTGTCTTGTAGCACTCTCACTTTCTGTTGGTAAGCTGAAAGAAATTTCTTAGTAGAAATAAGTTGTTCTGTTGTGTCGTCATTCTTTGTTTATTGTCTCTTGTAATGTTTCTTGTGTGCAATAAATGGTTAATAATAATAACAATAATTATTCCTTATCCGGTAATTAGAAAAGGTTGCATATCTCTAACCCTAGATCGCTCATCTTAGCTTTCCTGCCTCGACTCATACATTTCGAGGATGTAGTTGTTATATTATATGGCTCACACACAGCCAACAAAAAATTATAGCCAAAAAAAGTAAACAGATACTCGAATGTTTAAAAGATCATTCTTGTGAAGCAGCCACAAAGCATTTATATGGCAGTCCCAAGTGCACTTAAACCCATTTTTCTAGTATGGATCCGGTCTAGGTAGCTTTAATAGAGACCTATCGTTTTTACCGTCGGGTAGGTAGGTGTTGTGAAGAGTCCACTTCAAAACTCCTTTTATTTTCTTAAACAAAACCCTTAAGATACATACATACATACATAAATCACGCCTATATCCCTTACGGGGTAGGCAGAGCGTTAACGGCCGTTCAACGTCTGACAAAAGTTTGAGGGTCAATAAGATAACTGTGTATCTTCATAGTGACAGGTTGTCAGCCCGTCGCCTTAAATTGCAATACACACCCTCGAGTCCCTTAGTCGCCTCTTACGACACCCATGGATACCTACTTAAAATAATGGTTTTGTATTCGGAAACTACTTACTTCCTCATCGCAATATTTTTAATATGAAATATAGACCAATATAATTGGTAAATATGTAGATTTACTGTGTTCTTAACCGTTGTCGCTACCAAAATACATGGAAGAGTTAACTCGCGCTTCTAAGTCTACAGCGAAACGTCAAACGTAGACTAAAATAGGTGCGCATCTTACCAAATGTTGATAAGTTGTCTATAGTCTAGACATATTAGACAAAACTCGCTCTGACGTCAGCAGCGTAGACATATGTCGCAGTCGCGGTGCGCGTGTTAAGCTTGGGAAGACTTAACTCGCGCTTCTAACTCTACAGCGAAACGTCAAATGTAGACTAAAGTTGGTGCGCATCTTACCGACTGTAGATAAATTGTCTATGGTCTGGACTTGTTTCGCACTCGCGGCCCTCTCGCGGGGCGCATGTTAGCACCTAAGAAATAACTCGCTCTGACGTCACTAGCGTAGAGATATGTCGCAGTCGCGGTGCGCGTGCTAGCACTGCTGCTCAAGCTTTGTCTTTAATAGTCTTGGTCTTTTATTAAATGATGCTGTCTTATATTAAGATTGTCGCTGTTATTGAAAACTGCTTTGTTAAACTACGTTATTATAAAAATGTTTTATAAAAAAATACATACCTCGTATACGTAAGTCTGGTTAAATTACTTAAAAATACTCAAAACGGGGTTCTAACCACGAAAATATTTTAGTAGTTTGAGTCATTTCTTTATGTGTGACCGCGAAAGTTTAAAACATACATACATACATACATATATCACGCCTATTTCCCTTACGGGGTAGGCAGAGCGTTAACGGCCGTTCAACGGATATTAACACCACGTCTGACAAAAGTTTGAGGGTCAATCAGATAACTGTGTATCACTATAGTGACAGGTTGTCAGCCCATCGCCTAAAATTGCAATACACACCCTCGAGTCCCTTTGTTTAAAACAGTTGGTTAAAACAGTTAAAGTTTAAAACAGTTGGTTAAAAGACAGCTAAAAGACATTCTGTTGTTTGATAAAATTAAAAAAAAACGAATACAACAACATTCCACTGCTGGACAATACTGGACATGGGCCTATTGGTGGGTATTTCCATACTCACCAAGCTTGGCAAGCGGATTGGCGGATTGGCGAGCGCAGTGCAAGATGTTGTATTCACGGGGAATGCTGCTGCCCATGCCCTAGATGATTATCCCTTAGTCGCTTTTTACGACACCCACGGGTAGAATTGGGGTGATGCTAATCTAAACCGGCGCCACACGGAACTTATTAAAATCTAATATACGGGGTGTAAGGGACTGCCCTCCAAATACTGATAGGGTGCATGCAGACCATGAAACTGGACAACTTTCCCCTAGAAACACATGTCAGGGAACAACAAAACAATTTTCATTTCAACAAAAAGTATTTGCCCTCCCATACAAAATCACGATCAACTGACATTTATTGACGTTTCCTGAAATATTTTGGGAAGTTGTTCAGTTCCATGGTCTAAATGCACCCTATAAGTATTTGGAGGGCTGTCCCTTACACCCTGTATATAAGGTGTAAAAATACCAACTGCAAATATTTTAAGCGGTGAACTAGCCCATAAAACTGAACAACTTTCCTTAATAAACATAGGTAAAAATACTAAGTGTGTTTGTGGCCGGGTTAATTTGTATGGGATGGACATTGTTTTTTATCAAATTTCTACCTATGTTTCCTTGGGTAAGTTGTTAGGTTTCACGAACTGGTTCTCCCCTTAAAATGTTTACAGTAAATTTTTTACACCATAAATATAAAAATACAATTAAAATAGAAATTCGATTTCCAAAGAAAGCCGCAGCCGAAGAAGAAGTAAAGCGCAGAAACCGATCACCGCTAAAGTGGAACAACCAATAAAAGTGTAGACGCTACAAGTTGTAAGTACTTTAGATGAAAGCTTTACAAATTGTAAAGGACGATCGTCCGGGTGATTTCTTGAAAAATCGTTAAACACAGCTCGCATAAAAACTTTATTTTAAACCTACTTTTTGAATATTATGATTTCAATTTGAAACAAATGTCGTTTACTGGTGGTGGTGGGTTAAAGTTGCATTACCTGGCTAGCCCCGAGACAGCGCGTTTTAAAAAAATATCCCGCCCAAACCGGATTTCTATGAGGACTGAAAAATAAAATTGGGTTCTACAATTTTTATTTTTACAATTACGGATCTTGATTTCAATAAGTGATAGTTCTATCCTACATTGAATAAAGTTAATTTCATTACATTTTACAGACCAATCGAAGTTGTGTTTCGAAGTGTCTATTATAATAACTCTATTCAGAAGTAGCAGCTATAGAGACGGAGGTAAAATGTCATGTGAAAATCCCGCTGGAAGCTTTGTCACAATCGGTACGTAAATAAATATCAAGTCGACAGACCAAACTATAAGCTGATTTTACAACAAAGAAAAGTTTAAAAAGCTATCCTGTATTTGTACGCAATTTTGCAAACAATCTCTGTCGTTTCTTTACTTTAGTCTAAACAAATTCTACGAAGTAATCTCTTAAATACGAACTTTCTTCGCCAAAATTACTTATGAGTTTCAAACGAACAAGTTTACGAGTTCGTTTTCTGGGAGTTTTTATTTAAAGCGTTCTTTGGTAGCTTTTCTTTGAGGGGAGTTTCTGCCCCTTACGTTCATATAAAGGGTCTTTGGAACAAGCCATTCTCTCATGACGGCTCAAGGGCTCTACACACTTGCCCGGGAAATGGTGCAAGTTAGGGCTTCACTGCATCTTTTTGTTCGGTGGTAAAAAAATGCCTTCCCATTGTCCGACAACTTTTTATTGGTAAGATTTTACTTTATGCTATAAAGTTTGAGTTAGCCTCGACTCCTATACCTACCTAAAGCCACCATAGGTTTTATCTAAAGATTACACTATTGCAGAAAGAGCAAATTTCAAAACCAAGCATATTATCTAGTTGTACATGCAACATTGAATTGAACAATCTGAACAACCCATCTATCTGTTCAGGGCAACCCATGGTATATTCCTTTACAAAAAAACAATTTAAATAGCGTAAGTTGTATTTATTTAGGATTTTACCATTCCTACGTTTCGAGCTATTAACAGAGCTTTTGGTCACCGATGACGTAAATATTCGGAGTTTAAATTATTATTGTTCCACCGTCATCTATTTCTTAATTACGTAACGTCCCGGTTCTACGCAGAATGCTGACACCGTATTTTGTGTAGAAGGTCTTGCAGTATGTAAGGACTGGCTCTTCCGCTGGTAATAATAATCAGTGGATTGAAATTGAAAAATCTTTATAATACAAACATTGATAACTTTTAAAAGTAAGTATCACAATATTAAACATATGAAAAGTGATAGATGAGGTTACAATTGGCGAAAGAAAAATATAGAATCAACAAAGAAGTTAAAAGCAGAAACAATGTGTGTGTCTAATAGATGATTCATTTAACTCATGTAACTCAACCATGCCTCTGTTTCGTTATTATTTAATGTTTTCAACCAGGTTATAATCTTTTTCTTGTGGATGTGTATTTTCTATCATAAATCGTCACCTCATAATGCAACAACGCGACTTACAGACTCACTTAGTCTTGATATTTCAACTCTCTCTTTGTCCACAGGCTACAGGACTTTAGGTGCGTGTGGTGTAGGAAGTGCGTGCACGCCGCGTGCAAGCCGGGTTGGCGAGCGCCGTGTTCCCTGGGACCGACGAGAGCCTCAGTGGTGCCCCCTACGAGACTGCATTCCGTGGGACCCGACGACGCCTGGGTCCCTGATAGGCCGCCTAACGCTTCCCCGCTGATTGTTTTCGTCAACTCGAGATCTGGTAAGGATACTCTAAGACATGTGTGTCCTCAGATCATTTTACAGAACATAGCTTGCGCTCCTAGTATGTATTCCAAACTGAGATTTATCAGATAAATAAAAATAAGCCATGTGATGCCGGCACAGAATAGCATCACTCCATTTCTTTTTCGCGGGTGTCGTAAGAGGCGACTAAGGGACTTTAGGGTTTAATGTGTATTACATTACGACAGACTGACATCCTGGCACTATAAAAGATTAAAATAGATACTTTATTACACTTTTAAAATCAGACGAAAGTTACTAGATATGCTGAATTAAAAGCGCAATTAAGAGTGAATGTTCATTAGTTCTGTAGCTTTGCATAAAGGCTTCCCTTCAACTAACGAACTTCAACAGGCGCAGTGGTAGTGTGACTGCCTGCCACGCAAAGGTCTCTGGTTCGATTCCCGGTGGGACACTCACAAAGTTGATATTTATCACTTTGTGAATTTGTTGCCAGTCATTGCATGCTGAACCACCTGATCGTCCGAAAAGATAGATAAATGGTTCCGTACATCGGAGGCCACGTTAAGCTGTCGGTCTCGGTTGCTGTCCATGATTACTTAGACGGTGGTTGGTACACATCCATGTCAGGGGCATACTACTAGATGTAGGCGGTTAAAAAGTCTGACACCAGAAATTGCTGAAAAGAACTAACAGAGAAAACAGTGAACAGGGACAGTCTATCTTTTGTGTTTAATTTAGCGTTGCTATGCTGGGGTAAGTTAGGTATTAATGACGGTCTATGAATGCGCCGCGATACTCGTTCGCATGCATTCGCTCTGGGCATATGTTGTCCCTTTCTCACTCGCGGGGCGAGGGTGGCGGCGTGCGCGCGGGCCGCCTGGTAGGCGCCAAGCGGTGATTTCTGCACCGCACTATCAGTCACTCAAAACCGTTCGGACGGGAGGGTATCGCGTATTGTGCGGATTTCCCGCCACGCGTTTTGTGATGCCGCGTGTAATGGACGATTCAATTTGAGATCGCGCGTGTTGATGCATCGTATTATTGCGTTTCTCCTGGGTTGTACTGGAATGCCAGGCTTAGTGATTGTTGGATGTCTCGACGTCTTCCACGTGAGCGTCGCGTTGAATAGGCATCAGGTGGCCATATTGGCCCGCGTTTGTACGGCCCAAATTCGGGTTGGGTCACGCGTAATGACTAATATCAAAGTGGAATACGAACAGAAGCTGTGAGTGGTTTGAAGTGAATAACGCGCCAAGGCTGTAGTGGAATGCTGGGTGTCGATATCTTTTCCACCCAGCCCTTTAAGTACCCACGGAATCCCTATTTGATCCATTCCCTGAACTTCCTTTCTCCGTTGGGTATTTTATGCATTTGGACCGGCGACGTGACCGTAAGTGTCGAACCTAGTTGTTTTAGTATAAAACTGTTTCTTCATGTTAATGGTGTGTTCCCTTTAGTCATATTTGTTGTACCATTATCATTGTGACTCCTTAGTACGAATTGCGGAATTCGTGGGGTGATATAATTTGGAGGTACTTACTTATAATCTAGTGCTTATACGTGTGACGTAACGCCAGATCGGCAGACGGTATTTACTACAGAATTGAGTTATGTAAAGGTCAGAACACATAATTTGCCAATTCACTCAACTTAGTTAATTAAGTTAAATAGATTTAGGTTCACGTTTAATTCATAGTATGCGCTGCTATATTGTGCAGCGTATGCTATTTAGCGCTGCGTAACGCGGCCATTGTCTGCCTTCAGTTGAACTCCTGGTATTTTACTAGAAATTTACCTGTGTAAATCGCTTCCACTGCGGGAGTTTAGCTTGGAATTAGACATTTTGTATCTAGGTTTTACACGTAAATTAACCGAATCCTTAAAACGTTTCTCATAATATACTTACTAAAAAAAACGCGTTTATCTTCTACCTCAAACCCTTTCAACAGGTGACAACCAGGGCGTTAAATTCCTGCGTCGCTTCAGGCAGCTACTCAACCCTGCCCAAGTGTTCGAGCTGAGTGGTCTGGGGCCCCGCTTGGGGCTGCGCCTGTTCCGGCATTTCGCGCCGCTGAGGGTGCTGGTGTGCTCGGGGGATGGTTCCGTGGGCTGGGTGCTGCAGGAGATCGACAAGCTGGATATGCATGTGAGTTTTACCAAAATATAAACTTCATTGTTCACTACATTTATTTATTAATTTATAGTGTTTTTCATTAAAATAAGTTTAACATTTTAAAATTTAGTCACTCTAAGTGACTCTTGTGATCTTATTCTTACTATGCAAATTGCGCACTTCATAATGTAACGGTTGACTGGACTATCACGTCACAGGTTCTTCCTAGTGTGAAGTCCGATTGTAATTTTAGCTTATGTATTGTAACTTTTATTCTGGCAAAATAAACTTTATTATTATTATTATTAGTTTGTCGTATACGTTTCCGATAACTGAAGCATATTCTTTCATTACACGTTAAGGCGAGTGTAGCATGAAACGACCTCGACAGTGGCGCCGCTTCACAAAATAAAAGATTTATTTGTGTGTATATCCACAATCCATCAGAATATCCGTTGCCCAAGATATCCTTAAGTAAAATTAGAACCTGCAAACTCAATGAAATATTTTCTGCAATTGAAGTTATGGAAAGAGTACCTAAAAACGGCCACTTTTGGTATTAATTGCCATAATTTTAATTACAGCGAATATTTCATTGAGTTTGCAGGTTCTAATTTCACGTAAGGATTTGTACTAAAAACTTGAGCAACGGATATTCTGATAGATTGTTTGTTAGAGAATTTTTCTTTTTTGGGAAGTTGCGCAATTCGAGCTCGTTCACGGGTACACTCGCTTTAAAACAATAACAGCAGTCATATTGCGATCAAAATAAGCTGGACGTTTTACCCCAAAACAAGTGATTTATTTAATCGTTTTTTTTTAATCCCAAAAAAACAATGAGAAGCTAGGCATGAGTCGTATTGACTGGCCTGATGGCGTAGCGAATAGTACCCCTGCCTGGTACGCCGAGGGACGTGGGTTTAATCCCCACAAGGCACAAATATTTGCTAAGTCATTTTCATACATACATACATACATAATTCACGCCTATATCCCTTACGGGGTAGGCAGAGTGTTAACAGCCGTTCAACGGATATTAACACCACGTCTGACAAATGTTTGAGGGTCAATCAGATAACTGTGTATCACTATAGTGACAGGTTGTCAGCCCGTCGCCTAAAATTGCAATACACACCCTCGAGTGTGTCGAGCGATGGGTGTCGTAAGTCGCCTCTTACGACACCCATGGGTAAGAAATGGGGTGATGCTATTCTAAGCCGGCATCACACGGCAAGTCATTTTCAGATATTTATTTATTTACATAAAAAGTAGCTACGTATTGAAATCAGCTATCTAGCTCCATAGTACAAGCTTAGCTTAGTTTGGGGCTTAATGGTGCTGTGTGAATTGTCCAGGATATTTTTTGCAAACAAAACGAGCTTGTCGTTTGACTTTAAAACAATAACCTCAGTCGTATTGCGAGCGAAGCTAGCTCGTCGTTTCACTTTAAAACAATAACCTCAGTCGTATTGCGAGCGAAGCTAGCTCGTCGTTTCACTTTAAAACAATAACCTCAGTCGTATTGCGAGCGAAGCTAGCTTTTTGTTTTACGTTCAATAATATTTTGTGTTTCGAGCAAACATGGCTTGACTTTACTCCTGTCCTACGAGTATGTTCCTATCGACCAGAAACAAGTATTCAACATAACAATTCTAGACAGATATTATATTGCACACATTACACACATTTTGAAGTCAGGGGATACACAACCTAACTGCCTGCCCGGTAGCTAGGTCTGGTATACGGGTATGCGACCCCGGCTTCCCGAGCTACTACAATCTCAAACCTAGTCCTCCGAGGCAGTAGTATCCTTACACCTTGTTTTCCCTTCCACGTCATAACTTCCTTTCTTACTCCCTCTTCCTACCCAGTTCCTTTCTCCTTCCCTCTCCGCCAATCCAAGGTCTGCCGCGCCGATGGATGCATAGCTAGGGGCGTGCCTAGCTTAGCGTGCCGATTTGCCCTGGGACCAGGTGACCCCAGATTACGGCTTACCTTGTCCTGGCATGCGGAGCTCTGCCAGGATCGACATATTAATTCCCTTGCTACTCGTGGGAACGCTATGATTTCTTTATCTAACCCAAATCAAAATGGCGGCGATGTAGGAGTTCGCGACTCATCACGTCTCGTTTCTATCGGGAGCGGAACGCGGCCTACGGAAAGCCGCTTTGCTACGATGAATGTTAGAGGAGGAATGGTAGATAAAGTAGACGACGTATGTCAGGTGATGGATGAAAGGCGTATAGATGTATTGTGTGTGAATGAAACTAAGCGGAAAGGATGTGAAACGACCAAACATGGACCCTACACAACGTATTGGTCTGGTGTTTCCAGTACCAATCGTGCATGTAAGGGAGTCGGCTTATTTCTTTCCGCGCGAATGGCTGAATGTGTGACTGAGTTTGAATGTGTGAGCCCTCGACTCCTCTGGATTAGGCTAAAGGTTGGAATTACGCGAATCTTTGTCCTAGGTGTTTATGCGCCAACGGATTTGGGTACGGGTGGCTCCACAAAAGCTAAAAAGGAAAATGAGGAGTTCTGGGATAGTGTGAGAGAGGTTTTGAAAGGTTGTAAAACAAATGAAAGGATTATCATGCTAGGTGATTTTAATGGATGGGTTGGTATAAAGCGTGATGGGTATGATAAGGTTCTTGGAGCGTTTGGAGACGAACGAGTTAATGAGAATGGAAAGAGTTTGTTAGAGATTTGTTTGGAGTGGGGTCTTCTTGTGTCGAATACAATGTTTCAACACAAGAAGATTCACACTTATACAAGAGCAGAAGGTGTATCAAGGACCATTATAGATTTTGTGATTGTGGATGAAAGATTGAAGAAGAAAGTTCTAGACACTCGTGCGTATCGCGGGGCCGGGATCGACACAGACCACTTCCTAGTGATATCACGAATAAGTGGTCTCTTTAAACGATGGCGACATAGAGTGCACGAAGCGACCAGTGTTCTGGAAAGAGTGAAAGTAGAAAATTTGCAAGAAAAAGAGGTAAGAAAGGAATATGTCAAAAGGTTAAAGGATGAATTTGATAAGATAGATGAGATGAATGACATTGAAGATGGTTGGAAGGTATTTAAGGAAGGAATCGTCAAAGTTGCTGTTGAAGTATGTGGAGTCACTAGACGGGCGAAAGGTAATAAACGAAAGACTGCATGGATGAGTAAAGATGTGCAAGAAGTTGTTCAGAAGAAGAAGAAAGCATGGTTAGATTTATTGGCTACTAAAGCTAACCAAAGATTGCAGAAAGCGACAGATCAGGATGTAGAGAAATATAAATAAATAATTAAAAAAACTATAAAAGTTTAAAGAATGTAGTAAAGAAGACAGTGGAACGAAAGAAAGAGGAAAATAAAGATGAGTTTGACAGGAGGCTATCAGAAAACTTTCGCAAGAACTTAAAGGTTTTCTGGAAATCTATAGGAACAACTCGAGGAAAAACAGCACAATCAGAGTTGAGTAGGATTCGGAGCCAGGATGGTAGTATAATAAAAGGTGAGGAATGTGTGTTGAAGAGATGGAAGGAATATTTTGAAAGCTTGTTTGAAAAAGAAGAAGTACAAGAGGTGAACATACATGAAGAAGATGACAGTGAAAACGAAAGCGAGATTGAAATGGATGAGATTATGAAAGCTCTGAAAAGTATGAAATCTGGTAAGGCTGCAGGGTATGATAGAGTATCGGTTGAGATGCTGAAGGCTGGCGAAGGCGTAGCAGCTAGTCAGCTGTACCTCCTTTTTAACCTTTGTTGGCGAAGCGGTCGAGTGCCAAGTGATTGGTGCAAGGCTGTAATAGTGCCATTATACAAAGGAAAAGGGTCACAGCTAGACTGTAAAAATTACCGCGGTATAAGCCTTCTCAGTGTCGTCGGTAAACTGTATGCAAGGGTACTGATTGAAAGAGTTGTGAAAGAAACTGATGAGAAAGTCTGGGATGCTCAAGCGGGATTTCGAAAGGGGATGGGATGTACGGATCAGGTCTTTTCCTTGCGGTGCATAGCGGAAAAGTATTTGGCTAAGAACCAAAAAGTCTTTTGCACATTCGTGGATCTGGAAAAGGCCTATGATAGAGTTCTGAGGAATGAATTATGGTCGGCACTATCCGTGCATGGGGTGAGCAGCATCTTGGTACGAGCACTGAAATCCTTATATAAGGATTCCAGTGCTTGTGTCAGGATTAACGGGGCCTTCACTGAACTGTTTAACATCGAGAAAGGTGTTAGACAGGGATGTGTTGCGTCACCATGGCTGTTCAACCTATTCATGGATAGTTGTTTGACAGATTTGAAAGAGTGTGAAAATGGACTGAGAATGAATGGGTTACTCGTCAAATGTCTTCTCTATGCTGATGACCAAGTTATCCTTGCGTCGTCGGCTGAAGAGTTGCAGAAGATGGTAAACATTATGAATGAGGCTTTGAAAAGAAAGGAATGAAAGTGAATGTAAGTAAGACGAAGTCAATGGTTTTTGAAAAAGAAGAAGGTATGACGGAGTGTAATATAATGATAGAAGAAGAGAGGGTGGAGCAAGTGAAAGAGTTTGTATATTTGGGATCGAAGTTTACATCAGATGGAAAGTGTGAAAGTGACATTGAAAGGAGGGTAAATGCCGGCAACATGGTGAATGGAGCGTTGCATACTTTTATGAACAGCCAGACAGTGTCTAATAAGGCACGTCTGGCTGTGCATAGAGGAGTGTTAGTTCCAACACTTATGTATGGGAGTGAAAGTTGGGTATGGCAGAAAAAGCATGAAAGTAGAATAAATGCGGTAGAAATGAGAGCGCTAAGAAGTATGATAGGAGTGAAATTGAGTGACAGGATAAGGAATAGCGTGATTAGAGAACGTTGCGGTATAAAATATGACATAGTGACTGGTATAGAAAAAGGAATGCTGAGATGGTTTGGTCACATTGAGAGAATGAATGAAAGAAGATTAACGAAACAGGTGTATATGGCGAGTGTGGATGGGAACGTTGGAAGGGGAAGACCAAGACGCACGTACTTGGATCAGATCGGGGACGTTCTAGAGAAAGGTCAGGTCAAGAGTACCCTAAACCGACGAGCATGTATGAAAAGATTGATGCATGTTGAAGAAGCGAAAGAGGTGTGTCAGGATCGTAGCAAGTGGAAAGATGTAGTCTCTGCCTACCCCTACGGGAAAGAGGCGTGATTATATGTATGTATGTATGTATGTATTTTTTAGTTAGTTTATTATGTTAATAGAGTTTAGATTCTCATAAGAAGAGTGGCGCCTTCTTATGCAAGTATTGCATACTTAAAAGAAGTGCACCAAAATATGTGTAATCTTATATTGTGAATGAAATAAATCCATTTTGTTTTTGTATATCAGATTGTTATTTTTCGTTACATAAGCGAAAGTCGTATGGTGCATTTATGCAAGTTCTCCAAAATTGTAAACCCAACAACACATTGAAATGTTTTAAAATAAAATAGTACTCAATTTACTGCGGGTTTTAATCGCTTCGGCTACATTCAATCTGCAAAGAATGAATTAGTCACTGGGTATTAGATATCTTACCCATGGGTGTGGTAAGAGGCGACTAAGGGATTCGAGGGTTACCTATATGTGTATTGCAATTTTAGGCGATGAGCTGACAATCTGTCGCTATGGTGATACACAGTTATCTGATCGACCCTCAAACTTTTGTCAGACGTGGTGTTAATATCCGTTTTACGGCCCTTAACGCTCTGCCTACCCCGTAAGGGATATATGCGTGATTTATGTATGTATGTATTAGATTATTATTATTTTACTTATTAAGACGAACACAACATTTCACAATTATATCTGGGTAAACCTAAAAAAAATGCACAAGTTTTGTTCTAAATTAAAGAATCAACAAAGTGTCGTACAGCTTGATAATCATAACAATGTTGTAAGTTATAATAACATTTAAATTATGATGTGACCGTTATAAATTAAACAGTTAATTATGATTAATTTTATTAATCTTTACTAGAGTTTAGAACTTCAACAACAGAGTGCTTGAAACAATATTGATAAGATTTAAACACGTCTTTACGTCGTTTGTAACTATACCGGTTTGGAGCTATGCCACGCGTTACTGGCAGTAAGGTACACTTGCATAATTTTGACAACGGTTTGCCAGTCGGTAGAGGCGTCACTACTAGTGACATTGAAAGACGGTGGTTCAAACCCTGCCTGCGGTGCAATTTCTCAAGTTCACCATAATTGTATACCAACACGTTAAAGTGTTTAAAAAAGTGCTCGTTTTACACGACTGCCCAACCAAAAAAGGAGTGTAATGTTTTGAGAGTTCATGTATGTATGTATGTATGTGCGATTCTTTAAAAGCCTGAAACTCGTGAATCACTGAACAGATTCGAATTGGAATTGTTTTGGAAGAATCCTTCCATTATCCCAAGTTTCATAGGCTAGATTTATCTCAGAAAGCACTCGTATTTTAAGAGGCCGTACATGAAATTGCGCTGGGCGAAAGTAGGTAATTAGCATTAGAACGCGTCATCGTGCAGCCGAGCGGCGGCGATATGCAGACCCAGCGGCGGACGGCAGCGTATAGTTCGATCAATCAGTTTTGATCCTATTTATAGTTTTTGTGGCAATTGTATGAAAAAGTTTAAAATTATTGCGTACCTACTAAGAATTTTGGGATTTGTGGAATGTTATCGAAACTAATTAATTACCGACTACTATTCAGGGGTGTGCCCATGTACCAGCATCTTTTTTTCGCTTAACAGCGCCGAATTTATATTTATTGCCTACTAGCTTTTACCCGCGACTTCGTCCGCGTTAGATAGTTTTTTTTGGCAGAAGTTCTAAAGTAGGTACCTATGTGTATTCATAGTAAGTGTGACAGTGATATTAGAACAGTTGTTATCTCTACTGTTTAGAGATAACTTGCTTGCTTCTGTTGTTAAAGGGACAATTCAAGATTTGCTATCCGGCCTGAGAGACCAATATTTATAAAAATTGAATATAAAAGTCAGTAGATAACAGAGTAAGCCAGTAAGTAAGCTGGAGTAAGCCAGGGGTGCCGATTTGAGAACACTAAAATGGTCAGCATAAGTAGATAAGACAGATAAAAAGGTATTTTAAGTTACTGTAATACATTTTTATATACCACATTTTTTGTTTTTCTGTATTTTGCGAAAACAAAGATTTTGTGGGTTTGACACTCGTGAGTCTGCCCTCACGTGTATGCCCGTTCGGGTAGCCGCACCCTGTCGCGCCCTCCCCCTCCGCCCCGCATCGCCGCCAAAGCGCGCGCGCCGCGCCGCGCCGGATCGGCCGGTGCGCGCGGCCGCGGTCATAAGACCGGGCATTATTTATTTAGTTGCTGTGTATTTTCAATACATATCCATAACGCATGCGTATGTCAGACGAAAGGAAATCGCGAATTTCTATTTTACTCCCTTACACTTACAAAATACGCCGCATCGGACGTCAAATGTGATCCCCGACTTAACGTGTTATGTGGATGATACCTTTCAGTTCAGAACATGGTAACGTATCACCTAAGTAGATATGCCTAATTACAATGAAGGTAGTGCATACGATGCAAACGGCGGCGGCACAGCGGTATTTTTCAGTAATGATAAAAAATCCTCGGTAAAAGTAGGCAATGTCCTTTCTCAAGTTATTCCCATCATACTGAACATATTTTGTTTTGGAACCATTTCTGTATTAACTCCAATAGTTAAGGTGGGCTCCTGATGGTAGACCTGGTGGTCTACATAAGGTACTCCAGATCCTCAAATGTTCTTGTAAAAAGAAGCGGCCCATCATACTGAACAACTTTTGTTTTAGGACCATGCCTGTATCTCTAATAGTTTAGCTTGGCTCCTGATGGTACACCTGGTGGTCTACATCCATACTCCAGACCCTCGAATGGTGATAATAAATAGCCTATGTCCGTTCTCGGTATGCTAGCAATCTCTGTGCCAAGTTTCATGAAGATCGTTTCAGCGGTTTGGCCGTGAAAGCGTAGCAGACAGACAGACAGACCGAGTTACTTTCGCATTTATAATATTAGTGTGGATAGTTAAATCTGTAATGTATCATTATAGTCCGTTAAAATGGCCATTTATTTGCAAAATCCCGAAATTTCAAGTTATTTATACTCTCTCTCTCTTCGTTCGTCTCTTCATTACTGAAGGTCGTGTCTGCATAGACTCCCTTCTTCCAGATTCTTCAGAATATTCCTCCATGTGTCTCTGTCTTCAGCATGTTTTAAGGCAGTATTGATGGATAGACCCGTAAGATTTTTTATTTGATCAGACCAGCGTGATGGAGAGCGCCCGCGTGATCTTTTTCCCTCTATCTTCCCCGTGATCATAAGCTTCTCTAGGCTATCAGTTTCGCGACGGGCAACATGTCCAAAGTAAGAAAGTATTCTCTGCAGACATATAGTTGACAATCTTGTGGTAATGCGAAGTTCTTTAAGAATAGAAACATTTGTGCGCTTCGCAGTCCAGGGGATACCGAGCATTTTCCGCCAACACCACATCTCGAAGGCGTCTATAGTTTTTCTATCAGACGCTCTAAGTGTCCAGGATTCTACGCCGTATAACATCACTGAGAATACCAATGTCTTGACCAACCGCACTTTGGTTTGTCGAGAGATGTTTCTGTCGCGCCATATCTTGGTCATCTTGGCCATGGCGCCCTTTGCCATCTGGATTCGTCTCTTGACTTCAGTATCACAGCCACCCTGGTTACTCAGCATAGATCCTAGATAAACGAACTGATTCACTTTCTCGAAAGTATCTAAAGCAGTACTTGGGTTGAGTTTGTTGCCTCGGTCAACAATCATGATTTTTGTTTTGTCTTTATTAATACTAAGACCCAGGTTTCGGCTTTCATGCTCAACTATTTGAATCAGTTCAGCCATCTCCTCTTCGGAAGCCGCAAATAAAGTTGTGTCGTCAGCGTAGCGAAGATTATTGATTTTTAATCCGCCTATGGTTATGCCTCCCTCCCAATTTATACTCTAATAGGAAGTAAAATCACAATATCTAGTTCAATTAATTTAATCAATCATAAATCAATACCGCACTGAAAAAAATACTTACAGGATCAAAAAGTATCGGTCGCACTATAATTCCGCCTGAGACGCGTGATCTACTGTCCTCTACGCGCGCGATCGACACACATTCGTAATTTTGTATGTGTGCGTGAGTGTGACGCAGCAGGATTCACGTCCTTCTCCCAAGAGCGCGGCGCGCGGTCTGCCGAAACAGCATTTGCGCTCCCGTATATAATTGATAATTCCGGAGAAGTTTAAAATATTCGATAAATTTCATAAAATACATATTTGCAATTTTTTTTTATAGCTAATGTGTTAGCATGAATCTATTTTTCAATGTGTAAATTGATTTTTTTAAAAACGTGTTGTATTGTACTAGAAATCCGACGCTGTATACGTTTAAAATTTCTTCAAAGTAGGGCCATTTTACTGCAGTTTTTCTTTGAATTTTTGAATTAAATTACTAAAAACTCCTCGGCCAATTTTTAGCACTTTTCAATGTCTTTATTGCTGTATACTTTATAAACCACTCCATATTTTAAAATTCATGTAAACAATAATGATACGAACGTCACGCATCGAAAACAATTAAAACACGTCTCAGGTTAATAACTATTAAACAAACTGAACAATCAAAATCAATAATTTGTCTTAGCCAATTTTTAGATATTAAATTAATCTTCAATAAAACATATTATAACACATTGTTACTTATTCTGTTTTTTTAAACGAGGTCCTACAGAATTGAAGAAACAAGACAAAATTACTCAAAACTATGTACGGCCTCTTAACATATTTTTATTTATTATGCCGTGTGATGCCGGCTTAGAATAGCAACACCCCATTTCTTGCCAGTTGGAGTCGTAAGAGGCGACATAGGGACTCGAGGGTGTGTATTGCAATTTTAGGCGATGGGCTGACAACCTGTCGCAATGGCTATACACAATATTCCGAATGACCCTCAAATGTATCAGACGTGGCGTAAATTTTTATGCTCTGCGTGTGTATTATGCTTGTTAATTTGTGTTGGCTGTGTGATGTCGTCTTAGAATAGCATCACCCCATTTCTTTCCCGTGGGAGTTGTAAAAGGCGACTAAAGGACTCGAGGGTGTGTATTTCAATTTAAGGCGATGGGCTGACAACTTGTTACTATGGCGATACACAATGACCTTCAAATGTTTGTCAGACGTGGCGTAAATGTCCGTTTGCGCTCTGCCTACCTCGCAAGGGATTATAGGCGTGATTTGTGTGTGTGTGTGCGTGTTTGTTAATTTGTGTATGTATTTTCTCACAGCGGCAAGTGCAAACGGCAGTGCTTCCCTTGGGGACCGGCAACGACTTGGCGCGTGTGCTGGGCTGGGGCGCCTCCTGTGACGATACCGACAATCTGCAATTGCTTATAGAACGCTACGAGAAGGCTTCCACAAAAATGCTGGACCGGTAGAGTATACCAAATTATACCAGACGCCCATACCAAATTATAGCACTGGAAAGAGAATAGGCGTGAACAAAAAAAGTGAACTAAATTTTTTTAATACTTTATTATGACAATTTATAGGGCTTGTATTTATATTTAGTATATTATAATAAGTAGGTTTCTATATCGATAGGTATTTAATTATTTAAGTAGGATTATATGTACATATACTAATTATAATTATTATTCTACAGCAGCTATATTTAGTGTCAATTTAAAAACTATTTTTTTGCATCTTCCTCGTACCATAGTTTACCTGCGCACACCATGTCCTCTGAATTTCTCAAAGGTTGGCTGGGAGGGATCTCTTAATGGGATAAGTCCGCCTTTGTGCCTTACTTTTTCTGTTATTTGTGTTTTTTTTGGGATTTATTTGGTGCAAAAAAGTTATTACATACATACATCTCTCATACTGAGAAATCTCAAACAGGAGTGCCCTCAATGTCCACGCCTATTCTCTTTCCGCACAAACTCTAGTTGTCAGTATAGTTTTCCCCACAGTCATAGTTGTACCTTGTCGCGGTACTGACTGGCACATCGCGTCGTTGTGTCGTGTTGTGGTCACCGTTTTACCTGACCTAAATCACTATTTAAGTCTTTACTTCAGGCTTGATGGAAAACAACTGCTCAGGCTTAGACAGTTTATCTTTTACCAGAAACACTTACCACTTAGTCAGATTTAGTTCTTTTACCATAAACACTTACCACTTAGTCAGATTTAGTCCTTTTACCATAAACACTTACCACTTAGTCTGATTTAGTCCTTTTACCATAAACACTTACCACTTAGTCAGATTCAGTCCTTTCACCATAAACACTTACCACTTAGTCAGATTTAGTCCTTTCACCATAAACACTTACCATTTTGTTCATAGATGGTCGATCATGACGTTCGAACGGTCTTTATCCGCACCACCGCCTCCGCCCGCGCCACCTGACTTGCTGGAGGAAACCGCGCTCTTGAAGAACCTACAAGACATCATGCAGGTAAGCTCCTATTATAAGTACATTAACAGCCACAACAACAACTCTGAAGTACACACAGCAGAGGACAAAAGTTGACTGCTGGACATAAGCCTCCGCCTATTAGGGAGTACTGCCATACTCATGCTTGGCAGGCGGATTGAATGAATGAAAGAAACATTATTTTGCTTGCAAACATGGTAAAATACAAGATGTTACAATTTATAAGGCCAAGCATGTTGCACCAAGTCATGGTATGCAAATCAGCAAATTATAAAATGAATCAATAAATAACAATGTCACAAAAATCAAATTCAAAAAATGACATCTAATATACAATTAATTATTATATGTCACATAAAATCAAGATACAAAATTAACAGATAATCAAACAAAACATCAAATAATCAAATTGGCGACTGCATTGCAAGATGTTGTATTTATAGGGAACGCTTCTGCTCATTCCCAGGATGACTATCCTTTTGTTGCTCTTTTCGACACACACGAGTAGAATTCGTGTGGCCGGCACCACACACGTATACTTGGGGACAATATAAATCGTGTGTTAAAGATTCTTTCCTTGTTTTAGAGGTGACTAGTGTAACTAAAATGTATAAACGAAACTTGGCTTCTGTTAGGCGGGAGACGTGAACTGCCTGGCTGGGACGTCTCTCAAGGCGGGCTGCGCGCGTCTAGCGGACGCGGGCGAGCGAGCGGGCGGTAGCGCGGCGCGAGCAGCGCACCGGCTGCGTCGCGCCGTGTCGCTGCTGCTGCATGCGCGCGCGCACCTCGCGCACGACCACGCGCGCTGCACGTAAGTGTAGTGCTCCTGTTGAATCAGCCGGTGGCTTATAGTCTAGAGTCTACTGTGGGACAAGATACTTGCCATACCTATTTACCCGGCTTGGGTGCGCTTCTATTGAAGCGGAGCTGTGCTGAATGAATTGACCAATCATTATCTTCAAAATCTGCGCTTCACGTCAGTCATTGGTCCGCCAAGTTTCGCTACGCACAGCTCTGCTTCAATGGAGTCGCACCCTAACTGGCGGGTTAATGAGCACAGTGCAAGGTTATATTGTTATAGACACGTTGCTACCCTATCATTGGCATCGTCCCTTAATCTCATTTATGACACTGTGGATAGTTAGGGATGTTACACATTAAGCTGGACATGATAGCGTTGGTGACTCCAAAGTGTTTCTCACAAAGCCTTCCTTTTGAAAATGTTTTAATATTTTTCACATGTCTTAATCTTCATCGTCGTCTCTTTAAATTCTCAGGTCGTGGGAGCCGGCAGAAACGACAAGTGATAGCGAGCCGGAACCACAAGCCGTTGCCGAGAAGGGCAGCATCGATAAGACTGAAAAGGTAAGATTTTTCCTTTAATCTGGGAAGAAAATTATAGAGAAAGTCCCCGTCTAACTTTAAAGATAAATTATTTACCTTAACACCACCTTAATCGCCCAAATGCGTGTAGTTGTGTATATCAGTTTTTATCAAACTAGGTAACCCGTTTGACACGGTCTCGGTCCGTTTTCTTCGTATACAATGAATGAATTAGCATTCTCAGCTCTATTTTATATCAAAAATATCTGTTAGCTATCTGACTGGTAGAATTGATAAATAAATGACAGTCAACATGTAAATCCTGTAAATTAAACGTCTGGTTTTGGCTTTGGAGTACCACAGGGTAGTTTACGGCGACCAACACTGTTTTCAATTTACAATTTACCAATAATACCATTACATGTGGCTTTCCGCATTTCTAGCATAATATTATCTAATTAAATCCATTATCTTGCTTGGTACATATTATATAGGTACTATTATATTTTTGCATTCCGAATGTTCTTAAAAAAGAAACAAACTTATTAGAACATTCGGAACCAATGCAAAAAAGTATTATTTTTTATTGTATCTTATTATTAAATTTCACAGAAATATTTTACACAGTTTTCTGGAATAGACATTTCTTTCCCGTGGGAGTCGTAAGAGGCGACTAAGGGACTCGAGGGAGTATATTGCAATTTTAGGCGATTGGCTGACAACCTGTCACTATGGCGATACACAATTTTCGGAATGACCCTCAAATATTTGTCAGACGTGGCGTAAATGGTCGTTTTTTGCGGCTTTTACGCTCTGCCTACCTCGCAAGGGATAATAGGCGGGATATGTGTGTGGAATAGTCCCTAACGTGGCGTATTTTGTATACAGGAGCAGCTGAACTGGGCGGCGCGGGGCTGCGCGCTGGCTGGCCGCGCGGATAGTGTTCGGAAAGCGCTTCGATCGCTTGTACGCACGCTTGCGCAACTATATCCGCAGGTGTGTTATTTTCTTCATCATTTCAGTCTATTCTGACATAAGCATAAAGATTACCATCGGCAACCAATCTGCAGATCCATTATCAACAGATTCTATCCCCGCATGCATAACATTTAAGACTTTAAGCCTATTTCGACGTGAGTCATTCGATAAAATCGACCATCACTTACTCTTACTACATATTCTAGTGATTAAAGATTTACATATAAAAAAAAGTATAGACTTGATTTTAAGTCCAATTTAACATTTTCGTATTGTATTTTTAATTTTACATTTACTAGTTGTATAAGTTGAGATATTTTTTGTAATTACTTTTATTTTATTGAAGATCATATTATCCTTGGACATCTTTATCTAATTTCAAATAATTGTTATTGTGAAATTAATAGTATGAAATAAATAAATCTAAATCTATTACAAGTCTAAAAAAGCTATAATAAACGGTCTGCGTAGTGAGAAATAAGTGATCTTTGCTTATTATATTTCCTTCTCTTTACCTTATTTTCTTACCACACAGCACGGTGAACCCGACTCGTGCGACACTTGCACTAGCGGCGTAGAGGGTGGGGCGGGAGGCGCGGGGCAGGACGCGGCCATCACTCGCGCGGGCGAACAAGCGGAGGCGGTAGCGGGAGCGGGCGCGGGGGCGGGTCTGTTAGACGCTCTGCCCGTGCCCAAGGCATTTGCGGATAGTAGACGCTCATCTGCTGCGTCCGCTGTTTCTGCCGCTTCCTTACATCCTGAACAGTAAGTTAATACTATTTGCCTCTTTCTTCTACTCTCTTTCTTCTTGTACATTGCTATGTTTTGCGCTTCCGATTTCCTCTTTTACATTACCTTTATCATTTTCCTGCTCACCTTTCTCCTCTTTCGTCTTCTTCATTTATTTATTTTCCTCTAACCTCCTTTCTCTTCTATCTTCCTCCTTTTGTCTATATCTTATTTGTCATCAATATATCACGATCACTAATGTCCGCAGCATTCCAGACGTGGATGAGGACATCGCCAAGTTGATAAACTCAGCACCGAGTGAAGGTTTGCTGAAACCCTCGTCCGCCTCGCCGCAAGACCGCCTCTCGCTGTCCAACCTTTCTTCCTGTGATACTAGGTAAGGTGCAATATATTCACATCCATTGATGATATATTTTTCTTTACTGTATGATGAACCAAAGTCTTAATCTTGGCTAAGGAATTTAAGCCTTTAAGTATGACCGGCTCTTATAAGTATTAAGAGTTGAAAAACTCTGACACCGGGGTACATCAGGTCATTCGTCGACTCGGTGACCAACACAAAAAACGAGTCATATTCTAAAAGTTATTTGTTTAAGGGTTCAAAGTAATTTTTGTATAACTTATATTTGTTGAATATTTAACTAAATTGATGGTATGTAAGTCTTTTGTCTTACAATGATAATGTAATTTATTTTCTAGCTCCTGCAAAAACCTGTACAAGCCGGAGGACGGCGCCATTAATAGTAGTAGTCTAACCATACCTAATCTAGTGGTCTCTGACGATAGCGACCGACGAGACTCGATAATACAGGGACAAACTTATGAATCGGACCAATTGACTATAATAGACATCGACAGACCTTATATCGACGATACGCACTTCGACATAAGCGCCCGAGTCACCCCCGCCAGTGGCGACGTTACGCCAGAAAGAAAACTATCTAGCGTCGACTTAGAAATCGACCCAGATACTTCAGAAGGGTCCAACATTAGCGATGACTTTAGCTTAATATCGGAAATTATTGATACCAAACCTGGCGATCTTGATGAAGAAAGAATGACTCATATTGATTCACCTGAAGTCTCTGAATATATGAACTCGGAAACTTTGCATGGAGAATCGATCATGGATGATATTAGTTCTATGCTCGGGCAGGAGGTGCTTTTAGCTATGATGGGAAAGAACGGAGATAACGAAACATACACTGACGATACGACGCTATTCACATCCGATACTGTATCAGACATCGGTATGGATAGCAGAAATCCGAGTCTAGAAAAGAACAGAGATATGTCACACATATCGAAATTGAAGAAGACTAAAGAAGAAGTTGAAAAATTTGGCTTCGAAAATCGTGTATTCTACATCGAAAACGCAACGAAACCCGAAGAGCAAATCAAATACGCGAGCTTAGCGCAGTTTGAAGAAGGCAACGATATTGCACGAAAATCTTTCAAAAGACAGCTTAGGAAAAGCATAAAGAAACGAGATGATAGTTTGAAACACTTACTCCCGAAGACCGAAGAGTATCGGCTCAAAGAATCACCAATATGCAAAGACTGTCCTAAACTTTCCGTCAACGATGAAGATTTGCCAGAGAAACCAAATCAACTATCGTTTCCACAAGTCAGCGTTGTGGTCGAACCTCCTTCGCCGTCTCACAGCGAAGATAAGAAAAGCGGTAAAACGAATAGCCGAATGGCGTCCGTTCTGAGCGATTTATTTGAAACGACAGATACTTTATCAGTGCATTCTCCAGAGCCGTCTCTAGCGCAAAGAGAAAGGAGGCAATCAGATAATCCTAAGCTACTGAGTTCGGATCCTGAGTACGGGAAGTTTCTGAGTTGTTCACCAGCTGCAACTAGGAGGATATCATGCGGGAGCCTGTTCAAGCCTGGAGAACCTGACAAGTAAGTAGGCGTTTTGTATTTGTGAAGTGTAACGTTATCGTTATATGTATTGTAGGTAAAGTCAAGAGTAAGCTGGATAAGATTAGACAGTTTGGACTTCGGACCGTTCTTATGCCACTCGAATAAGACTTACAGTGGCAGTTTGAGTGTCTAACTATAAATTATACAGAAGATAGTCGAAGGTCGGAATCTCGTAACTTTAGGCAGTATAACTCAATAGAAACGTCAGGATCCATGTAAATCTCATAAATTTACCTTAAAGTAATCGCGAGTGTTCCAAACGTGTAAACATGTTTCTGAACATGTAGTCTTTGGAAATATTATGTCTGCTATAACAGCAGTCTGTCCAACAATATGTTTGTGGAAAAAACTCTGTAAACCGTCATTTTGTTTTGCGTGTCGTACAACTAAAAAAAAAATATTGGTGTTTTCAGACAAACACAGTCGTATTCAATGTAAGTTTAGATCCCCATAAATGGTAGTTAAAAATAACTTAATAGATTGTGTATGTTAGCATAGCTAGTTAGCTAGATAGTACAACACAGAATTAGTTAAGTTATTTATGTTTATAACTTTAATTTAAATTCTTCCGAGACTTTATTACCTTATTATAATAATTATAAACAATCGTAGGTTGAGCCTATACATGCCTTGATTTTAATTAACTAAAATTGATTGCTTCAAACTGCTAGCAAACATAACATAAATATAGCTCTTAGAATTGTATTTCTCGAAACAGCAAACACAATTCTGAAAGTCAATATTAATATTGGCTTCTTATGTCTCAACCCACTGTTCGTTCATAAATTCAGAACTAAAACAAATAACTCCATAATAAAAATAAAAAATATATATATTATTAGCTATAATAGAGTATTTTCATGGTTATTATTTAGCTAGTACGCACACTTTGCATGTGGATTATATTTATGAATGTAAAGTTAACGTACTGAATTATAAGTTCCTGTTTAACTTTCCCAG
Organism: Tuta absoluta; assembly: GCA_027580185.1. Lineage (NCBI taxonomy): Eukaryota > Metazoa > Arthropoda > Insecta > Lepidoptera > Gelechiidae > Tuta > Tuta absoluta. The sequence continues at coordinate 6,770,179 of JAQAHW010000022.1, read as the reverse complement.
AGTTTTAAACCAACTATAGCATACATTTTAGTAGCAGTTATATTTAACAATATTAATTTTATTTATTTAATTAATTTATATATTTATTTATAAAACTACTAGAATATGCTATTAGACCACGAGGCTTGGAAAAAGAGCAGAGAGGCCTTTGCCCTGCAGTGCAACAACAGCAATAAATTTTAAAAATAAAATTCACTAAAATTATTTTTTTGGTTCTAGGTTCTATTCCGAATCTGACATACGTAAAACATTAATTTCACGATTGCAGTGAGTAGTTACACGTCCTGTACCAATACCAACACGTTTTGACTAAGCTCAATGCAAGTTTTAAATAACACTCTATTTAGACTCACTACATTTGAAAAGAATCGCATTTGAACACAGCCACAAATAAATCACTCGCTATGTAGGGATATTACTATAGGATTAGTAACCAATAGCGAAATCTCGAGACGGTCTAATAAAGAACAACTTTCCCCAAGGAGCATAGGTTGAAATTGACAAAACATATTGAGTTTCCAATGGGAAGTTAAATCAACAGTTTGGCAATTTTAAGAGGGAGGTCCAAATTTTTGTGCCGTTTTTCGATCTATTTTCCTTGGAGATAGTTGTTCCTATTCACAAGCGCGTCTTGAGTTTTTGCTATCAGTCACTAGTAAAATTTTACCCTTTTATCGCTACAATATTTATTTTTTCATTTAAAATTGCACTAGAAACATACAAAATATACACTTTAAACAACTACTTCACCAAGCCAATTAGGCCAACGCGTGAAACCAATTAAAACTAACTGGTTATTCCGGAGTATTCAGCAACTGCGCCATTTCCCTCTTTTTTTTCATTGACGTTTTTTGTGTGAATGTGAGCAATAAAGCTTTTCTGATTGTCATTTATATCATTCTGTAAAGTTTTGAATAATAGGGTTCTACAGTGGCTAAGTACAATCAGTATCAGGCTGGGTTAGACAGTTTGAACTTTGGACCGTTCTTATGCCGCGCGCATATGACTTTCATTGGCGGTTTAAGTGTCCAACTGAACGTAAGCTTGACTGTACCACGCGATGGTGTAGTTGGCTTAGTAGAAGTTCCACTAAATATCACTTGTCATTCTTAGGAATAATTCTTAACATAAGTTTTCTTGGTACACAAAAATCATTACACCTTACTGCAAGAATTTTATTTCAGAGGTTTAATCCGCCCATGAAGCTAAAGATCATATAAAGGGTTATTAAATTCAGTGCATATATTTTTACGGTGAGTTCTACTCGTAAAACTCAACAACTTTTTCCAAGTAACATAGGTCGAAATATGAAAAAAAAAACTTTTTGTGTGGGTGGTCGAATTTACCCTAAAAATATTTGCACTGAATTTATTAGGACCTTATATAATGTTTAAGAAAGTTGATCAGCTTCATGGGCTGTATTGAAACATATACAGGGTGTAAGGGACAGCCCTTCGAATATTGATAGGGTGCATTCAGACTATGAAACTGAACAACTTCCCATAAAAATATATTTCAGGAAACTTGAAAAAAATGGACTTTCCGTAGTAACTACAGTCAGCTGATCGTGATTTGTATGGGAGGCCGATTATTTTTGTCATTTCTTAACATATGTTCCTAGGAGACAGTTGTTGAGTTTCTTGGTCTGCATGCACCCTATCAGTATTCGGAGGGCTGTCCCTTACACCCCGTATATTTTAACTTTCTGTATATTTAATAATATTTTACCAACTTGAGCTTATTCCTACCAGGCTTTCAACATCAGTATCATCAGTCTGGGGCGAAGGAGGCAACACCGGCGACAAGAAAAACGAACTTCGACCAGACACCCACGAGAAGGCCAAAAAGTTACCCATCATCAACCCTTTAGTCCAACTTCCCGCCTGGCCGCACGTCACACAAGGTTCAATCACAATTTCACTTAATAAACATTCATGTACTGTATAATAAGGTGTTTTAATAATATATGGCTGCCGTGTGATGCCGGCTTAGAATAGCATCACCCCCATTTCCCTCCAGTGGGTATCATAAGAGGCGATTAAGGGACTTGAGGGTTACATGTGTGTTGCAATTTAGGCGATGGCCTGACAACCTGTCACTATGGTGATGCATAATTATCTGATTGACCCTCAGATTTATCTATTTATAATTATCGTTTTTCGGGCTGTTTAAGCTCTGCCTACCCCGCAAGGGATATAGGCGTGATATATGTATACTGAACACTTTCTCAACAGAAAACCTTAATATATCTGCAGCTGATATAGAGTGAAATTTTTACTAGTGACCGATAGCGAAAACTAAGATCGGGCTGATGAGAAGGAATAACTTTAAAAAATTAAGCTACCCGTACAAATTTGCCGATCAGCTGCCTTGGCTAACTATGGAAGCTCAACATATTGTTGTCTCACTTCTACCAATGTTCCTTGGGGAAAGTTGTTCCTTATCAACAGCCAGTACTCTGTTTTCAATATCGGTCACTAATAATAATAATAATAATAACATATTTCTTTATTGCACAAAGTAAGTTTACAAATAAGTTAAAACGAAAGAAAATAAAGTACAACTAGGCAGCCTTCTTGTTATGGTAGCAAGCTCTACCATGCAAACTTTGGGTGATAGGAAAGTGCGTTTAGATAACTCACTAGTTAAATTTCACCCAATTTTTTAACAGCCTGTATCTTTTAGGTTGATGGCGCGGTTAGTTTTATATTCGTCGAAAGCAAGCATATTTATTAAGTATAGCATTTGATGAGCATGAAAAATTTGAGCTTTTTGTAAATGTTTTGTAAGTAAATTCTTTTTCAAGGCTATTTATGTAAATTGTGATCAAAGTGTAATGTGTTTCTTTTTTTTTAGGTTTCATAAGCCAATGCCTTCTGGCCAACGCCGATGCTTTATGCGCTGCTGTCAGTCCATTGATGGATCCCGACGATACTCTACTCGAGGGGTTCTATGAAAGAGCAGTAATGAATAACTACTTCGGCATTGGAATTGATGCCAAAATTACGCTAGATTTTCATAATAAGAGGGAGGAACATCCTGAAAAGTGTCGGTCGAGAGCGAGGAATTATATGTGGTACGGTGTGCTTGGGTCTAAGGAGTGGGTGAATAGGACTTATAGGTGAGTTTTATATCATTTTTAGCAGATATTTTACCAAGAAATTATGTTCGTCGACAGTATAAGTTCTGAATTACTTGCTCTACGAAGAGTGCTACGAATTGCTACGTCGTAGCATTTGTCTACAACTATAGGCCTTTTCTTGTCTTACGCAAATCATGACATGCCAGGTCGGTTTAAGTCAGTTTGTGATAGGGGTTGATGCCCTTTTTTACGAGATTAAAACAAAAGCACTATAGTAATTGTATCCCAAGTTATACCCTGATTGAATCAGTTGTTTTAGTAATAACTCACTCACCTTTTGCTTATCTAATAAACAAGTAAATGGCATTAGTATTAGAATCGCAAAGATTTGAGCTCTCTGGGAGTTCACGTATCAAATCTTAGCTATATCTTTATTATTACATTATCGAGGCCAAATGCCATATAACGTTTTATAAGCTGACATTACCACTTTATTTTGTTTTTCTATTTCGATGTTTGCCTACTGACAACTTATATTTTTTGCCTTGCTTGTGTGATACCAGCTTAGAATAGCATCACCCCATTTCTTTCCTGCAGGGGTCGTAAGAGGTGACTAAGAGACTCGAGAGTTTTATGTGTATTAAAATGTTAGGCGACAGGCTGATAACCTGTCACTATAGTGATACACGATTTATCTGAAACGGCCCTCAGATATTTGTCAGACGTGGCGATAGCGACCGTATCTTTACCGCCGTCAACGTATGTGTATGTACGTGTTATATTTTTTAGGCATTTGGGGCAACGTGTCCAACTAGAATGCGACGGTCAAAGAATACCGTTGCCAGAGCTTCAAGGGATTGTGGTACTGAACATCCCCTCCTTTATGGGGGGCACCAACTTCTGGGGCGGCACCAGGGCCGACGATCTGTTTTTAGCGCCCTCTTTTGATGATCGGATACTTGAGGTAAGAACTTACCGTAATATGTTTCTTTTTTTTATTCTAATACAGTTAAGGTGTTTTTATCTATATATATCATTGGCTGAGAAAAGCTCTATTTTTAGTCTTGAGCCTTTTACTGGCAGCATTAGAAAAATATTTTCAAATATGTTTCAAAACAGTTTTCCATTGAAGAGAAATGGGAAAGTTTCTAGCTAAAATATTGAGGACCTTGAAATAAAATGTTCATGCCACGAAAAACAAACTAATCATACGATTGATATCATATTACTACAGAATAATGTTCCCTATACTAAATACCACATTTTAAAACACTTCCCGTGTTAGTAAAACAATTATAGAAAACTTGATTTGAAGGGGGCTTTCGCTATCAGTACTAGCGATGCTTCTTTCATCAGGACTACGACCAAATCGTTGCAAAATAATGCAAGTGTATATTTATGCCAATAACGCATAGCATGGCTCCATCTACCGGGATAGTTTTGCAACTTAACTTTATATTTAAGCCGCAACAGTCCACTGCTAGACTTCCATATTCACCACACTAGCAGGTGGATTGGCTTGCGCAGTCCAAGGTGTTGTATTCACAGAGAACGCTACTGCTCATTCCTTGAATTCACCCCATAGTCGCCTTTTACGATACGTGTAGAAATGGGGTGGTATTACTCCAATCCGGCACCACACGGCAACTTATTCTTTTTTTTTTTTACTAAGGATGGGTTTGCTCTTGACTCTAGTCTAGGTCATGGGACAGAGACAGAGTCTAAGATGGAGCGAGCTCACCCAGAAGAAGCCTGTTCACTCTTACTTTGAAGAGATTAGGGTTGTATGCGTTTGGAAACACAGGCGCAGGTAGTGAGTTCCACTCTTTAGCAGTGCGCATTATAAATGATTCCAAGATAAAGAATTCCTTGTTTAGGTGGTAGCAGTATTCGGGTCCGCCCAGATGGCTGCATCACGGCTCATCAACCTGCAGAAGCACCGCATCGCTCAATGCCGGGCTGTTCAGATCAACATCCTAGGGGAGGAGTGCGTGCCCGTGCAGGTGGACGGGGAGGCCTGGCTGCAGCCGCCTGGATGCGTCAGGATCATACACAAGAACAGAGCCCAGATGCTGTGCCGCTCGCGACAGCTCGAGACCAGCCTCAAGTGAGTCTACTCAAGCCCTTAGGGCGTCATTGCAGCCCTTTGGATGCGTCAGGATCACACACAAGAACAGAGCCCAGATGTTATGCCACTCGCGACAACTCGAGACCAGCCTCAAGTGAGTCTACTCAAGCCCTTAGGGCGTCATTGCAGCCCTTTGGATGCGTCAGGATCATACACAAGAACAGAGCCCAGATGTTGTGCCGCTCGCGACCACTCGAGACCAGCCTCAAGTGAGTCTACTCAAGCCCTTAGGGCGTCATTGCAGCCCTTTGGATGCCTCAGGATCACACACAAGAACAGAGCCCAGATGTTATGCCACTCGCGACAACTCGAGACCAGCCTCAAGTGAGTCTACTCAAGCCCTTAGGGCGTCATTGCAGCCCTTTGGATGCGTCAGGATCATACACAAGAACAGAGCCCAGATGTTGTGCCGCTCGCGACAACTCGAGACCAGCCTCAAGTGAGTCTACTCAAGCCCTTAGGGCGTCATTGCAGCCCTTTGGATGCGTCAGGATCATACACAAGAACAGAGCGCAGATGTTGTGCCGCTCGCGACAACTCGAGACCAGCCTCAAGTGAGTCTACTCAAGCCCTTAGGGCGTCATTGCAGCCCTTTGGATGCGTCAGGATCATACACAAGAACAGAGCGCAGATGTTGTGCCGCTCGCGACAACTCGAGACCAGCCTCAAGTGAGTCTACTCAAGCCCTTAGGGCGTCATTGCAGCCCTTTGGATGCGTCAGGATCATACACAAGAACAGAGCGCAGATGTTGTGCCGCTCGCGACAACTCGAGACCAGCCTCAAGTGAGTCTACTCAAGCCCTTAGGGCGTCATTGCAGCCCTTTGGATGCGTCAGGATCATACACAAGAACAGAGCGCAGATGTTGTGCCGCTCGCGACAACTCGAGACCAGCCTCAAGTGAGTCTACTCAAGCCCTTAGGGCGTCATTGCAGCCCTTTGGATGCGTCAGGATCATACACAAGAACAGAGCGCAGATGTTGTGCCGCTCGCGACAACTCGAGACCAGCCTCAAGTGAGTCTACTCAAGCCCTTAGGGCGTCATTGCAGCCCTTTGGATGCGTCAGGATCACACACAAGAACAGAGCGCAGATGTTGTGCCGCTCGCGACAACTCGAGACCAGCCTCAAGTGAGTCTACTCTAGCCCTTAGGGCGTCATTGCAGCCCTTTTGTATGCGTCAGGATCACACACAAGAACAGAGCGCAGATGTTGTGCCGCTCGCGACAACTCGAGATCAGCCTCAAGTGAGTCTACTCAAGCCCTTAGGGCGTCATTGCAGCCCTTTGGATGCCTCAGGATCATACACAAGAACAGGGCCCAGATGTTGTGCCGCTCGCGACAACTCGAGACCAGCCTCAAGTGAGTCTACTCAAGCCCTTAGGGCGTCATTGCAGCCCTTTGGATGCCTCAGGATCATACACAAGAACAGAGCGCAGATGTTGTGCCGCTCGCGACAACTCGAGACCAGCCTCAAGTATGCAAAGCCGTTAGCTGTTAAATTTGCAGTCATCTTAGCTTGCGTTTTAGTTAGTCGGTTTTTACCATTGTGTCGCCTACTGAAACCCTTAGCCATGAAAATTTGCGATCACTTAGCTCGCGTTTTAGTTTCTCGGTTTTACCATTGTATCGCTAGCTACGATCGCTTTTATATTTTACCGTTTTGCACGCCAGTTTTTTTTTTTTTTTTTTATTAATGATGGGTTTGCTCTTGACTCTAGTCTAGGTCATAGGACAGAGACAGAGTCTAAGATGGAGCGAGCTCACCCAGAAGAAGCCTGTTCACTCTTACTTTGAAGAGATTAGGGTTGTATGCTTTTGGAAACACATACGCAGGAAGTGAGTTCCACTCTTTAGCAGTGCGCATTATAAATGATGACTGGAAGCGCTTAGTCCAAATTGGTGGAATGGCTACCAGGTACGGATGGTATCCGGCGGTGCGTCTGGATGTCCGATGGTAGAAGGGAGCTGGTGGAACAAGGTCGTGAAGCTCTTGAGCACACTCTCCGAAGTACAATCTATAAAATACCGACAAGCAGGCAACCTTGCGGCGATGTGCCAGGCTATGAAGCTTGGTGTCCACCAGTTTTATGTCGCCCATGAGCCTCTTGGCCCTGCGTTCCACCGAGTCAAGAGCGGCAAGTTGGTATTTGGCTGAGCCATCCCAAAGGTGACTGCAATACTCCATGCAGGATCGGACTTGTGCTTTGTAAAGAGTTAAAAGCTGTCCAGGCGTAAAGTATCGCTTCACTCTATTCAGGACGCCCAGCTTTTTAGCCGCCGTCTGAGCCTTGTACTCGATGGTCGCGCCGAAGTTTAGATTTGATGTCAACTCCATGCCTAGAAGCTCAAGCCTGTCAGTGACTGGGACAGATGTACCCCGAAAAGTAGGTGTCCAGTCGAAAGGACTCCTTTTTGCAGTGAAAAGACACGCCTGTGTTTTGGTGGCATTGAATGAGACCAGATTGTCGTCGCCCCATTGGGAGACAAGACTTAAGGTCAGATCTGTTCGCTCTACCATGGCCTTTCTTAACGAACGTATTTCATCCCCACTGGTCCCTGCACTTGTCAAGTATCTCTCTGAAACGGTACTATCATCTGCGTATCCAACAATACCATGCCGAAGGAGGTCATTGATGTGCAGCAGGCAAAGAGTTGCAGAGAGAACAGACCCCTGAGGAACTCCGGCATTAATGGCCATTAGGTCAGAGGAGCAGCCGTCAACGACTACTCTGATGGACCGTTCACTAAGGAAGTCTGAAATCCAAGTACAAAAATCAGCTGGGATGCCATAAGCAGATAAAGCATAAAGATAAAGATAAAGATAATTTTTTTTCCTTAAAACATGCGAGCATTTTTACCCTTATTTTACAAATACACAACGTTTTGAAACCGCATAAAATATCTCCGTGATTTATATTGAATACTTTTAACTACCTACTTTACTTTTTTCAAGCAGGTGTCTAAAATAATGTAAACAGTGTTGCTATGGCTGCGGGAGCTGTTATTTTCTGTCTGTTTCTGTCGGAAGTCATAATATCCTGTCCCTTTTTACCTAGTTTGTTTAGCATTCTCTTAAATACTTAGATCGAGTATAGTTAATAATAAAACATTTTCTTCTCCTTGATAGGACGTGGGACGAGAAACAGCAGATGAAACACGCTCATTCTTCAATGATGTCGGGCATCATTCCCGCCAATCAAAGTGCAAGGACGCAACTGTCGCAGGCAGAGGCAGCACAACTTCTCGCTCTTTTAGATGACGTCAATACCACAGTCAAACATGTAAGTTTATTTATTTCATTTTTTATTTTATTCATTATAAAGCATAATAAGCGTAGTGTTGGACGACCTCCGGCCAGATGGACCGATGACTTAAAAAAGGCGGCTGGTAGCGACTGGATGGCGAATAGGAGATCGTGCCCTATGGCGTACCCTGACTGCAATAGGCTTATGTATGTATGTATGTAAAGCATAAATACAAGGTTAATATCTTAACACCGTTAAACGTAAAGGTGTGTGTCAATGCTGCACATTCTTCTTAAAATATAATACGTACAAAATTTATATAAAAACTTAAATAAACTAAAAACCTACCCAAGAAATAACTCAAGAAAACATACTACATCTTAACATTCAAACTATGATAGATTGTAATTTACCACTTATTTATTTATTTATTTTATTTTATTTAACAATTTATTGTACACAAGAAAATACAAAAACATAGAACATATGGAAAAATGGTACAACAGGTACTGCTTATTTCTAAAGAAATTTCTTCCAGCAGACCTAAAGAAGCGTGAGTAGATTAAGGATATACGGATAATACGTGCACATATAACAGTTTACTTATAATTTTATCATGATCAAAACACAAATCAAATAAATATATGACTAAAAATAAAAATACACATATATATATACCTATACAATATATTATAATACATAAATGAACTACACAAATTACGGAATTAAGGAAAGATAATGCTCTTTAACACGTTTTTTAAAGATAGCTATGGAGGGGCTATCTCGAACAGTGGGCGGAAGAGAGTTCCACAGTCTGACAGCATGGACAGAGAAAGAATAAGAGTAGAAATCGGTACGATGGGAAGGCATAGAAAGGAGAGTCCTGACGTTTGTACGACAGGGCTTGTGAAGAGGGCGAGAGAAAGAGAAACGTTCACGGAGATACGAAGGCGAAGAAGGATTGTGAAGAATATTAAAGAGAGTACAAAGAATGTGAGTATTCCTGCGAAAACGGATTGGGAGCCACTTGAGTTGGGATCGAAACTGAGAAACGTGGTCATATTTTCTAAGTCCAAAGATAAAGCGGATGCACAAATTTTGAAGTCTCTCAAGTTTATTTAAAAGTTCCTCAGTGGCGTCCAAATAGCAAGCGTCAGCGTAGTCTAGGATAGGAAGAAGCAACGTTTGAGAAAGAGAGACCTTAGTAGAGAGGGGCAAGAAACTCTGCAGGCGCTTAAGTGAGTGAAATGAAAAGTGAATTTTTTTGCTGACTTCATTGATGTGAGATGACCAAGAAAGGTTCGTATCCATTACGACCCCAAGGTTTTTCGCGGTATTGGTGAATGCTATAGGAGTACCATTATACTGAATGATGGGAAGCATAGTGGCATCTATCTGTCTGCGCATGTATGGGCTGCCGATTACCATGGCTTGGGATTTCTTGGGGTTGACAAGTAGACCAAAAGATTTAGCCCAATTAGAGATGCTAGTAAGATCAACATTGATTTTTTCAACAGCATGATCTAAGTCAGAAATATTAAAGTGACGGTAGAGCTGCAGGTCATCGGCGTAGAGATGGAAGTTTGAGGAAATGACTGACGTAACAGTATTAATGAATATTGAAAAGAGAAGAGGTGAAAGCACGCCACCCTGTGGTACACCCGCTGCAAGATCTCGCCATTCCGAGCAAACCTCATCAGAGCGGATCCGCTGCAAGCGACCACGAAGATAAGAATTAAACCAGGCAATTGCCGAGGACGATAAGTTACAAGAGCGAAGGATAGAGAGAAGTATATCGAAGTCTACAGAGTTAAAAGCACTGCTAAAGTCCAGCAATATCAGGATAGTCACTAACTTGTTTTCCATTGCAAAACGGATATCATCAGTGACTTTTAGAAGAGCTGTAACAGTGCTATGGCCAGGGCGAAAACCGGATTAAAAATTGTGACAGTAAACTATTGGATGTTATATATTCAGCTAACTGCTTGTGGACAATGTGTTCTAGGACCTTGGAAAGGAAGGGTAGGATGGAAATAGGACGGAAATCGGAGTACGAGGAAGGACTGGATGTTTTAGGAAGAGGGATTACATCAGCCTGTTTCCAAGCTGACGGAAAAGAACTCGTTACGAAAGAGTAGTTGAAAATATGAGTGAGAATTGGTAAGAGCTCAGGAAGAATGAGGGAGATCATTCGGGAGGAAAGGTTATCATTGCCCACAGCAGTTGAAGTAATAGAAAGAATGTGCTTCTTGACATCGTCCACAGCAACAGCAGAGAAACAAAAGGAGGAGCACACTGGCAATGGTTGGCTTGAAAGAAGAGAGATAGTTTTAGCTTTAACTACGTCTAAGGTCAAAGGTGGGGAAGAGAAATGAGAGTTCAAAGCATTTAAGTCTACAGACCCAGCGGACGAAGAATCAATTTTGCCAATGCCAAGTGTTTTGAGGAACTGCCATACTTGAGTGGGACTACAGTCTGCGATAGATTGGTGGATGTGGCGTCTTTTTGCATCTCTACAAAGACGACTGCAGTAGTTTCTTAGGGCCTTAAACCGGGCCAAGTTCTGGTCCGTAGGAAATCTCCTATATCTCAACTTGGACCTATCACGCTTGGCCATCATGTTCTGGATATCGGCAGTCAGCCACGGCGCAGGAGTGTGTTTAACTTTCACCTTTTTAATAGGGGCTTATTATGACTTATAGTGCCATATATCATTATTTATCACTTATAGTGCCATATATCAGGACCTTGTGATCTGTGTGTTGTGTTTTTTAGATATTGGGGTTTTACTAATAATATGTACAGAATGTTAAAATGCTTTTAATAGTTAGAGAGCTAAAATCTGTTTAGTTCTGTGCCGCGTGATGCCGGCTTAGAATAGCATCTCCCTATTTCTTTCACGTAGGTGTCGTAAGAAGCGACTAAATGAGTCGAGGGTGTGTATTGCAATTTTAGGCGATGGGCTGACAATCTTTCGCGATACACAATTTTCCGAATGACTCTTAAAAGTTTGTCAGACGTGGCGTAAAGGTCCGTTTACGCTCTTCCTACCCTGCAAGGGATTATAGGCGTGATATATGTATGTAGTGACCTCTGGGAGCTACGACAAGAAGCTCACTCATAAGTAGTTCACGAGCAAGCAAGACGCAACAGATGTTCCAACATATCCGTAAGATGGCGCCACGTAACAGATGTGCACAGAAACAAAGAGCCTGAAACGCGGTATTGAAGTGTTTCTATATATATATACAACTTCCAATTCTATCCAGGTGGACCAGTCGGTCCCCTGGCCACAACACCTGGCCAGGCAGTGTGGCTATTCTTTTAATCCCGATTCCACCTGGAACACTCTATTCTGCCTATTGGCATGACGCCTGTATGTTTAGTTCTGTGTACACATTATGATAAATTGGCGTCACGCGTTTTACCTCAGGTGAAACTGTCCTGTATACAAGAGAGCAGCGTATCCGGTGGGGTCTCCCACGCTGTCTCCACAGCACGAAGAGTGGCGGCGCAGGCAGACGCGCTGCAAGACACTGATGGGAAACTGGTGCCGGCTCCACTACTAAGGAGACTGCTTGCTACTCTGGTAACTCTATAAATGTGTATGTAAAGGTGCTATTCCGAACCGAGCGCCGCGGCATGTGCAGTCGGCCGCTCGGTTCAGATAACGTATCCCATACAAACCCATACTAACCAGTAATGCATATGCTATTGGCCGTCGACTGCTCGGTTTGGAATAGTATCTAAAGCTTGTGTTTAAGTGTAGAGACGTAGCTAGGTACTGGGAACTTAGGCGCGGTCATGAGCGTCTAATACGTAATGACTTTAAAAATCGGGAGGGCGCTTTCTTATTTATCTCTCTTTTATATTATATTGCTCTCACTTAAGATTACCTTAAAATATCTGTGAAAATTCTGATCATCCATACTAATATTATAAATGCGAAAGTGTGTTTGTTTGTTTGTTTGTTTGTTTGTTTGTCTTTCTTTCACGTTACAACAGAGCGATATCATGCAGTGTTTTTTAGGTGTGCAGTTAGGTGAGAGGCTGGAGAGTGACATAGGCTACTTTTTATCCCGGAAAAACATATTTTTCCCATCGGAAAAGCGATTAATGTTTAGCAATAGAATACACCCATACTACGAACATAGATGAGTATCATGCAGCGATGTAAAGCATTTTTTTTTTGAGAGCAGCTAAATGAAAAGCTGGTGAGTGACATAGGTTATTTTTTATCCCGGAAAAACATATTTTTCCCTTCGGAAAACCGATTAATGTTTAGCAATAGAATACATCCATACTACATACATAAATGAGTATCATGCAGCGATGTAAAGCATTTTTTTTTTGGAAAGCAGTTAGATGAAAAGCTGGTGAGTGTCATAGGTTACTTTTTATCTCGGAAAAACATATTTTTCCCATCGGAAAACTGATTATTGTGTAGCATAGAATACATCCATACCACATAAAAAAGATGTATATACAGGATGTAAGGGACAGCCCTCCGAATACTGATATTCCCATAGTAAATGCAGTGAGCTGATTGTGATTTTGTATGGGATATAGAAAAAAAGAATTTAATCTATGGCAGGTTGTTCAGTTTCATGGTTTGAATACACCCAATCAGTATTCGAAGGGCTGTCACTTACACCCTGTATAGCACTACTATGAGAATGTCTCTTGAATATGAGTTTTGGGATATGAATGTGGCTTTAAGGGTGATGTGGGTATGTACTTGAGATACTTCTTACCACAGTAGTAAAGTTAATTTCTACAGTTAAACATGATAATAGCGTATTAAAATAGTGCTCTGTTCTGTGTCCATTAAGCTGTGTACTATGTCTTTAACACTCTTCTGGAAACAAACGCTCCGAAACACTGTAAAAGCATAAATCCCTCCCCTTTGAAAGACAATTTTTGTATACGCGCTCTCCATCAAGATATGTCTTCCATATTACTCACGATAATTTTTCCGGTTTAGTGACTGCGTCTCTATTAAAATTACGTTATCTTTACTTTTAACATTAAATGCCTGTTTTTCCTTACACTATAAATGTGTCATAATCTTCTTTCTAGCGTCGTAATATCTTCATTATTGAAGGTCGTAATTCCCCTGATGGGAAATATTTTTCTCATTCAGGATTCTTTTCCATCGCTGCGTATCTTTGGCGACATAGAGCGCTGAGTGTATTTAATGAGACCACCTAATTGTACTGAAACCTCTTGGTCGTTTGCCATCGACTTTTCCAGTGATCATGAGTGCAAAGTGGCAAAAGAACTCAAGGATCATTCTTGCGCCTCATTACTTGATTTTACAATAGCCTGTATTAGTGATGGTAGCGCCCAGGTACCACAAATTATATACTTTTTCAAGGAAGTGAACCATTCCAGTGTAGTGTCGTCTGTGTATCGGTGAATAGTGATTTTAGTGCCCTCCCAGTTTACACAGTTGTTCGCCTTACGATGTGTCGTTTAGAATACACAACTAATTAATAAAACTCTATGAGTACGCGGGCGAAGCCGCGGGTAACAGCTAGTCTTTTAATAAATTAAATATACAAGCGTCCATCAAACCTTACCAAAAATTCGCAATATATAAAACTACTAGCTGTTACCTGTGGCGTTGCCCGCATAAGTGGTGATAAAAGCTATCCTATATGTTAATGCCAAATTTCATTACAATCGGCTCAGTAGTTTTTACGTGAAAAAGTATCAAACAAACATACAAACTTTCGCGTTTATAATATTTGTAGGATTAGTAGGACCCCAGGTACGTCTCTGTTCAACTGAGTAATGTGAGCATCAATTTGTATTTTAATTATCCTTAAGGTGATCGATTATTAAGGGACCCTTTCAAAGCAACTTCATGATCTTCCCCCAGGTGGAGAGCTGTCACGAGCTTCTGGAAGGCGGCTGCATAACAGGTCAAGGGGTGAATGCGGCGACATCCTTACGAGCACATTTATCTCGAGTGGAGATACACGACCAACACGCGTACTTGCACGCTGACGAGGTGAGCAGTTCAGTGCGGCCCGCCCAGCGGTTTCACCCGATTTCCCACGGGAAACAGACCTTCTCCCGACATAAATCATACATAAAAACCTTTCTCTTGAATCACTCTAAGATCCGTAGGGTGGTTTTGAAGATTTAAGCATACGTACAAACAAAACTTCTCCCAACGTAAATCATACATAAAAACCTTCCTCTTGAATCACTCTACCTTTTAAAAAACTCTTTCCAGATCCGTTGGGTGGTTTTAATGTAAGCATTCATACAAACAAACAGACATAAGACAGACGCGGAAAGTGACTTCATTTTATACTATGTAGTGATACAAAGATAATAAATAAGTTATCTTTGTTTTTTTCTTTTATTGTCTCTCTTTTCTTTCGTTTGTTTCTGTCTTTACGTGTCTACGAATCTAAATCAAACGAAAACGAAGATAGCTCATTATAAGAAACAACTTTTGTTAGACAACATATGGGATGATAATGATAAATATTGAAATGAATTGTATCTTCGATAACATCCACGAACTGCAGCTGCTCTAAAGAAAAGATAAATGTATATTTTATTTCACCCATGTTAGTTACGTCAAACTATGAAAATATTATTTTATATTTGGAAAACTTACAGCTAATTACAATATTAATTTTGACAAAAAAGTAAATAAAAATGAGCATATTCATAGATTCTTGTGACCAATCATTCCATTTCATTCATTTGTAGAATACATTTCAAAAATTTTCATAAAGTTATAACATAATTCGTGCCAACTATGAGTACAACAATAATTACAACTTTTTAAGAGTTTATTGCTCTGCACAACTTTTATTGTTTATGTTTTTCAAAATGACTTTGCATGAATATTAATTTGTTTTCATTTTAACAGCATGAATACGATGAAGACGATTTAAATAATGTTTGGACAAGACTTTAGATTAACTTTGGTAATTTTGTCTTTACTCTTGCATATTGCTTTATCTGTAAAATAATTTATTAAAAACTTAATTAACTCACCCATTTTTCTAATACCAATCGTGATGATTTTAGTTAATTCAACGACATGCTACGCAAAGTTTTGCACAATTTACTTAACTTGACGTAATTTATTGCTACTATACACTTTACATACTTACGGCAATAATCGTGTAAAGATCTAAAGAAAACATTCTAAACAATGCGTTATTGTTTTACATGAAAAATTGTTTTTTTGCCGTGTGATGCCGGCTTAAAATAACATCACCCCAATTCTACTCATGCGTGCAGTAAAAAGCAACTCAGAGACCCAAAGACTGGGCAGCAGTGTTCTCTGTAAATGTAACATCTTGCATTGAGCGAGTATGGAATAACAGTGGAAAGTCCGTGTCCAGCAGTGGACTGGCGTGCCTGATGTATGAGCTTTATCATTGATTGCAATTATACATAAGGAAAACATGTCTAACAAAGTTTTTTATTATTTCGATCCCATTAGACTCTATTAGCTAGAAACCGTAGACCCTACCGTAGGCTTTCACTAGATGGTATAAGACTATACCTCTAGCCCAAGCCTCCTCCCATATCGAGGCCTTGTAAAACAAAGCCAAAACTGACGAATCGTTACGGGACCTTATAATATGTCACTTCTGTTGTATCAATATTTAATTTAGATTGAAGTCAAGAGTTAGAGTATTCATCCAAATATCATACAACAACCCCTGTTCAGGTCTAATCATTTTAAAAGTACTCCTAATTCTTTCCAATTAACCATGTTAACATTTCAATCAATGTTCCACCAAAGTGTAAACTAAACGTCATTAAAAACACTACTTCAAAGGCTTCATCGTAACCACTTCCTAAACCAGACTCACTTGTCTGCTTCTGACACAATCTAACCATTGTAAACCTAACAGATACTCGCCAATGTAACTGTGAAGTAGCCCGTAGTGTAAGTAGTACCCTGACCGTTTGCCCTTCCTGTAGATCCCCAAGAAGACTGCCGGCGCGGGTCGCTGGCTGCGCGGCCGCCGCAGCGTCTCGGAAGGCACGGGGACTCACACGGCGGCTCAAGTCCGCCAGTGGGGCGTCAAGGAGGTACAAACATGGCTCGAGTCTTTACAGCTGGGCGAGTATGCTGAAGCTTTCTCCAAACATGACGTCACAGGAAGGGAGCTACTGTCTTTAGCGCGACGGGATCTTAGGGATCTTGGAGTGACAAAAGTCGGGCACGTGAAGAGGATTCTGCAGGCCGTGAAGGAGCTGCAGTGACGCCGGCGAGGCCGCTCCGAGGGGGACGGCCATACTTAAACATTGGTTGAAAAGACTACAATTTTAAAATGGAAAATACAAATTTGTATGGACGATTCGGTGTGGTATACTCGTGTCTGCCTCCATGATTCACACACTCAATTTAACAATGTTTAAGGGCCGGATTATAGTGAGCGTTTGATCCGCTGTGGCGCGAAAGCGGCCATACCTTTTTTCGCGAGGCAAGAAGGACATTTTCCCAGTAATTATACGAACGAATTGAGTATAATAATATATAGAACGCAGTATAATTCGTTGCAAAAAAAAAACCTTGTGAATTCGAGTCAACGTCCTGACCGCTTTAGCGCCACAGCGACCGAGCCGCTTAATATAATTCAACCCTATGACTTACTCAGTCGTTTCGGTCCGGTCTAACACGATAAGATGTTCAGAAGTTCTAAGTTAATCACGAGTTCATAATGACTAAAACGGTTTGAAAAACTTGTTCATTTTAAAATTGTAGGATTTTTATAACCCGAACTGTTTGTTGAGAGTATAGGTAAAAGTCATAAAGTATTGTTTAATTGGGAAGTATTTCCAAATGGCAATTTGGGAATGACTCACAGAATTATCTTCTCATGAGGATGTCCTGATATTTGATTGTTCATTTTATCTATGGAATCTCTATCGTACTCAAAATATTGCATTTATTTATAAATTATATTAATGTTAATCTATCTTCGATTGTGATGTGCGGGGCTTTAAAAGTCCCGCGTTTAAGAAAGTAATATACTTATTGATCGTGATTCGAGATCGCTTATATTGTTAAGTCAGCGTTTCTAAGAGTGAGCGCGCACGGGTGACAGTTGGACCTCTCTCTCATTCCGACTAGAGTGAAAGGGACTTCCGATAGGCGTCTTCAATGAAGTCACCCGTGCGCGCCTACTCTAAGGTATTTTTTAACGTTGACAATTTAATGGCACTAACAGTCCTTTTAAATCTGATAATAATGTTTAGTATTATAAAATAACCAGCGGCCTGCCTAGCGGTATCACCCGTTGTCATTTACCTGTTTTTCCATGGAAATAAGATCTTTTCCCATAACAAAAAAGGTAGTTGATATCGCTGATTTAATTAGAGTCAAAATCCCATCTCTAACAAAAAACTCCATCTCCCCTAAAGGTGCGTCTACATTGATGTGAAGCTGTGCGGAGCGAAGCCCAACGGTGCATAAATTGACCCATGCCAATGATGATTCCAGTGAATCGCGTCAGTACGCGAAGCGGAAATTTCGAGGTTTATATTTCATGCCCGTGGGTGTCGTAAGAAGCGACTAAGGGACTCGAGGGTGTGTATTGCAATTTTAGGCGATGGGCTGACAACCTGTCACTATAGTGATACACAGTTATCTGATTGACCCTCGAACTTTTGTCAGACGTGGCGTAAATTACCGTTTTTCACGGCCATTTATGCTCTGCCTACCCCGAAAGGGATTATAGGCGTGATATATGTATGTATGTATGTATATTTGGCCAATTCATGCACTACTTGGCTCCGCTCCGCACAGCTCAACTTATATAGACGCAACCTTATGCATTGCCCAAAATGTATAGTAACTAAGTGTTACTAAATTGTCAACGTTTAAAAAAATACTCTTTGTTTGATCTCATTCGATATTTAATAATGTAATTAAATATATAACTGACCATGGATAGAGAGAGGTAGAATAAGAATAAATATTCACATTGGAGGTTGTATGACCATTCCGATTTTCGAATAGTAAGTGAAATATAATTCTAAATATACCTATTATTTTCTCTATCAAAATTGTTATCTATTTTCGTGCCTACTTGAAATGATCTTTCCCCTTATTTATGTGGCCTAAATATTAAGCCATTAAAAGTGTTTGTCACCTACTGTCAACTATTTTTGTACTACATCGAAAGTCTTACCTCTTTATGCTATGTTTCACTGAAATTCATGTTGATAATAGTTATTTACAAGACATGGTGTTATGCAAATAGACATAAACTTCTCTCGTGTCGATACGGGACGTGAAACTAAACAAATTTGGCTCTACAGCTATTGAAAAAACACAGAACACTGCCTTTCCACACAAGTTGTTACGATCTTAGCGATTTTTCATCAGGGTCGAATTATAGTGAAGTGGCCACACCATTTCTTGCGAGATTAAGAGAACATGTTTGCAACTAACTATACGAACAAGTTGAGTATATTGATGATACGCAGTATATTGATGATACGCAGTATAATTCGTCGCAAAAAAACCCTTGTAAATACGCGACAAACGTCTTAGCCGCTTAACCGCCGCAGCGGCCCAGTCGCTTATTATAATTTGACCCTTAGACTTACTAGAACAAACGCTGTTAAGTTTTATAGTCTGAGTAAAACCGCGAGAAGTATTGCGCTTATTAAACACTTTATGTACAATTAAGTGCACATATTTCAGTTATGTGCACCGAAACCCTGAATTTACCAAAAGAAGTCCAATTTACCCAATAATGCACAATTTTGCAAATATTTAATGAAGCTACCGACGAATTTACTAACCTGTGAGTGTATTATATTTAACCAAATACAATTTTGCTCTTCAGAATTGACAAAACATAAATATTATTATAGTTGTAAGTTTTTGAGATTTAAACACCATACTTTGCACACATAACGAACGAATAAAATGTTGTGAAACATTTATTTTAGTTGGTACCCCATAATTTATTTTCACAATGCAAAAATATTGAAAACGATTATCGAAATATACCCCTTATACCCCTATACCTTCTGTCAGAATTGCCTTGCTTTTTTCTTTGATTCAATTTATTCAATGAGGTACTTATATACATTGTAAATCCTGCAGATACTTATGCGTTACGCTAATAACATATACGATCATTGCTGACAGACGTTTTTACTTTGCAATGATATAATCGACGCAGTGAATATACTTGAATCTACGAGTTCGACAACGAATAAATTGACACATATTAATATTAATTCCATGTTACCGCCTAATATATCAAACTAAAAATAGCACTGTCACTTTCAGGTAAAAAGGCCTAGACAAGGATAGGTTAGGATAGGTTTCACCCGCTGCCACTCATTTTCCCGTGGTAATAGTTGTTTTCCTGCAGTAAAAAGTGGCCCATGTGTTATTCCAGGTTATATTCTACCTGTGTTCCAAATTTCATCCAAATCGGTCAAGCCGTTTGAGCTTGAAGAGGTACATACACACACACACAAACTCTCAGATTTATAATATTAGTAGGGATTGTACGCGGTAACTGTCAAAATTAAACGGCGATCAAAAATATATCGGTTAAACATACAAGGTATTCTGCGAATAAGCGCGGAAATCATAGACTTTTGACATGACTACAAAAGTCTGACGTAAACTATCCTTTTCTATTCTGAGTTCATTTAAAAGAAAGTGATAGTGTTATTTTTAATTTGCCGTTTTAGCCAGTAACATAGAATCGAGAAAATTTTTCTTAGCACCTTTTGACACAGATTTCTTCTCCCATAATACTGATTTGAAGGTAATAATACCGTACAATTCAATACAACATGGAAATATATTTAAACAAGAACAATAGTACAATGTTACCTGAATCTATCTAATGATAATAATAATGTGATAGAACTTTCGCAATAACAATATTTTTGATTGACTAATCTAAACATAATTTGCACAAAATAATGTAGATGCACCGATCTTTCTGTAGAACGAATATTAAATAGAAAATAGATGAGTTTCGAACTAATCATAATGAAGTTTATTGATACTTAAAACTGATAATAACTCAACCGCTTTCGTTATTGGGCTGTCTTTGAAAGTTTTAAACGAATTTAAGATTGAATCTCTTATTATTTTATTAATAAATACGAATCCAATAGATGACATTACCTCAAGCAGTGAAGTAATACTACAAACAGAGTTTTTTATTACATTTCAGTGTACTGTAGCAATCAACTTATACTAGTCTTCGATATAGTTGTTACGAAGAAACAGTGTAGGTTGATCCCTGAAATAGATAGACGCTGTTGTTGTTCAGTTTTAAGTGTCAATTAATCTTCCTTAACAAACTTTACATAGCAGTATTGAAAAATAGATTTACATTATTAAATAGTTGAAGCGATGTTTTTTTTATAGTACAGTTGGCATCTAAAGTTGATATGACCAGAAGACTTATAAAGGTACATGTACTGAGTTTAACTGTTGTTTATTATCTTGTAGGTATGTCGTATGCTAGTCAGTGATCTTGGGTAGAGTTAATGATAGTTGTATGGAGGTTGAGGAGTGTATGTGTATCGTACTCTATTTTTGGTGAGCGAATCTTTTTAGTGTAAAGAATCCTTTACGCATAGCCAAGAATCATTTTGCGGAAAATCTTTCAAGAAACTTTTTAACTTTTGCGGTGCGTTCCCGGAGTCCTCGGTAAACGTGTCACCGTTGAAGGTGGGTAAGGGTTTAACAAGGTGTGGCATGGTAAAGTACTGCCCCACCTGCGCCACCTTGCCCCCCCCCTCCCATTCCTCTGCTGCAGCATGCCTGCTAGGGCATACCTTAAATAGGGCACCTTCCTTACCCCACCTTGCCCCACCCTCTGCCACAACTTGCCCCACCCTCTGCAACAACTTGCCTCATCCTGCCCCATCTTCTCCCAAACTGCCCCACCTTGCCCCACCCTCAACGGGGTCATTTTCACCAAGGACAACAGGAACACAAGACTTTGGCTTGCAGCAATTTAGGCATTTTGTCGTATACTTTATCTTGCTATGAGTACTAGTGAAACCTAAATTAAGTATTTTATTTTTATTTGCGTAGAGTTTTTTATCTTCTTCTTCTTCCTTGGGTTGGGACGTCTGCGGAGTTCGCAGACGGGTGATGGGTTCTGCTTAGTGGGAACTATTTCACCCAATTTCCAGGTTTGGGGCACTGGGTTCACTGGTGCTCCGGCAGCGTCACTTCCTCGAATCTTCTTGTTGCCCTGCAGAAATGCAGGATAACTTTTAGACATATGTTAGCTAGGTCTCTTTCTTCAAGCTTGTCATTCATTACCTAGAAATTGCCATCTTGGCAGCGAGTAGCTTGGACTTTAGAGTATGTTTGTTAATACACAAAATAAAGCAATAAACTTTGGCTGTATGGCAACAAATGGCTAATCAAAAATAGTGTAAGGGTACGTGAAGCTGGCGTGTTCAAGTTATAACTGAGTTATAGATATATCCTAAATTTTAATAGTGTAGTCGTTCCTGAAGCCATACGCATCGTCACGCGTGATATGGCATGATCTTCTTAAGTGTGGGACAACGGGTCGACGTACGACCCGATGAGCACTGGTGTTACAGTTTTTCAACTGCCTATTACTAGTAAGCCTCTGATGGTTGTGTTGTGTAGCGACCGCCGTCTAAATAATCGTAGTCAGCAAGTGGGACGTGCCCTTCGAAGCAAGGAACCATAGTTTTTTACGGAAAATCAGGATAATAAGGCATACAAATCAAATATCTCCCGTCCACTATTACTTGAACAAGAAAAGCTGCGCTTGGATTATGCTCAAAAATAAGTGTTTTATATGAAGCCAATAGATAGGACAATTAAATATTGGCTTGCTATTGGATTCGACTCAAGCCAGTAGTTAAGACAGTCTAATGATAATATACCTCTATGTAACATCGTTCCATGTAATTTGATTGTTTTGACAGCCGATGTGGCGCAGTAATAGTGCGACTGCCTGCGACGCAAAGATTCCGGGTTAGATACTCGGTGGGGCACACACAAAGTTGATATATATCACTTTGTGAATTTGTTCCCAGTCTGGTAAGGACATTGCAAGCTGAACCACCTGATTGTCCGAAAAGAAAGATGGTTCCGTGCTTCGGACGGCGACGATAACTTAGACGGTCGTTACACAACCATGTCAGAGGCCTGCTACTAGTAGTAGGCGGTTGATAAACTCTGACACCAGGGCTCATCGGATCGTTGCGAAAAGAAGATTTGATTGTCTTACTGGATTGTTCCTACTTGGCATCATGTAAAAGAGATTTAAAGTGACGCTATGCAATGATGATGACGCGTGACGTTGCGAAAGCCTCCATATGTTGTAAGTGTCTTATCTCGATTTCAAATTCTAAAAAGAAGCAATTTCCATCAAGTTTGTTCCTCGAATATGGCGAGGATGGACGCGCTAAGCGTTGGACTCTATGACTTTCAACTTAAGAGTGATTTATGAATACTAGCAGCAATTTGTAAAGCTTTGTCTGTGATACAGCTTTAGGTTCAAGGTAATAAGAAAGCAGAAACCAAACTACATCTAATACTGTCACTATCAGTGAATCTATTAACGACAAATGATCTAATGATGAGTCAAGTTGACGAACCACTGTCGTATTTCATTGATTCTGGCTCGGAGCCCAGCGAAGCATGAATGGACCAATCAGTCACGCGGAGCGGAGATTTACAAATACAAATACAAATATCTTTAGTACAACAACACAACATAAAAATACACAACAGCATAGCACAGTGAAAAGAAAGTTGCTTATGAAACAAAAAATATAATTTCCGAGAGCAAACGGTGAGGAACTCAGGTTGCTTGCTACTATGTTGCTCTAGTCAACATAGGTTGCCCTGATTTTCAGCCCTTACCTGTTCATATTAATTGACACAAATTAGCAGAGGGTACATATGATTTATATTAAAAAAAAAACGTGTTTTATTATTGGTCAATTCATACACCACTGGGCTCCACTCTGCGCCGCTCCGCTTCAATGGTAACGCACCCTTATGATAGTCGTCGGATAAAGAAAAGTTGTTGTAGATGTTGTTATGAGATAGGTATACGAGATCGTAAATCACTCTTCAGATGGAGTCGATACAAATGTGATCACTTTCGTTTTGTTATCTTTAGTTAATCGCGACCGTATTGGCTTTGTGGTTCTTACGAATAACTTGTTTAATTAAACTAAGTAGTATAAGGTATCTTTAGCGTGATTATGTTCCATAGTTTCTCATAAAATTACAAGTATACTATTTTTGGTTTGGCCTTAAATTTAAATCATACCAAAAATGAATCAAATATTCTACAACCAAACGATAGATAGTTAGATGAACACTTTGTTGCTTACAACATACACAAGTGAAACTAAACTATACAAGAAACTTGAAACTTAAAGTAAACATAAGATCATCTTCCTCATTGTGAAATATCGCAATAAAATGTTTTTTTTTGTATTATTATTATCAATCGCAATAAAATCATTTATGTTGGTACGAACAAAGATACCTAACCAACTATCGAATCATAACACAATGGTTCTTTGTTATTTTTTAAGTAGAAATAATACCTACGTTACCAATGCGGTCGCACCTCCTTAAAATGTCTGCCTTATAGGTGTTTTTATAAATGTATCTGTACAAGTTAATTGTTCTACTTATATGGTATAATATACCTACTATTTTGTGTGTCAGGATGTGCGTGTCTATATTTATATAAATATTTATATTATAAGTCTATAACTTGTGAATGGTCGAAACTAAATTATACATCCCTAGATATAATATATTTCTGCCGTGTTACTCGGCAAGTTATGCCTTAGAGGATCTAGATCTATTAAAAATAAATATTTAATATAATAGAGCAGTATAATCTGTAATAAATAATTTCATTGTAAACTGTGCTAAATAAATAATTTGAGTTATTCTTTTAATGTACATGTGGTACATAGGAACGCGGATATGACAGGAGTTCTGTATGAATAATTTGTTATTACCTTAATTAAGTACTCATATTTAAATTTGATTCTTCAGATTTCTAAATTCTTGTGTGTTTTAATTCAAGTATGTGATTCAAGAAATTTAGATGTATTCAAATGTTTTGTATGTGCTGGTAAGTTTAAGTAATGTAAAGTTTTGGTGAATTGCTCGTGAATTGTTTGGCATAGTCGATTTTCAGCAATACGATTTTTATGGATAGCTTACCGAATCAATGGTAATATATATGCTATAATTATGAACTTTCGCCTTCAAATAACAACTTGCACTTTAAAAACCTTTGTATCTGTGAATTGGGCCTTTTAAACTTGAACTGTAAATAAAATACAAGTACATATTTGCAGTAAGTTATTAAACATGCGTTACACTGAAAGCCGGCTATTTACTCTTGTATTTCAAGCATTTTCCTTAATGTAATCATATCAATACGTTTAAGTATTTTTTAATAATTAATAATTCTTTACTTTTAAGGCTATTTTACGATTACTAAGCAATAATCATCGACTTGTCACTTCGATTTTCTACTTCGGTGTTGTTTATATTACAACGGATGTTTTATTGATATTTAAAATGGTTTGTTTTACCTGTAAGGCTAAATAACTTTGAGTGTACATTGCGCCTAATGGGTGCTTTACACGAGGCTAAAAACCAGGTTAATAAAATTTACAATTCAATGTGCGTTTTTAAAAAAAAAGAAGCTATGACAACTTATCCGACAATCTTTAATGACTTGCAATGCCATCTTACGGATTAACTTCTTTGAAAATTTCCCATTGGCTTGCTCATAAGTGATTAATGAAGACATTCTAGAACATAAGCATTTTATTGGATTGTCTCATTGGATTTTCCCGGTTCTTAGCATATTATGTAAAAAAGCATGACTTTTGCAAGGAGTAAACTTGAGTCAAATCGAGTCGATGACCAAACAAAAAAAGTGCTACAAAAAATTACACTTACAGGTAGAACATACCAAAATATATTTATGTATGTGTGTGCTTCTCTAAATATGTGTTATACTTCAAATACTATTCATTGACTAGTTTTTTGTCAGATTAGAGCCTTAATAAATCATGTTCTTAATACTGTTTATTAATATTGTTATGCTTATTCTAGTCACTATGACAAAGTTGTTCCTGCTGAAAGTTGTGAGTTTTAATTACATTATTTAGTTTTATGTAGTATCAAGTTATAATTTTGCTAAGTAAAAAGAAAAATAATTGTTAATTTGCGACAACATTTATTTAGGGAATTCACCGATTTGATGACCCAAAGACATGCATAATACACCAAAAATTTAGCAAAAAGAGAGCCAAATAAATAAAAGTTAATCGTACGTTAAAGATATTATTTTGTTTTTGGCAATAATATATCAGTCATTTTGGCAATAATATATCAGTCATTATTCGGGACGTCGCAATGTAAAGACTTATTTTATTTGAGTTGTGCATATTTTGTCTACACGCGTAGCTGTGACGTAGCTATTTTGCTACAGTGGCGTAGCAATATTACTACGGTTGCGTAGTCTCCTAGCTACGAACAGTGAGTCTGACTACGAATTTTGCTTAAAATTTCTTCTAATAATGTTTTATATGCAGATTTTTTATTATCGCTTTTGCTTATATTATTGCACAATGGGACGGTATACGAATAGTATCAATTAAAGAATGTTTCGAGACCAAGTCTTAATGTAAGATATTCACACTTTTTTTGTTTTGATTATGACCCTTGATACTCCAAGATAGTTCTACAAGTTTGTAAAAAATACGTATACAATCTTTATAAAATAAAGATATAAAATTATTTAAAACGGCATGTTTGCCATTTTGCCCCAAGTATATTAATAAAATATTGTAAAGTTAAACGCATTATTTTAGTTACTACATCAACATTTTGCTCAATTTATGTTATCTATAAGTTGGTTTAAAATTGTCTTATGTAAAGTTGTTTATCAAGGCTGCACATCATCTTACAAATATGAAAATTATTGTGGAATTATATAAAAGCATTATTACTCAACAAAGCACCAGTTATTTAATCTACTTATATTTTTCAAGCACAGAGATTCTTTCTGTGATGTGAGTAATTTATAGGTTGAAAAAGTGACTACAAGAGCAAAAATATAGCCGACAATGTCGGAAAAACGTTCACTAATGAATAAATGGCGCTGTTACAAATTGACGCAAGAAGGCTGGTGGGGAGTTTTCTATCTGCCAGTTCTCGAGCTTTTTATAATGTCATACTAGATGGCGTTGTGCTAAGTGTCATTTTGACATAAGAGTTGTAAAAACATTTCATTTATTTACAAACCTATATGCGAAGAGAAACTGTTTTAGTTTAGCTCAGCGCCATCTAAGTATACTTAAGGATTGTCTCGAAAATTTCCCATTTCATCGTTCCGGTTCGGATACACAAAGGTTAAGTAATTAAAGCGTCGTTGCGTCGGTACAGTACGCCGATAGTCGGGGGTTCAAATCCCGGTCGTGTTGAATTTTTGGTGCCTATATTTTGTTGTATATCATTTATATTCAAAATGTATTTAATAATTTGTGCAGTCTAATTACCAACAGCTTTGATAAATGTTTTTTTCGCTCTCGGCGTATATAACTCTTGTTTCTTGTCAAATACGTATTTTCTCTCGGTATTTACATTCGAATATTAATAAATTATACTGTTACTCAATATCCAGGCGTTTTATTTTTGATTTACAAATCTCGTGTGATAATACTATCATATCGATAATTCTAGTTATAATACTATCCTACATTGAATAAAAATATTTCGAAACTCGTATGACCATTTTACATATATTAATAGCCACAATCGTCCGCTGATTGACATGTGCTTGGCAGGCGGATTAGCGAGCGCAGTGCATGATTGCATTAACAGGGAAACGCTGCTGCCCATTCCCTGGATTTACCATTAGTCGCCGTGACACTCATAGGTAGGAATGGGGCGAAGCTATACTAATCTGCCATCAGATGGCAGAGTGATCATAAAAGTTTTATTTTAGAAGACTATTGAAAATTCAAATAGTCTGCACACACAAGACCTTTGGTAGATACAAAATCCAAAATAGGGTTGTGTATACACAACACAGACTGGAATGCCCAATACAAGAATCAACATGATCAGTATTCAGGAGCACGTCCTACTCCACATGAAATCATGATTTCGTAAGGAAAGTGTAGGCGACAGTGGCGCCACTTCACAAAAAAAAATCTCTATATACAAACAATCTATCAGAATGTCCGTTGCTCAAGTTTTTAATGTTATCCTTAAGAAAAAAAAATACCTGTAAACACAATGAAATATTCACTGTTAAGGCCGTTCATGACTACACTTGCCATTTTGAATGAACTGACTCCCGTGTTGGTCTCAGGAGCCGGAGGTCCCTGTGTCGATTATCGGGAGACACAAGGAATTTCTACTACGCACAGTCTCTCAACGAAGCTAATAAACAGGTTGGATGCTTGTGGATAGGAACGAAGAGAATGGCGCAAAAAGAAGAAGCCTATATCCAGCAGTGGGCTACTAATATAGGGTAATTTTAAAGATAGATAGAGCTACGTTGAGAGACATACCTAATGCATGAAATCTTATTACCTATGAAAGTAAGCTTTGTAAAAATTAGGTACATAATTAGTCATTTAATAATATTACAAGGTACAGATTAATGGCGTGTGCTGCCAGCTTAGTATAGCATCACCCCTGTAGAGTTCGATAAGGGACATCACTAGCTGGTTGTCCCCTCTCTAGATACGTCAACAGACAGTTGTACTATCGCCCTAGGCTTGTTAACGTTTTATAATCGTATAAGACTAAATTCGTAAATAAAAGACTTATCAGTATTCAACTGTTTCATTGCAACGAACCCAACAACCCCAATACAAGTCGTGTCGGTGTTGTCAAAGCGGCTGAGGGTCTAAATTCATTCAAGTAATGGGCAACAGCGTTCCCTGTGAAAGCAATAACTACGGTCATCAATCGGCTTTCCAAGCGTGGCAAGAATGGCAATATCCCCCAATAGGGGGAGGCCCATGTCCAGCAGTGGACTGTTGTGACTGTTTATGTAATTTATTTAATCGTATGGCATTACACAGTGAGAGTCACTATCTTCATGCTAACTTAATAACTAATTGCAGAGCGTTATTTGTCATGCTGTACAGGAGAAAAATATAATGAAATTAATGGATAGGTACAGGAATTCATTTATACTCATCCTACTAGAAACATTTTGAATATATGCAGTAATTATTTGGGTTTCCAATTCCATAATAATAATGAGATTAGCTTTAGATCTGATTGGTTTAGACTCATAATCCTAATTAATCCAACAAACTCATTAAGTAAACAACTTGTAACTCCGAATAGGAATTTAAATAGAGAAATCTCAAATGCTTGGTTTCGCATCGGTACGTCAACCCTACATATTTCATTCAAAGCCTGAATTAAAATAATAAATTAATTAAGTCAAGCCCACAGATGACAGAATTTGCATTGCAGAGCGTTATTCGCCAGGCTAAGAGTAGACAAGAGAGAAATAGATATACGAGTATAGCCTGGGTACCACAGACAGGTAACTTAGATGTTACATACACATATCTATTATCCCTTGCGGGGTAGGCAGAGCGTAAACGACCGCAAAAACGGACCTTTTACGCCACGTCTGACATATATTTGAGGGTCATTCGGAAAATTGTGTATCACCATAGTGACAGGTTGTCAGCCCATCGCCTAAAATTGCAATACACTCCCTCGAGTCCCTTAGTCGCCTCTTACTACTCCCACGGGAAAGAAATGGGGTGATGATATTCTAAGCCAGCATCACACAGCAATACTAGGCCGGCATCACACAGCAAGATGTTATGTGACATAAAAAATCAAAATAAAAGATTTACCATCATAATTGGTACAGTCTTCAACTGTACCTTCCTTATTTAAAGAGTGGCCCATTATATGACTGCGCATCACACAAAAAGGTTTTTTTACAGATTCAAAAAGTCACGCATTATTACGCTAATAGATGGCGTTAAACATCTGAGGGTTCCTCAAATAGCCACGCAGGGTAATAATTCAATTACCGTTTAGTTAATTAAATTACCGTTCTTGTAGTAGTGAGCTATTTTCTTTTTCGTCACCTTGATGGCGTTCCTTTTTCGGACCCTTAGTCTTTACGCATTGTTAGCTATATCAAAATTCGCTTACATAAGCGCCATTAGCCCCGAAAATATGATTACGAAACTTTCAATCAAACCCCATATTTAACTTCGTAATAAATTTTCATGGATGTTCATTGGATCGTTGGGTGTCCCACACGAAAAGAAGAAGCAAACTAATCAGCAAAGATGCCCACCCATATGTTCAACGCCATATCGATGATTTTTAATTCTGTTTAATTTTTAAACAGCTGTCAAAAAAAGCCTCATTCCAAAACTTATTCAAATTTTACATCAAAACAAAAACTTACTTTACACCAAACTGATATGAAACGGTCTTGGTTTTAGGGCGCGACAGGTTAGTTAGTGAGGAAAGGATTAAATCCACAAGCAAAGAAAATTGGCGGTCTGAAACTGGGTCGGAAAAAGTAGGCATTGATGAATAGGGCCTAATGATGTGCACAGTTGGTGTAGCGGATAGTGCTTCTGCCTGCTACGCCGAGGGTCGTGGGTTCGATACTCACAAGACGATATTTGTTATATTCAATTTTCAAATTTACAAGTATTTGTGTTTGGTCTGGGTCTTTTCCTTGGATATTAAGTATTTATAAAATAAAAGTATATAACTATTAATATCAGTTATGTAGTTCCTATAAAACAAGCTTAGCTTAGTTTGTAATTGGTTTTGGATTAAAAATATTTATTATAGTCTTATGACTTCATAAGACTATAATAAATATTTTGGCCATTGAAGTTAAATTTCAAGTTGAATGAAAATAAAGGAATGAAGGCGATCACGCCTTACACATATACAAATACCAATGTGTGAGTAATGATTTTTTTTTTGCTTAAACTTTAAGGTACATGCACACTCTAACGCATACAAGTCTGTGTCGGGTAGTCGGGTAGATTACAATTTCAAATTGGCACCACAGGTCACGGGCGGGGCGGCGCTATTTCAATTTCAGACGTTTCGGCTCGAGCGGGCGGTGTTGTGTAGTCGGGCATGTTTTGATTTGTCTGAGATTGGACAGAGGTTGTTTACTTAGATGAATATATATGGAAAAGGGTTATGTTCCAGTTATACGGGGTGTAAGAGACGGTGTACCGAAAACTTTGCAGGCATGATCAGACCATGAAACTGAACAACTTTTACTATGGAGTCTATGTTGGGAAACGTTTTTTTTATTTCATGAAGTTTATATTTATATTGTAAGTAGGTAATAGGTATGTTTTCATCGAGTGGTAAATTTTTAAGTGCCGCCGGTGGTCGCGCTAGTATCATTCAGGATACTCTTAAAAGTTCGTTCAGGGACAAAATAATATAACTTCTTGCCATTAAAATTAAACAAAATGTTACCGTAAAACAGCTTTTATTCTTTCCAAAGACTGTCCCTTGCCTAATAAATGCATCATCTCAGCAACACCGGGGCCCTCATTCAAACCGCTAAGCGCTGATCGCAACATCTTCATAAGAATCGGAAATTTCACATTATTATTCAGAGAAAACTGTCGCAAATTATTCTTTAAAGTTTTCTCGTCGAATTTATCTAACGGCTCCAAAATTTCAAGTAATTTCACTAATAAATCTTTGTCTAATTCCGTTGAATTGTTCGACGGTAATATCCATAGAAAACCAAATTTGCTTGATACTAATTCGTCTAACTTAGAAGTCCTGGATAGGGCCCATTTTAAGACAGTTCTAACATGTTCTTTGGAGACGTTCAGGTTTTGGTCGGGGTATTTCTCTGATATCAGGGTTTGTACATTGGAGATCAGCTCTTGGGAGAGATTTTCGTCGCTGAGACGTCGTTTGATCTCTAGTTTGTTACACTCTGCTAGTAGGTCTGCGTTTAGGCGTGTGGGGTGACAGTTCACGTCTCCTATTTTGAACTGAAAAAAAAAGAGAAATGATTTAAAAAATTTGTAAAAACTGCGAATATTTCAAAAAACAAATTTTAACCAGCCCATGAAAGTGAACAACTTTCCTCAATAAACAAAACGTTCCAGCCGACCGGGTCAATTTGTATAGGAGGCCCAAATTTTTATTCCGAATTTCGACATGTGGTCCATGAAAAAAGTTGTTTAGTTTTATGGGCTGGTTCACCCCTCCTGTAAAGTTTTAGTCAAAAGAAAGCATTTTTTTTTCAAATTACATAAACTGCCACGAAAGTCCACTACTGGACATTGGCCTCCAACTGTTAGACCATGGGCCACCAACCAGTATTTGCCATACTCACCATCAGGCATGACAGGCGGATTAGCGAGCGCAGTGTTAATGTTAATGTAAAAGAAATGGGGTGATGCTATTCTAAACCGACATCACATTACACGGCAGTGTGATGTCGGCTTTTTCTTACCCGTGGGAGTCGTAAGAGGCGACTAAGTGGGAATCGAGGGCGTGTATTGCAATTTTAGGCGATGGGCTGACAACCTGTCACTATGGCGATACACAATTTTCAAAATGTCCCTCAAATATTTGTCAGACGTGGCATAAATGTCCTTTTCTTGCGGCTATTTACCCGCAAGGGATTATAGGCGTGATATATGATGTATGTATGTATATTATTATATATTACCTCGTCTGCTAATTCGTCCATAGTCTTGAGTACAACGCCCTCTCCCGGCACGTGGTCGAAACCACCCCCGGATAGGGTTATGTAGTTCACCAGCGCCAGCGGGAATATACCTGGGGAATATAAAACTTTCTTAAGATGGGAAATCCGAAATCCGTACTTTAATAAATCTGAGAGTTTATGCATGTATGTTTGTTACCTCTTTACTCTCATACGATTTGACCGATATGGATGAAAATTGGAACACAAGTAGAGTATAACCTGGAATAACACATAGGTCACTTTTTACCGCGGGAAAACAACTATTACGGGTAAATGAGTGCCGCTGGGCGGAAATCTAGTAAATATATATTGCCATAAAAAAAATTACTGCTTTCCAGAAAGGGGTGGTGTCCTATTGTTTGACCCGTAGGTATGTATATAAATTTCTTGAACATGCCTTTTGCTCTTCTGAGCAAGTTCGTTCGTGAAGGACACCGAGTCGTCAAACGCCTCGATGATCCCAGCGGTCAAAGAGTTTTTCATCTGCTTACTTGTAGGATTCTCACATGTAATCATAGACAGCAACGAGCCCTCCAAAGCACGGCACCATCTTTCTTACGGAAAATCAGGTGATTTAGCCTGCAATGTCCTAACCAGACTGGACACAAATTCACAAAGCGAAAATATCAACATTGTGAGTGCTCCACCGGGAGTCGAATGCGGAACCTTTGCGCCGCAGGCAGTCACTACCACAGCGCCAAATCGGCCGTCGTAGCCAACTACTGACGTACGTAGCTTCTCCTACTACGCCGTAGAACTATTCTACTACGAACGCGTAGCCAGTATCGCTACGAGAAT
The DNA here is from genome assembly GCA_027580185.1 of Tuta absoluta. Lineage (NCBI taxonomy): Eukaryota > Metazoa > Arthropoda > Insecta > Lepidoptera > Gelechiidae > Tuta > Tuta absoluta. Next base: position 6,737,130 of record JAQAHW010000022.1, on the reverse strand, counting down.
AGCTACGAAGATGTTGGCAAGGCAAAAGTGGATTTATATCTTTAAGTAATATAGAAAGTTCACGATCAAAGACAGTGGACAAAGAGAAATATGGTTGTCTCATTCACACTTACCATTATTCCTATAATCTTCGACTCGGACGTCGTGCTGTCGCTTGCTGAGCTTGGTCCCGTCGGAGTTCACGATCAAAGGTAGGTGCCCGAATTGCGGCGGCGTCCAGCCGAAAGCCCTTAGAGAATGAAATTATATTAAATTAACTTTATTCAATGTAGAATAGTATTGTAACGGCTGGTGAGGAGAGGAGCTAAGCTGGCGAGATGAGCAGTGTAAAGCGAAGTGGTGTGGAGCGATGTAATACAAAGAGGTGAGGTGTGGTGAGGTGCGGAGACGAGGTGAGCATAGACATTTGTGTCTATGGAGGAGAGGAGGCGAGGAGAGCATAGAGAAGTGTCAAAAATGACATTACATTCGAATTTGGAGTTCAGTGTGACAGCGGTGTTTTTCCACTATTTTTGTAAAATTGAGAAATTGCATTAGAGAAAATTATGAGAATATAAAGCATTGTGATTCCAAGAAACTCTTTTATTCGCAAAAATATCCTGACGATAATAGTCAGAAGCGGGATGATTCCAAGTCCACCATGAAGGGAACTCTGCAGGAGGGTTCAGGCTAGAACCTGGACGGTATGTACGGCAAAAGAAGAAGCCAGGAAATGTGAGTAATGACCAGATTTGGAAAGCTTGCACAAAAAAGCTACGAACAGCTCTGCAAATTATGTTAAATAAGGAAGGCAGTCAGTACCGAAACGAATTCCATTGAAAATTTTAACACCGCTGAACTTATTTCTGATTTTGACCCGGAATACTAGGATATGGATGTTCAGAGTTGGATTATGAAAATTGAACAACTGGAGGCAATGTTTACAACTGGAGTGATGAAACGAAACCTTGAACTTGCAATAAAAGCTGCAGTTGCATTTAGTTTAATAGACCTGAATCGTATAAATATACTTGGCAGGAGTGGAAAACAATGTTGATTAAGGAATTTCCTTGCTATTACGATAATGCTAACGCTTTTGGAAAATATGATGCAACTTAAGAAATTGAGCAGTGAAAGTATGACTACTAACTATAAATACTACCAAGAGGAGTTGACTATGTACTATCGATGTCAGCTAAGTGAACAGGCAGAGCGGTGTCTTGTATAATACGGGGTTTACCCGACAAGCTGCAAGCTAATGCTCAAGCATTTCATTGTTCAACGACAGACGATTCTTGTCCGCTTTTGATCGTTATTAATCCGATCAAGGTTTTAACTTGCAAGATGCTTCTTGACAAGAGCCAGGAAGGTTTGACGACAGCCTTGGGAAATTTAGATGAAGTTGATGCCTGTGATGAAGTACCTGGTTATGTAGTACAGGAAGCTGTTGACATAAAGGTGCCCATACGCAACAGAAGAAGGTGAAAGTGGTTGTAGGAGGCACGCCGCAAGGAGACGTGTGTGCAAGATATAGACAGCACAGCAATGGCTGTACGCACTATGCTAGCATGTTCTATTATTCACGATGGAGAAGGATACTTGAAAGTGTGTAAAATGGGAGAGCATGCCATATACTGGATCGAGGGCGACATGATAACACGAGCTGAGCAATGTGTTTGTGAGGTGAGTGGGGATTTTTAATGACTGCGGTAAGGGAGGAAAAGGTGCAGACGACAAGCGATAGAGATGAGATAGAGTAGAGTAAATACAGTTGCGATAAGTAGGATTTTTAACAAAATTTGCTACTTTAGTAAATACAGTCTGCAAAGGAGATAGGGTAGCATCATAATACAGTCGGAAAGGAGATAGGGTATCAACCTAAGCTAGCAAAGATAAGTGTAATGAGTAAATATATGGCGGGTGACAGGAGTGATGCCAATAGGCAGAATGGAGGGTTCCAGGCGGAGTCGGGATAAGGGTAGCTACCCTGCCTGGCCGGGTGTTGTGGCCAGGGAACCTACTGGTCAACCTGGATAGAATTGGAAGTTGTATATATGCGTAGCCCGGTGAAACTCCTCGATACCGCGTTTCAGGCTCTTTGTTCTGTCACGTGGCGCCATCTTGCAGATATGTTGGAATTTCTGTTGCGTCTTGCTTGCTCGTGAACCACTTTGAGTGAGCTTCTTGTCGTAGCTCCCAGAGGTCGCTACAAATACAAGCAGTCGTTTCTCTTTAATTATCTTTCCCTATCTAAAAGCTTCGCTTTGGCTGCGCTGTGGTGATATAGCATGTAGTGGATTAAAGTGATGGATGAGGAGGTCGTAACTGGGGATGATCTTATTTATCTGCTGTAAATTAACGATTTTTCTTGCGGCAATTGCGGTGCAATTGGTTTCAGGATGGCCGACTGTAACGGCTGGTGAGGAGAGGAGCTAAGCTGGCGAGATGAGCAGTGTAAAGCGAAGTGGTGTGGAGCGATGTAATACAAAGAGGTGAGGTGTGGTGAGGTGCGGAGGCGAGGTGAGCATAGACATTTGTGTCTATGGAGGAGAGGAGGCGAGGAGAGCATAGAGAAGTGTCAAAAATGACATTACATTCAAATTTGGAGTTCAGTGTGACAGCGGTGTTTTTCCACTATTTTTGTAAAATTGAGAAATTGCATTAGAGAAAATTATGAGAATATAAAGCATTGTGATTCCAAGAAACTCTTTTATTCGCAAAAATATCCTGACGATAATAGTATTATCACTTATTGACGTCATGATCCGTCATTGCAAAAAAAAGAATTCTGTGTAACACAATTTCCTTTTTTTTACAATTTTGTATTGTCCTAATAGAAAACCGGCTCGGGCGGGATAAAAAATAAAAACAAAGGCACTGCCTCGGGGCTGGCCAGATTAATCACACGGCATGTAACTTTACGCCACCACTATCTGTAGATAACATTTGTTTCAAATTGCAATCACGATTTTCAAAATTAGTTATTTTATTACTTATCTGTTTGAAAAGAGGGGATGGATGACTACTTTCAGATCAATTATCTAGTAAGTCATTCAATAACACCTAGCTTTAAGTTGTACCTACCTACCTGACCTGCAGCTATTGGCTGTGAAGTTGGCCATTCAACCACACATAATGTTTACATTTAGATTGAATGATTGAAAATGTCTATGGTAAAATGTCTTTTGATCGAAATAAACAGTTTGTCATTTTTTTTATCCAGATCGTGTTATTTACGTGCATATAATTAACTTTTTGAATGAATACAGAATTCTCACATCTACATTTCAAAGGGTTTTCAATCTACCTGTATATAAGCAGGTGTTTAGTTGTGGATATCTGCCACTCTACTCCTCTCAGCACGTGCGTGACCTGCATGAGGTGGTCGTCCACCACATTGGCGTAGTGGTACGTGGGGAAGCCGTCACTCTTCATCAGCACAGGATCGCCTTCGTTGATCGACACGTCATAGGATATCCCGCCGTAGATCAGATCCTCGAATGCTAGGATGTCTGATGTGAGCTGTATGAAAGGGTATTTATTTATTGCTTTATTTAAATATATGCCGTGTGATGCCGGCTTAGAATAGCATCACCCCATTTCTTACCCATGGGTGTCGTAAGAGCCGACTAAGGGACTCGAGGGATGTGTATTGCAATTTTAGGCGATGGGCTGACAACCTGTCACTATAGTGATACACAGTTATATCTGATTGACCCTCAAGCTTTTGTCAGACATGTTGTTAATATCCGTTTTACGGCCGTTAACGCTCTGCCTACCCCGTAAGGGATATAGGCGTGATGTATGTATGTATGTATGTATGTTTATTTAAATAAATTTTCCTGAGGCCAGGGCTTTCATCACCGATCTTGCGGCGCGTCTCCGTGAGGCATCGGGTGATTCCAGATCTGGCAGCTACCTAGCTCAGAGAATTAGTTTAGCAATTCAAAGAGGTAATGCTGCCAGTATTTTAGGTACTTTGCCTCGCGGGGACGCGTTGGAGGGTATTTATTATTTCTAGTTATAGTAAGTTTCTAGTTATGAAAAACAAAAAATATCCTGAACAATTCACACAGCGCCATCTAGCCCCAAACTAAGCAATCCTTGTACTATGGGAACTAGATAGCTGATATTAATACTTAACTTATATACTTTTTTTGTCGATATTAATAAATACATATTCTACATAACACCCAGACTTAACACAAATATCTGAAAATGACTTGGCGAACATTTGTGTCTTGTGGGGATCGAACCCACGACCCTTGGCGTAGCAGGCAGGGGTACTATCCGCTACGCCATCAGCCCAGTATTAAGTTTCCTCCTTAGAAATTAAGAGTTAATTAATAGCTAAAATTTATCAAGAGTAAAATAACATACATACATATATCACGTCTTTATCCCTTGCGGGGTAGGCAGAGCCGCAAAAATACGAATAGAAATGGGGTAGTGCTATGCTAAGCCAGCATCACACGGCATCCTATTAAACATAATATTTATCCTCCTAAGGCCCAATAAACCTTTTAACAGTGGTATCAACCCAAGCTTTTGCAAACATTACATTGAAAAGCTCTATAATAAGGGTTTATGCTTTATTGATGTAAACTTTAAAAGTATGTAAATCTGTGTCTAGTATTATTTAATGGTTCAAAATACTCAACTAGAGGTTCCCTGAGTCATACGACATGTTTTATCTCTGTAGACCCAGGATATGGTAGAAGGTTGCTGCAAGTTTCCAGGATAAAAGAGTGAATTTAAACTTGAATTCAGTTTGAAGGATCAGGCCTTTCAAAAGGTCTCTGGGTGGCTATCAGTAAAAAGTATACATTTGTCTGGGCCTTACAAGGTTAAGGAGTCAAACATTGTGATAAATACAAATGTTGATTCTCTGGTAACTGGTAGGCTGACTCTAAAATATTTAAAACAGTTGTTTGGCAGAATAGCCAAATAAATAATGCTCAAAGCTCATTAAGAAATCTCTCTCAATTAAGAAAATGTACTGCACATTTTTCCTAATAATGACTTAAGGTATTGATTGTGTTCTATCTTAGTACAGCTATCTTTATAACACTTATTTAAATAAAAAAATAACTTGACTCACACACCTTAAATCTAATACAACTAGGTATGCCCGCTTTAATTTTCTCATTGATTTCTTCCTGAGTGAGATTCCTACATCGGTTGTCATACTTTGGGATCCTTTGTGACCGTACAGCATCTCGCCGTAGGATGTTCAATCTTCGCTCAGTGCAGAAGCAACGGTAGGCAGAGCCATTTGCTAGAAGCTTTTTGATGTACTTTCTGAAATTATTTTAACTTGTCTTTTATTACAGTTATAACTAAAAAAAAACAGCAATAAAGGCTTATTTTATTTTATTTTATTTATTATGTTGCAATTTGAGAAAATATCCAAAACCAAACCAAATTTTATAAAAAAAAATATATATATTGACATAACATAAAACAGAGTCAGACAGCCCAACAGCAGATCTTAGCTTTTAAAAATATATTGCAGCCAACCTATTTAATTAAGGATTCCTATTCATTAGAGCTTTTCTGGCTTCCCCTAGCACAGGGAAACCTAGTTTGGGGACCAGGCAAACATGTAATATACTTTGTAAGTTACAAATAAACTTTATTTTATATTTAATTATTTATTTTATTCTTAATTCAGGAATTTCCGATAAGCTTCAAATTCACTTCTACTTGAAAAGAATATCAATAACATTGGTATCTAATAAAGCATTTGCTTGCCTTGTCAGTAAATAATGGTCAAGAATTGGGCAACTCACTGGTATATTTCCAATCTTTCGCTCTGCACGTAGGGTCCATAGCTTCCCCCCTTGGTCGGACCTTCCTGAAACTCTATCCCAGACCACTCGAGGTCCTTCACCAGCGCCTCCAAAGCGCCTTCCACCTTCCGCGACTGGTCCGTATCCTCAATCCTCAAGATAAACGTTCCGTCTCGGGATTTAGCGAACAAGTAATTATACAGAGCGGTCCTGAGACCGCCTAAATGTAAATATCCAGTAGGACTCGGTGCGAATCTAACTCGAGGATTGCCAGATTTGACCGTTCTGTATAATATCTTTGACGGTACAAAGTATAGCTGCTTTATATTTCTAGGCCACATTGTTAACAGATTAAATTTGTTTTTTCATACATCAAAATTCCGTAATAAACTGTATTTTATCAAAAAACAAACGAATAATTTTTTAGGTTATGTCCGATCAGCTGTTTGACAATGACATTTTGAATAACGTTCAAAAATAATTTGGACATCATTATTTATGAACGAAATCTTCTATAGTCTATGGATTTTATATAATGTTACCATTTACTAGAAATTGTACAGTTTTGTTTAATTAGGGATCATCATGGCCTTTAAGCTCTACCGTCACCGTTTCATGCCGGCTTAGAATAGTGGGGTGAGTATGGCAATGCCCGTCAATCCCTATTGAGGCCCATGTCCAGCATAAGATTGTACTGTTGTATCGTGGCTATTAATGTTAAAAATATTAAATGGTCTCTAAACACAAAGTTTTTCGTGTAGGGCTTTTCTGAGTATAATTGAATAAGCATTATCTATCTATCTATTGTTTGCATTGATGTTCTTCTTCCTATTTCTTCTCTTCTTTCTACTTCTTCTTAATGTGACACACTGACGGAGGGATTTAATGGTTCCGGCTGGCAGGCAATACCAGCTCAGCACGCACACATACCGGCCACAGTCGTTATAGCTTCATCAGGCAAACTTACACGTAAGAAGATAAAACAATAAAAAAACGACGAGAACAATGGGCAAAGCTGCTTTCACCTGAGTCGTGTGACCTTTCCTGGGCAGTCTGGTCTGGTTGTCGCTCAACAGACTTCCGACTCCAGGCTGGTGTAAGAAGGTGCCACAAAAACTGGGTCAAGTGGAGTTTCTCGGCAAATAACAGTTGCAATTGCAATCAAGTACAAACAATAGGACACTTACTATTTAACATACACGATGTCATGTAGGTACGCTTCAGGACCTGCAGAAAGCAATTCCCTGCTGAGGCTTTTCCGTAAGAATTATTCAAACAGTTTGAATTACTGTTACCGTCGACTCTATGACGAAGAAGTACAACATGCACAGGTAGGCAGTACTGTGGCAGGTGGCAGTACCGAACGATTGAACGGCAGCTGCGGGCGGGTGGAATCACTTTACCACTTTCTGAATAAAAATTATTAAACAACATGTGGTAAAAAACATAAATCAAATTAGCAACACCAAAATTTTGTCTATGATTGTTATTTCACTTTGGTTCCGATGTCGAAATACAGTGAAAGTCATTATTAGAAAATAACAAATAATCCAATCAAAATGGTGAGTAATATTAACGTGAATAACTTCTACGTGTCCAATAGTTTTTCCATGATGCGTTTCGTACGGCTGAATAGTTCTGTTTATATAATTACGAAGCCCAAAAAGGTTAGGTGTTGAGAGTTTGAGACTGACGTTACTGCGTTTTCGTTTCAGAATAAATTAAAATCGTCACAGAGAGACAAAGTGAAGAAGTTCGTTGCGTTCACGCAGACGAGCGAAAGCACGGCCATATACTGCTTGTCACAGAATGACTGGAAACTCGACCTCGCCAGCGACAACTATTTTCAGAACCCTGAAGCATACTACAAAGACACCTTAAAAGCCTCAGTAGACAGAAAGAAGCTGGAACAGCTCTTCAGTAAATATAAAGATCAGCAAGAGAACGACAAGATCACAGTGGATGGAGTCATGAAGTTCCTCGAAGATCTAAATTTAAGTCCTGAATCTATTTTAGTTTTAATCATAGCGTGGAAATGTAAAGCTGCCGTGCAGTGCGAGTTCACTAAAGAAGAATTTACGATGGGGTTATCCGAGCTTGGGGCAGATAGCATAGATAAATTAAAGGCAAAACTGCCAACACTAGAAATGGAGATTAAAGATCCAAATAAGTTCAAAGATTTCTACCACTTTACATTTAACTATGCAAAGAACCCCGGTCAGAAAGGCCTGGAGCTTGATATGGCGATAGCATACTGGAATATTGTTCTCCGCGGGAGGTTTAAGTTCCTAGATGCATGGTGCAAGTTTTTAACAGTAAGTATTTATTAACATCCCTCAATCATACCTCTTTCTAATAAGAATCCCATTTAGTATAATATTTTATATTTCTTAGTATAATACAAGGTACATTTGTTAGACTTGGCAAGACTAAAGTCTATTTTATTTGGCAGCTTACATAGGTATGAAATTGATCTAAGTTTTTAACATAAATACATATATCACACAGATATTCATTTTAAGGTAGGCAGAGGTTATTCCACGTCTGACAAACATTTGAGGGTCATTCAGAAAATTTACCATTTACCAAAAGCTCAGCCGATTGCCTAGAATTGCAACACATGTCACTCCTAGAGTCCCTTAGTTGCTCTTACGGCACTCACGGAAAAGAAATGGGGTGATGCTATTCTAAAACGACATCACTCAGATGTCTCTATCTAAGTTTTAAATAGAAACTAATCAACATTGTTCTGGCAAACAGACTTGCAGAAAATAATCAAATATTGGATGATAAATCACTAAACAACATATTTAGTTTAATTCAAGAATGAATTGTTAATCTTTTTTAAGATTGTTTGTCCAAATAAAAAGCTTAATTATTATTATTATTATTAATCAACATTTTTATCTGAAAATTCCAGGAACACCACAAAAGGTCCATACCAAAAGACACATGGAACCTACTTCTAGACTTTGCAACACAGATTGATGATGGCATGAGCAATTACGATGCAGAGGGTGCCTGGCCAGTGCTCATTGATGACTTCGTAGAGTGGTGTCTGAAGCATAACCTCACCACAGATGGGAATAGTGTGGAGCCAGCGTCAGGCTAGCTGACACCTTCACATGAAGCTGCAGTAGAGACAAAACTTGTACGAACACGGGATTTCAATGAAACTAACCATCATCGGGTTCATAATTTTCATGAAGTTGCATACTTACTGTTCTTACGCTTTGTGATGTACAGTCTCGAGCTGTGTACAATTGAGCTGTTCGTACTCTTAGTATTTCTAGGGTTGTGCAGCTGACTAAATTGTGAAGTGACCAAATTGATGTTTCAGATTGTAGTAAGTTATACGGTTGTCTGGATGTTTCAAATTTGGTATAGTCGGGGCATTGTTCTAGAGGTCATTTACTATAAATTAACTGCATTATGATGTTTCTTTGAAAGAAAATCACTAAACAACTTATAAAGTTAAACATAGAAGTTTCTTTTCAGATACCTTCTGATAATTTTCAAGATCAAATTATGAACAAATGTTTTTAAAGTAATGACTTCTAAAACATGTTTCATGTTTATGTAGTGCAGTGCACGATGCGATAGAGCACTAATCAGTAATCACTCAACTGTATAAAGCTCTGGAACTATTCGTCCGTTAGATAAATTGTCTTGTAGATTCATGTTGATCCAAACTATTTACATTTCTATTGTCAAGTCAAATAGTAATAACTTAATTGCCTCTACATTATTTTGAACATAACAAATGATAAGCATTGCAGTTCTGTTTAGTAAAATATGTCATTTGTTTTCTTTTTTTTTTTGAAAATTGTTATGAGTTTAAAAAATATCTGGCATCTTACAGTTTTTATCTTAATTCAGACAGAGGCAAGAAAATAAGTTCTCCAATTTTTCCTACAAGATATGTCTTACTTTCTATTCTAGCATAGAGTATGCTGTTAATTAAATTAAGCATGTAAATATGTATATACACATTTAATGATATTACAATATTTTATATGTTTTAAAGCTTAGAACTTCTTTTTTCCTTTGAAGAAAATGAAAATACACAACTTTGTTTTTGTGACAGCAATAATTTTGTAGTTTTCAAAACTTGATCAGTTTTGTCGGACTAAAGTCGAAAAATATAATTTTAATCAAGAATCGCTTTTTCATTGCTGTTTTAAATGGTTTTGTTAATTTTTGCACTGTTTACTGGTTTACTGCATATAAAGGGCGGGGCAGACCGGCTCCGTATGCGTTCCGTATCCAGCTCTCGTCCGTAGTCACGCACGAACTGATGACGTTGTAATGTATGGGACTGTATGAGATACGGCACACCGCTTGCGTGCAGCACGGAACGGATACGCAACGCAAGCGGTGTGCCGTATCTCATACAATCCTATACATTACAACGTCATCAGTTCGTGCGTGACTACGGACGAGAGCTGGATACGGAGCCGGTGTGCCCCGCCCTTAAATCTTTAGTATTGAATTCTGGTTTACATGTGTAAGGGAAAGAGTGCAATTTAACATCTTCACCTTATCTCTACCTATCTGTAGTAAAGAATTATAGATAATGTTATCTAAATTCATCCTTTTTTCGGAAACTATTGCTGTACACGGGATTGTTTGAATGCTATAATTTAAATTGATTCTCATGCATCTGTCATCAGAATATGGCTAAATACCAGACCTTCTTAACCTACTTATGGTTAAAAAACTTATAATGTTTTCTGTTACTCTCACAAAAATTGATTTATCTATTAATAATTACATTTTTAATAAGTGGTTGGTACTTATAGAACAATGTACAAAAAGATGAAATTGGTGTATTGAGTATTGACTTCATTAAAGTTGTTAATCAAATAAAACAGTCGTGCGTTTTTATATTAACGAATTACCTGTTTAGCTAATGAAAATGAAATTAACTTTATTCATTATAGGATAATATTTTCACTTCAGTAGCTACAGTACACACGCTAGTACATAACTGTCCTGAAATTTACGCCTCCTTGCGCGATATTTTCAAACTACAGGCCACATACAAATTTAAAGGTGAAATTCGATGTTCATTGCATAGTCAGTTAGTCAGCATGATACCAGGAATAAAAACCGGCTACGCAATGTACTAAGAATTTCGCCTGTACACTTGTAGGGCACTTGTCGCGCACACCAGTATCACGGCGAGTATGACAAGGGGTCATACTCGCCGTATAATTCAGGTTCAGGATGGTCATGACATGAACTCGCGCGCAAACCTAGTTACTTAAACCATAGAGAGAAGGCGGCCTTATAGCCAATGCCAGTTATAGCTATGTATGTATGTATGCCTGCCTGGGATAGAATAAAGTGATGTGTCACACTTCACACTATCTATGCTGCAGATGCTGCAGTTCAACACATTAGTATGACGGCCGAGGTCCTCCGATCGTAGGTATTATCCCATGGCATGGAGAAGATTTCAGTGCTTAATAAATTATAGGCCGCCAGAACTCGAACGAGGTAATAGATGGTAATAGCAATGAAGCAATTATATTACAGCCGTGATTCTGAGTGCACGCTACGCTGTCTAGCAGTCTGCACCCCCCACAATACAGCATCCATCCACATCATCACCTCGCGAATGAATATTTGGCTGTATGGGTTTTAGACTCTTTGCTATAGGCTTAGTATAAATTGCCAGTGCTGCCAACTTAGCTTTATACGTTAAAATCATAATATGATTTTAAAAAACATATTATGTTTTTTCAATGAATCCTTTTTGAAAAAAGTAGGAGGCATATTCGATAGTGAGTTTGATTCTTCTTCTTTTTGTGTTGGACACCAAGTCCTTCAACGGCCCAATCATCTTTGCGGTGCTAGTGGGACATTTTCTAATGACAGTTCTGTTGATAGTTCTGACATTCAAACCAGAGGGCGCTGTGCTAAACTGAAAATTTTACGTTTCCTTAAGGCTGGTGGAAAACATAGTTTTAAAAGTAACATAAATAATTAGTAACGAACACAACGTGAAAGGGAACCCGTGACAAAACGTCACAAAATAAATTTGCGTCTTGCTCTTATACTATTGAGTGTCATTCATGTTAGTAAACAAAAAAATTATAAGAATATAAGAACAATTCAATAAACACAAAATAATTCACAACTTTGAAGAGGTATAGATTTCAGTGTTACGTTATATCAATTAAGCTCAGCGCCCTCTACATGACACTCGAGAAGCCCTAGAAATTTCCCATTGAAGCGTAATTTAAATAGGACTACGGATCTCAAAAACGAGCGCCAGCAAGGTTACGAGAAAGAGATCACTGCTACTAAGATGCTAATTTTATTACCTTGCGTGGCTAGATGAGAAATCCCAGATGTTAAACGCCATCTGTATGCGTAAAAAGCATAAATTTTTTATCTCTTAAAAAGACATTTTATATTTAGTGCAATTTCATATCAGTACACAATTTAATCACTGAAGTCCCGCCGCTGTTCTAATAAGTCGTATTTGACAGCTGTCATCTCCATACTAAAAGAGATGTCAACAAAGGAAAATGAACCCTCTGCCATTGTATTATCACGAATCTGACAGCTGTCAAATACGAATTATTGGAACGGCGGTACTTTAAGAAATGTAGTAACGCGACTACGACAATAACTTATCACATTATTTTTCTCACGAGCAATTGAAATATGCTTTTACAATGGCAATCTCATGGTTTTTTTAACAGAAAAAACATTTTCTTTATCTTAATTGTATATTTAAAAATAATAATAATAATGGCTCTTTTTCGAAACGCAGTGTTGCAACACTAATTTTGACATTTAAAAAATCTATTGCTTTACAGAAGTCTGATTTTCTTTTAGAAAATCGCATTTTATTAATAATAATGGCCGTAAGACTAGGTGGTGCCCTCAAGGAGCTAAGAATTCACCTGTGCCAGACGGGAGCCAGTTCAAAAGGCGTAAGGTATGGTGTTTTGACAACAATGATTACATAAATACTTTTATAACCTCTTTGGTTGTACCTTATAAATAACAACCAGATTATAATTTATAGGTAGCCACAAACGTAGCCAAATCACGTACTGTTGTAGTCATTTTACTTTTCGAAAGTCGAAAATCTCTTGAACTACGATTTTAAACCATCGAACGGCAACAAAACTACAACAAAAATAGCTATGTCAGTTACCACTTTTAGAGGAAGTAATTAATAACTTTATAAGTTCACAACATGTCTAGTAAAACATCTATACAAACAAAGATCTGTAGGTATGTTTGCATCATGAGTTCTATAGTTAAATTTCATAGGTACATTTCTTTTCAGAGAGTTCATAACTCAAAACTATGTGAACCTGAAAACAGCCAACCCTCAATTCCCCATCTTGATCCGGGAGTGCAAAGGTGTTCAGCCCCGCATTTGGGCTCGCTTTGGTAAGTAAAAAATCTCATTAGCTTTATAACTTGTATTCTCTAGACAATGCAATTTTCATATTAATCATTTAATTACCCAGGCATACTCTTTTTCTATCAAAGTTTTAGTCTAATCTCATGTTAATGTCTAAGAGTGAAAAACAAAACACTCTTGACTACAAAACACTGCCATAGTTTCCTAGAAGCATTTACTTGTTTGGGTAGCAGCAGATGAAGTGACGGGATGTTAGGGCCACTCTGAAGCCCGCTGGTCTTGATATTATTCATTCAAATTTTAAGGCACATCATGCCTGTAAGTAGCTGTTATATGGCAAGATCATCGTGTTAGGAGAGATTGAATTATATTGTCACAGTGGTAGTGTGACTGCCTGCGACACAAAGGGTCTGGGTTTGATTTTCGGTGGGGCACTCACAAAGTTGATATTTATCACTTTAATAATTTACTTCTGGTATGGTTAGCACATTGCAGGGTGACCTACCTGATTGTACGAAAAGAAAGATGGTTCCGTGCTTTGGAGGGCACATTAGCTGTAGGTCCTGGTTGCTGTCTATGATAGCTTAGACTGCAGTTGTTACAGAACTATGTCAGAGTCATACTACTAGTAGTAGGGGGTTGAAAAACTCTTGTCACCAGGTTTCATCGGGTCATTGGGGGACTCGGTGTCCCACACAAAGAGAGAGAGAGATTGCCAAATCTAGCGGCTCACCAACCATCTTACACCAACTGTTCAACCCACTATACTCTCAATACCTCAATCGACCCAAAGCCTTCAAACTCAAAACTCAATATAATAATTTATTTTTAGAATATGGCCGGGAAGAATATTACAATGTGGATGAATTAAATGCTAATGAAATATTTACATTGATTGTAAAACTTGCTTCTAAATGTTATAATTATAATATGGCTTACCAATAAAACTTGAATGAAAAGTTAGTATAGAAAAAACAAATGTTATTTTTTTAGTTGTCTCTATTTATAGAAAAGCATATTGTACTTTTTATATAGTTAGTGATGTAGGCATTCTTCTAGTTTATAAAATATATATCTTTGATACACAGTACTTTTGATTAGTTTTAATAATTGAAGTAAATAATGGTATATTTTTAAGTAGATAAAAATTTCTGAAGTGTGTTGGTAGTACTCAATAAAATAAACAATGGCTTCAATTTGAAATGTCATTGCAACCCAATGATATAATGATAAATTGTTTAAAAATTTCACTGTCAGACATATTGACTAAAAACACTAAAATGGGGTTCTTTTTGGGATACTTGAATTTCTTGAATTATCCAATATTTCAAAGCGGTTGCATGGGAATGATCGCGGAACAACTGATATTTTATGGATGGGTAGAGAGATAGTCTTCATATTTATTTTTTATACAATAGTTTATTAATTGTAACAGTATAACATGCCAATTACAAGCAACCACAGATAAATAAAAATTATTGGAGTACCGATAATGATTGATAATGCATGATTCGTAGGAAGAGAGTATGCATAAATGCATACCAATAATATGAAGACTCCATCTATCCACCCGCAAAGCATCCGTTGTTCTGTGATTGTGGCCCGTACAACTGGGTCGAAATGTCGAACAAGTCAAGAAAATCGACTTTCACAGTAAGACCCCGTTTTTGTTTTGTGGTGGTTCACATTTTGTTATGCCTGTTCTCTTTCTGTTGAGACTCTAGCAATTGTTATAAGAGTATGTGGTATTGAATTAAATTATTATTAAATTTTGTACTACCTACTTCACATTTAAAATTTTGCAGGAAATTTTTAATTTCATGTAAGCTGTGTATAGTTGTAATTGGAAATCAGATTTAAATATATATAAATATATTATATTTAAGCAATTTAGTTTGTTTTTTGTAACTGTATCTATTTGAATAAAATAAAAAGCTTGTTCATAAAAATAAAACTTGTCGTTTTCAGAGAAAGGTGCCGAGCGCAGCGTGCCGCTCACCAACCTGTCGGCAGCCGACGTCGTCAACACCCTCAAACAACTCGCCAAGTGAACATTACCTACTGCTATTCTAATTTATCTTACCATGTAAATAGGAAATTTAATAGAAATTAAATTTTGTTTTAACCAAACATCTGATTTCATTATGAATATTTTGGGAAATTAATACCTCTAAACCTGTGTAGGTTTTAGGCCGTACGCTCGCTTACGCGGTTTCACGCGCGGGCCAGCCCGCGCGTGAGGCCGCGCGCGGTCTCGCGGGATCCGCGCGGCGGTCTGACATCGCCGCCATTATTACCCGACCAAATTTAGAAGGCGCATAGTGCCTAGGTAGTTGTAATATGGCAAGTGTCGTCGTGTTCGTACGGGTTATATTATGTCGCGGGTTGCTGAAGCCGCGGCGCGGGTGATCGCAGGCCGCGTCACGGGGCGCCAATATTGTGTTTTGTCAAATCTGGCCCGCGCGGGGCGTCCCGCGCGTGAAACCGCGTGAGCGAGCGTACGGCCTTATAAACAGTGCATATCGGTGACTATAAGACCTGTGCTCAGTAACTGAACAACTTTCCCCAAGCGATATAGGTCCAATAAACCAAGTAAGGAAAGTCCAAGTTTTTTTATCACATTTCGACCTATGCTGTTGAGAAAAAGTTGTACAGTTTCGTGGGCTGGTTCGCCTATTGAAAGGAATGAAACATTTGCATTCTTTGAATTGTGGAAAATAAGAAAGTCAACCATATTTAAAAAATAATGTATTATGCTTAACTACTCTATCTAGAATTTATTAACAATAACACTTACGTCTACCTATTAAAATAATAATCACTACATTTACTATGACCCAGTTTAAATATTGTTGAGGTAACAAATACAAACTCTATCAAGGCACATTGTACAAAAATATGATCTTTAACTTAACCCAAACAAATGACACTTTGATTTATTTGTTTAATATTTTAAAATAATTCTGATTTACTCACGCCCTGGGCATATGTGGTGTCATCAATTAAAAATTCATAACTCGACAAAAATGTATTTTATCGAAAATCCGCTGGAGCAGATTGAAGTACACATACTGAAGTTTATTTACAGACGCCAGTACAAATGGTCGGGGCGAGTTTGATCCTTTCAAAAGCTAAAAATTAGGTTTGATATTTTTTGTATTCGCGATATTGCTTTTGCCGCATTGAACGGGACTGTCTACGACTTATTAAAGTGCACAACTTAAGCTACTAAATCTGCGATTAAAACCTGTATTGATGTACCCGTGATTAGATGTACTTATTATTTAAAGTCATTTTTGGGTCTTAGTTCAAAAGAAAGCGTTGCCACAGCTATATTTTATTTTTATTATTTTCGTTAACGACAGCACTTATTTTATTACGTACTTACTTTAAGTTGCATTAAGTGCTGAGACGTAACAAATACAAAAAGGTACCTCCGCGACCTAAATGTTCTTGTATTTACTAAACATGTGATAGGTAGGTAGCGAATTAATTAAATTTACCATGTCATGGTCAGTTTAGGTTTAGGGAAAGTAGCGGTACCTACGTACAAACAAAGCTCTACTATGACTCAAAAGGCGGCAGTCCGAACAGTTGTGGCTCAAACTTGGCTAGGGTAGGCAGGACTATAGTGGCGTGGGTTGTCAGTCGCTTGTCCAAGTGCGGGTCGGGCACCATCACCACTTGCATGCCAGCCTTCACGCCCGCGGTCACGCCGTGCGGGGAATCTTCGAATACAAGGCACTGGAAAGAGAATTTATGGATAATGTGTTTCTTTTTGTTGTAATCAAATTAGAAACTAATTACAAAAAAATAAAATCTAATAAGTACCTACCTACATAATCTAATTAAGGTACAGGTTATTACAAAAAAGTTAGACGCGCGTAGTGACAGTGTTTAAACTATGTTTCAATCTAACGTTGTCAAACTGCTTAAACCACGTCTAACTTTGTCCCATTCCACCATAATGGTAATAGTTATTCAAAACCTTTCTGACACCGTCATTCCACAACGGTATATATAAGGTCCTAATAAATTCAGTGCAAATATTTTTAGGGTGAGCAATAGGTCGAAATAAAATAAAATAAATTGGACCTCCCATACAAAACTGTTCCAGAAATGCGTCACTTTAAATGGGAGCATCGCTTTTTAATGTTTCGACCTATTTTCCTGGGGGAAAGTTGTTCAGTCTCAGGAGTAGAAATCACCTTAAAAATATTTGCATTGAATTTATTAGTACCTTATTTACCTATCATACGTCGGACTTTTATGGTACCTATAATTACTATGACGTGGTATTAGAACCCAATGAATTTACTGTTGTTAATCTTTCATAGGGAAGGCTATGTTCACTAATGTTCAGCATTGGACTGTTAATCATTCATTTAGTATCATATAGTTAACATCATAACTAAATAAAAAATAAAAATTTAAAAAGCATCTAAGTTTAATTCCGAATTATAAGTAAAGGTAGGTAAGTGATCGTGTAATAAAAGCGTCTTTCTAAATTCGTTGCTTTGAAATCCTGTTTGAGATTGATGCCCTCAAATATAATTTCTTTGTCAGCATAGAGTTGAAAATAGGCACTTGTTCGATACGCTTATCAGCGCTGTGGAATCGGTTCCAACGTTTGCAAAATCCTTTCAAGTAATCTGTTACTCTTGTGAACATTTCATCCATATGCTCTTCATTTGCATGTTGCTTCAGAATGTTACAGAATCTGTGAATGAAAATGGACCCCAACTTCTCGTGTCTATACGTTAGAGTTTCAGGAGCTGCACTATAGTAAATTGCGCAATCATATCTTGCCAAGAAATTTCCAACAGCATGGTCAACCATGTTATTGCTGGGGCCATCACTCTCCTGACAGGCTTGTATTATCATCAGTTTCGCTAAATCCAACTGCCTGCGATGGAAATTAATATCCACTAGATTTCTAATGTCATCAATTTTGACTTTAACGGAATCGGCTGCGTAAACATGTCCCAAAACTCCGTGAGACAGTATACACAGCATGAACACACTGTCGTCTGAATCTACTTCCTCCCAAATAATTTGCTTGATACTTCTCATCATTTCTTTGTGGTCGATATTCTTCACGCGTCTAACGGAAAAGTTAAAATGGCGCATTGTTTCGGACAGCTTTTCCTCATCTCTTGTTGATCCATGTCTTCTGTCAGGTATTTCACATGGAGTATTGTTTTCAATGGATTCTCGAGAAGGATAAAACACTTCTTGATTAATGATGTAACAAATGCCCAATTTATTAGGATTCTTTATTGGATATACACTGTCGTCTTGCTTTTTACTATCAGTTTTGAAATTTTTGATATTTCGAGTGTTTTTATCAATACAGTTTTCAATTTTGGACTTCTCAAGGCCTTTGGCGATAGTCATGCGTTCACTAGGTGTAAGTTTATCATCGCAATCTTCAACATCCGATTCATTTTCATCACTGTTTGATGCATCAAAGAATTGTTCAATATTGTTTTCTTGGGCGTTTTCAAGTTCATCGGCAAATTCGTGCAACTCTGGATGATCATACATGATTCTTATAAGTTTTTCAATATCATATTTTCCATTTTGATCAATAACGATAAATCTCCTGCATATTAACTCTAAGAAGACCGTTTCACAATTCGTGTGTTCAGTGGTAACGATGCGGTTCATATTCAACGTTATCTGCATCTTTTTCAGTTTATCAGAGGTTATGTTTTCGCATAGCCTGTACAAAACCTTTTTGATTGGAATAATGTAGGAGCAGATGTTAAGATTTTGGATGTATTGTGCGTCGATTCCTATCTTTCGGATTATGCTCTTGAGTTGGCAGACCGTGAGGGCTTCTAGGAATTTGAACCGCCACGTGAGGTCACCTTGGGCGCGCATGGCCGACGCCCAGTTGCTCAGCACGCCCATGTTTAAGCCATCTCCAGCTCTTTCAAGCAAGTCTAGTTGCCGAAGTGCTGCTTGCGGGTCGTCGTACAACAAAAACACCAAGGACACAACATCGCACGTGTCTAATTCTTCCTCGATTCGCTCCACCACGTCAACGGTAATCCCATTTAGGTTATTGACACTGTTATTTTGTGAGTTTTGATTTCGCGAGTCCGATCGAAGCATTTTTTTACAGGTTGATTTAGAGATTTCAAATATTAAATTTACCGAAACAAACTATGTTTCCTCACATGGAAGCCTCACATCAACCTCAATCGTACCTACTTAACAAATTGATAAACAATGAGAACTAGCGATAGCGAGTACTAGCCTAGTGTTGCCAATAAAGAGATAAAGATTGTACAAATAAATACATTATATTATTGAATATCAAAGTAAGAAATATTTTTTTCCTTTTATGTCAGTCTTATAAGATAAGTAATCAGAAAATAATTTTATAAAAAAAAACACGTGACATACATATACAGGATGTAAGGCAAACTACTGCGTTCCTTTCAAGGAATGTACCACCCTATAAAACTGAAAAACTCCCCAAGAAACATAGGTCGAAACATGAAAAAAATTTAGACCTCCCATACAAAATGTAGCGGCCGACTAAGTCTGGTTGTATGTAAGGTCTAATTTTTTTTCTATGTTCCTTGAGGAAAGTTTTTCAGATCCATGGGCTGGTTCATCCCTTAAAAGGAACGCAGTTCTTTTACATACATACATACATATATCATTTCATTACCATACCATATCCCTTGCGAAGTAGGCAGAGCGTACACGGTCAGAAAAACTAAAATTTACGCCGTGTCTGACAAACATAGTTATTCAGACAATTGTGTATCGCCATAGTGACAGATTGTCGGCCCAACTCCTAAATTTGCAATACACATGTAACCCTCGAGTCCCTTAGACACCTCTTACGAGACCCACGGAAAAGATATGTGATTCTATTCTCAGCCGACATCACACGAGAAAAATCGCATGAGTAGGCGTTAAAATAAGTAAATAATCAGAATCATATAGATTTTAATAAATTGGCAACACTATATCTTCGGGAATTCCCCGACACTACTAGCATAAAAGGCCGTACGCGCACGAACATTTTTGCATAGAAAGAGAGGTCCGGTCCGTTCGAGAATCGCATGTGTCGCTCTGCGCAAGTACCCTAGTACTATTATAGAGGTACATTCTGTGGCAAAAGTAGAGTAGCCCTTGCGCGCACGCCCTGCGCTCTAATCATAATTTATATATAGGTAAGTAAGTATTAAGTAAGTAAGTAATTTTTATTTGCAGTAAATGTGGTAAATCTGTTCTTACAAAATTAAATTAAATTGGTTGGTATCACACATTTAAAAACAAAAAAAATAGGGTACAGGGTACACACACATAGTTATTTATGCACTTCGTTGACCGCACATTCTTTCAAAGTGTGTTACATAAGTACATATCTGAACGAGACAAACGTTTTTTTTTTTAAACAAGGTTTTTTTGATTAATGATGCTTATTTTTTAAAACAGTTGAAGCCCGCCATACAAATTGGATAGATATGCTATAGGGATGTTTTGTATAGGTGTTCAATTTTACTAGTGACAGACACTCAAGACAGGTTAGTAATAAGAAACAACTTTCCCCAAAGAACATATAGGTAGAAATATAAAAAAATATATATGAGTTTCCATAGTAACTCAAATCAGCTGATCGGCAATTCTGTATGGGAGGTCCAATTTATTTTTATCGTATTTCGGCCAATGTTCCTTAGGGAAATTTGTTCCTTATCACCAGCCATACTTCAGTTTTCGGTTCCGGTCACTAGTAAAATTTCACCCCATATACTACTTTCTATATTTTGACTGGCCCGATGGCGTTGAGGATGGTACCCCTGCCTGTTACGCCGAGGGACATAGGTTCGAATCCTACACAGCACCTCCTCCTCCTTGCATCGTATTCCTCACTGCTGAGGGTCGTGATCTCTATGAAGAATCTTTTTCTAAATACTTTTCTGTTTGTAAATTACATTCCAAATATTTCTGTTGAGTCTGGGTGTTTTATATGTAGGTATTTTATGTATTTATTTACAAATATAAATTAAAAAAGTACTTATTAATGTATCAGCTATGTAGTACCCATAGAACAAGCTTTGCTTAGTTTGGGACTAGATGGCGCTGTGTAAAACGGCCAAGTTATTTTAATTATTTATTTATATTCTCCATGATCGAATCATAGAAAGCGGCTTCTTGCTTTGGTATCTTAGTCATAGCATATATAAGCTAATTTGGTATTTGACAGGTTAAATGAGTTAATTTTTCAAACCTTTTGAAACGACATTTTGTATGAAAATATATAGATTTACATCAGCCTATTGCAGTCCACAGCTGGACGTAGGCCTCCCCCAGGGTACGCCATAGGACACGATCTCCCGTTTTCGCCATCCAGTCGCTACCAGCCGCCTTCTTTAAGTCACCTGTCCATTTGGCCGGAGGCCCTGGAACGCTACGCTTGCCGAGGCGTGGCCTCCACTCGAGAACCCGCTTACTCCACCGTCCGTCGGTTCTTCGACAAATGTGCCTAGCCCACTGTCACTTCAGTTTGCTACACTTCCAGATTATGTCCGTTATTTTGATCTTTTTGCGGATAGTCTCATTCCGAATTTTATCCATTATAGAGATACCGAGCATAGACCTTTCCAAAGCCCTCTGAGTGACATGTAACCGATGGGCCAGTCTCGGCTCTATAGGTCATGACTGGCAGGACGCACTGATCGAACACCTTAGTCTTGAGGCATTGTGGCAAGGGTGATTCCAAGATATGACGCAACTTCCCAAATGCTGTCCAGCTGCACTCTTCTGGTGATTTCAGCCTCAAAGTTGTCTCTACCCAGCTGCAAAGTTTGCCCAAGGTACATATACTTCTGGACAACTTTAAGGGCTATACCATAGAGTAGAAATCACATAGAGATGACACTCCCGCTCCAGACGCGCTCAAGGTCAATCCGTCTGGCTGTCTCTTAGAGAACAATTTAGTCGGGAGTGCGCTTCGCCGCGTAAACGTTCGTCGTGCGGGTCGAATTTTCATTTCTTGTGAAAAATTTAGCAATGCCGAATTATTGTGGTGTGTATGGCTGCAAAAGTGATGCGAGGAAGACTCCGCATCTAAGTTTTTACAGCCACGTAATAAGAGCCACAAATTCCATTACTGGACATGGGCCTCCTTCTACTCGGATGGTACCTATTTGCCATAAGTACCTACCTACTCACCACGCTTGGCGGATGGATAAGCGAGCAGAGTGCAAGGTGTTATACCTATTCATAGGGA
Source organism: Tuta absoluta (assembly GCA_027580185.1). Lineage (NCBI taxonomy): Eukaryota > Metazoa > Arthropoda > Insecta > Lepidoptera > Gelechiidae > Tuta > Tuta absoluta. Next base: position 6,714,710 of record JAQAHW010000022.1, on the reverse strand, counting down.
GAACGCGTTTTACAAAAAAAATGCTATTCTAATCTGGCACCACACGGCGCCATTTTTGCACCTATTTTAAAATTCTGTACCTACCTATTAACAATAAAATGGTAAGGTAAGACTTTAAAACGGGTAAATATTTTGTTCCCACGGGAAAACTGTTAGCAGCGGTCGCAACCGCTTGACTGGCCGCTAGTCTGGAATAAAATTATTGGCACGTGACAGCCCCGACTTAAAGCGCGGGAGAGTGCGGGGCGTTACGGGCTGCGGGGGGAAGTAGGTATTTAAAGCGCGGCTTTTGGGGCCCAGACAAAGGAGTTTCGTTTCTATACGCCAGTATTATTATCTATTCTTATGGCTATACCTTCGACGGAGACCGGCTCGGGGATGATGTGTTGATTGAACATGACCTACGTCTTGTCCAAGTTCATCCCGAGTCTAACACGTCTCGAGGCGACGTTGAGACTGGTCAGCATTTTTTGCAGATCCTGCAGCGATTAATGCATATAGATTTATGACTTCATTATTCAAGATGGCGTCAAAACACAAACTCTCATATAATTTTTCCGTTTAACGATTCAAACTTTTAATATTAAGAAAAACATTGAATGAATTCTTTAGTAGGTATTTTTTGACAATAGTTTCCTATTAATCTTAATCATACCTACAGCTTTTGTATTTATTAATAATACAGTTAAGTAGGTACCGAGTTTCCTGCTGGCATTCCGGATCCCTTTCTTTAAGGGGATTCTGGAGCGTAACTAGCGCCCCCATCACATAAAAAATCATAACTCGTTGAAAACGTAATTTAATAAGTTCAGATCCGTGGTGCAGATACATAAGTATATTTGGCGAATGTCATAATATTGAAAAAATGTTTAAGGTAGTCATAGATAGCGAAAGTGCAATTTCTCTAACTGTAACTACAGCGACACTACTATTAATAGTACAACATTCTGTAAATAAGTTTCAACATCTATACTTTAATCTGACAGAAGTAGTCAAGTCAATCAGACTTTCATTGAAAAAACTCTGACACCAGGGTTCATAGGGCCGTTAAACGGCTCGGTGTCCCACACGAAAAGAAGAAGATTGAGTTTTGAATATTTTAGTGAAGAGGGCGCTAATTGCGCCATAGAGTAGTGTAATGGGAAGTTTATAAAATTAAGTTTCTCACCTTGGAAGGGTCTGGCTTGTCAGGAAACCTCGCAGCAGCTACTAAGAATATATCAGGATGTGGTTTCCCAAACTTGACTTCAGGATCTGTACTCCCCATGACATAATGATGGAACTTGCCAAATAGTTCCTTGAGTACCAAATTTTAAAACACTTCCCGTGTTAGGTATACAATTTTTGAAAACTTGCAAACTTGTTACTGGCATTAAAATACACTTGCAAAATTGGCGGGCAAGAAATGAGCTGCGGTAGCCCAGATGGAAGAGGCGTCGCCACTAGTAATGCGAAAGTCGCAGGTTCAAATCCTGCCCGCACTTGAAAATTTTGCAAGTTTTCAAAAAAAAAATAGTTCCTTGTATGCCACCATTTTGGTGACCAAGAATTACTTTAACAAGGTCACCAAAATGGCTACAACATTGTTGAATTGAAACCAGTTTATTATAACATGTACGTAATAAGAATGAGACACATAGAGTAATGTTGTCATTCCAGTATTAAGAAGTCTCGTATTCTCACCTTGGAAGGGTCTGGCTTGTCAGGAAACCTCGCAGCAGCTACTAAGAATATATCAGGATGAGGTTTCCCAAACTTGACTTCAGGATCCGTACTGCCCATGACCGAATGATGGAACTTGGCAAACAACTCCTTGTACGCTGCTATCTTGGTGTCTACGGATCGCGCGCTGGAGGATGTGGCCAGTGCGAAGGGCACCTTCGTTTTATCTAAGTGGCGGATGAGGCGCTCTGCACCTGGAAATAAGAGATTATTATTATTATATTTTATTAATACACTAGCAGCTCATTGAGCTGATGCGTGTACATATCACTGCACTAGTGTCTTAATTTTTTGATTGTATAGTTTTTAAATGATTGTCAAGTCTATTTTTGAAACTGTTCACACTTGGTGCACTGACTACTGTCTCTGGGAGAGTGTACCAGAGATCCACAACACGATTAGGCAAGAAGTGTTTCCTTGGATTGCTAGCAGTTTTGGTCTTCCATAACTTCATGATATTTGTCAGACGTGGTTTGTTTGCCACGTGGTGCCGGCTTGGAAGAACATCACTCCATTTCTGGCCGAGGGTTTCGTACAAGGCGACTAAGGGATTCCAGGGATTGGCTGCAGCATTCCCTGCGCTCGCCAAACCTCTTGCCAAGCGTGGCGAGTATGGTAAAAACCCCCTATCAGAGGAGGCTATGTCCATCAGTAGACTGTTGTGGCTGATGACGATACAACCCTTGTAACTCTGCCTGACCCGGAAGGGATAAATGTGTGATATGTGTGTGTGTTTAATGTTAATGTGTACCTTTTTTTATTCTTTACAGAGCTATTTTGTTTGATACTAAAAAAAACTTGTTTTGTAGGATACTGAATTGATGAACGATCCGATGAACACTTTGAGTACGCAAACTCCTCAGAAGAACAATTTTTTGAGTATAGAATCAGCAGTTTTTTAGCATTCGATCAAAGTGTATGAAAAGATGGATTTCTTTTTTCAATTTGGCAACTGGTTTGGCCTTATTGTAAATTATTGTATTGATGAATAGTATTTATACCTTGAAATGTTTACATACTGAAAAGTCCCATTTAGGTACTTATTGGCCAAAATTGAACTTTTCAGAAATAGTTTTACTGATTAATAAATAAATTCAGTCTAAATTCTTAAAATATAGAGCAAGAATTCAAAAATCTAAGATGTACAATTGTACAAGTTGTTATCCTATACAAATTATTATTCTTAGTTCAATAAGGGTAATATTGTGAGACATCTCTAAAATCACTTAAACAGAAATATTTAGAAATAAAACTATCATACAGGACAACAATTTGTACGTCTACAATTTTTAAAATTTGTTTTACATACATACATACATAAATCACGCCTATATCCCTTACGGGGTAGGCAGAGTGTTAACGGCCGTTCAACGGATATTAACACCACGTCTGACAAAAGTTTGAGGGTCAATCAGATAACTGTGCATCACTGTAGTGACAGGTTGTCAGCCCGTCGCCTAAAATTGCAATACACACCCTCGAGTCCCTTAGTCGCCTCTTACGACACCCATGGGTAAGAAATGGGGTGATGCTATTCTAAGCCGGCATCTTACGGCATTCTAAGCCGGCATCTTACGGCATTCTAAGCCGGCATCTTACGGCATCTAAGCCGACATCTTACGGCATAAAATTTGTTTTATATTGAAGAAATTAATTAAATGATGTGACTGCCACTGGACGGTTGGATTTCACTCCGCACAGGCTTAATAGACACACCATATTATACGATATTGCAACAGGTACTGTTAATTTCAAAATTAACTTTATATCAATTTGTCTCTGACAAATTCTTCATCAAGTAAAGCAATACATACACATATACACATATCACGCCCATCATCCCTAGCGGGTAGGGAGAGTGCAAACAGCTGCAAAAAACGGACAATCACGCCACATCTGACATATATTTGAGGGTAATCCGGAAAATTGTGTATCGCAATAGTGACAGGTTGTCAGCCCATTGCCTAAAATTGTAATACACACCCTCGAGTCCCTAAGTCGCCTCTTACGGGAAGGAAATGGGGTGATGCTATGAGCATCACACGGCATACAGCAATCATGGGCTTAAATACACTCAAACCTTGTTTTTTTTTAAATACACTGACCATCCATAAGAGGGGTTCCAGCTAGCATAGTATCACCGAGCTTCAGCAACTGGTCCCGGAACTCGGTCGGGGACACCGGCAGCTTCAGCTCCTTGCACAGGATCTCTGAGAGCCGCTGCTCGGTGCCACCCAGGACCTTCATCATCAGTTCATCCGTGTACTCGTGACCGTACTGCGCACACAGCTGGGTGATCATCTTTTTGTACACCTGCTCCGTATCTGAAATAGAATAGAAGTCTTGTAATAGATTTTATACCTCAAGAAAATATTCTATAATTTTTTTTTTTTAAGTTTTATTTAAGGAACATGTCAAGAGCAACTTATAAATAATCTAAAATAGTAAAACAACAATATAAGTAAGTAATTGTATCAGGCGTTACTTTGCGGAAGTCCATCTTGATTGAATTAGATAGCAAGGTATTTAGCTTCTTCCGCACTTATGATGGCTGTGCTCGGAACTCGACTGTCGAACATCTCCTGATGATGCTCCGTGGAGGGGCGAAACACGTGTAGAGTGTAAAACGGTGGAAGTAGTGTGAGTAAAGTGCATTGCTTGTGCATTTGCATTAACTTGCGGTCGTACGCGTGGTGCATTCAACTAGCTGCATTACTAGCCATCATAAGTGCGGAAGAAGCTAAATACCTTGCTATCTAATTCAAACAACAATATAATGCAATGCAGCCAGTCTGATGTGGACATTTGGACCGGGAATGATCTGGGGTGGTATTTTTGATATTAAGGTGACGAAAACCTAGTTGAATAATTGTTATTTGACATATACTTTATGTATTATTGTATTTTGACATGTGTTTTATTATACTTTTGTAAAATAAGAGCTACCTATTAAAAGTTTTTTTTTTAGATAACAATATAATTATTTATAAGAAACATTACAAAATGTTAGAATAACACATATGTATGTGGGTAGATTATTATTTTGCAAATGCAGAAGAAGAAGTAAGGCCATTTAGCTGTAACCTGATTGGTACCAATTGTTTTTGAACAACAGGGTCTTCTATCTCACTCCATCCCAAATATTTACAAGCAATTGAGTTTGGCTGCTCATCGAGCTCAGATTTGAGCTGGTTTTTGTACAGTTCATAAGAGAAACCAGTATAACTTGATCAATTAAAGGGTAGGTCAATGTATTGCTGATAGTACCTACAAGCTACAACCTACACATAATGTTGTATGTAAATTAATTGTCATTGTGCATAATACAAAAAATCAACAGGAAATGGTAAGTAAATGGTAACCTTCGATTGAATAACATTGAGAATACGAAAAAGGTCGAATGTAAAATACTTACCCAAAAGTAAGCCGTCCATATCGAAAATACAGTGCGTGACTTTCTTATAGTTTTTTGTGGACATGAACCTCCTTCCCACCGTATTTGACACAGTTTTTAGAAGATAAAACCTCATGGTTGTGGTTACTTTGCCGGTTGTTATGTAAAAATGTATCAAGGAAATAACGACAGTTCCAAAGCACTGTCACGACGGCTACTGACTTTAAGTAATAATTTACCGCAATTTAGGTTTTGTTTATTTTATTCACAATCACAACGCTCTTTCAGTAGTGTTTTTCGAAAGAATGATAGGACGATATGAAATAAATATTTTCTGAATGGATGGAAAAATCAAGTGCTCTAAAACTACTGCCTACTCTTTTTCGCTCATGTGTTGTTCGTAAGAAAGAAAAGGATAGATAATATCGTGTTTATTGCTTATGCAAATCTGTCAAATGTCAAAAAAGCACGATCTTAAGAAAACTTGCCATGAAAAATGGTGTAACTTACAAAAACTTACTTACATTTTTTATGTAACTTCCAAGCACAAAAATTATTAATGAAAAAAACTCAATCCCTTATTTCATTACAAATTCTGAGTCTGATAAACAGTGCTGATATGATAAATATTTGTTGCTGGCAACTAAAATGCATACGCCTCGCTTTCGGCGCACTTCAGTCAGCACAGTCGGGCTGCGACCATCATGGATCGCAGTTAGTTCGTCGCGTTCCCTGTGTTTACACTATCACATTATTTTTTATTAGATAATTTATATATACTTTTAATTTAATATTTCTTTACTTACAAAGTGTTAGCCAAATTGTTTTTCTAAAAGTGGCCGAGAACATGGCTGTGAGAAAGTGTTGTTGTGTTAAACAGTCACCAAACAAAAAATCGATTTTTGGATTGACAATGAGGAGCCAAATTCTGTATTTACTGCTGATTTCGAGTTTCTTGGCGGTATCTTTTGCGGCGGACGCAGAGGTATCTTGTACCAATGTGAAAAACATCTTCGAGAGGAAAGGAATGTTGTCGTCGGTGGACATACAAGAACAGCCGAACTCAGGTGAGAAATTGAGAATCATGCACTCTCTTTTCATGTTGATGTGATAATGATAAATGATAATGAAATGATACAAGACCCTACTTTTTGGTCCGAATACATTTTGAATATCCAGCACAATATTTTTATGATATTTTAAGATAGGCACGTTGGTACGTAGGTTTCTATTTACAGGGAAATTAACCCACATTCGCTAATCGCTTACTGCATGGTGTGCTTTACTAACATTGCTTTATAATTTGTACACACGTATTTTTTATAACGCTGCTTTAACAGCTTTATCAGCTAGACACTAAGAAACATTACTAAAAATATGTCTATTTTGGAAGAAAATATTAAGTTTGTAGTAAACCAGAGTTAATCAATCATAATTAATAGTTAGCCATCTACGTAAGATAAGATTACCAGTTACTTTGAATGGTAAATACCGCATAATGTAAGCCTTTTGTACAGAATCTTTTCTAAAGCAAACGACAGCGAAAGGATCGGTAGACCGGTACGGTAGCATTGTTGACTTTGAAAAGCTAAAGAAGTTGGAAACAAAATCTCCATCGATAAGGACATGGCTTTTTACCTGAACGGTGGGCAGGTCCGGACAAGACTATTTCTTACCACTGAATTCCAAATAAGCCGTAACCAAACTTCAAACAAATGCGAGCCGCCGTCACTGCCATTGTCTATTATTAATGTTTGAGATTGTAAATTTACTCAATCATTGAACTTTATTACATATTTCATTTAACTAGTAACGCTGTTTTCCCGCAGGAATAAGGCGCTTTTCCACAAAAAATTGAATGCACGTTAAAGAAATATAAAAATTATCGATAATTATACGAACTCAATTTAAATTATTATGTTCAGTGGTTATGAGTAGTGCATGCAGTGACCTAAAGATATAATTTTACGGCTTATTAACTATCCAAACATGGTTCAAATCCCCAGACGTAGGTGTTGATACAGTAGGCGTAGTTGTGAAATGCACACGTTGCGATTGCGATATAAAAGATATAATGCATGGTTCTGCGATCAAAATCTCTCAGAATAAAGGCATCTTTAAGTTCATCTCCATAGGATTTATTTTAATTCATGTGTCCTATCCAATGCCAGAAAATGCTTCAAGAGTACAGGCATAAAGTAGGCAGGCAGATAATTTAAAGAAAACGTAGGCGAAGATTCTGTCAAACGGAACATTCAGTAGTCATTTGTCACGGTTTAAGGAGTACCTATTCTTACTTACCGTCCTAGTTGTTGTTGTTCTATTCAGAAATAAATCTACTCTTTCAGATTACCACAAACAATTTATGACAACAAATTATTAAGATTTAGTTCCAGGTAGAAAGCGCTTTATTTAAATTAAAATATTAAAAACAAAGCGCCTTGCAAGGCGACTAAAGATTAAAAGACTAGTTGTTTACGTACGCCCAGAGACTAGTTGTTTTAAATGAGCTTTAATCCAATCACTACAGAGTTTTCATTATTTCTTCCATTTTTGGATTCGAAAGTTCGCTCCGTGGTATGATCACCAAAGACTTATTCCTTAAAAATTTACTGTCGTGGTCTGAAGAATTTAGCACACGCATTTCGGCGGCTACTTCAATCGGAATTTATTAAACTTAACTCGAAAACGACAGATTGAGGCAGTTGAAACGCAAGGTAAAATGTGTTCGACCACTTTTAACAGGACATTGAAAGCTTGCTCCTTTTATCCGGCCGCAGACCGTTTACATTTGTAATACTTAAATGAAACTAGGCCAGACTATATTGAGCACCGAATAATACCAGTAGATAAAAATCTCATAGATTATGACATGCGTTGATGCGTGTAATGTCTGATTTGATGACATCAACAATATTGAATATCAGAAGATTTCTTGATTTCAGATATCTAGCTACCCATCTTTTTGCAGTAAACTGATATGTACATGATTAATGAAGAACTGTGCCGCACCCGCATTTTAATGTAACCCATGAAGCTATTAAGCCACCAACGATCTCATAACACTAATTGATCGTGCGGTTGTGTTAAGTGATCCGTAAATAGATTCAGAACTAAACTAAGGCCCAAGCCTAAATTGATGTATTGAAAAACCATACGTTTCAGTAGTCAGACAGATAAGCGATTTATAAGAAAATTGTGCAAAGATTATATCACGGCGGAAGTTGGTATTATTTGTTAAAAACATAAAAATGATATATTTTGCAAATACATACTCTACTATGTCGTAAATGCTAATTCATTGTAAGCTGACTGATCTGGTTGATACGGTACCAGTTTTTGCTATTAAGATAGAGTCTACAATTAAAGAGCTAGTTGACGCCACGTTTCCCAATAAGGCTACACTGTCTGATAGATCGGCTGGCGTCTGGTATCAAGTTATACAAAGTATTTTGCATAGCTTGCGAACTATTTAGCATGCAATACGCGGCGGCCGGTGTTTCTAACGGACGACCTGTCGCGGCAACTACCGGCACTTGTATGCAGAATCTTAATGCTACTAAGCGGCCTGGAGTAAATGGAATTTGTGTAAATATGTACATGTGTTACACATAAACATGCAGAAATAAATATGAAATTAGTAAGAATCTATCTATCCACAAGACATAAAAATGTGGCCGTTTAGAGGTCGACTGCCTCAGTTATTCTTTACTTAAGCCCCTCTTGTCACCGACAAAATATTAAAAGGATAATATCGTTATCATCAGATAGAATATCCTGTTTGGGTGCTTTCCAAACTAGCCTAGCCTATCTATCACAACTGTCACGGGAGTCCAATTTGTAGATAACGAACGAGGGAGTGACCACGGGAATGCGCATTCGTTACGTTACGTTTATATTACACTTTATACTAACTGTATTAAATTAGACTTTGATCTACGCAACCATTCACGAAAAAATATATATAGACATCTTTTAATTTTATTATAATAATGGTGGATAATTATAAATTGTACTTACAAAACTTTACTTCGCGTCACATACATTTTAATTTATTTTCCATCAGCTCAATAAAAAAAATTAAAAAATGCACTTACTACGTTTTACCATAGCGCAGTTTTTCGTTCATTCATGAGTTTCAGAGTAACGTATTTTCGGTACTTTCGTTCCGTTTCGTTCTTCGTTCGGATGTTGTATTGTACGTTAGTTTATCAAAATTTGGTAATGTAACAAGCACAATATATAAATTATAAATTAAAACAGGACTGCTGATATAATTCTCACTCGAATCTGTTCAGTGGATAACGAGTTAGGTATACATGCATACATACATGAACTCTAAAAACATTACACTCCTTTTTGGTTGGGCAGTCGTGTAAAAAGCTTCGGTAGTAGTTTGGTGGCACTATTTGCCTTTGAGCAGCTCTCACCGAAGTGGCATGACATACAGTGGGAGGACAGGTTGCTTAGTCAACACAACACGGCGGCGGTCGTCAACCCGTATTGATTAAAGTGTACAGATTACTAATTTATTAGTTCGAGACGACTTGAGTATTTTGTAACGGCAGCGGCACCATGTGATACATTTTCTTGAAATTCTGGAATGAAAATAAGTTTTTGGAGCGCCTGACTTAAATATGCATGCAATTAGGCTGGCTCCATAGAGTAGCGGAAAATTTGTGTTTAGTCTGGGTGTTTTCTATGTATAATAATGTATTTTATTAAAAAATAAAGTACTTATACAAGTATTAATATCAGCTGTCTAATTCCGATAGTAAAAGCTTTGTTTAGTTAAGGGCAAGATGGCGCTGTGTGGATTGTCCAGGTTACTCATTTAGGATAAATATAAATTCGTCTTTTTTAAGAATAGCCTATGGTGCCAGAAAGTTAGCTTACATACATACAGACATCACGCCTATTATCCCTTGCGGGGTAGGCAGAGCGTAAACGACCGCAGAAACGGACATTTACGCCACGTCTGACATATATTTGAGGGTCATTCGGAAAATTGTGTATCACCATAGTGACAGGTTGTCGGCCCATCGCCTAAAATTGCAATACACACCCTCGAGTCCCTTAGCCGCCTCTTACGACTCCCACGGAAAAGAAATGGGGTGATGCTATTCTAGGCCGGCATTACACAGCAACAAAGTTAGCTTACAGCGACTAAATATTGCTTCTAGTGTTTACTTCAGCAGGTTTGGTATCTCGGGCTAATGAGTAGGAAAAAAGTAGGCAACTGAGCAGGCTTTCCTACTTGTAGGTAAGTAGGTACCTAGTTGACATTAAAATGACCACATCCTGACAGGTGGTAGACGAAGGTAATGAATACCATATGGGTCAAATCGTGCAACGGCTCGGCGTCTAGGTATGTACCTACCTAGTTAGAAGGAGGTGGAGTAACAAGTAGACCTTTATGGTCTAAAGCTGGTAGAGTTCCTAGGGCAAGAGTGGTCTCTTTGTTATCATTTTGGGAATTACATACAGACATATATACATATAATGACGCCTCTTGCCATAGGGGTAGGCAGAGACATCTTTCCACTTGCTACGATCCTGACACACCTCTTTCGCTTCTTCAACATGCATCAACCTTTCAACCTTCATCAACCTGTATCAACATTTTGAAAAAAGGTAAAATAGAAATCTTTGAATAAGTATTTCCACTTAATGGAAATAATTTGTTGTACAAACAGTTAGGATTAGGCTGGGTTAGACAGTTAGGACTTTGGACCGTTCTTATGCCGTGCGCATATGACTTATATTTATATAGGCGGTTCGAGTGTCTAACCTGACGTGGGCTTGACTGTACCTACATAGGTAATACAACCCCGGTCCGGTCTTCTCGTGGACAGATCGACCTGATGTCAAAAGTCTTCTTCAGTCGGTCGTGTGCGACACCGAGACGGTTCTGGGTTTTTCGTGTGGGACTCCAAGTCGACGAACGACCCAATGAACCCAAAAAACAATATTAGAGTTTTTCAACCGCCTACTAAGACTAATAGACCTCTGACATGGTTGTGTCACGACAGCCGTCTAAGAAATCAAAGACAGCAACTGAGACCGACGGCTTAGCATGCCATCCGAAGCACGGAACCATCTTTCTTACGGACAATCAGGTGGTTCAACCTCAATGTCCTAAATAGACTGGAAACAAATTCACAAAGAGATAATATATTTTGGGGGCCCCACGGGAATCGCACCCGAATCATTTTGCTCCGCAGGCAATCGCACTACCACTGCGCCACATCGGCCTTCAGAGTCCGTTCAATCACTACTAATAATAAATAAGAAGTATCTTCTCAAATTAAAGTAACAATATCATATGTACTTGTTATTATTATTAATACTTAGTCAAGAAAATACCACTAACAGTTTACCTTCTAAACCTAATATTGTGCACCCTTTTCGGCGACGAGCTTTGTGCTTTCAAAGGGACAACCTACCTATAATTTACCTTCCCTACAAGCAATACCGACATTTAATTAATCGGCATACACTCTGCCAGATGTAAGGGCTAAGGGCTCGACAAAAACGAGTCTTTACAACGATACGACATCCTGTTCAGGAGGCCTAATTACTAAAGAGGAACGCACGTAAGTAGGCAGGAGTCTGCGTATAAAGGGACGATGAAGGCCCATTCACTGTTTGATTGAAAGGGTCGTATGGAAAGGAACGTAATGGAATTTTGTGCGTATGACGGTAATTCGGTTTGGCTAGATTTTTTTTTGCGCAAGCGTGGGAATTTGTGTACATGGATGATTTTTTGGCAGAGGCGTTGAAGAAATCTTGCATTTGGGGCATGTACAATTGTACAATAGAGAAGTTCTCAAAATCAATTTTAAGTCCCGATATTACATCTCAATGCCGGAATTTTAGTTTTGATTAGTTTTCATAAAAATGACTTTTGACTTAAAAATGACATCAATATTTTTTCTAGTAAAATGGACCCTCTGCTATAGATTAGCACAAATTTGACAACTGTCAAATATAATTATGGGATACTTTAATGTAATGAGCGTCATAAAATACTATTTAAAGTTACTTATTAACTGCCCACATTATCTCTGACCTAAAACCATAAAATCCTGTAATTTTATGCTTTTATGCCACATTTTAACCTTGTCATGCCAAACGACCATACTTTAACCATAGTCGATCGGAATCTCGTAAAAGCTTAAATTAAACTGATCGTAATATCTATCAATTTCGTTTCAAGATATTCGATGTCAAATATGACGTCTAATCTAATAGCTCTGCTATCTACGTTGCTTTGAAGTCTACTAAAATGGTGCATAAAATAGCTCTACATATCATGATCATTTTCATTCTTTATGCGCTACATTTGAAGATTAGAATTCGCAGCGCAGTGCATTTCAACGTAACATAACAATGTTGTAAAAGTGTATTATCAACAGCCATAATAGTCCACGTTTGATGCCGGCTTATAATAGTATCACCCCATTTCTTTCTTGTGGGAGTCAAATCAATCTAAGGATCATCCCTTAGTCGCCTTTAACGCCTTGAGTAGAAGGGTGATGCTATTATAAGCCGATTTCACACGGCGCGTTATATTATAAGTGCATTCTCTTGGAATATAGATTGAAACTTAAGGCAAAACGCGATTAAAACCGGTCAGTTGCTATCTTTCCGATATCGGGTTTCAGCCAATTACTGGCGCTAATGTTGATGTCATCGTTGCCGTCAGTGATTGGAATGCGAGCTGAAGTTCTACGGAATCTCGAACTTTATCTAAATACATTTCATTTGTTATTATTGCTATCAGCGAAGACAATTTAAAACAGCGGAACAAGGTGACTTCCCTGAGGCACTGAAAGTGTTTTGCCAATAATACGGTAAAATGAAGCACTTATGTCACTGGCTAGACAGTAAATGTCGCAGCCAGACGTAAGCCTGCAGGCGTGCAGGGTGCCCTAACCTCGTGTCGTGACAGACAAGAGCAGTAATGGCCGTAATCCGGAAAGGCCGGATAAGTCCTGCCCGAACATTCCTCCGACAGGTGGCGACCTGTCGCTGCGAGTCGCAGTCGCAGCATGGAGCCTGCTCTCGCAAAAAAATGCGTCGAGACCGGACGATCGTGCGCGTTTAAGTTCAGCTTTTCTTTTTGGGTCGTTGTTCGTAGCTGTGCTCTGTTTAACTCTACATTCCATTCTGTGAAGCTCGAATCTGTGCTTATTTTCGAAGGGTTTGAACTCTGTTGTGTATCTAGTTCTTCTATTGGGTAACCTAATCTAAGTACGTTGACGAAATTTTACAAGATGTCAAAAGCCGAATACGTTGCTTGTTTCAAAATTCCATTTTCTGCTGTCACATTCCTGAAATTAAATAATTGACACAGGTTTGGTCTCCGTCGTATCCCATTTAGTATCCCACCAGGATTATTTATAAACACAAGGAGCAAGCAGCAAAAATGTCACACAACGTGCATGTATTAAGGAGATACCATCTTAATTACTTATCTGACCACTTTACTCCTTGATATCTAAATGTTGTTGGCGATTTTAACGTCGGCATTGACCTTTAAGAATGTTGGCTCTATAATAGTTTTCTCTTGTGCTTTTTTTATTCATAATTCGAAGGGTTTATGTCTCGGTGCGGCCAATAATTGCAAGAATTTTAATGGTTTAAGTGAAGGGCTTGGTTTGGTTAATGCTCTTTTGAAGTGTTGCGAGAAATGTGCTTTGCAGTGGAGCATAAATAGATATTATTGTTATTTCCTTGAAGATTTATCTAGGAACGAAAATGCCGGAGTTTTGGAGTGCCTGGCCACGGGCGTAGCCAGATTTTAGTTTTGCGTCAATGCATATCTTTATTGCACCTATTGCTACTTAGTTAGATAGGTAACTATGTGTGAACTGTGAATTATTATTGTTGGTAGTCGCGTCGTCGTCATCGCCGCGTTTTTATCCCTGACATAGCGCTAATATAGTGCTCTTTGATAACTTACGACTCCTTAGGAATGGAATTAACATGTTATGTATCAACGCCTACCTTCTTGAACTTATTTTTATCAATACTGGGAAAAAATGTGTCGGTCGATTGAGACCACAGTTGAGGCCACTTCGTATAAAATGCGGAGCTATGTGTACTTATTCCGGTGCTTAGGTACCTAGTTTGGTCAGTTAATAAACGATTGCTCAGGGGCGAAGGACAACTAGAATATCGAGGATTTTATGCACTTCCAGTGCTATATACTTACTTATACATATTTTTACCTCACTCAAAAGTGGACTAGGTATTGAAACCAGAGACAGAAGCCTGTCTTAACTTTTTAGTCTGTAGGTAGGTAGTAGGTACGACGTTTAATCATCATACATATTAAACGATACAGAACTAAATAGTTTGTCTACTTTAGCAAATCGATGTAATTCATTTGCATAGGATTACAATAAAGAACTTGTTGATTGGCTCGTTTTCGTCTGTTTTGTTAAATCGAAAAATTCTTTTGATTGTTCGTAAATTGCGTAGGTAGTTATGGTGATCTTTCAAGTCTTTGAATACCTTTTTATTTATATATAATTTACACATCCATTTTTCATAGATACATTTTACGGTCAGGGGCCCGTTTCACAAATCCTATCTCTACACATCAACAATTCAAGCCTTTTCTTTTTGTTCTAACTTACCACGGTTCTTACCTTTTGACCCTGGGCACCACCGGGTTACAAACAGTGTGCTTCCAGTATTTCCGTAACTTAAGACGTAGGTACTTATACAAAAGAAAAGCGTTTACCAATCAAAACTAAATTTCAAAACGGCCAAGTGACATACATAATTAAGATAACTGACAGCCTGCCCAGCGGTTTCAGCGGGAATAAGACATTTTGATATAGCCTATTCGGCGCACCGCCGCCGCCAATACTTACTTCGTGCCTATGTTCATCAGGGATAAATTAGGAATCTAACGGTAAAAGATTTTTTAAATTGGTCCAATAGGTTCGGAGCCTTTTCAATTCAAACAAACAATAAAATCTGTCCTCTTTATAAAATTATATGAGTGTAGATCTGGTCCTCGTCTTCAAAATCTGGTACTGACTTTGTCTTAGCACCAAGTGTGAGGATGTATCACGATCACTACCATCGCCACCAGGCCTCTGCAAGTTATGACGTGGCGAAAACAGAACGGGTCGGAACTGACCCGAGCATTCCGATTCCTGTGTCGACTGTCGAACGAGTGCATCGCTTCAGTTAGTCTACTTTCTTGAACTGTATTTTAGTTCCCAAAGGAAAAAAAAAATTCGCCGGCATCAGCGTGATTTATATCAAATATGATCATGTCGAACGTGCATCTAGTTTTTCAATATTTTTTTTAGTTTCCGAAAAAATGCATCCGCATATGCAGCACAAGTAAATAAATAAATATTGTGGGTAACAAAGTAATTTGTATGAATCATGATCATTCAGGAAGATCAGTGAACCGATAAAGTTTATTTTTCTTGTGCTGTTTTATTTCACGTCGAATCGACTTGTCCGATTTGTCTAATATTGGATATTGATTTGAAAGTAAAACAAGCAGGAACCTGTTATTATAAAGTTAATGTTAAGTCAATGATTTGTTACTTTTTGTTGGGTTATTAGTTTTTATAATATTGTTACGTTGTAAAAATTTTGCACTGTATGTTTTTACTGAAATCGCTGTGTAGGAAATAGAAGTAGGTAAAAGTTATTCTAGTTTATTAAATTCATTGTAATGTTCCCAAGAAAACTATAAATATTTATTATTAAAGTTATAAAATCTTTACGATATCGCGCGTGCGCCGTGCGTGAGGTTAATAAAACTCAAACTGGACCAACCAGCTATTCTCAGGTGGAATCTTCTTTAAGAATGTGATCGTTTAATGATTATAATCTACCATCGCGTCCACCGACGATTCGTCATCGTCCGATTTACTTAATGGAATAGCCAATAACCGTGTGAATCGTTGATGATGACTTTTGATTGTGTCTATAGAATTTCCGAGCTGGATAGAGATTTTTAATGGCCTCTCACGACTAGCATTTGATTTGGTTTTTGTTGGGAGTAAGTAATTCTTAGTTCGGCGTCAAGTGGCGCTTTTCCTCTGTGAGAAAAGATTGGAGGTTACTTATGAAATTGGAGTTAATAACTTCATGTGATTTTAAGAATACTTATTTGAAATTCATTGCCTTCTTTACCATATAAACGTATTTATAAGTAACTTTTACATTATCTTATAAAAATATACATTTGCATTGCGTTAACAATTTGTTTCTTCGTTTGCAGGTAAGCAATTGTCAAAGATTATGACTCGCCTTAGCAGTAAACGCTATCTGTAAGTGGAGTATGTTAAACAGACAAATGCATGTTATTTGCATGTGTGTTGACTAGAAAAGACAAATCCATTTCTTAACAACTAGTTTAACTTGTAGGATTGTTAAAGCTGTAACATTCTACACCTTCTTCTCATCATATTTTTTTTCCCTTACTTTCGTTTCATTTTTATTCGAATGGCTCTATTTATATTTGATGTAGCTAGTGGATTTGAAGATTATCCATGAATGTTACCAAATAGCCAATCCTATGCTCAAGATACCATGCTGTGTTATGATGTTAATTTAAAGACCACCCAGAAAGAATTTCTGAATGACTGTCCTCCCTCAGTTGCTGCGATTAAAACCAAGAAGTTCATAAAGCTTTTTCTGGCACCGACATTCCGTGCATAAAGATCTTCGGCGAATAACCGCCAATTAAGAGAAATGCATCACAATTACCATAAAAACGAACACTTTACATACGTAGGCGTAACTAACTGTAATACTTACTTATAAAATTACCTCACAGCTTCATATCTTACTTTAGTGGCGTTATCAGTGAAAATAAAACGGCAATTCGGAGGGTCCTGCGCAGGACGCGGCGCAGGCGCATGGGAGCGGAATGCAGTCGGGCGGGGTTTCGTGGGGAGGGGGCTTCGCGGAGCCGGCCTATAAACTGCGACGGCCAGTGCTGCGGGACTTAGCGCTTTCGAGGCTGAATTTTGAAGGGTTCAGTTCGAATTCCTGAGCTTTTTGATCTAGATTTATGGTCAAATATTTCTTTTTGAGATTTTCTTTGTGGTGATTGCTTTAAATAGTCTTTTCGTCCAAATCACTCACTCTTGAGAAATCATAAATTTTTACTTCCTCATGTAGATTCAAGACGTCTTCACCATTAAAATTACCATTCACATCAAACGAGTCATTCATACCTTTAAAGGATGTTATTGCGCAATGCAACACAAAAATGGAGCGATCTCAGCGCTTTCTCCAGTTTACCGTGACACCTTGCTTACCGGCGGGCGGTGTAATTATTATGCCGTGAGAGCGGCCGATCACCTCGCTCCTGCCTGCCATAGCCCACCGGGCCACCACCGCCATTGTTTAATGAGTTTTGCAAACCCGTAGGCTCAAAGTAAGTAAAATAGCCTGTGGTTTTTAAATGGTCTTCTTGCTTTTTTCTGATTGGATGAGAAGAAAGATTCAGGGAAAGATGATACTTTAATTGAAAATAATTAATTCTGTCCTTACCGGGCATTTTTTGAAGCTTAAAGATGGCGTTCTCTTTCCAAGCTGTAAAATTTCTCCAGTTATTTAATCTATACAACGCAGATCTATTTCTTTAACAAACACCTATATTTTTAAGATTTTGAGAATCTTTGCCAAGAAATTGTTTAACTTTACTCACATTATAGCCCTGAAAGCTGTAAAACATTTTAAACATCTATCTAGTTTTCAATACTGCTAGAAACCTCAATGGGTTTTCTGCTTTACTGATCATTGTGTAGACGTGTAGACAAATGGTAATCTTTCCCACAGGAATGTGCGAACCACTCAAAGGTTTGTTGGCTACCACTTCGTTAGGTTGGATTGCCTGGTTCCTAGTCGTTGTTTCTCACGTTTAGATCAGTATGAGGAAAATAAACCTAAACAACTATTTGAGAAATCTTTCTTGGAAATTGATTTGAAGTATTTTAGAGCGCAGGCTTGATTTCTTCCTTGCTGTGTCAGACATTTGAATGATTTATGTAAATATCTGTTCTCGGGTATTTGCAGTCTTTGGCAAATGGATATTACATAAAATGCATATTAAGTTACTATAACTATCTTACTATTCTTGAAATTACTGGTTTTATGTTGATACTTCGTTTTTATAGGATTGCCCACCTGAACTGGAATGCCAGATCATAAAATTAACAACGCCTTCTTCACCCTTGCGTACAAGTAATGGGCACGTAAAACCATTGTCTTTTCTTTTTAGATTTTGCACTGCAACAATTAGCTATTTTATGTTTTATTACCATGATTTTCGTGTTCATATTTAGGCTATTTATGGTTTATTTAGCACAAAATGCAAATCATCACTTAAAATTCTTTTTGTTAGTACAATTCGGTATTTAAACAATTGAAAGCAAACCACTGTGTTGTGGTAACGAAAATTTATCATAACGTGCACAAAGCTTCGGCATAAGCCGGGGATTTTGACCCAAATTCATGTAATGTAAGCAAAATGAACCTTCATATACAATAACACTAAAGCTATACAATAATACCGTATTTAGTTCAGACGAACAATAGACTAATAATACTTCGACAATGCAATGTGCAATAGATGGCTAGGTGTGAAGTATATTTCCAAAGTCATAAGTATTAAATGGAAGATGATTACGTTCATTTATTTAATTTTTTTGTTATCTTTCGAATGTTTAAGCAATTTCATTGACTCAAATGAATTCAATACGTTGAATTAATTAATCTTAGAAAATGTAAGTCCAGATATAAATATTGTTAATGTTTAGTGATATTATACATACATACATAAATCACGCCTCTTTCCCGGAGGGGTAGGCAGAGACTACTTCCTTCCACTTACTACGATCCTGGCATACTTCTTTCGCCTCCTCCACATTCATCAATATTATGACGTGCCATAATATAATTATCAAATATTGTGTAAGCTGATTCAAACTCTGCACACTGCTATTGATTAATTCACCCTCCCAACTATTGATTAAGTGGGTGTTGTATATTGCAAATCTTATTTTTTAGCTTTATCGATCAGAGTAACCAAATTAACTCTTTTTGATAAGCTCTCATCGACAATCTAGAGGTAGTTTTTGTATGATTTGCCATTTTATTGAAGTGAAAGATATGTTATTTGCTCTTATTGTGTTTCCTTGACCAGTGGGTTTGTCCAGTTTATGCGGGGTACAACACGCGAATGCAAATGTGACCTTTTCAGCTATTCCGTCCTTGCAAGCAAATACATCAGCATAAGCAATGTGCATACCCTTGGGAGATGGTATAGAATTTTCAATATTATGTTTAAGACCATAAGCTTCTGTTCTGATTGATCATGTTTGATATGTTTTCTCTTGAATTTAGCGTTTTCTGCAAATACAGTAGTAAGCTACAGTAATTGTAATTTAAAAATATATACAGAAGATAATTTAGCTAATCCAAGATATAACTGAAATTTGTTTAATTAATTACGATTTTATTCATACAGATTTTGACATTATGAAAGACTTATTTGTCTAGAAAATATTAAGATTTTTCGCGTTATGTAATGACAATACTAGATGATACTAGTTTTGAATTTTTGATTCATTCTGTGCTACAAAACTTACAAGTTGAATAGCACAGAAAAGATCAATCTCTATCGGTCTACGTTGGTGGTTTCTCGGTTACAAAAACTTTAAACAAATGTTTTGGAAAACAATAACAGTTAACGTATTGTTTTTGTTTCGTTTCCGGTTGGACAGCACACATGTTGTGATATTTCACTGATGTGTAACAGTAACTGAAGATGTTGCGTTCCTAATTTTCGAACGGTATCGTAAGCTTCTATTGTACCTACTTATCTATCGCATAGATTTAATCCCTTTCAAATTATATTGAAACACTGAGATGAAGTTTGCTATTATCTGTTCTGTTGTGTTTAAAGACAAGGCGTGTATGAAATGTCTAACGTTTTTGTCTACGATAATGCAGTTGTACGGAACGATATTAACCTTGACTGCCAACGTTTTAAATAATCAAAACTGCAAGTTAGATGCAAATTGCCTCTCCTACATTCTGTTGTATTGTATTTTCAATTGTTAATAAAATGAAAATAAGAATATTATTATTAAATATGTATGCTTAATTTATGTTTATTTAAAAAGATCGGTCGATATGAGAATCGGAACTATCATAGCCTCAAACTATCCCTCGGGGCGTCAAAGCATGGCTGGTTGGCACCATGGCACCACGTCGCGTTATGAATGAACGCGCCGGCGGGCAGGGGGGTCGGGGGTTCGGAATTCCAAAAACTCGAGTGGGCGATGCGCCCGCGCCGACCAGTGGGCAATGGTATAAAAAACGAGTCGAACACAATAGCCCCTATATCCCGCCATGATATTTAATATGTTAAAAATTGGTGTGAGCTTTCTGGTGCAGTAAGTAGGTAATGCATTTTTCACGGTTTTACTGCTTTGTTTGATCGGAGGATCTATCATTCCATCAGCCTACTGCAGTTCACTGCTGAATCTATGAAGAAATCTTAGTATTGCAATTTCAAATACAACATCAAGCCAAACCTACCATTAATTTATCAAACAGAGCCATAAAACAATCATAAAATTATGCAGAAACCCCAAAGAATAGCAAACCATAACTCACACTGTGCAATCACAATCACACATAACGTTGCACGCAAATCGAATATCTACTTCTTCCAATCGCAATCAATTTCCAATCTAATTATACCATACCTCGGGAACTAGACTTGAGCCACTACTTAGTAGCAGGTGTACCTGATCGGTGTTACAAATGTCTTAAACATAGAAAGCGTGGGGTGAACGCACGTGCGTCCTGCACCACATCAAATGGAAAACCAGGGTCTGAGGCGCCGGCGAGATGAACTGCATTCCACCATTCCCCCATTCCTCCACTGTCTTTGTCATGTTAAGCAAACAAGTCTCATTATGCTGTTATTTTAACAAGGCATAGCAGCGGCGGCGATAGTGTGTGGCGACTGCGGCGCCTAGCTATGTCATCGGAGTTGTCAGTTGTATGGTTCTACGTTAAATATCTACTCGAATTATTTCTAAATGGTGGCCCATATCTCAATACGTCCATCTTTGTACTGTTGGTTGTTCTTTCTTGTATTTACATGAAAGTGTGTGTTTTAAAACATCTTGTTAACAACCAATACTTATTTATTTTAAAAGAAATATGTTTCTTAATTAGTTTTCCCATTAAAATTCACAAAAACAAAAAAAAGGAAGCATACTTCAATTTAGCATAGCCTAGGTTTTAGGCACCAAATTAAATGGCCTTGTCAGAGTTATGCACTTGCATTAGCGTCGCCAACGTATAGAGAATATTGAATGCACCTGCGTTTTACAAGAGACTGCGGAATAAGAGTGCACCGAGAGCACTTAGTGGTGCACCGTGAACCGTAAAATTGAGAGATTATGCACCATGGATCGGAGCACGAGCTTTTGACACGGACGATACAAGTTAGCTAAGCCAGGCGACTCGTTGCGTTTCGTTTCGCTCTACAGGTACTTATCGTGAATGCTTTTTTATACTTTTGTGTGTTATTAAAAAATGTTTAAAGTCCTTTATCATTTTCTTCTTGTTTTCTTGTGAGACACCAAGTCGACGAACTGTCGAAGGTCCTTTATCTGATAGCATAGAATAGAAGTTATATGATAACTGATAATAATACAGTAAACTGTCACTACTACGTAACTTATTTTAATATTCGAAATTATTTACCTATGTGATCGATCACTACAAAACAAACCTAATAAAATAATGGTCTTCCAGTGTATAGTTATATTGCCGCCCACCTATGCCTTTCTATGTAGGTAAAGTAAAACCATTAACAAACTACAAACATTTGCTTTGTTTGCCTCACGTACCTCTTACTATAAGTACAGTCTCTCTTCAACCAGCTTCCATAGTTTACAAAACCGTTAAAAAGATGCTCTAGAAATTCCCAAAACTCAAACACTGACGCCAGCAAAACTCCCGTATTTACAGAACAATACGACAGTACTTACCCAAATAATACAAGTGTTTATGACTAATACATATTTGTAGCGATGACAAAAGCTGCAATATTACAAAGTGTTGTAACTCCACACCATTTACCACTACAACGCTGCAACCAGTTTAAGAAGACCCGTGCTTTCATACAACGTTCGTTACGACCGGTTTCATTTCGCCGGATCAAAGATAATTTTAAACAAAAAAGTCAGCTTGATTTTTAATGTTTTACAACTAAGGTTGGTTTTTGAGTGGGAAGTTTGAGAAGGTAGGTGGTTTGTCGGCTCCTTTGATCGAAAGAGATAACGTCTACATCAGGCAGGTAGGCTTTATGCATTTATGGTTGTATGCATCACCCTGCGGTGTTGTTAGGATTTTTGTACCATGTTATTTTTCACACAAATGTCCTTGGGTTTGTTTGTGTTATCGTGTAACTGTTTGTTGAGTTATCAACTGAGGCCATTTTTGTTTGTGTTGCACACCTCAGGATTTTTTCCTCAAAAGTGTTTTTTAAACGATATGATCGCGACTTAGGTATAAAGTAAACAGTTTCGTCTTACACAGAGACGGGCATACAGACAGAAACATATATTTGCTCACATTAATAATCATAACTTATATAAGAACAAAAACAAACAACACTATATAAGCAAAGGCGGCTGTATCGCTTTAAGCGGTATCTTCCAGGCAACCCTCCATACTAAGACAAAACATTTAAAAAAGTCTTAAGTATGCTTTTTTATTCTGTATTACTTATTATAATCGAAAAAACTTAATAATCAAACCTACAAGTAAACCACCTCGCTCAAGGTTCAAACGCGTTAATCTCTATATTAAATGTGTGCGGGCTATCAACGCGTTTGTACTTTTGTCCGTTTTGTTTTTTTTTCCTTCAATAACCCGAACGCAGCTGCATGGTTATTTATACTGCCTCACGTCTGCCACGAGTGCCCTTCCTGACTACGATTTAGATATTGTTTAGATTAGGCGGTAAACGACTCCACCGTAGATTCAATCACTAACATAAATATACGCGTTTCTAGAATTCACATCATACACGTGCCGTGGAGATGCACATAAATTAAAATAAAACACAAATTGAAACATATATTTAAAATTTTCTTATTAAAAAGATTTCAAGGGATGAACCGCAGCCCATGAAACTGAACAACTCTTTTCATGAAAATTAAATCCAATATATTTAAAGAAAAACATACTTCTAATGACGGGCGGTTTAAATTTTATTTCTACATTCAACCTGTATTCCTTGAAGAAAGTTGTTCAGCGGTTCACCACATGAAATAGTTTTTTCACACCTAGACTTCAAATTCTTCACATGTTTTGATAAAATTTTACACATTTGAAGTCTTCTCGCGCGAGATAAGTCTCACTATAACTGAACAAGCTATGGGGCTGAATTTTTCTCCTAAACTATCAGAATAACAATAATCATATTCACATTCTCAGTTTGTTTATTCCACATTCTTGCTTCCTTGCTTCATTAATCTTGAGAACTCGTGGTGACCAGCTCAACCCGTTTCATCTCTACCACGTTAATATCTCCGTTAATTGATACACAACCCGCATTCTTTATTTCAATGGGCCTACAGAGTTTTTTAACTCTCACTCTGGGCTGTGACCTTCTTGTAGAATGTAGAGTTTACCACCCTGTGTCCGATATTATCAAACTACAGGCTACAATTTTACAGGTGAAATTAGATGTTCATTGCGTAGTCGGTTAGCCATTATGATAGCGGGAATATCAACCGGCTACGCAGTTTACTACGAATTACACCTGTAGACTTGTAGCCTGTAGTTTCATAACATAGGCCACTGGTCGGGATAAAGCAGTTAAGCTAATTAAAAAAAACTTGATTACTTTCGAGAAATTTGTAGGCACAGTTTATACCGGGTGGCCCAAATAGTACGTCCAAAGTCAAAACTTAGATGCCTTTAGTGGTATCCGAATCACCCCCATGTTTGTTCTGCGATTTTTGTAGTTTCCGAGTTATTCAACGTTTAAAGTTGTATGGGGTTTTTTTTTGTATCCTAGAAAGTACAAATTATTAAAAATAAACTACAGAAACCGCTCGAAAAGCCCAATTACGGGAATAAAAATGTAATGAAAAAAGCCGTCGAAATTTTGATTAATTCGAAAATTACTAAATATTCCGGAACATTCTTTGGGTGATTCTGATACCCCTGTGTAAGGCACAAGTAAGGCATTTTAAGTTTTGTCTTTAAACCAGACCTAAACATTCTGCTTCTGTCAGGTGGTACACCGGGTCGACGAACGACCCGCTGAACTTAGGTATCAGAGTTTCTCAACATTGTATTTGAAATACGCTTTTTAAGACTGTCTGCCTCATATACTTGTAGCATTAATTATCATTGAATGTCATACAACTCATTTTACAAGCTGTAGTTTATGCAAATTGGTCATATTTCGCAAGATGGCGATTATAATAAATACTTGAGTAGGTACCTATCGTATTTTGTTAGATGCCTCAAGCATATTCTCATAATTATGATTTCTATCGATATTTAAGTTTTAACTTGTATCACAATGTTTTCAGTTTGATTCCGTGTCGCTTTAGTAGGTTAGGTTTAAGAGTGATTTGACATACATACATACATATATCACGCCTTTATCCCCAGTGATTTGAACGGATAAATATTTTCGAAGTAGGTAGATAAAACAATTTTATTTTCAGTTAATTTTATCATAGTCCTTATGTATCACAAATGCTAATGCGTCCATCCTCCATAGAGTATCAGGGCAACATTATTGTAAGATCCTATTAGATTCGATGCAAAATAATTAGGGTGAGTTCTAGTCGAAAAACTGAACTACTTTTCCCATGGAACATAGGGCAAAATATAAATTAAAAATTTGACCTTCCATATTATATTATATTGATTGACACATTTTTTTCATATTTCGATCTATGTTCCTCGGGGAAATCTCCCCCATAATAACTAAAATCAGCTGATCGGCAACTTTGTATGAGAAGTTCAATTTTTTTCTGTATTTCGACCTATGTTCCTCGGGGAACGTTGTTCCTTATCACCAGCCCGTCTTGAGAATTCGCTATCGGTCACTAGTAAAATTTCCCCCTATATATTGCACTTGACTCCCTATGTAAATCGGGTCTACCTAGTTTTTGGGTCCACCTACTAAACATGGACGGGTATGTTGATCATTCTCACGGCGACATCCAATGTTCACACTGCCAGTTGAATTCATTACACAATTGTCAAAAACATCATTAATAATCTGCTGGATAGAGGACAGAGTGGAGTTACGAAAATCTAGCTGTCATGGTCATATCTAACGTGTATGTGTAGGACAAATGGTCATACGTACTTAAACTTATGTTATGGGAACTTACTTATACTTAAATGGCGGAGGAATATAAACATAAACCTTTGGAACACTGCCCATAATTCCCCTTTTGGTAACTTTTAATTTATCTATTCAAGTCATTCAATTAGATATTTTTGATAAAACTGTAATTTTAAATTAAAAGTATTGCGTAGCACTTCGCTACGAAGATCGGTCACACATAATAACTCAAAATACTGAAACGGGGTTCATAAGTATCGCGGTAAGAACGCCACTTTACACATTGCTATATAAACAATTTAACATACTTTATTTGACATCAATTCCAAGATAGTATACTGACCCTGCAATTTACGATGATGTATTCAAAACACGGTGTAATGGTATGATAGCGTTATCAGTCGTTCTGAATACTCGGAGCCGCCGGCAAGGCGGTGTGTGATGTCAGAAGCAGCGGCTAGGCGACCTAGATCGCCACACTATTTTAGTACTTCGCTCTGACTCCGGACTGGTGCTGCGTAGTACAAAGATTTGCACTGCGTATGACCGCCCATAGCCTGCATAGTTTCAAGCTTTTTATTTGCTTGACCATATGGTTACATAGATCTTAAACAATAGTACAAATCCATCATGTAGCATATCGGCCGATGTGGCGAAATGGTAGTACGACTGCCTGCGACGCAAAGGTGCCGGGTTCGATTCTCGGTGGGACACTCACAAAAGTAGATGTTAATCACTTTGTTTCAGTCTAATAAGGATATTGCAGGCTGAACCACCTTTTTTTCCAAAAAGAAAAATGGTTCCCGTGCGTCGGAGGTCACGTTAAGCCGTCTCAGTCCCGATTGATGTCTATGATAACTTAGATAGCGGTCGTTATACAACCACTACTAGTAGCGGGCGGTTGAAAACCTCTTGACACCAGGATTTATCGGGTCGTTGGACGACTCAGCGTCTATGTCTTAATTGTCTAGCGTACCGTCCCGGTTCCATGCAGAATGCTGATACCGTATCCTGTGTAGTAGGTCTTACAGTATGTAGGATCTGGTTTTTCCGTTGTGTAATCAGTAGAGTCCAAGTTGATGAGATTCCCCATCCAGTATCTCTGTTGAAATTCGAATGTTTTGATTTTCTATGGCTTCCCGTACTGTTCTAGCAATGAATCTCTTCCCTCTTGCTAGGATTGCTGCCTTATCGAATCTGACATAATGGGTTTTCGAAAACTATCCATGATATGTTCATACACTGCAGACTGTCTTTCATGCTTTTTACATCGGCAATATGTTCTTTTAGACGTGTAGATATATTTCTCTTTGTTTCTCCTATGTAAGAGAGTCCACGTAGACGACACCTTCACCATCCTTCCACCAGACCAAGTTACTGCTTTTCCAAATCATTTAAATTCAATTCATCCTAATATGAAATTAACAATGGAATCAGAGCATCATGTATTTGTTTTCCTATGTATGCTGTTAGTGTCAATTAAGTACTTAGTTACGGCCGCATAAAGCTCCATTTCAGCATCACAATTATTCTATAACATTAAAATTAATTTCCAATTTGCAACAGCGAAAGGATCTAGACATGCGCTTATCGAGTAGTGTACCGATTTTACCGTACAATCCATTTACCGTGCATCGCAAGCAGCAGCGTAGCGCGATCCTCATTTACCATGACAATGTCAGGTGTGCCGTGTGATGCCGGCTTAGAACAGCATCACCCCATTTCTTACCCATGGGAGTCGTAAGAAGCGACTAAGGGACTCGAGGGTGTGTATTGTATTTTAGGCGATGGTCTGAAAACCTATCACTATGGCTATGCACAATTTTTCGAATGACCCTCAAATATTTGTCAGACGGGGCGTAAATGTCCGTTTTGCGGTCGTTTTCGCTCTGCCTACCCCGCAAGGGATATAGGCGTGATGTGTGTATGTATGTATCTACAATCTTTTTACGGTGCATCGCGAGCAGCAGCGTAACGTGATCCTCATTTACCATGTCAATGTCAGGAGATACTGCTTTCATCTTTCCAGTTTTCTCTCATCCATCCCTTTCATCTGTCACTTGAATGGATTAGGCGAAATGGAAATACTCGAGTTATTTCATGGCTTAGTAGTGTTAGATGAACCGTTGCTTTTCAAATGTTAACTTCTCGATGGACTTCTGGACGTAAAGCTTGCATTGTGTGTTATGTTTATGTATGAGGGATGAATGGATCACCTTACTTGCAGTAGAGTAGTTATATGAATAAGCCACTTACATTACTACACTCATTTAACCCCTTAACAGGACTTTTGACGTATCGTGTATTCAAACTCGATCGGTGAAATTTACTGCTTCTATGTTTATGGTTCGCCTAATCCCAGCTTTTCGATTGTAGAAAAAATGAGACTTTTTTTGTCTTACTAGGTATAAGTGTGTAAAAAATTTACACATTAAATATTTAACTAACGCTTATCGGTAATTATTATGAATGAAACATAAATGTGGTTTTAATTTTCCTTAATTCACCACAAACCTACTTCCTGTTTAATTCGTTAATTTGTTGGATTAATATTAATGTTTACGAAATAATTAAACCTATACCAGCCAGGTAAGATAAAATAGACGCAATAGGTATAATAACACCTACTCTTTCATAAGATGGTTCATCCCTTGAAACAAAACTTATTCACATATTTATTTTCAAAATCCTGTGTAGTATACTACTCAGACCATGAAACGGAATAACTTCCCATAGGAATATATTTAATGAAACTTCTAAAATTTTACTTTGCATTGTAATCAGTCAGGTGGTCGTAATTTTGTACGGGAGGTCGGAAATACGGAAAGGTGTCAGTGTTTTAGCTTGTCGGTCTGCCTGCACTCTATCTGTATTAGGAGAGCTGTCTCTAATATCCACTATATTTATCAGTTATCACCTCGTAACATGCGCTGGTAGATATGTAGGTAACCTTGTGCTGGTACCTACCTATATTTTGAATGTTTACTATGTCCCATCCGCACTGGCCGTAAGTCGTAAGTGACATGTTTACATTTGCGAATCAAGTACTGTGACACGCTCGTATTCTACATATCTGTAGAACATCATATACGTCTTCGATTATTAAAAAAAAGAAGTAAAAACTAGTGTTGCTAGGTTCAATTTGCCATAGATCGGGACAGAATTTAAGTAAATAAGGCCGTCCTGCGAAATTCGCTACACCTGGCAATACTAACTATAACCCAGTAACCTACCTATTTCAAAAAGTGTTAAGGAAAAGGGAAACTACAAAATATTAAAGATAAGATAAGTAAATAATACATTAACGATTGTAAAACGCTACTTGTACACTATTTCCAAGTATTGTATATCTTTCTAACGTATTTTATTATATTTATCTGAAATAATCGTAACATTATGAGGTAGCTATACCTTATCATCCGATAAAAGTAAAACACAATTGCCCAGTAAAAATTACTTGTATTAATAGTAGTACGAGAGTACCTAATGTCAATATTTCTGCGTAGGTATAACGAAAGGGTTCAAGAGATTTTAATATGATGAAATCTATATAGAAATAAATACAAAAAACTGGAGTAAACGAATTGATAACAAGAGAAAATGAATTGCAAATTTAAAAGTTGGTAAATTTTCCACTAGTTATCCAGTTCGTGTACCTTAATTTTAGATGCTGCTGATAGTGATTTTCTTTGTGCCAAATGCTTATCTACACTAACATTTTAAAGAGGAAAGATTTGTATTTTTTTGTAATTGAATAGGCTCTGAAACTACTGAACCGTTTTTAAAAATTCTATTACCATTACAATCCTACATTATCCTTGATGAACATAGGCTATAATAAAATGTCTTATTCCCGCGACGAAATGGTAAGCAGCGGTGTAACCGCTGGGCGGGCCGCTAGTCATAATGTAAAATACTGACTGTGTATTTTTTTTGTTTTCAGGTAATTACCCACCATAACAAAGAATACATCGAAAATAGGTATTTATACAAAAATATGTGGTAACAGAAAGGCAACTTGAAGCTACAATAATTAACTCAGTATTAGCTACTTATAATTCAATGGTAATGTAATCTAGGTAGTAACTTCCGCATTTACTTTGTAAATCTATCTACTGTAATTAAGAATAGGCACGTAACTAGGTACAAAAGTACTAACGTACCTCAGTTACGACTTGACAGACGCACCGTACCCGTGTTTGTATGAGAATAAGATCGGAATTCGCAATTTCCTTTCGTCTGACAGACGCATGCGTTAAAAGCGACGGACGACAAGTGGAAGAACTACCTAGCCTTATCAATGGGAAATTTTCTAGACAATCCATAAGTGTACTTAGATGGCGGTGAGCTAAACTGAAAAAGTTCCTTTCCATTGAAACGTATGTGAATAGATGAAATGTATTTATTTATGACTCAAATGTCAAAATTTCAACTTCGCACATCGCCATCTGAAAGCTCGAAAACTGTCAGTAGACAAGCAAAAAAAATTAAAAAATTTAAAAACACGACTGCTTTCTGAGATAAAGCCTAGCTTATGACACTCGAGATAATGTAATAATTCTTCCGATACAATTCCCATTCGAATCTGTACAGTAATTAACGAGTTTCAGTCCTTTAAAGAATCGCACATATATACATACATACTACATAGTACATGAACTCTAAAAACATTACACTGCATTTTTGGTGGGGCAGTCGTGTAAAAACACGATACAAAATACGTATCGCTACAAACTAAAAATCGGTAAAAATCTGAAACAAATTGATGGCTTGCCGCCGCTCGATAAAATCGATTAAGGTGATCGATGTGCCACCCAGTTTCTAGGCCATGTTTGTCTTTTGGATTACTATTGGTATTTCGGTGCCAACAGACGGCCTATGAAAACACCGACCAATTCAACTTGCAGCGAAACTAATCCTGATAACGGTTAGCAAATGATAGGGATAGCCGGTGTTTATGACAAACATTTGTGGGCAGCCGCGGTGTGAACTGACCAGAATAAGGAACGTCCGCAAATTAACCGCTTCTCCCACTTGTGGTCCGTCACTGCGTGCTTTTAACGCATGCGTCTGTCAG
Organism: Tuta absoluta; assembly: GCA_027580185.1. NCBI lineage: Eukaryota > Metazoa > Arthropoda > Insecta > Lepidoptera > Gelechiidae > Tuta > Tuta absoluta. The sequence goes on along the minus strand of JAQAHW010000022.1, from coordinate 6,684,119 downwards.
ACGAAAGAAAATTGCGAATTAGGTACATTGATCTACAACAACCCTAGATTACGCGCGTACGCTCAAAAGGTGGGCCGGTAAAGTAGTGCACAATTTGCAAGCGAGCACTTCTTTCCCACAGTGCGTGGCTGGCCGCGAAACTGTTAACATGACCAAGTACGGGCTAACAAATAAGGCTGAATTCAATAGATTATGGTGAGGTTCGTTGTGATATTTTGAATCAGGCGGACGCAATGAATCTATAAATCGCTATGTATGACTGTATAGTTCAGTAGGTGACAAAATCTTAGCGTAATTTTGTATGAGGCGCTAAATCTAGGGTTGTTGTAGATCAATGATTAGGTACGTGAAGAATTAAAAGATAGAAAATCGTTGAGGACAGTGAGAAATCCTTCACATCTAAAATGTTTTGAACAGAACAGCTGATATTTTATGCGATTGCAAAAACCGTTGTTCATATTATTGGGTAGAATCCCCCTGCAAAGATTATGTAGTTACCAGCTGGTATTTTATGCGATTGCAAAGGTGATCAATAGCAAAAACCGTTGTTCATATTGTTGGGTAGTATCCCCCTGCAAGTTTACGTACCTTTTTTAACCGCATTTTCCATAAACCTGCTGTAGAAGTTATTGTATATCAATAACAACTTTATAGAGGTAATACATGCATTCAAACACACACATAGCTCGCCTTCGTCCCTTGCGGAGTAGGCAAAACGTTAAAATAAAGTTGCTATCGCCACGACTGACAAACATTTAAGGGGCTTTTCAGAATAATCTTGTCATTATAGTGACCTGTCGCCTAAAATTGTAAAACACATGAAACCCTCGTTTCCTTTATTCGGCTCTTACGACACTCGCGGGAAAGAAATGGGGTGATGCTATTCTAAGCCGGCATCACACGGCATGCAGTAGAATATACAGTTTACCAATAACATACATACATAAATCACGCCTATATTCCTTACGGGGTAGGCAGAGCATTAACGACCGTAAAACGGATATTAACACCACTTCTGACAAAAGTTTGAGGGTCAATCAGATAACTGTGTATCACAATAGTGACAGGTTGTCAGCCTATCGCCTAAAATTGTAATACATACCCTCAAGTCCCTCAGTCGCCTTTTACGACACCCATGGGTAAGAAATGGGGTGACGCTATTCTAAGCCGGCATCACACGGAACAAAGTTTACCAATAACACTACTTTATAAAAGTAAAATCACAATAAAGTCTCACTTTACGTAGGTCAGCTGGAAGAAATTTCTTAGTAGAAATAAGTTGTCCTGTTGTGTCGTTATTCTTTGTATGTGTTTCTTTTGTAATGTTTTTGTGTACAATAAACGGTAAATAAAATCGACTATAATTTAGCTCGTGTGATGATTCACGTCATTAACCTCACTAATAGGTCATCGAAGCTGAGAATAGTTAATAAAGAACCTATTCTTAGAAGTTGGTTCATCGACTTGAGATAATCCAGAGTTGAACAATAAACTGTTCTCAGCGAAGTGCTTTATCATAGTCTTATAAGTTTTGATTTTGTAGAGCCTTAAGGTGGGACGTTTTTCATACAAAACTAAAATTGACTTACGCCTTTAAAGGAGACAAAAGTCCAATTAAAAAACTCGATGGGAAGTCCCGTGTTAATATAACATTTTCGCAAAATAAGAAAAATAAAATAAGTTAAAACTGATTCGCCACTTTAAGTTAAAAGATGTAACTGTTGCAAATAATGAGTTTGATATCATTGTGGACAAAATATTTTTAACTTTTAACCAAAAGTAGTTTTGCGCCAATTTTACGTCTTTCTAGGCCTTCATCATTTCGCATAAGCATTTGTTAAAAAAATGCTCTTTATTGCATGTACAAGTCCATTGAATTTCAGTTTTTAGATTGTATGTAAACCGTCCCACCTTAAGTAGGAACTAACTAGAAGTATAGATAGATAGGTAGGTGTAATTATTAGCCAATGGTCCCATTTCCTTTATTTTAAGCCATTGTAATTTAGCGATATACACACACCCATTAAGACTTGACTTATACCTAGGGATAGGAACAGATTTTTTGAAAACTGTTATGTAGATTGGGAACAAGTAAGCAAAAACTCATAATCATAACACACGAAAACGGGATAATTAAAAACATAAAATCTTAATCTTAAGTGCGCAAAAGCGATCTCTTCTGTACCTACTTTACCTGCTTACTATTAATTTAACTGATTTCTAATTTTAAGTTGGTAAATGGTTGGTAAAACACAGACCGGAAAACTGGCGCCACTTTACGAAAAAAAAAAACAATTTCTCAATGCAAACAATGCACCTAAATTTCTTCTTAACAATTTTTTGGTGTTATTTTACAGCAAAATTAAAACAGGCAAACGCAAAAATATATGCTTTTATTACTAAAGTTATGGGTAAAAATTACAAAAACGGCCACTTTTGTTCTTTCGCTTCATTCTGTGGTAGGTAGTGTTTGCGTGTAGATAGAGCTATGTTTTCTTTCATAAAGTGGCAGTAGTTCTGTGGCGTTAATTACCTTAAAAGGATTTGTCGTTTAAGTTATCTTTTTTTAATTAGTTGTAAGTTGCCCAAATGACTGGGCGCTTTGAGATAATATGTAGTTAATAGAAACACCATTAAAATAATTTAAAGAAGGTTACTTTAAACACACTGTACATACGTACATATCCCGTATTAATCATAATAAAAAATTATAAGTATAAATAAAATAAATATTAAAATAAAATAAGTACGTTTCGTCAAATATTTAAGAGGCCGCTTCAGAAAAATCGTGTATCACTATAGGGACAAGTTGTCAGAGTCCCTTTGTCGCCTACGACACCCGAGGGAAAGAAATGGGGTGGTGCTATTCTAAGCCGGTGTCACAAGGCGCTTATTTGCCATTTTGCTAATTTGACAGTTTTAGCAAACCACAACGGTGGGTTCAGTGATTCAATATGCAAACGGCATAAATATCTTCGGAATATCTAAACTAATATTCCTTCCAAGCCTTCATTAAAATAAATACGTTACCAAATCCCTTTACAATAGTAACGTACCTCGATCTATAAAAGTGTCATTTGTCAACTTCCACATTTCTATTCGATTTCATCCACAAGGTGTGGGGTCCTTTGTCCCGGACCGGAGCCCGACGAGGAGCAGGTATGACTCATCCCCTCCAGATGGAGGCAGGGTCTGTTCTACACTCGGGCGAATGATCCTTGCTCAAACCAAATAAACATACATGCACATATCATGCAGTGCAGAGAGAGCGTTACCGGCCATAGAAATACGGTCGCTATCGCCACGTTTGACAAATATTTGAGGGCCGTTTCAGAAAAGTCGTGTATCACTATTGTGACGGGTTGTCAGACTGTCGCCTAAAATGTTTCCACATGAAACTCTCTAGCCCCTTAGTCGCCTCTTACGACAACTGCGGGAATGAAATAATGCTTAAAAGCTACTAAATGATACATCTGCTTCTTTGCCCTTACAAAGTTATGACATTTTCAGAGGTACCATTGTTGTAAACAGCCACAACTGTCTACTGCTGAACGTGAGCCATCTGCATTAGAGGATATATTTATCTTGACAGGCGGATTGGCGAACACAGCGTAGTTTAAGATGTTGCATTTACAGGAAACACTGATGCCCATTCCCTGGATTGATGAATCCCGTAGTCGCTTGTTACAACACGCAGAGGTAGAAATGGGGTGACACTAATCTGGTTTAGCACCACTCTGTTTAAGAGCTTGCTTTTGACTCTATTTTAGGTCAGGTTTGAGTGGATTAGACTTGAAGATCTCACCTAAAATCTTAGAAGGGCTGATCAAGTCATTGTCACTCGAGCGTTCATAAGGCAAATCTATCCTATTTTATTGTAAGTTGAAATCGCATGAGTGTAGATAGGCTCATGGACCATCCCCTCACTGACGCATCGTTACATTCCGTATAGATTGCTGGTTCGTTTAGTTGTCTTATTTGACACGTCGTTTTGAGTCAGCAATGGTCAGTGAGTCAAGTGTTAATGTCAGTGCGTAGATTTATTAATGCGAGAAAAGATTTAAGGGTACGGAATGGTTAAAGGAGTGATGATTTCGGTATTTATTGTATGAATAAATTATAAGAATTGTGGTTTATTAACCTACGCGTAGATAAATATGTCTGCATGAAACCGCAAATCGTCTTAATAATAGGATATATTTCTTAGTCTAACAATTCTGAATCATCTTGGATTTATTGACCTGTTCATTAGTGTCCATGAAGTAAATAAATTGGATGAGATCACTGTCATTACTGTGTTTTATAGCTTGATCATTATTTAATAATACATATTACATTTTTTTATTCACCAACGCCAAAGTATCTTTCATATACATACATATTATCATATCTTGGACATTTTACACAGGGCCATCTAGCCCCAAATCCGCTCTATTTTACATAACCAGAGGAAATAAAATTGATTTTTTCGACAAATGTAGAGTCCTTGTCAATTTTATATACATACCTACCTAGCTGCTGTTGTTTATGTATTTGTACAGTTTTGTCTTGTTAAGTGGGACACCAAGTAGTCGAACCTTCTCACATAAGGACTTATTATTTCAGAGTTTTAAAACTGCCCACTAAGTAGCTGTAGTGGCCTCTTGAATATTTGTTTTACGACCGTCATCACAGACATCAACGGAGACGGCTTAACGTACCCTCCGAAGAACAGAATAATTTCCCAATGCTCCCTCCCGTACCCCGCATTCCTTGCCCGCCCTGCGCCCGCGCAGACGAACTTGATTTATCGCGCGGCTGGTGGCGCCGCCCTCCCCGCCCCCCGCGCCCCGCCCGCGTCCTTTAATACCCCCGGACCTTTATTAAACGTTTATTTTATTTCAATTTCGTACAGAGTTATTATTGCCGTTAGGGGTCTGGTATACCGACAGGAAGAGACGGCGAAGAAATCGCGAGCAATGGACCTCACTGAAATGAAATGAAATTAATTTTCATTCAATGTCAAGTGTACATTGAATGAAAATGTGATGAAAATGGATGTCCATGTGATGCCGGTTTAGACATCCTTGTGATGCCGGCTTAGAATAGCATCACCCCATTTCTTTCTCGTGGGAGTCGTAACAGGCGACTAAGGGACTCGAGGGTGTGTATTGCGATTTTAGGCGATAGGCTGAGGACCTGTCACTATGGCGAGTATGGCGATACACAATTTTCCGAATGACCGTCAAATATTTGTCAGACGTGGCGTAAATGGCCGTTTTTACCCCGCAAAGGATAATAGTCGTGATATGTGTATGTGTAGTCAAGTGTAAAGACACCTTTACCTATAATTTAGCTCGTAAATCTGGTTTCGCTGCGTCTAAGTACAGTACTATTACAATCTCCGTGCGCTTATTTAATGAGCATTGCATTATCTCAGCAAGGTGGCAACTTTATGAGCCCCCGATAGTAATTTTAATGAGATCTATCCAAGAACTCGACCAATTTGCGCTGAAACAATTTATGAGTCCGCAAGTGTGTAACGTTCTTTAGTTTAGAGTAATGCAATTACAGTAAAGTAAATAAACGGTGTTTTTTTTTTATTTGTAACCGAAACCAAAGTGCCTAGGTTATCATTTTTTTTATCTGTACAACTGAATATAAAATACCTACTAACTATCTCAGTAACTAAACTAAACTAAAGTAGCCTTTCATTCATACATACACACATCACGCCTATATCCCTTGCGGGGCAGGCAGAGCGCAAACGGCCGAAAAACGGACATTTACGCCACGTCTGACAAATATTTGAGGGTCATTCGGAAAACTATGCATCGCCATAGTGATAGGTTGTCAGCCCATCGCCTAAAATTGCAATACACGCCCTCGAGTTCCTTAGTCGCCTCTTACGACTCCCAAGGATAAGAAATGGGGTGATGTTATTCTAAGCCGGCATCACACGGCAATAAGCCTTTCATGTTTCAAAAATATTAGTCATTTATTTTTGCTTATTGTTTCTGGACCATTTTGGACAAACCTAATTTATTATTTTGTGTCATTATAGGTGTGTGCTAACATACTTTCGTTTGCGGTGGATTAAAACGACTCAAACTAGGTTTTTACATTGTGTAAACTGACACAGACAATACTGGTAAATTTAATTATTTCAAGGAAGAAGGAGCGGGCAAGGAATGAGCTTCAGTAGCCCAGATGGAAGAGGCGTCGCCACTAGTAATGGCGAAAATTGCAGGTTCAAATCCTGCCCGCGCTTGAACATTTAGCAAGTTTAAAAAAAAAAAGAACTTTTAATTATAGTAACTTAAAATAATAAATTAGGTGATAAGCTTATGGTAACTTGCATAACTTTGCGATTCAAGCGTAAAAAACGACACAAAATTAATATGTGTATTACAGACACACAACGGAATCGTACAAAAAATAAGCGACTATAGAATTTTTGTAGGTTATGCCCTTAAATAATGACAGCCGTACCGGACTATCTACTCTGTAACACAACTGCACTAACTCTATAGTTGGAAACTTCTATCAAAATTGTTTTATTTAAACAAAGATGTCAAAAACTACCAAACTTCCGGTAGTGAATTGTTACCTCAGTTCAAGAAGCATTGCACTGCATGACAACAGGCCTTATTAACATAACAATGATACATGCAAATAAGCCTGCTAGTGCATAAAGATAAATTAACACCTGCTACTAATTTGCTGTTGAATGAAAAATGCACACAATAGGTTTTATTAAAATAAATTGCTCAGACGTGGTGATAGCAACCGTTTATTACGGCTGTTAACGCTCTGTCTATCCCGCAAGTGATAAAGGCGTGATTTGTGATTATATTTCTGCGGTACTTATACTATGTTAATGTTCGTGTAGTTAATATATAATTAATTAAATTTAGTTATTAGAATAACTGTGCTGTTGTACACGTCTTTTCTGCCTTTCTTTGTAATGTCTCACTTCCGAGGGTCAGCGGGAAATTTCTACTTGGAAATAAGCTGTACCTGTTGTGTCGTATTTCTTTACGTTTTGTGTCTTTGCTGTAATGTTCTTGTGTGCAATAAACTGTAAATAAATAAATAAATAAAAAACATGCTATCCATTTTCGACTTTTTACGAAAAAATAGGTACTCAATGTATTTTATACATACATACATGTATCACGCCTATAATCCCTTGCGGGGTAGGCAGAGCGTAAATGGCCGCAAAAACGGACATTTACGCCACGTCTGACAAATATTTGAGGAACATTATGAAAATTATGTATCGCCATAGTGACAGGTTGTCAGCCCATCGCCTAAAATTGCAATACACACCCTCGAGTCCCTAAGTCGCCTCTTACGACCCCCAAGGGAAAGAAATGGGGTGATGCTAATCTAAGCCGGCATCACACGGCATTGTGTGGAATAAACTGTAAATAAATAAATAAATAAGAAATATGCTACCCATTTTCGCCTTTTTACGAAAAATTACTTGAAAATAGCAGGCAGTAGTGTCCGTTCATGCATTCGAAACGACAAAACGACATTTCAAGTGATTGTGTTTGGACAATTGCGTGTTGGTTCAGTTGTTCAGTTTAGTTGTGTCTGGCACAACAATGCGTACCAAATTAACAACATGTTGGGGAATTATGTGCTTTTTGTTTTAAAAGGAATGTAGGTGGGCTTCATTTGTAGACACTGTTAAGGTGGTCCGTAGCGCCTTTGATCTCCTTTTTTAGGGTTCCGCACCCACAAGTATGAAAACGGGACCCTTCTGTTACTAAGACTCGGCTGCCAGTCTTTCATCAGTGCCCTAACTGGCCCTAAGTTATGAAACTATAGGCTACAAGTCTACAGGCGAAATTCTTAGTACATAGCGTAGCCGGTTAATATTCCGGATATCATAATGGCTAACCAACTGCGCAATGAACTTAGAAATTTAAATTGTAGCCTATTGTTTGATAATATCGGGCACAGACTGTATCTCATAAACCGTTGCAATTATTACATATGCCGTATTTCTGATGCTGCTATATCAACAAATACCAAAAATTTAAATAAAATGTAATTTAAAACCCAAACAATAAACGGGTTTATTGTAACTTTTGTATGGTCGTCCTTTTTTTTTCATATTTCTACCTATGTTCTTCGGAGAAACTTGATCAGTTTCACGAGTAGAACTCACCCTAATAAAACTGAATTTAATAGAAACTTCCTTATATAACCTGAATGAGCTAAAAACCGTAAAAAACTAAATAAATTGTACCTAAATATGGCCAGGAATTTGCCTCGTTAAGTGTAAAATTAAGTTGTCAGTAATCACTTCGCTACGTTTGCTGCAAGTTATTTTGATTGCACTTAGACTCAAAATGGTCACATTGGATTTATCTAAACGCAAATAAAATACTTAGTGTAACAGCATAACATAGCGTGAAGCTTCCGGTCAGATAAGCACAAGATAATCTTATCAACTAGTCAGGTAGGCAACACGAAATCTTATTTAATTTATATGCATTTTTTAGTAGGCCATTTTTATATTCGGAGAATAGTCAGCCTCGGCAGTAATAACGACATTGAATTTAGTATAATAATTTTGCGTTCGTGTTTCATTAATTTGTATGTTTTTGTTCATAAACTAGTCATAATTATGTTCGATGTGGCACCTACCGCAACTATTTTTAATAAGTAGTAAAAAGACCCAAAAACGTGCACGGACGCGATTTTCTTTTCGGAAACGTCACAAAAGTAATGCTGAGCTGACTAGTCAGCTATTTTTGTAGTCGGAAACTAGTCGCCTGATCTGATCTTAAGCCGATTAGTCGGTAGTCAGCTAGACGGCCAAAACCATCTCTACCTCTAGGTTGTAATAACATTCATTGTAGTGTAGAAAGGTACCTAAAAACTAATGCTGTACTATTAGTAACACATCAACCTATCCCTTGATCAAATGAAACTGGTTTTCCATATAGTTTATAGGAAAACCATTTATAGGAGTAGCAAAATTCGCAACCACGTAGTTTTTTTTTTTGTTTCGGCAAACTCTTCAAAAATACAGTGTGAGGGACGGTATACCCGAAACTTTGCAGGCATGATCAGACCATGAAACTGAGCAACTTTTTCTATTGGACGATATGTTGGTAAAAAAAATGTCTTCGATCTCCCATACAAAATTCCTGACTGACTGACTTGTTAAGATACTAAAAAAAAAAAAAGAATATAGGCTCCATAGTAAAAGTTGTTCAGTTTCATGGTCTGATCATGCCAGCAAAGTAGACCGTCCCTTACACTCTGTATATTTTTCATATTGAGCTTTATTAGAGGATTTGAACTGAATTCTACTAAACATGCAGACCACCCAAGGTATTTTTTCACGTCTGCTATCAAACGCATTCAAAACACAGAAGGTACTGGCAGTAAATTGTCATGCCAGATTTACACGATCCAGATATATTACTCGTAAGTATGTGCATTATGTCAAAGTTCTGCTATATACTGTTTATTATAGGATTAACTACTTTATACTGTTTATTATAAAATCAAAAACATAAATATTATGATGATGGTGAAACCATTTCGTGGCAATAACTCGTTTCCTATAATTTTGGTATTTAATCTGTCACTGAGTGTGCCAAGATATTACGTTTTAAACCAGAATTACACAACTTGTAATTCTTGCGAGTTGTATTGCTTCTTTAAGTAAACGTAGTTTCTTTTTGGAAGCTAAGAACTTCTTTTTTCTCGTGTGTGACACTGAGTCGACGCACGACCCGATAACCCTGGTCAGAGTTTTTCTACCGCCTACTACTACTAGGCTTCTGACATGGTTGTGTATCGACCGCCGTCTAAGTAATCTTTGACAGCAACCGAAACCGACAGCTTAACGCGACTTTCGAAGAACGAAACAGTATTTCTTACGGACAACCAATTGGTCCAGCCTGCAATGTCCTAACCAGACTGGAAACAAATTGAAACAAGTGATAAATGATAAGTGATGAAGTGACAAGTGATATAACATCATCTTTGTGAGTGCCGCACCGGGATTCGAACCCTCTGAACCTTTGTCTTTAAGACTTATAGTAATTAAAATGAAGAAAAAATAATTAATTCTTTTTGTTCTGATTTTCTTGATTTTATTCCGTTATTTTACTACATCTAGTAGCTTACATAGCTTACAGGCAACATACACAACACATGTAAGCTCAAAACATAATTATATCAAACATTGCGCAAGTAAATTGTCGGCTTTTAATTTACACACTGTTACTTTATTCTCTGCCGAAAAATGTCACCATCTGAATTCAGTCTCATTATCTTCAAATCTTTTTATTTACACAGTTTTAACTAGGATTCTCTGGCGGTGCATTTGAAGTCATATAGCTTGTGCAAGAATATAGTCATGGCGCAATATAATCCTACAGTTGTCAGGGTGCCGTGTGGTGTGATGCCGGCAGCATCACTTTATTTCTTGCTCGTGGGAGTTGTAAGAGGCGAGTCTAGGGGAGTCGAGAGTGTGTATTGCAATTTTAGTGAAACAACCTATCACGGTGGCGATACACAATTTTCCGAATGACCCTCTCAATCTCAAATATTTGCCAGACGTGGCGCTAATGTCGGTTTTTTTACGCTCTGCCATCCCCGCAAGGGTTTATAGGCGTGATATCTGTGTAGTAAAGGTGTCTGTGCATGACTGTGACATTGTGAGAGAGACAAATACTGCACTTGTGTCCCCTTGTCTGCAGTCCCTACTTTTTAAGTTTACGTAGTCTGGCGCCGAGCTTAAATATACGTACTTACCTGTATATGTAGTTACGTACAGGTGTATGACTTAATAGTAGAGTGAACTCCGTGAACTTAATAATGTCGTCTCCAGGAGAAATGTCTTCGTTGTAAAGATCATGTCATGTCTAGACATTCAAGAGATTTTTTATAAACATGTTTGCTGCTTGCTTCGGCTACGTGGTAATGCTATAAAGCTATTTTAGTTCATAGGATGCATAGCATTTCAACATTATAATAATAAAACCAGAATAGTCCACTGCTGAATATAGGCCTCCCGCTATAGGGAGGTATTACCGTACTCACCACGATTGGCAGTCGGATTGGCGAGCGCAGAGCAAGATGTTGCATTCACAGGGAACGCTGCTGCCGTGCTGCATAGCGTTGTTTTTCTAATCTACACTTATATTATAAAGATCAAAGATTTGATTGTTTGTTTGTATTGAATAAGCTCCGAAACTACTATACTGATATAAAAAAATCTTTTACCAGTAGAACCCTACATTATCCCTGATAAACGACGACACCCATGGGTAAGTGATGGGGTGATGCTATTCTAAGCCGGCATCACACGGCTAATCTACTAATCCAAAGGCTTGTTAAATTACTAAAATATCCAATATTGCCACCGCCCGCGCTATGTAAGGCTTCAAAAAATGTTGTTACTTTGCGTAATGTAATGAAAACGTTTCAAATTACTCCATACGCGGCACTGTAGTCTACGTGACGACCAATAACAGTCTTTATGGCGAGGACATACAGTGGTTTTTACGTGCGGTGTTAAACTAGTGAACCTCTGTTGATAGTATGACTATCTTTAGCGGCAAGTAGGGATGCCAGGTATAAATCGGAAGGCTAGTTTGGCAGTTGTTTTATGGAGAATTGACTCTCTGCATACTTACATACATACTTCACGCCTATATCATTTGCGGGGTAGGCAGAGCGTAAATAGCCGTAAAAAACAAATGCAATACACCTGTAACCGTCTAGTTCCTTAGTCACCTCTTACCACACCCGCGAGAAAGAAATGGATCGATGCTATTCCAAACCGATGCAAAAAAATACTCTTTACTAATAGGAGTAATTTAGGGGAAAAGTGATTCGAGTAAGCCAAAAGGAAAAATCTAAATAATATTCAATAATGCCTGCTACGATTCTCTGATTCTGTGATTTTTCATTCAAGAGTCTTAAGACTTATCTTTCGAAGTTACTTCTGAAATCCTATTTAAGTTTTCTCTTATCCTGAAGCTTGGCAGCCCTGGCAAGTGTATGGCTCGAATGTAAACAAAGGTGGCAACGCGGTCAATATCCTACCGCAAATAGACCGTGCGTTTGTCGTGCGGTACGTCGGCGGAGGTAAACCGAACTTTGAGGGTTGAGGAGGTGTAGATACTCTTATTTTGTTGACATGGGGCGGCCTTTGAGACTTGAAGAGGGAGAAGGCGGGATTAAGAGAAAAAGTCTAGACACGACTTATTGGACGAAATATCCTCGGTAGGTAAATAGAATTAGGAAAGGATTCGTCTGCTAAATTGTGTCTATTATTGCCTAAAAATTGCAGATCACCCTCAATCTCATTTTTATTAGCATACTAATTATGGTACAGTAATCGCAATTTGTGTACAGTTTGTCTTCCACTTGCAGTCACGAAAAAATTACAACCACAAATTAATGAGTTTCCTACACCGACTGTACCGAGAATAGCCGGTACAAGATAAATGCTTGGTTATATTTTGACGACGTTTTGTTCCTTGTGATGCGGCAAGTAGCACTCCGATGAGGAACCATTCAGGTGCCATCTCAGGTGGAGAATAAACGAAACCTTTGCTCAGTCAATATCCTTTGCGGTGGCAACATAGACCGACTGCGTCCTTAACTTAGTGTTCTACAACTTCCTTGTTTTGTGTTGCTTCGGTATTTCCAGACGGGGCTGTAAGGTTCAGTGAATTTCGAACAAAATGATTTATGTCTCTACATAGATGATCTTCTAACTAATGTCTTTTGATACGTGTGTAAATTTTTTAACAGCCCTCCAAGAAAAAGGGTTATAAGGGTTGAAACTCTCTCTCTCTTTTCGTGTGTCATAGTGAATTTATAAATAAATATCCTGGACAATTTACACAGCGCCATCTAGCACGCACCAAACTAAGAAATTGTAGATAGATAGATATATGGATAGATGAACACTTTATTGCTTTCAACATACACAACAGAAACAAATAAATACAGAAAACTTAAGACTAAAAGTAAGCAAAGGCGGCCTTATCGCTTGCAGCGATCTCTTCCAGGCAACCTTTACATAGAAATAGGGACAAAAAAGAAATGTAAATTGTACTATGACAACTAGACAGCTGGCATTAATACTTAAATACTTTTTGCATATAAATATATATTATACAAAGAAAACATCCAGACTAAACACAAATACATACTTAAAAAAGGACTTAACAAATATTTGTGTCCTGTGGGGATCGAACCCAAAACCCTCGGCGTAGCAGGTAAGGGTAATATCCGCTACGCTAAGTTTTTCCAGCCAGTCATCATAGTAGTTTATGCAACTGTCGTATAATGGGGGTCATGAGAATGCGAGTGTCTGTTTATCTATCATATCATTCTAATGCCTAATTATAGCAGTTGCATACACTATTTTATCTACACTCTCCAAAAAAACTCAGAAACAATTTTCTAAACGTACGCACCGGCCATTGCAAGGCCCGATACAAGGACAAATTCAATACGAGAACGTAATATGGCTTGCTATGAATTTTCAAAAATCTATACTTTAGCAGTTGTTTAGATGTGGAGTCTTAACAATAACTTAACTAAACAACTGAACAACATCTGAACAACATCTGAACAACAACTGAACAACATCTGAACAACAACCGAACAACAACTGAACAACAACTGAACAACATCTGAACAACATCGAAACAACAACTGAACAACATCTGTACAACAACTGAACAACATCTGAACAAAATCTGTACAACAACTGAACAACATCGGAATAACATCTGAACCACAACAAATCAACATCTGAACAACAACAGAACAAAAACCTATTAAAACAACTGAACAACATCCGAAAAATTACCGTACAACAACAACTGTCAGGTGCGGCGGAAGATAGCGATTTGAGTATTGGAAAAAAAAACTTCGTTTCATTTCTCAATTTATCGTATTAAGAGTTTTGTCATTAAGTCATTACGCTTCTGTAATTTATAGTAAACCCTAGTTTTTATAGGCAGAATGCATAAAGTAGGTCATTATGCATCTGTTTTCGAATTCATAATTCGAACATTATGAGACGAGTGTATATAAAAGTTTTTCTGCGCAAGATTTTTGCTACAGATAGCATTTAATATGAATCGTTGGACTGATAACTTAAACTCGTGCTTTTTATAAAGAATACTTTTTAAAATTTTTGGAATCTTCTGTACCTGTCAAAACGTAAATGGAATGCTTGGTGTACCGAAGGTAAAAAGTGGATTAAAATCTAACTAAATGCTTGTTTGCAGGTTGATGAACTTGGCAAGTCGCATACCATTGAAGACCTTGCATACATTTTGACAGACGCTGATAAGATAATACTTAGTGATAACATTAACACATACTACAAAATGTAGGTACTTGCCTAAGTTTCTAAAAAACCTGGTATATACATACATATATATGTCATGCCTATATCCCTTGCGGCTTAGGCAGAGCGTAAACGGCATTTACGCCACGTCTTACGAACATGTGTAATAAAAAAAAATATGTATCGCCATAGTGGCAGGTTATCAGCACATCGCCTAAAATTGCAATACACATGTAACCCTCGACTCCCTTAGTGGCCTCTTACGTCACCCTCGAGAAAGAAATGGGGTGATGCTATTTGAAGCCGATATCACACGGCAATCTGGGATACATTTTGGATTATTTTGCACTCACAGTGCTTTATGATAATAATTTATTATTATCCGTACTATAATATTATAAATCTGAGAGTTTGTGTGTGTGTGTATGTATGTATGTTTGTTGCGTCTTCACGCTCAAACGGCTTGACCGATTTGGATGAAATTTGGAACACAGGTAGAGTATAACCCGAAATAACACATAGGCCACTTTTGACCGTGGGAAAACAACTATTACCACGGGAAAATGATTGGCAGCGGGTGAAACCGCCGGGCGGAATACTAGTTTAAGAATAATTCTTATTACATGAGATATGATACCCGAAGTAAAACAGTAAAATTACAAGGCAAGCTAAACTAACTACAGCTTAAACTACAGTGAAGAGTCATAATGCTTATATACTCAACTATTTTGTATTCTAATAAATACCCTTCACCAATATAGAAGAGTTACGGTAGCAGTAATATAATAAATTAAGTGGCCATATAAAATGCAGCATGGCATGGCGTGTTGAAACCGCAGGCTGATTGACTCTATTTTAAACTTATAGAAAAGGAGTTTGTTTTGATAGATCCGTAAAATATTATGGTTAAACAGACCGTTCACGCTGTTTATGTGTTTAGTTCCATACTCCTATATTAATTATCTTATAAACTACTGATTGCTGAATACTGAAAGTTGTTCAGTTTCATGGTTAAAATACACCCTATCAGTATTCGAGAGAAGCTTCTATCCCTTACACTCTGTATAGTTTTTTTTGTCTTTCCTTTTTTTATTCTTCATTTATTTTGCTCTTATAAATAAACAGCTTCTCTCTGGAACAGCATCCATATTGATAAGGAGACAAGGAAGGTTGGGGTTTTGAAACCCATTTTTAATTGAATGGAAATGTTATAATTTATTGAATGAATATTATTTACTAACATAGTTGTTTAAGGAATTTGTTACTAATATAATTATGGATAAATATCTGAAATTTAACATTTTTATTTTACTTTTTTATTTGATTTTTATTTATTTATAAATGAATACACAAAAACATTACATGACGTCACTCAATCCGAAAAGGTTTGTCTTGACATCAGGCTTCCCAGTTCGTTATTTATAATATAACATACACTCTTACAAAAAAGGAAGTATCAAACATTACCTATATTAAGATACATACATACGTACATCAGCCTATTGCAGTCCACTGTTAGTAAGATGTTTCATCGTAAATAATGGCTGCAATTCGAGCGTACACTTTTCTAAGCGATTTCTTAGACTCTCAAATAAATAAAAATAAAACATATAGCGAACATGTAGCTTTCATGTAATTCCTAAAGTTACGTTTGATTCTAATGTTTCCCACGTCGTGGAATCACCAAAATTGAGACGTAGTAAAAATAACCATTGACTATAAAATTTTCATTCATAAAAGAACAGTCTAAGAAACGACCAGTATATCAAATTACTACTCGATCCATTCGGCTTTTGATTCATGTTTCACTTTTCCAAACCGAAAATTCTTATCTCGTTCGATCTCACAAATAGAATACTCGAATTCTACAAATAAAGTAACAATAAAATACCAGAGGTTTACTGTTGAACATTATTTTCTTTAATCCCGCCTGCGGTATGCTCAAATTACTTAGCAATGGGCTAATAAACACCGTTGGCTATTCATACCGAATTCACGCAGAGATGTGAAGAAAGTGAAAATGAGATGACTCACTTTTATGTGTCAGTCTGATTCGGAGTTAAGTCATTTGACTGATCTTTTGCACAACCAAAGCAAAAGGCATTGAACCAGAGGCACAAATACTGCAGGATATTTTTGGTATTAGACCGGGTCTATCGCGATAGTATTTAGGTAAATATTAGTAATTTACCTGTGTCCCGACGTTTCAACACAGTTTCATGTATTGTGGTCGCGGGTTGACTCGCGATAGACCCGGTCTAATACTAAAAATGAGTGAAAATGATCGCGAGTGCTTAAAAAGTTATACTGCAGGATATTTATAAAAAGTCAAAGTTATTATTGAAAGTTTGATTGCTTTCAAACTTCATAGCTAGAATAATATGTCGTTATGTAAGACATTGAATCCAAGTACCGAGCTAGGTAAAATTGAGGACGTCATCACACCCATTGAATCGTTGTAAATAAGTATTTATATATACATGTTTTTTATAATTTATCTTTAATCTTCTACTCCGCTCGTAAAAGCACACATGTGTGCTTGAAGTACAATACAAATCTATTGTTGCAAAATTCGATCTGAGCGAAGTGGTTAAAGCAGAAATAGAATTACGAAAAACGGATTGCACTGTCACGATGATCAGATTGATCAGTCTCAAGGTGATCAATATAAGTTTTAGAGTGCGGAAGATTCCAAACTGAGTCATCTAAGCCCATCCTTATTCTCTATTCATCGCGACCCCGGCGAGCCTTACGGGACTCCTTCCTGTTTGAACAAATATTTTGTACCCTTAGTCGGCTGCCATACATAGCTCTAAAAAAACTTGACAAAAAGAAACCGGGCTCTGTAGGCGCTGTCCTTTCTTACGCCTTCGAGTGTATAGGAATTTCGAAGATTAGTCAGATCCCAGATGTCTTTTTGTGCGATTGTAAACTTTTTTGCCGGGTCTTGTAACGTACTCGATAGTTGTAAGGTTGACATATGTTTAGAACGCGTCAAGTGGGAATCACGACTTTGATGGAACGTGTAGCAGTTTTTCATTATCTGAGAAATGAAATTGTTACAGACGTACACCACTATGCATGTGTCGAAAGATTTTATCAAACTTAATGCAAGGGCTTACTCTATATTTTGTTATCTTTTTCACTCTTTACTTAGAGCATACGAAAAGATTGCTTATTTCAGTCAACAGGAATTGTTTGTTTGCTGGCTAACTTTGTTCTAAAAAGTCTTCTTGATCTCTTGGCATTATTCTATAAGACTAGGGAAGAGCGGAGTAATGGGCAATAAGCTTAAAAAAGAGGCTTCGGCCATGTTCTAGTAAAATTGTACATACATACATAAATCACGCCTTACGGGGAAGGCAGAGCGTTAACGGCCGTAAAACGGATATTAACACCACTGAACGGAACGGAGTAAACGGATAGTAAAATTGTGTTCGCAATAAAAATTAATTAATTAATTATTTGTTATATTTTTTTACATTTAAAGTAGGTACTTATACTACTTATAATATGCGCTGTAACAGGTCTATACTTAAGTAAATTTTGACGAATTTGCAGACAGGGTGACGAATAATTAAGTTATTAGGACTGCAGATACTAAATTTAACTGTATAAAAATCAAATCATTTATTTTTAACACAAAATACATACAGAAATAAATATATTAGCACGACATTCAAATATTAAAAATAAATCTATTCAGATTCACAATTCACGTAAATCCCTAAACCAGAACCAAATCAAGGTTTTTAATCTAAGTACCCTTCTTTATACTAAGTTTATTGAATGAGTCACATCAATACCCAAACTCGAATTCGTTTCCACGCTTCACTGGGCATTGAATTTTATTGTAACGTCTCTTTAATCCTACTCCATTATTTAATAGAGCATTATTGAAGGATTTTACTTAAATATTGTATAGTCAGTAAAGGTATTTTACCGCTACATTCAACTTTATTACAAACACAGAAGACTTATGTAACTTAAAATTGATCAAGTGTTAAGTTGTAAGATAAGTGATTTAACGTGAAGATAGTCTTTGTTATCGATAATAATGTGCGATTTTTTATTTGCAGGTACGATTGAGACGCTTGTGTGGTACAAATTCGTAAGTACAGTTTTTTGGGATTTACAGGATTTTTTGTGATTGCTTGAATTTGGGAATTCCATAAAATATCTAAAGGTAAGGCGATCATCTTTTTGTGCTGGTTTCTAATATTAATAAATCTATTTGTGCATGTGCTATAATCGTACATGCATAAGAAATAAATAGCAGTGTACAATATTTTGTAACCAAAAATTGGAGAAGCACAGTTTCAGCTTTTGCCCTTTATTTCACAAGAACTTCGACTTTTGCCGCGTTATTACAAAAAAAGTAAGATACACTCATCATGTCATCGACAAATCTTTTGGAAAATTAATTTAAGCTCTGTCTGTCGTGGATATTTTTCTGTATTTTTCAGAAAATAAATGAACCGTCTCATCTTAAAACAGCTGCATCAAGCCCGGCCCAAAAAACCACAGCTTTATTCTCATACGTTTCATTTATTTACCATACAGTCTCGGAGTTCCTTATAGAAACAAATGTGGCTAAACGAGACTGTGATGACAGACATACCCCGGGTGGCGAGATTAGTATTAATACTCTTGTGTTGCGCAACCGGGGAGGCAGATATTTTACACTCAATGGAGAGGTACTTGTGGCTTGTCGGAGAATACGTAAGAGTTCTGTTTTGGGGAGAGAATAAATTTAAAAATTTAAAAAACACGACTGCTTTCTGACATAAAGCTTAGCCTATGACACTCGGGATAATGTAATCAAGAATTCTTTCGATACAATTCCCATTCGTATCTGTTCAGTGGTTAGCGAGTTTCAGTTCTTTAAAGAATCGCACATTATACATACATACGTGAACTCTAAAAACATTACGCTTCTTTTTTGGTTGGGCAGTCTGTAAATGTGTCAGAACAGGTCTATTAATCCTGAATAAAATTAAATCACTTGTAAAATACTGCAAATATTTCACAGGGTTAACTAGACCATGAAACTGAGCAACTTGCTCCGTAAAACATAGGTCGAAATAAGAAAAAAAAAATTACCTCCCATAAAAAATGTTCCAGCCGACCGGGTCAATTTGTATAGGAGATTCATTTTTTCTTTTATATTTTTTTTTCAATCCTGTTAGAATAGTTAGGTGGTAAATGGTAACCTATATATTTTAATGATTTTTGTGGGGCCCGCTCTGTGAGAAGAAAATTTACTTGCTCTAAAATTGATGTAGGTACCTAGTTTAGCATATATAGGACTATATTATGAATAGTTTTTGTTGTTTCGTAAGATTAAATGCTCGACTCATACTCGCGCATTGATTCGTTAACCAAACCTCGGTCTAGTTGGTATAAAACAGAACCTCGTATACTTGGTACTGGCGAATACTTACGATTTCGGTTGACCTATTTTTAGGTCGAGAGGAAAATACGAGCTTAAGTGCTCCGAGGGAATCGAGGTTCGGATTAAATGAGGTTGGTTTACTTAGACGGTTCTCCCACTTGCCGTCCGTCGCTGCGTATTTTAAACGCACCGTAACACATGCGTCTGTCAGACGAAAGGAAATTGTGCATTTCGATCTTATTGCCGTACAAATACGGTTACGGTGCGTAACGCGGATGCGTCTCAAGTCTTGTCAAGTGTTGTCAGACGCACCGTAGCCGTATTTGTATGGGAATAAGATTGCTTTCGTCTGGTAAACGCATGCGTTAAACATACGCAGCGACGGACGACAAGTGGTTGAATCGCCTTATAGGATCTTGAGTGGTGTGACCAGATTTTGCAGTGTGAAGTTTTCGCAAACTCTTACTTAATTTCGAATGAGATTAAAAGCACCTCGTGACCAAACTACTTTTACTTTGATAAATGATTTAATTTAAAAGTGTAGACTACATTCCAATTGAATAGCATCACCCCAATATAACCCGTGGGTGTCGTAAATAGCGACTGAGGGATAAATGCATCCAAGGGCAGCAGCGTTCCCTGTGAAAGTAATTTCTTGTACTGCGTTCACCAGCCTTTTGCCAAGCGTGTTGAGCAAAGGAGGCCCATATGCATCAGTGGACTTCAGGCTTCTTCTGAGTGAGCTTGCTCCATCTTAGACTCTGTCCTATGACCTAGACTAGAGTCAAGAGCAAACCCATACATAATTAAAAAAAAGTTAATGTATTCGAATTATTTTAGCTAAATTGGGGTGGTTACAGAAACATGCCCAAGCAGTACTTGCCGTCCACTGCTGGCCATAGACGACCCACAGAAATAGCTAAATACGCCTATATTTCAACTCGATAAACATACCTAGAAAGAGTTAGGTCTGGCAATACTAAATCCTGCAGTAATCCTGAGTAGTGAAGGCACAGAGCGGGAGTCATCAAAGTTTTGTTGTTTGTCGAGCTTCCCGAGACGTAGGGCTTTCAGATGTATTTAGGTTCGAAATGAACTTTGTACTTTTCCACGATGGAAAGACCTGGTCCTCAAGAAGACCTGACAAAGTTAACTTAATCTACACTTTTTAAAACAAATATCCTCACTAACTGACTGACTCATTCATCAACGCAGTAGGTTTATTTTACTAGGTACTTATTATAATAATAAGTATCCGCTAAGTTTACTTTTTAAAATTTTAACCCGTAAAAAACGAGATTTTTGAAGCAATCTATTCCAAAGTTTGAACTTCGATTAAGAAACTAAATAATCGAACACGTGTTACAGAGTTTTCTTAATTTGAACCGCAAAATTGTTAAAATGAAGTAAAATATTTATATGTCAATTCGTGGTTTTTACAAGATGATCTGTTTCAAAGAAATTGATTTGTCTATATAATTATAAAGTGCATATTTAAAAGTACCCCATTTCTTACCCATGGGTGTCGTAAGAGACGACTAAGGGAATCGAGGGATGTGTATTGCAATTTTAGGCGATGGGTTGACAACCTGTCACTATAGTGATACACAGTTATCTGATTGACCCTCAAGCTTTTGTCAGACGTTGTTTAATATCCGTTTTACGGCCTTTAACGCTCTGCCTACCCCGTAAGGGATATAGGCGTGATTTATGTATGTATGTATGTATATTTAAAAGTTGACTTTGTGTTAAGTACCAAAAAAGAATGCGCGAGTGAAACCGCAAGTGCAAACGCTTATATAAAATAAAAATAGAACTTTTGATTTCTCTACTTTTATTCAGCAAACTCTGGGGCTTGTAACTGCAGGCAAATTGAAAGGCAAAGGCTGTATTCAGGCTTGAAATGTTTTTTCATGCGTTTTTTAAATCATTCCTTGAAAATGTGATGTAATTTTTCTTAAACTAATCCAGTGCCAGTATTATTATCTATTCTTATGCCCAATATAACAAAGCATTATATCCCACAATTTTCCAAATGACCCTGTAGATCAATGTCCTCAAATATTTGTCAGACGTGGCGTAAATGTCCGTTTTGCGGCCGTTTGCGCTCTGCCTACCCCGCAAGGGATATAGGCGTGATGTGTGTATGTGTATGTATGTGTGTTATATCCCAGGCATCTAGGTAAAGTGCCACTTCGGTGCACATTGTTCTAGGTTAGACAATAGGTGGACGACTGAATGTAGGCCATAACGCGGCTCTGGACTGACGGCTGAAGCCATTCTGAAGCCTACATTGTGTTTTACAGTCGCGTTAGTGGCGGGGGTACAGTCAAGCTCACGTCAGGTTTAGACACTTGATCAATCAATGTAAGTCTTATGCGCGCGGTATAAGAACGGTCCAAAGTCTAACTCAGTCTGAGCTTGATTGTAAAAGTACGAGGCTTCATTATGAGTGATGTGACGAAAGAAGGAATTCGCGAATGAGAAAAAAGCAAGCCTTCAACATTCACAGTTACAACAGTTTACTACAGGACATGGGCCTCACCCGATTGGAAGTTATTTGCTATACTCATTGATTGACTAGCGCTGTGTAAGGTGTTCTTACAGTGAACGCTGCTGCCCATTCTCTGGATTCATCCGTTTGTCGCCTTTTACGACACCCACGGGGAGAAATGAAGTGATGCTATCCTTAGGCACACGGTAACAAAATTGTATTGGCCGATTCTTCTCAACAACGTAATTGACACTGGCTATATCAAAATTACATATTTCAGAACGGTGGAGTTTCAACAAAAAATATAGTTTTGATTTTATTTATCACGTTTGAATCAGATCATGGAGGATTTTTAAACAGTTAGGTAGCTATGTAGGGCCTAAGAAGACGTTGTACTTATGAAAATAGTAAATAGATAAATACGAATATTCCTTCTTTACATAAGTCTGTTAATCATCCTTTTTTATTTTATTTTAGGCTAGACTCTGCAATGTTATCCCCGGGGCTTTAAAACTTACACCTGACTATTTGGTGGGGACCTAGTGCTCACCCGGAGAATTTGTGTGGTTGTTCAAACAACCAGCACTTGAGGCGCGACTGGGCTTAGAGGAGTTGTTCTGGGAACGGATTGTACTGAACTAAAATGGGGAACAAATGAGGGACCTACATCACTAATATTGCGGCCATACAGTACCAGAATTACAACCAAAGAGTTTATGCCTGTAGACTAGTTAGTTTTATAGGCCAGCGAGCTTATTGTTGAGGAAACATTGTAACAAGTTGATGGTGTTTTGGTATTTATGAAAGTCGTATAAGTGGTGTTTTTAATGAAGCTGAAAGTGCCCTTAAGTAGCTACCTTGCACTTACATATATGTATGCAAGGAGGACTGTCCCTTACACCCTGTTTATCACGCCTATATCCCTTACATGGTAGGCAGAGTGTAACCGGTCGGGACGTTAAGCCACGTCAGACAAACAGTTGAGGATCATTCAGAGCATTGAGTATCACCATAGTGACAGGTTGTCAGCCCATCGATTGAAACACATGTTACCCTTGACTTCCTTAGTCGCCTTTTACGACACCCACGGGAAAGAAATGGGTTGATGCTATTCAAATCCGGCATTACAAGGCATCAAAGACGACATCACACGGCATACCTTGCACTTTGTTTTAAAACTGTAATCTTATAAGTCTAAACTTTTTTATGGCTAGCTTTGGGTGTCCCGAATTAAGCTGTTTGAATCTCGGGTTTATCTTAAGTCTTCGGTTAATTAAGGGCCTATGGTTCGGGAAGCTAATTTCTGGTTTGTGGCCTTAGGTAAGACAGTCACAACTAAGTAGTTTACTTCTTAGGGTCGAATTATAGTGAGGCGATGGGCTGACAACCTGTCACTATGACGATACACTTTTTTCTGAATGACCCTCAAACCCCTTTGCGCTTTGCCTACCCCGCAAGAGATTATTGGCGTGATGTGTGTATATGTAGGTATGTATTATACGAACGAATTGAGTATACCTACTAATAAATGATACGCAGTATAATTAGTTGCAATTTTTTTTGTAATTTCACGACAGATGTCGCGAAATAATATAATTAAATAAAATGAACGCGCTCAATATAATTCGCCTCATAATGCCGTTAAGCTTTCTTGACAAAGTACTTCATTACTTAACTTCTTTTTATAATTTAAATAATAAATTTGCTTTTCTAAACTCTCGTCTATGTCACGAAAGTTATGGCGGCAGGACATGCAAAAACATTGGAAGGAATCCCAAGATTTCTCTGTAATGCAAGCGAGCGGTCATAAACGTGCCCCATTGAGAATTCCTACGGCGAACCGCTGGAATGCTTTAATTTTGAACAATCGCCGACAATGAGAAACTTAAAGTCTACTACCTAGGTCTACACTTGGCGGTCTTTGGCAAACATTGACATGGACTTAGGACCAGGCTTTACTCTACTCCTTAATGCGTTAAGGCCTTAAGTATTGTCAAATGCTTGAAATCTCGTTTATATAAGTCAAATGTTTGAATCAGTAAAGAAAGATTATGGCGAGTGTGGATAGGGACGAAGACAGGCTTGCCTGTGGATAAGTCCGGCTGAACGATCCCACTAAGCGATGGAAGGCTCCGTAAGGGGCCGCCTGGGTCGCGACCACCATCCCAACGAAGTCTGGCGCCAAGTAGCTTGCTGCGTTCCGTCAGTGTGTGGGAGTGCCAGTGCCTTAACAGGCTTTTTCTGGGTGAGCTCGCTCCATCTTAGACTCTGTCTCTGTCCTATGACCTAGACTAGAGTCAAGAGCAAACCCATCATTAATAAAAAAAAGAGCACCCTAAACCGACGAGCATGTATGATGCATGTTGAAGAAGCGAAAGAGGTGTGTCAGGATCGTAGCAAGTGGTAAGATGTAGTCTCTGCCTATCCCTAGGGGAAAGAGGCATGATTATATGTATGTATAGATTGATTTTCAAGTAACATTTTTGGTAAAAGAGATTTTTAAAAATAACCAGACTAAAATTGCAAATGTTCTCCAGAACGGCTTTAATTTTTTATCCCCACTCAAATCTGTTCCATTTCATGAGATTCATTATCAAGAAAACCCTTTAATTTTGAAAGGACTGTAGGTAGAGTATGTGAGAAATGTAAACTTTCGGAATGTGGACTGGAGACGAGTTGACAACTATTTCAATTTAGCTTCACCTGGGAGCGAACTCATGGCGGACAATTGCACGGATTCAGGGTTCAGCTTTGAATTCGCGCTTAAGGAGAGTGTACCCGTGAAAGACCTCGACAGTGGCGCCACTCAACAAAAAAAAAATTTTCTCTTTATACAAAAAATCTATCAGAATGCCCGTAGCCCAAGTTTTTAGTATTATCCATAAGTTAAATAAGAACCTGCAAATACAATGAAATATTCGATATTATTAAAGTTATGGCAAAAAGTACCTTAAAACGACCACTTTTGGTATTAATTCCCGTAACTTTAATTACAGCGAATATTTAATTAAGTTTCTAGGTTCTTATTTTACTCAAGGATAATAGTAAAAACTTGGGCAACGGACATTCTGATAGATTGTTAGTATAAAGAGAAAATGTTTTTTTTGAAGTGGCGCCTCTGTCGAGGTTGTTTACGGGTACACTCGCCTTAAACGTAATTGAAAGCTAGCAATAGACTTGTATGCTTAGCTTCTTATAAGTAGCAATAAGCGTGGTTTAAAATGCGGCCATAATGTTGATTCGGATTACCTAAGTAGGTACTATTTCGAAAAAATACACATACACACATCACTCCCTGCGGGGTAGGCAAAGCGCAAACAGCCGCAAAAAACGGATATTTACGCCACGTCTGACAAATATTTGAGGGTCATTCGGAAAATTGTGTATCGCCATAGTGACAGGTTGTCAGCCCATCACCTAAAATTACAATACACATCCTCAAGTCCCTTAGTCGCCTCTCACGACTCCCAAGGGAAAGAAAGAAATGGGGTGATGCTATTCTAAGCCGACATCACACCGAAAAAATACTGTACTTATTTGGTGCGCTAAAGTCACGTTATCCGTAAACAAACAATTTTATGTTATGTAGATACTAAAAAGCCTGGTATGAAAGAAATTGTGATATTGGTTTTCTTCCATGGTTTTCTCACACGATTGGCAAACATTTTCTTCTATTACCTTACTTTCACCTCCGCTCTTGAATGATAAATAGCTGATGTATATACAGGGCGTAACAAAAAAGGTATAACAAGCCGAAATGACTCATGAAACTGAACTACTTTCCCCATGAAACATAGGCCGAAGTATGAAAAAAGAAATTGCACCTAACAAACAAAGTTTCCGATCAGCTGGTTAGTTTAGTATGGGAGGTCCAATTTGTTTCATATTTCGACTTATGTTGCATGGGCAGAGTTGTTCAGTTTCATGACTAATTACACTTCCATTCGGCTTGTTATACCCTTTTTGAAGCCTTTTTGTTACTCCCTGTATACAGCCCCAATCCCGATTGCAATAAGGGTAATTTCTGTATAATTATAATTTGGTCGCCACCGAAGGCATTTGACGGAATTGATGTGTATATGTATACTATGTTTAAATAAATAAAAAAATACTCGTAGTAATGGCGAAAGTCGCAGGTTCAAATCCGGCCCGCGCTTGAAAATGTTGCAATTAAAAAAAAAAAATGATATCGACCAAGATGAAGAATTTTCCCGTTTTAATTTCCCTGAAATGTGCAATTCGGCTTGCCAACGGTCATTAAAAAATTCAGCATTTCATCAAATCTTAAAAGTGTATCTCGACTTGAGGGAAGAATAAATAAATTGCTAAAAAGTTTCATTTTAATTTAAACAACAACTTTAGACATAAACTCCATTTACGTTTGAAGTCGGGAACTTTTAGTAAAGTTATAGCTATTGTAATAACAAAGTTTGTTTTTATCTACGTTTTTATGCTAAACAGTTTTTTTCTTGTCGCTATTTGCGTGAAAGGTCAAAAGGTTTAGATTTTGTTTAGACCGACATCTATTGTAAAATTGATTTTTTTAAATTCTTATGTTGGTAGAAGTTTACCTATTGCCAATATTTTTAGTTCATTAAGTACCTATTTACCTTCAGCTAATGGTAAGATCTGGCTCGTACCGCATACTAAAATGATCATACATCACTTAATAAGTAGTATAAAATGAAGTCGCTTCCCGTGTCCCTATGTATGCTAAGATCTTTAAAAGTACTCAACGGATTTTGATGCGGTTTTCTTTAGTAGATAAAGATATTCAAAAAGAAGGTTTTATGTATTATTCATGCCGGGAACAGGTCTTTTGACCGCGGGAAAACGGTAAGCAGCGGGTGAAACAGCTGGGCGGGCCGCTAGTTATTATTAATGATCTTTGTAAAAACGTTTACCTACATAACTTAAGTACCTACTTAGACTTGTGGTAGATAGATTAGTTCCATTAGGTGCCAAGTAGGTATTAAAAGAATACAATCATTTTTTTTCTATGGCTGCCTGACAGCTATTATGTTCTGTCCTAATCTGTCGCAAGGTATAATATTGTACCTCTTTGTCTAGTTCGTTTACATTATTTTAAATACCAACATATTGCACTGCGCTTGCAAAGTGTGGTGAGTATGACAATACCCCCCAAAAGGGGGAGATTCATGTCCAGCAGTGGACTGTTGTGGCTGTTAATGTATGTATGTAAGGTGAAATAGTCCACGACCGAACGGAAAAGTCTTTTGATGTGTTACGACTTTACGTTATCGCCAATAGATCAATGGAATGGAGCACAGCAATGGAGAAGCAAATTCCAGTTCAGTATTTTCGGCGCAGCAATGAAGCGTGAATTGACACTTCCGTTCTATACAGGGTAGAAGGAACGGTATTTCGAAAACTTTGCAGAAATTATCAGACGAATTCACAGGACTTACTTTATGTTCCTTCTGATGAAGCGTATGTTTACGGGGTGTAAGGGACAGCCCTTTGAATACTGATAGGGTGCAAACAGACCATGTAAATGAACAACTTTCCCCTGATAACATATGTCAGGAAACGTAAAAAAAATACTAACCATAGACAGTTGATCGTGATTTTGTATGGGAGCTCGATATATTTTTTTTCGTTCCCTGACATTTATGGGATAGAAATTTCTAGGGGAAAGTTGTTCAGTTTAACGGTCTAAATGCAGCCCATCAGTATTCGGAAGGCTGCCCCTTACATCCTGTATATATAATTTGTGTGTGAGTTGTGTTATTAATATTAAAAAAACAATACTTGAAAAACGAAAATTTATTTTGCGATTTTCTTTAGAATGTCAGTTGATCAGGTAACATGGAGGCTCCTTAAAAAATGTAATGCAATTTCAACGTCCGATCACGCCTGCAAAGTTTTCGGTACACCGTCTCTTACACCCTGTATATTCGGTGCTTCCGTTTCTCGTACAGCTCGCGGCAACGGGTTCGAATCCCGTCCAATTCACGAGGGTGTCTAACGATCTGCGGATGCGGGCCTAATTCCATTTCCATTTTGAGGACCTACTTATTAAGGTCCGAAGTGTGAATGAGTTGAGTACGGTCACATAAAACTTTGTAAGAGAATTGAACCCTTGATATTTTTTGTTAGACGTATCTCTTGGAATTTTGCTTACTTATTTTTCTTTACATAAACCCATATTTATTAAACCCATTACTTTTTTAAGTTTCGTAGTCTACTACAAACCCCTATCATTGCTATTAAAAAGGGAGTTTTTCAGCCTTAATTTGTCTCAGCTAACCTTAAGTATAAATGCTAAAGTGTAAAAAAAATTACACCTTTCTAGCTGGAAGAAAACTATAATGAATAAGGAACAGTTATAGTTTTCGAAATATTTAAAACCTTCCCACACCTGTCATTGGAAATGACTTTTAGACATTGAAATAAACTTGGATTCATATTTCATATTCATAATGACTCCAAAACCCTACTTATATTTTGGCACGCTCTTGGCCGGTTTTTTGCCCGATTCCCTGGGTTTATACTTTTAATGGGATACCTATTCTTAAAATTCTCCATTCTCCGTAACTTTAAAACCTGCTAAAGTATTGAAAACTTGTAAAGAGCGTCATTGAACAAACTTTTTAAATTTAGCCCCAGCCGCCAACAGCAATATCATCGTCTTATAAAAACCTAACTTTTTTAAACTGGAAAATAGGTAGGTATTCTAAGAATACCTAACAATCCGAAAGGAGGTTAAGGTACTCATGATACCTACTGAACAACTTTCCCCAAAAATTTGACTTCCCATGGTAAATTTGCACGCTTATCGGATATTTTATGTGGGAGGTAATTTTTTTATATTTCGCCCCATGTTCCATGGGAAAAGTTGTTCAGTTCCATGAGTACCTCAACTTCCTTTCGGCTTGCTTGCTATACCCTTTTTGTTACGCCCTGTGTAAAACGAAAGCTTTGTCTTGAGTGTGCTCAAGAGCTTCACGACCTTGTTCCACCAGCTCCCTTCTACCATCGCACATCCAGACGCACCGCCGGATACCATCCGTACCTGGTAGCCATTCCACCAATTCGGACTAAGCGCTTCCAGTCATCATTTATAATGCGCACTGCTAAAGAGTGGAATTTACTACCTGCGTCTGTGTTTCCAAAAGCATACAACCCTAATCTCTTCAAAGTAAGAGTGAACAGGCTTCTTCTGGGTGAGCTCGCTCCATCTTAGACTCTGTCTCTGTCCTATGACCTAGACTAGAGTCAAGAGCAAACCCATCATTAATAAAAAAAAAAAAATTAATTTTATTTACAAATTTTCGTTTTTTTTATGCCGGTTTTGGCCGAAACTTTGCAAGATAACTTTTGTCATTTAATTTAAAATGCTTTTCAAGTGCTTATACTTAGGATTGATTTAAAATCGTTTTACGAGTGCCTATATCATGTTCGTACATACATACATAGGTACATACACATATCACGCCTTTATTCCTTCCGGGGTAGACAGAGCGTAAACGGCCTTAAAAACCGACATTTACGCGACGTCTTACAAACTTTTGAGGGTCATTTAGAAATATGTATATCACCATAGTGACAGCTTGTGAGCCCAACGCCTAAAATTACAATTGTTTCTTACAACACCCACGGAAAATAAATGGGGTGATGCTAAGCTGGCATCACACGGTACACGTCGTGTTTGTGTTCGCATTTAATCATCATTCAACACTTCTAAACTCTACTAATCAGTGAAAACATTAAAACTAGGAAGGACGGAGGCAGACAGGAATGTGTTCGCTACTGCATGCAGATGAGGAGACTAGTGGTGGGATACATATTTATATCGCGATATCGATACTTAGTCGAAAACTATTTGTCAACCACATCATTCCAATCTCAAACTGAAATTATACCAATTTCAAGGATTAGGCATATTGATCTATTAAAAAAAACCTCAGTTTCAATTTTTTTTTGATCTTGCTAAGTGTTAAAAATTTGGTATTCAAGAACCTTAGATTCCGCATGTTATAATCTCGAATAAACGGACAGTAAAACGTGCACAAACTATAAAGTAGGCAGGGCACCGTCTTTCATTGGAGTGTGGTTGGCAGCAGAACCGTCACAGTATGACGAAGTATGACTTAAAAATTTCCAAAGCTAAAGTTCAGGCAGAGATTGGCAAGATCTGAAAATAATTATATCCATTAATTTTGCTACTTTTGCTATACTTAACATGACTTCAATTTACATTTTTCGCTGAATGATCAAACTTTGAAAATTTACTAGGTATTAACATATCTGATCATTTAAAAGCAACAGTTGTGTTGTGAGTTTGATTAACGCGTCGAATATTCATTGAAGTACAAATATGGAATTCGGAACGCCAATTTCTTATTTTAAATCATTTGATAAATATTTCGATCGCGTGGAATTCACAATCGGGCGAGGTACGTTTCCGTCAGAGTCGTATTTCATATCGTATTTATTTCCGGTTTGGTGAAAATGTTATAAATCAAAATACATAAAAGGAAATTCGAATCCCAAGTGAGTTTTAATGTCATTGTACATACCTCTATATTCGTAAATAAGTAATTGCACTAAGATTGCGAATTATGTATTATCTTTTCTTACTAACAAAATAAAAGTTTTAAGTATTAAGAGGTAAAATCTAAACTTTGGTACATCTATATCTATACATATACTAAAACTGTCGTTGTCTGTACGTGTCAATTATATGCCATAATATAAACTAGGTTTTTTTTTTTTTTGTCTATGTAGGTGTAAATGTTTGTGCAAGGCTCATCCGAAACCTAAGAGATAGATTTTGATAAAATTTGGTATGATGATAGCTGAATGTCCTGAATAATGATTTTGTCAGCCCTCGAGGGTCTGGAGTACCTGACGTGGAACACCAGGAGCACGGCTATGTGTTTAAACAACTATTGTAAAAAAGCATGCTATTGGCACATATGCACCTTCGGGTGAAACGATAAGTTCGCGGCCCCCAGCTAGTTTTATAATAATACAATTTCAGTCCCATCTCTAAAAGCAGTCGTCAAGGGAATCACTTCTACGTGACTCACATGACAATATACCCCAGATGTGTCTCAAAATGTGCCTCTTACTGCCTACTGCTGGACGTGCGCCGAGTAGTAGTATTTATACCGCGGCCGTGTTACACTTCACACCACGATAGCCCATCTAGGATGTTATCTGAGACGCTTTTGGGAAAATATGGGGATGGGAATGAAAGTCGTGACTCCGGTTTGAATTTGATGAGACGAGATATATGCCACCCACACACGAGTTTGTAAAGTGGAGATTGAATACATACATACACATACACATGTCACGCCTATAATCCCTTGCGGGGTAAGCAGAGCGTATACAGCCGCAAAAAACGGCCATTTACACCACGTCTGACAAATTTTTGAGGGTCATTCGGAAAATCGTGTATCGCTAAAGTGACAGGTTGTCAGCCCATCGCCTAAAATTGCAATACACACCCTCGAGTCCCTTAGTCGCCTCTTACGACTCCCACGGGGAAGAAATGGGGTTATGGTATTCTAAGCCGGCATCACACGGCATAGCCGGCATTGTGATGGCATGGAGATTGAATAGGTTAGAAAAACTATCAAATTAAAAGTCTGTGATTATCAATAAAAATTTAATAAAAATCTATGTTATAAAACTAAGTTCTTAACGGAAAGTGTATTTTTCAATCAATATTGTATTTCATAATTTTAATATAAAGTAGGTAGAAAATTTCATTGAATTCTCCCCAAACTACGAGATATACTGTCTGCGAATTTAATATAACGGATTTAATTTTTAAATTATATTTTAAATATTTGAGTAGCTTGCTAAAACTTTTAAGATGATTAAAAACTTCTACTTAATAGATAATTAATTGCAAACTTGTTAATTAATAGTTAGCTAAAAGGTTCATTTATTACCTACATCTAAAAGTTAAGGCTCACCTAAATACTAGTTTATCTAGTTTTCATACGAGAACTTGGTTTTTTATCCACTTAACTTTATTTATAGCGGCTTAGTAAATTGCAATACCTAATTCGGAATATTAAAGTCTTAATCTGCATTTTAATCGTGAAATAAAACAAAAAATCATGTTTTTGCGTGC
Source organism: Tuta absoluta (assembly GCA_027580185.1). NCBI lineage: Eukaryota > Metazoa > Arthropoda > Insecta > Lepidoptera > Gelechiidae > Tuta > Tuta absoluta. The sequence goes on along the minus strand of JAQAHW010000022.1, from coordinate 6,651,781 downwards.
TTTAGCGCATGCGAATGTTAAGAAGATTTTACACGTGACTAAAATAAGATGACTGATGTTTTTTTTTTCTAAACGTTCCGTAGGTAATTTTTAGATATAGAATGATCTAGTATGTTGATCTTTTTCGGGTGGGAGAGCAATTTGCCAGTTTCTAATACTACGGCCTGATATAGGAAATAAATTATCTTAACTTACCTTTTGCGCTGACACTTTTCATTAAATAGGTTTACAAAAGGTTAAGAGATATCTACGTCCTGTTATGTTTAATAATTTCAATGGATTCTACGCATTTCTAGTCCATTGTTTTCATCGTCGTCTTATTTTGACAGATGACGCGTATTTTGCTTCAAATTGTAGGACATGACAGGACTTAAATATTCCCTATCTTTATCTAAACATATTTGACGGAAAGTGACAGCGCTAATTAAGGTAAGTTAAGAGAACTTATTTCCCGAATGGAGGGCTACATTACCCTTACGTTCCGTTTTGTCTGCCAGCTTCCCGTAACCGCAATGCCCCGTGCCGCCGACGTGGGGCGGTCGGCCGACTTGGGGCTATCGGCCGACTTGGGGCGGTCAGCCGAGCGTGCAGCAAAGCAACCGCATTAACACCATATCAATTGCATGATAGACCTTACTCTTCGCGTGTAAATATATTTAATCTAGGTATCTCTTTCGTGATCTTTACTGAAAAGGTATTGATTACACATTGACAAACATTCATCGTATTTCAGCTCGTATTCGGGGTCCAATTTTGTTGATTGCAGGATACCCCTCAAACGCAATTTTAAAATACCAACACAGACACAGATAATATAATACTACTGCGCACAGATAATGCTACAGTCATTGTTTAATAAACCGCGCTCGCCTTGCAATCGGAAGAGACCGGTCATCAGATGCCATTCGGACCCGACATCACAGCCATTGTAAAAACCGCTTAAGGCGCGTCCAAAAACCGGGAATATATTAACTCGCGTCTTATCCCGTAATTAAATGCTTTCAAGCCGAAGTTTCTCAGCAATCAATCTTCGTTCCAAAAGTGGGAATATGTGTGGAGTTATTCCCAGACATCGATTCTACTATGCCATTGTCTTTTTGAAAAAGAAACACTAATGTACCTAAGACAAACCATAAAAAATGGCAACACCACAAACAACGAGTAAAAATTTTCATATACCATAATATCTTCAGATGCAACAAGAGCAACTAAATGATAATAGTTTTGAGAAAATTACCTATTCTAGATAAGAATTTAAAGATCACTATAATGTGACATCTACAAATGATTCATCATGTCACCTACTAATTTGTGTGATAAGATACATTTATAAGGTCCTATTAAATTGTGTGCAAATAAAGTACCTATTCTTATCTTATCTTATCTTAAATTCAGTGCAAATATTATAAGGTTAAGTTTTACTTGTAAAACTGAGCAAAATTCTCCCTTTCGCATACAAAGTGCTAAATTTTATTGACCGATTTGTATGGGAGGTCAAACTTCTATTTAATATTTTGGTATTATGTTCTTCTGTGGGGTTAGTTGTTTAGTTTCACGAGTAGAAAGAACTCACCCTAAAATATTTACACTGTATTTAATAGGCAGGTACTTGTAGCACCTTACTATAGACTCTTGAACCACTGCGTATGAATCAGTAAGATCCACCCCAGGATGTATCTGAAAGAGCTGATACGGGTAATTTTGCAGGAACGCGAGAACTCCTAATTATAAAAGAATTCGCGGATGACGCATCCTTTATTTATCCCGCAGCCATCTTGGATCTGACCGAAAAAGCCGCGGGCATGTCCGAACGTGAATCAGGGTTAAGAATGCGTGTTTTTTTATGAATTTATGTTGTTGTTTTTTATTTTATGTTTATTTCCTTTAGTGATGCGTGTTTTTAAAAACACTTGTGTTTGGTATGCTTCCTATCTACTACTTTGATGTACATACACTTACACATATCACGCCATATCTTTTGCGGGGTAGGCAGAGCGTAAACTGCTGCAAAAAATGGACATTTACGCCACGGCAGACAAATATTTGAGGGTCATTCGGAAAAATGTGTATCGCCTTAGTGACAGGCTGTCAGCCCATCGCCTAAAATGGCAATACACAACCTCAAGTCCCTTAGCCGCCTTTTACGACTCCCACGGGAAAGAAATGGGGTGATGCCGACATCACACGGCCATAAAGATGATACTATGATGTAAGCTTCAGTTTTCTCGGCAGGTAACTAGGTATCGTAATTTTTTTCTGATTTATTGTTATAATCTTTTATCTCAGACACACGTGTAGTAAGTTTATGGTTGAGCATAATATAGGTAGATAGAGTGTAATAAGGAAACAGGCTATCGATAAGACAGTGATGTAACCTATAAACGGAAGTTGCAACTCTACATATCAGACTAGTTACGTTCAACAACTTGATGAAAATTGATGGAATGGCTCTTTAATCACACGATCAGTTGCCGGGTAAGTATATGATGATAGGGCAAAATTTTGGGTAACTTCCGTTTTATATTCTCTGCTTTTTTTTAAACAATGAAAGCAAGGGTTAGAAAAGCAACACCCTATTTCTTTCCCGCGGGTTTCGTAAGAAGCGACTAAGGGACTAATGTGGCGGGTTTCGTGTGTATTACAATTATGGACGAAAGGCTGACAACCTGTCACTATAGTGATAAAAAAATAATTAAATGGCCCTCAAATATTTGTCAGACGTGGCGATATCGACCGTTAACGCTCTGCCTACCCGCAACGCAAGCGATAAAGATGTGATATATATGAAATAAAATATGGTTTAATCGGTAGAAAATGATCTAATTTATAACAACTTTTATGTGGCCTGACTGATGATCAAAGTAACTCCGCCTGTATCATGTTTCATTTTTCTTTTTAATTACTGACAGCTCATCGTTAATTTGATACGTTAGCTATCACGCTACAAAGAGCGGCCATTACACAAAAAAAGTACTTATTAATACAACAAAGTCGCAAAATTGTAACAGCTCAATTCGGAAACCATCAAACGTGAAAACGTTTCATTTATAACTGTTTTAAAATACAATAACTGTTAATAATAAGTAATCGATTTGGCTGTGTAAGAATGAAAGCGTGTGCGCGCATTGAATGTTTTTCGCGCGTTTTCTGCGCGCGCTTCCTAGACCGGAAGGGGCGCTGAAGTATGACGTGTTACGGCTCATTCCGCTTTTCCGGGGCATCAATGGCAACACTGTACGGTTATAGTCTGTGCTTATGAGCAAAGTAATTAAAATGCAAGTGCGAGTTCTAAGATGTGCTAAGTTTCGTCTTTTTTGAGATTTCTCCTACACATTCCCGCTGTAGAACATACAAGTAATCAAATTTATCTATCATGTCGTGCTATTGTACTTAGCTGTAATATAGTATTGATAAACTGATTGATTGAATACCAAAATTTACACTTCCCGAGTTAGGTTTTCAATTTTAGGAAACTTGCATTTTAAACCGCCGGCAGGATTTGAGCATGCGACTTTCATGCGGCTCTGCCATCTGGGCCACCGCAGCTCGTCCCTTACCCGCGAATTTTTGCAAGTGTAAATTAATGCCTACAACGCGTGGCACGGCTCCAAAATTGAATAGTTACAATAACAGTGTTATTATGTATTAATCATGAATGGGTACCTATTAGTTGCAAAACTAACCCATTCATGATTAATACATAACACTGTTATTGTAACTATTCAATAATATCGGAAACAAAAGTAGAAATAAGTAGTACTGCTATAATTTTTGCAAACACTGAGCAAACTCAGCACCATTAGTCCATGTCACTCTCCTTCTGTCAGATCAATGTCAGGAAAATCGTTATAATTGTCATCTTTTTATCTTTTAGCGCGCTTCCAGAATAAACGAATTGTATCAGTTCAGAAAAAAATCAGTAAAGTTTACCAGTCAATAGCTTTGTTCTAAAAGTCAGCAATTTCAGCTGAAAATTGCTTAATTCCGAACAAGCACTGGTACTTCGGAAAACGGCCTGAATTCGTTTGAACTCAAAAAACAGAAATAGTAAATAGCGGGTCAAAAGTTTCAACTAAAATCAACTCTACAGTTCAAAGAATAAGATAATAAATAGCTTGTATAGTCTAAATTCCAATTTCTCTGGATACAGTGTCAATTAGAGTTAATTGAAGCTTGAAAACAATCGATTGTCGGAACAATTGAATGGAGGCAAAGTTTTGATTATTCATGAATGGGCTGAGCGGCGGTCGTGTGAAAAATAGATACGGATTCAATCAATAGAGAATAACTAGTGAGGCTCGCGGCCCTGTGAACCTGTGTGCTGTGTACACCTCCCACACTCACACCTACTTATAGACATACATGAAAATATAAAATCGAAAAAATGTGGCACGTAGCCAGGACTTAAACCGTAAAGTACGGTCCCACTGCTCTACCAACTGAACTACTGGAGCCTCGACCGCTACCACCAACTTTTTGACCAATTATCTAATGCTCATCTGAAATCTACGTTAGCGACTAATAGTAGAAGATATTTACAATTTATACTCTGGTTATTTTTTTTAAATTAATGATGGGTTTGCTCTTGACTCTAGCCTAGGTCATAGGACAGAGACAGAGTCTAAGATGGAGCGAGCTCACCCAGAAGAAGCCTGTTACCTCTTACTTTGCAGAGATTAGGGTTGTATGCGTTTGGAAACACAGACGCAGGTAGTGAGTTTACAATACAATACAATAATAAGCTTAATCAGCAACTTAAAGTTAGAGATAAAATCATGTTCTGTTACAGAAGAAAATTTTCATATGAAAATCAGACATCAACAAAATCATTGACCTTCACACCTGTTTTGACTGCATCCGTAATTATTTATTTGTAGCTAGGCAGACAGATACCAATATTGACACCAATATTTATTGATTAATTTCTAAAATTCTAAAAAGAATTTATTGTTCACCACTTGTTCTTAAAACGAAAAAATACTTGACCCAAATGTAGCAGCTCCCAAACACCAAAGACTAAAGTCTCAACGCTTTTACTTAATCAACACGATCTTTTGTTCCACAAAAATTCAATAATCGCCCACACTTTTTTGTGCGCCTCGTCTCGATGTAATCTAATTGTCCTAGATGAAAAGAAACGATACTTCGGGCTATTTATTTGTGAAAACAATGATTAAGGCGATGTCGACCACCTACGTGGGGGCAAATTGGGTACAAAATTACTGACTACGGTCCCCGGCACCGGCACGCATTAGATTTAAGGTACCGTGTTACAGGAATGTCAAATTCCAAAGCTTTTTGATGTTATGAGAACATAATTGATAATAAGAAATTTAAAAAATGTTAGCTATGGCCGGGATTGAACCCGGGACCTGTAGAGTACCGTTCCACCGCTCTGCTACTGAGCTACCGACGCCCTGACCGAACACTTCAAATTTTCAACCTCTTGATACTCGTCTTGAAGCGCAAACAACGTATAGCACCGTGAGTGCAAAATAAACCATAATACATTATGAGAACTTGTTTGAAGCTGTCTATCCCGAACACTGGTTCAATTTCCAATTATTCAAGGAGATTCGTATTGTTATAGATGCATGCGTTCGAAAATAAGAAATATTTTACTTCCTTATAAAATAATGCATCGTCATTGTCACCGATATATACATGAATACACTACTGTACCGCTGTACATTAGTGCCCGATATTACAAACTACAGGCTTCAATTTTACAGGTAAAATTCGATTTTCATTGCGTAGTCGTTTAGCCATTATGATACCAGGAATATTAATCGGCTACGCAATGTACTAAGAATTTCACCTGTAGAGTTCTGGCCTTTAGTTTTTCATAGAGATCCGGCGGCGGTATTAGCCATGCTCACCACGCTTAGCAGTTAGGTATGGCGAGAGCAGTGCAAAATCTGACATTCATAGAGAACGTTTCTGTCCATTCCCTGGAGCGACAAGCGACACGTACGGCAAGAAATATGGTGACGCTATACCAGTTTTCTTATGTATGAAAATCAAGATTTTTTATACCTCTAGTATACCAGTCAGAATAGCCTTAAGAAGCTGATACAAACATCAAAGAGAAAAATACCGTCCCCGCGTTTACATTAGGGATTAGCGGTACACATTAATAAAGTAACCACGATATCGTGTGGCTTGGTCAATTCTTACTGAACATTACCACATTACCAAAGTAACGTAGGCATTTATATGGCGTGACCACAGCCCGGGTTCCGTCCACCTGTGGGAGAGAGAAAGCTGTATAAAGCTCTTAATGTCTGTAATTACATAGACCACCCGCGCTCTCGCTCGCACAGGCTTCGGGATAGAAGGATGAAGGGAGTGGTAGAAGTGGCAGAATTTGGGGCTTAGACTCCTCAAGTAAATATTTTCTGTGCTTTTCCAAGATCTGTGATGTGCCTAGTCTCTTTTATTTGGTACATGTACCTAACACAACTTTTTAGTATTGCCGATATTTTTTCCATTAATACTGACTCAAACTACCAATAAATCAAGAAACCAATCACGATGACTAATAAAGGTGCAGCCCGGTCGTCGCCCACTCATATTATTAGTTATTAGCGATAATAATATTTAAAAGAATGTCCGGTCAGCTTAAATATTCTAGACAACCTGAGCCATAAAGAATAAATTATTATAATTCTAAATTACAGATAAAACAAAGATTGGTCAGACTGACGATCGATATCTTAGTTTATATTAATAATCAGGAAAGCCATTGTCACTGTTTGTATGATAATCAGGAATACTGACGCTTGATGCTTGGTTGTGATGATGTGCTGATGATGAGTGATGCCGGATTGGAATAGTATCACCCCATTTCTTTCCCGCGGGTGTCGTAAGAGGCGACTCAGGGTGTCATGTGTTTTACTTTTTTAGGCGACAGAAACGGCCTTCAAATGTAAGTCAGACGTGGCGATAGTGCCCGTATTTAACGGCCTTTAACGTCCTGCCTACCCCAAAAGGGATAAAGCCGTGATATGTGTTTGTGATTTTTTTGCTTGATATAGAGCACGCCACATTTTGTTGTGTATTTTTGGTAAATGTAAAGCGCTTCACATATTTTATAGTCATATCTAGTTATCACCACACCACTTCTGTGTCCAACGCTGGACCATTACATGTTTTTGTGGGTAAAATAATGAGCACAATGAAGTTATCAAGAGTGGGCAACTCGGGGCGTGCTGAGGCTCGAACCTGAGACCACTAATCTAATGTACGCCGTCGTTTAATTTAATATCCAACGGTTTTACACAGCTCTATCGATTGTAATTATCGATCTTTGGAATTACGATCTATGTGGGGGTTATGTAGAACTAGAAAACTATGAAAGGTGAAAAAAATAGAAAACTATGAAAATATTTCAAGTGTTGAACCAGCCTAGATAACTGAGCAACTTTTCCAAAGAAACATATGGAATGTCAGCATAAATATACTTGGGTACAAAAAATCCAAAAAAATTGATGGCCATTCATAGATTTGCCAATAAACAAAATATAAAGGCCGAAATTAAAAATTTGTTCGAAAAGAGACATTAGATTAATAAAAATAGAAAATGAGAATGAGTCATACTCAAAAATATTACGAAAATAAATAAGAATTCTTTCGGAAATGTAGAGCGTATTTGCTTATAAAATCTATAACCGAACAACATAAATAACACATACACTTACATTTTTGTACAAATTGGCCGATGCAGTGGTAGTGCGATTGCCTGCGACGCAAAGGTTCCGGGTTCGATTCTCGGCGGGACACTCATAAAGTTGATATTTATCACTTTCAATGCAATTTGTTTCTGGTCTGGTTAGGACAATGCAGGCTGAACCACCTGATTGTCCGAAAAGAAAAATGGTTCTGTGCTTCGGAGGGCACGTTAACTTAGACGGCGATTGTTACACAACCATGTCAGAGGTCTACTACTAGTAGCCGGCGGTTGAAAAACTCTGACACCAGGGTTCATCGGGTCGTTGGACGATTCGGTGTCCCACACGAAAAGAGAGAGAGAGAGAGATTTGCACAAAATATATGTTGGTAAGTACTTTATATGGATAAATGCTGTAGCTTCCCCTCCAATACAATTAATTTGGCGCCCACATTTATAATTGTTGGGAAGCAATCAAAGCTTTTATTGAAGTTATATTGTTTGCACTTGAAACGTTGAAACCATTGAACAGTCCCCTATTCGAGGGGCGGTTAGTATTTAAATCATAATTTTGAAGTTACACTGTAGAATTGAGAACAGTTAAATGAAAAGAAGAATTGAAAGGAAATGTTTGTTTATGCAAGGACTCTCAACACAATGTAAAATGATTATCGTTTGTTGATATTGAGCCCTTATTTACTTGCTACATGTTGGTTTATTAAAAAAAAAACACATACTTAGATCTTTTTTCTCTCTCTGTTTACCCTCTGGTTGGCCGATAGAGAATGCCGCTTGGCATTAGGTTTTTTGTACGATGTGCGAAAAATAATAAAACAAATAAGTACAAACATACAGTATCTTGCGGGGAAGGCAGAGCGTTGTCGGCGCGCCGCCGCCAATAATTACTTTGTGGTTGACGGCTGTAAAATACGGTTGATATCGCCAAAAAAAAAACTGGAATTAAAAGGAGATTTATGCTTTAGTGTCTTAGACGAACTACCTCGTATTTATCCATGTACCCTACCGGGTACTATCCAATCCAGCTTGCTATATTTATGTATCAGAGTTAATTCTACTTACAAGTGGCTATCATTGTTTATTCGAGGTTACAACTAACAGAATATCACCTAAAATTGTCATGAATAAAGTAGGTAATAAAAACAAACATAAAATAATTTCGCAATAAGCAGGTGCCGATTTTGAGACTGGAGTGTTCTCGAGTGGAGCTGAACTGGACGAGATTGCCTCACTCTGCGATTAAGCACTCTTGTACCGAGCAGAGGGTCGCCGTACTTGATCCTAGCTTTTATGATATTTCAATTTCAACTGCTATTTGGGAAGTGAAATGTTCGCTATTTTTTTATTTACTACATTTCCGCCCACCGGTTTAACCCGCTACCACTTATTTTCCCGTGGTAATAGATGTTTTCCCGCGGTAAAACGTGGCCTATGTGTGTTATTCCAGGTTATACTCTACCTGTATTCCAAATTTCATCAAAATCGGTCAAGCCGTTTGAACGTGAAGAGGTAACAAACAAACATACACACACACACAAAACTTTTAGATTTATAATATTAGTATGGATTCAACAATTTATTGTACACAAGAAAATACTAAACACAGATTATATAGAAAAATTGTATCACACGTATTGCTTATTTCTAAAGAAATTTCTTCAAGCAGACCTGAAGTGTAAGTAGATTGAAGATAAACGGATAAAACGTGCACAATATTACAGATTACTTATATAGGATGCAATTTTACTAGTGACGGTAGCGAAAACTCAAGACGAGCTGTTGGTGATAAAGAAAACTTTCCCCAAGGAACATAGGTTGAATAGTTACAGGTTGTCAGCCTATTTCCTTAAATTATACTATACATGAACCTCTCGAGTCCCTTAGTCGCCTCTTTCGACACCCGCGGGAATGAAACGGGGTGCTGCTATTCTAAGCCGTCAGCCTATGGGAAACTAGTGGTTTAGTACGAGTAGCGCCCTAAGTTTGTAGGGCCAAACTATGTTTAATTCTCCTTTTCACTCTGTTATTGTATAACGATACAAAATAAAGAAAATTTGCTCAGTATCAAATAGGTAGATAAATAATTCAAATTCACCAATTACCGCCATTTTATAAACTTTTTTATCACAAGAATTTCTGCTGTCTACACACTACAATGAATTCCATTCTTCGCGTGCATTCTGCAATTAACCTAGACGCAACGTTTAAATCTATTACATAATAAATAAGGTTGATTCACTAAGTTAACCTACTACCCTTCACATAACCTTTAATGGGCTTCAACCCCAATGAATAGGGGTTGTTACTGTGGTAAATGTTCTGATAAGGATCTCATACATATTTATATTTCTTCAACTATGTATACGATTTCTCGGAATATCTCTGACCTTTTGGACTATTGAATATTAGTTAAAGTAACTTAAAATAGATATCGCTTGTCGTCGCATCAAGAGGTTGACAATTTAGAAGGGTTCGGTCGGGGCGCCGGTAGATCAGTGGCAGAGCGGTGGGACGGAACTACATGGGTCCTGGGTTCAAACTGGGCCGACGCAATCATTTTCAACTTCTTGTGAAAATAATATAGCACTGTGAGTGGAAATAAACCTAAGTACTATTGAATATCCTACTAATATTATAAATGCGAAAGTTTGTATGTTTACACAATTTTCCGAATGACCCTCAAATATTTGTTAGACGTGGCGTAAATGTTCGTTTTTGCGGCCGTTTACGCTCTGCCTACCCCGCAAGGGATCAAGGCGTGATATGTGTGTGTATGTGTGTATGCTTATTTGTTACTTTTTCACGCAAATACTACTGACCCGATTGTAATGAAATTTGGCACACATATAGAAAGGTAACATGGATTAACACATAGGATAGTTTTTATTACCACTTAAGGGTCCGGGCAACGCCGCGGGTAACAGCTAGTAGTTTATAAGAGTTGGGTTGGACATCTGTCTCGTGAATTTTTGATAAAGTTATGTGACTTTTAGTTTCTATATAATGTCTCTACGACAGTGAATAATAGTTATCTCCAACTTTTGTTTTTATTACTTTTATTTTTCGGCTTATAGTTTACCTTCTGGGCCCGATATTATCAAACTACAATTTTACAGGTGAAATTGGATCTTCATTGCGTAGTCGGATAGCCATTATGATACCAAGAATATTAACCGGCTGCGCAATGTAATAAGAATTTCACCTGTAGACATGTAGCATGTAGTTTCATAACATAAGACTCTGATGTTATTACACTAATTTATAAATAAAAAACAGGTTTTGACTTTTGTAGTTATGAATAAAACTTTTGTTCAGTGTACTCACTGTTACTTAAACAGGGCAATTTTGGTTTGTTATTTATTGTCATCTAATTTTAGATTATTTCTGCCAGTGTCCATCGCAGCTTTCTCGAGCAAGACTGTAAATTACAGTGTTTGTTACTGTTATAAAATACGAGTTATGAAAAGAACTGTTTTTCGTCTGTGACCATTTAAAAAAAAACCTTAAAATTTACTTCTAGTCAACGGTTAATTTCCAAACTAGCAGTTCTTTGTTGGGTTTCTTGAGAAACCGGGAATACTACTTCTACTTGATCTTTTCGTGTGTGACAATGAGTCTACGAACGACCAGATTAACCCTGGTTTCAGTGTTTTTCAACCGCCTTCTACTACTAGTAGGCCTCTGACTTGGTGGTGTAACGACAGCCGTCTAAGTATTCATAGACAGCAACTGGGACTGACGGCTTAACCAAAGAACCATCTTTCTTACGGACTATCAGGTGGTCCAGTCTGCAATGGACTGGAAACAAATTCTGTTATCCATTTTATTTTCAAAATTTAAATCGTTGAACAGTATTTGGTAAAATTCGCAGTAAACTTTAAAAAAACATGCCTTTTTTAATCTTAATTCCTTCACACACATGTCTTGAGTTTTAATGTTGCATTTTTTCGATGTCACTTTGCAAGTGCCGCTTGAGAAAAAAATGTGTTGTAAAATTTGGAAGCTCTGAAGATTTTTATCGTGTGGCTTTTGGAATGGTACATTAAGTAGGATTGTGGACAGGTTTTATAACATGGTAATTGATTTGTCTTATGCCCTTTATGCAACAAAGTAAACTTTAGAACCTGTGTAAATATAAATAACTTAGCTTTTTAATTCAGACGTATCTTTAATTTACTTGAATTGGTTTTTAGAGCGATTTAAAAATAATATGAGGCCCAATAAGGAACATGGTTTTGACCAATTTGTTTTGAAATCGTATCTGGCAGGATATTTTCTTAAAATTTTACATACATACATACACATATCACACCTATAATCCCTTGCAGGGTAGGCAGAGCGTAAGTGGCCGCAAAAAACTGACATTTACGCCACGTCTGACAAATATTTGAAGGTTATTCGGAATATCGCCAAAGTGACAGGTTGTCAGCCCATCGCCTAAAATTGCAATACTCACCCTCGAGTCCCTTAGTCGCCTCTTACGACTCCCAAGGGAAAGAAATAGATTTTACTTATAAATATAATCCAAAATTGAGATGCGTTCATCAAACAACTAGTTTATTTAGCCAGCATCAATCCCGAGATTAAAGAAACTGGGGTCCGCGGCTAAAATAAATATTTTCTTTTATAAATATTTAAATTACCTACGCAGGGATACGATTTTGTCACTGTTTATGTTTGAATCTGTAATGTTTAACGTCTTCATGTTCAAATTGCTTTTTTATAATTGCTTCATTTCAAATCTCATTAGTCATTAGGTCTTTACAGTATTTCCGTAAATATTACGATAGCAACTCTCAAAGACTTAAATCCATAGGTGAAACTGAAGGGTACAAAAATATTGACGCGGTAATAAAAGTAACCGGAAACGTCTCTAGTACGCCACGAAAGCGGCCATAGAGTTATTAAAATGAGAGCGAAGAATTCATTAGAAGCGCGAATTAGCCAAAGGTGATACACTAGGATACGGAAGACACAAAAATATTGATGCGATAATAAAAAGCGACCGGAAACGTCTCTGGGACGACATTTCGATCAGCTAAGCCTATGGCATAGAGTAGAAATCACATAGAGATGACACTCCCGCTCCAGACGCGCTCAAGGTCAATCCGTCTGGCTGTCTCATAGAGAACAATTCAGTAGGGAGTGCGCTTCGCCGCGGAAACGTTCGTCGTGCGGGTCGAATTTTCATTTTTTGTGAAAAATTTAGCAATGCCGAATTATTGTGGTGTGTATGGCTGCAAAAGTGATGCGAGGAAAACTCCGCATCTAAGTTTTTTTAATTTGCCTAAAGATGAGATTAAAGAGAGATGAAATACCTAGGTACCTACCATTCGTTATTATACGTAATTGTTGTGTGTACTCCTATTTTTACTTACGTAGGTACCTAGTTTCCATTTTCTAATTTAAACTACCTAGGTGCGTAAGTCATTGTTAGCTGATAATGATAAATAAGCACATTCGTATCGTAGGTATGTTTTGCACCTATTTTAAAATTCTGTACTTACCTATTAACAATAAAATGGTAAGGTAAGACTTTAAAATGGGTAAATATTTTGTTCCCACGGGAAAACTGTTAGCAGCGGTCGCAACCGCTTGACTGGCCGCTAGTCTGGAATAAAATTATTGGCACGTGACAGCCCCGACTTAAAGCGTGGGAGAGTGCGGGGCGTTACGGGCTGCGGGGGGAAGTAGGTATTTAAAGCGCGGCTTTTGGGGCCCAGACAAAGGAGTTTCGTTTCTATACGCAGTATTATTATCTATTCTTATGCCTATGGCTAGACGAGAGTTGAAGGGAGGCAGCCCTCACCCTTACTATAGACGAAAGCGGCCATAGAGTTATTAAATGACAGCGAAGAATTTATTAGAAGCGAGAATTAGCCAAAAGTGATACAGTACGATACGGAGGACACAAAAATATTAACGCGGTAATAAAAACCGACCGGAAACGTCTCTGGGACGACATTTTGATCAGCAAAGCCGGTGGCTAGACGAGAGGTGAAGGGAGGCAGCCCTCACCCTTGTGATAGACGAATGCGGCCATAGAGTCAGATGGGAGCGGGGAATCTGTTGGGAGGGCGTGACACGAACGAGTTACACGAGGAGCACTTATAATAATAACCTTTGGTATTAAAATAAAGTTACAATCGACAAAAGCTTTTGATCACCCTTTCACGTTCTGCTTAACCTGCAATGGATAAAGTACTTGTTCTCTCTTGTTTAAACCAATATGTTGGCAATGGATTGCTTACATTGATCTACCACTTACACTTCAAGGGATATCCGTACTAATAAGTTTGTTACTTCTTCGACGACATTTTGATCAGCAAAGCCGATGGCTAGACGAGAGGTTAAGGGAGGCAGCCCTCACCCTTACTATATACGAAAGCGGCCATAGAGTTATTAAATGACAGCGAAGAATTCATTAGAAGTGAGAATTAGCCATAGGTGATACACTAGGATACGGAAGACACAAAAATATTAACGCGATAATAAAAACCGACCGGAAACGTCTCTGGGACGACATTTCGATCAGCAAAGCCGATGGCTAGACGAGAGGTGAAGGGAGGCAGCCCTCACCCTTACTATAGACGAATGCGGCCATAGAGTCAGATGGGAGCGCGGAATCTGTTGGGAGGTACAGGTATAATAATAACCTTTTTGGTGTTGAAATAAGGTTACAATCGACAAAAGCTTTTGATCACCCTTTAACGTTCAGCTTAACCTGCAATGGATAAAGTACTTGTTCTCTCTTGTTTAAACCAATATGTTGGCAATGGATTGCTTATATTTCTTTACCACTTACACTTCAAGGGATATCCGTACTATTATTATAACATTTCGAGTTTGTGTGTGTGTATGTATGTTTAATACGTCTTCACGCTCAAACGGCTTGACCGATTTGGATGAAATGTAGAACACAGGTAGAGTATAACCCAGAATAACACATAGGCTTTTTTACTGCGGGAAAACAACTATTACCACGGTAAAATGAGTGGCAGCGGGTGAAACCGCTGGGCGGAAATCTAATCTTTAATGAGATCTACTGATTATTAGAAAACTTGCAACGTACATTTTGTTTCCGAGATCTACCTACTCCCCGCTTACTTCATAGCCTCAATTTGCTTGACAGTATGTACCCCGAAATAAGTTTAAACATCTGAGCGGTCCTTTATTGCATTAGCCATGGCTCTCAACAGGGGTAAAGGCTGATCGATAAGCATTGAGCAGAGGCAAGCCAAATGTCTCAGCTGGATTACCGAGGTTGAGTAGAATTTATGGCGCGTAGTTTATAGGGCTAGTAAGAGAGAACATTTTAAGTGTCTGTCGTACAACTTACTAAGCATTTTTTTTGTTACGGTTTTTAGAGAAATAGTCGCTGATCGAAAACGTTGATAGCAGAGTTAACAGAAAGCTTAGTAAAAATGGCGCGTAGTTTAAAGTACTGTAAGTGCCTTGGATGTGACGAAATACGTAGTCTTTATCATAATCATGACGGCCGATGTGGCGCAGTGGTAGTACAACTGCCTGCGACTCATAGGTTCCGGGTTCGATTCTCGGTGGGGCACTCACAAAGTTGATGTTTATCAGTTTGTGAATTTGTGCCCAGTCTGGTTAGGACATTGCAGGCTGAACCACCTGATTGTCCAAAAAGAAAGATGGTTTTGTGCTTCGTCGGTCCCGGTTGCTGTCTATGATTACTTAGACGGAGGTCGTTACACAACAATGTCAGAGGCCTATTACATACTAGGCAATTGAAAAACTCTGACTCCAGGGTTCATCGGGTCATTGGACGACTCGGTGTCCCACACGAAAAGGAAGATCATAATCATAATTCTCAGCCCACATCCATTCACTACAGGGTTAAAGGCAGTACAATACTACGATTAAATAAAAGCCAAAAAGGACGGAAAAGAAAGTGTGCTTCAAATACAAATAACGTTTGAAAGCAGAGCAAGCAAGCCTTTGATGGCAATTTCCCCCTGTCTGAGCAATCTACAAGTTTTCTAGTTAATAGTAGCAAAACAAGATCAGTAGAGGAAATAACAACACTGTTTACAAGTTTTATCAATAAAAAAGTACTCGAAACTTTTACCAGTGTACCTCGTCTTCAAAGATAGCGAAAACGATAAAAATGGAATGAGTTGGATAGCAAAAACAGGAAACTTCAATCAGAATATTAGCTTTTTGAATTCTTTTCAATGTCTTTCTTTGGCTATTAGTTGTTACCAAGACATACGACTACAAGGCATCCTCAAGAATACTCATCTTTTCAAGTAGATGAAACTGCGTCCATATAGACAACTGTTTCGAAACTGCGAGGCATCGGTTTCATGAGTGTCTTTAGACAACTCATATATGAGTTTCGTCCCTTACGATAATATTCACGTAGAATATGTACGTATACCTTAACAACATATCGGTCTCGTGAGTGTCCGACAACTCATATATGAGTTTCGTCCTCTACAATAATTTTCACGTAGAATCTGTACGTATACCTACGCAACATTGAACATAGACTAGGATACAGAGCCAATCTAATTCCTGACACGAGAACTTTCACTACAAACAATAACAACTCGATATAATAATCCTCTCGAAGCACAAATCAAAGTCTGTCCACACTCACCGTGCCTGCAAGCACATTCGGGATTCAGATTAATACGGATAGAGACAGCAATCTGAACTCTATTGCTTGGACAGAAGAACGCTCAGTTGCGCGAATGGATGAGTTGTAAATCCATTTAAATTAACATTGTGGGACAAAGTAGAGAAGACAGCGACATTAGCGACTAAGAGCAAAAGAATTAACGTTTAGGTTTCTATGCAAGTATAGACGGTGCTTAGTTTTTTTTACGGTTCTAAATATAGGTATAATTAAGTAATGGAAACTTTGAAATTTCGTTAATGTTATCCTTGTTTGTTTAATCATTTAACTTTTGATAAGTCCACCTCAGAAGAGAATTTAACATCTCAATAAAACACTTTTTATGGGTTATTGTGATAATTAATAGTAACAAAGCAAAAAATAATGTGATGTTGCTTTGAGAGTCAAAAAAATATCTGTCTTAAAAGTAGGTCCCACATACCTACAGACAATTGAAAAAATGAATCCTTAAGTCGTTAATGTTACATTCACCTGGTGGAGGATTCGGATCAATGACACAAATCGCATCTGGCAGAATGCCCGATGATGACAGTCTCAGAGATTACTCGCCATTATTTGCAAAACAATCTCAAAATAAAACCATTTGGAACTAATTATCTACTTCAATGTCTTTGTAATGTGGATGATTTTGTATAAATCAAACGAAGACCTATGGAAGTGCCGTGTGATGCTTGCTTAGAATAGCTTCACCCCGTTTCTTTCCTGCGGGTGTCGTAAGAGGCCACTAAGGGACTCGAAGGTTTCAAGTGTGTTTAAATTTTAGGCAACAGGCTCACAACCTGTCACTTTATTAATACACGATTTTTCTGAAACGGCCCTCAAATATTTTTCTGACGTAGCAATAGCGACCGCATTTTTCGGCCGTTTTTTGCTCTGCCTAACCCGAAAGGGACAAAGGCGTGATGTGTGTATGTAATCAAACGAAGACCATAATCGTAGGGAAACTAAAACTAGCACGAAAGATCGCTGAACCGAAGAACTTTTAACTAAGTTAGAGGATACCGCACCAGCATGCCAGCGCGGTTGCTTCTGACTTAGACCATCGACCGCAGACGACTCCCCATAGCTATAAGAGCTATACGGGGGTGACACACGTGATAATTGTGAGTCACCGCTTATTTGGCGCTCGTGACGAGTGGAGGGCTGGCTGGATGGAAGCCGACAGACTCAATAACAGGGAAATTACAATACGGCGTCAACTGTAGAGGCACAACATCTCCATAATACGACGTCCAATAAGTTTCATGTATCTCGGTATACTAATCTACATCTAAATCTCAAAGCTATTTTGAGAATTATTCTATATTTATTTACAATATTTTAAAAGAATAATAAGAAAGAGTATTAATACTAAGATATTTAATAAATTATCTTACCAAAAATTTTCTTAATAAAAATTCAAATAAATAACATTATTTCGAAATTATGACATTATTTTCTTGAAAATTACCTATATTTTCAAATCAATCCATTAGGTATATTCGGCATACCGAATTGAGTTGTGACTAGAAATTCAGAGTTCTAAAACGTATGTCAATATGAAGGACTTTGTAAAACCTATCGTTGTAGGATAGGTAAAAAACAGCCCTACTTGAAACAATTTGAATTGTTGCTCCAGAAACACTGTCATTTAGGAGCTAGTTTTCGAGACAGATCTTTCCACTAGACCACAAGTATTTTCTTGCCTGTCCTTAGTAGCAGGATCGGTGGAATCGTTTGCGTTAGTTTTTGCACGTGTTTCTACATTTTAGGTACATTAATTTATAAATCAATTGTGGTTTGTATCCAACGACTTGGAGATAAGGGCTGTAGTACGAAAGAAACATATCGGTCTCTTGGCCTCTATTTAGCCCCCGCCATTATTTCTTTCGTCTCTCCCATACCCTGTCATCAATATGTTTCGGGTGTGTCGGAAAACGTGTCGAATTTGTTATTGTATGTGTCGTATTTGTTTCTGTACGTTGGTGTTGGCTGATAACATCGATACGTGATGGCAATGATGATTGGCCCGGTATTGCGAGCAATATTTTCACGTCGTGTCGATATGTTGGAAACGTTATGCGTGCAAAAGGAAGATATAGAAGTTTATTGATACCATCATTGATAGAGCTCCTCTGCAGTGCAGGCTAAAATCCCACAGGGTCAGCTACTTACAGCTTCTCGTGTTTTTCTGCTCCATGATAATTATTGTGCAGTTTAGTTTTCTTGGTGTGCTTGCTCTATCGCCAGCTTTGTCTTGATCCCATTGATCTAATTGCAAATTTGTTATAGAACAATAATTTATAGACAGATGTCCGCGAAATTACCCTAAATGTAGGCGGCTAGAAGCCGACAAATCACACGTTTCAATATCTAAAAAATGTGCGGAAGATATGTTTACTTATTTTACTTTTCGGTGTGTTGATATTTTGGTAAATCATTTTTTGATAATGATAAATGGTACAGACGGTTGTAGCACATAAGGTACCAGGGGTACTCCAAAAGAACTGATTTATTTTTCATCCCCAGTTAATAAATTAAGTTATTCTCATGAAAGAAGTCATTTTCTACTAAAACATATTCATGTCAAGAAAATTTACCCCTGAGTATTGTGTACTGATTACCCCTGGCACCTTATGTGCTACATCCGACTGTACATACATAAGATACATATTTCTGACAATCTTTTTGTTTTTGTCCACAGACGCGGATGGTCTCTGCCTCCGCAACGGGTGCTGCGGCGCGGGCGCGCGCGTGCGTCTCACGCAATCTGCGCGTGCGCAACTCGAGGGTGCGCTGCGCAGCGAGCTCAACAAGCTCGCCGACATACTCGCGAACCGGGCGAGGAAGTTCGACGGTAAGTCTTAAGATACTATTTCGAACCGAGCGGCCAACGTCGGCCGCCGCGGCATGTTCCAGCTCCCTTCTACCATCGGACATCCAGACGCACCGCCGGATACCATCCGTACCTGGTTGCCATTCCACCAATTCGGACTAAGCGCTTCCAGTCATCATTTATAATGCGCACTGCTAAAGAGTGGAACTCACTACCTGCGTCTGTGTTTCCAAACGCATACAACCCTAATCTATTCAAAGTAAGAGTAAACAGGCTTCTTCTGGGTGAGCTCGCTCCATCTTAGACTCTGTCTCTGTCCTATGACCTAGACTAGAGTCAAGAGCAAACCCATCATTAATAAAAAAAAAAAATGTGCAGTCGGTTCGGATAGTATCCCATACAAATCCATACGAACCAGTAGTGCCGCGGGGGCTAAGGTCAGCCTCCGCGGCATATGCTGTCAGCCGTCGGACGCTCGGTTCTGAATAGTACCTTTATACTTACTTACTTCGCCGGCTCAAGGACCCAAAGTGAGTCTTGGCCTCCGATACGAGATTTCGCTACTTGTCTCGGTCTTGTATGGTTTCTCGCCAATCGCTTGCCAGAAGCTCGGTACGTCTTATACCACAACATTATACAGAATGTAACAAATACTGAAGACATTCCAATGGGTCAACCAGCCTATGAAATTAAACAAATTTTCCCTGTCATGACATGTTTTCATTTCAAAAATTAGGAAGCATCTTTACTCCAACAAAGTACCAAGTAACCTACGATGACTTCTTGAAAGCAGTCGAGACTGTTTGTTCACTAATATTGGATTGGATGACGGTAGAAAACTTTAGAAGCGGCAAACTGAACTGCAGTTTTATTGCTTTTTCACATTAGCTGATTCCAGTTTTAGAGAAACTGTTAGTATTTAAAGTTCTAACCAGAAAAACAAAGCGTAGGAAAGTATTGAGATGTCGTCCATATACAGAAGAATGCGTAGGTGATGCACACAATGATTTAGCAAGAAAGGCAATCCTGTTTCTAAGAAAATCCATCCGAGATAGAGTAGACGTAAAGCCACCTACACTAAGTACCAATTTAAATTGAATTGAACATAAAATGCCAGTAAAAGCGTAAAAGCTGAATTGAATCCCAACAGTTAACCAATCAATCAGTGTCAATGAATTAGCGGCTCTTCGTTTTGTCTTGTTTCGGTAAATTTGAAAATTCCTCACTTGCCCTTTACCTTACCTGACCTACCGCTATCTGCTTTAAATGGGCACCATTTCCTTATGTATTGCCCTTTAATTTCATTAATTATAATATCTCTTGATCCACCGCCATTAAAATGTGAATTAAAGGAACGCTGATATTCATTCTTTTGATGATATTTATCAACGTATTATAAGAATACCACAGGAGTATTCCTAACTTTTCGTTTATCAATGTCATATTTCAGACCACCAAGGTAGACAAAACTTCGCCAATTTGAAATTGGACTGCAAAATATTATAGTTAACCAAATTATTTATCACCTATTGTTTTGAACGTGCGTCAATCATGGTCGAACATTGGAACTGTATGATTATACCTAGACGATATAGTAGGTACCTATAGAACATTGGGAAGCATCTTTACTTCGACGAGGTACAAATTCACCTACGTAGATGACTTTTTGGAAGTAGTCGAGACTGTTAGTAACTTTAGACGAGACTGTTAGTAACACAGGAAACTAAACTGCAGTTTTATTGCTTTATCACATAAGCTGATTCCAGATGATTAATATGTTTTTCAACATTCCAAAAATTCGTACCGTTACGTGATCCATCTAATTTAATTAAGTATTTTTCTCATGTCAGTAGTAAGCAAGGTTAATCAAGTTTGTAATTTTATCTAGTCATTTTGCGTCACACCAATTCATTATCTGATAACCTGACTAATCGAGTCCTAAGTTCAACTTTAATTTGACGCAAACAAATATTGCTTTTGGACATCGATTCGCAAATAATTTTGTTTTGATCTACGAGTATCATCATAAGTTTTGTGAACGGCCGATGTGGCGCAGTGGTAGTGCAACTGCCTGCGGCGCAAAGGTTCCGGGTTCGATTCCTGGTGGGACACTCACACAGTTGCAGGCCGAACCACCTGATTGCCCGTTAGAAAGATGGTTCTGTGTTTCGGAGGACATGTTAAGCCGTCGGTCCCGGTTACTGTCTGCGATAACTTAGACGGCAATCGTTACACAACCATGTCAGAGCCCACTTAATAGTAGGTTGAAAAACTCCGACACTAGGGTTAATTGGGTCATTCATCGACACTGTGTCCCACACGAAAAGAAGAAGATCGAGTCCTAAGTTCAAATATAATTTAACATTACACATCTTGCTTTTGGACATCGAATCGCAAATGATTTTGTTTTGTTGTGGCGGTAATCTCTTATGGCATTAAAAGTGGACCGGATTGAGTCAATCTCACGAAATAATCGGCGTTATTTCTACAAAGTAACCGTACAAAAGTGCAGGGATATCGGATCCCGTTCGTATCAAGTTAATTGCAAGTACTGCAACGGTACTCTGGCCTCGCGCCGAATATGGATGTGTCCAGTACGGTGCCCAGGCAGAGGTATAAAGTCTAGAGATTATGGGCTCATGATGAGATTGGAAGATGCCTTTTCTACAAAGTTGCCTAGTATCTGAGTAATCCGCAAGTTAAACAAGAAGTTTAATTGTACAGTAAAACGTATAGAACTTAATTATAGGTTAAGTATTTATTTTATGGCAGATATTCGTTGCAAATCGCAATCTTCAACTAATTTAAAAAATACTAACTGTCCGTTTAATACCATTTTGAAACCACTTCTCTTTAGTACACTAAAATACATCTGTAAATTCCCTCTTACGGCCCTTCATTTTTCAAATTGATAAAGCCATCTGACTTGAAAGCAGAATTAGTTTACTCTTGGTTGCCTTAATTAGAATGTAAATCAAATTAAACATTCCAAGGGACCATTTTACGAAATAACATACCTTTGCTATCGATCGGCTATTTGGCTATCAAACCATGGACCTGTCTGGCCATGTTCGTATTGTCCACAAGTCCAAGTTACTTTGGATATGACTGACCATTGCTCGCTGTGGCGACAAATTTAGTAGCCATTTCTTCTTTGACGCTCTGTTTCTAGTTGCTAAATTGTTATGTTTAGTTTCGTTAGTGGTTATCAAGGTTAGGATTTCTTACGGGGTCACCTTTGCTAACAATCTTAATGTTATTACAGCTTCGGGAGTTGTTTTTGTTACAAGAATAGTAGCCATAACAACTTCGATAGAGTCTATTTGTGTAAACAAATACATCATCAACGTAGATAGCATTTACGAAAAGAGAAACTTACTCGGAGTGTCATCCTTGCTTATGATGCATCAATGGACATCAACTGGTCGCTTTTTACCCAACCTGTCTAATTGCCAGGACCGGTCACATTCAATATTGACTCGGGCACTTTCCATTCATTGCCGACAGATCTCACGGTACAACCATCTACCAGCTCTTCATTTCTATGAGGTGTCAATTCATTTACCATAGTGTTTTAGATGCCTGCAGTTGATTGGTTATTCAATTAAGAAGTATGGAATGTCAAGTCATCAGTCGAAGATTTGGTTTGAATTCTTTAGATGCAGCACAATGGTTGAAAAGTGCATTGTTTCAGATCTGTACCGTAAAATCACCTAATGGTAGTCGTAGCCGAAAAATAGATTAAAAAAGTAATCCGACCAATCATCCTCAACAACCACAACAGCCCACTGCTGGACATGTAGATTGGCGAACGCAGTGCAAGATAATTCATTCTCTGGTGAACCATTCCGTAGAAGAAAAAAAAAACCGGCATCGTCACGGGACGAGAGACCAATGACTGTGCACAATTTTCAGCATATCAAACCTTTCCCTCACTATGACAAGCAATCTTCAAACACCTGTTACGGCTGTGCCGAAGTTTCCACATATCATCAGTTCCACACTAATGGACTCCACATAATGCAGATCCTTCGGAAGTTGGGACAGGACAGGAATTATTGTTTCGCCATTCCCATTTATCTTCCCGAGTGTGACAGTTTTCCGAGTAGGTAAAATATTGCAGGCGCGAAGAAGTTTTTCGTGAGGTGAAACAGTTTTTAGATGAGTATGTTCTTTTTTCAAATGGGAAGAACACTTCCGCATTTTAGTTAAAGGTCAAATAACGCAAACGTATGTGACCTAATTAGAAAAACAAATTTATAAGAGAATTTTACTTTTTCCTTAGCAGTTATTTATCCCGGACAACGTAAGGCCGCAGAAAAGTATGACAAATAAATCCTAACTCCTTTGAAATTGATTTACGTCCTTACACAAATTTTAAATTTATTGACGACTTCATCCAATTCATTTAAAGAAAATGTTAGAAGATTTCCTTCTTTAATCTGTACATTAGTAGTTGTCACTGTAAGCGGAGACGAGATGCCGTGTTTTATTTATGAGCAGTTAACGCCGCCATAATGGGTTACGGGGTGCCCGTTCTTGTCAGTTGATTTACTGCTCGGTGGTTTGTTAGTTTGACAGATATGGTGGCGTGACGTCTTCATCTCATCTTCATTCTCACCTCGTTGGATAATCACCATGTCGTCTTAAGGCTGGTAATTTGGTCGTTGGGTATCTATTTGGATGATTCATTCATTCGAAAATTCTAAACAGGCCAAGTCATCCAGATATATGGATACATGGATACATCCAACGAAACCAGCCTTTTGACTCTATCTCTATAAATCCACATGTGTCAAATGAGTGTCAGAAGTATCTACCATTTTGAGGGGCGTCTCTACATTTAAAAGGATTGTCAAGTTAACTCCAAGCCCTGTCGAAAGTAAAAGCCGCAAACACTCTGACACAGTTTACATTTTAACGCGCTCGAGTTTAAATGAGCCCTTGAACCCTCCAAGCTTTGAGAGTACTTTTTTGTGTAAAATCTGTATTCTGTTTTGACATCCCCCGCTCAGATGCGCGCGCACGTGCGCGGGAGTTCGTGCGGACGGAAGCGCAACCGCATCGTATTCCAAATTCAAACTTTCTACCGGAATCTTCCTACGCAGCAAAATACATTGATGCTATTTAGTATTTGACAGACATTAACATATCTCGAGGGCAGACTATAGAATATGTAGGAACCTAGGAACAACCTACAGTCATTAGTGCTAGCAGCAATAGAAATGGATCATGGATGTTATGGATGAGTGATTGTTCATTATTGGTTAAACTGCAAACACTACTATCATCTCAATCTAGTCCATTCATAGTATAAGTAGTCACCATACGACGGCTTGAAAGTTTTAGTATAGACAACTTAGGCGGTTTATTAGGATTTTTCATTTTCTTATTTTCATTTACTAGATACCTATACTTTCTTGTCATGTTTTAGCAGTGAAGTCAATGTAACTTTAAACACAGATCGTAACGTCGTCGTAACGTGCAGGAAGATAGTGTTATTCTTAAACTTTACTGCAGATGCGGTCGGCCACAGACCGGCGTACGAAAATGTAGCAGGATGCGCGCGGTGAATGTTTGCAATGCTAGTAAATATTACGTCCAACAGCTGTTGGGCTTACGGTGGATGTGACGGTCGCAAACCAGGCTCCATTTCCTACGAACTAGAAAACAACATTGACATTCGTCATTCAGTCTCTCATGAAATCCAATTCGCTGACTCTAGTTTTTTCGTATTTCCTAAACAGTAGAAATCTGTATTGCCATTTCATTAAAATCTCTTAAACTGTCTCGTTATACGTGGAAATATTGAGAACCCAACCACTATCCCTAGCAAAATTCATAGATTTAAATAACCGGCAATCTTTGACAGTGAAAAGAAACGTATTTTCAAATCGATCAAATTGTCATTTGATTTTAACAATCAGCTGTTTTGGAGAGTAGTAAAAATATATCACGGCTTGATACGAGTGGTAATAACGAATCATGCGAATTCAAGGAAAAAATTACTGTTAGAAAATAACAATTTTGGGATTGCGCATGCGAAAAAGGCGTCAGGGATTTCAAATACGAATACTTAAAAAATCGAACTCCTATTTGCTTTCTTGCCGTGTTTTAGCACTGAAGTCAATGTAACTTTAAACACAGATCGTAACGTCGTAGCAACGTGGAGCCCCGTGGAGGAAGATAGTGTTACCTATTCTTAAAGTTACTACAGATGCGGTGTGCCTACGAGCTTAGCAGGATGCGTGCGGTGAATGTTTGCAATATCAATAAATATTACGTCCGACAGCTGTTGGGTTTATATGTTGGGGTTGAAGTACCGATTGCAATTGGACACCAGCTTTAAGAATACCAAGTTTTACACAAATATAATGTGAAATTTTATTTTTGACCGATAGCGATAACTTAAGACTGGTGAAAAATTTGACCTCCCATAAAATCTGGCGATCAGCTAATTTGAGTTACTATGGAAACCCAAAGTATTTTAATCATATTTCAACCTATGTACTTGGGGAAAGTTCTTCGTTATCACCAGGCCGCCCGGCCGTCTTAAGATTTCGCTATCGGTCGCTCGTAAAATTTCACCTTAAATTTAAGATTATGTACCTAAATTATGTTGGACGTACCAAACCAGGCACAAGTCATGGACCAATTCTGGTTATATCATAAAATAGAATATCAAGGTTTCGTGAATAGATTAAAAGCATTTTATGGCATTAAAAAGTTTCCGCTTTGACTTTTAATTTTGGTTTATTTTGCATTGCAACAAACTGGTTTTTGTACTGGCACGTTGACCCTGCGTCCAATAGCTGTTGGGTTTCCATGTTAATATTGCAACTGTGTTGTCGAACAGTTTGTGGGTATAGCCTAATACAATTTGCGTTTAATGAAATGTCTTCCGACTTGAGGTTTCCGCCGTTCAATATCTAGTGAATGTTTACCTCATATCTATAATTAATCTAAAACTGTTTCTATATACAATGTATAAATCGGTCGGATTGAAGTCGTATTACACGCTACAATGTGTGTAAATATCGTACCGACAATAGTATCAAATTACTAGATATTGATCAGCAAAAAGTAGGCAACATTACCTAAAAGATACTTTACAAGTAGGCATTCTATTGCTCCGTCGTTGACTAGGGTGTATCTACCTTCTTTACCTTTTACCTTAGTTCTGCAAATATATTTTTAATAGCAACATTAAGTCAGTTTTTCTGAGTGCAGAATTACTGAATAATTGCATTTTAAAATAATAATGCATTTTTGTGCATTTCAGAGTATTTGATGTGGCTCTACATTCGTATTAATTATTAATTTATTGAAACATAATTTATTTTTTATTTAAGATGGGTTTGCTCTTGACTCTAGTCTAGGTCATAGGACAGAGACAGAGTCTAAGATGGAGCGAGCTCACCCAGAAGAAGCCTGTTCACTCTTACTTTAATTTGATAGTATTATTACAGCATTGAGCCAAGGCAGTGGCAAATGTAAACAAGATTATTAATATGTACAAAATGGTTCTATAATTTCACAGTAATGTGAGAGTGTACGACACAATCTATTCCAAGGATCAGCAATCAAGTCGCAGTCTGGTGTAATAGCGAGCAAGTTATTGAGCTGCGTCCGGGCATTCACGAGTGGAGATATGATTTAAAAATTCTTTTAAACACTTGTCACGAAGAATATTCTATTTTTTACAAGCTTTTATTTGACTTGCCGTGTTCGTTTGTTTGTTTGTTTGTACGGGTCAAATCTTGGAAGCAAAATTTGATCTAAAATTTTGCATAAACATGTTAATTGGGTGACAATGCAATATTATGATGTCAAAAAGCTGATATGGTGATGGAGCCTGAAGGTGGTCATAGCATCTCAGAGATTAAACTACGTACCCCTATCGAGTTTGGGCTCGTTGGAATCGTCTTGCCAACCACTCTACAAATAGTGCACTCAAATAAATAAAAGCTTGTTTTAAAAATCTTTTTTTAATTATATATTTTTTTTAATTATAAACCTGGTCGGAAGTTCATTTTCATTAATATTACCGCTGACTTTGATAATGACAGTGAACATGAACATTAGTGTCATATATTATGCGATGCCGTGCGTGTAAGCGTGCTCGACTATAATCGGATATCTGTTTATACAGAGTCATAGAATAAATAGTAACATTACCCTGTGTGCGTACACTGTGACAGAGTCTTAAACAATAAAAGTAATCATCTGAATTAGTCTAATGGTTTTTGATTCAATGGTTGGAAGGTCATTAATATTACACCGGCAATGTCCTTATGGCAGTGAACATGAGCAGTAGTGTGATAATAACCTGCGTGCATGCGATGTAAGCACGCTTCATGCTATCTCTAGATAGGTATCTATATCTATACAGTCAAAATGGATACAGAATAAAAGAAATTCCCGAAAATATTTAGGTATTTATTTTTATTTAATAATTTATTATCCCAGCAGTGGGATGATGTAGGCTTATTAAGAAGAAGAAGAAGAATTTATTAAACACATGAAAATTCAAAACATAGACCATATGGGAAAATGGTACAACGGGTACTGATTATTTCTTCCAGCAGACCTTAAGAAGTGTGAGCAGATCGAAGATAAACGGAAAACGTGCACAATATTAAAGTTTACCTACCTATTTCAATTTTCTGATAAATACACAAACCAAATTAATATATGACTAAAAGTAAATATAATATACACACACACATAATATCACGCCTATTATCCCTTGCGGGGTAGGCAGAGCGTAAACTGCCGCAAAAACGGACATTCACGCCGACATATTTTAGGGTCATTCGGAAAATTGTGTATCGCCATAAAGACAGGTTGTCAGCCCATCGCCTAAAAAAGGAAATATACGCATATATAAATATATTTACCTATACAAAGTAATAGAATGATGTGATATGGAAAAATAATGCCCTTTAACACGTTTTTTAAAGATAGCTTTGGACGGACTATCTCACAGTGGGCGGAAGAGAGGTCCACAGTCTGACAGCTTGGAGAGAGAAAGAATAAGAGTAGAAATCGGTACTATAGGAGGGCAATATTTAAAGTATTGAACTAAATAACTTTGCCTAAGAAAAGGATGGAAACAGAAAACATAGTAAAACTTACTAATTTACATTTTCCTCAAAATTAAAATCATTGTAACATTGAAATCGCTCTAATTATTTAATTTCAGACCCTGTATTGGTTAAATGTATGAAACTCGCAATTCGCACGAGGCGTGTTGATTCAATCGACACTTGCGACTTATGACAACTGTATTGGAACGTTTTTCATACATTCCCATTTCCTTAAATTGATTGGAACGTAAATAAACAGATTAGGACGCAATTTCAGAGGCGCGCTTTTACATACCACTGAGACATTATGAAATCAGAAGGTTGTTAAAGATGAAGCAAATTATATCTTAGAAAAGGACTCATTACGAAAAAGTTAGACACGCATTTAGACAGTGTTTAAAACATCTATACAATAATATGACGCTGTGAAACAGCTTAAACCATTGTTAACGTTTATTGTAATTACACGGAAAACGGCATAATAGAAAGGGTATGTAAAAATATATCCAAATATCAACGGATCTAAGCATATATATAGGATATAGCGTGGATATAGCTTAACATAAGCTATGTTACAGAATATATCAGAGCACAAGAATTATTTTTAAAATTAGCTTTAAGCACTAAAGACAACACGTTTTCTTTTAAAGCGATATTAATTATGCAAATTGAGCTTTAGTCATTTCTTAAAAAGCGTTGCTGTTTTCAGTATCGATTATGTAAAATAAGTAAAATTTCACCCTATATACCTTACTTTACTTTCTTTTCATCGTGTCGTTGGACGACTCGATATCCCACACGAAAAGAGAGAGACTGTTTCCAACCTGCACTATGCTCCCGCACAGGTGTTTGCACCTCGCGCTACCAAAATAAAGTCCAGTCTTACAAACATTGTCATGCGTTCATACGTCGGAGTCAACGAACTAATTAGTACGGACTTTTATTCACGATTTGGCAATCGGGCACGAACCGAATAAACACCAAATCGTACTGTAAGTACTCGTGGACACGAACGACAGTAATATCACCAATCAATGGTATAAGACGTTAAGTTGACTGCTATTTCAGGAAAATAAGCCGTTTGGTGAAAATTTTGTTAGAAAGAATGTAATGCTATTGTCCTCTGAAAAATATATTTAAATTTTCTCGCGCTGCTCCTATTTGCCGTCTGTCACTGCGTAATTTTAACGCATGCGTCTGTTAGACAAAAGGAAATTGCAATTCCGATCTTATTTCCATACAAATATGGCTACGGTGCGTTGTGTCAAGTCGTTTGACAACCGCATCCGTATTACGAGAACCGCCTAATATGAGAGACAGTTTTCCTGTAGGTATTATAGACAGATCGACCTCTATCTTGAAGACTAAGACAACTTTCCCAAAGAAGTCGTGCACTCGGCTAGTCAATTTGTATGGTAGGGCCACATTTTTCTTTCTAATTTTGACCTTTGTTCCTTGGGGAAAGATTTTTTCTTTGTTCCTTATCACCAGCTCATTCTCCGTTTTCGGTATCGGTCACTAGTAAAATTTCACCCTCTACGGTGTAATCGACAGCCCTCCGAATACTTAACAACTTTCCCCTAGGAACATAGAGGTATGTCTGGAAACAGCAAAAAATATCAACCTCCCATACAAAATCACAATCAACTGATTGCATTAACTATGGGAAGTCAAAGTAATTTTAACGTTTCCTGAAATATTTATTTATGGGATGTTGTTCATTTTCATGGCCTGAATGCACCCTATCAGTATTTGGAGGGCTGTCCCTTACACCGTATACATCACAATAAAACAATTTTAAACGGATTTAAGTTGTGTTTATTTTGGATTTTACAATTCCTACGTTTCGAGCTCTTTACAGAGCCCGTCATCATCATGGTCATCCGTGACCACGGGCTCTGTAAAGAGCTCGAAACGTAGGAATTGTAAAATCCAAAATAAACACAACTTAAATCCGTTTAAAATTGTTTTATTGTGATGAGTAATAGTTGTGCAAATTCAAGAAAATATTATACCCTGTATACATTTTCGTTCCCTCTCTAAAACACTACAGACGATGTACTATTGTATCATATTTTACCGAACTCTGCTTCTACGCCGAATCTCATGTTGCGTCGAGAATTAGATGGATCATATTCTAAAATAACTGGATGATTCATTTGTAAACATAGTTATACAAACTGTTTCAGTGTTATCTAAAGAACGTTTGATTAAAAAACGAGAATAGAAAAACCTTAAATAGGTGCAGCTAAGCTGTATCTACATTTTATGGAACTAAAACGAATACCATATTTTAAAACACTTCCCGTGAAAAATTTTCAAGGCTGGGTGTACGACCTTCGCCGTAGTGGCGCTTGAAAATTATGCAAGTTTTCAAAATTTTTATACCTAACACGGGATGTGTTATAAAATTAGGTAAGTATTCAATTTATAGCGGGTTTTCATCGCTTAGACTACGTTCGATTTGTAAAGAATGAATTAGTCGCTGGGTATTAGTTGCAAAACTAACCCGGTAGATTTTTACCCGGTTAGATAGTTATTAGCACTAAGCTACACTTGCTTAATTCGTGGGCATTGGACGAGCCGCGGTAGCCCATATGGAAGAGACGTCGCCACTAGTGATTGCGAGCTAATTCATTATCGTGCATACTAACAATGTCAGTCGGTCGGTATAATAATATGTCATACATACTTAGCATCCTAAAAAAATAAGATGTATTATCATAATTTACTAACTCACATCAAGCGTGTATCCCTTGCGGGGTAGGTAGAGCGTAAAAGGCCGTAAAAAACGAACGAACATTTACACCGACAAACGTAGAGGTTCCGTTCCTTCAGAAACTGTGTATCGCGTAAAAGGTTGTAATCCCATCGCCTAAAATTGCAATATATGTACATGTAATGCTCCCTTGATAAAAAAATGTAGTAGGAACCTAATGCTATTCTAAGCCAAAATCATACGGCAGTCATTCATACTTAATTTATAACCACACATAACAAGAATAATACATACATACACATACACATATTACGCTTATAATCCCTTGCGGGGTAGGCAGAGCGTGAACGGCTGTAAAAAACGGACATATACGCCACGTCTAACAACAATTGAGGGTCATCCGGAAAATTGTGTATTGCCATAGTGACAGGTTGTCAGTCAGCCCATCGCCTAAAATTGCAATACACACCCTCGAGTCCCTAAGACGCTTCTTACGACTCCCACGGGCAAGAAATGGGGTGATGCTATTCTAAGCCGGCATCACACGGCATAGGAATAATACAAGGATAGGTTATTTCTGTAAAAACGTAGAATGAGAGGAGGAAGCACTACAAATTGATATCTTTTTCCAACTCATATCTTATACCGAGCTCAACCATCATTTGTGGAAAATTACACGGAAATCCTTCACTCGCTCGCGTGGATATTTCAAATTAGCCTTATTTATTTGATGTTATGTTATGAATTTTATGAAAAAATGGCTTGTAATTATTAACAAAGTGCTAAAAGGAGGACAATGACCGCAAAAATAATCAAAATAATGCAGAAATAAAAGATTAACTTAAATATAAAGAATCTGATATTTGATATGTCTGGTGAATCGCTCAAATTTAATCTTTGTTTTTTTGTTTTGTTCACAGAGTTCTTTCGCAAATTGCTCCAGCTGTCTCGAGAAGAGTTCCATGCAATGTTCAAGCGGACATACGGGATGATCTACGAGCAACATTCGTATGTCTTCGAGCAACTGTTCGAGCAGCTCGAGAGGTTAGTACCACGCGATGTTCAAGCGTACATACGGGACTATCTACGAGCAAGATTCGTTTTTCTTCGAGCAGCTCGAGAGGTTAGTACCACGTGATGTTCAAGCGTACATTCGGGACTATCTACGAGCAAGATTCGTTGTCTTCGAGCTGCTAGAGAGGATTGTATGATCGTCAGCAGCAGCCGTCAGACGTCCACTGCTGAACATTAGCCCAGACGCCTCCAAAGAATTGCAACTTTGGGCTTTTTCTTGCATACAAAGGCTGCCCGTAACCGTTTTAAAGTCGCCGGTGTACCTGATAGGAGGCATTAGTCACAATTCCTTGTCACCCGACTAATATCTCTGACTAAAGATAGCACTGTCACTTTCAGTAAATTAGGCTAAGAAAATGTTAGAAGATGATCGCTTCATAAATAGTCAATGACTCTTTGCACGCGGTATCTGTTAAAATTAAACAGCGATTAAAAATATGGCGGCTAAACATACAAAGAAATCTGCAAAATGGCGCGAAAACCATAGACATCATATGACTTAAATAGTCTATATTGACATCTACTATCCTTTTTTACGGAAAGTTACAGTGCTATATTTAATTAGCCGTTTTAGTCAGTAACGTGGAAACTAGACAAGTACCACCCTAAAAATATTGAACTCTCGTTAGTACGAGTATCATCAGCTGATTTTATTCTGACCATTAATAGAGTTGACCCTCCTGCAAATCCTCTATTCATATAAGGTGTAAAAAAATTAGCTGAGAATATTTTAAGGGGTGAACCAGTACGTGAAACTAAACAACTTTCCCCAAGGAACATAGGTCGAAATATGAAAAAATAATTTGACCCTCCCATACTTAGTGTGTGGGCCGGCATAATTTGTATGGGAGGGCCAATTTTTTTTTCATATTTCGACCTATGTTCCTTGGGGAAAGTTGTTCAGTTTCACGTACCTACTGGTTCACCCCTTAAAATATTCTCAGTAAATTTTTTTACACCATGTATACCCAACAAACTCTACAACACACAATATTTTTAGAATCCTTAGAAAACGTTGCAAATTTTCCTTGTTTTTCGCAAAGTCTTCTTCGCAATGTTTTTGTTTGGATTCAGTGAAATGATAAAAATAAGTACGAACTCAGTGACGCATTTTAGTAATTCGTGATACCGAATATTGAATATTTTTTCTTCACGACTCCCGCAATGATTTATATGAGAATCTTCTATTAATTGACATTCTAAGAATTTTACATTGTGTATTGAATAAAGATAATGATAAATATAATGTTTTTAAAAAAAGCTCACAATGTGAAAGATATGATATGAATGGAAGGGCTTGATCAGAAACTTCGAGGAATATCTAGAATGGAATTAATCTACTTGCGGTGTGTTTTTTTAACATTAACAGCCGCACATAACAGTCCACTGCTGGACAAAGGCCTTCCCCTGTTGCCATACTCACCACGTTTGGCAGGCGGATTAGCGAGCGCAGTGTAAGATCTTGCATTCACAGAGAACGCTGCTGCCCATTCCTTAGATCAATATCCCATAGTTTTGAGGATCCCCGCGAGTAGAATAGCACATTTTATTTTTTCGTGGTTGACGTAATTGGTGTATGAGGGAATCTAGGGAATGTGTAGCTAGCTGCGTTCCCTGCATACAACACCTTACACTGCGCTCAGCCAAGCCGCCTGGCATGTATGGCAATGACCTCCCAATAGGTGGAGGTCTATGTTCAGCAGTGGACCATGGTGACCACAGAGCACTGAAAAGTCATGCGCTGTCGCCTCTACGAGTTCTTTGGTCTGTGATCTCTTCGTTTTTTCGTTTGGGACACCAAGTCGTCCAACGATCCGATGAACCCTGGTGTCGAGAGTTTACAACCGCCTACTACTGGAAGTAGGCCTTTGACATGGTTGTGAAACGACCGCCGTCTAAGTAATAATAGACAGCAACCGGGACCGACGGCTTAACATCTTTCTTTTCGGAAAATCATGTGGTTCACCCTGCAATGTCCTAACCAGACCGGGCACAAATTCACAAATATTAAATATCAACTTTGTGAGTGACCCACCGAGAATCGTACCCGGAACCTTTGCGTCGCAGTCGCACTACCACTGCGCCACAGTCTGGTCTGTGATGGTCATCATCATAATTTAAGAGCCTCGCTCTTGTCGGTGTAGTAATATCCAATCTGCTCTATTTTAAACATTCTCTTTGACTTCCTAATAAGACATGACACCAATTTTTTCTTTGATTTGGTCCATAAACGCTCGTCTAGGTCGCCCTCTCCCTCTTCTTCCCTCGATCTTTCTTTCCATTATAGTTTTAGTAAGTCGTAATTTCGTAACAAGTGTCCCAGCATGTCTTCTCTTCTGTTCTCTATAACCACAGAATAACCAATAGTATGTAGTATATAATATACATGCTATAACACAGATGATTAAATACACAAAGAATACTCACATGCTACTACATGCTACTACTAAGGTTCTGTAAATGATAGTGTATTTATTTCCAGGTATTACACGCGAGGTGACACCGACTTCGACCTGATGATGGACGGCTTCTTCGGCATCCTCTATCAGAAAATGTTCACTGTTCTCAACTCCCAGTACAGCTTTGATGAGAAGTAAGTTGTTATAATTCTTTCACAAACCTAGGTACCTATACATAGCTAATTTCTTATACTCGTACGAAGCATTAAGCCTGCGCCGAGCAAAATCCGACCGTCCCATGTTTTTTAATCTGAAACAAATATCAAAAATCTAGAACGGACAAATTGTTGCCCTATACAATAAGTTTATTCCAAAATACAACAATGAGCTTTTTCTTGTGTTTTAAATTTTAAATCACTAAAACGGAAAATGGTGGCCACAGTTTTCAGTTTTAGTGATTTCAAAGACGCATAACAATGTAAAGCTTATTGTTGTACCTTAAAATAAACTTATCGTATAGGACAACAATTTGTCTTAGATTTTTTTCATATTTGTTTTAGATTTTAAGAAATTATTAAAAAACATTGGAGGCCACTGGACGGTCGGCGCCGCCTTAATATATTTTTCCTGAACTTTATAATTTTGTAGGATTAAATTAAAGGATACAGGGTATTGCCCTTATGCTGTGATAACAATTGATCATTTTATAAATTTATGCTTCAGAAATGAAAAAATAAAAAATGATTTATTGAGTACAAAATAAAATAACAATTTGAGTACTAGTCACTGCACTAGGATACCCTGTATTGCAAAGGCTAGTTGATTCTACCATGAGCGTTTATTGGTGCCTAACTTAATTGTTATTTATTATAAACCAGAAAAACGACTGGAACCAAAATCATGCCACATTATTATCTAATATTATTGACTGTTACTTTCAGTAAACTAGTATTCTATAAGTACTTTCAAATGTAAGTTGAAAACTCAAGTAAATAGGTACAACTTATACCTATTTGTAGCACTAAAATACTAATTTATGAGTTTTCCTGAAGCAGACTAATTCAGGTCAG
Organism: Tuta absoluta; assembly: GCA_027580185.1. NCBI lineage: Eukaryota > Metazoa > Arthropoda > Insecta > Lepidoptera > Gelechiidae > Tuta > Tuta absoluta. The sequence continues at coordinate 6,616,260 of JAQAHW010000022.1, read as the reverse complement.
CGTAGGCGGCATTGGGTTTATAACCGAAACAGCCATATTACCGGGAACAAAATGACTAATCCCAGACTTCTGAGTGCACGGTGCATTCACAAACAAACAATCATAAACAAAACTTTACCTATTAATCATCGTACTCACTTACTTTGACGATGCGCATAAAATTTCAATATTAGCTATTGTTATTTCAATAAATCTGCCGTTAGATGTGGGCTTAGAATAACATCACCCCATTTCTTTCCCGTGGGTGTCGTAAGAGGCGAATATGGGACTCAGCATGTGTATTGCAATTTGAGGCGAGAGGCCGACATTCTGTCACTATAGCAAAATTATCTGAATGACCCTCAATGTTTGTAATATGTGGTGTAAATGTATGTCCATTCTTTTAAGGTCGTTTACGCTCGCTCTGCCTACCCAGCAAGGGATAAAGGCGTGATATATATGTATTTAAGTATGTAAAATCTGCTGCAGTGACCTTTGCAACACTGCATCTTCATGCGACGTACAATGCGGTTCTTGCAAGCTAAGTAAACTAAAATATTGAAAACTTGGCTTCGTTGGGGTCTACTTTACCTTGAATTTAATTAGTTTATGTTTGGGACTTCTATTCTATTCCATATTCACGTGGGTATTAATTTTTTCGCCCTGGCAAGCATACATACTGCGTTCTTTAAAACTGGAATTTTGTTTTTCTCACGTACTAAATCTTCATTTTGTGGTAGCAAAGATAAATAAATAAATATCCGGGACAATTCACAAATCGCCCTCTAGCCCAATACTAAGCAAAGCTTGTACTATGGGAACTATATGGGTGCTATTAATACTTATTTGCTACTTTTTTGTAAATAAATAAATATTACACAGAAAACACCCAGACTAAACAATCTTAGAATTGACTTAAACAATATTTGTGTCTTGTGGGGATCGAACCCACGACCTTCGGCGTAGCAGACAGGCAGGGGCACTATCCACTACGGCATCGGGCCAAAGAACTACCTATGCTCCGTTTATTTAAGGATCACCAATAATGTAAACAAACTTTGTATGTAACTGACAGTTGCGAGCTGTCATTTACATACAAAGTTGTTTACATTATTGTTCATCCCGTGGTCATCCTTAAATAACGGAGCATAGGTACTTAGTTGGTAGGTACACTTACAAATACCAACGTAGTAGCCACAAAGTGTCGGAAAGCAACAAGTTATGCATCAATAGACACCTTGTAATCAACAATCCCTTTATAGCCCATCTCGTCGCTGTATTCATATGACACTGGGCCCGTGCAATATATAGAGTCATTACGGGCCTATATTTCTCGGGTTTATGCCCTGTTATCGTCTGTAATCGTTTGTTTACGTGTCCCGCCCGACAAAGCGGGTTAGCAGGCCCAAGTGGTTTATGGACGGTCTATAAACAATCTATGGCGATGGGGACAGCTGGCTTACTTACTGTTGGGAAGATTCATACTTACATATAGGGTGAAATTTTACTGGTGACCGATAGCGAAAACTTAAGACGAGCTGGTGATCCAAGGAACATAGGTTGAAATATAACATACTAGCGGCCCGCCCAGCGGTTTCACCCGCTGCTAACTGATTTTCCACGGGAAACAGACCTTCTCCCGACATAAATCATACACAAAAACCTTCCTCTTGAATCACTCTATCTTTAAAAAAACTTCATCCAGATCCGTTAAGTGGTTTTGAAGATTTAAGCATACAAACAAACAAACAGACAGGGACAGACGTGGGAAGCGAAAGAGTAAATGCAAATACCTTTTAGTTTTTGAAAAAACATAACGATAGTGCATTGGAAAAACTAACAGCGACATCTAGGTTTGTATTATGGAACTAAAATACTATTTTTTCTCAGTTTTCGTGATAATACTATCAAATGCTAAACTACTGAAGCTAGAGAGATAAAACTTGGACATGAAGTTTTTAATGTAACAAAGCAACTATGATAGTTAAAATTCCGGTATTTTTTAATCCCCCAAGGGACGAAAAGAGGGTTAAAAGTTTGTATGAAAGTTCGTTGTCTTAAGTGTGATCCATTTCAAAATAAGTGATTAGACTTATGATTTAAAATAATTTAACACGTGTTTCAGCATTTTTGAAATTTTAACCCTAAACAGGGTCAAAAGGGGGTTAAAAGTTTGTATGAAAGTTCGTTTTTTTAAATGAATGTGATCTGTTTCAAAATTTGTGATGAGATTAATAACTTAAAATAATCAAACACGTGTTTCAGCATTTTTGAAATTTTAACCTTTAAATGGGTGAAAAGGGGGTTAAAAGTTTTTATGAAAGTTTTTTATCTTAAATTTGATCTGTTTCAAAATTTCTGATTAGACTCATAACTTAAAATAATGAAACACGTGTTTCAGCATTTTTGAAATTTTAACCCTTAACAGGGTCAAAAGAGGGTTAAAAGTTTGTATGAAAGTTCGTTTTTTTAAATGAATGTGATCTGTTTCAAAATTTGTGATGAGATTAATAACTTAAAATAATTAAACACGTGTTTCAGCATTTTTGAAATTTTAACCTTTAAATGGGTGAAAAGGGGGTTAAAAGTTTGTATGAAAGTTTTTTATCTTAAATTTGATCTGTTTCAAAATTTCTGATTAGACTCATAACTTAAAATAATGAAATACGTGTTTCAGCATTTTTGAAATTTTAATCTTTAAAGGTGTCAAAAGGGGGTCAAAAGTTTACTAAAAGTTGGGCTACCCGTTTTCCCATGGGAATGTGACGATTTCCCGGAATAAATTATACCTATAAACCTTCCTCTAAAGTTACTCTATCAAATAAAAAAAACCGCATCAAAATCCGTTGGGTAATTCTAAAGATATAAGGAGACACCAAACGGGAAGCGACTTTATTTTATACTATGTAGTGATAATAGTAACTCAAATCAGCTGATTGGCAATTTTGTAAGAGAGGTAAATTTTTATGTGTTTACGAGTGTTAATACAATTTCTTTAATATGTTAATTTAAAAAATACGTATTTACTACCTACCTACCTAATAGCGACGGTTAAAATAATTGCGACTAAATTGACTAGAAATAGCGAAGAATCCATTGACATTTTTAAACATGATAGGACTTAGATATGTCCTATCCTTTTCTAAACCTATTAGACGGAAAGTGACAGCGATAATTTAATGTCAGTTATGAGGATTGTTATCCCGAAATGAGGCCTATCTGTAGTCTACACATTTTTTTAAAGATGATAGGTTTTATTGTTTGTTTGAATTGAATAGGCTCCGAAACTACTGGACCGTTTCAAAAACCTTCTGGTATGGTAAACCATTATTCCTGATGAACATAGGCTGTATAAAATATATTATTCCCGCGGGAAAATGGTTGGTAGCGCAGTTGGATCCTGCCCGCGCTTTGCCTCGCAAAATTTTGCAAGTTTTCTAAAAAAAAAGCCCTGAAAACTTAAACTACCATGTTCCCTCCGTAAAAGGTTGCATTACCGCCCCAAAGATACACTAGCAATCACTAGATTCTTTAAAATCTGCTTATTCGTATTCGTACCTTTTGACCTGCAGGTCATCGACTAGTCTAGACGTCTTCATTCAATCTAGCTTTTAAATAAATGCAAAACAAACATTAAAACTTATCGTCTGTGAAGACATTCAAGGATTTGCTAAAATAACAATACACGCAATAGCTTTGTTGAAATACATTATTGTCGTGCGATGCAGGCTTAGAATATCATCAACCCATTTCTTTCCTCCGGGTGTTGCAAAAGTGGACTAAGGGACTTGTGGGTTTAATTTGTATTACAATTTTAGGCGACAGGACGACAACTGGCCGCTAAAGTGATAAGTACACGATTTATCTCAAACGGCTCTCAGATATTGTTCAGACGTGGCGATAGCGACCGTATTTACGGCGTTTAAACGCTCTGCCCACCCCGCAAGGGATAAAGACGCTATAATATGTGTAAACAGTTGTCGAATATAGTTTCAAAAATCTTTATTTGGTTCTTTTCTACATACATACATATATCACGCCTTTATCCCTTGCGGGGTAGGCAGAGCGTAAACAACCGCAAAAAACGGATATTCACGCCACGTCTGACAAACATTTGAGGGTCATTTGGAAAATTGTGTATCGACAAAGTGAAAGTGAGGTTGTCAGCCCTTCGCCTAAAATTGCAATACACACCCTCGAGTCCCTTCGTTGTCTTTTACGACACCCACGGGAAAGAAATGGGGTGATGCTATTCTAAGCCGTTCTTTTTTATAAGTAATAAATTTCTTTTTCAGATATTTAAAGTGCGTGAACGAGCACATGCGAGACATCAAGCCGTTTGAGGACGTCCCGCACAAGCTGTCAGTTCAGCTGAGAAGAGCCTTCGTTGCCACCAGGACCTTCCACAAAGCGCTGCGAGCCGGCGCGGACGTTGTACGGAATATGATGCAGGTATGTACGGAATATGATGCAGGTATGTACGGAATATGATGCAGGTATTTACGGAATATGATGCAGGTATGTACGCAATATGATGCAGGTATTGTACGGAATATGATGCAGGTATGTTCGGAATATGATGCAGGTATGTACGGAATATGATGCAGGTATGTACGGAATATGATGCAGGTATTTACGGAATATGATGCAGGTATGTACGCAATATGATGCAGGTATTTACGGAATATGATGCAGGTATGTACGGAATATGATGCAGGTATGCACGGAATATGATGCAGGTATTGTACGGAATATGATGCAGGTATGTTCGGAATATGATGCAGGTATGTACGGAATATGATGCAGGTATGCACGGAATATGATGCAGGTAGGTTTGACAAGCTTTCAGTGAAACTTAGAATAACTATTGCGGCCACGAGAACCTTGTACATAGAGCCGGCATGAGCTTTATACGGAATATGACGCAGGTGTGTGGTCTCTATTTTTGTACTGGTTTTTGTAGTTTGTAGGTGAGTTTTATAAGTACATCAGAGTGAGACAGAGTAGGGCTTTTTTAAAGTTAAAACAACAACAGCAAGTTAGAAACAACTTTCCTAAACCTAGGCCCTCTTTGGTCATCCGTACTGTAGTACAGGATTACCGGACAAGAAGTATAGACAGGAATATCCTCAACCAAAAACCTATGCAGATGACCTAAGCGCCACATAACATTTAGCATACCAATTAGGCACCGAATAGTCGACAGAACAGACAATTAATATTAACTTATGTTAACACACCCATTGAAACTCCAAATTAGATTCCAAATATGATGATTCACAATGGTCGCGCGACTTGCTCGGCTAATAATTTCGACTTTTGTGTCGACAGGTAGCCAGCATCGCCATATTTTACCATACACCTTCCTGCATAATCTGCGATTTAAATGCAAAGTTATTATAATAAATTGAATCAATATTCTGCAGGGACTTAAGGTTTGGCCGGTTTGACCTTCGAGTTTCGAGAACCGATGCGTCATTTTGCGAAACATCTTTCATGCGTTGCTCTTCAGGCGACGAAAGAATGACACATTCTTAGCGGGATTCGTTTTAATTACAAGTACTTAATTAGCTGGGATCGCAGGGTGATTTTGTCGGACTAACAATAGAAAGCTAGACTTGTATTCGCTTTAGTTGGACTGGGCTTGGATCACGCGACAGTTATGGTCGAATTATATTGTGCGGCTCGGCCGCTGCGGCTGCGAATTTACAAGGATTTTTAAGATAAGATAAGATAAGATAATTCTTTATTAATAAACTTAATTACAAATAGGTAAACTTATACAAAATAGTAATGTGGCTTGTCCATTTCCTGAACTAAGAATGTGAATTCCTGTATCTCAGGTAAATGTATAGCCGACATTACTATAATTTTATAATGAAACTAGCAGCCCGCCCAGCGGTTTCACCCGCCGCTAACAATTTCCCCCCGGGAATATAGCCTATGTTCATCAGGGATAATGTAGGATTCTAAAAATCTTGACTTCAATTTGAAACAAATATCGTTTTCAGATGGTGGTGGCGTAAAGTTACATGCCATATTTTTATTTTTTTTATCCCGCCCGAGCCGGTTTTCTATTAGGTGATAACAAAATTGTAATAAAAAAAAATGTGTGATACAAATTTCTTTTTTTAGAATGACGGTTCATGACGTCAATAAGTGATAATACTATCCTACATTGAATAAAGAATTTCAATTTCAATTAACGGTAAAAGAATTTTTTAAATCGGTCCAGTAGTTTCGGAGCCTATTTAATTCAAACAAACAGTAAATAAAATCCTGTTTCTAATATTAGTGTAGATTATATAATTATGTGCCGTGTGATGGCGGCTTAGAATAGCATCACCCCATTTCTTGCCCGTGGGAGTCGTAAGAAGCGTCTAAGGGACTCGAGGGTGTGTATTGCAATTTAAGGCGATGGGCTGACAACCTGTCACTATGGCGATATACAATTTTCCGGATGCCCCTCAAATGTTTGTCAGACGTGGCGTAAATGTCCGTTCTAGGCGGCCGTTTACGCTTTGCCTACCCCGCAAGGGATTATAGGCTTGATATGTGTATGTGTATGTATGTAGGTATATAATTATTATTTAAGTGTGATGCCGGCTTAGAAAACCATCACCCGATTTCTTTCCCGTGGGAGTCGTAGGAGGCGACTAAGGGACTTGAGGGTGTGTATTGAAATTTAAGGCGATGGGCTGACAACCTGTCACTATGGCGATACACAATTTTCCGAATGACCCTCAAATATATGTCAGATGTGGCGTAAATGTCCGTTTTTGCGGCCGTTTACGCTCTGCCTACCCCGCAAGGGATAATAGGCGTGATATGTATGTATGTATTATTTTAGTGTAGATTTTTTTAATGCATTATTTAATGTTTTTTGTCGTCTTTTTATACCGAGTAAGGGACAGCCCTTCGAATACTGATAGGGGGTGCATGAAACATAAAACTTCCCATAGTGAATGCAGTCAGCTGATTGTGATTTTGTATGGAAGGTAATTTTTTTGGCGTTTCCTGAAATATGTTCCTACGGGAAAGTTGTTCAGTTTCATGGTCTGCATGTACCCATTAGTATTCTGAGGGTTATCCCTGACATCCTTTAATACAGTAATGATTAAATGTAATCATTACACGACGGGTACGAATAATGTGGCGTAGTTGGTACATTTTTAAATGAAAAAGTAGTTATTGTGGCATAACTGTAATAGTTAGACATATGGTATCGCGGACATTATTATAGATATTGATGTCCTCTATAAAACTGTTGTACATCACTTTGCTCTATTGTCAATAATTTCCACAGTGTACGCGATATAAGATATTTTTTGGTAAATTTTTCGCACGTTGGGTTACATTATCGAAATTTTCACGCGGATCCCTATTTTTTTCTCGTATAAAATATAGCCTATGTTCATCAGGAATAATGTAGGATTCTAATGGTGAAAGAATTTTTAAAATCGGGCCAGTAGTTTCGGAGCCTATTCGATGCAAACAAACAAACAAACAAACAAACAAACAACAATCAAATCTTTCCTCTTTATAATATTAGTGTAGATCTACTACACTATACAATACAAATAAACTTAAATAAACTATACAATATTTAAATCTATAACTAATTATTACGTACTAGTGCAAATTTAAATAATCATTTTGCGTGCAATTGATGTATGAACGTGTCCTAGTTTATCATTACATTATGTATTGCAAATACAGCATGTCTTTGGACGCAACAAAAATAAAATACCAATTCTAGAATTATGCTGTGTATCGTACATTAATTTACTTAATTCATAAGTAAAATTAATTGCGATCATGTCTTTGTAATACCGCCGCCGCGACCAAGCCGCTCACTATAATCAGACCATTAGGAAGGACAACTCGTGTTACCCTAGAATTGGAGAGAGCCTAAATAGTACCTTAGTCACATTTGTCATTTCATTACTCCGAAAACGACCTCCAGTCAGATAATGCTGCGAAGAGCCGTCCCTAACAACCTGACAATATGGTTCATATGATCAGCTAGCAAATTCATACCGATCCTGGCTGATCAAATCGTAGAAACTTTTGTGGGGCCAGGCCATGTGATGTGTGTTACCAATCATACCTAATTATTTCAGCCATCATCACGTCCTCATTTTAGACTGACAAATCGTCGATTGTAGTGAACTTCTGGTAGGTACTAAAGCTAAGGATGATCTCATGTGATCTTGCACGTTTTTAGCTTTGGCATTCGCATTAAGGATCCGTTGGGCAATTATTATAGCCCACATGGCAAGTTTAATGGTCGTTAAAACACTGTAAAAACTTTGTTTTCGTTTAGCTGTTGTATCATCCTGGTTATCGTGATGATAATATTGAGGAATATTTACTAGACCTACATAATTTTGAAAGCTATATGATTCATCATGATTATCAACAGCTGTAGTGAAACTTCCACTCCTGGACTTAGACCTCTTCCAAGCGCCTCTTTAGTCTCTTCAGACTCCAAAAACATCTGACAGCTTGCAACCCTGACAATGTTGTCGGTCTACCTGAACGGATATTAACGTTATCAGCCACTACAGTCCACTGCTGGACATGGGCCTTCCCCTATTGGACATTGATCTAATTTAATAATATGATCCTGTGACTATGGGCTCAACAAAAGAATAGCGTAGAAGCATCTATAAGATTACAAGGAAACATCGGTCGGAGCTTTGAATAACAAAACAAAACTTATTTAAATTGAAACTTAATTAATCAATATTCTGCCGTCTACTGGTGTGAGTCAGCGATCTGCGAATCTGGACCATCCACCACATGGTACTGGATTGTCCACTTACCAAGTACCATGGCCCCATAGAGGACCTCAAAGTGATGACCCAGAAAGCTGTGGATTATTTTGAATTCTCTAAATTTAAAAATTACTTTTTTCTTTATATTGTTGCAGTGATTTAATGTATGCCATACGATAAATAAATCCTTATATAATTTCGAATATATCTGTTCCTTTGTTCTAATTTTCCCTTTTTTCTCACTCATAGGTGGGAGTAACCCAAGAATGCGTGACAGCGTGGGCCCGACTGCGGTATTGCGGTACTTGCTCAGGCGCGCAGCCGCCCGCGTGCAGCAGATACTGCCACAACGTGCTCAGAGGGTGTCTCCCGGCGCACGCCGACCTGGGGGACCAGTGGGATGCCTATGTTGGTGAGTATCGCATGTAGTGTCAGCGTGGGCCCGACTGCGGTACTTGTGATACTGCCACAACGTGCTCAGAGGGTGTCTCCCGGCGCACGCCGACCTGGGGGACCAGTGGGATGCCTATGTTGGTGAGTATCGCATGTAGTGTCAGCGTGGGCCCGACTGCGGTACTTGTGATACTGCCACAACGTGCTCAGAGGGTGTCTCCCGGCGCACGCCGACCTGGGGGACCAGTGGGATGCCTATGTTGGTGAGTACCGCATGTAGTGTCAGCGTGGGCCCGACTGCGGTACTTGTGATACTGCCACAACGTGCTCAGAGGGTGTCTCCCGGCGCACGCCGACTTGGAGGACCAGTGGGATGCTTATGTTGGTGAGTACCGCATGTAGTGTCAGCGTGGGCCCGACTGCGGTACTTGTGATACTGCCACAACGTGCTCAGAGGGTGTCTCCCGGCGCACGCCGACCTGGGGGACCAGTGGGATGCCTATGTTGGTGAGTACCGCATGTAGTGTCAGCGTGGGCCCGACTGCGGTACTTGTGATACTGCCACAACGTGCTCAGAGGGTGTCTCCCGGCGCACGCCGACTTGGAGGACCAGTGGGATGCTTATGTTGGTGAGTACCGCATGTAGTGTCAGCGTGGGCCCGACTGCGGTACTTGTGATACTGCCACAACGTGCTCAGAGGGTGTCTCCCGGCGCACGCCGACCTGGGGGACCAGTGGGATGCCTATGTTGGTGAGTACCGCATGTAGTGTCAGCGTGGGCCCGACTGCGGTACTTGTGATACTGCCACAACGTGCTCAGAGGGTGTCTCCCGGCGCACGCCGACTTGGAGGACCAGTGGGATGCTTATGTTGGTGAGTACCGCATGTAGTGTCAGCGTGGGCCCGACTGCGGTACTTGTGATACTGCCACAACGTGCTCAGAGGGTGTCTCCCGGCGCACGCCGACCTGGAGGACCAGTGGGATGCTTATGTTGGTGAGTACCGCATGTAGTGTCAGCATGGGCCTGATTGCGGTACTTGTGATACTGCCACATCGTGCTCAGAGGGTGTCTCCCGGCGCACGCCGACTTGGAGGACCAGTGGGATGCTTATGTTGGTGAGTACCGCATGTAGTGTCAGCGTGGGCCCGACTGCGGTACTTGTGATACTGCCACAACGTGCTCAGAGGGTGTCTCCCGGCGCACGCCGACCTGGAGGACCAGTGGGATGCTTATGTTGGTGAGTACCGCATGTAGTGTCAGCGTGGGCCCGACTGCGGTACTTGTGATACTGCCACAACGTGCTCAGAGGGTGTCTCCCGGCGCACGCCGACCTGGGGGACCAGTGGGATGCCTATGTTGGTGAGTACCGCATGTAGTGTCAGCGTGGGCCCGACTGCGGTACTTGTGATACTGCCACAACGTGCTCAGAGGGTGTCTCCCGGCGCACGCCGACTTGGAGGACCAGTGGGATGCTTATGTTGGTGAGTACCGCATGTAGTGTCAGCGTGGGCCCGACTGCGGTACTTGTGATACTGCCACAACGTGCTCAGAGGGTGTCTCCCGGCGCACGCCGACCTGGAGGACCAGTGGGATGCTTATGTTGGTGAGTACCGCATGTAGTGTCAGCATGGGCCTGATTGCGGTACTTGTGATACTGCCACATCGTGCTCAGAGGGTGTCTCCCGGCGCACGCCGACTTGGAGGACCAGTGGGATGCTTATGTTGGTGAGTACCGCATGTAGTGTCAGCGTGGGCCCGACTGCGGTACTTGTGATACTGCCACAACGTGCTCAGAGGGTGTCTCCCGGCGCACGCCGACTTGGAGGACCAGTGGGATGCTTATGTTGGTGAGTACCGCATGTAGTGTCAGCGTGGGCCCGACTGCGGTACTTGTGATACTGCCACAACGTGCTCAGAGGGTGTCTCCCGGCGCACGCCGACCTGGGGGACCAGTGGGATGCTTATGTTGGTGAGTACCGCATGTAGTGTCAGCATGGGCCTGATTGCGGTACTTGTGATACTGTCACAAGATGTTGTCTACCGACTCACGCTGACTTATGGAAACAAGGGGGTTGCTTTTATGTTGGTGAGTACTGCATGTAGTAACAGCGTAGACCCGACTGCGGTACTGCAGTTCTTGCTTAGCGAAAACTCTTGGCTATTATTTACGTTCACTTAAATTAGATGAAGTTTCATAAAAATCTGACCATCATACACACTTATATGCACAGGACACTAGTCTTTGCACCAGGGCCCTATGATGTGACGTAATCGATTTTTCCAATTCCAGACGCAGTAGAAAAAGTAGCAGACCGCCTGTTAGGGCCGTTCAACATCGCGATGGTGGTGGAACCCATTGACATCAAGATCTCGGAGGCCATCATGAGCTTTCAGGAGCACAACCAGGAGATTTCGCAGAAAATCTTCGCTGGCTGCGGCAAACCGGTGCTGGGCGGCGGCGGCGGTGCCGGGCCGTTCTTCTCACCAGACAGGCAGAAGAGGTTAGTTGATAAAGATTATTCTTACATGCATTAGGTTTGCTCTCTTAGTTAACCCTTTAACGGGCAGACCAGATATTTTTTTTATTTAGTCTTGGAATCTATTGCGGGTAGTTTAGGTTAAATTTTAGATAAGAATATTCTTCCCATCGCCTTATAAAGGTTTAAGGCAAAAAGGCTGTGGAAAGTCGATGATCGAGCGACTTGACCCGAACGTTCAAAAATTAATTCATTTTTCTAGCATACACGTAATTGTATCATCATATCAGCCATAGGACGTCCGCTGCTGAACATAGGCTTCCCCGAATATTTCCACCTCATCCGATTAGAAGCGGCCTGAATCCAGAATTTCCCCACGGACTTGACCAGATCGTCTGTCCATCTCGCGGGAAATTGTATGCAACGAAGTATTTGCATTCACTGTTCCATTATAATGCCCGCCAGTTACGGTACCTTATTGAAATTGATATGTCGTGATTGAAATTAATCGTTGACTGGCACGATCCAAAGTCCTCCGATGTTCATTATACAATATATGGGTTGTTCTCATCGACCGCGTTTTTCGTACGTTCCGCTTAAAAAGTGCTGCTTCCTCTGGGACGAGCGTTATAAAATTTTACTTCAAAATACTTCAGCACTTCTCACATATGGTCAAACATTTAATTCATCAAATATGTGGTCAGTTTTTTGTAAATTTCCTGTCAAACATGTATTCTCTCACGTCCATGGCATGGTTCTTTGCTACCTTGCGCTAAATAGACTGTTCTAGATCCTAAAATTACAAGTCTATGTCATGTTAAGCCTTCTTATCTTTTAAACAATTATATTTTCTATCTTTTAGCATGTTTTTATTTTCCAAAACGGAAGAAACTTTTTTATAAACACGGATTTTTGCGTTGAAGCCCTGAATCAGCCCACAATTACCTCGCGCTACTCTTTCACTCATACATTCATGACGGTAAAAGCTATCTGTCGATTTTACTCACGAATTCGTAGCGGCCAGTACCACCGACAACGTCGTGGGGTACGCAGGCTCCACTCGCCGCTACATCTTCGATGGCGAGGGTAAGTTTGTCACATTTACGACTTTGTCCAGTACCGACCTCATTTCCATGCTAGTCGATTACCAATTATTCAGTTATTAGGTATTATCGATATTTTTTCTGAGGAATACCTTTGATATGCTTAAAATAAGAGGCGGTACTGTATTAAATTTTAACGAATAGGTTTTTATCAAACTGCAAAATAAGCTTTCGTTCTCATTTCCATGTTCTCTTTTCCATGTCTTTCCATGGTTCGAGATGGCATGGAAATGAGAAATTGACATGGAAATGAGAGAATGATTAAAATTTTGCAGTCCACAGTTGGACAAAGTTTTTAAATTATGAATATTTATTCTTAAATTAATCCAATGCCTGTTTTAATCTTAAATATGTGGAGTACGGGTATTTTTCATTGTTACCTATTTTTATGAAATTAAGGCTTTTGTAGTTAATTTTATGTCTTTTTACCGAATGTTGCAGAAGGAGGGTTAGAGTTTTCCGGTAGTCTGACTGTATGTATTATGTATGTATGTATGTATGTGGACATGCAATTTCTTTTTCGTGGGTTACAGCCCAAACGGCTAGATGGATATTGACGTGTGGGGTGTCATGTGATTCGCAGCGCATCAGCGCGAGTGACATTTGCTATATTTTAAACAAGACGCGGCACTCCCACCCACTCTCTGATATTTCACCGCCCCGCGCTCGCCCGACTGGGAAGCAGTCTGAAGTGGTCATCAACTGGTTACGCGCGCTTTATACTAGTTTAGAGTGCGTTGCGGTTTCGGTAGCCCTAGTTTTGGTACGCACATATATACATGTAGGAGTTTTGCTTCTAAGCGGTAGCCATTATTATGTATTCTTTTCTATAAGATACATTCTATAGAAAAAAGTGGTTCTTTATCAGGTACTGCAAACCCGCGATATCTGTACGCCAATAAAAGCAGTCCATCATGCTTACCACTTTTTTCTTTAGAATGTCTCTTATAGAAAAGAATACATAATAATGGCTACCGCTTAAAAGCAAAACTCCAATATGTATATATGTGCGTGCCAAGACTAGGGCTACCGAAACTGCAACGCACTTTAAACTAGTTTAAAGCGCGCGTAACCAGTTGATGACCACTTCAAACTGCTTCCCAGTCGGGAGAGCCTATATTAACATTATGTTGGTACTCTTTTCAATCTTGGCCACAAGTTACTTTAATACAAAGTTTTATAAAACAGTTTGTTGCATTCTGCAGTCGGTCACTATGTAAAAGTTATCAGTATCCACACCCTCATGTTCGTGGGATGCTAAATAAATATTTAACTAAGTAAATAAAGCTTATTTTCTTTATGTTTCCTACAAATCAAGTAGTGGACATCTCATTTCCAGGACAAAAAATAGTGGCCCTCCGTTTTTTTATATTTATAATAGTAATATATTAATTATTTTTACTAAAATACGTTTTTTAAGCTCTAGCAAACATTACTGACTACTTATATATTAAAAAACATTTTTAATTATTTTAATATCAAATTAAAGAAAAATTGCCACGGAATTCTCTCATTTCCATGTCCGCAAATAGTGGACATCAAATAACTCTGAAACTAGTGGTCCAAGAACCGGGCAATTTCAATCTAGTGTTTGTAATGAGAAAAACTTTGGTAACGTATATTCAATTATCCAAAAAAACTACATTTGAAAAATGACATGGAAGTGAGAAAATTCCGTGTCATTATGAGAATGACCCATATATTCTTTAATGCATAAATTTACAAAGTTTAAACATAAAATTAAATACATAGGCGAGCTTATATCTACAAGAGATCTGTTCCAGCCAACCTTATAGGGGTGGAACAAGTGATAACACGGGAACAAAAGCAATACAATTGTGAAAAGGAAAAATAAAAATCTACGTTATACCTAAACATAATATTACTATAGTCTGGCAACGTCGTGCATGCCGCTCCCTGCGGCGTTACAGACGTTCGGGGGGCAGGGTAATTATGATCTCTGCGGGGGTGCGGAAAGTGTGCGGGGAAAGGGCGCGAGCACGACGCGTGTCACTGATTGTCATTTGCCGGCGGTCACTTGTGTACTTAGGAACTCGAAACTTTTTACAAGACGCACATGAGATTACGACCCCAAGATGAGTCCTCCAATAAGAAAACAAACAAAGGAAGTTGTGTATAACATACACAAATTCTTTAAAGAACGCAAGAAAGATCCTTCTGCGCAGGAACACCAGAATGATGTCAATTTAGCAAAATTAGTAGCCAGCGTTACGGGATTTCCAGAAAGATATGTAAGGAATATTGTAATCGAAGGCAGAACAAAAAATGATGCGGGAAGTTCAAAGTTTAAATCTCCCAAGAAAAACTTATTTCCAAAAAAGCGAAAAGAGGTTGATAGTTTCACTTTAGGAGTGATTCGGCGAAAAGTCTCCCAGTTTTATACTGTTAAAAAGCTATCCCGACTGATATGCGGATAAGATATGCACAGAATATGTATCTAAATTTCTAATTACTTTATTTTTTATTCATTAACAACACAATGGCAATTTCACATGTTACCGTGTTATGTATAGGATCGACCCATTTTCTTTGCGCAGATGTCGTAATCAGCGACTAACGTCTGAAACGGCTCTCAAATATTTGTCAGATGGTCAGATGTGGCGATAGCAACCGTTTTTTACGGCTGTGAACACTTTGCCTTACGCTGCAAGGTATTAAGGCCTTATGTGTGTTGTGTGCGTGTGTGTAGATTTACTCGTGGAATCATTCGCGGCAAACATAAAAAATATCCCACCAAAAATAAAAACATATGAAATTATTGAGAACTATAATTACCTATAAGTATTAATCTCGAGATATGTTCAGTTGAAATCTCTACGTGTGTAGCATACGCGTGCTAGTGACGTGCAACCCTCCCCCCGCCTCACCGCAACCAGTGAAGGAGCGGCAAGCACGAAGCTGCCAGTCTATAATAAACAAATAAATACTAATATGACAGATACATATTATAATACTTATAAAATATACCTACAATAAGTATTAGAAATTTATATAAATTTCAAATTTCATTCATTCAGTTCACTCGTGTCATCTAGATATGCACCCTTGTACAGCAACTTATCGATACCAAAATTTGCTTCCAGGTCAGTCCGGTCTTTACCAGATTTCGACTGGATCCAGAGGACCAACGACGTAGACGATTTCGTGATTGAAACGTCCTACGAGAACATAATCAGCGATGACTTCCGCACGCCCGAGGGCATCAAGAGGGCCACTGATGATATGAAGGATCAAGCCAAGTCCAGGGATAGGTTCTTGCAGTACATGCGGGGGAAGATCAACTTGGAGGATTATGAGGAGCATGAGAGACGGAGAAGGTATGGACTTACTGTTACCTACTCCAGACATTATAATAGGACCACACTAGGGTGATGCCGGCTTAGAATAGCATCACCCCATTTCTTACCCATGGGTGTCGTAAGAGGCGACTAAGGGACTCGAGGGTGTGTATTGCAATTTTAGGCGACGGGCTGACAACCTGTCACTACAGTGATACACAGTTATCTGATTGACCCTCAAATTTTTGTCAGACGTGGTGTTAATATCCGTTGAACGGCCGTTAACGCTCTGCCTACCCCGTAAGGGATATAGGCGTGATTTATGTATGTATGTATGTACACTAGGGTGATTTTTAGCAGAACGTAATCCGTACGTAGTACTAATATCAATTATAATTAGATATGTTGAAATGGGCCAAAAACGATATCTTCCACATAATTATCTTCGGACACCAAAACTTGTCTTTATACCGAACCTTGAACCGTCTAAACTTTGCGTTATTTCGCGAACACAGACATCTCAACTCGTCATTTTTCGGCATTCGTCTATCAGAGTAAGATGGTAGATAAAATAGAATTAGGGTAGGATGGTCTGCCATTTTAAAAGGGAAGATAATGGATTCGTGTTGTATGGACCCCTCATCACTGACACACACATCATTACACGAAATTTAGTACCAATAATCAAAGTATTCAGTAAACAGTGAGACTTTTAGCCATTGAGTTTGATAATAAGTGATAATACTATCCTACATTGAATAAAATTATTTCATTTTCATTATCAGTTCTTTACCCAGGCTACGATAAGCTTTGAACTCTATACCTAAGTTTTCCACAATTCCAAAGCATATTTGTTAAATGAAGATATGTTTAATTGTTTACAGAGACGCGGACCCTGAGCCAGCAGCCGCGAGTGGAGAGATCAACTTCAAGGGTTACGAGTTCGAAGGCAAGAGAGGTGGTGCTAAGAAGAAGAAGCCTACGATGAAGAATGACGATGGACATGGTAAGTTCTAAGGCCCGACGCTCCGCGGGCTTTGACATTATTATCCGTCCGAATTAAGAAGGCGCATCGTGCCTAAGTAGATGTCATACGGCAACGTGTTGTCATTTCCGGACGGCTTGCACTATACGCGCGTCACACAGCGCCGCTCTTGTTTTTGCCAAATCTAGCACACGCGACACTGCGTTAGCGCTTAATGGGATTATGATGGTTCGCTCTGTTGAATTTGCATATGACGTGCTGGAATGGCTGTTTTAAAATTTTCATTTTTATAAATTTTAAAAGATGTTTGGCAGAATTGAAAGTCTGACATTACCGCAATACTTTTCTAAGTACTATTCTACTTTCCCGCCATGTCACAAATCCTAAAATGCCCTTTAATATTTTGTTAGACAAATTTACGAGTCCATAGTGGTTCTGCCTATTCCTGAAAAGGTTAAGGCATGATTTGATATGCCGTGTGACGCCGGCTTAGAATAGCATTACCCCATTTCTCTCCCGCGGGTGTTGTAAGAGGCGACTAAGGGGCTTGATTATTACATGTGTATTGCGGTTCAAGGCGATGGGCTGCCAACCTGTCACTATGGTGATACACAATTTGAATGACCCTCAGAAGTTTGTTAGACGTAGCGTAAATGTCCGCTTTTTACGGCTGTTTACGCTGTGACTACCCAGCTAGGGATATAGGCGTGATATATGTATGTATGTGATATTTCACTGTCATAATATTTTCTTGAGTTTGCACAACGTTTGTCTGTAAAGAGCTCGAAACGTAGGAATTGTAAAATCCAAAATAAACATAACATAACATAAATATACTTTATTGCACAAAAACAAGAAATGGACATACAGATAGAAAAGAAAGAGTACAATATAGGCGGCCTTATAGCTAGGTAGCTATTTCTACCAGACAACCTTAGGGTAAAGGAGAGTAGATTTGAGATGCGGGATAGTGCTTTTACGGTTATATAAAATACATATACAATAACGCCTACATATTTTACATAAATAACAATATGAGTAAACTACTACATACCTTATATTACAATAAACTAATACATATACATTATTATAGAGAAATATGCATGTTCATTCAGATTAAATGGACAGGGGAGAAAAACAAAACAGTATCAGTGAAAGTCACTTTTCGGACAGATAGTGTGATCTGACTCGCGCCTTAAAGCTTTCAAGAGACGGAGCACGTCTGATATCCTCCGGTAGGGTATTCCACAATTTGATCGCTTGCACAGAGAAGAACTTGGCGTAAAACTCTGTTCTGTGAGGAATCATGCTCAATGTAAGATTATGGCTGGATCGAAGATTACGGGTTAGAGTAGAAGAGTGGAAAGTGAAGCGATCTTTTAAGTAGGAAGGAGTGTTTGAAAGTGAAAGGATAGAGTAGAGTAACGAAAGAATATGACAGTCTCTTCTACGGGTGATTGGGAGCCATTTTAGCTTGGAGCGATGCTCCGACACATGGTCATATTTACGAAGCCCAAAGATAAATCTTATACAAAGATTCTGCAGACGTTCGAGTCTACTCAGCAACTGCGATGATAAATCGGGGTAGCAAAAGTCTGCATAGTCCAGTATTGGAAGGAAAACAGAGTGTGCCAAGGAAATCTTTGTTTTGGTGGGCAACAAGTTTTTGAGACGCTTTAGCGAGCCATACGCAGCAAACACCCTCCTGCTGACTTCCGAAACTTGAGGCTTCCATGATAAATTTTCGTCGAAGATAACGCCAAGATTTTTTACCTTCTCACTAAAAGGTAAGGTAAGGTAACACAACTTAAATCCGTTTAAAATTGTTTTATTGAGATTTTACTGTGATTTGTTTATTTATCAATGTCGCTTTAGTTACCTTCGTTATTCTTCCCCAGGTGCAGAATGGGGCGGCCCGGCCCTGGAGCGCCTGGTCCGCGAGACTCGCTCCCGGCTGCGCAACTCCAGAAGATACTGGAGCACCCTCGGTCCGGTGCTCTGTACGTCCACTAGTGTGACAACGTCGCCGTGCTTCAACGGGACGGATGTGGGAAGGTAAGCAATAGTAATTGTAATTTTGGTTGACCAAATTAAAAGAATTATTTAAATTTTAAGGACGCGACTTTATTGGTAGTCGATCGGACGTGAACAGGACAAGCTTAGAGCTACTACATACAATCTAGGTACACTAGCGCCTTCTATCGCAACGGACGTTTTCTGAACTACTTACTTCACACGACATCTATTCAAATTTATAAGAACTAACAAATGCGCGAGCGCACATGACAGACAGCGCACCGCCCTGCAAGGCAAGGAGGTAAACGAGTCATCGATAGATGGCGCTGTGTTTTACAGTAATATAAAATAATTGGTGTTAAATTTATCGCGGGGTTTCATCGCTTAAACTACATTCAATCTGTAAAGAATGAATTAGTCGCTGGGTATTAGTTGCAAAATTTACCCGGTAGATGGAGCCGAGCCACGCTTGGCATCAAGATACACTTGCAAAATTGGCGTGCATTGGTCGAGCCGCGGTAGCCCAGATGGATGAGGCGTCGCCACTAGTAATGGCGAAAGTCGCTGGTTAAAATTGTATACCTAACACGGGAAGGGTTTTAAAAATTTGATAGGTTTTAAATAGTAATGTAGCGCCCTCTACGTGCAAAATTAAGAAGCGTCAGATCCTGAAACCTGATATCGAAGTATTTTCTGTGATCTTCAAGTAATTGTCACTTCTAATTCTATAAAGCAGCTGAAACTCATTTCATAGTAATGTAACTTGAAAATATACACAAGCATTAAATAGCTGAAAGATGTGGCTTTTTAATGCTTGTTGTATCAATCTTGTCTCAATATTTTTTTTGAGTTTGCACAACTATAATTAATTTGTATTAATCTTGTCTTATCAAATGTGGCAATTGAAAAATATCAGATACCTACCAGGATAAAGGAACAGTCGGTTGTAGCACATAAGGTACCAGTGGTACTCCAAAAGAACTTTATTATTTTTATCCCCAGTTAATACATATTAAACATTTTAATTCTTTCATAAAATAAGTCATTTTCTACAAATACATATTCATTTCAAGTAATAGATATTGTTGGGGAGGAAAATAATTCAGTTCTTTTGGAGTACCTCTGGTACCTTATGTGCTATAACCGATTGTACATCGGGTTAATCGTAGTCTCACAACTAATCAAACTATCTACCTTCCAGCTATACACAAGGGCCGGCGGGCGAAGGCAGCGCAGCGCTCGCTTCGAACCCCGAAGTGCGCAGTATAGGCACTACTGTCATAATGGGCAGTACTACGGCTAGGGCGCAGCAAGAAGCGCTTAGGACGCTCACGGCGAGGCTCAAAGACGCTTACAACGGAGTCGAAGTGCAGTGGAAGGATGCAGGTTGGTAACTAAGTGGCTTTATAACTAGCCCAGTTTCGAAAGATCGTGCCCCATGGCGTACCCTGGGGAAGCCCACGTTTAGCAGTGGACTGCAGTAGGCTGATGAAAGTATGTATAAACTTTGGCAGTGAAAACTAGTAGTACTACGGCTAGGGCGCAGCAAGAAGCGCTTAGGACGCTCACGGCGAGGCTCAAGGACGCTTACAACGGAGTCGAAGTGCAGTGGAAGGATGCAGGTTGGTAACTAAGCAGGTTTATAACTAGCCTAGTTTCGAAAGACCGTGCCCTATGGCGTACCCTGGGGAAGCCCACGTTCAGCAGTGGACTGCAGTAGGCTGATGAAAGTATGTATAAACTATGGCAGTGAAAAGTGGCAGTACTACGGCTAGGGCGCAGCAAGAAGCGCTTAGGACGCTCACGGCGAGGCTCAAGGACGCTTACAACGGAGTCGAAGTGCAGTGGAAGGATGCAGGTTGGTAACTAAGCAGGTTTATAACTAGCCTAGTTTCGAAAGACCGTGCCCTATGGCGTACCCTGGGGAAGCCCACGTTTAGCAGTGGACTGCAGTAGGCTGATGAAAGTATGTATAAACTATGGCAGTGAAAACTGGCAGTACTACGGCTAGGGCGCAGCAAGAAGCGCTTAGGACGCTCACGGCGAGGCTCAAGGACGCTTACAACGGAGTCGAAGTGCAGTGGAAGGATGCAGGTTGGTAACTAAGCAGGTTTATAACTACCCAAGTTTCGAAAGATCGTGCCCTATGGCGTACCCTGGGGAAGCCCACGTTTAGCAGTGGACTGCAGTAGGCTGATGAAAGTATGTATAAACTATGGCAGTGAAAACTGGCAGTACTACGGCTAGGGCGCAGCAAGAAGCGCTTAGGACGCTCACGGCGAGGCTCAAGGACGCTTACAACGGAGTCGAAGTGCAGTGGAAGGATGCAGGTTGGTAACTAAGTGGCTTTATAACTAGCCCAGTTTCGAAAGATCGTGCCTAATGGCGTACCCTGGGGGAAGCCTACGTTCAGCAGTGGACTGCAGTAGGCTGATGTTAGTATTTATGTATAAACTATGGCAGTGAAAAGTAGCCGCATACTTTTGTATTGGCCTCAGAAGAAGACTCAAAATGTGTCAGAGCTAAATTCCAATAAGTTTCATTCATATCCCGACCCATGTGTCTTGGAGAAAGTTGTTAAATTTCATGAGTTTTGTTTTTATCCGTGTAATAATTGTAAAAACGTGGTAGGCGGTTGAAAAACTCGGACACCAGGGTTCATCGGGTCGTTGGATGACTCGGTGTCCCACACGAAAAGAGAGAGAGATTGTAAAACTGTACCAACATTACCTAATGCTACAACTAACTAACAATTGAATTGTGCTTTCTTCCAGACGACCTGCAAGTGGCTTCCAGCAACCTGGACTTCCTCGGCAGCGACGGCTCCGGCTCAGGGTCTGGAGACGACGCTGATGATGGAGACGACCTGCCTGATGATGACGAGGACAAGCAGTATCCTGATGGTAAGCGAGCAGTACCCGATATTATCAATCTACAGGCTACAATTTTACAGGTGAAATTCGGAGTTCATTGCGTAGTCGGTTAGCCATTATGCTACCGGGAATATCAACCGGCTACGCAATATACTACGAATTTCACCTGTAGACTTGTAGCCTGTAGTTTCATAACATAGGCACCAGGTGGAATTTTTCATGAAATACACTTGCTAGCTACACATGTTGGAAAAATTAACGGAACAAAAATATTTTATACTAACTGTTACCCGCGGCGTTGCCCGCATACAATAAAAACTATCCTAAGTGTTAATTCATGTTATCTTCTATATGTGTGCCAAATTTCATTACAATCGGTTCGGTAGTTTTTGCGTGGAGAAGTAAAAACCAAACTTTCGCATTTATAATATTAGTAGGAAGTAGGGTTTATTACGTATATTTTTGATTTAACATTGTTCTTTTCTGTCATTCTCGTTTTTAGTTTTTGTTTCGCAGTGTCGCTGTCACACACTATATATTTTTTTTTGTAGACCTCATTCAATTTATTTTCCCCAGGAGGATCGGGCGACTTCGCTCCACCAGACATGGACCCAGAAGAGGAAGTCCCAGACGAGGACATCGGCACGAGAATGGAACCTGCGCCCCCCGCATCGGAAGCCCCAGTTTTCCCCGACGTGCCAAGCATCGTCGACACGCCAAACACCAACAACGTGCATATCAGAGGTCGGGAACGCGTGCTCGAAGAACCGCCGCAACCAGACCAGCCTGAGCCCAGCGAAGAAGTCACCAATAACGGCCCGAGAGGTCAGGATGTAGTAGTCAGGCCGCCGGAAACGCCCACATCTTCAGCAAACAATCCATCGCTACATAAAGCCTTGTTCACGTACGCGTTGCCGGTCGTATGCGCGTGGTTCGGTACGATAGTCACTGATCTGTTTTAAGGTGTTCCGTTTCGGCAACGTTGACCTCACATCTGTTCGTAATTATCGCGGATTTTGTTAAGTATTTAATATTATTAAACGAACAAGTATCACTCATGATGTGGGTTTACACGACTTACTTGTTGTATAGTTTGTAGAGAGTTTTATCCCCCTACGTTTCGGCTGCGGCAGCCTTCTTCACGGAGGTCGACAGATCACATACGCCCGCCCGTCAGCTGTGATTGCCGAACACTGGGATAAAACTCTCTACAAACTATACAACAAGTAAGTCGTGTAAACCCACATCATAAGTATTTAATATTTATTGAATAGACGATGGAATTGATTTAGATTGATAAAGATTTTTCAAGGTGACGTTGCCGAACTAGTAGTATGGATTGTAGATAGCCTAGTCAATTCGCGTGTCGGCGAGAGGGCGCCGCTGTGATATGTGCGCGGGGGATGGGAGGGGGAGGTTTTTGAGGGGGGTGTGAGTGGGGGAATTATTTGGGGGGGAAAACCCCAGGACATTTAACAAATTGCGATACACAGTGAATTGTGTAGAGTATTTATTTATTTTTGAACATTTCGGATATACGCTTTTGACATTCGGAAGTGGACGACAATAAAGCTTATATCTTTCCCACTTTATTTCGGCGATCGTTTAGACGAATTATTTTGAAGGAAATCAGCCAAATTGTTTCGCGTATTTATTTAAATGATCTTTTTTGTAAATAAAAATATGTAAATTATAAATTAGATAGTGAATGTATGGTTTCACGTGGACGCTATGTATGTATGGTATTTTAAATTTCGCGCCATATTTTATTTTATAGTGTTTGAAAATAATTAATACCAACCACTGAAAAGCAATCAGACAGAAATATGTAAATATTCGATATTTTTGGCGCGGAACCGCAATATCTAAGAGGAAATGTTATAAAAATGTACATAAAATCTAGTTATAATTTTCTAAACGTAAGTTAAGAGACTGATTTGCTTTCGATATTTTTTTAACAGTGAAAAAAATCATTTCGACTATGTATGGACTAATTTTAACCGACTGATGTAACGACTAGTTTAATTTTTATTTATATGTATTTTCTTTTTTTGCTTCAGCTTTACTGCCCTAGTGATTTATTATTAATTCGTAATGTGTCATGCAATGCAGAACATTAATGGGTCAAAACCAGTGTACTCTACTTACGCCATATTAAATCAATTTGTTAATAGGTATTTTTATTTTACGCTTAAAATGTGAATTAATAAAAAATGTAAAGAAAAATAATAAAAGTGTATAAATTTTGGAAGATTTTGGAAAACCCGTAGACGCACAGAAAATGTTAGGTGGTATCTTTTGGACGTACTGATATTACTAAAAGTAATCGTAATTTTGTATACGTAAATAAAAATATAAGTATAAAGTTGTTGTCTCAAAATAAACTCTACTTATTAGAGAGCAAAATGGCGGACGTGCAAGTTCCGGGACCAAGAAGAAAAACGTTATCAAATGTATTGTGCCATCTACTTTTAATTTATTTTTAATGTCTTTACTTTTGCCAACACACTTTCAATGAATTAATTACCTAAATAACTTGCACCACCAACCTGCCTTAGCAATATTTATGGAAAATAAATTCCAATTAATAAATCGTGTTTAAATACTAAAAAAGAAAAATAAATGTCGCGAGCAAATTCATTTTCTTTGAAATATTTTTAAACAGTAGCATGAGAAAATATTTTTTCCACATGTTCCCTTAATTTTGTTTGCCAGTGTAATACTATATTTTCTTAATAATTGAAGCTGCTCGCGACAAAATTGTAAATACTATGATCGTTTATAATTAAATATCTAAGGTAAATGGATGTTGCTAGTAATGCGTAGTTTTTATACAGTTTCTTACTACATGTGTAACAGGGTACAGGATCGTCACTGCCACGGTTCCATACTGCAAGTTATGTGGAAATTCGTACCAAAAGTTGTGCAAATAATGTTATTTCTTTAAGGTGATCCGTTGATCAATTGAACAATTTTCCGAATGACCCTCAAATATTTGTCAGACGTGGCGTAAATGTCCGTTTTTTCGCGGCTGTTTGCGATCTGCTTAACCCGCAAGGGATTATAGGCGTGATATGTGTTTGATCCGTTGATGAAATGGCGCTTTCGTCTTCCTATTTCTAACTTAAGAGTGAAATTTGATGTATTCTTATTTGGAGGCGCCACTTTTGCAACAGTTTACTGCAAATTCTGTCTAATTTGAGGTGTCTGCCTCGAATATTTCAAAAGTATATTTGACAAAATATATAACAACAATAGTCATAACATCTGCAAAATAAATTTCAGTTTCCACCTAATCTGCAGTATGTAGCCAGTATATATCGGGTGAAATTTTACTAGTGACGGATACTGAAAACTCAGTACGGGTTAGTGATAAGGAACAACTTTCCCCAATGAACATAGGTCCTAATGTGAAAATATTTTGGACCTGTCATACAAGTTGTCCCGTGCAGCTAGTGCATTTCGGGAGGTAATTTTCTTAATTTCATATTTCGACCTATGTTCCTTGGGGAAAATTTTTCTTTATCTCCAGCTCGTACTGAGTTTCAGTATCAATCACTAGTAAAATTTCACCCAATATAGCACAGCACATAGAAAAAAATTGTCGCACGTTTCGGTAAAAGTCTAGTCAATCAGTTTTCAATGATCTATCGGCAGCAGCTAGAGTTACCTATTCCTGCATAATTCTGCATGTATTTGATGCAATCAGTTTAACCAGAAGTTGACGCAGACAAATGCGTTTTTGCGATCGACGGCTCGAGTATTTTTTATAGAAATTTAAAAAAGAACCGAACTTAATTGCAATAAAGGTGACATTGCTTAGAATGACAAACGCCGCCGTCGGTTTCAGTAAATTTCTGTACTCGAATAGATTGGTTTTGTTAAGTTTTTGTCAAACAAAAGCTAAGCCATTTTAGTTTGCACTTTCACTCAAATAGAATTGACTTTGTGAATTCGCAATCAGGCGACCGTGAGAGCCGTTTATCATTCTATCCATTATCACTTTTATTTCAATAACGATAGTGTTCCTTTTCAAATTATAATCAAAAGTACTTGAGGTGTAGCTCGCAAAAACTGCCCTTGGTCTGCGGCGGCCCTAAATGGGTAAGTCGAGATGCTGCTGATAGTTCAAGACTTATTTCGGTGCTGGAGTCAGCATAATATCTGTAATTCATAACCGTGTGACCGTAGCAACATTGGGTAGCTAATATTTATTGTTGGTCGAATGTAATTTTGACCAAAACATACGTGTAACATAATGAAAAACTAAACTTTTTTTGCACCGTCTCAAACTAGAATTTGGTTGACTTGTAGCTGTATTAAGAAATTCTGACGATAGCGATTTCTTTGTTTTAAGATAGCTTAGCGACAATCGCAAAATGTAACAATAAATTCAATTCTACCAAACTTTATTAAAATTGGTCCACTTATGAATTTCTAGATTTAATCCGTTTTTTGGGGTGAAGTTACATTCGGCCAACAATATCGGAGTAGCTTAATGGATTTTTTATAAAGATACATAATTACTTTAGGTATTAAAATTGTGTACATAAATAAAACAATAACATGTGTAAAAAAACTGGTTATTTTATTTTCACTTTATCTATAAATAAAGGAAAATCTGATTCTAGCAGTTTATGTCTATTATCAGACTGATATAAACTGATTGGCACTATATAAATATTCAACGAATAGGGTCAGGTTTGAATCCTTCCGGACCATAAAGTTGAATTCCCATTAAGTTCAATTTTCTGAACGTTGGATTCCCAATAAGTTGAATTCCAATAAGTTGAATCCTAATATGTTGAATTCCCATTAAGTTGAATCCCATTGAATTGAACAATAGAAAACAACAAATTATATACAATAAAAAATAAATCATCAACTTACACAAGTCTATCACAATTCACGACAATGCCACAGTATAATTAATAGTACTAGCGTACAGTATGGTCACTCCCTGCCTCCCCCTACAAGCGCCGCCCACCCGCGCTCGGAGGACGCTCAGACACCGGCTAAGCAAGGACGCGACGACGAAGGTCATTTCATACTGCCGCACATTGTATTCTCGATTCGCAAACGCAAAATGGCGGCAACCCTGACATGTTGTCTCACACACACAAGCATGGTCCGCGTTCACCTACGCGAGCTTAGACTGTGTGCGTAGCAACGCATTTGATTCATACATTTGAGCGCCAGTGTCCGAGGTGTGACAATGCCCACAATTCGGGATATAAATTCTCCTTACTTGCCTTAAATTGGTGCTGTCCCTTTTCGTCAAATAGGTTTAGAAAAGGATAAGAGATATCTAAGTCCTGTCATTTTTAAAAACGTCATAGTTTTTTCGCCTTTTCTAGTCAATTTAGTCCCCATTGTTATGATCGTCGCCTTATTTTGACAGATAACACGTATTTTCATGAAATTATAAGACATGATACGACCAAAATATCTCCTATCCTTTTCTAAACCTATTTGACGGAAAGTGACAGCACTAATTTAAGGTAAGATAAGAGAATTTGTATCCCGAATTCAGGCCAACAGCAATGTAAACTAACATACACTTTTACAATAATACAATAGCTTAAATATCTATTTGAAACCTTAATAATATGTCCTACGGGACCGATTCAAAAGTTCTATGGATAACACTTAAATGGAAAACAGTATTTGATAGTAATTGATTTTCAATTTCTTGCCACAGAAGCGCAAGAGATTTACTGTCTATTTTTGGCATTCACAAAAAAGGTAGGTACCAATCTGTATCCGAGACATTTGGTCTCAACTCGGGATATAAATTCTCTTATCGTACCCTAAATGAATACTGTCACTTTCAGTCAAATAAGTTTAGAAAAGGATAGGCGATATCCAAGTCCTGTCATGTTTGAAAATGTCAATGGGTTCTTCGTAATTTCTAGTCAATTTAGTCGCCTTAGTTTCATCGTCTTATTTCAACAGATATTAATATTACTTATTTTGCGTCAAATTTTAAGACATGACCAATATATCTCATATCCTTTTCTAAACGCATTTGACGGAAAGTGACAGCACTTATTTATGGAAAGTTGAGAGAATTTATATTCTGAATTGATGCCACTGTATCCCATTAACTTCTTACCAAATGCAATCAAGATCCTATAGGGAGAGATTTTCGCAGTAAATGCTTCATACCTATTTTTAGAAAACTTGCAAAATTTTCAGGTGCGGGCAGGATTTGAACCTGCGACTTTCGTCATTACTAGTGACGACGCCTCTTCCATCTGGTCTACCGCAGCTCGTTCGTATTAGTTGCAATTTGCAAAACTAACCCGGTAGATGGAGCCGTGCCACGCGTTACTAGCATTACGATACACTTGCAAAATTGGCGGGCAAGGAACGAACTGCGGTAGCCCAGATGGCAGAGGCGTCGTCACTAGTAATGACGAAAGTCGCAGGTTCAGATCCTGCCCGCACTTGAAAATTTTGCGAGTGTTCAAAAATTGTATACCTAACATGGGAAGTGTTTTAAAATTTGGTATTCGCTTTATACCTACTTGCAATTATTCTTCATCATCACTAGAATCATCACTATCTTCTTCATCGCTGTCCCCACTCTCCCATTCCTCTGAGTCCGAGCCGAGCCACGCGGGTAAGGCAGGTTGTTCGATTATAGTCCTCCATTCATTCAGTTTGTGTAGATCTGCAGAACCAATTTTGTGTTTTAAATACTTCGTGCACTTTCGTTACTAAGATTTACATAACTAGCTACGAAAAGACACTTTTATTCGCTGTTACTTTTTCGTAACTGTTTTTTTTTTAAATTAAGGATGGGTTTGCTGTTGACTCTAGTCTAGGTCATAGGACAGAGACAGAGTCTAAGATGGAGCGAGCTCACCCAGAAGAAGCCTGTTCACTCTTACTTTGAAGAGATTAGGGTTGTATGCGTTTGGGAACACAGACGCAGGAAGTGAGTTCCACTCTTTAGCAGTGCGCATTATAAATGATGACTGGAAGCGCTTAGTCCGAATTTTGGTTACGAAAAAGATTCAGATAAAAAGATTCTAGCCTAGCACAGATTTAATTCACCTCGCAATGAATAGTAGTAGTTGTCGGTTTAAAAACTGACGCCAGGGTTCATTGGGCTGTTCGACGATTCTGTATCTCACGCGACACGAGCGAAATAGGAAGAAAGAATAAATGTGTCAACTTTTAGCAAGTTATGTTAACATAGAGAAATAGTGCGGGAGGTCTTTGTTAACTTGGAGAAATAAAAAACCCGTGCTTTTTTAACCTTTTCGCCGCCAAGGAATGCAAGTGAAAAATTGCAAAATTGCAACCAATTTCTGGGTAAATATTTAAAATACTCAATAAAATAGAGATGTCCAACAGTTGTTTCATAATGTTAATTTATTAACATAAACTTGAACTGCATTTTGTATACTCGACTGTGGCGGTGAAAAGGTTAAGGCGCACAGACAAAAACCTCAAGATTTACAAAAGATAACTATATCTTATTAAATGACAGATAACTCACCTAAACTATACATATCGCTCAAATAGAATTGCTTCTCGTCTTTCTCCAAAACGCCTCCATACACATAGAGCGCGGACCGCTGCACAGCCAACATGGCCGACATGCGGGGCGCAGGGCCGGACTTGGGGGCGCCAGTGGGGGCGCCAGTGGGGGTCACATTGACAGTTGAAGAGGGGGCGGAGGCCGGGCCCAGTTTCATGGTGAATACCTCGTCGGTTACCACTGGAAGAGAGATGGACAATCTGTGTTAAGTTGATAAGTATTATTGGATACACAATTTTTGAAAAAAGAGCCACATGGTAATTGTCGTTTCTATAAATACATGCATACATATTAAACGATTATATCACTTGGGGGTATGCAGAGTGCAAACTGCCGTAAAAAACAAACATTTACGTCACTTCTGATAAACATTTGAGGGTCATTCAGAAAATTCGAGGGTTATTCAGCCACAGAATCGAAGTAATCAGTTACAGGCTCAATTCTTTGAAATGGTTTGCTTTTTTTGTAAATAGATAAAACTGTTGCGATTTATAAGTCTATGCGGTAAAGTATCTATAAGTCTGTGCGGTGAGATAGTTTACACTGTATTTTCTTTAAAAAAAGAACACTATCTTGTTTCCTTAGCTAGTTTTTTTAGTCTAGTCTTTACACAAGGTCTTATCTTTTCAATTCTTTTTTTTAGTTGTTTTCATCTCTTGTAACAAGTAGATAGAAGTAGATACGAACCTGTAACTTCCTCTTTAGGCTTTTCATCACTCTCCATAGTATCCTGTGCGCTACTACTGGCTTGGTTCTGTTGTTCACTCCGCAGCGTAACGCTGTGGAACTTGCCGGTCTCCAGGTCCAAGAGTTGAAGGTCGTCACTCATCTCGCCAACTAAGTCTTCTTCCGTTTCTTCTACATCCTGGGAAATAGAAGACTCTTTTTAATTGCTTTTTTTATGCACACTCCATCTGTTTGTGTCCCGAATAACCCGCAGGAAGCCCAAAGAAAACTAAAGAAATCGTTTCCAATAAGGCTGAATTTATTGAACCAATTTATAGCAGTAAGGTCATGATTCGTAGACAACATCTCAATACCGCGTTGTAGAAAATTAACACAAATTATAAACAGCGCCATCTCTTAGCAACTCTTAGAACTAACACTGCTTCAAGTAACTGGAACCATAAAACTAGAACCATCGGTCGTTTGATATTGTTTGTTTAGTCCTAGATTTATTAAAACTTACGCACAATAAAAATAAAAAATATTAATGCACAGAGAACTTTAATATTGAAGTTGGTTCCATTGTGTGAATAAGTCAGTCCGTTTCATTGGCTTCGTTGGGCTGGTCGGTTGGGTAGGGTAGTTGAAATGTCATGGTTAGCTCAGGTAAGTCGTTTGATTGGTCCGTTCGTTCATCTAATTTGTTCCTATACCAGAAATACCATTTCTTGCTCGTGGGAGTCGTACGAGGCGACTAAGGGACTCGACGGTGTGTATTGCAATTTTAGATGATGGGCTGACAACCTGTCACTATAGTGATATACAAGTATCTGAATGACCCTCAAATGTTTGTCAGACGTGGCGTGAGTGACCGTTTTTTCGGTCTTTTCCGCTCTGCCTACCCCGCAAGGGATATAGGCGTGATATATGCATGTATGTATGTATTCCAGAAATACTCACGCTAACTCCGCCAAACACGTATCCTTTTCCACTATGTAAATTCACCGTAGCAGCCTGTCCGGCCCTGGCGGGGGGCGCGAACGGCCCCCCGTTTTGACTCCTCCAAGTCCAGCCCCCGGACTTGGCACACAGACGGAACATGTCTGTGTGTGTGTACGTGCGTTCTGTACGCCCTTCGCGTACGCGAGAGAAGCCGCCGTAGATTATTAGCTGTTGGGGAAGATAACGTTATAATTCACTACGCAGACAAAAAAAAACAGTTAACAAAAACATAATTATAATATAGAATGGCGTAGGGCACAGAAAGTATGTTTAATGATAAATAGATAGATGGAAACTTTAATGCTCGCATGATAAGAAAGAAGTGCAATCAATAAAACGAATGTGTACACAAGTCCTGCCGCTTTGAGATCTCAAGAACAATAGAAAAAAATAATCATAAATTGGAACAAAAACATAAATTTGTAATTGACATTCTGTGTTAACTAGGGAAGAAGAAAAGTTTGTTGATTTGGGGTAAACACTCAAGGAAGTTAGTAAAAACACTTTATTACAAGTTAAGAATAATTTAAAATGCGCAAAGGTGCCTTTATCGCTCGACTGATACCTGTAAAAAACTATGTATTCGTTTAAAATTTCATCATTTCAATTCAATTCATTTATTTGTGGAAATATGTGTACAATATAGATCTTACATTAATATATTTTAGATTCAAAATGTCCAGCCATGACTGGGCCGATGGCGTAGCGGATAGTACCCCTACCTGCTACATTAAGGGTCGTGGGTTCGATCCCCACAAGACACAAATATTTGTTAAGTCATATTCAGATATTTGTGTTTAGTCTGGGTGTTTCTATGTATATTGTGTATTTATGTACAATGAAGAAAGTATAAATGTGTTAATATCAGCTATCTAGTTCCCATAGTACAAGCTTTGCTTAGTTTGGGACTTGATGGCGCTGTGTGAATTGTTCAGGATATTTATTTGGCATATAAATATTGCATCAGGAAATATGTATACTCACAGAATCGTTGCCAGCAGGTAACATGACACAAGCAGACCGGGGGCTTGGCCCGCGCCCGCTCACCGACAGTTTCGTCCAAGTCCTCGTGTCGAGGCAGAACGTGTATAAGTCATCGAAGTATTTGCACTCGCGGCCATCGTCAGCGTAACTGAAGGGAATAATATGAGGACATAAAGTTTGTGCCGTGTGATACATACATACATACATACATATATCACGCCTATGTCCCTTGCGGGTTAGGCAGAGCAGAAAAGACCGAAAAAAGGGTCACTCACGCCACGTCTGGCAAACATTTGAGGGTCATTCAGATAATGCGGTGATGCCAGCTTAAAATAGAATCACCCTATTTCTTACCCACGGGTGTCGTAAGAGGCGACTAAGGGACTCGAGGGTTATATATGTATTGCAATTTTAGGCGATGGGCTGAGAACCTGTCACTATAATGATACACAGTTATCTGATTGTCCCTCAAACTTTTGTCAGACGTGGTGTTAATATCCGTTTACGGCCATTAACTCCCTGCCTACCCTGTTAGGGATATAGGCGTGATTTATGTATGTATGTATGTAAATAAAGTTAAGCTTATGCTCCGCTCGGGTACAAGAAGCTTATCGTAGCGGACGAAACTCATACACGAGTTGTCGTAGCACACTCACGAGACCGATGCCTCACAGTGCAGCACCAGTACTCCATATGGACGCAGTTTCGAATAAAATAACCCTTACAGCTAAGCCAAAAATTGTGCAACTTATAACCCGATAACTTAGAGAAAGGGAACCGAAATGACAACAATTTATCATATGTCACATTTAATCTCTCTCTTTTCGTGTGGGGCACCGAGTCATCCAACGACCCGATGAACCCTGGTGTCAGAGTTTTTCAACCGCCTACTACCACTAGAGGCCTCTAACATGTTGTGTTACGACCGCCGTCTAAGTAATCATAGACAGCAACCGGGACCGACAGTTAATGAAAACGATATAAACAATTACGTATCCATTTCAGGTCCCCTTTTAAGGCGATTCGAGTCTCTAGCGAATGTATTTTCCTAACATTTCCCAATCGGTCGTGGAAAACAGACATGTCTGTGGTGACGCCACAATGTATTTCGTAGTTTACTTTTTGTTACAAAAAACAGTTTCAAAAGACTCGGCATTAATATACGGGGTGTAAGGGACAGCCCTCCGAATACCTATAGTATAGGGTGCATTCAGACAATGAAACTGTCCTGTATGGGAAAGAGCTGTCCCTTACACCTCGTATACTTTTTAGAAGTAGCTTTCATCGGTCTATCATTCTTTTGACCAGACCTCTTCGCTTTAGCAATAATTTACACCGTCTTTCAGTTCAGCACCGAAAGCTTTTCAGACCACGGATTTTTAAAACTTTATCTTTCTAAGTTACGGTTTAGATGCAGTACAACTTACCCCCCGAATACGAAGAGTTTTCGGCCGAGCAGCGCCATGCGGTGCCCCGACCGAGAGCAAGGGCCATTAGGAGCTACTACCTGCAATGAAGTATTCCGTACTTTACACATATCACGCCTATGTATGTATATGTATGTATAATCAATCTCTTTATTGTACATTCTTAAAACTAATACAGAAAACAAATATTTAATCAAAAACAAGAAATGACACAAAGGCGGACTTATCCCATTAAGGGATCTCTTCCAGTCAACCCTTGAGAAACTCTGAGGATACGATGTGAGCAGGTAAACTAGCCTATTATCCGTTGCGGGGTAGGCACAGCGTAAACGGCCGCAAAAACGGACATTTACGCCACGTCTGACATATATTTGAGGGTCAGTCGGAAAATAGTGTATCGCCATAGCGACAGGTTGTCAGCCCATTGCCTAAAATTGCAATACACACCCTCAAGTCCCTTAGTCGCCTCTTACGTCTCCTGCGGAAAATAAAAACGGGGTGATGCCATTCTAAGCCGGCATCACACGGCACTTACTTTAAGTCTGCTTCATTTGCAGTTTATATACCTACCCAATTACAGCTACTCTAGCTCAATTCTATTCTATGTAAAAAAAATAAACTAGCCCTTGTTACTTTTAGTCTTTCAGTTAAATAGAATTAGAATAGACAGGGGTTTTTGTTTGAAATTATCTATAAGAAGAGGTAGGCCTTTGCCCAGCAGTGGCACAGAATAATAACTAGTAACTAGCGTTACAGAAGCTTTACTTCGCAATGGTTTTCAAAGAAATATGTACTCAATCTGATAGACAATATGATTTAATTTAGCTCGCGTTCCAGTCAACCACTTGTTCATTTGCATACCTGTCAAATATTTTTTTTCAGGGAATATGAGCCGCGGTCTAGGGTTGTTTACTTCGAGAAACTACTTACGCCATCAAGCGCACAACACGAGCGTTTAATCCTACTTTTGGCGGGCACGCAGCAGGCAGCGACGAGTACGTTCATGTAGTCTAAGACCTAGCAGCATAATTGTATATGCTATACGATTATTGCCGAAGATTTAATTCAATGAAGTAATAAACCTGCAATAGTCCTTGCATCAGGCGGATGCTGGCTCTGGGTGTACGAGTACTTCTATAGTGCAGACAGAGCAAGTATCCGCTTGATGTACACATCACAACACATTAATTGGTATAAAAAAGGCCTCTGTGCTGTTGGCTTTGGCCCCACACATGCCTCAAAGGACCGGGTCCCTGTGGGCCCGAGATCCGAAAAGAATACCAACATAATAATAATAAAATGTATACTGATAATAATAATATTATAATGTATACTAATTTTTTTCCCGTGGGTGTCGTAAAAGGCGACGACGAACAATTTTAGGCGATGGGCTGACAACCTGTCACTATGGCGATTCACAATTTTCTGAATGACCCTAAAATGTTTGTCAGACGTGGCGTAAATGTCCGTTTTTAGCGGTCGTTTACGCTCTGCCTACCCCGCAAGGGATTATAGGCGTGATATATGTATGTATGTTTTCGTCTGTCCATCTTGCAAAAAATTGTCGAGAAAGTTGAACAAATAGCGCACGCGTGTGACTTCTTTCGCTTGCGGCAGCCCGCTAGATTAGCCCTTTCGCAGTGGCCGGCGCCTGGAAGTATGTTTTCAATACCTACACGCGGAGTGACACAGGCCTGGCAGTGGGTAGATGTAGGCTAAGTAAGATAAGATAAGATATGACCAGGTTATATAGGTGTATTGTAAAGCCCACGTCCGGTTAGACACCCGAACCGCCAATGTAAGTCTTTTGCGCGCGGCATAAGAATGGTCTATATTCAAACTGTTTAAACCAGGCTGTGTGATTCCGGCTGAGAATAGCATCACCCCATTTCTTTCCGTGGGAGTCGTAAGAAGCGACTAAGGGACCCGAGGGTGTGTATTGTATTAAAGGCGATGGGCTGACAACCTGTCACTATGACGATGCAGAATTTTCCGAGTGACCCTCAAATGTTTGTCGGACGTGGGGTAAATGTCCGTTTTTCGCGGCTGTTTGCACTCTGCTTAACCCGCAAGGGATTAAAGGCGTGATATGTGTGTTTCAAGGTTTATTTTTTATTTCGGGGTAAAAATTAAATTTACAATAACAAAATAATATGTCCGCTACATGCATCGTCAAAATATTTTAAATAGATTGTCAAAAGAAAAACCTACTCACTAACTTATAAATTAAACACTTCTTCCAACGCGCCGCAACGAGGCAAGGTACCTAAAAGGCTGGCAGCGTTGCCCCGTTGAACCGCAAGACTTAAACGCTGAGCAAAAAAGTTGCCAGCCTTCAGGTCACCAGTTGACTCAATGAGGCGCGTTGATAAGTCCCTTAAAAATAATTTTGCCTCCGGACCCCAAGGACCCATCGTTTCAATCCCAAAAGGCACAAATACGTAAGAATATATGATATGTGTGTTTAAACCAGCCTGATCTTGACTGTACGAATTTTGGATGGAGTCCAAAAAAGATGGCTTACCTTTTCCCATTTCTTTTCAGCTAAAGAGAAGCACCACAGGTCTTTGTAGTGGTGGAACTGAGTTTCTGATGGACTTGTGAACTCTCCACCAAACACCCAAAGCTCTCCTCTGTAAAACAGAACAATTTTTATGTATTGCTGGCCCCATAGCGTACCGGCCCTGCGTTTTCCATAATTGCGTCCCAGGCAACGCAGTGTCTGTGGAGAGGACACTTCACCCGCGTCACGCGGATAAAAGTCTTGCCTCAGACACTGATTAAATCGTCTGTCACAGACGCGTGAAGCCAATGATGAGGGTAGCGGGTTCGATCCCCATTCATTAAAATTTCAGAGCTAGGCTCTTGTCGGTGGAGTAACTGCCATTTTTTTCTATCTTCTGCCAAGTCACTGGCAGACCTCTTGATATGACCTCGATCCCCACAAAACACAAATATTTGTTATGTTATTTTCACATTTTTGTGTTTAGCCTGGGTGTTTCTATGTCTATTATGCATTTATTTACAACAAAAGAAAAGTATGTAAGTATTATTGTCAGCTATTTAGTTCCCATAGTACAAGCTTTGCTTAGTTTGGGGCTAGATGGCGCTGTGTGAGTGTCTAGATATTTATTTATAAAACTTGCTAAAAAGCGCTGCTAAAAAGTAATAATTTAAAATAATATAAAAATAATTAATAATTCACTTTGGCTGTAAATTTATTTACTATGAAAGTTCATGATGTAAGTTTATGCGACTGACTTGTTTATGATTTGGTAGAGAATTAGGCCCTCCACATTTCGGTTGGTTATAACAACCTTCTTCACGGAAGTCGACAGATCACATACGCCCGCCTGTCAGCTGTGATTGCCGAACACCCATTATGTGAGTGGAGTCGCGTAAGAATTTTTCGTGGGATTTTGCTCGTTGCGGTATTGGTTGCTACACGTGGTGTAATTCTAAATTTCGTTTACGCTTCCTAAAACAAATTTCTCTCAAGTATTTCTGTTTATTTGTGTTGTTTTTGTGTTGTTATCCCTGGGTAAGTGTTAGATACTAACATATAATTGGTGATGGATTTAGAGGAGCCCCCGGACGGGGGCGGAGGTAGTCAGAAACAACCTAACGATATTGAGATGGATGAAAATCCTCAAGTCCAAAGGGCAAAACGCAGTTTGTATGACGAACACAATTCCGATCCTCAAAAAAAGCGCATAAATAAAGATACACCTTATGCCTCCATCCAAAATACATATTCCCTTCCTGAATTCTCGGACTCGAAGTTAAAGTATGGTGATAATGACGAGGGACCATTTGTTGTCCATGTATCGCGTATCGAACCCGACCTCTCGGCTGGGCTCACAATCCGGCTCTTAAAGTTCGCCCAAATATTATACAAGAATAAGGTTTCTGGCATTGTTAAGAAGGACGGTATAAAGTCAGCGGGCCGTAACCGGGTTGTAGTTGAGTTTGAGAATGCCTCTTACGCCAATTTATTCCTAGATAATTCTCTTCTTGTTGAACATAATTACAAGGCTATCATTCCAACCTTCCATCTCACACGCATGGGCATCGTCAGGAACATTCCTGTAGATTGGTCCATGGAAGAATTTCTTTCTTCGCTTGAGTGTTCCAACTCTTCCCGAGCCATTAAGGCCAGGCGACTTAATAGGAAAAATATAAAGGACGGTAAAGCAGAATGGTTACCTACTCAGACAGTGGTTATAACATTTCTTGGGCAAAAATTACCTGAAAAGGTGTTTTGTTGCTATACATCGCTCCCTGTGGGCATATATACTCTTCCGACAATTCAATGTAATCGTTGTTGTCGATTTGGTCATGTACAAGATAAATGTCGCTCAAAGCCCCGGTGCTTCAAGTGCTGCCAATCACACACAGGTGATACTTGCATAGTTAGAGACAATGACATATCATGTCTATTTTGCTCTGGTCCTCACTGTGCCACAAGTCCCAATTGCCCTGAGCATATGAGACAAAAATCCATAAAAATTGTTATGTCTGAGGAAAATATTCCCTACTTAGAAGCTTCTCTTCGCTTCCGGCCAGTACGCCGTAACTTTGCGGACACTATTCGTGTCAACACTAATGATAACGAAGCAGAACTTGTTAAACAGAGCTCTATGTTTGGCACTCCTTCTCGTCCCCCAATGAGTCCCTTGACTCCTCGCTACTTTGAGAATTCATCTCCATCTCCATCCCCAGTTTCGTACTGGAAAACTACATACAAAACTCGTAGACCTGCTCCAACCCTTAACAAGGGTTATGACCTTGAAGCCCACAGTTCCATTGTTAACACTCCCAAGTCAACACAACCTAATGGGTGCGCTTTGCAAAGTACTCCTCAAGACCCGTCTCTTGCCAAAATTCTTGAAA
Source organism: Tuta absoluta (assembly GCA_027580185.1). Taxonomy (NCBI): domain Eukaryota; kingdom Metazoa; phylum Arthropoda; class Insecta; order Lepidoptera; family Gelechiidae; genus Tuta; species Tuta absoluta. The sequence continues at coordinate 6,577,829 of JAQAHW010000022.1, read as the reverse complement.
TTTTGTTAACTTTGTGTCAAATTCTAACCGAAAATAAAATCTCTATACCGAACAACGTCTCAGAATCACTGAAACAGATTATTTCTACATCTCATAACAATGGAAACAGTTCTATTACAATGGAACTGTAAGAGCATCCGCCATAAACAATCTGAAATTTTTACTCTAATAAATACCTATAAGCCTTCTGTTATGGCCATCTCGGAGACATGGTTACGACCGGGTTCTCGTTTTCGAGTGCCTGGCTTCTCATGTCTTCGGGATGACCATGACAGCGGGTGGGATGGCTGTGCGCTCCTTATGAAAAGATCGCTGATATATTCTATGATTCCCCTTCCTTCCCATTCATCATCTTTTAATATTGTTGCAGTAAGATCTCTCAATATAACTTTCGTTTCTATTTACATTCCATCTCCTAATTCATCCATCTTATCAGAACTTGACTCTATCCTTTTATCTCTTCCTTCCCCCTTAGTTGTTGTTGGTGATTTCAATTGCCATCACATTATGTGGGGATCTGTTCATTGTGATTCTCCATCTTCTGCACTTATAGATCTGATGGACAACAACAACCTCTGTCTTTTAAATGATGGCAGCCCCACAAGGAGAACCTCTCCTACTCAAAACCCAAGTTGTGTAGACCTGTCCTTTATTTCTCCTAACTTAGTATCTCAAACTTCCTGGAGAGTTTTAACTCATTCTCATGGTAGCGATCATCTTCCTATTCTTATCTCCTTTTCTCAATGTGTTTCTGTTGCCCCTGTCTCTATACCACCTCTTTTAAAATACCGTCTCTCAAAGGCAAAATGGGATGAATTTAGGATATATGTCACAACCCAAACAGATAAATTTCCAGAAATTTCAAATAATAATTTTATTCAGCTTTACCTGGATTTCGTATCTATTTTAAATTTATCTGCCAGCCAGTCCATCCCTATTAAAAAGACTCCTAAAGATTTCATTCCCTCACCTCCATGGTGGGACTCTGAATGTACAGAATCTATTCATAGACGAGATGAAGAAGAAGATCTTTTCTTGGCTAATCCATCTATGGATAACTTTATTAGTTTACAAAAAATATGTGCCATATCGAAAAAAATGTTGTCTAAAAAGAAACGTGAAGGTTGGTCCCTATTTTGTGAAAGCCTTTCACCCAGAGTCCCGTCTTCATTAGTTTGGAAAAACATTAACAGGTTCCGTGGTTCCTTCAAGGATAATAATCCCACTACAAATGATTCATCTGCCTGGCTTGATGATTTTTTAGACAGATTAGCCCCCCCTTTTGTCCCCTCTGAAAGTTGTTTCCCTTCATCGTCTCCCCCTCCACTCTCTTATGACTCAATGGATGAGCCCTTTTCTTACAGTGAACTTTTGTCTGTCCTTTCTCATCTTCAAGACTCTACTCCAGGTATTGATGGCATTCCGTATTCATTTATAAAAAAATGTTCAGAGTCCTCAAAACTGGTCCTTCTCCATATTTTCAATAAAATATATGAGACTGGATTAGTTCCAGATCCTTGGAAGCAACAAATTATTATTCCCATTTTAAAGCCTAATAAGGACCCTTCAGATCCCTATTCATATAGACCCATCGCCCTCTCTTCCGTTATGTCCAAAATTATGGAGCACCTTATTAAAAATCGCTTGGAGTGGATTTTGGAGAGCAAAGGTATATTATCTAGATCTCAGTTTGGTTTTAGGAAAGGAATGGGTACGATGGATAGTTTAAGTATGCTATCAACTGAGATTCGTCTTGCCTTTTCTAGAGGTCAATATCTTGTTGGAGTTTTCCTCGATATTACATCAGCATATGATAATGTCCTTCTCCCGCTACTCAGGCAAAAAATGCTTCAGCTGAGTCTTCCAGCGAGGATGGTGAACGTGATATGCAACCTATTCATGGCTCGATGTATTTCAGTCCGTATACAGGGTACGTTGCTGCCCCCTAGAACTGTGTGGAAAGGTTTACCTCAAGGTTCTGTGTTGAGCCCTATTTTATACAGCCTTTATACATCTGAACTAGAATCTACATGTATCTCTGATTGTAACATCCTTCAGTACGCTGATGATATTGCTTTATATGTTTCGTCTGATTCAATTTCTGATTGCTCCATTCGTCTAAATTGTGCTCTTGAAAATCTTAACCTCTGGCTAACTGAGCATGGTCTTTCCTTGTCCATTGCTAAAAGCTCTGCTGTTGTTTTTACTCGTAAAAGAATAATTCCTGACATAAATATTGTTTTAGATAATGAAGTCATAGAAGTTCACGAAAGTGTTAAATTTCTTGGGATATATTTTGATACCCGCTTAACTGGCACAACCCACCTCAAGTATATAAAAGAAAAATGCGAGAGAGGTGTGAATATTTTGAGAGCACTTTCTGGTGTATGGTGGGGTGCTCATCCATACACGCAAAAAATCTTATACAACGCCATCATTCGCAGTCATTTTGACTATGGATCTTTTCTTCTTGAGCCCTGTAATAAAGCTGCACTAACTTGCTGGGATAAAATACAAGCCAAATGCCTGCGTATCATTTGTGGCGCTATGAAGTCGTCTCCTACCAAGGCTCTTCAAGTTGAGTGTCTAGATCCTCCTCTATTTCTTAGAAGACAACTGCTCTGCGACCGTTTCTTTTTTAAAATTGCTCAAAACTCTTCTCATCCACTATTAACTTCTCTTTATCAACTGTCAAATCTGATTCCAACTTCCCCTTACTGGACTCATAAAGAATCTCCTTGTTTAATCAAAAGTTATCAAAAAATAACGGAAGTTTCTCCTATATTTCAATATTCTGGGAACCCTTTGTTTTCAATACCCTTCAAGGCATTAGTTTATAGCCCTCGTATCTTGACTTATTTAGGTATTGATAAAGATGAACCTGGTGCAAACTCTCATTTTAATCAAATTATTGATGAAAAATTCCCTGGCTGGTTGACCATGTTTACTGACTCCTCAAAAACTTCTAATGATGATCATGTGGGATCCGCGGTTTGGGTTCCCCGTATGAATCTAGTATTGAGTTTTAAATGCCCCTCTAAAATTTCTGTTTTTTCTGGCGAAGCCATTGCTTTATTCGAAGCCATCTCTCTGGTTGAGTCACACAAACTAAATAAATCCATTATTTTTACTGATTGTCGTAGCTGTCTCGAAGACATACAGAAATTCCCTCTTCGATCTAAAGTTACTCATCCCATTAATCTTAAATCTAGAGAACTTCTGTACAAATGTTATTCATCAGATATTGAAGTTGTACTTGCGTGGATCCCTGGACATTCCGGAATTTCTGGTAATGAACAGGCTGATTTATGTGCAAAATGGTCTGTTCGTAATGGTACGGAGACTTATTCTAACTGTTTTTCGCAGGATCTCTGTTCCCTAGCTAAACATGATCTGAAAGAGAAATGGTCGGAGGAATGGATTGGTTCGTACCGTGAGAAATTTAAGCATTATGGTGGATTACAACCTAATATTCCCGTAAAACCTTGGTTTTTTAAATACCGCGAATTCTCTAAATTCTCCACCTCAACTGCAATCCGCTTGAGACTTGGTCATAATTGTAACCCTTCCTTTTTAGCAAAGATAAGGGTCCGGGACCACTCATTATGCGAATGTGGCCTGGCAGAAGGCACAATTGATCATATTTTCTTTGACTGTCCCTTATATCCTTCCTCACTTTATGATTCTCTTCCTTCCTCTGTCCCTCGCCCGCTCAATATGAATTATATTCTCTCTTCCCTTGATCCCCCTATTATCTTAATCCTTTTAAATTATATAGAAAGATTTAAAATTAAACTGTAGTTCACATAAATGTTGTAGTTAGATGATATAAATTTATAAGTATAAGTATTCTATTGTGTTATCCTCATTGTTTTAGATCTGAGAGACCGGTCATTTGGCTGTACTTCAAATCCCCGTGTATTCTCCAACCTCGACATTGGCAGAATTGTCCCAGTTGACAGAAGCCATATTTATATAAAATTGAATTGAATTGAATTGAGTCGCGTAAACCTACATCATGAGTAATACTTATTCATTTAATTCAAGAAAGTTAGTGAGACAATCCAATCTGGTGTACCAATCTAATCTAATGTGACAAATGGAACCATTTTGTATGCTATAACTTCACTAATGACTACAAATTCAATCTACTGGTGAAATAGGACAGGTTGTACTTTTCTATGCCATCCAAAATGAGTTAGTGGACACCTCACACTAGCCAAAAACTGGCACTCGTGCCTATGTAAAAACCAAGGGATGAATCCATAGCCTGTTGTGTGAATAGAAGCAACAGCCCATATCCAGCAGTGGAGTGTTGTGGCTGTTGATGATAATGACATCTTCCTTGGGTTAGGATGAATGCGGAGCTTGCAGATAGGTAGATTATCTCCACTAGTTGGGAACTTTTTCACCCAATTCCCAGGGTGATGATGACATACTTGTTAGCTTGTGTAGACACAGCTTGATGTGCGCTGCGCGGGGGAGGGGCGCCGGGGGCTTTTATTTGACGCCAAGTTCCCTTCTCAGGGTTAAAGAAGAGTAGCTCATTGTATACTACAGTCTGAAATCAAAAGTGCATTTATTTAATAGTTAATTTTATTTAGATTAAATTATTTGGGTAACAAAGTTAGTAAGTTCATCTCTTATCATTTAACCCATTGTAAGTCTATAAGTTCATACTGGCTTCAATCTTTAACTTTTATTAGTAGTCACTAGATTTTCACCTTTAAAAATATGGTTTTTCATTTTATACAACATCTGATGGAAGCTTGATGTAAAATACTTATAGGCACACATTAAATTAAAATATGCTATTCTTCTATATAAGGAAATCAGAAGGTAAAATAATACCTTTAAAAAATGAGCATCTTGAATTTAAAAATGCTTAGGTATAATTCACGAGTTTCACAATTACAAAACAATACCTTTTGCCCATCATGGTACTCCCCGCCGAACATGATCAGCTCATTGTCAACAGGATGCGGAGTGAGCGATGCGTAGGCTCTGGCTGAAGGTGGTCCCGTCAGTTTCTTCTCAGTGGCTGTTGACCGTTTCGCCTCCTCGCGCTCAATCTCCGCTAGGACTTTAGCTATGTCCTCCTAATGAATGCAATATTTGTATTGTGTGTATCTTATACAAAATTTTAAATGACAAAATATATTGCATTGATCTCTAAGTTACATTAAGTATTTACATTTGAAATAAAACTCTTGGTCAGAGTGTACTTTTTGGGGCTCTTGAACAAGAGAGTATTTAAGTTTTGCAAAATTAAGTAAATACTAAACCAGCATGCATGAACTAACCTCACCCAAGTTGGCCAGCTCTTTCTTCAATTTATTAGCCAGTTTCTTCTCAGTCTTAGCGGCGGTCTTGACGGCACCGCTAACCTTGTTCTTATTTTTCTTTTTTCCCATCTTTTCCAACTTATTATAATATATGAAAACCGGAAGAAAACACTGTTAGAAAATATTAACAAAATTTGTGTTCTGCGCTTGTTACTCACAATTTGTGATATCATTGATAATTTAAACATATCAAAGGCTATACAAACTTTTGTTACATCATTCTGTTTTTAGTAACACGAAGCGACAAACTTGTTCAAAAAAAACGCATTTTGACGTTTTGCGTCTTGTTTTTGCTAGTGCGTCTTGCATGATGATAGAACCGAATACCTATAAATGTCATCACAAGCAAAAATAAAACGCACTTGTCATCTTGGCAATTTAGCCAAATACGTTTCATCTTTTTCCTCTTAGATTTTCTGATAATTTGTAGGAGAAAGCGCTGTACTTTAAGCATGAAATAAAAGAGCTAACTGTTAAAAAGTTAACAGTAGTATAAGTTTACCCAGAAGACTTAATTAACTCAATAAATCTGGATAAGATGACATCCCCAGGTTCCTCTGTAAGTTTTCTCATATTTCGCAATATTTGTTGATAATTTTTGCATACATTTTAAGTTCATAAGCTGATTTAAACTATGTCATGTCTAATATAAATACTTGTCTTAGGAAACCTTGAATATCATAATGATATCATTACTTAAAATTGAGGTTATTTTATCAGACATAAACATACATAATAGGAGTTGGTCTCTATGCACTATGCAGTTGCCAAGAACTTAACGTATATTAATAACTACTGATTGTTTGATTATTTGACCTTTCAGAAATTCTAGTTCAATAGGCATAGTATTAGTGAAAGTAGTGGATACCTACTTGAGACAAGCATTTGTTTTAAAGATGCAAATGTTTCTCAGTTCTTGGTCAGAGTATACTTTTAGAGGTGGGGAGGGGGTGTTGGAAACATATGGAAAAAGTCTTTTTCCTCACTAACTTCAAGGGCCTTTATCTTGGCCGGGGTGCATCATAGCCCAAAAGTGCAAAGCACAAAAAGTGTTCTTTATGCGCCCTCTCAACAAAAAATAGAAAAAAAAACACCAAAATTTTTCTATGTCTTTTCCCCATAGAGCCCCAAAGGGTGAACTCCGACCCAGTTCTTGAAATATCAGAAAAGAGTTGTACTTCTCTTGCAATTTTCTGTCTCCACTTATATTAGTTAAATTCCCACTATCAAACCTGGATTGAGGTGCCGCAGGATAGATACAAATGGAAGGAGACGGAGGTCGTCGCCCTGCAGTGTGACATAACAGGCTCGTAATAATAAGCCGTCCCCAATTCCCACAACATACAATCAACTATCACAGAAAAGCTCAGAAAGTACCGTGACCTAGCAACAGAAGTAAAAACCCAATGGAGAGTTCGAACAGTCCATATTGTGCCAATAGTTCTATCGACCACAGGTATCATCCCTAAAACACTCCAAAACAGTTTAAAAACTCTAAAAATTCATCCACATGTCACAAACACTCTTCAAAAAGCTACAATTCTCAACACATGCCGAATAGTTAGGAAATTCCTAACCACCTCTGTTACCACAGATGTTTACAGCGACCCCTTCTCACTTGGTTAAGGCCCGTGAGATAGGGAAGAAACCCTCTGAAAGGAGAGATTATTTAAAGATATACTACATAATAATAAAATAAATACTTATACAATAACATGCTTGATTTGCCTACTTTATTATTATCATTCCACCAGGGGAGCCAAGCGGCATCAGTCCAGGAATTCAAGATCCGTGTCCCAAAGAATGTGAAGAAGAAATACCATGTGATGCGGTTCAATGCCACACTGAATGTAGACTTTGCAAAATGGACGCAAGTCAAGATGGAAAGAGAGAATAATATCAAGGAGTTCAAAGGGATTGATGAGGATATGCCCAAGTTAGTTCAATGTTATACAACTCTTACCTATATGGATCAAATCAAAGAAAAAAAACACGTCATGTCATAAGGAAGTCAATGAAAAGTCTCAAAATAGAGCAGATTGGATAATACTGCACCGACAAGAGCGAGGCTCTTAAATTAATGATGGTGACCTATAGTATGAATCCATATGAATTGGATGAATTCAAATTATCATAAGGATTTTTGACTAGGATTTAGGAAATCTATTATAGTGTGGAAGTTTTCAGAGTTATAGGTTTTTATCAGTTAATCCAATGTTTTATAGAACTACTTTTCTAATCGGGGAAAATTCTTTAGCGGCTTGACTTCTTTACTCTATGCTTTTAACATTTGATGACTTTATTTAGTCAATTAAAAACTTATGATGATAATGATATATACAGGATGTGAGGGACAGCCCTCCCAATATTGATAGAGTGCATTCGGACCATGAATCTGAATAACTTCCCATTAGAAAATATTTCAGAAAAAGTAAAAAAAAATAATTCTCTTAGTAAATGCAGTCAGCTGATCTTGATTTTGTATGGGAGACCGAATATTTTTTGTCGTTTCCTGACATATGTTCTTAGGGGAAAGTTGTTCAGTTTCATGCACCCTATATGTATTGGAAGGGCTGTCCTTTATAAATAAATATAATAAATCAAAAAATAAAAATAGAAAAGCCTTTATTCTACCAAAGTTTTACATAAATCTAACTTATATATTATCACTTCCTAAGTTATTTCCTAACAAGTTATCATATTTTTTTTCTTTTTTCTATGTTTATTAGTATAGGCTGTCTCTTACACCCCATATACATTTTACATAGATTTGGTGCTGGTTCAGAATATGGTCGCGACGTGCGCGAGGAGGCGCGACGCAAGAAGTTTGGTATCATCGCGCGCAAGTACAAGCCTGAAGACCAGCCGTGGATACTGAAAGTTGGCGGCAAGACTGGGAAAAAGTAAGCTCAACTATTTTATTTATTTTTTATTTATTTATTAAACTTTATTGCACAGAAAGTACAAAGGGCGGGCCTTATGCCACGCGGCATTCTCTACCGGCCAACCAAAAGATAAACAGAAAGAGTCAAAGCGGGTGCCCATACACAAAAAAAAAAAACGAAATATAATTGTACTTAAACTCAACTATGTAGTTATTATATACCTATTAATCTGAGATACCTCTTTGAAGTGATGCAGACTAAACCCAGCGAGAGTTAACAATAGATCCATTTTGGTAACTAGACATCCACACACATAAATCTGGAAAATTGCATGCCATTTCTCAGATTCCCAGTGGCAATTTTTTAAAACTTGCATTTGCAAGTTTTTATATCTAACACGGGAAGTGTTTTAAAAATTTGGTATAAGTTGATCAAAAGTTGTAAATTCATCTTACTCAATGACCATAGAAATATTACATGTTACATGATGGAATGAATGAAATTTGATGAAATGTAAATTTATTATAGTAGGTACCGTTTTTCTTTAAATGTGATAATTTATATGACCTTTTATGTAATTAATGTATGGACTTTGTCTGTAATAAATAATTTTTAATTTAATTTGATTATTATAAACATGTTCCTAGGTTCAAAGGTATTCGTGAAGGCGGCGTGTCTGAAAATGCAGCGTATTACGTCTTCACACACGCAGCGGACGGTGCCATAGACGCATACCCGCTACAAGAATGGTATGTTCAAAGTCTGTGTCAGTTCTTTTGCTGCAATTCCCAAAATGATGTCATAAAATTGTACTAAATATTCTTCTTTTCAGGTACAATTTCCAGCCAATTCAAAGGTACAAAGCTTTATCTGCAGAGGAAGCAGAACAGGAATTTGGAAGGTAATTTTTTTTTTCTAAGGTATAACTGTGATTGATTATGTTTGTGAAATTACTGCCTTTTGTCACAGTGCTACCTGGCGCCTGCCTCCAAGCAAGCTTTGGTATTTGGTAATATTACTTCTAAAATAAGTCGGTTATCACATACTTTCATAAACGACGAATAGACACTGACTTACTTTAATTGATACCAATTATTTTATTTTCCGTGTGGGACACCGAGTCGTCCAATGACACGTTGAACCCTGGTGTCAGAGTTTTTCTACCGCCGGGACCGACGGCTTAACGTGCCCTCCGAAGCACGGAACTATATTTCTTTTCGGAAAATCGGGTGGTTCAGCCTGCAATGTCCTAACCAGAATAGAAATAAATTCTAAGTGATAAATATCAATTTTGTGAGACCCCCCACCGAGAAACGAACCCGGAACCATTGCGTCGCAGGCAATCGCACTACCACTGCGCAACATCGGCCGTCGTATAATAGATACCAATGAGATGCATAGTTAATTCGAGCTATCTTTCAACACAGAAGAAAAATCTCTTAAGACTTTGAGACTAGCATTAAATAGTCGATAATTTGGAGATAACAGCTATAACACTGATAGATCAGTTTGCACAGTGGTATCCCACGACCCCGGGTCCGGTAATCAGCAGCATTCGTTTTATTTCAATTTCTATCGTTTACGTCAAATCAAATAAAAAATAATAATATTTGCTTTAAGTGTGGTTACATGAGATGATAGTTTTATAATTCGAAATCCATTCACACTTAGCTGTTTATCAGCATGCAAAAGGTAATATTTACATAGATACATAAACAATATTCTTATAAATTTTAAGCATGTTACTTAATTTACCATAAAATATGTCGTAAGCTTATTTATTAACTATTATCTTATCATATTACATTATTTTTGGTCAGTTTATTACTATTGTTATATAAAGTTCATTTAAATATGGCGTACGCATGACATGAAAAGCCTTGTACTTGTATGTTCCTAGGCGCAATAAAGTGATGAACTATTTCTCGCTGATGTTCCGCAAGCGCATGCGCGGGGACGAGGCGGCTGACGATGACGATCCTGACGAGAAGAAAACTAAAGGAGGGAAAGCTAAGAAAGGTGAGTCTGACGGCTGGCAAAGCGGGCTTGTTAGGATGGTCTGACTGTAACAAGCTGAAGAAACTACTACAACTACAACAGCCCATTGTTAGACATAGTCCTCCTTGGCTCCTTCTATAGAGGTGGTATTTGCCATACTCATCATCAATTACCTTCACCTTGATCAATAATATTCTTAGTTTTCCCTCCCTTAGTTTCCTTTTCATTACCTCATCACCCCTTTTCTACCCGTGGCCGTCGGTCCCGGTTGCTGTCTATGATTACCTAGACGGCGGTCGCTACACAACCATGTAAGAGGCCTACTTCTAGTAGCAGGCTGATGAAAAACTCTGAAAATAGGGTTCATCGGGTTGTTGGGCGTCTCGATGTCCCATACGAAAAGTAGTAAGTACCCGTGGGTGTCGTAAAAGGCGACTTAGGGATGAATCCAGGGAATAGGCAGCAGCGTTCCCTGTGAATATCTACAAGACCTTGCACTGCGTTCGCCAATCCGCCTGCCAAGCGTGGAGGGTATTTGCCATACTCGATTCATCCCTTAGTCGCCTTTTATGACACCCACGGGTAGAAATGGGGTGATGAAAAGGAAACAAAGGGGGAGAAAACTAAGAACATTACTGACCAAGGTAGGGAAAGAGGATAAAAGGGAGTAGGGTAGAATATAGTGGATTATTTTTCACACGAGCGAGATTCGAACCCACAACCTTCAACATACCTTGCCGACGTTTTTAACTCAATCGGCTAGATCATCGATGTTGGCATCGATGCCAATATGCCAGTAGTACTTTTAGTTAAATGGAATATATTTTTAATGCTTATTTTTATTTTCTTTCTATTTGATCGTCTATGTATGTAAAGTGTCTAAGTTGTATTTTTGTACCTCACTCAGATCTGAAAATATCTGACATGGACGAGTGGATAGACTCTGAAGACGACTCAGACTCGGACGAAGACGCAGAAAAGAAAGAAAAGGATGAGGATAGTGACGCCGGCGCCAAGAAGAAAAAGGACAAGAAGAAAGGTAAATATTACACGAATGTCAATTCTATGTTACCTACTAAAATCTCGAATTGAAAATAGCATATCTTATGTCCTTTGATTGATCTATATCTTATGTCCTTTGTGTTATATTGTGTACAATAAACGGTTAAATAAATAAATAAATAAATAGCACTGACACTTTGTTAAGGCGAGTGTAATCGTGAACGGCCTCGACAGCGGCGCTACTGCACAAAAAAATCTCTTTATACAAGCAATCCATCACATTATCCGTTGCTCAAGTTTTTAGTATTATCCTTAAGTTAAATTCGAACCTGTAAACTCAATGAAATATTCGCTGTAATTAAAGTTATGTCAAAAAGTGCCTAAAAACAAATTATTATTTTTGGCACCTCTGTCGAGGCTATTCACGGCTACAGTCGCCTTAAATAGGCTTAGACAAAGATAGGAGATTATCGCATCCTAAATTGTATATGACTTTACGTATTTTACGCGGTATCTGTCAAAATTAAGCGGCGATTAAAATTATGACGGTTAAACATACAAGGAAATCTGCGAATTGGCGCGGAAATTATAGACTTATTCAAGACATGACATGACTAAAATAGTCTATGACATCTACTATCCTTTTCTAAACTTATCTACATCTACACTAATATTATAAAGAGGAAAGATTTGACTGTTTGTTTGTTTGAATTGAATAGACTCCGAAACTACTGGACCGATTAAAAAAAACTTTTACCATTAGAAACCTACATTATCCCTGATACACTGAACATCCTACTTATATTACAAATGCGAAAGTTTGTATGTTTGTTTGTTACTTCTTCACGAACAAACTACTAAACCGATTGTAATGAAATGTAGCACACATAAGCAGGTAACATGAATTAACACATAGGATAGTTTTTCACAAAGCCGCTTGTAACAGTAGGCTATACTAAATTGTCTTATTCGCGTGGGAAAATGGTTAACAGCAGGTGAAACCGCTGGGCAGGGCGCTAGTTTAACATAAAGTAATTTAAGGTTAGCACTTATTTAAGGTAAGTTAAAAGAGTTTATTTCCCGAATTAAAGCCATCATTCTAATACTATTATTGTTATTTCTTGCAGGCGGCCTAAAAGGTGATATGTTTTTCGTACTAATATGTACTATGTACTAAGATTTCAGTAATTATATTTATTATGTATTTGGTAGTATTGGTTTATTAGGTAGTAGTTTTATTAGTTACTTGGTAGTACCTAGTAGTAGAGATTGCTGTAGCTGTAGTACTTACATAACATATATCACGCCTCCATCCCTTGCGTATACGGCCGTAAAAACAGACATTTACGCCACGTCTGACAAACATTTGAGGGTCATTTAGAAGATTGTGTTTATACACAGTGGGTTGGTACTCCGTAGTGACAGGTTGCCAGCTCATCGCCTCAAATTGCAATACACGGTTACTTGGGTATTGAAATTTAAGTTCCTATTAGAGTCCCTTCTTACGACACCCACGGGAAAGAAATGGGTCGATGCTATTCTAAGCCGGTATCACACGGGATGTATATGTAGCAACTTATCTCAGAATATTTGCCGTGTGATACCGGCTTAGAATAGCATCACCCTATTTCTTACCCATGGGTGTCGTAACAGGCGACTAAGAAACTCGAGGGTTAGATGTGTATTGCAATTTTAGGCGATGGCCTGACAACCTGTCACTAAACTAAAGTGATACACAGTTATTTGATTGACCCTCAAACTTTTGTTAGACGTGGTGTTAAAATCCGTTTTACGGCCGTTAACGCTCTGCCTACCCCGTAAGAGATAAAGCCGTGATTTATGTATGTATGTATCTTAAAATATTTGTTTCAATAAAACCTTATTTCTCTACACAGCGGGAGCAGCAGCCAAAAAGAAGAAGAAAGTGGAAGACGAGGCCTTCGAAGATAGTGATGATGGAGACGAAGAAGGAAGGGAGAAGGACTATATATCCGACTCTTCCGAGAGGTTTGTTTATTTAATATATATTTAATACGTTAAAGTTTTTATGGGTTTTATGTGATGTTATGTTAGTAAACATTTTGGTAAAGGTCGTGTAGACTGCCGCGACACAGGTTCGTCCTACTCCGGAGTCTATAAGTAATAAGTTTTTATGTAATTGTTCTTTGGGAAATAATTTTTTTTTTAATTTTTAGGTAAACCAATTAGAATAGAGTGTGTAATGAATGGACCAATACGGTCGCTTTTAGTTTCATGATTTGATTGGCAGCTATATACATATATGTAATTAACAAACTGAAATATTTGCTAGTTCTCGGGTTTCGAAATGTTTGTAATTGTAAACCCACAGGTCACAGCGGGTTTAATCCTCAGCCGACGATAACATTTATTTAATTTCTTATTTTAATTTTTGAAAATAATATAGCACTGTGAGTTAGTGCAAAATAAACCACAGTACAGTCAAGATCAGACTGGGTTAGACAGTGTAGACTTTGAACTTTCTTATGCCGCGCCGATAAGACTTGCTTGGCAGTTTGAGTGTCTAACCTAACCGCACGCGAGCTTGACTGTACATAATGTGATAGATCTATGTAACAAACCTCGAAAAGTGCTTTTGTATGGCTATGTTTTAGTTTTAAGAATTATAATATTTTCTTGAGTTTGCACAACTAATACTCATCACAATAATACAATTTTAAACGGATTTAAGTTGTGTTTCTTTTTGGATTTTACAATTCCTACGTTTCGAGATCTTTACAGAGTTCGTGGTCACGGATGACTAAGGTGTTAGACGTCATTATTAATAATATAAATTATTTTTGTTCTACCGCCATCTATTTCTTAATTGCCTAGCGTAACGTCCCGGTTCCACGCAAAATGCTGAAACCGTATCTTGTGTAATGGTCTTACAGTATGTTGGATCTGGTTCTTCCGCTGTATAATCGGCGGAGTCCAAGTTGATGAGATTCACTGAGATACTGAATGGGAAATCTCATCAACTTGGACTTGATAGCATAGGAATTGTAAAATCCAAAATAAACATAAGTTAAATCCGTTTAAAATTGTTTTGTTGTTTAAGAATTATGTATATTTATTAATCTGTTTAAAATTGTTTCTTTATTTAGGAATTATGTATATTGATTAATGATCGTGCCGTGTGATGCCGGCTTTGAATAGTATCACCCCATTTCTTTCCCGTGGGTGTCGTAAAAGGCGACGAAGGGACTCGAGGGTGTGTGTGTATTGCAATTTTGGGCGATGGGTTGACACCCTGTCACTATGGCGATACACAATTTTCCGAATGACCCTCAAATATAACTTTTTAAGCACTCGCGATCACTTTCACTCATTTTAAGTATTAGACCTAAATACTATCGCGATAGACCCGGTCTAATACTTAAAATGAGTGACCCTCAAATGTTTGTCAGACGTGGCGTTAATGTCCGTTTTTTGCGGCCGTTTACGTTCTGCCTACCCCGCAAGGGATAAAGGCGTGATATAATATGTATGTATGTTAATAAAATGAATACAAAATATTCAAATTCCTCTACACATAATTTCCTCAACAGTGAGTCCGATCACGAGAACAAAGCCAACAAAGACCTGAAGGGTGTAGCTGAGGAGGATGCTCTCCGCAAGCTGCTGACCTCCGACGAGGACTCTGATGAGGAGCAGGAGCAGAAGCCTGATGATGAGGACCAGGAGGACGAGCCCACCAAGGAGGGGGAGGAGAGGGCCAGCAAACTCAAGCCCAAGAAGAAGAAGCAGGAGGAAGCTAAAAAAGGTAAATGATAAACACACCAGAGAGGGAGAGGAGATGGCCAGCAAACTCAAGAAGAAGTTGAAAAAGGTAAACTAGGCAACTAATTGCGCCACTCTCGACACAATATACCAAGGAGCAGTAGTTTATCTCGAGTACTTTTCCGCCTGAAACTAGCTACAGTAGCAGGGAGGTTAACAAAATTGATTTTGCCAACCCGAATTTTAGAGCTGTCACACTTAGGTACCATAAATAAGAAAATAATGAATAACATTATTAATTAATGAATAAAGTCAGGTTTCTAGGTATTAATTTTTCCGATTTCTTGATACTCAAACAAAAGCGCTCGGCAGCAGTACAGTTCGTTGTGACACGAGCGGCACGAGATTCTGTAATAGTCATGTACGTATAGGTCGGTCGGGCGTGTGGTGGGCGTGTGCATGTGTGAGTGCGAAAACAGGGCGTTAGTATGATGTTAAACTACTGCTCCATTGTATATTGTGCTCGCGACTGTGTTGTCCTATTTATTTATTTTTAATACTTTGTTGCATATTGTACAAAATTCGGGCCTAATGCCACGCGGCATTCTCTACCGGCCAACCAGAGGGAAACTGTTGCATATTGTACAAAATTCGGGCCTAATGCCACGCGGCATTCTCTACCGGCCAACCAGAGGGAAACAGAGAGAAAAAGACACGGGTGCACTCGGGTGTGAAATCAGAATAATGGAAGATAATAAATGCATGTTTACTGTGTTTACTGATTGGTCGAAAATGTGTCATTGTCAAAGTTCAGCCCTGCAGTTCAATGAACACTTATATTTCCTGTGGCGAAGGAAAGAGTTTTAGTAGGAGTTCAAGAACACACCTGTACTTTGTTTCCAGAGTCAAGTAGTGAGTTAAGTTCGGACTCCGACACGGACGTCGAAGGCGGCTCAGCTCCGAAGAAACCAAAGAAGAGTAAAGACAAGAACAAGGACAAAGAAGCACCCGCCGCCGCCGCCGCCGGCGCTTCCGCAGGTGAGATCACCCACAATCTTTCATAAATGAAAATAAGAAATTGAAAAAATGACAGCGCCCGCCAGGACTTGAAGCCGGGACCGTAGAGTACCGTCCCACTGGAGTACGTCGCTTCGAGACGAGTACCAAGAGATTGAAGAATTGGCAAGTGTCAGTCGGGGCGCCGGTAGCTCAGTTGGCAAAGCAGTGGGATGGTACTCCACGGTCCCGGCTTCAGGTCCCGGCGGGCGCTGACCTTTTTTCAATTTCTTATTTTCATTTATGAAAATAATATATTACTGTGAGTGCACAATAAAATCATACTACACATTTTTTTTCTTTATTTTACTTTATGCACAAAATTGTACACGTTCGGACTTAACGAGTATCTCCCAGTCTACCTTAGGGCATGTGGAAAGGGTCAAGGCAGGTGCATTAAACAAAAAAATAAATAAAGAAAGACTTGAATATATGTATGTCTATATACAACTCAGTAATATGTACATACGTATAATAACAATAAACAATAGATACTACACATATACGTTTATCATATATAAATATACATATATATAATACACTAATACATAAATATACTTAACCTAACCACAATCTTCGTGGTAGAATATTTTCACTGACTAAAAACTTTGGCCTTCTTGGCAATAGAAATAAAAATAGCAAGTTATCTAAAATTGTATACTTACACGAGAAGTGTTTTAAAATTTTTGACCTCAATCGCGGGTTTTCATCGCTTAGTCTACATTCAATGAATTAGTCGCTGGGTATTAGTTGCAAAACTAACCCGGTAGATGGAGCCGTGCCATACGTTATTCGCATCAAGATACACTCGCTACATGCGCGGGCAAGGGATGAGCCGCGGTAGCCCAGATGGAGGAAGCCTCGCCACTAGAGATGGCTAAAGACGCAGGTTCAAATCCTGTTCGTGGTAGTAAATTTTACAAAACACACCTTGGAGTCCCTTATGGCTATCTTGTATCAAAATATAAATAGAAAATAGGCAATGCTAGTTACATAAAATATTACACCTGTTCTCCCCTTTTTTTCGGCCGTTCTCTATCTCCCTACCCCGCAATACTTAAGGCTTGAGTAATTTCCGCAGCGGCGAGCGCCCCGGGCAGCGCGTCTACGTCACGCTCAGGCACGCCCACGCCCGCCACAAGCAACGCGGCCAGCGCGGTCGCCGCGGCGAATGCGGCTGTCAACCAACCCGCGCCTAAACGCGCCAAGCTGGATCCCTCATACAGGTGAATGACAACGTCACGCTCAGGCACGCCCACGCCCGCATGCGGCTGTCAACCAACCCGCGCCTAAACGCGCCAAGCTGGATCCCTCATACAGGTGAATGACAACGTCACGCTCAGGCACGCCCACGCCCGCATGCGGCTGTCAACCAACCCGCGCCTAAACGCGCCAAGCTGGATCCCTCATACAGGTGAATGACAACGTCACGCTCAGGCACGCCCACGCCCGCATGCGGCTGTCAACCAACCCGCGCCTAAACGCGCCAAGCTGGATCCCTCATACAGGTGAATGACAACGTCACGCTCAGGCACGCCCACGCCCGCATGCGGCTGTCAACCAACCCGCGCCTAAACGCGCCAAGCTGGATCACTCATACAGGTGAATGACAACGTCACGCTCAGGCACGCCCACGCCCGCATGCGGCTGTCAACCAACCCGCGCCTAAACGCGCCAAGCTGGATCACTCATACAGGTGAATGACAACGTCACGCTCAGGCACGCCCACGCCCGCATGCGGCTGTCAACCAACCCGCGCCTAAACGCGCCAAGCGGGATCCCTCATACAGGTGAATGACAACGTCACGCTCAGGCACGCCCACGCCCGCATGCGGCTGTCAACCAACCCGCGCCTAAACGCGCCAAGCTGGATCCCTCATACAGGTGAATTAATGTAGCAATATGTCAGGCCACGCCCACTTTTTCAACAATTGACGTAGCCGACAACGAACGAATTAAGCTGAGTGCAACTTCTTTAACAAATGACACTACTGCGGCTATTGACTTTAGCTCTGTTTAGCCAGAACCACTACAACTACATAGTATAAAGTTAAGTCGCTTTCCGAGTCTGTCCCTATGTCTGTTAGTATGTATGCTTAAATCTTCAAAACCACCCAACGGATCAGGATGGAGTTTTTTTTAAAGATATAGTGATTCAAGAGGAAGGTTTATATGTCGGGAGAAGGTTTGTTTCCCGTGTCTGTTAGCACTAGGTGAAACCGCTGGGCGGGCCGCTAGTAAATGATAAAAAAACGCGCCCGTCCACGCCCATTTCTTCAACAAGTGTCAGATTTTCACGCCTTGTTTTGCAGTTATGATATGAGTGATTTTGAATTAGCAGAATTTTGAAATATAAACATATGTAGAGGCAAGTTTCAAATAGGGACTAAGATAAGTTTTTTGTTTTGTTATTATTTTGTTTTGATCTTTAATGTTCTACAACTTAGAAACTGGATGCAAAATAACGCAATAGTTTTGGTTTTCCGTTCCAAAGTAATAGAAGAACCCTAATCTCTTCAAAGTAAGAGTGAACAGGCTTCTTCTGGGTGAGCTCGCTCCATCTTAGACTCTGTCTCTGTCCTATGACCTAGACTAGTC
The DNA here is from genome assembly GCA_027580185.1 of Tuta absoluta. NCBI lineage: Eukaryota > Metazoa > Arthropoda > Insecta > Lepidoptera > Gelechiidae > Tuta > Tuta absoluta. The sequence goes on along the minus strand of JAQAHW010000022.1, from coordinate 6,559,204 downwards.
AAGAGCAAACCCATCCCTAAAAAAATGAAGCCAAAAGCATAATTAGTTATAGTGCATTTCCCAAGAGTCGTCAATATAGCAACATTTAGTTTGTATAACGTCATTATTATGGTTTCTATTCATTCATTTTGGTACTGTATCATCCTACAAAAGTTTTTTTTTTCTTCTAAATAGTACTTGTCTTTTCTTTTTTCTAAATTTGGCTTTAGTAGCTACATTTAAAACAATCTATGTCTTTGTGAGAATGTCAAAGAATGTAAACTTATTTTTCTTAATATTTAGCTACACTAATGTATTTACCAACTAAGTTTATGTTTGTTTGTTCTCCAATAAAGTAAAATAAAATAAAATAATTCTGTATTCGAAATCCTGGTTACTTTCAATAATATTATCTTCCCCAGCGAATGCGGAGTGACAGAGGAGGCGGTGCGTAGATACCTCGCGCGGAAACCCATGACGACCACCGAACTCTTGACCAAGTTCAAGTCTAAGAGGACCGGAGTAAGCAGCGAGAGACTGGTGGAAACCATGACGCAAATACTCAAGAGAATCAATCCTGTCAAACAGAATATCAACGGGAAAATGTACCTTAGTATCAAACACTAGCCAATAAATTGTGATTTTGTTTAGCAGCTTGTTTTATTTCGCAAGTGTATTTTAATGTCAGTAACGCGTTGCACGGCTCCATCTACCGGGTTAGTTTTGCAACTAATACCCGGCGACTAATTCATTCGTTACAGATTGATTGTAGTCCAAGCGATGAAAACCCGCGATAAATTGAGTACAACATTTTTAAAAACTTCCCGCGTTAGGTATAAAATTTTTGAAAACTTGCAAAATATATGCCTTTCCATCCCCAAGATATCGATAACGACCTTCCCTTCCTGGCTCTTTCCTCAGCAATCCGAAGTCCTTGATGAGTCGCTGCTCCTGGCTCTGAATATATTGAACATTGCTTTGGAAGGAGACCAGGCATCGTTGCCGATCCGGCATGGTACTCGTAGGTTGGGTGTTCTTTCTATACTCTTTATTGTGTACCAAATTATTACAATAAATTTGAATATTAAACGTAGTCACAAAGGTGAGCTTATCTCTATGAAGAGATCTATTCCAGCCAACCTGCACAGTGGAATAAGAAAATACTATACCAGGGAATAACAAAACCGTGTACACATACAGATAGGGACTTGCATATAATATATTATAAACAATACATACTTATTAATATAATAAATAAATATATATTTAAATTTATACACATACATCAAGATTGTTCCGATAATTCCGATCTTCTTCGTGTTCGTGATGGTGGAGTGGCAGCATTCCTTGCTTCTGCTCAGGGGGTTGCAGATCTTGTTGCTCGTATTCTTCCTTGTCACCGTGGCGAGGTATTCCTTTAAAGGTGGAGGGTCTGAGTGCCTGGATTGCTGCCAATCCTGGTCAGAAACAACCCGAATCTTCCCACGTGTAGCGATCCTGGGATGATGTTGGGTGCAAAGCTGCTATTGAGCGCTCTGTTGATGGAGCGTCAGGGTTGGAAGTTAATAGATTGTGCGCGGTTTCTACAACTGAGTCTGGGGCGTGGTCCCATACGATGCCGTCGCCTAGTATGGGCACTTATGGATGACGACTCACTGCTGGCTGTGGCGTTTCGGTTGGGCTGCATTGTCCGAGAACCACATTTATGCATTTGCGACTCAATCAACGGTTGAGGCTAATGGACACCACGCATTAAATTGTCAGCGTTACTCAGGGTGATATCTGCGGCACCACGCTTTAAATGACTTGATTTGGCTTAAGTATCTTTATCTATGTATATGCCTTGCACTCTAAAGCCACCTGGTCTGAGTAGCTCAGATGGAAAGAGACCAGATGGACTAACAATGGTTTCTTGGAAGAGAGGTCGGTGCCTTATATGGGATGCAACTTGTTCCAGCACTTTTGCGGCTTCTCATCTATCCAAGACCATTTATACGCGGCTCTGCAGTCCACGTATACCTTTATTCCATTTTCTGTGGAGACGGTTGGACCTGGTGTGGTAAGGCTAAGGTGTTTGTGTTGGAAATTGGCGAAAGACTGCAGGAGAGAGGAGGATTCAGCCCGGAAATGCCGCCAGCCTGATGGGGACGTTTGGACCCAGAATGATTCGAGGCGGTAATGTTGATGACTAATTGTTTCAGATATTAAATGCGTCTTATGTTTCAAAGTTTTTTAATAAATTAATATTTCCATTTAATAAATAAAGAAGTTTCAATAAATTCGTAAGAAATACTCGTAGTAGTATGTTTACATATTAGGAGTATTGGTTTACATTATTAAATCGTATAAATAAATTATTTTTAACATTTTATGGGATCAAGAAACGACATACGTTTCTTTTCATTTTTACTTTAATTCGTATTTCATCTCTTCATTTCCGTCACGTTCAGGTTTCCTGAAATAGGAAATACTTAATTAAAAATAATATAAGGGGTATAAGGGACAGCCCTGCAGATGCTGATAGGGTACATGCAGACCATGATACTGAACAACTTTCCCTTAAAACATGTCAGGGAACGACAAAAAATCGACCTCCCATACAAAGCCACAATCAGCTGACTGCATTTATTATGGGAAGTCAAAAAATTACATGAAATGTATTAAGTCTTCTTTTTCTTCTTCTTTTTAAATGTTACCTACATGAGATTTTACAGACACACATATCGCAATAGTACCTACAAAAAATAAGCGACATAGAATTTTTGAAATTTATACTTTCAAGGGATACAGGCGTGATATATGTATGTATACCCTCAAAAATGCCAGCCGTACTTGACTATTAGTGACGTGTTTTCCTTGTAAACTCACCCGCAAATCGAATACTCGTTGAACAATCTTTCTCCTTCGACGATGTTTTGCGGCAGCGGGCGGCCCATGCTCTCCGGCAGGAATATGGCTATGATACCAGCCATGACGGCCAGTGCTGCCATGATCAGCAGTGGCATTGGCTTCCAGATGCGGCCCTAGAGGTGGTAGAAGGAAAACGGTTAAAGCAGGGATATAGTGCTTCCAAGATTTTTAAACCAGTTTTGTTTAGACAATAACAGCCATTAAATTCTGAAAAATATCACTTTCACTACATAGTATAAAATAAAGTCGCTTCCCGTTTGGTGTCTCCTTATATCTTTAGAATTACCCAACGGATTTTGATGCGGTTTTTTTTATTAGATAGAGTAACTTGAGAGGAAGGTTTATAAGTATAATTTATTCCGGGAAATTGTCACATTCCCATGGGAAAACGGGTAGCCCAACTGTTAGGAAACTTTTGACACCCTTTTGACACCTTTAAGGAGTAAAATTTCAAAAATGCTGAAACACGCGTTTAATTATTTTAAGTTATTAGTCTAATCACAAATTTTGAAACAGATCACATTCATTTAAAAAAAGGAACTTTCATACAAAGTTTTAACCCCCTTTTGACCCTATTAAGGGTTAAAATTTCAAATATGCAGAAACACGTGTTTAATAATTTTAAGTCCTAAGTCTAATCACAAATTTTGAAACGGATCACACTTAGGACAACGAACTTTCATACAAACTTTTAACCCCCTGTTCATCCCTTGGGGGATTTTAAAAAACGGAATTTTATCTTTAATAGTTGCTTCATTACATAAAAAACTTCAAGTCCAAGTTTTATCTCTCTAGCTTCAGTAGTTTAACATTTATACTATCACGAATACTGAGAAAAGTAATATTTTAGTTCCATAATACAAACATAGATGTCGCTGTTAGTTTTCAACGCACTATCGTGATGTGTTTTTTCAACTATAAAATTTGTATTTGTTGTTATAGCAGCAACAGAAATACAACATTTGTAAAAATTTCAACTGTCTAGGTAGGTATAACGGTTCAGGAGATACAGCTTCGTAACTGTAGGACGGACGGACGGACAGACAGACGGACAGCCGAGCCTCAGTAATAGGGATTTCGTTATTACTTTTTGGGTACTGAACTCTAAAAAATATTTTGAGATAATAAATACCTAAGTGTATATAATAGTAGCTGTAGGTAAGGATAAAAAATATATAATAAAAACCTCTAATGTGAAAAAATTGTGTAAAATTTAAAGTGCATTTATGTAAAAATTAATTGTCCACCCGTGCGAAGCCGGGACGGGCCGCTAGTATTTTATATGGTATTGTCGAGGATCTAACAGATAACATATAGGTACCTATCAGTCACACAATTTGAGATACTTTACTCGATAGAAAAAAAAATTACGACAAAATACTAGAGCAGCTCTGCGTGACGCGGGTCGCCAACACGCGGCGCGGGCGCGTTTAGTATAATATATAATCGTTTAGTATAAAGTATAACCCGGCCCAACACGACGAAACCGGGCCATATTACAGTTACTTAGGCACACGCCCCTTCTGAATTTGGACGGATAATAATGTCAAGACACGCTGGGTCGCCGCCCGTGCCGCCCGCTAACGGAGCGTTGGGCCTTATTAATCATGGTAGAAACCAGAAGCCGGTTCTTTCGGACCTTTCTGTTACAACCCTGCCTAATGGCATGGCATGCTAGGCATGATGTGTAAGAGGCATTAAAAAAATACGAGCCAATAAATTCAGTAGTAAAAGCAAGTACAAAACGACAAATTGCACCATCATAAGTTCTTTGTCAAGTCATTAGCCAACTCGAATCAAGAAGATGGGCTCAAAATTCAGTGAACAACTATAAATACTTACAGTAAACACTACGAATGGAGACAGCGACGTCGCGACAAACCCACTGACATGAACCATAGCCGAGCCTGACGCGCGCACCGGGGTAGGCAGCACCTCAGTGACCCACTGGATGACCGCTGAGTACGCCATGTTGATGCCGAAACGAGTTGCTGACACGATGATCACCTTTGGAGTGCCTAAAACAACAAGCTTAGAGCTATCGAAGTATAACGAGCATAATACATTTAAAAAAATCAAAACACGACTGCTTTCTGATATAAAGCCTAGCCTATGACACTCGGGATAATGTAAGGATTCTTCCGATACAATTCCCATTCGAATCTGTTCAGTGGTTATCGAGTTTCAGTCCTTTAAAGAATGGCACATAATTATATACAAACATACATGAACTCTGAAAACATTACACTTCATTTTTGGTTGGGCAGTCGTGTAAAAAGTAGGTAGCACTAAGAGCAAGGAGCGCGCCATGCTAAACATCTCCCTCGTACCAAACGTCGAATTTTGACGAAGGACGAAAGTCTAAGATGTAGGAAAGCGAATCATAATATTGAGGTGGAGGTGGGCAGGACACGTGGCAAGGAGGCTTAACGGACGGTGGACAAAAGCAGACACAGAGGGGAGCATAAAAGACAGCGGGCAGACCATCAGCCCGGTGGTCCGATGATATCACCAAGTCGACGGGATCTCTATGGATAAGTTAAGCACAGGACCGTGAAGATTGGCATTCCACCAATTCGGACTAAGCGCTTCCAGTCATCATTTATAATGCGCACTGCTAAAGAGTGGAACTCACTTCCTGCGTCTGTGTTTCCAAAAGCATACAACCCTAATCTCTTCAAAGTAAGAGTGAACAGGCTTCTTCTGGGTGAGCTCGCTCCATCTTAGACTCTGTCTCTGTCCTATGACCTAGACTAGAGTCAAGAGCAGAACCATCCTTAATATAAAAATATAAAAAATAGGAAAGATGCCTATGCTCTGCAGTGGGTGGATGGGGGCTGATGATAATGATAAAGATGTCGATGATGATGATGAGAGCTATCAAACATTCAGCGTCATCCATCGATGTTTCAGAAATGAAAAGGCTTCCTTGCCATCAACCTTTTGAAAAGATATTAAAGAGTAAAACATACCTGCAGGAACAAACACAGTAATTAATGCTAGCAGCGCACAAATCCAAATTGGTATGACAGTCAGTTTTCTCCTTCCCCATCTGAAAGAAACAAAAATCATTCAACTTTACATTTGACTCACATATAATTAATATTAACACTTGTAAGAATATGTATTGCGTGCGTTATCCAACTATTAAATGATTCAGTCCGATCAGTCTATTAGTCCGATCCGTTTTACACAGAACAACTCTTAAGCCCAGTCGCACCCCAAGGGCGAGAATGGGTTAGTTGTTTGAACAACCACACAAACTCCTCCAGGTGAGTTCCTTCTCTCCACCAATCAGTCAGGTGTAGGTTTCAAAGCCCCGGTACTAATACCGAAGAGTCCAATCCAAAAAAAAACATTGTTTGGCGGACATGGTTCAAGTCTTCTACCTTACTCTCACATTGATTAGCTGAAGTTAATACCCATTCTCAGACAAAAATCTTACCTGTCAAGTATAAACGCGACCAAAATGACCGACGGCACCTCAGTCGCCGACGACAGCGTGAAGGCGACGAAGAAGTTAGACCCAAGGCTCTCCGACATCCTCACCAGCCCGTCGAAGATGAGCCCACAGGCCATGTAGACGAGCATCATCATGAGAAGCATGAACCGGAGCTGAGAGGACTTCAACAGGGCGGTTATAGACTCGTCCGTCTGAGTGGTCCGACTTGCTTGCACCTGGAAACATGTCAAGGATCAACCAAGAAAGACAAGGTAAGAGATTTCTTATATCTTGTCAGGATGGATGGATAAGGGTTAAGGGTACATTTAATAAAGTAAGTACTATTATTTTAAAGGTGATTTTCTACTCGTGGAACTAAATTATTTGTATTTGAAACTTTTAATCGAAGAATTCCAATTTCTTATACAAAGGGAATATATTTTGTATGGGAAACCCATTTATTTTTTCATATTTCGAAAAAGAAAGAGAATATAAGCTGTTCAGTTTCACGAGTAGAACTTACTCTCAAAATATTCGTAGGTACTTATTTAAATATTACCTTGAACACTTTTGCATTTTTGATATTACTGAATCTTTATTAAAGTTGACGGCAAGATCTCTTGCCTTGTTACAACTCGGCCGTTGCGAGTTTTTCTAGTGATAGAATTTTGTGACATCCTACCCAGAACATGCCCAAACTTAATCGGTCCTATTACAAAAAAAGTTAGACGAGATAAAATCGTAATGAAGCGGATCACTACGTGGTGCAGAAATTTTACTATCACGTTTCTGTTGCTACACAAACTGTGCAACACAGCCCTTTGTAGACTAAGCTCTCTGTGTCATGGTGCGGACTCTCGCTTAATGTGATGCTACATACTACCTTACCTTACAGACTAACTACATTTGACGACATAACTGACCTTACCTAGATTGCAAAATACGACTCTACAGAGTTGTGACGCCAGTGGCCCTGGCCACCACACAACTAAAACACTGCATAAAAGCGCGTCTAACTTTTTTGTAATAACACGGTAGATTTTAATACAACTCTTCGACTTACAACAAAGTCATTCATAGCATCTTCAGGTATTTTCGTTCCGTTCACTTTTTCAAGCTTTCTGAGAATCTCTACAGCTTTTTTGACCTTGCCTCGGGATGTGAGCCATCTGCAAAAACAATAAATCAAATCACGAAAGAGGATGAAGAAGCGGTTCTTAATATCAATATTGCTTATATTGCGATTATGACCACAAAAAAACACATTTCACGGATTTGGGTTGTGTTCAAACCCGTGAAAAGTGTTTTATTACTGACTAGCGGCCCGTCCCGGCTTCGCACGGGTGGACAATTATTTTTTACATAAATGCACTTTAAATTTTACACCCTTTTTCACATTGGAGGTTTTTTATTATATATTTTTTATCCTTACCTACAGCTACTATTATATACACTTAGGTATTTATTATCTCAAAATATTTTTTAGAGTTCAGTACCCAAAGGGTAATAACGAAAACCCTATTACTGAGGCTCGGCTGTCTGTCTGTCCGTCCGTCCTACAGTTACGAAGCTGTATCTCTTGAACCGTTAAACCTTGACAGTTGTAATTTTTACAGATGTTGTATTTCTGTTACTGCTATAACAACAAATACAAATTTTATTGTTTTTGAAAAAACACATCACGATAGTGCGTTGAAAACTAACAGCGACATCTATGTTTGTATTATGGAACTAAAATATTACTTTTCTCAGTTTTCGTGATAGAATAAATGTTAAACTACTGAAGCTAGAGAGATAAAACTTGGACTTAAAGTTTTTTATGTAATGAAGCAACTACTAAAGATAAAATTCCGATTTTTAAAATCCCCCAAGGGATGAACAGGGGGTTAAAAGTTTGTATGAATGTTCGTTGTCCTAAGTGTGATCCGTTTCAAAATTAGTGATTAGACTTAGGACTTAAAATAATTAAACACGTGTTTCAGCATATTTGAAATTTTAACCCTTAATAGGGTCAAAAGGGGGTTAAAAGTTTGTATGAAAGTTCGTTTTTTTAAATGAATGTGATCTGTTCCAAAATTTGTGATTAGACTAATAACTTAAAATAATTAAACACGTGTTTCAGCATTTTTGAAATTTTAACCCTTAAATGGGTGAAAAGGGGGTTAAACGTTTGTATGAAAGTTATTTATCTTAAATGTGATCTGTTTCAAAATTTCTGATTACACTCATAACTTAAAATAATGAAATACGTGTTTCAGCATTTTTGAAATTTTACTCCTTAAAGGTGTCAAAAGGGTGTCAAAAGTTTCCTACCAGTTGGGCTACCCGTTTTCCCATGGGAATGTGACAATTTCCTGGAATGAATTATACTTATAAACCTTCCTCTCAAGTTACTTTATCTAATAAAAAAACCGCATCAAAATCCGTTGGGTAATTCTAAAGATATAAGGAGACACCAAACGGGAAGCGACTTTATTTTATACTATGTAGTGATTACCAAATTTTTTAAAGTGTCAAATAGTCAATTTTATAAAACCTGCAAATTTACTACCTCGGGCAGGATTCGAACCCGCAACTTTCACCGTTACTAGTGGCTACGCCTCTTCCATCTGGGCTACCTCCGCTCATTTACTATTTTATAAATTAATAGTTTTGCTAAATCGAGAAAATACTATTGCGTCTATGATTTACCTTCCAATATTTGAAAGATCATAATCGATCATTGCTTACCTTGCACTTTCGGGTACTGTAAATGGTACAGCAATAGCCAATAGCATAGGCAGTGACGTAACCCAAAGCAGGGTCTTCCAGTCGGCGATGTAATATGCCATCCAGGGTAGGGCCAAAGAACCTCCGCCAAAGAAGAGCGCCATGGATAGACCCCCTACCATCGTTCTGTAGGATGGACCAACGTATTCCATTACTGCAAGAAAAAAAAGACCTAAGTTAGGCAATGGTAACATCCAATATTATTTTTATTATCAGTGTTACCGAACGTACCGAATAATCGGTAGATCTACCGATTTGAACCCTGATCTACCGTAGTACCGCATGGAGCACATAATCTACTGATTTTCACACACTTTGACTGTAACCGTTATAAATCGTCTAGATCGTCTAGTTTTCATCATTTTTTAACTTTTTCTTCTTCTGTATAGGAGACACCGAGTTCACTGAGTTGAGGGCAAGTGCTATGAACCCTGGTGTCAGAGTTTTTAGGTGCCTACTAGGTAACTTGTAGGCCTCTGACATAGTTGTGTAGCGATCACCATCTAAATAATCTCGGAGAGCAACCGGGAACACCGATTTAATGCCCTCCGAAGTAATTTTAGAGTCAAATAGGAATCTACCGCATTCTACCGATTGTTTGTCTCTACATCTTCCGATATTTTTATTTCTGGTTCGGAAACACTAATTATTATTATTATTTGGACAATTCAAACAGTAACATCTAGCCTTAAACCAAGCAAGGCTTCATATAATTAGGTATACTTTAGGATACATTGTTATTTTATTTATTGTAAGTACTAAGTATTCTTGTTTTATTAGCCTTAATTATTTTTTATCATACTAAGTAAGTTGTACACGTCAACTGCCTTACTTTATGCCTTCTCACTACCCTAGGTCTGCTGGAAGAGATTTCTTTTTAGAAATAAGCTGACCTGTTGTGTATTGATCTATATGTTATGTCCTTTGTGTTCTATTGTGTACAATAAACGGTTAAATAAAAAAATAAATACAAGGCTTATACTATGGCCACTATGGTAACTAAATAGCTGATATGAATACCTCTAGACTTTTTTTGTAAATAAATACACATTATACATAGAAAACACCCAGACTAAACCGAAATATCTGTAATTTGACATCACAAATATTTGTGTCTTGTGGGGATCGAACCCACGACTTTCAGCGTAGCAGGCAGGTATACTATCCGCTATGCCATCGAGTCAGTTAAAATGAATACATTTATTCTGTTAACATAGAAGTAGACAATATGTCAATGGCCTCAATTCTGCATATACATTCTCTTCTTACCTTTAGTTAGTATCGCCACTTTCCATTAAATAGGTTTAGAAAAGGATAGGATATATCTTAGTCACATCATCATCAACATCTTATAATTTCAATCAAGATACGTGTTATCTGTTAAAATAGAGCAACGATGAGAACGATCGTGACTAAATTCGCTAGAAATTGCGAAGAATCCACTGACATTTTAAAATCTGACAGGTCTTAGATATCTCCTATCCTTTTCTCAATAATTAAGTGACATTAAGGTAGTAATATAATTTAAGGTAATAAACTTATAAATAAATAGATAAAAAGATCTTTATTTACCAACAAACACAAACTGTACAAACAAAGCTTCTAAAAAATAAAATTAAAGTTGGTAAAAGGGAGAGCAGCTCAGTATTTCGGCTGTTTTTCAGTTTTATCCCACTTTTTATGAGAATCCGCAACATTTCATTTTACGTTAGATACAAAAATTATATATATCGTATAGTGTTTGGGATGCTTATTAAGATACACATATTTTCATAATTTTTAATGCAATCGTTTCTGAAATATTTTGAAAAGATGTAAAAACTTCCAAAGTTAGGATTACCCTGAAAAAATCCTTTGCTTATAGTTATAGTAGAAAATAAAAACATTGGAGAAGACTTCGTTCATTCATCTATCAATGTCAATCAGTTAATTTTTTTATAAAGGTCATATAGGTGGTGGTAGGCAAATGAATTTTGTATTCAGCAGCCTAGTTGTTGTAACTAAACTAAAGCACTTTTAAAAATTTTAAATCTCTGATTATGAAACAAAGTGAAATAAAAAGAACTTGCCCTTTATTTAATGATGCGTTAAACTAATAGATAAAAATATAAAAAAGTCTTGTTAGAAATTTGAAATGTTGTGGATTGATATCCCGTATTGAGGGCAATATTGACAGTTACCTAGAATGTACATGGGTGCCATGCAGCTATCGAAAGACATGCCAACGAGGAAACGGCAGAGAGCGAAGTCCCATAAGCCCGTGGTGTATATGGTCATCACACCGCCGGAAAAGCCGATCAGGTTGGCTCCTGAAATAAGTAAGTTTTTTTTTATGGTTGGACAATAATAATGAATGATGAACAGAAGGAAGCGGTGGCGGTTTAGGTAAATGAAGTAATCTTCTTCTTTTCGTGTGGTACACCGAGTCGTCCAACGACCCGATGAACCCTGGTGTCAATGATTTTCAACCGCCTACTACTACTAGTAGGCCTCTGACATGGTTGTGTAACGACCGCCGTCTAAGTAATCATAGACAGTAACCGGGACCGACGGTTTAACGAAACGTTACTATCTTTGTTTTCGGACTATCAGGTGCCTATGTTATGAAACTACAGGCTACAAGTCTACAGGTGAAATTCTTAGTACATTGCGTAGCCGGTGCATATTCCTGGTATCATAATGGCTAACCGACTACGCAATGAACAACGAATTTCACCTGTAAAATTGTAGCCTGTAGTTTTATAATATCGGGTACAGGTGGTTCAGCCTGCAATGTCCTAACCAGACTGGGAACAAATTCACAAAGCGATAAATATCAATTTTGTGAGTGCCCACCGAGAATCGAACCCGGAACCTTTTACGTCGCAGGCAGTCGCACTACCACTGTGCCACATCGGCCGTCGCCGTCGTCACAACGAAGTAATAAGCTACGTCCGCATTTTCCCTGCAGTAGGTTACACGCAAAAATGTTAAATCCATACATACATATATCACGCCTATAAACCCTTGCGGGGTAGGCAGAGCGTAAACGGCCGCAAAAACGGACATTTACGCCACGTCTGACATAATATTTGAGGGTCATTTAGAAAATTGTGTATCGCCATAGTGACAGGTTGTCAGCCCATCGCCTAAAATTGCAATACACACCCTCAAGTCCCTTAGTCGCCTCTTACGACTCCCACGGGAAAGAAATGGGGTGATGCTATTCTAAGCCGACATCACACGGCAATGTTAAATCCGAAATTGGTTTATTTAAAAACAATAAAAACCACTGTCTAAAACCTCGTCTTAATTTTTTGTGATAACACCGAGGGTTTTACTAAGGTGTTAACGATGCATTTATAGGTCCGTACAATGTTATACGGGGTGTAAGGGACGGTGTACTGATAACTTTGCAGGCATGATCAGACCACGAAACTAAACAACTTTCTCTATAGAGGCTTTGTTGGTAAACGAAAAAAATCGACCTCCCATACAAATTTCCAATCAGCTGGCTGACTTTCTCTGAAAACTCGAATAATTTATGTCTTTTTATTGAGCCGTGCCACGCGTTACTGGCATTAAGATACACTTGCAAAATTCTCCGGCCAAGAACGAGCTGCACTGTAAACACTTTTTTTACTACGAGTAAATTTTTTATTCGTTACAAACACGTGTGCACTTTATAATTTCCTCACAAAAATTAACTGTTCTTTACTAGAAAACCGCAAAAACGTGTTTTTTTGCAATTGAATACGGAGCTGATGTTTATATTGTAGCGCCACCTAGCGACCCCCCCCCTTTAAAATCAAGTTAGCCTTTAAATTCAAAGTTACAAAAACAAATGTGAAAGAATAAGTCGATTCTTACCAACCGTGGCGGGTACGCGTCCGAAACGGTCGGCCAGCCACCCAAACAGGAGTCCACCAACAAACGATCCAGCAAAGAAAACAGCTTGCGCTTGAGGAATCTTCCCTGCATTCTCACAGACCCAGCCTCGCTGAAATAAAACAGGAAATAACACATTATTGGTTTAATGAAACCACTGCTGTGGCTAGCTAAAAAAAAACCGGCTCAACGCATATACTTACCTATTATTCAAGAAATACGCAAAATCTTCTACTTTTACGTGTTCTATCGTAATGTGGGAACGGAAGTGCATTCTAGATCACAACGTTTCGTTTCGTTTAGGACACCGAGTCGTCCAACGACTCGATGAAACCGGATGTCAGAGTTTTTCAACTGCCTACTACTAGAAGTAGGCTTCTGACATGGTTGTGTAACGACCGCCGTCTAAGTAATCATAGACAGGAACCGGGGCCGTACGGTTCGGAATAGAACCTTTATCGTGCCCTCCGAAGCACAGAACCATCTTTCTTTTCGGACAATCAGGTGGTTCCGCCTGCAATATGTGGAAATAAATTCACAAAATGATAAACATCAACTTTGTGTTGTGAGTGCCCCACCAAGAATCGAACCCGGAACCTTTGCGTCGCAGACAGTCACACCACTGCGCCACTTCGGTCGTCAACACTCATAACATTCAAGGAGAAACCCAAATAAATATATCCCTTTACCTCACTGACAACTGTATGGTACGGGATGTCCTCAAGTGTGAACTCCCAGCCATGTTTACACGGGACTCGAGGGGTATTCGGGTCTGGAGGGGTCAGAGTGAGAGACACGTGCGTCCAGTTCGCGTCGAAGGTGTGACATCGGTCCCATTCCCAATCGTCTGCGCCAAGTGGTACTGATAGATTCCGCCTGAAAAGACGTAATTACAGTGTGCATGATCTTCAGAAGAGAAGAGCTTATTATTTCACGCCCTAACCTAAATGTTATATGAGCCAGTCACGATCCGAAAGAAAAGGAAGACCATATTGACCATCATCGTCTTCTTTTCGTGTGGGACAGCGACCATACAGGGCCGTGAAGTGAAATTTTCCTTGATAGTGTTGTATGGTAATGTAGCGTTTTTGTTTACCTAATGCCTTTCCAAGTTTCCACATGCCATAAGGTAGACTGGAAAATAACGCTTTTGGAGTTAAGTCCGCCCGTGTACATTTTTGTGCATAAAGTGAAATAAATATGATCGGTGGAAGTTCTATCAGGAAGAATCAAGAAACGTTATTACCGCAATTCTTGATCCAAATGCTCCAACTCCGGCACTCTGCACCAGTGGTTTTGCGGCGTAGCAGCTATGAACATTTGCACCAGGTAGACAAACGCGATGATGAAGCCGCAAGGCAACATGCATGCAAAGAGAAACTTCTGGTAACGGCCGAATTCGCCGATATGCTGCAGAACTGCCTCCAGCGCGTCATATTCGTCATCCTGCTGGTTCTTGTTGAGCTTCTCTGCCGCTTCCTCCTATGCCACGGAACGAAAACTGATCAGGTATTCTAGAGAGTGCTTTGCGGTTAGCGTCTGCCATTAAATCTACCTACAATTTTTATGATTCTGCAAATAATTTAAAAGTTATATCTAGTGCTTAGTTTTCTAGTAGAGGTTTTATTTATTATTCAAGTTTTATTTCACATGCATCAATTTTATTTAACAGCGGACATTTTAACTTTCCGATTTTTTTATTAGCCGCGTGGCATCTGAGTTACTAAATGACTATTGAATCTAACTTCGATTCAACACATTTTTTGCATCACATGGGAAGTTATCTTTCATCATGTCATCAACAGATATCGCTCTTCACAACGGAAAATCGGAGATACTCGTTTTTCACATTGTCATTTAGATAACGTTTTTCTGCTGAGTAATTTGTGCACAATCTGAATCATTTATGTAGTATAGTAGATACTAACTATTGATCTGATAAGTTACGTAGCGGGTTTTTAAATTGCGTATGGACTTGGACAGGTTTGAATGAGAATATTGAAAGATTATTTTCGGGTTGGTGATTGGCCAGGCGTTTGAACTAACTTATAACAGTAGCTTCAGATTGACTTTATGTCGAGAAGAGTCGGTTAGGATTTAAAATGTTGTTCAGGATTTAATGATGGATGACGATGATATTTTGAGAATTAGTATAGTACCTACTAGTACGTGAAGCTAGATAATGATTTGATTTGAAAGAGACAGTGACTCGATATTGGCATGCGGAAGCCCAAAATAGCAATGATGGATGGATAAGTAGTCCGATAAGCCTTTCATTATTTGAGGACGTAACTTGAAAAAAATCTTAAGTCGCAATTTTTTTAAACGATTGCGTAATAAGTGTCTATAAAGCACATATTTCTTTTTGTGTCATTTTAAACGCTTGCGTATTTCAATGTATGATAACTCGTTTGTATTTAAATTATTTGTCTATAATTAAATTAACATTATAAAATGTACCAGTATTGTCTATGTGACAGTTTACAGTGTATAAACCCAGTTTGAGTCGTTTTTATCCACGGCACAGAATAATAGTCACGGCAAACGAAAGTATGTTAGCTTATGTCTAAAATGACACAAAATAATAAATTAGGTTCGGCCAATAGTCCAGAAACTATAAGGCAAACATTTACGACTTCAAAATGTTACACGGAAAGTTAGCCATACCTACTGTGCTATAAAATCCGTAAAAACAGAATACTTACCTCGGAACATTTTGCAATGTAACGGATGATATTCTTTACTTGTGCCTTATATAGTGTTTGTCACAAAATATTTCAAGCAAGATATGTCTCAACCTCAAATCTCAACTGAAGCCTCGTTTAAATGATAATGGCTTCAATTCCGGAACTAAACTCTTACCTTTAATGAGCTCTATCAGTTTCCATCAAAAAAGTTAAGAAAAGTGTAGGATATTACATACATTTTGGCTGAAACGAGCAAACGCACGATGTTTTCATTTATTACTTTGAATAAGTGCATACTTCAAGATCCAATACTTGAAAACTTTTTAAAAGAACTTAATATCCAAAATATAGCTGTGCGATGGTCCACGTTTGGTGTTCCTCAGGGAGAACCTGTTGGTACACGTGTTATTTACTTTGTACAAAATATTGCTCATTGTCGAAGAATCATCTAATACCGAATGTATGGTCTATATTTTGTACTTATACATAATCTGTTAAAAGAAAGAATTAATAATGCGGCAACCAGCCCTAAGAATGCCAGTGGTGACAGTAGTAGGTAGTAGGTAGTCTAGGTACTATAACTGTAAGATAAAAACACCGTATTTCGTGAAAACTTACCTCGATCTTAATTTTGAGAATAGTCTTTTCGTTCCCATTGGATGTCATTTTCTTACACAATTAATGAGAAATAACCAATATAACTAATAATAATAAATAACTTTACAATGGAACCACTTTATATATAAAAGTTATTAATAGTTAGAAAATGAGAAGGTGGGTATATCATCGAACATAGCCCCCAATATTTACATTGTCAAGTACACAACACACGGCCAATTCAGACAAGCTGACAAAAAACTTTGATATCGTGGGAGTACCTACTTATCGCTTTACCTAGGTAGGTTTGCTGATATTCAAAAGGATTGAAGATAAAAAAAGATTTACATACATACATACATCACGCCTATCTCCTTTGCGGGGTAGGCAAAGCGTTAACGGCCGTAAAAAACGGTCATTTATACCGCGTCTTCGCAAAATTGTGTATCGCCATAGTGATAGGTTGTCAGCCCATCGCCTACAATTGCAATGCACACCCTCGAGTCCCTTAGTCTATTCCTTCATCCAAGGGAAAGATATGGGGTGATGCTACTCTAAGCCAGCATCACACAGCACTATCAGTAAAAAAACAACTAACAGTAAAAAAGATTTACCTTATTCAAATGCGATTAATGCCATGTGATATTGCTGATTCTCTACACATCGGCACGTCTTCCATCCGATGATTTTCACAACCAATTTTTATGTGAAATATCGAGCTCGATTCGCTCGCAGTACGTGCAGTGGTATCGTGACGCAGTGTGTCTTGCCTTTTTTACATGAAATTTCAAGCTCGCTACGCTTGCATTACGTGCAGCGGTAGTGTAAACAGTGTGTCGCGTCACTTACCTTTTATTACCTCAAATGTTAAGCTCGTTTCGCTCGCAATAAGTGCAGTGGTAGTGAAACGTAGTTTGTCGCCTCTCTCGCTTTTTTGCGTGAAATATTAAACTCGCTTCGCTCGCAATCCGTGTAGTATTGCTGTGGCGCAAAGTGGCTCCTCTGTTGCGTTTTTAAGGTCCTACCTGACAATTTCAGGTGTTTACAAACTCTATAAAATATACTTTAAAGAATTCTTAAAATTACCAAATAAATATATGTTATAACTTGGTTCAAGTTGTGAAATTATGAGCCCGATGGTAGTCTAGAACCCCCACCATGATGAGAAGCTATATACACCACTGATTACTTATGCAAGTATTGTCAGCATGATTGTCAGCAACGGGATTAGATAAAATTATTCAAATTTTAGAAATACACTATAAAAATTAAGATTATACATTTTGCATAGTTAATTAATCAATCATACCATACGTGCGTTATTTTGCCATATCATCCAATCCAGCTTCAGAAAGATAGTGTAGCGTTTGGTGTAGCGACCTTTGGGAGCTATTGACAACATGATCACTCAAGTTGTTCACACTCAAGAAGTTCCAACATATCTGCAAGATGGCGCCACGTGACGGATTGGCAGAAAACAATAGACCTTAAACGTGGTATCAAAGTGTTCACCGCATTTAAACAACTTCTAATTCTATCCCGTTGGACCGGTCAGTCCCCTGGCCACGACACCCGGCCAGCCAGGGTAACCACCCTTTTCTTGCCACCTCCTGCAACTCTCCATTCTGACTACTGGCATTATGTCATCAGCCATATTGGTGAGCCCGACGTGATCACTTCCTCAACCCTCACTCGTGGTTCACAGCACAGGTATATTCAAATGTCTGCCCCGGTCGACGTTTGTTACTTGAATAAAAGCCCAAGGCCCTTAGCTGTGCCAACCGCGCCTCTGCTTCAGACCTTAAACTACACCTTTTCCGGGTGAGCTCCTGCTCCGGGTGAGCTCCTGCTCCGGGTGAGCTCCTGCTCCGGGTGAGCTCCTGCTCCGGGTGAGCTCCTGCTCCGGGTGAGCTCCTGCTCCGGGTGAGCTCCTGCTCCGGGTGAGCTCCTGCTCCGGGTGAGCTCCTGCTCCGGGTGAGCTCCTGCTCCGGGTGAGCTCCTGCTCCGGGTGAGCTCCTGCTCCGGGTGAGCTCCTGCTCCGGGTGAGCTCCTGCTCCGGGTGAGCTCCTGCTCCGGGTGAGCTCCTGCTCCGGGTGAGCTCCTGCTCCGGGTGAGCTCCTGCTCCGGGTGAGCTCCTGCTCCGGGTGAGCTCCTGCTCCGGGTGAGCAACTGCTCCGGGTGAGCTCCTGCTCCGGGTGAGCTCCTGCTCCGGGTGAGCTCCTGCTCCGGGTGAGCTCCTGCTCCGGGT
This sequence comes from Tuta absoluta, assembly GCA_027580185.1. Lineage (NCBI taxonomy): Eukaryota > Metazoa > Arthropoda > Insecta > Lepidoptera > Gelechiidae > Tuta > Tuta absoluta. The sequence continues at coordinate 6,540,705 of JAQAHW010000022.1, read as the reverse complement.
GAGCTCCTGCTCCGGGTGAGCTCCTGCTCCGGGTGAGCTCCTGCTCCGGGTGAGCAACTGCTCCGGGTGAGCTCCTGCTCCGGGTGAGCTCCTGCTCCGGGTGAGCTCCTGCTCCGGGTGAGCTCCTGCTCCGGGTGAGCTCCTGCTCCGGGTGAGCTCCTGCTCCGGGTGAGCTCCTGCTCCGGGTGAGCTCCTGCTCCGGGTGAGCTCCTGCTCCGGGTGAGCTCCTGCTCCGGGTGAGCTCCTGCTCCGGGTGAGCTCCTGCTCCGGGTGAGCTCCTGCTCCGGGTGAGCAACTGCTCCGGGTGAGCTCCTGCTCCGGGTGAGCTCCTGCTCCGGGTGAGCTCCTGCTCCGGGTGAGCTCCTGCTCCGGGTGAGCTCCTGCTCCGGGTGAGCTCCTGCTCCGGGTGAGCTCCTGCTCCGGGTGAGCTCCTGCTCCGGGTGAGCTCCTGCTCCGGGTGAGCAACTGCTCCGGGTGAGCTCCTGCTCCGGGTGAGCTCCTGCTCCGGGTGAGCTCCTGCTCCGGGTGAGCTCCTGCTCCGGGTGAGCTCCTGCTCCGGGTGAGCAACTGCTCCGGGTGAGCTCCTGCTCCGGGTGAGCTCCTGCTCCGGGTGAGCTCCTGCTCCCCACCATACAGTCAGGTGTAGATTAACAGCCCCGGGGCTAAAAATCGTAGGGTCCACAACTAAAAAAAAAAAAAAAAACTACACCTTCATTAGTTATCGGTCATATATTTGCATGTTTACCCTACCATGTGTTTTGATAGTTAGTTCTGAATATCAACATTCTAACAGACACAGTTTATGCTTTTTTTAGGATCATTAAATCCAAAAACCACTTCTCGTAAGCTCATTGATGCAAATAAAATACATAAATTAAAAATCAAATCATTAATTTACTGCTTTATTTGCGTAATAATAATATTGTACATTTATTAATTCATGATAATGAAAAAAATAATTATTATAATTCAGACTTTTCATTCTTATTGTACGCACGCTCGAAACCTGAGTAAAATAAGGCAGACGCAAAAAAAAACTTGAAAAAAATAAGATACTAACTAGTTTTTGATAAATTTGTATTTTTTTGTCGGTGACAAGCAAATCTCGCTCAAAGTAAGGAAGTTCAGTCTTACTTTCATCAGCGAATAAATAAGCTATGTGCATCTTGCACCTCTCTACCTTATTTAATATGTGATACTTAATTAAAAATATTTTATTTTTATACATTTAATCATATCACACTTCAAATAATTGCCTTTTGTGATTGTAAATAATATCTGCTAAAATGCTAACTTAATCTTATAAAATTAGTTTACAATGGAAGACGTGATTGACAAAAATATATAAGATTCCGTACGTATAGGTTTACCTACATATAAAACAAATAATTGACAGTGTCCAGTATCACAGTCCTAGGCAATACATATACATAGATATTTAAAATATCTGTAAAGGCAAAACATTTTATGATATGTCTCATTTAGTTCTCCTATGTTATCGTATAACGTTTTTAAAAAACGATATACGTTTGTTCCTAGATTAGTTAAGTACAATCCTAGTATTTGTTCTGCTATTTATTATTTTAATTCTTGCTTCATGCTCTCTTCAATAGATTCGATTATTATAATTCGTGCCACCCCTTTATTGTAAAACAAATTCACTGGGTTATTATTTAACATTAAAATAATAATTATTAAAATATTTTGCTCATAATGTTCAGTTAAAAATAAACAATGAAACACAACATTTTAAGCTTTTGCGGTTCTTTACACTGTTTATAGTTACATTACAATTTAATCGGGTACTTTCCGAAGAATTTTTGTTAAACATTCAAATATGTATGAGTAAATTTATTTGATCTCGCAATGTATAATATATGCTTTCAATTCAAATACTTACAAGTAAATGTAATCTCTCGTTCATTATAATTATAATCATATCTTCTAATACGTTAACAAATATTTTAAACTGAAGACGCTACGTAATGAGAGCTTTTTCTTTCTCGTTTTTCATCTCTTCGGATTCCACGTCGTCACGCTCCGGTTTTCTGAAAGGTAAAAGCATTTACATTAGTTATTTTCCATTTTGATGACGTTTTTAAAGAATAACTACTGACACGACTGCGATGAAATATTAGACGAACCTACGGAACCTTACGGAGGTGCCAAGAACATATGACAAATGAAATCCTCACCAGAATTCTCGTTAAACAATCTCTCGCCTCCGAAGATGTTCTGTGGCAAGTTGCGGCCCATGCTCTCTGTCAGAAATATGGCGATATCCCCAAAAACCATGGCTATAATGCCCAGGATCAGCAGCGGTATTGGCCTTCCTATGCGACCCTATACAAGACAGATATGGAATCCTCACCCGCACATAGAGTACTCGTTGAACAATCTCTCGCCTTCGACGATGTTCTGTGGCAAGTTGCGGCCCATGCTCTCTGGCAGAAAGATGGCAATTCCTCCCGAAAACATGGCTATGATGCCTAAGATCAGCAGCGGCAGTGGCTTCCATATGCGATCCTGCAGACGTGTGAAATATCGCGGTTTAATACATCTCGTCAACCCCTCCCTGTACCATAACTGTACAGCCCTTTAGAGCTTTTTGAACTTTTTCGAGCTTTGCACAATAGGATACGATACACAGGGTTGGAAAAAAAACATGTTTTTTTTAAAAGATCAAAACATTATGTTTTATTTCAAATATAAAAAAAACATGTTTTAAATCAAAGTTTAATTTTAAAACATGTTTAAAACAGTTTTAAACAATGACTTTGAAACATAGGTAAGGTAGGTACCATACCAAGCTAAGCTCACATAACATAAAATAAACAATAAACTCTTGTTTTGACGACATTTTTTCTTCAAAATTCCGACTTTGAAATTACGACTCAAGAGCTCACGACGAAATGCGGACAACTGAACTACTGCCGAACAAAACCATTCCAAAGGGAAACTCCCGCGTGTTGGTTTGGGGAATACCCGCGCAGTTATACAGGTCAGTGCCCGCCCCGCGCGTTAGGTGAATCCCCGCGCTCTAATTTTATGGGTTGCCATACCGAGGTTGCTAAAAATCTATAATTTTTATAAAACTTGTGAATAAAAAGACCATTAAAACGGGTCTGTTTTTTTTTGATGTTTTAAACGTGTTTAAAACAAAACATGTTTTAATCTGTTTTAAACAAACGTGTTTTGTCATAGAGTAGAAATCACATAGAGATGACACTCCCGCTCCAGACGCGCTCAAGGTCAATCCGTCTGGCTGTCTCTTAGCGAACAATTCAGTCGGGAGTGCGCTTCGCCGCGGAAACGTTCGTCGTGCGGGTCGGGTTCACTTTTGTGAAAAATTTTGCAATGCCGAATTATTGTGGTGTGTATGGCTGCAAAAGTAAGTTTTTTTAATTTGCCTAAAGATGAGCCAAGGTAAGTGATGAATTTACAGTAAATACCTAGGTACCTACCATTCGTTATTATACGTAATTGTTGTGTGTACTCCTATTTTTACTTACGTAGGTACCTAGTTTCCATTTTCTAATTTAAACTACCTAGGTGCCTAAGTCATTGTTAGCTGACCTATACCTACGATACGAATGTGCTTATTCATCATTATAAATAAGCACATTCGTATCGTAGGTATGTTTTGCACCTATTTTAAAATTCTGTTTAAAACGGGTAAATATTTTGTTCCCACGGGAAAACTGTTAGCAGCGGTCGCAACCGCTTGACTGGCCGCTAGTCTGGAATAAAATTATTGGCACGTGACAGCCCCGACTTAAAGCGCGGGAGAGTGCGGGGCGTTACGGGCTGCGGGGGGAAGTAGGTATTTAAAGCGCGGCTTTTGGGGCCCAGACAAAGGAGTTTCGTTTCTATACGCAGTATTATTATCTATTCTTATGGTTTTGTTAAGGTGTTTTAAACATTGTTTTAAACTTATGTTTTAAACGAATGTTTTAAACATTGCCAACACTGACGATACAGCTTTGCGAAACAAATATTTACGTATGATTTAATTTATTAACCTGCGCGGTAAAAAGCTAAAAATGTGGTAACTAGAACTTAAATCCAGACCAGACGGTTTCCTAACCTGACTGTTTTAAAGATCTTGAATCGTAATTGGATGACCCAACAAAAACTTTTAAAAACTTAATTTCATCGAATAGTTCGTTTATCCTACACCTTCTGTTTGAGCTTACTGTAAAATCATTGACTCCTTAAGTCAAATAAAGAATAAACAAGGAAGTACTTACTGAGAAGACAATGTACGGAGACAGCACGGTACCGACGTATCCGCTGACATGCACCACGGACGAGCCTGAAGCACGCACCGGGGTAGGCAGCAGCTCAGTAGCCCACTGGATGATGGTGTTGTATGCCATGTTGATGCAGAAACGAGCCATTATAGCGAGAGATACTTGGGGAATGCCTGGAGAAGACAATGTGTGTGAGAGAAAGTTTAGTATCGTCCAAAAAAAAGTATTCAGATATTTTCCATTGCAGCATTTAGCTGCGATGGTAAAAAATGGGTGAGGAACTGACCTTTAGGAACGAAAGCAGCTATTAAAGATAATATGCCAGCGATCCACAGAGGCCCAACAGTGAGATTTCTCCTACCCCATCTGAAAGAAAAATTGATCATATTGCAATCAATAACCAAAAAAACTGGTGAAGACCAAATCAGAGTTCTGACTATAATTCTGTAAGATCATGCGTAAGAGTCTTATTGCCTATAAATATTTTTATTTGCTTTATTCAAAGAGTATGGATGTCATACTTAATGTGCAATTAAGGTGTGCACTAACCAATTTTCATATTGAATATCATTAAGTGGAGCAGCAAGTACGCAAGCTTCTATTAGAATGGATCCGACTGGACGAAATACGTACTTGTCAAGAACAAACGCCAGCAAAGTGACTGAAGGGATCTCAGTCGCTGACGTCAGAGTGAAGGTGATGAAGAAGTCGAAGCCCAGATTCTCCGACATCCGCACCAGACCGTCAAAGATGATCGCACAAGCCATGTAGACGATCACCATGAATAACATCATTAGCCGGAGCTGACTGGATTTCATTAGAGCACCAATTGATTCGTCTGTTTGCCTGGTTTGACGCGCTTGAACCTGGATATCAGAAAATCAACTCAGGAAAAAATTCAAGAAACTTGAAGAAGATAAATTGACTTCTACTCCAGTCAATATCATCTGCAAATTTAAAGCACTAGCTCCAAAATTGTCTGGCAAAACATGACGAGAATTGCCAATCCAAAGTGAGAAACTTACAATAAAATCATCCATGACGTCTTCAGGTATTTTGGTTCTGTTCACTCTTTCAAACTTTCTGAGAATTTCAACTGCTTTGTTGACTTTTCCTTGTGACGACAGCCATCTGCAAATGAAAAAAAAACCACACAATTTACGTTGCGAACTTTCTAGAAGAATCAGCATTACTTATATGCATGGCAATACTTCAGATTATATTACCTTGCACTTTCTGGCACCACAAAAATAGCAGCTAGAACTATCATCATAGGCAGTGATGTGGCGAGGAGAAGGATCTTCCAATTACCGATCCATATTGCTATCCAAGGTAGGGCCAAGCAGCCACCTCCGAAGTAGATTGCTATGGACATGTTCGCTATCCATGTTCGGTGGGAAGGACCGACGTATTCCAATACTGAAAGAAAACAGAAGTTCTATAAACTTGACTTGAGATTGATTTTATGACATCTCTTTCAGTTAGAGGATGCTCAAATTATATGCTTCAAAAGATATAAATTGAAGCTTTGAAGCATCTAGTCAGCGTTATTTAAGGATTGTGTCATCCTTCTTGATATTGCCAAATTGCCAACTAACACTTTGAAAGATCAATAGTACCTATAATAGATTCTAGGAACGATTGATCTAATTGTCCAGGAACCATGACCTTCCAGAACATCGCATTGAATCCAGAAATAATCATAGTAACCCATGACTGGCCTTGGAAGAAATCCTTCGTGCTTCAAGAGGTGTGTTTCTGACGAGTTAAGAGAAATTCCGAAGTATCAAGGAAACTTCTTCAAGAGTGTTTTTGATTTGCTACGATTTACAAACATATAGAGGTTTTTATTAAGTTTTTACCTAAAATGTACATGAGGATGAAGCAGCTATCGTAGGACATGCCGACGAGGAACCGGCAGATAGCGAAGTCCCATAGCCCGCTGGTGAATATCGTCAGCACGCCGCCTACGCAGCCGATCAGGTTTGCTCCTGCAAAAGAATAGGCGTAAAATCCTCACGATAACGAGCTAACCTGCATTTCAAATTATCTTCTAAAGCATAAGCCGGGTCTCAATTGATTTCATAAGGCCTGGCTGTATAATGTAGATCATCTGAGCTGTGATCTTCCCTTTGTTTTCTACCTCCCAAACTCCATGTCGTCGTAGAAACGTAGTGCTACTACAGAATAAGAGATTCGTCTCTAAAGAAGGATTTGAACTCTGTTCCAAACCATTTATCTATTATGGTATCATCATATTAATAGTTCTGTATTACATAAATAATAATATCCTTATCATTAGCATTGATTTGGTGACTCAACTATCTCTAAAAGCTATGCTTGGTATTTCATCATCAGTTATGAGTTGACAAAATATATATTAATGTGATACGCCTAATTTTGAAGGTCACTTGCTACTACTCGAATTACTTTCCTAAAAACGGTTTGTAGATATCTTATCTTAGCATATTTATCACGTTTCTAATATCGATCAATTTCATTCTGATAAAGTAAACTGAAATGAAAATATCAAAGAGATGAAGCTTTGATAGATTATCGGATAACATACAGTTTCAAGTACCTACGAGTATATTTCGGGTAGATACAATTTTTTCGGCAAACCACCACTGGCCCAATAGTATGATGCTAACGACAATCTCTAGCATGTGTTAGAGCAGCAGAGAAGAGACTAGGAGAAATGATGATGAGGCCAGTTGCCCGAGTGGCGACTGTGGGGAATTAGGGTAGATAGCTACCCGCCCGGTCGGGTGTTATGACCAGGGGAACGACTGTTCCAAAACCAGACATATTTGAAATATAGAGGTACACACGAAGCAACAAAAAGGGTATAAAAAGCCGAAAGGAGGTCCACGTACTGATGAAACTGAACAATATTTCTCATGGAACATAAATCAAAATTGCTCTAAATAAAAAAAAATGTCTTCTATACAAAATTGCCGATCACCTGGTTAATTTACCTACTATTGGAGGTCCGATTCTATTTTTCATATTTCATGGGGTAAGTCGTTGAGTTTCATGAGTAACTTGACGTCCTTTCGGCTTTTTATACTCTATTTGTTTATTCTAACTCCTACTCGGCGTAATACCGCGTTTTACGACAAGACCTATAGCCTGCAACGGGTGGATGGGAGCTGAGGTGAAATACGACACACCAGACAAGACAAGACACGAAAATGCGTTTCTAACCTGACTTCACTTAGTGTATTCAATCCTTACCGACCAAGGCGGGCACGCGTCCAAAGCGGTCAGCCAGCCAACCGAACAGGAGACCTCCGACGAACGATCCACCGAAGAATATGGACTGGGCTATCGGGGCGTATCCCGCGTAATCGCACACCCAGCCTCGCTGCAATGAAAATAACAAATGTCATCACACGATATCTTAATGAAATTAAATGAAAAAATTACCTTTATGTAGAATAGAGTCTGTGCGGAAAAAGAACCGGCGTGAGATTCGGGAGCGCCTCTGTGCTTCAGTATCAGAAATGTCATAGCACCTATGAAAAATTATAGGTTCACATTTTTCCCACGCCTATTCTCTTTCGGCACAGAGTCTAGTACTTTCACTTATGACGTCATGATCCGTCATTATAAAAAAAAAATGTATAACATCATTTTCTTTTTATAAATGTTTGGTATTGTCCTGATAGTAAACCGTCTCGGGCGGGACTACAAAAAATAAAGGCACTGCCTCGGGGCTGGCCAGGCAGAGTAGAAGCGTCCGTCAGACGCAAAGACATTGCGATTTCCGATCTTATTCCTATAAAAATACGTCTATGGTGCGATTGGTGCGTTACTGTGCGTAATGGAACTGTAAACTCACCGTAGCCGTAGTTATATGGAAATAAGAATGGTATTCGCAATTTCCTATCACGGTGCGTCAAAAAGGGCCGTGTGATGCCGGCTTAGAATGGTATCACCCCATTTCTTTCTCGTGGGAGTCGTAAGAGGCGACTGAGGGACTCGAGGGTGTGTATTGCAACTTTAGGCGATTGGCTGACAACCTATCACTATGGCGATACACAATTTTCCGAATGACTCTCAAATATTTGTCAGACGTGGTGGCGTAAATGGCTTTGGCGGCCGGCGTACCTCGCAAGGGTTAATAGGCGTGATTGATTTGTGTATGTATGTGCGTCAAAAATACGCAACGACGGATGACAAGTTGCAGAACCGCCATCTTTTTTTTAGATTTCTGTCGCTCACCTCGCTGACAACAGTGTGGTACGGAATATCCCCAAGTTGGAACTCCCAGCCGCTGTTGCATTGGATCTTAGAGGTGTTGGGGTGCGGAGGCGTGAGTGTGAGAGACACGTGGGTCCAGTTAGCGTCGTACGTCTGACACCGATCCCACTCCCAGTCTTTAGCGTCAAGCGGGGCTGTTAGGTTCCGTCTGAAAAAAAAAAGGTGAGTTGGGGTAAGGCTGACTGATACCTATGTCATATTCTGTAAGTTAAATTAATGTAAACAGTGGTGCCCTCTTTTATACTTTAAGTGTTGCTATACCCCGACGGGGTGTCATAATTAATATATAAGACCTATGTAGGGTTTCGTTTTTCCCGGCCTTTTTCAGTTCCCGGGAAACGGGAATTTATTTTCGTTTTTCCCGGGAACCGGGAAAAAATTGAAACTTTTTTGTTTTGCTGTGTTTCGATTATAAATGGAGTTATACAAATTATTTAATTGTTTAAATTACATACGAGTACTGAACGAGCCTATCCTGGTCTCTGAAAATCCCCAACTATATTAAAACCAAGAAAAACAAATTAGTTGTGAAAACCTTTTTAAAAAATACTTATTACAAAAAGCGTTTAATAGTTTGAAAGAGTTTTATTATGATAATGATAAGACCAAAGATTAAATTATATAGTGTGTTTTTTTTTTTAAATATTATTATTTTAAAACCATGTGGTAATGCAAATAAAAACTTGAAACTTCAATTTTAAAACCTGAGTTTTTAAACCGTCTAAACAACTTTATTAATGATCAGTGTAACAAATTCAAAACAGTAACCGGGATCGACGACTTAACGTGCTCCACGAAATAAATTATTTTATAAATAACTAGCAGCCCGCCCAGCGGTTTCACCCGCTGCTAACAATTTTCCCCGTGAATAAGACAGTTTAATATAGCCTATGTTCATCAGGGATAATGTCGGATTCTAAAAATCTTGACTTCAATTTGAAACAAATAAAATATCGTTTTCAGATGGTGGTGGCGTAAAGTTACATGCCTGTGATTAACCTGGCCAGCCCCATGGCAGTGCCTTTATTTTTATTTTTTTTATCCCGCCCGAGCCGGTTTTCTATTAGGTCATAACAAAATTGTAATAAAAAAAAATGTGTGATACAAATTTCTTTTTTTCAAATGGCGGTTCATGACATTAAATAAAGAATTTTAATTAACGGTAAAAGAATTTTTTAAATCGGTCTAGTAGTTTCGGAGCCTATTCAATTCAAACAAACAATAAATAAAATCCTGTTTCTAATGTAGATTATATAAGTATTATTTTAGTGTGATGCCGGCTTAGAATAGCATCACCCGATTTCTTTCCCGTGGGAGTCGTAGGAGGTGACTAAGGGACTTGAGGGTGGGTATTGCACTTTTAGGCGATGGGCTGACAACCTGTCACTATGGCGATACACAATTTTCCGAATGACCCTCGAACATATGTCAGACGTGGCGTAAATGTCCGTTTTTGCGGCCGTTTACGCTCTGCCTACCCCGCAAGGGATAATAGGCGTGATATGTGTATGTATGTATTATTTAAGTGTAGATTTTTTAAAATGCATTATTTATTGTTTTTTGTCGTCTTTTTATACCGAGTAAGGGACAGCCCTTCGAATACTGATAGGTTGCATGAAACATAAAACTTGACAACTTTCCCCTAGAAACATATCAGGAAACGCCATAAAAATGACCTTCCATACAAAATCACAATCAGCTGACTGCATTAACTATGGGAAGTCAGTTTTTTTTTACGTTTCCTGAAATATGTTCCTAGGGGATAGTTGTTCAGTTTCATGGTCTGCATGTACCCTATTAGTATTCTGAGGGCTATCCCTGACACCCTTAAATACAGTAATGATTAAATGTAATCATTACACTGGTACGAATAATGTGGCGTAGTTGGTACATTTTTAAATGAAAAAGTAGTTATTGTGGCATAACTGTAATAGTTAGACATATGGTATCGCGGACATTATTATAGATATTGATGTTCTCTATAAAACTGTAGTACATCACTTTGCTCTACTGTCAATAATTTCCACAGCGTACGCGATATAAGATATTTTTTTGGTACATTTTTCACACGTTGGGATACATTATCGAAATTTTCACGCGTATCCCTATTTTTTCTCGTATAAAATATAGCCTATGTTCATCAGGGATAATGTAGGATTCTAATGGTGAAAGAATTTTTCAAATCGGGCCAGTAGTTTCGGAGCCTATTCGATGCAAACAAACAATTAGTGTAGATAAACTGGTCAATCATCTGTGAATTGTCAAATATAAACTCCATGGGAATCGAATTTAAAGATATTGGATTGAGATACCATAGGTCAGACACTTATAGCACAAAATAAGCACACAAGAGACCACTGCTGGATATGGGCCTTCCCCTATAAGTAGTGTTTTTGCCGCGCTAGGCCGGCAGATTGGGGAGTGCAGGGCAAACTGTTGTTTTTTACAGAGAACGTTTATACAGACGTTAGATTATACGGTCAGATACAAATCAATTAGGAATGTTGAACCATTTTCATCATTTTCATCATCATATCGTGAATGACAACAAACGACCCAATGAACCTTCGGGTCAGAGTCTTAGTAGGTATTCGTAACTAAAATGGTTAATAATCCTATCTATGGTGGTTTTCCTACTTATCATTCGTGCGTTTACGAATGCGTCTATTAAACGACTTGACAGACGCATTTGTTACGCACTGTAGCCGTATTTGTTTTGGAATAAGATCAAAATTCGCAATTTCCTTTTCTCTGACAGACGCATGCTTTACGGTGCGTTAAAAAAACGCAAATACGGACGACAAGTGGGCAAACTGCCTAAATATTCATAGACATCAGCCGGGACGACGGCTTAATGTGCCCTCCGAAGCACCGATCTGTCTTTCTTACAGACAATTAAGTAAATCAACTTGCAATGCCCTGACCCAACAAAACTGGGTACGATCTCACAAAGTAATAAATTGCCAATATCAACTTTGTGTGTTTCCTTTGAGATTCAAACCAGAGACCTCCAGATTCTAAAACAAACGATCAGATCACTAGATCATGGAAGCAGTAAAGGTTTATTATTGTTTAATTTTATATTCAGAAATTTTGTGGTATCTGTCTATAAATAATTATCAATATTATGTAGGTTTTTAGAGCATTTAACCACAATTTAAACTTTCCGGGAATTCCCAGGAAATGAATAAAAATTTCCCGGTGCCGGGAACGTAGCTTTTCCTGGGAATACCCGATTCCCGGGTCCCGGGAACGAAACCCTAGACCTATGTAATTATACATAATAATCGTAAGAATGTACATTATTGATTATGGTATGCAATAAAATTTATGATTATGATTATGACCAACAAGAGACAAGTTTTTTTAGGCAAACACCGGCCCAATGTTCTGACGTTAACGATAAGCGGGAGCTGACTAGACGAGAATAGTTTAAAAAGAAACAATGTATAGCTTAATAAAACTGCAAACAACATAATATTACACGTTGTAACTCGAATGAAATGGTAGAACAATAATTTTAATTTAAATGTTATGTATGATGATGAGCTAATACATAGGTGCTAATATTCTATGTTAATTGCACAAATAAATGTCTTTATTTACCTTTTTGTAATAAAAAATGGCCGACTCTAAAATTTCAGTGACATAAAGGACGAAATAAGAATGATATTTTATTGTAAACATTAATAAGTTATTCAGCAAAGCCGTAACCATTCGTAACTTAACGTTAGAATTATTTTATACCTACCTTACCTATACATCGTGATACATAAAGGCGCACGTCTGTCAGCACATTTACTATGCAAATCGTTTACCAACATTTCAACATAAATAACGTGTGACAAACTGTGTGTGCTGCATATTTGGGACACTATTGTGTGTTGTGATGCGGAATGAATTCGGAATAATAAAAATGTCAAACTTAACGGACAAATATGGTAATGAAGGATGGGACTACAACAAAAAATATGTATAGAAAACTGTTTTTAACTTTCACGGTCACACATAATGACTCATAGCACATAGCACACATCACGCCTATAATCCCTTGCGGGGCAGGCAGAGCGTAAACGGCCACAAAAAAACGGACATTTACTTGTTTATCGCCAAAATTGTGTATCGCCATAGCGACAGGTTGTCAGCCCATCGCCTAAAATTGCAATACACATCCTCGAGTCCCTAAGTCGCCTCTTACGACTCCCACGGGAAAGAAATGGGGTGACGCTATTCTAAGCCGGCATCACACGGTCTAAATGACTCATAATAAAACAAAATCAAAAAATATTGCAACGCGGTATTATTTTAATATTTTGAGTCAATATGGGTAGTTCCTAAGGGAGTGTACTTACATTTTTTCCTCAACCTAAAATTTCTAGATTTATTTGCGATTTAAATTTTTTTTCTTACACTGTATAGTCGAGAGACAGCAGAGGTGGGGTTGTGGAAATTAGTGAACATGGACTTGATAATGTAACGAAATAGAGGATTCAAAAAAATATTCAGAATAAATACGCAAGTTTTAAAATGCATTCAATTCACAATTTAAAACTCTTCATGATTCACACTGATGTAAATACAACTCGTATAATTGTTTCAATTTAGTCCCATTACTTCCCTTGCATGCGACATCTGCCGCATCGACACGCATTTCCATATTATTGTCTCAGAGTAAGGAATATACACAAAATGAAAACCTAGATTAAGGTGAGTGTAGCCGTGAACGACCTTAACTGTCGGCGCCGCCTTATTGAAGGCAAGGAAAAGTGGTACCACACAACACGTCAGTCAGACAGACAACTGCACGATAAAGAAAATTATCTTTAGAAAGAAATTAAACTTTTTAATCGCATTCTGCGTTACATGTTGCCTACATGTTGTTTACACAAACAAACTTTCGCTTCTACGAGAAAGTGGATGAAAAAATTGCGGTGACCGGGGCGCTAAATATTTTGTTTGTTTGTGGGCTTGTGGTGCTAGGTTACTATAACTTGATTGGCAGTGGCAGGGCAGTTTAGGACAGGTTGAATAGCAGGGCATGGAGTAGGTAGTTGATGTTAAACATGAAAACATTTCATAATAAATAAGTTATAAATAAGCATAATAAATTTAATAATACATATAAATAGATAGATAGATATCCTGGACAATTCACACAGCATCATCTAGCCGCAAATTAAGCAAAGCTTGTACTATGGGAACTTGATGGCCGATATTACTTATATACTTTTTTTATATAAATACTATATTAAATACCCAGACTAAACACAAATATCCGAAAATTGACTTTACAAATATTTGTGTTATGTGGGGATCGAACCCACGTCCGTCGGCGTAGCAGGCAGGGTTACTATCCACTACGCCATCGGGTTAGTCGATAATGGGCAACGTGTAATGCAGAATGCGATTAAAAAGAATATTTTTTTTTCTAAAGATAATTTTATTTATAGTGCTGTTGTCTGTCTGACTGACGTGTCGTGTGGTACCACTTTTCCTTGCCTTCAATAAAGCGGCGCCGACCGTCCAGTGGCGCCCCCACATGATTTTTAATTTTAATTTTTTAAATCTAAAACAAATATCAGAAATGTAAGACGGACAAATTGTTGTCCTACACGCTAAATTTATTTTAAGGTAGGTACATTTCGCTTGGCGCAGGCTTAAGGTTCGTAAAGTTCCTTCTAACTGTATTCTTTGCTCTAATATTATTGCATTGACATGCATTTTGAATTGGTGTATTTACATCATGACATCAGTGCGCATCATTGACACACATTACAATTGCATGATTACAGAATTGTTACCTATTCAAACACGTTGACCTGCGACAAATTACGCTTGTAACACCTGTTATCTTTCTTCACTGTGGGTCGTTGGGTCAACGACCGACCTTGCTATCTGAGATTCTAATCACCGTATTGACGCAACATAATTATAATAATTATATATTACATATTATAATTAATGATGGTAGAGGTACTCAATCTGTTAACTAAGGTCGAGAATATAAAATTTTTAGACGAATAGTTTATGAACTGTGGCAAAAATAGATTTGTCCCAGCAAAAATAGCAATATCGGTGGCAATTTTGTTTCGACGCTTCCTGCTCATACTGTTGAGTATATCCAGGCCTAAAAACCCTCCCCTGCTAAGATCAGCCGAGCACTCATGCGCAGTGTGAACGGTTGTGCACTACCTCCTTGCGTCTTACCGCTAAAAATCAAAGTACATGATTTCAGTTTACTCGGAACAAAATTTTGCAATTTCGGTGCTCGGGATTAAAATGTTTCCTCAAGGTTTAAAAATATAACAGTAATACATTCTAAATAGCCTTTAGGTACACTTTTGAGATATAAGTCGCAAACTGGAATACCTTGATACTTTTGTATATTTTTTAAATAAATGACTAGTTTGCATTTTCGGTGGGCACATTTCGGTGGCTTTTATGGCTGCTAGAAGCCCACCGAAATTGCAAAGCTCCACCGAAATTGCTCAATTGATACAAATTACAAACATATTTAGAAATATCACGCTTACACTCCTTGCGGGGTATACAGATCGAAAAAGCCTGTAAAATGCGGTCGCTTTAGGTCGTTTGTTTGACAAAAAAATTGCGGTTATTTCAGAAAAACCAAAATCTGCGTCGTAAAAGAAGATTAAGGGATAAATTCATTTAGGGGAATGGACAACAGCGTTCCCTCTGAATGCAAAATTTTGTGCTGCGCTCGCCTATCCTAGCTCGTGGCCCTCCAGCCCGGCGATCCCTCGTGACCCTCCAGCCCGGCGCTCCCGCAAAGTCCTACTGCACGGCGATCCCTCGTGGCCCTCCAGCCCGGCGCTCCCGCAATGTCCTACTGTACTGCACGGCGATCCCTCGTGGCCCTCCAGCCCGGCGCTCCCGCGAGGCCCTACTGCACGGCGATCCCTCGTGGCCCTCGAGCCCGGCGCTCCCGCGAGGCCCTACTGCACGGCGATCCCTCGTGGCTCTTCAGCCCGGCGCTCCCGCGAGGCCCTACTGCACGGCGATCCCTCGTGGCCCTCCAACCCGGCGCTCCCGCAAAGTCCTCCAGCCTGGCGATCCCTCGTGGCCCTCCAGCCTGGCGATCCCTCGTGGCCCTCCAGCCCGGCGCTCCCGCAAAGTTCTACTGCACGGCGATCCCTCGTGGTCCTCCAGCCCGGCGCTCCCGCAAAGTCCTCCAGCCTGGCGATCCCTCTTGGTCGTCCAGCCCGGCGCTCCAGCGAGGTCCTCCAGCCTGGCGATCCCTCGTGGTCTTCCAGCCCGGTGCTCCCGCGAGGTCCTCCAGCCTGGCGATCCCTCGTGGTCCTCCAGCCCGGTGCTCCCGCGAGGTCCTCCAGCCTGGCGATCCCTCGTGGTCCTCCAGCCCGGTGCTCCCGCGAGGTCCTCCAGCCTGGCGATCCCTCGTGGCTCTCCAGCCCGGTGCTCCCACGAGGTCCTCCAGCCTGGCGATCCCTCGTGGTCCTCCAGCCCGGTGCTCCCGCGAGGTCCTCCAGCCTGGCGATCCCTCGTGGCTCTCCAGCCCGGTGCTCCCGCGAGGTCCTCCAGCCTGGCGATCCCTCGTGGTCCTCCAGCCAGGTGCTCCCGCGAGGTCCTCCAGCCTGGCGATCCCTCGTGGCTCTCCAGCCCGGTGCTCCCGCGAGGTCCTCCAGCCTGGCGATCCCTCGTGGTCCTCCAGCCAGGTGCTCCCGCGAGGTCCTCCAGCCTGGCGATCCCTCGTGGCTCTCCAGCCCGGTGCTCCCGCGAGGTCCTCCAGCCTGGCGATCACTTGTGGCTCTCCAGCCCGGCGCACCCGCGAGGTCCTCCTGCTCAGTCATTGACACCCGTCAGTGATAGCCGAAGACGTGGCTACTATTTTTAGTCGCAGGTATTAGTTGATTTGTCGACCGGCAGGTGCTATCAGGTGTGGACGGCTGCCGCTAACAGAGGTCTACGGCTATCTTCAACACAATGCCACCCATTTGTAAGCAGCCAAACAAGGCATCTGAGGCACAATTGCAACTTCGGTGGCACAAAACCCAATTGCGGTGGCATGAATTCAATTTCGGTGACAAGGCAATTTCGGTGACCCAAATAACTCACCAAATAATATTGTTACATATTTTCCTGTTAATATATTATATTCAAAATGAGTATATTTTTCTATACAGCTACAAAAAACATCAAAAAAGCAGAAAATTAAAAAATCCACCGAAATTTACAAAAATATGCATACTAAAAACTTAGGCAACGGACATAATAATATATTGTTTGCATGAAGAGAAAATATTTTTTTGTGAAGTGGCGCCACTGTCGAGGTCGTTCACGAGTACACTCGCCTTAACTGTTGTAAATAGCAAAAAGTTGAAATATTTTTTCCTTAATATACTATATTATTTAACATTGATGACCATCGCCGGCCTAAACAATGTTTAACTTCTTTCAAACGGTAAATATTTAACTCGTCATGTTTATATGTTTGCTAAGATCGTCTTGTTTGTGATTATGATTATGTACAGTGGAGGCCCTGGAATAAATTCATTATCTTATCAGGTATCAATAAAAAATTTTACTTATGGTTAGGACATTGCAGGCTGAACCACCTGGATTGTATGAAAAGAAAGTTGGTTCCGTGCTTCGGAGGGAACGTTAAGCCGTCGTTCCCTGTTGCCGTCTATGACAACTTAGACGGCGGTTGTGTCAGAGGCCAAATACTAGTAGTAGGCGGTTGAAAAACCCTGGACACCAGGGTTCATAGGGTCGTTAGACGACTCGGTGACACACACACGAAAAAAAAACTTATTATTATTATTTGTAATACACTAGCAGCGCATTGTACATCACTGCACTTTGTTTGTCAGTAGCTACCTATATGCGTCTTTACCTACATTAATAAATTATAAATCATTTAAGATTCGATTTTTTAATTATTAAGAAGAAGCTGATCATGATAATTATAATTATGTTTACACTGAAAGACCGCACTTTTTTCTCATGTTGTTATAACCCCAAAATTATTCTTTATTAATGGTACCTACTTACGTTAAACTTTACAAAAACTTTTTGATGTTTGCCTAAAAGCAGGCTTAATTTTTTAGCGCGACCAAACATTCATGAGCTTGAAAAATACTCTTATGTTCATGTTCATTGCGGGTGTCACAACGATTCCTATTTCCGCAATATTTTACTCTTCAATCAGACGATTAGAACAAACGGTTCTAAAATGTTCTATAGCATGCAATCCTGACTACACGGAACAGTTGTTAGCTTATCGTAGTTAGCTCATTGTACCTACCTATTATCACGCTATTATGTACCAGCAGAATTTTCTACCGCAAGCAGGATTTGAACCTGCGAATTTTGCTATCAATACTAGCGACGCCTCCTCCATCTGCGCTACCGCGGCTCAATCGCGGCTATCCTGCAAAATTATGCAAGTGTATCTTAATGCTTATAACGCATAGCATGGCTCTATCTACCAGGATAGTTTTGCAACTAAATTCCATCCACTAATTCATTCTCTACAGATTGAATGCAGCCGAAGCGATGAAAAGTCGCGATAAATTGAATGCCATCTTTTATAACAGAACATCTTGGGAATACCTTTTATTTCTTTTTTTATTGTATACCAAACACGAGAAGGGTTTTAAAATTTTGTATTCTACCTATTACCTGGCTAGTACTTTTCTCTGTGCTAGTGCTACCTACCTATTTTTCACCATCGTTAAAACATACCTATAAACTTATTCTACTTAGATCGTAAAAAAGTTGCACGAGTAGGTATACAGGGTGTAAGAGACCAGCCCTCAGAATGCTGAAAGGCTGGGTACTGAAAGACTTTCCCCTAGAAGTATATACCAGGGAATGACAAAAAAACGTCTTCTCCTACAAAACCAAGATCAGTTGACTGCCTTTACAATGAAAAGTCAAAACTAACCCAGTAGATGGAGCCGTGCCACGCGTTACTGGCATTAAAATACACTTGCAAAATTGGCAGGCAAGGAACGAGCTGCAGTAGCCCAGATGGAAGAGGCGTCGCCACTAGTAATGCGAAAGTCGCAGGTTCAAATCCTGACCGCGCTTGTTTTTGCAAGTTTTCAAAAAATTGTATACCCAACACGGGAAGTGTTTTAAAGTTTGGTATTCAAGTCAAAAACTTTTTCATGTTTCCTGAAATATGTTCCTATAGCGGAAAGTTGTTTAGTTACACGGTCTGAAGCAAGGGTGCAGTATTCGGATGCCTGTCCTTAACACCCACTATTATTGAAAAACATTTTTTTATTTTATTTCTTGCATTATTTCTATTGTAAACATACGGTAGACACCACCTATTTGCATATTTGCGCTGTATAAATTATGATACCAGTTGAAGGAAATGGACTTTAGGCAAGGTCACTATCACGTCTTTATGTTATTCTTACCCACTAAACTGACTACCACCTGTTACCTACTTACTCTATTTATATTTCTTCAATATTTATAACTTGTAAAGAAAACTAATATATAAATGAAAATCGTTTTAGTTGTGTGTCAGTGGGACAGTTTTGGTCATTTCGTATTCTGCTATTGTCGTGTGATGCCGGCTTAAAATAGCATCAACCCATTTCGTTCCCGTGTGTGTCGTAAGAGGCGACTAAGGGCCTCGAGGGTGTGTACTGGAATTATAGGTGAAGGGCTGACAACCTATCACTATGGCGATGCACAATTTTCCGGAGGACCCTCAAATATTTGTCAGAAGTGGCGTAAATATCCGTTTTTGCGGCCCTTTACGCTCTGCCTACCCCGCAAGGGATTATAGGCGTGACATGTGTATGTATGTATGTAATACTACTTAAATCGTCATCGCATTTTTAAGATGAGTAAAACTGAACCGAAAAATTACAAATTTCTTCTTAGTTGCGTTTGCGTCGGCCTTGGGCAAAACCCTTTTTTAGGTAATTCGAACAAAAATCTAGCTCTTATTTTACATTTTAAAATGTCATGTATGTGTGTTGTGTTAACGTTATGGATCTTTAATTAATCAAACATATAGCCTGAAGTCTGTTAAATGAAAATCGTTTCAGTTGTGTGTCAATGGCCTGTCAGTGGGACAGTTTTGGTCATTTCGTATTCTGCTATTGTCGTGTGATGCCGGCTTAGAATAGCATCACCCCATTTGGTTCCCGTGTGGTGTGTGTCGTAAGAGGCGACTAAGGGACTCGGGGGTTACATGTGTTTTGCAATTTTAGGCGATGGGCTGACAACCTGTCACTATGGTGATACACAATTTTCTGAATAACCCTCAAATGTTTGTCAGACGTGGTGTAAATATTCGTTTTTAAGGGCCGTTTATGCTCTGTGTAGGTATGTATGTATTCTGCTAACAGTTTGAAGTATAGAAAATCACAGTGGCATCATAATGACAATCGACATTCGTTGGCATTACAATGGCTATAAAAATAAGAAAATCGGGGCCCTGATTATGTCATCCACATACCTTAACCCGCTATACTGGAGGTACGTGGGGTATAGAAAATCACAGTGGCATCGACAATTGACATTCTTTGGCTTTACAAGGGCAAAAAATCAAAAAAATCGAGGCCCCGATTATGTCATCCACATATATACCTTAAGTCCTGGTCCAAATGCTCCAACTCGGGCACTCTACACCAGTGGCTTTGCGGCGTGGCGACCACGAACATCTGCACGAAGTAGACAAACGCGAAGAAGAAGCCGAAAGGCATCATGCCCAGGAATAACAGCTTCTGGTACCGTCCCCATTCCCCGACGTGCTGCAGGACCAGCTCTAGAGGGTCTGTGTCTTCATTTTGCGCCTTCTTCTTCAGTTCTTCTTTCGCGTCGGACAGCCGATCCTCAGTAATAGGGTTTCCGTTATTACCCTTTGGGTACAGAACCCTAAACATGAGAGAATCGCTGCTCTGATAATGTCATCCACATACATACCTTAGCTCCTGGTCCAAATGCTCCAACTCGGGCACTCTACACCAGTGGCTCTGCGGCGTGGCGACCACGAACATCTGTACGAAGTAGACAAACGCGAAGAAGGAGCCGAAAGGCATCATGCCCAGGAATAACAGCTTCTGGTACCGTCCCCATTCCCCGACGTGCTGCAGGACCAGCTCCAGCGGGTCTGTTTCTTCATTTTGCGCCTTCTTATTCAGCTCTTCTTTCGCATCGGACAGCCGATCCTCAGTAATAGGGTTTCCGTTATTACCCTTTGGGTACAGAACCCTAAACATGAGAGATTCGGTGCTCTGATTATATCATCCACATACCTTAACTCCTGGTCCAAATGCTCCAACTCGGGCACTCTACACCAGTGGCTCTGCGGCGTGGCGACCACGAACATCTGCACGAAGTAGACAAACGCGAAGAAGAAGCCGAAAGGCATCATGCCCAGGAATAACAGCTTCTGGTACCGTTACTCCCCGACGTGCTGCAGGACCAGCTCCAGAGGGTCTGTGTCTTCATTTTGTGCCATTTTTCAGCCGATCCTCAGTAATAGGGTTTCCGTTACTACCCTTTGGGTACGGAACCCTAAAAATGAGAGATTCGGGCCCCTGATTATGGCATCCACATACATACCTTAGCTCCTGGTCCAAATGCTCCAACTCGGGCACTCTACACCAGTGGCTCTGCGGCGTGGCGACCACAAACATCTGTACGAAGTAGACGAATGCGAAGAAGAAGCCGAAAGGCATCATCCCCGGGAATAACAGCTTCTGGTACCGGCCCCATTCCCCGACGTGCTGCAGGACCAGCTCCAGCGGGTCTATGTCTTCATTTTGCGCCTTCTTCTTCAGCTCTTCTTTCGCATCGGACAGCCGAGCCTCAGTAATAGGGTTTCCGTTATTACCCTTTGGGTACAGAACCCTAAACATGAGAGAATCGGGCCCCTGATTATGTCATCCACATACATACCTTAACTCCTGATCCAAATGCTCCAACTCGGGCACTCTACACCAGTGGCTCTGCGGCGTGGCGACCACAAACATCTGTACGAAGTAGACGAAAGCGAAGAAGAAGCCGAAAGGCATCATGCCCAGGAATAACAGCTTCTGGTACCGTCCCCATTCCCCGACATGCTGCAGGACCAGCTCTAGAGGGTCTGTGTCTTCATTTTGTGCCTTCTTCTTCAGCTCTTCTTTCGTGTCCTGCAACGAGTGTACATACATGCACTTTATAGAGGCAATTTTAGCTCAAATATTGCCGTCGGAATAGATATTTTAGTCGTACATTGGCTATAAGTTTTTTGTTATGGAATCTGGCAGTCGAATCTTATCTAGATATTAACAATATTAACATATTGATTATGCTTCTCGTATTAATGTGACTCTAGGGCTACCATATTATCCGCTCAGCGATTTACCCGCTGCAACTCATTTTGCCGTGGTAATAGTTATTTTCCCGCAGTTAATTTCATCGAAATCGGTCAAGTCGTTTGAGCGTGAAGAGGTAACATACACACACACACACACACAGACTAACTCTTAGATTTATAATATTAGTACAGATTCACTAAAGTATTTAGTACTCTTTATTCAAATGTAATCAGAAATCAAAAAGAGAATTTGGTATTCAAAAAATAAGAAGTTCATCGGGTCGTTTGACGACTCGGTGTCTCACACGAAATAAGAAGAATAAGAGGATTAGAGTCAATTTCGTAAACCAAGAAGTCAGATAAGAAAAGTATTGTGGAATCTCTTCTGCTGGATTTACTTAAAAATATATTTTATCTGTCGCCATCTATTTGGGTCACGGGTAAATCAAATGTAAGAAAATCGATATCTTAACTGAAAATCTAAGATAAAAAATGTACATTGTGATTTTATTACAAAATTAAAAATTTAAATTTTATCGCGACATGCAAAAGAAATTACATTGTAAATCATATCATTTTACTTAAATTTGCCGTGTGATGCCCGGTTTAGATAGAATACCATCACCCCATTAATTTCTCTTTCGAGCATGTTGTAAGAGGCGACTAATAGACTCGAGGGTTTCATGTGCATCGCAATTTTAGGTGACAGGCTGACAACCTGTCACTATAGGATACACGATTTTTCTGAAACGGTTCTCAAATAATGGTCAGACGTGGCGATAGCGACCGTATTTTACGGCCTTTAACGCTATGTCTACCCCGCAAGAGATATAGGCGTGATGTGTGTGTATTTTAAATAACAAATTGCACCAACATTTTGAATATGCCTACATAATCATTCGACACACAGGTCAAGCTCTCGGTGATGTTATCTCATTCATTGTAACAAAATATAATATTTAACAATGTATTTTCCTTAAATACAAAATATGTGTGTTTACGTATATGTAAAGTTTCAAATCGTTGGTATCCTTAAATATTTAAAGCCAGTAAATTTATGGCAATACCCCTAAACATGGGGAGTCGCATGACCAGTAGTGGACTGTTGTGGCTGTTAATGATACGTGAACTACATAGTTTAGAGCAAGGAAAGAAAAACATAATCTTATTCAGCTTATTGAGTTTAATCCCGAAAAGGTTACAATGTCTGTCACTACTACAGTACTAGGTATTTTACAAACAAATTCGTTTGTTTTCTTTAGCAAATCAACACTGTAGATAATACATCCAAGGTAGCCGATACCTTTTATACCGTGTTATACCTTTTTTACAGCAAATTAATAAATTATTACTTATTTATTATTGTATTTTATTTCTGATGAAAACTTACAGCCCAAAAAAATAAAATGTTATGAGTAAAATATAATTAACATAAGACCACCAAAGTTTTCGCCTTTGGATCTAAAGAGCTAATTAATAACATGGTTCGACACTTCAATCTACTGCTTACTTATATTTCATGTTTCATTTTATTTCAATATTATGAAATCATGACACGATATGACTTTGCTGAAATCGCATTATCCTACATTACAAAATACTAACCTCCATCTGAAACTTCTGAATCTTCTTATCATATCCGTTTGAAGTCATGCTTACTTGCTAATTTTCAAAATCCAATCAGGTCAAGATAATAAATAACTATCGAGATATAATAATCAAGTATTTACATTGTGAAGCACACACGCACACGTCTGCTATATACAAAAGTCTGTCTATATACTGATATGAGGTCGTTACAATCGGCCGGTTTTACGTAATTTTTCGTTGATAAAAAGCAAATAGGTACTTACTTAAATTGTAATGGATAGTACACAGTTACCGGATAGGGAGATAATCGATTAAATACGACGAATCGATTTAACACGCTGGTTAAAACTATATGACATGCAAAACAGTTCGTTAATAGTTTTAAAGACGTATTAAATACAATGTATGGCTCACACCAGGGGCAAATATTTTAAAATAGTATTTAAGACGTATTGAAAACAATGTGTGGCCTACAATAGGAGCAAATATTTTAAGTGAGCCCCATTATTTAATGTTTATTTTGTAGTTTATTTATATAATGTGTAGCCGTGATTTTTCCTTGAAGACGAACACCTTACCCCATGGAACATAGGTCAAAATATTAAAAAAAATTAAAGACAAACTGACTCGGTCGGATGGTACATTTTGTATGGGAGGTCCAATTTTCCAAAATATTTCGGACTAATATGTACAATGGGAAAAATTTATCAGATTCATGGGTAAATTCACCCTTTTAAATACCCCTATTTGCTCCTATTGTGGGCCACACATTATATAATAAGGACTACAAAATAATAATTAAATACTGTGGCTGATTTGAAACATAGTTCATAATAGTAGTTTATGCAACTGTCATATAATGGGGGTCATTAGAATGCGAGTGTCTGTTTATCACACGAGGCGTAGCCGAGTGTGATAATAGTTTGACACGAGCATTCTAATGCCTAATTATAGCAGTTGCATACACTACTTTATCTACACTCTCCAAAAAAAAAAACTCAGATTAACACTTTTCCAAACGTCCGCACCGGCGATTGCAAGGCCCGATACATGGTCAAATTCAATACGAGAACGTAATATGGCTTGACATGAATTTTAGAAAATTCTTTACTGACAGTTGTTTAGATGTCGAGTCTGAACAACAAATAACTAAACAACTGAACAACATCTGAACAACATCCGGAATAACAACTGAACAACATCTAAACTACAACAGAACAAACCCTATTAAAACAACTGAACAACATCCGAAAAATTTACGTACAACCACAACTGTCAGGTGCGGTGGAAGATGGCGATTTTAGTATTGCCAAAAAAAAACTTCGTTTCATTTCTCAACTTTATCGTAGTAAGAGTTTTCTCATTAAGTCATTACGCTTCTGTAATTTCTATTAAGCCGTAGTTTATATAGGCAGAATGCATAAAGCAGGTCTTTATACAACTGTTTTCGAATTCATAATTCGAACATTATGAGACGAGCGTAGATAAAACATATTGAAAAACTTACACGTGAGCTTGATTATAATAATTCATAGTATGTAATGTTACTAAGGGACTTGAGGGTGTGTATTGCAATTTCAGGTGATAGGTTGACAACCTGTCACTATGGCTATACACAATTTTCCGAATGACCCTCTAATATTTGTCAGACGTGTCGTATATGGCCGTTTTTTGCGACCGTTTACGCTCTGCCTACCCCGGAGCATAGGCGTGATATGTGTATGTGTGTATATGTATGTATTGCTACACCCACGCAATGTTAACATTTTTAGCTAACAAATGATCATCTTACGAATAGTTTTGAGGTCAGGCTTTTATAAATATTTATTTAATTTTTTCTTCAATGCTTCACCTCGCCTCACCGGTTTTACCGGATTGATTTTTGGTACATTACTTTTATACATTAATATTCTATCGTCTTAAAAAAAACATGTACATATTAGCGAGGAGAATGATAAGATATAAAAAATCAAGTTGGATGGGTAAATATTCAATGAAGATGTGAAATTTTTTTCTTTCCTATTATTACTTCTACAAATTGAAAACCTTCATCTATGAGGTTGAAATTAGTGAACTCTCTTATCCCATCCCACCTTACAATATATTTTTCACTTCTCATGCTCTGAAAGAGCTTATTGGTGCAGGATATAGGCTGCACAAAATCGCATTTTATGCACAAGTGCAAGAACGTATCTACTCATAAATGAAGGCAAAGAAAATGAGCCATACACAGCCAAAGGGCGTCTGCCCCGAACGCCGATATCGGCCCGACATAGTGCTATTTCATTTTATATGTATGAAAAAATTGAAATAGCACTATGTCGGCTTAAATAGAAGGCTGTATAGGTCTGCAGCCCAAGCCTAATGCCAATGTCGTAAGATTTAAAAAAATAAAGCGGCGGGAAACAGCTCTTGTTTTTTCGTAATTTCTTCAATTTGCTAAAATTGTTAAAAATGACCAGTGAAGAAGAGGATTTAAGATAAGACTCTCTCCTAATACGTTTATGGAAATTAATGCACAGAGAGTTGTGCAACAGATACTACCGCCAAAGTCTCGGGAAAAAACAATTTCTTTCAGTATTCAAAACTGTACAAATTTTACTTTGAATTTTAATTAAATAAATGTTACTTATATAATATACTATTGTTTTATTTCCTCGCAATCAAAGTGAAAAGCAGAGTTTATAACTCGTCCACAACACCATTTTAACCTCGACATTACTATCAGCCCTCGCCTTCGGCTCGGGCTGCTAAAAGTCTCGGATGAAAATGGTCCGTTTTGTGCACTTGTTGTAAAATCTACTATTAATTACATTTGTAAGTTTAAATCAAGTGTATGGTTATTTTTACATAAATTGTACATTTATATAATATATTGCTGTGTAATGTTGGCATAGAATAGCATCACCCCATTTATTTTCCGTGGGTGTCGTAAGAGGCGACTAAGGGACTGGAAGATTACAAGTGTATTGCAATTTTAAGGCGATGGGTTGACAACCTGTAACAATTTTTACATTTATTTTTAAGATCTGATAAATTCAGACGAACTATTGATGCCTATTTGCGATACATGGGTCTCGTGAGTATTTTGCGACAACTTCTATGACTTTTATCACAAAGTAACTATTGGCGGTGGCGCGTTATCCTCTACGATAAGCCGATATTTTAACAAGTCTAACAGGAAATGAATTGCAAATCGATATCGAACCGAAACTAGAAGCAGGATTACAGTTTCTTTACGGCTATTTTACACAGCAGCGTGTACAATTTGTAATTAAT
The DNA here is from genome assembly GCA_027580185.1 of Tuta absoluta. NCBI lineage: Eukaryota > Metazoa > Arthropoda > Insecta > Lepidoptera > Gelechiidae > Tuta > Tuta absoluta. The sequence continues at coordinate 6,514,005 of JAQAHW010000022.1, read as the reverse complement.
TAGCTACAACTGGGTGCCTAGTGGTGTCTAATTGAGTCCTTTATAGTTCGTGGAATCTGTCTTATTTGTCTTATAATACAAGTGTTGACGTAATTTAAAATAAAGCCGCAAGTAGGTATACCCTGTAGACGTTTGCTACTACGTTTAATTCTTTCGATTTTGCCTTTGCCCTCATTATTTTATTTTATTAACTTTATGCACAAAATATTACAAGGGCGGATTTAACGCCAAAAGCGCTATCTCCCAGTCTACCTTAGGGCATGTGGAAAGGTAAATAGGTTTCTGTTTTAATAAAAAATAGCATTCAAATGTTAACTGATGCTAGTGTATTAATTCACGAAAAAGAATGGACCTACGCAGATTAGTTAATGACCAAAATCCTAGGTCGTACCAGTATAGCAAAACTTGTTCAGAAATGTTAAATTCAGTAATGTTAAAACGGATATACTTAGAATAAAACTCTAAAAGACGTAAAATTATAGTGTAACAAACCATTTAAGAAAATACTGTATCCTTGGGTCAGTAGTCATAATTTTTATAGTTTTATATATTTTCTAGAATGTAACTTTACACAATGTGTTTTGCATGCTCATTCACTTTTTATAACAACATGTTTTAAGCGAGTAAAGATGGTATGAATAACGAGCATACAGGAAGAAAAATACCTTGATTCCTTAATTTAAAAAACTATGAAATTTATTGCGTTGTATCGTTTTCGATCTAAAGCTTAGTTTCCTGAATTATTTATCGCATACCATTTACAATTTTTGTAATGCGTCTAAAGAGATCTCTTCTTTAGAGATAAGCTCGCCTTTGCGACAAAAATTGTACATTTTTTTTCTGTGTATTTTTTGTGCAATAAAGAATATTATATATATAAACATTATATTATGAAATTTCCAAAATGTAACTCTTATACCTACTTTATTTTTTTGTCTGGAACCAATTGTATCCTCCTACAAATTTCCTTTTTTTTACAATAACGGATCATGACGTCAATAACTGATAATACTATCCTACCTTTTTATTTTAAGTAATACCTACTACCCCTCAGAAAGGCAGATACACGATACAGCTTTACAAAAGATACAATATACATTTTGATTAGTCACTTAACCTTGGCCCTAAATAACACTAAATGATTACCATATTTTTTTGTCTGGAACCAATTGTATCCTCCTACAAATTTCCTTTTTTTTACAATAACGGATCATGACGTCAATAACTGATAATACTATCCTACCTTTTTATTTTAAGTAATTCTTACCATAATACTATTGCTATTCTAAATACTACTACAAAGAAGATAGACACGTGTTTGGTGCTTTTTTATGGTAAGGCTCTATGTGTAAATACGCATTTTTCTCTGGCAAGTGAGTTTAATTGTCTCAGTATTTAGTTCATTTCAATTAAGCGGATAAACTGCGACCGGTCATAATTTACTTTAATTATAGTAATCCACATTTTTCTTTATTTATCGTCGACACACATGGAATCATTAGTATGGTCATATACACATTAAATAAGGCATTTTTATAAGTGCCACTCTATCCATTATGAGCGTACCTACCTACTTTTGTAGGTATGTATGCATGCAGGTAAGTACGTAGTTTCAGAAGATGCAATTAAACAATACAAAATTAAAGATTAATTAAAGATTCATATCATTTTAACACAACACACATACATGACATTTTAACGTGTAAAATAAGAGCTAGTTTTTTGTTCGAATTACGTAAAAAAGGGTTCTGCCTCAAGACCGACGTTACTAAGAGAAAAATCTGTAGTTTTTCGGTACAGTTTTTCATCTAAAAATGCGATGGCGATTTTAAGTAGGTTAGCAACTAAATTAAATTAAAATGCATGTTATATTGTTTATCAATATTAGTAAATATTTAATGCGATATGTTATCATATCACAGATATTCGATAAAATATTTGATTGAGAAATTTTAAGTGAGCTATCAATACAGCTTATTTGTTGTGCAATTTCTATTAATTTCTTGTATCCTTTTTTTTAACCTGCATAATTTTCAAGTTCGGGCAGGATTTGAACCTGTAACTTTCACCATCACTAGTGGCGGGCGTCGCCTCTTCGACCTTGGCTACCGCGACTCGTCCAATGCCCGCCAATTTTGCAAGTGTATCTGAATTCTGAATACCAATAACGCTTTTCTTCTTTATTTACTTATTATTATTTCTTATTCTTGTATTGATCTAATCGTTTATCTTTAGATTTCCATCGAATGACTTCGTTTTTATCTAACCACTCTTTTCGATGTTAGTAGATGGATTTTCCTTTTCAGTCGACGTCCATGGTATTATTTTTAGGTACAGGACATACAGTTTATTAGCTAGAATAAGGCGGTAGCTAGAAAATGTAAGCATTTTGTACCATAGGCAATGAATCATAAAAATAAATTAATAGTTAAGGGCGGGGCACACCGGCTCCGTATCCGTTCCGTATCCAGCTCTCGTCCGTAGTCACGCACGAACTTATAACGTTGTAATGTATGGGACTGTATGAGATACGGCACACCGCTTGCGTGACTACGGACGAGAGCTGGATACGGAACGGATACGGAGCCGGTGTGCCCCGCCCTTTAATCATCATTGTGGTGTATAGTCTTAATCAGTCCATCGCCTAAAATTTCAACACACGTGAAACCATCGATCCCTTAGTCGCTTCTTGCGACAACCACGGGAAAGAAATGGGGTAACGCTATTATTCTAAGTCGGCAACATGCGGCAATTAAGAAATATGATGTATCCGTTATTTATGTTTGATTGAAAAGGTCTGGTTGGAATGCCTAACTATTCGTGGCAGCTAGCAATAACTTTACAAATTGCAACCTGTGACAGCCTTATATTTTACTAGATTTCCGCTAAGCGATTTCACCCGCTGCCACTCATTTTCCCGTGGAGGTAGTAGTTTTCCGGTGGTAAAAAGTGGCCTATGTGTTATTCCAGGTTATACTCTACCTATGTTCCAAATTTCGTCCAAATCGGTCAAGCCGTTTAAGCGTGAAAAGGTAACAAACACACATACACACGCACAAACTCTCAGATTTATAATATTAGTACGGATTAATTCCTATGTCGAATACTTAAATCGGGTAAACATTGGAAAAACATCCGGTGCGTGTGAGAACCGCCTTGTTTTTTTGTTCTTATGCACTGTTACGTCAGGAACTGGTTTACTGACATTGCACCGGGACTGATAAGGTGGTTTGGCTCCGAGCCAACCTTGCGTGAATATTAGGTAGGTATTATGGCGGGTGACAGGAGTGATGCCAATAGGCAGAATGGAGGGTTCCATGTGGCGTCGGGAAAAGGGTAGCAGTTGTAGTCGGTCCCCTGGCCACAACAGTGGCCGGGTGTTGTGGCCAGGGGACCGACTGGTCCACCTGGACAGAATTGGAAGTTGTATATATGCGTTGCACGGTGAAACACTTTGATACCGCGTTTCAGGCTCTTTGTTTCTCTGCCAATCTATCACGTGGCGCCATCTTGCAGTTATGTTGGAATTTCTGTTGCGTCTTGCTTGCTCGTGAGCCACTTTGAGTCAGCTTCTTAAAGTAGCTCCCAGAGGTCGCTACAGTATATCCGACTAATCGACCGTTTTGTAGTAGGCAATTAGTCGGCTGAATAACTGTTTATCGGCTGTTATTGACATTGAATTGATAGATATGTTTCAAATTACACCGGCACTGTTTATTTGTAGACTACGCTCAAAGCTGTCGCTGAGATGACCGAAGTATTGTACGGCCATTTTTGTAGTCGGCAATTAGTCGGCGGAATAGCTGTTAGTCGGCCGTTATTATGACATTACATTTTCAACGTTTCAAACGACTCCATCACTGTTTTTGGTAGACAGGGTTCAAATCTCGCACATAAATACCTTCCAAGCGTCGTCGCTTCTTCTTTTTTTCGTGTTTGACACCGAGTCGTCCAGCAACCCGATGCACCCTGGTGCCAGAGTCTTTCAACCGCCTCTGACATAGTTGTGTAACGACAGCGTCTATGTAATCATATACAGCAACCGGTATCGTCGCTAAGATGACTGAAGTAATGGTAGGCCATTTTTTTTATTTGGCGTCTAGTCGGTTACTGGGTACCGGCCAAAACCATAGTCGGTGCAACTCTAGTATACTTACCAGCTCCCTACCTAAAACTCTAGTTGTGAGTTGCAAGTAGCAATGTTCTGTTCTCGGTAACATTGGGAATATTCCCGGAAACTTTCCCAAGCACAACGAATATTTCCCGGGAATATAGAAATATTTCCCGGGAATATAGAAACTTAAAGAAAATAAATCAGCATTTTTCAATGTGTATTATTTGGTTAAATGAAAAACATTTATATTTTATTTGTGGTTGTACGTATTTTTATCCGACTACGGCAAAGCAAAAAGGAGGGTTATGATTTTGACCTGTATGTATGTATGTATGTATGTATGTATGTATGTGGAAACGAAAACGTTTGTTCCGTCCTAACTTCTAAACAACTTATCAGAATTTGATAAATGAGGTATCATTTGAAGCGTCTAAACAGTCCGCTGGTTATAGGCTACGTTATGTCACTATACATTACATAGGGCGCCCTCTAGAGCTAAGAATTAAAAAAGGTTTATACTACTAGTAATGTCGTGTAGGGTATCAAATGAAAGGGCTTAATAAGCACAGTTTAAAAAAATAGTTGCCGTGTGATGCCAGCTAAGAATAGCACCACCCCATTTCTTTTCCGTGGGTGTCGTATGAGGCGACTACGGGATAACGGGACGAGACGGGTGTCGTATAAGGCGACTAAGGGACACGAGGAGTTTATGTGAAGGTATTACAATTAGGCGACAGCTGACAACCTGTCACTTAAGTGAAACACGATTTTAAGGGTTAACCTATTAGTATTTGATGACTTAATGCAATTACCACCCGTATCTGCAACTCGTGTAGGCGCATATTGTTACAAACAACCTGACATTTATGCAGCTGAACCACATTTATGAAGAATGTTCAGTTTCTGTGAATTGGGTCAAAATATGCGACAAGTAAATGACAACAGTTTCGTTGATCTGTTGAACAGCATCAGAATAGGGAAGTTGACAATAGAGCAATTAGCAATATTAGACACAAGAAGAATTGTAAACGACACAATTGAATACGATGAAATTGTACATTATTTCCAACTTTAAAAAATGTACACCAATTTAACAAAAAAACGTCAGAGCGCTAGGCATTACGAACAAAAATCTATACGATCAATGCAAAAGACACTTCAACAGAGTCTAAAACATATGGACAAATACCTAAGCAAGAGCACATACCAAACGATCCAAATAGAACAGGCGGTATTATGAAAACTATTCAAATCGGTCGGTCAGGCGTGTGGTGCCGGCAGAGTAGAATAGCACCACCCCATCTCTTCCCGTATCCAGCCAGGAAGACCGAGAGGTTGGCGGAGGTCCTGGGCAGCCCTACGTTTTCCATAATTGCGTCCCAGGCAACGCAGTGTCTGTGGAGAGGACACTTCACCCGCGTCACGCGGATACCAACACGGGAAGTGGCAGTGATCGGTTATAAGTCCGCACATATGGGCGTAAGTGCGGGCGGCAGGGGTCGCTTCCGACAGTGGAAGGGTCCATCGTAGGCCCACTGATCAGTTACCGCCTGCTCCAAGTTGGGCAGCCCCCGACCAATAAGGTACTGTTCCGCTCCGGTGCTGGTTTGCTCTTTTGGGGTGTAGAGAGCACCAGCCTCAACTGGACAATCGGCGCCATTACATTTTACACCTGCGACTAAAAGGCATAATAGAAACAATTCCCAACACCGCTTATCCATGCGATTTGTAACATGGAATGTCCGTACTATGAGGACAGGCCTCCCTGACACCTGTGTAGGCTCTTCTACACTTCTAATGACGCACAAGATCTGCGTGAAACTACCATTATCGACGCCGAACTCAACAGGCTGAACATCGCTGTTTGTGCCTTACAAGAGACCAGACTCCCTGACGAGGGTTCCTTGCGTGAGACACATTACACATTATTTTGAAAAAGAAAGGACAGCAGCGCTGTGTGTGAGCATGGTGTAGGTTTGGCTATCCGCAACAATCTCTTAACATCAATAGAGGCTCCTTGCGGCATATCGGAACACATTATGTTGGTGCGGTTAAATACGAATCATGGATACGTAACACTTATTTCTGCTTACGCACTAACATTATCCTGAACGGATGAAGCCAAAACACAGTTTTATGACCAGCTCGACCAGTCTCTACGCGGGTTAAGACCATCTGACCGCTTATACATCTGGGCTATTTTAACACAAGGGTTGGACAGGACAACGTCGCTTGGCCTGATTGTATAGGTAACCACGGTATAGGGAAGTTAAACGAAAACGGCCAACTTTTATTAGAGCTATGCTCTTAACACCTACTGTGTGTTACCAATACCCACTTCAAAGGCAAATTATGTCGCAAAGTATCCTGGAAACACCCTCGTTCTGGTCACTGGCATCAACTGGACCTTATCCTAACCAAAAAGAAAAATCTCCGCGAGACCCTACACACGCGTACATTTCATAGCGCTGATTGTGACACAGATCACTCCTTGGTGGCTTCGCACGTTGCTATAACTCACAAAAAGATCCACTCGTCCAAACTGCCCGGAAGGAGAAGATCGATCTTCCCAAAACCAGGGATGATGAGTTTGTCCGAAAGTTTGAAGAGTTGGTACGCGATGAAACTGCCACCTGGGACGTAGACGCTCCTATAGAGGAAGACTTTGGCAAAGTAAAAAAGTTTCTAACAGATGTGGCTGGTACGGCTTTCGGCCACCAGAAAGTCAAAAACCAGGACTGGTTCGCTGAAAATCTCGAACACATAACACCCCTGCTCGAGTCCAAACGGCAAGCTGCGCTTACTCATCGCCTTAACCCTTCCGAAAAGTCGCGTGTCGATTTAGCGGATGCAAAAGCTGTATTACAACGCACATCACGGTACCACACCTCGGACACTGGCGCTCAAATGTATGAATCAAATGCGTTGCTACGCACACAGTCTAAGCTCGCGTAGGTGAACGCGGACCATGCTTGTGTGTGTGAGACAACATGTCAGGGTTGCCGCCATTTTGCGTTCGCGAATCGGGAATGCAATCTGCGGCAGTATGAAATGACCTTCGTCGTCGCGTCCTTGCTTAGCCGGTGTCTGAGCGTCCTCCGACCGCGGGTGGGTGGCGCTTGTAGGGGGAGGCAGGGAGTGACCATACTGTACGCTGCTAGTACTATTAATTATACTGTGACGGTACTTTGCTAATGCATACTGGACCGAGCATTGCCAAAGTATCCAATCGTGCGCTGATGTCGGAAATTTTGGTGGTGTGTATGCTGGCAGTAAAAAGGCCCTTGGTCCTTTGCCTAAAAAAACAGCCCCCCTTAAAGAAGTGGATGGCACTGTTATTACAGATGCCCAACGCCAACTCGAACGATGAGTAGAACATTATATCGGTCTCTATTCGGAACCAGTTAATATAATGCCGGAAGCTGCAGACTGCATGCCAAAACTAGCTACCTGGGCCGAGTTAGATGACCTTCCTACCATAAGGGAATACCACAAGGCTGTTAAGCAGCTTAAGACCGGAAAGTCTCCTGGAAATGATGGTACCCATGCCGAAATCATCAGGCTCAAGTGCATATTACCCATCCTGCACAAACTGTTGTGTAAATGTTGGGAAGCGGGATATATACCACAAGATATGCGCGATGCTAACATCGTTACCCTATACAAAGGCAAAGGTGACCGCGGTGACTGTAACTGTTATCGTGGTATATCCCTTTTAAGTATAGTAGGTAAATTATTTGCTCGGTTAGTCTTATTAAGACTCCAGAAACTAGCTGATCGTGTATATCCTGAATCGCAATGTGGATTCCGCGCCCAGCGTTCCACAACAGATATGATCTTTACACTTCGCCAACTTCAGGAAAAGTGTAGAGAGCAGAGAACACCTCTGTTTGTGGCGTTCGTAGACCTTAACAAAACCTTCGACACCGTTAGCAGAGAGGGCCTTTACACTGCACTTGTAAACATCGGGTGCCCGCCAAAACTTCTGAGCCTCGTTAAATCCTTCCATATGGACATGAAAGGATCTGTTGTTTTTAACGGCAATACATCCGAGCCGTTTGTAGAGGTGTTTGCCAAGGCTGCATGTTGGCTCCTACCCTGTTATGCATTGTCAAACATACATACATACAAAGATAAGATTATGATGAGTGTATTTTGTTTAATTAACGAGTGATGTTTTAATTGTGAATTGAGCTGCATTTCTATCCAGAAAAAAAAATACATACCAAAGTGTTAAACTTACCTTCAACCCCAAAATAATTAAAATAAAAACCAGTTCAAAAACTAACACCCGACTACTGAGATATCGCGCTCTAAAAAGTAAGCAACAAGAAATCTGGAATATTAACTACAAACAATTTAATATCTATAGTCCACGAAATTTATACGAAGATATGACATATAATTATATATTTAAATGTATATTAAATAAAAAATTATTTTGGTTTATAGGTGATAGCCGTGGTCGTATGCCACCTACTCTAGTACTTAGTGGGTGATATCATAAACTTGCACAACATAAATTAGGTAAGGCAAACTGGCATACGTCCACGGCTATCACCTATAAACCAAAATATTTTTTTATTAAATATACATTTAAATATATAATTATATGTCATATTTTCGTATAAATTTCGTGGACTATAGATATTAAATTGTTTGTAGTTAATATTCCAGATTTCTTGTTGCTTACTTTTTAGAGCGCGATATCTCAGTAGTCGGGTGTTAGTTTTTGAACTGGTTTTTTTGGAAGTATAACAAGCAGGTAAGCTTACAAAGCCCATTAATTTTGACAAATGTTCGACAGATTGTGGCAAAATTCGATTATTTTAGAATTTTATGGTAAAATATAAATGCTTTGCTTTGTGATGCCGGCTTAGAATTGCGTCACCCAAATAAAAAATTCCCGATATTCCGTGAAGCTAAGACATTTACTGGGAACATTCCCAGTAATTTACTAAAATGGGAACGGCACATTGCTTTTGCAAGCGTTTTAGCCAGACCGCCAGCCAGCGAGTTTAATAGGTTCAACAGAACTTGATTGCTTTGGTATTGCTTCGTTTTTGGCTGGATTGTTCTTTTTGTGTCTGGCTGATTGCATATGTTATATTGATAGGTATATCAGTTTGAGTAGGATAGGTAGGTACTCATAGTTAAGAACAGTCGGTTGTAGCACATAAGGTACCAGTAATCTAAGAGAACTGAATTATTTTTGTCCCCAGGAATATGTTTTTCTTCACAATATTTATTAGTAGAAAATGACTTATTTTTTGAGAATAAGTAAAAAATATATTATGCATTAACTGGGAATGAAAATAATTCAGTTCTTTTGGAGTACCGCTGGTACCTTAAATGCTATAACCGACTGTAGGTACATCATTTCTTAACGGTGATGTTAAGGAAAGATGTTCTTTACTTTCATCAATAAGGTAAACAAGTACATCTTAACTTATTGGTGTACTTAATCAATAACATCACACAGCATAATGATGCTACCAAGGTAGGTCAATTGAATGTCATTTTTAATTTGGGTGATTCAGGATCAAGAATCTATAAAGCTTGCCTACTTACGTACTCCATTTTCTGAAATTTTACGTCTATCCACAAAATAAGTAAATTTTTGCACTGAAGGTGCTAGAAACCCCGGGTCATGTCAGAAGTATCATCGATTAGTACTATTGATGATCGAGCCTTTCTGATGTAAGGTCGTTATAATAAATAACTAAATTACGCGACCAAACAATCAGTGTCCATTGTATACACTACTTCAGCAGGCAGAGTATCGAACATAGTATGTATTCTTTGCCTAAATAGAGGTAAAAAGGTGCGCCTCACATGTGGCATTGAATTAATGAGTACCTATAGAACCTTGTAGGTAGAGTCCATACTTTAAATTCTACATAAGTACATACATATACCACGCCCTTAATCCCTAACGGGGAGATGCAATTTTTGGCCGTCATCACACGGGGCTTCAAAAGTCTTGAACAAATAAATTTTTTTGTTTGCCTGTTTTCATATAAGTATACAGATTCAATGCACATCGTTTGCCTCAAAAAACTTTTAAAACTGTAGCGCCTCTGCCGCTACAAAAATCTCATCTCGCATTTAAAGTAGGTACTTATCTTTTTATAGTACAAAACTTTAATCGAATCCAGTAGCTAGATATAAGGCATGGTAACGGTTTTATTTAAGACGATGGTCATAGGACTATTATTATATTCAAAAAAACGCTTTGAACCAACAAAAAAAGTGACCATACAAATAATACCGTAGATAATTTCGTCGTCCAAAGAACGAAGGAACAAAAGACAATAAATTACACCTAGCTACGCGAATGGCTGTTCCAAACCTGCAAATCTATCTTAATCGTATAATTATTGCAGATATTTATAGGGGTACCTATTTTTTATGTTCAAATTAAAAATTATCTATGACCTAGCATCGCTCGGCTGTTTTTTGCTTTTTCAAAGTGTTTTATCAAATAATAAAACCTAGCTAGATCGATTTATCGCCCCCAAAACTTCCTTTATACCAAATTTCATGAAAATCGTTGGAACCTGTTTTGAGATCCCAACTTTACATACTTATATTTATATTATGGGACTTATTCATTGTACACACTTATACAACAGGTGAAAAATTTAAATTAGTTGCAAGGGCGAGCTTAAGAAGAAATCTCTTCCAGCCAACCTAATGGAGATGGAAGAGGAGAAAAAGCGGGATCTTGAAAATAAATTAAATGGTGTACTTACAATTATTGAATTGAATTATTGTTCTTTTAAAGGTATAGGATTAGACAGGTAATACTTTGTTGCTTACTTTTCTCAATAAATTTTAATAATGAATTGATCAAACCCGCGCGCGCTTAGCTAGCATTGAGCTAGTCAATCAATACCGTTTATGGTCATATAAATAATACATTGATCGGGTCATGGTGAAAACTGCATTCTAATATTCCATTCACAAGTCCAACAACACGTTTTTTGACTACAACTAAGATATTAATGTATACGGGGTGTAAGGGACAGCCCTCCGAATACTGATACTGATAGGGCATGCAAACTATGAAACTGAACAATTTTCCCTTACATCCTGTATATTTAATAAAATCTTACTATATTCGCTTCTTCTTCAGCATACAATTGGGAATATACCTCTCCTACTAGTCTCTCATAAATTATACTAGATTAGGTATACATTTAAATAATTATGTTATTCATTTATCCAAGTCTCCTTAGATTAGACTACTTAGGTACTAAAAGTATGTTTTTTTTTAACGCTTGCTTCTCTTACATAACAACAATTTTAATTTAGCTGTATGTTCAAGTTTATTGTTGTTCATGTCATGTTGCTGATAGCAAAAACTAAAGACGGGCTGGTGATAAGAAACAACTTTCCCCAAGAAACATAGGTTGAAAAATAAGTAAAAAATATTTGGACCTCTCATACAAATTTGCCGATCAGCTGATTTGAGTTACTATGGAAAATAAAAATATTTTTGTCAGATTTCAACCTATGTTCCTTGGGGAAAGTTGTTCCTTATCACCAACTGGTCTTGAACTCTTGAGATTTCGCTATCGGTCAGTAGTAAAATTTCACTCAATATAGAAGTTGACGTAAAAAATTGTTTATAACATGGAAATAAACTAGCAATAATAGCATTACTGGGCCGACGAGACGACATGTCTGTAATAGCGTATGCATGAAAAGTGCCTTCCATACAAAAACTTCAGTTCTTCAGAATTTGGCAGCGCATTCATGCCGCCATACCATGTCGATTCAACATTAATAATTATTTGATCATTCAATAATAACCGACATTTCAGTTCATAAGAAATCCATCAGACGAGAGAAAGTATAATCGTGCTAATCTGAGAGTTTGTGTGTGTGCATGTATGTTTGTGACCTCTCTTCACGCTCAAACGGCTTGACCGATTTTGATGAAATTTGGAACTCAGGTAGAGTATAACCTGGAATAACACATAGGCTACTTTTTACCGCGGGAAAACAACTAATACCACGGGAAAATGAGTGAAACCGCTGGGCGGAAATCTGTAATATACCTCTAATAATGAATATTGAATGAATTATCCAGAAATTCCTGAACAATTCACACAGCACAATCGCCGCAAACTAAGCAAAGCTTGTACTCCGTGGCTTGTTCTATGGAAACTAGTTAGTTTATATTAATACTTATACACTTTTTATTTTGTAAACAAACACATATTATACACAGAAACACCCAGATTAAACACAAATATTTAATAATTAATTAATTAATATTCGAACCCACGACCCTCGGCGTAGCAGGCAGGGGTACTATCTGTACCCCACGCACCAGTCTTATGTATTTTCTTTTTTTTTTTTTTTTTTAGTGATGGGTTTGCTCTTGACTCTAGTCTAGGTCATAGGACAGAGACAGAGTCTAAGATGGAGCGAGCTCACCCAGAAGAAGCCTGTTAAGGTACTGGCACTCCCACACACTGACGGAACGCAGCAAGCTACTTGGCGCCAGACTTCGGTGGGATGGTGGTCGCGAGCCAGGCGGCCCCTTACGGAGCCTTCCACCGCTTAGTGGGATCGTTCAGCCGGACTTATCCACAGGCAAGCCTGTGTTGCCGTTGCCCGGGGTGGACCGCTAGGAGGTAGATCCCATACCACCCCAAATTTGTTTTGTTTGTGTTAATGTTTTCAGTATTTAATTCTGCAATTTCGTTGAACTTCACGCCACTTAAAGTACCACCCTTCCAATAAGTCGTATTTGACAGCTGTCATCTCAATACTAAAAGAGATGTCAACAAAGGAAAAATGGACCCTCTGTCATAGTATTAATTATCACGAATCTGACAGCTGTTAAAAACTACTTATTGGAACGGCGGTACTTTAGGCGGTTCTCTCAGTTGCCTTCAGTCGTTCCGTTTTTTAACTCAATGTTACGCATGCGCCTGTCAGACGAAAGGAAATTGCGAATTCCAATCTTGTTCCCATAAAAATACGGCTCCGGTAGATTTACGGTGCGTTACGTCAAACGACTTGACAGATGCCTCCGTAACGCACCGTAAACCCACTGTAGCCGTATTTGTATGGGAATAAGATTGGAATTCGTAATTTCCTTTCGTCTGACAGACATGCGTTACGTTGCGTTAAAAAAACGGAACGACGGACGACAAGTGAGTGAACCGCCTTAGTAACAATACATGAAAATTGTAACCGTGACAAAATATGTAGGTAAAGCGTTGTTGACCTTTCGCGTTATTCATGAAAATAAAATTGAGTCAGTCATTAATAATTAGAAAATGCGGACAAAGGGCAATGACCCCTTAAAGATTTCTTGGCTGCAATGGTACACCTATTTAGCCTTAAAAATCATACATGATTGATTATAATTTCATCTTCTACAAATATACTGGGTGTTAGGGACGGTGTTCTGGAAACTTTGCAGGCATGATCATGATCAGTCAGACCATGAAACTGAACAACGTTTTCTTTCTTTTCGACCCACACAAAATAAATTCATTTTCCAACACAGGCTCCACAGTAAAAGTTGTTCAGTTTCATGGTCTGATCATGACTGCAAAGTTTTCGGTACACCGTCCCTTACACCCTGTATGTACCTACTTATCTTCATTGTTTTACTCGTGATAGTGAACGAATAATAATAAAAATACAAAAAATATGCAAGAATCATTAATTTCCATATTTGTTCGAAATGTTCTAAAAATAAAACCCAATGTCACAAGTTCAATCCAAAAATAAGTATGTAAGTAACCTGTTATTTAAATAGTAACCTTTTTCTAAATCTTTGTTCACTTCTTCTTTTTGGAATTTGGCCAACACTATCCTTACAGCAATCAAATTGTAATAAAACATTTATTTATTTATTCTCCACACATACATATTATTCAAACACGCCTTGCGGGGTAGGCAGAGCGAAAATGGCCGTAAAAACGGAACATTTTACGCCACGTCTGACGAACATTTGAGGGTCATTCAGAAAATCGTGTATCGCAATAAGTGACAGGTTGTCAGCCTATCGACTTAAATTGCAATACACATGTAACCCTCGAGTCCCTTAGTCGCCTCTTTCGACACGCACGGGGAAGAAATGTTAATAAAACTTATTTTCATAATATAATAATTATACGGGGTGTAAGAAACGTTGTACCTAACGAAAACTTTGCGGGCATGATCAGACCTTGAAACTGAACAACTTTTTCTATTGAGGATATGTTGGTACATGAGAAAAAAAATATCGACCTCTCATACAAAGTTCCTGATCAGCTGACTGACTTTCTATGGGAACTCGAAAAAAAAATTACATTTCCAACCGTAGGTTCCATAGTAAAAGTTGTTGAGTTTCATGGTCTGATCATATGCCTGCAAAGTTTTCGGTAGGTACAACGTTTCTTACACCCCGTATAATTATTATATTATGAAAATAAGTTTTATTAACATTTCGGTTATAATTTATTTTTATTTATTATAAAATACAATGTATAGCCTACAGGATAAACCATAAAATACCATACCAGGAAACAGAAAAACATAACAATATATAACAAAAATAAACTTTGGATAATAATTGAGCCTTCTCGTTGGATTGAATTTGCGATCAAATCAAATCACATGAAAGTATACATACACACACATATTACGCCTATAATCCCTTGCGGGTTAAGCAGAGCGCAAACAGCCGCGAAAAACGGACATTTACGCCACATGTGACAAATATTTGAGGGTCATTCGGAAAATTGTGTATCGCCATAGTGACAGGTTGTCAGCCCATCGCCTTAAATTGCAATACACACCCTCGATTCCCTTAGTCGAAAGAAACCACAAAAGTATAATTGTCCCTAAAAATTGCGGCAAAACAATAATCAACTTATCATCAATTTTGTAATGCTAAGCGTTGACGCAAATCTTTAAGCAATAGAGAAAGTTGTTCTTGGGCTAAACCATGCCATAGGGTGTCGGTACTCTTACTATAGTTACTTAGGTACTGTCCCTTATTTGTAAGCATTTAATTTCCGGCCTTTTATGTGGAACCCTGTATGTATACGCATTGTATTTAAATCAAAACATCACATGATCATAATATTTGCATTCAATCAAGGACAGGAATTTGGGGTTTTGAATAAACCACCGTTTGTTATATCAACTTACCATTATGCTACAAATCCGTACTTTATAGTTGCACTCAAAGTTTCAGTTTTAAACACTGCAAATTATCACATCACTCACTTTTTCTTTTCACGATTTCGAATAAAATAACAAAACATTAACCAGCATAATAAAAAGAAAATAAAAAGTGTATTTCTTATAAAATTTAAATTTAGAACACGCGAGCGTGCTGGCCGGTGCGAATGTGGACTGCCAGTTGTACGACAACACATGGTTGGCGTATTGCCATAGTCTGGTTCTGTTCGATGTGTGTGTGTCAAAGTATGTTTGCCGAGAGATGTTTCAACACAGCTTTAAAAAACAATGTATTTAATAAAATTATTGTAAAACATCGGTGATGAAATAAATAAAGACTCGTTTATTGAAATTAATATGTAGGGCCTACTCTACATTATCTTTTTAGATATCATTCTGCGGTGGCGTAACAATTGTTTCAGAAGAATAATAAAAAACTAAATGTAACAAATAAGACCGAATATGACTGGAAAACTATATCAAAACCTACATTTTCTGAGCACAAGCTAACTCTACATTTCGTCAATACGCAGGAGCGCAACTGCAGTACTTTCTTTGTTTTCCTTAGTTTAAAAACAGACTTTAATCCCAATACTTCACAGTTTAGTTTCAGTAAGTGCTTAAACAGTAACTTAGGTTAAAACTTGATTCTACTGTTCACGTAACTTTGTACGGTTTTGGCTAAAACTTCCGAAAGTACATAGCGCAGTGCGGCAAAAGCTCAGCACTATTGACCAATCAAACAGCGGCTCGGCTCCAGCTGTGAACAATATCGACCAATCATAGCGGACTTTCGTTTCAAGGTTTCAAGGCCAAGGTGAAAATTGGCACAAAGTTTCTTTATTGACGAGGTCGTTGCCTTGGTGAGCTTTTAAGCTTTAAGTTCCAAATATATAACTTAGATTTACTATCAACAGCTTTTCATAGGTTTAGAACAAGACTTAACTTAAGTGAGACATAACTAAATCATTTAAGTGAACACGGATCAAACGTAAAACGGAACAAAAATAACAGTGAGTTTGATCCGTGTTCACTTAAATGACTTAAGTACTGTGCTAAAAACTCTAAATTTTTGAGAATCGTAACAAACTATGATACATCACCTAGACATGCACCCGAACTGGTTTTTAAATTATGAGAGAAACAAGCTAAAACTTACAATTATACGAAACCAATCACTCTCGCATGATGTAGATTTACGCGGCTTACTTGTTTAAAATACGACCATGCGTATGTGATCTGTCGACTTCCGTGAAAAAGGCTGTCTGCCAGCTGAAACGTAGAGGGCTAAACTCTCTACCAAATAATAAACAATTACATACATACATTAGCCTATTGCAGTCCACTGCTGGACGTAGGCCTCCCCCAGGGCACGCCATAGGGCACGATCTCCCGTTTTCGCCATCAAGTCGCTACCAGCCGCCTTCTTTAAGTCATCGGTCAACCTGGCCGGAGCACAGAATATATAATAGTACCGGAGGTCGACCAACACTACGCTTGCCAAGGCGTGGCCTCCACTCGAGAACCCATTTACTCCACCGTCCATCGGTTCTACGACAAATGTGCCCAGCCCACTGCCACTTCAGTTTGCTACGCTTCCAGACTGTCTTTTTGCGTCTATGTTCGGTATCTCTATAATGGATTAAATCTGGAATGAGACTATCTGCAAAAAAGACCAATAAACAATTAAGTCACATAGACCTATATCATTAACTAAAAATGACTCCCTCCCCTGCTGCTTGGAGTTGATCAGTTTTATAGATGCGAGTCAAGTGAGTGTTCACACATGCCTGTCGGCGCTCGCGTTGCTTTTTACATGCTCGCGCTGCCAACTTCTCTTACTATTTCCCTGCACTATTATAGGCACGTGCTATAAGGTCTAGAAACAAGTGATCTAACTTAATGCTATCTTTGGCAGGCACACATTCAGGTACATGGAACGAAAAAAGAAATTAAACGAGTTTGAAATTGTGGTAGGTATAGTAGAACATTTTTATTGGCTGCTTTATCTTTTCTTGTCATCCGTTTGCTGGTGACTCTTCGGACTTTCCTTTTTTGCTGAAAATAAAAAGGAAACTGGTTTGATTCACTAACATATCTGATGAATGTTGGAAACCTTTGCATGACTATAGGCAAACCAGATAACTCGCGGGACGCCCGCGGGGCAAGAAGTAGGTAGGCGGGGGTATCGATACACACGTAATTAGTTGTTCCAAAATCCATCTTGAGATATATTACTCCAATGCACAATAAAATACCTACAGAGAGTGTAGACAGTCAATTCTTCCGCTCCTACTTCTTGCCCCGCGGGCGTCTTGCGAGTTGTCTGGTTTGCCTATAGTTGTGATTGCCGCATTGAATAACTAAACTATTGTAAGTATTATTAAATTTACTCATTGTTTATCATTTAAACTCTCTTCTAAATCTTTGTTCCGGCTATGTCCTACCTAGTACTATTATTTTTTCTGTGGTTGGGACCAGATAGAACTAAGGTTAACATCGTAACCTTTTAAATCATTCTACTACTTTATCTACAAATATAAGGTTAAATTTTACTAGTGACAGATAGCGAAAACTCAAGACGGGCTGATCATAAAGAACAACTTTCCCCCAGGAACATACGTCGAAATACGAAATAAAAATTTGGACCTCCCATACAAAATTGCCGATCAGCTGATTTGAGTTACAATGGAAACTCAAAATATTTTTGTCGTATTTCAACTGAAATTGAAATTGAAATTGAAATTCTTTATTCAATGTAGGATAGTATTATCATATCACTTATTGACGTCATGAACCGTCATTGTAAAAAAAAGAAATTTGTATCACACAATTTTCTTTTTTTTATAACAATTTTGTAATATCCTAATAGAAGAAAACCGGCTCGGGCGGGAGAAAAAAATAAAAATCAAAGCACTGCCACGGGGCTGGCCAGGTTAATCACACGGCATGTAACTTTACGCCACCACCATCTGAAAACGATATTTGTTTCAAATTTACACCTGTTAGTTACTAGTTATTATTCTGTGCCTGTGTTCCTTGGGGAAAGTTGTTCCTTATCACCAGCCCATCCTCTATGTTCAATATCGGTCACTAGTAAAATTACACCTTATATTTTCAGTTATAGCCGTGTGATGCCGGCTTAGAATAGCATCACCACATTTCTTTCCCGTGGGGGTCGTAAGAGGCGACTAAGGGACTCGAGGGTGTGTATTGCAATTTTAGGCAATGGGCTGACAACCTGTCACTATAGTGATACACAGTTATCTGATTGACCCTCAAAATTTTGTCAGACGTGGTGTTAATATCCGTTTTACGGCCGTTAACGCTCTGCCTACCCCGTAAGGGATATAGGCGTGATTTATGTATGTATGTGTTCCTTGGGGAAAGTTGTTCCTTATCACCAGCCCATCCTCTATGTTCAATATCGGTCACTAGTAAAATTACACCTTATATTTTCAGTTATAGCCGTGTGATGCCGGCTTAGAATAGCACCACCCCATTTCTTACCCATGGGTGTCGTAAGAGACGACTAAGGGACTCGAGGGTTAGATGTGTATTACAATTTTGGCGATGGGCCGACAACCTGTAACTATAGAGATTCACAGTTATCTGATTGACCCTCAAACTTTTGTCAGATGTGGTGTTAATGTCGTTTTTACGGCCGTTAACACTCTGCCTACCCCGTAAGGGATATAGGCGTGATTTATGTATGTATGTATTTTCAGTTACCTCGGCCTGGCCTTGACGAGGTCCTCCCAGTCGGCCATGGTCTGCGGCATGGCCCTCCCCTTGGTCTCCGGGAGGAGGAATGCCATGCTGCCCCCCATCAGCCCCAAGACTGCCACCAGGATCATCGGTAGACCTTCCCACGCCCGCTCCTGGATGATTTCAAGACCGAGGTTTATCATTTGAATGGTAAAATTATGGAATTTATTATAATATTTTTGTTACGGCGGCGCCATGGCTGTATGGTTTTGGTTTGATTGAATTTCATTGTCAGGGATTCACTACAGTCGGTATTGAGTGAGGTCAGTTATGAAACATGTAACATGTTTCTGTATAAATATGTAGATATTTCTCGTGTGTGCGGCGATTGCGGTTCAATTATTTAATAATATAATATATTATATTTTATATGTAGTAGTTGGTTTTAGGTATATATTATCGTATTTTATTTGTGTATTTGTATACTTTTGTAGTTTAGATTGTTTATAAGTTAAGTTCAATAATTGTAAGTACATAATTTAATTTATTTTCAATTTCCCGCTTTTTCTCCTCTTTCATCTCCATTGGGTTGGCTGGAAGAGATTTCTCATAGAAATAAGCTCGCCCTTGTAACTTATTTTAAGTTTTTCACCCTTTGTATTAATGTGTACAATAAAGAATTCATAATAAACATATACTTATTCTAGTAAAAAAGCATGTATCATCTATTCATCACAGAAAGCACCAAAATTGTATGAGCGCGTGCGACTAATTTTCTCTATAATGAACCATCTAAAGCTATTTGTGGTCTATCGTGCGAAATGGGTCCATTATAAGTGAGGTATTGGGTCAAGACTAGTTTCCGAATCTGAATAATCCATCTATTATACCGACTACAGAATACAAGATTTTTCTAATAGATATCCAAAAGAAAACAACTTCATAAAAAAGCTAATTTCTCGGAAACTAAAATGCCGACAAGTGTGCCCTTTGGCTCGGAAGCTAAGCTACTACTCTTATTTATTCTGTGAAAGAAGTACAAATTAATTATCTGGAAAATTGAAATAGAAAATCTGTGTGCTGCGAAATAAAGTGGTCCACACTCGAGATTTCTTCATATAAGAGTCCAATTTATTATAACTCGGATCGGATACTACTTAATGAAATTAATAAGTAGGAAATGATAATGAGTGTGAAAAATAGGCGGTAAAACTATGGAGCACATAAATAGTGAGGAAACTCCAACCTACTGCAGAAAGAGGAGGCCTATATGCCCTGCAGTGGATGGATGTGGACTGATGATGGTGACATGGCAGAGTATGCACCTTCTACGTGTCGGATGCAGGTCGACTGTTAAGGTGTAAAGCTAGACCACCCTGGTACTGTCAATCTCAGGCTGGGTTAGACTGTTTAGACTTTGGACCGTTCTCATGCCGCGCGGATAAGACTTACTACATTTTCGGTTCAAGTGTCTAACCGGAAGTGAGGTTGACTGTTGCCTCGATTCGGGATATCGGCCTCAATTCGGGATATAAATTCTCTTATCTTACCTTAAATTAGTGCTGTCATTTTCAAATAGGTTTCGAAAAGGATAGGAGATCTCGAAGTCCTGTCATGTTAAGAAATGACAATGGATACTTCGCAATTGCTAGTCAATTTAGACGCCATTGTTTTAATCGTCGCCTTATTTTGACAGATAACACGTATTATGCGTTAAATTATAAGACATGATATGACTATAATATCTCCTATTCTTTTCTAAACCTATTTGACGGAAAGTGACAGCACTAATTTAAGGTAAGTTAAGAGAATTTATATCCCAAATTAAGGGCAGTATCTATGTTAAATAAGCTGGGCACATAGCTCCCCAAGTCAAGCTCGTACTTACGGCGAACACTATAAAAGGCGAGACCGTGAGCGCTGCGAAGCCGGACATGTGAACGAACGAGGCTCCCGACGCCCGCACCACTGTCGGCATCAGCTCAGGTCCCCACTGGATCACGGTCCCGTACGCCATGTTTGCGAAGAACCGAGCTATAGTCGCTAGAGCCACGGATGCAACACCTGTGAAGATTTTGAAAGGTCGAAACACTGCTGTTCGGATAGGTTTCATCGTCATCTTCCTACCCTTATATTGGATACATTTGGGTTCGCCTCAACATGTTTTGTCTTCCAAATCATTATTTATTTTTTTGGTACATTAACAGTTTTATACAACAGTTAGAACAGAATAATAAATTATATCGGACTAATAACAAATCTCGACCTATGGCAATAGGATTGGCCTATTAACCACGCGCCTGCCACAAAGTAAAGGGCGGGGCAGACCGGCTCCGTATGCGTTCCGTATCCAGCTCTCGTCCGTAGTCACGCACGAACTGATGACGTTGTAATGTATGGGACTGTATGAGAGACGGCACACCGCTTGCGTGCAGCACGGCACGGATACGCAACGCAAGCGGTGTGCCGTATCTCATACAATCCTATACATTACAACGTCATCAGTTCGTGCGTGACTACGGACAAGAGCTGGATACGGAGCCGGTGTGCCCCGCCCTTAAGTATTGGCGGCGGCGCGCGTCAACCCGGTTTGACAGCGTAAAATAGAATGTAAAAGTACCGCCGTTCTAATAAGTCGTATTTGACAGCTGTCAGATTCGTGATAATACTATGGCAGAGGGTCCATTTTCCATTTGTTGACATCTCATTTAGTATGGAGATGACAGCTGTCAAATACGACTTATTGGAACGGCGGTACTTAAGACATAATGACACGTGTTTACCTCTTGGCAGAAATGCCGTGACCAAAGAAAGGATTCCCGCCAACGTCATCGGCACAAACACCAGCATCCGTCGGCCGAACCTGCGAATTGCAAATCATGATCAATCGAAAAATACGCAATACAATAGGTTAAATCTTTTTGTATTTAGATTCCCATCCGGTTCCTTTTTAAAAAACTCAATTACGACTAACACGGAAGCGGCTAGAAACTACTTTAATGTGGTTTAACCAGTTTTAGCTACCGATCATATACATATATCACCAGGAGTCCAGTTAATCTAAGATGTACGAAAATGGCTCCATTTCAAAAGACGTTCAGCACAATGAACCGCTTCTGCCGGCACATAGACATCGAGGGTCTGGAGTACCTGATGTGTAACCTACTTGTGGAACACTAGAAACCGCAACAACTAGATTTACCATATCGTTATTTCCTAATCTTCACCGTTAAATTCATGAGTACAAAGCGTAATAAAAAAATAACGCGACTGCTTTCTCAGATAAAGGCTAGCCAATGACACTCGCGATCTTCCGATACACTTCCCTTTTGAATCTTCTCAGTGGAGAATCGCACATACATTCATACATGAACTCTAAAAACATTACACTCCTTTTTTTTTATTGGGTAGTCGTGTAAAAAGGACAAACAAAGTGTTTCTAATGACCGTACCTGTCCAGCAGTACAACCAAGGAAGCGATGCTCGGTATCTCCGTGACTGACATGACAGTGAACGTGACAAAGAAGTCCAGCCCCAACGTCTCCGAAAGACGGGCGAGGGAGTCAAACGCCACGGCCACCGTCATGAAAGCGACTACGAGGAACACCAGGACCACGCGGAGAGACTTGAATAATGTGAAGATGCTTTGTTCTTCTGGCTCATTCGTTGTTTTGGCTAGGCGCTGAAAAGTAGAGATAGTGCTTTAAGGGCGAAGCTCACCGCGTCCGTATGCGTGTACACGCGCGTTCCTTGACGTTGTAATATATGGGACTGTATGAGATATGGCACACTGCTTGCGTGCACTACGCAACGCAACGCATACGTCCTTAACACGTTGAACGCCACGCGGCCCACCATGTGGGCCAACCAAGGACCACGCAGTGAGGCCAACAGAAAATCCTAATTATCTTGATTTTAGTCGATTTTGTTTTATTGCGTAGATCGATTGCAAATACTTCGAAACACATTGTGCATTAAATACTTAGCTGTTATTCTACCAAAAAGTGAGTAAATTTACAAATGGCACACTAGCGTCCCCCGTGGCCCTAGCGGAGGGAAATCACAAAATCCTTCCGCGGGGGCCGCGGGGTCAAGATGCGACCCACCCGACACGCCTTCCCCGCATGCCCACGCGCCACGCGATGTGCTGCCGGCCGGCCTGCCAGTTCCGTCCAATTGTGTTTAGACTGTTACAATATTAATATTTTCTTGAGTTTGCACAACTATTACTCATCACAATAAAACAATTTTAAACGGATTTAAGTTGTGTTTATTTTGGATTTTACAATTCCTACGTTTCGAGCTCTTTACAGAGCGGGTGACTAAGGTGTTAGACGTCATTATTTAGAATAGAAATTATTTTTGTTCTACCGCCATCTATTTCTTAATTACCTAGCGTAACCTAGTTTGTCGGAGAACTCAAAAACTTGCAAGTAAACAGCAACGAAGTAATGGTTAGTTTTGACGTCCAATCGCTTTTCACTGCCATTCCAGTCAAGGATTGTATCGAAATAGTTAAACGAAAACTCAGGGAAAATAACATAGCAATAGAATATGCAGAACTTTTAGAATGGTGCCTTACATCTGGTTACCTATTGTGGAATGATTAGTTCTACATACAAGTCGATGGCGTGGCTATGGGCTCTTCAGTATCCCCCTTGATGGCTGACATCTTTATGGAGGACTTTGAGGATCGAGCCCTAAGGCAAGCTCCGGCTGTGCCGAAGATGTATAAGAGGTACGTAGACGACACCTTCACCATCCTTCCACAAGACCAAGTTACTGCTTTTCTAAATCATTTTAATTCAATTCATCCCAAGAGCAAAATAATAAATTAGCATTTTTAGATATTCTTATAATTAAAAACACAAATGGTACAATCAGTCATTCCGTTTATAGAAAGCCAACCCACACAGATAGGTACCTAAATGGTAACTCCCACCATCATCCGAGCCAAATAGCTGCCGTTGGTACCTCTTTGTTTCAGAGAGCACGCGGTATCTGTGACCCCCAATGAGCTCAAGCATGTGAGACGAGTACTCCATGAAAATAACCTGAAGCCACCCCGTCAACGTCACAGAAACCGTGCCAAACCATCCACAGTCGAACAACAACCAGCATACTTACCATACATGAAGGGAGTAACTGATAAGATCGGTAGAATTCTGAAGCGAGCTTTAATCAAGACCATTTTCAAGCCGCCAAGGAAGATCAGCCAGTACATCAGATCAGTCAAATGCAACATCCCTCTCCAAGACTCTGGTGTTTATAAACTTGACTGTGACTGTGGACTCTCATACATAGGAGAAACAAAGAGAAATGTATCTACACGTCTAAAAGAACATATTGCTGATGTAAAAAACCGTCGTGACAGACAGTCTGCAGTGTGTGAACATATCATGGATAACCCCACCCATTATGTCAGATTCGATAAGGCAGCAATCCTAGCGAGAGAGAAGAGATTCATTCCTAGGAAAGTACGGGAAGCCATAGAAATTCAAAAAGATCCGAATTTCAACAGAAATACTGGATGGGGAATCTCATCAACGTGGACTCCGCTGATTACACAGCAGAAGAACCAGATCCAACATACTGTAAGACCTACTACACGAGATACGGTTTCAGCATTTTGTGTGGAACCCGAACGTTACGCTAGGCAATTAAGAAATAGATGGCGGTAAAACAAAAATAATTTCTATTCTAAATAATGACGTCTAACACCTTAGTCATCCGTGACCACGGGCTCTGTAAAGAGCTTGAAACGTAGGAATTGTAAAATCCAAAACAAACACAACTTAAAACTACGTCCAAAACACGTCGTTTTTCTTATAGTTTGTATGGAGCACACTGAAGCGACCCTAACGATTGGTAAAATTTGCAAATATTTTTTAAGTCTTTTTTGACAGACGAGAACCAAGCTGACCGGGTTGTTCTACAGGGCCATGCGGCACACTGTTTTAACCATTTAGTTTGATACCGATGTCCTATGGCCTGTAAAGTGCGTTTGAACCATTTCACTCTTTCTGGCACTCGCAGAGTGCCAGAGTTCGAGACCAGACACTTCAGACTTTTACGTCTATTTTCTTTTTCTTTTCTTTTTTTTACTTTTTTGCTACTATTTTTGCTGTAAATGAAAGATATGCAATGATGGCCGATATTAAGGATAAGAAAACATGTAAGAAATGTCAAAACAAGGTGTTGAAAAGAGACCGCCTAAAATGTTCCCTATGTCACGGAATATTCTGCGCAAAAATACGCTGCGCTAGAGTTACTGAAAAGTTATTTGAGTCAATGACAAATGAAAGAAGAACAAATTGGATTTGTCGAACTTGTGTCAGTGAACAACGCATGAACACAATAAAACGGCCTAAAAATAATGAACAAAATCATGCAGTTGAGAAATTGGAGCAAGAGTCTAGTGCGCAAAAAGAGAATATCTCACCGCTGATCTTACCTAATGCAACATTAATTAATAAAACGCCTAACACTCAGAAAGTTCTAGAAAATGCATTACACTCGAATAAACCAATAGTCCAAGTCTCAAACGATGACACCCAACCAACAGCTTTATCTGCAAACTCGAATATAAATTCGTCATCTGAATTTTCAAATAAGACAACAGTATCACCAGACACCGAATTATGCCAGATGGTGAATATGGACCACACCGAAAAAAGGGAGAAACTGCAAGTCAATATATCTACTTATAATTCCTTCAGTAACTTGGAAGTAACAGATGACGACGACGATGACGATGACAACCTCTCAGACATAACTTCACTAGCGCTGATTAATAGAAGCTGCCCGGAATTAGGTGGAAGAGTAAATGTACGAGAAGAACTGAAAGAGGCACGCAAAAAAATTACTGAAACTGAGAAAAAATTGGCATCTGCTTTTAAACTAATTGATCAATATTTAATAGAAAACGCCGACCTAAAAAATGAACTATTACAATACAAGAATAAAGTGGATAAACTAAATCGAATTTGCACATCAACTTCAATCAAAAAATCATCAAGCAATGATACACGCAGAAAGAATACACCAAAAAGATTAATACACAGTACGCTGGAAAAAATACGACGTAATCTAACTGAAGAATATGTGGGTACAACACCTAACTCAACTAAACTACCTATTTCAAAATCCTCAAGTGCCACGAAAACTTGCAAAAATTCTCATGATACCGAGGACTCCGACTCCAGTGTACAATTAATGGACACAACAAAGCGCAGTGATCCTTGTAACAGCATCCGTGTCAACTCGCAAATGGAAGGAGATGATAGCGCGCAAGTACTTCTCTTGGCTGATGAGACGGGAATAGGACTCCGGAATATACTTGAAAATCTACTCGATCCCGACTATAGTGTAACTTCCATTATCAAGTCAAATGCCTCATTAGCTAGCATACTGGCAGAAAATGTTATCGTTAACTGTAATAAGTTGACGATGCGCGATTATGTGGTCATTGTAGGTGGAAAACACGATTACCAATTGGCGACTTACCGGCTAGTATTGAATAATTTTTGCAAGGCAGTTTCCAACACAAATATAATATATCTGACCAATAGTGGGAACGGTAGCTTCAGCACCTATAAGAACAAAATTACTGAACAGATGAAAAATATATTTTGTAACGTCCAACTATCCAAGGTGCGCCACACAGGTCGATATCTGCATAAAGTGGATACATGTAGGTCAATAGTTCTGGACATGATCTTACTGAACCATAAACAAAAGGCCAAATTGGAAGACAAACTTTTTCAAATAAATGAAACTAAAAACAAAGATGGGACATTTTTTCGTCGCCAATGTAAATAACGAAAAAAAATCGACAAATTCACCACTAATTGTAAACAATCTGACTCAAAATTCTATTTTAAATGTAAATGATGTACCAAGTAAAATATATTTGACGCAATGCAATTTACTACATCAAAATGTTTGTGGTATATCAACGAAAAAACACGAAATGGAAATGTATTTGCAAAATCTTAACCTATTGCCAAGCTATATATGTTTAACAGAACATTTTCTTACAAAGCAGTCAATTGAGTTGTTCTTTATGACAAATTACTACCTTTCTGCACATACTGTAAGACATAAAATGAAAAGGGGCGGAAGCCTTATTATGACTTTAAATGGTAAAAAAACTCAAAAAATTGATTTCTGTGTCAGTTTGTACAAACGGGAGAGTTTTGAGCTATGTGGTGTTAGGGACTTACAAACTAATGTCAATATAATATGCTGTTATCGAAATACAAATAAAAAAAAGTTTGAAGAATTTATAAATAATTTGGACAGACTTTTGGAGCACTTCTTTAATAAAAAATGTATAATTGCCGGGGATTTTAATGTTGATCTCGTGAAAACAAGCAAAGAGCGTGATGTGTTTCTGTCCCTGCTAAAATGTTACAACTTTAGGCATCTCGTAAATACTGAAACATTCTTATGTCCTCGAAATAACACACTGTCTTTACTTGATAACTTTTTGACGAATATACCGGAAGAACATTTAACTATTCCACAAGTTGATTTTAACGGACTCTCAGATGGACACGCAGCAATTCTGACTGAATTAACATTTGAGGATACACATCGGTCAAAACACAATAACCAGTGTATTGCTTATGAAGTTAGGTCCTACACAGGTAAAAACAAAAACGCATATAGCAAGAAAATACTTGAGGTAGACTGGCTTAGTTTGGGTTTAAACACATTTCTGAAACAATTTTGTGATGTTCATAAAACATGTTTTAGAAAAACGAAGAGACTGATCAATAGAAATAAAATTCAAAAACTCAATTGGTTAACAAGAGGCGTAAAGACAGCAAGTTTGATGAAGAGAGTCATTTGTGTAAAAAATAATTGTCACTCAAGTGTCGCCAAATATCGTGAATCTTATATAAGAATCTATAGGAGAGTCATACAAGCTGCTAGGAAACTAAAGGTACAATCGGAAATTGAAAAATCTGGTAACTCCATGAAATGTATATGGAAAATTGTAAATAAACACAGAAATCTAAAATCTAAATTTGATGAAAATGAAAGCCTTTTGCTAAAAATTTACGATAAGGTAGTAAGTGATCCTCAGGAAATTGTTAATATTTTTGCTGACAATTTTGAAATGGGAACTTGTGGCACCACTGGGGATTTAAATATAGCTATAGAATATCTCGAAAAAAACACAACTAGAATAGACAACAGTATAACCATTGGCAAAACAAACGCAAGCGAGATCATCAAAATTTTAACGTCAATGGCTGCAAAAAAATCTTGCGGCTATGACGATATACCAATTACCATAATCAAAGACAATATAAGGTCACTAGCTGAACCCTTGGCACACTTAGTTAATTTATGCTTTAAGCAGAATATTTTTCCAGATCAATTAAAAATTGCACGTATAATACCTGTGTTTAAAAAAAACAAACGATCTAACCCGAAAAATTACAGGCCAATATCTCTGCTCCCAGTGTTATCAAAGATCCTGGAGAAAACAATGAAAATAAGACTTTGTAAGCACCTTGAGTCAAATAAGATACTGAATCCTAGACAGTATGGATATCAACAAGGGGTAGGAACAGGTGATGCTATATATAGGCTAACAAGTGATGTAATAAACGGTCTTAATAAAAAGAAAAGAGTAGTAGGTATTTTTTTGGACCTAAGCTCAGCATTTGACTTAGTGGACCATGCAATATTGCTCTGTAAGCTCGAACACTATGGGATCCGAGGAGGACCACTTGCTCTTTTTGAGTCATACTTGAAAAACAGAAAGCAGTACGTTGAAATAAGTTCAATAGTTGATTCTAGCGAAAAACTTGCCAAATCTAAGTTGACAAATATATCGAGAGGTGTACCGCAGGGCTCCATACTAGGACCTATCCTATTCATAATTTTAATTAATGATTTAATTAGTTATTTATGCAACACAATTCCAGATATCAAAGTCGTAGTCTTTGCAGATGACACTAATGCTATCTTATATGGTGATGATATAGAAAATTTAAATTTTAAGGTAAATTTAGCCCTAGAAGCTTTCAAAAAGTGGTTCTCCGTTAATAACTTAGTCATTAATGTAGAGAAAACTAATATTATGCTATTTAAATCGACGGCAAAAAATACCGATAACCTGGAAATATTCATGGACGGGAAAAGAGTTGAGCTTAAAAGTAGTGTGAAGTTCTTGGGTATTCATATAGACAACCTTCTTAATTGGAAGGATGAATTGAATGAGGTCGAAAACCGTATAAGTTCCGCATGTTATGCACTCAGAACTCTTAGAGATGAGACAACAGAGAAACAACTTCTTATTGTATATTATGCCCTTGTAGAATCCAAATTAAGATATAGCATACAATTTTGGGGAAATAGTTACAAGTATAATGAGGAAAAGGCGTTCCTTATTCAAAAGAGGGCCATTAGAACCATGGTCAGAATACCTCCCTGGGAATCATGTAGGGAACATTTTGTCCGACTAGGTATATTAACGGTCCCAAGTTTGTACATTTTTGTCCTACTGGTGGACTTTAAAAAACAGCTTATTAAACAGGAAACTGACGATACACGGATATTAAGGGAGAACACACGACGGAAAGATGTCTCAAATACAATTACTCCACGGCTCAATGTTGTAAAGCACAGTAGTGAATATAATAGGATAAATCTATTCAATTTGTTGCCGGTGGAACTAAAAGGAAACATCACGCTCTGTAGCTTTAAAAAGCAGCTCAAAAATATTTTGTTAGGGGGGTGTTTTTATAGTGTTGCTGATATTTTTAACCATTTTCGTATTCGCACATATTAATTAATAATATTTATAAGTAGGTATCTAGAATGTATTTTTACGACATAATTATTTTATTCTTACTTAATACATAATTGACATTGTATTACACCTTTAGGTTAAGTTATTTCAAACACAAATTGTATTTGTTATTGAATAAAGATAAATTGAAATTGAAATTGAAAATTGAACAGAAGCCTACCGCTGGGTCACACGGTGAGTCTCGTGGCCTGAATGGTACAGCATGGTCGGGGTCACATGTGAGCCTCGTGGCCTGAATGGAAACACCATGATTTTTGCGTGGCGTTCAACGTGTTAAGGCTGCCCGCACACGTCCGATAATCGGTGACCGATTTTTTGTAGGAGTAAAATGGAACGTATTGATTGCAATGGTGTAACGCCCACATCCTACAAATAGTCGGTCAGAAATAAAATCGGTGCATTCCGACCGATCCGATTGTCGGTGAAAAATGGAACACTCTGAAATGTATGCGTTAACGCACACTACTCACCGACAGTCGGCCGTCCATGACGTGCTACTCCCTCGAAACCAACAGACAAAGTGACGGACGTCGGTCGGTCGGAATCGGTCACAAAATCGGTCTTAAGAATCGGAGGAAAAATCTGCCCGATTATCGGTCCTATAAAAAGTCTGACGTGTGCGGGCAGCCTAATATAATGGGACTGGACGTATGCGTTGCGTTGCGTAGTGCACGCAAGCATTAGTGTGCTATATCTTGAACAGTAGGTAACATATATATTACAACGTCACGTCACGGTACGCGCGTGTACGTACACGCATACGCAGGTGGTGTGCACCGCCCATTAAAGTTAACGCTATTATTTTTATAACTTACTAGTGGCCTGCCCAGCCCGCTGCTTACCGTTTTCCCGGGATAAATTATACCTACTTTCTCTCGAAACACTCTATCTGTTAAAAAAACCGCATCAGTTGCGTACTTTTAAAGATCTAAACATACATAGGGAGATAGAGACATGGTAAGCGACTTCATTCTATATACTATTTAGTGAACATAAGTACACAGGGAAACAGTTCCACATGGATTTAACACCTTAGCTCCAAAAGTTAGGCAAGTTGCCGAAAGCAACCTATCTGCATTTTATTCTAAGACTGATTTTCTCTCTTAAAATTGCAATCGTTATCGTATAATGATAAGTAATGATAACAGTTCATTCTATGTAAAAAAAGGAATAAAATTTACTATGTAATAATAAATTATTTAACACTTTATAATTTACTAGGTTTCACCCGCTGCTACCCGTTTTCCTGAAGGAACAAATGTTTTTGCGGTATAAGGTACCCGAAAACATGCCTCTTGGATCACTTTATCTATTAAAAAAAACCGTATCAAAATCCGTTGGGTACTTTTAAAGATCTAAGCATGCAAAGGGACACGGAAAGCGACTATATTTTGTACTATGTAGTGATACTAGGTATTACGTGTCTTATTTACTAGTTATTTTATACTATGTCGTGATAAAATACCAGATGAGGGTATGTACAACTTTCTTCAACGTATCTCAGATTATATCCGGGTAAAATCAAGAAGTAATTATGTAGATAAATTAAAATTTACTTTGGCATATCAATGATTAGATTAATGATAGGCCTCTATTATTATAAGTAGAGCCCTTCAAGTGATGGATTACATGAATGACTCATACATAATTATAAACATCACTCCAATTTTCCCATCAATTCTTTATTTTTCGAGTGGGACACCGAGTCTTCCAATGACTCGATGAACCTTGGTGTCAGAGTTTTTCAACCGCCTACTACTAGCAGTAGGCATCTGATATGGTTGTGTAACGACCGCTGTCTAAGTAATCATAGACAGCAACCGGGACCGACGGCTTATAGTGCCCTCCGAAGCACAGAACTATCTGTCTTTTCGGAATATCAGGTGGTTCAACGTCTATAATTATATTTCAATGTCTGTAGATATCACAGGTATATGCCTAGAGACGAAAGATAGGTTAAAGACCTATCACGCATACTTAAGAAGACCAGGTACCTATGTTATGAAACTACAGGCTACAAGTCTACAGGTAAAATTCTTAGTACATTGCATAGCTGGTTCATATTCCTAGTCTCATAATGTATAACCGACTACGCAATGAACATCGAATTTCGCTTGTCAAATTGTAGCCTGTAGTTTGATAATATCGGGTACAGGAAAAGGCGTGCCGTATGATGTCGGCTTAGAATAGCATCACCCCATTTCTTTCCCGTAGGAGTCGTAAGAGGCGACTAAGGGACTTGATGGTCTGTATTGCAATTGTAGGCGATGGGCTGACAACCTGTAACTATGGCGATACACAATTTTTCGAATGACCCTCAAATGTATGTCAGACATGGCGTAAGTGTCCGTTTTTGCGGCCGTTTACGCTCTGCCTACCCCGCATGGGATAATAGGCGTGATATGTGTGTGTGTGTGGAAAGGCAAGTAGCAAGAATTCATGTCTTACCCATAAGAACAAAGAAACTTCTCCTATGAAATATTCACAAGTTGTTGAGACCTAACTCCCTGTCGACCCTACTCAGGTATTAAAATGGGTTCTGTACTCACAATGAAGTCATCCATTACGTCTTTCGGTATTTTACTGCCGTTTATTTTTTCGAATCGTTTGAAAATAGCTACAGCTTTGTCTATTCTGCCTTTAGAGACTAGCCATCTGGAAAATAATGTTTCAAATATTAATCTTCGCGTATTTATTTGTAAAGGAGGAAACACAACACATAACAAGTTGAAGAATTGGGAAAGCCCTAAAGCAACAAATCTATATGTCCCGAGAAAATGTTAATTAGGGGTCATCCAAATATAGAATCTGGACCAATCATAAAATATGTACCTATACTACCTATAAATAATGTCTGACGTGGTATTTATTAGGACTCTTTGTTCGATTCCTAATAGAACATTAGATAAAATTGGCAACACTGTTGTTATTACGTCACATCCACATCCCAGGAGGTTGTCGCCATTATTACTTAGGTGATCTCGTGTAAGTTATTGTTAGATACCGCTTATTTTATATTCAATACAGTCCACGCTTAGTAAATTCCTTGGGCAGTTTAATTTAATGACCAGCGCTGTACACTCTTATCAGGCCTGAAAGCAGGTTCCATTTAGACATACCTACCTGGTGCTCTCAGGAACCCAAAAAGGTGCAAGTACTACGAAGAACATCGGTACTGATATAGCGAGGCTATAATATCGCCAGTCGCTGATCCCCCACGCAATCCACGGCAGAACGAGACAACCAGTGCCGAAATAAAAGGAGATGGCCAGATTCGCTACCCAGGTGCGATGTTGTATACCGACGTACTCCAAAACTGTCAAGAAAATATAAACAGACTCTACTGAATTGTAAAGCAAAAAGTTGGTCAGAGCATCATCGATACTCTGCCTCAATAGATATACTAACTTATCTTGCTAACAGGTTTTGATGAATCCAAAAAGAACTCTTTTATTAGAGCGCAAGTAAGTCAAAGTTATAAGAAAAGCCTCGTGCTTGTAAAAAAGAACGCCTGCTTTCGCTCACCTAGAATGTACATAATGAGAAAGAGGCTGTCACAGGCCATGCCGACGATGAACCGGCACATGGCGAAGTCCCAGAAACTATTCGTGAACATCGTTGCTATACCGCCGACGCAGCCGAAGAGATTCGCTACTGCAACACACATGGAGAACTTGATAGGCAATATCCGGCTTAACGTAGGTATTACTTTGTGATAAAATTTGTAATCGATTTTTTGATAAATAATCGAGTTATCCCAGCATCAAATAGCCTTTCTGAAGTCGCTATCGAGTGGGAATCAACAGTCAACACAATTAATTGTACAGTATCAAAATAAAAAAAGTCAGAATTCATGAGTCTCAAAACATGAACCCGGATAGGGCATACAATATTAGATAGGTAGGGTAAAATTTAACTAATGACCGATAGTACGGTAGTATAGAAAACTCAGTACGGGCTGGTGATAAGGAACAATTAACTTTACTCAAGAAACATAAATCGAAATTTGAAAAAGATTTCGGACCTTCCAAACAAAATTGCTGATCTGCTGATTTGTGTTACTAAGGTAGAAAGAATAAAAAATATTTTTGTCAAAGGTTTTGTTTGGCAATTGTATTTGGGTGCATTTGATAAGGGGCCACAACAAGAGGCCATTTTCATTTTAGAAAACGGTGGTTCTAAGCAGGTTTAGGGGCTCAGATTCTTTGGGCCAGAGTACTTGCTTATGAAAATACAGGCTTCTCAGTATTTTGTACTTGATCAAAGAACTTACAAACAAGTACAGGTACCCTTCCGACCTTGTCAGCTAGAGTGCCACAAAGTATGCCACCGCAGATGGACCCGATGAAGGCGATGGTCTGTGACAATGGTACCAGGTATGCGCGCTCGCAGACCCATCCTCGCTAGAAGAGCATAAAACATGAATCAGTAAAGTGGCTGTGGCTTGCAACCAAGGAATCCTTCCATCAGAGTATGGAGCAAACCGGCTTGCTGTGTTCCGTTGTCTTATTGGAATGTCAGTGGTCTTTCGGGTTTTTAGTTAAGCTCGCTCCAACGTTGACTCTGTTTAAGGCTTATCTAACCCTCGGATCTGGCCCAGACTTAGACAAATAAAAGTTGGTTTCAAACCACACCAGACAGAAGCTAAATTATAGAAATGCGTGAGCTTGTAAACTGTTAAAGTGTCATTTACAGTAAGCCGAGGGATTTCTTTCAATAATATTAAGTGATTTCTTAAAAAGTTATTACGCCAAGTTATCACGATATTTTTTTCTTTTTTTCCGCAGGTATACACACCCGACTCAAGATTCCAAAAAGGTTGCACTATTGAATCTCGGATCTTCTCACCTCACTAACAACAGTAGGATACGGGATATCATCGTACTCGAACTCCCAACCGTGCTGGCAGGGCACAATTGGGGTGCCAGTGTCTGGTGGCTCCATTAACTCAAGTACGAGGGTCCAGTTCGCATCATACATATTGCAGTGGTCGTAATCTCCACCCAATGCTACCGGGATCGAAAGACTTCGTCTGTAACAAAGTTATTTCATCCTCAAAAGATTTGCTTTTTTCACATTTTAGTCAATTTCTATCGCGATAGTTTTGAGGTAAATGCAAACGATCAACGATCGTGTTATTTAACAAACATTTCTCAAAGAATTGAAAAGGATTCTACACAAACCTGAGATCAAGACTGAGTTCCTGCAACTCGGGCACTAGACACCAATGCTCCTGGGGGGTTGCAGTCAGAAACATCTGTCCGAAGTAGACAAACGCCCAGCACACGCCGAACGGCATCATGCCGGCGAAGAGTAGGCGCTGGTAGGTCCCCATTTCGCCCATGTGGTAGATGACATTGTCCAAAGCTGAGCCGATGTCTGACGGCTTCTCAGGGTTTTTTGGTGACTGAAATGGTTGAAATAAGTTTAAGCATTGCAATTTTAACGCTCTCTCTTTTCGTGTGGGACACCGAGTCATCCAAAGTCCCGATGAACGGTGTAAAATATATTTTTTAACATGTGCGGATCTGGGGAATAGGTATAGGTTACACGTCCATAACACGGCCTAAAAGTTTGTTCAGTAATTTTCCTTAAACATTGTGTATCTCCCTTTTTTTAAACTTGCAAAATATTTGCGCGCGGGCAGAATGAGGAGGATAAAGCAAACACGTAAGTGTTTTAAAATTTGCTATTCTATATCTCCCTTCGGTTCTTCCAGTTCTTTTCAAGAACTATTATAAGTTACCTACTTTGTCATCAATCCATTCAACCAGATCCAACTGGTTTTTCATGTCCTCACGTCCATCACCTTTCTCATGTATTCGCCCCGTCACCATCTTACCACATCTGATTTTCTTACCATTATGCAAACATCTGACACCCAGTCTACTTCACCTACCTCATTTTGATTTTTCTTGTTCCTCGTGTTTAAATCCATTTGAATTATATTTAAAACACAAGACCGAAGAATAGACCACCAGGCCGGCTACAACATATTTAACTGATTGTAATTATTGTTGATAATGTGATCGGCTTACATGAATAATGCGATAAAAATTGTAAACCGATTTCATGATAAATGAATGAGATAATATGCCGAAAGCAAATTGACCTTCCCTAACTACTAACTAGAGTAGAAAAGTGGGAAATTCATTGACGCATTGCACTGCAACAACTACTGCGAAAACAAAGTTGCCTGATAAGGCCACTTCTTCTTTTTGTGTGAGACACAAATCGACGAACGACCATATGAACCCTGCATCAGAGATTTTTAACCACCTACTACTGGTAGTAGGCGTCTGAAATGGTTTTTGTAACCACCGCCGTCTAAATAATCATAGACAGCAGCCGGGACCGACTACTCCGGAACATGGAAATATTTATCTTACGGACAAGCAGGTGCCTATGTTATTATGAGTTTATGACACTACAGACTACAAGTCTACAGGTGAAATTCTTAGTACATTGCATAAACGGTTCATATTCCTGGTATCCTAATGGCTAAACGACTATGCAATGTACAAAGAATTTCACCTGTAAAATTGTAGCATGGAGTTTGATAATATCGGGTACAGGTGGTTCGGCCTGCAATGTCCTTACCAAACTGGGAACAAATTCACAAAGTGACAAATATTAACTTTGTAATTGCCTCCCTGGGAACAAAACACCAAACGATGAGAGACCACTAAGCATTAATATAGGTAGATGTTCAATATCCAGTCCAAATACAAGAGGGAAGGTGAATAAATGGTTCCGTCCGTGCTTCGGATGGAAGTTAAGTCACGGGCCCGTTTGCTGTCAATGATAGAAAAGAAAACTGAGACGGCGGCCGAACCATGTCAGAGGCATACTGGTAGTAGGCGGTTTAAATACTCTGATTCCAGGGTTCATTAGGTCGTTCGTCGACTAGGACTAGGCGAAGGCGACCCGCGCCGGCCCCCTTATTTGTGCTAGGTGACCCACACTCATACTCACTAAGAAGACCGTCAGAAAATACGTTTCATGCTTCTTCTTTTTACACCGAGTCATCCAACGACCCGATGAACCCTGGTGTCAGAGTTTTTCAACCGCCTACTACTAGTAGTAAGCCTCTGACATGGTTGTGTAATGACAGCGTAATCATAGACAGCAACCGGGACCGACGGCTTAACGTGCCCTCCGAAGCATGGAACTATTCTAACAAGTACGCTACAGGCAGATTTTCGCCTGTAAGTACCTGTACATTGATAATACACGGCACAGGTGGTTCAGCCTGCAATGTCCTTACCAAGCTGGGAA
Source organism: Tuta absoluta (assembly GCA_027580185.1). Classification (NCBI taxonomy): domain Eukaryota; kingdom Metazoa; phylum Arthropoda; class Insecta; order Lepidoptera; family Gelechiidae; genus Tuta; species Tuta absoluta. Next base: position 6,476,875 of record JAQAHW010000022.1, on the reverse strand, counting down.
GAAATTCACAAAGTGAAAATTATCAACTTTGTGAGTGACCCCCCGAGCATCGAACCCCGAACCTTTGCGTCGCAGGCAGTCGCACTAGCACTGCTCCACATTGGCCGTCAATCGTTTGAAACGTTTCTTGCTATCAATCTAGTAACAGGCGCTCTAAAATATCCAACATAGAGATTTTGCTAAGTTTTCTCTATTTTGTATGGCTATGAGGTAGGACTAATGTGAGATATATTCTTAAAGCTGTAAGATTCCTTCCGATATTTCTGCTGAGCATTGGGAGGCAAGCGTCACAAATCACAAAAAAATAAATAATTTGACGCTGGCAGAGGTGTCTCCATTGATCGTCGATAAAAAACGGAAATAAAGTTTTTGAACGAGCTTTAGTCATTTGACTTTGACAGCTGATTCGATTTTGACATTTCGCTTGACGATTTTCACGAACAATGATTCAGTCGTAATTATTTCGTTTTGCGCTTTGTTTTTCTCTAAAAATTGTTATTATTCAGTGCTTTGGTGACCAAAATACGCCTGTACACAACTGCTTACGACTCCAGCAAATCATTTCGATAAGACGTAAGTATCGTTCACGTCTCGAATATATATTTGCAAGTCTGCGAAATGGATAGAAACGATATTTTCGTAATGGACATAAAAAATATGGAATTATTGTTGTTGTTTGAACACGATACCAAGGACGCATGTGTGTCTGGGCGAATAATTCAATTAACAAGCAGGATCCGGCGTTAATAACGCAACGACTTATAACATTATTCCTATGTATTCCTGATTCAAGCTACATTTCATGATTATTATTGCCTGCCATTTGTTTTGATTACGACACCCGTCTTTTATCATTGCAAAACTGGTTTCCGTAAAGGAAAAATGGCACTGAGAATATTCCTGTATCTTTTAGGTGTTAATGATAAGTTTTATAAACATTCAATGAATGACTTGAGAGGCCAAACCCTCTTTGTTCAAATAATATCAGGATTAGTCAGACACATGTTATTTATTTTCACCAGTAATCAAGTTTTCGTGTGATGCCAGCTCAGAATAGCATCACTCCATTTCTTTCCCGTGGGAGTTGTAAGAGGCGACTAAGGGACTTGAGAGTGTGTATTGCAATTTTAGGCGATGGGCTGACAACCGGTCACTATGGCGACAAATTTCCGAACGAATGACCCTCAAATATATGGCAAATGTGGCGTAAATGTCCATTTTTGCAGCATTTTCACCACTGTTTACTTATGTTTCTTACTTCACCTTAAATAATTTCTGCTATTCATAAAGAACTTGCACGCACTTGGGATGACAAAAAAAATGCCAAGACATTGTGTTAGACATACAAAAGTAGTATGTTTAGCAGTTGATTCTTAATCTGCAACTTTATCCTTGAACATTTTGTTATTATAAGAGATGCACCAACTATGGTTTTGGCCGACAACTGACTAATTGGCTTAAAATCAGCTGACCAGTCACCTACTACCAAAATTGACTGGCTTTTGGACAGTCTGCCTTCTCAACTAGTTGGCTAAGCTGATCAAGGAAGAAAACCGCGTGTGTACTTGTAAGAACGAAGCCTTGTTTACCAATCAACAATTGTGGTTACAGATTGGAATATTTTATTATTTGATTTTTAAATTAATAAATTAAAATTCAATGTCATTATTACAGTTGACTAGCTGTAGACCATTATAAAAATAGTAGAATAGTAGACCAACTAGTTGGTGCATCTCTAGTTATTTTTATTTACTATTTTTGAGTGGAAAGAAGTAATCTCTGTCTACCACACCAGAAGAGAGGTGTGGTTAATGTTACTATGTATGTAATTTTATACATTACATTTAATAACCACTAGCGGCTCGCCCAGCGGTTTCACCCGCTGCTAAGCGATTTCCTACAGGAAACAATCATACATAAAAACCTTCCCCTTGAATCACTCTATCTTTAAAATGCATCCCCATCCAGATCCGTTGGGTGGTTTTGAAGATTAGAGCATACATACAAACAGACATAGGGACAGACGCGGGAAGCGACTTTACTTTTTATACTATTTTTATATTTATATTTTTATACTTATTATTAATATAATTGTCATGTACTGAACATGTGGGTACATGTAGAAAAACCAGTCTGGTACTGTCAGGTGAGTAACGCGCGCGCTCTCTCCCCAATTTCAGTGGTTTTACAAGAATATAATAGTGGCGACGAAAGGAAAATAAGTGAAAAACGTTTAAATAAGTGTGATTATAAAATTTAATAAAAAATTTGTGAAAATAAAGTGCAAATAATTGAGAAAAATGGTGGTTAAGTTTGCCGAATTTGATGTAGCACATGGCTGCTGGGAAAATTACGTGTCAAGGTTTGGATTTTGTTTAGAGGTAAATGAAATCACAGAAGATGCTAAAAAAAAGGCGAATTTGTTGGCGGTATGTGGTCCTGATTTATTTGATTTAATATTATCTTTGATTGCCCCAAAGGAAATAAGTGAGGTTACCTATTCAACAATAAAGACACTTCTAGACAGTCATTTTCATCCCACACCAAACGAGATAGTGGAATCATTTAAATTTCATACTCGTAATCAGGAACAAAATGAAAAAATACGCGATTATCTTGCTAATTTGAGGAAACTGTCAATTCACTGCAACTTCAAGGATATTGATCGTACCCTGCGTGATCGATTAGTTTGTGGTATTAGAGACAAAGAATTGCAACGGCAAATGTTACGGAAAACTGATTTAACATTTAAATCAGCTTCTGAATTGGCTTTATCACATGAATCTGCCAACTGTGATGCTGATATTATTGTTCCAAATGCGGGTGTTAGCAACATAAACATGGATTTTGAGGAACCCATGGAAGTAAACAAAATTTTTTATAAGAAAGGTGTAAAATCTACTGAAAAACAAACATGTTTTCGTTGTTCAAAACAACATAGAGGAGAATGTAAGTTTAGGTGGGCTAAGTGTAATTTTTGTGGTCGTACTGGACATATTGAAGTGGCATGTATGACTAAAAATAAAAACAATGATAGCACACCTAGATCGAACTGTAATGGTTTATATGAAGTGCCCATCTATAATGTTAGACAGGGTAATGTACCTGCATATAAGATGAATGTCACCCTAAATAATTGTCAAATTGAAATGGAAGTAGATTCAGGGTGTGCACGCACAGTATTAAGTGAACCGACTGCCAGACTCATATGGAAAGGGAAATTACCAAAATTAAATAAGTGTGCCTTGGCCCTATCAACATGGACAGATGATCAACTACAGATTTTAGGGTCAACAGAGGTACCTGTAAACTGTAAAGGTATTGTCAAAAAATTGACAGTGATCATAGCGGAGGGGCATGGTCCAAGTCTTCTAGGAAGAAACTGGTTTAAGGATTTTGGTATACAGGTACAGGGAATTCATTCCCTAAAAATAGATTCAGTAGACACAACCCAGATTATAGAAAAATACAAAACAGTGTTTGAGGAAGGGTTAGGCAAGTACACTGGTCCAGTAGTGAGTATCATGCCTAAGGAAGGGGCTACCCCCAAGTTTCTAAAATGTAGACCAATACCATTTGCCTTGAGAGAAAGAGTTAACAAAGAAATTGAAAGATTGGTTGAAGAGGATGTTTTGGAACCAATATCACATTCTGATTGGGCAACACCCATTGTACCTGTACTTAAACCCAATGGTAACATACGACTTTGTGGTGACTACAGGTCAACGGTAAATATGGTAACTGACACCGATACATACCCGCTCCCTACAATTGATGAAGCATTTACTCAATTACAAGGTGGTAAAATATTCACTAAAATTGATTTGGAAAGAGCATATACACAAGTAGCTGTCGACGAGCCTACTTCCCATTTACTTACACTGAACACACCAAAAGGGCTTTATAGAGTGAAAAGATTAGCATTTGGGGTAAAGGCTTGCCCAGGCATATTTCAACGGTTAATGTCATCACTATTAGCAGGTATTCCTGGAGTTGCTGTATTACTTGATGATATTTTGGTGACTGGAACAAATATAAATCAACACAACAAAAGACTGCATACAGTTTTGCTAAAACTTCAGGAAGCTGGTTTAAGGGTGAACAAGAAAAAATGTAATTTTGCATCAGAGAGTGTAACTTTCTTAGGATTTGTTATTGATGAATCAGGGATCCATCCTTGCACAGAAAAAATTCGAGCGATCGAAAAGACACCAGCACCTCAAAATGTAAAAGAGCTTCAGGCATTTTTAGGCCTTCTGAATTTCTATGACCGTTTTTTACCTCATAAAGCTACAATAGCAGAACCCTTATATAAACTACTGAATAAAGAGACAAAATGGCAATGGAAGATGCAACATCAGAATGCATTTGAAAGACTGCGCAGAATGTTGACAAGTAAGGATACACTTGTCCATTACGACTTAAAGAAGAAACTTATTCTATCATGTGATGCATCGCAGTATGGACTCGGAGCAGTATTAGAACATGAGATGGAAGATGGCAGTGTAAGACCCATCATGTTTGCATCAAGGACAATGAATATTCATGAACGGAATTATGCTCAAGTGGATAAAGAGGCAGCAGCTATAATATTTGGCTTCAAGAAGTTCCATCAATTTATTAGCGGCAGAAAGGTGATTATCAGGACAGATCATAAACCTCTGCTAGGCTTATTTGACCCCAAACGTCCCATACCTAATATAATTTCTCCAAGAATGCTAAGATGGGCCCTTCTGTTGAACTCTTATGATTATACAATTGAATATATCCAAGGCAAGATGTTAGGAAATGCTGATGCATTAAGTCGTTGGCCTTCAGTAGAAAAAGATGAAGAAGAAAAAGAGTATTCAGGAGTGTTACTTATTGAGGAAACACCTCTAGAATTGGAGTTTTCAGCAGAGGAAGTTGCAAAACTTACAATCAAAGATTGTACGCTAAGTAAAATTATGTATTGGATACGTAATGGGTGGCCAAAGGAAGTAGAAAATGAGTACAAAATATATTGGCGAAAAAGAGATGAATTATCTTCATTTAAAAATTGCATTTTGTGGGGAAATAGAGTAGTTTTGCCAGACAAAATGAGGCCGAAAGTTTTGGAGGAACTGCATGCAAATCATGATGGAATTGTTATTACAAAAGCCATGGCTAGGAGTTATTTCTGGTGGCCTGCTATTGATAGACAGATAGAAGAGATGGTCAAAAGGTGTCACATATGCGCAGAAAATATGAACATGCCTGCAAAAAGTACACATCAGTGGATAAGACCTGAGAAGGCCTGGTCGAGATTACATATAGATTATGCAGGACCATTTCAAGGGAAGATTTTTCTCATCTTGATTGATTCATTTTCGAAATGGCCAGAAGTTAAGATAGTTCCGGATATGAGCAGTACTACGCTAATAAAAAAATTGAGAGAAGTATTCACTGAACAGGGTCTACCAGATACCACTGTAAGTGATAATGGTAGAAGCTTTATCTCTGAAGAATTTCAAAATTTTTGTAAAAATAATAACATCAGACATATTTTAGTAGCACCATATCATCCAGCATCTAATGGTCAGGCTGAGAGAACAGTTCAGACAATTAAAAATAAACTTAAAAAACACTCATCTGAACCATGGGATCTAAAACTTCAAAAAATTTTATATGGCCTGCGTACAACACCTAACACTCTTAGTGATAAAACACCAGCAGAGTTGTTAAATAATAGACGCTTTAAAACCAAATTTGATTACCTAAATCCACTGATGTCCAAGAACAACCCACAATTAAGAGATGTGGAAAGTAATGAAGAAGTAAAGGTCAGGTCATTTGAACCTGGACAGACTGTGTATATCAGAAATTACAATGGGAAACCTCAATGGCTTAAAGGAATAATTGAAAAGAAGATTGGAATCTGCAGATATTTGGTAAGATGGAATGGAAAACTTATGAAAAGACATATCAACCAAATTCACAGCTTTGGGGGGGAGGAGGAGACTATAGAAGAAGAACAGACCCCTCATAGGAAAAAGAATAGTTACTATGAAGATGATGAAGAAGTATTGATTCCTACACCCTCAAAGTGGGCCGAGATAATTGGAGTGTCAGGACCACAAGACATTGAAATACCACCACCGGCTTATGTTGAAAGAACCAAAAGAGCTCGTTCTGAGTCACCTTTACAGTCAACCAGCAAGAGGGTTGACTTAAATACAACAGAAAATGAAGATACAGCATGTGAAGAAGTGGTGTCGAGTGATACAGACAATTAGTGTTAAAAGTTGTAGAACAGTTATATGTGTGTGTAGTAGTAGGATAATCAGGACTATACTATAAATATGCATGTGTAGTGTTAAATAAAGACTATAAAGACAATATAAAGTGGATTAACAGTGAGCCATCTTGAGGGGAAGGCATGTCATGTACTGAACATGTGGGTACATGTAGAAAAACCAGTCTGGTACTGTCAGGTGAGTAACGCGCGCGCTCTCTCCCCAATTTCAGTGGTTTTACAAGAATATAATAATAATTATTAATATAATTTATACATATTAATATTTTATATTTTTATACTAGTGATTATGAATTCACAATAAAACAATTTTAAACGGATTTAAGTTTGAATTGATTTATTATATTTACTAGTTTATTAATTAATGTGATTAACTACTTATCACAAAATACCATTAAAGAAATCATCACATTTTATAAATAGTTTTCATTAATGAATGGATTTCCTAATCATTAGTTATTTGTTAACACAATAAAGACCTCAGCAGTACATTACTAAAATTATAATAACTTTTTCTAATCTAAGCATTTGATGATATAATAATTGCATACACACAATATCATGCTCTAATCTTTTGGGGTAGGCAGAATCTGAACAGCCATTTTAGTCACTTGTTTCAGAAAAGCATTGAGAGTCATTTTAGAAAATTAAATTATTCTGTAGTGACAGGTCGTCAACCTTTTGCCTTTAATGGGAGTTTTTCTGTTGACAGTTCTCTTAATAGTTCTGAATGTCAAACCAGAGGGTGCTGTGCTAAACTGAAATTTTGACGTTTCATTATGGCTGGCGGGCGGCAGCCATAGTTTTGTCACAGGTTCCGTTTCACGCTGTGTTCGGTCCAAATTAATTATGTTTGTTTGCTTTACTACAAAATAAACATATCGCCTTTCTATTATATTGAGTGTCATTCGTGTAAGTAAACAAAAAACCAATAATAAATTTAGAACAATTCAATAAACATAAAATAAATAATAATTTAAAAAGTAATACAGTTTTTGTGTAAAGAAACGTTATTTCAAGTAAGGTCAGCGCCCTCTACATGACCCTCGAGAATCCCTGGAAATTTTCCCATTGCATTACACTGAAACACAGAGCCTTTTGTCGCCTTCAGCGAGGAAGAAATAGCATGAAACAAGAGTTTTAGCTGATAATAATAATTCTAGTTTAATAACCGGGTTTATCGCGTTAGTTTTGAGGTAAACATAATTTACCTGGGGTACGTTCAAGTGACTATAAATAATAATATATCTTTCGTCGGTCTTTTAAACTGGAACGTTGCTGAACGGTATTGTATGTATGTTTATGGACGTCGAAAGAACAATGTAGTATAAAAGAGCTACGATAGATATTTTATTTATGGTCGCTTGAACCCTGGATCATAGTCGCCCAACGACCCGATGACAACAACTCGCAGGTAGTTCAGTCTGCCCGTGACCATAGCTCATTCATCATTCAATAAAGTTGACATTTGTATTTTACAATGACAATTCGGTATACATTGCGCAGCTGGAACTAGTAAGGATAACTTAGGTATCAAATTTCCTCACTGATTAGAAATGTATATTGAATTGTCAGCTTTATAGAATGACCCCCTGATGTAACTCAGTTGATACGTCGGGATGCAGGTGAATCGTTTATATTTACGGTAGACCCGGTTAATCAACTCAAATGTGTGTCGCAAATGCTTAAAAAATTATAATAATACTACTGTGAAAAATTAGGACACAGAACAAAGTTATCTGCTGCACAGATAAGATGACATGTAAACAAACGTGATAATCTCATTGCATTATCTGCAACATTTATTATAAACACCAATTCGCTAATAAAAAAAAATTTTACTTTACCCACCTTTATGTATTCATTCAACTCTCCAAACATAGCATTTAACATGACTACATACGCCTCTCGCTGTCTGTCCCTATGTAAGCAACGCAATGTAGCTTTAAGGCCCAACGCTGCCTCGAGCCGACAAAGCGCCCGGGCCGCTGCGCCGCCCACTGCTGCCCTTGTATTTTGACAAACAAGGCAGCTCGCGCGTGCTCTCCGCTCGACACAGCGTTGGCGCTAAAACTACGCAGTGAAAAGTGACGCGGTTTTTTAATTTGATATAATAGAATCATTCAAAAGTTTATAATATATATCTTTTACCGCGGGAAAAACCTTTATTAATCCAGAAAAACAAGTAAATAAAGCCACTGGGCGGGCCCGGCCGATAGTACATAATGAATTAAAAACTATTAAACATGGAAACAGGCCGTGCCGTATGGTGCCGGCTTAGAATAGTACCACCTCAATTCTACCCGTGGGTGTCGTAAAATGCGACTAAGGGATAATCATCCAGGGAATGGGCGGCAGCGTTCCCTGGGCCAGCAGTGGAATGTTGTGGCTGTTAATGTAATGTTAATGTGAACATGGATACAACAAATATTTACATTTTACTTTATTAGTTTTTGGAGGAAAGGTCATGTATGGGTCAGTCAGATTATGCAATCATAATTTTATTACTGTGAATATCAACATGCAGTTTTTACCTATTTTGGATCAAAAAATGATGAATAAACAAATACCTTGTAATTTTGGTACTACTTGTTTAAACTTTAAGCGCACCTAATAATTGTATTGTTGAGTTTAATATAAATATGTTATGATATGATAATATGATCGAATACTATTTCAACGGATTTAAGTCGTTTGAAGATGCGCATACATACGGTCAGCACATTTTGCGTATAACCGAAACATTATACTCGGAAAAACCCGATGGCGATTGAACCAAAAGTATGCAACCAAAAACTTAAAATTACAGTCAAAATCAGGCTAGGGCCACGCGCATAAGACTTACATTCTCGGTGCGAATGTCTTACCGGACGTGAGCTTGACTGTACATATCTTCGTGAACAAAGCATATAGACTCAATGCAGTTATTTATTTTATTTTATTAAGGATGGGTTTGCTCATAGGACAGAGACAGAGTCTAAGATGGAGCGAGCTCACCCAGAAAAAGCTTGTTCACTCTTACTTTGAAGAGATTAGGATTGTATGCGTTTGGAAACACAGACGCAGGTAGTGAGTTCCACTCTTTAGCAGCTTCTGTATTGTTTGCAGGCCCTCAAGCATGCGGCCCGACACACACGCATCGTAGTACAACTCAATGTGAACATCCCCCGTGGCAATGTGGGCGCTAGTGTCAAGCGTCGCGGCGCTGGTGCTGGCCACGCGCGCCGCCGCAGACATCGTCGTGCTCACACAGGACATGCCGCACACGGTAAGCATATCAAGTCTATTGCACTCTACTGCTCGACGTAGGCTTCCCCACGGACGAAATATAAAAAGGACCTGCCCTAAGGCAAGTAGACCTGTCGCTAGGTGGTCTACATGCGGCTTCTAGCAATTTGCCGCAGAGTTTCGCTCGCGTCAGTTGAACTCGTGTCACTACAAAGCGATCACGTTAAAGTATTTCGTCCGTGGGCTTCCCCCAGAATACGCCATAAGGCCCGATCTCCTGTTTTCGCCACCCAGTAACTACCAGCCGCACTCTTCAAGTCTTCGGACAATCTGGGCCCCGATTCCCTTATATTTTAACCATTATAATGCCGTCGATACTCAACTGTCATTCTTCTATACTCTTAACTGTTAGTGGAATACGAAACAACAAAACCATCCAACTGATACTTAAAAATAGCGGAATACAGCTCCCGGCCGGGCGGCGTACAACGCCACGCAAAGTAGAGTTAACCGACAGCCCTCTGCAGGGCCAGCACGAAGGAAACTCAGAACAGCCAACCACGTAGTGTTAAAGGTAGGTACTGCGAAGAAGTGGCCATATGCTGGGCATATGATGTTGTTTCTGCGCCGTCAGTGAACTCTTTTAAAAATAGACTGGACAAATAATGAAGACTTTATAATAATAACCAAGTAGCTTCAATTATACATCAGCATCTTGCACACTCTACTAATTTCATTATCAAAAAATCCCCTTACTATAAATATAAACCAGAATCTGTACTTGAAAACACCAAATACAAACTATACTGGGACCGAACCATACTAACGGACAAAACGATACACTTTAACAGACCTGACATCACACTCCACGACAAAGACAAAAAGGTAGCCTACTTAATTGACATAGCCGTTCCTAATTCCCACAACATACAAGCAACTATTACAGAAAAGCTCAGAAAGTACCGTGACCTAGCGACAGAAGTAAAAACCCAATGGAGAGTTCAAACAGTCCATATTGTGCCAATAGTTCTATCGACCACAGGTATTATCCCTAAAACACTCCAAAACAGTTTAAAAACTCTAAAAATTCATCCCCATGTCACCTACACTCTTCAAAAAGCTACAATTCTCAACACATGCCGAATCGTTAGGAAATTCCTAACCACCTCTGTTACCACAGATGTTTACAGCGACCCCTCCTCACTTGGTTAAGGCCCGTGAGATAGGGAAAAAACCCTCTGAAAGGAGAGATTATCTAAAGATATACTACATAATAATAATAATAATTCTTTATTAAGTAATAATAATAAACTTAATTACAAATAGGTAACACGATACAAATAATTATGAGGCTTCTGTTTCCTAAACTAAGAATAATTATTCCTGTATCTTAGGTAAACAGATACCGACATAACTATTATTTTAAATGAACTAATTATACTATACAATAAAAATATACTTAAATAGACTTAACAGTATAATATTCTAAACCTATTCTAACTATTGTGGAGACGGCAACGGCAGCTTCCCTCGGAAGCGGCGGAACACGACTCCCTGCGGCCAAAACTCCGGCGACGTGAAGACGCTCACTGTAGCTGTCGGTACTCGCACCACGAACGAGTTGAACCCCACCCAATGGCGCGACTCCAACGGCTCCACGTACACTCCGAGTCTCGGCGTATCCTTGAAGGCACCTGCTTTATGCCTCGCGAAGATGTAATCCAGCACGTCTTGCTTGGTAGTAGAGTCGTGCAGGCGGGAGACATAAAGCGATGTCCTCGCTAATAGTAGTTTATGCAACTGTCATATAATGGGGGTCATTAGAATGCGAGTGTCTGTTTATCTGGTTGAGTGCGGGGGTAACCGCGAGAATGACAGTACTAGGCCGTTTCATTATCGACAGTAAATAATCATTTTCGGTGTAAAATTGTGATTTGATAGCCAGGAAGTGGTGTAAAATACTTAGTTAACAAGAGAATCTAACATAAAAAAACTGAATCTACAGAAATAACTGTGAATTTAAGGCTAAAACAGTGCAAATAAGTGACCGACCCAGTGACTACCCTACTAATTCAGTTAAACACTTTTCCAAACGTCCGCACCGGCGATTGCAAGGTCCGATACATGGTCAAATTCAATGCGAGAACGTAATATGGCTTGATATGGATTTTCAAAAAATCTTTACTTACAGTTGTTTAGATGTCGAGTCTGAACAAATAACTAAACAACTGAACAACATCGGAATAACGACTGAACAACATCTAAACAACTGCTCAACATCGGAACAACATCTGAACAACAACTGAACAACATCTGAACAACATCTCAAAAACAACAACAACTGAACAACATCCGAAAAATTACAGTACCTACAACAACAACTGTCAGATGCGGCGGAAGATGGCGATTTGAGTATAGCCAAAAAAAACTTCGTTTCATTTCTCAACTTTATCGTAGTAAGAGTTTTCTCATTAAGTCATTACGCTTCTGTAATTTATAATAAACCTTAGTTTATATAGGCAGAATGCATAAAGTATGTCTTTATGCAACTGTTTTCAAATTCATAATTCGAACATTATGAGACGAGTGTAGATAAACCAAAATATGCGCGTGTGTGTAATAAAAAAAGGACTTTTTTTAACCAACACAGCAAGGACCTATCAGCATGTATTGCTGCCTGTCCTATAAATGATAATAATACATTACCTCGGAACTCTGAGCACAGAATATATAATAGTACTAACGTACAGAAGAATCACTCCCTAAGAAAATACATGTTTAGATATAAATTAATACCTACGCTCGGTGTACCCAGCCGCTCACAAACAAAATTGAAACTTATGAACGCGCGCGAACGCTCAATCTCTCTTGCGCATCGCAGTTTTATGACCGAGCCGCCGGCGAACTCCAAAGGTTGTCACTTGTCATCATGTTATTCGTGCACGAATATTTTTTGTTACTGATTTTGTTATATATCTTATTTGTTCACTTAATCTACGTAAGGAATTGTAAGATTAGTAAATATTTATAAACCTAAACGAAATTATTAATGACTACTGTTTATATAGAAAAACAATGAACTATGCTTGTGTCTAACTGTTTTTCTTATCGAGTGGGACACTCTTATGACCATAAGACGACATTTTTTAACGAATAAACATACTAAAACACAGAAAAAAGTCAAGTAAGTGTGCGCGCGAGCAGCACGTGCGTGCGAACAGTGCGGCGGCTAGCGGCACACGCGGTACACTGGCGGTCTAAGACCGGTCTTGCGACAAGTGACAACCCGCGGAGATTAGTTCCCGTAGGGAACCCGCCGGCGGAACATACCTAAACCGTGGAGTGAAACCCCCCTGCTCTGAGGTCGATCCCAGAGGCGCTCAGTGACTTGGACCCATAACCTGCTACCTGAAAAGTGACTACAGTGTCAGTTAGATAATTGAGGTCGTTTCGTAGTCATAGTATAGTATGTCACAGTGGCAATAAAATGGCAGTTGTGTGACGCTATTAAGTGACAGAATTGAGTCCCTGGTAAGGTTGCTTAGCTTCCTCGACCAACTAGGGCTCGTGTTCGAGTAGAAACCCGTCGTCACTCTGCACGCTAAATAGCCGCAATCAGTCGTCGCTGCGACTGCCTGCGGCGCAAAGGTTCCGGGTTCGATTCTCGGTGGGGCATTCACGAAGTTGATATATATTACTTTGTGAATAACCCCGAGTCGACTAACGACCGATTAATCCTGGTATCAGAGTTTTTTCAACCGGCTTCTACTAGTAGGCCTCTGACATGGTTGTGTAATGACCGCCGTCTAAGTAATCATAGACAGCAATCGGGACCGAGACAGCTTAACATGCTTCCGTAGCACGGAACAATCATTTTTACAGATAATCAATTGGTTCAGCCTGCAATGTCCTACCAGACTGGGAACAAACTCACAAAATGACAATATTAACCTTGTGAGTGCCCTACCCGAAACCGAACCCAGAACTTTTACGCCGTAGGCAGTTGCACTACCACTGCGCCACATCAGCCGTCAACTATGCGATGATATGCACTTGTCCGAAGTCAGATAAACGTGATCAACTGGTGCAATGATTCATGTAGTGACTACTAAGTAATGTATTCATAAATTGTGCAATCATATTCAATGCTACGTTCACACTATGCACCTGCTCCTTCCTGCTCCTGCCGCTACCGCGAGTATTGCTCGACATACTTCCGCGGAAGTATCAACGCGAGTGAGTGTTCACACACTGCCGTCATACTCTTCTAACTGCAGCCATACGAATGAGCGATGATAGCAATACATTCCACTCACGCTCGTGTTGCCGTTCCTTTGACTCGCGCACGAAAACCCGACTCTTGTGGGAGCATGGCATTTGTTTATCTAGTAAGTTACGTACTTTTTAAGGCATAGGAAGTGGCAGTGGCATAACGAATAGCAGCGCGAGTAACCTTTCGCTGCTCACTTCCCTTACAATTCCCCTGTCCATATAGGCATAGTGTGAACGTGCTATTATAGTTATTATCACACTATAATCAGGGAGACACTACAGAATACTGTAGTGTCTCCCTGATCATATTTTCGCGTGAGACACAGTCCGATACATCCGTTGGCAGAGTTATGAAAATACATAGTAGACTAGTATGGTTTTATTGACGTAGGTAATAGAAGTTTGTTCCTTTGAATTAGATTAAACGTTGTTACACAGTATACGGGGTGGTTTGGATATCCCTCCGAATACTGATAGGGTTTCATGCAGACCATGAAACTGAACAACTTTCCCCTAGGAACATATGTCAGGAAACGAAAAATATATTCGACCTCCCATACAAAAATACGATCAGCTGATTGCATTTAGAATGGGAAGTCCAAAATTTTTGATCTTTCCTGAAATATTTTCTTATGGGTAGTTATTCAGTTTCATGGTCCGAATGTCCGTTCAACAGTGGACATTATTATGCTGAAAAGAAGAAGAAGAAGAAGATGGTCCGAATACACCCTATCAATATTCGAAGGACTGTCCCGTCCCTTACACCCTGTATAATCAAGTCGCGTGTATGCTTAGATCTTTAAAACTATGCTACGGATTTTGATGAGGTTTTTTAAAAATAGATAGTGATCCAAGAGGCAGGTTTTTAGGTACCGCGAAAAGTTTTGTTCCTTCAGGAAAATGGGTAGCTGCGGGTGAAACCGCTGGGTGGGTCGCTAGTTTAATATAATGTAACTGCCGTGTGATGTCGGCTTATAATGGTATCACCCTATTCCATTCCTGCGGAATCGAGGGTTTCATGTGTATTACAATTTTAGGCGACAGACTGACAAACTGTCACTATAGTGATACACGATTTTTCTGAAACTGCCCTCAAAAATTTGTCAGACGTGGCGATAGCGACCTTTTTACGACATGTAACGCTAGCCTACCCCGCAAAGGATAAAGGCGTGATATGTGATGTATGTATAATTAAATACATAACAAGATTCGATAATATAGGTACTTCGCTACGCAGCGTAAGTTAGGTATTATTTAGCTAGCAGAACGATTTAAATTAGCATAAATTCAATAAGTATTATAATAACCGATTGCTACTTAGATACTTAAACATTCGTGGTCGGTTTTAATGAACTTGTGAAGTGATAAAATATATCAATATGTACCAGTAGGCACGAACTTAAGATAACAGTATCTTTAATCTGAAATGACCCAATTGTTTCGCTTAGCAAATGTAAATATGGCTTACTTTGCTTAGCTTATCGACCTTTTAATAGCTAGCTATTGAGATATTTTAATATGTTTAAAATAATTATATGTCCAGATAAATTATTGCTACTGCAGTAAACACTAGATTTCGCGTGTACGTCGCTTCAAGACGAGTATCAAGAGGTTGAAAATTTGTCAGGGTTAGGTCGGGGCACTGGTAGCCCAGTGGCAGAGCGGTGGGACGGTACTCCGCAGGTCCCAGGTTCAATCCTCGGCCGACGCTTACATTTTTTCTATTTCTTATTTTCATTTATGGACTAGAAACTTATTAAAACCCGCACTGATTATAAACGTAGACAAAACCCTCATACGTGTTTTCTAAAGTTTTCTAGTCTTTACCTTTCGATAGATAAACGTTATTAGCTAAGCATTATTTACCTGTTGGACACTTGATAACGTATCGATCGGAATATTACCAACACTCAGCATTGGACGGACAGCGCAGTTTGAGTGAGACTATCTATAGGAAGGACCATTGTGCGAGAAGTTGTTGGGAAGTGTTTAAAAATTTACTATTTTTGTAAATATCTACTGGTGAGGAGCGTTACTTTTGTAGAGCCGGCGGCGTAGCAAATCAAACTAATTACGTCTGACACCACTTGTCTTAGCGAATCACACGCAAAAATATTGAATACAAAATTCGTAGCTAACGAGGAAACCAACTGTAAAACATTGCTTTTGTTTTAAATGCGAAACCAAATTTAATTTCATAGTTTTTCGAATGAAAAATCCAATGTCTCGTAGAATACAACTACAAAATATTGCTCGTTTCAATTCCCAAATTTTTATGAAAGTAGTATTATGACAGTAATCTACACCAGTTTATTCAACTGGATATCAAGTTTATAGGCCAAAGTCACATTTACCAATCCAAGTAAATATGTAGGCATATCGATTACCTAACTTGATTTACCTGATACATGGTTTTCCGACATTTAATACTAAACTGCCTAACCACTAAGTAAAGTAGCAACCAGCTGTAGTTGTATTCGCTTTGTTTTAACATAATAAAGTTAATTCAAAAACCACAGTCACACTACCACTAGGACTTTGGAGGTGTAATACCTAAATATACACACACAGAAACAAGCACAAAATATTTTCCCCGGCTGGGAAAAGACCAATGCGTAGCAGGCAGGTGCTCACTCCATGTGGGGTTAACTATGTCAATGAGTGCCCGCACCGCACTAGGTATATTAATTTGACAAACGTGGTAAAATCGATTCATGTTCTGCCCATGCCATTCCGAATATACACTGATTCCTAGATTCAACCAAGGCTAGTGTAAAGAGATACATTACTTAAACCAATCCCTCTTGAACTTGAATTGAAGCACAGCTCATTACACTTTACAATTCACCTTATCAATTGTATTTGCTATTGAGTTGGTATCTGCTATTGAAACTTAAGAACAATGCTCCTCACTCCACAATCTGTCTAGGATCTAGAGAAGCCAGCGCCATCGCGATACATGACCACTGCAACCAAGTCCGGACCAGACAAAAGTGGTATTGGATGAAATATGAACTGTGAAACCCGACGGGAATAGAATGTAAAAGAACTTAACTAGTGCAAAAGAAAAGTTCTCAAATCATATAAATGTGACTATAAGGTGTTTTCGCCTGTTCAGGCGCACATGTGAATTTCAAAAATATTTTCATTTTTCGCCTCCATCTAAATTCCCAAGGAAATAAACTCTGGTGATATTAAAACCGTTGATTCGGCAGTTATATTATTCCTCGTTCAAATTCGAAGGCTGGCATTGTAATCCAAGGAGTTCCAGATAGAGTAACCAGCTCAAATATCCTTGATCTTCAAAATGAAAGTGACGCAGCATTTAGCAGTGAACGCTGTGAGGATCATGCAGATCGTCGGCATCCAGACTATTGTTAGTGTACAAAGTAACCTGTAATTATGTTTTATTTTTAATTTTTTTTATTAGGTAAATACAACAGGTAACAATCAATATTGTCTATTGTGGATACAAAAATTGTTTAGAACTAGACTGATACCCTAAACGCATTTACACAGCTTGATAATAGCATATTACAGTTTTACAGTGAACAATTAAAAGAGTCGTACCTGCAGGGTAGGTACTGAAAACATATAACTAAACAGAACCACAGATAATATAATACTACACAGAACAAAAGAAAAAAAATCTAGCTTTCTCATTTCAGAGTGTTTAAAACAGCTTTTTTAAAAGCGTGAGATCGTAGCTATCGTAGTATGTAGCTATATTGTCTTAAGAATACATACATATATCACGCCTTATCCCTAGCGGGGTAGGCAAAGCGTAAACGGCCTTAAAACCGACATTTACGCTATGTCTGACAAACATTTGAGCGCACATTCAGAATATTGTGTATCGCCATAGTGACAGATTTAATTACAATACACATGTAACCGATATTCTTTTTAGTTTTCTCTTAATTTTACGCATGTAAATAACACTGTTTGAAAATCTTGACTTCAATTTTAAACAAATATCTTTTACTTGTGGTAATAACGACTGGCGTAAAGTGATATGCCGTGTGATTAACCTGGCCAGCCCCGGGGGAGTGCCTTTATTTTTATTTTTTATCTATAATATACAATTGTGTTATCCAAATTTCTTATTTTTTCAATGACGGTCAGTAAGTGATAATACTTTCCTATATTGAATAAAGTTAATTACGGGTGATACTATTTTAAGCCCACATCACATGGAAAGAATCAATAAGTATCTTAGGCATCTTAAGAATAACACTGTGTTAATTGGTGTCAATTTACGATAGTGTAAGTGAGATTAATTTAATGTAATTGGGTAACCCGCTGTGTGACCGCTGTTTCTGTGAGTGGCATAAATAAAACCTTATATTTGCCTTGTACAGTCCCTTTTCATGACAATCTCCAGGCAGGTGTCTTCTTACGAGCCGGTTTTCTATCAGGACATTACAAAATTGTTATAAAAAAAAAATGTGTGATACAAATTTCTTTTTTTACAATGACGGTTCATGACGTCAATAAGTGATATGATAATACTATCCTACATTGAATAAAGAATTTCAATTTCAATTACGCATGGACGTATATTCAATGCGTATAGCCCAGTAACTATTACTTTATCTGTGGTAAAGTGCCAGTAGACCTGATAGGTAAAGTTATGTTGGGCATGGGTCATCAACTCCAGCAGTCATTGACGTATTATATAATACGTAAGTAGACACCCACGCTAAAAACTGGATGGAGGTGACCCAGGAGGAAAGAGAAAAGTGGAAGAAACAGAGGGATGCCTTTGCTCTGCAGTGAGACATGTCTCTCAAAATAATAATTACAAATCTAATATTGTTATCAAGTTCGCACACAGTGAAACTGTTTAATTTCTTTTCTTTTCGTGTGGGACTACGAGTCATCCAATGCCACGATGAACCCTGGTGTAAATTTTTTCAAGCGCCTACTGGTAGTGGGCTACCGCCATTTTATTTTTCTTTTCTGAGTACTGAAATGGCTACTTGTTTTCTCGTGCAGATAGTCGAAGAGCTGCGCGACATGCCAGCCGACTTCGGTCCTGACGTGCCCCTGGAGGGGCTGAAGGGGTTCCTGGTGGTAGGGGAGCCCGAGGACGGCTGCTCAGCCCTCAATCCGCCGCCCCCCACTGACAACTTCACCAAGAAGTGGATAGTGCTGGTTGCCAGGTAAAGTCACTATAATTATACAATTATTCATAGTGTGGGACGCTAAGTCGACGGGAAATCCAGTGGAGAGAAGTCTTAGAGTTTCTAAACAGCCTTTAATTAGTAGGCCTCTAAGCGTCAACGCTGTGTCGAGCGGGCAGATGAGCTGCCCCAGCGCGTGCTAAGTTTGGCAAGATACAAGAGCAGCGTATTACAGCTAGTTACGACACAATACGCCTTCTAAATTCTGACGGGTTATAAGCCGCGCGGCCTACTGATTAGGCCCGATAGGACGGATTAAAATTCTATTTCATAGACTTGATACAAAATCGTTAACAAGAAAGAGTGTTGTGTATAAAAGTAGCGGAAGGGGTGATTTGCATATCCCTTATCCCTATTTTAGGACGAGAAAATCCAGATATGATTTTCTGCTATACTTTCCTACAGTTCACTCATTTTAAGTATTAGACCAGGTCTATCGCGGTAATATTTACCTAAATACTATCGCGATAGACCTGGTCTAATACTTAAAATGAGTGAAAGTGATCGCAAGTGCTTCAAAGTTAAATTTTCCTACAGTTATTTTGAAAGTTACAATGCTATATTTAGTTAGCAATTTTAGATGACAAAGCATAATTAAGTCTAGATAGGTATTTCATAAGATAAAAATCTATTTTTTTTTTCAATTCTTCTTAGCACACGAAAGCTACACTACAATGTATATTTTGCAACTACCTCTATTATAGTAAAGTAAGTACTAAATAAATAGCAATGACTGATAGTAAAATTCTGTATATTTGTTTGTCACAAATATTTTCTTTTTAAAAGTTCACACATAACTAGGATTAATAACCTATCTTACACAGGTATAAGTAAGTTTAATAAGACTTATAAACAAATACTAACAGTCTATCAAATAAATACTATAAACAAAATATTACAATTTCTTCCAATCTGGATATCCGGGCAGAGAACAGATATTTGCACCTTTGAATTCAAACACCTCATTATTACCAGCAGATTTCAATTTCTCTATAATAGATGGTCTATTGAATCTTATCTCGTTTAAATGTTCTTGTTTCAATAACTTCACCTTATCAATGACTTTGTTGCGATAACTTATAGCTATATCGGAATCTTGCAATATATTTGTGAGGGATACTAAATCTTCTGGTAGTGTAACATTTTGCTCTTCATATTCTACATCTAGATTTCTTGTATCGGCATTTGATTTTTGAGCCATTGCTAAAGTGTGGATATCAATGTTCTTTGCTACATCGCTGTATTTGCGTTTTAACTTCTTTAGACACACATGATTCTCTGGAGTTGGCTCGCATGCAGATTTTTGTTGTCCATCCTCATCAAATATTATCTTTGTATTCAATTTACATTGGCAGTCTTCCTCAGCAGTTGATTCTGTGAGGTTATTCCTTTGTGAACTAGATCCTGGTTCAATTAATTGCATAATTTGATCCAATTTTGCTTGTATTTTACTGAAACCCTCGCGAAATTCCCTTCTGAGCTCTTGCACTAGACTTGCAACGTCCAGTTGCACGTTCCTGGCGTGTTCTGACTCATTTTGGGGTGGAATTACGTGAGTATCTTTATTTATAACCTTGCTTTCTTTCTTCGCGGATTTCTTTAATTTTTTTGCGTTTAATTCGCTTTCCGAGGAATCATCTTGAGCAGTGGTGTGGCCGGAGCTCGCGCGGTCACTTATTGGTAGCTCTCTGACGTGATTCTTGACGATAACATACTTTTTAGCGTCCGAATGTGGAGTCTTCATGACTGAGACTTCTACCGGTGCGTCGCTCTCGTCCTGTATCACCATTCTTCGGATTTTCACTATATTATTGCTAACTGAGATATTCACAGGTCTTAATCCAAGATTTTACTTGCTTATTGTAAAGAAATCTGGATAAAACAATAGCAAAACAATCCAAAATACCACGCGCTCAACTGCGCACTTCACTCAATCTGACATTGACAGATGTAGTGTTGTACCCGTAGTGGAACTGAAACACAATTTCGATACCTTGTTATTTTTTTGGAGGATTGTTTGATTGTCTTTTAAATTGTTTTCATTATTGAATGGATGTTGAACTGAAAATACGTTAAACAACAGTTCGGATTTTTTACAATAAATTATTTGAATTCCAAAATGTTAGAATGTTGAGGAAAATTATGGCGACGAAATACCCGGCGCGATAGTTTCTTGGCCTTCTAGGCCTTTTAATACGATACCAAAAAGGAAATAAAACAACACAACTGTTATTTGCTCGAGCCACTATCACGCGGCTAAACTAGAAACGTCAGTACTTTCCACCTGAACTATTCATTACATTTGGTTGTATAACTGATCTGTCAAATTCGGCAAGATAAGATTAAGAACCTTTACCTAAAAAACATAGAACAGGCCTTCATTATAAATAAATGCGTATGTCGATATATCGACAATGCTATATGTATTGACATCACTAAAATAATATCATAAGATGACGTCACATCACTGCAGAGTGCGTTCAAAAACTTCATTAGTTTTTATTTTTTTCATTTCCCTTTTAGGAAAGGCATACGGAACGAATATCACACAGCCTGTTAGCGGCCCGTCTAGCAGTTTCATTGGCTACTAACTAAAACTCTCCCCGCAAAAAGCTTCCTCTATCTATTAAAATAAATAAAAATAAATAAATAATAATAAAAATAAAAATATTATTTATTGCCTTTTTAAAGTCTACAAATCTTTCATCTTATCTAGACAGGTACTTAACATAAAAAAGGCAAAAGGAAATGGCTCAGCATTTGCTGGCAAGACCATTGTCTCTTCAGCGCTGATTTTCAGCCATTGCCTCCTCCCTGAGATCGTGGCGGGGTAAAAAGGTAGATAGGAGAGGACTTCACAATTTCTTAATAAAAATAAAATCTAAACATCCTTTAGAAAACAAAAGTTACTTAACTAGCTCAATAGAAAAATAAACAGTAAAAAACAAAAAGTGACACTTCAGTCATATTCTTTGGGTGTTATAAGAAGTTTAAATAAAAACAAATTTATATCTTGAAATAAAAACAAAATTGAACCCTTCCATTGTGTGTGTGTGTGTGTGTGTGTATGTGTGTGTGTGTGTGTGTGTGTGTGTGTGTGTGTGTATGCGTGTGTGTGTGTGTAAGTGATGGGCTTTTATAATGAAAAATAATATTTTAGGGGTAACAGTTTCCAGTAAGCATGCTTCAAGTTTTCTGCCGCAAGTTGCCTGTTTAATAAAGCTCTTTTATGTTTGGCTTTAAAACTTGATACTGACATTTTTTTCCTCATTGGAGGTGGGAGATCATTCCATATTTTTGCTGCATTGAACTTGAAGCATCCTGTATAGCGCGTGGTTTTATGCTTAGGAATTTGCAGAAGATTCTGTGCTGTAGTACGTGAACATCTTACTTTAATATCGTCCACCCAAGTTAGCTTCTGAAACAGATACTCCGGTTTTTTATTCCAGATCACCCTTTGGACAGTGCACGCATATAAAATTTCTCTCTTAGCTTTCATATTCAGTATGCATTTTTTATTTAAATATGGAGTTATATATTCTCTCCTGGGGACGTTAAAACAAAAGCGAACACATGCATTTTGTACTCTTTGTATTGCTCTTTCTGTGCTAGAATTTATGCAAGGACCATATACAGAACAACAATAATTGAATTGAGAGAGGACCAACGAGTCTGTTAATAGAACCCGAAGATCTTCTTTTATAAAAGGTCTTATTTGGTATAGAGTCTTTAGTTTAAAAAAAGCAGATCTTATCTTACCCTTAACATGTTCTACAAACTTTTGTTCTCCGTCCAATATCAGACCGAGATTACGCGCGGTTGAAACTTGTTCAAGCTCAACACCATTAATTTTTATTGTATCTGAACAGTCTTTTACAGTTTTAATTTGATGCTTAGTGCCTAATACTAATAGCTGTGATTTTACCGGATTAAGAAAAAGTGAGTTTTTTTTAGACCAAATGTAAATATTATTTAAATCACTGTTTATTTTTGATATGGCTGTTTTAACGTCACTGCCTTTGAACGAGTAATATAATTGAGTATCATCGGCATAAAGATGATATTTGCAGGATTCAATGTGTTTAGGCAGATCTGCTGTAAAAATAGAGAAAAGAACTGGACTTAAAATTGACCCTTGTGGCACCCCTCGATTAACGGTATTGAATGAAGATAACCTCTTTTCCCCGTTCACATCTTCGACCTCCACAGCCTGTTCTCGGTTGAAAAGGAAAGATTTAAACCACTGGCACGTATCGGATGAAAACCCATAATGTTCTAGTTTCGCCAGTAGTAACTCGGGATGTAGGCAGTCAAAAGCCCGAGAATAATCTAGTAAAATCATGATGCTACTTAGTCCTTTGTCTGAAGCTTCAAGTAGGTCATCCGTTACGTTCAACAGTGCTGTCTCTGTTCCATGACCCCTTCTAAAACCAGATTGATTTTTAGGAATGATATGTGTATTTTCAAGGTAATCGAGTACTTGATGAAGAACAACCTTTTCCAACACCTTAGATAAGACGGGCAGAATCGAAATAGGACGGAGGTCTTTGAAATCATTTACAGTGTTCTTTTTCGGAATAGGTTTTACCACAGATTTTTTCCAACTAGAGGGGAATGTGTTTGTTTCTATGGATTTGTTTACTATTGCTGTTATTATAGGAAGAGTGACATCCAGGGTCAATTTAATCATATTTATATTCAAGCTGTCATGACCTGCAGCGTTAGTGTGAATATTATTAATGATTTTAAATACTTCTGATTCAGTAGTTGTCTTCATTTCAAAGGAGTTGGTAAATTGAGATCTATCTAATGCAATTCTCTCTAAGTCATTTTCATTATATGGTGGTAAGTTTAAAAAGTGATCATTTATTTTATTTGGATCATTTAGATGTTGTGGGATTGAATGCTTACGTGAGTTATCAAATATTGTAGTAGATTTTAGGTTTTTCCACAGCGCAATTGGATTTTTTAAGTTACTGTTAATGGAGTAGTTAAAATAGGCTGTCTTTTCTCTATGTCTGGCTGCAGTAACTAAGTTTCTGAGGCTACGATAGTATTCCTTGGCTCCATCTGACTTAATTTTTTGTGCCTTTACTAAAGCTTCGTCTCTAAGGTTCATCATAAATTTTAATGTCTCTGTAATCCATGGCTTAGCTTTGTCTTTTATAATAAGTTTTCTTACAGGGGCATGAACGTCAAATATGAACATTGTGTATATATTATAAGCTTCAACCATTTGATCAACATTCTGCAAACTTAAAATAGAATTCCATGGAATTGAGTTCAAGTCCTGAGTAAAAAGGTCCAAGTCAATACTTTTTAAAATTCTTGTGTATTTGACTAATTTAACAGGTTTGGGTTTTTTTATATCGAAATCAACTAAAATCATTGCATGATCACTAATGCATCTATTATGAATTACTTGAACATTTTTAACTCTAGGTAGACTATCTGTTAACACAATATCTATAATCGTTTCAGTGCTGTCTGTAATTCTAGTCGGCTGATTAACTAATTGTTCAAGACCGTGATTATGACAGAAAGTCATTAGATCTCTTACCTTTGGCGAATCTACGAGAGCCAGATCGATGTTCATATCTCCAAGGATGCAGAGGTAGTCACAGCGTGCCATAGAGCATATTGACTCACTAAGCGCGTCCAACGCGTCCTGCACGCCAATTCTCTCCGGTCTATATGCGGTGCCAAGTGCAAGCGTAGCTCCTGGCAACTGAACCTGTAGCCACATTTGCTCAAGCTCGGCCGCTGGATGCTGTAATTTTCGGACGATTATTTCCCTCCTTACGAAGAAGCCGACACCCCCACCCCTACTTCCCCGTAATCTAAGTAATAACTTATATTCAGGTAGTTCTGGAGCTAGAGACTCTTCTCCTTCATTCATCCAGGTTTCGTTCAAAGCTAGGATATCTGGTTTATGTTTCATTACACTGACATATAGTTCATCTTTTCCAGTATTTAAGGACCTAGCATTTAATAACCCCAATCTCAAACATTTTTTCTTATCATTATCCATTCAAATAAATATTAAAAATAATATTTTTAAACCATAAAATTATTTTGATTTTGATGTTTGTAAGTGTGTGTAAGTGAGTAAGTGTGTTTATTGTTGTGTGTTGAGTGAGTGGTAGAAATGAGCAATAGAGTATTGAATAATTTGGAAGAGTGATGTAGCACAAGACATCAAAAATCAAAATTAATGTTAAATAGTACATAACAGACCATATCAAAAATCGTAACGCCGAGCGATCAAATGTTATCTTGCCCAAAAACCCTTAGCAAGTCCTCTTCAGAGCGCATGCGATGTCGCGGCGCCCCCTGTTCCTGACGCACAAACACCTTTCCATCATGGGTCCATACAAATTTGAATTTAAATTCTACGGCTAACTTTCGTGCGGTCTGGAATAGTTGCCGGTTACGCTTCGTCATTCGCTCGTTGACGTGCAGTGGGGTCGCGGGTCCGGGTAGGTGCAGGCCGGAGGTGTCAAGGCCGCGGCGCACGCGTGCAGCATGCAACACGTCGTCTCGGGGCGCGCGGCGCGCCAGGCGCACGGCTAGTGGTCGCGGGCGGGCGGGCGCGCCTCCCGGTGCTGGTGCCCGCGGTGGACCCGCGCGCTCCGCACTCACGATGTCCCTCTCATCGAGCTCCACGCCGATTTTTTTAGCAATAGCAATCGCTAGGTGGGTAAAAACACATGAACATTCGTTGCGTGTAGATTTAAAGATCTAAGCATAGGGACATGGGGACAGACATGGGACGGAAAGCTACTTTATTTTATGATATGTAGTGATGTTTGGTAAAACTTTGTGTAACCTGTTTTATTTTTTGTTTTCAGATATAACTGCAGTTTTGAAATAAAGGTTCGCAATGCTCAAAATGCGGGCTTTGACTGTGCCATTGTGCATAATGTTAACTCCAGTGACTTAGGTATGAATCGTTACTTAACTTTACATACACACACATACACATATCACGCCTATCATCCCTTAAGGGGTTGGCAGAGCGTAAACGGCCACAAAAAATGGCCATTTACGCCACGTCTGACAAATATTTGATGTTCATTCGGAAACTTATGTATCGCCATAGTGACAGGTTGTCAGCCCATCGCCTAAAATTGCAATACACACCCTCGAGTCCCTTACTCGCCTCTTACGACTCTCACAGGAAATAAATGGGGTGATGCTATTCTAAGCCGGCATCACACGGCATTTCTTAGGTTTATTAAATTATATATTACTTTCTTTAATAAAGCTCGTCTTCCTTTGCGCTCGCCAACCCACTTAATTTGTTAGACATGACGTGAAGGATACGGCAACAAAATTAATGGAATTTCTGTCTGTGGTAAATAATTAAAAGAAAAGTACTTTTTTGGTTAAATACAAAGGCTTTAGTTAGTGTTCCAACTTTAAGTTTTCAAACCGCTACAACTACTAGTAGGCCTCTGTCATAGTTGTGTCAGGACCACCGTCTAAGTCTCTTCTCTCTCTTCTCTTTTCGTGTGGGACACCAAATCGTCTAACGACCCGATGAACCCTGGTCACCCACCACCTATCCATCTCGTAATACCTTGAGTTTTAATCCTATTTTGGGAATTACCGGCACGTACCGGGTAGGTTCAGTGGGTGCGCACAATATGCGACAAAAATTGTTCAACCTAAAAAGTTCAACACAAAATTTGCAGCAAATATTACGCGTTAATTGACGATTGTCGTCTGAGAGTGGGACAGAAATCTGAAATTTTCCTAATTGCGACAAGGATAGACAGAATGTCTGGCACAATACATGTCATGACGCGAAATATTTGCCGCACGTTTTCGTTTGAACAATTTTGCCGCATATTTTACGCACCCGGTTCAGTCTGATCCGTCCTTCCAGAACAACTCCTAAGCCCAGTTGCAACCCGAGGGTGAGATTGGGCTGTACCCGATATTATCAAACTACAGGCTACAATTTTACAGGTGAAATGCGATGTCCATTGCGTAGTCGGTTAGCCATTATGATCAGAAATATAACCGGCTACGCAATGTACTAAAAATTTCACCTGTAGACTTGTAGCCTGTAGTTTCATAACATAGGAACCTGGTTGTTTGAAAAACCACACAAACTTATCCGGGTGAGCCCTCGCTTCCCACCAATCAGCCAGGTGTACGATTTTTGAATCTTTGGCCTCAGGGCTAAAATAGAGTCAACTAATAAAAATGATAAAATAAAAATAATAAAAAGTTTTTAGATAACTCACTTGCACTGGTCAAATAAAACTATTTATAACGTTGTTCTTTCATTAGTTCATTACATTGTAAACAACAAGATATTCTTGTCACGATCAACTAGGCTTCCATTATGATTGCAGATTATGATTCATAAATTAAAAATAATAATGTAATAAATACGCATATATGTGTATGTTTGTATTGCTTATCGTATAAAGATAGATTAGATAACGATGAATAACAAATATATCGATAAGCTACTTATTGTTATTATGACCACAATAAAAAGTTAATAATTTAAATAAAAAGTTTTGCTTTCGCCGTTTGGCGAGAATATTAAAGTTAATTTTTATTATATATGCATGTCCTCAATAGAAGCTATAGGTCCCGCAGTGGAAGATAAGAGTCAAAAAGAAATTAGTTTAACCTGCTTTTCGTGTGAGACACCGAGTCGTCCAACGACCCGATAAACCCTGGTGTCAGAGTTTTCCGATCATACTTAGATCCCGTTTATTTTTTTAATATTATGAACCAAGAAACCATAACAAAGTCATTCGCGTCAACTAGCTCTATACGCATTTACGGATTACAAAGTCCAAGTAACTATACCGAATATAGTGTAAAATTTTACTAGTGATCGATAGCGAAATCTCAAGACGGGCTGGTGATAAGGAACACCTTTCCCCTAGGAACTTAGCTTGAAATATGTCAAAAAAATATTGAGTTTCCATTGTAACTCAAATCAGCTGATCGGCAATTTTGTATGGTAGGTCCAAATTTTTCTGTCATATTTCGACCTGTGTTCCTTAAGACAAATTGTTCATAGTCACCAGCCCGTCTTGAGTTTTTGCTTTCGGTCACTAATCAAATTTCACCCGATATAGGAAGAGTTGCAAAAAAGGTCAATCAGACAAACACGCATACTAGTAATCAATGTTACTGAGGAGTAATTTACTTGTTTCAGTAAAAAAAGTTCTTATTTATTTATTTACGAGCTTTTACCCGCAACTTCGTCCGCATTAGATAGTATATGTAGTTGTAAAAAAGGGGGCCGGACACAAAAAACAAAGCAATCCACACTACGAATCCTCGTCTGATGATTTTCTTCGGCTTTATGCGCGCGCTATGTCATAAGAATATGATTTACTTTGTTTCCTGTGGGATTGATAGATTTACCTGCGGTAAAAAGTAGCCTTTGTCTTTTCTTAGGTTCCTGTCTACGCTTATGCCAAATTGTATCAAAATCGGTTCAGTGGTTTAGGCGTGAAAACGTAACAGAGAGACAGAGTAACTTTCGAATTTAGAATCTCTCTCTTTTCGTGTCGGACACCGAGTCGTCCAATGACACGATGAACCCTGGTGTCAGAGTTTTTCAACCGCCTATTACTAGAAGTGGGCCTCTGACATGGTTGTGTAACGACCGCCGTCTAAGTAATCATAGACAGCACCCGGGACCGATGGCTTAACGTGCCCTCCGAAGCATGGAACCATTTATTTTCGGACATTTTATAATATTAGTATAGATTATTTTTAGTAAATATTCTGCTTATATTTCCCACGAACGTAATGTAGCCGAGGGTGAAATCACGAGGCTGTCTGTTGTGTATAATGATTAATGAATGCCTAGTCGCGCCAGTGCAATAGCACTTGCTATAGTGATAAGCAGGATTGTTTACGTGTCTACCGGTAGCTTGCAATGAGAGTAAAAGTTGTATAAACACTTATTGTATTTTATTTTGCTCTATCTAGGACGTGCTTTTAGTAAAACAGTGATGTACAGTCGGTTGTAGCAAATAAGGTACCAGGGGTACTCGAAAAGAACAGAATTATTTTTATCCCCAGTTAACACATAATATTTTTTTTAACTTACTCTCATAAACGAAGTAATTTTCTGCTTATAAATATTATGGTCAAGAAAAAATATTGCTGGGGCAAAAATAATTCAGTTCTTTTGGAGTACCTACCCCTGGTACCTTATGTGCTACAACCGACTGTACATACGAAAGTGCTAGCTTATTTTTATATCTGGTCTCATAACTAAAGCTTTGTGATAAAATTCTATTTCTGGGTTCATAAGTGCAGTGTTGTTACAATGTTATCGATTGATATACTGAACCTTAAAATGTCGTTGACGACATATTTTATTGTAAGTTTATAAGAAGCTGGTGTAATAATTATAGTTATCTAAGTAAACCGTGAAAGTAGTTTGCCGTGTGATGCCGGCTTAGAATAGCATCACCGTATTTCTTACCCATGGGTGTCGTAAGAGGCGACTAAGGCATTCGAGGGTTATGTGTATTGCAATTTTAGGCGATGGGCTGACAACCTGTCACTATAGTTATACACAGTTATCTGATTGACCCGCAAACTTTTGTCAGACGTGGTGTTAATAATCCGTTTTACGGCCTTTAACGCTCTGCCTACCCCGTAAGCGATATAGGCGTGATTTATGTATGTATCTTAGTAAACAACCAAAACAGTAATTCTAGACATAGGCAACTCCCTAATGGGGGGTGTTGCCGTACTCGCCACGGTCGGCAATCGGATTGGCGAGCGCAGTGTACAATGTTGGGAACGCTGCGCCCGTTACCTGGATGAATTTATCCCTTAGTCACTTGTAACGAAACCCATGGTGATGCTATTTTAAGTCGCGCCCATATGCCATGTGGTCTCCTCATCACTTAAAATGCGTAACTTGATGAAAACTTACAAACATACATATATCACGCCTATATCCGTTGCGGGGTAGGCAGATGAACACTTAATGTACTGAAATTCCGCTAGCGGAAATGTAAGCACTGAAGCTTATCTACAAAATGCCGATTTTAGAAGTTAATGCAAATGCCATATTATGGCTGACATTCGAATGCGAGTCCTAAATGCTTTTTAATCCTTTATTTTGCACTTTTGGTGTTACAGAGAAGATGTCAGCAAAAAATCCGGATGCCATAAACATCCCGTCCGTGTTCGTTGGCTCGGAAGATGGGAAGGAGCTCGCAGAGTGTAACTATACTTCTGGGTAAGTATAAGTAGCCATTCTCTTTTTATCTTTATGAGCAACTAGATTTCCGCCCAGCTAATCACCCGCTGCCACTCATTTTCCCGTGGTAATAGTTGTTTTCCCGCTATAAAAAGTAGCTTATGTGTTATACCAGGTTATACTCTACCTGTGTTCTAAATTTCATCCAAATCGGTCAAGCCGTTTGAGCGTGAAGAGGTAACAAACATATATACATACACACATACACACACAAGATTTATAATATTAGTACGGTTTTTTTACTTTTTATTATTTATTAAACTTAATTGCACAGAAAGTACTAATGCCACGCAGCATTCTCTACACATAATCATAAATATTTGTTCAAAAAACTGCGGCACTTTACATAGCAAAGTACTTTCTAATTGAACAAAAACAATTAATACACAATTTAACACATAGTTAGCACTCTGACATGCAACGTGGCGCTATAATGTTTCTTTTTTATGTCATATATTAAAAGAAATATTAAACCTTAATATACCTATGTTTTAAAAACAGAGTTGTTCAATCTCAGTCCCAGGTATTATCAAGATCAAAGTTCAATTTAGAGCTTATGTCATAGAATACTTTGTTACACAAAGTAACAATAATTCGTTTTATAAAAAATTAAATTAAATTAAAATTACTCACTGCCAAAGGTTTTTATTTCATGTAAGCTTACTTTGTGTGTAAATTTGTTAGTGACCATTGGCTCTGCAGCTGTTCTGAAATAAATACAAAGTTTACGACTAAAATTTTTGAACGGATTAATTATACAGTGTGCAAGGGAAAGGCCTCCGAACACTTAAAGGGTACATTCAGACCATGAAACTAAACAACTTCTCATGAAAAATATTTCAGGAAATGCCATTTTTTTGTCTTCCCATTGTAAATGAAGACAACTGATTGTGATTTTGTATGGGAGGTCGATTTTCTTGTCGTTTTCTGACATATGTTCCTAGGGGAAAGTTGTTCAGTTTCATTGTCTGCATGAACCTTATCAATATTCTGAGGGCTATCCCTTACACCCCGTATATGACGATAGCTCACTGAATAAAACAAGTGTGTGAAAATAATTCATTTTATGTTTTTTCATGTATTTATGGATTATTTTTTAGTCAGTGCGCAGCTTCAACATACGTAATGGTTATCAAATTTTAGAAAATATGTATTTATTTTTTACACCTGACTTAGAACAAAAAAATTGAAATAATCGCACTTAAACTTATCCCAGGATCGTACGTAAGTGTGGATCACCCTATTAGGTTTACTAGCTATCTTTCGGTTTGGCAACGTCGCGCGTGGCCCAGTTATACCTATCAGCTGACTGTGTTCTAGCTTCTACCTACAGCACAGGTCAATGACCAGTCCAGGTTAATGACCGCTATTAGTACCGGGGTGCGTGCGGGTGATACCTACAACAACTAAGTACCTATCTCACAAGTACTGTACGGGATGGAGGCTACTAAGTGATAACACGCGAAGGTTATTTACTAAGTTTTTTATTTATATATTTTCTGAGGACATTCTCCAACCAGCCGCTAAAACAATGTGTCTATCTTTTCGCCCAATCTGTCCTAGCGTCAATCAGTGACGATTATTCAAATTCCGAATTCGTGAGGTGCCAGCCATAGAAATGAGGCTGGACCTTACATCCCCCCCGGTGGGTTTAATTTGGAGCTGACTAGGACAAGTCAGGCGGAAAATTCAACATCCTAACGGATCCTGCCTAGCCGGGATGCCTATATCTAAGTCCCTATACTAGACCCTAATCTAAAAGAGATAAGATGGTGACCGCTCATACCTCTTGCTAAGAGGCAGCTGGAGTAAGTGCACATCTCGGGTGGCTTACCTTAGTCCAACTCCGAAAGCCAAAACCCGGCCAAAAGACTTTCACCCCTAGCTATCAACATCTTCTAATCAAAAAGTCTTGAACCGAACATCTTTAACTTGGAAATATAAATTTATAATTGGTTACAATTTAGTTTCCCTATGGTAATCCTATTAAGTCCTTTAACCCTAAACCTCGAGACCAACCAGCATGTCCAGTCCATAAGCAAAAAGAGAAAATCATTATTTTCATTTAAATGGAAGAGGCATACTATCAGTGCCGCGGCAGAGGAATCTCCGGCCCGAATAGATTTACAAAATCCCTATATACCTATCATAACAATCACTCTCTAGTTAATAAATACACCTCTTCGATGCAAACAAAGTCAACGCGATCCATTTAGAATCACCTCACTATTCACTATGTGAAATTAAAGTGAGTTGACTTTATCAACAAAGAGTCAAGTGTCCTGATGTCAAACGGTAATACAAATCATTAAAGAAACTTCACCCCGTAGATGCGGCACAGTAAAGAAAATATTACGCGCCTAGTGATAATTTCGCGACAAGCAAAATCGTTTTATAAATTACGCGAGGTATTTTGACCCTACCACCGGCACTGTACAAAATATTTTCCTGTTTGTGATTTAGTTTTGGTTGGATTTTCTCACATGCCTTGGTCTCGCGGCGTTGTCATCGGTAACCTGAGAAACACAGTTATTTTGAATCATGTTACATATTGTCCATGACTAAATGAAACCAGAAAGAGTATCGATAGCCTTGAGCATACTTGAGCATAGATATAGCCTTCGAGTAATAAAAATAATAAGGATACTTGCTATCGGCATTATTTCATTTAGTCACGCGTGACATCTTTCTCGGTAGTGTCTTTCTACTTATAGGCATTATGATAGATAGGTAACTAAATAACAAACGAAACAAGTAGGTTATAAAAACAATCAGTCATGTATGGTAATAAGGAGATGAAAATATCGTATAGCTCGTTAAATCGAAATTATCCTCTGACATTTTAAATAATGGTTATTTTACAATGGGACTATATCTACTAAGGGTAACATAGTGTTTACAAAGGATACTTATCCTGCGATTACAAACTTCTGAAAGCTATAAATTATTAACTGTAAATTGCTCCCTGGACTGTCCTTTCAAGATATACATTCTACATTACTTTCCTGTGGCTGACTTCAGGTTCAGGACGTGGTATTCAACAGAAATACCCCACACCGGCTATGCCGTTTAATGCGGTTGTCCGACCCTCACATCAGGTCACAACCTACTAGTTAACAAAACCTTACCATACCATGATAATTTATACTTTATCTCTGCGAATCTTTACCTGAAAATATTCTAAAACTATGAATTATGAAACACAAACAAAGTCGCGTCATGAATGACATCAATGACATGTCACGCTCGACACATTTGAATCTGTGTCTTTTGGTTGTTTTTTTTTTCTTTTATTTTATTAGTTCAAACCTTTCAATTATTTACCACAGAGGTGACATATCAAAGAATACGAAGGGCCCCTGAAAGCTAACAAATAATAGAGTTATTTAAAAAAAATTGCTGCATAGTGTCATGGGTAACCTGAATTATCTTCTAGCTAGATCTATCCCTCACTTCAACAATACCAAACGGTAAACATATTATGTCCCTGTTCCAGCACCTGCCGAGTGGGACAAACAACGCTATTTACAATGACTAAAATTATTTATTTACTTTAGAGTTACGACCCCTAGTAACGTAACTAAGTAGTACATTATATATTAACTGTTTGTCATATCCAGAGTTGCCCTTACAAGAAAAGGTTTCAATGAGTTATGATGAAAAATTTGATTACGATTAGACCTATGACCAGCTTTACGAACTAAGTAATTATTCTTAGGTAATCTACGAATTATGCGATACGGACCTTTGTAAGGTCGTGATAGTTTCGTAGATATCCCCGTCACCCGTTTTGGGTTGTGGACTAAGACCAAGTTTCCAGGTTCATGTGTGACGAACCTTACTTTCTTGTCGTAAATATTTTTTTGTTTAGTCTGTGATTTACGGATGTTTACCTTTGCTTTGGTTATTCGCACGTTATTTAGGCCCTGTCGTAGTGCAATATTTGGGTCGTCGGCATTTCTAGTAGGGTTTATAATCAGGTCAGACCTGTACGTGGGTTCTCTGGCGAAAATGATCGTATAAGGGGATAACTGCGTCGACGATTGCGTAGATACGTTATATGCATACGTTATCATCGGGAGATATGTACACCAATCTGACTGTACGTTTCCCGTATACATCGCTAGACTTTGTAGTAGCGTCCGATTGAACCTTTCTACGAGTCCGATTGTCTGCGGATGCCTAGTGGCTGCTACGCATAGTGTGACGTCAAAAAAATTTATCGTGCTCTCTACCAATTGCGATGTAAACACAGAGCCTCTGTCGGTGAGGATTTCACCAACTGCACCAAACTTGCAAAATATTTCTTGCGTAAGAAAGTCACACACCGATCGTGCAGTCGCTCTCGGTACGGCTCTTGATATTGCATATTTTGATAGATATTCCATACAAACTAATATATACTTGTTCCCCTGGTTGGAACCTCCATCCCGTACATGGTGGAGGCGCCGGGTAGGCGATAGTTATTTTCGCGCGTTCCAGGTCTTTCCAGAAGCAAAAAGGATCCCAAGGGAAGGAGCTATCTACAAAAACTGATATATATCCAAAGCGTTGAAGATCCACGAAGAAGAAAGTACGCGCGTTTTAAAAACTCAACAGTCCTGGGAGAGGCCCGGACGATTTCGAGGAACGTACGAGTATAAACAGGATTTCGAACCACAGCTAAGTGTTACTTTAATACTCTTCACATAACATATCATTTTATCATGTCGGCAACCAAATTCGACGGCTTCAATGCCTCAGTAGAGGATTTTTTCGATCAATATGAGCTAATAGCTGCTCTGAATGGGTGGAGCGACGACACCAAAAAAATCGCGATAGTTAATTACCTCCAAGGGCCGGCCTTATGCTATTTCAAAACTTTAAACAAGAGTGACCTCTCATTCGAACAGATCGCTGAATCGATCAAGAAAGAGTTCCCTCCTTCAGCTGATTACTCTGCCTTGTTCTATACAGCCAAGCAAAACTTTCGTGAAAATCTAATAGAATACATCTACAGAGTCGAATCGCTAGCTAACAAAGCCGGCATCAAAGATGCAAATAAAATAATCCAACAATGTTTAACTGGTATGAGTTATACACAGAAAAAGGATTTCGGGTCTAGAGTTTTCACGTCGGTCAATGATTTAAAGGCTGCGGCAAAACAGTATTTCGGCTTATTTAATAGAACGCAAACAGAGATCGATCTTCCGGTCAAAATAACCAGTGCACAAATCGGTCTCGCGAGTGTAAATGCGGAAGATTCCTTTAGAACCCCGCCTACTAGAAACACACCCTGTCGGCCGCCGCCAATTCAAGGCGAGACGTATCGACCGTTGTTCTCGAACGGGCGAGGGCGCTATCCCACACGATCGGTATCCTACCCGGCGCCTCCACCATGTACGGGATGGAGGCTACTAAGTGATAACACGCGAAGGTTATTTACTAAGTTTTTTATTTATATATTTTCTGAGGACATTCTCCAACCAGCCGCTAAAACAATGTGTCTATCTTTTCGCCCAATCTGTCCTAGCGTCAATCAGTGACGATTATTCAAATTCCGAATTCGTGAGGTGCCAGCCATAGAAATGAGGCTGGACCTTACAGTACCTACACTTAAACTGCCTCCGTGGTGTAGTGGTTCGCAAGTTGGTCTCTTGATTTGATGGTACCTGTTTCTAGTTTATGCGGAGAGACAAGATTATTTTGTTAATCAGGTAGTTGGATTTTTCCCAGTTTGGTTAAGAATTAGCAGCTACTACTAGCATAAGCAAGACATGTAAATGTTTAATCCATAACGGTAACTCGGGATTGTACAGCACCTCGAGTAACCAACTACGTGATCAACTTAGAATGGTTTTTCTTACAGTTAACAAGAATAACCAGAAAAGATTGATACCCATTTTAAAAGATCAACATTCAAAGGTTTTTCTAATATTCTTTAAAAATAACCAGCAAAGACTTTAATGGCAACTGGAGCCGTTGCTGATAGTACCTAAAAAGCCTACACAACCTGCATACAACAGAGGTTGTGATGGTTTGACAACGTCGCGATTAGTCACCGCGTCTTACAGCGCCAGACATAGTGGCGCCTACGGTTCAATTTCTAGAAGAAATCTGACGCCGGCGCGGGCGCCGGCACGGCGTGGCGGGAAATTCATCTGCACTGCTAGAAAGCTTTATGTACACTGATGATATGAGGTAGCTCGTATTGCGCGTGCCTGCCCTTCGATGATTTTAACCGAATTATCCTCAAAGTACAGTCGGATTCATAAGTGGAGTCATAGTTAGACCACTTGACAGAATGCAATACGGGTTATTATCCTCTGTACTTACTTTACTAACATACGCACACACGTAAGATTATCGACTGTAAGTAGAAAAGTCCACCTTAAGGCGTAGCATTAAAACTTAAACAGATTATAACCTATAAGCGACATCTATGTAATCTTTGAAATAATTACTCGGTGATAGCCTATTCGCCACTACATCACCACAAAGTATACATCACACTGGTTTGTCTAAAACTGTTTATAGTTATCCTTATTCGTTCACTTGTAGTAAAGCAATAGATTACATATCTTTATTTCGTCGTATTGATCACAAGCTACCGTAGCTTAGCGGTAATAGTTCTTACCTTCTAATCAGAACGGAACCGGGTTCCCATCCGATCTCTGTATGTTGAATAATGTTTTTTAATGTTTTTACCATATTTTCTCCAGTAATAATTATTTTATATAATATTTTTCAATAAATTCATCTATGTATTATATCTATAAATGTTTATTGTAAATTATGTATCAAAATATTATATCTAAAAACATAAACCTATAATATTGTAATAAAACAAAAAGTAAGGTAAGAAATTATTTTATTGGTAGGTATGGTATCACTTTATGTAAATAACAAAATGACATGAATGAGATCTTTTGGTAACCATAAGATACGAGTATGTAAAACTACATAAAATACTTGCTGTCGTAATACTTAGTTAATAGTTTTGTTTGAATGATAAAACACAATATTATGTAAAATGATATTAAGTGTTCATTAGCTGAAACATCGATAGGTAATTATTTATAAGATCATAGGAATGATCCAAATCTTAGATTGAATCTTTCAATAAAGTTATTTAAGTAATAATTTCGTTAGTAATTATTTTATTGTTCTATGTTTAACGATGATGCACTTTCCTCGGAAGTAAAAGTAATTGTAATAATAATAAATCAGTTATTTGCCTACATCTCAAGGTTTAAGCTTAAGTACTCGTTTTCGTAATGAAAAGATATTGAAGCAAGGCCTTAAGATAACTGACTAATAATGATCAATCTTATATAAATATATATCGATGTTTTAGCATAATTTAATTGCTAATGTAATGCTCCACAAATACCTACTGCAATAGTAGGCGGGTAAGCAGGTAAACAGAGGTTGAGTGAGCAACGATTTATCGGGCCCGCTTCGGCATACATTGCTGATTATTTTGTGTATATTCATATATTATAATGAAATACACAAGATAATCAGCAATGTATGCTAGATCGGGTCTGATTGGAATCTTAAGTAAAAATCGCCGCTTACATAATTAGTATTTGGTGTTACCTCCGCTGTTTTCAACAACACTTAATAGACTCGATCAAATAAGTGCATATATCTGTTCCTCTAGTACTCTCCCACACTCCCAGGCAGTGAGCCTCTAAAGCTTCTGTAGTTCTTTCATTGCGCATGTCCCACCTTTGCACCATTAAACCCCATAAATTCTCTATGGGATTTAAGTCCGGAGATTTTGCTGGCCAACGAATAACTTGGATATCTGGGTGCTGGCTAAACCAATTATACACCACGGCAGCTCGATGCACTGGACAATTTATCCTGGACAAATGCAAAACGAGGAACTTCACTAGCAGGATAAACAGTTAAACATTTCGCACCGTCGGCGTCGTCGGTAGCATGCTTTCCTGTAGCATATCAACATAATTAGCGGCAGTTGCACGCCCTGTTTCTTGTGCTACTAATTCGCCTGGACCAGCGGCAGAACCATTTTCTTCATATTGTTACACCATCATCCTCCGCTGTGAATCATTAATAAGACGAGTCGAGTTTTTACGCTACCTTCCTCTTCAAAATGTGTAACCCAACGTTTAACAGTCTTCCACTAAAACAAAGTAGCATTATTAATAAAAAAGTTTATACTAATCGGTTCACAGCTACCAACATACTATGAGTCAAAGTTTTTAATATTTAAAATACAATTGTAATGAAATAAAACTATACTTACGGCCAGACCAGTCTGATTAGCAATTTGAGTTAAATTGAATCCAATATCATGCAGCGCCACAGATAATTGCAGCGCAACAATACGCTGCTTATCCTGCAAACTGATAATAGTATGCATTTCGAAGAAATAAACACTGAAGTTTAATAAATAAACTTAGGTTAAAAAAAATCACTTAGCACACGCACTATCTCGCAAACGATCTAGCAACAACTAAAATGTAATTCAAAATTTACTAAATTTTGCTTCATTTGATAAAAAAAAATTACAACTAAGATATCGGGATTCGATCCATTGTCTCCACATTAACGGTCAAGAATTTGCTTGACCGCGCTACTGACCACGCTACCGAAGCTAATGATTCATGTAGTGAAATAGTCAATACTACTCAGCCTATTATACAATGGTAGTTCGTCAAATAATAGTATGTTATACGTCATTTGTGTCATTGTGTGAGTGTAGCCGCGGGTGCGAGCGACTTGTTTTCTGAGGTTTGTGTTAACTATGACTCCACTTTAGAACGCGACCGTACAACTGCATTTAAAGTAAAGTAAACGGCAATTTTGTGCGCTTATGAGAGTGGAGCGAAAAATTCAGTAAAGTATGACAGTCAAAGTTGATTAGGCCACTAAAATGTTGCTACTACGTCAGTGTGAACTAACCTTGAGTGGTTATTTAGGAATAAAGATTAAAAACGGTCTACTCACACAAAAATAACAGGGTGTGATTTGATCGGGCATTCATAAAAAAAAACGTATGGCCGGAACGCGGCTATCGCGCGCCGGTCTTGTGTAGCTGAGCCTTTAAAAAGATGATTCCAATTTTCCCTTCATACTTTTACGGGCTTAGGACCGTCAAAATGAAAAGTTTACCTAGAACACTAGGTAGGCAGTAGGTAGCTAAGTACAATAGTCGTTTAATTAACAGTTACTTACCGTAAACTGCCCGTGATCCAACAGCCGCTGCATAACGTTGAGGAATGTTCTTGGGTTCGGTACATGAGGGTCCACAACGCCAGCATTACGCAGTCGAGGTAAACTTTCGTCCGCGTACATTCATTGGGGTGCTCGGGTATTTTCCCCACTTAAAAAGTACGAACGCACCATTTCGTAAAACTCGCGAAACGTAAAATTCGACATCGCGAAATCAATTCGGGATCGGCGGGTAAAGTAGTGTCACACAGGTGCGCGCCCGCCCGCGACGGAATCAAAGCGAGAACTGAAACTGACTGAAGGGTGCGCTGCGCGAACGCTGTTGCCATTTTCACGCACCCCCGATTGAAAAGTAGTGTGTCCATGATTTATTTTTTATGGGGCAGACAAAAATAAAAAAATTATAAAAATAAAACATATTTTTTTATTTGCCTAAAATGTCCTATTAACGATTCTGATATCATGGTATAAGTTTGCACACTGACTAAAAAATAACCCGAAACTATATGAGGTTAATCATGAAATTTTACTAGTGATGGATACTTAAAACTCAGTATGGGCTGGTGATAAGGAACAACTTTCCCCAAGGAACATAGGGTAGAAATGTAAAAAAAATTGACCTGCCATACAAATTGACTCGGTCAGCTGGTGCATTTTGTATTGAAGGTTGATTTTTTACATATTTCTACCTATTTCATTGTCACCAACCCGTCTTGAGATTTCGCTATAAGTCACTAGTAAAATTTCACCATATATATACCTACACAATACGAGAGTTGTTTTACAATGCCCTCAATTCTGGACATATTCTCCTTACTTGCCTAAAATTAGTGCTGTCACTGTCCGGCAAATAGGTTTAGAAAAGGATAGGAGATATCTAAGTCCTGTAATTTATAAAACGCCAATGGTTTTTCCGCCTTTTCTAGTCAATTTAGTCCTCATTGTTTTGGTCTTTGCCTTATTTTGACAGATAACACGTATTTTGCATGTAATTTAAGACATGACACGACTTAAATATCTGCTATCCTTTTCTAAACCTATTTGACGGAAAGTGACAGCACTAATTTAAGGCAAGATAAGATAATTTATATCCCGAGTTGAGGCCAATATCTCCGTTGTTTGTTCAGGTTGTACATAATGGTGAATAGCGACCTGCCGTTCAACATCAACACACACCTACTGTTGCCGTTCGCGATCGTCGTGGTGCTGTGTCTGCTCGTCATACTCATATTTATGGTAAGACCACTGGTATTTATTTGCTACTTAATAACCATGTCTAATTTAATAGTAGCCATTTGCCTAACCAAGCTGTACGTTCGCGTTTGTGGTTTTCAATCTAGAATACAACGTAAGATATGTATAATGTGTGAATCTGCATTGATTGTAAACTGTTGTGTACGTCTGTGAAATAAAATAAAATAAGACATACATGTATCACGCCTGTAATCACTTGCGGAGTAGGCAGAGAATAAACGGCCGTAAAAAACGGTCATTTACTCCACGTCTGACAAACATTTTAGGGTCATTTGGAAATTGAGTATCGCCATACTTATATTATACTTAGCGGTATTAGCGGTAATACTATATTAAAATAATAATAATAGGAAACGTGATGGTAACTTGAAAAGTACCCGTACCCACAGAGAATAAACGGTCGGAAAAATGTGTATCGCTATAGTGACAGGTTGACAGACCATCGCCTAAAATAGCAATACACACCCTCGAGTTTCTTAGTCGCTTCTTACGACACCCACGGGAAAGAAATGGGGTGATGCTTTTCTAAGCCGGCATCACACGGGATTGTGACATAAATGGCTAAAATTGAGTAACAAAGTTTTAAAACACTTCCCGTGTTTTAATTTATGTATTCATTATTTGTTACGCCTTTAACTCTTACAATTACAAATTATGGTTTAGAAAAATTCATACCTACTCGAACAAAATGTATGGACCAGCTGTTTTTTTTTCGCCATTTCGCAGGTGACCCCATTAATAAAAGTTGTTCAGTTTCAGACTAGAATCGCTCTGTAAAATTTCCGAGTAGAATAAAAAATAACCCTGAATTTTCTCTTCTAACAGATAGTGAAATGTATAAAAGACCGGAGGCGCGCGCGTCGTCACCGCCTCCCTAACAGGTGCCTCAAGAAGATTCCCACTTGCAAGTTCAGCAAGGGGGACCCCTACGACACCTGCGCCATTTGCCTGGATGATTACCAGGAAGGGGAGAGGCTCAGGGTACTGCCTTGCGCTCATGGTAAGAGTAACAAACAAACAAACACACATCACGCCTATTATCCCTTGCAGAGCGTAAACAGCCGCAAAAACGGACGCCACGTCACGTCTGACATATACATGGTGTAAAAAAATTAGCTGAGAACATTTTAAGGGGTGAACCAGTACGTGAAACTGAACAACTTTCCCCAAGGAACATAGGTCGAAATATAAAAAAAAATTTGGCCCTCCCATATAAATTATCCCGGCCGGATAACACGCTAAGTATGGGAGGGTCAAATTATTTTTATATATTTCGACCTATGTTTCTTGGGGAAAGTTGTTCAGTTTCACGTACTGGTTCACCCCTTAAAATATTCTCAGCAAATTTTTTTACACCTTATATTTGAGGGTCATACGGAAAATTGTGTATCGCCATAGTGACAGGTTGTCAGCCCATCGCCTAATATTGCAATACACACCCTCGAGTCCCTAAGTCGCCTCTTACGACTTCCCCGGGAAAGAAATGGGGTGATGCCATTCTAAGCCGGCATCACACGTTCTAATTAGATCATAAGGATAACAACAATAAACAAGCCGATTTAGGAGTTTTATATATTTACAAAATTTATCTTTGCTTCAATACAAAAAGCGTATCATATCAATCTTATATAATGATATAAACAGATTTTAATGGTTTCAACTCAATTATAGTAGTACCTACCTGCTCAGGATCATGAATATAATGCTTTTCTTTCAATAGTCGCATTTTGTTTGTCTTAAGCGAATACGTGTAATTGGTATATTAGAAACATAAATCTGTGTAAACCTAATTTGTAAAAACTGTTGGTATTCCAAATAAAAATTTGTTAAAAATTTATGTTTTTTTTTTTTTCAATTTATTTACAATGTTATAAAATTACAAATTCCAGCGTACCACGCCAAATGCATAGACCCGTGGTTGACGCAGAACCGGCGCGTGTGTCCGGTGTGCAAGCGGAAAGTGTTCGCCGCCGGGGAGAGGAGGCGTAGAGCGTCCTCGGGCTCCGACACTGACGACACTGAGCCGCTGGTCACCGCGACACCGGCCACGCAGGTTTATAAACATATTGAATACCTAGTGTTTAATACACTTCCAGTGTTAGGTATGTAGCGACCTCTGGGAGCTACGACAAGAAGCTCACTCAAAGTGGTTCACGAGCAAGCAAGACGCAACAGAAGTTCTAACATAGCTGCAAGATGGCGCCACGTGACAGAACAAAGAGCCTGAAACGCGGTATCGAAGTGTTTCACCGCGCAACGCATATATACAACTTCCAATTCTATCCAGGTGGACCAGTCGGTCCCCTGGCCACAACACCCGGCCAGGCGGGTAGCTACCCTTTTCCCGACA
Organism: Tuta absoluta; assembly: GCA_027580185.1. Taxonomy (NCBI): domain Eukaryota; kingdom Metazoa; phylum Arthropoda; class Insecta; order Lepidoptera; family Gelechiidae; genus Tuta; species Tuta absoluta. Next base: position 6,433,859 of record JAQAHW010000022.1, on the reverse strand, counting down.
CCACCTGGAACCCTCCATTCTGCCTATTGGCATCACTCCTGTCACCCGCCATAGGTATATGTAGCGGCGCGAATTACAAAGAAATATGAAACGCGCGCCGCACACAGAATGTGCTGACTTCGCTGGATGCATCTACTGCTGACGAGGCGACGACGACAACGCTGCCTGCACAATGTAAACACGATACATCATACTCGTCATAGAAGATTAGCCAATCAGAAGTAAATTTTTAGGAATCTATACTTAGGTGGCCCAGATGGAAAAGGCGTTGCCACTAGTGATGGTGAAAGTCGCGGGTTTAAATCCTGGCCGCGGTAGAAAATTTTGCAAGTTGCCTAATAAATAAAATATTTATTTATTGAAACATAATTTGACAGCATTAACCCAAGGCACTGGCAAAGATTAATACTAAAAATATAATAAGTTATTCTTAACCGCCCAATAGTTCCATAAGTTGCCCAAAAAGTCGAAAAACCGATGATAGTCCTGAACGACCCGCCCAAAAGTGGACTAAGTACCTCAAGGTTGGACCTCGATGAACGGCCTTAAGACGAGTGTATCCGTCAACGACCTCGATAGCGGCACCACTTCACAAAAAAGCAGTTTTCTCTTTACACAAACAATCTATCAGAATGTCTGATGCCCAAGTTCGCTTAGGCATCAGACATTCTGATAGATTTAGTATTATCCGTAAAATTAGAATCTGCTAACTCAATGAAATATTCCCTGCAATTAAAGTTATGGAAAAAAAAGCCTAAAAACGGCCATTTTTGGTATTAATTACCATAACTTTAATTACAGCGAACATTTTATTGAGTTTGCAGGTTCAAATTTCACTTCAGGACTTGGGCAACGGACATTCTGATAGATTGTATAAAGAGAAAATATTGTTTTTGTGAAGTGCCACTGTCGAGGTCGTTCACGAATACACTCGCCTTAAAGTGGACCACATCTACAACAGCCGCAACAGTCCACTGCTGGACTAGGGAGACTATTTGATATACCCACTATGCTTGGCAGGAGGATTGGCGAGCGCAGTGCAAGTTGTTATAGATGTTCACAGTGAACGCTGCTGCCCATTCCCCGAATTCATCCCTTAGTCGCCTATTAGTACACCTACGGGTAGAAATTACATTATGCTATTTTAAGCTGGCACCACACGGTACATACATCAGCCTATTGCAGTCCACTGCTGGACGTAGGCCTCCCCCAGGGTACGCCATAGGGCACGATCTCCCGTTTTCGCCATCCAGTCGCTACCAGCCGCCTTCTTTAAGTCATCGGTCCATATGGCCGGAGGTCATCCAACGCTACGCTCGCCGAGACGTAGCCTCCATTCGAGAACCCGCTTACTCCACCGTCCGTCGGTTCTACGACACATGTGACAAACGGTGAACTTTACTAAATTTTTGAAAACTTGCAAAAAGCGCAAGCAGGATTTGAACCTGTGAGTTTCACCATTACTAGAGACGACGCCTCTTCCATCTGGGCTACCGCAGCTCGTCTCTTGCCCGCGAATTTTACTCATTTGTTCTCGTTCACTGCAGGGCGGTACTTTTGACGAGCAGAGCGAGAACCCGTTCCGCCGCGCGGAGCGGTTCATGCGCGAGCGACTACTGCGCAGGACGGGCAACGCTGAGGTTGGTATTATTTTGTTACTTGTATTCCATTGCATCTTTACAGAGTTACAAAAATGGTCTATAAGCTAAAATAAAACTGACGTCACATATTTTTAAACCCCGCGCTTCTACTGATTTTGTGGTGAAAATTATTAAAAAAAAATTGCTGTTAACTGTCTGGTTTACTAATGCCAATTGTTACAACCGAGCCATTCACATTTAAACGATAAACCCGATTGTAATTGCAAGTTAGAGTTATAACTTATAACACATAAAATACAGGATGAAAGTTTACTAGTGATGAATGTTTCATAATAATAAAATGTAATTATTGTTTCAGGAAGCATCACAAGATACAAGCGTTGAGACAAGTAATGAAAATAATGACGAAAAGTAAGTTTTCCTACATTTATTTATTACCATACATAAAATTACATCCAAACACGGTTTTAATTTTATACTTACACCTAAATAGAAAGTGCCCTACAACTTTTTTTAACAAACAACAACAATTTTAAATTAGCGGGATGAAATTGTCCACGCAAATCACTTTCTTTTCTAAAGAGTAAAAAATGCAACGGTCAAAATTTTCCTAAAACGGAACGTGTCTCTTTTATTTTAACAGACAGAATGAAATATTTGGCTGAATAGACTTATTGCGTTTGCTTTGGATTTTTCGTGTTATTATTTAGAGATTTATTTAAATGGTTAATCCTCGCAGGTGTAGTTTAAAGCACTATCTATTATCACTTGTAAGAAAGTACGATTACTAACTCGTATGTATTGAGTAGACTACAACCTCGTTAGTAATTGGTCTGTTTCTTCGCGCGTGAAGAATGTACCATTACTGTTACCTGTTTCCAGTGGCAATGACGACACCCAGCCCCTAATCACACCGACAGTCACCACGCAGAGCGAGAGGCGTTCCCGACGCTCCCGGCACTCGCGTTCCCGACGTTCACGTTCCTCTCCGCGCGCTCAGAACACTCCTGTCATAAGCGGTCCGCCGATGACGTCATCGACTCCCCCCGCCAATATACATTCGATAAACAATGACAGCGAACCTCATATCGGTAAGAATATAACTTCTAGCTGTAGCGATAGTCTAAACAAATCCTGACAAAAAACTCTGACACCAAGGTTCATCGGGTCGATGGACGACTCGGTGTACCACACTAAATTGCGCACTCCAAAACTGGTTTTATTTTTTAATAGATTTCTGCCCCTTCTTTTCCCGTGGTAATATTAGTTTCCCCGCGGTAAAAAGTGACCTATGTGTTATTCCGGGTTATACTTATCCTGTGTTCCAAATTTCATCCAAAGCGGTCAAGCCGTTTGAGCGTGAAGAGGTAACAAACATACACACACAAACTCTCAGATTTATATTATATATATGGATAAGTTGATATAGTTTTGTTATTATTTTTATTGAATACCAAATTTTAAAACACTTCCTGTAGTAATGCGAAAGTCGCAGGTTCAAATCCTGCCCGTGCTTGAAAATTTTGCAAGTTTTCAAAAATTATTTTTATTATATTGACGATCATATTATCTTAATCTTATTTTTAATAATTGTAATTGGGAAATTGACCGTATGAAATAAATAATTCTTATGTAACTGTTTGTCCGCAGGCGTGGCGGCGCTCCCGGCGCCCGTACAGCCGCATGCGGGCTCCGCACCGCATCACGTCAACTTATAATAACGTCCACAGACAGATACTAACGAAACAAACACTTTATTGATCATCTTTTCTAGGGTCTAATATCTTTCGCACCTCTTTTAAACTGTGCCGTCGCTGAACGGTATGTTTATGGACAACAAAATAACGGTTTAGTATAAAAGAGCGTTCGAAAGAAATTTATTATTTATGGTCGCTTAAAAGCGCCTTAGAACAACATGCAACCTTAAACCTTATCGGCGAAGGGAAAAAATGTTCCCACCTAAGATTGAACCTTAAGTACCCGCAATAGATTTCAAAACCAATGGAAAAAAATTACATGTCTTCCCGTTAAAGGGTTAATCTCTTCAAAAGTAAGAATGATTAGGCTCTGGGTGACCTCACCCTATCGTACACTCAGTCTCTATCCTGTGACCTTAACTTTGTTCCAGTAAAGTATTTAAAAGAATGTAAACAAACTAGGCAAATAGGAACATAATTTTACCCTGTGACAGATACGACAGTTATACATAACAGCTGTCACTCAGCCACTGTAAGATTGTTTACATTTTTTAAATACCTACTGTGAACAACTGTTGAGACAAGAGCAGGATTGAAATTTCCCATTTTTTTTTTAAATCTGTTTGCAAATAAGTACCTCTGGGATTAGGCCTTTGGATCACTTTCAGATAACTTGATAAATACTAAATTTATTTTATTTTATTTTTGCGGCTATAACCTAGCTAATAATAATTTAAAGAAAATAAAATAAAAATTCAAGGATTTTATGAGATGAAACAGGATTAAAATGTAAATTCAATTTTATTATTTACAAAAAATATGTGTGTCGACATGTCTCGAACATTGTAAATACTTCGATGACAATTGTGTAATTAAAAAACTCAAAACTTAGGTATTTGAATTACTAATTAAGAAACGAAATTAATTTTCTTGAATATTGTTTTGTAGAATTTCTTTTTTTAGTTTCAATATAATACGAGTATTTGCAAATTTATGTTTAAAACAAATAGAATTGTAATAATTTTGTATATAATATTTCGTGCTCCAGAATTATCTTGAAGTAAGATGTGAGTGAGGGGAGCATTATTGTGAGACATGTGTAAAAAAATTAGCTGAGAATGTTTTAAGGGGTGAACCAGTACGTGAAACTGAACAACTTTCCCCAAGGAACATAGGTCGAAATATGCAAAAATAATTTGACCCTCCCATACTTAGTGTGTTACCCGGCCGGGATAATTTGTATGGGAGGCCCAATTTTTTTTTTCATATTTCGACTCATGTTCCTTGGGGAAAGTTGTTCAATTTCACGTACTGGTTCACCCCTTAAAATATTCTCAGCTATTTTTTTTACACCATGTATAGATATAGATAGAGGCATGGCACCATGTATAGATAGAGGCATTTGTCTCGATTACAAGTTACTGGCTAAAACGGTTAATTAAAAATAGCACTGTCACTTTCCGTTAAATAAGTTAAGAAAAGGATAGTAGATGTTATAGACTATTTTAGTCATGTCATGTCTTGAATTGTCTATGATTACAGCGCCATTTCGCAGATTTTCTAGTTCCTCAGATGTCCTATTTTGACATATACCGCGTAAAATACCTAAAATCATAGACCTTTTATGAGGCCATCATCTTCTATCCTTGTCTAAGCCTATTTAACTTTAGTTAGATATTTTAGTCGATAACATGTAATTGAGGCTATTGTGTGTGTATAATATGGTTATTTAGACGTATTAATAGAAATTAAAAAGTTTAGGCAACTTGTTAGGTTTAATTAGGGCATATGGTACCTCCAGGTTACGATCAGTGTTCATCTAGGGTCTTACTTCATAAATGTTAGACGTGCGATGAACTCGTGTTTAAATAAAAACTCCATAAAAAAAGTAAATACGCGTTCAACGCTTGTCTTAAAACGTACGCACTTTTTAGTAGCCATACAAAAATAAACTCGACTCAGATATAAGATACTGGTTTGTGACAGAAAAAAAATCCTTTGGCGCTCGTTGAATTATGCAATCTAATTTGAGCCTTATTGAAACGTATTTTTACTTGATTGATATATTTCAGATTATTCTGATGACTAACTTATAATTATGCCTTTTTAGCACTTATAACAGTAAGAACTTCATTTTATTACTTGAATACTTGTACGTCGCAAGGATAAGGATGTTAGTGTCTGTACGAAAAGAGAATAGGCGTAGAAATTGAGGGCGGCTCTGTGCCTCAGTATGAGAAATATCATAGCAACATAAGAGAATTATTAGTTTACTTTTTTCCCGCGGCTATACTCTTTCCGCTCAGACTAATGTGTGGACAGAGGTTGCTTGTATCAGGAGAATTTAACTCAAATAATCACAAGTTTATAAAATAATCTCCAACTAATTTGTAAGAGGATGACTTTTGATTGTGATGTATATTTTATTATTATTTTGTAATAACAAATAAACGTTTGGATAAATTTATCAAAAGTAATCTTTAAATATATGAATTTCTTGCAATAGATTAGACCGCTTATAAAAGACATTCTTATATTTGAAGACTTTGGGTATAAATATCGAATCGTCTTTGTAAATAAATAACTAGATTTATATAAACACACAAGCAGTGCTTTTTGTTATTTTAGTGTCATAATTTTTATGCCATAACTAATATCTTCCGAAATATATCTTCTAAAGACATAAAATTGGATATCTCACCGAGATTTTAGGGCTGCCGCAGACGAAAGGCACGTTTTTGAAAGCGACAGCTTGAGTACTTTTCAAATGACTTTTCATAAAAAATTTAAAAAGAGCCGTACATAATTGGAATAAAAGTGACATTGCGCAGAATGACTAACGCCGCCGGTTGACCGGGAGAGCCAGTTGTCATTCTAGCCAATGTCACCTTTATTTCAATTTCGATAAGAGTTCCTTTTTGAATTTCTAGTCGAAAGTGCTCGAGCAAAAACTGTTCTTACTCTGCGGCGGCCCTTACAAATATAAACCAGTGGTGTAGGAAATTTGATTTGTATGAATAAATGTAAAATTTAATTCCAGTGGTGGATTACAAACCACATTTTCTACACCAACAAGCTTTGTCACTCGTTTCGTTGTCTAGATGGTAAGATAAACAAAAGGAAAATGAATGACGAAACTCGAAACGGAAACCGTGAGGGTGACCCTTGGCAAAAAGGCTCTTGTTATTCTAACGCATTGTAAATTATATCCTGTTTAATTATGTACTGTACCTATTGTGATATCATAACATTTTTATTATTTATATTCCCGAGGCACAAACGAGTTTTTATTATTAGTACGTGGCAAAGACTTTTCTTTCGGACAGTTCTCGAGCTTTTTTATAATATCATACCAGATGGCGTTGTTCTAAGCTGAAATTTAGACAAACATATATCACGCCTTTATAGTATAGGCTCCGAACATTTTCAGACAAGTTTAACCAATGTTGTCTCGGCCCTACCTACAACCGGTATGTACTTATTCAGTACGTTTTCTTGAACATGGAAAGTGCGGTTGTAGCATCAAAAGTGGAAGTGGGGGGGAGTTATGACGTAACAAAGATGGCGGCCGGACCAACTCTACTAAGCGGTTTTTCTAGATAATTACTGGGCCGATATACATAAATGAGGTGTCAAATGAGAGAGCATACAGTGCCCATTATTTTATTTCATACATTTTTGTACGTGAAACTAATAGCAAATGAAATTTTTGAAAAACATCGCATTTTATAAAATTTTAGTTTTTTTTTCTTGCCTATATCTCGGTATCCGTCAGAGTTATCAAACTTTTGATAGGTACAAAACATTTTGCAATTTTAATCAACTCTCTAATGAACCCCCAGTTATTGAGATCAGAAAAGAAACAACGGAGATACAGCAGTTTGAGTGGTCGGAGTCGTAGGTACAAGTAAACTAAAATTGACGGAGCTTGGCTGCGTGTTCATTTAAAATAATAATATAGTTTAAAATATAATGATAATCTTATATTGAACACGGGTCTTCTCCAATGGGGGGTACTATGTGTAGTATGTGTAGTATGGGTTGGCAAGTGCAGTAGGTACAGGGTGTTAATTTACTTATTTTCACTGTGTTGAGGTTAACATCGGCTTTAAACCACTTGATGATGAAATGAGACCTTACTTCCGCGAATATAGAATTTTAACGCTTCCATGCATGTACATTTTTGAAGTATGCAAATTTGTAAAAAAATACCCTGAGCTATTTACAAAGCGCAGCGACGTCCCTACAAACCAGTCATTACGACAACAAGATAGGCTTATGTTACCAAGATCACGCTTAAATCTACATGCGACTAGCCCATATGTTATGTGCATAAAAATCTACAATAAACTCCCTTCTCATTTAAAAAATGAAGAAAGGCAAAACCTCTTTCTAAAAAAGTTGAAAACTATTCTTATTACTAAATGCTTTTACACAATTGACGAATACATGAAAGATAATCTAAATAACACAAATATGAATTAACCAAACGAATATATAAAATACCTTCTTAATGACATTATAAATACCAAAATACATACAATTACCATTTACATAACAATAATCGAATAATAAATGCCGCCTCTTATAATTATCAATAATGACTTAAATAGATTACTTGATACCTATTACCAATGCTGCTTAGTACTACATACCTAAAATAATAAGTCTTTCTCTCGCCTATTAATATTGTTGTGCCCAACAGGGTCCATGTTGTAAGTACCATAATAAACTACCACCTTTTATATCTTGAATGACACATGGTATGCAATAAATATATTGAGTATTGAGTATTGAGAAAAACACTGTGGTATTTGAATAAATAAAACTAGAAAGTCAATTACAAAGTGCGATTGTAATCCTTTTTACATTCATTAAAATAAAATAAAATAATCAAGAAAAATAAACTACTTAATTATGATCATCATCATTCTGGATCAGTATGATCTAGATAATTAAAATGGTTAAAACATTTGAATCCCACATGGCATATCCCCTCAGGCATTCTGTTTTTTGACTTTTTGTTTGAATTAGAGTGGCAGTTTTCATATCTGTTTCATTGTTTGTAGTTTCAGATATGGATTCGCCTGCTATCAAATTACCGAGAACTGCTTTTCGTGTGGATCTGATAAGGCCATTAGTGTCAAAAAGAGATGGTGGAGGATCACGTAACTCATTCTTTAGAATAATTTTGAGATCTATTTGACGTCTACTTCTTGCAGAAAACATGTTACGGACTAACATATTTGTGTCAACAGTGTTTACTATATTTTCAGATTTACCAGCTACATTTACAACGTGCAAGTGTTTAAATGTTTTTGGTTTAACTTTTTTTAAAGGGCTGTAAAAATGTGTCTCTTTTTCAATAACACGATCTGTTAAAAAATAATCCTCAGACAGTTTAAAACCAACATGCCTTAAGAGCCAATTACCAGACGTTTTGTTGGCTGCATGCTGACGTGGCAGAGCCTATTTTACCTGCACCCACGGACAGCGGCAGGAAGATTGAAGAAACGGGATGCCTAGTGCCAATTACATCATCCGTAAATTTGATTTCATTAAAAGCTCTTGAATTGATATCTTGTCAATGCAAAGCTGGATGTCGTTCATCCCGTTGTGGGTGTAGTGTCAAAAAACAGAATGCTTGGGGGGGATATGCCATGTGGGATTCAAATGTTTTAACCATTTTAATTATCTAGATGATACTTATCCAATGACATGACGAAATCATCAGGCTCAAGTTCATATTACCCATCCTGTACAACCTGTTGTGTAAATGTTAGGAAGCGGGATATATACCACAAGATATGCGCGATGCTTACATCGTTACTCTATACAAAGGCAAAGGTGACCGCGGTGACTGTAACTGTTATCGTGGTATATCCCTTTTAAGTATAGTTGATAAATTATTTGCTCGGTTAGTCTTATTAAGACTCCAGAAACTAGCTGATCGTGTATATCCCGAATCGCAATGTGGATTCCGCGCCCAGCGTTCCACAACAGATATGATCTTTACACTTCGCCAACTTCAGGAAAAGTGTAGAGAGCAGAGAACACCTCTGTTTGTGGCGTTTGTAGATCTTAACAAAACCTTTAACACCGTTAGCAGAGAGGGCCTTTACACTGCACTTGTAAACATCGGGTGCCTGCCAAAACTTCTGAGCCTCGTTAAATCCTTCCATATGGACATGAAGGGATCTGTTGTTTTTGACGGCAATACATCCGAGCCGTTTGAAATGCGTAGAGTTGTTCGCCAAGGCTGCGTGTTGGCTCCTACCCTGTTTGGTATTTTCTTTTCATTGCTATTTAAAGTAGCTTTCGGCGATGACCAACAGGGTATCTACCTGCACACGAGGGCTGACGGGAAGCTGTACAATATCTCGCTTCTTAAGTCTAAGCGAAACCGCGATGACTTATTCGTCGATAGCCTTCTGTTTGCTGACGATGCAGCGTTCGTTGCTAATTCTCAAAGTGAGCTTCAAGTCATTGTCGATAAGTTTTCCCATGCGTGTACTCTGTTCTCTATGACTATTAATGCCAAAAAAACAGTAGTGCTAGCTCAAGGCGCAGATACACTACACATCATGCTAGCCGGTGTTCCCATGAGCATAGTCGATAAGTTTTGCTACCTGGGGTCGACTGTGTCGAATAATCTCACGCTCGATACTGAGATCGATACGTGAATCGGCAAGGCGGCGACCATGTTTGGCAAGCTCAGTACCAGAGTATGGAACAATAAACACCTGACCACAAAAACCAAGATTATTGTCTATCAAACTTGCGTTTTAAGCATACTCTTGTACGGAGCTGAAACCTGGACATCGTATGCAAAACAGGAACGTCGACTCAATACATTTCATATGCGCTGCGTAAGAAATATCTTGCATATAACCTGGCAGGACAGAGTCACAAATGAGCGAGTTCTAGAAATTGCGCAGCTGCCTAGTTTTACCGCCCTGCTTAAGCAGAGACGATTGCGGTGGCTAGGGCATGTGCACCGGATGGAACCTTCGCGTCTACTACGGCGTGTTTTGCTTGGCGCTGTAGCAAACGCTAAAAGAGGGGTTGGAAGACCTATGCTGCGTTTCAAAGATTGCGCCAAGCGGGACATGGCTGCGTTTAACATTGACCATCAAAGCTGGGAGAAGCTTGCTGAGAATAGGGACGAATGGCGTAAGCGTGTGTTTGATGGGCGTAAAGCATAATGCCTGGTTTTCTGGTCTCGCTAACAAAAGGCAAAAACGTCATCTAAACATGCATGTGCCAGTCTCAAATTCCACTTTCACTTGTAGAGCGTGCGGAAAACTATGCCGCTCCCGTATCGGCTTATACGGCCATGAAAAGTCTTGCTTCAGACACTGATTAAATCGTCTGTCACAGACGTGTGAGGCCAATGATGATGACTGATCCAGAATGATGATGATCATAACTAAGTAGTTTATTTTTCTTCATTATTTTATTTTATTTTAATTATTGTAAAAATGATTACAATCGCACTTTGTTATTGACTTTCTAGTTTTATTTATTCAAGTACCACAGTGTTTTTCTCATTTCATCGTAGGGGGTGGTTTAAAGCCGATGTTAACCTCAAACCAGCGAAAATAAGTAAATTAACATCCTGTACCTACTGCACTTGCCAACCCGCCTGTCAAGCTTAGTGAGTATAGCATACTACACATAGTACCCCCCATTGGAGAAGATCCGTGTTCAATATAAGATTACCATTATATTTTAAACTATATTATTATTTTAAATGAACACGCAGCCAAGCTCCTTCAATTTTAGATCACTTGTACCTACGACTCCGACCACACAAACTGCTGTATCTCCGTTTTTTCTTTTCTGATCTCAATAACTGGGGGTTCATTAGAGAGTTGATTAAAATTGCAAAATGTTTTGTACCTATCAAAAGTTTGATAACTCTGACGGATACCGAGATATAGGCAAGAAAAAAAAACTAAAATTTTATAAAATGCGATGTTTTTCAAAAATTTCATTTGCTATTAGTTTCACGTACAAAAATGTATGAAATAAAATAATGGGCACTGTATGCTCTCTCATTTGACACCTCATTTATGTATATCGGCCCAGTAATTATCTAGAAAAACCGCTTAGTAGAGTTGGTCCGGCCGCCATCTTTGTTACGTCATAACTCCCCCCCTCTTCCACTTTTGATGCTACAACCGCACTTTCCATGTTCAAGAAATCGTACTGAATAAGTACATACCGGTTGTAGGTAGGGCCGAGACAACATTGGTTAAAATCGTTTAGAGACGTGTAATCGAACATTGGAAACCACACTATTATCCCTTGCGGGTTAGGCAGAGCGTAAACGGCCGCAATAAAAGCCGCCGGAAATTTACGCCACGCCTGACAAACATTTGAGGGTCATTCGAAAAAATTGTGCATCGCCATAGTGACACGTTGTCATCCCATCGCCTAAAATTATACACCATCGAGTCCTTTCGTCGCCTTTAAGACACCCACGGAAAAGAAATGTAGTGATGCTATTCTAAGCCAGCCACGGAAAATTTTGACATTTGAATATTCTTTAGAAACTTTTCAGTTTAGCTCAGCTCCATCTAAAGTGCACTGGAATATTGTTATAACGCTGTTCCAATAAGTCTTATTTGATAGCTGTCAGATTCGAGATAATACTATGGCAAAGAGTCCAGTTTCCTTTATTGATATCTCTTGTAGTATGGAGATGACAGCCGTCAAATACGACTTATTGGAACGGCGGTACTTTAGTGCTTAGGCTTCTTTAGAGCCACATGTCCGGAGATTTATTTGCTATAAATTGTGTTTCAGTATATCTGTTGTGTATTTTTTTTTCTCTATCGTTTTTGTCTCGGGGCGCCGGAGGAATCGCTTCGGTGGTCCACGGACATCCTTCTTTCATTAAATTTTTTTAACTACACTCTTCTCATAATGTTCGAATTATGAATTCGAAAACAGTTGCATAATGACCTACTTTATGCATTCTGCCTATAAAAACTAGGGTTTACTATAAATTACAGAAGCGTAATGACTTAATGAGAAAACTCTAACTACGATAAAGTTGAGAAATGAAACGAAGTTTTTTTTTGCCAATACTCAAATCGCAATCTTCCGCCGCACCTGACAGTTGTTGTTGTACGGTAATTTTTTGGATGTTTTTAGGTTTTTGTTCTGTTGTTGTTCAGATGTTGTTTAGTTGTTGTACCGATGTTATTTAGATGTTGTTCAGTTGTTATTCCGATGTTGTTCAGTTGTTTAGATATTTGTTGTTGAGACTCGACATGTAAACAACTGTTGAGAAAGAATTTTCGAAAATTCATATCAAGCCATATTACGTTCTCGTATTGAATTTGACCATGTATCGGGCCTTGCAATCGCCGGTGCGGACGTTTGGAAAAGTGTTTAACTGGGTTAATTTTTTAGAGTGTAGATAAAATAGTGTATGCAACTGCATATAATTAGGCATTAGAATGCTCGAATGCTCGTGTCAATCTATTATCACACTCGGCTGCGCCTCGTGTGATAAATAGACACTCGCATTCTAATGACCCCCATTATACGACAGTTGCATAAACTACTATTTCCATTCAATATACATACATACATACATATATCACGCCTTTATCCCTTGCGGGGTAGGCAGAGCGTAAACGACCGAAAAAACGGCCACTTACGCCACGTTTGACAAACGTTTGAGGGTCATTCGGAAAATTGTGTATCGCCATAGTGACAGGTTGTCAGCCCATCGCCTAAAATTGCTATACACACCCTCGAGTCCCTTCGTCGCCTCTTACGACTCCCACGGGTAAGAAATGGAGTGATGCTATTCTAAGCCGGCATCACACGGGAATATTCAATATAGTTTATAATATGAATGTGGATGCAGGAGAGGAATGCCTAAAAAGTTTGGATGGATTGTATCAAAGATGATATGAAACAAAATGGTGTAAAATGAAAAAACATGTTGCGCCGATCCCAAATAAATTGGGATAAGGGCAGGCAGATTATGATCTTTCTTTTCATTCGGGCTCTGCCTGAATTAAAACAGTAAAATAATTAACCATTATTATTTATTTCACTCATATTAATATCTCACAATACATTTCGCTTATATACAAAAACAGTAAACCTAATATTAAATAGTCCTGTAAATATACCTACTATTGCTCTTTTACTACTGATTCAGAAAATAATGCGATTGTTTAATAGTCGTAGTAGGCAAAAAAAACGTTTTAGTATTGCTTGTATGAAGCTAAGACACTTTTAAGCGCTGCTGCCGTCACATTAAGGTGGTCCGTTTTACATACAAACGAAAAACTTGTACATGCGATGAAGAGCATTTTTTAACAAATATTTATGCGAAATGATAAAGGCCCACGTAAATTTGGCGCAAAACTACTTTAGGTTAAAAAATAAAGAGTATTTGGTCCACAATAAAAGCAAACTAATTTTTTGCAGCAGTACCTTCATCTATTGGCGTAAAGTGGCGAATCTGATTTTACATGGGAAGCATATGGTTTACAATCGACTTTTTTAATTAAAATGTTGTCTCCTTTAAAGACGTAAGTTCATTTAACATTTGTATGAAAAACGTCCCACCTAAAGCTACATTTGCGATCACCTGTAGAGCCGACGATCTAGCGATATTTGTCGTGAGCCGTTTAACTAGCAAACTGAAATTAGAACTGCGTTCAAATACTGGAGCTGCGCTGCGAGGCAAGTATACGAAACACAAAATAAGTTGGCAACTGTTTCGCTTTCGATTCAGCTCTTCGGGCACAGTATAATTAATAGTACTAGCGTACAGTATGGTCACTCCCTGCCTCCCCCTACAAGCGCCGCCCACCCGCGCTCGGAGGACGCTCAGACACCGGCTAGCAAGGACGCGACGACGAAGGTCATTTCATACTGCCGCACATTGCATTCCCGATTCGCGAACGCAAAATGGCGGCAACCCTGACATGTTGTCTCACACACACAAACAAGCATGGTCCGCGTTCACCTACGCGAGCTTAGACTGTGTGCGTAGCAACGCGTTTGTTTCATACATTTGAGAGCCAGTGTCCGAGGTGTGCTTCGGGTAAGGTAATCTTCCTTACTACAGTCACACCTCGGACACTCCATACAGCGGACTCTTTACAGACAACTGTCATTTCTACATGTGCATGTGTGGGTGAACACAGGTGTGTGAGTGCAGGGTTGGCATGCAGGTTGTTTTTTATACCTAACCTGATGAATACATACAGTAACTACCAAAGAGGATGTAACAAGCCTAGCGCTAGTTTCTATTTAATTCTCCACTGGTGTTTTGACATTTCTCGGGTGAGGGCGGGTCGGGGGCTGGGGTGCGGGGAGGTAAGTGTCCGTTCTGTATGTATCATATATACTACAGAGTATTGGTTATTCTGTGCTACAGTTATAGTTTCATCCCAGTTGCTAACTTATTTTGAACAGTTACTTACTACAATGGGAGTTTTTCTATTGACAGTTCTCTTGATAGTTCTGAATGTCAAACCAGAGGGCGCTGTGCTAAACTGAAATTTTGACGTTTCAATATGGCTGGCGTCAGCCATAGTTTTGTCACAGGTTCCGTTTCACGTTGTGATCGTTACAAATTAATTATGTTTGTTTGATTTAATACAAAATAAACTTATCGCCTTGCTATTATATTGAGTGTCATTCGTGTAAATAAACAAATAACCAATAATACATGTAGAACGATTCAATAAACACAAAATAAAGAATAATTTATGAAGTGGTACAGTTTTTGTGTAAAGAAACGTTATTTCAATTAAGCTGAGCGCCCTCTACATGACACTCGAGAATCCCTAGAAAATTTCCCATTGAGATGAAACTTCGCATGGTAAGGCACCTTACCTGAAGAGCTGTATCGATAGCGAAACAGTTGCCGAATTATTTAGCAAATATACTTTTCGTCTTTCACTCTCGTATTACCAGTTCAGGGTAAGAACTGAACTACATAAAATTAATTCTTATCATTCATATCGTATGATATTCAAACTCCGACATCTGCTCGTATCAAGTATAACGAATTACTACTTAAGAGTTCATATTTTATTGCTACTAAAAAACGTACGACAGTACCAGTCCGTTGGCTCTATAAGAATCGGTATTTTTTTTATCTATCTATGGTGTGTGTGTGTGTGTTTGATGTCCAATGTGTGTATTGTAAGCGTGTATCTGGCAGGAGGTCACTCCGCCGCCTTCGCGTCAGCTATCACGTTTCTGGCTTGTTCCAGCGCTTTCCTAAAACAATACGTTATTATGTTAGTGTGAGTTGGGATAGAATTGTTTAAACCCTTCAGGCGGTAAGTGACTTCATCTAGATATGTCCTGTTCTGGATTCAAACATATTTTGTATGCACCACTATAATTTTAACTGACTGTAAATTTTTTGTAACCTATGGTGGACGTAAATCCAGAAAATGGTCTCTATTTAAAGTGGAGCATACAAAATATGGTCGAATCCAGAACAGGTCATAACTAGATGAAGTAATTTTAAGAAATGGTCACTGACCGCTTAAGGGGTTTAATTAAACAGGACATACTTGTAAATCTATAACAGACCTGTAACTTACAACATGACGTTCTTGTAAGACAATCACAGACTTGTAAGTCATAACATGTTATATTTTTGAAAACTAGCAAAATTTTCAAGCGCAGGATTTTAAAATTTTGCAAGTTTTCATAAATTTTATACTTAACACAGTATACAATTTTTGTACAATACGCGGTAGCAAATTTGGTATTCAACATCACTACATAGTATAAAATAAAGTCGCTTCCCGTTTGGTGTCTCCTTATATCTTCAGAATTACCCAACGGATTTTGATGCGGTTTTTTTTATTAGATAGAGTAACTAGAGAGGAAGGTTTATAGGTATAATTTATTGCGAGAAATTGTCACATTCCCATGGGAAAACGGGTAGCCCAACTGGTAGTAAACTTTTGACCCCCTTTTGACACCTTTAAAGATTAAAATTTTAAAAATGCTGAAACACGTATTTAATTATTTTAAGTTATGAGTCTAATCAGAAATTTTGACACAGATCACATTTAAGATAAAAAACTTTCATACAAACTTTTAACCCCCTTTTTACCCATTTAAGGGTTAAAAATTCAAAAATGCTAAAACACGTGTTTAATTATTTTAAGTTATTAGTCTAATCACAAATTTTGAAACAGATCACATTCATTTCAAAAAACGAACTTTCATACAAACTTTTAACCCCATTTTGTCCCTATTAAGGGTTAAAATATCAAATATGCTGAAACACGTGTTTAATTATTTTCGGTCATAAATCTTATCACTAAATTTTGAAACGGATCACACTTAAGACAACGAACTTTCATACAAACTTTTAACCCCTTTTTCATCCCTTGGGGGATTAAAAAAAACGGAATTGTATCTATAATAGTTGCTTTATTACATAAAATACTTTATGTCCAAGTTTTATCTCTCTAGCCTCAGTAGTTTAGCATTTTTTACTGTAACGAAAACTGAGAAAGATAATATTTTATTTCCATAATACAAACATAGTAGATGTCGCTGTTAGTTTTTCAAACGCACTATCGTTATGTTTTTCAAAAACTATAAGGTTGCATTTAATTTTGTTCCTTGCTGATGCTCGATGAAGTATTGTCGAACTTACTTTAGACTATCGTTCATAGAAATCGAAATTATAGGTGTCGTTTTAGGTATTTGTTTGGTCGTTTGGGTCTTTGGTCAAAATTGTTTAAGGATAAAAGATATAAGGAGACACCAAAAAAGGAAGGAAGGAAGGTTTTTATGTATAATTTATGTCGGGAAAAGGTCTGTTTCCAGTGGGAAATCAGTTAGCAGCGGGTGAAACCGCTGGGCGGGCCGCTAGTGTTATATATGACATACTTGTAACATTGTGACAAACTAGTAGTCGGAAAATGTTTAGATTTATGACAGATCTGTTTACAGTTTATTGCACACAAAAACATTACAGAAACGACACAAAACATAAAGAAATGCGACGCAACAGGTCCAGCTTATTTCCAAGTAGAAACTTCTTCCAGGTGACCCTCTGAGTGTTAAAACAACAAAATGACTGGGAAAGTGTGTATACTTACAAATGCAGGGGGTTGTCTGAGTGCAGCCGGCTCTGCGCGAGTGTGGCTAGTCGCGCGATGCGGTTGAGAGCGCGCGCCCGGAGCGAGCCCGCGCGAGGCAGCGTCTCCGCCAGCGCGACCGCCGCCGCGCACATCGACGGCGCCGGCGCCGCGCCCGCCGCGCAGCACAGCGTTTCTGCACATTAAACAATCCCCTTTTTGTTCGTGTGGGACACCGAGTCGACGAACGACCCGACGGATCCTGGTGTCAGACTTTTTCAATCGCCTACTATTGGGAACATTCCCCAAGAATTTTTTATTTTTATTTGCAATATTTCGGCCTTAGTTTCTTGGGCAAAGTTGTATATAATCACGAGCCATACCAAACCCTTAAGTATCGTTCACTTGTCAAAATGCACCCTACACATGCCTATAGCATATTATTATTCGATTTGGTAATCCCTAAGTACATTATTTTACCATAAAATATTTAAAATAATAGTTTTTTGCCACAATCTGTCAAAAATTTACTATAATATTCGATTTTGTGATGTTAACCCACTTATTTTCCCTCAATAAACACTTAAAATTACAAAAAAAAAAGTATAAATGTTGATGTTTTAACAAAAAAAGTAGAAATTTTAATAAAATTAATTTTTATTTTCAATGTTTCCGGGGAATATTCCTCGTACCCGGGAAAGTTTCTGGGAATATTCCCAATGTTACCAGGAACGGCACATTGCTACTAGTAGGCCTTTGACTTGACATGGTTGTGTTACGACCGCCGTCTAAGTAATCATAGACAGCAACGGAACCATCTTTCTTTTCATACAATCAGGTGGTTCAATCTGCAATGTCCTTACCAGACTGAAAACAAATTCAAAGTGATTATTGGTGGATTATTCAACTTGTGAGTGCTCCACCGGGAATCGAACCCGGAACCTTTGCGCCGCAGGCAGTCGCACTACCACTACGCCACATCGGTAGTCAATGGAATTATATGTGTAACAATTTATGCATTTACACACTGTGTTCGAAAACAATCAAAGAAAATAATTAAGAAAATATTACGGCGATGTCAACAAAACTGCGGTAAACATTTAAAGTGGTCAATCTGCCAGAAACACTGAAAAACATTCCGCATGGAACATGGGTCGAGAAATACAAAATAAACGTTTGACTTCACATAAAAATCATACAACCGGAAACGAGTTTAATACAGGGTTAATTTTAATTCACCCCGGAAATTCTAAAGGGCGATTCTATTTTTTTATTATGGGGTCACCTGCGATATCGCGAAAAAAAAATCCAGCTGTTCCATACATTTTGTTCGAGTAGGTACGAATTTTTCTATAGAGCAGCTGTTTTTTTTCGTGATTTCACAGGTGACCCCATAATAAAAGTTGTTCAGAATCATGAGTAGCATCACCCTGTAAAATTTCCGGGGTGAATAAAAAATAACCCTGTATAACGAAAGTTAGTAACTTTCGCGTAAACTTTAGAATAAATCAAATATTGTTTAAACATACAAACACACATAAATCACGCCTATGTCCTTTACGGGGTAGGCAGAGCATTAACAGCCGTAAAACGGATATTAACACCATGTCTAACAAAAGCTTGAGGGTCAATCAGAAAACTGTGTATGACTATAGTGACAGGTTGTCAGCCCATCGCCTAAAATTACCATACACATCCCTCGAGTCCCATAGTCGGCTCTTACGACACCCATGGGTAAGAAATGGGGTGATGCTATTCCAAGCCGGCATCACACAATTCGATTATTTATATACTAAGCTTACCTGACACAGGCCATTTAAGCTTACAAGAAGGTTCCGATCGACATTGTTTTATGTTTGGGATTATAGAAAATAAAAGATTTATTATTAAAGATTTATTATTAAGCTGCCGTGTGATGCCGGCTTAGAGTAGCATCACTCCATTTCTTTCCCGTGGGAGTCGTAAGAGGCGACTAAGGGACTCGAGGGTGTGTATTGCAATTTTAAGCGATGGGCTGACAACCTCTCACTATAGTGATACACAATTTTCCGAATGACCCTCAAACATTTGTCAGACGTGGTGTAAATGGCCATTTTTGTGGCTGTTTACGCTCTGCCTACCCCGCAAGGGATAATAGGCGTGATATGTGTATGTATGTGTATGTATGAATTATAAAAAAAGGATTTACATACATACATATCACGCCTATAATCCCTTGCGGGGTGGGCAGGGCGTAAACAGCCATTTACACCACGTCTGACAAATTTTTGAGGGTTATTCGGAATATTGTGTATCGCTATAGTGACAGGTTGTCAGCCCATCGCCTAAAATTGCCGTACACATCCCTCGAGTCCCTTAGTCGGCTCTTACGACACCCATGGGCAAGGACCATATATAACCCCTATTATACAGGGTGTAAGGGACGGTGTACCGAAAACTTTGCAGGCATGATCAGACCATGAAACTGAACAACTTTTACTATGAAGCCTATGTTGGGAAACGAATTTTTTTTTTCGAGTTTCCATACAAAGTCAGTCAGCTGATCGGAAATTTTGTATGGGAGGTCGAATATATAACCCCTATTATATATGGTCCTTGCCCATGGGTAAGAAATGGGGTGATGCTAATCCAAGCCGGCGTCACACGGCAATTCGATTATTTATATACTAAGCTTACCAATCAAGGCGTGTACGATGGGATCGGCGTGCAGTAGATGCGGCGGGCCGGTGAGCGCCAGCGCCGAGCGCAGCAGCCGCACGCCCGCGCCCAGGCAGCGCCGCCAGAACGAACCGCCCGGACCCTCCATTATCCTAAAACAGACAAATCATCTTCATTATGGTTTATTATGCACTCACAGTGCTATAGCCTACTAATATAATAATAAAGGCGGCGAGTCGCCGTCTGCCGATATTATCAAGATTGGGACATTTGATTTGGCAGGCGTCCCGTTGTCTCAATCAATAACCCAGCAACCGGTCCAGCTAATTCCTCCCCATAGCCCTAGTAATCCGACCCTCACCTACAATAGTTTTTTTTATTTTTATTAATGATGGGTTTGCTCTCGACTCTAGTTCTAGGTCATAGGACAGAGACAGGGTCTAAGATGGAGCGAGCTCACCCAGCATAGTTCTTGCATCAGGCGTGCGTTATAGTGCAGACAGAGCGAGTATCCGCTTGATGTACACATCACAACACATTATTTGGTGAAAAAAGGCCTCTGTGCTGTTGGCTTCGGTCCCAACGGACCGGGACCGGGTCCCTGTGGGCCCGAGATTTGGAAACTTATATAAGGATTCCAGTGCTTGTTTCAGAATTAACGGGGCCTTCACTGAGCTGTTTAACATCAAGAAAGGTGTTAGACAGGGATGTGTTGCGTCACCATGGCTGTTCAACCTATTCATGGATAGTTGTTCGACAGATTTGAAAGAGTGTGAAAATAGACTAAAAATGAATGGGTTACTCGTCTATATGTCTTCTCTATGTTGATGACCAAGTTATCCTTGCGTAGTCGGCTGAAGAGTTGCAGGAGATGGTAAACATTATGAATAAGGTTACGAAAAAAAAAGGAATGCAAGTGTATATAAGTATATAAGACGAAAGCAATGCATTTTAAAAAGAGGAGTACGACGGAGTGTAATATTATGATAGAAGAAGAGAGGGTGGAGCAAGTGAAAGAGTTTGTATATTTGGGAACGAAGTTTACATCAGATAGAAAGTGTGAAAGTGATATTAAAAGGAGGGTAAATGCCGGCAACATGGTGAATGGAGCGTTGCATACCTTAATGAACAGCCAGACAGTGTCTAATAAGGCACGTCTGGCTGTGCGTAGAGGAGTATTAGTTCCAACACTTATGTATGGGAGTGAAAGTTGGGTATGGCAGAAAAACCATGAAAGTAGAATAAATGCGGTAGAAATGAGAGCTCTAAGAAGTATGATTGGAGTGAAATTGAGTGACATGATAAGAAATAGCGTGATAAGAGAACGTTGCGGTATAAAAGAAGACGTAGTGACTGGTATAGAAAAAGGAATGCTGAGATGGTTTGGTCACATTGAGAGAATGAATGAAAGAAGATTAACGAAACAGGTGTATATGGCGAGTGTGGATGGGAACGTTGGAAGGGGAAGACTAAGACGCACGTACTTGGATCAGATCGGGGACGTTCTAAAGAAAGGTCAGGTCAAGAGTATCCTAAACCGACGAGCATGTATGAAAAGGTTGATGCATATTGAAGAAGCGAAAGAGGTGTATCAGGATCTTAGCAAGTGAAAGGAGTAGTCTCTGCCTATGGGAAACAGGCGTGATTATATGTATGTATGTATGTACATTTGCAAAGTTGGCGGGTATTGATTGAACCGCGGTCGCCAATATGGAAGAGGCGTCGCCACTAGTAATGGTGAAAGTCGCAGGTCCTGCCCGCGTTTAAAAATCTTACAAGTTTTCGAAAGTTGTATACAAAATTTTGTATTTAGATTTTTTAATGTGTTAATCTTGAGAAAAGTTTATCAATTACATAATATACGATTTTTCATATAAAGCTTGAGCTTACTGTGGTAGCGCGGGGAGGAACACGTCCGCGTGTAAAGCGGCTGTGAGCTTGTGCTTGACGGCCGCACTCAAGCGCTGCAGCGCTGCAGCGGCGTCGGGCACGGCGCTGCTCCTCACTATCAGCTGTCGGAGGCGGATGCACGCGCGGACACACATCGGGTCCCACGCGTGCTCTACTATTTCTGCAACAAAACGATGATTGGGTTATTATTTAAAAGCCGTCGGTCTCTGTTGATGTGTATGGGTATGATTATAGTGAGGGGAAGACTTCTGCGCAAAGAATTATATGAATGAATTGAGTAAATTAATGTTTGATTCGCAGTATAATTCGTTGAAAAAAATACTTGTAAATTAGGGACAAACGTCCTGACCGCTTCTGCGCCGCAGCGGCCGAGCCGCTCACTATAATCCGGCCTTAAGATTACTTAGACGGCGTTCGATACACAACCATGTCAGAGGCCTTCTATTAGTAGTAGTAGACAGTTGAAAAACTCTGACACCAGGGTTCATTGGGTTGTTTGTCGACTCGGTGTGCCACACGGAAAGAAAAGGATTTAAAAGACTCGAGAATCAAAAGTTTAAGACGCAAAAGTTGAATCATTGTATTGCAGCAATTACCTCACGATTGTAGACAATATTCTCTTACTCGTACTTAGCTAAAAGTTATTTGAACATGCAAAGGACTGACCAAATGGGTGAGATTCTAACCCCTCGCGCGTCGTTCGGCAGATTCGCTATAGGACAGAAACTTGATACGGCAGAAGCTGGATTGGGCAGAATCGTGTTTTGGCAGAGTACAGTCAGGATGTTAATAATATTATGATGTAAACTCTTTAGTTTATCTTATCATTAATAATGGCCACTTATGGTGACATGGCAAGTTATAAATTTTACAATGACATTCTCATAGTCACGTCTCATTTTCGATTAATATTGAATATTACAAATGCGACTATGAGCTAGCCGCAATTAACGGAATGAAATCAATATGTTCTAAAGTAAAGGGTGACACTTTTCTACATCCAACTGGCATTACTCCTCCAAATGTTATACCAGACAGAAGGATATTTCGAACTTTTTTACATGGGTCCTGAATCCGAAGAATTTAATAAATTCAACGATTATTTCCGAAGGCAGTGGATGGAGATTATCACTTCTGATACCTTTAGTTGCTATAAATAAAGAAAAAATTCGCCAACGAATGCGGTCGAAGGATGGCATAGACGCATCAACGCTCGCATTACAGAACGGCCATAATTTTTTTTTGTTTATACGCGTTTATACGCGTTTAAAGTCGACAGCTGTCACCTGAAATTTAGATTTCGTTAAGACCAACAACTTCCCCTAAAAAACTAGTTGTCTGGCATGCATAGTTTCCGGGAAAAATGCGTTTAAAGTTTGACAGCTGTCACCTAAAATGTAGCCCAAATGTCACCCAAATAATATGCAATAATAAAATGTCTTTAAATATCTAAGTATTTTTATTTTTTCTTTTCGAGTGTACCAAATCTGCCAAAACACGATTCTGCCCAATCCAGCTTCTGCCTTATCAAGTTTCTGTCCTATAGCGAATCTGCCGAACGACGCGCGAGGGATTCTATTCTAACGACGACTGTAAGGAAAAGGGTCCCCAATTCTCTTATTTTTTATTTATTTTAAGCCTTCGAATGTCAATGTCATGATAATGCCACTGTGATTTTTAATACTTCAAACTGTTAGCAGAATACCAAATGACCAAAATTGATCAACGGAAACGATTTTAATTTAGCAGACTTCAGGCCAAGCCTGGTTGGGTGTTGTGACCAGGGGAACGACTGTTCCAACCGGACATGTGTGAATGTTGTATATACGTCGCAGGCAACTGATAAAAAACGCTGTTCAATTGCACAGCTAGCTCCTTCATCAAATAACTGGTTGAATTTCGGCACATTTAAAACATTCAACACAGCAACTGAACGAAAATCCACTGTTTAATGGAATTAGTACGTTTATCGGCCACCGCGGCGCTAGTTTGGTTTTGTTTACAAGATGGCGTCAGCCGTACGAAATCACTGATCGTATTTTGATATTTTATAGTGAAACAATGTTAAACAGTTGATTTCCGTGGAGTTTAACAATTAAACATGATGGAGGCACCTACAGGCGACCCAAATGAGGTGAAATTCAAGCAGCACTTCGAAGAAACACTGCGAGAATATGAAATTAATCATAAAGGTAAATTTGTTGTAATTTCACAATTTAAACAGTTAACTGCGACATATATAGCGATCACAATAAAACAATTTTGAACGGATTTAAGTTTGTGTTTATTTTGGCATTTACAATTCCTACCTTTTGAGCTCTTTACAAGTCTTCGAGTTTTTTTCTTTTAATTCTTGAGTAAACACAACTTTAACAACGTTTAAAATTTTTAAGGTAGATTGATGAGTGGTGTAGCCAGTAGGCTTAATGCTGCATGATGGAAAAGGGGAATTCCCGCCGAGCGAGGTGTTCAGTTCGGGGACCGCGGCCCAACTGGTAGGAGGCAGGACTTGGATTTTGTATTTATAGTAAGTCTTCGACAAACTTCGTAACCGCGTTTTAGGTCTTGACTTCTGATTGGCTAATCTTCTATGACGAGTATGACGTGTCGTGTTTACATTGTGCAGGCAGCGTTGTCGTCGTCGCCTCGTCAGCAGTAGATGCATCCAGCGAAGTCAGCACATTCTGTGTGCGGCGCGCGCTTCATATTTGTTTGCAATCCGCGCCGCTACAAATTGTTTTATTGTGATGAGTAATAGTTGTGCAAACTCAAGAAAATATTATATATAGCAAGCGGCGGAATAACTTCGATACCGCGTTTCAGGACTTGTATGTGGAGCAAACGCGCCGCCACAAGTTCTAAGTTGAGGGAACCACTTACCAGTCAATTTAGGAAGTACAACTCGAGACACAATCATGGGCACCAGCATCAGGTCAGGGTCCTGCCTGACCGACTCCTCAGTGATCTTGGGAGGCTCCTCATCAGACCCTGAGTCCTCACTGTCGCTGGTGTTCCTGGTGGTTTGGACTCCGTACATGGCCAAGCACCGGTACCAGTCCATGCGCTCGTAGTCCTCGTTATCTTCGTCTGCTAATGGGTTCCACAAGATCAGCTGCAAAAATCGTTTAAATTATTTTAGATAAAACCCTTTGTTTGTAAATAAATCTATTCGAGAAAAGGGCGCGGCTGACTTGCAGATACTAAATATAGAAACTTTTAAGAAAAATTACTTAATACGAGATTTGGCTATTCCCCAATGCGAGATTTGGTTCTCCCCCAATGCGAGATTGGGCTCTCCCCAATGCAAGATTTGGATCTCTCCTAAAGCAAGTTTTAGTTTTCCAGCAATACAAGATTTGGCTTTTACGTAATGCAACATTTGGTTTTTCCGCAATGCAAGTTTGGTTTTTAATTAATGCATGATTTGGTTTGTACTTAATGCAAGGATTTGGTTTTCTCCCAATACGAGATTTGGCTTTTCCACAATACGAGATTTTGCTCTCCCCCAATGCGCGATTTGAATCTCCCTCAATGCGAGATTTGGTTTTCTTCAAATAAAAGATTTGGTTTCCCCCCAATTCGAGATTTGGCTCTTCTCCAATGCGAGATTTGGTTTTCTTCAAATGCAAGATTTGGTTGGTTTTTACCCAATGCAAGATTTGGTTTTCTCTCAATACCAGATTTGGCTCATCCTCAATGCCAGATTTTGCTCTCCCCTAATGCGAGATTTAGCTGTACCCCAATGCGAGATTTGGTTTTCCTCAAATGCAAGATTTGGTATCCCCCCAATTCGAGATTCGGCTCTCCCCCAATGCGAGATTTGTCTCTCCCTTAATGCAAGATTCGGTCTGGCCCTAACGAGTAATTTTTCCATATTTATGAGCAGATACATACCTGATGCCTAACATACGGCGCTAACAGCTTCGGCAGACAGTCAGCTACGTAAGCGTCGGTGTATAAAGTTGGTTCCCGTTTCCGCCATCTTGCCAACTTAGCACAGACTCCTCTGACGTCACGCCACGCGGGTAGTGCGTCCGCGAACAAGGAGGCTGAAAGTTGACGTATCGCGTCTGGGGAAGATAAAACTAGGTTAGAAATTGTGACAGATTGTGAATGAGAGAGTAGAGATATTGTTGTTTTGTATAAAGATATTGAGTTGAATTTTTTAATGATTCTAATAGACTGAAAAATTACAGTCACTACCATTTTGTTTGTTTCATAAACAATTATAAATCGTATATGAAGTGTTACATACTTTCTTTCTTTCTTTCTTACATACAAGGAGATAAGAACAATTAAGCGTGAGAAAAGATTTAAGAAAGATATAGTGCAAAGGAGAGTAAACGTCGATGAAAAAATGGGGAGAAATAAAGAGAAGATAGTAAACACGCGTATTTATTCAGAAACATTCTGTCTCGTTATATTGTAAATCAACAACTTCATGCGTGTTTCGCGGCAACTTCACGTGTTTAGCGGGAGGCGATTTCTGTATCAGATACATGTATCTGAACTACTGTGGACGGTTTGTTTCAGATACAAGTGTTTCTGAAACATGTAAAGTCATATTTCTTGGGATGCATCTGATGGGGAACTTTTGTATCTATGAGATGAAATTTTACTAGTGATCGATAGCGAAACCTCAAGACGGGCTGGCGATAAGGAACAACTTTTCCCAAGGAACATAGGTTGAAACATGACAAAAATATTGTAAGTTTCCATAGTATCTTAAATCAGCTGATCGGCAATTTTTGTATGAGAGGACCTACGTTCCTTGGAGAAAGTTGTTCTCTATCACCAGCCCGTCTTGAGTTGTCGCTATCGATCACTAGTAAAATTTCACCCTATAAAAACTGTTACAAATGTTTCAAAATTATTAAGCGCTTTAATAGTGTAGAAAAAAGGAATAAGAAATCAAATGGAAGACGGAACAGAGACTCAAAACATGAGATAGCTACCGACCCCGCTCATGGAGGCCATGCTGCCTCTCATTGGGCGGCAACTCGTCGTCACTGGAGTCCCCGTCCCTGTGGCTGAGCGCGGCGCCGGCGTTGCTGGCGGCGGACTCCCGCGCGAGCCGCCTGGCGCGGCGCCGGCCCTCGCGCTCCGGACCCCTCACCTCTCTCATGGACGCCGTGCTGCCTCTCATTGGGCGGCAACTCGTCGTCACTGGAGTCCCCGTCCCTGTGGCTGAGCGCGGCGCCGGCGTTGCTGGCGGCGGACTCCCGCGCGAGCCGCCTGGCGCGGCGCCGGCCCTCGCGCTCCGCCGCGCGACGGATCTTGTCCTCCGTGTCTACTGGCTTGGAGGCGCCGGGCCGGGCTGTCAATAAATGCAGGCATTAATAAACATGCAGTTTGTTATTCATTCCTCTAACCATATTTTACATAGTATTGGAAATACTATTTTAAATTAAACATAATAATTTAAAATTTACAAAAATCAGAAAAGTTTGCTAACAAATTGAAAAACAAAATACATACAACATTACATTAAAACAAAAGTCAAGGAAGTATAAATGACAAGGAAGTATAAATTACTTTTAAATATATAACTAAGCATACATTTTTCAACAATTTTCATATTTAGGTACTCGTCAAATAGTGAACTCAAAAACCAAAAATTTATGCATGGTATAGAATCATTTTTTCAACAAATATTTTATGATTTGCTTGTAATTGTTTGAATTTAACATACAAGTTTAACAGCTGAGCGAAACCGTTACCCAAACCGGTTATATCCAAAATGAACTGGTAAACTATTAAGTAATGCGATTCAACATCTGTAATAAATATCACTTATGTAGTCTTACATCGAAAAATCAAGCTTTAGATAGTCGCTACATTGTTTGTGAAGGATTTAGCTTATGAGTTCACGTTTTTTAATTTAATGCCGCGTACACACTCGAGCTATGGGCAGAGAAATAGTAAGCAAAGTGGGCAGCGCGAGTGTGTGAACAGGTTACTCGCGCTGCTACTCGTCATGCCGCTGCCACTTCCCGTGCTCCCTCGAGTGTCAGCTTTTCGTGCGCGAGTCAAGCACTTCAGTACAATTGCGAGTGGAATGTATTGTTATCTTGCTCATTCATATCGCTGCGAGAAGAGTATGACGGCAGCCTGTGAACTCTTACTCACGTTGATACTTCGGCGGAAGTGTATCGAGCAATATTCGCGACAGCGGCAGGAGCAGGAGTAGTGTGAATGTAGCATTCCAAGCTCACCTGCTAGAGCCAGTACATCCTGTGCCTGGTCCCTGACGTCAGCGCGGCGCCGCTCCATGAGGAACTCGCACTTCCGTCGATGCAGCGCCAGAGCGCGCGCCTCCAACGTCTCTAGCTCCGGCATCTACACGTAGAGAACTCACCTGCTAGAGCCAGTACATCCTGTGCCTGGTCCCTGACGTCAGCGCGGCGCCGCTCCATGAGGAACTCGCACTTCCGCCGATGTAGCGCCAGTGCACGCGCCTCCAATGTCTCTAGCTCCGGCATCTACACGTAGAGAACTCACCTGCTAGAGCCAGTACATCCTGTGCCTGGTCCCTGACGTCAGCGCGGCGCCGCTCCATGAGGAACTCGCACTTCCGCCGATGTAGCGCCAGTGCACGCGCCTCCAATGTCTCTAGCTCCGGCATCTACACGTAGAGAACTCACCTGCTAGAGCCAGTACATCCTGTGCCTGGTCCCTGACGTCAGCGCGGCGCCGCTCCATGAGGAACTCGCACTTCCGCCGATGTAGCGCCAGTGCACGCGCCTCCAATGTCTCTAGCTCCGGCATCTACACGTAGAGAACTCACCTGCTAGAGCCAGTACATCCTGTGCCTGGTCCCTGACGTCAGCGCGGCGCCGCTCCATGAGGAACTCGCACTTCCGCCGATGCAGCGCCAGAGCGCGCGCCTCCAACGTCTCTAGCTCCGGCATCTACACGTAGAGAACTCACCTGCTAGAGCCAGTACATCCTGTGCCTGGTCCCTGACGTCAGCGCGGCGCCGCTCCATGAGGAACTCGCACTTCCGCCGGTGCAGCGCCAGAGCGCGCGCCTCCAACGTCTCCAGCTCCGGCATCTACACGTAGAGAACTCACCTGCTAGAGCCAGTACATCCTGTGCCTGGTCCCTGACGTCAGCGCGGCGCCGCTCCATGAGGAACTCGCACTTCCGCCGATGCAGCGCCAGAGCGCGCGCCTCCAACGTCTCCAGCTCCGGCATCTACACGTAGAGAACTCACCTGCTAGAGCCAGTACATCCTGTGCCTGGTCCCTGACGTCAGCGCGGCGCCGCTCCATGAGGAACTCGCACTTCCGCCGGTGCAGCGCCAGAGCGCGCGCCTCCAACGTCTCCAGCTCCGGCATCTACACGTAGAGAACTCACCTGCTAGAGCCAGTACATCCTGTGCCTGGTCCCTGACGTCAGCGCGGCGCCGCTCCATGAGGAACTCGCACTTCCGCCGATGCAGCGCCAGAGCGCGCGCCTCCAACGTCTCCAGCTCCGGCATCTACACGTAGAGAACTCACCTGCTAGAGCCAGTACATCCTGTGCCTGGTCCCTGACGTCAGCGCGGCGCCGCTCCATGAGGAACTCGCACTTCCGCCGGTGCAGCGCCAGAGCGCGCGCCTCCAACGTCTCTAGCTCCGGCATCTACACGTACAGAACATACATACTTTAAATCTACTAGAGTTCTACCATTACCATGCTTATACATCAGGCAAATGGCGATGTTTGTTTTGGAACACCCTGAGTATTTCGAAAAGCGTATAGTTGTGCATCGCCGAGCTGTGCGACAGAATGACCTATTATGTAGGCCACGAGGAAGAGTACTTGTTTTCGATGAAAATTCATTTTGTATGGCCATTCGAATTTACAATAAGTTACCCAATCATCTGAAAGAATGCACTACTTCTCAATTTAAGAAAAAAATTACTGAATGGTTATTTGAAAAAATGTTTTATTGTGTCAAGGAATATTTAAATTTAGATCATAACAAATAATTATGTATTTTATTTATTAATCGTATTTACCTAATGACATGTTTAATCTTTTAGTTAATTTTGACGTTTAAATTTATATTGACAATTTTTATAACAATTTCATTTTATTATTGTGTTTTGAGCCTTGTAATTTTTGTGTATTGAATACATGTAATCAAATCAATTTACCAATGGAAGTTTTTCTTATTATTATTGTATGCCCATGTTGGGTGGATTGTGAGAGCCTATGTAAATAAATCAAATCATCTTGTATTACCACATTCTTACAATAAAAGCTTTTGAGTTTGAGTTTGAGTTTTTAAACAGATGTTCACCTACGAAGGAGCTCAGCTGTATAACTTGTTACCCTCTAATATAAAAAAATCGAATTCATTGAATGTATTCAAATGCAAACTATCCCAACATATACTCGGTGTTCCTATTTGAATATTGGCTTGTTATTGTGAAAAGGTGTCAATAGCACAACTTAATTGACAAATTATTAGATCCTGATAAGCTTAAGACGAATGTGTACCTTTTGAATTGTAAGTACTTATTTTCTCTTGTAAGTGACAAATTGTCTTTTAATGAGAATAAATGATCTTTAAACCTAGTTTGAATACATACATACATCACGCCTATAATCCCTTGCGGGGTAGGCAGAGCATACACGGCCGTAAAAACGGTCATTTTCGCCACGTCTGACAAATGTTTGAGGTTCATCAGATAAACTGTATATCACTATAGTGACAGGTTGTCAGCCCATCGCCTAAAATTGCAATACACGCCCTCGAGTCTCTTAGTCGCTTCTTACGACACCCACGGGCAAGAAATGGGGTAATGCTATTCTAAGCCGGCATCATAATTCATAATTCATTTATTTGCTATCACATGGTAATTCTTAAGGTCTTATTACATGAGCGTATCACACATGACGCCCTTTTGAGGGCACTGCAAATATATAGGTCAAGATATAAAAAATAAACTTGTAAGAAATAAATACATTATTACATGCGAGAATTTTCCAATTAAATTATACAGGTTAATCAAATAAGTTAATGTCATTATCAATATATTAATAAAAAAATCAAGTTCGTAGAAGACCGGCCGCGAAAACCTAAACTTAGATCTAAACCGTGTGTGTTAGCTTTATTTTTTTTTTTATTTTTTTTTATTAATGATGGGTTTGCTCTTGACTCTAGTCTAGGTCATAGGACAGAGACAGAGTCTAAGATGGAGCGAGCTCACCCAGAAGAAGCCTGTTCACTCTTACTTTGAAGAGATTAGGGTTGTATGCTTTTGGAAACACAGACGCAGGAAGTGAGTTCCACTCTTTAGCAGTGCGCATTATAAATGATGACTGGAAGCGCTTAGTCCGAATTGGTGGAATGGCTACCAGGTACGGATGGTATCCGGCGGTGCGTCTGGATGTCCGATGGTAGAAGGGAGCTGGTGGAACAAGGTCGTGAAGCTCTTGAGCACACTCTCCGAAGTACAATCTATAAAATACCGACAAGCAGGCAACCTTGCGGCGATGAGCCAGGCTATGTAGCTTGGTGTCCACCAGTTTTATGTCGCCTATGAGCCTCTTGGCCCTGCGTTCCACCGAGTCAAGAGCGGCAAGTTGGTATTTGGCTGAGCCATCCCAAAGGTGACTGCAATACTCCATGCAGGATCGGACTTGTGCTTTGTAAAGAGTTAAAAGCTGTCCAGGCGTAAAGTATCGCTTCACTCTATTCAGGACGCCCAGCTTTTTAGCCGCCGTCTGAGCCTTGTACTCGATGGTCGCGCCGAAGTTTAGATTTGATGTCAACTCCATGCCTAGAAGCTCAAGCCTGTCAGTGACTGGGACAGATGTACCCCGAAAAGTAGGTGTCCAGTCGAAAGGACTCCTTTTTGCAGTGAAAAGACACGCCTGTGTTTTGGTGGCATTGAATGAGACCAGATTGTCGTCGCCCCATTGGGAGACAAGACTTAAGGTCAGATCTGTTCGCTCTACCATGGCCTTTCTTAACGAACGTATTTCATCCCCACTGGTCCCTGCACCTGTCAAGTATCTCTCTGAAACGGTACTATCATCTGCGTATCCAACAATACCATGCCGAAGGAGGTCATTGATGTGCAGCAGGAAAAGAGTTGCAGAGAGAACAGACCCCTGAGGAACTCCGGCATCAATGGCCATTAGGTCAGAGGAGCAGCCGTCAACGACTACTCTGATGGACCGTTCACTAAGGAAGTCTGAAATCCAAGTACAAAAATCAGCTGGGATGCCATAAGCAGGAAGCTTGCTGAGCAGACTTGCATGCCAGACCCTGTCAAAGGCCTTCGAGATATCGAGTGAAACGGCAAGTGCTTCGCCGTTTTTCTCGATGGCTTCGCCCCAGCAGTGCGTGACATACACAAGAAGATCACCAGTAGACCGCCCCCGGCGAAAGCCATATTGACGGTCACTGAGAAGATCATTGTCTTCAAGGTAGGTCAGCAACTTACTGTTAAGTACCCTCTCCATGACCTTGCATAGGATGGAGGTAATGGCAATTGGACGGTAATGAGCAGGGTCGGCACGGTCGCCCTTTTTGGGAACTGGTTGCACATTAGCAAGCTGCCAGGCCCCCGGCACCGTTCTTTCTTTAAGAGAGAGGCGGAACAAGCGTGTCAGCACAGGAGACAGTTCAGGCGCACATAGTCTTAATACTCTCGCTGGTATGCCATCATCAAGCTTTAGTTCATTTTGTCTTTATAGAACTCGTTTACGCTGTAATAGGATTTTTTTGTTAGGAATAATTTTAGTTTGTTTTTAAATGTTGACAACTTTTGCTCAGATTTGATGATATCAGGGAGTTTATTATAGATTTTTGCCGCGTTACTATGTGGTCTCGTCCCAAAACTCTTTAGCCTTGAGGAAGATACGACAAGGTCATGTTTAGCGCGTAAGTTCCTGTTGTGTATTGTATATTGTTGGGTAAAAAGATGTAGGTTGTTTCTCACAAAAATTGCCATCTCAAGTATATAAATACATGGTAACGTCACACGGGAAACGTAGAGAACAACACAATTTTATTTCAGTTTAGTTTAGTCAAAGTTTTCAAGGGATAGGGAACTTTGTACGTTACCTAATTACCTATTACCTATCCCAGATGGAAGGCCGTGGGTCGAGTTATAGTAAGCGCGGCGCCGCGGAGTAGGTATATTTCGTTACATACATTCATAATCATAATCATTTATTTGGTAAAATAATTTACTTGTCATTTGAGTACAAACTGTTCTCATACAAACCGGCGACAAGTGGAAAAGCCGTTGACTATAATTTCGACGCTGTGTGTGTGTGTGTGTGTGTGTGTGTGTGTGTGTGTGTGTGTGTGTGTGTGTGTGTGTGTATGTGTGTGTGTGTGTGTGTGTGTGTGCGTACCTTTTCATCCAGACACTCAATGAGGTCAGTAAGATACCCCCTGACGGCCTGCGCCCTCCTATACGCGGCATCTAACGCGCTACACTTGGCACTTCTACTCTCCCTTATTCTAGCCGCGTGAAGTAATCTGTCCTTTATTTCTTGCTTCCTTGCTGCGGTTGTTTCTCGTTCCATTTGGAGTTCTTGTAATCTGAAAAGGAATATAACGTTGGGAAATGCACTAAGTCGGAAACCTGAGACTAAATGCTTGTAAGTTAATTTATTATTTATAAATTGGTTGATCACATAATAATTGGTTCATTGATTAGTTAGTTGACCAATTGGTTCATTGATTAGTTGGTTGACCAATTAGTCCATTGATTATTTGTTTGACCAATTGGTTCATTGATTAGTTGGTTAACCAATTGATTCATTGATTACTTCGTTGATCAATTGGTTCATCAATTTGTTGGTTGACCAATTAGTTCATTGTTTACTTGGTTGATCAATTGGTTCATCAATTTGTTGGTTGACCAATTAGTTCATCGATTAGTTGGTTAACCAATTGATTCATTGATTACTTGGTTGATCAATTGGTTCATTGATTAGTTGGTTGACCAATTAGTTCATTGATTAGTTGGTTGACCAATTGGTTCCATTGATTAGTGTGTTGATCAATTGGTTCCATTGATTAGTTGGTTGACCAATTAGTCCATTGATTAGTTGGTTGACTAATTAGTGCATTAATTAGTTGGTTGACCAATTAGTTCATTAATTAGTTGTATGACCAATTGGTTCATTGATTTTTCAATTGGTTCCATTAATTGGTTGGTTGACCAATCCATTGATTGGTTAGTTTGTTATTTTTTTACTGGTTCGGAGATTTATTCGTTAATTTGTTGTTTGTCTGCCTGACAGGCCCTCACACTCACCGATTCCTGAGTGCGTCAACCAATTGTTGCGCGGTGGCGGGCGGTTGCTGTGTGGTACATTGATTAGTCGGTTGAGTAATTGGTTCCATTGATTAGTATGTTGATCAATTGGTTCTATTGATCAGTTGGTTGACCAATTGGTTCATTGATTAGTTGGTTGACCAATTGGTTCCATTGATTAGTAGTTGATCATTTGGTTCCATTGATTAGTATGTTGATCAATTGGTTCCATTGATTAGTATTTTGATCAATTGGTTCCATTGATCAGTTGGTTGACCAATTGGTTCATTGATTAGTTGGTTGAAAAATTGGTTCATTGATTAGTTGGTTGCCAATTGGTTCCATAGATTAGTGTATTGATCAATTGGTTTTATTGATAAGTTGGTTGACCAATCGGTTCATTGATTGATCAATTGATTTCATTGATTAGTTGGTTGCCAATTGATTTCATTGATTAGTTGGTTGCCAATTGGTTCCATTGATTAGTGTATTGATCAATTGGTTTTATTGATAAGTTGGTTGACCAATCGGTTCATTGATTGATCAATTGATTTCATTGATTAGTTGGTTGACCAATTGGTTCATTGATTGGTTAGTTTGTTATTTTTTTAATGGTTCGGAGATTTATTCGTTAATTTGTTGTTTGTCTGCCTGACAGGCCCTCACACTCACCGATTCCTGAGTGCGTCAACCAATTGTTGCGCGGTGGCGGGCGGTTGCTGTGTGATGTTAGCCAGCGGCCTCAAGTGCGCGGGTCCGTCCATCATACGCGGGGGCGGAGGCGCCACTGCAAATGGGTTAAGTTCTAGGCCGCCCTCACCTACGAACAAACAAATGAACAGATGTTTTATTAAGATCAACAGAAGCCACTGAAGGCAAAAGTGATAATGCGATATTTGGCATTATTGTAAATACCTACATAGGTTGAAATTTTACTAGTGACCGATAGCGAAAACTCAGATCGGGCTGGTGATAAGGAACACCTTCCCCCATGGAACATAGGTCGAAATATAAAAAAAGAAATTGGACCTCCCATACAAATTGCCGATCAGCTGATTTGAGTTACTATGGAAACTCAAAATATTTTTGTCTTATTTTGGGCCTACGTTCCTTATGGAAAGTTGTACCTTATGACCAGCCCGTACTCTGTTTTCAGTATCGGTCACCAGTAAAATATCACCACATATTTTATTCTACTCATCTTTTGCAGGTAGGTACAATTAGAGAACGAGAACCATCGCGATGGAGCGATACGATTAAGGACGCCACCTTGCAATCAGCAATACACATGGCACAAAATCGAAGAGTTTGAAGGGGTGACAAAAACAGCACGTCATAATCACGTCCCTCAGTCATGACGCTATGAGGAAGAAGAAGACAACATCTTAAGTTCCAGTAGTTTGCCAAATTGGGCCAGCGAGCCTCTGAAATCTGCCTGGGTGTACCTGACAAGCGCCGATACGTAATTTGTGACATCTGCTGCTGCAAGCTGGAATGATTATTAGATTAACATACCGGTGATGTCCGGGATAGCCGGCATGGCTTTCTTGATCTGCTGCTCCTCCCACTCGTCTGGCTCGCTGTCCAACTCTTCATTTGTAGGCGCCGCTGCTGTCCCACCTGCCGAAAGAAACACAAATATTAACATTGATAGGTTTAAAGACATTTATTTCTCATAAAAGACAAAATACAGTCACTTACATGAGAAAAAAAACCAAAAATTATTGTACACAATATCACTAGTATCGTTCGCACTCGCACTAGATACGTAAGTCCATGCACTTATTGAAACTATTATTTATTATTTATTTATATATTTAACTACTGATATTGTACGTATCAATATTTCGTCGTAATTATGCTAGATCCGTAGCAACTCAAGTACGAACGTCTCGTAGATACTTTATTTTTGTTTGGTAACTTACCTCGAAAGCAGATCGAATTTCTCGAGCTCAACTGACAACACAACCTGAATCGAAAGTTTTATGGGTCATGTCATTATATTAGGGAGTTTTGTTTTATTTTAAAACCTTCTCTAGTCGCTAGATAGATGGCGCTGTACTTAGTACGTTAAAGGAACGGAACATCGAATTTTTCGATTTTCTCACTTGGATGTATGAGTCGTAAAACGAAACGTAACTTATCATTGGTACTAGCATCGCAAAAATATTTACTTTCATGGGTTTCCCCGACGAAAACAACGTACAAACAAAACGAAAATATTAATTAATAACAAAGCGCTAAAAACGAGGATAGATTCCGAAAGAACAATTACTTTTTTAAATGAAAATAAGAAATTGAAAAAATGTCAGCGCCCGCCGGGACTTGAACCCGGGACCGTGGAGTACCGTTCCACTGCTCTGCCAACTGAGCTACCGGCGCCCCGACGTAAGCTGACGAAATCTTCAACCTCTTGGTACTCGTCTCGAAGCGACGACAAGCGACATCTAGTATAAGTTATTTGAAACTAATACTATGGTCAGTCCACTTAAGAGTGAAATTCGAACCATGCGATGAAGCTTTGCTTAATTAAATGTACTATGGTTTTATTTTGCACTCACAGTGCTATATTACTTTCATAAATGAAAATAAGAAATTGAAAAAAACACGGGCGCTGACATTTTTTCAATTTCTTATTTTCATTTATGAAAGTAATATAGTACTGTGAGTGCAAAATAAAACCATAGTACAATTACTTTTTTTATTGCCTATTAGCTTTGGCAACGCAACGCTTTGGTCACGTGGCCAGTTCAACGCCATCTACAGAGTTCTTTCAATACGTTTTCTTTTGGAAACATAAAAATTCTCTATTAAATTGTGTATTATTTAGGTAGTGGAAACTTTGCTGGCAAATGTGTTATTTAAGTTTGTTTATTGTCATGTAATAACAATGCTGTTTGTTTCTCAATAATAATAAAATAAAATAAAAGATCATCTTTTTCGTCTTTTATAGCACGATCACATAATGTCAATACGTGCAGGGAATTAGTAAGGGAAGTGGGCAGCTCGAGTATGTGAACAGGTTACTCGCGCTGTTACTCGTCATGCCGCTGCCACTTCCCGTGCTCACTCGAGTGTCGGCTTTTCGTGCGCGAGTCAAAGGAACGGCAGCACGAACGCGTTTGGAATGTAATGCTATCCCGCTCACTCATATTGATGCGAGAGGAGTATGCCGGCAGTGTGTGAAAACTCACTCGCGATGATACTTCCGCGGAAGTATTTCGGCGGCAGGAACAGGTGCATGGTGTGAACGTGCTATTATAATCAACGATCAAATATCCCGTGTGATGCCGGCTTAGAATAGCATCACCCTATTTCTTTCCCGTGGGTGTCGTGAGAAGCGACTAAGGGACTCGAGGGTGTGTATTGCAATTTTAGGCGATGGGCTGACAACCTGTCACTATGGCGATACACAATTTTCCGAATGACCCTCAAATGTTTGTCAGATGTAGCGAAAATGACCGTTTTTAAGGGCCGTTTATGCTCTGCCTACCCCGCAAGGGGTTATAGGCGTGATGTATGTATGTATGTAAATATTACGATCTTTCCTCGGCTCACACGGTGACTTCGGTCTTCCAGCGAGCCCATCAGCCACTGCTACCTGTGGGGGTAAATCGTAGCTATGACTCACGTTTGGGCTTGTCACTAGGCAGCTCCAGGCCTCTAACCTCAATGCGGCCGTCTTCGTCGTCACCGCTGCCGTCGTCACGCACCAGCCGGGACCCCGCGGGCGCCTCGGATGGTTTCACCGGGATGTAGTCGCCGCCTAGCTCGCGAGCCTGCGGGAGTTTAGATTGTTTTTACGGCTGTTTTTATATATAACTAGCGGCCCGCCCAGCGGTTACACCCGTTGCTAACCGATTTGCCACGGGAAACAGACCTTCTCCCGGCATAAATCATA
The DNA here is from genome assembly GCA_027580185.1 of Tuta absoluta. Lineage (NCBI taxonomy): Eukaryota > Metazoa > Arthropoda > Insecta > Lepidoptera > Gelechiidae > Tuta > Tuta absoluta. The sequence goes on along the minus strand of JAQAHW010000022.1, from coordinate 6,395,717 downwards.
CATAAAAAACCTTCCTCTCGAATCACTCTATCTTTTAAAAAAGCCCCATCTAGATCCGTTCAGAGGTTTTAAAGATTTAAGCATACATAAAAAAAGGAATTGGGACAGACGCGGGAAGCGACTTTATTTTATACTGTTAGTGATCCTAGCGGCCCGTCCCCGCTGCTATCCGTTTTCCCGCGGGAAAGAGACCTTTTCTCGGTATGAATTGTACGTAATAATCTTCCCATTGAATCACTCTATCTACTACAGAAAACCGCATCAAAATCTGTGCCGTACTTTTAAAGATCTAAGCGTACATAGAAACAAAGGGACACGGGAAGCGTCTTCATTAAATGAATTTTTATACTATTTAATGAAAAATCAAACATGTAAAAATATTAAGACACCCTGATCGGAAGAGTAGGTACTGCATTCTTTTCCGGGGGGAACCAGCTCAAAAAACTGAACGAGTTTTCCAATGAAACATAGGTTGAAATCATACGGCCGGATGGACCAATAACTTAAGAAGGGCGGCTGGTATCGACTGGATGGCGAAAACGAGAGATCGTACCCTGGGGGAGGCATGCGTCCAGCAGTGGACTGCTATAGGCTGATGTGATGTGATGATAGAGCCATTTATGACATCTGCATTATATGATCATCAGACCAACAAGGCCAGGCCAATCACTGTAATATTTTAGATGATGAATGGCATGTGAACGAATAAGATAATATAGTGACATAGTTAAGTGATTTTTCCGAAACGGCCTTCAAATGTCAGATGTGGCGATAGCGACCGTATTTTTGTTAACGCTCTGCCTATCCTACAAGGGAAAGATGCGTGAAATGTGTACGTTAACATAAAATTAGAACTGAGCAGAATATAAGTCAATAGACTGAAGAAAATAATCCAAATAGGATAGCAATCCAGCAGATTGAAGAGAAAACCCCACTTATGATATCCTGACAAATCTTATGTAAAGAAATAACAAAATATAGCAGATAAATATGTTTTCATTCAAACACTAGATGATTTTATCACCTTAAGATGTCGTTTTACATACAAACGAAAAACTGAAATTCAATAGACTTAATTATGTGATGAAGAGCAATATTTTTACAAATGCTTAAGCAAATGATGATGGCTATACGTAAATTTGGAGTATTTCGTCTACAATAAAATCAATCCATTTTTTCCAGCAGTCGCTCTATCTATTGGCGTAAAGTGGCAAATCGGATTTAATAAAAAAAACTTATGGAATACAATTAATTTTTATTATTTTGCGAAAATGTTATATCTTTCCATTGAGTTTTTTAATAAGACTTTTGTCTTCTTTGTAGACATAACTACATTTAACTTTTGTATGAATAACGACCCACTTAAGGTGAACACAGACATTCAGGCCAAAAGTACTTCCCAGGGTTAAATCAACCAACAGTAGCAAAACCATCTTCCAATGTAAAAATGCAATCATCCAGTGGCGGGGTATTTGTTCCCTCACCTCTCATACCTGCTGTCGGGTCTTGCGCGCGGCGTGGATCAGTGCCGCGTCGGGGATACTCCCCCCCAGCCCCACGGCCAGTGCAGCCCGCACAGACTCCGCGCGGTACTGGTGGAAACCCTTGTTATCCTCCTCCTCTTCCACTGGACTCCCATCTTCTTCGGAAACGTCTCCAGCCCCGTCCGCGGCTAATGCTTCACGTCCCGTCAGTATCAAACCCTCCAGAGTGACTTTCTTCTTCGGTTTGGGTGGAGGTGCCGGTGTGTGGTTTTCTATGTCCATCGGCTTGAAATGTTAAAGTGTGATTATGCAACAGTATTAAACTATTAGACCGGGTCTATCGCGATAGTATTTAGGTAAATATTAGTAATTTACCTGTGTCCCAACGTTTCAACATAGTTTCATGTATTGCGATAGACCCGGTCTAATACTTAAAATGAGTGAAAGTGATCACGAGTGCATAAAAATTTATATAGTATTGAACTATACTCTGTAAAATATAGGATGATTCCCTTGTCAGCAAGATAGGAAACCAAGAGAGAGTGAAAAGGACAAAAGAAAATTTTTATGAATCTGACATATGTCACAGAGCTCAAGCTATATTTTATGAACTATATGTGAATGCAGTTGTGTAATTAGCTATATCTTTTACCAGGTAAGTGTACATTATTTTGTTTTATGAAATAGAGCTATGTTTTTCAGGTCATAGAAGATAGAAGACTTAGATTGCTACCTAGGTAATTTCTGTTTTCAAACAATAAAAAATAGTTGTGTCCTGGGTAATTAATACAATCAAAGACCTGGATATTTTAAATCACTGTCTGAAACCAGAGTAGTTCTCATTTTTGAATAGTTCAATTTCAATTTTCAATTTCAATTTCAAACGTTTATTGCATAAATCAGAATATGCAAGATGGATTCATTACACTGGAAAACAATTTAAAAGTTTCTACTTTCACACCATCCTAAATAGTGCACAGTGACATCACAACATCTATTTTTCATACAAAATATAATTTGAAAAGCAGCTTGTTTGACTAGTAGGACCACAGTAGGACACAGGTTATGACAGTAGTTTGGTTTAAGTCATGACAGTCTGTGCTTTATAACAGTTATATTTGTTGCATCTTTAATAAATGAACATCATGTTATACCTCTCCGTTTTCATTATTTATGTTACTCTTTGTGTCTTCCTCAGGGATCTTCTTTCTCTCCTTCTCTTTTCTCTTGGCGAGACGGTTGCTGTGCTTTGATTTCTTCACTTTGAATACCTCACCTTCTTCTTCTGCAAAATGATAGAAAAAAGAAAATATTTTGAAATCAATATTTTAATTAATAAAATATAGGTATGTTACATGTTAACAAGTTAGTTGAAACAATAAGTGTTGTATTACAACATTTTTTTTTATATTGAAGCAGGTTATAATATTGCATGAGATTATGTTACAACAAGTAGATCATATTGCGCCTTTGCTTATATATTATGTTGTTTGTTTTTGTTCTATTATAAGTTATGATTATTAATGTGAGCAATAAAGTGTTTCTGCCTGTCTGTCACATCATCATCATGCAATGCAGAAATCATGCAATAGTCATAGAAGCATATAAAACTGATGTCTTATTCATGTACAACATCCAAACATTATGCTACATTCACACTATAATCCTGCTCTTGCTCCTTCCGCTGGCGGGAATATTGCCCAAAATACTTTATTATTATTATTTATTATTTACGATTTATTGTACACATTGTAGCATTCTGCTACAATCACTACCATTTTTCGAAATATTTCCTGAAATCCATTTTATTTTATCAATTTGTTTGTTTACTTTCTTGATGTTATGTCAACCTCTCAAAGTTGACGGCTATCTATACATCATAGAGCCGCGTAGCTTTCTACTAAAAAGTTATTATACATTGATCTACCTCTTCGTATTTTCTGACCTCCTGGTACTTGTATCTAAATTTACTACGCCTGGCACTCTCCCTCTCCCTCTCCCTCCGGAGGAACTGAGGTCCCGAGCCCTCCAGCGTGCCTCGGAGCCATCCTCATAACCACCTCATCATCAAGCTAACATGAGATGCCAACAGATCTCCATGGACAGCGACGACTGGCCACTGACAAGTTCCATGATCTCAAAATGACAGCTGACGAGGTCGACGATCGTCGAAGATTCTAGAACCGAAGAGGATGACGATCGAAATGAAGAGCGCGATCGTCATCGAAGCTTCTGGAAATGAACATGACTATCGAAATGAAGACTGTGACAGTCAGCATCAGACGAGGGTATAAAAGCCACGTCAAGCAGCTAGGGGATCAGTTTTTGGTCTGGACTCTAAGTTGTGATCTCGAAGACTCCCAGTATAGTCTCTCACTGAGTAACCACTGTAACAGTCTATTTTAGTCCTAAAAGTCTCCCCTCAAGTGACAGAAGCTTAAAAGTCTCCCCTCAAGCGCCTACGCCTCGTCGGATTGAAGATACAGCTGCTGCGAAGACGCTCCTCGCGCTGGACGCGCCGCCGTTACCTTCTGTGTGAGTGGCCAGGTTATAATTTTGGTTTTCGTATCAGGAGGTGGTTATCTGTTAATTCTTTAATAAAGCCTTATCGTTTACGTTCCCTCTTTTACTCCCTCGGCCCCTCACTTAGCGTGCGGGCGCGAGGCTTGCTAGGGTGCCTACACACAGGACACTCTACCCACACTTACTCACTCACGCCCTCCGGGGTCACAGGCACTCGTGTTCGCGAGACCACTCTACAAATACTTAGCTATAAGTATTCACCTGCGGTTACCTTGGCTCCCTGAGCGCCGGTGCCTCTCGGAGCCTAGATAACACGACAACATGAACATTAAAGAGAAAAACACATAAATATTATCTCTAATAAGAAATTTCTTACAGCAGACCTAGGGAAGAGTAATGGTATTATATGATATGAAGAACTTTAAACTAAACTACTGAAACTTTATCAGAAGTAACAATGCCTGTGAGTGATCATACATTGCTGTCATACTAAGATAGCAATACATTCCTCGCGCACGAAAAGCCGACACTAGTGGGAAAACGGGAAGGGCAGTGTCATGATTAGTAGCAGCGAACTAGCATGAGCACAGGAAGTGGCAGTGGCATGACGAGTAGCAGCACAAGTATTGCTCTTCCTCATATTTTTAAACCTATTAAGTGCTATTAGAAAAAACGCCAGTTATAACGAAACATGTACAAATACCCTGACAGGTGACCCTAGCTAACATAACCAAACCGCCAATTTCGCTTTCGCCAAATCAGTATATTTCCCTACCTTCGTCAGCAAAACTCAACAGGCAGGTGGGTTTGACGGGCTTCTCCTTCTTCTGCCTGCTGATCATTGGCGGCGGAGGCGGCTGCGGATCCCCGTTACCCTCGGGCTCATCATCATCATCGTCAGCCGTAAACACGCGCCGCTGGATCGGTTTCTTCGGCTTGCGAAACAGCGACATAGTCAACAATCACTCAGTTTTTGTTTTCAACAAACTATTCCACCATTTGATGGTTTGTAACAAAGAATAATTCGAATTTTGTCGGAAAGATTCTGTTCGCTTTCAAACCCGTATTATAAAAAGTACTCTGTGTTCAAAGCCAATTAATTTTTCCACAGATCAGGTTTTAAAATATTAGAAAAATATGGCAACATTGGTCGTCAGTTTGTCAAAATGTGTTTTAGTTTACATTAAATGGCCACAATTATTTTATTAAAAAGAGACAACGCGGAAAAGATTTAGGTGCGCTTTCTCTCAGTAATTTTTGAGTTTAGCTCGGTCCCTAACAATAAAGTGCGTGTTTTTTGCATTACGGCCACACTGAATTTAGAGTTAAGACATTGCTAAATTTGCATTGTGATATGTTTATCGATAAAAGTTAAATAAGAATTTAAATGAAAATATTATGCCCGGTTTACATTATTCCAGTCCTGTGATCTAGCGTGATTCCAGTCCAGTGCTGGACTGGATCTGTTACGTCTACATTATTCCAGTTATTTTGAAGCAGTTGAAGAGTGAATTCTACAGAGACAATAATTTCACGCCTCAACATCACATTTTTAACAAATGAATTGACTTCGGCGAAGCATTTCTCTTTGGGTTGGTAAACATTGCCTCTAGCACCAGATGTGGATAACTTCTTAATCTTGTCTAGTTCAAGGTAATATAAACGTATAATTTTTTTTTAGTTTTTCACATCTTCAACTGTAAATCCTTTACTTTTCATACCAATTATGCATAGATTTTGCATAATTAATGCTATGCGCAAAACAGTTTGGCGCAAAGCTTTATTTTTATAATTTTCTGAAGTTATATCCCATAAACACGGAATTTCTCTGTATATAGTGACAAATTTTACAGTTTCGTCTTCAGATAACTTCCTCACCATTGTTGAATCCTTTTTCTTTGCAAAAAAAACACTGTACTTGTGTATTTCAACAGCACTGGATTGGCCGTCTACATTACTCCAGTTGCACTGGACTAAAAAGGTGTCGGTTTACATTTTTCTTCAGTACTAGACTGGATCGCTAAACTTGAATAATGTAAACCGGGCATTAGACACAGACCACCACATGAGTGCTTCAAATCGCGTCAAGCGCCAAACTGATTGACTAATTAATTAAACTGCGTGTCCGAAAAATAATGTATCAAAGGAACGCTAATTTATAGTTGAACGCCTGTAACACGGCCTGAGCGTATGCATGTTTTGTCAAGAATGAGCGCTGGTCTATTATAAGACATGAGCACGTTTTAATTTTATTTTATTGAAATACACCCCTATACCCTAATACAGAAAAGACTGTAGCTAGAGACAACTTTCTAAAGTTTGATAGGTTTTATAGTTACATCCTACAACTATTTAATTGAATAAAAGCATCAGATATTAATAATTTTTAAAGAATGCGATCGCTCGATTTACGATGCCCATCGTTTCTCTTGCATGAATGATTACCTCTTAACTGTAGCCAATGAATTTGGTTGTCCTAATAAATAAATAAATAAATACTAATTAATGTTTTTTTCTTCAGCATGTGATAATTAATCCCAATCATGGTGTTTCTGTTTTAAGATTTTTACCGATACCGATTCGTGTCGAGTCGTGGGAAATTGTATCGATATCATCAACTTATCGAAAACTGTTTCTCATCTCTATCTTATTGAATTTGTCCCGCACAGCGTTTGTGCGTTTAGTTTTGGTGAGTAAAAATAAATCGAAATAAATCAAAGAAATCATGAGTTTTTTTGCTTTATCACTTTATTATATGAATCTACGTCGTATATCGATTAAAAGAAACACCATATTTTTTTGCATAACTTGAATTTTTTTGAGTAAAGTGACGCGTCGTGTTCAACCTGAAACTTTCGTCTTTTGCAGTCCTTAAATTTCTACGAAGTCCCTACACACTACAAGATGGGTAGGGAGGACAAGGCTACTTGGAAGACCAACTACTTCACCAAAATCATCGTAAGTTGAGACAATGATTTTCATGTTTATAACCTCTGACGAACTTAGTCATATCATAGTATTCAGATTGTAACTTCGGCCCAATCTCCTTGCTAAATACCAGCGTCACATATGTATCCATGCTCATATATTACTTATTTACCTAGTTTAGGTACAACCTAAAGAGGTTAACAAATTCTATTTCTAGCAACTCTTAGATGAGTACCCAAAATGTTTCCTCGTGGGAGCAGACAACGTGGGCTCGCAGCAGATGCAGCAGATCCGTTTGGCGCTCCGTGGAACCTCCATCATCCTCATGGGCAAGAACACCATGATGCGTAAAGCCATCAAGGACCATCTGGAGACCAACCCGGCCTTGGAGAAGCTGTTGCCCCACATCAAGGGCAACGTCGGCTTCGTGTTCACCCGTGGTGACCTTGTCGAGGTAAGATCTACGTATATTTTTAGACAAGATCTATCAACTCAGAATTTGTGGTGAATATCCTCGGAGTATTAAAGAGACCAATTCCTTCAAGAGATGCTAAAATTAGAAGATCAAAGAATAATATCTATTCTATCTATCTATGAAAATATCTAGAAAAAAAAAAGGCTTCTAAAGGGCGGGGCACACCGGCTCCGTATCCGTTCCGTATCCAGCTCTCGTCCGTAGTCACGCACGAACTCATGACGTTGTAATGTATGGGACTGTATGAGATACGGCACACCACTTGCGTTGCGTATCGGCGTATCCGTTCCCAGCTGCACGCAAGTGGTGTGCCGTATCTTATTCAGTCCCATACATTACAACGTCATAGGTTTGTGTGTGACTACGGACGAGAGCTGGATACGGAGCCGGTGTGCCCTGCCCTTAAATTCTTCTATTGGATACCCTTCCATCCTTTGTAAAATCCAATCCCAAAATGGAGTTCCATAGCAAGCAATAGCCTTGAAAGTTCTGTTCTTCTTTCTTAAAATCCAAAAATTTTGGTGATCAAATCTCAGCTTATGTTACTTAGATGGGTTGATGATTTCAGTATGTCTGTTCTAATACCAACAGGTGTAATGTTAACTTGTTGGCTTCGCTTTCAGACTAAAGTGACTCTTCAAATTTATCCTAATGTGCTTGCCCAATGAAGCATTTACATTGGCATTTTGAAGATACATTCTCTATCATCTCAGCCACATACCAAACCAGATAACTCGCGCGACGCCCGCGGGGCAAGAAGTAGGTGGGTGGGGTATCAATACATATATAATTAGTTATTCCAAAATCCATCTTGAGATATATTACTCCAATGCAAAATAAAATACCTACACAGAGTTTAGTACTTGTCTCGCAAGTTATCTGGTTTGCTTAGAGACACTGATGTATTTTCTGTAAATTATTGAGAGTTGAGTTTGCAAAATTCTGATCCTATTATATTCAGCAAGATTGTTGCACCCTGTGATGCAAATTGGAAAACTTTCTCTAAGAATGTTTTTGACTCACAGGTCCGTGACAAGCTTCTGGAGAACAAGGTGCGCGCCCCGGCCCGTCCCGGCGCCATCGCTCCGCTGTCCGTCGTGATCCCGGCACACAACACCGGTCTCGGGCCCGAGAAGACTTCCTTCTTCCAGGCCCTCTCCATCCCCACCAAGATTTCCAAGGGTAAGATACTTTTTAATAATATTCGTCTTTCACCCTTGTGGAGTAGAGCCTTGACTGCCGGGAAAACAGTCTTACGCGCCATATATGAGTCATTTCAAAACATGTGAAAAGTTTTGAAAACTTCATCACATGTGGTGAGATATTTTTGAAGTATTCGTATTTCTGCCTTGAGGAGTAGGCAGTGCCTTGACCCTTATCGCCACACCTGACTCATTTCAAACTTGTGAGAAGTGTTGAAATCTTCAATGTTTCAAGTCCCTTAGTTACTCACGACATCCCACATCCAGGGAAAAGTAATTGGGTGATGTTATTCTAATTCAATATCACAGAGCACTTGTATGCAAGCAATCCCATAGTATCTTCAATTCACAACAATTGTATTCAATTATATCAAAAGCAGTTGTATGTCTGTTCTAATACCAACAGGTGTAATGTTAACTTGTTGGCTTCGCTTTCAGACTAAATTAAATTCTTCATATCTATCCTAGTGTGATTGTTCATCACGAAAATTGCACTGGCATCTTGGAGATACATTATCCCATCATAATAAAACTATAATTATGTTTCACAAACAATATGTGATATTGTCTTGAAAACTGCTTATATGACAAACCAAATGTTTAATCCGATCATGCCTCTCTATTGCGGCAGAATGTTACAATCAGTCATGGTTTTTCTTGAGTGCATCTGGGGTTTACTGATTTATGAAAAAATATGGGAATGTGTACACATAAATTAAACAAACTGTAACTTCCAGGTACGATTGAAATCATCAACGATGTGCACATTCTGAAGCCTGGAGACAAGGTGGGAGCCTCCGAAGCCACCCTCCTCAACATGTTGAACATCTCTCCGTTCTCATACGGTCTCGTCGTAAGGCAGGTATGTATTTAACACACATGACCTATTTTAAACTGGTTTCAGCATAATTATCAGTCATAGAGAAGTTTGTTTGCCATATCAACATTTAAAGTAATAAGTCTTTACATTGTTGTGCCAATATTTTTGCAAAATGTTAAGAGAACTGCAGATCTTTGAGAAAAAAAAAAATTCTATTTTTAAAGTTCTAAATAAAATTGTCTAAGAGTTAGTCCCTTCTTTGTGACTGGTATGTCAAACCTTTTTTTACCAATATTTTGTCGTAATGTAACCCCAAAGTGTTGAGTACAGGTTGCATTATAAGTGCATTCTGATAATTTACCTTTGGGATAGTAGCTGTAAAGTGGAGTTTTTAAATCAGACTATTTGTTTGGTTGTCAATCCACCTGCGAACATTTAAGTTCAAAAGAGTGAAAATTTTACTGATTCATCATGAAATGCATAAAGTTTCCAAATGGCTGGTAGAATGATTTAAGCCAAGGTTTAATAAAGAACACTAATTAATCAGGTCCATTCACGAAAAAGACTCTTAATTTTACTTGCATTAATTTTTTAAATTAAATTTGCACTGTCACTTACCATGAAAATGGATAGTAGATATCCAAGTCATTTCATGTTTATCTTATTTGACGCAAAATGTGCGTTATCCGTCAAAATAAGGAGACAATGAAAACAATGGCGAATAAATTAACAAGAAATAACGAAGAACCCATGTAATTTTTAAAAATTACATGACTTTGATACCTCCTATCCTTTTCTAAATCCATTTCACGGGAAGTGACAGTGCTAATTTAAGTAATAGTAAGATATTTTTTCTCCTGAATTGATATCAATATAAAGCCCGGTATGATATAATTTTGTCACAGACGCCGGATGAGTTTTAAGACCGCCAATCAACAGCAACACCCATCTCTAATTTGAATAAAAGCTTACGCGTGTGCCCTAACGATTCTCTCGTTCCGATAGGTGTACGACAGCGGCACCATCTTCGCGCCGGCCATCCTCGACATCAAGCCGGAGGACCTGCGCGCCAAGTTCATGGAGGGCGTGGGCAACGTGGCCGCCGTGTCGCTCAGCGTCGGCTACCCCACGCTCGCCTCCGCGCCGCACTCCATCGCCAACGGGTTCAAGAACCTGCTCGCGCTCGCCGCCGTCACCGATGTCGAATTCAAGGAGGCCGAGACTATCAAGGAGTTCATCAAGGTATCTAATGGGAAATTAATTCTCTGAACTTGCCTTAAATTAGCTCTGTCACTTGGTTTAGAAAATAATAGAATATATCTATCTAAGGCCGTACGCTCGCTTACGCGGTTTCCCGCGCGTGAGGCCGCGCGCGGTCTCGCGGGATCCGCGCGGCGGTCTGACATCGCCGCCATTATTACCCGTCCAAATTTAGAAGGCGCATAGTGCCTAGGTAGTTGTAATATGGCAAGTGTCGTCGTGTTCGTACGGGTTATATTATGTCGCGGGTTGCTGAAGCCGCGGCGCGGGTTGCTGAAGCCGCGGCGCGGGTGACCGCAGGCCGCGTCACGGGGCGCCAATCTTGTGTTTTGTCAAATCTGGCCCGCGCGGGACGTCCCGCGCGTGAAACCGCGTGAGCGACCGTACGGCCTAAGTCCTGTTTATATATTACAATGGGTTCTTCGCAAATTTATTTGACGCAATACGCGACTAAATTAACTCTCTCTTTTCGAGTGGGACACAGAGTCGTCTAAAGTCACGATGAAAACCCTGGTATCAGAGTTATTCTAGAACCAATATAATATAATAGAAGCCAATTGATGCAATTTTTGCGGGAGGTGTTCTTTTGAGTCATTCAATTTGCACATATAGTAAAATGTCTGTTCTAATACCAATGATGGTGTTATAACCTCTTTGGCTTCGCTTTCAGACTAAAGTGACTCTTCAAATTTATCCTAATGTACTTGCCCCATGAAGCATTTACATTGGCATTTTGAAGATACATTCCAACTTATACCAGGGATCGAAAATTTGCCTGAATTGATTTTAATTTTATTCGAGAACATTCAAAAGAATTTAAAAATCTTAAAATGAACACCGCTCATCTACCAGCGGTAAACCATGTGTACCAGTGATTTTGAACCTGAGGACCCTCACTTTCTATGTTTATAACCTATGACAAAATATAAAAATAGGTGGAGACCCAATAGGGGGAGGCCTTCATGTCCACCAGTGGACTGTTGAGACTGTAATTTATGTATCATTTATCTATCTCTGAAAAGTGTTCTCGATGATTTTTACGATTTTATTTGCAGGATCCCTCGAAGTTCGTGGCGGCAGTGGCTGCCCCCGCGGCCGCGGCGCCCGCTGCCGAGGCCAAGGAGGAAAAGAAGAAGGAGGAGGAGCCCGAGGAGTCTGACGACGACATGGGCTTCGGTCTCTTCGACTAGACCCCCGAGCCCCTGCTCACCCCGGTGCGCGCCAGCCGCGTGACGCGCCAAGCCGCCGGGCTGGACTCCCAATGGCGGCCGGCTTGTTACACGTGTGCTGGATGTGAATAAACACCACTTGGAAATAATATTTTCTTTCATTTGTAACTTCCAATCCTCTAAAGTTGTCTTTAGCCAACAAGCGTTACAAGTCCAATTTAACAGCCTATAATCGAACCCACGACGACCCTTGGGTAGCAGGCAGAGGTACTATCTGCTACGCCATCGGGCGAGTCTGCCTATCTGGAGCTAGATTTTCGAAGTATGATATCACTTACATTCAACTAAGGAAATATCTTACATCCAATTTTGACCTTTGTCTGGTCACACCCGGCCTAATGTCATAACTTGGTTGGTACTAACGTGAATTGCTAATGCTAACCAGCCAGATTACGTGTCCCTCAAGCTGTAATCCTCACCTATGAAAACTTAACGAAAAGCAATTTTGGTTTTGTCAAAAAATAGTGCTGAAATAGTGACATATGCAAGAAAATTAGTGACTTCATATCTCCCAAGATATGGATATGGCTATCGTTTGGTGAGGATTACAGATCGAGGCTCACGCTGTAATCCCAAATCTCGTGTGAGCAAACGGTGGGGTATTTTCACTTGGTCTACATTCCAAAAAATAGTGCCTAATTAGTGACTAATAGTGACAAAAGATGAGAAATAGTCGCTGTATAATTCCGAAGTTATAAAGGCATCTTGGTGAGGATTATACCTATAGCAATTTTTGCTGTAATCCTCACCTCATTTCTGCTAAACGCTTAGGTCTTTTGACTCAAATTTAGTATCAAAAAATAGTGCTGAAATAGTGTTCTTAAACTGCATTTATATTTATTTAGTTTATGTAGTAGAAGCAATTAAAAAAACCGTAAGAACTTCTACATACAAAATGGTCAGGTACAGTCGCGAACAATACTTCGTAGAATACAGACTTGATTTTTGCTTTAATGTAGGTAATGTCATTTCTGCCAATATAGGTAGGTATTAGACCCGATTCCACGTTTTAATCATTTTAAGTTTCTAATGCTAAAATCACTAAAATAAAATCCCTAAACTTAGAGGTTTTAAGTGTGGCTATTCCAGAAAAGCCATGTTTTTGGACAGGATTATAATTTGATTTTGACAATGCTATTTTTACCAAAATTTAGTGTTACAAATTTAAAAATATATAAAAGTGTTGCAAGAAAACAAATATTTTTTTATACACCACGAAAAAGCATTTTCTTTGGTAAAATAATTCTTATATTTAACTATAGAAACAGGCCTGTCCCTGTTGAGGCTTTGGGGGAATTTGCTTAACACACCATGCTTGGTACATGGATTGGCGAGCGCAATACGCAATAATGCTTTAATGTTTATTTGGTGCATTTTTGTGTAAAATCGCCAAAAAGAGATGAAATTGATAGATAAACATTCGTTCTGTACCACTAGAACTTTCCGACCCGGTGCCAGCCAAGAATATTCTGATCCGGTGCCACTTTAGATCTTTCCTACCCGGGGACACTCTAGGACCTCCCAACTCGATTGATCCCACTTTAGCACTCTCCTATCTGACCGAAAATCACACAGAAAACTCCAACATTGCAACCATGTCGATTTGTTTTGACAGTACTATTTTTAAGCGGGACCTTTTTAGTGGCCGCTATGATTAGTAAATTTAAGCTTTTTAAATATTTAAATTGATTAATTTTGCACCTCCTAGAATTGCACTAATCGGCTTAAGCTAAGTTTAATCCTGTCAGTTATTTTTAGAGATTATAATCCTATCATTTGAGTTTGACAGTTACATGCAGAATAGGAAACGGTTTTAGAAACGTCAAATTAGACTTAGTAATAATAGAAGTGCGTCTGGAATAAGGTCTATTACCTTAAACATAAGTTGAGCCACTGACATTATTTTGGTCTATTTTATGAGTAGGTATTTTGGTTGACTATTTTTTAACGCCTTGAACTTTTTAACGGTTTTATAACAATAAAGTATTTATATGTACTTATGCTATATCTTTCAGATCAACACATCGCATTAATTTATCACATCGTATTCTCTTAAGTCTGAAAGCCCTGTTTGGTCGCGCCACCGCTCAAGCCACCGCTAAACAAAACCGGTTTGGCCGAGCCTCGAAAACTGACCGCCGCGCGTGTGAGCGAGAGGGTAGACAATAGTGAAATTATTGCATGCACTTCGCCTGCGTGGTATTTTTTGGTTTCATCACGTTACGCGATATTGAGTATTATGATATGACAACTCAAATATAAAATTTCTTAAATAACAAATACGCCCCTTACGATTATTATGAAAAATTAAAATGAAAACGCACGTTTTGAAAATAACAAAAAATATTATTTAGGTATAATGTGGGACTACATATGAGATGTTAGATAAATAAAATACATGTATTTTGCTATTGATAATTTGTTTGTTTTTATTGTTTATACAAATTACGACCGATTTTGATACCATTTTAAACATTTTGTTGTAATTTTCTAAGTTAATTAGGTAGGTAGGTATATTATAAATATTATAATAAAAGGATTTCGTTAATCTTAAATATAATTCCACTTCAAACAAATAAATTACAAGTAAATTAATACTTATGTAGGTATGTATGTACAGATGTAGGTACTATACTTTCATTCATTCTCTCTTCGATCAAACTAATGAAGAGTTCGGTATCGAACATATTGTCACACTATTCCGCGCAGCGACGCGTCCGCTCCACATGAACCGTTGCTACTGAGTGCATAGAAACTTGCAATGGCGGCGAGGCGCGGCGACCGAGTCGACAGTGATCCAATGCGCCGTTCAAAAGATTGCTGGTTCTGGTGATCGTGCTAGAGAAATGCATTTCTCTGGCACGGTCACCGTTGCATCTCGAGAAACATGGCACGTAGCGACACTGATTATTGCAAATGAATGCTGTTTAATTGACGACCCCACATGCAAAAAATCAGAATGATCCGATGCGCCGTTCAAAAGATTTATGCTGGTTCTGGTGACCGTGCTAGAGAAATGCATTTCCCTGGCACGGTCACCGATGATCTCGATAACCACGGCACGTAGCGAGGATCTTATTGTCGACCTCGCATGCAGAATTTGAAATGCATCGGATCCTTGCTAGGTGATCTGGTTTTTACAGAGCTGTAAAAAACGTTTCTCCAGCATGGTCACTTTCAATGCGTTATATCTTCTAAACGGTGTCCCGACAAATTCTGGTTTTTGTCCGTCAAATTTCGACAATTATTCTGCATACTCAAAGTTATGGTTTACTATGGTGACCATGCCAGGGAAATGCACACAGCGCAGCGTTGGCTCAAATACATACTTATCTCCATTCTAAATCAGCTTCTGCCTAAATTTTCAGGCTTTAGGCCGTACGCTCGCTTATGCGGTTTCACGCGGTCTCGCGGCATCCGCGCGGCGGTTTGACATCGCCGCCATTATTATGGGTCATTTAGGCTCGATACATGTAGAGCGACCGCGCAACCTCGACTCAGCCGCTTTTCGCCAGTTTCTATGAAACTGTATGCAACGATTCATGTGCGGCGACGCGCGCGCGCTGCCGACTGTCGACTCGGTCGCCGCGCCTCGCCGCCATTGCAAGTTTCTATGCACTCAGTAGCAACGGTTCATGTGGAGCGGACGCGTCGCTGCGCGGAATAGTGTGACAATATGTTCGATACCGAACTCTTCATTAGTTTGATCGAAGAGAGAATGAATGAAAGTATAGTACCTACATCTGTACATACATACCTACATAAGTATTAATTTACTTGTAATTTATTTGTTTGAAGTGGAATTATATTTAAGATTAACGAAATCCTTTTATTATAATATTTATAATATACCTACCTACCTAATTAACTTAGAAAATTACAACAAAATGTTTAAAATGGTATCAAAATCGGTCGTAATTTGTATAAACAATAAAAACAAACAAATTATCAATAGCAAAATACATGTATTTTATTTATCTAACATCTCATATGTAGTCCCACATTATACCTAAATAATATTTTTTGTTATTTTCAAAACGTGCGTTTTCATTTTAATTTTTCATAATAATCGTAAGGGGCGTATTTGTTATTTAAGAAATTTTATATTTGAGTTGTCATATCATAATACTCAATATCGCGTAACGTGATGAAACCAAAAAATACCACGCAGGCGAAGTGCATGCAATAATTTCACTATTGTCTACCCTCTCGCTCACACGCGCGGCGGTCAGTTTTCGAGGCTCGGCCAAACCGGTTTTGTTTAGCGGTGGCTTGAGCGGTGGCTTGAGCGGTGGCGCGACCAAACAGGGCTTTCAGACTTAAGAGAATACGATGTGATAAATTAATGCGATGTGTTGATCTGAAAGATATAGCATAAGTACATATAAATACTTTATTGTTATAAAACCGTTAAAAAGTTCAAGGCGTTAAAAAATAGTCAACCAAAATACCTACTCATAAAATAGACCAAAATAATGTCAGTGGCTCAACTTATGTTTAAGGTAATACCTACCTATATTGGCAGAAATGACATTACCTACATTAAAGCAAAAATCAAGTCTGTATTCTACGAAGTATTGTTCGCGACTGTACCTGACCATTTTGTATGTAGAAGTTCTTACGGTTTTTTTAATTGCTTCTACTACATAAACTAAATAAATATAAATGCAGTTTAAGAACACTATTTCAGCACTATTTTTTGATACTAAATTTGAGTCAAAAGACCTAAGCGTTTAGCAGAAATGAGGTGAGGATTACAGCAAAAATTGCTATAGGTATAATCCTCACCAAGATGCCTTTATAACTTCGGAATTATAAAGCGACTATTTCTCATCTTTTGTCACTATTAGTCACTAATTAGGCACTATTTTTTGGAATGTAGACCAAGTGAAAATACCCCACCGTTTGCTCACACGAGATTTGGGATTACAGCGTGAGCCTCGATCTGTAATCCTCACCAAACGATAGCCATATCTTGGGAGATATGAAGTCACTAATTTTCTTGCATATGTCACTATTTGTCACTATTTCAGCACTATTTTTTGACAAAACCAAAATTGCTTTTCGTTAAGTTTTCATAGGTGAGGATTACAGCTTGAGGGACACCAGATTACCGAACCGAGCACGAGGCCGAGATTCCTGGTATTGAACAGTTGGGAAATCAATAAACGCCATCATCGCAAAATTTCTAAACGCGAAGATGTGTCGAAGAGTCATTATCATTAATTGTGTAATACCTACTCGACTACGCTCCGTTGCGGGCTGCACGCTGCCCTAGTAGCTATAATACGGCGATAGATTCGTCTAAATACTAGAGCAGCGCTGCGTGACGCGGGTATCCAACACGTGCGTGGCGCGAGCGCGACCCGTCCGAATATATGAGCAAAAAGCAAAATGAGCACAAGAATCAAAATGAGCAAAAAGCAAAATGCGCAAAAAGCAAAATGCGCAAAACGCAAAATGACCACCAGTAGCAAAATGTGCAAAACGCAGAATGATCAAATTTCCTAATGATCCTAATACATAAACTATAGTACACACAACTACATAAATAAAATAAAGTATAATATAAAGTACATTATTATAATAACATATACTAATACATAAACTATGACAGAGAGGATAATACGTAGACTAATAATATGAGAGAAGCAGTGTTCAAGCAGAGATCAGATAAAAATTGGACAGTTGTCCAGATGCTCCGGAGGGGGGATAGGGGAAAGTGCACGAAGGGAGGGATTGGGCCTTTCAGAGCAAAAAGCAAAATGAGCACAAATTTGCTCATTCTGCGTTTTGCTCATTTTGCTACCGGTGCTCATTTTGCTTATTTTGCGTTGTGCTCATTTTGCTTTTTGCTCATTTTGCTCTGAAGGGACCGACACCTCGCCGTATTATAGCTACTACGTGGTTTTTCGTACTATCCATGCCCGCCTGGGCGACGCGCATCACACAGGCAACCCGTGCATGCTGCCCGCTCGACACAGCGTCAGTGCTAAGCGATACATGAACTGAGTACTAACTGCAATATCGTCTTCGAAGGTTTCCTACCTTCCACCATGGTGGCCGTGTCATGGAAGATAAGAGAAATAAAAACACTCAAGACAGTGCTAGAACTTGTGAAATCTATTTTATTAGACAGTTAAAACATTGAGACGGCAGATCGATCATAATACAGGGTGTCAGGATAAGTGCTGCTTCATTTATGGTTATGACAGGTTCATTCAACATGTTTGATAAATTTTCAGTTATTTAGGTACGTTTCATGGGCTGTTTTCCTTTAGTTTTTAGACTTGTATGTGGAGCGCATGCGCGCCGCCACAATAGTCTTGTAAAGATGAAAGGTACTTCATCAAACTCAACTAAATAAACCTCACAATAAGGTTTGTTTGCATTATTTCCCTAACACCGTGTATTTCACAATTAATTATTATTATATTTACGTAGAGCAACCTTACTGAAAGCATTTGCGAAAACTTTAATAATTTAAAAGACCACACCACAATCTCGTTGATTTTTCAATCATAACATAACAAAATTCAATGACTAGGCAGAGAGAGGGAGACCAAATTTACGCAAATGTTTCCAGTTTGTAGGCCTTACTAATAACTAACATCTTTGCACATTGATTGATTAAATATTTAAAAAGTTGACTGTTAACATTCAGAGTGTAAAACACCTATTATTTAAAAATCTACACATCAAGATATTTTATTAGTGTATAAGTATACAGGGTGTACCGTGTAGCTTCCTAAACAGGTGCCTACTGATAGTTCAGATCATAATATTTTTTTTATTTACGTGTGCCTTCATCATTTTACATATGCATTTGTAAAAAAATGTTCTTCGTCTAATGTCAGGTCCATTGACTTTCAGTTTTCGTTTGTATGAAAAACTTTCCATCGGAGGGTGGGTTGATTTTACACGGCAAGTAGACGAAAGTCTTATTAAAAACTCGATTTAAAGTCCCGTGTTGATTACTGTTGATATAACATTTTCGCAAAATAAAATAAATAAATTTTAAACCATAAGATTTCCATGTTAATGCCTTCGCCACTTTACGCCAATAGATAGAGTTACTGCTGCAAAAAACCAAAAGTACCTAGGTTTGCGCCAAATTTTATTTTATTTTTTATGTTTTACGTGAGCCTTCATCATTTCTTAATGCTCTTCATCGCTTGTTTAACTCCATTGAATTTCAGTTTTTCGTTTGTATGAAAAACGTTCTACCTTATATAAAACGTAGTAGGTAGTTTCATAAAATAAAATTCAAACTGATTTTAGGAAGCAGTCCCTTACACAATGTAGGTCCCTTACATAATGTACCAAAAGTACCTACTTGTATTCCATGAAGATACAATCAGAAAGATATAATGTATAGGTAGCTATTCTTATAAACGGATTAACTGTAAGTGTTTAGAAAATAGAAATACATACAATATCATCGAAAAAGTGTTGTAGAGTTTGAGCTTTCTCACAGCCTCTTTCAAGTCCCCTCATTTTTTTGCGTAGGGTAGATATGCCTAATTTCGGCCCCCCCCCTAATCTCGGCCCTTTGGACAATTTTGGCTTGCTTTCCTAAAATATTGCAAAAACTCACAACTTATTCACTCTATCTACAACCTGATCATATCCACTTTCCTTTAAAAACAATGACAACCCTTTACGTCCTTCACGCTTCGAGCAATAGGCGTTAGTCGCAACCGAGACGCGCGAGTGAAAGGTTTGTATGAGGTGGTAAAAAAAGGCAGCTATTCACGTCCATTTCGGGAGGTGCGTTTTGGAAGGTAAGCAAACTGTTTTTAATGTTTTATTTTAGTATATTAATTAGAATTTTGTCAAAATTATGTTCTAATAGGAGATTTAAGTTATTTTATTGCTTAATTACGGATATATTAGGGGGGCCGACATTCGGATTGCGATTTTCGTTAATTTCCGAATTTCGGCCGGGGGCCGACTTTTAGCTATTTCATTCAGATTTAATAATTTCATTAATCCTATGACCATTGTGGTAACGTTGAAATTGGCAAAGTCATTCATCAGAATTACTATTTTTGCATCTTATAATCATAGTCCGGCCGGGGCTATATAATCTAGTTTCTGAGTAATTTGGAATCTAAAAATGCGGCCGACTTTAGATATTCCAAACAACCTAAAGTCGGCCCCCTCCAAGGAAGTATATGGCAGTGTACAGGATGTGTACAGGATGTTCACAAGTAATTAAAAGAAAGATTTTCTATTTGGTTTTTACAATTCGCATATTAATACGGTTATTTGTTTTAAAAATTAAAAAGGTACCCAATTTAACTTGAAACAAATAAAATTTGGATCAATTAACCTAAAATTAGACTTTGGCTTTGACCGACTAGCCGACAATTACACAAGTACTTAGTCAGCTGATTTTAAGCTGGTAGCTAGACGGCCTAAACTAAAGTCGGTGCATCTCTATTATTTACATTATTTTTACACTAATCATAATTTGCCCAGTTAACACTAACTAAACCAATCACTCATACACATGCTCAATAAAACTCGGGATTCGATTACTTAATTTGGAGCATCCTTTACACGGCCGAAATTTGACAAAATCGTGGCCGAGAATAGAGCGGGAACGGCCGACATTAGAGCTTTTAGGCCGTTCCGAACTAAAACGTTTGTTTCTTTTTTATGCGTAAATTTCACAAGCGTTCTTGTATAGTTTCAGGAAACAGGTTAAATAAGCTACGTAAAAACGTATCAAACATATTTTAATGTCAATATTTGAAGGAGCTAAAGAGAGTCAAAGTTGAAAATTGCAAAGGGGGGGCCGAGATTCGGCGTATCTACCCTACATAGGCTAACATTCATTACCTACATTGTCCATAAAAAAGTAGAGCAAAATCATTTTTCTTTCCTAGACATATCATATCAATACCTAATACTAGCTTCAAAAGCACCCTGTCGTTCGTATTACATTCATTTCTACATAAATAAGTTTGAAACTTTGATCTTCGCCTTATGAATATAAGCTCAAGTGTAATTTATGTTATGTATCAGTAGTGCCTTTTTTCAACATATGTGGGCACAAAGGTTCGAAAGTATTTGTCCTTACGAAGGTAGTTACTACCTACTCAAAAAATATTATTAACATTGAGACAAATCTAACATCAAAGTACGTAAATAATTAATTATATTGGGTACCAAGTGCCTAGTCATCCCCGTCGATCATGAATTTAAATCCTCCGTCGATATCGACGCACCGCAACACGTGAGCTTCGTTTCCTTTAATCATGCGCACAGCTGGACTCGTTAAAAACACAGTCCCATCAATGAAACTATCTCCCCTATTCGTTGCGATCTCCCCAAGACCTTCTATCAGCTCTATGCTATACCAGCAGAGGACTGCATTCGCATTACCATTCGCAATTATCGGCACCTCTATAGCGGCCGTCTCCACGGTGCCATATTTGCCCATATCAATAGGTTCAGTCAGAGCTGTATATTCCAAGCATGCATAGTCAATGCAGAAGTTTTGAGTAACCTGGTACTTGTTTATACGCCTGCCAATCCTGTAATGGCTGGTGTTACGGTCATACACTTGATTATTAATATCAAGCCAATGGCTGCTTACCACTTGCCCCACCAAGTTTACACTTGAAGGCATAAATAGACCTCCTGGCAAGAGATGAGTGATCCTCAAGTGGTTGTACATGGCGAACATACGCAAATCCACATCACCACATACATCAAATATGTTACAAAATGTGGCGTGATATTTCTCCTCTTTGAATGAAGTTTGAGTCCAGTCTTCTCCACTAAGCAATTTAATCTTCGTGAGGGGTATATTATTGGCTTTTAGCACCCTCTTTAAAAACTTTTTATCGTGTAGAGTTTTCGCCCAGCATGTCAGAGATTTAATTTCTCGTTTCAGCATCAGCACACCAAACAGAGGAAAAGGGCACAGGTCAACAATGTTTATCTGAGACATTTCTGTCATTTGTCCTAAGTACACAGAGGCCATACCAAGACACCCTTTAATTATCTTAACTAATTCAGTATCATTCAATAATCTTAATGATTCTGGTGAGATCCTTAACACATTTTTAGTCATATTTGGCACAAGTTGAAATTTATCATCCTTTAATAAGAATTCTAAATGAATGGTCTGGTCTTTTGTAACTTGCTGTGGTATAAAATCATAAAATACAGCTTGCTGCCAAGCATTCGCCCTGTTTTCAGATCTGGGGTCTGTTGTGACCGTTACTTTGTCTGTGAGATATAAATTGAAGTATCCAATTAAAACATTAATTTCACCATTACATAAAGCTTTTAATTCCACTTCATATGGCTCTTCTCTGGTGATTTTTTCATGAATATCATTTTTATCATTAAAATCTATCTGTATGAGACTTTGGGGATCTGTCATATAATTTAGGCCCTTGAATTTGTAAACATCTTCACAATCATAAGTATCACTTTCAGTAAGTATGTGCATATTTAATGCTGGTACATTCAAAAACTGTTTTATTTCTGTATTCAGTTGGTATTTATTGTTCAGATGGTCACATTTTGCTCCAACAACAAAAAATTCTGCTCTATTTGGAATAATGCGGGCATCACTTAGGAGCAGGTGTTCATGAGCATGTGACAGAGATTTTAATATGTGTTCACCGAAAAGGCCTGCATCAAACAATTCTGTTACCAAAAGAGAGCTTTTAACTTGGACATCAGCACATGGTATTTCAGTAGACATGCTATTAATGATGACTGCCTTGTGATGTCCATTTTCTAAGAACAGGCATTCATTCATTTTGACCATTTGCTCTGAAGCATCACAAGCTGTGAGAGATAAGGGACTCTTTTCCAAGCAGTACAGACTCAGCAGTCCCGTTCCTGATCCCAAGTCAAGTACAGAATCCTTGAATGGGACTACAGTATCCTTTATGGCAGAGTGATAAGATTCATTCCTCACAGTGTCATTCAGCATGCGATAGTGCCAGCGCTCAACTAGCAGATTCTTTAGAGAATTTAAATTCTTTTCAGGATTTACAAACAAAGGATCCATGTTGAGAGCTTTACAGAAATGGCACCACGCCTCCATATAAAATCCGTACTTGTACAGGTACCGTCCTGTATCGTTGATCAAGTACTGATTTTCGGGAAACATTTGAACGGCTTTCTCAAAATTAAGGAAAGCTTCTTCAGCCTTACCATTTCGAATGAGGTTCTCGTTGAGCCTGCTCAGGGTGTTGCGAAACTGTGCCTCGTACTGCGGTTTCAGTGTCGGCTCTTTTTCAAACGCCAAAAGATACAGTTCGAACGCATTACCGTGAAAACCATTACTAGTTAACTGCCCTGCCAGTTCGATATAATCCCTCGGAAGGGCCTCGCGGGCTTCCATGTTCACTAGAACGAGAAAACTTCATTTAAATACTGACTTCGGTAAGACCTACGAGCGAAGCCGGCGAAAAATAAAATTTTCTTACCTTAGTGCGCAGTTAGTACAATACTATCCTAGTTACCCACATTCGTAAGGCGGGATAGATAGATATTAAATTAATTCTGCGAATTACAAATTCAAATTCACAAATACAAATCAAACTAGTTTCACTAAGAAAGGAATATACACAAACAAAATTCACACTTTTTTGACATTTTGTGTGCGACTTTCGTGCGAACTGATTGGTAGAGTATTGATTTTAGTGATGGGCGAATGTGAATGATTTATTCGAATGATCATTCGAATAGAGAGGTATTCGAATAATTCGATTGTTTAAAAGGACTATTCGAATTATTCGAATGAAAAACAATCATTTGAATGAATTTGACTCATCCGAATGAATTTGACTTATCCGAATGAATTTGGACGATTTGTATTTAAATCGCATTGAGAAAAATCGTTATAAAATGAAAATATGAAAAATTTAACTACATAAATATGTTAAAAAATCAATAAATTTTAATGATACCTTGTATTAAAATGATAAATGACAAATAAACATTCGAATGATTCATTCAATATTTTCATTCGAATGAATTTAATCGATCGAAAACCATCCGAATAGCGAATGATCATTCGAATTAATAATTGTCATTCGAATGACGAATAATCATTCGAATACCATACACAAATTCATTCGAATAATTCGATTGTCCGTTTTTAGAACAATCGCCCATCACTAATTGATTTTTCAGTAACAACGATCCTTTACATGTTTCAATAATATAACCAGTTGAACTATTGATAAAATTCATGATGTTAACGTTAAAATATGCATATATAAAGTTACTAATTCGGTTAAAATCTAAAAATAATATAAACGATAAACTTATCTTATTTTGGATTGAACCGCAAACAGTTAGTCAAAAACGTTAAATTCACATTTGTGTAAAGGAACGTTAATCTATGCCTCGTTTACAACTTTCAAAACTAGCGCAAAAAAAACACGACTGTTTGGCTTAAGCCGAGTCTCTTGCGCATGTTTTTCCCCAACAATCTGCAAACAAAACACAAAATCTTTGCTTACCATCGGTTGCGGAATACATGCGGACATGTATTTCGCCGCGCCGCAATGTATATCGATGCTATCGAAGCTTTATTGGAAAAACCAGCCTGAGGAAACTAGGCAAGCCTATAGTACGCCCATGGCAAGCCTATATAGAACGTAAGTGGCTATTATGGGGCAAGCCTTTAAAGTAAATTGGCTAAGGTTTAAATCCTGCGGCTGTTTATTTCCAAAGAAAGCTAAAACATAGCTATATACCTACACTACGCCGCCGCGGCGATATACAGTTCGGTATTTCGCGACTGACGTAAAGCAAAAAGTTTTTCCGTTTGTTTGGAGATTGTTGGGGAAAAACAGGCGCAAGAGACTCGGCTCAATAGGATAGGAGCATAGAGATTTTTACCAAGATTATTACAAAAATTTGATTATTAAAAAAAATTGTTTAGTTATTTCATATTACAAAGAAAGATTTTTATTTTGTTCTCGTCATTCATAACCGTTTACTCATTTTTTTTTGCATTTCTTTAGAGGCTAAATGTATCTTTCGTTAAATTTAAACATAATGTAAAGTCCGTTTCTCTTAACATCAAAAAGGAAAGGTCATAATGCGAAAGAGACATTTAGTGACTGAGGGGCTAAAATTAGAGAAACCGGTTATAATATATTATTGTTTTATGACGGTTATGGATCATCATAAATAAGAAAAATGTAGGTACTAAAATTATGAATAAATAAGTGTTTGACATTTCGCGCGTCGTGTCATCCGAACTTAGTTAGTAGTTTGTTTGGAGATTATTGGAGAAAAACAGGCGCAAGAGACTCGGCTCAGAAAGAGCATAGAGATTTTTATCAAGATTATTACAAATTTGTTTTGTTAAGTACCTACTTTATATTACAAAGAACGATTTTTATTTTGTTCTCGTCATAACCGTTAACTAAAATTTGCATTTCTTCAGACGCTAAATGTAAAGTCAGTTCATCTCAACATCAAAAAGGAAAGGTCATAATGCGAAAGAGACATTTAGTGACTGAGGGGCTAAATTAGAGAAACCGGTTATAATATATTATTGTTTTATGACGGTTATGGATCATCATAAATAAAAAAAATGTACTAAAATTATGAATAAATAATCGTTTGACATTTCGCGCGTCGTGTCATCCGAACTTAGTTACGCCGGGGCGGCGCGCCTGCTTTAAAACGAGGTGTGTTCAGCAGCGAGTATTTTATTAATAATAGCTACATCAGTAATTTGGCAGTAAAAATAAAGCTGAAATTTAATTTAGGAGATCAAAATGGGTTGGCATTTGAATTTAATGGCACGAATTTGGCGTTCATATGGGACTTGGTAGGGGGTGGTCCAACCTTTCACTTGATACCTCTTCTAACTTCCGCAACAATAAGTGGAGATATAAGTTTCTGAAAATTGTATTATTGTTTCGGCGGTTTATAAAACGTTTTGTATGTCGTTTTCGTTTATGTATGCGGATGGGGAGGGGGAAATAGGCATCGATTGCTTACGGCATCAATTGATAGTCAAACGAACTTACCTGTAAGTGAAGTTCGACTATAATTATGTGAAGTTGTTGTCTCGTCCGAAGATGATAAGTTGGCGCCAGTAAGTCAAAAACCGGGACTACACTTGTTTTCAATTATCATCGAGGACGAGACAACAACGAGCATAAGTACCTAGTCTTATCCGCCCCTGGCTACCGCAGCTCATTCCTTGCCCGCCAATTTTGCAAGTGTATTTTAATGCCAGTAACGCGTGGCATGGCTTCATTTACCGGGTTAGTTTTGCAACTAATACCCGGCGACTAATTTTACCACGCGCACGCAGTGCCACGCGTTACTTACACTTGCAAAATTGGCGGGCAAGGAATGAGCTGCGGTAGCCCACATGGAAGAGGCGTCGCCACTAGTAATGCGAAAGTCGCAGGTTCAAATCCTGCCCGCGCTTGAAAATTTTGCAAGTTTTCAATAATTGTATACTTAACACGGGAAGTGTTTTAACATTTGGTATTCAACTTATTTCCTAAAAATAGGAACCCCCCCCACCGCCACTATCCATAGTATTTATAAATTCATGCTAAAAAACTCATGCTCGAAAATTTTCCCCATAAAATTACTCATCTTTTATCAAAACAGTAGCCCAGAGACCACATTTCAGTGCATATTCGTCTTTACATTGATAAGATTTTTTGAAATAATTTACAACAGCATATTGTTCAGGATCAAATCCCAACTGCCCATACTTATTGAATCCCGTTGTCCAGACAGAATTATCTTCAAGCAGTAAAGCAGAGTGTCTGGATCCACAGCCAATATCTTTCACATTTAAATCAATCTCTTTGTCATTTTCATCAAAGAGGTCAACTAGTGTAGGTTGAGGATGACTTCTAAAACCCTCCTCCTTTTTTAGGACACCCTGTGGTCGTGGGTTGTCTGGCTGACTCTTGATTCCAAGTTGGCCAGTATCGTTCCAGCCCCAGGCGTAGAGGTCGCCAGATTCACTTAGAGCTAACGAATGCCAGCCACCAGCGCTGATTTTTATTATTTTTATTCCACCAAGAGCTTCAACTTCTACCGGTGACTCTAGATTAGTCAAATCTCCATGGCCAAGTTGTAGTCTCCTATAACAACAAAATAATTATTTATTACCTTTGTGAGATAAAGTAGGTATTAAACCTAAAAAAAAGTATTATAAATGTTGTTAACTTGTTATTTAATCTAAAGTTACAAATTAAGTTTTTTTTTTTTAGAGAGTAAGTATAATTACAAAAAAACAGAATATTAACCTTCCATTTCCCCATGTGTAGACTCTTCCTGAATCAGTTAGCAATACACAGTGGTCATATCCACAAGCAATGTCACAGACCTTGCCGGAGCCTTCACTGAGGTCAACATTTAAATGTGTTGGAACCAAACCACTGTATATCACACCACTTTCTGTTAAATACAGACAGTTGCTATTGGTAGCTATAGCCTTGACAATCTTGTCTTCAGCTCGAAATCTCTTCGTTCCTGTTCTTATCGGTTTATCAATGTTCAGAGACAGTTTCTTTACTTCACTATCGTCTTCTAAATCCAGAACCCAAATTCGATAGGTATCTTTGTTGACAAGAAACAAATTGTAATCGTTTCCAAATAAGAGCATATTCTGTATGCCACCTCTCGAGACGCACCGACGACACTCATCATCATCAGGCATATCAAACTTGATAACTTGGTTTTCCTCCCCAAGCCATGAACCGGATATGTAAAAGTTATCATCTATTTGAAATATATTGTACGACCAGTTTATACTGGACAATTTAATTTGAGTTGGCTTTCGTTTACAAAACTTTAAAACATTTTCATTAGCACTTACAGACACATTTTTGAAGCCAATAAGATTAGAATCACTGGAAAACCACTGGCCAAATAAATTACAACCAGAAACTAAATACATTATCGTAACAGTGAGAAGCTATGGCGTTGTGAAGTCTGGAATAGGTACGGGGATATTATTTTATTTTATTATTCACCATTCTAAACGCCATGAACGATACAATCAAGATATAATTGCAATGGGTTATTTATTGATTTTTCGACATCTACATCTGACATTTTAGGGTTACCCTCTCAACCATGGCAAATCCGGCAAATAATTTGCTTAATACTTTTGCCACGTTACAGCACAGTGAAGTCTAAAAGTGACTTAGAGATTGCTGGAATTAAGTGTTCTGGAAAATTTAAATGCTGCTATAATATTAGCCAAAATCTACATCCAATCTCAAATCGGGTCCTTAAACCGGGTGGTTTAATCTTACTTTGGCAATTAGTGTCCTGATTTAGGGCGATTGAGGGTTCCAGACCACGCTATGTCCAGAGTTATGATTGTAATCGCTGTTAGGGAGCTAGGGCGCTCAGTAACTGTAAAAAATTTCGAATTCTAATTAGAGAATCTTGCACACAATCTATTCGAGAAGTAATAAAAGTTTTAAAAGTTGTCTTTTTATTTTGATTCAATATCAAAAGTGGCCATTTTTAGGCACTGTTTGTACAAAGAGAAAATATTTTTTTTGGTGAAGTGGCGCCACTGTCGAAGCCGTTCACGACTACACTCGCCTTAACCAGTTGTGCAGAATATAATAATTTATTAAGTTTCTCCAGTGCTAAAAATTTTGCCGGTGCCGTGTGATGCCGGCTTAGAATAGCATCACCCCTTTTCTCTCCCGTGGGAGTCGTAAAAGGCGACTAAGGAACTTGAGGGTGTATATTGCAATTTTAGGCGATGGGCTGACAACCGGTCACTATGGCAATACAAAATTTTTCTAATGACCTTCAAATATATGTCAGACGTGGGTCTTCCTACCCCGCAAGAGATAATAGGCGTGATATGTGGATAAAAACAATAAAAAAAACTTGTTCAAAACTCGCATTAAAACATGTCATACTTTACGCGTCATTATTAAAATATTTTGTACTTTAACCGACTAATTGTGTCATCATACATTTGATGATTTGGATGTTTAGCAATCATTTATTAAAAGTAGATATAGCAATCAAAAAATGCTTAAAGTTAGTATTTAACATAACTCTACAAGGCCTAATATGTAAAAATATTAGTATTCTTGTGTATCTTTTTGACAAGTTAGTTTATGTTTATTATAAAATACCTCTTTCTGTTCAATGAAATAATTTGTTTCTGCCATATGAATTTTAATCTTTTAAACTCTACTGTACTAAGAAAATAAAATTCGTTCGCCAAAAGGTAAACTGTAGTGATACCAAATAGTTTTAAGATCTTGGTTTATAACCTACAGTTACGAATAAACTATATTTGATTTGATTTGTTAATTTTGCTCATACCTGAAACAAAATATAAGGTATATGGCACAAACGTATTCTCAACCAACATGATTTCGGGCACTCCTAAGGAACTGTCTAGTGAAGATGTCGTCAAGCAACGAGAGTGAGGAGGAGTGTTGTCGACCAGGAAAGGAGATAAAAAGAAACGAAAAGCGACTCCAGTTCGAAGAGTTTTACACTTTATATTTGAGGGGTATAAAAGCAAAGGCGAATTAGTCAGGTATGGAAATGTACTCAGATTAGTCTAAGGAAACCATTTTCAATGAGTTTCAGAAGCTAAAACTTTTACCTTTCCTGAAAATTGGGCTTGGAAGCAAAAGCGAACAGGTCCACGACTGTTTAGAAGCAAAACCAAATTAGTCCATATTAGCCAATCACAGCCCTGCGTTTCGGTGAATCAATATGGCGATTTCGTTAAATTCAAGGCAGATCGTATTCGTGTTTACCAGCGATTTTCAAATACTTACTTGAAGATAATGGAAGAAAACATCCAACCAACCACTTCTAACAATTCTAGGAAGCCTGGGAGACACCCGAAAAACTGGCAAAGAGCCAAAGAAAAGGCAGAAAGTTGAGACAAAGTTTTTATGTTTTCCTAACTTTATTGGGGTAAAAGTTCCCAATACTGGCCAACAAGAAAAAGCAGAGCTTAGTATTATATAGAGAAATTAGTATTATATTTACGTAACAATTTAAGCAATTTTCAATACTTTCCTTTGTTTACCTACTTACTTCAGTAGATGTCATTAATTGTATTTAAGGCACTAAGGGGGAGGCCTACGTCCACCAGTGGACGGCAATAGGCTGATGATGATGAAGGCACTAATACTCTAATGTCAATTATGTCTAATGGCCGACTTGTAAGTTCCAAAAGTAAACAAGTCCAGGTAACTTGGTAGCAAAAGCGAATTAGTCCATCAGTTTGAAGCAAACTCACCCAAGTCCATATTATAAATGAAATACACATTGAAACATTCTTTTGCATGATTAGATGTAAATTGGCTATTATGGACAAGCTGACTAGTATTCTTTCTGAAATAAACACAGCTCCGAGAGAATGCTATAAACTTTTGCCGTTTCCCAACATTTCAACCTCTTGGACTTATTCGCCTTTGCTTTTATACCCCTCATTTGGAATGGGCAATTTTCTAAGGATTCTCGAGTGTCATGTAGAGGGCGCCAAGCTTAATTGAAATAACGTTTCTTTACACAAAATCTGTACCACTTTATAAATTATTCTTTATTTTGTGTTTATTGAATTGTTATAGATGTATTATTGGTTATTTGTCTACTTACACGAATGACACTCAATATAATAGCAAGGCGATAAGTTTATTTTGTATTAAATCAAACAAACATAATTAATTGTTAACGAACACAACGTGAAACGGAACTTGTGAAAAAACTATGGCTGACGCCAGCCATATTGAAACGTCAAAATTTCAGTTTAGCACAGCGCCCTCTGGTTTGACATTCAGAACTATCAAGAGAACTGTCAATAGAAAAACTCCCATTGAGCAAACTCGCACGCTGTCTACATGAATCTGACGTATGCAGGATTTGTACACATTGGCCACAATTCGGGATATAAATTCTCCTTACTTTCCTTAAATTAGTGCTGTCATTTTCCGTCAAATAGGTTTAGAAAAGGATAGGAGATATTTTAGTCGTGTCATGTCTTATAATTTCATGCAAAATACGTGTTATCTGTCAAAATAAGGCGACAATCAAAACAATGGCGACTAAATTGACTAGGAAAGGCGAAAAAACCCTTGACGTTTTTAAAAATGACAGGACTTCGATATCTTCTATCCTTTTCTAAACCTATTTGACGGAAAGTGACAGCACTAATTTAAGGCAAGTAAGGAAAATTTAAATCCCGAATTGACCTCATTGTCTGTGGCGTCCGGCTAGCTAGATAGCTCTCGGACATCCGATGGTTCAAGGTCACGTCCGTTAGATAGTGTGTACGTACAGCTTCATTTAAAATGTAGATCCCAGAGACAAATAAGTTGCGTCCCAAATCAGCGTTTTATGGACGCGTCTGATAATATGTTTTCAGCTTTAGAGAGGCAATCTAGTGTAGTGTTATCAGAAAACCCGATAGTCGAGCCTTAATAAATATCGACCCCAGAGTTTAAATAATGTTATTGCAGCCTTATTTCTTACTGTTTCTGATATTTTGTTTTCAGATACATCAAAACGATGCTGTTGCAAACGCTTCTCTTCTGCCCAATCTTACAGCTATGGTCACACTGCCTACTTGCCTAGTTTACTGGCATGATATTAAAGTCGTGACATGGAAAAAAAGCGCGGGAAACTTCGTAGCAGTTGGGTGTTTTCTGTAATTAGGAAAATAAAATTTATTTTAAAATAGGATATACTGATCAGGATAGTCTGGTAGGGTAATTATCTTTTGTACTTAGTGTATATATTTATTTGTTTGTGTTTATTTGCTGCTTTTCTGGTAAGTTTTGTAAATATTTTGTAAATAATCTAAACTCGCCTATGGGCGAGCCCCCCGATAAAGATCGGGGGGATTTAGGCGGGCTTTGGTCTAGCCTGAATCTCCCTGTGGGCTCGTCTATTAGTATTGTATCAAATGATGAACTCAGTAAGATGGATACTGATGGCTCGGTATCTTCTAGAGCCGGGGATACTGCGCAGACAGGACGGAAACGTACACGTTTTATTCGACTTTGCCGCGTATGTTCGAAGCGTAGGAAGAAAACTAAAAATGGCCAACCAATTTCTGGTGAATTTTGTCAATGTGAAAATATTACTACTGATACTGATAAAAATACAATTTTATTAAAAAAAGTTACGCCTGTGGTCGAATCGCCCACATTACCTCAGGTACAAATGACTTCACAGAATGGTCAGTCTACGGATAGGCATTCTGAGAAATCCCCACCAAACATGACCCAAACAAAATCTCAATTGGACAATTCACAAAATAATGCTAATCAAGGTCGTCAAACTGGTCGGACCGAGTATTTACCTTCGGATGTTGCTCCATATCTTATCCACGTCCAACGTATAGAATCCTCACCAAACGACGGAACAATTTTGCATCCCATTAGTTTTGGTAATTTCCTCAGAAAAATGAATTGTCAAAACGTAATCCCAGGCAGTGTGAAGAGAATAGGTAGAAACCGCTGTGCGGTTGCATTTTCTAAGTTTAATGATGCGAACGACATTCTGTCTAGTTCTCTTTTGGATTTGAACAAACTCAAGGCTTTTATTCCTACATTTCATGTAACTAGAATGGGACTTGTGCGCGGTATTCCTACAGAATGGGGTGAAGAAGAAATTAAAGACAACATTTCCACGCCTATAGGCTGTGGAAACATATTAAAAGTTAGACGGCTTAATTACAAAGTTCATATTGACGGAAATGCAACATGGAACCCATCTCAGTCGGTTGTAGTAACGTTTGATGGTCAGGTCTTACCTAAGAGATTGTTTATGTGTTACAATGCGCTGCCTGTGGAAGTTTATGTTTATCCGACCATACAATGTTTCAGATGTTGTAAATATGGACATACTAAATTGCAGTGCCGCTCCAAAACACCAAAATGTTTCAAATGTAGTAAAGACCATCTTGGGGAAACATGCAATAAAGAAGAAGGATCCGCATCATGCGTTATGTGCGGAGGCCGTCACTTTGCTACGGATAAGTCTTGTCCAGAAAATGTTCGTCAAAAAGAAATCAAACATACAATGGCCCATAGTTGTATCTCTTACCTAGAGGCTAGCAAGCTTTTTCCCCCTGTTACAAAATCTTTCGCAGATGTTGTTGCTTCTGAGCCAACAGAATCAAATAAAGATGAACGAAACTCTCCAAGTCGTATTTCATATAAAAAGACTGTTTTTAAAAAGCCTCGTTCACCACCGCCAAAGACACAAGGTGGATATGATAGGGCTGCCCACAATGCACTTTTAAAAGAATTTGAAGCTCCACCACCAGAAAATGGGTGTGCTTTTGCCCCTCTAGACTCAGAATCTAAAGATAATGACATAAGTTTAGTCTTAACCCTAATAAACATTATATTAAAGTCGAAACTATTAAAACCGTCCCACGTTGCCCCAATTTATGACCTTCTTCTTAACTTATGTGATAACTCCAATGGATTCCAAAATAATTCAGTGGAACTGCAGGAGCATAATTCCAAAGAAATTTGATTTAATTTATTTGATTAACAAATATAACCCAATTATTATAGCATTAGTCGAGACATGGTTAAAACCTGGGTATATTTTTAATATACCTGGATATACCTGTCTTCGTAATGATCGTTCGGATGGGTATGGTGGTTCTGCCATACTTATTAAAAAAAATATACCTTTTACTGAAATTGTGTTTCCAAATTATGCTTTTAATGATATAATTAATGTAGTTGGCTTGCATTTTGATAACATATCAGTTGTATCAATTTATTTGTCTCGCTCTTCTTATGAGATTCTTAATGAAGTTAATACTTTATTCAGTATTATACCAAGTCCCGTTATAATTTTAGGTGATTTGAATTGTCATCATAGGTCTTGGGGCTGTGGAATTACAAATAGTGACGGAGAAAAATTGATTGAGATTCTTGATGCAAATAATTTATGCATCTTAAACACAGGCTTCCCTACTCGACGAACCAAACCTAATGAAAATGTTAGTACAGTAGATTTATCCATTTGCTCTCCTAGATTAGCTTCTTCTCTAAATTGGACACCACTTTCTTCAACATTAGGTAGTGATCATTTTCCAATAATTATAACTTCTCCAATAAGGTGTCCGTCTCCTCGTAAACGTAAGCCTCGCTTAATATATAAATTAAATAATGCAGATTGGACAAGATTTAAAGATCTTGTTGAAGCTAAAATTTCGGACATCCCTGAATTAGTACAAGGTGGTGAGACTGATTCTTCTAACGCTCTTGCCAGATGTTTAGTAGCAGCAGCTGACCAAATTTTCCAAATTAAAAAAGTGTTTTTGGGTAAAATTCCTTTTCCACCATGGTGGGATAGTCAGTGCTCGGAGGCTGTGCAAAAAAGGAAAGAAGCTGAACAGGAGTATGCTACTAACATGTCAGATGAAAATTTAGATAACCTTAACGATATAATGAAAACCACTCAGCAGTTTCTTAGGGATAAGAAGCAGGAGGGATGGCGAGCGTTTTGTGCTTCTCTCTCTCCTTCTACTTGTCCAACAGAAGTTTGGCGCAAAATTAAGCGTTTCAGGACAGCTTTTCATGAATCATCTTCATCCACTTCATTGGCTCCCTCTCTAATCAATGATTTTCTTGATAAGCTAGCACCACCAACTGCTCCGGAAAATATAAATTTTACGTCACTATCCAACTTTGTAATTTCTGATACTTCATCTACTTTAGATTCACCTTTTACATTATACGAACTAAAAGGCGTACTTTCAAGTGTAAAGGACTCAGCCCCGGGAGAGGACGGAATTCCATATTCATTTTCAACACATCTTGGTGATAAAAGTTTAAATTATTTTTTAAGTTTAATTAATTCCGTCATGGTTTCAGGAAACATCCCACCTTCCTGGAAATCTCAGGAAGTCATTCCAATTAAAAAACCTAACAAGCCTTCAAATAGTGTTGCATCTTTCAGGCCAATAGCATTATCATCAGTGTTTGCTAAAATTGCTGAACACCTTGTTAAAAACCGGTTAGAATGGTTTGTAGAACATCACGATATTTTATCCAAAAGCCAATTTGGTTTTCGAAAAGCAAAGAGCACATTAGATAATTTAAGTATTTTGATAACAGATATCCATCTAGCATTTTCTTCCAACAATCATGTAGTTGCAGCCTTTTTAGACATCACTTCGGCTTACGACAATGTTTTAATATCTATATTAAAACAAAAACTAATTGATCTTAATGTACCCAAGTTATTAGTCCGCTTTATTATTATTCTATTAGCAAATAGATCAATATCTTTAATTCTTGATGATGACACAAAATTCACTCGAAACGTTTTCAAAGGTTTGCCACAGGGATCTGTTCTAAGTCCACTTTTATACAATATTTATACTTACGATTTAGAATCTTCATTGAATAATTCCATAAACGTTTTGCAATACGCTGATGACTTGCTTTTATATGCGATTGATGAATCTATAGATTGCGCTAGTAGCTCGTTATCGTCTTCTTTGGAATTATTAAAAGGTTGGTTAGAAAGCAATGGGTTAGAGCTTTCAATATCCAAAAGCTCAGTAGTAGCTTTTTCTAGAAAGAGGGTAATTCCTCCTATATTGGTTACATTCGATAATCAACCATTGCCTGTTGAACGGAGTGTCAAGTTTTTAGGCGTAATATTAGATAGTAAGCTAACGGGAGTTGACCATATTGAATATGTAGTAAATAAATGTGAACGTTTACTTAACATCGTGAGATGTCTTTCTGGTGTTTGGTGGGGAGCACACCCTTTCTCAATGAAACTTTTGTATAATGCTCTTATAAGATCTGTTTTAGATTATGGTACTTTTCTTTTGGCAGGTGGTAGCGTTTTGGCTCTTAAAAAGTTGGATTCCATCCAATCAAAAGCACTTCGAATAATCTCTGGAGCAATGCAATCAAGTCCAATCAATGCATTACAAGTAGAGTGTTGTGAGGCTCCATTAAAGTTAAGACGGCAATTTCTATGTGATCGGTATCTGTTTAAATGTTTTCAATTTTCCAGTCATCCCCTTAGATCAAAGCTTGAAGCTCTGGAAGATTTCATTGTATCTTCTCGATATTGGCGACATAAAACCGTCCCTTGTTTAATTCAAAGTTACAGAAAAATATTGTCAATACAATCACGCGTACATCACTCTCCCACTTTGCCCTTATTCGAGTCTCACTATGAGGCTTTAATTTTAAAACCTGTAATTCAATATGATCTAGATTTGAATAGACACGACATAAATGC
This sequence comes from Tuta absoluta, assembly GCA_027580185.1. Classification (NCBI taxonomy): domain Eukaryota; kingdom Metazoa; phylum Arthropoda; class Insecta; order Lepidoptera; family Gelechiidae; genus Tuta; species Tuta absoluta. The sequence goes on along the minus strand of JAQAHW010000022.1, from coordinate 6,359,532 downwards.
AAACATTAGCTTTTTAAATTGTATAGATAATGCAAATTGGCAAAATTACAACCATATATATACTGATGCTTCCAAAACAACTTCAACAGAATGTGTCGGCGTGGGTATTTATTTGGCTCAGTTTAAATTGATTGAAAAAGTAAAATTGCCACCACAAACATCAGTTTTTACTGGTGAGTGCTTTGCTATTTATAAGGCTTTAGAGTTAGTGTTACTAATGAACCTTAAAAACACAGTAATTTTTTCAGATTCAAAAAGTGCATTACAAACTTTAGATAAATTTCCGTTCAAAATGAAACCTTTCTATCCCATTGTTTTTGAAATCCGCAAATATCTTGAATTGTGCATATTCAGAGGCTTTTCAGTAATATTTTCTTGGATCCCTAGCCACTGTGGTATAAGGGGAAATGAAAAAGCCGATCGATTGGCTAGGGAAGCAGTGTTGGATGGGGACATGTTCCCATATAAAATCTATTGCCATGATTTGACTGCTCTGCTTAGAGTCTATCTCCAAGATTCTTGGAATAGTCTTTGGGCAGAAAGTAGTCGGATAAAGGGGAGGTCGTATTCTCTCCTCCAACCATCTATACCTTCAAAGCCTTGGTTTTTTAAAGCTAAGTGTTCTAAAATTGTATCGTCCACTATTTTGAGAATGCGTTTGGGTCATGTTTGCACTCCTTTTCATTTAGCAAAACTTAATATTGTTAGTAGTAATTTATGTGATTGTGGAGCTGATGTGGGTGATCTAGACCACATTTTCTTTGCATGTTCTCTTTACAACCGCTCTTCATTTATTAATTCCCTCCTGTCTTCCAAAGTACCTTTTCCTACCCGATTATCTTGTCTATTAATGTATCCTCTATTGTATTGTAAAGTATTATCATCATTTATCACTGAAAACAATATCAAACTGTAATTTGAATTATATGTTTCAGACTATCCTTATCTTTTGTAACTTTTAATGTGTGTAGTTTATATATTTCGCGAAAAGTTTCCTTAGCTTTATATTTATAAAAAACTTGACGCTGGCATAAAGAAATTCTATTGCCACGACACAAAAAAAAAAAAAAAAAAAGTCGTGACATTGGTCGTTGCTTTCTGTCGCATGTAAACGAGCCATCATGTCATCGCCATGAAAGCCGGCAAGCGAGGTTTTTTGTGATTTTATTACGTTCATGAAATTAAATTCGCTCCTGTAAAGTTAAAAGCTTTGAAATAAGTGTGTTATTATGTTTTAATCAAAAAGTGAATTCTAAAAGTGGATTTATTTCGCAGATGTAACGATATGTGACTGATCGGGCGGGCAGAGTTTTTCGACACCAAATCAATATGGCCCTCAAGTTAGGAAAATGCAGGCTTTGCCTGAAGCTTGGGGACTTTTACTCCATCTTTACGATGGACAACGCTCTTCAGCTCTCCGAAATGGCTATGGACTGCGCTCGAATAAAGGTAAGTGCCGTGACCACGTAAAATACTTATTTCGATGATATAAATCTTTGAAAGGTTTATCTGTCGGCGTATGTGTGTGTATGTGTACCTATATTCTTTGTGTAGCGAATCATTATTTTATTTCGTCCTAACATGAGGGACTTTACTGAACCAAATTTTTACTAGAGGTCAAATTAGGCCTAAAGGCTTTCTGGTTTAATCATTAATTTGCAATCAGCTGTTGAATTTGTACCTGTTTTGATAAGCCAGCTGATTAAGGGTTGATAAGCCAGTTGCATACCTAATCAAAACACGCTTTGTATTTTGAACTAATTCTTTTTTGAAATCTGGTATTTCATGCTTCTCACTACTAATTAACAATGGGGCTCCCAGTTCCTTCATGAGATTGGTCGTTTTCCACTTCACTGTTGCATATTGTTGTTTTTGTTATTCTGCCTAGTTTTTATTACATGCTTGTATTTGTTTATACTAATTGCATTTCTTTAGCAATTCTCATTTTAGAATTATACACAGGATATGGACTACCAGGATATTTTTAATGGTCAGGGTATCAAGTTTGGGATAAGGTTTATGGCAATGCGATTTGTTTTAAATTATATCTGAGATGGCTGTGTGATGACAGTTTGGCTATGTGATGTGAGCTTAGAATGGCAGTAACCTATTTCTTTCCCAGGGGTGTTGTAAGAGGCGACGTATCACTATAGAGATACAAAATTTTTCTGAAATGTCCCTCAAATAATTATTCAGACATATTTTTTTAAATTTGAAATTGCTCTTGTGGTAGGGTAGGGAAGCATTATGGGAAACAAATAACAATAACAAATATCCTGGACAATTCACACAGTGCAGCAAAGCTTGTACTATGGGAACTAGATAGCTCATATTAATACTTATAAATATATATATTTTTTGTAAATAAATACATATTTTACATAAAAAACACCTGACTAAATACAAATATAGAAAATAGCTAACAAATATTTGTATCTTGAGGGGATCGAACCCATGACCCTCGGCATAGCAGGCAGGGGTACTATCCGCTATGTCATCGGGACTGTCAAATAGCTAGAATACAATCAAGTTGTGTACATTGTATATGAACCCCATTTTGCTTTATACAATTGATTTAGATATGCAGCTGCTAGGTACTTTAAATGTACACTACAAAAATACAAGCAATCACCTACCACCATACTGTACATGTAAATGTTCCGCCAATAAAGGTGTTGCCAAGTATTTGTAATACATTCTCTTAGTGCACATTACATTTCAAAATATATATGTCACACTTGAGGCTGCCTTACCCCCTGAGTCTAATTTTCATTGGCATCTTCATCAGCTTCATGCCAATAAGAGGTATCAAACTTTGACATTCAGACATTTCTATCAAACACATTGCCCCCCCTTATGATAATCAGCCCCCTGTTGTGAGCGTGTGCAACAATCGTCACACCCGATTTGTTCCTATGATCTGCATATCTTGCTCCATAGCCAGCAAATTGGACCTGCTGAACCTGGTTAATCACTCACTGGTCTATTTTTTTTTATATCAGATCTACGAAGGCGACGGCCTCCCTGACAAGATCTGCTCGGAATGCGTCCAGAAACTCAGCAGCGCGTACATCTTCAAGCAGCAATGCGAGCGCTCCGACACCGAGCTACGGCGGAACTACGTGCCTCCACCAGGTCAGTGCATAGGCATTTGTGAATGAGCGTGTTTTGGTTTTCCCAATCTTGCTACATAAACTCATATTTCCTCTGAGAAAGTTGTCTGAGCAGCATGACATGAACATTCACAAAATCATTACAATTTTAACAGGATTCAGCGTCACTCCACCCCCGCCAAACCGACAAAGCAGCGATTCGGCCTTTTCATCCGCTAATACTGACATGTCGTACCACAAACCCCCTTCCATCGAAAAAGTGACACCTGTCAATCGCCCGCGCAAAAGGAGCCGAGAGAGTATTGATGAATCCGTCAGCAGTCGGTCCCATGACTACAACCCTAGACCTAGCAACTCTAAACGGGTCGAAGAACTAAGGACCACGAACAAAAGACCCCGGAACCATTCCCCGAACGCCTCTCTCGATTCCGACTACGAAGACACAAGCTACTCCCACTACTCCCCCGGGACCGATTCAGATGAACCTCTTATCTCACACAAATGCAAGCAGTGTGGCAAAGAATTTAAATCATCAATGAGTCTTCGATCGCACATGAAGGTTCATAAACAGAAAACGAGCTTAGATACTGACGATGCAGTCGTAAATATACCCCGAAAAAGTTTGGAAGACGCAAAAGATTCGGAAGACAAATTGTCTTGCGAAAAATGCCACAAAACTTTTAAGCTGAAAATAATGCTGAAACGTCATCAAGAGTCTTGCGGAGTTGCGGAGTCTTATCCGCAGCTGTCCAAAGAATTGATTATTTCTTTAGAACCTGTTGACGGGGTGATATCTCCGAAAAAAGCAGGAGATCCAAACAAGAAATCCGATCGAATTAACTGTGAAATGTGCAGTGCAAACTTCAAAACTTACGACAATATGGAGAAGCACATGAAGTACTCACACGCGGCTATTCCTAAAACACCGAGGCCAATTCCTCCCAAGGTCGAGATGATCAACTTCCCGTGTCTGTATTGCTGCGTTCCTTTTGATAACTACACTGCGATGGCTGAGCATTTCAACGACTGCTCCAAAAGGGACGACACGTTGCCTTTGAAATGCCCCGTTTGTCACAAGATCATGACGAAACGACACACGTTCCTGTCTCACGTGAAACAGATCCACTTCTTTGTGGTGGCTAAGCAGGAGTCTCCCACGAAGACATATGATTGCCGAATGTGCGACAAGAAGCTTGCGTCGCAAGACTTGCTTATTTCGCATTTGGCGTCACACATGTCTCACGTGGAAGAGCCTGCTGAGGTTCCAGATGACGACGATGGGTAAGGAATTCGAAACCATCAGCAGCAGACGACCTAGTCACATGAAAAGGTGTACGGTTTGACGAGCAACCAAACCCATGTTAGTGATACGCTATTTTAACATTATTAACGCATCGAGAATGTTTTATGAAAAGCTTAACCTTGATCTGTTAATAATTTAAAATTGTAGCATATGTTTTGCTGCTCATGAAATCCTAAACTTTTTCACGTGGCTATCTGAGTTGATTTTTTTTTTTATTACATTAGTTTTTTTTAATTAAACGAAAATTTAATATAATATATGAAAAAGACTGGTGGTAGAATACTACCCAGTTGTAGTGTCTTGTGAATTTATTTTAGAACGACAGTTACAATTTTCAGAAGCGTGGCCGACGACAATCAATCGATGCAGTCGGACTACACTGCCAGCTCTTCATTTTCTAATGGGCCCTACAAGTGTGATCTTTGTGACAAATCCTATAAATACAAGAAGGCATTAGAGACCCACCAGGCCAAATGCACTGGTGAAAGCCACGCCGCAGGTTTGGTGGAGGTCAAGACGGAACCGCCGGATAAACCTAGTCGAAGCTTTGTATATAGGTAACAATTTTATTTTTATTTATATAATAAACTTTATACATAATACTATACCTATTGTTTCCAGATATCATTTTCGACTGTGAATTATTTGAATCTAGGCTAAATATTTACGTCTTTATGTTCATTAGAAGACAGGTGCTTATTCTATATTTTACGTTCGATCAACCCCTAGTTTATCCACTATTGTTATATTTTTTTATAGTTGTTAAACTTTATGTGAGGGTGGTAAGGTTCAAAGTGACTGGTATACATGCTGTACCAAGATAGATGAGACCTTCAAATATCGTTAAATGGTTCTCATTTTTAGCGCTGACTTTAAATTTTGACACAAACGTTTCTAAAAGTAGCTGAAATCGCATGTCTAAGTGGACTGTTGTGGCTGTTAATGATAATGAAAAAAGTGCAAGATATGAAAACCGATTACTAAGTTCCAAACAAATTCGATATTGTCAAAAGTTCAAAGTATGAATGTAGTTTAGTTCAGTTTTTCATCAGGTAAGGTAATCTGATGAGCTGAATCGAAAGCGAAACAGTTACCGACTTATTTTACAAATATACTTTTCGTCTTTCGTTTTCCTTTACCAGTTCAGCTTAAAAACTGAACAAAACTACATAAAGTTTAGCGATTGCCCCGCTCGGGTACAAGAAGCTTATCGTAGAGGACGAAACTCATACACGAGTGGTCGTAAGGCACTCATGAGACCGATGCCTCGCAGATTCGCACCAGTAGTCCATATGGACGCAGTTTCGTTTCAAAGTATGAACTTGAGTCTACGAAGGAAGTTTAGAGATGGACGCGCATTAAACTTTATAGAAATCTTTGCAGAGACACGGACGAAGAAGACAGCCCAGCGGAAGGGGAAGATTTGACGTGTGACATTTGCGAGAAGCAGTTCTCGTACAAGCGTGTTTTGGATCAACACAAGCGCATCAAACACAACATGGGGTCCGGCCACAAGCGCGCTAAGATCACGCTCAAGGATTGCATGGTGCGCTGTCTTATATGCGACGTGGAGATGAAGGTTTGTATCAGTGTCATAGTGTTATTTCGTGTGATGCCGGCTTAGAATAGCATCACCCCATTACAAATAAGTCATTCCAAAATACATGGAGCATACATACATACACGCCTATAATCCCTTGCGGGAGTAGAGCATAAATTGCCGCATAAAACGGACATTTACGCCACGTCTGACAAACATTTGAGGGTCATCCGGAAAATTGTGTAAAGCCATAGTGACAGGTTGTCAGCCCATCGCCTAAAATTACAATACACACCCTCGAGTCCCTTAGTCGCCTCTTACTACTCCCACGGGAAAGAAATGGGGTGATGGTATTCTAAGCCGGCATCACACGGTACACTCCACGGCATACACTCTTATCTCTTTTCGTGTGGGACACCGAGTCGTCTAACGACCCAGTGAACCCATGTGTCAGAGTTTTTCAACCGCCTCCTACTAGTAGTAGGCCTCTGACATGGTTGTGTAACGACCGCCGTCTAAGTAATCGTAGACAGAAACCGGGACCGACAGCTTAACGTGCCCTCCGAAGCACGGAACCATTTGTTTTCGGACAATCAGGTGGTTCACCCTGCAATGTCCTAACCAGACCGGGAACAAATTCACAAAGTGATAAATATCAATTTTGTGAGTGTCCCACCGAGAATCGAACCCGGAACCTTTGCGTCGCAGGCAGTCGCACTACCACTGCGCCACATCGGCTTACACTAAATGCATGTTGAAACGCAGGTGTCAACGATAAACGAGCACAATCAGAAGCACATAGCGGCTAACATCAAACCCCGCAACCAGTACACGTGTGGCGAATGCTCGGACAAGTTCAAGAGTTGCAGCGCCCTCGCCACACACATCAAACTGGTCCACCGGCTCAAACAGCCGACCAGGCAGGAGAACGAACAATTCGAAGGTACGAGGTTCATAATACATTTATTCTGTATGTATGTGCTTTTGGTGTACAATGAGAGCATATTGTATTGCTGTTTAAATGAAATCAACCTCACGGCATGTAACACTGACTAGGGTAACCTCACGGCATTTAACATTGACGAGGTCAACCTCACGGCATTTAACATTGACGAGGGTAACCTCACGGCTGTAGCATTGACGATGTTATCCTCAAGGCATGTATCATTATTAACGAGGTAAACCTCACGGCGTGTAACATTATTAACGAGGTCAACTTCACGGCATGTAACATTGACGATGGTAACCTGACGTCATGTAGAATTATTAACGAGGTCGACTTAACGGCATGTAACATTGACGATGGTAACCTCACGTTATGTAGCATTATTAACGTGGTCAACCTCACGGCGTGAAACATTATTAACGAGGTCGACTTCACGACATGTAACATTTTTGACGAGGTAAGCTTCAGGGCGTGTGTCCCTAGTGTAAATGAATGAATGTGCGGAAAGATAATAGGCGTGGAAATTGAGGGCGGCTCTGTGAAAAAAACCTATGAAAAAAAAAATTGTCCTTTTTTAGCCATGTCTATTCTCTTTCCGCACAGGCTCTTCTTTTGCATTTTTCTTTCATATTCATGCACGTATTTCACAATATCTTGTTTTACTTCGCTTGTTTACCGATTTAGCACAGCTTTAAAGATTCACTAGCCGTTTAATTGTTGTTGCTTGCAGTGAATGGCGATAAAAATTCCAAAAACTTGAAAGATGCTTGGTATTCGGTTGAAGGTAGGCGCTAATGATTTTAAACTAGAGTAGATGTCAATAATTTATACTAGATGTCGACGGGTACATTCAATAAATATGTAGATGAAAAAATATGTAGATGTTGCTCATTTAACAGTAGATGGCGGGATTTTAACTTAGAGGTATAATATATTGATAACAAATTGGAAGTTGTGGTAACAGTCTAATGTTGATAAATAAAAAATAGATCAATTTAGATTTAGATATCTATAATTTGATAGTAGATATCGGCAATTGCGAAGTAGATATCGACAATTTGGAATTAGATATCGGCAATTTGGAAGTAAATATCGACAATTTGGAAGTAAATATTGACAATTTGGAAGTATATATCGACAATTGGGAAGAAGATATCGACAATTAGGAAGAAGATATCGACAATTAGGAAGAAGATATCGACAATTGGGAAGTAGATATCGACAATTTAAAAGTAGGTATCAACAATTGGGAAGTAGTATATGTCGACAATTTGGAAGTCGGTATCAACAATTTGGAAGTAGATATTAACAATTTGGAAGTAGATATCGGCAATTTGGAAGTAGATATCGACAATCTGGAAGTAGATATCGACAATTTGGAAGTAGATATCGACAATCTGGAAGTAGATATCGACAATTTGGAAGTAGATATCGACAATTTGAAAGTAGACATCGACAATTTGGAAAAAGATATCGACAATTTGGAAGTAGATATCGTCAATTTGGAAGTAGATATCGTAAATTTGGATGTAGATATCGACAATTCGGAAGTAGAAATCGACAATTGGGAAGTAGATATCGACAATTTGAAAGTAAATATCGACAATTTGGAAGTAGATATCGACAATTTGGAAGTAGAAATCGTCAATTTGGACGTAGATATCGACAATTTGGTAGTAGATATCGACAATTTGGAAGTAGATATCGATAATTTGGAAGTAGATATCGACAATTGGGAAGTAGATATCTACAATTTGGAAGTAGATATCGTCAATTCGGAAGTAGATATCGACAATTTGAAAGTAGATATCGTCAATTTGAAGGTAGATGTCAATAATTGTAAGTAGATTTTGATAAAAGGTTAATGCTGACAGTTTAAGGTAAGTTTCGTCAATTTGAAAGTGTCGTGACTAACATAAAGACTCGTCGTAACCTGCACAGACTGGCCACGGAACAACCATCCTCGCGCGGCAATGCTGCTACATGTTTAAAAGATTTTAAATTAAAAAACTATATGATTAAAAATTAAATAACACGACTGCTTGCAACATAACATGTTTAGGATTGTGTAACAGGACCAAGATACTTAGAACTTTCTGCTCAGTGCATTTTCTTTGTTATTTTCATTAATAAACAATTCAAATGATTTGTACTCACCCTAACCGTGGGTATACTTTCAATATCATGTTTTTTTTTTGCCAGGCTGTAAGATGCAGTTTGGGGATAGTTGGCGGTATGTCAAGAAATTCTTTGAAGATAATCTTTCCTTCGACTGCAACTAATAGCCTCTATTTTTGGTTGGGCAGTTGTGTAAAAAATAGTATTAATAATGATCCTTCAGACATTTTGCAGTTGATAACTAATTTTTTTTTTTCGTAATAATAAGTCTATATTTATGTTTTAAAATTTCACATATCTCCAAAATATAACTGACACTGATTATGACTTACAGAAATTATATTTCCTAACAGTAAAATTAAAACAAATGTGTCCTCCCCAGGCGCAGACTTGGCGGATTTTTGTGAAGTCGTTGTGACGAAGACGGAACCCCTGGACGCGGTCCAGCGTCACAACGGCTGTGTAGAGGTTCCACTCGTCGACGGGCCACTGGTGGACATGGCCGGCTTCACCTGCCACATTTGCTCCAAGAAACTGAAGACCCTGATTTCATTGAAGAGGCACGTCAACTGGCATGCCAACGTCGGGAATAATATCACTAAGAACATCGAGTGCTTTGTTTGCAAAGAGGTTAGTTCTGAAGATAATCTAGGTTATATGAAATAGCTGCTTTCATCTGTCACGTTGCTCCAAGATACTGAAGATCCGGATATCCTCGAAGACGCAGGTCAACTGGCACCGTTAACGTTGGGAATAATAAAACTAAAAACATCGACTGCTTTGTTTGTGAAGAGGTAAGTTCCAATTATATTCTAAGTTAGGTTGACATATGAATGGCACATGGCCGGCTTCATCTGTCACATTTGCTCCAGGAAACTGAGTACCCTTAACATTCTCGGCGGAAACGTCACCTGCCATGCGAATTTTGAGCATAACATTACTAAAACATCAAGTGCTTTGTTTATGAAGAGGTAAGCTTGTTTACAGAACGAAAGTGTGAAGTGTATCAAAACTATTTTGATTCGCAGTTTTGTGTTCAGTGTGATCCGGAAACCTTAAACATAAGTTTGCACAACAAATACTTTGTTCCATGTCTTCAAAGATAGAAACTTGATAGAATCATTCGTCAATCCAGCTTTTTATTATAGCAAAACTGAAATTTCGTATCGCTTCTGCATCCATCCGCTTCTGAAACCGCACTCCTTTCTCTGTCCACAGACGTTCAAGTTCCAATGCCACTACAAGCTGCACATGCGCGCGCACTACACGGACCCGAACCTGGACCCGCAGCACCTCACCTGCCAGATCTGCGGCCGCCGCAGCAAGCACCTCCGAGCCGCGCAGGCGCACATGAACTTCCACAAACAAACCAGGTTCAAGAACAAAGACTATCAGTGCTCGATCTGTAAGCGAATCTTTCAGGACAGGAAGGTGTATCTAGCTCACATGGCGATACATTACAAGCGCGGGGAAGGACAGAACACGATCGTCGGAGATCGACCGCTCACGTCGGCCATGAAGAACTTGGAAGGTGGGTATCAATGTCCACAGTGCGGGAAGGTTTGTGATTCGGAAAACTCCCTCAAATGTCATATTCGATGGCATTCGTCGAAATCAGCTCTCTTCGGCTCCAGACACGAGTGTACTATTTGCGGTTTACAGTTCACAAATAAGAGGCGATTGGAGATCCACACGAGAGATCACTACGAAGACGAAAACGGACCGTACAAATGTACGATTTGCGGCAAAGGGTACATCGATGAAGATTACTTCCGCAGACACGTCAAGGGACACAACTTCGACCATTTCAGTCACAAGAAGCGAATCGAGAAGCTTCGCAAAGACAAAGTCAAGTGTCCGATCTGTTCCCGTTACTACCCGAATCTGATTAAGCTCATTCGCCATCTGAAGCGAAGCCATCCCGAAAGTAAAATGATAAAGGAGGACCCCGACGCCCCGCCGCCGCAGTACCACAGCTGCAAATTGTGCACCAGAGTATTCCTCACGGAACTAAAACTCAAACGCCACCAAAAAGCGCACACCCGAAAACATGAATTCTTCAAGTGCAAATTCTGTGGAATAAAGAGCGTGTCCCTTCGAAAGCACAAGCTTCACGTCAAGCAGAAGCACATGACAACTAAATTCTTCGACAATCCGTTGAAATGTCCGTACTGTACGGAGACTTACATAATCGGGTATAAATTACAACACCACGTGCGTGACGTACATGGCATCGATGAAAACTGGATCGCAGATCGCGAAGAGGAACCCATGGGACCCTTGAAAGAGTTCCAATGCTCCGTTTGTCTCAAGATCCTGGCCTCCAAAGGAAACTATGAGCGCCACATCGATTACCACAACTCCTTACGCTGCAACTACTGCTTCGACTACTTCAGCTCAACTAAATTCCTTGAGGGCCATCTCGCATTCAGTTGCGACAAGAAAAAACTTATTGGGGAAACCGAAACATACCCGAAGAAGGTTAAATGCCACGTCTGCTACAAAGCTTTCGCCCTGCAAGTTAAAGTGGACTGTCACTTGCGAACGCAGCACGGCATCAAAGTGAATAGAGAATCGGGCGAAGACAAAGGAGAACATCTATGCGACTATTGCTTTAAAGTGTTCGAAAACGGCCACGCGCTCGCGATGCACAAGATCTACCACCGCACCATCGGCTACTACGGATGCATCTACTGCGACCGCAAATTCAACACTTACCAAAGATTCTTCCGACACAAGAAGGACCATTTGCTCCTTCTAAACAGGGAAGACCCGACCAAGTGCGAGCATTGTGACGAGACTTTCGTGGCGTTCAGAGACATGATCGATCACATGAAGGAGGCCCACGGGGATGACAAGGACTGGGTTGTGCTGCCGAAGGAGGTCACTGAAGACTTCTGCACGATTTGCAACAAGGACTTCTACAACTTGCCAAGGCATATGTCCTACCACGAAGAGAATAGGTGCAAGAAATGTGGCGAGTACTTCCTATCGAGAACAGATTACGACAACCATCTCTGTGCCATAGAGAGTGAGGATGAAGTCAAAGACGGAGACGAAAACGACATTCGGCCTAAATACGAAGAATGCACTTTCTGCTTCAAACCTATCACCAAAACTGTTACAAAGATTCGACACGATCTACTACACAACACTTCGGGAGCGATCTCCTGCCGATTCTGCACAATGAAATTCAAAACTTTGGACGCATTCAACATCCATTCGTTCTCGCACCGAAGCAGAAAGTATCACCAAAATCCGATCAAGTGCCGAATTTGCAAAGAGAAGTTCTTCAGATACGGACCTTTCGTCAAACACATGAAAACTGTTCACAAGTCAAAGAAGAAGATGCATTACCGAGCCATAGTGAAGGAGGAACGATGCGTCGTCTGCGGAGATAACTTCCCTAACCTCCACAACCACTACAGGTGCCATTTGAAGAACCAATGTCTCGAATGCAAAAAGTATTTCAATTCCGTGAAATTGTTCAAAGACCACCGATGCGACAAGGAAGATGCCGATCCGTCTAAAGTGTTCACGAGCGACGAAGATCTGTACGCGCTCATCAAGTCTTACGTTCCCAAGGATGCGAAAGATGACGAAAAGTTCTACGGTTACACTGACGATGAGGAAGAGGAAGAAGAAACACAAAGTGTTCCCGAAACAAACAACGAGGACAGCCAGAGCTCCATGACAGATGTCATACAACAACCGTTCGTCATATCCGACGTACTGTCTCTATACGAGAAAAGGGAAGAACTGTTAGCGACATACATGAAAGAGGACCCGCAAAAGAAAGAGTTGAACCCCAAAAAGTACGTGGGGCCGAAAAGTAAAAGGCCAAAAAAGGAAAGCCCTAAAAAGACCAGTCCCAAAAAGGACAGTCCTAAAAAGGAAACGGCAAGTAATGAAGAAGGTTTGAAAAATGGAAATGGTGACGCTAAAGATGATGACGATGACGACAGCGACGTGGAAGTCGTCATCATGCTTGATGACGACTCTAACGGAGCTGAAAATACCAACAATATTATCAGTATTGACCTTGACGATGACGATGATTGAATGAAACCAGATTTTGTATGTGAAAAATTATAAAAGAATGAATATGAGTGATGGATAACATATGGACGGGATCAGAGTAAAATAATCGGTGTAATTTCGTCAGTATAATTATTCTGATTGTAAGTAGACGTATTTTAATATAGGCAGTAATTTTTTAGCTCGTAAGGTATTAGTCGATTCGAAATGTTTTGCTTGAAATTAGGATAAGAATTATTAATTCGAAGTCAGTACGAATTAAATTAGGTATTCCAATTCTATCTATTGAACTATTTTGAACATGAGCTCTTTTCAGTGTAACTATTCGGCTATAAGATCTATATCTTTATTTTTGTTGATGAATGTGATTGTCATAGTGGAAATGTTAGTTTAAGTCGTATCGTTTTTGTTATTTTTTATTTCTTCTATAACAGAAGACTATGAATGATTATTATTTCTCTTATTTTTTATTTTCGTTACTCATTTTGTAAATATAAACTTCACCAGCTATTAGGCTGCCATTTATTGTAGGTATATTTGATTAACAAATTACTCTATTACAATTCTGTAGCATAACGTAGATAGTATAGCGTTATATTGACTCATGTGGTTTCAAAATTGCTTGTGAAACTTTTATCATCACTGTTTGTGGGTGTAAAAATTGCGAAGCAAATTTTTATATCCCTAATTCCTTACTAAAAGATCTGATATTTTGTAAAAGAGGAAATAATTTTGAAGCCAAATGCAGGTAGTTATTTAGGCCTAGGATGAGTCGCGCATCTTGGTTTTTCTTCACATTGTATAAAAAGTCTTAACTTATGATAAAATCCATACAATTTGAATGTCTGCCTGGTTTACGCAATGACCAATATTATCTACACAGTTCATCAGTCTGTCACCCGCGCGAATTCTTTGCTCTGTGACTCTCTCATGCTCATCCTGGCTCTGTTGACATGAGGATAAATGTTCAATTTTCACAAAATAGAAGCGACAATTTCATTATATTCTTAGCATCATGAATTCAGCGAATATCACTTCTAGTAACTTGCAGTTTGTTTATAGTCACAATATAATGATGTTTGAATGTTGAAATTAAGTAAATCCGAAACTACAAAGTGTTAGTTACTATTGGGGGATATAAGATAAACTTGAAAAAAAAACTATGTGCTTTTTAAAGAACCACATTGGGCACATCGGATCTAAGAATACGTTTACGTTATCATCCGTTATACAGGGTACAATTTTACTAGTGACCGATAGAGAAAACTCGGATCGGGCTGATGGTGAGACACAACTTTTCTCAAGGAACATAGGTCGAAATATGAAAAATAAATTAGACCTCCCATACAAAACTGCCGATCACCTGATTTGAATTACTACAAATACACAAATCACGCCTATTATCCCTTGCTGGGTAGGCAGAGCGTAAACGGCCGCAAAAACGGAAATTAACGCCACGTCTGACATACATTTGAGGGTCATTTAGAAATTATGTATCGCCTTAGTGACAGGTTGTCAGCCCATTGCCTAAAATTGCAATACACACCCTCAAGTCCCTTAGTCGCCTCTTACGACTCCCACGGGAAAGAAATGGGTGATGCTATTCTAAGCCGGCATCATACGGCATTACTATGCAGTCTCAATTTATTTTTGTTTTATTCCGACCTGTGTTTCTTAGGGAAAGTTGTTCCATATCACCAGACCGTAGGTACTCTGTTTTCAATATCGGTCACTAGTAAAATTTCACCCTTTAAAAGGTCACTATTGAATTCAGTGCCAATATTTTAGGGTGAATTCTACTCGTTTAACTGATTTGGATCTTCGATTCAAAAATGTTGACAAAATGTATCATATTGTATGGGAGGACCAAATTTATTTTATTTTTCGACCTGTTTCTTATGGAAAGTTCAGTTTCACAAGTTGCACTGAATTCAATAGTACCTTAAATTTTTTCGTTTTATTCCGCATTCATATTGATGTCTATGTAATCATGTGGTTAGTACATAAGTTACGAACAAGCATTGTATGGATTAATGTTTTGGAAATAACATTCTTAATTAAAAATAGTAAATAGTGAATCCGCCACTTATTTCCATTATACGGTCGATTAAAACTATTTGTGATAATTTATTTGACTTCCTGTATTAGTATAAACATATTTCGTTTGTACTTGCCAAAGCATGAACGGTCGTCGGTCATTTTTTATTCTAGTTTTATAGAATTTAAGTATTTGTCCCGATTTCACGTTACCGACTTACACAGTTAATTAAAAATTGCACTGTCACTTTCCGTTAAATGTTGAAAAGGAGACTGTTTTAGTCATGTCATGTCTTAAATAGTCTATGATAACCGCGCCATTTCGCAGATTTCCGCCATATTTTTAATCGCCGCTTAATTATTACAGACACCGCGTGCGTAAAATCATAGACAATTCAAGAGGCGATCTTCTATCCTTGTCTAAACCTATTTAGTAGAAAGTGACAGTGCTATTTTTATAAAGAGACTTTAGTCGGTAACATGGAATTTAGACTATAATCTATCTAGTGTGAGTAGGAATTGCCCAACTAAGGGTCGTCGTCTAAGGGTTGTTGTCTGGATAGTGGCGCTCCCAGCAGCGGTTGATATTTTAATGTAAGCGCATTATCGATATTGTCGTATAACTATATTGGCCAGTAAACTCGACATCAAAATTTGCACGGCATAGAAATCATTGACAAAAATCAAGATTCAATTTCTTAACATTAACAGGGGCTTAAAATAATAAAATAACTATATTTTTTTTGACGTGGCGCGTAATTTTTAAAGTAGATGTGTCCGTAGTTATAATATACCCGGTATGGCTAGCTTTACAAATGTCAAAAATATTAATGTTTATTGTTTCTGGAGCATTTCCCGAACCCAATTTATTAATTTTAGGACGTTCAATAAGTGGTTTATGCTTAGGTACTTCTGTTAGCAGTCACATAGAGAATACTTGTATAATTTCTAACATTTATTTCACTGTAGACGCTTAAAAATTATTTTTTGTAAGTTATGCCCTCAAATAAGGCTAGTCATACCGGTCTAATAGGTATGATTCGATCAAAAATGTATTTTACTCTCACTTAAAGAAAACTTAACACAAACATTAACAATTGTTTGTTACAATAAAATCTTTTGAAATGTATCCAGTGAATCTTGTTTTAATTTGATTGTATGTGAATTGTTGAGTATAAAATAAATTAATGGATATGCATATTGTGTTTTTCTCCAATTTACCAACCATTGTTTTTTTTTTGTTTTTTATTAAGGATGGGTTTGCTCTTGACTCTAGTCTAGGTCAAAGCACAGAGACGAGAGTCTAAATTAACATTATATGAGTGTATTGCCAGCTTAGAATAGCATTACCCCATTTCCTTCAAGTGGGAGTAGTAAGAGGCGACTCAGGGACTCGAGGGTGTGTATTTCAATTTTAGGCGATGGACTGACAACCTGTCACTATGGCGATACACAACTTTCCGAATGACCCTCACATATTTGTCAGACGTGGCGTAAATAGCCGTTTCTTGCGGCCGTCTACGCTCTGCCTACCTCGCAAGGGATAAGAGGCGTGATGTGTTTGTATATGAGTGTAAGGGTCGGATTATAGTGAGCGGCTCGGCTACTGCGGCGCTAAAGCGACCAGTGCCCTATTTTATGAAAGCTACTAGTCTACAGTTGAAATTCTTAGTACATTGCGTAGCCAGTTAATATACCTGGTATCATAATGGCTAACCGACTACGCAATGAACATCGAATTCCACCTGTAAAATTGTAGCCTGTAGTTTGATAATATCTGCACAGGACGTTTGTCGCGAATTTACAAAGAACTTTTTGCAACTAATTTTACTGCGTATCATACATCAATTTACTCAATTAAATTCTCCAGGTGATAGCTGAAAATCTGTTTGCTCCCTGCGGGCAAAAATCCCACTGAGCTTTGGTCTGATTTCTGCAGTACACATCTAGCTGAAGTTTATAAATCGTAGTAATTTTTTGTTGATTTGAAAATTATGTTTTTTCTGCATGTAAACTAGATGTGTATCTATCTATCAATTCATTCATATAATTCATTGCGCCCGTCTTTGTAATCTCGCGAGAAACGGCCTGGCCGATCTGAAATTACATACATACATACACATATCACACCTATAATCACTTGCGGGGTAGGCAGAGCGCAAAACAGCCACAAAACATGAACATTCACGCCACGTCTGATAAATATTTGAGGGTCATTCGGAAAATTGTGTATCGCCATAGTGACAGGTATTCCGCCATCGCCTAAAGTTGCAATAGACACCCTCGAGTCCCTTTGTCGCCTCTTACGACTCCCAAGGGAAAGAAATGGGGTGATGCTATTCTAAACCGGCATCACCCGGCAATCTAAGATCAGTTCTGAATAAAACCAAGTTCTTTTTATTAATTATTTATTTAGTCAACATTATATTGTTATAGTTGGTACATAACATGATTTATTAGTGAAATGGCTCGTAAAGTTCCTAATCACGACAATGACTATTACTCGACATATTAACATGATCCTTTGTAAGGCTTAGCGCACACCCAGCGTCAAAAGGAGCGCGCACTTTGCAGCAGCAAATAAAAAATGTACCGCCGCCGAAAGAAGTCGGTTCTCCATACTAAAAGAGATGTCAACAAAGGAAAATGGACCCTCTGCCTTAGTATTATCACGAATCTGACAGCTGTCAAATACGACTTCTCTCGGCGGCGGTACTATAATAAAATAACGCAAGTTTCCCCGACAGTCTGTATAAATTTGTAGTTATTTAAGTCCTTGTTCTTTTTTTAATAGAATCATTATTTAAGTCGAGTAAAAGATTAACAATAGAAAACATTAAATGTTACAAAAATAGCTTTGCGCTTTTTTACAACATACATTTTTATTAAATGCTATAATTACATTACATGATCATTAATTGGATCATTTGCAGTGCCGTTGTTATTAATAAACATACATAGATTTCATGCCATTTAAAGGTCAACTTATGCACTTCTAGTCATAGTATTATTTATACACTTAAAATTGAATTATTGCTTGAAAAATGATAAGACGTAAATTAAATTTCCATTAAAGATAGGCACTAAAACAATATACATACAGATAAGGTCAAACACTCGCTCACCAGCTTGAAACTTCTTGATATGATATTTACATCCCACCAAAACGTACATGTATATTAATATTATTAGTTTTTTTAACTACAAATTAAAAAGACAAGTATTTGATCACATACAATTCCTATTTGTTTAAATAAGGCTCAATTCAAGAGTCAAGTATATTGCCTACGCTTCAACATGCCTGACTGTGAAATTGTTATTATAAAATTAATATCTAAATCAAGCTGATAAAAAAAAACATTTCTCGATTTGTGATCCAAATTATCGTGCCAAATAATAAGTTGAAACTATTTATAATAAAAGTGGGCGATGCTTGGACATGGGCTTCACCCAATAGTGCCCAACACTAAGTGGAGCGATGAAATATAAATGCACTGCAGAACGAAAGTGTTTCTGCAAATGTGACGTGATTCACAATATTATTCCAAGGGGGCGCACTGACAACTGTAGAATGTCTCCCTTTCCGACGAGTGAAAGGAAGCCGTGTTGACACTATCGAAGTATACGTGGAAAAAGTAACTTTGACAAAAAGAAGTTGAACGCGGTCCTAGTCTACTTTGATTGGACGCTCCCTGATCAGTAATTCCATAATCAAAGCATTGTTTTGTCCAAGCATAATTCGATAGCATCAACCCGGTTGAAGTCGCCGGCAACAATCTCTCCTGTGCACGCGTACACTTACATACATACATACATCAAGCCTATATCCCTTGCGGGGTAGGCAGAGCGTGCACTTACGCGAATCAAATTCTCTCTTCCCACCGCCTAGATATGATTAAAAATGATAAATTCTATAAATCATCACCTCTTTTTACCTCAGTCATTTACTTAGTGAAAATCTATATACACATATACAAAAACATTTAGATATTACATTCATATATTACATAAAACATATTGTATGCTGTTAACTTAATAACCTAAACATAAGAAGGATAAAAATACAGTTATAACTTAAAATGAAAAGTATACATACTAAAAGTTTTCGTGGAAAATCTATGTTACGTTGTAGAATTGACCTCAACAAATTAAGCTAAAATTAGCGCTGTCACTTTCCGTCAAATAGGTTTCAAAAAGGGATTATGAGATACCTAATTCCTGCCGTGTTTATGAATGTCAATGGGTTCTTAGACTTTCTAGTAAATTTAGTCTATATTGTTTAGATAGATAACGCGTATTTTGCTTCAAATTATCAGACATAACATGACTTCTATCCTTTTCTCAACCTATTTGACGGAAAGTGCCAGCAAGAATTTAAGGTATTAAGTAAAGATTTTTTTTTTCCGAATTGAGGTCGTATGCTGTTTTAAAGTCATGTAATAATCAGCGTGATCATACGTCAGTTCTGTTGTGGGTCGCATACTAAGATATTTATTTCGGAATCACACCTATGATAAATACCGCTCGGCTTATAAAATAAATACACCGGTTTCTATAGCTATTGAGTGCTACAGTCTGGTTAATCTAAGTTGGCAATGGAATAAAATAGCAACCCTGATGATATAGAGTTGGATGGATCACTGAGTCGACCCGATGAACCCCAAAACATACCTATTTCGTATGACTGTGTCAGGGAAGCCAGCTATAATTTGCGGTTACCAACTATTCCACTGGCGTGTTAGTTTAACCCGGTTTAAACCAGTTCTGACTTAATTGCATGCATACCAATTTTTTAAATCACTTTCCGTGTTAGGTATACATATAATTTTAGAAAACCCGTTAAATGTTCTACCGCGGACAGGATTTAAACCTGCGACTTTCGCCATCACTAGTGGCGACACCTCTTCCACCTGGGCTACCGCGGCTCATACTAATGGAATGTACTATAACATGTGCCCGCGGTAGAAATTTTGCACGATTTCTAAAATGGTTCTGACTAGTATTCCATATAATAGGTACTGAAGGTACATTATTAACCATATAATTGCCTATCTATTGGCACGCCAATCACTTATTCATTGTACCTATTGAATACTATCTATTTGTGAATATTTTGATGTCAGGATGTTTCTATTTATATTTTCTATGTTCATTATCTATATTTCCTAAACCAAGTTTTAAAAGTTAATTTTACACAATTAACATGGAATCCATTAATGTTGCCATTTTTGTAGAAAATAAGCGAATAACAGCTATACAAATTTGGAATACCTTTTATTTGTGAGCCATATTATCAAAATATTTTCTGAGCAATGTAATGTTATAATCTCTTAACAATTTTTGTACTACAACTATGTTAAAACGATTGGTGTCTCAGCCAGGGTATCATTGATTGAAAAAGTAGTTAAGTAAGACTACATTGAATGTTATTTGAATGTTAAACATAATGTTATTAAAATGATGTAATAAGTTTTTTTAATATTATAATTTAGTTCAATTGTCTGTTTTACAATACTAAAATAATAATGAATATTCTTGTTTTTACGAGACAAAGGTTGCAATTGTTTTCAAACCTTTTATTAAAAAAATATCGTGATATTTTAAAAGTTTCGATGCTG
The DNA here is from genome assembly GCA_027580185.1 of Tuta absoluta. Taxonomy (NCBI): domain Eukaryota; kingdom Metazoa; phylum Arthropoda; class Insecta; order Lepidoptera; family Gelechiidae; genus Tuta; species Tuta absoluta. The sequence continues at coordinate 6,338,819 of JAQAHW010000022.1, read as the reverse complement.
CAATGTGGTGGTGAGTTTATTTTTTTTTATTAAAAACGTTCGAGCATTTTTAAAAGTTATGAATACTAAATAATACTGCAATATCATTCACATTTCGATTACTTTTAGGAGTAAAACAAAACAAGAAAAAAATACCGGGATAACTTATAATTTTTTTCTATTTTAGCGCACCCGTACATATAAATTTTGTCCGGATTTTCTGTAGACCCATGTTTGTTTTCAGTGAAGACATATTGTTGATAAAAAAAAATACCATCTGTACCCGACATTATCAAACTACATGCTACAATTTTACAGGTGAAATTCTTAGTACATTGCGTAGTCGGTTAGCCATTATGATACCAGGCATATGAACCGGTAATGTACTAAGAATTTCACCTGTAAAATTGTAGCCTGTAGTTTGGTAATATCGGGTACTGAAGGTGCATAATGGCCACAATTCGGGATGTACATTCTCCTTACTTGCCTTCAATTAGTGCTGTCATTTTCCGTTAAATAGGTTTAGAAAAGGATAGGAGATATTTTAGTCGTGTCATGTCTTATAATTTCATGCAAAATACGTGTTATTTGTCAAAATAAGGCGACAATCAAAACAATGGCGACTAAATTGACCAGGAAAGGCGAAAAAACCCTTGACGTTTTTAAAATTGACAGGACTTAGATATCTTCTAGCCTTTTCTAAACCTATTTGACGGAAAGTGACAGCACTAATTTAAGGCAAGTAAGGCAAATTTAAATTCCGAATTGAATGCATTATCAAACTACAGTACCGCAGATTAGTCCCACTCGCCCTCGCTGGTGGTCTCATCGTCATCGTCCTCGTCTGAATCCGAGTGTATCGCTCGGGAGCGCTCGTCGAGGGCTCGCTTCAACGCGTCCGCGAGGCCTGACGAGGCGCCCGCGCCCGCGCGCGACGGCTTCTCGTTTGCGGTCGCGCTCTTAGGCACCTGAGGGACAAATCAATGAAAAATCATTGCATATTTCCAAAAGTAGTAGCACGTTCACACTATGCACCTGCTCCTACCGCTGTCGCTAATAGCACGTTCACACGATGCCAATATGGGCAGGGAAATAGCAAGGGAAGTGGGCAGCGCGAATATGTGAACAGGTTACTCGTGCTGCTACTCGTCATACCGCTGCAACTTCCCGTGCTCCCGTGAGTGTCGGCGCCTCGTGCGCGAGTCAAAGGAACGGCGGCACGAACGCGTGTGGAATCTATTGTTATCCCACTCACTCATATTGCTGCGAGAAGAGTATATCGGCAGTGTGTGAACACTCACTCGCGATGATACTTCCGCGGAAGTATTTCGAGCAATATTCGCGACAGAAGCAGGAGCAGGAGCATGTGCATGGTGTGAACGTGCTAGAATATTACGCGAATTACTTCCGCGGAAGTATCAACGTGAGTGAGTGTTAACACGCTGCCGTCATACACTTCTCGCTGCAATACGAGTGAGCGAGATAGCAATATATTTTTCGCGCACGCCGACATTTGGGCACGGGAAGTGGCAGCGGCATGACGAGTAGCAGCGCGAGTAATCTGATTACATACTCGCGCTGGCCACTTTTTTCCTGCTCATTTTGGCATGGTGGTAACGTGACATAGGAATAAAATGAGAAATTTAAAAAAAAAACGTAAGGAACACAGATGACTTCCATGGACGAGGTAATCAAACTAACTAAAACTAAAATGATTTTAGTTGACTTGTGGGATACGGAGACCACTCAATTTTATGACTTGACAAAACCTCCTGCTGAGCAAAACTGAAAATTATATTTCACTGCCTAAGTAAATTATACTTTATGGAAAATAATAAAGAACGTACCGATTTCAACTCGATTCCTTGTCGAATTTCGCTGAGCAGGTTGCTTCTGCTGTCTTCCACTACAGGTTTCTTTTCTACGTCCACTTTCTGCAAATAAATACAACTTATAAAAATTCCTGTACATATTTAATAAAGCAAATACATTGATAGAAATAAACAAACATTTGACCCTCCAAGCTTGTATGGGTGATTAGTTCGTTCGGTACAGGCGTCACTGGCCTCGTACAGACAAGTTCGCAAGTATAGGCGTCATAGCACCCGTACATTTCCACATTTCGCCTATTTTCCATGGAGCATCAAAATATTTCAGCCGTTACTCCCATATCGTATTAAATAGATTATTAGCTCATCTTTATTTACCCTGAGCATTTTGCAGCTACTCCTAATGCTTTCCATGAGCGCGTACATAAATAAAGTATCTTCATCTTTTCTAAATAGATAGGTATAAGTTCGTTCGGTAAAAGCGTCACCGGCCAAGTACAATCAAGTTCGTAAGTACAGGCGTCATAGCACTCGTACAAAAGCATTTATTTCTTTGATAGATGGGGAGGTAGGTTCCTAGTACCTCCGTAATGTAAATATATCTTTACTGATAGTTTGTTCGGTGTAGGCATCACCGGCCACGTACAGATAAGTTCGCAAGTACAGGCGGCAAAGCACCCGTACAAAAGCATTGCTTATCTTTCGCCAACGACGTCCAACGTAGCGCAGTAATTGTGCATCTGCCGTCTACATAGAGATTCCAGGTTCGATATTTAAATGCTGATTCAAATATATCTGCGTGTACTTTCATTTAAAATACATTTTTATCTCGTTTTTTTACCTTGAGCGTCTTGCTGCCACTCCTAATGCTCTCCATGAGCGCGGATCTCGCGTCCATCGGTATTGCTGCGTCGGCCGGCATGGGCGGCGCGGCGGGGGGCGCGGGCGGCGGAGGCGGGGCGGCTGGTGGGGGCGGGGGAGGGGGCGGCGCCGGCGTGCCCGGGGGCGGGGGCGGGGGAACTGACGGTGGCGCTGTCGACGGCGCTGGAAAATAATTGTAGATGTTGTAGTAAAGATCACTGGTTTTGAGTCAATAAATAGATTAGGTAAACAATCTTACCTTCCTATGGTTAAGTACGTACATACTTTATTTTTATTTTATTTATTTTGGAAAACCAACAGCTGTTGACATAACATACATAGAAACAATAAAAACAGAAAGCCAATAATAGGTTTTCATCTGTAGATAATAGAGTAAGCTGAAATAAGCATACATATGAGTTTCATGAGTACTATTTTTACGGGTTTTCTATCACGAAAGAACGATGTTTAAACCAATTTCTTGATCATGATAACTGCAAGTGATGTTTTAAATGTCAATCAATTATCAATCTCATTGATCTTCTGACTGGGTTATCGGATTATCTCTTAAAGACAAAAATAATAGTACTTTATGCAACTGTCGTATAATTAGGCATTAGAATGCTAGTGTCAAACAATAATCACTCGGCTGCGCCTCGTGTGATAAACAGACACTAATGCCATGCCTAATTATGTGCAGTTGCATAAACTACTTTATCTACATTCTTTAAAAAAAAAACTCAGCTATACACTTTTGCACCAGCGATTGCAAGGCCCGATACAACGTCAAATTCAATACGAACGTAATATGGCTTGATACTATTTTTTGAAAATTCTATACTTCAGCAGTTGTTCAGATGTCAGCAATTGAACAACAACATAATCAAACAACTGAACAACATCAGACAACCTCGGTACAACAACTGAAGAACATCTGAACAACATCTCGGCAACAACTGATCAACAATCTAATAAAACAATTGATCAACAACCAAACAATTACCGTACAGCAACAACTGAAAGGTGAGGCGGAACTTCGTTTCATTTCTCAACTTTATCGAAGTAAGAGCCTTCTCAGACATTACTTCTGTAATTACCATGAAAAATGAAATTTCTATAGACAGAATGCATAAAGCAGGTCTTTTACTGTTTTCGAATTCATAATTCGAACATTATAAGACAAGTGTGGATAAAGCGTTTAAAACACTCACGCATGGGTCTCGGTGGTGGTGGGTTCCTCGGTATACTGGGAGCAGAGGAGGGCGGCGGCGGGGGAGGGGGCACCGCGCGCGCGGGGGGCGGCGGCGGCGCGCGAGATGCTGGAACACAAATATGTATTAGATTTTAGTGCTTTTACAATTTAGTATTACATGCCGCGTGGTTAACCTGGCCAGTGCCGAGGCAGTGCCTTTGTTTTTATTTTGTTATCCCGCCTGAGCCGGTTATCTATCATGATATTCATGTTAATAGAAAATTGTTATGAAAAGAAGAAAATCGTTAAAATTTATGTTAAGATAATATATTTTTTTACAAAATTAGATCATGACGTCAATATGTGACAGTTACTATCTTACATTGAAAAATTCAATTGCAATTCAGTCGATATTGGTGAGAATGAGCAAACACGTCTGTATCCGGTGGTCGCAAGAGCCGTTTCTTGATCAAATAAATCCTTATATCACGACATGACCTGCAGCATTTTCAGATGTGAATCGAAAACGTGGAAGGGTTGTAATGGCGGCTGCCGTTATACTCACGTGGCGCGGGCGGGTGCGGCGCCGCGGGGCTGCGGGAGGGCACGGGGGGCGCGGGGGGCGGCGGGGGCGGTGCCGCGGTGCCGCGACTGCTGCCTACAGCTTAAAAAAAAAAATCTTATTAGTGGATCATCGTTTTTGCACTGCAGCAATGGTGAGACGAACCGGATAGGTTTTCATGGTCATTTCATTATCATTACAAATTCTACAATTCTACAAATATTTTTTTTAATAAACATAATTACTAATAGGTAAAACTATACAAAAACAATAATGAGGCTTAACTATTTCCTAAACTAAGAATAGTAATTCCTGTGTCTTAGGTAAACAGTTTACCAACATAACTGTTCTAAATAATAAAATATAAAAATAAAATACGACTATACGATTAAAATAAACTTAGGTAAATACAATTTAAAATATTACTATTCTAACGGTGAAGCCGTGAGCCGTTACACATATGTAGTATATGAAATAAATAGATAGAATAATCATGAAATACTTTAAAATACAATTAATCAATTTTTTTTTCGCCGTGTGATTGCCGGCTTAGATCGCCGTGTGATTGCCGGCTTAGAATAGCATCACCCCATTTCTTACCCATGGGTGTCGTAAGAGCCGACTAAGGGACTCGAGGGATGTGTATTGCAATTTTAGGCGATGGGCTGACAACCTGTCACTATAGTGATACACAGTTATCTGATTGACCCTCAAGCTTTTGTCAGACGTGGTGTTAATATCCGTTTTACGGCCGTTAACGCTCTGCCTACCCCGTAAGGGATATAGGCGTGATTTATGTATGTATGTATGAACCAGGTAAGTAGGTAGTCGAAAAAGCTGATATATCGCAAAAAAAAAAAACCAACTGCCGTCTATGAGATCGGTTAGCAAACAATTATATCTATTAAAATACTTTTTGCCTATTAGGCTATCAAGTAAAGATTGTACGTCTGATAAATAATAAGTCGAGCTATGTCAGTTTTGATAAGTCGCCCTGTACTTTAGTGCGCGCTCGCTTTTTTTCCAATTGGATACGCTACGATGGTCAATTTCATTCCAATACTTTATTAACAATCAATATAATAAGAAAGTGTATTAATAAATATATTTACACTTGTTAAACTTTGTATAACGCCCCATAATCTGAATATGAATAAATATTTTTGCCATAGTTAAAAAGGTCTTGTCTATGGTTCACTTTATCTTTGAGCAGGCAATTATGTCACACTTTACCAAAAAATTTAACGTCACGTCCTCAAACCTTTAGTAAAATATTAGAAATAGAAATGTATAATATTATTTCGAAATAATGAAATCATTTCTTAAATGAAATTCTTTAATTTCAAAACAAACTGTTAAAAATGTATCCGGCACGCCGAATTTCAGCGATATAAATACCATTCTTACTCGCTTCGCTTGCTACGGGGTAACTACTCACGTTTGCTAGGCTTGTCCTCGTGTATTTCTTCTTTCACCGCATCCAGGCCTCCGTGCGAGTTGATGAACTCGTATATAAACTGTCTGGTCGCCTGGTCCTGTAGCTGACTCTCCGATATCCCGGCCTTGGAGAAGAATGTCCTCATCTCCTCTTCGGGCAGGTTCTCCACGTCGAAACCTGGAATGTTGTTAGTGGTTAGTCGCAAAAAAACACACGTCAGTCAATCATGAATGTAGTAAGTGGGCTTATGATTAAAAGACTAAGGGAAAGGATTGATTCCGCTTAAAAAGGATGTTTGGGCATTTATATAACAGAAATAGTCACACGTAATAGTCTTCTAGTCGCAAAAAACACACGTCAGTCGGTCGAGAATGTAGTAAGTGGGCTTGTGATTAAAAGACTGAGGTAAAGGATTAATTCCGTTTAAAATAGATGTTTCGGCATTTATACAACAGGAATAGTCACACGTAATAAGTCTTCTCTATAATATTTCGTCTTATTTATGGCATTAAAGTTTAGGGAAACAAAATATGATTATTTTCTATTTGTATGCCTTTTTTTACTGAGAAGTGACACTTGATGAGTATTCGCCAAGAAAATGTTCCTGCTAAATTGAGATCAATATCCACTTTCTTTGGACTTTTATCAACTAAAAACACTCTTTACAAGTAAGTATCACTAAATAGTTTAAAATAAAGTCCCTTCCCGTGTCCCTATGTACGCTTAGATCTTTAAGAGGGAAGAATACCTTCGCCATTTCAAAAAATTAGGTATTTAAGAAAACTCATGCTGTCGCTCGCGCGCTGAAGTCCCCGCGTAGTGCGCACAACACATACACACAACCTCACGCACACAGACAAACGCTGCCGCCAGACCAAGCTAGCGCAGCGACGACTGCGAAACGCGGGGTGATATTTTGTTTTCTTTCTTTTAGATCATTGTGGCGTACCCGAAACTAAATTGAGGATTATATTCACAGAGTAACTTATATATAGTAGATTATATTGATAAATCCAAGTAAGTATTATACTACCTATGTTATGTAATGTGTATAAACTAAATATTTTTTGATGATTTAGCTTGTATAGGTATATATAGTTATATATGTGTATTTTTATTTTTAGTCATACATTTATTTGGTTTGTGTTTTGATCATGATAAAATTATAAGTAAACTGTTGGGTATATGTGCACGTTTTATCCGTTTATCCTCAATCTACTCACGCTTCTTTAGGTCTGCTGGAAGATATTTCTTTAGAAATAAGCAGTACCTGTTGTACCATTTTTCTGTATGTTCTGTGTTTTTGTATTTTCTTGTGTACTATAAATTGTTAAATAAATAAATAAGAAAGTAAGTACCTATACACACAAAAGGAAAAAGCTACATAGGGGTTCTCAAAACGAATTGAAATATCATGATTCCCAATGAAACATTCTTGTAGGTACCTAGAGGAAGTCATTTTGTACTGGAATTACTTTTAAGATTTTTAATATTTATACTGGATATAAAAATATTTTGATTTGTTTGGAGTACCCCTGTGTAGCTTATTTATAATAAGACTGTACCTAGGTAGTAGGTAGGTTGCAAAATATTATGATTTTTGAATTTGATTAGACTATGAAACTACTGCATTTGCTGGTATAATTATCTATCACATTACAACTAACTATAATGTTTTCAAGTACAAAATTTTTATACGGATTCGTTTTCTCATATCTAAAACTTAATAAGTATGTACCTAATGTAAGGTATAGAATTATTTTATAATTATTGCAGATTCCTATTAATTAATAGTTGCACTATTAATGGCTATGACTATGTGCGCCTTCACTGTTTCCAGTGCTGACACGCTTGTTCCGCCTCTCTCTTAAAAAAGAACGGTGCCAGGGGCCTGGAATCTTGCTAATGTGCAACCAGTTCCCAAAAAGGGCGACGGTGCTGACCCTGCCCATTACCGTCCAATTACCATTACCTCTATCCTATGCAAGGTCATGGAGAGGGTACTTAACAGAAAGCTGACCCACCTTGAAGACAATGATCTTCGAAAGCGGTCACTGAGTCAATATAGCTTTCACCGGGGGCGGTCTACTGCTGATCTTCTTGTGTATGTCACGCACTGTTGGGGCGAAGCCATCGAGAAACACGGCGAAGCACTTGCCGTTTGCTCGATATCTCGAAGGCCTTTGACAGGGCCTGGCATGCAAGTCCGCTCAGCAAGCTTCCTGCTTATGGCATCCCAGCTGATTTTTGTTCTTGGATTTCAGACTTCCTTCGTGAACGGTCCATTAGAGTAGTTGTTGACGGCTGCTCCTCTGACCTTATGGCCATTGATGCCGGAGTTCCTCAGTTGTCTGTTCTCTCTGCAACTCTTTTCCTGCTACACATCAATGACCTCCTTCAGCATGGAATTGTTTGATACGCAGATGATAGTACCGTTTTAGAGAGATACTTGACAGGTGCAAAAACCAGCAGGGATGAAATACGTTCGTTAACAAAGGCCGTGGTAGAGCGAACAGATCTGACCTTAAGCCTTGTCAGTTGTCAATGGGGCGACGACAATCAGGTCTCATTCAACGCCACCAAAACACAGGCGTGTCTTTTCACTGCAAAAAGGAGTCCCTTCGACTGGAGACCTACTTTTCGGGGTACATCTGTCCCTGTCACTGACAGGCTTGAGCTTCTAGGCATGAAGTTAAATCTAAACTTCGGTGCGACCATCGAGTACTCGTACAAGGCTTAAACGGCGGATAAGAAGCTGGGCATCCTGAATAGAGTGAAGCGATACTTTACGCCTGGACAGCTTTCAACTCTTTACAAAGCACAAGTCCGATCCTGCATGGAGTATTGCAGTCACCTTTGGGAAGGCTCAGGCAAATACCAACTTGCCGCTCTTGACTCGGTGGAACGCAGGGCCAAGAGGCTCATAGGCGACAAAAAACTGATGGACACCAAGCTACATAGCCTGGCACATCGCTGTAAGGTTGCCTGCTTGTCGGTTTTTTACAGATTGTACTTCGGAGAGTGTACTCAAGAGCTTCACGACCTTGTTGCACCAGCTCCCTTCTACCATCGGACATCCAGACGCACCGCCGGATACCATCCATACCTGGTTGCCATTCTACCAATTCGGACTAAGCGTTTCCAGTCATCATTTATAATGCGCACTGCTAAAGAGTGGAACTCACTATCTGCGTCTGTGTTTCCAAACGCATACAACCCTAATCTCTTCAAAGTAAGAGTGAACAGTCTTCTTCTGGGTGAGCTCGCTCCATCTTAGACTCTGTCTCTGTCCTATGACCTAGACTAGAGTCAAGAGCAAACCCATCATCAATTAAAAAAAATATATCACATTCGTTGCTTCTCGCCAGTCTTACGGTCACAAACTCACACTTCAGAATCATCATGACCAGTGACGTCGGCGCATCGTATTTAAAATAAAGAAAATACTTTTAGAAGAGGCAAAAAGAAACGAATACGATTATGTGTCCGCAGGAAAAAAAATTACTTCAAGAGAAAGAATAATATTTGGTTTGTATTTTGTTTACCTACCTACACCTCACTAAGTAGGTACCTCTCGCAAGTTAATCTAATGCCTAGGTGTAAAAAATTTGCTTTGTCCCTGAATTCATCGAATTACAACTAATATTAGACACATTGCTGTTTAACCGACTTCAAAAAAAGAAGGTTATCAGTTGGATATGTATGTTTATGTACCTACTATGTACCTTATATTGTTTGAATTTGATAATATTCGAGTGTTACTATTTTTGATCCATTTAGACCTCCAAGCACGGCCGTGTGCTTAATTTCATTAGACAAACGTCCACAAACTCGAAACTCGAGTCTATCTCGATAGGTGGACAAACATTGACATGTTAGATAATTTTTGTATACTACAACAAGAATTAGGGAACAATTCAAGTTTCATCGAAATTTGTTAAGAAGTTTAAGAGATAATAATAATAAATAAATAAATAATAGAAACACATAAAACGTTTTCATTGTTTCGATTTTTTCCGTAGTCGGGAATCAGTTTTTTTAACTATTTATAAAATTTTCAACTATTTCGTTTTAAGAATTATGTAACTTTAAACGAAAAAGTTAATAATCAGCACATTAAAATTGGTTGTTGCTAATTACTTTTGCCTCGATCGTAATTTTCAATTTACCAAACTTGCATCGTAAAGTACTATACCATCCTTCTGGAGCAGTCCGATAACCTAATGTAATATTAGGAGCGAAATTTATCTTCTCCTTACATTTTGAAACAGAAATTGGTAACAAGGGATATCGATTCCTTTCTCATCTCTACTATCGACTTTTTCGTTGACACCTCTTTAATACGTGAAACATTACTTCACCCCCCGACCCCCGATAGTGCGATAGAGAGCGTTGCCGCTCGCGACTGACTGTAGGTATTTTTAAGGTGAAAATATGCGTCTCGGGAGAAAACGTTTCCCACATACTAAATCCCAACCAATATTTTTGATTTTAGTGTCCATCGTTTCAGCATATTATATTCTAGGTTTATAGCTTTTTATTTTTTCTTAAAACGACTTTGTTTTGAAAATACAAACGTTTTACTTCAAGGGAGATTTCGTCATAAAAAAAGTGACTTTTAGACGCCTATAACTTTCAATCAATTGCAAAATTCGAAAAAAGGAAAAACTATAAACCTAGCTTTTTACTGTGTTAACAACATTCTCAAAAATCATCGAGATCGGATAACATTTAGGGGTAGGAAAACGTTTTCTCTTTTTGTATGGACGAGAGCTCGGTAGTCGATTCTCTTAAAAGTACGCAACCGATTTTGATACAGTTTTCTTTAGTAGATAGAGTGATTCAAGGGGAAGGGTTTTATGTATAATTAATGGCGGGAAAGGGTCTTTTTCCTGCGGTGAAACCCTGGGCGGGCTACTAGTTAAAAAAAACAGTATCTTGCAAGGATATGTTACATAGAATATTAATCTGTTGGAATCAAAGACTAAGCTAAAACAGACAATATCACACACAACTTGAAACACATGAAACATGTTACCCCGCAAGGGATACAGGCGTGATGTGTGTACGTTACCCTTGTTGGCGTCCCAGCCGACGTGCGAGATGTGTTTGAAGTCCTGCGGCATCCCGATGTCGGCCTTCGTCAGTTTCCTGGTCTTCGGCTTCTTGTTAGAGCCCTTGAGCGTGTTGTAGCCACCTGGGAACAAAATGTTACTTGAACTGAGGTTTATTTTGCACTTTCAGTGCTGTATTATTTACAAAAATGTAAATAAGAAGTTGAAAAAGTGTTACACCACCCTCCACAGGTCCTGGAATTCAATCACCGGCCGACGCTAACATTTTATTATTATCAGTATTCATCAAGATTTGTACACGGCAAATTAACTTAATAAATGAACTTTATGTACCCAAATCAGATTCTAAAAACAATGCAATAATTAAGGTGCTGTTCCGAACCGAGCGGCCGACGGCCGATGGCACATGCCGCGGCGGCCGACGTCGGCCGCCGCGGCACTACTGGTTCGTATGGATTTGTATGGGATACTATCCGAACCGAGCGGCGACTGCACATGCTATCGGCCGCCGCGCATCTGCCGCGGCGGCCGACGGCCGACGGCCGACGGCACATAACTGCAGACCAGTATAGCCGCGGCGGCTTTACGTTGTTTGGGTCGGAATATAGTTTTCAGAACTAGTTATTATGTTTAATAGGTTATGATGGTTCATCGGGTCGTTGGGTTCATAATGTCGTTAGGGTTCATCATGTGGCCAGAGTTCATCGGTTCGCTAGGTTCATCGGGTTATCATGGTGTATCTGGTTATCATGGTTCATCGGGTTATTACGGTTCATCGGGTCGTTGGGTTCATCTTTTCTTTAGGGTTCATCATGTGGCCAGAGTTCATCGGTTCGCTAGGTTCATCGGGTTATCATGGTTCATCGGGTTATTTTGGTTCATCGGGTTGTTGGGTTCATCGGGTTATCATGGTTCATCGGGTTATTACGGTTCATCGGGTCGTTAGGTTCATTTTATCGTTAGGGTTCATCATGTGGCCAGAGTTCATCGTTTCGCTAGGTTCATCGGGTTTTTATGGTTCATCGGGTCGTTGGAATCATCTTGTAGTTAGGGTTCATCTTGTGGCCATAGTTCATCGGTTTGCTAGATTCATCGGGTTATCACGGTTCATCGGGTTATTATGGTTCATCGGGTCGTTGGATTCATCGGGTTATCATGGTTCATCGGGTCGTTGGGTTCATCTTGTCGTTCGGGTTCATGATAACCCGATGAACCTAGCGAACCAATGAACTCTGGCCACATGATGAACCCTAACGACAAAATTTATCCAACGACCCGATGAACCATAATAACCCGATGAACCATGATAACCCGATGAATCTAGCAAACCGATGAACTATGGCCACATGATGAACCCGAACGACAAGATGAACCCAACGACCCGAAGAACCATGATAACCCGATGAACCATGATAACCCGATGAACCTAGCGAACCGATAAACTCTGGCCACATGATGAACCCTAACGACAAAATGAATCCAACGACCCGATGAACCTTAATAACCCGATGAACCATAATAACCCGATGAACCATGTTAACCCGATGAATCTAGCAAACCGATGAACTCTGGCCACATGATGAACCCTAACGACATGATGAACCCTAAGGACTTGATGAACCCAACAAACCGATGAACCTAGCAAACCGTTGATCTCTGGCCACATGATAAACCCTAACGACAAGATGATTCCAACCACCCGATGAACCATAATAACCCGATGAACCATGATAACCCGATGAACCTAGCGAAACGATGAACTCTGGCCACATGATGAACCCTAACGATAAAATGAACCCAACGACCCGATGAACCGTAATAACCCGATGAACCATGATAAGCCGATGAAGCTAGTGAACCGATGAACTCTGGCCACATGATGAACCCTAACGATAAAATGAACCCAACGACCCGATGAACCGTAATAACCCGATGAACCATGATAAGCCGATGAAGCTAGTGAACCGATGAACTCTGGCCACATGATGAACCTTAACGACAAGATGAACCCAACGACCCTATGAACCATAATAAGCCGATGAAAAATAATACCGTGTGATGCCGGCTTAGAATAGCATCACCCCGTTTCTTACTCATGGGTGTCGTAAGAGGCGACTAAGGGACTCGAGGGTTAGATATGTATTGCAATTTTAGGCGATGGGCTGACAACCTGTCACTATAGTGATACACAGTTATCTGATTGACCCTCAAACTTTTGTCAGAAGTGGTGTTAATATCCGTTTTACGGCCGTTAATGCTCTGCCTACCCCGTAAGGGATATAGGCGTGATTTATGTATGTATGTATGAAAAATAATAACCCGATGAACTATGATGACCCGAACAACCTAGCAAGCCGATGAACTTTGGCCACATGATGAACCTTAACGACAAGATGAACCCAACGACCCTATGAACCATGATAACCCGATGAACCATAATAACATAATAAACGTAATAACTAAGTCCTGAAAACTATACTCTGACATGTGCTGTCGGCCGTCGGCCGCTGTCTTCGGAATGACATCTGCCGCGGCGGCCGACGGCCGACGGCCGATAGCCGCGGCATGTGCCATCGGCCGTCGGCCGTAGGCCGCTCGGTTCGGAACAGCACCTTTAGGAATGCTCTATCCTTCTCCTTTTCGTGTGGAACCGAGTTGTCCAACGACCCGATGAACTCTGGCGTTACGAGTTCTTGTACCGCCTACTATAAGTAGTAGGCTTCTGACATGGTTGTGTGACGACCGCCGTCAACCGCGACCGACGGCTTAACGTATCCCCCGAAGCACGAAACCATTTTTCTTTTCGGATAATCAGGTGGTCCAGCCTGCAATGTCCTAACCAGACTAACAACAAATTCGAAAGCGTAAATATAAATTTTGTGAGTGCCCACCGAGAATCCAATCCTTTTTTATGCTTTTCAATAGTACCTGTACTAGATAGCGTGTTGGTATTGGCGATGCTTTTGGGCGGCAGCGCCGGTACGGGGGCGGCGACAGGGGCGGGGACGGGGGGCGTGGCGACGCCATTTTGTCTCACGCTGTTGAAACTGCTCGCACTCGACGTGCTGTTCACGCGCTGCGCTGCGATCGAACGCTGCCTTCGTTCTGGAACAAATCACACGTTCTTTTACTACTAATTATTAAATGGGTAATAGCCGTGTGGTGCCGGCAGAGTAGAATAGCACCACCCCATCTCTTCCCGTGGGGGTCGTAAGAAGCGACCGAGGGATAAATCCGACCGAAGCACAACGGTCCTGGAGAGGCCAACTCCACAATTAAACCCGGAACGGGGTCTCCGTCAGGCGCGTGTGACAGAGATCTACCGCGCGGCAGACTCCTGCAGCCGACCTGGCTCCGCACGTATCGACTAGTCGTTCCTGCGGATCCAGCCAGGAAGGCCGAGAGGGTGGCGCAGGTCCTGGGCAGCCCTGCGTTTTCCATAATTGCGTCCCAGGCAACGCAGTGTCTGCCTCAGACACTGTTTAAAGGGCGGGGCAGACCGGCTCCGTATGCGTTCCGTATCCAGCTCTGGTCCGTAGTCACGCACGAACTGATGACGTTGTAATGTATAGGATTGTATGAGATACGGCACACCGCTTGCGTTGCGTATCTGTTCCGTGCTGCACGCAAGCGGTGTGCCGTATCTCATACAGTCCCATACATTACAACGTCATCAGTTCGTGCGTGACTACGGACGAGAGCTGGATACGGAGCCGGTGTGCCCCGCCCTTAAATCGTCTGTCACAGACGTGTGAGGCCAATGATGATGAATAGATAAAGGATAAAGTGTAGTGTTCTTCTGTAAGTACTGCCGTGTGTTGTCGGCTTAGAATAGCATCACTCCATATTTGTTTTCCGTGGGAGTCGTAAGAGGCGACTATGGGACTTGACGGTGTGTATTGCAATTTTAGGCGATAAGCTGACAACCTGTCACTATGGCGATACACAATTTTCCGAATGACCCTTAAATATATGTCAGACGTGGCGTAAGTGTCCGTTTACGCTCTGCCTACCCCGCAAGGGATAATAGGCGTGGTATGTGTATATGTGTGTAGATAAAGTATTACGTTCTTGCCGAAGGACGGTGGAGTATTCCGCCACGGCAAGCGTAGCATCAGACGACCTCCGGCCAGAAAGACCGTAGACTTAAAAAAGGCGGCTGGTAGCGATTGGATGGCGAAAACGAGAGATCGTGTCCTATAGCGTACCCTGGGTCCCTGGGGGAGACTTACGTGGACGGCAATAGGCTGATGCATGTTTGTTCTTGGCCAGGGATCAATCACAGTAAGAAACTGCAGAACTTAGTTAAAGGAACATAGATTGAAGTATAAAATGCTCAACCGACTAACACAAATGGCAGCAATGTCAGCTCTAAATTATATTTCTCTAAATAATGTTAGTTTAAATTCTAGTCTCGAAGTTAGAAGATGTTCAGTTAGTGTATAATAGATATATATACTTATTTATATATGATAAACGTATATGTGTAGTATTTATTGTTTATTCTTATTGTTATTATACGTATGTACATATTACCGAGTTATATATATTCAAGCCTTTCTTTGAATATACATATTATTTTCTTTAATGCACATGCCTTGACCCTTTCCACGTGCTCTAAGGTAGACAGGGAGATAGTCCGCCCGTGTAATTTTTTTTGCATTAAGTTAAATAAATAAATATTTATTTATTTGTATTTGGAAGATTTACAGACAAATTTTAACTGCATATTACTAGATATATAGAATATTACAATGCTATTAACAAATCTCCACAGATAGAATTTAAAGAAGACATAATAGGTACTGAAAAAGAAAGAGAACTTTAGACAGAAGAGAAAACAAGTATGTTTATCAAATTAAAAGAAAGAGGTTACGTACAATCATTTCGCTTGGTTGTTGTGAAGTGGAATTTTGTCATTGATCGTTTAACAGATGTACTGTTTGTACAGAAGAGATCAAAATCAATAGGCAACTTATTGAAAGTAGAGCGAATAAAAGCGATATATACCCTTTTGTACGCATTTGTGCCTTTCGTAGTAGCATTTACAACATTGACAGTATGTTTATAAAATGTCGTCACTTTTGCTTTGCGTCTAACATCATCGATTGTTACGACGGACTATAGTTTGTAAATACGTGATAGCATTTATTATTAAGAACACAGAATGAATACGCATTTCCGAATGCGTACGATAAAGGCCCTTTTTTCCGTGTCATGAATTACTAAAGTGATAAGGCTTAGTTAGCGTGATGATGCAGAGACAAAATTTCAAGTTTTAATTTTAACTTTTTTATGTCAGCATACTAACCGAGATATTAACAGAGCCTGTAATACACCTAAAACATGGAAAAATAAGAAATATTACATACATAAATTATGTATCTTTCCCGGAGGGGTAGGCAGATACTACTTCCTTCCACTTACTGCGATCCTGGCATACTTCTTTCGCCTTTTCTACATTTACATTCATCAATCTCTTCATGCACGCTCGTCGGTTTAGGGTACAGTCGGTTGTAGCACATAAGGTACCAGGGGTACTCCAAAAGAACTGATTTATTTTTTGTCCTAAATAATCTTTGTAGTAAGTTATTGCCGCGAATACTTTGGTTTACAGATGACTAGCGTGTCCAGCCAGTGCCCTATGTTATGAAACTACAGGCTACAAGTCTACAGGTGAAATTCTTAGTAAATTGCGTAGCCGGTTAATATTCCTGGTATCATAATGGCCTAACCGACTACGCCTTGAAAAATTCACCTGTAAAATTGTAGACTGTAGTTTAATGTCGGGCACAGGGTTTTTTTTCCTGTTTATGGGGCGCCACTAGCTCTCGAACCACCTTAACATTAGGTATAACACTTGTACTGACCTTCTCTTCTTTGTTTCCGTAGTTCGATTTTTTCGATAAGAATGCTCTTGAGGACTTTCGCCTCATCCTCGTTTGCGAAATTAAAAGCTGTCATGTATTCCTGGAAAATTAAAAATCAATAGGTTAATGTCAAGTTTTTAAACTAGTCAGCTGATAATGAATTAATTATTTAAAGTATGTAATAAAATTAATTCTTGTTTACTCTCTCTTTTCGTGTGGGACACCGAGTCGTACAACGACCCGATGAACCGTGGTGTCAGAAGTTTTTCAACCGCCTACTACTTACTTGTTGTCATCTTACTTTTCGAACAATCAGTCCTAACCAGACCGGGAACAAATTCACAAAGTCATAAATATCAACTTTGTGAGTGTCCCACCGAGAATTGAACCCGGAACCTTTGCGTCGCAGGCAGTCGCACTACCACTGCGCCACATCGGCCGTCATGTTCACTGATTGTAATTCTTGAATCAAATTAAATACTTACTTAAAGTGAAAACGATTCCTATCTATTCTGTTTACATAGCCATTTACTCAAACTTTCTATTTCTACTCCAAACCGTGACTCATACTAATTCTATCGTACCAGGGTGAGTGTAATTTAATGCCGCCTTCAAAAATCGTACTAGAGAAAACTTGAGAATCGTAACTTTACTACTTGTAACTTTTAGGGTCGAATTATAATCCGCGGCTCGGCTGCTGCGGTGCGAAAGCGGCCAGGTGCCTATGTTATGAAACTACAGGCAACAAGTCTACAGGTGAAATTCTTAGTACATTGCGTAGCCGGTTCATATTCCTGGTACCATAATGGCTATCCGACTACGCAATGAACATAAAATTTCACCAGTAAAATTGTAGTTTGTGGTTTATAATATCGGACACAGGACGTTTGTCGCGGATTTACAAGGATTTTTTTGCAACGAATCGTACTGCGTATCATACATTAATTTACTCAATTCATTCATATAATTCGTTGCGCACAAGTCTTTGTAATCTCGCGAGAAATGGCCGGGCCGCTTTCGCTATACCTGACTATAATCCGACCCATAAGCAAGTGGGCTAAATTTGACAATGTCAACTTGTATTGTATGTACATACGTGTATAATATTGTACTGATATTTATGTTTTTAAATTTCTGCATATTTCAAAAACTACTGGACCAATTCCAACGATTTCATACTCTTGGGAAATTGGAAAACTTAGCAGACGAAGTTTAAACAAAGTTAGATCAGAAGTTTTCAAGATACAGATTATTAAGTGTTGCTTCAAAACAAGTCGGTTTCATTTTCTAAATACAGTATCACCTATTTACCTGGCTAGATATTAATACAAAATATTTAATGAGACCACAATATTCGGATCAGCCACAAGGGACCTGGTTACCTACTAAAGTTTGGCCTAGATATCGCGTGCGAGTATCGTCCAATTTGTTTATTAGCTATTGATTATCAATAACTGTAGTCTAAGTAGGTAGCTATAGCTATCTAGAAAAGGTATCATGCTATCACAAAATAAAGAGGTTTACAGAATAGGCCACTCCCGCTTTTCTCTATTCTTGAGCATAAAACTGTTTTGTTTCTTAGTGTTTGAATTTAAATGGAGTAGTTTTAACCAGAGTTGGGCAAAATGTAATCAGATTAATGATTAATGATTACGATTACTTTTGCAATCTGAGACATTGCACGATTACTGATTGATGAAAGTAATCTGTAATCATGATTACCGATTAATAAAAATAATCATTAGTTAAATCTCAATATGATTAAAGATTATTAATCGTTAATCGTAATCTAGATTACATGATTATGATTACTCGAGTGAGACCTTAAAATAAAAATACAATATTTGTTTTAAAATTAAATTTTGTAGTCGTTAATTAAACATATTAATCATATTTTTATTCATCAAAACTATGATTGACTACTTATATTTAGCAAAGATTATTTTTACACTGCCTCCTTGTTTTTTGACGTTTGACTTTTTGCCCACATCTATAATGCCAGGTGCAGGGTTGTGGAGTATTCACTTTTGTACGTCGGAATTCAATAGTCAAAATATTTATTAATCATGTAATTTTGATTAAAAACTACTGTAGTCATGATTAACGATTACATGTAATCATGATTAACTGTAGTTAGGATTAAAAGTAATCATGATTGAAAGTAATCATGATTACTTTCAATCAGATTATTAATCTGATTACAAAAGTAATCGATTACGCCCATCTCTGGTTTTAACATAGTAAGTTGGGCGGGGCGCCTCTAAGCCAATACGTACCTAATTTATTGTTTTATCATAGTACCTATAGTTGGTCTATCTATCGGTTCTTGTGACTATAGTTCGATTTCTATTGTAAATATATAAAGTCATCATTGGCCTCACACGTCTGTGACAGACGATTTAATCAGTGTCTAAGGCAAGACTTTTCATGGCTGTATAAGCCGATACGGGAGCGGCATAATTTTCCGCACGCTCTACAAGTGAAGGTGGAATTTGAGACTGGCTAAATATATAATATATAAAGTAAGTCATACATACATCACACATATATCCCTTGCTGGGTAGGCAGAGCGTAAACACCCGTAATAAACTGACATTAACGCCACGTCTGAAAAACATTTGACGGTCATTCAGAAAATTGTGTACCGCCATAGCGACAAGTTATCAGCCCATCGGCTAAAATTGCAATACACCCTAACAATAATAACCCTTAAGTCCCTTAGTCGCCTCTTACGACACTCATGGGAAAGAAAGATACTATTTTCTAGTAGTGGTAAATCTTTGATTAATATTCCAACCCTATCATATCCACTTTTTAAAACAAGAAAATGTTTTAATATTTTAAAACAAACATTAACAAACAAATATTTCAAACGAACAAACATTAAAATAGTACTAAAGGTTTTATAGTTAAACAAAACACAGAATCTTACGTAATACGCGTACTAAATGTTACGTAAAATAATTTTCACTGGAAACGTAGTACGCACAGCTCAGTCATACTAATCATTACATCTTACCATGTTAATATGCAAAGCGGCCATCTTTACTATTATGTAGTACTTCCTACATATGTATTACTGATTCTGTGACACGAAACTACACTAAACTTTCGTTGTAAGACTAATCAAGTCATCTGCAAGTACATAATGAGTAATCTAATTTGGTATCCGTACTAATATTATAAATCTGAGAGTTTATGTGTGTATGTATGTTTGTTATCTCTTCATTAGCTCAAACGGCTTGACCGATTAGGCTGAAATTTGGAACATAGGTAGAGTATAATTTGGAATAACACATAGGCCACTTTTTGCCGCGGGAAAACAACTATTACTACGGGAAAATGAGTGGCAGCGGGTGAAACAGCTGGGCGGAAATCTAGTGGTTGATATACCTCTAGTTATAGTATGTGACGTGTTTTGTGTTATATTTCTTATCACTGAGTATCATCTAAACGAGTAATAAGAGAGATGATAGTGACATTGCCAGATTAACATTTTCGCACACATATCATGCCTTCATCCTTTGCGTGGTAGGCAGAGCGTTAACGGTCGTGAAATACGGTCGCTATCGCCAAGTCTGACAAATATTTGAGACCGTTTCAGAAAAATCTTGATTCACTTTAGTGTTCAGTTGCAATGAAAGTTGTTCAATTTCGCGACGAGACTCACCCCTTGAAAGAAGGGTAGTACGATTCCTAATATGGTGTCCTATTCATAAGGAATGTTGCTCCTTATTTCCTCGATTTACTCCGTAAACACATAAAGCGAAAAAAAAGTTTGAGTGTCTACCCGGCATGTAAATAACACCTTTTGACAAACATGATTTCAATTGGAAACAAATGTCGTTTACTGGCGGTGGTGGCGTAAAGTTACATGCCGTGTGCTTAACCTGGCCAGCCCCGAAGCGGTGCCTTTATTTTTATTTTTTATTCCGCCCGAGCAGATTTTCTATTCGAACACAAAAGAAGAAAATTATGTTATACGAAATGACGGATCATGACGTCAATAAGTGATAGTACTAAATTACATTAAATAAAGTTATTTCATTTCCATGACGGATGTAGAATGTAGATTCTTATATTGTATTACTTTATTAGATAATCGTGGGGTCTCAAAGAACATTCAATTACAATTAAATCGGCATCTAAAGATACTCCTATTTATACGCCATTATCGCGCACTTTATCCTACTTTTGATTTATAATTACATAATTATGTAATTATAATTATAAATTGCAGAGACAGTTGAATATAGGGTGTTACAGAAGAGGCGATAAATGTAACGAATGTTCAGTTTTGTAGCAGGGTTTTAAAAGCACTTCAGGCTTGCTTTAAAAGTGTCATTAAAACGTCAGTTTTATTTGCTAGGTGAAGATCGGAGTTTAATATCGCTGAAATTCCATAGTAATTTTCTGAGGACTTTTTCTTTCTACAAATCTTTTTTAGACACACATATAGTACATTTACAGCCACTGCTGGACATGGGCTCTCCCTATGGGGGGGATATAACTATACTCACCACGCTTGGCAAGCGGGTGAGCGAGCGCAGTGCAAGATGTATTCACAAGGAACGCTGCTGCCCATTCCCTGGATAAATTTATCCCTAAGTCGGTTTTTACGACTTTACTCACGGGTAAATTGGGGTGTTCCGATGCATAACATTGTACCTCTAGTATGTGTGTGTCTGAAGCCTTACGAAGTATTAAAAGCTTACAGCTTTTATTAGAGTAGGTAGGTACAGAGCGTTTTGTAGTTTTGGTTAATATGGTGATACATGAAAATATAGTAACAAAAATATTTCCGCAGGTTGTGGGAGTTTTCAGTCAGTTTCTATATTTGAATATTTCACAAATCAATTCCACGCGTATGAAAATATTAGTTTCTATAAACTAAATATTTTATTTAGGTCGAAATTCGACTAGTGAGCGATCGCTATAGCGAAAATTCAACACGGGCTGGTGATAAGGAACGATTTTCCCCAAGGAACATAGGTCAAAATACAAAAAATAATTTGGACCTCCCAACTTGCCGATCAGCTGATTTGAATGACTTACTATGCGAACTCAAAATATGTTTGTCATATTGCAACCTAAGTATGTTCTTTCGGAAAAGTTGTTTCCTATCTTTAACCCGTTTTGAGATTTCGCTATCGGTCACTATTAAAATTTCACACCATGTTATTGGATCCGTTGCACCACTCTGTATGCATTTATCTAAGTAATTATTTAATCTACTAATCGCAACTAAATATAATACGAGATAGTATTGCGTAAGTGCGTGAGAGATTTTCAGATCTTAGACATAATTGTTTGAAGACAGTTATCGCAACTGTGGCCTCGATTCTGCTGTATAAATCTCAGCTATTTCTGTCTGAAAGAAGAAGTGGAACAATAGATACTAATATAAGCTTTCTAGCATTTTTTCTATCTGTAACTACATCGACACGTATCTGTAAATAAGCTTTAGCATCTATACTTCAACCTGACAGAAGCGGATTTTTATAAATAACGTTTTTTCGAGTAAAAAAATTGAGGGATTTAGTTACGTTTCTCAACATTAAATACGTCGAACTGAGATTCAACTTCTAAAGCAAATTAAGTGCTAGTCCAGCTATAATTTAAGGCATCCAAAACTTTAAATGTTGACGGCAAATGACGGTTACCCAGAAACCCAGACGGTAGAAACCCAGATCTTTTACTTAAGAAAGATACAAGAATAACTAAATATTATGTGGTATTAGCTACGTAGATAAAGAAAAGTGGAAGAAACAGAGGGAGGCCTTTGCCCTGCAGTGGTGTGGGACATGTCTGGCTCAAAATAATAATAATAAATTAGCTACGGAAACGTTCCACAGAATCGAAGCTAGTGGTGTACAAACAATTATGTGAACGGACGAGATATAGCCATTCTTTTGCGTAAAGTTGCACTGCAAGTTCGTGTAGGTATTGTCATTTTAGTTATCTTTTATGTTTATGACATTTTATGATGAAGAAATTTGCCTCCTTGCAATCCTAAACTGACTCCGATCGACATACCAAACTAAACTCAGTATATTTCAATGCCACACCTTTATTAACTGAGAAACAAGAGAATAGCTTGATCGCTTAAATCTGTACAAATATTATAAATCTGCGAGTTTGTGTGTGTGTATGTATGTATGTTTGTAACCTCTTCACGCTCAAACGGCTTGAGCGATTTGGATGAAATTTGGAACACAGGTAGAGTATAACCTGGAATAACACATAGGCCACTTTTTACCGCGGAATAACAACTCTTACCACGGGAAAATGAGTGGCAGCGGGTGGAACCGGTAGGCGGAAATCTAGTTATTAATAAATATTGGTTGGATGGACCCAAACATGAATCTTGATATATGTTTTCTATGGTATGTTAAACACAGATTTCAGCCCAGATAAATAGATTTTTCAATAAAACATTCAGATTGGAGTCTTTTAATTATGTTTCGACTAAACCCCGTGATAAAACCAGTCACTTCTGCATCAAATATCTAAATACAAGTAGTTACACACTCAAATCTAAAGTTTTAAAAATAACAAATCGCATGACTTTACACCGCGAAGTGGATACACTTAGCGATTTTATCTATTCCTAAGGAAATACGTGAATGCAAACTTCATCATACCTTTGCTTCGACACTCACCTCTTTTTGTAATCTGTGTAGATACGGTCAGTTACACACTCACCTCTGTTACATAATCACCTCGACTTGTAACCTGTGTAGAAACCGTAAGTTACACACTCACCTCCGTTACACAATCACCTCTAATTGTAACTTGTGTAGATACGAGTACGGTCCGCTACACACTCACCTCATCTTTTAACATGTGTAGATACCGTAAGTTACACACTCACTTCTGTTACACAATCATCTCTACTTGTAACATGTATAGATACGGTCAGCTACACACTCACCTCAGCTTGTAACCTGTGTATATAAGGTCAGTTATACACTCACCTCAGCTTGTAACCAGTGTAGATACCGTAAGTTACACACTCACCTCTGTAACACAATCATCTCTACTTGTAACCTGTGTAGATACGGTCACCTCAGCTTGTCACCTGTGTAGATGCCGTAAGTTACACACTTACCTCTGTTACACAATCACCTCTACTTGGATATAAGGTCGGTTACATACTCACCTCAGCGTGTAACATCTGTAGATGCCGTAAGTTACACACTCGCCTCTGTTACACAATCACCTCTACTTGTATATAAGGTCGGTTACACACTCACCTCAGCTTCGAACGTGTGCAGATACGGCCTGGGGCTCTTGTACTCTATCTGCATGTACACCTCGTGCTCCCAGATCATCTGCTTGCGGTACAAACAGTAGATGCGGAAGAAATACGACCGCCTGCTGTTGTCCTGGCGAACAAACATGTTTCATCAGTAGTTGATTTGACGGCCGAAGGTTTAGGGTTCAATTCTCGGTGGGACTC
This sequence comes from Tuta absoluta, assembly GCA_027580185.1. Lineage (NCBI taxonomy): Eukaryota > Metazoa > Arthropoda > Insecta > Lepidoptera > Gelechiidae > Tuta > Tuta absoluta. The sequence goes on along the minus strand of JAQAHW010000022.1, from coordinate 6,314,551 downwards.
TCACAAAGTTGATATTTATCACTTTGTGAATTTGTTCTCGGTCTGGTTAGGACATTGCAGGGTGAACCAACTGATTGTCCGAAAATATAAGGTTCCGTGCTTCGGAGGGCACGCTAAGCCGTCGGTCACGGTTGCTGTCTATGATTACTTAGACGGCGCGGCGGTCGTAACACAACCATTTCAGAGGCCTACTAGTGGTAGTAGGCGGTTGAAAAACTCATACACCAGGGTTCATAGGGTCGATGGACGACTCACGAAAGGAGAGAGAGAGTTGTTTATTTACGATGCTTTGCCTTACAAAAATATGATACATAGGACCTTATTTTTGTAAAAGCTTATTTTTGAAACGCGACCATTCATTCATAGCTAGCGTGAGCTCTAAATTAATATTATTTGTCAGTTAATTAGCTCTAAAATAATATTAAGTCAATTAACAGAACCCTGTTTTAATAATAACTATAAAGAATTTTGTAGAATTTTATACATAAATCAGAATAGCAAAAGTCGCATGTTCAAATCCTGCTTGCGCTTAAAAATATTGCAAGTTTAACAAAAATTGTACCTAACACGGGAAGTGATTTAAAATTTGGTATTCATCGCTAAGACTACAATCAATCTGTAAATAAAAATAAGTCGCAAAACTAACCCAGTAGATGAAGCCTTGCCATTACTAGCATTAAGTAAGATACACTTTCAAAATTTGCGAGCAAGGGAAGAGCTGCGGTAGCCCAGATGGAAGAGGCGTCACCACTAGTAAAGTCCCAGGTTCAAATCCTGCCCGCGCTTGAAAATTTTGCAAGCTTTCTAATATCATAAATCCGGGTAAGATCTAGGTCAGGTAAACCTGACAGCAACATACATTTTCGGGAGATTTGTACTACAAAACTACGACTGTACATTTGAAATACCTACATTGCAAGGAAAAGAACGATATAGTCATTTATCATATCAGTTAATTTTAAATTATAGGATTTATAATAGACTTACCGCGTTAATAATTGTAATTACAAAAAAAATAACAAACACGTATTGAATTGACCTCGCGAGTGCAAAGTATAAACTAAATAAAAATTCTCACATCTACGACATTGGCCTGGGAACTTGAGTTTGGGAAATACATAAATAAGTAGTGGTAATAAAGTGTACGGCAGGGGTTCTTAAATCAGTTAATTTATTTTAAAAATCTTGACTTCAATTTGAAACAAATGTCGTTTACGTAAAGTTACATGTCGTGTGATTAACCTGGCCTGCTCCGAGGCAGTGCCTTTATTTTAATTTTAACCCGCGCGAGCCGGTTTTCTATTAGGACAATACAAAATTGTTACAAAATAAAGAAAAATGTGTTATACAATTCCCTTTTTTTTTATGACGGATCATGACGTCAATAAGTGATAATACTGGGGGTCCTCAGTATGTATCTCGGGGGTCCACAGTACAAGTTATCACAGACGTACCTTTGGCTTTGGGAAGACCAACTCCCCCGAAAGTTGAAAAGTCTATCTTGCTTCGCTAACGATACATTTTACGTGTAAGTAGTGAGACGTTTTTCGCAGCTAGTGTTATGGATAATCGTCACCGTCAGTTTGTATTGTCAAATTTTGAGCTCGCTTCGCTTTCTATACGTATCAATTGCAGGCTGTTTTACACTTGCGGCTAGTGCTATAACTCTATATTTATATTACAAAACAAATTTACCACACTTGTTGGAAATAATCTTTCATACATCGTTCTCTCGCTTTCATTGATAAAAATAAATAAATTTGAAAATTTAAAATAGCGGATTAAGATTTCCTAATCATAACACCTATGTTCAACTGAGAATAGATCAATATGTGTCATACGTTTTTACGTACACGAAAATGCTGCTATTTATACACACACACATATCACGCCAACAATCCCTTGCGGGGTAGGCAGAGCGTGAACGGCCGCAAAAACGGACAATAACGCCACGTCTGACAAACATTTGAGGGTTATTCGGAAATCTGCGTATCACCATAGTGACAGCCCATCGCCTAATATTGCAATACACACCCTCGAGTCCCTTAGTCGCCTCTTACGACACCAATTAGACATTGTAGGTTTTGGGGACCCAGGACGGGAACCATTTAGCCTATTAATAAATGAATAGGCGAAGGGTCATGGCATGGAGTCGGCATTATAGGTACCTACAAATTTAGAACATGTTTTTTTAGAAAACTTAAATAATTTACTACCGCGGACAGGATTTGAAACTGCGACTTGCGACGCTGCCTCTTCCATCTGGGCTACCGCGGCTCATTGCTCGCGAATTTTGTAAGCGTAAGCGTTGATACTGATAACGCGTGGCACGGATCCATTTAGAGGTATAATTGTAACTGACGATACCCTGCGACTAATTCATATGTTACATATTTAATGTGTGCCTAAGAGATGAAAACCCGCGATAAACAGAATACTAAATTTTTACCCTTTAATAGGCAGAGCAAGACAAATTTTTTCATTGGTTTTGAAATCTATTGCGGGTAGTTAACTTTCAATTTAAGGTGGAAACATTCTTCCCATCGCCTTATAACGGTTTAAAACACTTCCCATACAATTTAAAAAGAGAAGTTTTGTATGACGTACTGTTAACTAGTGATGTGTGCGTGATCCATCTACATGCTTCCCCACAATCACGTCAGCTTGCTGATCTTGTACATGCCAGTCACCACCAGCGGGCTAAGTTATGAAACTACAGGCTACAAATCTACAGGTGAAATTCTCAGTACATTGCGTAGCCGGTTAATATTCTTGGTATTGTAATGGCTAACCAACTACGCAATCAACATCGAATTTCACCTGTAAAATAGTAGCCTGTAGTTTGATAATGTCGGGCACTGGTATAGCCTGTAGTTCACACTCACCTTTATAAGGCACAAAACTCCGGTATCCTTCTTCTTCCATTCCGAATGTCCAGGTCCCTCTGTCGTGAACAGCTGTACTACTGCAGTAGCGAGACTCTGAGGAAAATTCTTCTCGTTAATCTCTCTATGTAGAGCAGTTAATAAATAGTTCATGGCTGGATATAAATATACAAACATACATACACATATCACGCCTATAATCCCTTGCGGGGTAGGTAGAGCGTAAACGGTCGCAAGAAACGGACATTTATGCCACGTCTGACAAATGATTGAGGGTTATTCGGAAAATTGTGTATCGCCATAGTGCCAGGTTGTCAGCCCATCGCCTAAAATTGCAATCAGTCGCCTCTTACGACACGACTCCCACGGGAAAGAAATGGGGTGATGCTATTCTAAGCCGGCATCACACGGCACCGATATAAATATGCGAGTAAATAATGCGATTCTTACTTTAAAATTAATGAGTTTGAGGAAAATAATTGATGTGATGGTCGAAGTGGCGCAGTGGTAGTGCGATTGCCTGCGGCGCAAAGGTTCCGGGTTTGAATGCCGGTGGGGCATTCACAATGTTGATATTTTTATTTTGTGTATTTGTTTCCACTCTGTTTAGGACATTGCAGACTGAACCACCTGATTGTGCGAAAAGAAACATGGTGTCAGTGGTTCGGAAGGCACGTTAAGCGGTCGGTCCCGGTTGCTGTCTATGTGACATAAACGGCAGTCGTTACATGTCAGAGGCCTACTAGTGGTAGTAGGGGCGTTTTAAAACTAATACCAAGGTCTTCTGGTACTGGTCCACACGAAAACGACAAAGAGCCGAACCGGTTTTTTATGAGGACAATACAAAAATTATTATAAAAAAAAGAAAATTGTATTAAAAAAAAATACAACTATGTATGTGTTAGTATAGGTATATTTACAAATGTAAGTATAAGTATTTATATTAATTTTATTTTAAGTTTATTTAGGTATAATTAATCTATTCATGTGTAAGTTTATTTTATCTCATTATATTATATTGTGCACGCCTAATCCGCCTATTATATAAAGTCTCACTTTGCGTAGGTCAGCTGGAAGAAATTTCTTAGTAGAAATAAGCTGTCCTGTTATGTCGTTATTCTTTGTATGTGTTTTTCTTGTAATGTTTTGGTGTACAATAAACGGTAAATAAATAAATACAATGACGGATCATGACGTCAATAAGTTATGAATCATTGATTGGGTATAGTGAATTTCAAAGAATTTAGTGTACAACCGACCTACGTCGGTCGATGTGGCGCAGTGGTAGCGCGTCTGCCTGCAACGCGGATGTCCTCGGTTCAATTCCCGGTGAGGACAGATATTTGAATGAGTGAGTCTATAGCACCCCAAGACAAGGAATCCTAGTGGGTGCTATGAGTCTTATCGTGTTTGTAAAGCCTAGTCTCTTGTAGCTGTTTATCCAAGCACAAGTCAGGCGGGGCACATCGGCTCCGTATCCGTTCCGTATCCAGCTCTCGTCCGTAGTCACGCACGAACTTATGACGTTGTAATGTATGGGACTGTATGAGATACGGCACACCGCTTGCGTTGCGTATCCGTTCCGTGCTGCACGCAAGCGGTGTGCCGTATCTCATAGGCGCAAAACACATCAAAATGGCGAGTGGCGGCAGTGTGGCGTGGCGCGAAGGCAGTAGCGTTCGATTTTCGATCATATTTGTATTATCATAGATATACAAACGGCGCGGGCGCAGCCCAATACGGGTGCGCGGGTGTGGCGTGCGGGAAGTGCGCACTTGCATTGCCATTTGTAAATATATGTTAATACAATTACGATCGAAAATCGAACGCTACTGCCCTCGCGCCACGCCACACTGTCGCCACTCGCCATTTTGATGTATTTTGCGCCATACAGTCCCATACATTACAACGTCATTCGTGCGTGACTACGGACGAGAGCTGGATACGGAACGGATACGGAGCCGGTGTGCCCCGCCCTTAAACTTCGATATACATTGCGGCGTTGTTACAGACATTTGTTTTACACAGCCCATGGAAAGCAATATTTTTGTGTTATCTATCATAATAAATGTACTGTGGAGTACCGTCCCACCCGACCAAACACTTAAAATTTTCAACCTCTTGATATTCGTCTTGAAATGACGCACGACGTTTTGTGTTTTGTCTGGGAATTGTTGAGGACAAACATACGCAAGAGACTCGCCTTTATTTTACTTAGTTATAGGTACATATAGCGACAAAAACACTTCAGCTTATTCCTCACAGCTATTTCCTGTAAGAATACTTGCATGAGATTCAATGTGTTACAGAATAGCTATAAGCCTATAAACAAGCTTCGGGCATAGAGTAGAAATCACATAGAGATGACACTCCCGCTCCAGACGCGCTCAAGGTCAATCCGTCTGGCTGTCTCTTAGCGAACAATTCAGTCGGGAGTGCGCTTCGCCGCGGAAACGTTCGTCGTGCGGGTCGAATTTTCATTTTTTGTGAAAAATTTAGCAATGCCGAATTATTGTGGTGTGTATGGCTGCAAAAGTGATGCGAGGAAGACTCCGCATCTAAGTTTTTTTAATTTGCCTAAAGATGAGCCAAGGTACGTTATGATTTTACAGTAAATACCTAGGTACCTACCATTCGTTATTATACGTAATTGTTGTGTGTACTCCTATTTTTACTTACGTAGGTACCTAGTTTCCATTTTCTAATTTAAACTACCTAGGTGCCTAATTCATTGTTAGCTGATAATGATAAATAAGCGCATTCGTATCGTAGGTATATTTTTTAACGTAGGTAAGTAGGTACCTACTTAACACCGCTCGACTGCAACAAAAAGTTCATTTGATAAGAAATCCTTGAATAGGTATAACAAACAATTAATATTCATCGCAAATCTTTTAAAATAATTGCATTTTGGTCAATCGGCGAGGCGGCGAATAGGTAGGTATCAAACGGAGGCGGCGGCGTGGTGGCGGTGTGCTTTGTGCCGTGTGCCGAGCGAGAATAACCTAGATCGTCCGTCAATACCACCACGCAGTAGGTAGATAGTTCGGTGAGGTAAGGTATTTAAATACATACTTATAAGCCAGTACAAGAGTAGGCTGTAATATATTACCTACCTATTAACCTTTTCACCGCCACAGACGGGTATAGCCGACAACCCGCGACTTGCCGTCAGCGCCACGGTCGGGTACAGCCGACAAAACGTCGTTAAAGTTTATGTTCATAAACTAGCATTTTAAAACCGTATCTATCTTTTATTTTTTCGCATATTGCATTTATTGTACCCTCTACTTTGATTTATGAACTTTTGCGCTTAGATATTTCTAAGATTTGTAGTATAAATAAGAAAAATACTGATTACGTTTTGAAGCTGTCAGAAGTACCATTCGCACACGCCATAGTCGGCCCCACACGACTGGAAGTGTTGTTCCTTACTAGTACAAATGTGAAATATCGATACATCTATAATATATTTACGGAATATACTATGCCTAGATATTTGTCAAGTTTGTCATAACAATAACATTTTCTTATTATTTTAATGTATATTGAAAATATTCCCGACATCGATTTGTAGAAATACGCCAAGTATTAGACATTATTTTCTTTGTTTGATTGAGTATCGACAAACCGGTTTCGGCGACTCGTGCACAGCGATAATTGCTTGACCATTGTGAGTGCACTGTACGCCGTAGTCGGGTAAAGACGACACGCTCTGACGTCATTGCAGTAGTGACATAAAAATAGTGATGGGAAAATGAGTGCCGACGAACTTAGTTCAGCAGAACTTCTACAGATTTTAGAAGGCGTAGAGGATGACGTTGATCTGTCGTTTGAACCTGGATTACTCGAAGAAGAAGATTTAGAGGTAAGTAAATACATAATAATCATAAATAATAATAAATAAATTAGGAGCGTTTGAGAGGGTTTCATGTGAACTTAATTTAACGGGTCAAATTGTGATACAAGATTATTATTGGATAATAAGAGATAAGATAATTATTTATTTAATGACAGCGTTTTACCTACCAATAAAACGCTTATTAAACTACTTACCATATTCGAAGCCTATTATTATGAGAGACGGCAATTCGTTTTACCCGATTGGACGTTAAATATCTGCTCCTTTGCTGTGATTGGTTGGCCCCTTCCACCCCCTCTCCACCAGACAGTGCGTTCAAGTTTCTAACTGAACGCATGGCTCATTGTGATTCATAATAATATTTTAAAATGATATTTTGTAGAAAATTGTCTATTATTACTAAACATAATTTTCTACAAAATACACCAGGCAGAATATAAAATTTAGGCTTCGAATATGGTAAGTAGTTTAATAAGCGTTTTATTGGTAGGTAAAACGCTGTCATTAAACCACTGTACCGATATTCGAAGCCTATTATTATGAGACCTGTTTGTTATCGTCTGGTGGAATAAATATTGCCAATGTGAATAAATATCTAATGTAACGATTTAAAAAAATAAAATAAAAAGAAATGTTAAGTTACGAAATAATACAATCATAGAACTAGAATTTTGAATTGAATAGAATATTACCTTAAAGTAAGACGGAACGTTACTAACATAAATATGTGGGTATTATGAAAACTTCGTAATAGACTTACCATGTTTTCGGTGTCATATGTATCTTACAAATCTATAGAAACAAATGAACTTGCAATTTAAAACCGTGCATCAGGAAAAGTATACATTGTAGCTTCAAATCGTATTTGTAAGAGATAAAGAGTTTTAACTATATAGGTATCTATCATATCTTGGGCATCTTGTGCAACCTGTTTTCTCAGAATAACCTGTGGTAACCAGTGTGTGCGTTAGATGTGTTTTATATGTTGTAAACTAAAATCTCTAGAAGTATCATAACAAAGCAAAGCTATGTGTAATGTAAAATTTTGGTGTGTACCTACCAACAAGGAATAGGGTAATCTGAAGTAAAGAAGAAAACTGTACAGGTAAGCATTTATTTTCATTATATATTAAGCGTAACACTTGTAAGTAGAAATGAGAATTTTCTTTTAAATTTAAGAACAATTGGTTGGTATTTGCTTCACACTGAAATAAAAATTTCACGAAAACAAAGATGAAAATAAAGAATAAGACAGTGCAGATTATTTTAAATGAATTGTTGTAGGTACGAACATAATCAACTGATTATTTCTAATTCACAACAAAATTACCTCATAGGGATAATAAATCACATGTAATCATCATGTAACAAAGGCTCTGTAATAAAGAACATTAATCATACATTTTTCATACAGGCTGGAAGAAAGAAGAGACAATGTTCGGCACAGAGGAGTCTTGCCGAATTTCTCGTCTGTAAAACTGAGAAAAGGTATTACTGGATCTCCAATTGCCCCGAGCCAAGATGTCATCAAGGGCAAAATCTAAAAACCAATGCTTTGAAGCCACAGCTGATCGGACACTACCAGCAGATGCTTGGATGCCAGCTTCTTGAAAAAGAGATTTTATCCAGTTAGATATTACTGTGCGACTGGCAGCTCTAGGAGCACCACGCACTGTAAGAAATAAATTACTAATTTTACATTGATCTCTTCTTAATTTTGATAATTTAATTAAAGACCTTATCCAAAATACAGGATTAATAGAATTATCATTTGTATTATTTATCAAACACCAACCTGATTGCCTGTAGTTAGCACCATCTGTTTTCGATCCAAAAAGGGGCCAAAACGTTATAGAATCATTAGAATTGGTAAAAAACTTTGGATCTATAGACAACAAAGTAAGATCATGGACTCTTCGACCCGAGCACAACAACAATATACAGGCTGTTCGACGTGAGCATTCGTACAGAGTAAAATCAGATTTATAGGTATTAGTCAGCCAGGAAGATAGAACATCTACATCCCATATAGGAGGTTTAGGCTGTTTAGGTTTCCGGATTGAAATTGCTTTCAATATTCGCTTAACCATAGGGTTACTTGTCAGGTTCAAACATTGATTAGGGTCACAAAGGGTAGTCACAACAGACTTGTGAAGTAAAATGGAATTATAGGATAGATTCTCTTTTAAACAAAGATCCGAAAGATATCTAGCCAAGTCAGAACCAGATGGTGATCTGTAAGGCACACTATTGGCATTAGACCAAGAATACCAACGTTTCCAAGCCGACAAATAGGACTTTTTCGTGGAATCACGCCAACTAGACATTAAAAGGTTTCTTTGTTCTGGGGTCCAGTCCATCAGGGCCTGATCCCACCCCCACATTTCCATACCTCCATCGACAATTCCTGTACCTTGGGTGGAGGACGGTTGGTTGTTATGTCTATCAAGACCTTTTCTAGATTGTGAATCGTGAAGGGGGGAGCTACTGCCCTCTTCTTGAGGTCTGGACGCCAGAACGCCTGTTCCCATCTGGGAACTACTACCAAGAACAATCCCGACGCCGAGTTCATGTGTTTGAGCACTTTGGGGATTAGAAATGGGGGAGGAAACACCCACGCTAGACTGTAGTCCCATGTCCTTGAAAACGCATCTACATAAATTGCCTCGTGGTCCATTTGATCCAGAGATACATACTGGGGCACCACATGGGCAAGGCGGGACGCAAACAAGTCTATTACTGGTATCCCCCATTTCGTGAAAACTTGGTCTGTCGAGTCTGGAAGTAAATGCCATTCGGGGTGAAGCGACCCCCGAGAAAGATGGTCGGCTTCTACATTGTATCTGCCGGGAAGATGATAAAGAGATAAGTGGATTTTGTATTTCGAAAGAATGTCGAACACTTGATAGGTTAGAAACATTAGAGACCTCGATCGAGTGCCTCCTTGGTTTTGTAGGTAGGATAGCACCGTTCTGTTGTCGGACTGAATAGACACCGAACTGTTCCTTAGCTGAACACAGTAAGTTCGAAGAACATTCAGAACTGCTATCATTTCCTTTTGATTTGAATGTAATGTCTTTTCGTGAGAATTCCAAGTGCCTTTCATCATTATGTTGTCGAGCTGCGCTCCCCAACCAAGTCCCGAGGCGTCGGTCGCCAGATAATGAGACACTTCCGGGGGATGTAACATCGAGCCCTGGGAATGATTCTCTAACCACCATGTTATATCTAGAATGGCATTTTCCGGGAGTGGTATCAATTTTTTCGGATTTTCGTTTAGATGACGATTGCAATGTTGAAGTAAACTTCGAAAGTGTAACCGCCCGTGCGGAACAACTATGCTTGCAAAGTTCAGAGTCCCGATTAGACTTTGTAAACTTTTCAAAGTACATTTTCGAGCGTGAATCACGCGACTTAACCTCTGACGAATTGAGATGTGTTTCTCTGGTGGCAATGTCATTACATTCCTGAACGTGTCCCATATTATACCTAAGTACTGAATGGACATTTGAGGAACCAGTACAGACTTTTTGTAGTTTATTTGCCAACCGAGAGACTCTAAAACCTGAACAGCGGTTCGAACTTGCACCTGAAGCTCTTGTTTGTTCTGGTTCGCTAGCAAAAAATCGTCCAGATAAATTAATGTCCGAATACCCTTGTCCCTTAAGGTCTCTGCGACCCAGTTGGTTACCATGGCAAATACTTTGGGAGCTGATGCCAGCCCGAAAGGGAGACAGGTCATTTGAAACATCTTTCCGTTGTAAGACAGCCTTAGGAACGGCCGGTGACTGTGTGCTATAGGTAAATGGAAGTAAGCATTGGAAAGATCTATTTTCACTAGCCAGTCGTTGGGTTGTAGGAAAGTTGGTATTCTCTGATGATTGATCAGTCGAAACTTGCCCACGTAAACAAATTCGTTCAACTTTTTTAGATTGAAAATCGGACGGTATGAACCGTCGTCTTTCGGGACTAAAAATAAATTGGAGAGGAAACTGGGTGAAAATTCCGCACTTTCCAATACTCCCATGGCCTTCATTTGTTTTATGTGACAAGACATTTCTTTGGACATAGTGGTTTCTATAACCCTTACTGATCCCGGAAAATAAAGAGGGGGTTTTTTTGTAAAACGGAATTCGGTACCCATCTGATAAAATTTTTAGAATTGTTGAGGGTGCTTTCATATTTTCCCACACTTGATAAAACATTTGTAGGCGCCCCGCTTGAAAAGGAAAGTCAGTATTTGCGTTTGCCGTTGCCTCTACGGGCTGGGCCCTGTCTAGCATTCTTATTTGGGGCTTGCGGCCGAGGGGCTCTTTGATGAAATGGAACGCCATATAGGGGCATTCTGATAGGCGCCATAGGCATAGGGTACAATCCCTGCGCGGGAATGTAGGAGTTAGGCACACCATACGCTGGCGGCATTCGTACTCCTGACGACGAAAATGACGTCATCATATTAGGTAAGCCTTGAGCAGGCGTTTTATTAGATTTTCTGTAAGTAGTGGCTTGCGCAGCCACAGGAGGTTTGGTATTTTTCTTTTCCGGCCAAAATACTTTGCTTACTCCTCCGTGTTTTTCTATGACCGATGAAAATAGGTCTGCTTTAAAAAGATTTTCGCAAGATGGGGGTATTTTTTGTAAAATAGCTTTGACAAATTTATCTCTTACTGAGCGTAAAAGTAAGTCTCTGCGTTGTTGGATCAAGTCAGAGCGATGACCACAGGTCATCTGTAGTAAATCATTAGAGATCTTCTGAAAATCACCTTGCGAAAAAATTTCAGTAATTTTTGCCTCAACGGTGGGTATGTCGACAATTTCTGAAGACTTAAGCCATGCAATAAACTCCCTAAAGCCATTTTCTGTTGCTACATGTTTTTTTAATAACCCTTGGCTAATAGCAGCGAAGCCTTTTTCACATGTACTTAGGGAAGAAGATGACCTATTAAACGGTTTAAGCTCGTCATTGCACTCTAAATCAGTGAAACCGGGAGTTGAACAATACTTTTTCTGAACCTCAGAATATCTAACATCCGACCAAGAATCGGAATCCAGATGCTGGATTAGCTTTAAACGATCCAAAAACAACGGTTCTGTTTTGGGCATAGAAGATTCTTTAAGAATTGTACTCATTTGTAGGGTAAAGGGAGTTTCTGGAAAAACGTCCCCCCCCGGAGCATTTTCAGAAGGATTATTTTTATCTGGAGGATTTTCGGAAGGATCCTCCTCCAAGACATCGTATACTTCCCCGCTAACATCTAAAGAGACTTCGCTTTCATTGCCATCAGGGTTGGATACATAATTATTTCCAGAAAAAGTCTGAGCCAAAAAATTTTGTATACCACTTACTTGGTCAGCCAGCGCGCTCAGCGCTAGGTCCGTGGCTGTCATTCGTGTACGCTTAGAGGCAGAATTCTCATCTTGTGACGACGATTTACGTTTGCCCTCATTAGCAAATTGCTGTGGAATAGATTGTTGTCCGACAGCAGGCGCTCGTGGCACGTTATTCGCATCCACGTGGGCTGTATTGTCCATATTAGGTTCACTCGCGAAATCACTTTCCATTTGTATCTAAAAATATTAAATTAATTAGAAATATGACCGTTAAAATTTTACACAAAGATCGTTATCTTACACAGATATCGGAAAACTTGGCTCCGTGAGAAGCAACGCTGCAAATTTTAAAACATTTTAAATATTAAATAAGGAACAGATAAAAATATATTTAATTATAAAAAAAAATATCGAACGGCTCGAAACCGTTATGGAATGAATATTTTAATAAAATACAAAGTACTTACGGAAGTAATGTAGATTTTTTGATAAAAATCACTTTGATTTTTTGTATCTGAATAATTTTCAGAAATTTACTAAAATTAAAAAGAAATCAGAACTTTCCGAGTTCTCGCAGAACGTCCGTTCGCGGCAAAAATCAAATTGCCAATGAGCCATGCGTTCAGTTAGAAACTTGAACGCACTGTCTGGTGGAGAGGGGGTGGAAGGGGCCAACCAATCACAGCAAAGGAGCAGATATTTAACGTCCAATCGGGTAAAACGAATTGCCGTCTCTCATAATAATAGGCTTCGAATATCGGTACAGTGGTTTAATAAACGTATAAGTAACTATCCATCTATCTATCTAATTAGCCTATATTAGCCCACTGTTGGACATAGGCCTCTTCTTTATAAGTATCTATGAAATGCTAATAAATAACCGCTAATATAAGTACAATACCTTACGAAGGGCGTTATAAAAAGTAAATAGAAACAAACCGAAGAAATAATCAAATAAACCGGGTAGGAATAGAAAAAAAAATCAAGTATTTAATAATATATCATAAATCTTAAAATAATAGTTATGTTAGAGATACAGGAATTCATATTCTTAGTTTAGGAAATGGTTAAGCCACAGAATTATTTCATATAAGTGTATTTGTTATTAAGTTATTAAATAATTAAATATCTTATCTCTTATTATCTAATAATAATCTTGTATCACAATTTGACCCGTTAAATTAAGTTAACATGAAATTTGTGCCATTTAAAATCGTTTTGAATTAATATTCAACGTAAGTAAAATAAGGAAAAGAAAACAAATAGTCACAATAAAATATTAAAATAAATACCAGCATAAATCCTATGATGTTCAAATTTTTTTTATCGATATTCTATATTACATCCTTATTTGTCCTAAGGGTTTGAGAATATAGAAATGCCACCGACGCCACAGTCGTCTATAACCGACAACGCGATATAGAGAGACGCGTAATAGAGATGCGCCAGTGCTGATCGAAAACTGAACTAAAAATAAACTTGTTGAATATGCCTAGTGTTGTTTACGAGGCCACAACTACTACCACTATCCTATATTATTATTTTGACCTATATGAAATCAGAACTGAAAAGTAGGGGGCAAAATAATGGTTTTAGATTAATTAAAACTCGGTTTAAAAAGTGAAGATTTATTATCGATATAAACTGTTGGACATCTCTATTTTATTGAATATTTCTTTACCAAGAAATTGGTGTGGCGCTGGTTGCAATTTTTTACTCGAATGGCTTGGCGGCGAAAAGGTTAACAATAAAATGGTAAGGTAAGACTTTAAAACGGGTAAATATTTTGTTCCCACGGGAAAACTGTTAGCAGTGGTCGCACCCGCTTGATTGGCCGCTAGTCTGGAATAAAATTATTGGCACGTGACAGCCCCGACTTAAAGCGCGGGAGAGTGCGGGGCGTTACGGGCTGCGGGGGGAAGTAGGTGTTTAAAGCGCGGCTTTTGGGGCCCAGACAAAGGAGTTTCGCTTCTATACGCCAGTATTATTATCTATTCTTATGCTTCGGGGACAAGGCCTTAGAAATGAAGATGTATATATAAAGTAAGAAAGTCTACAGTTAGGCCATCCCAAAAAGCCATATTTGACAGATGACAGATTCGTGCTAATGTTATGCATTGGCGGCGCGCCGCCGCCAATACTTACTTCGTGATTGGGTCTATTTTCCTTTTCTAATATCTCGTTTAGTTTGGAACCGACAGCTGTCAAATATTGTTTATTGGGACAGCCTTACTTTGTTTTTTAGGTAAACATTACAGCACCAACAGAATAATATTGTTTATTTCAGGTTTTAAAAATCAAAATATTCTTGTTATATTTCAACCTATGTTCCTTGGGGAAAGTAGTTCCTTATCACCAGCCCATCTTAAGAATTCCCCAATCAATCACTTGTGAAATATCACCCTATATAAAATATCAGTAGTTTATTAACTGCTCCGGAAAGACGACAAGAATGGCGATTACTCCACCGACAAGAGCTGAGCTCTTAAATTTAAGAAAAAGAAGATTAACTGCTCACAAACAAGAGCTTGTAGAACATTCTGAAAATCGTGTAGAAGCCATTAAAACTAATATAAAATATTAGTTATAACCTTGCTCCTTGATTTAAATAATATTTAAGAATGATGTATATTTAGTATTTGTCTGTATATAGCTAGCAAACAGTGGCAATGGCCACTTACCTGACTATTACTGGCATGCCAGTTGAACAGGATTTATACTGCACTTTCCCTCTCATACAGATTGTATCAATGTTGTTCTGAGAGAAACTACTAACAGTTTTTTACAAGGAGTGAATGAGGTAAAGATCATGATGATGATATAAAACTTTTTTTGGACATAAAACATGTGTTAGCTGATTAAGCTATTTTGAATTGAAGGTCCATCATTTCATTTCTAAAATTTTGTCTTGTATCTTTTGTATTTGTTAGCTAGAAATATTTTTGTAGTAGAGAATATGATATTTTGATGTACGTACATACAGTCCATTCCATGTAATAATTACAGCTGAATACCAAATTTTAAAACACTTCCCGTGTTAGTTATACAGTTTTTGAAAAGTTTTCAACAGGTAGATTTTGTAAAAATTTTAACAATCTTTTACATAATTAAGAATAGAACTTGAATGCTTTAATTAAAATATAAAATTCCTGCCAATTAAATTTTTCCAAGCTTTGTTCAGAAATGTCTCTACTGAGAAATTTGAAATATTTAATCAATCAAAACACTCATAAAAAGAAATAAATAATTTGCTTAAATAATTAAAATTTAAATCCTATGGAACAAGTCAATTTAGCTCATAGGATTCAAAGTGATTTAAATTGGGCAAAATATATATTTTCAAGCAGTTGGTAAAAATATCTTTTCAATTTGGAAGATCTTGAACCCAACCCTTCAAATGTACTGTGTGTATCCATAAACAGCATGATATTGTCTGTCAGGTATGATAACGAGAATTTTAATGAGTTGTAACCTTGAGGTGCAATGAAGATGACCTAATGAAAACAATGTGTAGAATCAACTTTCCTACACCGCAGGAAGGATGTCTAGCACTTCAAATTCATTTTTCAACCTGTTATATTACAATTAGTAGTCGTTACACGTATTGCACACATCCTTACTATAACAGCTGCATGCATTGAACTAAAATAAAACATAAGCAAAACTTATTAGGTTGATAAAACTTGTTAAAAATGTTTATTCTAATCCGAATTCTCCGCGAAACGGTATTGTCGTCGAGTTATCGACAGATAATTCCCAGATATAGGGATAGTGAGATATGTAATCTCACAGCTGAATCACGAGGAAGTCAGTGTAAGTTCCTGCAACTATTTACCTGGCATTTAGGCCCGATGAGGCCGAACACCTGCTCGTTCTCGTCCCGGGACAGCAGGACGCTCGACCTGTTCTCCCCTCGCGGCATCCTGTCCGCTAAACGCGACAATAAAACATAAAATCACTTCAAACACACACGAACCGACCAATCAGTCATCACAGTTTTCCAACATTTTAAACTCAAAAAGCTTGCATTTTGGCACTCGCGAGCAACTCGAGACAACAATAAGAGCATTTCTCACGACGCGGAAACGTTTATTTCATAATTCAATGGCAATAAACTCGGAAAACTTGCGATTTACTTTCTCTACATCCGTACGTGAGACATCAATCTGCGAGTGAGTGACGGACGGACGGTGTTGCCTGCGTTTTGCCAGCTGTCAAATAAACGTCATCGTCTTTTTATATTTTGGCAACCCTGAAAGCACTACCATGAATCCTTATGAATCTTCTTCAATGTTCAAAGTGAAAATGTAATGAGATGTTAACATAATAAATTATGGTTTTAATCAGTTTTAATCTCATGGTTTGGCATTTTTGCAGCGGTAATTTTGAAAAGTTATATTGGAAATAGGAAATTGTTTGTTGGTGCTGTTCTAATTCATTCTGTTTTTCATACATACATACATACATATATCACGCCTATAGTCCCTTGCGGGGTAGGCAGAGCATAAATGGCCGTGAAAAACGGTAATTTACGCCACGTCTGACAAAAGTTCGAGGGTCAATCAGATAACTGTGTACCACTATAGTGACAGGTTGTCAGCCCATCGCCTAAAATTGCAATACACACCCTCGAGTCCCTTAGTCGCTTCTTACGACACCCACGGGCAAGAAATGGGGTGATGCTATTCTAAGCCGGCATCACACGGAATGGAATTCCGTTTTTCCCTAAGGAAAAATCCCTTTTAGGTATTCCCGACCAGCCCATCGCCTAAAATTGCAATACACATGTAACCCTTGAGTCCCTGCGTCGCCTCGGACGACAGGTACGACACCCACGGGAAAGAAAATGGGGTAATGCTATTCACATGGCATCACACAGCATTGTTGAGTTGTTTGGTAAATTACTAATTTTACCTAAATACTATAGCGATAGACCCGGTCTTATACTAAAATGAGTAAAAACAAACATATTTTTCAAAAGATTTAATATCAGTTTGCTTGACGACAAACCAGATACAAAACGATACAAATTCGACACGCCTAACTCCACTATATTACAGTAGTCTCTTGCCGCTGTTTTCTTCCAAACAAAACTAAAACATAGATATACATTGCGGCGTGGCCATGGACATTTTTGTTTTCCGCGACCTATGGAAAGCAATGTTTTGTGTTTTGTTTGGGAAAAACATGCGCAGGAGACACGCGTTTACGGTGATATTTTTGTCGCTGTGCACTTTCGCACCAAAGAGATAGATACATACAGGATGGTTAAAACCGACAGGCTTCGCTATGGTCAGCTATTTTTAATAATCGCGTACGTACAAGTAAGTAGGTAAAGCAGGAAGGTAATATAAGCAGCATCTCGAGTTACTGATTAATATTTATACAGATTTTTCATTGGGTTCTAAGATTTTAATAGTATTAGTTAAATGGCCTGCAGGCATGATGTAGTTACCTACAGCCTAGAGTCTGTGCGGACGGAAAGAAAATAGGCATGGGCACAAAGTAAACTTATATTTTTTTCATAGGATGCTATGACTTTTCTCATACTGAGGCACAGAGGCGCCCTCAATTTCCACGCCTATTCTCTTTCCTCACAGACTCTACCTACTTTACCTATCTACCTAGTCGAGAGTTTTTCTGTGAAAAGGTATGAAAAACTGTCGCCAAAACCATTCTGTATTACACAATATAAGATACTATACACACTTTATTTCCAAAACTTTTATCTAGTTGTTTTATGACATCAAATTTTTATCGAAATTTATTTTATTTACTTAGTAGATTTTAGTAATGAGAAGTATTTTTGAATCAGTAGATACACTATATCTGACAGTATGCATCTTATCAAAAATTATACCACACAAATGTATTCTCACATACTCTTCCTAAGAATGCCTCCGAGAAGGAGATAGATAAAACAGTCGTCGGAAGTACTCGCAAGCATAATCGGAAAACTATTGATTCAAAAATACACCTTTGGGCTGTTTTTATTTCAGGTTTAGTTTTTAAATTTGTTTTTTTGCAATTAAATCGCTTTGCGAACATGTAGTCTAATGAACTCTACAATAAATACTTATTTACACAGCCTGTATATAAGTAAGCTACACTATTACAATCACAAATAGATTTTTCTCTACTATAGAAAGAGATCTGGTTCAAATTCAAGGTCTTATAAGAATAAATTGCTTAAATTAAATTCTACCTCTTTTCTATCTAAATACATATGATACGATACGATATGGTTGCAGTTTGCAGTGAAAATTGTATTTTAAATAAGGGCGAAAATACAAGTTCAGACCGCAAAGTAATGGGGACTTTTCTGTCTGACAGGTCTCGACCATTTTCTAATGTCAAATCAGATAACGTTGTGCTGAGTTGAAAATTTTACATTTGAGTCATATTGAATTTTATTTATTTACATGCGTTTCTATCGAAAGTTTTTTTTCAGTTTAGCTCAGCGTTATCTAAATGCACCCGAAAAATAGCTAGAAAATTTTCTATTGAAGTACATAATACCTATACATACTATACGAGTAGATAGTTACTTTAATCCACTTTAATTTATCGAAAATTGACATTTAAATAATTTTTTACACCATCATCTACAAGGTATAAAAAAG
Source organism: Tuta absoluta (assembly GCA_027580185.1). Classification (NCBI taxonomy): domain Eukaryota; kingdom Metazoa; phylum Arthropoda; class Insecta; order Lepidoptera; family Gelechiidae; genus Tuta; species Tuta absoluta. Next base: position 6,295,850 of record JAQAHW010000022.1, on the reverse strand, counting down.
GGCATAACAAGCCGAATGGAAGTCAAGGAACTCATAAAACTGAACAACTTTCCCCATGGAACATAGGTCGAAATGTTATAGGTAATAGAAAATTGGACCTCCCATAGTAAATATCCTAAAATAGTTGCCATACCAGGCTAGTCTCTCTTGGTCTTAATTATTTTGTTAGATGGCGTTCATCCTATTTTATATCTGTTAGCTTGTCGTTGGTATATCTTATTTATTTATGTGAATAAATAAGTAGCACATTTAATATTTCGTTTTTTTTTTGTGTATGGGCACCCGCTTTGACTCTTTTTGTTTACCTTTTGGTTGGACGGTAGAGAATGCCGCGTGGCATTAGGCCCGCCCTTTGTACTTTCAGTGCAATTAAGTTTAATAAATAAATAAGCCAGCCCATCGAATTATGTATGAGAGGTAATTTTTTTATATAGGTATATTTCGGTCCATGTTTTGGGAAGAGTTGTTCAGTTTCATGAGCACCTTGACCTCTTTTCGGCTTGATATACCCTATTGTTACTCCTTCTATACAACGACACTGAACACTAGAGGCCACGAAAAACGTTGAATCATTTCGATGGATAGATAGAGATTTAAGGCAATTTATGTTGATAGATTTATAAAATAATTAGATTCTAAGTCTAGTAGCACGGGCGGATAAAGGTTGGAGCACACAAAATATTTGTGCAGCACAGTTAATAGGGCTGGACTCTGCAGTTTTAGCCCCGGGGCTTTGAAATCTACACCTGACATTTATCTATACCTGACTATTTTCAGCACAGTCAATACTGCCGCTTGTGCGCTTTGTGTGGTAAAAAAGAAGAAATTTGTGTCATACAATTTTCTTTTTGTTCAAGGACGGGTTATGACGTCAATATGTGATATACATTTAATATTCTACTTTGAATTAATATTGAGTTTGAGTTAAGTGTATCAAAGTGCAGAAAGGCATAGAGTGTTGATTCCACGTGGTGACAGATATTCTGTGGATGACAGACGAGAGTTTCTACAATCCCGGAGCTGCGCTGCACATGCATTTAGTGTGCTCCAACCTTAATAATAAGTGAACTGAAAAGCGTTATGTAATCATATATTTTTTAATTTTATTCGTGATACGACTTCGAAAGATTTTGAAAACGACAATCAGCCCATTGATTTACTCGCCCATGTTTGAAGTTTAGTGTGATTTCGAAATATTATGACATTTTTACATTTAAATGTACCTACGCTAATTTACACAAACTTTATAATTTCACTCGTAACTGCAAATACTAAAATTATTGTTAACGTTGTAGTAATTATAATGTAACGATAAAACAATTCTCAGTTCCACCCAAATTTGGGTGCGCACAATATGCGACAAAAATTGTTCAAACGAAAATGTTCAACACAAAATGTGCAGCAAATATTACGCGTCAATTGACGAGTGTCAACTGAGAGCAGGATACAAATATGAAACTCGCCTTAGTGCGACAAGGATAGATAGATTTTCTAGAACAATCCTTGTCATAACGCAAAATATTTGCTGCACATTTTGTGCCGCATATTTTCGTTTGAACAATTTTTGTCGCATATTGTGCGCACCCCCAAATTTTAGTAACAGTATGTTGTCGGCTTGGCGTAGCAATCTCAAACCAGGCACCAATCAAATTTTTATTTTTGTGACCGTGATTTGGTCTGAAACTAGGGTCTGATTTACGACTAGTCCATCAACCTTGTATTTATGAATTATTGTGCGAAGCACTATATATTGTACGCAAAAAATATTTTTTAGTTGTAACACAGGAAATCATCATAAAATAATTATAGTTAAAAATAGCTAAGCGTATTATCATTCATATTGATAAAAATAAAAGCTGCTTTCTAATAATATCAAAAAACATTACTAAGACTTAAATAGCTGCCTTAAAATGAAATTTACAAGAAAAAAACATAGAAACACCTTAGTTTATCGAAGAAAGGAAATGGTTTAGAATAAGATTGACTCAAAACAAGAAAAAGTTTTCTAAATACTCACCAATAACAAGAATAAGAAACATTAAGGACTGATCCGGTCAAATTGAGTACTGGCAACACCAATTTATGACTGACACATCTAAGGGCCACCACAGACCAGGAGTTGTTTTTGCGAGCTACAGCTCGAGCACTTTTGACTAGAAATTCGAAAAGGAACTCTATCGTAATTGAAATAACGGTAGCATTTGCTAGAATGACAAACGGCTCACACGGTCCCCCGGCGGAGTTTAGCATTCTAGACAATATCACCTTTATTTCAATTACGCACGGTTCTTTTGGAAATTTCTATTAATACGTTTGGTCTGCAGCAGCCCTAAGTTTTTATTTTCTAAACGCGATTTCACGTATTGGTGAGATCAGGACTTACTCAGTTTTTTTTTAATTTAAAGTTACTTTTAAAATTATACAAAAGAATTTAAATTTAAAATTTTATATTGCTACATAAAAATCTCATGGTGTAAATGATAACGTCTAAGGAGATATCAAGCTAGGTCATTTATTATTATTGACTTACTGACCAAATACTAACAAAATTTGTCCGTTAGAATTATTACAAGAAATGAATTATTACGTAAATGCTTCATAGTAATATATTTACAAAAATTACGTATGGTGTTGTAAACATTGAAAATTTAAAACATAACGTTTATTATAACTATAAACAACATTTGATCACAACACAAATTTAAAATATTTTGAACATAAATTTACGTTACCTACTACGTATTTGTTCATAAGGTGACAATAATTTTGGTAACATTGGAAATATCTACATCAGTAAAACTGTGGGTATAGATAGACTGTGCGTAAATAGAATAAGCGTGGGCAAAAAGAGAACTAATCTTTTTTTCATAGGTTGCTATGACATTTCTCATACTGAGACACAGAGGCGCCCTCAAATTCCATGCCTATTCTCTTTCCGCACACTTATTACTGAACATGTCAAAAAGAAACATAAAAATTGTCATAGGTATAGAAAACCGTAAGATCGGAAACTTACATTTAGTTAAGGGTCATAAAATTATAATAATTATTATTTCTGTTCAATTACGACCATAAAAAAAACTCAAACAACTCATCAATCACAATAATTCGAGCCCATTCACACATACCAGCCTTATTCGGCATTTGTACAATTAATGTTTGCACTAGCGTCAGTGCTTAGGTCTAAGCTTTGTAATACTATACCTGAGATTACTTTACTTTGGGCAAGTCTAGTAGCACAGACATTTAGAGTAAAATTTTACAAGTGATCGATAGCGAAATCTTAAGACGGGCTGGTGATAAGGAACAACTTTCCCCAAGAAACATAGGTTGAAATATGAAAAAAAAACAAGCTAACCCAAATCAGGTAATCGGAAATTTTGTATAACAAGTTTATTTTTTTACCCCGATTTTTGACCTGTTCCTCGAAGAAAATTGTTCCTAATCACCTTAACCTTGAGATTTCGCTATACCTATCAAAAAATCAGTACAGGCTGATGATAAGGAACAACATTCTCCAAGGAATCTAGCTCGAAATATGAGAAACAAAATCTGGAACCCCCCGTTTAAAACGTAAGTCAATTTGTATTTTTCACACTTCGACCAATGTTTTTTGGGGATACTTGTTTCTTATCACCAGCGCGTCCTGAGTTTTCGGTATCAGTCACTAGGAAAATATCACCCCATTATAGTATCAGGTTAGATCACGCAAATGTAGGTTTACAGTCTTTGCAGGCTTATTTTCAATTCTTATTTTCATTTATGAGTGAGTGCATAATAACCCATAGTAAAATTAAAGAATTTGACCTGAAACTTCTGCACTGGCTGTACCTTGGCAGTAACTAAACGTTAGTTATGGTACCAGCTACAAAAAAAATATGCTAAAACTACTTTTAACGTATCGTAAAACCATGTTTTCTTAACATGCAATAAAATTCAAATCGTCCGGTACACCTAATTATGCTTCTTTTAATTTTATCTGTGACGTTACGATCCATAGGAAGAAAAGTGGTACGCTTTTCTTCACTGCGAGGAACCTGTGTCATCTAACCTAAACTTGTCTGTGTCTAGTGCATAAGGTGGGGAGTTCAGCTCAACTCCCCATTTGCTTGTCTCGCCGGTCGGTCTCGGCTTTGGGTTCCTCGGAGGCAGCCGCTGATGATGTTCCCGGTTGAGGGTTGGGTTCTGAAATTTAGAGAAAAGATATATTAGTAGAGCAGTAAATTTAAACTCTGTAGCTCTATAATGGATAAAATCCGGAATGAGACTATCCGCATGAAGACTAAAGTAACGGACATATTCGGAATTTCGGAAGTGTAGCAAACTGAAGTGGCAGTGGGCTGGGCACATCTGTCGTAGAACCGACGGACGGTGGAGTAAGCGGGTCCTCGAGTGGAGGCCACGCCTCGGCAAGCGTAGCGTTAGACGGCCTCCGGCCAGATGGACCGATGACTTAAAAAAGGCGTGTGTTAGCGCCTGGATGGCGAAAACGAGAGGTATATGGCGTACCCTGGGGGAGGCGTACGTCCAGCAGTGGACTGCAATAGGCTGATGTATGTATGTAAATTTTAACTTATAATTTGTTCTGAAATCTAGTCTGAGCCAGTCTGTATGGTAACATGTTTTGTTAGCAACATGGTGCGTTGGATTTGGATTTTTATATCCCGCAGGTGCCTACTCGTGGGTGCGTTACCTACTCAGAACAACTTTATAAATATTTCTTTATTTATTTATTATTACATGCCGTTGAAGCAGGCATACATAATGCCACCTTCAAACAATGCCTCTGTGTGCTGGGAAATAGTAAGGGAAGTGGGCAGTGCGAGTGCGAGCGTGCAAACAGGTCTCTCGCGCTGCTACTCGTCATGCTACTGCCACTTCCCGTGCTCCCGCTAGTGTCGCCTTTTCGCAAGCGAGTCTTAAGAACGGCAGCACGAGCGAGAGTAAAATGTATTGTTATCTCGGTCACTCGTATTGCTGCAAGCAGGGAATGTCGGTAGTGTGTGAACACTCACTCGCTCGTTTTGATACTTCCGCGTAAGTATTTCGGGCAATAATCGCGGCTACAGCAGGAGCAGGAGAATAGTGTGAACGTAGCATAAAAAATTAAAAACTTCATTCATATATCAGGTAATCATATCATAATGAATTCTGAATCTTCTTCGCTAGTAGAAAAACAAATGAAACATACAATACTGTCTACGTCATTTGCCTACATGAAGTATTTACTCTACATCTTCGTACGAGATAACTCTTTTGTTCTTCGATATTGCAAAAGGAATAAACGTATACTTCTGTGTGACTGTGACGAATGACGAAGCGTGACATGGCCACGCAAATAACAACGCAAGTATTAAGAGGCACGTAACTATTCCTTTCATGAAAAGACCTTTTGTGAAGTCTGGCCAAGATCACGACAAGAGGCCAGCGCTTGGCGATCGCGTCATATTTTTGTTTCTGTGTTTCAATAACTAACTTCAGAAAAGGTTATCAATTCGAAGCGTGTAAACTTTTAGAAATTTGCTTCGTTTGAGGCTAGGTGGCACTATTGTCCAGAGATGTGGTTATTATTATTAGGGTTCCGTACCCAAAGGCTTAAAACGAGAACCCTATTACTGAGTCTTCGCCGTCCTTCCGTCTGTCACCAGGCTATATTTCATAAAACGTGCTATGTAGTTAGACAGTCAAAATTTGAACAGGTGATGTTGGTATTTCTGTGGCCGCTATAACAACAAATGCTGAAAACTGGAATTAAATAAATAAATAGGGGCTCCCATACAAACAACGTGATATCTTATGAACCGTTATAATATAGTGACGCAGTAAAAAAAACACAAGTTATGTATTTCCGTTGCCATTATAACAAATACTAAAATATAGAATAAAATTAATATTGAAAGAGGTACATACAACAAATTTGATTTATAATTTTTATAGATCCCTGTTCGGATCCCTACATGCGTGAGTCCTACCTGCAATTTTTTTTGAAAGAGCATGCATATGGCAGCCGTTAACGTAATTCACGTTTACGGTTATGGCTACGTGACATGACAATCTCGTATTTCACTGAAATAACATTAATTTAGGCAGTGGTTTATAACGATGGATGACTGTAAAAGTGTGTCAGGGGTTATGGTCGTTGGTCAGTCTATGTACGGTCGCGTTCTAAAGTGGAGTCATAGTTAACACAAACCTCAGAAAACAAGTCGCTCGCACCCGCGGCGACACTCACACAATGACACAAATGACGTATAACATACTATAATTTGACGAACTACCATTGTATAATAGGCTGAGTAGTATTGACTATTTCACTACATGAGTCATTAGCTTTGATAGCTTGGTCAGTAGCGCGGTCAAGCTAATTCTTGACCGTTATTGTGGAGACAATGGTTCGAATCCCGACATCTTCGTTGTAGTTTTATTTTATCAAATGAAGCAAAATTTAGTAAATTTTGAATTACATTTTAGTTGTTGCTAGATCGTTTGCGAGATAGTGCGTGTGCTAAGTTATTTTTTTAACCTAAGTTTATTTATTAAACTTCAGTGTTTATTTCTTCGAAATGCATACTAATATCAGTTTGCAGGATAGGCAGCGTATTGTTGCGCTGCAATTTATCTGTGGCGCTGCATGATATTGGATTTAATTTAACTCAAATTGCTAATCAAACTGGTCTGGCCGTAAGTATAGTTTTATTTCATTACAATTGTATTTTAAATATTAAAAACTTTGACTCATAGTATGTTGGTAGCTGTGAACCGATTAGTATAAACTTTTTTATTAATAATGCTACTTTGTTTTAGTGGAAGACTGTTAAACGTTGGGTTACACGTTTTGAAGAGGAAGGTAGCGTAAAAACTCGACTCGTCTTATTAATGATTCACAGCGGAGGATGATGGTGTAACAATATGAAGAAAATGGTTCTGCCGCTGGTCCAGGCGAATTAGTAGCACAAGAAACAGGGCGTGCAACTGCCGCTAATTATGTTGATATGCTACAGGAAAGCATGCTACCGACGACGGTGCGAAATGTTTAACTGTTTATCCTGATAGTGAAGTTCCTCGTTTTGCATTTGTCCAGGATAAATTGTCCAGTGCATCGAGCTGCCGTGGTGTATATTGGTTTAGCCAGCACCCAGATATCCAAGTTATTCGTTGTCCAGCAAAATCTCCGGACTTAAATCCCATAGAGAATTTATGGGGTTTAATGGTGCAAAGGTGGGACATGCGCAATGAAAGAACTACAGAAGCTTTAGAGGCTCACTGCCTGGGAGTGTGGGAGAGTACCAGAGGAACAGATATATGCACTTATTTGATCGAGTCTATTAAGTGTTGTTGAAAACAGCGGAGGTAACACCAAATACTAATTATGTAAGCGGCGATTTTTACTTAAGATTCCAATCAGACCCGATCTAGCATACATTGCTGATTATCTTGTGTATTTCATTATAATAATATATGAATATACACAAAATAATCAGCAATGTATGCCGAAGCGGGCCTGATAAATCGTTGCTCACTCAACCTCTGTTTACCTGCTTACCCGCCTACTATTGCAGTAGGTATTTGTGGAGCATTACATTAGCAATTAAATTATGCTAAAACATCGATTTATATTTATATAAGATTGATAATTATTAGTCAGTTATCTTAAGGCCTTGCTTCAATATCTTTTCATTACGAAAACGAGTACTTAAGCTAAAACCTTGAGATGTAGGCAAATAACTGATTTATTATTATTACAATTACTTTTACTTCCGAGGAAAGTGCATCATCGTTAAACATAGAACAATAAAATAATTACTAACGAAATTATTACTTAAATAACTTTATTGAAAGATTCAATCCAAGATTTGGATCATTCCTATGATCTTATAAATAATTACCTATCGATGTTTCAGCTAATGAACACTTAATATCATTTTACATAATATTGTGTTTTATCATTCAAACAAAACTATTAACTATGTATTACGACAGCAAGTATTTTATGTAGTTTTACATACTCGTATCTTATGGTTACCAAAAGTTCTCATTCATGTCATTATGTTATTTACATAAAGTGATACCATACCTACCAATAAAATAATTTCTTACCTTACTTTTTGTTTTATTACAATATTATAGGTTTATGTTTTTAGATATAATATTTTGATACATAATTTACAATAAACATTTATAGATATAATACATAGATGAATATATAGAACAATATTATATAAAATAATTATTACTGGAGAAAATATGGTAAAAACATTTAAAAAAACATTATTCAACATACAGAGATCGGATGGGAACCCGGTTCCGTTCTGATTAGAAGGTAAGCACTATTACCGCTAAGCTACGGTAGCTTGTGATCAATACGACGAAATAAAGATATGTAATCTATTGCTTTACTACAAGTGAACGAATAAGGATAACTATAATACGGTTTTAGATAAACCAGTGTGATGTATACTTTGTGGTGATGTGGTGGCGAATAGGCTATCACCGAGTAATTATTTCAAAGATTACATAGATGTCGCTTATAGGTGGTAATCTGTTTAAGTTTTAATGCTACGCCTTAAGGTGGACTTTTCTACTTACAGTCGATAATCTTACGTGTGTGCGTAAGTTAGTAAAGTAAGTACAGAGGATAATAACCCGTATTGCAATCTGTCAAGTGGTCTAACTATGACTCCACTTATGAATCCGACCGTACACTAAAATTTTGTATATTAAATTATAATCCTATTAAATTCAGTGCAAATATTTTAAGGCTGTGTTCTGCTCGTGAAACTGAACACCTTTTTTAAAGGAGCTGAGGCCGAAATAAGATAAATAAAGCACCATACAAGGACACTTTTTTTCATTTTGTATGGGAGGCCCAAAATTTTTTTTTTATATTTCGACCCATGTTCCTAGGGGAAAGTTGTTTAGTTCCACGAGTAGAACTCACCCTAGAAAGATTTTCACGGAATTTAAAAGTATCATAATACGGGGTAAGGGACGGTTTACCGAAATCTTTGCAGGAATGATCAGACAATGACACTGAACATATTATTTACTGTATCTGATATTAAAAGGTATACTCATTGATTTAATTTTGTTACTTAACTATTCTTATTTACTTTCTATGAAATGAAATATTTAAGAACACCCATTTTTGACAAGGGGTAAGCTTAAAACCTGTAGTGTGCTGTGCCTACACCCATTTCAGCTCATGTTGTCTATTTGTACTGAATTTATTGATGATGATGCCTTAGATGTGATGCTAAATTAATATATTTGTATTTTGATCATGCCTAAGTTTTCGGTACACCGTCCCTTACACCCTGTATAATGAGAAGCAGAAGCCTGTTTGTTACGAACTTATTAACTAACTTAAATATGATTGTTTATACGTAAATCTTGTATGGGAGGTTATTATTTCGTATCAAATTGTAATAGGAATTTTAGGTTTAGATATTTATGATTCAATCAGAAAATAAAATAGAACTGCAATGATTCTTTAAATTGAATTAGATAGTAAGATGATAGTTAGATAGTGACAGGAGATGTTCTGATGATGCTCCGTGGAGGGGCGAAACACGTGTAGAGTGTAAAACGGTGGAAGTAGTGCTAGTAAAGTGCATCGCTTGTGCATTTGCATTAACTTGCGGTCGTACGCGTGGTGCATTCAACTAGCTGCATTACTAGCCATCATAAGTGCGGAAGAAGCTAAATACCTTTCTATCTAATTCAATCAAGATGGACTTCCGCAAAGTAACGCCTGATACAATTACTTACTTTGATTCTTTAAATGTTGTAGACCTGTTGAATCGACTCAGCGCCAACTTACAAGTTCAAAAGAAACGAATCAAAGCGAGAAAACTCGAACAAACTCATTGACTTTTGTTTACAATAATTTTTTTGCCGTATTGCTTGCCAAAGCTGTTCGTGTTGATTCCGTCAGGACAGGACCCGTCCTGAGATAATTCTTAGCTAGTCATTGTCACAAGTGCGACTGCCTGCGAAGCAAAGGTCCCGGGTTCAATACCCGGTGGTTGTTTCCAGACTGGCTAGTACAATGCAGGGTGAACAACCTGATTGTCCGTAAGAAAGATGGTTCCGTAATTCGGAGGGCACGTTAAGCCGTCGGTATCGGTTTCTGTCTATAATTACTTAGACGGCGGTGGTCGCTACACAACTATGTCAGAGACCTACTAGTAGTAGTAAGAGGTTGAAAAACTCTGACACCAGGGTTCATCGGGTTGGACTACTCGGTGTCCCACACGAAAAAGAAGATATTTAAATAATTAAAAAGAAATAAATTATGGAAACCTACAGTTGTCATTAGTTACAAATGACGTTTCCAGAGGACGAATAAAATAGGTGTTATTATCTTAAATTTTTTTCCTTTTTTTAATCACAATTTCAAGTGTATTTTACCCCTTTTTCCAGTTTTTTTGTAAACACATCTTTCATTTATAATCTCTTCGAGAGTGTAGAGGGCAAGTAACGATATGTTTGTGATATTGAGAATGATAACGCGTTCTTAGTGACGTACTTTTAACGTACGATGTGGATTAAGATAACGCACCTAACCCATTACGTACTATAGCCAGGGTGTTGTGTAAAGTTGGCTTAGAATAGCATCACCTTATTTCTGCTAGTGTCGTAAAATAGGACTGAATCCAGACCGGATTTAATTCATACATACATACATAAATCACGTCTATATCCCTTACGGGGTAGGCAGAGCGTGAACGGCCGTAAAACGGATATCAACACCACGTCTGACAAAAGTTTGAAGGTCAATCAGATAACTGAATATCACTATAGTGACAGGTTGTCAGCCCATCGCCTAAAATTGCAATACACATCTAACCCTCGAGACCCTTAGTCGCTTCTTACGACACCCATGGGTAAGAAATGGGTGATGCTATTCTAAGCCGGCATCACACGGATTTAATTCAATATCAGGCAAATACTCAGGTTGGCCGGTGCAGAGAAAATATGGTGAAATCGGGTTTCGTCGACAACACGCAAACGAACTGCGACTGTGGAGCCCCATCTCAAACCATGGCACATCTACTGGCAGAGAAGAACTATACTTGGCGACTGATAATGCCATTTCCGCCGACAATCTGGCAGGGGTTTTTACCCTCCAAAGGGAATTAAAATTCATAAGATACTTTCCTTGGACCTAGAACTGAACTATGAAATTTGGTAAGCAGCTTCGTATTAAAGTACAAAGTAAGGAAAAAGTAAAAATATTAGATTTTTAAAATAAGTATAAATTTAGAACAAAAATTTTTAAAAATATAATGTATTTTTGTGCAATACTTCTTCTTCTTCCTCGTTCCCTCAATGCTGAAGATCGCGACAACACGACAGCTTCCTCCTTCCTCATTTGTGCAATAAGGGATATATAAATATACGTATAATCATTTTAGGATGCCAAAAAATATCAACATGTTAATATTGAGTCTAGTAGTCCAAGTGGAGTATCATATGAAATATTGACGCGCATGTTACAGAACCCTCGGTGGGCGAATCCGACACGCAATTGGCAATTTTTTATATGGACTTTAAGGGCGGTGTTTCTTAGTAAAAGTTGTTCAGTTTCATAAGCAGGAGCAAGTTTTGAAAACACCTTGTATATTACCTACGTAAATACAACACAGATAAGCCTGCAGTAGTTTCTTTGTACGTCAGATTGTCAAATACAGTGAGAATTCGTATAGCCTGATAACAGTAAAATAATTACCTACTAGTTATACACATAATATACATATACCAAATATTTAACACACTTCCCGTGTTCGGCATACAATTTTAGAAAACCTACCGCGGGCAGGATTTGAACTTGCGAAAGTTTTCTAAAACCTACTAGTTAAATAAATCGCACCTAAGCAACTTATTCTCATTCTACAGGATCTAGTGTAAAAGTTGCGATAGCACATAATATAGAGCCGTTTACAACATTAATTTAAGGAAGGATATATTATCTAATCGAGAACTGTTGGATGGGTCATACATAGGGCGGTTCAATTTGGTACACGTTGGCCCTTCTATATCCTTTCCAGAATTACCAGTAATCATGTACTTACCTATACTAGACTTTACCTATAACACACAGTTTCCACATCAATCAACATAAGTTTCAAGAAGAGCAATAATGTGAATATTCCTGATTTGTTAAATGACTGCTACAAATGAGAGTTAACGAGTTAACTATTTATAGTAAAGATCGATGGGCTGACAAGCTGTCACTATGGCAAAACTATATTTTCCGAAACACCCTCAAATGTTTGTCAGTTGTGGCGCAAATGTCCGTTTTTTGCGGCCGTTTACGCTTTGCCTACCCCGCAAGGGATTTTAGGCGTGATATGTGTGTGTGTGTGTGTGTGAGAGAGAGATCTATAGCTAGAATGTTATTCTAGCTTATGTTGGTAGATTATAGGTCAACCGACGATAAGGATAGTTGTTTACATACTCACATCGCAAAACATCATGTCATCTAGGTACATACGTCATCAGCACTCTGAACAAGATACTACTCATCTCGCACTAATAACGGATCGCACTGAGGGAAGAACTTCCTGAGGTCACTGACTGGACCATCGCCTTAAAAACCTATTACAGGATCTGACGATGGAATTACAAAATTTAAGGAAATTCTCAAACAAACACGTGAGCGTCACGTCTTTGCCACAAAGGTTTTAACCTTCAAAGTTTAGTACCAACTACAGCTAAACTGAAGACACAACGGATGATTTTTTATTACTTAAGTTCTGTATTCAGCATAGATACGATATCTAGAGAGTAGATACGTGTGATACCGGCTTAGAATAGCATCATCCCATTTCTTTCCCATGGATGTCTTAAGAGGTGGCTAAGCAACTCCAGGGTTTCATGTTCAGGCGACAGGCTGACAACCTGTTACTATAGTGATACACGATTTTTCAGACACAGCACTCAAATATTTGTCAGACGTGGCGATAGCGACCATATTTTTACAGCCTTTAACGCTCTGCCTACCCCGCAAGAAATAGAGGCGAGATATGTTTATTTATGAACGTATTCAGTAGATAGCTTTAATACCTGCCATCCGTGCAACCTAAATTTCCGCGTATTGCAAATAAATAGTTTTATTTATTTGTTTAAACTGGTGAGTGATGAAAACTATATTCCAGAAATTAAACAAATTCTGTTCGCGGGTGAGCACTCGAAGTTCCAATTTAGGCCAATAGATACTTGTAGATAACAACGTATTGCTTGTAATCGGTAGTTTATCTAAATCCATCATTCGGCGTATGTGGATCACACGAGCGGGGATATCGGCAGCTTATATTCAGCTTATAGCTTTTACTAAAGCGCTACAGATAATATAAATAAGGTGAAATTTTACTAGTGATCGCTACGGTTAACAGGGAAGGGCTGGTAATAAGGAACAACTTTCCTTTAAGATCAAAGGTCGAAATATGACAAAAATATTTTGACCTTCCTAATACCTCAGAGCAATTAATTGGCAATTTTGTATGGGAGGTCTTTTCTTTTTTTTTCGACCTATGTTCCTTTGTTCTTTATTACCAGTAGTGCGTCCTTAGTTTTTGTTATCGGTCATTAGTAAAATTTCACCCTATAGGGACGCGACGGGACGGAGCACCGAAAACTTCGCAGACATGATCAGACCATTAAGGGCCTGCCTCGAACTTTTAAACGTCCCTTTCCCACTAATGATAAATCCTGTATGTGAAAACAGAGCGGAATCGTCATATTTAGATGATTTTTCTCTGTTTTGGAAATTTCTCGCTAACAAAAATCGTGTCATGTACAAGACGTATCGTATTCGCTAAAAATAATGTGATAATATGTTCATAAGATTGCTATACACTACGCAAAAAAGTGTAAAATAGACCAAACTTTGAAAAATAAATCTATCGAACTTTCTATAATCGTGTTTTCCTGCGACAAAAATCGAGATAATATAATGAAAAATCATAATACATAAAAATAAGGTGTTTATCGTATTCACTAACAAAATTGCATGCATCCAAAAATACTTATTTTTCTCACGGCCCGCCCTTAAACTAAACAAATTTTACTATGGAGCCTATGTCTTCACTTTTAAAAAGAGGCTAAAAGAGCATTTTACATCATCATTATATTGTTAATTGTGGTGTAATATATTAGCATGTACTACATAGGTACTTATTAGTATGTATTAGTTTATTTTTATTTAAGCTATATGTGTATTAGTATTAAATTCAGTATTTTTGTATGTATTTTATTATATTGTAAATTATATTGAACTTTTATTTATTCTTTGTATCTGTTCCCGTGTATTCCCATCTTTCACCCCCGCTAGGTTGGCTGGAAGAGATCTCTGAAAGAGATAAGCTCGCCTGTTGTTTTAATTTTAAGTTTCAACTGTATGTTTACTTGTTTCGTTACAATAAAGGATATATTATGTTGGACTGTCAACTGATTGGGAAATCGATTTTTTCTCGTTTACGAACATACTGGGACTGGAGGGGAGGCCTAAGTCCAGCAGTGGATTTTAATAGGCTGAGTATGACGTATGTCACAACATATCCTCCGTAGAAAAAGTTGTTCAAATTCATGGCCTGATCATGCCTGCAAAGTTTTCCATACACCGTCCCTTACACCTCGTATAATATGTACTACTAAAGCAGTAAAGATACCTCTATTCATATAACGAAACGCTGCCGACAAATAGTCCCTTGTAAGTAAACTACAGTAATACGATATTTTATAAGCCTGATATGACAGCTGTCAGATTCGTGCTAAATGCTATGGCAGATAGCCAAGTCACAAAATAGAGAATCGCAGCCGCCAATACTTACTTTGTGGCCAATATCACAAAGTAAGTATTGGCGGCTGCGCGCCGAATACAGAGAGCTCACTTCAAGCAAACGTCACGAAACTCTCCACATTTTGACACGCCGCCGTTTACAAAGAAATCCAAACCAATCCAAACACACTTGTAGTCGAGTGTCAACTGCGTTTGGTGCGGACGTGCTAAATGGCTTCACACAAATATAATAAATAGGTTTATTAGTATACCATGTGATTTGTACAATGTTCCTATAATATTTTGTACCAACTTAAATAAAAACTTGCTTTCATAAAAGAACAAACAAGATTATCTCTAATCAGTATGTAGTATGTTTTTTTATAATGTGATTTGAGTTTCTACTTAAATAAAGGCAACTTTTCATTTTTGATGTACTTACATACATACACATATCACGTCTATTATCCCTTGCGGGGTAGGCAGAGCGTAAACGGCTGCAAAAAGGGATATTTCATTTCCTTCATTTGATTCATTTGATTTCCACGTCTGACAAAATCTGAGGGTCATTCTAAAAATTGTGTATCGCCATAGTGACAGGTTGCCAGCCCATCGCCTAAAATTGCAATACACACCAAGTCCCTTAGTTGCCTCTTACGACTCCCACTGGAAAGAAATGGGGTGATGCTCAGTTTCAACAGCCCCAGAGCAGATATCTACCTACTCGTCATTCCTCATTTCATAATAATTGTGCTATGTAGGTAGTATACGTAATGTAAATACAGGGAGTAACAGAAAGAGTATATCAAGCCGAAAGGAGGCAAAGTGGGAAAATGGGGAAAGTTGTTCAGTTTCATGAGCACCTTTCGGCTTGATTTAGCCTTTTTGTTACTCCCTGTATGTTTAGGTACCTACTCCATTGAATAAAATCGGTAAGAAAACTGTGGCAGCCCTTGCCGAAGCGGAAATAATCGAAAAAAGGGCCGAGTGATCCTTCTGTACATTCTCTATTTTGTGCCAATATTTACGTCAGTATTTGCACTTTTTTTTAATACTCCGTATGTCAGAGGTGAATGAAGTTTCTACATTTCATCAAATCATTACCTTCTTTCGATACCATTAGCCCGAAAGCTTTTCTATGTTCTTCTACATAAACAGGTTGGTAAGTATTCTCGGTAAGGGATTGCGAGTAAGTATAGGTAAGGTACTTGTAGTCAATTCAAAAGAATACCTATTATATAAAATATTAGCTCCAAATATTTTAAGAGGACCATGAAACTGATCAATTTCCCTCTAGGAACGTCGAAAAATGAAAATAAAAATTGGATCACCCATACATTTTTTTCCAGGCGACCATTTCAATCTGTATTTCAACCTATTTTCTACCTTCTTCATATTTAAACCTATGTTTCTTAGCAAAAGTGGTTTAGTTTTATGGACTGGTTCACCCCTTAAAATATGCGTGAATATTTTTAAATCATATATGAAAAATAAAAGCTAAACATTACTTTAACGTGGCAAAAATCGTTCATTTAGAATATTTAGATAAGTAGTCATTGACACGCCTACGTCAACCCAAAAATGAACGCCTACCATCATCGATTGATCCAATTTTAATGAGGGTAAGTAGTGATTATCGCAAATAATAGCCCAGTATGAATAGTTTTTCATGTTTCAAAAATATTAGACTCATTAATATTGGTTTATTGTTTCTGCACCGTTTGCCAAACCCAATTTATTATTTTGTGTAATTTTAGGTATAGGCTAACTTACATACATACACGAAGTCTTAAAATATTAAACTCCTTTTTTGTTGGGCAGTCGTGTAAAAAGAGCCGATCATTACTTCGGTGATGATTCAAAAAAAAAAGAATTGTGCACGTTTTTTGACGCTTTATACCAATTTAAATAATTGTGATTTCATTTCGAACATATATTTTTCTAGATGAAATAACTGAGTAATAATACTTTTTTGCAGTATAAGAAAAAGAAACAGAATACCGGACATATGAGCGGATGCGGCCTTATCGCTAAGAGCGATCTCTTACAGGCTACCTTTGAGTAGAGAAAATCAACATAGAAAATAGATCAGAGTTCAAGAGTAATAAATAAAGAGACATGAAAATATGCATTTAATTAAATAAAAATCACTACATACATACATACATAAATCACGACTATATCCCTTACGGGGTAGGCAGAGCGTTAACGGATATTTACACCACGTCTGACAAAAGTTTGAGGGTCGATCAGATAACTGTGTATCACTATAGTGACAGGTTGTCAGCCCATCGCCTAAAATTGCAAAACACATCTAACCCTCTTGCAAAACACATCTAACCCTCACTACATACAAAATCACTACATACATAAAGTAAAGTCGCTTCCCACGTCTGTCCCTATGTCTGTTTGTTTGTATCTATGCTTAAATCTTCAAAACCACGTAACGGATTTGAATGTTTTTTTAAAGATAGAGTGATTCAAGAGGAAGGTTTTTATGTATGATTTACGACGGGTGAAGGTCTGTTTCCCGTGGGAAATCGGTAAGCAGCGAGTGTAACCGCTGGGCGGGCCGCTAGTGAATTATATAATGAACTTTAAATACATTAACACATAATATAATAATATGTTTTATTATATTATGTGTTTAGAAATAAATCATTAAATTAAAAAGCAATGTCGATATTACAGCCGACTAGTGGCCGAACATTTTCCGACTATAAAGATGGCCGACTACTCGGCTCTCCCAACTAGTCGTAGTATTACAGTCGCGATACCCTAAATTCGGGATATAAATTGTCCTTACTTGCCTAAAATTACTACTCTCACTTTCCGTCAATTAGGGTTAGAAAAGGAAAGGAGATATCTAAGTCCTGTAATGTTTAAGAATGTCAATGGTATTTTCGCCTTTTCTAGTCAATTTAGTCGCACTTGTTTTGATAGTCGCCTTATTTTGACAGATAACACGTATTTTGCATGAAATTATAGGAGATGACACGACTAAAAATATCTCCTATCCTTTTCTAAACCTATTTGTGGGAAAGTGACAGCAACAGCACTAATTTAAGGTAATAGAATTTATATCCGAATTGAGGCCATTGTACACCTTACTAATCTACTAAGCTATCATAATGCTGAAAAAAGTCATATTAAGGAGGCAAATGGCAGCAACGGACTCCCTGTCTCTTTCCTCATTACTCATAAGAAAATAAATTTAGAAAAGGAACGAACGATTTTCTCCCCAGAACCACAGTATAATTAATAGTACTCGCCAGAACTGAGGGTAAATGAATGGAAAGAAATATCAAAGAGCTAAGACAACGTTCTGCCGAAATTGAAAACAAAATGAATGGCCTAAGAGTTTGCTAAGTAAATGTCTTGGCGGAATCAAAAGCAAATATGATGGCGTGCGAAAAATACTCATAAGCCCATTATTAGCCTCGACCTAAGGCGAGTGTACTCGTGAACTGCCTCGATCGACAATGGCGCCACTTAACAAAAAAAAATTTTTTACAGACAATCTATCAGAATGTCCGTTGCTCAAATTTTTTGTATTATCCTTAAGTAAAAGTAGAACCTGCAAACTCGAAGACATAATGCTGACAATCTGTCCCTGTAGTGATACACAGTTATCTGATTGACTCTCAAACTTTTGTCAGACGTGGTGTTAATATCCGTTTATACGGCCGATAAAGCTCTGCCTACCCGGTAAGGGAAATAGGTGAGATTTATGTAATTTCAATGACATATTTGCTGTTATTAAAGCTATAGCAAAGTGCCACCACTACAAAATTTCCACTTATGGTATTAATTGCCATAACTTTAACAGCTAAAACGTTGCGCAAAACTTGAGCAACGGACATTCCGATAGATAGTTTGTATAAAGAGAAATATTTTTTTTGTGAAGTGGCGCCACTGTCAAGGCCATTCACGGCTACACTCGCCTTAATAAAGCTTATACACATATTATTTCCACACACACGAATGAGCACTCTCATCATATCGTTCCATATATTCATTGTTTGCACAACTTTCGTTCGAATACCCATTGTGTCTGTCTGTCATATTAGCTTATACAAGACCCTCCATGCCAAAACTAATAACATAATATATAGATACATACATACACTTATCACGCCTATAATCCCTTGCGGGGTAGGCAGCGCGTAAACGGTCCTTTACGCCACGTCTGACAAATATTTCAGGGCATTCGGAAAACTGATTTAAATAGACAGCTGTAAATAAATCACTGAAAATGTTTCTAGTGATGATGAAAGTTTTTTCAACCGCCTACTACTAGTAGCAGGCTTTTGACATGGTTTTTGTAACAACGCCATCTAAGTAATCATTCACAGCAACCGGGACCGACGGCTTAACGTGCCCTCCGAAGCACGGCACCATCTATCTTTTCGGTCAATCAGGTGGTTCACCCTGCAAGGTCCTAACCAGACCGGGAACAAATTCACAAAGTGATAAATATCATCTTTGTGAGTGTCCCACCGAGAGTTGAATTTGGAACTTTTGCGTCGCAGACAGTCGCACTACCACTTCGCCACATTGGCCGTAATACCTCTATAAAAAAGTAGTTCAGTTTCATGGTTTGATCATGCCCACAAAGTTTTCGGTACACCGTCCCTTACACCCCGTATGTCTTCTGTTGTGGTATAATCAGATATATCAAGCGATATAGCGTGCGTCAGTCGGGGTAAGCGGTGGATCGAATCCTTTATCTTGACAGCCGATAATTGTCATACTTCGACAGGGAGATAAAACGGGAGATTCCTTTGTTCTGTACAACAGACAACATTATATGAAGGCAATGTTGTTGGTAAATATTATTTTTTATGCTTTTCGCAAGCTTTCACTAAACATTCTCACACTATTAAGGTACTATTCCGAACCGAGCGGCCGACAGCATATGCCGCGCGCATAACTACTGGTTCGTATGGGTTTGTAATGTTTGTATGGGATACTATCTGAACCGAGCGGCCGACTGCACATGCCGCGGCGGCCGACGTCGGCCGCTCGGTTCGGATAGTATCCCATACAAATCCATACGAACCAGTAGTGGTGTCCCTCAAGCTGTAATCCTCACCTATGAAAACTTAACGAAAAGCAATTTTGGTTTTGTCAAAAAATAGTGCTGAAATAGTGACAAATAGTGACATATGCAAGAAAATTAGTGACTTCATATCTCCCAAGATATGGCTATCGTTTGGTGAGGATTACAGATCGAGGCTCACGCTGTAATCCCAACTCTCGTGTGAGCAAACGGTGGGGTATTTTCACTTGATCTACATTCCAAAAAATAGTGCCTAATTAGTGACTAATAGTGACAAAAGATGAGAAATAGTCGCTTTATAATTCCGAAGTTATAAAGGCATCTTGGTGAGGATTATACCTATAGCAATTTTTGCTGTAATCCTCACCTCATTTCTGCTAAACGCTTAGGTCTTTTGACTCAAATTTAGTATCAAAAAATAGTGCTGAAATAGTGTTCTTAAACTGCATTGATATTTATTTAGTTTATGTAGTAGAAGCAATTAAAAAAACCGTAAGAACTTCTTCATACAAAATGGTCAGGTACAGTCGCGAACAATACTTCGTTCGTATTGTCGTACTTGAAGCTCAATACTGGTTTGTTATGTCGGTAGGAACGTAATCAAACAAATTTATTTCCTTCAAGTATTTTGTTTATATCTGACAGTACACAATATTTCTCAATCAGTCAGACGTGGCGATGATAACGACCGTATTTTTTGCGGCTGTTAACGCTCTGCCTAACCCGTAAGGGATAAAGGTGTGATATATGTTTGTATCTTATGTAGTACGTAAATAAATACATAAAAGATACAGGTACCTAACTTGTTTGGCAAAAATGGAACAAAAAACATATTTATGTGGTAAAATTCATTTAACTCATAAATAAATGAATGTAGGTAGGTGAAATCTAATCAGTGACCGATAGCGAAAACCCAAGACGGGCTGGTGATAAGGAACAACTTTCCCCAAGGAACGTAGGTCAAAACATGAAAAAAAAATTAGACCTCCCGTACAAAATTGCCGATCAGCTGATTTGGGTTATTCATATTCATATTAAAAGTTGTTCCTTATCACCAGCCCGTCCTGGGTTTTCGCTATCGGTCACTAAATAGATTTAACCCTATATAGTTAACGACGTTCGAGGCGAGGACTAATACTATAAGTACCTAATTATACCTAAATAATAATTTTTGTTATTTTCAAAACGTGCGTTTTCATTTTAATTTTTCATAATAATCGTAAGTGGCGTATTTGTTATTTAAGAAATTTTATATTTGAGTTGTCATAATACTCAATAACGCGTAACGTGATGAAACCAAAAAATACCACGCAGGCGAAGTGCATGCAATAATTTCACTATTGTCTACCCTCTCGCTCACACGCGCGGCGGTCAGTTTTCGAGGCTCGGCCAAACCGGTTTTTTTAGCGGTGGCTTGAGCGGTGGCGCAACCAAACAGGGCTTTCAGACTTAAGAGAATACGATGTGATAAATAAATGCGATGTGTTGATCTGAAAGATATTAGCATAAGTACATATAAATACTTTATTGTTATAAAACCGTTAAAAAGTTCAAGGCGTCGAAAAATTGTTAACCAAAATACCTACTCATAAAATATACCAAAATAATGTCAGTGGCTCAACTTATATGTTATAGTTAACACCTACCTATATTGGCAGAAATGACATTACCTAAATTAAAGCAAAAATCAAGTCTGTATTCTACGAAGTATTGTTCGCGACTGTACCTGTACCATTTTGTATGGAGAAGTTCTTACGGTTTTTTTAATTGCTTCTACTACATAAACTAAATAAATATCAATGCAGTTTATGAACACTATTTCAGCACTATTTTTTGATACTAAATTTGAGTCAAAAGACCTAAGCGTTTAGCAGAAATGAGGTGAGGATTACAGCAAAAATTGCTATAGGTATAATCCTCACCAAGATGCCTTTATAACTTCGGAATTATAAAGCGACTATTTCTCATCTTTTGTCACTATTAGTCACTAATTAGGCACTATTTTTTGGAATGTAGACCAAGTGAAAATACCCCACCGTTTGCTCACACGAGAGTTGGGATTACAGCGTGAGCCTCGATCTGTAATCCTCACCAAACGATAGCCATATCTTGGGAAATATGAAGTCACTAATTTTCTTGCATATGTCACTATTTGTCACTATTTCAGCACTATTTTTTGACAAAACCAAAATTGCTTTTCGGTAAGTTTTCATAGGTGAGGATTACAGCTTGAGGGACACCAGTAGTGCTGCATATGCTGTCGGCCGTCGGCCGTCTGCCGCTTGGTTCGGAATAGCACCTTTATACTTACCTAAAAAAGAGGAAAGATTTGTAAAATCAATTTGAAAAAATATTTTATTACTTGAAAACTACATTATTTCCGAGTATCATAGGGTATATTTTACCACGGGAAAAAGTGTTACAGCGGGTGACACCCCTTAGCCGGGCTTGTTTATTACGTATTTGTAAATCATATCGGGGGAGACCCATGTCCGTCCAGCAGTGGACTTTTGTGGCTGTTGAAGTAAATCATATTATTATAACTATTGCTTATTCTTTACTTTAGAAGTGAAAAATATAACTAAAAACGACCTACGGTCTTCTGCTTTTAAAAATACAGTTACAGTTACAGTAAGGACATCTTAATAAGTCCGATTTGACAGTCGTGTGATTCTATGTTTTTATTCTATGTTGACATAATATTTCCTGCTACACAAGATAACGTTTCAGCATTTTGTGTGGAACTGGGTCGTTACGCTAGGCAATTAAGAAAAAGATGGCGGGAGAACAAAAATAATTTAAATTCTAAATAATGACGTCTAACACCTTAGTCATCCGTGACCACAAGCTCTGTAAAGAAACGAAGGAATTGTAAAATCCAAAACATAACTTATATCCGTTAAAAATTGTTTTATTACTTTGACATCTCTGTTAGTATTGATCTGACACCAGTCAAATCGGGCTTATTAGAATGGCCTTACTATAAATATGCATAATGTCGAGTAGTTTGAAGATAGGTCAAGAGTTGGACGGCTTCAGGCTTCAGAAGAAAAAGTTTCTCTCTTGCGCTTGAATTTTCTCAAGGTTTTCCTCGAAAACATAATTTTCTGAATGACCCTCAAATGTTTGCCAGACACGTTTGTCGCCACGGCGTAGTGGCGTAAAATGTCCGTTTTTACGGCCGATCACGCTCTGCCTACCCCGCAAGGGAATATAGGCGTGATAAATGTATGTATGTATATTTCCTCTAAAATTACTATTTGATGTGCTTGTCTAAGAGGAAAAGACATTCTCATAGATGGTTTGTATAAAGAGAAAATATTCATTTTGTAAAGTGGCACCAGTGTTGAGGCCGTTCACGACTACACTTGCCTTAAGCACAGAATATATAATAGTACTAACGTACCTTAAGCTAGCATGAGCAAGGACTGCCTTGACGCTAAAGGCTATCTCTTCCATACAACATTTGGGTGGAGGAAATAGGAATAGAAAACAGAGCAGTACGAGAGCAAAGGATAACAGAAACAGAAATTAAAAAATGTATCAAATAAATGAATCAAAAAATAGTGCAATATAAATACATACCTAACTATAAATACATATCATTATATAAAAAGAAGGAATTAATAAAAATAAATATTTGAATTCTTTCGACCTTGATAGGTATAGACTGGCAGCTTCGTGCTTGCCGCTCCTTCATTGGTTGCGGTGAGGCGGGGGGAGGGTTGCACGTCACTAGCACGCGTATGCGACACACGTAGAGATTTCAACTGAACATATCTCGAGATTAATACTTATAGGTAATTATGGTTCTCAATAATTTTATATGTTTTTATTTTTGGTGGGATATTTTTTATGTTTGCCGCGAATGATTCCACGAGTAAATCTACATACACACACAACACACATAAGGCCCTTATACCTTGCAGCGTAAGGCAAAGTGTTAACAGCCGTAAAATACGGTTGCTATCGCCACATTTGACCATCTGACAAATATTTGAGAGCCGTTTCAGACGTTAGTCGCTGATTACGACATCTGCGCGACGAAAATGGGTCGATCCTATACATAACACGGTAACATGTGAAATTGCCATTGTATTGTTAATTAATAAATAATAAAGTAATTAGAAATTTAGATATATATTCTGTGCATATCTTATCCGCATATGAGTCGGCATAGCTTTTTTAACAGTAAAAATCTGGGAGACTTTTCGCCGAATCACTCCTAAAGTGAAACTATCAACCTCTTTTCGCTTTTTTGGAAATAAGTTTTTCTTGGGAGATTTAAACTTTGAACTTCCCGCATCATTTGGTGTTCTGCCTTCACTTACAATATTCCTTACAGATCTTTCTGAAATTCCCGTAACGCTGGCTACTAATTTTGCTAAATTGACATCATTCTGGTGTTCCTGCGTAGAAGGATCTTTCTTGCGTTCTTCAAAGAATTTGTGTATGTTATACACAACTTCCTTTGTTTGTTTTCTTATTGGAGGACTCATCTTGGGGTCGTAATCTCATGTGCGTCTTGTAAAAAGTTTCGAGTTCCTAAGTACACAACTGACCGCGGCGAGTGACCGCCGGCAAATGACAATCAGTGACACGCGTCGTGCTCGCGCCCATTCCCCGCACACTTTCCGCACCCCCGCAGAGATCATAATTACCCTGCCCCCCGAACGTCTGTAACGCCGCAGGGAGCGGCATGCACGACGTTGCCAGACTATACCTAGGTATTTTTTTTTAATGTATTTCAAGTTGCAGTGCATTCTAACACAAATGATAGCAGCTAAAAAAGTGACAGGAATAGCTAACAATTTGATATAGAGATGTCCTGTTTGAATTGACACCATTGGTAGATAGGTATAATTTCGAATACTTATTTTCATTAACGAAAATAATATGACACCGCTGAATAAAAACCTTGAAATATGTTCTAAATGTTTTTGTTACCAAATGCCAAAGAAAAAATAAACTCATAAAAACAGTGTTTCCACGTGACTGTGACTGCTCAAGTATTGGAATTGATATCCTAGAATTATTAATAAGAACACCCGAATCAACCTTTCAATATGGCGTGCTTATAAATAATTCTATCAGACGACACGTCATAATGTAACACGTGATTTGACGTGATCGATCAAGGTGCGATACACTACACAATGTCAATAAACAGAAAGAAACATACATATTTCGATTGGCCCGATATGGCGTAGCGGATAGTACGCTTGCTACGCCGAGGGTTCGATCACACAAATATTTGTATAGTAATTTTCAGATATTTATGTTTAGGCTGGGTGTTTCTATGTATAATATGTATTTATTTGCAAAAAAAGCATTTAACTACTCCGCTCGTAAAAGCACACATGTGTGCTTGAAGAACAATACAAATCTATTGTCATAAGAATAGATAATAATACTGCGTATAGAAACGAAACTCCTTTGTCTGGGCCCCAAAAGCCGCGCTTTAAATACCTACTTCCCCCCGCAGCCCGTAACGCCCCGCACTCTCCCGCGCTTTAAGTCGGGGCTGTCACGTGCCAATAATTTTATTCTAGACTAGCGGCCAGTCAAGCGGTTGCGACCGCTGCTAACAGTTTTCCCGTGGGAACAAAATATTTACCCATTTTAAAGTCTTACCTTACCATTTTATTGTTAATAGGTAGGTACAGAATTTTAAAATAGGTGCAAAAAATACCTACGATACGAATGTGCTTATTTATCATTATCAGCTAACAATGACTTACGCACCTAGGTAGTTTAAATTAAAAATGGTAACTAGGTACCAACGTAAGTAAAAATAGGAGTACACACAACAATTACGTATAATAAAGAATGGTAGGTACCTAGGTATTTACTGTAAAATCATCACCTACCTTGGCTCATCTTTAAGCAAATTAAAAAACTTATATGAGGGGTCTTCCTCGCATCACTTTTGCAGCCATACACACCACAATAATTCGGCATTGCTAAATTTTTCACAAAAATGAAAATTCGACCCGCATGACGAACGTTTCCGCGGCGAAGCGCACTCCCGACTGAATTGTTCGCTAAGAGACAGCCAGGCGGATTGACCTTGAGCGCGTCTGGAGCGGGAGTGTCATCTCTATGTGATTTCTACTCTATGCTATTGTTGCAAAATTTGACCTGAGCGAAGTGTTTAAGTATTAATATCAGTTGTCTAGTTCCCATAGAACAAGCTTTGCTTAGTTTGGGGCTAGGTGGAGCCGTGTGAAATGTCCAATATATTAAAGAGCGGGGCACACCGGCTCCGTATCCGTTCCGTATCCAGCTCTCGTCCGTAGTCACGCACGAACTTATGACGTTGTAATGTACGGGACTGTATGAGATACGGCACATCGCTTGCGTGCAGCACGGAACGGATACGCAACGCAAGCGGTGTGCCGTATCTCATACAGTCCCATTCATTACAACGTCATAAGTTCGTGCGTGACTACGGACCAGAGCTGGATACGGAGCCGGTGTGCCCCGCCCTTTATTGTTTATATTGACGCCCGAGCCCGACCGACCTATTCGTACACGTCTACTAAATACTAGAATCTCGTGCCGCTTGTGTCACTGCGAACCGCATTACCGCCGCGCGTATTTGTTTGAGAATCGGGAAATCGGAAAAATACCTAGAAACCTAACTGATCATTAAATAATAATGTCAGTCAATGTTATCTTACTATAACTAAGCATCATGGAACCTAAGTGTGACATCTGACACCTACAACTGTTTTATTTTATTGTAATGATGATGGTACTATAACGCTCACCGTTCAACATTTCCATAAGTTTGCTTCGATCCAGCTGAATGACTTGGATCGCACTCGACGCCACTGCAAAACGGGGCACCTCGTAATATTCTACGTTCGCATCTTCTCCCCTCAAGTCGCATGAGCTTACTGTCCAAAAAAACAATGGTCAGAAAGGGAAAAGATTGTATAAATTGCAGTGAGGTAGAAAACTTTGTTTTAAATTAATAATGGGTTTGCTCTAGTCTAGGTCATAGGACAGAGACAGATTCTAAGATGGAGCGAGCTCACCCAGAAGAAGCCTGTTAAGGCACTGGCACTCCCACACACTGACGGAACGCAGCAAGCTAGCTACTTGGCGCCAGACTTCGGTGGGATGGTGGTCGCGAGCCAGGTGGTCCCTTACGGAGCCTTAGGAAATAATGGCGCTATACTCGACTGTGTCTTTTAGGATCGAAAATGTGTCAATGTCTAAGTTCAGTTACTTCTTATAGGTGCGTTTGCTGCCATCATATGCTTTGAGATATCCTCCTCGTTGATACAATAATTTTCTTGGACTTCTCATTAGTCTATTAGACGTGACGGAGACAGTTTCGACGATGGAATAGGTGATTTCTCAGTTGAAATTCTAAGACCAAAGTGTCCATCGAATAGTTTCAAGTATAGACAGGGCAAACAATACGAGAAACTCTCAAAACTACACCAAGTCTACTCGCAAAACTATCTACCCGCAACCTCAACCACTGAATATTAATAGCTACAACAAACAACTGACATTATCGACAGGTTTTGGGATCTTCGGAAGCCTTACTCAAGGAGTTCAGGGCTCCGTAGACTTGATCAAGCTCGCGATTAATATTCAATGTGGAGCCCATAACAGGGACAAATATTTTACAAGGCGAAATTACCCATGAAACTGAATAACTTTCCCCAAGGAACATAGGTCTAAATATTAGACAAAAATTGGACCAACCGTGCTGACTGACTCGGTCGACTGGTACATTTTGCACGGCAGGTTCAATTTATTAAAAAAAAAAACCACCTACGAGTATGTTCCTCTGGGAAAGTTGTTAAGTATCATGGGTAATTTCGCCTGTTCAATATTTGCTACACTCTGAATACTACATAGTTTAAAATGATTGACCTAAGTTTTGATATTATAACTGAAATCATGACTAACCACTGGTGCCCTCACTCATTGCTCCATATTGTAAAGACGGCACCGCACTACGCCTCTTCGAGCAAGAAGAATTCAGAAACTTTTGCAGGCATTCGTGGCTGCAGCTCGGCTTCAGACTTTGTTCACTCACTGTTTAACAGAGATACTTATGTGAGAATGTTGGGACTAAAGTTTGACTAGTCTACTGAAATGCGGCCTGCTATAATATAGACAAATACTGATGACTACGCCTTGAAACAGATCGAACGCGGGATAAAACCATTTTGAGAAAGGATCATCGATTCTAGCGGCGTCAGCTACTAAGAGTTCTTTTTCTTTTCAAAGACTGGATTCTACGGTTTTAGCTCCGGGACTTTGAACCTACACCTGACTCGTTGGTGGGGAGCTAAAGCTCATCCGGAGAAGTGAGTTGTTACCTAGCAAGGGTTCATCAGGTCGTTAGGCGACTAAGTGTCACACGCGACATGTTGGTGATTGATTGTCTTCTTATGCTTTAAATCTTTGTTTCTAGTGGGTTTGTATTATAGAGATATAATAATTTTACTACCATAGCTGTCACTACTTTGCAAGAATCACTCACACATATAAGTAGAGGTTGACTCCTTATTATCTCCTGGTGGTTTGGGGGTAATACAAGGAAGAGCATTCCGACGTTGACAGCATCCAGAATGCATGAAGTCATCCAGCAGAGCCTCGCTAACACTTGCTGAGAATACCTTGGATGTCACTGAGTAAACAAACACGATATACTTAAATATTATATGTTCTCAAAAACACCTAATCTGTAAATGTGGTCCTCAAAGTAAGACTGAAAAATAATTCAAATGATCTATCTATTTCTACTCGGTACGAATTACAGATAAATTATCAAGAAGAACAAAAATATCCTTAGGCCGACTACCGCCAATGTTCAGATGATATATGATGATATGTTGATGATATGATAAAAAACAACAGAAGCTATCTACATGGAGGACACGGGATTTGAACAGAAGATTGGCACAGAACGTAAGAGGCAATAATACCATGTAGATGAATGATTAGGCTAAAGATACTGCTCTGATGATACTGCCCACACCAAGTACTACTAACAATATTGAGTCTAACCAGTGGTAGCCTGATCTCTAGAAGCCAGCAAAGCATTGCGACGTGCAGAACATTTGGAGCTGAGAAATTTCCTCAATTTTTTCTCACTGTCGTTACTTGAATCGCTGTCCAAGTCCGTAGATGGGGAACTTGGAGACTGTACCACTGAAATAAAGGTGGCTAACTTTATGGCAGATGTTATTAGATGCTGTGATTTTATATAAATATGCTTCAATCATCATAATGTGCGTCCCGTACAAATATACAGTACCTAATACGAACGGTACGTATATGTGTAGTATTTATTGTTTATCCTTATTATACGTATGTACATTTTCTGAGTAATATATTCAAGCCTTTCTTTCGTTTTTTTTTTAATCAACTGCCTTGACCCTTTCCACATGCCCTAAGGTAGACTGGGAGATATTGGCGTTAAGTCCGCCCGTGTAATTTTTAAACAAATAAAAAAAAGTGGTTTTGCATTGCACCCACAACACGTTATTATTTTAGAATCTTGTTATTTTCATTGCAATTAAAACATGTTTATATCAACCTCACCGATATTTTATTACGTACATCATAATCCAGATGAAAGATGGTGAGTAATTATAAAATAAAAAGGGTGATTTGAAACAAACCCCTTTTATTTAAAATTATCATCAGCCATCCTTCGTCCCACACCCAAAGTCGTCTACGTAATGCTTTTTTGAGCTAGATTAATCACCGTCTGTATGCCGACACAATGTCAACGTCCATTGTCGTAAAATGGCCACCATCTGTATATGTCCTTGGAAATCAGACTAATTTACCTAAAGGATAAAACTTGGAGGTGATGATGTCACTTTCATCCTGAATCTGTTTGGGCATAAAATGTTTCGCATGTCGTGAATAAGGTTGATAGCATAGCTTCGAGTTAGAATCTCATGTTTGGATGAAATAGTTCAAGTGTCGGGGTCTCAAACTCTACACCAGCGGTGCGGAGCTAAGGCTCATCCCAACTACGGCTTCAACCGGACATATTTGAAAGTTGTTGAAAGTATACAAAAACGGTATGACAAGTTGAAAGGAGGTCAAGGTTCTCATGAAATGAAACTGATCAACTTTTCCCCACGGGATTCTGCTCGAAATAAAAAAACGAACTGAGCTCCCCATAGCAAATTAACCAGCTGATCGACAATTTCTTATGGGAGGCCCAATATATTTTTTTTATATTTCGTCCCATGTTCAATTTCATGGGTACCAAGACCTTTATGGTGATCGACGGAAAAACTTTTATAGCTCGTTTCAGAACTGCTTTTAAAAGCTCGTTCAACCTGGCCAGCCCCGAGGCAGTGCCTTTATTTAAATTGTTTATCCTGCCCCAATCGGTTTTCTATTAGGACAATACAAAATATTTACATATATCACGCCTATAATCCCTTGCGGGGTAGGCAGAGCATAAATGGCCGTAAAAAACTGTCATTTACGCCACGTCTGACAATAATTTGAGGGTCATTCAGAAAATTGTGTATTGCCATAGTGGCAGGTTGTCAGCCCATCGCCTAAAGTTGCAATACACACCCTCAAATCCCTTAGTCACTTCTTACGACACCCACGGGAATGAAACGGGTAGATGCTATTCTAAGCCGGTATCACACGGTTAATACTATCCACCATTGAATAAAGTAAATTTCAATTTCATCTTGTACTCACCGCTGGTGGCTAGTTGCTGCAGCCGGCACTTTTGTATCGGAACTTTTATGCCTAACCCATCTTGTACTCACCGCTGGTGGCTAGTTGCTGCAGCCGGCACTTTTGTATCGGAACTTGTATGTCGAACGCATCTTGTACTCACCGCTGGTGGCTAGTTGCTGCAGCCGGCACTTTTGTATCGGAACTTTTATGTCTAACCCATCTTGTACTCACCGCTGGTGGCTAGTTGCTGCAGCCGGCACTTTTGTATCGGAACTTGTATGTCGAACGCATCTTGTACTCACCGCTGGTGGCTAGTTGCTGCAGCCGGCACTTTTGTATCGGAACTTGTATGTCGAACGCATCTTGTACTCACCGCTGGCGGCTAGTTGCTGCAGCCGGCACTTTTGTATCGGAACTTGTATGTCGAACGCATCTTGTACTCACCGCTGGCGGCTAGTTGCTGCAGCCGGCACTTTTGTATCGGAACTTGTATGTCTAACCCATCTTGTACTCACCGCTGGTGGCTAGTTGCTGCAGCCGGCACTTTTGTATCGGAACTTGTATGTCGAACGCATCTTGTACTCACCGCTGGCGGCTAGTTGCTGCAGCCGGCACTTTTGTATCGGAACTTGTATGTCGAACGCATCTTGTACTCACCGCTGGCGGCTAGTTGCTGCAGCCGGCACTTTTGTATCGGAACTTGTATGTCGAACGCATCTTGTACTCACCGCTGGTGGCTAGTTGCTGCAGCCGGCACTTTTGTATCGGAACTTGTATGTCGAACGCATCTTGTACTCACCGCTGGTGGCTAGTTGCTGCAGCCGGCACTTTTGTATCGGAACTTGTATGTCGAACGCATCTTGTACTCACCGCTGGTAGCTAGTTGCTGCAGCCGGTCGGGCAGGTCGGCGGTGGTGACGTTGGCGTCGCTATGCAGGATGTCCGGCATGGCGTTGCGCCGCCCAGTCCGCCCGCCCTCCACGAACTCCTTCGGCAGCTCCTCTTTATTCCCGTCCGTCATTATTGCCATCATTCTCAGCACTGGAATTGTTTACAAATTATGTAATAAATACGAGATAAATATTATTGTGAGTGTTCTTTTATATAGGGTGAAATTTTACTGGTAACCTATAGCGAAATTTCAAGACGGGCTGGTGATAAGGAACAACTTTTTCAAAGGAACATAGCTAAAAATACGAAAAATGAATTCGGTCCTCCCATACAAAATTGCTGATCAGCTGATTTGAGTTACTATGGAAACTCAAAATATTTTTGACATATTTCAATCTATGTTCCTTAGAAAGTTGTTCCTTATCACAGTTATCACCAGCCTGTCTTGAGATTTTGCTATCGGTCACTATTAAAATTCCAACCTAAGTAATTTTATTATCAGGTCAGTGTAAGAATTTAAAATTGACTGTGTTTTATGCAATGCTTTAAATTATATTATTTCTTTATATTTTGAATTCATCTAGGTAAAATTTCCAAACATTTATTGGATATAAATAAGTTATTATCTAAATAAATATGGACAAACGGCCACCCGTTATTATACTTTAAGTGCTTTTGGGGCTTAACTAGTTTGAATTAATTAATTGGCAACAAAAATAAATTTCCTTTTTACCTAACAAAACAGGCTTAAATTGACAACATTAAAAGGTTTAGAATAAAAAGAAGTTAATGTACAAACTCAATTCACACAAAAAATTTAATAAAAAACCAAAAGTTGCAAAGTAAGCCGGGTTTGGGACCCCAATCTACAATACAATACAAATGAATCTATTCAGGCCGATTTCGCGATTCAAAAGCTTCATGCAAAACCAAAGTTGTTATTTAACTACCCTGCTAAAGCAACGGGACCAGATTTTTCATACATTGCTGGTTACATACATATATACATCAGCCTATTGCAGTCCACTGCTGGACGTAGGCCTCCCCCTGGGCACGATCTTTTTTTTTTTTTTTTTTATTAATGATGGGTTTGCTCTTGACTCTAGTCTAGGTCATAGGACAGAGACAGAGTCTAAGATGGAGCGAGCTCACCCAGAAGAAGCCTGTTAAGGCACTGGCACTCCCACACACTGACGGAACGCAGCAAGCTACTTGGCGCCAGACTTCGGTGGGATGGTGGTCGCGAGCCAGGCGGCCCCTTACGGAGCCTTCCACCGCTTGGTGGGATCGTTCAGCCGGACTTATCCACAGGCAAGCCTGTGTTGCCGTTGCCCGGGGTGGACCGCTAGGAGGTAGATCCCATACCACCCCAAATCTCTAGTTTTCGTCATCCAGTCCCTACCAGCCGCCTTTTTTAAGTCATCGGTCCATCTAGCCGGAGCGCGTCCAACGCTACGGCCGGTTAGACAATGCTAGGTTATCTTGAGTTTATTTAAAGACACCTCTAAAATAGCCAGCAATGTATGTGGAATCGGGATCTGATGTCAGGGAAGTGTAATACGAACTCAAACGGTGTTGAAAGAAATCTACTTGGTGCAAAGGTAAATGCGATAAGACGGGAAACGAGGAAAAAAGGTAAAAAAACGTTTGAATAGGAATCTTTGGAAGAAATATTTGTGGGATATATAAGAAAGGTGCAAATATTCCAAGGTTAACCCGCCTAGGAACTTTGGTCAAAATTAAAAAAAGCAATTTTGGGCCTTCGACACACAAAATGGATTGTTCAGCTAGCAGACTTTGTACGGGAGGAAAAAAAAAACTTCTAAATCCATTCCTAGCGGCCCGTGACTATTTTCCAGCGGGAATTAAACCTGGTATGTAATATATTTAAAAATCTACCTCTAAAATCACTCCATCTCTTTAAGAAATCCGATCAACTTTTAAAGATCAAAGAATACAACGGAACACCACCTACCTACCGGGCAGCGGCTTTATTTTATACTATGTCGTGTTGTACGATATGTTCCTCAGAGAAAGTGGTTTAGTTTCATGAGCTTTTTTTTTTTATTAATGATGGGTTTGCTCTTGACTCTAGTCTAGGTCATAGGACAGAGACAGAGTCTAAGATGGAGCGAGCTCACCCAGAAGAAGCCTGTTCACTCTTACTTTGAAGACATAGCTTAGCTTGTTCATTCCTTGACATATTTTAAACTTCTTTATACTCTATATGGCAAGATGCTATTTCATTCGAAACTATATAATTTTACTACAGACAGAGTAAGAAACCTCGCAATTAGGCAGTTATAGTATAAGATATTTTTAATAAGCTACGTACTGGCTACGCCGTAGTAAATTGCTACGACGAATCAAAAGCTCTACGATACGAAGTACATTATCGACTACCGCAAGCAACTGAACTGAACTAAATTCGAAATTCTAGTAATACCCTGTTTAATAGTAGGTTCGAATACTTCGAATGAACCCAATGGGAAATTTTCTATTCTCGAGTGTCATGTAGAGGGCGCTGAGCTTAAGTGAAATAACGTTTCATTACACAAAAACTGTACCACTTTATGAATTATTATTTTTTTGTGTTTATTGAATTGTTCTAAATTTATTATTGGTTATTTGTTTACTTATACGAATGACACACAATATAATAGCAAGGCGATAAGTTTATTTTGTAGTAAATCAAACTAACACAATTAGTTTTAACGAACACAACGTGAAACGGAAGCTGTGACAAAACTATGGCTGACGCCAGCCATATTGAAACGTCAAAATTTCAGTTAGCACAGCGCCCTCTGGTTTGACATTCAGAACTATCAACAGAAAAACTCCCATTGTGAAAGAGAAGATCATAAAAAGTTAACTCTAGGTTCATTACTATGTATACGACGACCGGTGTGGAGCAGTGTAAGTGCAACTGTCTTTGGTGCAAAGGTCCCGGGTCCGATTCCCCGTAGAGTTCATAAAGTTGATATTTATCACTTTGGTAATTTTTTCACAGTCTGGTAAGACATTGCAGGCTGAATGACACTTGATTATCCGTAATGAAGATGGTTCCCTGCTTCAGAGGGCACGTAAAACCGTCGTTCCCAGTTGATGTCTATGATTACTTGGATAGCGGTCGTTACACAACAATGTCAAAGGCTGTTGAAAAACTCT
The DNA here is from genome assembly GCA_027580185.1 of Tuta absoluta. NCBI lineage: Eukaryota > Metazoa > Arthropoda > Insecta > Lepidoptera > Gelechiidae > Tuta > Tuta absoluta. The sequence continues at coordinate 6,261,255 of JAQAHW010000022.1, read as the reverse complement.
TGACTCCAGGGCCCAACGAGTCATTTATCGACTCGGTGTCCTACAGGGGAAATAGAAGAGCTATGTAAAGCAGTAAACGTTAAAGATGGGAGAATTTTGCACTCATAACTAAACTCGTCTAGAAAATACGTTGTTTCGAAATCAGATCCGCCAGCAGGGAATTCCACTACTTAGGTTTGCATAATAATTAATGAGAAACGAGACCGCTTCGTAGGTACTACATATTAAGGTGAAATGGGCTTAGCTATCAAACCGCGAAAGGTTGGATAGTGTTCCGAATTTTGTATTCCATTTCGTGAAATCTCCAAATTATGAGACGATATTTTTTTAAATTATATTCAAGATATATGCTACAAAACTATGGGGCTCAAAACACGATCTTTGAGCTTGAATCCGGATCTGAGCCGCCATCGTCAGTTTCTCTCTATCGCAGCGAAGAGGTTCATCGGGTCGTTGGACGACTCGGTGTCCCATACGAAAAGAGAGAGAGCGAAGAGGAAAGGGACTTACTATTGGACTCACTGCTGTAACATTAGGAAATAGTATTTCTATACGCAACACTATACATTAAGGCGGGGGGGGATATGGCTCGAGCAGGATTTTTTAAACCAGTTTTATTTAAACAAGTACAGTTATAAAATTCTAAAACAAATATATGTTATTGTAGAGGATCTAACAGATAACATATACTTATCAGTTGGAAAAAAAAAAACTTTACTGGATAGAAAAATAATCCAAAGTAACCTCTATTTAAAACAATTTGCCAGTATTATGTCTACAGTTTTAAATTAATTACAGAAAATATCATGCTATAATTTAGATACATACATTTTCTAGTACGAATACTTAAAAAAGACAATGTAACGGTATTTCTCTAGTTTCTATGTCGGAAAAACCGTCAAATCTCGCGCAAAATGATTGGCTGTTTCTCTCTGGCGCAGCGCGCATGAAAGGGACAAACTTTTCGGATTAATCAGGGCCTTAAGGACAATTCTATTACCATTCATAAAATTACTAGATAGTTTATGTACAATGCAATGATATGTAGCCGTCTCGTCATACAAATAGCAATAAAATTACTCATTTTAGATTGACGGTACATGACGTCGGACAATATACGCAGTATTGTGCAGTAAATCTTTTTAGTATTAATAAAACGTTAGCGTATCAACAAAATTTACGTCATGTATAAAAATACAATTTAACTTTCTATGTTTTCGGCGCCATTATGTACCCATATTTCTTTCTATTGTTATTGCTACCAAACTTCGACACATACAGCGTAAAATTTTGTGAATTTTTATAACTGATTCATTGAAACGCCGTGTGATGCTGGCTTTGAACGCCGTGTGATGCCGGCATAGAATAGCATCACCCCATTTCTTTTCCGTGGGTGTCATAAGAGGTCACCTAAGGGACTCGATGGTTTCAGGTGTATCTATTAGAATATTAGGAGACGGGCTGACAACCTGTCGCTATGGTGAATTTTCTGAATGAACCTGAAATTTTCGTCAGACGTGGCTTAAATGTATGTATTTTTAAATTATTATCGCTTCCAATTTTGACAAATACAGCGTAAAATTTAGTAAATTTTTATAACGTATCATACATTTTTTTCTGAGCCTATTTAACTGAAAGTGACAGCACTATTTTTAGTACCTACTTATTTTAAATCTTTTAACTTGTAGTGTATGTACACGTGTCTACGTACAGTGGAGTTCATTCATCTCTGTTACTAGGATTATACATGTAATGCCAATATGTAAACATATTAACCATATAAGCCTCTTAAGTTAACTTAAGAGAACTTTAGACGATTACGTTTATTGGTGATGTATCTGTACATTTATACATACATAAATCATGCCTCTTTCCCGGAGGGGTAGGCAGAGACTACTTCCTTCCACTTACTACGATCCTGGCATACTTCTTTCGCCTCCTCTACATTCATCAATCTCTTCATGCATGCTCGTCGGTTTAGGGTACTCTTGACCTGACCTTTCTTTAGCACGTCCCCGATTTGAATACATTTATAGTTTCCTCAAATACCATATCTCATTCCATTGTCCCAAGTATAACTCCAAGCTCTGTCTGTTTATATCACAAACTAAATTAGATATTTGAATCTAATACAATCTGTATTCGCGGTTTGATTTCGCCAGAAGCGACATAATAATTGGATATCTAATAACGAGAATCTCATTACGCCTGTTATCAAATATACTATATAATTACTAGCTGTAGCCCGCGGCGTTGCCCGCATATGTGGTGATAAAACTATCCTATGTGTTATATCCATGTAACCTTCTATATGTGTGGCAAATTTCATTAAAATCGGTTCAGTAGTTTTTCGAGAAGAAGTATCAAACATACAAACTTTCGCATTTATAATATTAGTAGGATAACATTTGTAATATGATTCACTTTAGTTATGAAGCTAAATTCATTTGATTAGTTTTGATTGCTTTTGAAAATACACACAATACCAATAGTTCTTTTGGTAGGCGCACGACTTTATAAAACTACTGTGTGCTTGCGGCCGTTGACGCTCTATCTACCCTACCGACGCATGGGAAAAGGTGTGATTTTGTTTTAATAATAACTGACATACATACACATATCACGCCTTTATATTACGTGGTAGGCAGAGCGTTAGCGACCGTAAAAATACGGCACGTCTGACAAATATTTGGGAGCTGTTTCAGAATAAATCGTGTATAATTATAGTGACCGGTTGTCAGCCTGTCGCCTAAACATGTAAAATACATGAAACCCTCGAATCTCTGAGCTGCTTAGTAAAACACACACGGGAAAGAAATAGGGTGAAGCTATTCTTAGCCGGCATTACACGGCAATTAACTAATAACCGAGAAATGAATAAAATACAAAATAACGTTCTAGATCTCAATATTACCTTCTTTTACTGATATTTATACTAAATGTATCGATACAAGTATATATTTAAGGTCAAACATATCGACCTCGATACAGTTAAGTCGTCTTGCGTGTTTATAGTCACGTCTTTAAGCTCGTGACAACTTGTGGACCTCGAAAGTTGCCAAGGAGACTACGAAAAGACGAGAACCAATAACTCATTATGAATATGTAAGTCTGTAAAGGAGTATAAAGCCACTTCATTATTGCTTTCGCCGTGTGATGCCGGCTTAGAATAGCATCACCCCATTTCTTTCCCGTGGGAGTCGTAAGAGGTGACTAAGGGACTTGAGGGTGTGTGCATTTTTAGGCTATGGGCTGACAAGCTGTCTCTATGGAGATACACAATTTTCTGAATGACCCTCAAATATTTGCCAGACGCGGCGTAAATGTTCGTTTTTTGCGGCCGTTTACGCTCTGCCTAGGGATTATAGGCGTGATATGTGTTGTTGTTGTTGTCATTATTGCTAGACTTTTATATAAAGAAGGTTGATTACGGTAAAGCAAAAGTAATTCTAATGATCGAAAGAATTAAAAATGAAAAACCTTTATTCAATGTAGTCTAGTATTATCACTTATTATCATGATCGGTCATTGTAACAAATTCATAACAATTTTGTATTGTATCTACTAATAGAAAACCGGCTCGGGCGGAATAAAAATAAATAAAAATAAAGGCACTAAAAGGATCTAACCTGAAGTCTTTTGGTTCTTCATCTTTTCGTGTGGGACATCGAGTCGACGAACGACCCGATGAACCCTGGTGTCACAGTTTTTCAACTATCTACTACTAGTAGGCCTCTGATATGGTTATACACCCCTCAAATATTTGTCAGACGTGGCTTAAATGTTTTTTTTAACGGCCGGTCTGCCTACTCTGCAAGGGATGTAGGCGTGATATATGTATGTATAAATACTACGACGACGATGTAGTTAGTTATAAAACTTTCATAGACAGAAAATTCGACACAGAATACTTAAACTTTCAGATTCTTTGAAAATAAAATTCCCGTCGGGGATATTTGCTCCTCGCGCCGAAAACTCTCGAAACTTATGAAGAAATCTAATTTTGTCTCAAAATAGACTCGACAGTTCCCAACTGGATAACACTTGATATTACTTTGAGCTGAAGCAAGTGCGAGACGGACTCCCGTACTAAGGGTACATACATACATAAATCACGCCTATATCCCTTACGGAGTAGGCAGAGCGTTAACGGCCGTTCAACGGATATTAACACCACGTCTGACAAAAGTTTGAGGGTCAATCAGATAACTGTGTATCACTATAGACACAGGTTGTCAACCCGTCGCCTAAAATTGCAATACACACCCTCGAGTCCCTTAGTCGCCTCTAACGACACCCATGCGTAAGAAATGGGGTGATGCTATTCTAAGCCGGCATCACACGGTTTACTAAGGGTTCCGTAACATTATGAATAAAAAATAGTATAAAAATCACGTTTATGATTATCGGAGACCCCTCAAATGTTATATTATTCTGTTTTTGTTGTTGTTATAGCAGCAACAGTAATAGGTACATGTTCAATGGATATTTCAACATACATACACATATCACGCCTACCTATAATCCCTTGCGGGGTAGGCAGAGCATAAACGGCCGCATAAAACGGTCATTTACGCCACGTCTGACAAACATTTGAGGGTCATCCGGAAAATTGTGTATCGCCATAGTGACAGGTTGTCAGCCCATCGCCTAAAATTGCAATACAGACCCTCGAGTCCCTTAGTCTATTTATATTTCAACTGTCTAAAACTAATACCGTTCATGAGATACAGCCTTCGAAACAACATGATTAATACGTGCAAAAACATAGTTAAAAAATAGATCTTCTTTATACAGAATTTCTGTTTATTTGGGAGTTGTTTTTTAAAAGATTACGAGCAATTATCTAGGCTTACGTCAATTAATTCAAAACAATATTTTGGCGGTACGGTTACAAGTACCTCATTATTTTATGGAAAAAATATAATATCGAGACTTAAGCCGATTAAATGAAGTTATATTGGTAATAAAATAACTTGTTCTTGTTAGTAATTATAATTGATTTAAGTTGTAGAAATCGTCAATAACAATCCAGACAAAGTTTATTAGTATATTTTTTACACGGCTGCCCATCCAAAAAAGGAGTGTAATGTTTTTAGACTTTTTAGACAAGGACCGAAAATCGTTAAGCACTGAACAGATTCGAATGGGAATTGTATCGGATGAATCCTAACATTATTCTGAGTGTCATAGGCTAGGCTTTATCTCATGAAGCAGTCGTGATTTTAAATTTTTACATTTATTATGCTTGTTAGCCTTATCTATGTGGGTTTTTGCCCACGTTGCGTAGGCGGGTTGGTGACTGCAGTGTGTAGTTCTGGACTATGTTGTCAACACAGCAACTATGTTAACTAAGTATTAATAGTACATTGTTGTTGAAATTTGGGAAATAAGGCTTTGCTGGTCGAGTATAGTTACGAAACCCGCAAAACCATTCACTCCGAACTTTCTGTGTACCCCAGTGGGAACCAAACTCACAACCTCCGCATTAGATACCTAAACTTCAAACCACTAGACTAACAGGGGCAGGTAGGTTAATACAAGGGATGTTATAGATATGCAATATCATATACAGATATAGGAAAATTCTAATATCGGAATATGCCCTATGATGCCGGCTTAGATGCCGTGTGATGCCGGCTTGGAATAGCATTACCCCTTTCTTTCCCTTGGGAGTCGTAAGAGGCGACTATGGGACTCGAGGGTGTTTATTGTAATGTTAGGCGATGGCCCAATAAACTGTTTCCATGGCGATTCACAATTTTCCGAATTACCCTCAAAGTTTGTCAGACGTGGCGTAAATGTCCATTTTTAATGTCGTTTACGCTCTGCTTACCAAACTAGGGGTTATAGGCGTGATATATGTATGTATCCGATAGTTTCAGTTACGGTTACGGAACTCTATAACATCCCTAGCAAATACCATTACAGGAATAAACACGTTACGACGAGGTATCGAACTAACTCGCTCGTGTACGGTCGCGTTCAAAAGTGGAGTCATAGTTAACATAAACCTCAGAAAATAATTCGCTGGCATCCGAGCGCCGCGGCGACACTTACACAATGACACAAATGTGTCTTGTTTCAGCTTATTAAGTCTTTATTTAATTTCACATATTAATCTATAATATCATATTTAATAAGCCAACAAGACGATAATGTATTACGTCAGCGAGTAGGTATTATTAGTAGTTTTACGGATATGGCACCTAATAGTTCTCATTCATGTCATATTTGGCGTTATTTTAATAAAATCATTTTAACCTTTATTTTATTTAAATATTAGAGTTAATTAAATATTATAATAACATAAATTTGCATAAAACATTAATTAAATAATAATTACTGGAGAAAAATATTTAAAAAACATTCTATTCTGATCTGAGATAGGATCCTTCCCGAATAGAAGACAAGAGCTATAACCACTTAGCTACGGCGGTGCTTGTGATGAACTTTGCAAATAAAGATATCTACTGCTTTACCAGAATCGAATTATGATAACTATAACTACTATGAGATAACTAGCGTAGACTAAACAACGTGCTGCCGTAAATAGGCACTCACCGACTTTAATATCTGATTTGACTTACAGTTTGGCGATATTATATTATTGTGAAATTATGCGATAAATTCTTTATTAATAAACAACTTTTTTTTAAAACTTACAATTCCATTTCCGAACTCAACCGTACTTGTGCGGCAATCAGGCGAACAAACAAAGGGGAAGCCAGTTAGCCACATTCCCGGGAGGCCTGTACACTGTTCAGTGTGTAAAATAATGAATATTAGCTGTTTAGAAAACAAGGGATACATTGCTCGTTGAAAAGGAAGAACAGTGACGTAAAATAACGTAACAACCGAAAAAGTGGATCACCAAGATACTATATTAATAAGGCTGCCCGCACACGTCCGATAATCGGTGACCGATTTTTTGTAGGAGTAAAATGGAACGTATTGATTGCAATGGTGTAACGCCCACATCCTACAAATAGTCGGTCAGAAATAAAATCGGTGCATCCCGACCTATCCGATTGTCGGTGAAAAATGGAACACTCGGAAATGTATGCGTTAACGCACACTACTCACCGACAGTCGGCCGTCCATGACGTGCTACTCCCTCGAAACCAACAGACAAAGTGACGGACGTGTGCTTTGAGTCGGTCACAAAATCGGTCTTAAAAATCGGAGGAAAAATCTGCCCGATTATCGGTCCTATAAAAAGTCTGACGTGGGCGAGCAGCCTAAGCGCTAGCCGTACTAACGTTGAAGAACCGGTCAAGTGCGAGTCATACTCGCGCATAACGGGTTCCGTTTCATTTACCCTAAAAATGGCAAATATGTAATAACATAATGGTTCAGAACCTGCGCGAGACCGACTTACACTTTTTTTTAGTGAATCGATTCTGGCGCTTTTAATAAAGAACCCATTTACATACATTCTGAAATCCACAATCTCTTCGCATTGAAATAAACACTATGTATGTATATGTCGCTTCGTTTGTTGAGGTCGAATGCCTCCGGGAGGTCCAGTTCATTAGACGCTGCTCAGCGTGCCTTCCGAGCACAACAAACAACTAGGGTGCGCGTGCCGGTCTCAAATCAGACACCAGTTTCTGATGAACTTTATTATATCAAAACAGAGAATGTCCAAGTGTTGCGACAATATTAGGAATGAGGTTTTTTTTTCAATGTTTTGATGCTTTATTGAAAACTAAATTTTGAAACGCTTCCCGTATTAGGTATAATTTTTTTGAAAAATTTGCAAAATTTTTAAGCGCGGGCAGGATTTGAACCTGCGACTTTCGCATTACTAGTGGCGACGCCTCTTCCATGTGGGCTACCGCAGCATGATCCTTGCCCACCAATTTTTGCAAGTGTATTTTAATGCCAGTAACGCGGGGCACGGCTCCACCTACCGGGTTAGTTTACTTTATTGTTAGTCGATTGATATCATTTTGGGTATAAAAAGTAAGTAAATGTTTTGAAAATTTTTGATTGGCAATACAACAAACTGGCTTAAATGTTTGTCAAAAGTCAACAAGATAAATCTTCCCTTTTAGGTACCTAATTGAAAATATCGAGTAAAATTTTCCTAGCGACCGATACTGAAAACAGAGAATGACCTGCTGATAAGGAACAACTTTACCCAAAGAACATAGATCGAAAAATGGCAAAAATATTTTGAGCTGTCATAGTTACTCAAATCAGCTGATCGGCAATTTGGTATATAGGTCTATTTTTTTGCCATATTTCGACCTATGTTTCTTGAGGAAAGTTGTTCCTTATCAATCACCAGCTCCCGTCTTTAGTTTTTGCCGTAGGTCACTTGTGATGAAATTTCACCCTATATATATCAATATTACTTCTTTAAGCCATTTACTCACATTATCACATTCTTCTCTGACATTTAATTTAGTTTGGTGTAATTATGAATTTGATAATGTGAAATAAATTAATCTAACCTAATCTACTTAACAAATACTTTTTGTCCTGTGGGTATCGAACCCACGACTCTCGGCATAGCAGGCAGTGGTAACCAGACATGCCTATTTCGACGGATGTAATTTAGAATAACAACAGGTAACCTGCACGTCCAATCAACTGCCATCCAACTTTATTACCAAACTGTGAACGATAACAAGCCACAAAAGTCAGGACTCAACAAAAAGTACAAAAACTTTCGGAAAATTGTAGCCCCAGGCTGGTAACGTCGAATTTTGACAGAAAACAAAGGATTGCAGACATTTTTACACCTTTGCCGTATGTTATGAAACTACAGGCTACAAGTGTACAGGTGATATTCCTAGTATATTGCGTAGACGTTTAATATTCCTGTATCATAATGGGTAACTAAATTTTATCTGTAAAATTGAAGCCTGTACTTTAATAATATCGGCCACTGGTAGCAAACTAAAATTAAATTTTCTAAATTGGATACTTTACATTAGCAGCCACGGCTGTCCACTGCTGGACATGGGCCTCCCCCAATCGGGGGTTATTGCCACCATGTTGCATTCACAGAGAACTCTGCTGCCCATTTTCTGGATGAATTTATCCCTTAGTCGCTTTTTCCTACACCCACGGGTAAAATTGGGGTGATGCTATTCTGAGCCGGCATCACACGGCAAGTTTCTTAGGCCGGGTCACCCCTTGAAGTGATGTTGACGTATTACCATGTATGTATGTATATTGGGTTCACTTTTTATGTATATTTTCTACTCAACCCCATGACTAAGCCAATCCCCCCGCCCTTATCTTCTACGCACGTAAAAGGCAATCTTGTTAGCCACATTGAACGAAAATTGTATCCACAACAATATATTACATATTCGTTTTACCTAATGTAAAGAGTTTCGTGGTAATATTCAGACTAACCACTAACAGGGCGGGGACAAATAAGTTTTTAGGTTTCACACTTAGGTTTTATTTTTAGAACAAGATTACTGAATTACGTAACGGAGTTATTGACAAATACCCCGTTGTAATGATTCTAAACATAATATGAGGGCATACTTTTGCACTGACAAAAATTCACAAAATAGGTATTACTTCATTATCAGTCTATAAAAACGGAATGACAATGCATATTGAGATGTTTCAGGAGATGGCTTTATACTATTTGATTATAATTTGAACACTACTTGAAAATCCAAATGCAAATTAAAAGAAAAATAATGCGCCATAAAATTTCAACGACATCGCTGTATCAATTTTCATAATGACTACACTACAGACTGCAGTGAATTTAAATGAGAACGACAAGGTGTCATTTTAAAATCAATCAGTGCTAATTGGATGCAATGATGTTCTCTGTTCTCTGCAATGATAGAACAGTCGTTATGTGATGTCACAGTATAATAATCGCTTAATTATTACCTACTTTGTATAATAGTCACGTCACGTAGTTAACGATAGAAGATAATGGTTTCGATTCTGCTACATCTATATCTATACTAATATTATAAATTTGAAAGTAACTATGTCTGTCTGTTACGTTTCACGCCTAAACCACTGCACCGATTTTGATGCAATTTGACATATACATAGCACACTGACTGTTTGGCGACTATAAAAATAGCTGATTATTCGGCTTTCTCGACTTGTCAGAGCATCTGATGATCATGATGATCATGCATACTTCTTTCTAAATACTACATAGTACACAAGTCCCAATCTAGATCACTTGAAACGTGACAAGATTATCTAAACTTCAGATATGCAGATAAGATAGAGTCCGCTAGAACATACGTAATAACGTGACGCGATCGTCTACGTAGATGTCAGCTATTAACTAAGATGACTAACTTATTACCTTACTAACTACCTTGTTCTTATCTAAATTATGCGCAAGGCGTTGCATTATATTATAACAGTTTGTGTACTTATCGGTAGCAACTTCCTGTACTTTGTTCAAGTAGGTATTTCAAAGAATGTAAACAGTGATCCGTGTGATGCCGGCTTAGAATAGCATCACCCTGTTTCTTTTTCACGGGTGTCGTAAGAATCGAGGGTTTCATGTGGATCACAATTTTAGGCGACAGGTTGAAAACCTGTCACTAAAGTGAATAGTGTACACGATTTTTCTGTGACCGCCCTCAAATATTTGTCATACGTGGCGATAGCAACCGTATTAAATGGCCGTTAAGGCTCTGCCTACCCCGCAAGGGATGAAGGCGTGATCTATGTATGTATGTACGTAAACAGTGTCACAATGCTTTTCTATCTCAGGGTATATTGTGTTATGCCCCTCTTTGTCGAGTTTGTTTACATTATTTAAAATAACTAATGGACAGAGTATAATATTTTACAAGCTTATTGCTAGCTAACTAGACTAAAAAGTCAACTGGATGATGTGCTTTTTTTTTGTAGCACTTGACAACAATTTTTTTGTGCGTCGTTCCTTTAAATACCTAACTGCACTCAGGAGTCTATTATAGTCAATACCTTCACTATCACCGTACCGTATTATACTGGCTCGATGGCGCCCACAAGACACTAATATTTTTAAAGTAATTTGCTCAGATATCTGTGATTAGTCTGGGGTTTTATGTGTATAATATGTACTTATTTATTTACAAAAAAATATTAATAATATCAGCGATCTTGTTTCCATAGTACAAGCTGTCCTTAGTTTGGGGCTAGATGGCGCTGTGTGAAATGTCCAGAATATTTATAATGACGTCAATAAGTGATAATAATTTTATCGTTCTCAAATTTTGAAAAATACAGAACTCACAGTAAAAATGTCGAACAAAACAAATAATAACTATTCTAGACATGATAGCTAAGAGAAATCCATTTCAGCTTCAGCAAAAATTGCAGCTATTATTTACCAGACAGGCTAGCCTAGATATGAAGATACGAAATGCATTCAATGGCTGTACGATATAACATACATTGCCGCTTTTATTGTCAAACAATACATCACAGGTTTAAAAATGCCTTCACAAAAAAAAGTTTACTCTATATACGAACAATCTATTAGAATATCCCTTGCCCAAGCTTTCAGTATTATCCTCAAGCAAAATAAGAACAGGGAAACTCTATGAAATATTCGCTGCAATTTAAGTTATGGAAAAAAGTACCTAAAACGGCCACTTTTGGTATTAATTGCCATAACTATAATTACAGCGAATATTTTATTGAGATTGCAGGTTCTAATTTTACTAAACAATAATACTAAAAACTTGGGCAACGGATATTCCGATAGATTGTTTGTATAAAGAGAAAATATTTTTTTGTGAAGTGGCGCCACTGTCGAGGTCGTTGACGGCTACACTAATTTGGCCATCTTTTAAACGCCTTCCCAGACACGTCCTTTCAGATGATGATGACAATATCACTATAGCAGATGCTGCAGCCATTGCGAGTAGATCATACTTCACAAGCTCTTCATGAACCGACGCCCAGGTCCCATCATTTGTTCCCCATTTTGGGAACTACCGGCATGTACCGGGAAGATTCAGGCCGATCCATTCTTCCCGGAACAACTCCTAAGCCCAGTCGCGCCCCAACAACCACACAAACTTCTCGAGGTGAGAAACAGTCAGATGTAGTGTAGGGTTCAAAGCCCCGGGGCTAAAATTAAAGAGTCCTAAAAATAAAACATACAATTTTGGCTTCCGAGCAGTAATGGAAGTCGATTTGAAGCGGTCTTGTTGTAGAAGGAACCCATTGTTACATTTTCCACAGTACCGCGGATGACAAAAGACTTTTTCAATAAAACCTAGGATCGGCAGTTTATCAATCTAGGTTATCTACAATGTTTCCGTCGTTTTGTTTTAGACAACAAATTTTCAATAATTATATGTTTTCATCTGTTGGAGGTTGTAACAGCGCCCTAGCTATTCCTTATTCTATTAACGCTTAGACTCTGTACAGACTTGTTAAAATTGGTTTACTTAGGCGTAGTTAGAATTCTGAAAACAGTTTTGTAATGTTGAAGTTCACATGAGGACGACATGGTCGCTTTGTATTTGTGTACAAAGTCCTTTTAATAAATTAAGATTTAAAAAAAATGATTCCGTGTGGTATTGGCTTAGAACAGCATTACCCTAATTCTACCCGAGTCTTGTCTCTAAAAGTGACTAAGTGATAATCATCCAAGGAATTGGCAGCAGCTTTTCCTGATAATGCAATATCTTGCACTGCGCTCGCCAATCCGCCTGCCAAGCGTGGTGAGCATGGCAATATCCTCCGATATTGTTCAGACTGTAAATGTTAATGTTATCTACAATGCACATGGTTCATCGGGTCGTTTGTCCATTTAAATGTCAAATTGATGTACTAACCGATGGTGTCGCAAGAGGCGGCCAAGGGACTCGAGGGTTTTATGTGTAATACGATTTTAGGCGACAGGCTAACAAACTGTCACCATAATGATACACGATTTTTCTGAAACGACCTTCAAACAATTTTCAGACGTGGCGACAGTGGCCGTATTTTACGGCCGTTAACGCTCTGCCTACACGGCAAGGGATATAGACATGATGTATGTATGTATGTATGTAGATAAGGTGCTGCCTCGAAGCCAAAAGCACAATTTTAGCCACGCCCCAAGGGGTGCTCCCTTTGCGGGGATACGCCATCTATTTATCAATTGTTGAACAAAGTACACCTATATCGAATGCGCGCTGCGCATCGCCATCTAGTAGGAAAGCTTTGAACAAATATACCTTTAACAAACCGTAAGAACCATGCATTATATAAGTTAGATGATGGAGTGCATTTGAATTTTTTTTAATGATGAAATTTAGCTAGTGACCATTACTGAAAACCTAGAACTTTTTGGAAAAATTACAAGAGGTTTATAAAGATAATATTATATTATGAATTATTTTCGCCCGAATTGGGTGCAATTTCAGTGACATCATACAGGGTGGCCCGGACAGTGACGTGACGCCTAAAGAAGAAACCCCTACGTTTGTTCCGCGTTTTTTTCGTGTTTCCGATTTGTCATCTTTTAAAGTTATATTGAAAAAATACGACTGGCTCAGCCGTTTGTTGACATGACATAGAATATTATAAATTATGGTTTTTTGTACATACATACATACATACATACATACATGTCGGAGATCGATCAAACTCTGGTGGGTATTAGCTGACATTTTTATTATTTTCTTCCGTTTGATTGCTATTTGATTCTTGCAGAAACGAAACGCACAATCGTTGGCTAAACTCAAATAGACGATGCGCTTTATTCGCGCGCAGTTAGCTATCGACTGTAAGATAGACTGGAGTGACGTTAGAGGCGTTGTAGTGCGTTCTCACAATTCATTGTAGGCTGCGTTCGTGATGGAAAAATGGAACTCAAGTGGGCTATGGAGAAAAAACATTGACAGTTCCAGTTGGTCTGTCGTTCGATGTGGTCGTTTTGAAGTTAGGTTTAAGGGCGGGGCACACCGGCTACGTATCCGTTCCGTATCCGTCCGTAGTCACGCAAGTGATCACGTCCGTACACCCCTGCCACACCGGGTTACGGACACGATACGGACGTGGTTACGTAGGTTACGTACCTACGGACGAGAGCTGCAAGGGGTCTGTTGCGAACCAAGCCGACGCCATATTGCTTTTCATGCTTATTTCTCGAAAACTTACGCGATGTCTCGAGAAGATTGGAAGGACGGCCTAAGTATCCCGAGAGTTCACGACACGATTACGCTAACTTCTATGCTGCATAATATTTGACGTTTAATATAGTGCACATTTTTTGATGCGCATTGTGGTAGCCCGAAGTCCGTACCTCGTCCGTACTACGCGCAGGACAGAGCTGTGCGTGTCCGGACGTGTTCGGTGTGACGTCCAATAGGGAATCTCATAGAATACAACGTCATCACTGCACGCAGAGTACGCAAACGGTTTGTATTTTGGAAGCTGTACGGCGTAACTACGGCGTAACCCTACAGTGCGTGCAGCACGGAACGGATACGCAACGCAAGCTGGATACGGAACGGATACGGAGCCGGTGTGCCCCGCCCTTTAAAATCCGGTAAAATAAAATGTGGTAAATGAAATGGGGTGATGCTATTCCAAGCCGGCAACGCATGGCAAGCATAATACAAGATATTTAAATATTGTTTTTAGACGTAACTGTCCGGGCCACCCAGAACATAAGTAAATAAGATAGTCTTAGGTGAAATAATAAAACATAACTAGAAATTCAGCATTCGTATTTATTACACAATACAAAAAAAGTACAATAACAATGCTCCTTATCCTAATAACGATAGTAATAAATGCTTAACATTATTACCGAGTTTGATTTAAAATCGAGTAATCGAGACATGTTGTTTTGTATCCTGACATAAGATTAGTTAGATTTGATTATATGTCATCCTGATTTAGCGGCATCCTGATGTTCACGGCGCGTGTGCCTGTATGTGTCCAGGCCTCTACATTGCCTTCTCGTCTTTACTCTTTTCTTCTTTTTCGATATATACAATGCTCTAAACAAATAAAACATAATTTTTGGTAATAACACACTAAATATAATCATCTCACTTTTCATGTAATTAAATAATAGTAAATGAAAATCTGCAAAGGTAAAAAGGTAGATAATCTAACTAAACTAGGAATACTTCCAGAAAGTTATAAATTGGCAATATCTAATTTTTGTGCTTCCAGGAATTGAACCCACGACCTTAAAAAAAAGTTTGATCAAAGTAAAACAAAAAGCACTTAATTTAACATTTACCTACTATTGTAAGTTAGCTAAGTCAAAAAAGATACTGGATTTTATTATCTTTTATTTAGGTTTACATATGACTTACTTTAGGTTGTGGTGACTGTGCCTCCGAGTCTGGCATTGTCGCCCCTATTTGGGTTCTTTCAGCGACTTGTTGTTTGCCCTTATGGTCACGATGACTATCACTGCCAAATTGGCAAAGTTTCAGCAAAGGGTGATAAATGTGATTATCCAATTTTTTGACAAGTTCCAACTAAAACAAGAAACAATTAAATTAAAAAAAGGACCAATAAAAACCAAGCTATAATCTTTTTCTAATACAACTTTAAAAGTTGAATAACTCTAAAAGTACAAAAATCGCGTAAAATATATGGGGATGATTCGGATACTCAGTACATAGCTTTCAAATTTTTTTTAGACGTCCCTTTTCGGGACACCTTGTATATACAAACTTACGTCATTATCATAGTCTGCATTTGTACTATTTGACTGACGTAGACTTAGATTCTCTTTTTCTCCTTCACAGGTCAGTTTTCTAAAAAAAAACTATAATGTAAATACCTACTGCTGATAATAAGTTTTTGAAATAAGTACCTACTTATAAATAAATTTGTACATTAAATAATATATACAAAAAAAAAAACTAATTGTTCAAGCAATTACTAACATGAATTTACCAAATATAAGTATACGTACATTGTCTGGTTCCGAGTCTGGTCATCCAAATTTTAAAAAAATGTACTGGCGACACCATTGTGCTCACTGTCTGTGTCGGATTTTTTTGCCACTCTGTTTTCACCATCTAAATAATTTCGATGTTTGTGAATACTGTAAAAAAATATTATCAAAAGTTTGTAAAAAAAAAGATTCTTCATGACCGGAGATTTGATCCTACTACCTCATAAGCTTCTGTTAACTTTGTATGAAAAAAATGCTACCAGTCTTCCAATCAAGCCAATATCACCATTACAAAATCATCGAAATGTAGGGTATGTATCGGCGAACTCCCGTCAAAGCATTCCGAACGATTAGAGTCCCTAGCCATTACGTGTCTACATATTGCGTACAGGATATAATATTTGCAAAAACAATATTTCATTTATATGTTATTATTAGGTTCTAGTAAATGATAAAATGACAAAAATTAAATATATAATGTTAAAATGTACTTACTTATTTACATTGATTTTTGCAATTTTCTGCCTCTGAAAATCAATTTTTTTCTTCTTTGATAAGTTTATTTATTATTTTTTACCCATTTTAATCAACCAATGAACACTATACAATTACTCTATTCAAAAATACTATACAATAACCTTACAATATTTACGACCTGAAATTTACACAACTTTCTTAACCTTTTCGCCGCCAAGCCATTCGAGTAAAAAATTGCAACCAGCGCCGCACCAATTTCTTGGGAAAGAAATACTCAATAAAATAGAGATGTCCAACAGTTCATATCGAAAATAAATCTACACTTTTTAAACCGAGTTTTGATTAATCTAAAATCATTATTTTGCCCTCTACTTTTCAGTTCTGATTTCATATAGGTCAAAATAATAATATAGGATAGTAGTAGTAGTGGTGGCCTCGTAAACAACACTAGGCATATTCAACAAGTTTATTTTTAGTTCAGTTTTCGATCAGCACTGGCTCATCTCTATTACGCGTCTCTCTATATCGCGTTGTCGGTTATAGACGACTGTGGCGTCGGTGGCATTTCTATATTTTCAAACCCGTAAGACAAATAAGGATGTAATATAGAATATCGATAAAAAAAATTTGAACATCATAGGATTTATGCTGGTATTTATTTTAATATTTTATTGTGACTATTTGTTTTCTTTCATTTCTTTTTCTTATTTTACTTACGTTGAATATTAATTAAAAACGATTTTTAATAGTAATGAACACGATTTAATATAAAATATTTAATAAACATTACTAGTGTCAACATCTTTAATTAACGAAAATAAACAAGTTATAGAATCATGTATAACAATGAAATTGGATCAATAAAAACGAACAAAATACAAGTACCTACTGATCTGCTAAGTATAACATAAATAAATATAATTATGAATACATAATTTGAAATTAGGAGTGCCGACATGCACACTCACTTTTTCTATCGTAACATACAAAATTATACCTAACAGATATCAACTGCATAAAAATATACCTATAATATGAAACGAAACTAAACATATGATATAAAATTCACTAAAATCAACATGCATAATCAAAACTTATATTCAAATTTGTACTTAAAAACTATTTCGTTTGAGCTTCTTTTATGGTCGCATTCTTCGTCCTTAACCTGGTCCAACTTCTCGTCGGGGACTTCTTTTAACATTTCTTTTGTTTTGTTCAAAATAGTTCGTCTTTTGTCAAATTGGCATTCTGGAAAAAAATGTCATGTCTACTCTAAATAAATAATTAAACTAAAAAATTATTACAAATATAATAAATAACATACGTCTGTTATCAGCATGTTTCTGCGTAGAACTAGGCAAAGGAGCTTCTGCAGCTTCTTTTCTTTTTTGCTTATCTGGAATACACAATAATTGATTAGGTATAAGTTTAGTGTAAGTAATTTAAATCTAATGATTTTTAAACGAAAATATTCAGTCACGTATGTTGATGCCTTTGATGTGGAAGGACAAAATAATAATATAAAGAAACAATACGAGACAAAATAACAAAGAAATGAAGATAAAGTATATTATTTGACTTTTATTTTGTACATAAATAAGATGTCTTAAAATGCCCTACAGAACTGCGACGGCATATATGTCTATTTTACATAAGGACAACTTTCTGTTATTAAATTACTAAACTAAAATTTAACATAGTCAAGTCCAGTAAATAAGTAAGTAGGTACTTAATAATAATAATTTTTAAAGCCCATAAATTTACTTGTTGCCATATAATTTGAAATAATAAATTCGGTCAGTATTTTGTACTCACTTTTCATCGCCTTTATTTCTGCTTCAGCTATTTTCTTCCATTTCAAATATTCGCGACGGGACATCATCTTGTATGCACTTTAACTTGACCGTACTCGTCAAAAAAAACTGAAGGAATGACAAAAAACATATCTCATAACATAACACAAACTAAAAAAAAGCACGAGTGCCAATTACTTTCGTGGAAAAACTGCAACTTTGAGTAAACAGGGCCATAAAACACGTGCGCATAAAACAATAAATTGTTCCAGGCGGCATAGGGTTCAAACAGCTCTTATCCTATGAGGTTGCGGTATTTCGTTTTTGACCACAAGAGACAAAAGAAATGCATATTTCTAGTTTTATTGTCATTTGCTGCTATTATGCTTGGTTTAAAACTATTTATGTAATCTTCATTGAGGTTACGTGTCTGATGTATTTCAAAAAATCTTTCCCATTTTGGTAAATAAATTAAAGACAAATGTCAATGATTTCTGTCCGACAAAGATAAGGCTCAAGGTGTTACTCCGTGTACAGTATTGTACCTATTCGTTTGTAAATTAACATCCGTAACAACATTAAAGTAACTATGAAATGCTAATAAATAACCGCTGATATAAGTACAATACCTTACGAAGGGCGTTATAAAAAGTAAATAGAAACAAACCGAAGTAATAATCAAATAAACCGGGTAGGAATAGAAAAAAAAATGTTAAAGTATTGAATATAATATATAATAAATCTTAAAATAATAGTTATGTCGGTTTCCCATTTGCCTGAGATACAGGAATTCATATTCTTAGTTTAGGAAATGGTTAAGCCACAGAATTATTTCTTGCCCGTGGGTGTCGTAAGAAGCGACTAAGGGACTCGAGGGTGTGTATTGCAATTTTAGGCGATGGGCTGACAACCTGTCACTATAGTGATCACAGTTATCTGATTGACCCTCGAACTTTTGTCAGACGTGGCGTAAATTACCGTTTTTCACGGCCATTTATGCTCTGCCTACCCCGCAAGGGACTATAGGCGTGATATATGTATGTATGTATTATTTCATGTAAGTGTACCTTTTTGTAATTAAGTTTATTAAATAAATAATTATCTTATCTCTTATTATCTAATAATAATCTTGTATCACAATTTGACCCGTTAAATTAAGTTCACATGAAACCCTCCCAAACGCTCCTAATTTATTTATTATTATTTATGATTATTAGGTATTTACTTACCTCTAAATCTTCTTCTTCGAGTAATCCACGTTCAAACGACAGAACAACGTCATCCTCTACGCCTTCTAAAATCTGTAGAAGTTCTGCTAAACTAAGCTCGTCGGCACTCATTTTCCCATCACTATTTTTAAGTCACTATTGCAATGACGTCAGAGCGTGTCGTCTTTACCCGACTACGGCGTACAGTGCACTCACAATGGTCAAGCAATTATCGCTGTGCACGAGTCGCCGAAACCGGTTTGTCGATACTCAATCAAACAAAGAAAATAATGTCTAATACTTGGCGTATTTCTACAAATCGATGTCGGGAATATTTTCAATATACATTAAAATAATAAGAAAATGTTATTGTTATGACAAACTTGACAAATGTCTAGGCATAGTATATTCCGAAAATATATTATAGATGTATCGATATTTCACATTTGTACTAGTAAGGAACAACACTTCCAGTCGTGTGGGGCCGACTATGGCGTGTGCGAATGGTACTTATGACAGCTTCAAAACGTAATCAGTATTTTTCTTATTTATACTACAAATCTAATAAATATCTAAGCGCAAAAGTTCATAAATCAAAGTAGAGGGTACAATAAATGCAATATGCGAAAAATAAAAGATAGATACGGTTTTGAAATGCTAGTTTATGAACATAAACTTTGACGAAGTTTTGTCGGCTGTACCCGACCGTGGCGCTGACGGCAAGTCGCGGGTTGTCGGCTATACCCGTCTGTGGCGGTGAAAAGGTTAATGAAAACGAATAAATGAGAATACGTAAAATATTTCAAGGCTCGGCTTAGCGCGCGCGCATGACCTCTCCCCGGCAGTTGCCACGAGTGAATGAAAGCGGCGCCTGAGTGCCATACACTCGTATGCGTTAGAGAGGGACACAGCTAGTCGCCCGTAAAACATTTGAAACAAAGCAATCGGCGAAAATCTAAAATAATGATTATTCAGAAAGTAAGGGTTCAAATAAAAATTTGAGCGACAAATATTTAGATAAGTATAATGTGTTCCTGTTAAAAAATAAAAGATTGACTAGTTCGTTACCGTTCTAGATTAATACGCAAAAAACGTAAAAAATGGAGTCATCTTTAGGAATTAATTCTATCGAGAAAATTTAATCCAATCGTGTTTTCCAGCGACCAGAATCTAGCAAATATCATCAAAAATAATATATTAAAATATCAAAGCTATATATTATCTGCAAATGGAAATATGTTAGATTGAAAACCCCTATTTTCACCCCAGGCCAAAACATATTAGGGTAAGAAGAAATGAACAACATTTTCATGGGCTGGTTCACTAGAATATTTTTATAATTTTTTTCCTGATATATGTGTAGATATATTTCTGTTCAACTGAGAGAGTTAGATGCCTTGTTACGTGCTATAATGAGGACTGTTCACGGCAGGGTTGTCACACTAAGCAATAAAATTACTGTTAGCTCTACCAACACATTTTGTATGGGAGATCGAAATTATTCTTTTCATATTTCGAGCTGTGTCCTTTTGAGAAAGTTGATCACCTACCAACCTATATATTTAAAATGTCTGTTGCGTGGTGCCGAGACAAACTTTGAAAGTTTAATGGCCCCAATTAAATTGCTACTTTGTAATGTTTCTTTAATAGATGATTAATCTCGTCATGGACACGCTTGCTAAGCCATCATTGGTGTATATAATAAGAACGAACATTGCTGACGAGGATCGTGAAAATAGACAATTCAAAGGTTGAAAAGTTTTTCTGACTTATCGATTAGGTACCTTAAAATACTCGAATTTCTACCGGTGATTTTATTATTGGCTGTCTCTATATCACTGTGGCATGAAGCATGGCGTTTTAACTGTAAAATGTAAATGTATATAAGGGTGGTCATTCGAAATCGCGTTCTTCGGCTGATTCCCGTAGTCGTTTTCATTTCTCATGATATGATTTAATGTGATACTCCAAGTCAAATTCTAGTATAAAACAAAGGTATACTTCAAATAGGCACTCATCCGAGATTAATAGATTTCGAGATATGGGCATTTAAAAATTAATCACCCACGGGAATCAGATTCTGTGACACGGGAACCACAAATAGGATATTTTTGGTAAAAATTGTGTGATTAATGACTTATTTAATACCCCAACTTAGCTACGGGTCGATATAAGACAAAAGGGAAAACGACAGGGAAAAATGTAGCGATAAAAATATTTGCAAAAGTGACATTTTGCATTCGAGATGTTTTGCGAATTAGACGTTTTACGCAAGAGGATAATGCTTTCGAACGATTAAGGCACAAACAATGACAAGTCTGATGTAAAAATGAGTGAAAAGCTGATTCCCGTAGTCTTTTATACACGGGAATCAGTGTGACAGGAATCAGAAAAAATCGAAAAATGGCGATTGTTGCGAATTGACGCAGTCTTATGCTATAATTTAAACATATGAGTTAGTAAACCTTAAGGTCTTTAAATTTGGTATGAAGTAGTCACCCTGTTACTTTTACTTTAATTTAAAACCAACAAACGGGAATCAGTTTTCAACCAAAACAAACACACGGGAATCAGTTTTTTACCTTCGTAGTTCGGGAATGCTGCACAATCGGTACCTCTGCTTCCCACGACGGACAGAGCACTACTGAGAGATAACGAGGGGGGATAGAACTAACTTTCGGGGCGTTTAATTAGGGATGTGCGCGGACTTTAGTGACGTTCCACGGGAATCAAAACTTGTTGCCGGACATTTTTAAATTAGCTTATAGAACAAAATCTAATATTCTCACAGAAATGAAATATTTTTTTCCTTGACTATTGTACATCTGTTTTATCATGTAGAAATAGTTTGAATAGATAAGTAATACAAAAAAAAAATATATGCATTATTGTATCGAATTTTGGGGCGCGGACACGTTACGGGAATCAGATTTCGGCAGTTTGAATTTTTTTTTTAACTATCTTGGCATGATCCTATACTAAAATTATATAATGTACCAGTTGGAATCTAGTATGAACTATCCAATAAAAAATATATCGTGTCTTTGTTTTTAAAAAACTATAGCGATTTGGCCCCGGACAATGAAAATTTACGCTCCGAAGAAACACCCATAAATATGCAAAACAATTTACACGGCACCAACTAGCCCCAAACTAAGCAAAGCTTGTGCAATAGGAACTTGGATACTTGTTCTATTATTTTTTCATATTAGTGATTGGGGAAGGATTATGTGTTTCAAATAGTCAACTTTCAGCGGTTGAATAATAGGGGGAGGACGGGTTTAAATTGTCATCCGCATGGAGTCCAGTCATTGATAAGTTGAAACCGCGCGATTTATCATCGGAACAATCGTCGGATACAGTGAGTGTTGTGTGCCGGCAGCCTAGTGCAATGTTTACAAACAATCAATAATATTAAAATTATAAAGACAAATGTGGGTAGCAGAACATCTCGTTACCCGCCGCCTAGATGACAACTCGCTGGGACGTCAGTCAACCCGCGACCACAATACATGAAACTGTATTGAAACGTCGGGACACAGGTAAATCCACACTAATATTATAAATGCGAAAGTAACTCTGTCTGTCTGTCTGTCTGTCTGTCTGTCTGTCTGTCTGCTACGCTTTCACGGCCAAACCGCTGAACCGATCTTCATGAAACTTGGCACCGAGATTGCTCGCATACCGAGAACGGACATAGGCTACTTTTTATCACCATTCGAGGGTCTGGAGTACAGATGTAGACCACCAGGTGTACCACCAGGAGCCCAGCTAAACTATTAGAGATACAGGCATGGTTCCAAAACAAAAGTTGTTCAATATGATAGGCCGCTTCTTTTCACAAGGAAATTGAGGATCTGGAGTACCTTATGTAGACCACCAGGTGTACCACCAGGAGCCCAGCTAAACTATAAGAGATACAGGCATGGTTCCAAAACAAAAGTTGTTCAGTATGATGGGCCGCTTCTTTTCACAAGGACATTGAGGATCTGGAGTACCTTATGTAGACCACCAGGTGTACCACCAGGAGCCCAGCTAAATTATTAGAGATACAGGCATGGTTCCAAAACAAAAGTTGTTCAGTATGATGGGCCGCTTCTTTTCACAAGGGCATCGAGGGTCTGGAGTACAGATGTAGACCACCAGGTGTACCACCAGGAGCCCAGCTAAACTATTAGAGATACAGAAATAGTCAAAAACGAAAGTTGGCCAGTATGATAGGCTGCTTCTTTTCACAAGGACATAGAGGATCTGGAGTACATTATGAAGACCGCCAGGTGTACCATCAGGAGCCCAGCTAAACTATTAGAGATACAGGCATGGTTCCAAAACAAAATTTGTTCAGTATGATGGGCCGCTTCTTTTCACAAGGACATTGAGGATCTGGAGTACCTTATGTAGACCACCAGGTGTACCACCAGGAGCCCAGCTAAACTATCAGAGACACAGGCATGGTTCCAAAACAAAAGTTGTTCAGTATGATGGGCCGCTTCTTTACACAAGGACATTGGGGATCTGGAATACCTTATGTAGACCACTAGGTGTACCATCAAGAGCCTAGCTAAACTATTGGAGATATAGGTATGGTTCTAAAACAAAAGTTGTTCAGTATGATGGGCCGCTTATTTTCACAAGGACATTGGGGATCTGGAGTACCTTATGTAGACCACCAGGTGTACCATCAGGAGACCACCTTAACCTGAACCTGTTTCTAAAAAAACTATCTAACGCGGACGAAGTCGCGGGTAAAAGCTAGTTACTAATATTTACCTAAATACTATCGCGATAGACCCGGTCTAATACTTAAAATGAGTGAAAGTGATCGCGAGTGCTTGAAAAGTTAGGTTGAATAATACATCTGAGGCGATGGCAGCCCTGATTACAGTTTCAGCTCCCCTTCAGGACCCCTACTGTGCTTATTATAGGCTGTCTATCTGTCGCGTGTAATACATATCAGAGTATTTGCGTAGCTATATACTGTTAGCAGAATAACATGATGCAAAAACAAGAAATATCGATAAAAAAAAATTATTTTAAACTTGAAAAATTTTCACGCACGGGCAGGTTTTGAACCTGCGACTTTCATCATTACTAGTGACGACGCCTCTTCCATCGGGCTACCGCAGCTCGTTCCTTGCCCGCCAATTTTGCAAGTGTATTTAATGCCAGTAACGCGTGGCACGGCTTCATCTACCGGGTTAGTTTTGCAACTAATACCCGGCGACTAATTCTATCTTTACAGATTGAATGTAGTCTAAGCGATGAAAACCCGCGATAAATTGAATACAAAATTTTAAAACACTTTTCGTGTTAAGTATAAAATTTTCGAAAACTTGCAAAATTTTCAAGCGCGGGCAGGATGAACCTGCGACTTTCAAAAATTTTATATTTGGGCTGTGTGAGTGCTGGCCAGGTTAAAAACACGTCATATACATTTACGCCACCACCACCAACGACTACCAGGTCAACGACTTTTGTTTCAAATTGAAGTCATGATTTTCAAAAGGTCTTAACCTGAGAGAAACTGCTAATAAAGAAATAAACTGACTTAATCCAAAAGAACATCAAAGTTCTGAACTACTGCGAGTAAACCGAATTTATATTTGAACTTAATACACTAACCTAGATCTCCGCTTCAGCATGAAAACGTAAATACGTTTCGTAGTTACGTGGAAAATTCAGTAGGTAGATGACGTCAACCAACGTAAGAGGGAAATTCTATCTATTTAATCTAATTCTACGTCAGTCATTCAGTTCAGATGTCCAACTGCGAATGAGATTAGTTTAAAGTAGGGTAATTCACGCAAGACATAAATGTTATGCAAAATAGCAAGAAACCTTCCGGCCTGTCTGTTTTTCGTTTCTTTTTTCTTTTAAGACTCGATTCTACGATTTTAGTTTTTAGCTGGGGTTCAACCGGAGAAGTTTATGTGGTTTTTTAAATAACCAGCCCTTCTTACTGATTGGGTTTAGGATTTGTTCTAGGAAGAACGGATCGTACTGAATCAAACCGGTACGAGCCGGTATTTATGAAAACAATTTTAGTTTTTAAGCTGTATCGTCACGATCCCGGGGCCTTCAATACCTGACTATTTGATGGCGAGCTATGACTGACCTGGTAGTAGTTTAGTGGTTGTAAACAACTAGCCCAATCTTTTTACTGACTGGGCTTCGTAGTTGTTCTGGGAAGAACGAATCGTACTGAATCTAACCGGTACGTGCCGGTATTTACGAAAATGAGGAACAATTTTAGTTTTTAGGCTGTATGGTCACGGTTCTAGAGCCTTCAATACCTGACTATTTGATGGGGAGCTAGGACTGACCTGGTAGTAGTATAGTGGTTGTAAACAACAAGTCATATCTTCTTACTGATTGGACTGAGTTGTTCTGGGAAGAACGTATCGTACTGAACCTACCCGGTACCTGTCGGTAGTTACGAAAATGAGGAACCATTTTAGTTCGTGGGCTGTATGGTCACGGCACCAGGGCTATCAATACTTGACTATTTGATGGGGAGCTAGGACTGACCTGGTAGTAGTTTAGTGGTTGTAAACAACAAGTCATATCTTCTTACTGATTGGACTGAGTTGTTCTGGGAAGAACGTATCGTACTGAACCTACCCGGTACCTGTCGGTAGTTACGAAAATGAGGAACCATTTTAGTTCGTGGGCTGTATGGTCATGGTTCTAGAGCCTTCAATACCTGACTATTTGATGGGGAGCTAGAACTGACTTTTTTTTTTATTAATGATGGGTTTGCTCTTGACTCTAGTCTAGGTCATAGGACAGAGACAGAGTCTAAGATGGAGCGAGCTCACCCAGAAGAAGCCTGTTCACACAAACTACCTGGTAGTAGTCTAGTGGTGGTTCAAACAATCAGTTCATAAGGGCAAAGCTGAGCTTAGTAGTTGTTCTGAAAAGATCGGGTCGGACTAAAAGCTGACTGATTTAAAGGTACTAAGCAAACACAGACGGTATTAAAGTCTGGAAAACGAAGAGCATTACTAATCCCCTTTAATAATAGTATTTGAATCAATATAGAGATAATAAATAGATACATGACATAGCTACGTATTGATTAAAGTACCTACGTGTTTAATAATTTTATAGAGACTCGGCGATTCCACAGACAAACTTCGAAAAGTGATTTTGTGGAGATATGTATTACTTTTAAGAATTATGTATTTTGATTTACAAAAAAAAAAACAAATGAACATCAATTTAAGGGTTATACAACTCGAAGCAAATGTACAGTCCAGCTTAGCAGCTAAGGTTAAACACCTAAGTCCATGGAACTGTTCGGTTTCTATTGCAGCACGCAATTTATATTTTTTTTATATATAAGGCGTTTCGAATGTATTCTTTTTCAATACTTTCGATTATTTCAATGATTTTACACTGGAAAATAAGTAACGACTTTTTTCGAGGTTTTTTCGAAAGACCAACATACGCAAAAACAAAACATCCGACATATACTTCCGTATTTTTGTAGGAATATTTGCATTTTTGTGGAATAGACCGTCTGGTGAATAGAGAAGTCTTATGTTATGTGGATTAATATTTTTGTATGCGTTCACTTTTCCGTATTTTTGCCAGTGCGAGTATTTCGCGGTGGTGTGTTGTTCATAGAAACCCTATACGTTCCATTGTCATCAAAAAGCCTTAGTACATTCTAAAGGAAATTGTCCATAAGACCTTGAATGTTAGAAAACCTTCACCAAGCCGGACTAATCAAGGTTGAATTTCTCACAGCAAACAATGGCAGGACAATCGATTGGTAATGCTAATTATTTAGTCACGAGGACAACATAAATTGTTGCTAGATGCATGAGTATTAAGTCATTGTCTTCCTAGTTATGTTATTCGACCATTTCGTAACAAAGATCGGAAGGTTCTGGCGTGGCAGACACACGTCGAAAAGCTCTGCTTTATTATACTATTACAACTATTACCACGGGAAAATGAGTGGCAGCAAATAAAGCCGCTGGGTGGAAATCTAGTAAGAAGATAAATATCAAGCAAAGTTTGTGTCCTTCACCAAGAGCCTAGCGTATTTATTTAGCGTAACATTGTATTGTGCTGTACAATGTCTGTCCCCAGTTCATATAGTTATAATGGAATTGTCCGATGACATTGTCAGTCCTACTTAAAAGTCGGTCGATAAAGGTGTACAGCACAACCAATCAGGTGTAGGTTTCAAAGCGCCGGGGTTAAAATCGCAGTACAGTTAAAAAAAAAAACTAAAAAAATTACAGCACTACTGGCACAGAATAAAGAATAGTTCTATATAGCTACTGGGTGAGATGGGTCGCGGATAACTAGTCAGGAAAATTCTTTATGCTGTCTATCATGAAGTTCTTAAGTTCTTGCAACCAACACATTTTAGTTTGAGCCGTTTTTATCCACTGCAAACGAAAGTATGTTAGCATATATCTAAAATGACACACAATAATAAAATGGGTTCAGCCAATGGTCCGAAAACTATTATCCAAAAAAAACGACCTAATATTTCTGATACATAAAAACCTAGTCATAACTGGGCTAAAAGCTATAATTATGTGTAAGCTATATCTTTTTAATCACTCTTACTTCAGCATAAAAATTAATAACACCCGAAGCAAATTTCATTAGCTAGATTTTTCACGGCTTCCCATCCTGACCTGACCTTTGAACGTTGACGGCTGTGTTTGATATCATTTTATTTTTAGATGACATGTAAATACCAAGAGGGACTATTCTGTTTGTATTTGCAAAGGACTTCATTCTACACTAGCGCACATTCTTTTTCGTAAGGAATACCGAGGCAACGCACAACCCAACAAACTTACTAAAAACTAACGGTGAACTAACGTTTTAGAATGGTCGAAAAGTATTAATACTGAATACCAAATTTTAAAACATTTCCCGTGTCAGGTATAATATTATTGAAAACTTGCAAAATTTACAAGCGCGGGTAGGATTAGAACCTGCGACTTTTGCCATTACTAGTGGGGATGCCTCTTTCATCTGGGCTAGCGCAGCTCGTTTCTTGCCCGTGAATACTAGTAATAGCGAAAGTCGCAAGTTCAAATCCTTCCCGCGCTTGAAAATTTTGCGGCTAAAAAAGAAAAAGGTATTTATACGTATACTAAAGGGCGGAGCAGACCGCGTCCGTATGCAGCTTGTGCACGTAACCACGCGCGTGATTACGCCGTGCACCCCTGCCACACCGGGTTACGCGAGGGGCTACGCGCGTAACTCCGCATATGTGCTGCACACGCATCGCAAAGGCCCGTTGCGTACCGACATTAATTTTGCCGCACAAATTAAATAAGTTATTCTTTATCTTTATTATTACAACTTATATCACTCATCTAATCATTCACCACAACCGGTGTTTAGTAATAAAATGCAACTAGCAACTGTCACGCCCGTGCCCACGGAGGTACTACATGCAGGACACAGCTGTGCGTATTCAAACCAGTTCGATGTGACGTCCAATAGGGAATGTCATAGAATACGTGATCACCGCTCGCATCTTAGCGCCGTTGCCGTTCCGCTCTGCGTAGGGTACGCAACCTGTTTGTCGTCTGGGAGCCGCAATGTGTAACCTTACGCATTACGTATACGTGCACGTCTACGCAACGCAAGCAGTGTGACATATCTCATACAGTCCCATACATTACAACGTCATAGGTACGCGCGTGATTAGGCGCACGAGCTACATACGGACGACGCGGTCTGCTTCGGCCATAAAAGTTCAATTCAAGGTTTGCCCTTAGTGTTACACGATGTTTTTCCAAAGGTATATTGGTTTCACTTGATAAGCTATTACAGTCTATCACTTCGTAAACAATAAAAAATTAGGTACCTAACATAATCGTCTCATGGCGTGCTGTCGGATCGTAAAAGAAAAACTAGGTTTACCGTGTTAATACAGGCTGTAAAGGACAGCCCTCCGAATACTGATAGGGTTCATTCAGACCATGAAACTGAACAACTTCCCTTACATAAATATTTCAGGCAAAGTAAAATAAATTTTTGCTTTCCAATAGTAAATGCAGTCAGATAATTGTGATTTTGTATGGGAGGTCGTTTTTTTGTCGTTTCCTGGCACATGTTTCCAGGGGAAAGTTGTTCAGTTTCTTGGCCTGCAGGTACCCTATCAGTATTCGGAGAGCTGTTCCTTACGACCCCTATAAAGTAGTTTCATGACCTGTACTAAAGGAGACTTTACGATACGACTCGGAGCGGCTATCAACACGTAACGTAGGTACTGTTATGCTAATTTCACAATATGCACCTGCTCCTGCCGCTGCCGCGAATATTGCTCGAAATAATTCCGCTGAAGTATGAACGCGAGTTCATACTTCTTACAACACACTCTGCGGTCGTACCCTTCACACAGCAATATGAGCGAGAGAGATAGCAATACATTCCACTCGCGTTCGTGGTGCCGATTCTTCGACAAGCCGACACGCGCGGGAGCGCGGGAGCATGGGAACTGGCAGCGGCATGACGAGTAGCAGCGCGAGTAACCTGTTTACATACTCGCGCTGCCCACTTGTACTGTCTGTTTTATAGGGCAGGCCACGCACGACTTCAATTTCAAAATACTTTCATGACTGATACAGGCTGTGTACGGAAGGTTCCAGCTATTTTTAAAAGCTTTTATTTAACTTGCAGTGTATGTAAGTATGTAAGTAAGTAAGTAAGTATGTAACAATGTTTGTTCGGTGCTCAGTATCCGATTGAGTTGAAATTTTGCATGTTGGTCCAGAACCGATGACAATGCATGTTAATCATAAATTTGACCTGATGCTGCTGCCAGGATCGGCTCCGTACGAGAGATCTCCTCAGCGGTTTATAGCTGGGACACAAAATTTTGTATACGAATTCGTTTATTATAGGCAGTTATTTATTTATTTATTTATTTATTAATTTAAGTTTACAACATAACAGTTACAGACACCAAATCGTTATAAACATCGTCTTATTTAGTTGATAGGCCCACCATGAATTAGACGCTACATCCAGGGTTGTCTTCGAAATACGGAACTCCTCAATATTCAACTGCTGGGACTTGCAATTTTGTATACGAATTCGTTTATTATAGGCAGTTGGTAGGCCGACCATGAATTAGACGCTACATCCAGGGTTGTCTTCGAACTATGGAACTCCTCAATATTCAACTGCTGGGACTTGCAATTTTGTATACGAATTCGTTTATTATAGGCAGTTGGTAGGCCTACCATGAATTAGACGCTACATCCAGGGTTGTCTTCGAACTATGGAACTCCTCAATATTCACTTGCTGGGACTTGCAATTTTGTATACGAATTCGTTTATTATAGGCAGTTGGTAGGCCCACCATGAATTAGACGCTACATCCAGGGTTGTCTTCGAACTATGGAACTCCTCAATATTCAACTGCTGGGACTTGCAATTTTGTATACGAATTTGTTCATGATAGGCAGTTGGTAGGCCCACCATGAATTAGGGTCACGTCAATAGAAGGCCTCCTGATAGAAAAATTAGACTGTTCGAAATTAACTGGGACTCGGCCATGTAATAATGACGCCATCAATGAAATGAAAAGACTAAGACATATTACAAGCTAATTCTTCTATTAGGGATGCCGGAGGAGTAGGTACCAACCTACTTCTATAGAATATAAAAGAGATACATACATACATACACATATCACGCCTATAATCCCTTGCGGGGTAGGCAGAGCGTAAACAGCCGCAAAAAACGGCCATTTATGCCACGTCTGACAAATGTTTGAGGGTCATTCGGAAAATTGTGTATCGCTATAGTGACAGGTGTCAGCCCATCGCCTAAAATTGTAATACACACCCTCGAGTCCCTTAGTCGACTCTTACGACTCCCACGGGAAAGAAATGGGGTGATGCTATTCTAAGCCGGCATCACACGGCAAATATAAAAGAGATAATTATACTTTATCCTAATGTTAGTTTTCCCCGTGCCTTAAGTTTTTCTATTGAAGGTCTCTCCGTTTTATAGAAAGACTTTCGTATTGATCAATAACTATCGTAACATAAACTAAAAAATATAAAATAAAATTATGTAAAAAAAACTTTTAAAACAAGCTTTTATTTAAGTGCTCTGAAAAGATGAAAATAAAATTTTGAATGACATTAACCACATTCATTTTATGACTTTACAGAAATGAAAATATAATAAAAGCTTGTCGCGAAACTTTCAATTTGTGATTGAAATTTTGTAATAATGTACGCACCTAACTGTTATTAGGTAGTTTCTTCTAGGCATCGCGACAAGCTTTTACTATATTTTCATTTCTGTAAAGTCGTAAATGAATGTGGTTAATGTCATTCAAAATTTTATTTTCATCTTTTCAGAGCACTTAAATAAAAGCTTGTTTTAAAAGTTTTTTTTACATAATTTTATTATTTATAAAGCCATCGAGTACGTTTCCTATACAATACGTTAGAAAATAAACTGATACTTTATAACATTTTCCTTGTCGAGCCTCCGTCGACGAGAAAATGGTGGAGACACCGGGTACGTAATGTCAAACCACTCAAATACATATGTAGGTACGTTATTGTGATGCCGGCCGTGTGATGCCGGCTTAGAATAGCGTCACCCCATTTCTTTCCCGTGGGAGTCGTTAGCGATGACGATGGGACTCGAGGGTGTGTATTGCATTTTTAGGCAATGGGCTGACAACCTGTCACTATAGCGATACACAGTTTTCCGAATGACCCTCAAATATTTGTCAGACTTGGTGTAAATGTCCGTTTTTTCGGCCGTTTACGCTCTGCCTACCCCACAAGGGATAAAGGCGTGATATATGTATGTATGTATATATGTATGTAGGTACGTAATTTTACACGATAATTACGACAGGTGACGTCATGTACGTAATATCTAATGGTCATTTTAATGACTCATTGGCCGCACGAATGTGATCATTATGTAAATGGACTGAATTATGAAGATTAATCTATAATAAATCCTCCTCCTCCTTTTTAACCTTTGTTGGAGAAGCGGTCGAGTGCCAACTGATTGGTGCAAGGCTGTAATAGTGCCATTATATAAAGGAAAAGGGTCACAGCTGGACTGCAAAAATTACCGCGGTATAAGCCTCCTCAGTGTCGTCGGCAAACTGTATGCAAAGGTGTTGATTGAAAGAGTGATGAAAGAAACGGATGAGAAAGTATGGGATGCTCAGGCAGGATTTCGTAAGGGGATGGGATGTACGGATCAGGTCTTTTCCTTGCGCTGCATAGCTGAAAAATTCCTGGCCAAAAACCAGAAAGTCTATTGCGCATTCGTGGATTTGGAAAAGGCCTACGACAGAGTGGTGAGGAATGAATTGTGGTCGGCACTATCCATGCATGGGGTGAGCAGTATCTTGATACGAGCACTGAAATCCTTATATAGGGATTCCAGTGCTTGTGTCAGGATAAACGGGGCGTACAGTGAACTTTTTAACATCGAGAAAGGTGTTAGACAGGGATGTGTTGCGTCACCGTGGCTGTTCAATCTATTCATGGATAGTTGTTTGGCGGATTTGAAAGAGAGTGAATGTGGTCTGAGAATGAATGGTTTACTCGTCAAATGTCTTCTCTATGCTGACGACCAAGTTATTCTTGCGTCGTCGGCTGAAGGGTTGCAGGAGATGGTAAATATTATGAATGAGGCTTTGAAAAAGAAAGGAATGAAAGTGAATGTAAGTAAGACGAAAGCAATGGTTTTTGAGAAAGAGGAAAATATGACAGAGTGTAAAATTATGATAGAAGAAGAGAGGGTGGAACAAGTGAAAGAGTTTGTGTATTTGGGCTCCATGTTCACATCAGATGGAAAGTGTGAAAGTGACATCGAAAGAAGGGTGAATGCCGGCAACAGGGTGAATGGAGCGTTGCACGCTTTTATGAACAGCCAGAAAGTCTCTGATAAGGCTCGTCTGGCTGTGCATAGAGGGGTGTTAGTTCCGACACTTATGTATGGGAGTGAAAGTTGGGTATGGCAGAAAAAGCATGAAAGTAGAATAAATGCAGTACAAATGAGAGCGTTAAGAAGTATGAGTCAGTCAAATTATGGTAAACTTGACAAAATTGGTTACTTACTATGAACGGTACTGTGTCGCTGTTCATTATTACACATATCAATGTACATCATCATCATCTGCCTGCCCTTATCCCTATATTTATTTGGGGTCGGCGCAACATGTTTATTTTCTTCCATTCATCTCTATCAGCTGTCAAATCTTCGTTTACACCCTTTATTATTATAAATATCTTTGATTTTTAGTATGTCCGTTGTCACCGTTTTTAAATAAATATGTTTTCTTTCTTTCTTTACATTTACAACTCGTAGGAAAACAGTTCGCGTGAATACGCGCAACAATAGAAACCGAACAGTCCTATGGACTTTGGTGTTTATGGTTATGGCGCTAAGTATGGTGAAGCGACTGTCTCATTTATTGCCACCCAATCAGATTTCTTGCCAACTACCGCGTGTTTTTTAGAGTTTTAGTTAATACCATAGAGTAGAAATCACATAGAGATGACACTCCCGCTCCAGACGCGCTCAAGGTCAATCCGTCTGACTGTCTCTTAGAGAACAATTCAGTCGGGAGTGCGCTTCGCCGCGGAAACGTTCGTCGTGCGGGTCGAATTTTCATTTTTTGTGAAAAATTAAGCAATGCCGAATTATTGTGGTGTGTATGGCTGCAAAAGTGATGCGAGGAAGACTCCGCATCTAAGGTTTTTATAATTTGCCTAAAGATGAGCCAAGGTAAGTGATGATTTTACAGTAAATACCTAGGTACCTACCATTTGTTATTATACGTTATTGTTGTGTGTACTCCTATTTTTACTTACGTAGGTACCTAGTTTCCATTTTCTAATTTAAACTACCTAGGTGCCTAAGTCATTGTTAGCTTATAATGATAAATAAGCACATTTGTATCGTAGGTATGTTTTGCACCTATTTTAAAATTCTGTAACAATTTATTTATTAACAATAAAATGGTAAGGTAAGACTTTAAAACGGGTAAATATTTTGTTTTTAGGGGAAAACTGTTAGCAGCGGTCGCAACCGCTTGACTGGCCGCTAGTCTGGAATAAAATTATTGGCACGTGACAGCCCCGACTTAAAGCGCGGGAGAGTGCGGGGCGTTACGGGCTGCGGGGGGAAGTAGGTATTTAAAGCGCGGCTTTTGGGGCCCAGACAAAGGAGTTTCGTTTCTATACGCAGTATTATTATCTATTCTTATGTTAATACTTTTCACGTTTAATATGTAAGTAAAAAATAAAACTCTCAACATAAAATATTCAAATCTTTTATTGTTGGTTAAAACTAACAAAATAATTAAAGCCGTTGTGGAGAAAAATTGCAGTTAATGTATATATTAAACTAGCAGCCCGCCCAGCGGTTTCACCCGCCGCTAACAATTTCCCCCCGGTAATATGACAGTTTAATATAGCCTATGTTCATCAGGGTTAATGTAGGATTCTAAAAATCTTGACTTCAATTTGAAACAAATGTCGTTTTCAGATGATGGTGGCGAAAAGTTACATGCCGTGTGATTAACCTGGCCAGCCCCATGGCAGTGCCTTTATTTTTATTTTTTTCATCCCGCCCGAGCCGGTTTTCTATTAGGTCATAACAAAATTGTAATTAAAAAAAATCATTGTATGATACGAATTTCTTTTTTTAGAATTACGGTTCATGACGTCAATAAGTAATAATACTATCCTACATTGAATAAAGAATTTCAATTTCAATTAACGGTAAAAGAATTTTTTAAATCGGTCCAGTAGTTTCGGAGCCTATTCAATTCAAACAAACAATAAATAAAATCCTGTTTCTAATATTAGTGTAGATTATATAAATATTATATTAGTGTGATGCCGGCTTGGAAAAGCATCACTCGATTTCTTTCCCGTGGGAGTCGTAGGAGGCGACTAAGGGACTTGAGGGTGTGTATTGCAATTTTAGGCGATGGGCTGACAACCTGTCACTATGGCGATACACAATTTTCCGAATGACCCTCAAACATATGTCAGACGTGGCGTAAATGTCCGTTTTTGCGGCCGTTTACGCTCTGCCTACCCCGCAAGGGATAATAGGCGTGATTGTGTATGTATGTATTATTTTAGTGTAGATATTTTTAATGCATTATTTCATCGAGTAAGGGACAGCCCTTCGAATACTGATAGGGTGCATGAAACATAAAACTGGACAACTTTCCCCTAGAAACATATGTCAGGAAACGCCAAAAAATGAACTTCCATACAAAATCACAATCAGCTGACTGCAATGACTATGGGAAGTCAGTTTTTTTACGTTTCCTGAAATATGTTCCTAGGGGAAAGTTGTTCAATTTCATGGTCTGCATGTACCCTATTAGTATTATGAGGGCTATCCCTGACACCCTTTAATACAGTAATGATTAAATGTAATCATTACACTGGTACGAATAATGTGGCGTAGTTTGTACATTTTTAAATGAAAAAGTAGTTATTGTGGCATAACTGTAATAGTTAGACATATGGTATCGCGGACATTATTATAGATATTGATGTCCTCTATAAAACTGTAGTACATCACTTTGCTCTATTGTCAATAATTTCCACAGCGTACGTGATATAAGATATTTTTTTGGTACATTTTTCACACGTTGGGTTACATTATCGAAATTTTCACGCGGATCCCTATTTTTTTCTCGTATAAAATATAGCCTATGTTCATCAGGAATAATGTAGGATTCTAATGGTGAAAGAATTTTTAAAATCGGGCCAGTAGTTTCGGAGCCTATTCGATGCAAACAAACAAACAAATAAACAAACAAACAAACAATCAAATCTTTCCTCTTTATAATATTAGTGTAGATTAGGTTTTTTCTAGATGAACACAACAAAAAATGCAATTCCATTCCACCAAAGTGTTACTTGAAAAGCAATCTTTAACACTATATTGTTTACTGATTTAATTACTAGTTTTTTAACCATTTGAGTTATATGAATGCGATTTTAGGCATATGACGATACCTTAGACGAGGCCTTAAAATGCTTGAATACCGATTACTGATAAACATAACGTCTGAAATTGCTTGCCTGCGAGTCACCTGTTCCGGAAATCGTTTTCAATAAATTACGTTCAGCAATTTTGCTTTGAAATATATTAACCCTATTATTACAATGCTTTCCTCGAAACTATAATGTAATGGCATCATGAGATTCACTACTTTAGTGGTCTAGTTGACCCTGTTTTGATACTCAGGGGAAAGAGACGACAATGTTTAAACTTGCCAATTTTGAGAGATTATTCCAGTCTGTTTTGAATATTGCAGGCGGAACCACTTTATAGTCCACAATAAAGATGATTCTGTGAATCTAAAGGCACGTTAAGCCGCTGGCTTCAGATGTTTTCTAGTTGATAACACAAGCTTTTAACTTCCAAATAATGAAACAGTCAGATTTATTGAAATAGTCAAATATCAATTCTAATAGCGACGTCCCGATTTCTTTTCAAACTTAAATGGTTTCAGTCAACGGGGATTCTCTGTAAACTGAGAGCCTAAGCAATCATCCACGTATAAAAGGATCCCTTACGGAAACTAGGACGCGTATTCAAGCTAGTATTTGTAAAGATGGGTTCAACTAACTGCCAGACAGGGTATGAGTTCGCGACGCGAGGAAGTTAAGTTGAAATGCCAGTGATTATAGGCATTCTACAGCGTTTTTCGTTTGAAATCAAATTTCAAGCCGCGTTTTCGTAGAAGTGGAAAAAAATTGTGCTGATTTGTACCACACACACGCACACATATCGCGCCCATAATCCCTTGCCGGTTAGGCAGAGCCCAAACGGCCGCAAAAAACTGACATTTACGCCATTAGAGTCATTCGTAAAACTGTATATCGCTATAGTGACAGCGTCAGCCCATCGCCCTGGAGTTCCTAAGTCGCCTCTTACGACTCCCAAAAGAAAGAAATGGGGTGATGCTATTCTATGCCGGCATCACACGGTAATTTGTACCAATAAGTCAATAAAAGGTGTTATAAATAGTATCTTACTTTGAATAAAAAGCTTTTGTCCTTAATGTATATGTACATTTTTACATTACACTCACACACTCAAATTCACATAAACAGTACTATTCACATAAACACCTTAGTAGCAAGCAGCTGAATAGATTATGTAGATAGTAGCGAGCGATGCTATTTTAGAACCGTTTTTCTTTTGTGTTGCATGAGGTAGTACGCAGACACAAATAGCTAAGAAGAATCGACATACGTGATCTACATGGTACAATCCGTAAATCGTAATAGTATTATAAACCTAAGATTTTGTTTATGTATGTATGTTTGTGACCTCTGCACGCCCAAACGGTTTGACCGATTTAGATGAAATTTGAAATACAGGTAGAGTATAACCCGGAATAACAAATCGGCCACTTTTTACCGCGGGAAAACAACTATGGGCGGAAATCTAGTGCTACATAAACAGATACTTTGTGTTAGAGATGGATCAAACGTTAGTTTTAAGTAGTAAACACATTTGTAGTAATTTAAACACAAAAAAGTAAACAGTGGTAGGCGAACGATGACAGGTCAATAGTCAGATCTAGGAAGATATTAATCCGTACTAATATTATAAATCTGATTCGAGAGTTTGTGTGTGTGTATGTATTTATGTTTGTTACCTCTTCACGCTCAAACGGCTTGACCGATTTGGATGAAATTTGGAACACAGTTAGAGTATAACACAGAATAACACATAGGCCACTTTTTACCGCGGGAAAACAACTATTACCACGGGTAAATGAGTGGCAGCGGGTGAAACCGCTGGGCGGAAATCTAGAGCTACATAAACAGATACTTTGTGTTGGAGATGGATCAAACGTTAGTGGTAAACACGTTTGTAGTAATTAAAACAAAAAATAGAAAACAGTAGTGAGCGAACGATGATAAGCCAAAAGTCAAATGGGTAATTGACTGGCCCGATGGCGTAGCGGATAATACCCCTGCCTGCTACGCCGAGGGTCGTGGGTTCGATCCATCCCCACAAGGCACAGTTATTTGTTAAGTCAATTTTCAGATATTTGTGTTTTATCTGGGTGTTTTCTATGTATAACATGTGAAGTAAAACTCAATAATCCAATTTGTCAAGTCGATTTATTCACCCACTATATTTTCACACGTCTGATCATATCAACCCGCAAAGTCGGACTGCCGTCCCCGTTGGTTGATTCAGCCCCACCTCGCTAGTGCCACCGTTCGGTGGGAGAAGGGAATGGTATGGCACGAGGGCTGGATCAACCAATCACAATCAAGTACCATCCGGAAACACTTTTTAATCAAAACAACTTCTTCGAGTTACTTTTAAAATCGAATATTTCAGTTAAACTATAAATATTAATACTAAGAGTAGTTTATTTTATTCTATTTCAATTACAATTAATATTATTTAGGCCCTGAATCTAACAGCTCGGCCATCCGAAAATTAGTACGTCCTCGTACTTCAAAGTCTACATATTTAATATAAACTAAGACTTTCCCAAACGCACTTACTTAAATTAATTAATTTATGAAATCCAGTTTAGTATATAATATCTACTTGTAAATGATTCTATATAAAGCATTCAAAATCAAGAAATTATTACTTTTATTACTTAAACTTAATTAGACATACTTTTATAAAAATTTAATAAATAATATCTACTCGTAAATGATTCTATGTAAAACATGCAAAATTAAGATATTTTGACTGAAATTTAATTAGACGTACTTTTATTTAAGTTTAACTCTTCTTAACCTAAAAAATAATAATAAATTAAATTATCAAAAGTAATATTTTAATGTACATTTATGGCAAATTACTTAGTAGTTACCGTATCTACTCTTTGTCCAAATTTTTGTTACTTTGTGTTTCACTGTCATCCCCTGAATCATTAGAACTACTATCATAATTAGTTGTAAAGTTTAGCCAAGGACGCATCTTGTCCCCTGCTACTATAGCCTCATATCTTCGATTGTTTTTACGCGATATTGGTGTATCTTCAATGATGTACCTATCATTAGGGAGTGCTTTCATAATTCTATAAGGGCCCTGAAATTTTGCAATTAACTTTTTGGACTTGCCATCGTTAGTATTTATATTACGTTCAACCCGCACTAATTCGCCTTCTTTATAAATTCTACCCTCTTTTCTTTTAGCATCGAACCGTACTTTATCTTTATTTTGTTGTTCTTTAATTAGTTCCCCTGATTTTTGGCGCAAATTTAACAATTCCGTCGGTGAAAGAACATTATTTGTATCATTTATGACTTCGTTTAATATTCCTTCAGTACTATTTGTTAGCCTATAGCCAAAAAGTAATTCCGACGGGCTCTTTTTTGTTGTACTGTGTACCGTGCTATTGATGCCTATTTGTACATCGGCTACATGTTCGTCCCAAGTCCTTTCATCTTTACCATGAATTTTTGCTGAAAGTGAATCAAGTATTGTACGGTTAAATCGTTCTACTTGCCCGTTTGCTCGGGGAGTTGCTACCGCATTCAATATATGTTTTATGCCTGTAGATTTGATAAAGTCTTTAAAACATTTACTTGTAAATGATGAGCCTTGGTCTGTGATTAACCGTGTGGGTGTACCAAAGTAGCTTATATGTTCCTGAAAAACTCGAATGGTTGTTGTTGCTTTTGTGTTACGTACTGGAGTGATATTGATGAATTTCGTAAAGCCATCTATTATAACCAAAATATAACAGTTGCCTCGTTTGCTTCGCACGAAAGGGCCCAAATGGTCTGCGTGAATCGTATGAAAAGGAATCTCTGGCTTTGGTATTGGATATAATTCACCAGATTGCGGTCCCGCTTGCTTTTTGTGATGAGCGCATTCAAGACATGCACTCACATATTTCTTCACAAACCGTCTCATTTTAGGGAACCAGTAGGTGCTTTTAATCCGGTCCAAAGTTTTTTGAAATCCAAAATGGCCAACATCGTCGTGATTCCTTTTCAATATTTGCCATCTTACGCCCTTAGGTACTAGCCAACGAAGATCGCCGTCAATTTTTTTGTACACTCTGCCATTTTTTAAACAGTTGTTGTTTTGTATTTCAACTACTTTCTCAGTTCCAGGGTTATCAAGGGTCTCTTTTATACGCTTGATGTCATCATCAGCCATTTGTACTGTACTTATCCAATTATCTTCATCGATTGTCAATACGTCCAGTATGTGGGAGTCAGCTGCAGGAGGTTCAACTGGACTCCTACTTAAGGCATCCACATGTGCCATACGGTTTCCTGGTCTATATTCCAAAGTGCAGTCAAACTCCTGCATCTGAACCCACCATCGTGCTATACGAGGTATTACATCTCGTTTTGTCAATGTTGTGCGTATAGCGTTACAATCAGTATAAATTTTGAAAGGTATACCGATAAGATACACTCGAAACCTGTGTAAGGAGGCTATCACAGCGAGAGTCTCAAGCTCAAATGAATGCATCTTTTGCTCATCAACTGATGTCTTGCGGCTGTAATATGACACTGGTAAGAGATTTCCGTCTTTGTTTCGCTGTAAAAGTATACCAGCTATCCCAATTTTACTTGCGTCTGTATGTAGCTCTGTGTGTGCATGAGGGTCATACAATGCAAGAATAGGCCTTTCGACTAGAGCTTGTTTTAGATGCAAGAAAGCAGATTCTTGACTGTCTGACCACTCCCATTTCGCATCCTTTTTAAGAAGATCCGTCATCGGACGAGCAATGGTTGCAAAGTTCTTCACGAACCTTCTAAAGAAACTTGCAAGACCGATGAAACGACGGATTTCATGCTGGTTTTTAGGAGTGGGAAACTTGTTAATAGCTTCTGTTTTACGACTTCCAGGTCGAACACCACCTTCTCCAATTTCGAATCCAAGAAATTCGATGTTGTCAAAGAAAAAGTGGCATTTTTCAAGTTTAAGGGTTCTATTGCGCAGTAAGGACAGTACTTCTCTTAATCGATCGAGGCCCTCATCAAAATTATGAGCTGGTATTAAAATGTCGTCCATATAAACTATAGCAAATTTGGTTTTTGCTTCAGCTAAAATTTTGTGTATAGTTCGCTGAAAGACCGAGGGTGCATTTACGAGGCCAAAAGGCATGCGTAAATATTCGAATTGCCCGTCGGGTGTGACAAATGATGTCTTGTGAACTGATTCTTCTGCGATAGGAATTTGGTAATAACCCGATGCAAGGTCGAGCGTAATAAATAAGGAATGACCGGAGAGCAAATCAAGCTGATCCTCTACAAGGGGAAGAGGATAATGTTCCTTTATAGTTCGTTGATTTAAAGCTCTATAATCTACGCAGAGACGTTTTTTTCCAGTTTTCTTTTGTACTAATACTATTGGGCTCGCGTATGGTGAGTTGGATTCACGTACTATATTGGCATCGAGCATTTCACAAACCATGTTTTTAACCAAAGATCTTTCTGCATGTGACATTCTGTAGGGTCGATATACTACTGGCTCTGAATCTTTTAATTTAATCTTCATCTCTCCCTGCGTTGTGAAACCCAAGTC
Source organism: Tuta absoluta (assembly GCA_027580185.1). Lineage (NCBI taxonomy): Eukaryota > Metazoa > Arthropoda > Insecta > Lepidoptera > Gelechiidae > Tuta > Tuta absoluta. The sequence goes on along the minus strand of JAQAHW010000022.1, from coordinate 6,219,367 downwards.
TTTTTAAGTTTTTGGAAAAACAGTCCTTGTATTCGATTAGTAAATTTTCCAGTTTATCTTTTTGTTCATCTGTGATAGAACTTCCACAGTTTATATGATTGTCATTATCATTATAATCTGATAGTTCAAGTTCACAGATATTTTTAACACTATCTATCCGAAGTGCACGAGTCAGCAATGAATTTTTTATAAATGTTATAGGTTTTGTAGAAACATTTTGAATTAACAAATGTCCTATCCCATTTTTAAGTTTATATTCTCCAGGAAGTAAATAATGCTCACGACCCACTTTACCTCTCAATGCACCATGGACATAAATTTGTCCTGTGTATCCAGTATCTGTTAGAACTGGAACAGCTTTGATATCATCGAAATCGACGGTGACTTCATCCTGTACAATAAGGAACAATTTTTCCTTATCATCAGACGTTTCGAAGTTAAGTTCTGCCCATGTCTTGGTGACAACAAGTTTTGGATCTTCCGTATAATTTTGGCCCAATAAAACGGGTTGTTTTAAGACGTAGTCTTCAACCACATAGAGTTCAATATGTAACTCTATATTTTGTACCGTAACATTAGCCTCAATACGCGCTATTGCTGGTACAAGCCCTTTTGCTAAACCCCTTAACAACGGTAAATTGTTTTTATACAAACTAACTCCAAGAGCCTTAGCATCGGTATATCGAATAAGGGAACATTCACTCCCAAAATCCATAAAGCAAGCAAGATCGATGTTATTTACTTTAATATTCATATAAAATTTGTCTTTTCCAATTTTAGATGAATCTTGTTTCAGATTGCAGGATATATCGTTTGTCTGACTGTCAACTGTGTCAAATACATTAATTTTCATAACAGTTTTTTCGTTTTTATCATTTTTAGTATCACTAGTTTGAGCAGAACTTTTGGAAGGACCTAAGTAAGGACAAGAAGTTACAATATGACCTAGCCTTCGACAATTGTTGCACCTTAAAATAGGTTTTGGGCATTGAAAACTTGCATGCCCTTCGGTTCTACAGTTAAAGCACGTAATGGGACCTTTATTAGATTTAGTACTTGTAGTGTTAACATCTCGGGGCGTTTGTGGTTTTTTATCGAATTTGTTTTTATTAGCACTTGATGTAGTGTCCCTGGGGTTAGCTATTTTAACAGTTTTTAAATATTTTAGTACTTGTTCGGGTGAATCAAATTGACCTGCTTGAGCTCCTAACTTTATGCCCCGATCTTCAATTCCTTGAATAATGCAATCCACTGCTCTATTATCTTTAATATCACATCTGTTAAGTAAATTTAACTTTGTATAGAAATATGGCTCAAGAGGTTCACCATAACGCGCCTTTACAGCAAGCATTTCTATCAAAAGGTCCGCATAGTTTTCTTTACATGGAAAAGACTCCATTAATTTAATTTTCCACTCTTTCCAAGTTAAACGCACGGTTGAAAGGCTTTGGTACCATGTTTTAGCTACCCCTGATAGTTTTGGCAACGCATAATGAATCATCTCTCTTTCATCCCAATCGTAAATATCAGCGCACTCTTCAACTTTTTTTAACCAACTGGATATAGTTTGAATTTTTGACAATGGGTCAAATTCAGGTATTACATTATTGAGTGATGTAAGTCTATGACTGTTAGTTTTATTAGCATCCCTAAACGCTTTGATAAACTGTATAAACATGTTGTTATTAAAATTATCATGATCCTCATAATGGTTGGAATGACGTGATCTGTTTCTACGATTTTTATTTTCTGACCTTGAAGGAGAGCGATGCAATGGACTCCTTGATCTGTCTAGGTTATAATGCTGGTCATTCCAATTATTATGCGACCGTCTACGTCTATGATTATTCCTATCGTTATCGTCATCACTTGATGCACTGCGATAATTTTCTCGAATCCTTGAACGTCTAGGTTCCTGTCCTCCGGAAAGATTACGAGGCCCAGAAGGCATATCAAAATCAAAATCATTATCATTGCACTTGGATGGTCGCAGATCTTCCCTTATAGAAGTACTGCGAGCTCTTGACCCCGAGGGTTTATCAATATCATTGCGTGTAGGTGACCGTATACACCTTCTAGATAGAGTGGGTTTATGTACATCAATATCAGTGCGCGTAGTTGGCCCACACACTCTAGATGGAGTAAGTCTATGAACATCGATACCATCGCGCGAAGGCGTCCTACACCTTCTAGATGGAGTGGATCTATCAACAGCGATACCATGGCGCATAGGTGTACGAGCAACATTTTTGGTCGCTGTACGTTTTTCTACATCATTACTTAACGGTTCTTTCCTAATATTAGTATTACGATACCGCTCACCCAGAATTATGCTCCGGCTCCGTGATCGTGTACGCAAACGAACATCATATGTCTTTGAACGCTGTGTATTTGTCCCGGCTCTCTCACTCCTACAAAGACTTCCATCATTTTGATTACGGTTCCTTGGCCTCGAACGTCGCTCCACGGTTCTCTCATCATGATCATTGCCATTGTTCATCATTGCAGGGTAATCTGAAACTCAAAACGATTGGCTTTAATCTATTTCAAGCATGAACGCTCGTAATTATACCGTGTATTGTGTTTTTTATTTTTAATATTTCGCAGTCATATGTTTGTATTATAAAAAAAAATGCGTAGTAACTGTAATAAATAATAAAAAATAAAAAAACAATAAAAAAAAACAATAAAAAAAAGACATCATATTATTGTGATAAAATTATAATAAAAGTTGGAATAAATTATTAAGAACTTCAAACAGCAATAGTAATACTCCAGACCATTCTTATTTATTAGTTAATTATTAAACTGATTTCACTTTATAATATAGTTTCTGAATCTTTACTAAACGAATATATATTTATTTTATATTCCAACAGAAAGAAAAAAAAAAGAAAAGAAAGAAAGAAAACGGTTACAAATCGTATATAATAAAGTTTTATTATTATTTAGACCTAATTGTCTTTTCCTATTAGACACACTTCAAATTAAAAAAAAATAGTTTAATTAAATATATTTATATTACTTATAAGTTTAGCCGAGAATTAAATAAACAAATTCTATCCAATAAAGTAAAACGAAGAAATATATTTTAAAAAAAAAACACTTTACTTACGATTTTCTTCTGTAGGCGTACGTATCTCACTTCTGAAGATGTGAAGTAAAACTCAATAATCCAATTTGTCAAGTCGATTTATTCACCCACTATATTTTCACACGTCTGATCATATCAACCCGCAAAGTCGGACTGCCGTCCCCGTTGGTTGATTCAGCCCCACCTCGCTAGTGCCACCGTTCGGTGGGAGAAGGGAATGGTATGGCACGAGGGCTGGATCAACCAATCACAATCAAGTACCATCCGGAAACACTTTTTAATCAAAACAACTTCTTCGAGTTACTTTTAAAATCGAATATTTCAGTTAAACTATAAATATTAATACTAAGAGTAGTTTATTTTATTCTATTTCAATTACAATTAATATTATTTAGGCCCTGAATCTAACAAACATATGTATTTATTTACATGTTTAATTAATGATGGGTTTGCTCTTGACTCTAGTCTAGGTCATAGGACAGAGACGGGGTCTAAGATGGAGCGAGCTCACCCAGAAGAAGCCTGTTCACTCTTAATTTGAAGAGATTAGGGTTGTATGCGTTTGGAAACACAGACGCAGGTAGTGAGTTCCACTCTTTAGCAGTGCGCATTATAAATGATAACTGGAAGCGCTTATTCCGAATTTTTGGAGAGGCAACCAGGCATGGATGGTATATTTAAGTATTAATATCAGCTATCTAGTTCCCAAAAGTACAAACTTTACTTAGTTTTGTGGCTAGATAGAGGTGTGTGAATTGTCTAGGGTATTTATTTATTAACTAATAGTTTTCCACCAAACATTTCCCTATATTAATTCCAAATGACAGTGGGCAAAATTGTATGGAACTTGGTCCAAGAACCTCCACTATTGAGACTTATTGGAAATGGAAGAACACACTTATCAGATTATCCGAGACAAGTATTACCGAAATCTGCACCGGGATTTTTTTTTTTATAGTCACTTGAAGTTACTATAAAAATATTCTTAAAAAATGATTTTAACAGGAGCGTGATATTTATTTTGACAGATTTTATTGATATTGCGTGTCTCTCGAATGTGCCACAATGCAAACTCCATGTAACGACACTCCACATAACGTCAAACTCCCCAAAACATTCAAATAATATGACTTTGGTTTGAAAAAGGTGGTCCAAGACCTTCCACTGTTGAGACTTATTTGAAATGGAAGTACATACTTGTCTGTGACACATTAATATTGATATTGCGTATCAGTCGAATGTAAAACAGTGTAAATTCCATGTAACGATACTCCACTCCATATAACGTCAAACTCCCCAAAACATTCAAATAACATGACTTTGGTTTGAAAAAGTTGGCCAAGACCTTCCATTGTTGAGACTTATTGGAAGTGGAAGTACATACTTGTCTGTGACATATTAATATTGATATTAGGTGTCAGTCGAATGTAATATAGTGTAAACTCCATAAAACGACACTCCACATAATACAAAACTCCCCAAAACATTCAAATAACATGACTTTGGATTGAAAAAAGTGGGCCAAGAACCTTCACTGTTGAGACTAATTGGAAATAGAAGTACATACTTGTCAGATTATTCAAGACAAGTTTTATCGAAATCGGCAGCGGGATTTTTTTTTTGAATACTTAAAGTGACCATATAAATATTCTTAAAAAATGATTTTGAGTGGAGCGTGCTATTTATTTTGACACATTTATATTGACATTGCGTATCTTTTGAATGACATGTAATACAGTGTGAACTCCATGTAACGACACTCCACATAATGCCAAAATAAATAGCATGCTCCAGTTAAAATCATTTTTGAACAATATTTTTAAAGTAACTTCAAGTGACTATAAACAAAGAAACCCGGTGCAGATTTGGTAATACATGTCTCGAAAAATCTGATAAGTGTGTTCTCCCCTTTTCAATTAGTCTCAACAGTGGAGGTTCTTGGACCACTTTTTTCAAACCAAAGTTATGTTATTTTAATGTTTTGGGGAGTTTGACGTTATGTGGAGTGTCGTTACATGGAGTTTACATTGTTTTACATTCGATTGACTCGCAATCTCAATATTAATGTGTCACAGACAAGTATGTACTTCCATTTCCAATGTGTCTCAACAGTGGAAGTTCTTGGACCACTTTTTTCAAACCAAAGTCGTGTTATTTGAATGTTTTGGGGAGTTTGACGTTATGTGGAGTGTCGTTACATGGAGTTTACATTGTGGCACATTGGAGAGACACGCAATATCAATAAAATCTTTCAAAATAAATAGCTCGCTCCAGTTAAAATCATTTTTGAACTATATTTTTATAGTATCTTCAAGTGACTTTAAAAAAAAATCCCAGTCTAGATTTCGGTAATACTTGTCTCGGATAATCTGATAAGTGTGTTCTTCCATTTCCAATAAGTCTCAATGGTGGAGGTTCTTGGACCACTTTTGCCCACTGTCCTTTACCTACTTAATAATCCAAGTGAATAGGCGTAATTATAGGCTAAATCATTCACCATCAATAATCATGCCGTGTGATGCCGGCTTAGAATAATATAACCCCAATTATACCTTTGGGTGTCGTAAAAAGCGACTAAAAAGATAAATTTGTCCAGGGAATGGGCAGCAGCGTTCCCTGTGAATGTAACATCTTGTCAAGCGCCCTGTGAATACAACACGCTCGCCAATCCGCCTGCCAATCGTGGTGAGTATGACAATACCCCTCAATAGGGGGAGGCCCATGTCCAGCAATACAGTAGACTGTAATGGCTGTAAATGTAAAAAATCAAGCCAACTTCAAAAACTTGCACCTCCGGCAAAGCATCTGTGGTTAAGTGTTTAAAATGGGATGAACGTTGTATAAATAAGTTATATTTATAATTCAATACAGCCGACCCTCGTCAACTGACTATGTGGCTGGCACTTAAAGTGTTTTACCTCTCGCGTAGATAGTGTGACATTGTTAAGGCGAGTGTACCCGCGAACAACCTCGACAGTGGCGCCACGCAAAAAATAATTTCTCTTTATACAAACAATCTATCGAAATATCCGATGCCCAAGTTTTTAGTATTATCCTTATGTAAAATTAGAACCTCAATAAAATATTTGCTGTCATTAAAGTTATGGCAATTAATACCAAAAGTGGCCGTTTCTAGGCACTTTTTTCAATAACCTTAATTCCAGCGAATATTTCATTGAGATTGCAGTTTCAAATTTTACTTTAGGATAATACTAAAAACTTTGGCATCGGACATTCTGATAGATTGTTTGTATAAAGAGAAAACTTTTTTTTATGAAGTGGCGCCACCGTCGAGGTCGTTGACGGCTACACTCGCCTTAATAGAATTCAGCTACATTACATGACCCAGTTTCCCACAATGTGAGCAAAATTTTACAGCCACTTTTTGAAACAATGCCACAAATTTTATAGGAAAAAGTAAAAACTATTGTTATGTGAAACGTAGAAAATAGAATGTAATATGAATCCTTGCTTTGTCGCGAAAATAACTTCAACTTTTATAGCCATTACAGTCCACTGCTGGACATGGACCTCCCCCAATTGAAGGGTATGTGCCATACTCACCACGCTTGGCAGGCGGATTGGCGAGCGTGTATTCACAGGGAACGCTGCTGCCTATTTCCTGGATTCATCCGTTTGTAGCCTTTTACGACACCCATGTGTAGAAATTGGGTGGTGCTATTCTACTCCGGCACCACACGGCAAAAATAGCGCAAAAAAACAACTGAGCTAAATATAATTCGTTATTGCGACCTTAAAACCTAACTTTTAAGCCAACTGAACACAAATTGATTAGGAAACCAAATTATAGAATAGTCCGAAACAAACAATACTCGTAATTATACCACACTAGCTGTTACTCGCGGCGCTACTCGCATAGGTGGTGATAAATCTATCCTATATGTTAATCCATGTAACCTTCTATATGTGTGCCAAAATTCATTAATCGGTTCAGTAGTTTTTGCGTGAAGACGTAACAAACAAACATACAAATTTTCGCATTTATAATATTAGTAGGATTGTATACCTATGAAGGGGTGTCGTATCGAAAACACAAATTCCGAGTGATAGAGTATGATAATGATTAATAAGTAAGGATTGGAAGGAAATCCGAAGAAATAATGGAATCAGTAAAGTATAGCATGAGTATAAATAAAAATGATAAGTAGTTATGATGGGTTCGGGTTAAGTATTGTTAGCAGAGTTAAGCTATCTAGTTACTCACATTAGGAACCTATGCATAGGCATCAAGTAACCTGTGTTTTATATAGGATGAATTTTTACTAGTGACTGATACTAGAAACAGATGACGGGCTGGTGATAAGTGATAAGGATCAACTTTCCCAAAGGAACATGGGCCGAAATATGACAAGAACATTTTTCATATTTCAATCTTTGTTCTTTGAGGAAAGTTGTTTCCTATCACCAGCCCCTCTTAAGTTTTCGCTATCGGTCACTAGTAAAAATTCACCCAATATAAAAAACACAGTTTAATTGATATGTACGGGGAATTCATTCATGTCTTTTATTGTCTTTTTATTTGAATAACTGACGAATGTGCGGTGCCAATACAAACCTTTCGTAAGTTTAATGGCACCAAGTTAGTAGTTGTCAGACGTGGTGTAAATGACCGTTTTTACGGACGTTTATGCTCTGCCTATACCGCAAGGGATTATAGGCGTGATATGTATGTAAGTTAGTAAGACATGTTAATTAATGCTTTTTAAGTCTTTTAATAAAATTTATAAAACAAATGTAAAAAGATACTGGGCAAATAATCAAACCTCATTAAAAAGAGCTTACGGAAGCAATCTTTAGAAGCAAGGCCTCAAGAAATGTATAATACTTATCAACCCAGATCCAATAATCTTCTTAGTCAGTTGTTTATCGATTACAGAATAACTTTGTAACAAAGTAACTTTGTGAAACGCTCAAACAAGGGCTTGTAGAGTACTTTTTGTGTAACTTTTGTGTGGAAATGGGAAAGTTTAAGTGACGCGAAGACTGACTTATTGAGTCGGTAGTAAGGCATGTAAAATCGGATGGTTCTGAGTGGTTTTGAGTTTTGATATTAGAGCTCATTTCCAGAATTACAGTTTTAGTTACTCGTAGTTATAATAAACATAGTAAAAATTATTTTTGCAGCATATGTATAAGCAAATGCATTTGATTACAGTAAGATTTCGCGGAAGTCGTGACAAGATTTTAGGCATTTGCGTGACAAATTCTTGCAGAAGGTGCACGTAGGAGCAAATTTTGCCCCGAAAAATTTAGTAAAACCATAACAATACCTGGTTATTTTAAAACCGTTTTAACGATTATAGAGGTCTGAAAACCGGGATCGAAATATCTGTTAAACGTCCCAAATTTCGGTTTCCATCCCCAAGTCAGTAGGTATTACATACATACATACACACATATATCACGCCTTTATCCCTGGCGGGGTAGGCAGAGCGTAAACGACCGAAAAAACGGCCACTTACGCCACGTCTGACAAACGTTTGAGGGTCATTCGGAAAATTGTGTGTCGCCATAGTAACAGGTTGTCAGCCCATTGCCTAAAATTGCTATACACACCCTCGAGTCCCTTCGTCGCCTCTTACGACTCCCACGGGTAAGAAATGGAGTGATGCTATTCTAAGCCGGCATCACACGGCAATGAAATGGAGTGATGCTATTCTAAGCCGGCATCACACGGCAATGAAATGGAGTGATGCTATTCAAAGCCAGCATCACACGGCACGTCAGTAGGTATTGTTTTATTTATTCATGTATTGAATAGGATTATTGGTAAAATAAATGTTCTGTCGACAAAAAAACGTAGCTTTCGTCATCGTCCATGACATGAGTAACTGCAAAAGACGACGGTCGTTTTTCTGTCTAACTTATTGAAAGATGATAAATGTATTGGTTGAGTCATCGGTTCATATGAAAATAACACACACGGCCATGAAAAAATCGAATTGGCTAAACAAAACGCGGGACGTTCATGAGACGTCCAATTATTCTATTAGCTCTCTTATTTTTTACATACATACATACATACACATATCACGCCTATAATCCCTTGCGGGGTAGGCAGAGCGCAAACGGTCGCATAGAACGGACATTTACGCCACGTCTGACAAACATTTGAGGGTCATCCGGAAAATTGTGTATCGCCATAGTGACAGGTTGTCAGCCCATCGCCTAAAATTGCAATATACACCCTCGAGTCCCTTAGACGCTTCTTACGACTCCCACGGGCAAGAAATGGGGTGATGCTATTCTAAGCCGGCATCACACGGCACATTCTAAGCCGGCACCACACGGCACTTTTTTTAGGAAAACTTACAAAATGTCTTCTAATAGCATTTTCGCCATCACTAGTGGCGACGCCTTTTCCATCTGGGCTACCGCAAATCTAACCCAATAGATGGAGCCAAGCCAGGCGTTATAGGCATTAAGATACGCTTGCAAAATTCGCGGGCAAGGGATGCGCCACGGTTACCCAGATTCAAGAGGCGTCGCCACTAGTGATGGGAAAGTCGCATATTAAAATCCTGCTCGTAGTAGATAAAAATTGCAACCTTTTTAAAAAAAATACCTAACACGGGAAGTGTTTTAAGATTTGGTATTCAGGCTTTCTTATTTCCAGGAGAATGAAGGGATATCCGGATGTTTATCCGAAAAAAAAGACGGAGAAAGAAAAGTTGGCCCGATAGTACGACAGACATCCTTAAAAAAACGCGATCAGGTCTATTACATGACATAATATTCTGTATGGCTTTTTTTCTCCGACAGGTGGTCAAGACAGCCTTCGTTCATTACCTTGATACTTACCTATAAAACTGTTTATCGCATATTATTTAGTATTCATGTGTATTGTATACATAAGGGTGAAATTTACTAGCGACCGATACTGAAAACTTGGAACGGGCTGTTGATAAGGAACAACTTTTCTCAAGGATCATACGTCTAAAAATAAAAAAATTTGAACCTCCCATACAACCACCGACTAAGTCAATTTGTAGACTTGTTTAGCTGGCACATTTTGTATGGGAGTAGTCAACCCTAATCTCTTCAAAGTAAGAGTGAACAGGCTTCTTCTGGGTGAGCTCGCTCCATCTTAGACCCTGTCTCTGTACTATGACCTAGACTAGAGTCAAGAGCAAACCCATCATTAAAAAAAAAATTACTCCGAATTTCGACCTTTGTTCCGTATGAGGAAAGTTGTTCCTTATCGCCAGCCTGTCATAAGTTATCGGTAGTCATAAAAACACCCTATATACCGTCTTAACATTGCTTGGTGCCTACTTAGTGACGGAGTAAATGCCGAGGTCGAATGAGGGACGCTCTAGTCCCAAATATGCAAATTCATCGCCTTGAAGAATTCAGGTTAACTTATTGCTATAGATAAATAGGTAAGGAAGTATAACACCGTGTGATGCCGGCTTAGAATAGCATCACCCCATTTCTCTCCCGTGGTAGTAAGAGGCGACTAAGGGACTCGAGGGTGAGTATTGCAATTTTAGGCGATGGGTTGACCACCTGTCACTATGGCGATACACAATTTTTCGAATGGTCCTCAAATATTTTTCAGACCTGGCGTAAATGACCGTTTTGCGGCCGTTTACGCTCTCACTTCCCCACAAGGGATTATAGGCGTGATATGTGTATGTATGTATGTATGTAAGTATAGCCCTATATGAGCTTCCATTGTGAAATGAAGGTAAATACGAGTAGAATGGCCCAGTATGACTAGCTTTTCATTTTTCAAAATTATTAAATTACTAGATTTCCACCCAGCGCTTTCACCATCAAACTCATTTTCCCGTGGTAATAATTGTTTTCCTGCGGTAAATAGTGGTCTATGTGTTATTCCAGGTTTATACTCTACCTATGTTCCAAATTTCATCCAAATTGGTTAAGCCGTTTAAGCGTGAAGAGGTAACAAACATACATACATACATACACACACACACAAACTTACAGACTTATAACATTAGTACAGATTTTGGCTTATAGTTTCGGGACCATTGGCCGAACCCAATTTATTTTTAACGCCAGTTTAGGTATATGCTAACATACTTTCGTTTGCAGTCGACAAAAACGACTCAAACTGGGTTTTTACACTAAATAAACTGTAACATAGACAAAACTGGTATATTTAATAATATTAATTAAATTAAAGAATCTAAAATATATTAAAATGGTAGTTCATTTATTAACTTAAAATGTAATTTAACAACTGAACTACCATACATTGAATTGACAATTTAAACAAGCGTATAAAATGTCAGAAAATGTAATATGAGCTTTACAGATTATGTGCGTTGCAAAACTAACTGGCATCAAGATTCATTTGCAAAATTCGCAGGCATAATACAAGCCGCTGTGCCCGCGGTAGCCCAAATAGAAGAGGCGTCGCCACAAGTGACGGCGAAAGTCGCAAGTTCAAATCCTGCCAGCGGTAGAACATATTGCAAGTTTTCTAAAATGGTATTCTTTCTTTCGTATACCTAAGACGCGAATCTTTTTAAAATTTGGTATATGATTTGGTTGTATTGAAATGAAAGCTTAGTGCGATCTATTAATCATTCAAAAATACCAATTAAATAACGAAGAAAAACCTAAAAGCTGGTATAACGTCCATCGCATCTACATCAAAGCTCACACTAATTATCTACCACTCAACAACACAAACAAACGAGAGATTTTTCTAGTCTTGGCAACACAAACTGTCTGGTAGTTTTAGTTTAGTTTTTTATTCTGAGAAACAGACTACTCTCATGACTTTTCTTTTTTAGGTCGCCATTTTGTTTGCCCAGAAATACTAGCATTACTAGCTAGACATGCACATAACAATTCGGTACTTGCATGAAAGCAGGTAAACGCGAAATATGTTTGTTTATAATTATTATCCATATAATAACAGCCCTCAAATATTTGTCAAACGTGGCGATAGCGACCGAATTTTTACGGCTGTCAACGCTCTGCCTACCTCGCAAAGGAAAGAGGCGTGATATGTGTGTGTAAGCCTTTTATTTCATCGAAATCATTAAAGGCGATTTCAAAAACGCGGGTACATGTTATTGCTTTTAATATTATAGGATTGGACTAACCGCAGAGCTTACACTATAAGCTTTACAGCAAAGTTTAATGGAAATTGATATTGTATCAAGCAATGTATAAAGCGATTGTGCAACATGAAACAAAGTAAAAACATGAAACGTGATGAAATAGTTTTTTCTAGTAAGCTAGAAAGTACAATTAAATATCTGGTATTATTTCTAACTGTATCTAAAGTAAAGGTATTCATTTAGGTACAGGTGGTAAAGTTACATGCAGTGCGGTTGACCTGGCCATCCCCGAGGCAGCCTTCATTTTCATTTTATTACTCCGCCCGAGCCGGTTTTCTATTAGGATTATACAAAAATGTTATAAAAAGAAGAAAATTGTGTTGCACACGGTTCATGACGTCAATATGTATGTGATATTACAACTTTAAGACAAATAAAATGACGAGTGAAGAAGTCCTTCAGAGAGTAAACGAAAAGAAGAGTTTGTTGAGAAGCATAGAAAAAAGGAGAGGGAAGATGATGGGGCACCTGATACGCCACGATCACCTCTTGAAGAATATCTTGGAAGGAAGAAGAGGTCGAGGCCGACCAAGGCGAAATTACTTTTACCAATTAATAGAAAAGGTCAATGTCGTGGAGGTCAATCACTGGCGAAGAGACGATAAGGATGACGGTTACTCCTTCGACAAGAGCTGCGCTCTTAAATATAAGAAGAAGAAACAATAAATTGAATACCAAATTTTAAAACACTTCCTGTGTTAGTTTTTATTTTATTTTATTTTAAACTTATTTTCCAGCGCGGGCGGGATTTGAACCTGCGATTTCACCATTACTAGTGGCGACGCCTCTTCCTTCTGGGCTACCGCGGCCTAATATTAATCGTATGTGTAGGTAGCCCAGATGAAAGAGGCGTTGCCACTAGTAATGGCGAAAGTCGCAGGTTCAAATCCTGCCCGCGCTTGAAAATTTCGCAAGTAATTATTTTTTTCCAAGATATAAAATAAAAAGTATCCTACATTGAATAAAGAAATTTTGATTTGATTTGAGGAAAGTTCCTAGCTACAATTCTTTTTCTCAGAAAATACAATTTCAATTTAAGTGCTTTACGAGAGAAAGAAAGCCTCTAATTCTGTTTATTTCACAAATTATGAAAATTATATTAATGTTGCTTTTCTGTTTATCTTCTGCCTAACGAGGCAAAACAAAATTAGAATTAAGTCTTATTGATTGTTTTAACTGACTGAGTTTATGTAGTACAATATTAACAGTCAGTAAATCTAGAAATTACAAGGTTGGTAATTTGATTTTAAAATATTTGTACAATAAAAGACCATATATTCAATAAAAAATAATAATCTCTTTTCGTGTGGGACACCGAGTTGTCCAAGGACCCGATTAACCATGGTGTCAGAGGTTTTCAACCGCCTGCTTCCACTAGTAGGCCTCTGACATGGTTGTGTTACAACCGCCGTCTAATTAATCATAGACAGCAACCGGGACCGACGGCTTAACGTGCCCTCCAAAGCAATAATAATAAATAAAACGAATAAACTCTGTCTTTAGTGCATTGAATCTTGTCATTTACTACTTCAATGTCAAACTGTCTAAAAAAATAAACTACCCTCAAACCCCTACCGCCCTTTCCTTATCTTAAGCCTCCACTTGGCCCTAATGGGTGGGTAGGTTCACGTTTAAACGCTAGGGCATTGCCCTAAGGGCAAAGTTCAAGGTATTATTTCGTTGAATTAAGTAAACAATGTTCCTAAGCTTTAAGAAGATAGATATTCCATCAAAATTTTGTTCACATAGCGGTGTTAAATATACAGGGTGTAAGGAACAGCCCTCTAAATAGTAAGGAACATACAGACCATGGTACTGAACAACTTCCCGTGAGAAAATATTTCAGGAATTGTCAAGAATTTTTTTACTTCCCATAGTAATTTAATTGCAGTCAGCTGATCGTGATTTTGCATGGGAGGTTAAATATTTTTTGTCGTTTCTTGACAGTTCCTAGGGGAAAGTTGTTCAGTTTCATGGCCTGCATGTCATATCAGTATTCGGAGGGCTGTCCCTTACACCCCGTATATGGTACAACGCTAGGACAACGATCTTAGAAGGGATTCAAGGTTGTCGTAGGGTCAACGCACATCTGATGCCATGCCATTTGGCGCACGCTGTTTTTAATAGCAAATCGAAAATGAACTGAAATGAACATGGTTAAAATAAAGTCGACATTGGGTAGTATGAGTAAATGGCTCTATCGTCCGCGACCACACGCATTATAAGTCACACACACATCAGCCTGTAGCAGTCAACTGCTGCCTCTTTAAGGCGAGTATAGTCATGAGCGACCTCGACAGTGGCGCCACTACACAAAAAATATTTTCTCTTTATAAAAACAATCTATCAGCATGTCTGTTGCTCAAGTTTTTAATATTATCCTTAAGTAAAATTAGAACCTGCAAACTCAACGAAATATTACACTTTTTAGGCATTTTTTGTCATAACTTTAATTACAGCGAATATACTATGAGTTTGCAGGTTAAAATTTTACTTAAGGATAAAACTAAAAACTTGCGCAACGGGTAGGTATTTAGATAGACTGTTTTTAAACAGAATATATTTTTTTTGTGAACTGGCGCCACTGTCGAGGCTGTTCACGACTACACTCGCCTTAAGTAATCGGTGACTCATTATTTTATTTTATAAGGAACACTCCAAGTTACCTAATTCCAAGTTACTTGGGCAACGGGGTTCAAGGCTAAAAAAATGGCATCTTTCTCTTTTTGAAAATTTGCAAAATTTTCAAGTGACTGGCATTAAATACGCTTGCAAATCAGCGGGCAAGGATCGAGCTGCGGTAGCCCAGATAGAAGAGGCGTCGTCACTAGTAATGACAAAAGTCACAGGTTAAAATCCTGCCCGCGCTTGAAAATTTTGCAAGTTTTCAAAAATTGTATACCTAACCTAACACGGAAAGTGTTTTATAAATTTGGTATTCATCTTCCTAACCTAAGCTAATCCTTCAAGTAATTCATACCCTATTCATGATCCTTATCTCTAAGTCAACACTTGACGTAGATTATGACACGTGTCAAAGCTAGGTGGCTGGGACGGTTCGAGGTCGGAGTTCAATTAGGCGGGCGCCAAAACGGGGGCGCTATTAGGGTTAGCGCCCAGCAAACGAGCTGTTGTGTCACTAGGTACGAAGCAACACATTATACATACATATTCTTAGACTACAGCAAGCAAAACAAAGACGGCAACGCTATAGACAGGGTCCAAGTTTGTCTTTCTTAGAATGAGGCTACTACCTAAACCCCTTTAGGTAATTCATACCCAATTCAAGATCCTTATCTCCAAGCTAAGACATGCATGACGTAGATTATGACACGTTTCAAAGCTGGGACGGTTTGAGGTCGGAGTTCAATTAGGCGGGCGCTAAAACGGGGGCGCTTTTAGTGTTAGCGCCCAGTAAACGAGCTGTTATGTCACTAGGTACTTAGCAACACATATTCATAGACTACAGCAAGCAAAACAAAGACGGCAACGCTATAGACAACGCCTATGTTTGTCTTTCTTAGAATTAGGCTACTACCCAAACCCCTTTAAGTAATTCATACCCAATTCAAGATCCATATCTCGAAGTCAACACTTGACGTAAATGATGACACGTTTCAAAGCTAGGTGGCTGGGACGATTTAAGGTCAGAGTTCAATTAGGCGGGCGCCAAAACGGGGGCGCTATTAGTGTTAGCGCCCAGTAAACGAGCTCTTGTCACTAGATAGCATGGAGGCTAGATAGTAACATACATACATACATACACACATCACGCTTATTATCCCTTGCGGGGTAGGCAGAGCGTAAACGGCCGCAAAAACGAATATTTACGCCACGTCTGACACATTTGAGGGTCATTCGGAAAATTGTGTATCGCCATAGTGACAGGTTGTCAGCACATCGCCTAAAATTGCAATACACACCCTCGAGTCCCTAAGTCGCCTCTTATGACTCTCACGGGCAAGAAACGGGCAATACTACCTAATGGAAACAATAATTATCAATTAAAAGTTTTAGAAAGGTCATTCATTCCCTTTCCACAAAATTTTAATTGGCGGAATATAATATTCAAAACGTTTATTATATTCTGAAAATTTTATCCTCCCTCAGTGATAAGCTTTTCTGAGAAATGATTTTTAGTTGCGAAGGACTTAAATCCGAAGCCATAATTTCACCGTATATATATAGGGGGGGAAGTAGTAAGCCTTCTCGAAGAGCGACACCTGTGCTCGGGCCCTCCCCGTGAGTAGCGGCAGATGCCGTGAAACTAGTTACTACACCACGATGGCAAACACCAATGCATCCTCTAGTCCAGCCCTAAAGCCGGCTTTGTGCGTAGTCTCGATTAATATCGAAGGTTTCTCACAGGCCAAGTCAGAAATCCTTTCTGAACTCAGCCGGACTACACACTGTGACATCATGTGTGTACAAGAAACCCATCGAGACGAAACCCAAAGCCGGCCACACATTACTGGACTCACGCTCATCGCCGAGACCTACCATCCGAAACACGGTAACGCAGTGTTTGCTGCTCCCGGCGTGAGCATAACATCTGCCGAATGTACGACACAGAACGGCATTGAGATCATAACCGTAACTCTTGGTTACTGCACTGTCACCTCTGTTTACAAACCTCCTGGAACCCCTTTTCAATTTCAAGCTCCTGGAAATTTTGACGATCATCCAGTCAAAATAGTGATCGGCGACTTCAACAGTCACAGTACAAGTTGGGGATATAGCAACACGGATCCATGTGGTCAGGCTGTTGAGGTATGGGCTGAGACGAACGATTTAGGTCTGATCCATGATGCCAAACTACCGGCTTCTTTCAATAGTGGCCGGTGGAAACGCGGCTACAATCCAGACCTTATCTTCGTCAGTGAATCTATTAGTCCCCAGAGCATTAAAACTGTGTGTGCTCCTATACCTCGCACCCAACATAGACCGATCATGTGCACAATCCAACCTGTAGTCCGCCCCGTAAATGTCCCATTGAAGCGCCGTTTCCACTACGATAAGGCAAACTGGGAGCTGTTCTCGCAGTCAATAGACCAAGCCCTTTTGAATGTTTCGCCAGTACCCGTAAACTATGAACAGTTTGTTGACATAGTTGCAACAATTTCATGTAAATTCATACCAAGGGGCTGCCGGACTTCCTACATCCCAGGGCTGTCAAAAGAGTCTGCAGAGCTGCTGAAAGAGTACGAGTCCCAATACAGCCAAGACCCTTTTTCTGAGGACACCACATTAGTTGGCGAGGAACTGCTATCACAGATTGGCAAAACTCGACAGGAAAGGTGGATCAGCACTGTTACCAACATAGACATGACGCATAACAGTAAAAAGGCGTGGAACACCATTCGCAAACTAACTTCTGATCCACCTCCTCCTTCATCTCCCAGTAGAGTTACAGCTAATCAGATAGCCCACCAACTACTTCTAAATGGCAAGTCAGTAGGTCGCCTTGCGAATGTTCCTAAACCAGACCGTGCTGGGAGCACCAACCATCTTATTAGCCAGCCATTCAACCTACTTGACATCATCACTGCTATCAAGCAACTCAAATGTGGTAAAGCCTCAGGGGTGGACAACATTGCTGTTGAACAGCTTAAACAACTTGGCCCTGTTGCCGTGTCCTGGTTGCTGCAAATGTTTAACCATTGCCTGGAATCCGCTTCGATCCCCCGTCTCTGGCGGAAATCAAAGGTCATAGCAATTCCAAAGCCTGGAAAACCAACAGACAGTCCC
Source organism: Tuta absoluta (assembly GCA_027580185.1). Lineage (NCBI taxonomy): Eukaryota > Metazoa > Arthropoda > Insecta > Lepidoptera > Gelechiidae > Tuta > Tuta absoluta. The sequence continues at coordinate 6,201,403 of JAQAHW010000022.1, read as the reverse complement.
AAAAACTTCAGGCCTATTTCACTCTTGTGCCACACATATAAATTATTTGAGAGACTGCTGTTGTCCCGCTTAACAAGCTTCATTGACCCAAAATTGATCCCAGAGCAAGCGGGTTTCAGACCGGCTAAGTCTTGCAGCAACCAGACACTGACACTGACGCAACACATCGAGGATGGTTTTGAACTGGGGAAGATAACCGGTACTGTATTCGTAGATCTGTCTGCAGCCTACGACACAGTTAACCTTAGGCGACTGTTATGGAAAGTAGAGATCATGACAGGGGACCTCAAATTCGTCACAATACTCCGAGAGCTTCTTCATAACCGTCGTTTTCAGGTACATCTTCTTCAGGACAAAAGTCGTTGGAGGTCGCAAAAGAACGGGCTGCCCCAAGGCAGCGTTCTTGCCCCGTTGCTCTTCAACATATACACCAACGACCAACCATCCTGCCCCAACACCCGCCGCTTTTTATACGCCGACGACCTTGCGCTGACTTCCCAGGCGTCCAGTTTTGAGGAGGTTGAGATGAATCTGTCGGATGCTTTGAATGACTTAAGCAAATATTATAGAGAAAATTCACTCAAACCCAACCCATCAAAAACTGAGTCTTGCGCATTCCATCTCCGCAACAGCCAAGCAGGTCGTAGGCTTAATATTGAGTGGCAAGGTGTGCCTGTAGCTCACACTAGTTTTCCAAAATATCTGGGCATTACTCTGGATAGGTCACTTACCTTTAGTAAGAATTGCCAAAACATAAAAAAGAAGGTGCACACTCGGAACAATCTATTAAAGCGCCTTACTTCTACTGGATGGGGAGCAACACCTCATGTTCTGCGGACTACTGGGCTGGCGTTATCCTTTTCTGCAGGCGAGTATGCATGTCCTGTATGGAGCCGTTCAGCTCATGCAAAGCTGGTGGATACAGCCTTAAATGAGACTTGCCGGATCATAACTGGTTGCCTGAAACCGACCCCGGTTAGCCAACTGTACCCACTAGCCGGAATAGCGCCTCCAGTTGTTCGTAGATCTGTGGCTAGCTCCTTTGAAAGAGCAAAGATGGAGTCAGATGCACGGCATCCTTTGCACGACCACATCCCAGTGACACAACGGCTGAAAAGCCGTAATGGCTTTGTTAAGTGCGTCACTCCTCTTTGCACAGACCCCGAACAAGCGAGGTGCAACCTTTGGCAGGAGGGGGTGACCCTACCAGATCCTTTCGTCCCGATTGCTGAGAGCTTGCCGCCTGGCCATAATTTGCCATGGTCGGTTTGGAAATCTTTAAATAGACTTCGGACTCAGACCGGCCGGAGTAAGGAAAACATGACCAAGTGGGGCTTCTTGGAGGGTTCCGATGTAGGTTGTTTGTGTGGTGCAGTTCAAACAATGAACCACCTAACATCGTGTCCTGCGTGCCCTAGCACCTGCACGCAGGACGATCTTATGACAGCGTCTGTCAGCGCTGTCAACGTAGCCAAGTTCTGGGCCGCGACGGTGTAGTGTCTGCCATCGACACGCTAAGAAGAAGACCGTATACAGAGTGGCTCGAATAGTGACGTCCAAAGACGAAATTTGAATGCCTTATACCGATATTTTCATTTTATTTATAAGTTTATTTTTGAAGTTTCTGTGTATACTAAGGGGTAACCCAATCATCCCATGTGGTCCGTGTCTAGTTTCCGAGTTATTCAATTTTGAAAATGATAATTGACCTTTTAAGGTGATTCGGATACCCCTCAGTATAAGGCATTGGAATTAAATTCGGGCCACCCTGTATAAACACTCAGAATGGTTGAGGGTAAAACGGAAATTGGATAAAATATGAGTAAGAAAATAAATATAAACCCTATAGGTAAATAAATACTGGTGTTTTAGGTTCATATTGCCGTGCCGCGTGGTGCCGACTCAGAATAGCATCAGCCCATTTCTACACGCGGGTGTCGTAAAACTCGACTAAGAGATTAATCCAGGGAATGGGCAGCAGCGTTCCCTGTGAATATCTACAACACCGTCCATTGCGCTCGGAAAACCGCCTGCATAGCGTGGTGAGTATGGCATATACGCCCCAATTCAGTCGCTGTCTATGATATAGTCTATTTAAAAACATTCAACCCCCACCGAGGCTTGCAAATAAAGGTACGGAATGAGGGCGCAATCAAGCCCTCAGTCCCAGTATAAAAATAAGAGGAAAAAATACACAACATCAGAAAGACAAGCAATTTGCTATGCGAGCTGCTGATATATAAACAGCTAATTCACTAATAAAAATAAGAAATTGTAAAAATGTTAGCGACGGTCGGGGATTGAACTCGGAACCTGTGGAGTACCGTCCCACCATGTCCCACCGCTCTGCCGACCGAACACTTCAATTTTTAACCTCTTGATACTCGTCTTGAAGTGACGTACGAGTACAAGCGACATAAGTCATGTAAAGTAATACTATGGTTAGGTCCTCATTACAGAAGGAATTTAAACCATACGATGGTTTTTACAACAGTCTGAATACCGTGCACGGTTCGGCATACATCGCTGGTTATATCAAGTTTATCCAATTTACACTAATATAACCAGCTGTGTATGCCGAACCAAACACAGTATTCAGATTAGTGTAATAGCCGTTTATACAAGGTAATATTAAATTTTGTGCAAATATGTGTAAGTTGAGTTCGACTCGTACAAAATATTTAAAAAAATTAGACCTTTCATACAAAAATGTTCAAGAGATGTGCTATTTTGTGTGGGAGGTAAAAAATACATATTTCGACCTATGTTTATTGGCAACGTTGTTCACTTTCACGAGTAGAACTCACGCCAAAAATATTTGCACTGAATTTAATAGGACCTTATTATACTAGGACAACTATTATAGGATATAAGCACAGAAAAAATGGTAATAGTTTGCAGGGTTCCTTTCCTAAAATAATATTTATATATAAGTGCTACTACATACCTACACATATTTATTATGTTAAATTATTAAGTACTTTCTATTTTCGTTTATTCTTCTCATGTAGTGAGATCTCTACGTAAGATCTTATTTCGCTTTGACTTTTTCTGTTTTTCTATTGGTTGGCCGGTAGAGAATGCCGCGTGGCATTAGGCCCGCCCTTTGTACTTTCTGTGCAATATAGTTTAGTAAATAAAATAAAAATATGTACAAAACACGATACGTATGCGAATTGTTCAAACAATCCGTTAATCAGAGCCGTGTGTTCTGTGAAAATTAAATGCAAACGAAAACTCGTTGACATGATTTATCCGAGGGAAATGGAAAATATGATAACGTGAGGAAATATACATCATGGTATGAGTCTTAAGTTTATGATCCAGAGGTTTAATTTCATTTCGAGAATTATATTTTATTTACAATTTCTACTAATCTTCTTTCTTTTCGTGTGGGATAGCAAGTCGTCCAACGACCCGATATCTACTAATAGAATAATAAGAATTTTCTTTCGTGTGGGACACTGAATTGACAAATGATATTTTAATAAAATAATTTTACTCTTGATGACCTTTGTATGACGCCTCATAACCTGAATATGAATAAATGACAAAAAACAAAATCTTCGTAGCTGACGCGTATGTCTTGTCTATGTTTAACGAGTTTAACGAAAACTTTAGAAAAATATAAAGAAATGGAAATGAATAATAATATTTCGAAAGTATGAAATTAGTATTTTTTTATTATTTCCATTTTTAACACAAACCATAAAAAATATCGGGCACTCCGAAGTCTTCGTGGGAGAAAACACAAAGTTAAGTAAGTACGAGTAGAAGACGTAGTACGAAGCTACGAAGGGCTACGAGGTAGTATAGGGCTACAATGCAATGTAGCAAAGCATGAGTAACAGAAGTACTACGCCTGCTACGCTTTTGTTACGTTCTCGATATCGTTTTTTTTTACCAATAAATATTCTCTTTTCAGTGCAAGATTCGCAAGAGTTGCTTTCAAATAGAACGCCCATTCCCAACATAAATGTATCCCTCAGCCGCTTTTTACGACACCCGCGGGTCTAATTAGGGTGATGCTATTCTAAGCCGGCATTCACACGGTTTTTCATATAGTTATTAAGAAAAGAAAGTATAGTTGGACGCCTAGAGGGTAAATTGAGGTGCTGTTTATATTTGTCACTGTCGCATCGCCACGCGAATTTATTGTGAAATTGTGATTGATTGAATCAAGATTGATTTAGCGAACGGAAGATCATAGACTGCTCCAAAATAGTATAACATCGTGAATTAAAAAAAGATTACTGAAATTGTAACATAGTTGTTGAGATCCTGCCGATATTTCATGTAACACAATGAAAAATCTTACTATTTCGGGTGCTTTGCTTAGATTGTGGCTAGATGGTGTCGTGATTCTCCTTCAGGGATGATTATTATTATATCGGACTTCTTCGAAATATGCAAGAATTATAATCGTAGAACACTATGATCGGATGACAGAATGACCCCGGGTCGGTGCAAAACACAACAAAAATGAATAAACTTTCTTGAAGAACATGCAAAATTGCACAACGCAGGCAGAATTTGAAACTTTCTGTTGCCACGTGTTATTGCCATTATGATACACTTGCATAATTTCGCCAAGGTTAGCTGAGCCGCGGTAGCCCAGTAGCCCAGTCGGTAGAGGCGTTGCTACTAGTGATAGCGAAAGTCGCAGGTAAATGTTTACCTAAAGATATTGAACAAACTTGTAGTTTCGTAGGATAATCGGAAAGGGCAATGCCCCTTTGCTTCAGTTTACGTCAGGTCAGATAGTTGTGTTTAGTTTGATTAGGCCATGCAGATCACCTGATTAAATGATAAAGAATCTAAAAATAAAAAATAGATGGCACCAAAGTAGAAAACCGTAGCCTAATCTTTGTTCGATTGTGCCAGTTTTTGGGAGATGCACATACATAAACTCCGTTCAATTAAGAATTGCCTATAATGTAAATAAACTTTGTATGAATCTGACAGTCGCGAGCTAATTGAACGGAGTATACATACACACACATATCACGCCTTTGTCCCTTGTGGAGTAGGCAGAGCGTAAACGGCCGTAAAAAACTAACAATTACGCCACGTCTGACAAACATTTGAGTCATTCAGGGGGGTGCCTGTAAGTCTGCACTAATCAAACTAGAAAGGGCAAATAGAGCGATCCTGAAAGTTATGCTGCTGAAACCCTACAGATACCCCACCACAGAGCTGTACAGAGATGCTAGAATGCTTACAGTCAGACAACTATTTATCCTGAGATGCATTATTCGGAAACACAGAGAGGTGCCTGTACATGACACTTCCAAAAAAACTCGCAAAAACAGAATAGTCAAAATTTGTCCTTCAATACCCCATAGAACCACATTTGCGTCCAGACATTTCTTCTGCTTAAGTGCCACCTTATACAACAAAATAAACTATTTCTTAAATATACACGCGCTGAGTTACTATGAGCTAAGGAAAAAACTTCATGACTACTTACATTAAACTACGACGAAACAGAATCCTTTATTTTGATATCTACTATATAATTATTTATACACACACACACACACACACACATACACACACACACACACACACACACACACACACACACACACACACACACACACACACACACACACACACACACACACACACACACACACACACACACACACACACACTAACACACACACTCTTCTTACTTATTCTTTCATTGTTATTATAATAAAGCGATTGTATATCTATGGTAACGTCTGATCCTCGGACGAACACTGTCTCACTGAGATACAGGTGAATAACCTAGTTTAGTTAGACAGGGTTCACAACCCATCGAAACTTAATAATGTATGCAATCATTTTGTTTACAAAGTTGTGTACTTTTTTTTTTTTTGAGAAATAAACATTTATTATTTATTTATTCAGAAAATTGTATATCGCTATAGTTACAGGTTGACAGCCGATCGCCTAAAATTGCAATACACGTGTAACCCTCGAGTCCCTAAGTCGTCCTTACGAAACCCACGGAAAGAAATGGGGTGAAGCTATTCTAAACCGATATCACATGGCAATGATGTGAGTAAGATTGAATTTAGTAGATTTCAGTGAGATAGGTTTATTGAAGGGTTAAGTTAAGATAGCGCTTTAGCCAGTCTGTATATCTTAAGTAACACAAAGTTAAACAACTCGATTTGAGATTTAATTAGACCCATTACAGATTTGAGCTAGTGGCAGTGGCAGATTGCTTAATCGATTCCGGGCGATAGAGCCCTTCAGAAGTTGAAGAAGTAGGGTTCCGTACCTCAAAAGGAAAAAACGGAGACCTTAAAGGCTGACTTTGTGGTTCGTCCGTCTGTTTCGACCCTATATCTCGGGAACGCCCAAGATATCGGGTTGAATTAAATCCATATACTCATGTCGACGGCCGCTTGTAGTTTAAAAAAAAAGAGCTCCTAACTTAACGTTAAAAAATATACGGCTGTTTATGCTGTACAAAACGAGTGTTTTGATCCTCTCAAGGGTATCAAATGAATAGGTACTTCCGGTGTATCTAGAACTATGAAATATGGCCTCGTTTTGAAGAACAAGCTTAGGAAATGTCCTTTTTTTAGTAACGTAGTTTTATGGGGCTGAAAAAGTACAATGTTTAAATATTGAGGCTATTAGTTCAAGTGGGATATATAATATAATTGAGGTGTTATGGCAATTTGAAATAGTATGGACCAGCAGAGAATAGGTGTTTTATTACCAGAATAATTTATAAAGAACTGTCAAAGTATTATCTTGGACTTCATTACGTTTGGGCTTATTCAATTATTCATTCATCTAAGGTTCGAGACAATTTATGAAGTAGGTAATTCAGGAAAAAATAAAAAACTTTGTTGAAAATGCCACAGGGAGGTTCATTATGGTTTTAACGAACGCTTTTAGCGAAATTTGTTTGAAGTGACGAACTAACGAACAAGATTGTGTACCTACTGTGATTAATTAAGACGAATGCCGCGTCTTCTCAGCTTAATTAAAGACGAGAGGTACTACTGAGATGGAACACGAAATGTAACTACCGCAATCTGCATCTTTAAATTGTTATATAAGGTGAAATTTTACTAGTGACCGATAGCGAAAACTCAAGACGGGCTGGTGATAAGGAACAAGGAACATAGCTCGAAAAACTTAATATAGATTTGGATCTTTCATACCAAATTACCGATGAGTTACTACGTAAACAACCGATGAACCTTCTTTAAGACTGATGACTTAAAGCGGCTGGTAGCGACTAGATGGCGAAAACGGGAGATCGTGCCCTATGGCGTACCCTGGGGGAGGCCTACGTCCAGCAGTGGACTGCTATAGGCTGATATATGTATGTATGTAATATGTAAACTCAAAATATTTTTGTCTAATCTCAACCTATGTTCCTTGGGGAAAGTTGTTTTGTCGACTCGGTGTCCCACACGAAAATAAGAAAGAAAAGAAGCTTAGTCGTAAATTAATAACTAAACGGCGAGCGTTTGACTATTTATTAGGTCTTGTTGGGCGACCGTAAATTGGGATTATTTACATAACGGAGGGCTTACCAATAAATGCCGGATATCCGGAATCCGGTCAAATATACGCAATTCGCTTCGCTAGCTTTTAACAAATATAGGAATTGGATTGTGTACCTACACTGTTGTTAATAAAATAAGTAGCTTGGACTTAGATGAAAATAAGAAGTTGAAAAAATGTTGGCGTAGGCCTGAGATTGAAACCTGGACCTGTGGAGTACCGTCCCACCGCTCTGCCACTGAGCTACCGGCGGCGCGACGACCGAACACTTCCAAATTGTCAACCCCTTGATACTCGTTTTGAAGCGACGTAGCACTGTACGTGCAAAATAAACCATAGTAGGTACATTTACACTTAGATGTTTAAAGTTTTAGATTTATGGCTTTTGTTAATTGTTTTTCAATATACGCAAGATAACTAAGAGATAATTTAAATGTTTCTATTTTGACGCCGTTTTGAGGCCGTGTAATGCCGGCTTAGAATAGCATCACCCCATTTCTTTTCCGTGGGTGTCGTATTGAGGCGACTAAGGGACACGAAGGTTACATGTGTTTTGCAATTTTAGGCGATATGGGCCATAGGCGTGATATATGTATGTATTTTGACGCCATCCTAAACAGCACGTGCGTTTTTTATACGAAATACACTTTTTGTCTGGGTTAACTAGGTAGGTAAATTAAAAACCTATTAATTGGTCTATGCTATTACTACCACCTAGCAATGAAATGAATTGATAATTGAGTGAAGATTAATTCTAGGAAATAGGATAGTTGTGAACAAAGGACCCACGCTTTTGGTTAATGACTGTTCTCTCTAAAGAGAGTTTTCCATTAATTCACTGTATCCACGGTGAAGATTAATGAATTGTTTCGTAAACTCAAATTTGTAAACAAATTTTGAAACTCTGAAGTGAGTTTCGAATTAAGATATTAGAGAAGAGTACCAAAGTAAATCCCATCCTACGTATATTAGCCTAAATTTGGGATAACAATTCTTTTAACTTACTTAATTTTCCGGACCTAGATATCTCCTATTCTTTTCTCAACCTATTTGACGGAAAGTGCCAGCGCTAATTTAAAGAAAGTTATCCCGAATTGAGGCCCTAATGCTGTTTTTCTTGTCTTTGGTGTCTGTTAATTTTAATGTTCTTTCACATACATCCTAACGAAAATACTGAAGAACAAGAAGCATGGAAGAATGGCTTATATAACCATGAGAAAAAAGGCATGATAACTAGATAATTTAAAATGTGGAAAAAACATGAAATATCCAAGAACATAAATAGACTCAAACAAAAGCCGATATAGCGGTATCCAAGGATATTTCTTTGCACAAAGGCATGTTCTTATGCAAGTAATGGCCTACCATTGGTATTGCTTTAAATAGCACACTGTAATGCAAAATATCTGTGAAGGCAAAATCAATGTAAATATGTCTCTTTTTTGCAATGCTTACTAAAAAGACTGCTCTTGAAATATAATTTTGAATTGCGAAAAGAGTTGTTGGGACTGCTTTGGTAAATTAATTGGCAATTTTGTTTCAGTAATCTTTTTTATTTATTTTTTGTCTCATGATCTAGTAAGTGGCAATAAAACACACTGTAATTCAAGGTATTGGTACCACTGCTGATACACCTGTTTAAATACCTAGTAAATTCATAATAATAATCAAAACATAACATATTCTAATGGAATGGGAATAAGAATTGTCATATAAAATGTATTTTATGAATAAAGGAATTGATATTGGAATTCCATGAATGGGAATAATTACTTGTTAGTAGTTACCTAGACCCAAAATGTCTATATATGCTAATTAGGCTAGACAAGAGAATATAGATAGCTACTTTTATAAATTAGTATCAGCGTTATAGTTTTGTTAGTAGGTGTAATAAACCAAAATAAGTCTTCTTTTTTATAGTGTTACTAATATTATCCAGAAGTAGTGAGTAATCAAGACCTAGGTTATACTTATACTTAAGAAGATATACTACTAGGTTAGTTCTGTTTAAAAACCAATCCTAAATCAGAGAGCTATTGACCCAGATTTACAAACGCATTTCTCACTTTTTATTTTGAAACAAACAAGTAACGCTTATGATTTAGGTTTATCTGAACTACTTGTTGATTATTTGGTGAGAGTTTCACCCTCTATGTTTGGGCTGCTTACAACTGCCTTCTTCCGGAGTGTGTTCGGCAATCTCAGCTGATGTGCAGGCATATGTGATCTGTCATCCTCTGGGAAGAAGGCATCCTGTTGTAAGCAGCCCATACATAGAGGGCTACACTCTCTACTAAATAAGGAACAAGTAAGTTGCGTCAACCTACCTAAATCACATTCCTCACTTTTTGTTCTTGAGAGGCAGTAGTTTTTTAATCTTAAACATATCTTGAAATTTGTATCCAATAAAAAATAATAATGATCATGAGATCACCCAACTGTTAAGAAATTTTACCTAGATAAAAATAAGAGTGGTATGTAAAATGGAAAGAAGATATGTACCATTTCATTCCAAGGTAATGTTGTCAGTGCAGCGGAGGCGACGGCGACCGTCACTGTACATGCACCTTACTGTCCTGGCAAACGGCAAATGCAATTCAATGTTAGTATTGTCTACTGCTGCAATGCTGCTGTGAGAGGTGCATCTTAATTTTATATTGAGTGGTATGGATGATATCAGAAGTGGGATTTCAAACTAATCATAAAATATTCTGAATTTATTTTGCAGTATTAGAATTATTTCATATAATCAAAAAAAGCTTCTACCATTGGTAATATTGTGCTTACATTTAAATGCCCAACTAGGTAATTTTAGAAGAATTTGTTTTGATACCAGATACCTCTATAGATAATTATAATTGTTTCATTAAAAAGCTTTAACTACTAGATAAAGGCAAAGTATATAAAGATGCACATAGCACAGCAGCTCCCAGTTTTATTCTTATTAGAAATATAATGCCAATACATTAGATAATCATTAGTCTGGCACTCTTGTTGAAAATATGACAATTGAGAATATTTACAGTTCTTAAAAAAAATCTAATAATATTTAATGATGGACATACTGTCCCGTCCGCAAATCACGTGCAAAAAAGGTTAAGTAAATAAACTTTGTAAGAAAAATTAATGTCGAAAGTTGAAAGAAGTTCCCGACTTTTAATTACTCAGGAGTGCCATTCTAACGAACCAATCAGTTCAGTTCCAAAATTTGTTTCTAACAAGCGCCGCTACTCAAAACTAAGTTGTCCAAGCGGAAAGACCAGGCTAACCCATGCTTGCTTCGCTCACCTGCTTTGCTAGGCCGTTTGCGGCTCTTGACCACCCGGCCAGCACGCACCGCTGACATATCCCAAACACCACCACAAACTCCTCAACACCCTCACGTAAAACAAAATTTATTGATTTGAAAACTCTAAAACCGTACTCACAGTCACATAACTGTTCCACAATTTGTCAAAACACACAACAAGAAAAATCGACACTCAATTTCTGTGGAAACTAGACCATCAGTATACAATGTTTATCCATTAGCGTCGTTTATTTATTCACTGGAAATATTAGAACGTGCACAAAAATCACGACTAAACACGGGAGACTGAAAAATTTCGTGACGACACGGACGAGAGAAAATGTCATCTGTCTGTCTGAAAAGACAAACATGACGATCAAGACAGTGGGTTTTTTATAGCGTACAAAGAGCAATTCTCATTTTATCCAGCGCAATAGCAATAACATAAAATATATGGAAAATAGATATCACTTGATTCATTTCTCTGTTTTCTTTGAAGTAATTTTTCTGCAAAATAAACACGTTTGACAGCTAAGATTACCACAGGTAAAAAATAATATTGGTTTGTTAGATGAAGATGTTGTTTATGTATCAGCGGTTCGTTCGTTGCTATTCCGTAATGGCGGATGTGAATTGGGTATAATATATTTTTTATCTTTCTTTTTTATATACATACATATCGTCGGCCGGCAGTGAAAACCACGTAAAGGCAAAAGCAACAATTTTACAGGAGACAGTAAAAACCGTCTGGTGAAAAAAATTGTATGAACGGAAGAAACAAGTTCTGTTGTTGTATGACAACCAAATGCGTATATTTCAAGCGGTGGTAGAAACACAGAAAATCTAATAGCGAAAATAGATTAAAATGGAGTTACGAGGAATTCATACTGATAAGGTTATGGCGTACCATCAAATACGAGGTTTGACGACATAAAACAATAAGACTTACAGCGGTTACCGTTAGGTTTGCTGCCACACCAGCTTTACCGATGCTGCCTTTTTATTCGTTGCCTCAAAACCTTCAACGTGAGCCGGTTATCTAAGCAGCAAGACCTCGCTACACTATACACTAGCGCCGTCTCACGTCACGAAGCCCTGAATGCTGTCAAAGAGAGAACAGCTGCCATGGCGCCTTTGCAAAAAAGGGGAAGGATCTTCCTCCTTCTCCACTTCACTCACAGACACCTCCGCCGTGAATTCACTCAGTTTTGGCAGTCATAGCAGACCCAGCAGGATCTTTCACACCTCGGAAACTGACCAACTGCAAAAAAAACACCCCTGATAGTAGCGGACTACCTGGCGGTTTAAGTTTCGATTCAATAACCTAATCTAATAGGACACACCTGAGAGAGCTCAAGCAGGCCTTCGGATACTCGTGGACAGTAACGCCGTATAGACCGGTGGGTTCCAAATGCCTGGCAAAACGAGGATAAATTCTGAATATACTAGAGTCATTTCACGGCACTGAAAGGCATCGGTACCGAAAACAGGCGTCCAAAAGCGGCCCTTAAAGACTGCCAACACATTGCCGAAGGAAATAATAATGGAGCTGCTGACCACCCTGAGCTACGAAGTGATACTTACATGCGGCAAATCAAGGCGCGTGGAGGACACCTAGTCGCTCTGCATGCTCGGCGTGTAGATTGAGATATAGCGTGGATGGGAGTACCAGAAGAGCCAAGTGCCTCCGCTGCCAGCAGTTCTGGTACATCTAGAGGAACTGTCACCGCAAGCTCGCCTGCGTAAAGTGCAGGAAGCAGCATACCTACTGCTTGCTAACTCGTGTATGCAGCCGACCACCTTCCACAACGTGGCGACGCGTCTCTCGCCAACTACACCGAATCATGCCACGAAGGACTAAACAGATAAGAGAGCAGAACTCCGCTCACGAATCCCATCGATGTGGAAAGAAAGGAGGCTGCACTGCTGGAAAATATAAATACGGCTGGTTCTATCTTGGCAGCTGCCCTTTACCCAATGCAACCGATGAAGACGAAGCGGAAGCGGACGAGACTCGCTCCAGCAGGCCAAGAAAACTCAGAGACAACCACGACAAGAGCCAACTAACGGCCTGCAGTAGGCGTCCCTTTGCGGTATTTCTTACGGGACAGATGCCGAAGTGACAGCGGGATCCATGACAAATGACTCAAAAACATCCGCTCTAGCAGAGGCCAGAAAGGTTCTTATCAATAATTACTTTAACTGAGGTACGGACGCTTCAAGCATCGTCAACAGGAGCCATTGCGATCTGATCTCATTCTACGGCTAGGCCCTTGCTGTTGAAAGCAAGCTGGAGGTTCGTTGACTCAAATAAGGCTTCATAAGGTACTGTTGACTTGGCCTACAGCTCTGCTGTCCATATCCACTATTGCTTGTCGCAAAGTTAAAATCGTGGGTCCCTTCACTTTTATATCTGGCTCCCGCGCTACATTTATAGGACAAAGCAACATGTGCCTCTCCACTTCATTTCAAGGAGGATAATGTAGGCCATCACTGGAACAACCACAGGATATCTTAGTTAGATGTCGTTGGCTGATGGACACTAGGGAATCACCCGACTGCACTGGTTCGACCTCACCACAGCGCAAAAGTGGACCTACTCACCCAAGAAGTACAGACTCAGCAGCCAATGCGACACCCCCGAGGACCCTCGTGCCTTTGAAGGAAGTGAGTTGAATTAACAGCCTAGGTTAGGTAGCGCAACGCAACATATTGATTGATCACTTTTATGATACTCACAGGTACAAACAAGGTGATGCTTCCAAGCCCGCACCACACGGCGCTCTAGTAACCTTATCTCCTAAGTGTTATAATAGAATTATACAATAACGAAAACCTCGCCAAAGTTTATATTACAATGCTTTTTAATGTTCGGTAGTAACAATGAAAAACTTGCAACCGCACATGCGAGATCATTATACTCTTTCTTTAATAAAATATACTTGTAAAAGTAATTACGTGTTTTTCGCAACATCCTAGAACACAACGTAAAACACGGCTAAGCAAATGCGAGGTTTTAATCGACAAAATGTGCATATCGATCGATACCGAGGTTCTCATTTTCATCGATAGAAGGTGTTCTCAGTATCGCAGCCCTGCCTACGTTCGTCGTAAATGTGCGTTACGAGCTTTTCTTCCCAAAAATAAAATAAAAGAAAAATCATGAATTTGTGCTTTACGAGGTTTTCACTGCCGGCCGACGATATATTACGCCTATAATCCCTTGTGGGGTAGGCAGAGCGTAAAAGGCCGCAAAAAACGGACATTTACGCTACGTCAGACAAATATTTGAGGTTCATTCGGAAAATTGTGTATCGTCATAGTGACAGGTTGTCAGCCCATCGCCTTAAATTGCAATACACATCCTCGAGTCACTTAGTCACCACTTTCGACGCCCATAGGAAAGAAATGCGGTGATGCTATTCTAAGCCGGCATCACACGGAGGCTTTTTTTATATTTGGTGAATAATATAGATTATTCATATACCTTATAATTACAAAATTTTGTTTGACGTTTCTAAAACCGTTTCCTATTCTGCACGTAATGTCAAATTCAAATGACAGGATTAGAATCTTTATAATTGACTATTGTGTAAAATGAGTCTTCATTAAAGAAATGGACCATAATTCAACATGTCAATACATAGTAATTAATTGTATAGTCATTTTTATCGATAAATTTCATCTCACTGTCCCATTCTGTCTATTAGTTCTATGGATAAAACGGCAAATTCATTTTGACGCAGCTTATCCAAAATCCAGCGTGCTTGTAATATAGAGTTAGAGTGAGTGGCAGGCGCGGATCCAAGGTTTGGCTTAAAGGGGGGGCCATTTTGAGTACCTACCTACCTATATTATCATTTTACAATTATAACGTATTGAGAAGTTTTTTTTCTTCTCATTATGCGAGTGAAGCTGGTGTGGTACAAGCAGTACTAAGGGAGAGAGAGCAAGAGAGGCAAAAAACCAGCACAAAATAATTGCGAGCGAAGCGAGCCCGACTTTTCACGTTGAAACTGATGTAGTGCATCACTAAATGCGAGTGTAAGGAGCACGACAGCCAAACAACACTTGTTGCGAGCTACCCGACTTTTCATTCACATTAAAACTGAAGTAGTGCAAGCATCACTAAGGGAGAATAAAAGAGGCACGAAACCAAAACAACACTCATTGCGAGCGAAGCGAGTCCGACTTTTTACGTTTAGACTGGTGTAGTGCAAGCATTATCTATGGAGATTGATAGAGGCACTCCATCAACACAAAACAAAACTAATACATTGTTAATTATTCACATTGTGTAAAGAAATGAACAGTAATGTTTTTTTTTTTTTTAGTATCATTAGTATTTATATGTAGCCGTGTGCCGGCTTAGAATAGCATTACCCCATTTCTTGCTCGTGGGAGTCGTAAGAGGTGACAAAGGGACTCGAGGGTGTGTATTGCAATTTTAGGCGATGGGCTGACCACCTGTCACTATGGCGATACACAATTTTCCGGATGACACTTAAATGTTTGTCAGACTTGGTGCAAATGACCGTTTAATGCGGCTGTTTATGCTCTGCCTATCCCGCAAGGGATTATAGGTGTGATATGTGTATGTGTGTGTATGTGTATTAGTATTTATCCGCAAATTTTTGTGTATTTTAGTAATAAATAATAGGTAACTCTGCATTAGTAAAGCTTACGTAAGCAAGGAATGTATGAGTACGCTATCTACAATTTTCATTTTTAATAAATTATAGCTTGCTTTTAAAGTATGGAGTCTGACACACACACATACTGCCATTCATGTGTCCTTTGATGATTTAATCACCGTAGCAGATCCTGTCTCTTTATCGAAAGTAAATTTGTTATCTGTGTAATCTGCACCTCTTTTTTTTTGCTGTAGCAACATCATGCTGATCTGATCGCTGCGCTGACTGTCAAATACAGCTGATCCAATCGAAATCTTTCGTTTCAGTTTTATGTAATTTTCAGTGCAATACATCTTCCTTGAGGTAGGGTTTGTTAATTTACTCAAGTAACTTTGCAGCCGGACTTACTCGCGCAGTTTAACCGCCATTGTATGATGTATATGGATTTCAGATGCTGCGATCGGTGGCCATAGGTACTGGAGTGATGGTGAATTTTATACCGACGGTGAAGGCGGCTACTCCTGTGGACAAGGAGCCGTCGAAACCAGCGCCTATGAAGCCTTCCGACTTACCGATCTACGAAAGTCCACACGCTGATTATGCGGCGTAAGTAAAGTTAGGTTATTTAAGCGGCTAAGATAGTTGTATAAAGTTATGTTAGCTACATAGGTTCACACTTCATTAGTCGCCTGTTTTCATAATTTGGTACATACTGAACTCGACTCTTGGCATAGGCCCGTCGGTTTATTGTCGGTAACAGCTTTTATTACTTGGTAATTTTGGGATATTTTAAACACCGTCCAAACATGCACCTGACATTTTTGTAAAAACACCACTAGTCTTTACCATTTTGTTTTGTAAAGTAGTTTATTTTGTAATCTGGTGCTGGAATATTCTGTATGTTGATTAAGTTACTTTAAATAAGTTTTCCTTTTTTTCAGATTCATTGACGAGAAATCATCAGAAAAACAAGTGAGCCAGATCCAGTCATTGCTGATGGAGCCGATCACACTAATCCGTCAATCCGTGCAGAGTGTGCTGGCACAGACCGATTATGCTCGACAGAGCATCTCGGACAACGTTAGTGAATTCCAAGACAGGACAGATTGTATGTACATAAGTGATTATACTATCCATCATTGAATAAAGTTGACTTTGAATATAAAATTTTGAAACACTTCTCGACTTAGGTATAAAGTTTTTGAAACATTGCAAAATTATGAAATCCTGCCTGCGCTTGAATATTTTGCAAGTTTTCAAATAAAAAAAGTTTATCTTTAATTTTCCAGGGATTGTGAAATACTTGCGTGAGGAAGAAAACAAGGAGATCCGTTATGGTGCTGTGGGTATGGGTGGTCTGACCGGGTTCATTTTTGGACTTAGAGGAGGGATCATCAAGGTCGGTATTCCGACTGTTCTTCAAAGTATCATTATTTATCAGCAGACAGTTGAGACAGCTGTTGGTTGCCTGTAGCCAGTTATCCTTTATTTGTTTACTTATTAGGCAATTTTTTTTTCCAATAATGCATAATGTATGGCACATCGAGTTAACAAACAATTATTAACACTGGTGACAGTGTCAGGGTTTAAACCGCTCACTAGGTAACTTGTAAGCCTTAGATATGGTGTAACGACCGCCATCTAGAGGACAGCGCACATTTGGCGCAAGCTATTTTTGATAACCAATTAAAAGATGGCGTGTGTAGTAATTTGAAATAAAGCCTCTATTATTAGAGGCTAGAGAGTTATTACAAACGGCTCAAGAGTCTGCGCGATTCAGACCTACATTGCTTACACGTGTGAAGTGACGATACTCAGGCAGTTAATCTTTTCAGCGAGTTTTCTACGCGGGCATTGGAACCACAATAATGGGCGCTGTCTGTTTCCCTGAAGAAACTAAGGAGCTGGCGCAGCAAAACGGCGTTTTGGCTAAACAGTACATCAACATCGCATACAACTTTCTATATGGAGGTACATTTGACTATCGTAACACCTCGATTCTTCGACCTTATATTCAAAGCTATTTAATTCTGTGAATTTCTTCTTACCTGTCTAATTCCTGATGCAGGTAAAAATGATATTATTTTCAAATTAGATGGCGTTGTAGGCAGTAAAAATGAAATATTTTTTCCACATACGCAAGTGACAAAACCATACGAAACAGCCGAAATATATTCATGTTTGTCTGAACCGAGGACAAACAATCATTCATGAATTTTCGAGACAAGCATTCCAAATTTTTACTGCATCCTTTTTCAGAAAAAAGATGCAGAGGTCTAATAATTTCCTTTGCTAATATTTTTTTATCTTTTTCTTAACCTATTCAAAATTCTAGTGAAACCTGGCGACCCACAACTCGAGCTTAAGTTTCCCGACCTTCATATTCCGCAAAACTTTACCGAGTTCGCGGATTTGACGAAATCAGTTGCTTCCTCTGTCAAAACCATGGTCATGCCACCACCTTCCAAGGAAGAAACCTCGGCACAGAAATAATAGGTACAAAATGTTGTGGTGTGGCATGGTATTCTGGGGGCTAGTTTTGGTGTTAACTGTTTTGTGCTTTGGCTCGTGTAATAACGTCAGCATGGCCTAGTTACTAGTTATTATTCTGTGGCATGGCTTAATTATTTTTAGCCCATGTCGTCCTACTGCAGGTGGGCACTGTGACTTTTTTCTTTATTTTACAATCCCTCAGTGTTTTGCTTTTTTTACGCTTGAAAACTCTTGCATGTGTTTTGGTTCTTGAGATTTATTTTGTTTGCGATACATTAACGTTGGTATTTATGCTCTAGTAAGAAGCACATAGGTACTAATCAGGACACGGGCTTTTTAGGCCACATACCACTTTTGTGGCACAGGCATTATTTTAATGTAACACCAAGTATACGATGCCTAACTCAAATGTTTTTTTACAGAATCCTTATTTGTTGATATTGACGGGATGGAGTAGAAAACCGCCTATTGCCTAGTAAGTAACACTTGGTTTATAAATAGGCCTGTACATAACTGAGCGGTACCCCAATGGGTACGTGGGTAGCGGTAGCGGGTACTCGACAATTTTACTGACACCGAGTCGTCCAATGACACGATGAACGATGCCGTTACCCACGTACCCATCGGGATACCTCATCATCTGCATCGTCACTTACCAGGTGAGATAGGACAAAAAAAATACCATTCTCATTTGAATAGAGCCTTACTCAGAAGCCTCCCAAAAACGAATATAATCAAAACTTTTTTTTTGTTTCAGCTTCAGCAAATTGAATCATACTTTGTATGGATTTACGTTAAATAGACGATTTTTATTTATGAAAGTGTAATTAATACTGTAAACTCAAGATATTGAAATAAAACGTTATACTATTTTTATTAATGTTTTTATTACTACATTTCATTCCTTACTGTTAATGATTACAATAATCGAAAGTGGTACATATTTAATGCTTTAAGCAAATATCATTTCCTCTCGCCTTTTCTTAGTGACAACTGTGCCAGGCTTGTGCTGTGCTTCTGGATGGTTCATCAGCTCCGGTGGGCAAGTAGACACGGAACTAGCGAGCAGACATTGCTTCAGATCGTAGAACAAATGCGAATCCTCCTTGGTAACGAAAGATATGGCCTTACCAGTCTTCCCGGCACGCCCAGTACGACCGATACGATGCGTGTAGTCTTCAATCGACTTCGCCATGTCGTAGTTAATGACGATACTGACGTCTTTAATGTCGATACCACGACCGGCAACGTCTGTCGCGACCAATATATCCTTGGAACCGTTTTTGAGACTCGCCAGAGCGAAGTCACGCTGTTCTTGTCCCTTACCACCGTGCAACGTACAGGCATTGAAACCGAGCTTCTCCAAACCTTTTGCAAGTACGTCTGCACCTTTCTTTTGGTTGACGAAGATAATGATCGGCGGTTCGACCCCGCGCTGCAAGATTTCCGTGAGTTTTCTACGTTTCTCGTTCTCGCCAACCATGAAGACTACTTGTTCAGTTCTGTCGACTGGTTTACCAATAGATCCGATGTAAACAATCGCTGGTCTGCGGAGATACGTGCGCGCCAAGCGTTCGACTGCCGGAGGCATAGTAGCCGTAAACATCACAGTTTGTCTGTACTTCTTTTTCGTGTTATAATTCGCGAGTAGAATCGAAGCATCTTCTGCAGCGTCTGAATCAGGCTTGATATTTGAAACAGGCATGTATTCCAAGATCTTTTGCACATCTGGTTCGAAACCCATGTCAATCATACGATCAGCTTCGTCAAGTACGACATAAGTACAACGATTGAGGACCAAATATCTGTTCTCAAGTACGTCAATAAGACGACCTGGCGTAGCTATGACGATTTCACAACCCAGCCTCAGTTTGAAACCTTGTTCCTCTCTGGAGAGACCACCGACAACCACAACTGATGTGATTCCAAGTGGAACTCCGAATTTACTGGTTTCTTCTTCAATTTGCTGAGCCAATTCACGAGTTGGCGCCAAAATTATGGCATAAGGTCCTTGATCAATATCTTCCATTCGAACTGCTTTTGGTAAGGACTGAATCCAAGTGAGAAGAGGAATCAAGAATGCCAAAGTTTTACCAGAACCAGTTTCGGCAACACCAATGATATCTCTGTTCTGAAGACCAATCGGAATGGCTTGACGTTGAATTGGTGTAGGACTTTTATAACCAACTTTGTCAATGATTGTCATTATATCCTCATGGAAACCTCCTTCCTTCCAATTTCTAATTGGGTTAGGAATCCTGCCTCCTTTGATTGTGATGTTGTAATCTTCACGGAAAATTCGCCAATCTCTTTCTGTCATTTCATCGTGGTCCTTTTCTGACCAATGCCGGTCATCCCATTTCTGTTTATCTTCCTTCTTTTTTACTTTCTTGAGACGTAGCTTCTCCTGCTCTTTCTCCAGCTCTGTCCTTCGTTTTTCAAGGAGACTCCCATAGAATTTGCAGTGATCCTTTTTCTGTGCTTTTATGTCAATGCCTGCAATGTGACCTCGGCCAAAGAATTGTACTTGATGTCTTTCTTTGTAAAGGGCATTGTAGTCATTGGAAGTGTCTTCTGATGCATCCCAATCAAAAACAAATTTACGATCGTTAAGTCTTCGGACTCTGCGCTTTTTCTTAACAATTCCCAAGTAACGGGCTTTGATCGCCTCTTCTTCTCTTTCCTTATCCTTTGTTTTAGAGCCTTCCTCATTCTTTTCTTTCTTATCATCTCTTCTGTTACCATCTCTACCCTCTCGTCTATCATCCCTTCTGTCCCTGTCTCTGTTGTCTCTTTCTCTCATATCTCTTTCCCTTTCTCTCTCCCTCTCCCTTTCTCGTTCTCTCTCCCTCTCCTCCTGTCTATTTTTCCTCTCTTCCTCTCTTTTGGAAGGTCCTGTGAGGTCAATTGTGGTAATAGTTGGACGTTCTACATTGGCCCTCATTTCTTCCACCTGTTTTTGTCGTCTTTCTAAAGCTAAAGCTGCTCTTTGTTCCTTTGTTAGGAAGACAGGTTTAGAACGAGCCTCTTCTTCAGCTTTTTTCTTGGCCAGCAACTCTTCAAGGGACAAAGGCTCTTTTTTTACTGGTTTCGGAGGTTCCTCCTCTTTCTTACTTTCGTCCTCTTCTTGTTTTTCGTCATCTCTCTTAGACTTACCCTTTTCTTTGTCATCACGTTTTTCTTTTTCCTTATCACGTCGTTTAGGGCTCTTAGACCTCGCACGCTCTTTGCGCGGGCTCCTGGATCTCTCACGTTCCTTCCTCATAGGGCTCCGCGACCTCTCTCGGTCCTTCTTGGAGGGGCTGCGGGATCTCTCACGACGTTTCACCTTCTCTCGGTGAGAATCGCGCTCATCGTGACGATCCCTTTCGCGTGGCCTGGAGCGTTCAGGGCTGCGGTCTCGTGCCATTGATTTCTCACCTGATATTCACAGAATTTCAAGAAAAATGCACCAACAAACATACGATACGATATGAACCGATGAACGAAATATTTTGGGTATTTGACATTGTTTTTTTTAAATTCTATTGCACAGTGATTGCACAGAATAAAATTGACGCTGTGTTGCTATATCAGAAATATTTTTAGATATTGGTTGCTGTGTATCCGAATGTTAATGAAATAAGTATTGCCATGAGACTCTGAAAACTACGGTCTTCATTTATTTTTGTCCCTTTTTACCTGAGTACAAAGAAAAAGTTTTTGGCAGGCATAAGAAACAAGCAAGTTTCTTTTCACCTCTTAGTCTTAGTAGTATCTTATTTAGTCATGTAAATGTAGTTGCGGTGCGCCGTGTTTAAGTTGTATTTACCCTTGTTATCTTGTGTGGAATATTTTCATTCTTCAATAGCAATGCTAATTTGCAGGGCCAAAATATACAGTTTTTTTTTTTTTTTTTTTTTTTGTGGCTTCACATCTCTTTATTTGAGACGTATTTTGCCAATGACCGTAAACTTGACCTGAACACGCAAGGAGATTGTTCGGTATATAATTTTGAATTGTTGGGTCTGGAGCGGACAGGAAACCTAAAACAAAATAACAAAGTGTGTAGGGACATCACAGACAACACAAACAGCAAAATGTACAAGTAACTTTGTTATGTGGAAAGGACAGTAGAAATTAAAACATGTAGTAAGGAAAAAAGGGGGAAAATGAAAGTATTATAAAGACTACTCTATATTATGTGTATAAAATAAATATAATTAAATAAAATATAACTCATTTATAATTTAATGTCATTAAATTGAATATACTTAAATAAAAGATTTATTATGGGAGAGTCCATGTAAGAAAGTAATGACTGAAAGTTGATAGGCCGCGGAACATCATGAGGAAGTACATCGTACAAAGAGAAGGGATATTTTGAACAATTGAAAAAGATATGATCAGAAGAACCTTCTTCAAGTCCACACTCACAAAGAGAGTGGTCCCGTACCCTAATCTTACAAAGAAAAACAGGTGTACAAGCATGACCCAAACGCAGTCGACAGATTGTTGAAGTCGCCTGCTTATTACCTAACCTAAATTTGAAAAACCAAGGTTTTAGTGGTAAATAAGGCTGGATGTTTCCATAGTAACGGCCTTTGGATAATTTGGAAGAGTCCCAATTGGCTTGCCAGGAGTCCCTCAAACCAGACCGGGCGAGCGGAAGTAAATCATGAGCGTAATAATGACAGTAGTCGGTGGAGCCTGATCGAACCGCGTCCCTAGCCCACGAATCAGCCCATTCGTTACCTTCGATCCCAGAATGACCTGGAATCCAAATCAAAGCAACCTCTAGTTTATTTTGTTCACAATCAAACAGTAACTGTTTAATTTTTAAAATCAGTGGACTGTTTTTGGACTTAAACTGATTGTTCGAGACAGCCTCAAGGCAACTTTTGGAATCTGTAAATATTAGAGTTTTTGGTATTTTATGGGAGTAAATGAAAGAAATAGCCTCCATTAGGGCAATAGCTTCACCTGAAAAAACAGAAAAAAGAGGGGGGCTTTTAAAGCTTAAAACAACGTTGTATTTCGGGATCCAAACCGCCGATCCTACATGTTCGTCGTTTGATAATTTAGATGCATCTGTAAAAACAGGTAACCAGTCTTGCCAATCTTCTAAAAGCCGGGTGAAATGGCGATTAGCAAACGGTTCATCCTTTGCAATTCCAAAATTAAAAATAACGCGAGGACAGTGGATTAATGTATCATAGTTCGTATCGAAAAGAGGATTAATAGATGACTGGAATTGGGGATTCGGAAGATCTTTAAGTTTTAAAAAGCTTTTGATGATTCTAGGGGTCTCTTTATGTGTCCAATAACGGTTAGTATCAATCTCATGTGACAATGCCTCTAAGCGAGGGAGGAGTGGGTGACTGGATATAGCACAAGCTTTAAAAATATATCTGTCGGCCAAGTATTGTCTACGGAGGAAAAAGGGCGGATCTAAACATTCCACTTGCATGGCATTTTGGGGGGATGATTTCATGATTCCAAGTATGAGTCTTAAGCATTTTGCTTGAATTAAATCAATTCTTTTTAAGGCAATTTTGCTACAAGGTTCTAAAATAATTGATCCATAATCAATTTGGCTACGTATCAAAGCATTGTATACGAGCTTTTGACAATAAGGGTGGGAACCCCACCAAACACCAGAGAGAGCCCTAAGGACATTAATTCCTTTCTCACATTTGTCAATTACATAATTTAGGTGTTGTATACCCGAAAGTTTACTGTCAAGAATGACACCTAGGAATTTAACGGAATTACTAATAGGGATAGGTTCATTGTTGTAGAGAATATCAATGGACGGAATATTTCTTCTTCTAGAGAAAACAACAACATTACTTTTAGAAGGCGAAAGGGAAAGACCATGTTCATCTAGCCAATCTTTTAAATAACATAAGGCATCATTTAAGTTGGAGGAAGAAGTATCAATAGAATTTGAAGAATGGTACAGAACTATGTCGTCTGCATACTGTAAAATATTACAAAAAGGGGAAACAGATTGGTGAAGGTCGAATGTATAAATACTGTAAAGAAGGGGGCTAAGAACAGAACCTTGAGGGATACCACGCCATAAAGTTCTCGGTTGAAGAAAATCACAACTATATCGGATTTTAATAGTTCTACCCATAAACATACTACAGACAAAATGAATAATCCTTGCAGGAATGCTCAGCTGAAGCATTTTTGCTCTGAGCACTGGAAGGAGAACACTATCATAGGCCGCAGAAATGTCGAGGAAGCAACCAACGAGATGTTCATTTTTAGATTGACTTAGACGGATATCTGATGTTAGTAAACTAAGGTTGTCCATAGTGCTTTTGCCTTTTCGGAAGCCAAACTGGCTATCCGCAAGGATCTTTCTATTTTCCATTAGCCACTCCAATCTATTTTTAACGAGGTGCTCTAGAAGTTTCCCTATTGTTGCTGAAAGAGCTATTGGACGATATGAACTAGCGTCATTTGGATTTTTGTTCGGCTTTAAAATCGGAATTACTATTTGTGTTTTCCAAGATTCAGGAATCAGGCCTGAGACAAAAAGGCTATTTAAAATTTTCAAAAGGAATTCTTGGCTGAAATTACTTAATTTAGTAATGAAGCTATAAGGTATACCATCCTCCCCTGGGGAGGTGTTCCTTAAACCACCAAGTACATTTTTAAATTCCGCAAAAGTAAAGGGTTGGTCAAATCTATCTAAAGATGCAGACGGGGGAGTCAAATTAAAACAAGACTCCTCGGGAACAAATTGGGGCGCTAGTTTATCGGCATACGTTTCCAACCATGACGAGTGATTATAAGATGACATAGGGTCAGATCTAAGAGAACCTCGAAAACGTTTAATGTTTTTCCATACAAGTGATGGGGGGGACTTTGGAGACAAACTCTCGCAAAATCCTCTCCATCCTTTCTTTTTCCTTTTAGAGAGGAAACGTTTGGCGCGAGCTGATGCCTTTTGAAATGATACGAAATCCACAGTGCTGCACGTTTCATTGTACAACAGTTCAGCATTGTCCCTCTCTCTAATCACAGCAGAACAATCTGAATCCCACCATGGAGGGGAAGAAATAAGAGAATTCGGAGATTTCTTTTTAGGAATAAACAGGTCTGCAGCCTCAAAGATTGTAGTGACAAAAGAAGAGTATGACTGGAGGGGATTATTTAAAATATCAGGGTCGATGTTTTTAAGTTTGGATTCTACATAAGAAGAGAATTTTGGCCAGTCAGCATCCTGGATTTTATATTTTAAAAGAGGGTCAGGTCGACGGAATGGGATAACAGACAAAGGTTTTGAAATTATTATGGGGAAGTGGTCGCTGCCAAAAGATTGGTTTAAAATCCGCCAAGAAAGAAGAGATGAAAGTTCGGGGGAACATGCAGTTAAGTCAACAACAGATTGGGGGTTTTGTCCAGGGTAAACCCGGCGTGTAGGGGAACCATCATTTATAACACAAACATAAATGTCATCAAATAATTCTATTAATAAGGTGGAAAAAGGGTCAGAGTGATGCGACCCCCAAGAAGTACTGTGGCAGTTAAAATCACCCAAGATAATTAAAGGAGGAGGGACAGAAAAGAAGATTGTAGAAAGATCAGGAATAAGATTAGCATTAGGTTGAGGAATATAAACAGAAATGAAATTTATATCCATAATTTTAGCAGCTACCGCATTGAATGCAGAAGAATGAGGAGGTAAGGGTATTTCAGAGAAAGGGAAACATCTTCTGATCAATAAGGCGCATCCTGCATGTCCATCCCCACGGTCATCCCGGAGACATGAGAAGCCAGGAACCCTAAAACGAGCACCGGGTCTAAGCCAGGTCTCCGAGATAGCCGCAACAGACACAGAATGATTATTAATCAGATTGATAAGATCGGGTTTTTTCAAGTTAATACTTCTACTGTTCCATTGAAGGAACTGAGTTAAGACGGGAGGGGCCATTAATGTTAGAACATTGTTGAGCAAGTTTAATAAGGTTAGGGGCAACGTCGTTCGGTAGCACATCACTCCATTTGGAGATGATGTTGGTCAATAGTTTGAACAGAAGTTCAAACAGGTCTTCATTAGGAGCGAGTCTTAAAGCATTTTGAGAGTCTTTAAAAGCATCAGATATAGCAGAGCCATTTGGAAGTTCAGATTGTGGTTCTGAAATAATATTGTTGAGGGCACGACGATCGTATCCTTCAACAATTGAGGGTCTTGCACGAGGAGGGCTGAAAAAGGTTCTCCGGTAAGATTTTGAAGGAGTATTGTACTGCGTCAAAGGGGAAAATGGGGGAGCTGGGAGCTCATGCTCCTGATCGGAATCTACTTGTGATTGAGAAAATTGTTTAGTAATGTCAGCATATGACCTGCGAGATACAGGAAAGCGGGCAGCAGCTTCATTATAAGGGACACAATCCTCTGACATGACAAGCTTGATTGCCTTTTGGCGGGAATATTCTGGGCAAGATTTGTCAGTGGCAAAATGACGGCCTAAACAGTACAGGCAAGTGGCAGATTGTGGAGTCACTTTGCAGTCTTTGCCAGGGTGTTTCTTGGCACACTTGAAGCATCGAGCATCTGAGCGGCATTGATTTTCAATATGACCATACCGGAGGCATTTGTGGCATTGAATAGTGGGGAGCTGGTATACCTGAACCGTCAGAGATGTATAGAAAGCATAAATCCTCTCTGGTAGACGTTGACCTTCAAAAGTTAACACAACAGATTGTGTAGGGACCCATGATGGGGATCCATCCTCTTTGTGAACTTTTCTTTGAAGCCGACGAGCTTTCAAAATTTTGCCGGGACCTTCCTTACGGTCAGTGGCGTCAACAAACTCTTCCATTGACCAATCGATTGGGACACCGCGAACGAGGCCCATTCTGTGAACGTTGTATGATGGTATGGACGCAACTAGCTTATGTCCAGAAAGAAATTGGCTAGATAGGAATTTGTTGGCATCGCTGGCCGATTTGAATTCAATAGATACACGATTACGACCAAGGGATTTTATACCATCTTTAACAACATTTTGAACATGGTTTTTGACAAGAATGAGCCCTACCTTTATGGGGCGGAGGGAAAGGCCCGCATTGGTTACGTCCTCACGTGCGACATGTACTATGAATGGACCTTTGTCTTCGGAGCTGTAATTGCGAGACAGTTCGGTCGAAGGGTGTTTATACATATGCGCGATTGACGCCGAAGCGTTGTCGATGTTATCTATTCTCTTCTTTGAACGATGCTCCTGCTCAGATGAGTTTCGCCGCTTTCTTTCATTCAGGATTTCGTCAATTACCATGTCCTCACTTTCATTACATGTGCTAACCTGAGTCCCACCGGGATCCGGCGGTTTCTCTTTCTCTCCACCATCCATCACAACAAATATCTCTAGTAATAACTCACCAGAGTAAAGTTAAACCAAAACCACTACAAAAATATACTAAAATAACAAGGAAATCACAGATTTTCGGGAAATAACCTCAAAACTCGAAACAACTCACTCAACGCGCAGTGATCCTTCCAAATATACAGTTACAGAAACAAACTGGCTTTGTTCAATATTTGCAGAAAGGTCTGGCAGCACAAGAAAAGAAACGTCAAAAAAGTTTGGGCTCGTCTGATCGTCTTGTCGTGGCGCAGATTTTTTCCCTTTCGATTTTTCAAATTTTGTGATATAAGAAAATCTTGACCATTGAACTACTTACCATTTCATAAAGTATCGCTTTGCCTAATTATATATAAAATGGAGAATTCGAAATTAAAAATCGGGGTAACCTCAACGGCGGTCGCCTTAGTTTGTGCCGGAGCAACTTATGCATATTTGAGATATAAATACAGGCTCCGTGATGCTGTGCATGCTCTGAAGTACCTGAACATCAAGACCGTGGCCACGGAGACAGACTGCGACGAAGTTGTGCAAGAATTACGCAAGTTAGTCCACTTTGTTTACAAGGTTAAATATCTAACCTTTATGAGGAAAAAACAAAACTTAAGTTTTTTTCTTACTGTAAAGTACCTACCCAAAACAGTATCTTCCCAAACATCATGAATCTTGGCATCCCAACTTAAATTATTAACCTTTTCGCCGCCAAGCCATTCGAGTAAAAAATTGCAACCAGCGCCACACCAATTTCTTGGTAAAGAAATACTCAATAAAATAGAGATGTCCAACAGTTCATATCGATAATAAATCTTCACTTTTTAAACCGAGTTTTAATTAATCTAAAACCATTATTTTGTACCCTACTTTTCAGTTCTGATTTCATATAGGTCAAAATAATAATAAAGGATAGTGGTAGTAGTGGTGGCCTCGTAAACAACACTAGGCATATTCAACAAGTTTATTTAAAGTTCAGTTTTCGATCAGCACTGGCGCATCTCTATTACGCGTCTCTCTATATCGCGTTGTCGGTTATAGACGACTGTGGCGTCGGTGGCATTTCTATATTCTCAAACCCTTAGGACAAATAAGGATGTAATATAGAACATCGATGAAGAAAATTAGAACATCATAGGATTTAAACTGGTATTTATTTTAATATTTTATTGTGACTATTTGTTTTCTTTCATTTCTTTTTCTTATTTTACTTACGTTGAATATTAATTAAAAACGATTTTAAATGGCACAAATTTCATGTTAACTTAATTTAACGGGTCAAATTGTGATACAAGATTATTATTAGATAATAAGAGATAAGATAATTATTTATTTAATAAACTTAATTACAAATAGGTACACTTAAATGAAATAATTCTGTGGCTTAACCATTTCTTAAACTTAGAATATGAATTCCTGTATCTCAGGCAAATGGGAAACCGACCTAACTATTATTTTAAGATTTATGATATGTTATTAAATACTTAAATATTTTTTTTCTATTCCTAACCGGTTTATTAGATTATTTCTTCGGTTTGTTTCTATTCACTTTTTATAACGCCCTTCATAAGGTAATAATAATAATAATAATAATAATTAGCCTTTTATTTCCGAGTAGTAGTTACAATACAATTACATTTTAAAAATCGGTACATTTTAAATTTTCGTAATACAATTATCATAATTTTTCACATTTTTTAAATATTATGTTTAAATTTTATTAAATTACACTTTTTCACTCCACATTCGCTATAAAATGTCTCTTAACTCGGTGTGCCTTTTGGCAAAGGCCTCCTCCAGAGATTTCCACTGTTTCCTGTCTTGAGCTACCCTTCTCCAGTTTGGACCTGCTGTTAACTTAAGCTCGTCTTCCCACCTTGTGTGTTGTCTTCCTCTGCTTCTCTTGCCATCCCTTGGGTACCATTCAGTAACTCTCTTGCTCCATTTCTCCTTTCTGTCTCTCAACATGTGACCTGTCCATCTCCACTTCTGTTGGTCTATTTTTGTTAGGATGTCTGTGAGTTTTGTTTTTGATCTAAGGTCACTGTTCTTTATCCTGTCTTGACGTTTGCACCCAATCATACTCCTCTCCATCGCTCGTTGTGCTATGGAAAGTTTTTCTCTCATTGCTTTTGTGAGAGTCCAGGTTTCGCATCCATATGTAAGGCACGGTAGTATGCAGATGTTAAATGTTTTGCGTTTTATACTCATTCCCATGTCTTTAGATTTCATTATTTCCTTTAGTGCCCAGTACTTTCTCCATCCTGTTGCGATCCTGAAATTAATTTCCTTTGTCATCTGGTCGTGGGTAGAGATTATTTGGCCCAAATATGTGTAGTCCTCTACATATTCGAGTGACTCACCTTTAATCTTGATGTCATATTCTATAGAGTTTGTCATAACTTTGGTCTTGGTGATGTTCATTTTGAGACCTACTTTAAGGCTAGCATTGTTAAGATTGTTTATCATATGTTCAAGGTTTTCAGGATGTTCTTCAAACAACACCAGGTCGTCAGCGAATCTGAGATGGTGCAATTTCGAGCCATTTATATTGATGCCAAACTCATCCCAGTTCAGTTCCCGGAAGATATTTTCTAGAACTGCAGAAAATAATTTTGGGGACAGCGGGTCTCCCTGCCTTACCCCTCTTTGTATGCAGAATTCATTTCCTAGGGTTTCCAGTTGGATCCTGGCTTTGCTGTTAGAGTAGATTGTTTTGATGATTCTGGTGTAGGTGGCTGGAATTCCTTGTTGGTCTAGACTCTCCCATATGTATTCATGATTTAAGCTATCAAAGGCTTTAGCATAGTCTATAAATGCTATATATATTCTTTTGTTGTATTCTCTGTATTTTTCTATAATCTGTTTAACTGTATGGATGTGGTCGATAGTTGAAAAACCTTTCCTGAAGCCTGCCTGTTCCACTGGTTGTTGCTCATCTAGCATTTTACTTACTCGATCGAGTATTACTTTTGCAAAAACTTTATATACATTGGACATCAAGCTGATCGGTCTGTAGTTTTCAATATTCTCCTTGTCTCCCTTTTTATGTAACAGAATGATGTGTGATTTTGCCCATTGGTGTGGAAGCTGGCCCTTTTGAAGGATTTCGTTGAAAATTTTTGTTAGAATGGGGGTCACCTCTTCTATATTTCCCTTGATTATTTCATTTGTAATTTTATCTGGTCCTGGGGATTTCTCCATCTTCTGACTTACAATTGCTTTCCTTATTTCGCTTGGTAAGATGTCTTCTGTGGGTTCTTGGTTTGTTTTATAAGATTGTTTTGTATTATTGGTTGACTTGTTTTGTCTTGAGTACAGCTGGCGGTAGAAGGTAGTAGCTAGGTCTTTTATATTCTGCCTTTTAGTGGTAGATTTCATGCCTTTCTTCAGTTTTGGTATCCACTCTTTTCCTGATTCCCTGAGTTCCTTCAGAGCTTTCTTAACACCGCCGGTTTTTTGGATGTGGTGCTCTAAAGTTTTCAGCCTCTTCTTTTTGCGGTCTTTTCGTATGTTTTCTTTTATTTTCTTGCTAAGCTCTGTAATCAGTTTTCTATTTTCTTTTCTTGCTTCTCTATTCAAAAGATCTTTTCTTTCTTCCATTAGTTGCAGAGTATACTCGCTTAATTCATATTTGTTGGTTTTTTGTGTGTTGCTGATAGAAGTATGGATTTTTTGCATCTCTTTTTCCAAGATGTCATATTTTTGGATTGTGTCTGCTTTAACTTCTGAAATCTTTTTACTTAATTCTTTAAAGAAGTTGCATTGTTCCAAGTTAGGTGGGGTAAACTGACTAGTTGTATCTTTTTTTAAGTGATTCCGTGGTGTTTTCGTTTGTGATTGTCTAAGAGAGCAACGCACCATGCGATGATTGGTGTTAAAGTTTAGGTTGTTTATAACCATAGTGTCGGTAAAAGCTTTTGGGTAGTTGGATATAATGTAATCTATTTCATTTTTGTATGAACCGTCCGGGGATATCCATGTCCATTTCTTGTTATTACTCTTCTTAAAGTTTGAATTTAACACAAACAGGTTATGCTCCATCATCCTTCATAAGGTATTGTACTTATATTAGAAGAGGCCTATGTCCAACAGTGGGCTGATATAGGCTAATTAGATAGATAGATGGATAGTTACTTATATATTTATTAAATAAATAATTATCTTATCTCTTATTAACTAATAATAATCTTGTATCACAATTTGACCCGTTAAATTAAGTTCACATGAAACCCTCCCAAACGCTCCTAATTTATTTATTATTATTTATGATTATTAGGTAGGTATTTACTTACCTCTAAATCATCTTCTTCGAGTAATCCAGGTTCAAACGACAGATCAACGTCATCCTCTACGCCTTCTAAAATCTGTAGAAGTTTTGCTGAACTAAGCTCGTCGGCACTCATTTTCCCATCACTATTTTTATGTCACTACTGCAATGACGTCAGAGCGTGTCGTCTTTACCCGACTACGGCGTACAGTGCACTCACAATGGTCAAGCAATTATCGCTGTGCACGAGTCGCCGAAACCGGTTTGTCGATACTCAATCAAACAAAGAAAATAATGTCTAATACTTGGCGTATTTCTACAAATCGATGTCGGGAATATTTTCAATATACATTAAAATAATAAGAAAATGTTATTGTTATGACAAACTTGACAAATATCTAGGCATAGTATATTCCGTAAATATATTATAGATGTATCGATATTTCACATTTGTACTAGTAAGGAACAACACTTCCAGTCGTGTGGGGCCGACTATGGCGTGTGCGAATGGTACTTCTGACAGCCTCAAAACGTTATCAGTATTTTTCTTATTTATACTACAAATCTTATGAATATCTAAGCGCAAAAGTTCATAAATCAAAGTAGAGGGTACAATAAATGCAATATGCGAAAAAATAAAAGATAGATACGGTTTAAAAATGCTAGTTTATGAACATAAACTTTAACGACGTTTTGTCGGCTGTACCCGACCGTGGCGCTGACGGCAAGTCGCGGGTTGTCGGCTATACCCGTCTGTGGCGGTGAAAAGGTTAAATAAAAATAGAAATGTGAGGCTCAAATTGCTATACAATAGCAGCCTACCATAGCTTGGGTCAGATAAATAAATCAAAATACGTAATGATTGGGGGGCTAGGTTAACCTCACAGCATGTAACATTGTTAATTGCTTTCACACTTCATACACCACAGATATTTATATCTTGAATTGCAGAAGGATACAGCTGCACCATGCAATAGGCTTTGACTGTGAGTGGGTGACGGAGAATGGCAAGAGACAGCCCGTTGCCTTAGTTCAGTTGTCCACATTTGACGGTCTCTGTGGGCTGTTCAGGCTCAGTCAGATGAAGACTGTTCCTCGGTCTTTAAAGGTAATAATTTATGCAATAATTTGATATAAAAATATTTTATTGTACACAGAAAATACAGTTAAAACAAGATATCAATAAGAGCAAGTGTACAAAAGGTGGCTCGCTTAGGTAGTGATTTCTTCCAGGAAACCTTAGGGTACAGGTTAAGGTGCTGTTCCGAACCGAGCGGCCTACGGCCGACGGCCGACGGCCGATGGCGCATGCCGCGGCTATCGGCCGTCGGCCGTCGGCGGCCGCTGCAGATGTCATTCCGAAGGCAGCGGCCGACGGCCGACAGCACATGTCAGAGTATAGTTTTCAGGACTTAGTTATTATGTTTATTAGGTTATTATGGTTCATCGGGTTATCATGGTTCATAGGGTCGTTGGGTTCATCTTGTCGTTAAGGTTCATCATGTGGCCAGAGTTCATCGGCTTGCTAGGTTGATCGGGTCATCATGGTTCATCGGGTCGTTGGGTTCATCTTGTCTTTAAGGTTCATCATTGGGCCAGAGTTCATCGGTTCACTAGCTTCATCGGCTTATCATGGTTCATCGGGTTATCATGGTTCATCGGGTCGTTGGGTTCAACTTGTCGTTAGGGATCATCATGTGTCCAGAGTTCATCAGTTCGCTAGCTTCATCGGCTTATCATGGTTCATCGGGTTATCATGGTTCATAGGGTCGTTGGGTTCATCTTGTCGTTAGGGTTCATCATGTGGCCAGAGTTCAACGGTTCGCTAGGTTCATCGGGTTATCATGGTTTAATCGGGTTATTACGGTTCATCGGGTCGTTGGGTTCATCTTGTCGTTAAGGTTCATCATGTGGCCAGAGTTCATTGGCTTGCTAGGTTGGTCGGGTCATTATGGTTCATCGGGTTGTTATTTTTTAAAACATACATACAAAAATAAAGTAGGCAGAGCATTAACGGCCGTAAAACAGATATTTTTTTTTTTTTTTTTTTTTTCTCTTTTTTCCGCAACATGGCAATCTGTTTCGAAAACAATGAGCCACTTGTTTGAACGAATTCTATTCTTCCTGTGTTGTTGTTTAATTTTTAGAGACAATCCATTGATCCATCTCTGAAACCCCTGTCAAATCTATGGGCTAGGTTTGATATACTGTGTCTTTTCAATCTGGAGAAGCATATACTGCCTGTCCCCTTCAGATTTGTGGCTAGTTGGTTTACATGTTGAGATAATCTGTTCTGGTATTTTGTACTGTAATGTGCTATTTCCTGCTTAACAGTATTAATACCTAGGTCCATTTGTATGTATTTGTTGCTGATGTATGGTGGTATGTTAAATATTAGTCTTAACACTTTGTTTTGGAATCTTTCCAGAATCTCTAGGTTACTGTTGCTTGCTGTACCCCACAATTGGATACCATAAGTCCATATTGGCTTTAAGATAGCTTTATATATTAATAATTTGCTGTTTTGGTTCAGTTTAGATTTTTTGCCTATGAGCCAAAGCATGGTTCTCAATTTTGTGTCAAGCTGTTTACGTTTTGTCCATATATGTTTACGCCACGTTAGTCGTCTATCTAGGTGCAAACCAAGGTACTTGGCGTGATCAGCTTGGGGGACGTCATCATTGTTCAATTTGACTGATGGACATGTTTCATGTCTTAATGTAAATGTTACATGTGTTGACTTGCTTTGATTCGCTTTTATTCTCCAGAGATGAAACCACTGCTCTACTTCCTGTAGGTGGCTTTGCAGATTTTTGGAAGCTGTGACAGGGTTCGCGTTTGACGATAGTATAGCTGTGTCATCCGCATAAGTTGCTGTTGTGGTATTTTCGCTTGTTGGCAGGTCAGCAGTGTATATGAGGTAAAGGATTGGCCCCAGAATACTGCCCTGTGGTACTCCTGATTTGATCTCGTGTAGATCTGAGTTTGCATTGTTGTATCTTACTTCAAAACATCTTTTGGCAAGATACGATTTTATGATGGGAAAGAACGAATAAGGCAATGTGTTTTTAACTTTATATAGTAGACCTTCATGCCATACTTTATCAAAGGCCTGTGCGATGTCTATGAAGACTGCTGAGCAGTAGTGCTTGTTTTCAAAGGCTCTGTTGATGTTGTCTACGAGGCGATGAACTTGCTCAACGGTTCCATGCTTCTCTCTAAATCCAAATTGATGTTTTGGTATGACATTTTGCAGGTGAGTTTTCAGTCTGTTTAAGAGAATTCTTTCAAACAGTTTGCCCAGTACTGGTAGAAGACTAATAGGTCTGTAAGAAGATGTTTCTGTAGGAGGTTTGCCGGGTTTGTGTATCATTACTATCTGAGCAATTTTCCACTGGCTCGGGAAGCATTCCAGTCTAAGGCACGCATTAAATATTGCAGTAATCAACATGACTCCTTTTCTTGGCAATTTTTTCAATAATGTTGCATCTATCAAGTCGTATCCCGGGGATTTACCTTCTTGTAGTTGTTTGATTTCTTTTACTAACTCTTGAGGGCTTACGCTTTTCAGTGGCTGGCACATCTGTATCGGAGACTCGAGGTAGTTGTAAATCTCAGTGTCATGTTCCATTCTCGTGCTGCTTAGTGGTTGGAACACAGTGTGCAGATGTTTTGCAAATGCTGTGGCTTTTTTCATATCTGATCTGGCCCATTTACCAGTGTGGTTTTTGATAGGTGGAATGTGCTCTTTGGGTCCTTGTACTTTTCTGGTTGCCTTCCATAGAGAGTAGTTGGTATCTAATGTAGGTGTTAAGTTTTCGATGTATGTCTGCATATTCTGGTTGGTCAAGTTATTTATTAATGTTTTTAGGTCTTCTGATGCCTTGTTGAATATTTTTTTATCGCTGGGATATCTGGTGTTATGCCACTGTTTTCTAAGGTTTCGTCTTTCAATCACTTTGTCTTTTATAAACTTTGGATAAGAATGGGGTTTTATTTGTTTATTCTTTTTTACCATGGTTGACTTATCAGCTGATATGTGGATGAGTCTGTTGAGATCTTCTATAGCCATCTCAATGTCTTCTATAGATTTGAGTCTTATATTAAGGTTAGCATTTGTCTCGATTATATTTTGGAAGTTCTCCCAGTCTGTGTTTTTAAAGTATAATCTGGCTGTAGGTTCTGTCATTGGCATTTTACTGCTCATGTTGAGTATTACAGGAGTATGATCGGATGACAAGTCTATGCATAGTTCAACTTTCATGTTGTGAGGTGGAATGCCTTTGGAAATGTAAAAGTCTAGGAGATCTGGCACCTTGTCCCGATCAGTCGGCCAGTAAGTTGGTTTTCCATGTGAGATTGTCTGTAGCTTTAGGTCTTCAATAGTTTTAAATAATTGTCTCCCTCTAGGTGTTATTAGTCTTGACCCCCAGATCACATGCTTGGAGTTCCAGTCACCACCACAGATGTACCTTGGTCCGAGTAAGGAGAAGTATTCCTTAAATTCATCTGAGGATATTTTATGTCTAGGTGGGCAGTATATTGCTGATATAGCCGTTTCAATGTTATTATCTTGTAAGATTACTGTAGTTGATTGAATTTTTGCATTGCAGAGGTTATCTATTGGAAAGTGTTTTATGTTTTGTCTGATTAACAGCGCCGAGCCACCATGTCCTTTTCCAGATGGGTGGTTGGTTGTGTGGATGATATAATTTTTGATGTTGATAAATGTTTTTTCTGTCAGTCTTGTTTCGGATATCATAGCGATGTCTATTTTTTCATTGTTTAGAAATAATTCAAGCTCTTGGGTACGATCTCTTAAGCCGTTGGCGTTCCATGTGACTATTCTTAGGTTGAGGATCATTTTGAGGCCGCAATTACCTTTCCGATCAGCTGGACCATACGATCCATCATGTTGTCCATCATGGTTTTCATGATTGTTTCAAATCTTTCAAACATTATGTTGAGCATGCCAAAGAATGCTATATCTTCAGAATCTTTAACGTTTTTATAATTAGCATTGTTTTTTGTTTTAAATTCATTTTCTTTGTTTTTTGTTATGTTTGCATATGTGTCAGTCATATTTGTAGGCATGGTTGAGTTTTCTTGAATTTGGTCTCTGGCTGAGTTTTGGTAGGTAGGTTTTGTGTTCCTTGTTGAGATTGACGGTTTCTTGTAGATACGTTCCTTATACTGCTTGTATTTTAGGCAGCCTTTATAACTTGCTGGATGTTTTTAACCCAACGACCCGATGAACCGTAATAACCGGATGAACCATGATAACCCGATGAACCTAGCGAACCCATGAACTCTGGCCACATGATGAATCCTAACGACAAAATGAATCCAACGACCCGATGAACCATAATAACCCGATGAACCATGATAACTCGATGAATCTAGCGAACCGATGAAGTCTGGCCACATGATGAACCCTAACGACAAGATGAACTCAACGACCCGATGAACCATAATAACCCGATGAACCATGATAACCCCATTAACCTAGTGAACCGATGAACTTTGGCCACATGATGAACCCTAACGTCAAAATGAACCCAACGACCCGATGAACCGTAATAACCCGATGCACCATGATAAAATGATGAACCATGAAAACCCGATGAACCTAGCGAACCCATGAACTCTGGCCACATGATGAATCCTAAAGACAAAATGAATCCAACGACCCAATGAACCATAATAACTCGATGAACCATGATAACCCGATGAATCTAGCGAACCGATGAAGTCTGGCTACATGATGAACGCTAACGACAAGATGAACACAACGACCCGATGAACCATAATAACCCGATGAACCATGATAACCCGATGAACGTAGCGAAACGATGAACTCTGGCCACATGATGAACCCTAACGACAAAATGAACCCAACGACCCGATGAACCGTAATAACCCGATGAACCATGATAACCCGATGAACCTTGCGAACCGATGAACTCTGGCCACATGGTGAACCCTAACGACAAAATTAATCCAAAGACCCGATGAACCATAATAACCCGATGAACCTAGCGAACCGAAGAACTATGGCCACATGATGAACCCGAACGACAAGATGAACCCAACGACCCGATGAACCATAATAACCCGATGAACCATAATAACCTATACACAATAACTAGTTCTGAAAACTATATTCCAACCCAACCAACGTAAAGCCGCCGCGGCACTACTGGTCTGCAGTTATGTGCCGTCGGCCGTCGGCCGTCGGCCGCCGCGGCAGATGCGCGGCGGCCGATAGCATGTGCAGTCGCCGCTCGGTTCGGATAGTATCCCATACAAGTCCATACGAACCAGTAGTGCCGCGGCGGCCAAGGACGGCCGCCGCGGCATATGCTGTCGGCCGTCGGCCGTCGGCCGCTCGGTTCGGAACAGCACCTTTAGGGGATTAGCAAGTCTATAATCTTTGTCATTATTCTTTGATTTATTATAAAATTGGTGTTTATTATATCTCTCTACCATAGGACTGCTGGAAGAGATTTCTCTTTAGAAATAAGTAGTACCTGTCATGTTGCTTTTATTAAATTTTACTGTCCTGTGTTTTATCTTGTGTGCAATAAAGAGTGAAATAAATAAATAAATAAAATACTTATTACAAAATAATTG
This sequence comes from Tuta absoluta, assembly GCA_027580185.1. Lineage (NCBI taxonomy): Eukaryota > Metazoa > Arthropoda > Insecta > Lepidoptera > Gelechiidae > Tuta > Tuta absoluta. The sequence continues at coordinate 6,163,210 of JAQAHW010000022.1, read as the reverse complement.
TAACTTTTAAGTTTTTGATTAAAATTTTTGTTCCACTACGAAGCAAAAGCACACTAAATATGGCCATGAAAAGAACGACATAACTGTATCTAATATTACCAATCAATTTATCATACTGCACTCATTTCAGGATCTTCTAGAGGATGAAACCATATACAAAGTAGGTGTAGCACCATATGACGACGGCAAATACCTGCAACAAGACTACTCTGTTGACTTGAAGTCTACTCTGGACGTAAGGCATTTGGCAGAGCTCTGTGGGTACCACCCTGGCGGGCTGGCTAACTTGTCTAAGTCACTGTTGCATGTAGTCTTGGATAAGTCTTGGAGGGTAAGTTGTTGTTAGAAGAAGTCAAATCTATACTATTTGCCATAGTATCCCGGCTTAGAATACCATTACCCCATTTCTTTCCTGCGGCTGTCGTAGCGACTAAGGGACTCAAGGGTTTCATGTGTATTACAATTTTAGGCGACAAGCTGACAACCTGTCACTATAGTGATACACGATTTTTCTTGATGGGCCACAGATATTTGTCGTACGTGGCGATACTTTTTTTTTTACGCTCTGCCCGCAAGGGATATAGGCGTGATATATGTTTGTATGTATAAACTGTAAAAATAATTGTATTTTTTTATATAGCAAACAATCTTTGTCAAAATAATCCTATTAACTCTATCTCTTCCATGTGTAGGTTCGCTGCAGCAACTGGGGTGCCGAATCACTAACAGACAGACAGATAAGCTACGCGGCCGCAGACGCGCATGTCGCTATCAGAATGTTCGTCAGTCTCGTCCAACAATACCACGGAGAAAGCACCGTCTCCTGGTTTAGAAGGAAATCGCACATTTGGGAGAGTTTAGATGAGCTGTGTGCGAAATATGCTGATGTGAACTTTAAGACGAAACTAAAAGCTAATAGAAATGATGCGTAAGTATTTTGCTTTGAACTATATGCAAAAAAAAAAAGTGCTTACAATTTCGTACTGACCGTTAAAATAAAATATTTAGTTTTTGTATGGCGATGGGAATAATGTTCCCACCTAAAATTTAACCTTAACTTCCCGCAATAGATTTCAAAACCAATGCAAAAATATGTCATGCTCTGCCGGTTAAAGGGTTAATAGTTTTTGTAGGTAAAACATTTTAGTGTCCTAAATTTCTTCTAAACTAAATTAATCACATTAAAAAGTATCCATTATATATGCATACCTCCTTCCGATATTGTCAAAGTTGTTCGAAAAAGTGTTTCTCAACAGATTAAGACCAGTTTTAGAAGAGAACCACATAATCCCTGATCACCAGTTTGGTTTTCGACCCCAACACTCAACCATAGAGCAGGTCCACAGGATAGTACACAAGATCCGCGAAACCTTTGAGAAAAAGGAGTACTGCTCTGCGGTATTCCTCGATGTTCAACAGGCATTTGATAGGGTGTGGCACAAAGGACTTCTCTATAAGCTTAAAACACAATTACCAAACCCCTTCTTCATGGTATTAAGGTCATACTTACTAGATCGTCAGTTTCAAGTAAAGTTCCAAGAAGAGTACTCGAACCTGTACGACATCCAAGCATCTGTACCTCAGGGATCAGTCTTAGGTCCAGTATTATACTCCATCTACACTGCTGACCTGCCCAACACAGAAGAAGTAGAAACTGCTACCTACGCGGATGACACGGCATGTCTAGCCAGAGATAAAAACCCCCAAATAGCATCGGAAAAACTGCAGATACAACTTAACAAAATAGACGAATGGCTTACGAAATGGAGGATCAAATCCAGTGCAACAAAGTCGGTCCATACAACTTTCACACTACGTAAAGGTGACTGTCCACCTGTCACAATGGGTGGTGAACCTCTACCAATAGAAACCAGTGTCAGGTACTTGGGACTACACTTAGACAGAAGACTTACATGGGCAAAACACATTAAAACTAAGAGAGACGAAGCAAATCGCACTTACCAAAGCTTGTACTGGCTTATTGGACGAAAATCACCCTTGTCTCTGGAGAACAAACTACTGGTTTATAAATCTATCATAAAACCAATATGGAGTTACGGACTAGAACTATGGGGAACAGCTAGTAACTCAAATCTGGAAATACTCCAGCGGTTCCAAAACAATGTATTACGAGCCATCACCAATGCACCATGGTTCTCAAGAAACAAAGAAATACATGAACATACAGAAATGGCCACAGTAAAAGATGAAATAAACAACTACTGCACAAAATATAAAACTAGACTAGAAAGTCACACCAACCCACTAGCTAGTCAACTGCTATTGGCAGAGAATGGGACGAGATTGAAGAGATGGAACGTGCTACAGCTTGATCAAAGAGAATAGACTAGAATATAATAGATGGGCATGATGATTAATGGATCATCACCCATGAAAATATACAATATACAGCCACCAACACATCTGATAAAGGCTAATAAGTCGAGGGCAGATAAAAAAAAAAAAAAAAAAAAAAAAAAAATATATATGCATATATGCCGTGTTGCCGTGTGATGTTGGCCATATAGCATCACCTCATTTCATTCGCGATGGGTGTCGTTAAAGGCGACTAAGGGACTCGAGGGTTGCACATGTATTGCAATTTTAGGCGACAGGCTGAAAATCTGTCACTAAGGACTATACACAATCTTCTAAATGACCCTCAAATATTCGTATTTTACGGCCGCTTACGCTCTATCTAACCCGCAAGATACATGTATGCATAATATATAAGTATTTATTTTTATCTTCTCCCTTCCAGAAAAGAAGACTTATTCGAACTTTGGAAGCAATTTACTAAACAAAACCAACATAAATACTAGAATAGGACCGTATACTGTTATATATGATTGAATACTAGTTAAGAAAGAGATAGACATAGTGGTTGTGTTTTAGGAAGAGGGAGAAGAGAATGGTTAAGGAACAAGCGAGTAGACGGTACCCGCATGCAATGAGGAAAAAGCCGTTGTATGAAAACTGCACCATGCAGGCTCCTGATGGGGAAATGCTTAACACTTGTGATACTAAGAAGGCCCAATGGTAAGTCAATATTCAATTATAAGTTCAAAAAAATTGCTGCATCCTTTGCTCACTAACCCACCCTTGTGATCGGTATAAGGCCCTGGTCCAGCAGTGGACTATTGTAGCTGTTGATGGTAAATGACTAGTGTTCAAGCAGTGAAACATGTTTTTCTTTACAATTTAGTTAATTTTAGCAAAAAGATACGAGAAGGTACGAAAATATTTACGCAGTAATTAAAGTTATGGTAATTGATACCAAAAGTGGCCGTTTTTAGGCACTTTTTTTCATAACTTTAATTGCAGCGGATATTTCATTGAGTTTGCAGTTACAAATCTTACCTAAGGATAATACTTCAAATTCGGGCAACAGATATTCTGATAGATTGTTTGTATAAAGATAAATCTTTTTTTTTTTGTGAAATGTCGCCACCGTCGAGGTCGTTGACGGCTACACTTGCCTTAACAAGCTGTAGGCAAGTCTGAAAGTAAAAAATACCTATGCCCTATTAGCAGACTATTTATAAAGGTTCTTTTCTTCAAAAGGTACATAGATAAAGGGCTAGCTGATTTAGTAAGCGAGAATCCCTTGGTCATCCGCTTGCGTTTCGAGCCGGTAGCGCGAAGTATTAGCGATCCGGACAGATACTACACTATCTATAAGGAGAACCAATGCGTTGTGTGCGGCTCTAAAGAGTCCTACATACGAAAGAATGTCGTGCCTAGAGAATACAGGAAGTTCTTCCCAGGTTTGTATCGCATAGGCTACATTTTTAGGCTTACTAATAACCCAGAATAAGGTTGTGGAACGAGCCCAGTTGTGCATAAATTGACCGATCATACATACATATATTACGCCTTTATCCCTTGCGGGATAGGCAGAGCGTAAACGGCTGTAAAAAACGGACTGTTACGCAACGTCTGACAAACATTTGAGGGTCATTCGGAAAATTGTGTATCGCCAAAGTGACAAGATGTCAGCCCATCGCCTAAAATTGCAATACACACTATTACACACCCTCGAATCCCTTCGTCGCCTTTTACGACACCCATCTGAAAGAAATAGGGTGATTCTATTCTAAGCCGGCATAACACGGCGTGATCAATCATAAACCTTCAAAATTTCTGCACCGCGTCAGTGATTGGTCATTTAATGCACCGCTGGGCTCCGCTCCGTCTCAAAGGAGTAGCATCCTTGGCGGTCAAAAACCTCTGGCACAGTTCAACGGGTCGTTCATCAATTGCCGAGGTAAGTATCATATAAACCAATACCTAAGTTAAGCGGATGACTAAATGATCTTCACTTATCAAATCAGCTGTTACTTAGATATAGAATCATTCGGGTCGAAAGCTTTTAGTCTTTTTGAAGCGAAAGTGGTTGAAATAGGATTGTCTAGCTTGCGAGGCGATTACAATAATTCCACAGAAGCCTGACCGACTTGCTTGATGTGATGATAAATCAGTCAATCTGGGGGCACGGACGTGACTCCGCCAAGACGAGCCATCGAAGCGCGAAGGCACTACCTACTTTTCTCGAAGTGCTTCGTCGTTTTTTGAATCCTCGTAACTTAGGTTTCCGATATACCAAATTCTCGGAATATATATTTCAATGGAAACCTCAATTTATCGCTTGGGCGTTTCGATAGATACTTACTTCAGAAACAATTGGTATAACACATTACTTCAAAAACTAGATATTTGCACAACACAAAATGTGTTTTTTGTACTAAACGAACAAGTATCACTCATGACATGATGTAGATTTACGCGACTTACTTGTTAATTAATTGATAGAGACTTTAGCCCGCTACGCTTCGGCTGGTTAAGACAGCCTTCTTCACGGATGTCAACATATCACATACGCCCGCCAGTCAGCTGTGATTGCCGAACACGTGTTGAAAATGTGTCCATATTGCCTTGGCTGTAGCGAAACAGCCAAGCTATACATTTTGACTGAGATGAAGAGTTTGTGGATTTAGAGCGTAAGAGATTCACGGGGTAAGCCATCGTTTTGGCGACATTTTACATGAAATTTTTATAGTGTTTTTTTGTTTTTGTTTCGAAGGTACTTAGACAAGGGCCTAGCTGATTTGATAAGCGATAACCCTCTAGTCATCCGTTTGCGTTTCGAACCGTCCAGTCGCTGCATCAACAATGAATCGGAGAAAATCTACATGTTATACAAGGAGAATTTATGTGTGGTGTGCGGTAGGAGGGACTCCTATATACGCAAGAATGTCGTGCCTAGGGAGTACAAAACTTATTTCCCAGGTTAGTAGATAGTGCGAAACGACTAGACTGTGGTCTGTAAGTTTAGGGACTTATCTTTTTGTAAACAAATGAAAGCAGGCGTTTTATTTTTCAAGTTTCAACGTACTACAGAGTTTAATATTTTTGGATGACAGCTGTCAAAAAACTTATTGGAACGGCGGTACTTTAGTGCTACCTCACCTCTTAGCGCCGCTTCAAATTCATCCATCCTTTTCCGCAGTTCAGAACCGCCGTTTATGCGACGGACCTCTGATCGCGTGTTATACACGACTATCTTAGGCTTAGCGGCTAGTACCCCTGCCTGCTACGCCGAGGTTCGTGGGTTCGATCCCCACAAGACACAAATATTTATTTAGCAAGTTTAAGATATTTATGTTTAGTCTGGGTGTTTTCTATGTGTCATATGTATTTATCTAGTTCCCATAGTACAAGCTTTGCTTAGGGGCTAGATGGCGCTGTGTGAATTGACCAGAATATCTATTTACACCTATCCCTGAAGTAGGTGGTTGTAAGCTGAGGATGATGATGATAAATGAACGTTTCCGTATTTCCAGATGTAATGAAGGAGCATTCGTCTCACGACGTGGTACTTTTATGCGTGTCTTGTCACATGACGAGCAACACTCGCGACCAGGCGGTGCGCGAGAACTTAGCGAGGGTTTGCGAAGCGCCGCTCATGAAACTCGATAACAAGAACTACCAGGATTACTGGGAGAGAAAGTAAGATACACAACTACAGTTACCAGTTTCATCCGTTTTCCCGTGAGAATAAGGCGTGTACACTTGGTTATAGCACAGTATAATTAATAGTACTAGCGTACAGTATGGTCACTCCCTGCCTCCCCCTAAAAGCGCTGCCCACCCGCGCTCGGAGGACGCTCAGACACCGGCTAGCAAAGATGCGTGAACAAAGGTCGTTTCATACTGCCGCACATTGCATTCCCGATTCGCGAACGCAAAATGGCGGCAACCCTGACATGTTGTCTCACACACACAAGCATGGTCCGCGTTCACCTACGCGAGCTTAGACTGTGTGCGTAGCAACGCGTTTGTTTCATACATTTGAGCGCATGTGTCCGAGGTGTGGTTATAGATAGACTTTGTTACACAGAGATCAAACAGTTAAAGATGTATTTAAATCGGTCCAGTATTTTTGAGGATTATGGATATAAAAAAAATCTCTTTATCATAGAAGATAGTGCCAAGGGCATGCTAAAATAATGTGTTTAGTAAGTTTCATCATACGTTCGGACATGTATTGAATCAAATTGAAGAGTTAAGAGTCGTGAATTATATATATTTTTTAGTATTTTCTGGGCTATAATAGGTATCTTACTATTGAAATGATCGTATGTGGATAGTTATTACCAAAATGCTAGAAGATCGATTGATTGTTTCCAGAAAGATGCGTGCCTACGCTCGCACCTTGCTTACCAACAAGAACTTGCCAGACGCGCGAAAAGAAGAACTCGCCGAAATAATTCTGGCGTACTTCCCACAACACGAGGAAATGACACAGGAGCTACTAAAGGAAGCTGCCAATATGGATCTCAGGTGGGACAGTCTGTAATAGATTTATACTTAACTTACTTAGTCTATACTAGCCTTACTTATCAACAAGAACCTGCCAGACGCGCGGAAAGAAGAACTCGCAGAAATAATTCTGGCGTACTTCTCACAACACGAGGAAATGACACAGGAGCTACTACAGGAAGCCGCCAATATGGATCTCAGGTGAGACAGTCTGTAATAGATCTATACTTAACTTACTTAGTCTATACTAGCCTTACTTACCAACAAGAACTTGCCAGACGCTCGGAAAGAAGAACTCGCAGAAATAATTCTGGCGTACTTCCCACAACACGAGGAAATGACACAGGAGCTACTACAGGAAGCCGCCAATATGGATCTCAGGTGAGACAGTCTGTAATAGATTTATACCTAAAGTAAGGCTAGTCTATACTAGCCTTACTTACCAACAAGAACTTGCCAGACGCACGCAAAGAAGAACTCGCCGAAATAATTCTGGCGTACTTCCCACAACACGAGGAAATGACACAGGAGCTACTACAGGAAGCAGCCATAATGGATCTCAGGTGAGACAGTCTGTAATAGATCTATACCTAAAGTAAGGCTAGTCTATACTAGCCTTACTTACCAACAAGAACCTGCCAGACGCTCGGAAAGAAGGCCTCGCCGAAATAATTCTGGCGTACTTCCCACAACACGAGGAAATGACACAGGAGCTACTACAGGAAGCCTCCAATATGGATCTCAGGTGAGACAGTCTGTAATAGATTTATATTTAACTTACTTAGTCTGTACTAGCCTTACTTACTTACCTACAAGACGCGCGGAAAGAAGAACTCGCAGAAATAATTCTGGCGTACTTCCCACAACATGAGGAAATGACACAGGAGCTACTACAGGAAGCCGCCAATATGGATCTCAGGTGAGACAGTCTGTAATAGATTTATACCTAAAGTAACGCTAGTCTTCTTATTTTTTAAACCCTCACATATTTGCTGGATTGCACTGTACTTGGTACGTTAACGTAAGGAACGGAACGTCACATAATTTTTAGTTTATTTTCCGCTTGATTGTATGAGATCGTAAAATTAAACGTAACTAATCAGTATTACATCACTCGCATCACAAAGATATTTCCTATAATGGGTTTCAGAGCCCCTTGAGATCGAGGGCCCCGGGGTCTGGCCCTTCGTAGCTACACCACCCTAACGTAAAAAGACGCGTTTTACTTTTGTTTTAAATCTTTTTTTTTACTAATAAAACACTTTTTCACTAGTTCCACTAATTAAATATATTTGTTTCGAACATCATCATCGGGCAGATTTAGTTTAATATCAAATTAAACAAATATATTTAATTAGTGCATCTAGTGAAAAAGTGTTTTATTAGTAAATTAACATTGAGTTCCATCAAGAAGTAACAACACAAAGTGTAACATACTTTATTTTTTTATAATAATTTCAGCATGGAAGAGAATCCCGATTACGAGTCGCACGGTCAGAAAGTCACCGACCACTTCCTAAGAGAAGATGGCGGTTTACTCAAACTGGAAGAGATCTGGAGGCAACATTTCTTGGACACTATGAAACCAAAGTTTATGCCTGAACTGTGGTCTATCAAACACAATGAGGAGCGGTACGTATTTTTATTTACCTGCTTTCGTGGGACGATTTTTCCTGTAATATTTTTTATCACAAGATGCTGGTGGAGGTGGGCAGGACACGTGGCAAGGAGGCTTGAGTGGACAAAAGCAGACACAGAGTGGTGGCCAAGGGGAGCAACAAGGTCAGCGGGTAGACCATCAGCCCGGTGGTCCGATGATATCACCAAGTCGACGGGATCTCTAATAGCACGTTCACACTACGCACCTGCGAGTGAGCGAGATAGCAATACATTCCACACGCGTTCGTGCTGCCGTTCCTTTTACTCGCGCACGAAAAGCCGACGATCGAGAGAGCACGGGAAGTGGCAGCGGCATGACGAGTAGCAGCGCGAGTAACCTGTTCACACACTCGCGCTGCCAACTTCCCCTGCACATATTGGCATCGTGTGAACGTGCTATAAGAATGAGTTTAGCACAGGACCGTGAAGATTGGCGCAATAGAGAAGAGTCCTATGCCCTGCAGTGGGTGGATGTGGGATGATGATGACGTTGATGATGAAGACTCACCACTCAACAAAATATATAATCTTATTGATTGCGCTGCTAAAGAAAATTGATGTGAGCTCTTATTTTGCCTGGTGTTCCTGGTATTTCATGCAACATTTTTACGCTCTATGAAAAATGCTGATGTACCGTTACGTATTTTTCAAAGGTTTTTTAAACTTGTTTACAGTTTGCGAGTTAAATACGAAGAAGGGCGTATATCAGCAGAAGATGTCAAGTTGTTCAAGCCCTCGCTCTGGCGGTAACGACGATGGAATCACATAGTAGAATCCGCGCCACAAAACGAGTACTGCAGTGAAAAAATAAATACGTTAATACTTGAATACCAAATTTTTAAAACACTCCCCGTGTTAGGTATACAATCTTTGAAATCTTGCAAAATTTTCAAGCGCGGGCAGGATTTGATCCTGCGACTTTCGCATTACTAGTGGCGACGCCTCTTCGATCTGGGCTACCGCAGCTCGTTCCTTGCCCGCCAATTTTGCAAATTTCAAAGAACGTAAATACTTGCCTATACTCCATACCAGGGTTCGAACTCTATACTCTCAGCTTATTGGTTTTTGTATGGGATTTCGTTAAAAAATCGGGAACGACGAAACGGCGAAAAAAACGCGGTCTTTGTTTATACTGCCTACCGTTTCGTGAAACCCTGTGCACGCCACTGCCCGTCTTCAGTTGGATAACCCCTATTGTACCCGCTATTGTTTGATTTTCATAGCTTTTGAACTTGAAGTTAGGGTAGTGTGATGCAAGCTTAGAATAGCATCACCCCATTACAACCCATTGGTGTCGTAAAAAGCGTCTGAGGGATAAATTCATGCATGGAATGGGCAGCACCGTTCCCTGTGAAAGCAATATCTTGCACTGCGCTCGCCAGTTGCTGCATGCCAAGCGTGGTGAGTATTGTCATGGACTAATTAATGGTATTGTAATACCTCCCAATAGGGAGAGGCCCATGTCCAGCAGTGGACTGATGTGGGTAGTAGTGTATGTAATGTACGAAGGTAGTAAGGTTCAAAATTACTGGTACACATGTTGTACCGGGGCAGTTGACGCCATAAATAAATATTGACCAATGAACTGTGCGTATATTGTAGTGGTATGGAGTATAATATAAGGACAGTATTATACATGGGTGAAGAATGAGATGCCATCTGTGGATGGTTTATTTTATGATCAAGAATGTGCTGTGATTTCATGTTTGTCAGTTTTACACAATGTTGAGCATGTTGATAGTCAGCTAGAATAACTTGATAATGAAAAAAAAAAACAAATAATTTATATATAAATATTGCAATAAACTTTTTCAATTTACACGTTATTTTTATTTGCATTCATCCGTATCCATCACTCTTCCCTGATACCCTAATCTATGCAATGAATGGGGGTATTCAAAATGAAATTGTAGCTTGTAACTTACGTATACTGTTCTGTAAGCTTCCCAAATAAAATAAATATACTGTAACGGCTGGTGAGGAGAGGAGCTATTGGCTGGCGAGATGAGCAGTGTAAAGCGAAGTGGTGTGGAGCGATGTTATACAAAGAGGTGAGGCGTGGTGAGGTGCGGAGGTGAGGTGAGCATAGACATTTGTGTCTATGGAGGAGAGGAGGCGAGGAGAGCATAGAGGCGAGACAAAAATGATGTTTTGGATTCGAATTTGGAGTTCAGTGTGACAGCAGCGGCGTGTTTTACACTTTTTTCGTATAAATCAGAGAAATTGTATTGCAAAATATTAATCGAATATAAAGCATTGTGATTCCAAGAAGCTCTTTTATTTGCTAAAATAACCTGACGATAATAGTCAGAAGCGGGATGATTCCAAGTCCACTATGAAGAGAACTCTGCAGGGGGGTTCAGGCGAGAAACCTAGACGGTATGTACGACAAAAGAAGAAGCCAGGAAATGTGATGCATGACCAGATTTGGAAAACTTTATCACCAAAACGCTGGGAACAGCTCTTCAAATTATGTTAAATGAGGAAGACAGTCAGTACCAAATTGAATTCCATTGATAATTTCAACACCGCTCAACTTATTCTTGATCTTGACCAGGAAATGAATGGGAAATTTACCTACTAACAACTGGAATGATTAGACGAAATCCTTTATCTTGCAATTTGTAGCTGCAAGGTCAGGCACGCATTTGGTTGAAGAGACTTGAATCTTATGAATATACGTGGCAGGAATGGAAAACAATGTTGATCAAGGCATTTCCTCGCCATCACGATAACGCTACACTTTTGGAAGAGATGATGCAACGTTACAATTGACCAGTGAAGGTATCACTAAATACTACCAAGAGAAGTGGGCTATGTACAAGCGATGGCAGCTATGTGAACGGGCAGCGGTGTCTTGTATAGTACGGGGTTTACCCGACGAGCTGCAAGCTAGTGCTCAAGCATTTTAATGTTCGACGCCAGACAAAGTAGGTATATGAAAGATTCTTGTCAGCTATTGATCATTATCTATCCGATCAAGGTTTCAACTTCCAAGAAGCAAGAAGGGTTGATGAAAAATTGAAAATGACACCTTTGAGACATTTTGATGCCTAGATTAGATGTAGATGCCTGTGATTAAGTTTCTGGTTATGGAGTACAGGTAGCTACAGGTAGGTTCAGCTGAAGACAAGGTGCCGTAGGCAACAGCTTATTAAACCACTCATATACGCCGCAAGGAGACGTGTGTGCAAGACATAGACAGCACAGCAATGGCTGTACTCACTCACTATGCTATGGCCAGTTCTATTATTCGCGATGGAGTAGGATACTTGAAGGTGTGTAACATGGGAGAGGATGCCATACACCGGATCGAGGGCGACATGATCACACGAGCTGAGCAATGTGTTTGTGAGGTGAGTGGGTATTTTTAATTACTGCGGTGTGGGAAGAAAGAGGTGCAGACGACAAGCGATAGAGATGAGATAGGGTAGAGTAATAGTGTTGATACAGTTGAGATAAGTAACATCTTTAACAAAATTTGCTACTTTAGTAAATACAGTCTGCAAAGGAGATAGGGTAGCATCATAGTACAGTTGGCAAGGAGATAGGGTATCACCTTCCGGACCATAAAGTTGAATTCCCATTTAGTTGAATTTTTTGAACGTCGGATTCCCAATAACTTGAATCCCAATAAGTTGAATCCTAACCTAAGCTAGCAAAGATAAGTGTAATGTGTAAATACAAGCAGTGGTTTCTCTCTTATTGGCTTATAGGTACTTAAAGCGTCCTGTTAGCCACACTGTGGTGATAGTGATGTAGAATGTAGTGGATCAAAGTGATGGATGAGGAAGTCGTATTTGGGGATGATCTTTTTTATCTGCTGTAAAGTTAACGATTTTTCTTGCGCCAATTGCGGTGCAATTGGTTTCAGGATGGCCGACTGTAACGGCTGGTTAGGAGAGGAGCTATTGGCTGGCGAGATGAGCAGTGTAAAGCGAAGTGGTGTGGAGCGATGTAATACAAAGAGGTGGGGTGCGGTGAGGTGCGGAGGTGAGGTGAGCATAGACATTTGTGTCTATGGAGGAGAGGAGGCGAGGAGAGCATAGAGGCGAGACAAAAATGATGTTTTGGATTCGAATTTGGAGTTCAGTGTGACAGCAGCGGCGTGTTTTACACTTTTTTCGTATAAATCAGAGAAATTGTATTGCAAAATATTAATCGAATATAAAGCATTGTGATTCCAAGAAGCTCTTTTATTTGCTAAAATAACCTGACGATAATAATACTCTTTTATAATGTATTACTTGTAATTGGCCTGGGTCGCGTACTCTCAGCCGTATGCTTATTCCAGCCAAAACGAATCAATAAGGAAAAGCGATCCTATTATATTTGCTACCAAAAAATAATCGCACGTAGATGTGTGCCAAGCCAGCCCCTATCAAGTATTATTTTTATAAAGTTCTCAGTTTGCTACTAAATACGGCTCGCGTCGTAGCTAGGTGTTCGCTGGCCCTGAAGTTGAAACCGAACTAAGACTGCGACAACTGCACTGCAGCAGAGCGGCAAAAACTCTTGTGTAGTTCCACTGCAGTTCATCTGCTGTAGTCGTAGCGCGGATTGCTCAAAAATTAATAACTGACTTCATAAACGCTAAATCTATCTAAAAAGAGATCTATCCCGTACAAAGCGGATGCACATCATGCCACAGATCACGATGCACGCTCAAGTCAAGTGTGTGTGTATCCGAACAGGGTAACTGTCAAACTAAAGTTTTAAAATGTGGTGGCCGTTACGGTGATTGTTTTAGAATTTCCTGTTGTACTTGTAATTACGAATTAATTCATTACTGTTGTGGAAAGATTACTTATTATTTAAATTCTAGTCTTTATATTCGCTAATTACAATGACGATACCTAGAAAGCAGCTAAAAATCACTAAATTATTCAAGAAAGGAGGTATGTATATTTTACCCTGCTTTTTCATTATTTTATGTTTATGTCTAGATCCGATGAACTAAAGAAAGAAATAGAAAAGGCTCCATAATTCGATAGAAAGTCTGTGAGATATCATTAGAAACGTTGATAACTAAGTAAACATCCCTTCCGAAAAGTATACCTACTCTGACCAAATCACTATAGTTCTTTCCAATAATGGGCAGTTTTCTATCCTATCATCAAACTAAATGTAAATAATTTATAATAATGATTTAAATTGCTACATTCCAGACTCAAAAACAGATACTATTCAAAATAATTTTGTATCCGACTGCAGAAAATTACTTAAAATTTTTCTTAATTGGTTTTACCAGCTACCAAAATCGTCGATGACTGCGACGAGCTGCAGGAGGAAGTTAGACAGCTGGAGCAGCGGCTGCGGGAGAAGCAGAATGAGCTCTTCCAGATTCAGCGCAACCAGTTCAGGAAGAAAGTATCTCCACCTAAGAAGAAGGAGGACGGCTTTGTTAGACCGCAAGTAAATGTTGTTTTGTTTATTTATAAATTAAAATATAAAAGCTGTGCTGCACCTCATCAGAATCTGTAATAATAATAAAAAAGCCACTTATTGATTAAACCTGGCTTCAGGCAAAGTACCTAAGCATCCCGAGGTTGATCCCTAAGGCACTCAATGACTTGGTTGGGTTGCTCGAGGAGCTAGGATGGCTTGAGTAGTGAGCTCCTACCCTGTACCCTGAGCTGCTAAAAAGCCACGACTAGATGTTGTAATGTGGTAAAAAGCCCATGTAACCATTAACATGATCACATCTTGTAAAGACCTTTTTACCATGATCAATTGATCACCCAAACACAGCATAGTTTTCTAGAAGATATGTAGTTTTTATAGTTTTGAAAATCCTTATCTTGTTTCTCGATTATCAAATGAAGAGAAAATACTTGATTGCTTTAATAATAATAATAATCAGCCTTTTATTTCCGAGTAGTAGTTACAATACAATTACATTTTAAAAATCAGTACATTTTAAATTTTCGTAATACAATTATCATAATTATTACACATTTTTTAAATATTAAGTTTAAATTTTATTAAATTATACTTTTTCACTCCACATTCGCTATAAAATGTCTCTTAACTCGGTGTGCCTTTTGGCAAAGGCCTCCTCCAGAGATTTCCACTGTTTCCTGTCTTGAGCTACCCTTCTCCAGTTTGGACCTGCTGTTAACTTAAGCTCGTCTTCCCACCTTGTGTGTTGTCTTCCTCTGCTTCTCTTGCCATCCCTTGGGTACCATTCAGTAACTCTCTTGCTCCATTTCTCCTTTCTGTCTCTCAACATGTGACCTGTCCATCTCCACTTCTGTTGGTCTATTTTTGTTAGGATGTCTGTGAGTTTTGTTTTTGATCTAAGGTCACTGTTCTTTATCCTGTCTTGACGTTTGCACCCAATCATACTCCTCTCCATCGCTCGTTGTGCTATGGAAAGTTTTTCTCTCATTGCTTTTGTGAGAGTCCAGGTTTCGCATCTATATGTAAGGCACGGTAGTATGCAGATGTTAAATGTTTTGCGTTTTATACTTATTCCCATGTCTTTAGATTTCATTATTTCCTTTAGTGCCCAGTTCTTTCTCCATCCTGTTGCGATCCTGAAATTAATTTCCTTAGTCATCTGGTCGTGGGTAGAGATTATTTGGCCCAAATATGTGTAGTCCTCTACATATTCAAGTGACTCACCTTTAATCTTGATGTCATATTCTATAGAGTTTGTCATAACTTTGGTCTTGGTGATGTTCATTTTGAGACCTACTTTAAGGCTAGCATTGTTAAGATTGTTTATCATATGTTCAAGGTTTTCAGGATGTTCTTCAAACAACACCAGGTCGTCAGCGAATCTGAGATGGTGCAATTTCGAGCCGTTTATATTGATGCCAAACTCATCCCAGTTCAGTTCCCGGAAGATATTTTCTAGCACTGCAGAAAATAATTTTGGGGACAGCGGGTCTCCCTGCCTTACCCCTCTTTGTATGCAGAATTCATTTCCTAGGGTTTCCAGTTGGATCCTGGCTTTGCTGTTAGAGTAGATTGTTTTGATGATTCTGGTGTAGGTGGCTGGAATTCCTTGTTGGTCTAGACTCTCCCATATGTATTCATGATTTAAGCTATCAAAGGCTTTAGCATAGTCTATAAATGCTATATATATTCTTTTGTTGTATTCTCTGTATTTTTCTATAATCTGTTTAACTGTATGGATGTGGTCGATAGTTGAAAAACCTTTCCTGAAGCCTGCCTGTTCCACTGGTTGTTGCTCATCTAGCATTTTACTTACTCGATCGAGTATTACTTTTGCAAAAACTTTATATACATTGGACATCAAGCTGATCGGTCTGTAGTTTTCAATATTCTCCTTGTCTCCCTTTTTATGTAACAGAATTATGTGTGATTTTGCCCATTGGTGTGGAAGCTGGCCCTTTTGAAGGATTTCGTTGAAAATTTTTGTTAGAATGGGGGTCACCTCTTCTATATTTCCCTTGATTATTTCATTTGTAATTTTATCTGGTCCCGGGGATTTCTCCATCTTCTGACTTACAATTGCTTTCCTTATTTCGCTTGGTAAGATGTCTTCTGTGGGTTCTTGGTTTGTTTTATAAGATTGTTTTGTATTATTGGTTGACTTGTTTTGTCTTGAGTACAGCTGGCGGTAGAAGGTAGTAGCTAGGTCTTTAATATTTTGCCTTTTAGTGGTAGATTTCATGCCTTTCTTCAGTTTTGGTATCCACTCTTTTCTTGATTGCTTTATTCATACTTTATTTTATTTTATTATTAATGATGGGTTTGCTCTTGACTCTAGTCTAGGTCATAGGACAGAGACAGGGTCTAAGATGGAGCGAGCTAACCCAGAAGAAGCCTGTTCACTCTTACTTTGAAAAGATTAGGGTTGTATGCGTTTGAAAACACAGACGCAGGTAGTGAGTTCCACTCTTTAGCAGTGCACATTATAAATGATGACTGGAAGTGCTTAGTCGGAATTGGTGGAATGGCAAATACTAAAGCTATGTCACAGTTGAATTTTAACCATGAAGCTCTATTCCAGAAAATTATCCTGAACAACTCAATCGAGAGTCTCAAGAAGAACCTGGAGCTAATCTCGATGCTGGCTAGTACGGAAGTGCAGTCTTACGTAGCCGGGGAGTACTGCTGCGTAGTGTTTCACATGCAACATGCTGCGGACCATGTAGTGGACCACGGGTTGAGGATTGATATGACTTCAGGTAAGAAAATATCTTCACACTTCATATTATGTACATACATAAGCCTGTTGCAGTCCACTGCTGGACATAGGCCTTCCACTTATATAGATACATCTTCTAAATGAATCGATTCTAGCGATTACTAAATTTGTTTGGACCAATACTCAGCCAAACACACAGCAATTTTTGTGGCTTCTTAAAGGTGTGCAGGTACTATGGCATGCGGGGCAAGACAATAGATGTGCCATTGATTGCGGGCTTCCCCGCACACACAGTCACTCTTTGAGCTACAGTCCCATTTGGACATATTTTCCTTACTGCGGCCAACTTGGGTCTGAAGTCTGTTGCGAGACTTCCACGTCGGCCAAATAAGGTTGTGTCCAGGGGGCAGGTGCTCTGAGAGTTAGGCTATTGTACCTGTAGGGTATTTCTCCCGCCAGAGAGTAAGTCGGGTTTGGAAGGCTACACCATCTAAAGGAGACACTTCTTTGATGAAGAATTTAGGATACATTATTGTTTAATTTATTGTACTAAGTATTCTTGTTTTATTAGCCCAAATTTATTTTTATCATACTAAGTAAGTTGTACACGTCAACTGCCTCGCTTTATGCCTTCTCACTACCCTAGGTCTGCTGGAAGAGATTTATTTTTAGAAATAAGCTGACCTGTTGTGTATTGATCTATACGGGGTGTAAGGGACGGTGTACCGAAAACTTTGCGGGCATGATCAGACCATGAAACTGAACAACTTTTTCTATGGAAGCTATGTTGGTAAACGAGAAAAATTTTTCAACCTCCCATACAAAATTCCCGATCAGCTGACTGACTTTCTATGGAAACTCGGAAAAAAAAATTCGTTTCCCAACATAGGCCCCATAGTAAAAGTTGTTCAGATTCATGGTCTGGTCATGCCTGCAAAGTTTTCGGTACACCGTCCCTTACACCCTGTATGTTATGTCCTTTGTGTTATATTGTGTACACATAAACGGTTAAATAAATAAATGAATAAATGAAGCTGTATATAGATACATTAACAGCTACCACAATCCACTGCTGGACATGGGCTAAGAAATATACTTAAACACTTCTCATGGGTTAATCTTTCATTTTGTGTAGTGTCCTTTTGATAGCTGAGTCATAGTGATACCACAGAATATATAATAGTACTAACGTACAGAAGAATCACTCCCTAAGAAAATACATGTTTAGGTATAAATTAATACCTACGCTCGGTGTACCCAACCGCTTACAAACAAAATTGAAACTTATGAACGCGCGCGAACGCTCAATCTTCCTTGCGCATCGCAGTGTTATGACTGAGCCGCCGGCGAACTCCAAGGGTTGTTGTAACTTGTCATCATGTTATTCGTGCACGAAGATTTTTTATAACTTTTCAAGCACTCGCGATCACTTTCACTCATTTTAAGTATTAGACCGGGTATTAAGTATTACCTTGGGTAGGCCGTACAAAACTGTACGGCCTACCCAAGGTACATAAGCCCAACGTTCCCTTGCGTCCGATTGTGAGTCAAATCGGCTCACCTACCTACGATCTCGCGAAACATGTCGCAAGTGTACTACAAACTTTGGTTGGTCAGACGTCATCTTAAGTGAAGGATTCTCGTCATTTCATTGACATTATAGGCAACCTAAGACTGGAACCAGACGAGATCCTAGTGAGCTTTGACGTTGAATCACTCTTCACCAATGTTCCTATAAGAGAATGTCTGAAAGTTATCGAAGGCAGGATAAGAGAGAAAAATATTCCTAAACGATACATCACTTTACTGGAGCAATGTCTGGAGGGAAACTATTTCCTTTACCGTGAGCAGTATTACCTACAGATCGATGGAGTGGCAATGGGTAGCCCCGTGGCACCGGTTATTGCCAACATCTGGATGGAATACTTTGAAGAGTTGGCATTGTGTGCCGGTCCTTCAACTATTACGCTCTGGAAGAGATATGTTGACGACGTTTTCAGTGTCATCAAAGGAAACACTGACACAGTGAAGCAGTATGTAGAATACCTAAACTCTATCCATCCAAAAGTCAAATTCACATGTGAGATAGAAGATGATAGAACTTTGGCCTTCCTGGATGTCAAGGTAATGGTGAGACCCGATGGGTCCCTTGCACATTCTGTATACAGAAAACCAACACACACAGATCGATACTTACACGCGACTTCCCATCACCATCCGCGCCACCTGCAGTCTGTAGTGTCGACGCTGACAAAGAGGGCATACGACTTCTGTGACTCAGAACATCGGAACGACGAGTTAAACCATGTACAAAAAAGGTGCTGTTCCGAACCGAGCGGCCTACGGCCGACGGCCGACGGCCGATGGCACATGCCGCGGCTATCGGCCGTCGGCCGTCGGCCGCCGCGGCAGATGTCATTCCGAAGATAGCGGCCGACGGCCGACAGCACATGTCAGATTATAGTTTTCAGGACTTAGTTATTATGTTTATTAGGTTATTATGGTTCATCGGGTTATCATGGTTCATAGAGTCGTTGGGTTCATCTTGTCGCTAAGGTTCATCATGTGGCCAGAGTTCATCGGCTTGCTAGGTTTGTCGGGTCATCATGGTTCATCGGGTTATTATTTTTTATACTTACATACATACATAAATCACGCCTATATCCCTTACGGGGTAGACAGAGCATTAACGGCCGTAAAACGGATATTAACACCACTTCTGACAAAAGTTTGAGGGTCAATCAGATAACTGTGTATCACTATAGTGACAGGTTGTCAGCCCATCGCCTAAAATTGTAATACACATCTAACCCTCGAGTCACTTAGTCGCCTCTTACGACACCCATGGGTAAGAAATGGGGTGATGCTATTCTAAGCCGGCATCACACGATATTATTTTTCATCGGGTTATTATGGTTCATAGGGTCATGGGTTCATCTTGTCGTTAGGGTTCATCATGTGTCCAGAGTTCATCGGTTCACTAGCTGCATCGGCTTATCATGGTTCATCGGGTTATCATGGTTCACAGGGTCGTTGGGTTCATCTTGTCGTTAGGGTTCATCATGTGGCCAGAGTTCAATGGTTCGCTAGGTTCATCGGGTTGTTTGGTTAATCAAGTCCTTAGGGTTCATCATGTCGTTAGGGTTCATCATGTGGCCAGAGTTCATCGGGTCGTTATTGTTCATCGAGTCGCCAGAGTTTCAGCCAACCGATGTTCGGGTTCATCATGTGGCCATAGTTCATCGGTTCGCTAGATTCATCGGGTTATCATGGTTCATCGGGTTATTATGGTTCATCGGGTCGTTGGATTCATTTTGTCGTTAGGGTTCATCATGTGGCCAGAGTTCATCGGTTCGCTAGGTTCATCGGGTTATCATGGTTCATCGGGCTATTACGGTTCATCGGGTCGTTGGGTTCAATTTATCGTTAGGGTTCATCATGTGGCCAGAGTTCATCGTTTCGCTAGGTTCATCGGGTCATCATGGTTCATTGGGTCTTTAGGATAATTTTAACTTTATACTGGTCATGATCATCCAAATTCAAATTCAAATTCATTTATTGTCAAACAGAATGTTAAAAATAACAGTAAAAACCAAAGCTTCTAACATTCACAAAATTAATTAAAATAATAATATTAAATCCATAAGGTACATATTTAAACATCGAGTCATAATTTAGTCAATAAATAAATAAAAACAAGTCATTATTTCATAACAATAAAAAAATTACAAATTAATAATTAATTGAGCTCTCACACAAACACACATCATGACAGACCAGGTCCAGAGTCTATATACAGACCAGTATAGTTGCGGCGGCTTTACGATATATACACATTATACACAAACAACACACACACACACACACATATCCTGCCTATAATCCCTTGCGGGGTGGGCAGAGCGTAAACGGCCGCAAGAAACGGACATTAATGCCACGTCTGACAAATGATTGAATGGTTATTCGAAAAATTGTGTATCGCCATAGTGACATGTTGTCAGCCCATCGCCTAAAATTGCAATACACGCCCTCAAGTCCCTTCGTCGCCCCTTACGACTCCCACGGGAAAGAAATGGGGTGATGTTATTCTAAGCAAGCATCACACAGCAAGGAAATGGGGCGACGCTATTCTAAGCCGGCATCACAAGGCAAACAACAAGATACGATACACAAGTACTATTCTACTATCGAAAATGGTCGAATGCGACTGTTTAGTTGAGATGATCCTAAAGACCCGATGAACCCAGCCAACTGATGAACTCTAACCACCCGATGAACTCTGGCTACATGATGAACCCTAACAACAAGATGAACTCAACGACCCGATGAACCATAATAACCCGATGAACCATGACAACCCAATGAACCTAGCGAAACGATGAACTGTGACCACATAATGAACCCTAACGACAAAATGAACCCAACGACCCGATGAACCGTAATAACCCGATGAACCATAATAAACCGATGAACCACGATAACCGGATGAACCTAGCGAACCCATGAACTCTGGCCACATGATGAATACTAACGACAAAATAAATCCAACGACCCGATGAACCATAATAACCCGATGAACCATGATAACCCGATGAACCTAGCGAACCGATGTAATCTGGCCACATGATGAACCCTAACGACAAGATGAACCCAACGACCCGATGAACCATAATAACCCGATCTCTTCTCTTTTCGTGTGGAACACCGAGTCGTCCAACGACCCGATGAACCCTAGTGTCAGAGTTTTTCAACCGCCTACTACTAGTAGTAGGCCTCTGACATGGTTGTGTAACGACCGCCGTCTTAGTAATCATAGACAGCAACCGGGACCGACGGCTTAACGTGCCCTCCGAAGCACGGAACCATTTCTTTTCGGACAATCAGGTGGTTCACCCTGCAATGTCCTAACCAGACCGAGAACAAATTCACAAAGTGATAAATATCAATTTTGTGAGTGTCCCCACCGAGAATCGAACCCGGAACCTTTGCGTCGCAGGCAGTCGCACTACCACTGCGCCACATCGGTCGACATAACCCGATGAACCATGATAACCCGATGTACCTAGCGAAACGATGAACTCTGGCCACATGATGAACCGTAAAGAAAAGATGAACCCTAACGACATGATGAACCTAACGACCCGATGAACCGTAATAACCCGATGAACCATGATAACCTCATAAACCATGATAACCCGATGAATCTAGCGAACCGATGAAGTCTGGCCACATGATGAACCCTAACGACAAGATGAACTCAACGACCCGATGAACCATAATAACCCGATGAACCTAGCGAACAGATGAACTATGGCCACATGATGAACCCGAACGACAAGATGAACTCAACGACCCGATGAACCATAGTAACCCGATGAACCATGATAACCCGATGAACCTAGCGAATCGATGAACTCTGGCCACATGATGAACCCTAACGACATTATGAACCCTATTAAACATAATAACTAGTTCTGAAAACTATATTCCGACCCAAACAACGTAAAGCCGCCGCGGCTATACTGGTCTGCAGTTATGTGCCGTCGGCCGTCGGCCGTCGGCCGCCGCGGCAGATGCGCGGCGGCCGATAGCATGTGCAGTCGCCGCTCGGTTCGGATAGTATCCCATACAAGTCCATACGAACCAGTAGTGCCGCGGCGGCCGACGTCGGCCGCCGCGCCATGTGCCATCGGCCGTCGGCCGTCGGCCGCTCGGTTCGGAACAGCACCTAAAGTGCTGGTTCAAAATGGCTACTCAGGAGATCAGCGTCGTATGAAAACCAGGAAAGAAAAACATCCGGAGGTGAGCAGACAGCCAGCGTATTTACCCTATGTGAAAGGAGTAACAGATAAGATTGGGACAGTGTTGAGTAAAAATTCAATAAAGACTGTTTTCAGTCCATTGTCGAAAGTATCACACTGTTTACGCACGCCAAAGGATGTCATTCCATTTCAGAATGCAGGAGTGTATAAAGTACAATGCAGCTGCGGTAAATCTTATATTGGCCAAACGAAGCGAACTGTCAGCGAACGGGTCAAAGAACATATTGCAGCTGTAAAAAACCGACAGATGCATAAATCGGCAATAGCAGAACACCTTCTATCATCCGGTCCGAATCATTGGATTGAACTTCATGCCCCGAAAATCCTCTCTGTGGAACGCCACTATTACCCTAGGATCGTTCGCGAGGCTGTTGAAATTAAGAAGAACCCTAATAATTTCAACCGGGAGGACGGGTTTAAATTGTCATCCGCATGGAGTCCAGTCATTGATAAGTTGAAACCGCGCGATTTATCATCGGAACAATCGTCGGATACAGTGAGTGTTGTGTGCCGGCAGCCTAGTGCAATGTTTACAAACAATCAATAATATTAAAATTATAAAGACAAATGTGGGTAGCAGAACATCTCGTTACCCGCCGCCTAGATGACAACTCGCTGGGACGTCAGTCAACCCGCGACCACAATACATGAAACTGTATTGAAACGTCGGGACACAGGTAAATTACTAATATTTACCTAAATACTATCGCGATAGACCCGGTCTAATACTTAAAATGAACGAAGATTTTTTGTTACTGATTTTGTTATATATCTTATTTGTTCACTTAATCTACGGAAGGAATTGTAAGATTTGTAAATATTTATAAACCTAAACGAAATTATTAATGATTACTGTTTATTTAGAAAAACAATTAATTATACTTGTGTCTAACTGTTCTTCTTATCGAGTGGGAGACCGAGTCGACGACCCGATCGTTTTTTTAACGAATAAACGTACTAGAACACAGAAAAAAATCAAGGAAGTGTGCGCGCGAGCAGCACGTGCGTGCGAACAGTGCGGCGGCTAGCGGCACACTGGCGGTCTGGCAAAGACAAGTGACAACCCGCGGAGATTAGTCCCCGTAGGGAACCCGCCGGCGGAACATACCTAAACCGTGGAGTGAGACCCCCCTGGTGATACACAGTAATCTGATTGACCCTCAAGCTTTTGTCAGACGTGGTGTTAATATCCGTTTTACGGCCGTTAACGCTCTGCCTATCCCGTAAGGGATATAGGCGTGATTTATGTATGTATGTGCCGTGTGATGCCGGCTTAGAATAGCATCACCCCATTTCTTACCCATGGGTGTTGTAAGAGACGACTAAGAGACTCGAGGGTGTGTATTGCAATTTTAGGCGACGGGCTGACAACCTGTCACATAGTGATACACAGTTATCTGATTGACCCTCAAGCTTTTGTCAGACGTGGTGTTAATATCCGTTTTACGGCCGTTAACGCTCCGCCTACCCCGTAAGGGATATAGGCGTGATTTATGTATGTATGTCATAGTCATCCTCCCTAAAAATAATAATTATTCTAGGGTTAAAGATATTTTTTTTATTTCAGGAAAAAATGAAATATCAGCAATGTCACTACCATTAGGCTTCAACCTGTCTGGTGTGATGGAAGACTTTGATAATGTTATGAAGCCGGACTGCCTCGGTGCGATCCGCAAAGCTCTTGTGGCTTACTATGATCGGCTGGACCAATTTCAGCGGCTGAAAGTGAGTATTGGGATGAAGCTTATATTTTAACAAACTGGTTGAGTCACTGGTTGAGCTTGAGAGAATGAACGAAAGAAGATTAACGACCTAGGTGTATATGGCGATTGTGGATGGGACCGTTGGAAGGGGAAGACCTAGACGCACGTACTTTAATCAGATTGGGGACATTCTAAGAAAAGGTCAGGCCAAGAGTACCCTATTTTATTTACCGTTTAATGTACACAGAAAAATCGGACAGCAGACAACATCAGACAACAGATACAACAGGACAACTATATTGATGAGCATGTATAAAAAGGTTGATGCATGTTAAAGAAGCGAAAGAGGTGTGTCAGGATCGTAGCAAGTGGAAAATATATGTGTATGTGGTTGAGTCACCATAGGGTATACATACCAGTTGCAAATTGTTGCCAAGAAATTAGCACCACTACAGAAATTCAAACTTTTGGTATTATTTAACTACACTTAACTAGCAAAATAATCTGAACAGATTGTCTGATTTATTCAGAAGAACATAAGGCATAGCCAAAGAAATACTGCAGAAAAGTATACTTTGACCCAGTCTTCAATAAGAAGCTACTGATCCGTTAGAAGGAGAAAGACATAAACAGCCATTAAATATTTTGATGAATAATAATTATGTATTGGTAGGTATTTATTTTCATAGCAGTACGACAAGTTGTTTTCCTTTTGTGTTTACTTCATTCTTACTTTCTAGTGCACCCGTTTCTTTTTCTCTCTATTTACCCTCTGGTTGGCCGGTAGGGAATGCCGCGTAGGATTAGGTCCACATTAGGTCCGTCTTTTGTATGATATGCAATAAAGTATTAAAATTTATAGACTTACCCTTAAATAAATTTTAACCAGTAATTAAACAAAAACTGTACAAGAAAGGCTATTATGAAATATCAGACTATATGCAAGATAAATCTCCATGGGTTTAATTCAAATGTATAAAGTAAATATTTTATTAGACGAAACAGGTAGATTTATCTACTGCAATTTTTTGTTATTATTATAATGTTATTATTTTTTTATGTAGCCATTTTTGGGCTATGCATATATATTATTCGTTATTTCCAAAATTAGCTAGGGCAGCGTAGGGCCTAGAAAGATTGTTAATTTAGAGTAGGAGCACTTCTGGGCAGGTTTTTTGGGGGGTTTTTCCTGTTCTGGGGGTCCGGTTAATTATACGCGTGTAAATAACACGTTTTGGAAATCTTGACTAAAATTTGAAACAAATGTCGTTTACAAATGGTGTTGGCGTAAAGTTACGTCACACCTCGGACACTGGCGCTCAAATGTATGAATCAAACGCGTTGCTACGCACACAGTCTAAGCTCGCGTAGGTGAACGCGGACCATGCTTGTGTGTGTGAGACAACATGTCAGGGTTGCCGCCATTTTGCGTTCGCTAATCGGGAATGCAATGTGCGGCAGTATGAAATGACCTTCGTCGTCGCGTCCTTTGCTAGCCGGTGTCTGAGCGTCCTCCGAGCGCGGGTGGGCGGCGCTTGTAGGGGGAGGCAGGGAGTGACCATACTGTACGCTAGTACTATTAATTATACTGTGGTTACGTGCTGTGTAATTAACCTGGCCAGCCCCGAGGCAGTGCCTTTATTTTTATTTTTTTTATCCCGCCCGAGCCGGTTTTCTATTAGGACAATACAAAATTGTTATCAAAAAAAAGAAAATTACGTTATGCAAATTTCTTTTTTTTACAATGACCGATCATGACGTCAATAAGTGATAATGCTATCCTACATTGAATGAAGTTATTTCATTTTCATAAAAACTATTCTTTTTCTTGCTTTACAGAAACTGCTGAACATAGAAGCTGAACTATTCAAGACACTAGATGGTTCCCACATGGAGATCGCACTATTTGTCCAGGGGGATGATGAAGAGGAAGACCAGTTTCCACTCACCCTCATGCTGGACTACAGGGTGTACGATATCAGACCGAAGAATTACTCTATCAAGGAAATTGGTATGTGAACATGTTCTGTCCAAAATGTCCTTTCCTAGAATTTCTAAATACATACACATATCACGGCTATTATCCTTTGTGGGGTAGACAGAGCTTAAACAGCCGCAAAAACGGCCATTTACGCCACGTCTGAAAAATATTTGAGGGTCATTCGGAAAATTGTGTATCAGCCATCGCCTAATATTGCAATACACAGCCTTGATTCCCTTCGTCGCCTCTTACGACTCCCACGGGAAAGAAATGGGGTGATGATATTCTAAGCCGGCATCACACGGCATACTCGGCATACGACTAGAATTTCTCGTCCCCATAATGCCTCTTTTACTCTAGTTAACTCTAATAAATAAAAAAAAATTAACTTAAACCTTGCTCGACGAATGTCTACAAGCGCGAGCTCTGCAGACGTCCCAACCCAAGGATGAAGAATAAGTGCAAACGTTCCATGGCCCCTTAGAGGACCTAAAAGAGATGATCCAGAAAGCTGTGGACTACTTTAAAATATCTATTTTTTTTATATTAGGGATGGGTTTGCTCTTGATTTTACACAGAAGAAGCCTGTTCACTCTTACTTTGAAGAGATTAGGGTTGTATGCGTTTGGAAACACAGACGCAGGTAGTGAGTTCCACTCTTTAGCAGTGCGCATTATAAATGATGACCGGAAGCGCTTAGTTCGAATTGGTGGATTAGTTTTGCTTTTTTATTGTTGCAGTGAATTCATGTATGCTAAACGATAAAAAAAACGCTCCGTTGCGGCCGCGTCTTGACATTGTTATCCGTCCGAATTTAGAAGGAGCATCGTGCCTAAGTGACTATAATACGGCGAGGTGTTGTCGCGCCGCGTGTTGGCGGCCCGCGTCACGCAGCGCTGCTCTTGTATTTGGCCGAATCTAGCCCGCGCGCGGCCAGCCCGCTCGACACAGCGTTGGCGCTAAGAAGACCCCTATTTTCAAAACTTTCCTTTCCAGTATGTTTCAAACTATTTAAAAAAACGATTTTCGACCAATAATCGTTGAGAACAGTTGTTCAGTTTCGTGGGCTGGTGTAACCTTTGAAATACTTACTTGATGCCAATTTTTACACCTTATATATGTTTATTTGTATGCTTATTTCAGATTTACCCGAAGGCGCGGCGGAGGTGGTTCGCGAGCAATGCGCCATTTTGAAGAAGCAGCCGCTGCACAAAGCGTTCAAGGAGGCGTTCCTAGCAGGAGTCGGACAATACAAACTTGTTCAACAGGTATCCTTGATTTGTTTTCATTTTTACACGGTTGCTGTCTATGATATCTTAAGGTGCGTACGGACTAGAGGCAGCCTCAGGTTGAGCAGTCTCGTGTAGAGGTTGCCTCGGTAAATAATTTAAATCAACATGAGGCAGCAGACTGAGGCAACCTGCCTCGGGTCGAGCCAGGCGCGACAAGATGGCGCCGGATCGACAGCTGATTCACTCGTATTCCTGCGTCGACGTCTTCCGCCATTTTACTCCTATCCAAGCACGACAAACCATGGCGTCGAACGAAACCCCTGCTGCTGCTGCGTTTATTGTAATGTATAATTTGATTAAAAAAAGACCACCACGTTGGTAGATGAAACATGTATCCAAAAACAGAAATAATTATGGCGAAACGTTACTCCGTGAAATTATTTTTGAATGTGAACCAATCATTTTACGTTAGATACAAAAGATACTTAAATCGTTTAGAGTGTTTGGGATGCTTATTAAATACACATATTTTCATAATTTTTAATGCAATCGTTTCTGAAAGATTTTGAAAAGTTGTAAAAACTTCCAAAGTTATGATTACCATGAAAAAATCCTTTGCTTATAGTAGAAAAAAAAAACAGTGGAGAAAACTTCATTCATTCTTCTGTCAATGTCAATCAGTTCTTTTTTTAAAATAAAGGTAGGCAAACGAATTTTGTTTTCAGCAGCCTAGTTGTTGGAACTAAACTATCACTTTTTAAAATTTAAAATCTCTGATTATAAAACTAAACAAAATAAAAAGAACTTGCCCTTTATTTAATGATGCGATAAACTATCTATTAAAAATACAATAGAGTCTCGTTAGAAATTTGAAATGTTGTGGATTATACATAAAAGGTGACAGAGTTTCGTAATCCTATATCAGCCAAAGAAAGATTTATGATAACTATGCGATTTCTGGCCACTGGAGACTTACACAAGTTTGCAATATTTGTTTAAAGTTGCCAAACAATCTAGCTAAAGAAAAATTCGCCATTGTGCGTGACTCGCTAAAACCGTGCTCAAATCACGTCCATACTTGCGAGGCACGTACGCTGAGGCGCCTTTGAGCACAGTCAAAAAACCGACACCGAATGGCTCGCGCCGAGGCTGCCTCGCGCGAGGCGCGCCTCGGGCTGAGGCACGTACGCACTTGAGGCAAAAGGGCGAGCCGTGCGTGCCTCAGGCAGGCTGCCTCTAGTCCGTACGCACCTTTAGACGGCGGTCGTTACACAACCATGTCAGACGCCATTACTAGTAGTAGACGGACACCAGGGTTCATCGGGTCGTTGGACGTTGACCCACACGAAAAAGATTAAACAAACAAAAGTATTTAAAAACCCTTGTTGCAGCTGGGCCCCCGCCCCGCGGAGAAACAGCATCGCCCCACGAAGCGGTTCCGCCCCAACAAGCATCGCTACAACGACGACACCTTCCTACCCGAGGACTGCTCCGACCCGGGGGACGACGACGACGAGGCGCAGTGAAACAGACTCACGATAAGAGACTCATTTCTCAAGCCAGATCGTTTGTGAACCGTTTTATGTAGCAGATAGAAAAGCATCATCATTGGAATCATAAGTCTGTGTCAGACGGCTTAGTCAGTGTCTGTAGCAGAACTTAAGGGCGGTCCCTTATCGGCTTATATTGGCGAATGTAGCCGTCAACGACATCGACAGCGGCGCCACTTCACAAAAAACATGTTTTCTCTTCATACAAACAATCTATCAGAATGTCCGATGCCCAAGTTTTTAGTATTAACGGCCACTTTTGGTATTATTTGCTATAACTTTATTCACAGCGAATATTTCATTGAGTGTTTTTGAGGGTTTTTATTTTACTAAAAACTTGGCATCGGAGATTCTGATCGATTATTTGTATAAAGAGAAAACATTTTATTTGTGAAGTGGCGCCACTGTGGAGGTCGTTCACGGCTACACTCGCCTTAAGCCATACCTTTTGTGAACCGTTTTTTGTAACAAATAGAAAATCATCATCATTGGGATCATATGTTTGTATCAGACGACTTGGTCAGTGTCTTAGGCACAACTTTTCATGACAATATAAGCCGATAAGGGCCCCTTATCGGCTTATATTGTCGTTTAACTTAAGGCGAGTGTAGCCGTCAACGACCTCGACAGTGGCGCCACAAAAAACATGTTTTCTCTTTATACGAACAATCTATCAGAATGTCCGATGCCCAAGTTTTTTGCATTATCCTTAAGTAAAATTGGAACCTGCAAACTCAATGAAATATTCGCGTGATGTCATCGGCAATATTTTTTTACTGCTGTGTTATCAAATCATGACATAAAGTACAGAAACATTTGAATGTCATGGCTGGAAGATTGTAGTGGGCAATGGATTAAGCCGGGTTGATACTCAAAGTATATTTGGACAAAGTAGATTTGCCGCGTTTCTTTAGATCATGGCAACATTGATCAAAGCGCCGTTGAACGACCGTCCAATCAAAATGGACTAATACCGCGTTCAACTTTTATCCAAGCTACTTTGTACAACTTTACTTTGATAGTGTCATGCGGCTATAAAAAACTTCTCTTATTTATTTATTTTATTCTTTTGTGCTGTCAGATAGATGTATGTTAGAATAAATTGTGTGTGCATCAAATACCTTAATAGACTTGGTGATATGCATGTCTGTGAATGTAATAAAAAACCTTGCTTAATTATTTAAACTTTATTTCAAATAAAAATAAAAATGAATTTATACAACTTCTCATCAACTTATTTCTTATGACTGGTTTCACCTCAAGATCTACACAAATGTCATGAATATAAGAATATACAAATGCTTCGGAATACCTAAATGCGTGTGTCACTACACTTTGTGCGTTTGTAATATGTAATGAAGATCCTATTAAATAGGTGGTAAATAATTAAGAATGAACAGAATAATGTTTCAGTTTTTTATCTCTGGAACATTTTGCGACATTTACATTATGTACAGAATGTAAAATGTATATATTTCGCGCAATTTGACAACGTGTTGCCTCAGGCTTTTCCATACTTTAGTCTTGTTAATAAATTGCACGAAACCTGCATCTATCTTCTAACCAGAGGTAGACATATTAAGTTTCTTACATATAAGGTGAAATTTTACTAGTGACCGATAGCGAAAACTCAAGACGGGCTGGTGATAAGGAACTACTAACGTAACCACAGACCAAAAATCTCCGCTGACGTTTAACCAAGTAACGTAAGTCGATGTATTAAAAAATAATTGACGTCCCAAACAAAATGTACCAGCCGACAAAGTAATTTATATGGCTGGACCAAAAAATATTTCCTTCTTTCGACCTTAGTTCCTTGGGGAAAGTTATTTCTTATCATCAGCGCATGCTGAGTTTTCGGTATCAATCACTATAGTACCGCCGCCGAGAGAAGTCGGTTTTGACAGCTGTCATCTCCATACTAAACGAGACATCAACAAAGGAAAATGGACCCTCTGCCATAGTATTATCACGAATCTGACAGCTGTCAAATACGACTTCTCTCGGCGGCGTTACTATAGTAAAATTTCACCTTATATACATCTACTCTCATTCATTTCTACAATAAATACAAATAACCATATAATTCAGTCTATACTCAATAAACTAGCTTTGCGACGCGGGAGTGGCTGAAAATTTGAGACAAATATTTTATCATGAAATTACATATTTATAAAAGATAGTTTTATGAATTCGACATAGTCGCTAGCTTTACACAATCATATTAACAATATTTTCAACTTATAGTTTTGTAGATAAATAGAAAATGAATATAAGAATATTACTTATGAATAAAGCAATGTTCGGCAAGTGAAAATAAACTAATTTAAATCTGCATTCTGAAATGTTGAGCTCAAATGCAACAATTTCACATTCATTAACGCCTTTCATTCTCTATCTACTTAGAAGACTATGAAACATATTACATATATCATAACACATTAAAGTAAAAAATGTTACAATACTCTACAATAGGTGTTTTTTAAGGCGAGTGTAGCCATGAACGACCTCGACAGTGGCGCTACTTCAGAAAAATAGTTTTCTCTTTATACAAACAATCTATCAGAATGTCCGTTGCTCACGTTTTTAGTATTAGAACCTTCAAACACGATGATATATTCGCTGTAATTAAAGTTATGGCAAAAGTTTAATAACAGTGCCATAAACGGCCACTTTTGATATTAATTGCCATAACTTTAATTACAGCGAATATATAATTGAGTTTGCAGATTCTAAAAACTAGGTCAACGAACATTCTGATAGATTGCTTTTAAAAGGT
Organism: Tuta absoluta; assembly: GCA_027580185.1. NCBI lineage: Eukaryota > Metazoa > Arthropoda > Insecta > Lepidoptera > Gelechiidae > Tuta > Tuta absoluta. The sequence goes on along the minus strand of JAQAHW010000022.1, from coordinate 6,131,540 downwards.
TTTTTTGTGAAGTGGCGCCACTGTCGAGGTCGTTCACGGCTACACTCGCCTTAAAGGCTGGTAGCCTAAGTACGAAACTAAAGAAAAACGTACCTATATAAAATATACTTTTAATGTGTTATGATATGAACATTAATTACTACGAGTTATGTGCAAGATTTACTGACGTGATCTGATCGAATCGATCTAAAAAAGCAAAATGAAACTCGTATTCTTATGGAATGCAATAATAGTTCTAAAATACGAGTACATAGATTTGGAATCTCATTCAAACTTTTATTTTATGTTTTAAGTTATGGCTCCGGGAGATTATTGCCCCTGATGAAAATATGCAGTAAGTTTTCCAGCAACTTAACTGTTGCCAAAACGTAGGTCCTACGCAATAAACAAAATTATGCTCACTCCAGACAGATAATCTAAGGGCCCGCGCACAACAAGCTCCATTTGGCCCAAAGAACTAACTAATACACCGACCAGTCGCCCAGTTTTATAGTTGTCAGGTTCGTGATAATACTATGGCAGAGGGTCAATTTTCCTTTGCTGACATCTCTTTTAGCATGGAGATGACAGCTGTCAAAAACGACTTATAGGAACTGCGTACTTTAGGTAGCTGTTAAAACGACTAACAAAACTATTAATAATACAACTGTCAATTGGTAGAAGTTGCTCAAAAAACGTGGTCAAGCACGATTTTGTATATGATATTTCGATATTCTTATATGTCACCAAAGTAGACTAGTCGGCCTTTTTGTAGTCGGTGACTATGGTATTTTTGTTTTTATCTCATAAAAAGGAGCATTGACCCCGCATACAAACTGACCTAAACCGACATGTCATGTTATGATTTGCCCCAGTTTGTACGAGGGGTCAATTACTTTTTTTACGCAATTAAATCAAATGCACCATAGTTGGCTCATTCTCAGACAGCTAGTCGCCCAAAACCAAAATAGTCGGTGCATCTGTACTTGAAACTTATCAGTTAACATTGAACACTAATGTATCCCGCACAAACAGTTCATCTTCATTCAGCTACTGAAATTGATGTCGCAGAAAATCGAAATTGAAATATGTGCCAAATGGAGCTAGAATATCTATTGGATAGGGAAAATATGCGCCAAACGGAGCTAAAATATGCGCCAAACGGAGGTATAATATGTGCCAAACGGAGCTAAAATATGCGCCAAACAGAGATAAAATATGCGCCAAACGGAGCTAAAATATGCGCCAAACGGAGCTAAAATATGCGCCAAACGGAGCTAAAATATGCGCCAAACGGAGCTAAAATATGCGCCAAACGGAGCTAAAATATGCGCCAAACGGAGCTAAAATATGCGCCAAACGGAGCTAAAATATGCGCCAAATGGAGCTAAAATATGCACCAAATGGAGCTAAAATATGCCCTCTGGCGCCAGAATACGCACCAAATGGAACTAGATGTGCTCAAATAGACAAACCTATTATCAGTTAACGTTGAACAGCAATGAATCCCGCACATAACCCCTGTTGCCCCCGTACTACTGCCCCCTGTTGGGCAGCGGCTTGACCTTGTAGATGCGCACCAGCCAGTGCTCGGTGGTGTAGGCCTCCTCCAGCACGTCCAGATTGAAGTCCTTGTTGCCGATCTCGGCGCCGCGCACGCGGTCGAAGCCGGGCGGCCGACCTGGGGAGAGAGGGGGGGTATTGGATTAGATAGAAAGGTATTTAGCTTCTTCCGCACTTATGATGGTTAATGCAAATGCATTAACTTGCCGTAGTACGCGTGGTGCATTCAACTAGCTGCATTACTAGCCATCATAAGTGCGGAAGAAGCTAAATACCTTTCTATCTATATCAATCAAGATGGACTTCCGCAAAGTAACGCCTGATACAATTACTTACAGATAGGGGTATGTTTAAACCGTTAAGAGGTTCAAAACATTTTGTTTTATAACAGATTAGCATCACCCCATTTCTTTCCCATGGGAGTCGTAAGAGGCGACTAAGGAACTCGGAAGATGTGTATTGGCAATTTACGCATTGCGAATACGCAGTTTAAGGCGATGGGCTGATAACCTGTTACTATGGCGATACACAGTTTTAGTGACCCTTAGAAGAAGTAATGTTGCACTTACCGCCCTCTGTATAAACAAGGCCGAACTTGTAGTAGCTCATCTTGTACATGAGGCAGTTCAGCAAGGTGCTGGAGCCGTCCTGGTCCACTCTGAACTCTCCGTTGGGAGTGTAGTAGTCGCCTCCTAATGAATCAGTGATGTTGCACTTACCGCCCTCAGTATAAACAAGGCCGAACTTGTAGTAGCTCATCTTGTACATGAGGCAGTTCAGCAAGGTGCTGGAGCCGTCCTGGTCCACTCTGAACTCTCCGTTGGGAGTGTAGTAGTCGGCCTCCTTGATGTGCGCGCCGCGGTCCGTGCTGCCGCCGATACGGACCATCCACAGGAACTTGTTTATATCTGAAACATAGATAATTTGTATACGTATGTAAAGGAAAATTGGAGAGCCTTACTCTAATCGCTCATGAACATTGCATTAAGTCTGTATCTGTAGGAAAATACGTACCCAGACTATTATTTACTTTGGTTATAGAACGCTAGACAAGCGTATCTTACATTTAAAATGTACCTAACATAGCTACGTATTGATTAGAATACCTAGGTATACACGAATTTTATAGAGACTCGAATATCCCACAGACAAACCTCGAATAGTGGTTTTGTGGGGCTATGTATTAGTTTTAAGATAATTAATAATCAAATCCATTAATTCATTTAAAAGACAATGTTCGTATGTTACTGCCATGTGGTGTCGAATTAGAATATGATCTCCCATTTTCTACCTGTATGTGTCGTAAAAGGCGAGTAAACCGAACAAATCAGTGCATGAATCTTTGAGTACAAATAACAAAAATTAAAAATCCCCGAAAAATTGAGAACCTGCTCTTTGAAGCCGGTTAAAATCGAAAAATAATGTTTTTTTTATTGATTCGTATCCACACGAAGCGACTGAATTACTGAACCGATAACAAACCATCAGAGACATACATTAACCCCAAGTAGTTTCCCATTGGGAAATGGGTAGCAGAATGTAAATTGCATGCGTTGAACGGGCAATCAGTATGACATAAAAACACACTCACCATCAGACGAATACCCAATCAATCCTCCAAATATCACTAAAACGTAATCCACATCCAATTCCTTCATAATTTCATACGCCTTATCTTCCGTAGAAGCCATAGCCTGTCCCACTCTAGATATATGCGTGTTGTTCCACGTATTGTTATCCACTATGACCGTTCGATTCGCCATCGCTGTTATCTGGTAGCCGTAGTCCCACCATGACATCACTTTTGCATCCTGAAAGGGAAGTTTCGTTATTTGGCGCAGACAGTAGGATATGTAATCAAATTTTTTTGCGTTTTTTTTAATTTGTTTGTTACACGTTACATAATAAGAATTAGTTAAAAAATTAATGGTATTTATGATATCCTCTAAAATTAAAGATTTTTGGAAAAAAGCATGTAAAAGTGAGTTATTTTGAAAATTTATCAGTGAGACTTGGGGTGTGTATGTGTGTGCGCAAAGCATACCTCGGCGGTGTTCATCTTGAGCCAGGTGTAGGCCTCGCGGAAGTCGTCGAAGATGATCCTGGCGCCATCATGCGCGCGAGCAGACAGCACGATTGACGGCGAGGAGTAAGCCTCCGACGTCACCCACGTGCAGTGGAACACGTAAGAAATGAGGAAACACCCGAGTACGGTCACGAATAGGGCTCCCACCTGGGGGAATAGACATTTTTTAAGTTGGTGAATATTTTACTGAGCAAATTAGTAGATATTTTTACATTATTTGTCGAAGTATAGAGTACTAGCTGTTACCCGTGGCTTTGCCCGCGTACTCATAGGGAATAAAGTTAAGAATTAATTGTGTATAGTGTTGTGTCATTTGTTGCGCATGAGTATAAAGATCTCCCTCTCCCTCTTGGGGTGGCTCCCGTTAGTGCCATTTCTGTATCACCTAAACGTATAGTTAAGATGGGCTCCTGGTGGTGCACCTGGTGTTCTACATCAGGTACTCCAAATTTTCGCCCAAAGTCTAATGCCAATAGAAGCGGCCTATCAGGCTGAACAACTTTTGCTTTGTGGTTCCATATTTGTATCTCCTATAGTTTAGGTAAGCTCCTAGTGGTGCATCTGGTGGTCTACTTTAGGTACTTCAGACCCTCGAGTGGTGATAAAAACTATCATATTTGTTAATCCATGTTACCTTCTATATGTGTACCAAATTACATTACATTCGGTTCAGTAGTTTTTGCGTGACGTATCAAACAAACAAACAAACATAAAAATCCTGCCCGCGCTTCAAAATTATGCTAGTTTTCAAAAATTGCAAACATACAAGCTTTCGCATTTATTATATTAGTAGCTTTATCTCAGAAAGCAGTCGTGTTTTTATTATTTTAAATTTATTATGTTTGTTATGCATTATGAAAAGAAAAGGGTTTCCCATGAGTTTACCTAAAATACTTTTATTAAGCGTGATATTCCATTCATTCAAATTATGCATGTTTAAATAACTTGCCGTGATGCCGTGTGATGCCGGCTTAGAATATCATCACCCCGTTTTTTCCCGTGGGAGTCGTAAGAGGCGACTAAGGGACTTGAGGGTGTGTATTGCAATTTTAGGCGATGGGCTGACAACCTGTCACTATGGCGATACACAATTATCCGAATGACCCTCAAATATTATGTCAAACGTGGTGTAAATGTCCGTTTTCGCTCTGCCTACCCCGCAAGGGATAATAGGCGTGATATGTGTGTGTGTGTTAATTAACTTTACTGCATTTTAGTTTTTACCTAATTAGAAATGTGTGATGCCGGCTTAGAAAAGCATCACCCCAATACTACCCGTGGGTGTCGGTAACCAGAATAGCTAAGATTAGATTAAGGAACGCATCACGAAATCAATAGCCCTAAGTTATACAAACACTGTTAAAGAGGCCAAAGGTCTATTAGATAAAAACCCAATCAAAGGGGGTTCGAGAGCCCAGTGGTGCCCCCAAACTAAAAAAAATATCCCTGGCTGGACACGCTAGTCATCTGGTAACCAAAGTATAAATTCGCGGCAATAAAGAACTAAAAACATTATTTCGAATAAATATAAACTTGTAAAAACTGTGCGATTTGGTTATGTAATCCAACATGGCCACTTTTAGCAAAATTACAATACATAACTAAAGCGCTTAGTTTTACAATGTCTTATTGATTGTAAATAACCTTTGCAGTTATTTATTGCCTAGAATTGATAATTTGGTTTTTAGATGACTAGCGTGTCCAGCCAGGGATTTTTTCCTGTTTGGGGACGCCACTGGGCTCACGAACCACCTTAACTAATCATGTTTACGCTACATGTGTTAAATTGTTGACTTTGTATAGTTTATATCTATAATATAAATACAGTGCGAGTCTAGTATTGATCTACGTGTCAAAGCAAGTTTATCATTTAAAATGTTCGTATTTTTTATATTACTTGGATTTTCTTCAGCCATTGGATTGTATTATTTGATTGGCAAATACAACGAAAACTACTGGAAGAAACGGGGCGTCGCTTTTTACACTGAGAACAAAGTTCTGGGACCATTGTGGGAGTTTCTACGCACAGATCGAGCGTTGTTCCAACTATACCACAAGATTTATAAGAAGTTTCCTGATGCGCCGGCGGTTGGACTCGGATCATTTATGACCCCGACTTTATACGTGTTGGATCCGCAGAATATGCACCACGTACTTCAGGCTGAGTTTCAATCCTTCAGTCATCGAGGAGTGGAATTTTCCAGAAGCGATTTGCTGGCAGACAACATTCTATTCATGAATGGCGTGCGATGGAAACTGATGCGGCAAGGAATGTCGCCTCTCTTCACTACGAGCAAACTTAAAGATATGTTCTACATCATAGACAAGAGTGCAAAAGACTTTTTAGACTTGATAAGGAAGGATCCTTCTAAATTGAAACATGACGTATTTGATACTTTAAGCACGTTTTGTGGCGCGGCCATTGGTGCGGCGGTTTTCGGGATACAGACAGAATCTGTCTTCGATTCGCCGTTTCTTGAAGTAGCAAGAACTGCGTTTGCACCAACAGCGATCAGAAATATCAAGTTTGCAATTTCGAGTCTTTCGTTATCTGCGTTGAAAACTTTGCGGATTTCAGTCTTCGACGATAACGTCGACTTCTTCGTTGGGGCAATTAAACAAGTCATTCGACAAAGGGAGCGGGAGAGTGTGAAAAAGCACGATTTCGCTGATATGTGCGTGACTTTACAGAAGAATGGTATGCTTAGAGATCCGGAAACAGGCTTCGAATTGGAACCAACAGACGAGCTGTTGGCTGCTCAAGGTTTTTTCTTTTTTGTCGCCGGCGTTGAGCCCACCGCGTCGGCTATATATGCCACCTTTATCGAACTAGGAAGAAATCCTGATATACTCCAAAAAGTTCACGACGAAATCGATCGAGTTTGGGATAAATACGACGGAAATCTCACTTACGAAGCTATAAGCGAAATGGAGTATTTGGACAAAGTACTGGACGAGGCTTTGAGGATGTATCCTCCGATCGGTTTTCTGACTAGAATGTGCGTTCGCGACTCAGTATTACCGGTGGGAAACATCAAAATACCAAAAGGGACAAAGATTCAGATACCATTGTTCGAGATTCATCATGATTCTAAATATTTTCCCGACCCAGAAGTATTCGATCCGGAGAGATTTTCAGAAGGCAATAAAATTAATGACATATTGTATCAGCCTTTCGGAAGCGGTGGCAGGAAATGTATCGGGATGAGATACGCACGACTACAAACTAAAGCGGGTATAGTTCATGTTTTGAAAGAGTACAGTATCAAAACCACAGTACTTGAGGGAGGAATCAAGTACAGCAAGCAAGCGGTGCAAGTTCGACCTGTTAATGTTGATTTGGAGTTGGTTCCGAGAAAAGTCAAGAATAATTAGATATAGAAGGCCGCCCAAGACCAGCCAATGATATTTGTATCGTAATGGGTAAAAAAATACATAGCGTTTTGTTTCGATGATTGTGATTATAATAATTGTTAGTTTTCGATAATAAATTAAATGATTTGATTAAACTCTTAATCTCTTAGTTTTTATGTAATGTAATTCAAATCTTCCAAAACACAATTACAGCTGTTTCATAGAAATTGTTAAGGTTGCCATAGACGTAGCTAAAATGTCATTGCCTTGTTGCCGTTCGATAGTTTAAAATCGTAGTTCAATGAGAGATTTTCGACTAACGAGATATAAAAGTACAACGACACAACGTGATTTATAGCTACGTGTGTGGCAACCTTTACGTAAAAGAATCGTCAAAGATTTAACACAAACCATAGACAAAAATTTAGCCTTTCTGTATTCTAACCTATGTTTTTTATGAAAATCTGGGTCAATCCCTTTACATTACAATCTATATGCACCAAACCACAACAAATAAAATGAAATCATCAAAATATACAAATAAAAATAACTCACCTCAGATCTGAACACCAAATTGTTATCATGTTTCTTTTTCTTGTCGTGCTTCTCGACTTTCGGCTCGATATCTTTGACGTGAAGACTCAAAAGACTCGAGGCAGCTATTCCGGACACTATACACATGACTGGCGCTAACACCAGCATAAGACGGACCATCACACCCTGGGGATACAAATGGGGGGTTAATACATGTGAGGGGTCTTATGGAGGTGGTTTGTTGGAAGGGGTTATTCAGCGATCAAAGTGTCAAACAGTCACAGCGCGGAGACGACAGAATATTGCTACTCGATGTCGCTGCGACGCGCTCCAGGTTCGCTTTCTCATCATAATATTGTTGTTAATGGACTTAATTAGTAGAATTGTAGTTGTAGCAAAAAAATTGTAGCAAAGTTGAGGATTGAATGAGATTGAAATGAGAAATTTTGAAACAAATGACGGAGGTTGATAGTCAAATGAAGGATGTTGAGATTGAAATGAGGGATGTTAAGATTCAAATGAGGTATGTTTAGATTCCAATGAGGGGTGTTGAGATTCAATTGAGGGATGTTGAGATTCAAATGAAGGATGTTAAGATTCAAATGAGGGATGTTGAGATTCAATTAAGAAATTTGAAGATTAAAATGAGGGATGTTGAGATTCAGATGAGGGATGTTGAAATTCAAATGAGGTATGTTGAGATTCAATTGATTGATGTTAAGATTAAAATGCGGAATGTTGAGATTCAATTAAGAAATTTGAAGATTAAAATGAGGGATGTTGAGATTCAGATGAGGGATGTTGAAATTCAAATGAGGTATGTTGAGATTCAATTGATTGATGTTAAGATTCAAATGCGGAATGTTGAGTTTTAAATGAGGGATGATAAGTGGCAAATAAGGGGTGTTACGATGAGTCAAATGAGGAATGCTGAAAGTCACTAAAAGGATGATGCGAATTAAATAAAAGGGCGTTGAGAGAAAATGGGGGAGACGTTTTGAGACCAATAAAGGGCCTATCTTTTGGGATATACGTACCGCAAAATAGATGCTAAGCACACCATACAAAATTATAAGTAGTTGGCATCAGTAAGCTTGGTGAAGCAGAAGTAAAGTCCGGCGGGAAACAGGAACAACAGCACTTCCAGGTCGAAGTAGTGTAGAAAGAGGGATCATGAGAGATGAATGAGGGATGTTGACAGTTAAATGAGGGATGTTGAGAGTTAAATGAGGGAGGAATTAATGATATTTTGGGACAAATAAGGGACGGTAAACGAGGAATCCTGTAGAATATACTTACCGCAAAGTAGATGCTGAGGACACCATACAAAATAATGAAGATGTTGGCATCAGTAAGCTTGGTGAAGCAGAAGTATAGTCCGGCGGGAAACAGGAACACGAGCACTTGCAGGTCGAAGTAGAAAGACGCCCACGACGTCGGCTGGTGCTCCGAGACTGACGCTGTAGGGGAATATTAGGGTTTGTGAATCGCCACCGGGAATAGAACCAGGAACCTTTGCCCCACTGGCAGACGCACTACCACTACGCCACAACCGTCGTATTAGTAGACACTGTAAACACTCCAATCTTATTACTGGTTTAACCCTAATATTACGTCGGTCTCGGTTGCTGTCTATGATTACTTAGATGGCGGTCGTTACACAACCATATAAGAGGCCTACTACTAGTAGGCGGTTGAAAAACTCGTAACACCAGGGTTCATCGTGTCGTTGGACGACTCGGTGTCCCACGCGAAAAACGAAAGAAATACTTTGAACCCTGGTGTTACGAGTTTTTCAACCGCCTACTAATAGTAGGCCTCTGATATGGTTGTGTGACCGCCATCTAAGTAATCATAGACAGCAACCGGGACCAACGTAATATTAGTGTTAAATCAGTATTTTGATTGGAGGGTTTACAGCGTTTACTAATACGACGGGTGTAGCGTAGTGGTAGTGCGACTGCCTGCGGGGCAAAGGTTTCTGGTTCTATTTTCGGCGGCGACTTACTAAGTTGATATAATTTATCACTTTGTGCGTTTTTATTCACTTTAGTACGACATTTCTGACAAACCATGTCGGAGGCCTACTACTAGTAGTAGGCGGTTTAAAAACTCAGACTACGGGGTTCATCGGGTTGTCGACTCGGTGTCCCACACGAAAAAAGAAGCGTCTACTTATTGTAGGTAAATCGTAACGTTTATAAATCTCAACATCTATAAATTATAGGCTATATAATCATGATATTATGGATTCTAACTACTAATTACTTACCGATAATAGGAATGTGGTTCTTGGCATACGATGGGTCGAGAAGCGAGTAGAATCTGCCGGTCCATGGGGAAATTTTACCTGTAAACAGAGCAGATATTTTGGATCAAAAATGCACCAAAACTTTACTATAAATATTACATACATACATATATCACGCCTTTATCCCTTTCGGGGTAGGCAGAGCGTAAACGGCCGCAAAAATTGACATTTACGCCTCGTCTGACAAACATTTGAGGGTCATTCGGAAATTTGTATATCGCCATAGTGACAGGTTGTCAGCCCATCGCCTATAATAGTTTATAAATATTACGATGAAAGTTTATAAAAGTGTGGAAATATACTTCGATCAATTGTGGTTAATCGTATTCGGTGTTGACAAACAATAAATATTATCTCAAATAATCTTGTTTAATGCCGCGTTCACACACTCAAGCTATGGGCAGGGAAATAGTAAGGGAAGTGGGTAGCGCGAGTTTGTAAACAGGTTACTCGCTTGATTGTCGGTTTTTCGTGCGGAGTCAAAGGAACGGCAGCACGAACGCGAGTGGAATGTATTGCTTTCTCGTATTGGTGCGAGAAGAGTACGACGGGGTTGTGTGAATACTCACTCGCGTTAATACTTCTGAGGAAGTATAGTGTGAGTAAGTAGTGTGAACGTAGAATGATGATGTGACGTAGATGTTAATAAGTATAAGGGGATAACGTCGTTTGGCATATTGTTGAAGTTCCTAATATACTTTGGCATATCTCGGTTTGCATAAAATTCTTTGTCATACTATTTGTTTGGCATAATGTTTATATGTCATACTGCATTGAAAGTCATACTATTATTTTCACCTATTCTATTTTAGACTAGTTTTGAGTCGCATATTTGTGATTTTTCATAATGTTTTTCTTCATAATAGGTTATGGTGCGGCGGGGGTGGCCCAAAGGGCGAACATGTTTTTACAATAATGCCAACGAATAATATGCCCAGTTATTTTTATGCTAATGAATAATATGCCTAGTTATCTCTATGCTTATAGACATTATGACTTGGTAATTTATGCTACAACGGTTATGCGTGTTGTTTTTATGAGTTAGAATAATTATGACTATAAAACATATGCGTAATACAAATATGACTTAAAATTTTAGGCAAACCGACCCCAAACCAATTATAAGTTACCAGTAGCCGTGAGGATGACAACCCCAGTCCCGAGCGTGGCGAGTAGAGTTGTCACCAGCGCTTTAAACAGCAGCTCGAAGTTGGCAGGCGACAAGTGCGTGCGCAGGTATTGCGTGAAGGCGTACAACTGGCAAAGACCGAATGTGCCTAGAGCCTGGAAAAGAAAGATGAACATTTTAGAACACTTGCAGTTAGTTAATACGATTATGCACTGCTCCCGCTGCTCCATATACAATTTCCTTTACCTAGGTTGCCTGGAAGAGATTGCCTGTTAGCAATAAGGCCGCCTAATTGTACGCCAATTAAGTTCTACTTTGGCTGTATATATTCATGTTGTTTCCTTTTGTGTGCAAATAAAGTATTCTTATTCTTATTAGTTGCTAGTTGTAGCTGGGTTAGTTTCGCAACTAATACATACACACACGTACACATATCACGCCTATAATCCCCTGCGGGGAGGCAGAGCGTAACGGCAACAAAAACAGACATTTACGCCACGTCTGACATATATTTTAGGGTCATTTGGAAAATTGTGTATCGCCATAGTGACAGGTTGTCAGCCCATAGCCTGAAATTGCAATACACACCCTCGAGTCCCTTAGTCGCCTCTAACGACTCCCACGGAAGGAAATGGAGTAATGCTATTCTAAGCCGGCATCACGCGGCAAAGCGGCAAAAAGATAAACATTTTAGAAAAATTGCAGTTAGTTGCTAGTTGTAGCTGTGTTAGTTTCGCAACTAATACATACACACACGTACACATATCACGCCTATAATCCCCTGCGGGGTAGGCAGAGCGTGACGGCAACAAAAACAGACATTTACGCCACGTCTGACATATATTTGAGGGTCATTTGGAAAATTGTGTATCGTCATAGTGAAAGGTTGTCAGCCCATCGCCTAAAATTGCAATACACACCCTCGAGTCCCTTAGTCGCCTCTACGACTCCCAAGGGAAAGAAATGGGGTGATGCTGTTCTAAGCCGGCATCACACGGAAAAATAAACATTTTAGAAAACTTGCAGCTGGCTAGTTGTAGCTAATACCCAGCGACTAATTCTTTCTTTATTCACAGTTATAATTTAAACGAGTTCTAACCAACGAATTATTCATAATGCGAGTTCATTCATGATCACTAATGACGCTTGCAACAGCGTCGAAATATCGGGAACTCGCATTAAAAATAATTCGTCGGTAAGAACCCGTTTAAATTATAACTATGAATAGTGTAAACAACCGCGTTTGAAATTTAGTCTTTATTCATTCTTTACAGATTGAATGTAGTCTAGGCGATGAAACCCGTGAGAAATTGAATACCACATTTTTAAAACACTTTCCGTTGTAAGTATAGAATTTTAGAAAAATCCTGCCCGCAGTTAATAATTTCACAAGATTTCTAAAATTGTATACATAACACAGGAAGCGTTTTAAAAATTGGGTATATTTTTATTTATTTATTTCGGCAATCTAAAAAAACTATTAAATTTAATCTTAAAAAGCCAATATAAATATGTTGCAGATATATTGCTTGAGAAGCTGGATGACTGTGGCATTAGGGGACCACTAAAGCTCTGGTGCGAAAACTATCTTAGTAATAGGTCCTTCCAAGTCAAGATAGATAATGAGCTGAGTTTGCCTATGGAGGTCACAGATGGTACAGCACAAGGATCTGTGATTGGGCCACTTCACTATATCACTTATGTAAATGACGCGGTCAATCTAATTAAAAATTGCGAAATATACCAGTTTGCGGACGACACTTGCATGCTTGCAGCTGATAAAGATATTGATTGTGTCATCGTTATCTTGGGCTTATGATAGATGATAGACTCAAATGGATTGACCACATAAACCATGTTTGTGACAAACTCAGGGCTATTCTAGCTAAAATGTTTATTATTAAGAATAAAGTGCCATATTATATAAGGCTACTTCTATATAAAACCCTAGGTGAGTCTATCGTATCTTATGGTCTCAGTAGCTACGGTAGAACTTGCAATACGCATTTAGATCATATTTACAATCTACAATTGCGTATTCTTAAAAATGTAGTACCGAATCATATTAGGCAAAAATACAAAAATGATTACCATAAATTATTTAGCTTCTGTAAATTAATACCTGTTCATCAAAAGTTACAATATACCCTCTTAACAGAAGAATTTTTTAATGACACATTGCTAGCATTAACTCTCTCTCTCTCTCTCTTTTCGTGTGGGACACCGAGTCGTCCAACGACAGCATAACTGAAAATTATAGAAATACTCGTAGTTCTAAAAATCCACTATTTAAAATTCCTCGTTATAATAACTTGTATGGAAAATTTCAATTAAACTATCTTATTCCTAAACTTATAAACTCACTACCTTTTAACGTAAAACAAGACATTAATGAAAAAAATATTAAAACTAAACTTAAAAACTATTATATTAGTAAATTAGATTAAAACTAGTATGTACTATTGATCATATTCTCTCACGTTCTTCCGTCTTGTGGACGGGACACGCTGTATGCGCGCGCTCGGCAACCGGTTTGTATAAGCGCTCGTGGTTGTACAAGTTTGCGATCTCAACGCTGGTACAAACAACTCTGTATACATGTCATGTACTTTATAATTTGTATCGTGAAGCGCCACCGTAGTGGCGATATCAGACCGCACGGATAAACCTTGACAGGTTTTTGTTGCGTTCTCTTGTAATTGTTGTTTATCTTTTTTGTAAATGTTTTAATAAATAATAAAAATAAGATGATAGTTGAATGAATAAGTCAATTGAGGGATGTTATTGAGGATAAATATTTTTTTATGAGCAACATAAATATCAAAGGATGCATGAAGGAAACATTGCATTCAATTCGGGATATAAATTCTCTTAACTTATCTTTAATTAGTATTGTCACTTTCCATCTAATAGGTCTAGAAAAGGCTAGGCAATATCTAAGTACTGTCATAATTAAAAATGTCAATGGGTTCTTCGCAATTTCTACTCAATTGTTTTTCATCGTCGCCTTATTTTGACAGATAACACGTATTTTGTGTCAAATAATAAGACATGACGTGACTAAGATATCATATGTCCTATCCTTTTCTAAACCTATTTGACGGAAAGTGACAACACCAATTTAAGGTAATTTAAGAGAATTTATATCCCGAATTCAGGCCATTGAAGGATGTTGAAGATTGTATATGGGAAATGTTAAAACTTTAAAAGATGTTTAAAGTTGAAGGAAGGAAGGAAGCAATGAAGAATGAGGGACGTAAAAAAGGTCGAAAAGGGGTTGCTAATCAAATGAGAATAGATGGAAGTGAGACCCGATGAACCCTGGTGTCAGAGTTTTTCAACCGCCTACTACGAGTAGTAGGCCTCTGACATGATTGTGTAACGACCACCCTCTAAATAATCAAAAAAATTGATGTGCCCTCTGTAACGTAACATTATTCGCAAGTGGGTTCGTCTTACCAGCATATGGAGATCTGCATGGAAAGGATGGTGCCCACTCTAGAACCCTCCGACACTCACCAGCATATGTTCGGAACTCTGCACTGGCTGGAACCCTACGAAGGATGGTGCCCACTCTAGAACCCTCCGAGCACTCACCAGCATATGTTCTGAACTCTGCACTGGCTGGAACCCTACGAAGGATGGTGCCCACTCTAGAACCCTCCGACACTCACCAGCATATGTTCGGAACTCTGCACCGGCTGGAACCCTACAAAGGATGGTGCCCACTCTAGAACCCTCCGACATTCACCAGCATATGCTCCGAGCTCTGCACCGGCTGGAACCCTATAAAGGATGGTGTCCACTCTAGAACCCTCCGAGTACTCACCAGCATATGTTCGGAACTCTGCACCGGCTGGAACCCTACAAAGGATGGTGTCCACTCTAGAACCCTCCGACACTCACCAGCATATGTTCCGAGCTCTGCACCGGCTGGAACCCTACAAAGGATAGTGCCCTCTCTAGAACCCTCTGACCACTTACCAGGAACCCTACAAAGGATGGTGCCCACTGTAGAACCCTCCGACACTCACCAGCATATGTTCGGAACTCTGCACTGGCTGGAACCCTACGAAGGATATCTGCATGGAGAGTATGGTGCCCACTCTAGAACCCTCCGACACTCACCAGCATATGCTCTGAGCTCTGCACCGGCTGGAACCCTACAAAGGATAGTGCCCTCTCTAGAACCCTCTGACCACTCACCAGGAACCCTACAAAGGATGGTGCCCACTGTAGAACCTTCCGACACTCACCAGCATATGCTCCGAGCTCTGCACTGGCTGGAACCCTACGAAGGATATCTGCATGGAGAGTATGGTGCCGACGCAGTACAGCGTGCTGTAGGCGACGTACACTCGCGCGGAGAAGCGGCCGAGCAGCATCAGCGCCAGCACGTGCAGCGGGATCAGGTTTATCAGGAACACGTAGCCGCCCCATGACGACACCTGGAGACAATGATGAAGTAAGTGAAGAAATTGTAGCTTTAAAGAATTAAAAAGGGAACTGGGAATTATAATTGCGTGTACATCCATGGTTTATAGTAAGGTTAAAAATTAACGCACATGTATATAGTATTCCTCTTTCTCTCTTTGAACTACCCTCACTTAATGTTCAAAACCTATGAAAAAACATAAAGGTGCTATTCCGAACCGAGCGGCCGACAGCATATGCGCGCGATAGTATCCCATACAAATCCATACGAGTTTTTACATTAGTACCTTTACATTAGTGGGTACACTAGGGGTTAACTAATGTTTGTAGAAATACCTATGCAAGTATGGATGTAAAAAAACGCTGAAAATATTTCAAGCTTGTCATGTTATTCATAATTGTCGAAGTCCGCAATATAACTACTTACATAATTTTACTTTTGCAGTCAAATATGTACAGTCGGATGTAGCACATAAGGTACCAGGAGTACTCCGAAAGAACTGAATTATTTTTGTCCCTAGCAAGATTTATTTCTTGACATGCTACAACCGACTGTAGTACATAATAACAAAAATGTACGAAAGAGCAAAATCCAGCAAATCAGATTAAAAATAAACTGGTGTGAAGCTTTCATCTGGATGTTCTATGATTGAGTTTTTGATTACAATTAAATAACATTGTAATCTGGTCCTGGCTTTGCATAAACAAAACCAGACTCAATCAGGCACAATTATTTTGTTTGAAATTCTCAGCCTGCCAAAAATTGTGATAATGCCAAATACCATCCAATGTGAGGAATGTGTCCGTCCAGCAGTGGACAAATTGTGCTGTAAGTGTCTCCTCACATTTTTCAGATTCAAGAGGAAGTAGAAACGATTATATTTTCTGAATTCAGTTCGAATTTTTGTTATCAGTGAAATATACATGGTGTAAAAAAATTTTTTTACACCTTATATACCTGCCTGTATTATACAAACATACATACATATATCACGCCTATATCCCTTGCGGGGTAGGCAGAGCTTAAACAACAGACAAATATTTGAGGGTCAATCAGATAATTATGTATTACCAGTGATATGTTGTCAGCCCATCGCCTAAATTGCAACAGACATGTAACGCTCAAGTCTCTTAATCGCCTCTTACGATACCCACGGGAGGGAAATGGGGGTGATGCTATTCTAAGCCGGCATCGCACGACAATATATGTAGGTATTATAATTTTACTTACAGGCATTTTCTACTGATAGATGCTGTAGCAGTAAATTATTTACAGCTCTATAACATACATACATCATATATCCCTTACGGGGTAGTCAGAGCGTTAACGGCCGAACATACCATGTAGAAGTAAGCCAGCGCGCACATGGTCCCCCACAGAATGGTGCCGGTGTTGACCGCCTTGATCCAGAAGTAGTATGTGAGCAGCATGCAGAATATGGCGATGCCCTCGTTGTCGTAGCTGCCGGCCACCGACCGGCTGATGTAGCCGGGCACTATGGCGATCATGCCGGCGGCTACAAGGCCCGCGCCTTCATCCTGAGTGAAAAATTATTTGTGTTATCGAAGAAAAATTATAAGATATTCTGTTAATACCTATATTACATCGACTACTCTACCACAGTATGATTAATAGTACTAGCGTACAGTATGGTCACTCCCTGCCTCCCCCTACAAGCGCCGCCCACCCGCGCTCGGAGGACGCTTAGACACCGGCTAGCAAGGACGCGATGACGAAGATTATTTCATACTGCCGCACATTGCATTCCCGATTCGCGAACGCAAAATGGCGGCAACCCTGACATGTTGTCTCACACACACAAGCATGGTCCGCGTTCACCTACGCGAGCTTAGACTGTGTGCGTAGCAACGCGTTTGTTTCATACATTTGAGCGCCAGTGTCCGAGGTGTGACTCTACAGTCATATTAAATAAATAAATATAGCTCTATCGAGCCCCGAACTAAGCAAGGTTGTTCTATGGAAACTAGATAGCTGTTATAATACTTACATACTTTTTTTAAAGTAAATAAATACATAAAAAACACCCAGACAAAACACAAATATCTGAAAATGGCTAAACAAATATTTGTGTCTTGTGGGGATTGAACCACTACCTTTTAAATGCCCAATCGTATTTACAGGTTTTATAATAGTTTCTGCTATATTCTATTTTATGCAGTCTATTGTGGTGTTCAGTTCTTCATCATAATCATAAGTTATTACGAATTTTTTAATTTTTATTGACCAGGATTTTGGAGAACTTGTAAAATTGTACCGCAGGCAGGATTTGAACCTGTAACTTACGCTATCACTAGTAGCAACGACGCCTACCGACTGGGCTACAGTAAGTTTTCCAAATGTTAATGAGCAAAAAATTATTCACATAACAAATCAATAAAACTACTTTATTCAAATTACTATACCTATATACATATACTAATTTAAAAACATAAAAGTTACATTATTCTATTTTCATTAATTATGGTGTGTATTATGTAAAATTACCTCACGTTTTGATTTCATCTATAAAAGAAAATTAAAAATTAAAATCAAGAGTTAGGCAATATCTTTGAAGTGATATCATAAATTTTAGAATAATTCTGCTGGATAATGACAAATTACCTGAGGATTTGATTTAGCCTAAAAGAGAAAAATGTATGATTTTAAATCCAGAGCTAAATAATACTAAACTAAGTCTAAGCATAAATTTTGATTAGTATCATCATTTTGCATCTATTTCTGCTATTAACACAGGGGAAAATATATTTTATACTATACCTACCTACATAGAAAGTGCCTGCTTTTTCAAATATTAAGAGGATTGTGCACATTTCAAATTAGCAGGAAGGAATAATCCATACAAATTACTTTCTCCTAGTTAAAGATGTAACTGTCAAAACTTTTGTTAAACGGAACATGTCTCTAATTTTTTTAACAGACAGAGTGGAAGATTTTTCAAGCGGGGGCAGGAAGATAGAAGACTTGGCTGAATGAACTTATTTTGTTTAATACAATTAATACTCTAATGTGCTTTGGAATTTTCGTGAAATTAATTTTAGGTTTATTGAATTGTTGTCTCCTAGGTGCAGTATAAAGCATTATCTATCATTTGAAAGAAAGTATGAATACAAACTAGCCATTAGTAATCGGTCTCTTTCTTCACTTGTGAATAGTGTACCATTCCACATTTTCATGGGTATTGGGAAAAAGACTTCAAGCTAGTGCGACTACTTCACATCTTGCTTAGGCTTATAATATCAAAGAGACTACACTTCAAAATACTTTCATTTAATCCAATTGATTGAAAATAAAAAAAATAAAAAATACAAAGAGACAAGTGAACCATGAACACTGGGATACAGGCACCATCAGTTGTTTCAACTGCTTGCCTAATAAAATATAATAATAATAAAATGTATATTCAAAACTTACCTTTAACTCTTTAGTGAGCAAATAAGTGACAATAGTGGTAAGCGATGAGAAGAATGGTGCAAGGAACACACAGACGTTCCTGATGTCAATTGTTATGTTCAGGAACTGCATTATGTTGTACAGAGTGGCTGACGTCACCATCAGACCGGGGTAGATGGTACCTGGAACGGAAAACGTAGGTATCAATAAGAACTTTAGGATTTAATTAAAACTGTATAGAAATTCAGTAAATACAATTTATTTTATACATTTGTTAAACTGTAGAAATATCATATTAAAATTAAATTGAGAGGATAAGGAGTTTTATTTTACTTTATTATTGCATTTTTTTGCTAACACAATTGCATCTAACATTCTCTCAGTGAGCATCATTAAAAGCTCTTATCTAAATGTAAGGTCCAGTTAAATTACAAGTAGTTAATTCATACAGACTATTACAAATATGTTAAATTGTTTAAATGTCTAACTTATCATGTAGATAAGGTGCAGACACTTGAAAATGCTTATTAGTAGGTAGCATTCCCGAAAATGACTATTTTTCTTACCACCAATGATACGTCCAAGTGGATACCATGCTCGGTCATCAAACCAGTTGTGGAAGGAGTAGAAGCCCTCCTCGGTGAGGAACCGGGTCGTTCGGTAGTTGAAATACGGATCAAACTCGTGGATAACACTCTCGAAACGCAACACCGAGAATAGACGGGTTGCGAACGCTGAAATGTTACGAAAATTTAGAGAAGTCTCAATGAACGAAGTAGTAAATTTACCGCTATGGTTTATACAGTAGGATTTAAACAAAAGACCGTAACGAAATGTGTTTTGTAAAGCAATACAAGCATTTTAAACGCGGCCATTGCTTATCATCAATGACCACGTAAGTCCAAAACAAAGCTTGCAGAAACTTGGTGCATAGTGTCGGCAGGCGTTGGTACAGGGCCTAGCGGTCATAGGAAGCTTGGGAAATAAATATAACACTTACACAATATCGCTGCCATTGATAAAACAGACAATTTCAAGAAAGTGAGTTGTTTATCAGAAGAGAGGTGAGGCAGCCTCGACCTCGCATGTGTTTCCGCCGTCATGTCGACTGTTATTTTCTACACTGTTTCGCCAAATATTAACATACAACAAACTAAAACTATAGCTAAAATAAGTGAAAATATTCGCCGGCAACCTATCAGTATTTTCAGCCACCGACGCAATTTGACAGTTCGTGAGCGGCGTGGCAGATTTTATTGCCAGTTTATAAAAGCGGTTTTTTTTGGTAATAATGAAAGTGTATACTTGCAGAGTCTCTCTTGCAGCTATTTTTTTATTCAAACAAAAGGTACACATCGTCAATAGTTAATTTGTGCACACAAGCATTGTTAATTGTTATGGAAAAACAATAATTTGACTATGTAAGCCGAGCCTTCTGCGACTGTATTTTTTCCCGAACAAAACCAAAACTTCGATATACGTTGCGGCCTGGACATAGACATTTTTGTCGGCTCGATAGGTCAACCTTGGTCTTGAGGCATTGTGTCAAGGGTGATTCCAGAATATGACGCAACTTCCCAAATGCTGTCCAGGCCAGCTGCACTTTTCTGGTGATTACAGCCTCAAAGTTGTCTCTACCCAGCTGCAAAGTTTGCCCAAGGCACACATACTTTTGGGCAACTTCAAGGGCTATACCTTCGACGGAGACCAGCTCGGGGATGATGTGTTGAACATAACTTTCGTCTTGTCCAAGTCGTCCCAAGTCCAACACGTCTTGAAGCGACGCTGAGACTGGTCAGCATTTTTTGCAGATCTTGCAGCGATTCAGCCATTATGAACCCTACCCGCGGCTTAGCCCGCGTAGGTACTCATAAAAACTATCCTATGTGTTAATCCAAAGTACCTTCTATATGGGTGTCAAATTTAATTACAATCGGGTTATTAGTGTTTGCGTGAAGAAGTAACATACAAACAAAAAAAACAAACATGCAAACTTTTGCATTAATATTGTTATAGTAGTATATATCGTCGGCAAAGCGGAGATGTGTGTGTGACGTTGATAAATGTGTTGTATTTTATTGCTTATTTATTGTAATATATTTAATATTTTTTATGTTGGTAAAAATATTTTATTGTCAAATGGCAATAATGAAAATAATTTCGTTCCGTTTACAGTTTCACTATGACTCTTTGTTCAAACTACAATTACATTTCACAGATGTGTTTGAGTGAAAAAATATTAAAAACACAAAACAGCAGGTCTATATAAAAAATCAAGCAATTTTGGAAAGTTTCGAAAAAGAATACTCCATTGTTGACTGCACCTGCACAGTTGCTGAAATAAGTAACGTGAATAGAAACGTGACTGTCACCCATCAGCTGTCAAAAATTCCCAGATTTTTCCCAGCTTCCGTTTCTCTCGCTCGCACTTCCGTGTGTCCCTTTTGTATCAATTTTCTTTCTTTTTCCCTCGTTTCCACTTTGGTTTCCACTTTGTTATCGGGAAAGTGATTGTCGTGAACTGCGCGGATTTATTTATTTTTAGATTAAATTTATCTTAAAGAAATAAAGTGTTAGCATTTTCCCACGCTACTTACCATTTCGGTGCTTTCAGTTTACAATAAATCTTGTATAAAAACAATACGACAATACCTCAATGACAAAAACTGGTTTTGTCGCGGAACGGTAGTGTGACTAATGTTTTAGGAAGTCTTGAATCTCGATGATTGTGTGGAGGTGTTGAGTGCTAAGTGGTGGTGATGTCTGAGAGTCCATCGTTAGAAGACGACATCCCGAAGCCTTTGCTAGAGAAAGCCGCCGGGGAAAATGTGTTTACGCCGAAGATTGCCACGCCGATCTACGCTGGTTCTGTGAAGCTTACACACAGGATATCGGACGCTGCGGAGTCGGAGTCTTTCCTGACGGACGCTCAGCGTAATGAGCTCGCCCTACAGCAGCTATTCGAGAATGGAGATGGAGAGACTAGCGTGTTCCAAGAGGTAAAGACAAACACAATAAAATAAGTTTATTAGAGTAATCATTTATGGCTTACTCCTTACTATGCCTCTTTCAATGCATGCCATTTTCTATATCAGTGATCAAAGTCCATTTCAGGTCTTCTACTCATCATTAGGTCAGGCAAATTAACTTGACACCTTGTGCAGAAAAGGTTGTATACCAGTGGTACCAAGTTATTTTGAATGGGTTGTTATACCATATAAGGAGAAATTTTAAAAGTGACTAATAGCAAAAACTCAGATTGTGCTGGTGATAAGGAACTACTTTCCCCAAGGAACATAGGTCGAATTAGGAAAAACAATTGGACCTCCCATACAAATTTCTAGATCAGCTGATTTGAGTTACTATGGAAGCTCAATTATCTTTTTCATAATGTGACTCATGTTGTAAAGTTGTTTCTTATCACTAACATGATCTGAGTTTTGCTATCAGGCAGTAGTAAATTTTTTTTTTGTACCATTGAAAAATCAACATTTGGTATTCTTCTATAGTTCTCATAATCATTCACTGTTTTTTTTTCTTTAACAATTACTGGTTACTGGGTGCAAGGCAGCTTTTCTATTAGTTTGACATGCTATTTTCTTCAAATTTTTGGAGTTTTTATTACACTAAACTAAATTTAATTAGATGTTATAAATACATAAAAGCAAGCTTTTATCTTATCGTGTACATTTCTGCCAATTAATAGTTGTGAAAAGTGTTAAGTGTTCTTAATACTTTATTACATACTGATATTTAGGTTCAAGTATACTTTTAGGGTGCTAGGCATCTCCAAAAAAACTTTTTTATCATATATATTTATATATCCTTTATTGCATAAAAAACAAATGAAAAATGTACAAACAGTGTAAGCAAAGGCGAGCTTATCTCTAAGAAGAGATCTCTTCCAGCCAACCTGTCGGTAGTGTGTAAAAGCAGCTAAGCTGGGTAGTTATCGTCCCAGCCACAAACCACTGCAAGGAGTAGGATTGTGTTTCACATAATTAGTCTCTCAGTTCGGTTTTGGTGCTTTAAATGATAAAATTAAATTGAAAATAATTTATATCAGGTCCATAATTCATAGTAATTTTATTAGCATTACATAAATGTTGCCGTGTGATGCCGGCTTAGAATTTGCCGTGTGATGCCGGCTTAGAATAGCATCACCCCATTTCTTACCCGTGGGAGTCGTAAGAGGCGAATAAGGGACTCGAGGGTGTGTATTGCAATTTTAGGCGATGGGCTGACAACCTGGCACTATGGCGATACACCATTTTCAGAATGTCCCTCAAATATTTGTCAGACGTGGCGTAAATGTCCGTTTTTGCGGCCATTTACGCTCTGCCTACCCCGCAAGGGATTATAGGCGTGATATATGTATGTATGTATGTATGTATGTATTACATAAATAAAATACTTAAAAATAAAATTATCTTCGAATACATTTTTTTATCATGCAAAATAATTAAATGTCAATAGTTTCAAATAGTTTAACAACAGATGACAAGGGTAAGTAAAGCAAGCTTTGATTGCAAGATGAGTTTTGGACAATTGACCTGTCTGTATTTGCAACAAACACCAGAATACCCATCAAAATAAAGTACCTAACAAAAACCCACTTTATGACCAATTATTATGAAATAACAATCAATCAATCCTGTCTTCTATGTTTTTCCGAAAAAGGCCCACTGCCCACTGGCAAGGTCCCTAAAACCCTACAGGCCAGTCATAAAAACAATAGTTCATGACTACAATAAACATTAAGCAAAATAGAAGAAGGTTACCTATGAATAATGAATAAAGAAAAAGATTATCCAAAGATACTTCAATAATAAATATAACTTCAATATCAATATTTTACATGTATTTTTCCAGTTTTGAACCTGGATATAATGTAGCAGTGTGGAATAGATATTGGCCTATAGCCAAACTCCTAAAATTATTTACACAGATGTTTATTTTTATATGATAGAGAATAAAAAGCTTGAAACTAAATATATAAGCAATAAGACAAAGAGGAAACATATATCTTAAAATACAAGGCTATATCCCTTGCGGGGTAGGCAGAGCGTAGACGGCCGTGAAAATAACGAACATTTACACCACGTCAGACAAATATTTAATGGTCATTCAGAATATTGTATATTCAGACAGGTTGTCAGCCAGCCCATTGCCTGAAATTGTAATACTCATGTCACCCCCGAGTCCCTTAGTTGCCTCTTACGACACTCATGGGAAAGAAATAGGGCATCACATGGACCACTGTTAACATTGTTTTTTTTTGTATCATAATTATAAAAAGCTTGAAACTAAATATAAAAGCTACTTATTTTTTAAATACTAGTTAATTCAAACTTTTATTATGTAGTAGGTAGACATTTACTTGCAAAACATAACATATTATGGATAATGGAAAATTATTGTTATCCACCATCCTGCTGTGACAACAGCTTTTGCATTAAGTTTTGTAGTGTTTCTCAAACTTTAACTAGGCATTTGTTTATATTATTTTTATATTATATGTCTGTGAGGATATTTAAGATAAGTACAATGTTTTAAATGGGCGAAATATGACTGATATACCGAAACATATAAATATATATTAAACTTGCAAAATTTTCAAGCGCAGGCAGGATTTGAACCTGCGACTTTTGCCATCACTAGTGGCGAAGCCTTTTCCATCTGGGCTAATCTCTTGCCTGTGAATTTTGCAAGCATACCTTGATGCAAATAACACGTGGCATGGCTCCATCTACCGGGCTAGTTTTGCAACTAATACCCAGTGACTAACTCATTCTTTACAGATTGAATGTTGTCTATGCGATGAAAACCCGCGATAAATTTAAAAACACTTCCCCGTGTTAGGTATACAATTTTTGAAAACATGAAAAATTTTCAAGCGCGGGCAGGATTTGAACCTGCGACTTTCGCCATCACTAGTGGCGACGCCCCTTCCATTTGGGCTAATTCTAAGGTGCGTTTACGGATGCATCTGTCAAAGGACTTGACGTAAGGGTGTGTTAAAAATACGCAGCGATGGACGTCAAGTAGGAGAACCGCCGAAACATTTGAAACTATTAGCACAGAATAATAACTATTAGCATATAATAGTACTAACGTACAGAAGGATCACTCCCTAAGAAAATACATGTTTAGGTATAAATTAATACCTACGCTCGGTGTACCCAACCGCTCACAAACAAAATTGAAACTTATGAACGCGCGCTAACGCTCAATCTCCCTTGCGCATCGCAGTTTTATGACTGAGCCGCCGGCGAACTCCAAGGGTTGTAACTTGTCATCATGTTATTCGTGCACGAAGATTTTTTGTTACTGATTTTGCTATATATCTTATTTGTTCACTTAATCTACGGAAGGAATTGTAAGATTTGTAAATATTTATAAACCTAAACGTAATTATTTATGACTACTGTTCATATAGAAAAACAATTAATTATGTCTAACTGTTCTTCGTATCGAGTGGGACACCGAGTCGACGACCCGATCGATTTTTTAACGAATAAACGTACTAAAACACAGAAAAAAGTCAAGTAAGTGTGCGCGCGAGCAGCACGTGCGTGTAAACAGTGCGGCGGCTAGCGGCACACTGGCGGTCTGGCGACGACAAGTGACAACCCGCGGAGATTAGTCCCCGTAGGGAACTCGCCGGCGGAACATACCTAAACCGTGGAGTGAAACCCCCCTGCTATTAGACGTTAGCAAAATTAAGAGTTACGTCGAATGATATCTGAAAAAGTTTATGTCGATAAATAAATTATAAATATTTAATACTGCATAACTTGTATATATTGTGTTCATTTAAGTAAGTAAGTAGGTACCTGGGTGGATATTTTATACGCTGTCTGTCACGTGAATACCACAATTTAATAATATTCATTACATGTTTTTTTTAATAACGCATTTGACAGATGTTTTTGTATCTTAATGCCAATAACGCGTGGCATGGCTATTAGTTGGCACGCGTGGTTATTCAATGTCCTAACCTAAATTTGTGAGTGCCCCACCGAGAATCGAACCCCGAATCTTTGCGTCGCGGGCAGTCGCACTACCACTGCGCCACGTTGATATATATAGGTATGAAGGGTAAAATAAAATAAACTTATCTTCATCTAATCTTAGTAACAGTCCTTCCATCAGTAGCATAAAATAAATTTATCAATTACCTAAAGTTTGAGTATCACTATTAGTTATGGATGTAATCCGATTCCTCTACCCACACACTTAGTATTATCATAAGAATAGATAATAATACTGCGTATAGAAACGAAACTCCTTTGTCTGGGCCCCAAAAGCCGCGCTTTAAATACCTACTTCCCCCCGCAGCCCGTAACGCCCCGCCCTCTCCCGCGCTTTAAGTCGGGGCTGTCACGTGCCAATAATTTTATTCCAGACTAGCGGCCAGTCAAGCGGTTGCGACCGCTGCTAACAGTTTTCCCGTGGGCACAAAATATTTACCCATTTTAAAGTCTTACCTTACCATTTTATTGTTAATAATGTAGGTACAGAATTTTAAAATAGGTGCAAAACATACCTTCAATACGAATGTGCTTATTTATCATTATCAGCTAACAATGACTTACGCACCTAGGTAGTTTAAATTAGAAAATGGAAACTAGGTACCTACGTAAGTAAAAATAGGAGTACACACAACAATTATGTATAATAAAGAATGGTAGGTACCTAGGTATTTACTGTAAAATCATAACTTACCTTGGCTCATCTTTAGGCAAATTAAAAAAACTTAGATGTGGAGTCTTCCTCGCATCACTTTTGCAGCCATACACACCACAATAATTCGGCATTGCTAAATTTTTCACAAAAAATTAAAATTCGACCCGCATGACGAGCGTTTCCGCGGTGAAGCGCAATCCCGACTGAATTGTTCTCTAAGAGACAGCCAGACGGATTGACCTTGAGCGCTTCTGGAGCGGGAGTGTCATCTCTATGTGATTTCTACTCTATGGTATTACCACAAACTAGGAAGACGGCCGTTTGCCATGTGGTGCTGGCTTAGAATAGCATCACCCCAGTTCTACCAGTGAGTTTCGTAAAAGGCCACTAAGGGATGAATCCAGAGGGCACCAGCATTTTTTGACTGGGCCAATGGCGTAGTGGATAGTACCCCTGCCTGCTACGCCGAGGGTCGTGGGTTCGATTCCCACAAGACACAAATATGTGTTAAATCATTTTCAGATATTTGTGTTTAGTCTGGGTGTTTCTATGTATAATATGTATATATATACATATTAATATCAGCTATCTAGTTCCCATAGTACAAGCTTTGCTTAGTTTGGGGCTAGATGGCGCTGTGTGAATTGCCCAGGATATTTATTTATTATTTATTTCCTATAAATACAACTCCTTGCACTGCGCTCGCCAATCCGCATGCCAAGCGTGGTGAGTATGGCAAATACCCCCCGATTCGGGGAGGCCTATGTCCAGCAGTGGACTGTTGTGGCTGTTGAAGTTGAAGGAAGATGGCGCGCGGATTTTTTTTTTTATTATTTATTTTATTTTTTTCGGAAAACTTACAGCCTAAAATATAATGTTATGAGTAACTTAAATAATTAACATAAGGCCATTAACAAAGTTTATTAACAAAAACAACATACTCAAAGACTTTTGCACTGAGTTGTGCTATGGAATTCACAATCAGTAGCTCAGTTGTTGGACCAAAAGAACCGTATTCCACGGTCCCGGATTCAAGTCCCGGACGCAGTTGAAAATATTCGATGTCTTATTTTCGTTTTATTCAGTGAATTAACTATTTGCCGTGTGATGCCGGCTTTGAATAGCATCACCCCATTACTTACCTATGGGTGTCGTAAGAAGCGACTAAAGGAATCGAGGGTTAGATGTGTTTTGCAATTTTAGGCGATGGGCTAACAACCTGTCACTATAGTGAGACACAGTTATCTGATCGCCTCTTAATCTTTTGTCAAACATGGTGTTATTATTCGTTTTACGGACATTAACGCTCTGCCTACCCCGTAAGGGATATAGGCGTGATTTATGTATGTGTTAACTATTAAGGTGAACTAAGCTTAGAAACCAACCGCGCAAGGTTGGATAGTGTAGTGGTGTAGGTACTGAACTTATAATTCTTGAAATCTCCAAATTATGAGACAATATTTTTCTTAATAATACTTCAAGATATATGCTACAAAACAAACCATGGGGCTCAACTCAAAACACGATTTATTTAAATTGCCTCGATAGAAAAAAAAAACGCAAAGTAAGCTCTAATTTTATATTTCTGGCTTGGTTTTTAAAGTGACAACTTGAACAAATTAATTGTTATCCATCATTTAATATTTTATATAAGTAATTTTATTATATGCCGTGTGATGCCGTCTTAGAATAGCATCACCTCATTTCTTCCCGTGGGAGTCGTAAGAGGCGACTAAGGGACTCGAGGGTGTGTATTGTATTTTAGGCGATGGGCTGACAAACTGTCACTATGGCGATACACAATTTTCCGAATGACCCTCAAATATTTGTCAGAAGTGGCGTAAATGTACCTTTTACGCTCTGCCTACCCCGCAAGGGATAATAGGCGTGATATGTGTTTGTGTTTGTTTGTAGAAAAAAAATCACAAAGTAAGCTCTAATTTTATTTTTCTGGCTTAATTTTTAAAGTGACAACTTGAACAATTTAATTGTTATCCATCATTTAATATTTTACATTGGTGGTTGATATTGTCATGATGTGTTGCGGCTTTCCTTAATCCAAAGTTCTACAATAAGGTGATATCATCATTAGTTCATTACTTACAAGTTCCAAATTACTAGGCACACACTGAGTGAGTGTGTTTGTTAATACCTAGATGTTTTTTCTTTGTTCTTTTGAAATATATGACTAATCAGTATGAGTCAAATCATACCGCGATGAGCAGCATGTAGCGAGGAGACATAGCGAGCGAAATCGCAAGCACAACCTAAGTACCCAATTTTACTTAGGTACTTACCCAAAATAGTAGTATTTTATGACTGAAAAACAAGCTATGTGAAACGAAACTGCTCCATTTCTACTTAGGTATTTGAAGTTTAATGTAGTGTCTTATCAAATAAAACATTAGGTTCTAAACTAAATCTTAGTATTTTGCACTACACTTCGAGTTTGATTTACTTTTCAATACTATTTCATCATCATGGCTTCAAAAAGGTTAGAAAACTATTTTTAGTTGTACCACTAGTTATTATTCTGTGGTTGTACCTTTTTAGACAGAAACACTGCAATCGTTTTTATTTACGAGCAGTCATATACCGTGCGCAACAAACGCAACACTCGAATACCAAGACGAACCTGTTTCGTCAGTAAACGGCGGCTTGTAGATGTGTGCGTGAAATATTGGCGTTTCCTTGTAGCCGTCCATCTGTCTAGGACGCGCCCGCCAACACTTCATTGGTGTAAATAGATACATAGTCGAAATGGTTGTGATAAATATGTTATTCTGATTTGTGGGGCACTTGCCGATTTTTCATTTTTTATTTTCTTTCAATCCAACTCAGAAAGCTAGTCTATTCAAATGTCCAGAATCAAGCAGACTCTTGGGTTGTATCGTAGTAAGTTTGCCGTGTGGTGCCGGCTTAAAGGCTTGTGTTTAAATGCCTACCAGAAATGCACTTATCTTACTTCCAATAAATTCGAAATGCCTGCCAAAACGGGTAAATACTCACCAAATTGTGTATCACAAAATATTGTAAAAATAAAGCTATTTTTCTTTTTATTACATTCTATAAAAATACATAAACACCTTTAAAGTCAATTTGAGACCAAATTTTGTAAATTGTCGCTAAAGAGATGTTACCAATATTTTATTTTATTACTTACATTTTAGTTATCTATGCTGAGGCAAAAAAAAAATGGTCGACCACAAATATTTTTTTCATACCAAATATAATATCGACTACACGAAACACAAGTTACTTATTTAATACATTATGCATTTAATTATTATAATTTTATGTAGTTAAATAATTACTTTGTTGTCAATTATTGCAACAAAACGAAAGTAAGGGTTTTTGTCGTCATTAGAAAGTTCTCCTAAGCTAATGGTAGACGGTCCGTACTTTTTTTTACGAATTATGGCTAGGTAATTTTTCAGTTGCGTTTTAGATGGCACATTTATTCCTTCTTTTTTTGATTAGGCATTCATAATTGCCTTTGGTTTCAGTTTGAGTTCAAACAGTTTATCTATTTCATTACGGGCTTCCTCGGACATAAGTACCACGTGCCGCCGCGAGGGATTCCGACGAACTATGATCGTGATTCTCTTCCGTTCGATATAATACCACTTCGTCTGATGCGGCGGCATCGAATCACAAATGAATTGCTGCCGAACACTGAAATCCGCGCCATTTTACTTTATTTCAGCGATATTATAAGTGATCTGTGAGTGATAAAGGTAAACAATTGTAATCTTAGCTTGGCCATAATATATGTATTTTGGATTTAGGTTAGATATGTGATTACAATAAAGCAAATTTGAACTGTATATTTTGGTGTCAATGTTACTGTTTTAGTGAAACAATATTTGGTGAGCATTTATCCATTTTGGCAATCAAAAAGAATATTTGTACACAACGTACAATTATTTTGACGTGTGTATACTTGTTTTGGAGCTTAACACGTTTTACTTTGGGAAACTAAGTTTAAAATGTCGAGAAGAGGGTCGACGACAAGTTGCAAACCAGAGCAGACGTGTGTTTCTTTGTTCCGCGAAAATCTGACTCGAAATATTGAAAAATCTTAATTTACAAGTACGAAAGTGATATCAGAAGAAAACCCGTGAAAATCCCCATAAAGTGACGAAAACGGTTTCAAAATCAAATATTTCATTTTAAAGCTACACCCATAAATATCATAAAGAGTAATATTTTAACGGCTAAATCAAAATCAAAATAACAAAGAAGCTACAAACGTACACTTGCCGGAATCAAGCGAAGACTCTCGAAGACGCCCGACTGATACAGGTCAGTGAACTCCGCGCCCCACCATACCATCTAGCGCTAACAACATCTACAACGCGACGATTGCTACGAATTACTAAGGATAGCTCTATTTCGGCTCTACAGCTACGAACGATCTGGCGTAGGGGCGAGTACAGCGGCATCTCACGCAGAGAGATACGGATCAATTCCAGCCACATGAAAATTAATCTTTTTTCTTTTTGATCATTTCATATTATTCTGGTTAACATTTTGCAAATTAGGAAGATGGCTTCTACTATGGTGAACAATGAATCCAAAGTATGCGCAGGATGTAAAGAAGAAATACTTGATAGACGATTTCTAACATGCTCAAATAAAGAGTGTAAGGATCATTATGACCTGATATGTGCCAATGTATCCGAGCAAAGGTTTTATAATACTATGACTACCGAGCATAAGCAAAATTGGACTTGTCTAAAATGCAAGTCGAAATTACCTCGGGATAATAACAACGAAAGTCCTATCCGCCAAACATACAGACACCCAGAATTGACCGAACATAACAAAGCTTTTGCACAAGGGAACGGTGAACATCAATCCAACATTACATTTAGAAGCCAGACAAAGACATCGACATTGGATGAATCCCTAATGTCTTTTCCTGGGGACACTCCACCTAAGGAAAACACGGTTAATAATCCCATAACCATCGAACAAATCAGCCAGCTGCTAGATAACAAGCTTGATTTATGCAGTAGAAGTATATACAAAAAAATTGATACATTAAGGTCCTCTATCGAGCACAATATAGAAAATGCTATAACTAAGTTAAAAAGCGAAATGACAAGCAGTATTACGTTTCTTACTGAAGAGCAAAAGTATATTAAAGCAGATATCACTAAATTGAATTTAAAAATAAAAAGTCTAGAAGAAGAAAGACAAATATTGAACAAACAAATACTCGAAATTCGCAACCAATCTACAACAACTATACCCAACTTATCGACAATCGATGTTGAAAGGTCAAAAAAATTGGTACTATATGGGCTAGACGAATATCAAGATGAAACGGATGACGAACTTCACGATAGAATAATCTATGCTTTCCGAGAGATATTAAATGTAAATTTACAGGGATACATAGAAAATACAAATAGAATGGGAAAGAGAGGACATCGAAGACCGGTTATTATTGAACTACTCAGCAAAAGGATGACCAAATATGTACTAGAAAGAAGTAGATACTTCAGAAACACCGGAATCGCTATAGCTGAATGTCTAGACGAAATATCTCTTCAAGAGAGAAAAAAGCTTGTTCATGTACTACGAGAAGAGAGAAGACAGGGAAAACACGCGATCATCCGAGGCAACAAGCTATTTATTGATGGCAAAGAATATATTGCCCCAGATTCATCGCACAAGCCTCCTAATCAAACACATGACTCTTTGAAAGAAAAGACACGCACCTCAGCTGGACCATCCGAAAATAGTCTATTTAACACTTCGCAAAATACGATTCATTTTTCCCAGACCAATCATCATAACTTTCGTAACTCCAGACTCTAAAAGCGAAATGAAACTCCTCATTCAAAACATCCAAGGCATATCAAACAAATTACACATACTGGAGAGTTTATTAGAAGAACATAATATTAATGGACTATGCTTATCGGAAACATGGATACTGCCTCATCAAAAAGACAGCGTACATATCGATGACTACACTTTTGCATCTACGTTCTGTCGGCAGGAACATATACATGGCGGTGTAGCGATTGTGTTAAAAAACGGAATTGATTTTGAGGAACGGAAAGATATAGATAAACTTACCATAGAATTTATAATAGAATGTTGTGCAATAGAATTGAAACCCGATCTAATATTAATTTCTATATATCGAGCGGATAGATTTATCGAAAGCTTTTTCGGTTTCCTTGTGAAGTTACTTACGGTACTTAAACCCTACCTTAAAACTGATAAAAAAA
Organism: Tuta absoluta; assembly: GCA_027580185.1. NCBI lineage: Eukaryota > Metazoa > Arthropoda > Insecta > Lepidoptera > Gelechiidae > Tuta > Tuta absoluta. Next base: position 6,098,801 of record JAQAHW010000022.1, on the reverse strand, counting down.
TTATAATAGCCGGAGATTTCAATATAAATATGAAAAAAAAGTCGCCAGAAAGCTTAAGATTAAAAAATATTATGCTAGAATACAATTTACACCAGATAATTAAACTTTTTACTAGAGAAACCACTTTGACGTCGACGTGCATAGATCTTGTATTTACTAATAGTAAGGATGTAACAGCCATAGTGGTAGACTACGGACTATCGGATCATAAAGGAATAATTTTAAATATCAAAACTGCCAAAAAGTCATTGAAAATTAATAAAGCTCATTACAAAACAATACGAAACTTCAATAAGCAAAACACAAATAATTTTAAAGAATCTCTATCAAATATAAACTGGCAGACTATAATATTCGAATCAAATGACATTAATTTTAATTACAATCTTTTTGATAAGCAATTAAATATTCTGTTAAATAATTTAATCCCTAAAACAAAAGTTAAACTCCGCTCCAAACAAAAACAAACGTGGCTTACAAAAGGCCTTAAAACTTCTTGCAAACATAAAAGACTTCTACGTATTTTAACAAATCAATCAAAGAGTAAAATTTTAAAAAATCACTTTAGGCTATACAGGAAAACATTACGGCAAAGTATAAAACAGTCATCTAAATTAAATTACATAAAAACTATGTCGAACTCTAAAAATAAGACAAAAACAATGTGGACAATCATAAACCAAACTAACAACAGATGTACAAATAACTGCTTAAAGAACATAAAACTAAAAAATAACAACAAATGCATTGAATGCCCAAGCGCAGTAGCTAACTACCTTAATGACTACTTTTTGTCAGTGGGTGAATCACCATCGCAGGCAGCAGCGACTACGGTGACGGCATCGTTGCACGGAAGCGGAGGTAGTGGAGTTCGGCAGCCGCCGCGCGGCCGACCGGCCCGCACGCCTGCAATTAACTCCTTGTACCTACGACCTGTTACTGAGTGCGAAATGTACAAAATTATAAAAAACCTTCCCAACAAATATTGCTGTGGCGTCGACGATATCCCACCCATGCTGATTAAAATATGTGCGATTGAATTAACACCTATACTGACTTTTTTAATCAACCAGTCATTTGAAACTGGTACTTTCCCTGACGCGTTAAAAATTGCAAAAATTAAACCCATTCTCAAAAAAGGCGGTGCTGCAAATAATGCAAGCCAATACAGGCCAATTGCTATACTACCAGCGATATCCAAAGTATTTGAAAAGACAATGACGAATCGAATCAATAACTTTTTAGAGAAATACGACCTGTTAGACAAAAACCAATATGGTTTTAGGAAAAAACATTCCACAACCCTCGCTGTCTACACCTATATGCAAGAGGTAATGAACCATTTAAGAGATAAAGCGTATGCAGTGGGTATACTACTGGATATGTCTAAAGCGTACGATAGAGTCTTACACCATATTCTACTCGACAAAATTTACTATCTAGGTATTAGAGGTAATGCATACAACTGGCTGAAATCATACCTCGTTGGTCGGAAACAATGTGTCCAAATTGATTTTCTCAATAACGTGTCAAATGAAATTCAGTCAGTACAGTCCAACATGGTGACAGTGAACTGCTCCATTCCGCAAGGAAGCGTGCTTGGATGTACCTTATTTCTCGCTTACATCAACGACCTGCCTAAAGTGGTGAACTCACACTGTACACTCTTTGCCGATGATATATCCCTTCTTTTTCAATGCCATAAAAACGAAAATAATATGACTCATATAACTTCTACGTTCAACGAAATTAAAACCTGGCTACAAGATCACAATCTTCAAATTAACAACAATAAAACTAAAATAATACAGTTCAGGCCCCATCAGAGACTACCTATTAACCTAGACGCAATATCAACAAGCTTAAATATAGAAGAAGTGGACTCCTGCATGTTGTTAGGTATTAACATTGATACCCACGTTAATTGGAAGAACCATACGGATAAATTAAAAACAAAATTATCGCAATTTATATACGCCTTAAGTGTTTTAAAAACTAATACAAATATAGAGTGTGCCCTATCAGCTTATTATGGTTACGCCTTCGCTTGGTTACGATACGGGGTAATTTTGTGGGGCCATAGCACGGAAGCAAAAGATCTTTTTATCCTGCAGAAAAAATGCATACGTATTATTTACAATATTCGGCAAATGGAGAGCTGCAGATCCATATTCAACAAGTTTAAAATACTGACTTTCCCGTGCATTTACATCCTGGAAACGGCAAATTTTGTAAGAAAGCACTTTCACCTATACAAATTCACAAAGAGTGCTCGCCGAAAACATATAATAGAACTTCCACCACCTAAATCACAACTATACAAAACTAGTCCATATTATAGGTCTATTCAAATATATAATAAGATACCCAGTAATATTCAAGAAGTTGAGACGGAAACTGCTTTTAATAGAGAGATGAAAAAGATGCTACTGTATAAGAGTTACTATACAATTAATGAGTACTTAGAAGATAAAGATGTCAAATCATATTCTATTGCAAAATAAAAACTAACAAAATAAATTAATTTATGTATTAACAACAATCAAGTCAATGACAATCAATTATTGAATAATATAATTTAAAATGAATAATGTAATGGAATTGTAATACTTAATATGACGTAGGATTATTGTTTTATTTGATTTTATTATTAGTATATTATTTGTTAATTATTGATTTTAAGTTACGCATGCTTACGTGTTTAATATGATGTAATAACTATTAATTCAACTCTAGTTATAAGTAAATTGCTACACCCTAACAGGGTTCGTGTACCTATCTAGCATAATATTATAACACCTTGTACTTGTACATGATTGCAAATAAATAAATAAATAAATAAATAATGAGTTTAATTTATATGGAGTTAATTTATTTTACTTGGTATTAAGTTTTGGAAAAAAAGAAACTATTTTGGTGAGCTCTTAAATTGTACCCCGGCTTAAAACTGCTTCACCCGTGCTTATAATAGCAGCAATTCTACTCGTAGTGATGTCGTAAAAAACGACTAAGGCGTCATCCAGGAACTGGACAGCAACTTTCTCTGAATCCGCCTGCTAAGCGTGGTGAATATGGAATTACCCCCCAATACTAATAGGGGAGGCTTTGGAGGCCCATGTCACACCTCGGACACTGGCGCTCAAATGTATTAATCAAACGCGTTGCTACGCACACAGTCTAAGCTCGCGTAGGTGAACGCGGACCATGCTTGTGTGTGTGAGACAACATGTCAGGGTTGCCGCCATTTTGCGTTTGCGAATCGGGAATGCAATGTGCGGCAGTATGAAATGACCTTCGTCGTCGCGTCCTTGCTAGCCGGTGTCTGAGCGTCCTCCGAGCGCGGGTGGGCGGCGCTTGTAGGGGGATTCAGGGAGTGACCATACTGTACGCTAGTACTATTAATTATACTGTGCCCATGTCCAGCATTGGACTGTTGTGGCTGCTAATGTTAAGTGTAACGTAACGAAGGTTGTTTAAGGACTCGCACTGCCTCTGTTCATAATTAAGCTGAACGAGTATTTGTCACGCGATTCCCTAGTGATTACCTAATAAACCTAAGTGCTTTGCAATTATGATTATTAGTTAAACTAGCTACCCTTTTTGATACTCATTTGACACGATAAAGCAGAAGAATATGCATTTGTAGATAACATCGACCCTCCTAGCGTTGTCAACTAATGTTATCCATTTTTTCGTTGGAAATATTGACACTTTTCCGTGAAAAATAGTAGCTTATTTATGACGCTCTTTTTTGATTTTTTTGACATGAAGTAACTAAAAGTAGTTCTTAATCCAATTACATACATTATAATTTATACTGAATATGCCTCATCCGTATTACGATAATTAGCTAATACCAGTTATCGTCGTGTTTAACATACCTACCTATGTACCATACATAACAAACATAAAAGTTTCTTTATAAACATCAGTATCCATACACAGCCGGTACAGTTCACACACATTTATGTTTCTTAGCAATTTCTTGGATAATCGAGTTTAATTCTTTTGTATTTATGAATGTGTTATGTTGTACTGCCATTGTAAACTGTATCATTGAGTGATATGATGCAAATTGCAAAGAATGTGCATGTGTTAATATAGAAACAAGTGGATTAGTGTTACGTTAAAATATGAATGAACTTATCGAATATAAGCGCTTTACGACGTGATAAGGAACGAAAGTGAGTCTATTCCTAGCTACAAGTAAACGTATAAGGGCTTATTAGTTATTCCGAGAATGCACTTGTAATTGCTTATATCATATTCAGTTTTTGAGCATCTGAAGTGTTTTAAACTATCTGTTTTTGAAACTGCTAATACACTAGTTTCAATACCGTGCACGGTTCGGCAAACATTGCTGGTTATTAAATGGGTTTCATTAAAATAAACCAAAGATAAGCAGCACTGTATGCCGAACCATGCACGGTATTTAGACATGTGTAATAGACGTTTGAGTTTGGGTGTTTTTGGTCCTTGAGTTTGGGTGTTTTTGGTCTTGTCTTACGTCCATGGCACTTGAAATTCCTAAATGTATTTGTTTGAACCCACCTATAATTAGCTATCTTAAATAAATGATAAATAAATATCCCGGACAATTCACACAGCGCCATCTAGCCCCAAACTAAGCAAAGCTTGTCATATGGCAACTAGATAGATGATATTAACACTTATATACTTTTTTGTTAATAAATACGTATTGTACATACCTACTCGTAGAATCACCCAGACTAAACACAAATATCTTAAAAATTACATAACAAATATTTGTGTCTTGTGGCAATCGAACCCACAACCCTCGGCAAGAAAAAGAAGCTTTTTGAAAACTTGCAATTTTTTTTATCGGAAGCAGGATTTGAACCTGCGACTTTCGCCATCGCTAGTGGCGACGTCTCTTTCACCTGGGCTACCGCGGTCCGCGGCCCATCCATTGCCCTCGAATTTTGCAAGTGTATATCCTAAACAGGTTTGACGTCAGACAGGCGGCCGGTCGAAAAATCAGGCAAAATTGGTTGCACCGGACCCAAAATGAATTAGGATAAGGGCAATGAGATGAAGTTTATTTTATAACTAAATCAACAAATTCTAAAAATGGCTGCTGCTGTGCATTTCATAACGTTATTTCCTAATATGTTCTTCGACCCTTTATTATAAACTGCAATGCATGACCTATCCCTTGTCGTATATTGTGATTATTATTAGCACTTTTATTAGGTCATTGAGGTGAACGAACGAACAATGGCAAAATGAATCGTGCTTTATCAATTCTTACGTGTTGTTTTGACGCCTCGAGTGGTACACCACTCGTTTTACATTTTCTACTAGGTAAGTACTCGAATTTGTTCATGTAAGGGTAGGTATGTGTATTATTTTATTACCTACTGGTGGACTCTATTTAGTGTACATAAAACACATTTAATCTTGATTTATTTCGAGATTATACACCCGCCATTGGTGATTCTAATTGGCTATAAGTTTATATTAATGTATATTACTACTGTTATTATTCAAACTGAAAGTTTCCCAAAGAAGTCCAAAAATAAATAAATAATGTGCGAATGAATTTGTGTGTTAGAACGTGTGATACGAGCAGCGCAGCGGTTAGACGATCCGTGGTACACTTTCGCATGCAAAATAGTATCAAAAATACGCCTCCTAGACTTGTATTTTAATTAGATATTCAGCAGAAACGAGATCTAAATTAGATCTGATCTCCGTTTGTAGTATCACTAAAATAATAACTTGATTACTACTTCTTATCATTTGAGCACAGAATAACCAATAGTATGTAGTATAAATTATACATACAGAACGGACACTCACCTCCCCGCATCCCAGCCCCCGACCCGCCCTAACCCGAGAAATGTCAAAATATCAGTGGAGAATTAAGTAGAAACTAGCGCTAGGCTTGTTACATCCTCTTTGGTAGTTACTGTATGTATTCATCAGGTTAGGTATAAAAATCAACCTGCATGCCAGCCCTGCACTCACACATCTGTGATCACCCACATGTGCGCAAGTAGAAATGACAGTTGTCTATAAAGAGTCCGCTGTATGGATGGAGTGTCCGAGGTGTGATTTGAGTCTAATGGCGTGTTTCACGATCAACAGCTACACAACCGTCCACTGCTGATTATGGGACTCGCTCGTGTATTTACCATACTACCATGATACTACCACATATACACATATCATAGCCATATATGCCCATATCCCTTGCAGGGTAGGCAGAGCGTTGGTGGCCGTAAAAAAGGGTCGCTATCGCCACGACTGACAAATTTTAAGAGCTATTTTAGAAAAATCGAGTATCAATATAGTGACAGGTTGTCAGCCTGTCGCCAAAAATTTGAATACACATGAAACCCTAGAGTCCTTCAGTCGCCTCTTACGAGAACCGCGGGAAAGAAATAGTGTAATGCAGTTCTAAGCCGGCATCACACGGCAATATTCTAACCATCTTTGGCAGTCGGGTTGCCGAAAGCCAAGTGCTGATTTCACAAGGAAACCTGCTGCCCGTTTTCCCTTGATTTATCCCTAACGCGACATCTCCCGACGAAACTGGGGTGATGCCATTCTAGTTATCATACGACGAAATTGTCGACTGCAGTGCGCCATGTCACACTTGATGTCTTGCAGTCAGTGCCCTAATACCTGCGCCTTGTCCGACTTGTATGACGCTACCGATAGTGCCGTAGCCGTGGCTAATTTCTGGTCGGAATATACAGGGTGTAAGGGACACCCCTCCGAACATTTATAGGGTGCATTCAGACCATGAAACTGAACAACTTGTCAAGAAAAATATTTCAGGGACCGCCAAAAAATGGAGTTCCCTGAGTTCCCATAGTAATTGCAGTCAGCTGATCTTGATTTTGCATGGGAGGTCAATTCTTTTTCGTCTTTGTCTGACATAGGGAAAGTTGTTCAGTTGCATAGTCTGCATGCACCCTATCAGTATTCGGAGGGCTGTCCCTTACACCCTGCATTTGAGTATTTATTTGAGTCACCAAAGAAAAAGAAGAAGAAGTACGGCTAATTTGCTTAAGTTTACTAAAACGAAGTCTATTTTTGGAATAAAACAAATATACGTCTGTCTAGATATTAGCACTAAACGACTAACGTTTGCTCGAACTTGTTAGAATGTTGCTGAAAATTAAAATTTATTTTAAGTGATGATTGGTAGGTAGGTAATTAAGTTTTTGAAAGAAGCAGATAAATAAATGGGTGGAAAAGAGGTACAATCAGCAGCACTACAACCTGTCCCCCTATGGAAGCTACTGAAACTGGTTTTCATACAGACAGACAGACATATATCACGCCTTTATCACTCACTAGGCAGAGCATAAACAGCCGCAAAAAACGGACATTTACGCCGTGTCTGACAAATATTTGAGGGTCATTCGGAAAATTGTGTATCGCCATAGTGACAGGTTGTCAGCCCATCGCCTAACATTGCAATACACACCCTCGAGTCCCTTCGTCGCCTTTTACGACGCCCACGGGAAAGAAATGGGGTGATGCTACTCTAAGCCGGCATCATACGGCATTAAAACAATAACAAATAAACAATAAACATGCATTACAATAGGTATGATGTCGGAAACATAAACACAAGTAATATGCCATTATCAGTCACTATCTGTTATCAAGTCATCACGTAGTACCATCATTCGGTACTAACCAAACACAGATGACGATGAATCATCAGACAGACAGTCTTGTAAGGTCGTTAGCGCTGAAGCGTTTTAGCGTGTAATTACGTAAAAATAAAACTTTTAAACATAGTATTATTTATTACTCACGGTTTAATTTCAGTGAGATCCAAATTTGCGAGATGTTTAGGAAGTGTTTTGGTTTTTAGTGACATTAGCCACGGAACTGTAAAATATGTGACAGTGTAATACCGTTACCGGCTTAGAAAAGCATCACACCATTTCTTTCCTGCGGGTGTCGTAAGAGGCGACTAAAGAACTCGAGGGTTTCATACGTTTCGTGTGTGATAAAGGCGTGATATGTGTTGGTGTAGCCACGGAATTCTGAAATAAAGTGTTACGTAAATAATGTTGGTGTCTTGGTTTGTGGAAATGTTTGTGTGGTTTGCCAGGGAGGCTGTGGTGATTAGGACTTCGAGGCCTCGCGTGAAAACGACACATAAAGTACCTATGACTTCTGTTATTTCGCTCATAAAAGTGATATGTAATTGGTACTTCCAGCAGCACATCGACACACCCATTTAAGCGATCAACATAAACTGGTAATTACTAGTAATGGTATAAAAAAACAGTTTGAGATCTGATCTGATCCCTTAAATGGGTATGTTGATGTGCTGCCAATAGTTACTCTACATTTTCGCGTTCATTCGTTCGTTCGTTTCAAACAGTTCTTCCGCGACAATAAGACTTTTCGCCGGTATGTTTTATACCTTAAAACTATCCTCTTGAAACAATCCATCTATTAAAAATCCTGCATCAATATCCGTAGCGTAGTTTTAAAGATCTAAGCATACCACAACCGCTCGGGACACGGGAAGCGACTTAATATTATACTATGTAGTGCAGTCACAGTGTACCAGCGGTGATTTGTTACCTTACTCATATACAGTTCGAAATCTATAAAAACGCATAACAATCAGGTGGTCCTAAGGGTTAGTAGTTATTTCTGTGAGACCTAAGCGGGATCTCTGTTAGCTGTTACTCTAATCTTTTTCTTTGCAACGCTGAAGATAAGATTGCGTGGAAGGTCCAGCGATTTTAGTTCGTGAATCCTTTAAATCTTACATAGCGTCTGCTTACATTGCGATCAAGTGGCCTCAGGATGTGTAATTGTGTACCTAACGTTGAAGTGTGTTCGGATTGTGAAATGACTCATACACTTCTGTTTTGTGTTTTCTCGTCGAGTGCATTTATTTATGACATCAAGTAGGTTTTATAGATGATTTCCTCAGCAGCGTAATATTTTTTTTCTTTTTTTTCTAGCCTTTTCTCTGGGTTCATTGTGCCGAGCATACATACATACATACACATATCACGCCTATAATCCCTTGCGGGGTAGGCAGAGCGTAAACAGCCGCAAAAAACGGCCATTTACACCACGTCTGACAAAATGTTTGAGGGTTATTCGGAATATTGTGTATCGCTATAGTGACAGGTTGTCAGCCCATCGCCTAAAATTGCAATACACACCCTCGAGTCCCTTAGTCGCCTCTTACGACTCCCACGGGAAAGATATGGGGTCATGCTATTCTAAGCCGGCATCACACGGCAACTTGTCCCCTGACATAGCAGCAGCAGCGTAATATACATGATTACAAATTGTAAAGAAAAAGAACAGTCGATCCGTCGTTCTTACGAACATCAAAGTTGAACTGTTGTTAACATAATTATTATCAGTTTTAACAAAATTCACTATATACTCAATTTGGTAATGTAGTGTTACACTATTAGTATGATTCTTGAAAATATTTACATTAATATACAGCTGTTATTTATTTATTTGCGACAAACCTACATACCTGTAGATACAGCCTTCATTAGCTTTAAGTTCACAAAATCCAAATGAAAATGTATGTTACTTCTATAAACAAATATCCCTAGCCGATACTCGCAGCGCTACCTAGACTCTACTCCTCTTCTTTTTTCTGTCTTCTTGAACGTGTGTGTATCTTCTGCCAGGCGGAGAGGCAAGCGGAAGAGAAGATGGGCGACATCCACGCTATGTCGGTCCTCAGCATGTATAAGGACAACCTCTCGCAGGACATGAACACGGATCGGTGAGTGTCTGTGTGTGTGTGTGTGCTCACTGTGTTTGTGTTTGTTGTTGTGTGACTATAATTTTGAAATGCTGGTCGATCGTTATAAACTTATGATATTAACATAGCTTTAAGGCCTTGAGTATCGTCAAATACCTAAAATCACGTTAATGTAAAAACTAGAAATTGAATCAGTAAAGATTTTTTTTTGGGTTACAGATTGATTTTCAAGTAACATTTTTGGTTGAATAGAATTGCATTTTTTCCTTTGTGTCCAACTAGAAAAAAGAACCTTAAAGTGAACCTAATTTCTGTCATTAATTGCGAATGTTTCCAAAACGGCGTCAATTATTTAGTTCGTTTTAACACAAAATAAACGATAATAATGATATCAATGAAAGGGACAGTCGCTTCACCCTACTTAGCGCCTTAAGGCTATGCGTATATTTGACCGTTGGCCGCCAGAGCGGCAGGCCGGTCGTCGCATCTTGCATGGGAGTCTTACAATAAAACTAAGAGTATCGGGAGAGTAGTTCGGTATAGTTATATCCCTTTCTTTTGACCTTTTTTATAAGGCGCATATTATATGGCTTCTCACGGCAGCAAAATGCTGTTATGATATTTTTAGATCTATTTTTTAAAAGTGTAACTGTACAAAGTTGACACAACATGATATTTGTAATACCTTTGTTAGTATTGTTTCTAAAGAGCACCGTTGCCGTTGAAATGATATTACGATAGTTATTTTCTTAGACTGTGTCAAGAAAGTACACGTATAAAAAAAATATACTTAACTTTACAAATCAAATAATAAGGCGCATACATTCGCCCAATATCCTATTCTTTAGCTATCCGATCCTTGAGACAAAAAATCAGCCTGGCTTGCAGGTATAAACTCCAACCAGTTAACAGAGAATGTTCGTACTTTTATTTGACTAAAATACTGTTTTGTTTAATTGCACTTTTATTATCTGAGTAAACACGAATGGCGTAGATATTTTGCATGGTTTGTTTTTGGTAGATTTATTATATATTATACATTAACAGCCACAACAGTCCACTGCTGGGCATGAGCCTCCGTCTATCTGGGGGTATTGCCATACTCACCACGCTTGGCAGGCGGATTGGCGAGCGTTGTACAAGATGTTGCATTCACAGGGAACGCTGCTGCCCATTCCCTTGATGATAATCCCTTAGTCGCTTTTTACGACACGCATGAGTAGAATTGAGGTAATGCTATTCTAAGCATTCACACGGCACGGCAGATTTATTTTGCGTGTTAAGCTAATTATCTTGTGAATGTGCTAAACACTTATGTCATGGTGTTTTGAGTTCGATAACCCTGCTTTTGTTTGAACTGAATTTATAATTTGTATCACTGCTGCTAATTATTTTAATTACGGTACCCTAAAAATCTATGTTCGTCATCATAATCTGCGTGATGCTTCCAATTTTAACTAGTAGGTACCTACATAATTTAAATGACGTGTTATTATTGTTAAATTATGTTTTATTATTATGTTTAGGAGCGCATAAGTTTTCCTGTTAACATGATAATGTGGTTATTCATGATTTATTAATTTGACCTTGAGTGGTTACCCATTTTATTAATTTCAGTTTCAGTTTGACGGCTTTAACAAATAATTATATTGTAACTTTCCTTATAACCTTATTATAAGTGTAGGTAGGTATTGAAAAATTTAATGGTTATAATTTTTATTTATTTTATTTATTACAGCGGACCGCCCAGCGGTTTCACTCGCTACTAACCGTCTCCCACGGAAACAAAGTTCTTTTCCAGGCAAAAATTATAGGTACATAAAAACCTTTCTCTTGAATCACTCTATCTACTGAAGAAAACCGCATCAAAATACAGACGCGGGAAGCGACTTCATTTTATACTATTTAGTATTTTTATTTATTTTATTTATTATCAATAGCATCCTAAGTTCCTTATCCAAAAGGATCAACATTATACTGTTTTTTTTAAGAACTTGCGAAATTGCACCGTAGGCAGGATTCAAACCTGCGACTTTCGGTATCAGTACTACCGATTATAGTGATTCTCTTTTTATAGTGATTATAGTGACACAGTCTTTAAGAATAACCAATACATATTGATTCCTTAAGGCGAGTGTACCGGTGAACGACCTCGACAGTGGCGCCACTTCACAAAAAAAACTCTTTATACAAACAAAATCTATTAGAATGTCCGTTGCCCAAGATTTTAGTTTTATCCTTACGTAAAATTACAACCTGCAAACTGCCATAACTTTAATTGCAGCGAATATTTCATTGAGTTTGCAGGTTCTAATTTTACGTAAAGATAATACTAAAAACTTGGGCAACAGATATTCTGATAGATTGTTTGTATAAAGAGAAACCATTTTTTTTGTGAAGTGGCGCCACTGTCGAGGTCGTTGACGGCTACACTCGCCTTAGGTGAATTGGTTGATGTGCTGCCGTTGAACATTATAGTCGAAATTAAGTAAACCATTAGGATTACATCAGTTGAAGTAAGATGATCAAAGAAAACACATGTTTTGATCCAAGTGCAAATTCAAGATCCGTAACAAAATAAAACATTTATCTTTTCTTTTCTTCTTTTCGTTGGACTTTATATCGCACGCACGTAATTAAAGTTACTATTTGTGCTTAGAGGTGAGTTTGAGTGTATTTAAGATTCTACCTCGACTGTAGGTACCTGTGTTGTGTGAAAAAGGTCGTATGTAGCCGAGTAATGTGGGTACGTACCTACCCAGTTTTCTAATTGTTGATATCGAAGGCCTTTGCACCTATTAACACGAATTGAGAATACAGAATTGGGTGTATGAAAGTACTTACGTATTGGTGCATCGAGTTCTTGTAATGATGACAACCCCTTTTTACACGACTGCCCAAAAAAAAAGAAGTGTACCTAATGTTTAAGTTCATGTATGTATGTATGTATCCCCCTACCCCGTAAGGGATATAGGGGTGATTTATGTATGTATATATGTGCGATTCTTTAAAGGACTGAAACTCGTTAACCACTGAACAGATTCGAATGGGAATTGTATCGAAATAATCCTTACATTATCCCCACCTTCATAGGCTAGGCTTTATCTCAGAAAGCAGTCGTTTTTTTTATTTTATTTTTTATTTTGCTTGTTAACTTTCGCGGTCATAAATAATAACTCAAAACATTAAAACGCGGTTCTTAGTGCGATACTCGATTATATTGAATTGTCTGATATTTCGGCTACCGCTACACTCGACTTTTTTAATTCATCGATTTTTCTACCCAGTTGCATGCATGAGCCATGATCACGAATCAGTTGTTCCCAAATCAGTTGTTGTTAAATAAAGGAGGGCCAGTTAAAATATCTGTTTGTAAACAATATTAATTGTATTATGTTTTTGCTGATAGTGAAGAGCGTCTTAGAATTTGTTTATGTATGAGTGAGATATTTATTAACCTCTTCGCTCGGGTCGAATTTCGCACCTATGTGATTTGTATGGGACTTAAAGGGCGGGGCACACCGGCTCCGTATCCAGCTCTCGTCCGTAGTCACGCACGAACTGATGACGTTGTAATGTATGGGACTGTATGAGATACGGCACACCGCTTGCGTGCAGCACGGAACGGATACGCAACGCAAGCGGTGTGCCGTATCTCATACAATCCTGTACATTACAACGTCATCAGTTCGTGCGTGACTACGGACGAGAGCTGGATACGGAACGCATACGGAGCCGGTCTGCCCCGCCCTTAATAAAGGACACATGTTTTATTTCCTTTTTTTTTATTTATTATGGGTTTGCTCTTGACTCTAGTCTAGGTCATAGGACAGAGACAGAGTCTTAGATGGAGCGAGCTCATCCAGACGAAGCCTATTCACTTTTACTTTGAAGAGTTGGGTTGTATGCGTTTGGAAACACAGACGCAGGTAGTGAGATCCACTCTTTAGCAGTGCGCATTATAAATGCATGTGTCCTTCTACATACTTTTCTTCTAATGAGGATTTTCTACTGACAGTTCTCGAGCTTATGTAATAATGTCATACCAGATGGCGTTGTGCTAAGTTGAAATTTTGATGTTTGAGACATAAATTTAATTCATCTATTCGTTTAGGTTACTACGGAAAGAAACTTTTTCAGTTTAGCTCAGCGCCATCTAAGTACACTTGAATATTATCTGGAAAATTTCCCATTGTTTTGCTGAGCATGCTTTAATAATACTAACTTGTCCTGCGTTTTACTAACTTATAACAATATTTTATTATGCAGTACCTATTTATTTATTTAAGATTATCGCTGTCAGTATTATTCTAATATTTGCACACATATTTTGGTGAACAAATTTTGGCGCTAATTCCTACCTTATTGTTTGTTTATTTGATTATGTTTAATGCAGAGAAAAAGGGCTAACGCGTATCTCATTAGTCATTACAAACATAATGGGTTTCTTGAGAACAATAGCAAAGTTCATTATATGTTTATGAACTTAATATCCTATTCCAAATCACTATGTTTTTATTAGTTTTTTTTTTACAAAAGAATTACCATAACGTACATTCTAGAATGACTCGTTCTGTAACGGTTCTTCGGAATCTTTTATAATCTTGTTATTTGGAAAATCTCAGCAACACATCATTTGAAAGGTCATTCGATTCAGTGTGTCCACATGGTCCCATGATGAGGATCTGAAGAAATCGATAAAAACCTGAAATTATTTGGCACACTTGAAGTGGGTTTTATAGTTTTCGAGGTAGTTGCAAAAAAAGGATATAAAGTTGGCATAGAAACGCGAATCTACCAAATACTTGCAGGGACAACGGTAGCGAGGCGTCCACACGGGCAGCAGAGGACTATGAATGTGGACCTCCCGCCGGCAACGGCAAACCGGCTAACCATTGCGCGTAAGTACCAGGGTATTAAGAGATTCAGGAGGTATACTGACTATACGGCTTTTTTCGATAGCATGCTGATATAAAGAACAACGACAGCCGCGGTCTATGGATGTGGACCACATGTGGACCTCCCGCCGGCAACGGCAAACCGGCTAACCATTGCGCGTAAGTACCAGGGTATTAAGAGATTCAGTAGGTATACTGACTATACGGCCTGTTGCTTCGATAGCATGTTGATATAAAGAACAACGACAGCCGCAGACTATGGTTGCGAAACTCCTGGCAACGGCAGGCCGGTTAACCTTTGCACGTCAGTATGAGAAAATTAGGAAATTCAGAAAGTATTTGACTAAAAGACCTGTTGATATGAGGGACAACGGCAGTGAGGTGGCCATCAGTGCTGGATGCAGACTTCCGGCCGGCAACGGAAATCCGGTAAATCATTGCGTGTGAGTACCAGGGTATACGGGTAACTATTAGGAAATCCAGGAGCTCCAAGGCATCTACAACGCGTTTAAGAGGACCAGGGAATCAGGAGATTAAAAGGTCGGGAAGTATTTAAATTAGCTAAACAACTTGTTGATATGCGGAACTACGGTAGCGAGGCGTCGGCCCATACGCGTAAGTACCAGGGGATTAGAGGGGCCGGGAGGTATATTGGCTAAAGTAGCGACTGTCATAACAGGCACATTTTCAGGATGTGCCCAATTTTATTACAGTTGTTTTATTCGACTGAAAGTCGTCTCAACAGTTTTCGTGCCTTGACTTAACGTCAAAGAATACATTTATTAAGAACATGATTGTTATATTTCCAGATAAAATACTTAATAATAATGATATAGCATTTCTTTCTCAAGTTGCTTAGCCGTCGCTTGGAAATGAGGGTAGGCGTTAATTGACGTTTTAGATTATACCTACTTATAGTCATAACCTGCAATTAGATTGTTGCAAACTGTGGTCATAGTTGGAGTTGTAACATTATCTATTTTGGATAATGACATCTACTCTTTCTACAATATATCATGACAATGAGTTGGGGAACCTCAGGTTAGTTATAATTATAAGAAATAAGCCTGTATGTCTTCTCTAATTATTAATTTACAACCATCCAAGGCCCTCATACGTTTATTTATTGATGAAAATACCTATTTATTTATATTACATGGGTTTTGTATGTTCATTATTGTTAATTCTTTGTGTCGTCCAAATATTCGCTTTATATGTTTCATTATTACGTCCTATGTGTTAATCTATGTGCTAAGTTTATTATGTTTTACGGTGGGGTTATACCAAAACGAGCAGTAATTTCATAAAACTAAAATCTACAAATGTACAAGTACAGTTCAATGTTCATTGCGTAGGCAGTTAGTCATTTTAATACCAGTACGATACCAGGCTAACCGGCTACGCAATGAACATTGAGTTTTGTGAAATGACTCCCTGTAATAATATTGTGTATGCTTCACGCCAAATATCGCCATATTTGTGCATGGTTTTTCAAGTGTGATAAGATAAGCTTGCTAGTGTGAGTTATGTCACCTTCGATAACACTGCTTTAAATAAAATGAAATGAGCA
This sequence comes from Tuta absoluta, assembly GCA_027580185.1. NCBI lineage: Eukaryota > Metazoa > Arthropoda > Insecta > Lepidoptera > Gelechiidae > Tuta > Tuta absoluta. Next base: position 6,082,588 of record JAQAHW010000022.1, on the reverse strand, counting down.
TAATTATCCATTATCCAGTCCTTATCACTAAAAACCACTCATATGAAATGAACAGGTCATGGTAATTTCTTTGAGCTCTTTTATATAGACCCATGACTGTCTATAATTTCCTTATCAGGTTACCTACCTGCCTACTTGACATGCCGTAAATAACTGATCTCCAACTACTTCATAATGGTGTGAAATCGTTTCATGTAGGTACTTAATTCATCATCTTCATCAGCTACAATCGTTCACTGCTGTACTTCTCGCTTAGAAAGCAGGGTTAGCAAGCGCAGTGAATAATGATGTATTTATTAGGGACGTTGCTGCCCATCCCCTGGGTATCCCTTAGTCGCCATTTGCGACACCCATGGATGGATAGAAGCCGGCATTACACAGGCAATACATGTATTTCATAATAACTCTGCAGGAATACCAAACTAACTAACAAATACTTTACAAAATTCCAGCATAGTAATGGGAGGGCTGAACAACAATCCCTCGCTGACTTTCAACGATCGCGTGCGCTCCATAGACTACGTGCTGGTCTGGGAGGCTGGCAACCCTGACGCAATGACCCCTGAGGCTATTCAGCAGAGGAAGGTTTGTTTCTAAATTACATACATATATACACATAATTATCACACCTATTATCCTTTGCGGCGTAGGCAGAGCGTAAACGGCCGCAAAAACGGACATTTACGCCACGTCTGACATACGTATATTTGATGGTCATTCGGAAATTATATCGCCATAATGGCAGGTTGTCAGCCCATGGCCTAAAATTGCAATACACACCCTCAAGTCCCTTAGTCGCCTCTTACGACTCTCACGGGAAAGAAATGGGGTGATGCTATTTTAAGCCGGCATCATACTGCATAAATTTGCTAATGATAATGTTGCTAAATTTCTTCTTCTTATTACCCCAAGCCTGTCCCTGATAAAGAATAAGAGGACTTCATCATCGCCATCATTAATGACCTAGACTAGAGTCAAGAGCAAACCCATCTACACTAATATTATAAAGAGGAAAGATTTGATTGTTTGTTTGTTTGTTAGTTTGTTTGTTTGCATCGAATAGGCTCCGAAACTACTGGCCCGATTTTAAAAATTCTTTCACCATTCGAATCCTACATTATTCCTGATGAACATAGGCTATATTTTATACGAGAAAAAAATAGGGATCCGCGTGAAAATTTCGATAATGTAACCCAACGTGTGAAAAATGTACCAAAAAAATATCTTATATCGCGTACGCTGTGGAAATTATTGACAATAGAGCAAAGTGATGTACTACAGTTTTATAGAGGACATCAATATCTATAATAATGTCCGCGATACCATATGTCTAACTATTACAGTTAAGCCACAATAACTACTTTTTTGTTTAAAAATGTTTAAATGTACCAAAAAAATATCTTATATCGCGTACGCAGTGGAAATTATTGACAATAGAGCAAAGTGATGTACCTACTACAGTTTTATAGAGGACATCAATATCTATAATAATGTCCGCGATACCTTATGTCTAACTATTACAGTTAAGCCACAATAACAACTTTTTTGTTTAAAAATGTTTTAATGTACCAAAAAAATATATTATATCGGGTACGCTGTGGAAATTATTAATAATAGAGCAAAGTGATGTACTACAGTTTTATAGAGGACATCAATATCTATAATAATGTCCGCGATACCATACGTCGAACTATTACAGTTATGCCACAATAACTACTTTTTCATTTAAAAATGTACAAACTACGCCACATTATTCGTACCAGTAGTGCAATGATTACATTTAATCATTGCTGTATTAAAGGGTGTAAGGGATAGCCCTCCGAATACTGATAGGGTACATGCAGACCATGAAACTGAACAATTTTCCCTAGGAACATATTTCAGGAAACGTAAAAAAACTGACTTCCCATAAAGAAAGCAGTCAGCTGATTGTGATATTGTATGGAAGGTAATTTTTTTGGCGTTTCCTGACATATGTTTCGAGGGGAAAGTTGTCCAGTTTTATGTTTCATGCACACTGTCCCTTACTCGGTATAAAAAAGACGACAAAAAACATTAAATAATGCATTAAAAAATCTACACTAAAATAATACATACATACACATATCACACCTATTATCCTAAACGGCCGCAAAAACGGACATTTACGCCACGTCTGACATATGTTTGAGGGTCATTCGGAAAATTGTGTATCGCCATAGTGGTAGGTTGTCAGCCCATCGCCTAAAATTGCAATACACACCCTCAAGTCCCTAAGTCGCCTCCTACGACTCCCACGGGAAAGAAATCGGGTGATGCTATTCTAAGCCGGCATCACACTAAAATAATAATAATATATCTACACTTATCTACACTAATATTAGGAACAGGATTTTTTTATTGTTTGTTTGAATTGAATAGGCTCCGAAACTACTGAACCGATTTCAAAAATTCTTATACCGTTAATTGAAATTGAAATTCTTTATTCAATGTAGGATAGTATTATCACTTATTGACGTCATGAACCGTCATTCTAAGAAAAGAAATTTGTATCACACATTTTTTTTTATTACAATTTTGTTATGACCTAATAGAAAACCGGCTCGGGCGGGATAAAAATAAATAAATAAAGGCACTGCCATGGGGCTGGCCAGGTTAATCACACGGCATGTAACTTTACGCCACCACCACCTGAAAACGATATTTGTTTCAAATTAAAGTCAAGATTTTTAGAATCCTACTTTATCCCTGATGAACATAGGCTATATGAAACTGTCTTATTCCCGGGGGGAAATTGTTAGCGGCGGGTGAAACCGCTGGGCGGGCTGCTAGTACTTAATAAAAATAAAAAATTAAACGTGTGGTGCCGGCTTAGAATAGCATCACCCCATATCTTTCCCATAGGTGTCGTAAGAGGCGACTAAGGGAATCGAGTGCTATATGTGTATTGCAAATTTAGGCGATGGGCTGACCACCTGTCACTATGGTGATACACAATTTGTCCCACACCCTCAAACTTTTGTCGGATGTGGCGTAAATGTCCGTTTATCACGGCCGTTTACGCTCTGCCTACCCCTCAAGGGATATAGGCGTGTTATATGTATGTGTGTAATCTTATTATTGGCACTCATTGCATCAAAAGCCACATCAATCTACTGCCACACCTCGGACACTGGCGCTCAAATGTATGAAACAAACGCGTTGCTACGCACACAGTCTAAGCTCGCGTAGGTGAACGCGGACCATGCTTGTGTGTGTGTGAGACAACATGTCAGGGTTGTCGCCATTTTGCGTTCGCGAATCGGGAATGCAATGTGCGGCAGTATGAAATGACCTTCGTCGTCGCGTCCTTGCTAGCCGGTGTCTGAGCGTCCTCCGAGCGCGGGTGGGCGGCGCTTGTAGGGGGAGGCAGGGAGTGACCATACTGTACGCTAGTACTATTTATTATACTGTGCTACTGCAGGACATGAGCTTCCCCCTATCGGGGGGCAGTGTTTGCCGTTCTCGCTGACGACTGAGGCTGGGACCATGGAGTACCGTTCCCCCGCTCTGCCAACCGAGTTACCGGAATCATGGCGGCTGTCTCCAAATTATCCATCTCTTCAAGCTACGTGTAGTGACATCTTTATTATAACTTGTTGATCTTGACCATAATTTTAAGCGAAATGTGACCATAATTTTAAGCGAAATGTGACCATAATTTTAAGCGAAATGTGACCATAATTTTAAGCGAAATAATTGTTTTACCCATGTTTGTTTAGGTGTTCGAGAGGAACCTGGAGAATGAGGGTCTACAGCTGGAGCACGACGCGCCTGAGCATCTACATGGGTTACATTTTATCAAGGTACGTCCACACACTTTTTTTATTTATTTTTTTTTATTAATGATGGGTTTGCTCTTGACTCTAGTCTAGGTCATAGGACAGAGACAGAGTCGTCAGATGGAGCTCACACACCCAGAAGAAGCCTGTTAAGGCACTGGCACTCCCACACACTGACGGAACGCAGCAAGCTACTTGGCGCCAGACTTCGGTGGGATGGTGGTCGCGAGCCAAGCGGCTCCTTACGGAGCCTTCCCCCCATAGCCTCTGCACCACCAAGCATGATCAAGCTAAGGAGACAAAACAACACGACCACAATCATAGCCCCCTCTAGGATTCAACCAGTTATACTCATAGCCCTTGTCTGGATACACAGGAACACTTAAGAAGGTCACCCAGACCCGAGGTATGTGTCCCGACCGGAAATTAAACCTAGGAGCCCTGGAGCCCAGGACCATTCCACCGCAGGCAGACCTGAGTACCAATTATAATAAATATCCTGGACAGTTCACACAGCGCCATCTAGCCCCAAACTAAGCAAAGCTTGTACTATGGGAAACTAGATAGCTGATATTAACACTTAAATACTTTTTTTCGTAAATAAATACATATTATACATAGAAACACCCAGACTAAACACAAATATCTAAAAATGACTTCACAGACGTTTGTGAGTTGTGAAGATCGAACCCACGACCCTTGGCGTAGCAGGCAGGGGTACTATCCGCTACGCCGTCGGGACAGTCTGCAGTATGCCAGTCGTCAAGTTTCAAAACAGGAAATAAAATTTTATTGTGTTAATTACTAAGCAACAGGAGTAACAGAAAGTAGTTTCGTCCAGCATTGGACTGCTAATAGTCTGACGTGAAGTAGAGTATTTTTGTTAAATCATGCAATATCCCTATTACAATTTCTAAATGTACGTAGTTACATTCATACTGTTTCCAGCTACAAATTTAAAATGCCATTTATAAATAAATTATTGCCACTGCATTTGGCATTTGCAGTACTTGGAACGAATGTGATTCAATGAACTTATTACCTACTAGATTTCCGCCCAGCGGTTTCACCCGCTGCTACTCATTTTCCCGTGGTAATAGTTGTTTTCCTGCGGTAAAAAGTGGCCTATGTGTTATTCCAGGTTATACTCTACCTGTGTTCCAAATGTCATCCAAATCGGACCAGTCGTTTGAGCGGGAAGAGGTAACAAACATACCTACACACAAACTCAGGTGTATAATATTATATAGTACGGATTTTTTGAGTAGAGTTTTATACTGAGAAATTGATTACAGTTTCCTAGCTACTGAATGTGAATGAACTGTAGTACTAGAAGGTATTTATCTAGATTTATGTATAGTAAAGTGTAGTAGCCAAGCGAGTCGAGTACCTAATCAAGTGGCATAATGCTTTAGTCCATAAAACTTACTTACATACAATCAAGATAATTTACATCGGTACTTTTCGTTATTTTTAAAAACATTTCTATTGTCAAAGTATCACAATTCAGATCGCTTTATTAAAAAAATATATCTAAATATAGATGAGTGACCGATAGCAAAAACTCAGATCGGGCTGGTGGTAAGTAACAACTTTCCCTAAGGTAGACCCTAAAGAAGGGTAGGCCTTCCATACAAAATTGGCGATCAGCTGATTTGAGTTACTATGCAAGATCAAATATTTTTGTCTTATTTCGATCTATGTTTCTTGGGAAAAGTTGTTTCTTATCACCATTCTGTACTCTGTCAGTATCGGTTACTATCACTTGTAAAATTCACCCGATATCCAGGCTGTAAGGGACAGCCCTCCGAATACTGATAGGGTGCATGCAGACCATGAAACTGAACAACTTTCTCCTAGGAACATATGTCAAGAAACGTCATATAATATTTGACACAAAAACACGATCAGCTGACTGCCTTTACTATGGGAAGTCAAAATTGGTTTGACGTTTCATGAAATATTTCTTTCAAAATGCACCCTATAATTATTCCGAGGGCTGTCCCTTACTCCCTGTATATCATAGTGTAGTCGCGCCACTGTTCAGTTTCAGGTTTTTATTGCCTGCTCATAATCATTAATCAAATACATAAGCCTCATTTTTTTTCCTTTTTGCCGATAGATCCATGCACCAATAGCAGTTTTAAGGGACTACAGCGAGATACTCAAACTCAGAATGCCAATGAGGGTAAGAACTTCCTTTTTTATACAATTTACCCATAGTTGTCCACTAATATCGTATGCAGGACTTTAGGTATGGCTTGTAGGTTCCCAGATCACCCATAGAATGAAGTATCTCATAGAATACCCATTAGCTTCATGCTTCGTAGTAGAGAATTAGAAAACATTATGGGTATATTTTATTTAAGTATAATTTTCTGTTTTAATTCATGGTGTTTGTTATTTTCATTATAGTTTTTTTTATTGGAACCTTCTTAATTACTTTTAATTTTACATTTTATTTTAAAGTCATTTTCTGTATTAGATCTGCCATACTATGCTGCTGGTTTGTTTAAAGAATATATTTATTTACAAAAAAGTGGTGTAAAACATGAACAATAGCGGGGATTCATACATTAAATTAAGATGACGACGACGTGACCAAAACTTTTCCGACAAAGTTAATCTTTAAAGTTGTGCCTGCAGGACCAGAAACATTGCCCTCAATTCGGGATATAAATTCTCATATCTTTCCTTAAATTAGCGCTGTCACTTTCCGTCATATATGATTAGAAAAGTATAGGAGTTATCTTAGCCATGACTCAGGTCATGTCTTATAATTTGACAGAAAATACGTGTTATCTGTCAAAATAGGGAGACGATAAAAACAATGGCGACTAAATTTACTTGAAATTGCAAAAAACCCATTGACAGGACTTAGATATCTCCTTTATTTTTCTTAGCCTATTTGACGGAAAGTGACAGCACTAATTTAAGGTTAGATAAAAAAATATATATCCCGAATTGAGTCCATTATATGACTTATACAGTACTACCCTTTTTAAAAGCCGTTCAAGTATCTGCGACTTTTTATGATAACAATGTTTTACTATTTCTTTCTCCTATTCTTTGAGCAACCCAGCACAAGTCCTAGAAATATTGTCGGTTGTGTTGACAGCTGCACGGTAACACGAGTTTGTTGTGTAGGAATGCAGTAAGATACGCAAGGGCGGGCGAACGAACGCCATTTTGAACGCGGCATTGTACATGTCAAAGGTCAGTCGAATGTTGGGCATGGATGGACGCTTAGCTAACCATGTCACGGCTTATTGTAAGCTTGGTGTCGATGAATACTATAAAAGGGCTGTCTATTTTCTTCTATTGAAACTGTTTTTGAACTGACTAGGTTAGACTGGAAACTAATTACATTATCTGGTACAATTTTTTAGTTTAAAATAATAATTGAAATGCAACTAATTTAGTACTAAATATTTAAACTTAAATAATAACTAAATAAAACATGTACTTAAAATAAGGAAGCGAAATATTATGCATCCAAGAACGAATTTATTAAATTAATTAAATAAAATAACGGTAAAAAAGTTTGAAAGGGTGTATAAAAAAAAATACCACTTTTTAAATGGTACTTAGTCCTTTTCTATTAAATTGCTTAACTTTCCTCAGGAAATATGTATTAAAAAAACTAAAGATGGGCTGGTGATAAGGAACAACTTTCTTAAAGAAAACGTCGTCGGTCGAAAACGAAAACTAAATTGGATCTACCATACAACATTGCCGATTAGCAAATTTACTGTATAAACTCTTTCTTTTTAACCATGTTCCTTGGGAAAGTTGTTTATCACTAACCCGTTTTGAGATTTTGGTATCGGTCGGTAGTAAAATTTCACCTGAATATAATCTTGACCTCCCTTAAAAACTATATTCCATTTAGTTTATTTTGTAATTATTTATGGTTGTGGCATGTGGCATGAGTATGTTTTACTTACAGGAATTGTATAACTTCCATCATAATGTTTTTGGTGATGGGCATGCAAATTAATAACAATATAATAAAATAGCCTCAATACGGGAAATAAATTTATTAACTTACCTTAAAATTGCGCTGCCACTTTCCTTCCAATGGTTTAAGAAAAGGATATGAAATATCTAACTCCTGTCACGTCTAAAAACGACGTTCTTCGCCATTTGTGGTCAATTTAGTTGCCATTGTTTTCATCGTCGGCGTATTTTGCGTCAAATTGTCAGATTACATGACTTAGATATCTCCTATACTTTTCTCTAAACCTTTTTGACGGAAAATTATAGCGATAATTTTAGGTAAGAAGAGGATTTATCTACCGAATTGTGGCCATTGTTTTGTCTTATATTGGCCACAATTCGGTATATAAATTCTCTAACTTACCTGAAATTAGTGCTGTCACTTTCCGTCAAATAGGTTAAGAAAAGGATAAGAGATATCTTAGTCATGTCACGTCTTATAATTTGACGCAAAATACGTCCTATATGTTAAAATAAGGCGACGATGAAAACAATGGCGACTAAATTCCAACACGTAGGGAAAAGTACTTTTTTTTAGTTTAGTTCGAAACTTAATCTAAGTTAAACCATGTGATTTACTATGATCTAACGGCCGATGTGGCGCAGTGGTAGAGCGACTGCCTGCGACGCAAAGGTTCCGGATTCGATTCCCGGAAGGGCACTCACAAAGTTGATATTGATATCTGTGAATTTGTTCCTAGCATGGTTAGGACATTGCAGGCTGAACCACGAACCACTTGATAGGCGAAATATAGGGGATAAAAAAAGGCTCAGTGCTTCGAAGGGCACGTAAAGCCGTCGGTCTCGGTTAGTAGTAGTTCCGGTAGTTACACAACCAATTCAGAGGCCTACTACTAGTAGTAGGCGGTTGAAAGACTCGTGACACCAGGGATCGGGTCGTTGGACGACTCGGTGTCCCACACGAAAAAGACTAATAGCTAAACTCAATAGTAAACATTGGAAAGCCCAACAGTAGTGCATCACCATTGGTATCGGGTTTCGCAAGGACATCCGATCACTTAACGTCTCGTTATCATGTAAATAAGATGTGTATTTTAAACCTGTGAATCATACCACAGATAAATAAGTACCATCTATGATCATGGGCAAAAGGAAGTTGCATTAAAGACAAATGTAGACAGACAGAAACACTTTATTGCTCCCATTAATAATTATAACATATACAAGAACAAAAACAAACAACACAATATAAGCAATGGCGGCCTTATCGCTTTAAGCGATCTCTTCTAGGCAACCCTGCACACTAAGAGAAAACATTGAAAAAACACTTTGTAAATAGCAGTTGTATGTAGCTGGGTTTTTTTTACGAACATGCCGCTGGCTTTGACAGCCGTCTTTTCGTTCCGCACGAAACTTTATTCTATGAAATAAATACTTTGTGGAAATTAATTATTCAAGTTGTAAGTACAAAAGTATTGCTGTAATGGTTTGATTTTCACCGATCACGATGTTAGACGTCGCGGTGCAGTTTTTTAATAAAATCAGGTTTTGAATTAAAAAAAACTAGGTTTTTGGTCAAACACCGGTAGATGACGAAATCAGAACTAAACTAGTTCAGGTTTTTCAAACTAGTTAACTAGTTTAGGTTTATGATGAAGTTCTTGAGAAAACAAGGGTTTGCTTAGTTTCATGACAAAATAGGCTGCTTACAGACAAACTGCAATCTCTTTTTCGTGTGGGACACCGAGTCGTCCAACGACCCGATGAACCCTGGTGTCAGAGTTTTTCAACCGCCTGCTACTAGTAGAAGGCCTCTGACATGGTTGTGTAACGACCGCCGTCTAAGTAATCATAGACAGCAACCGGGACCGACAGCTTAACGTGCCCTCCGAAGCACGAAACCATATTTCTTTTCAGACATTCAGGTGGTTCAGTTCAATGTCCTAACATGACTGGGAACAAATTCACAAAGTGATAAATATTAACTATGTGAGTGCCCCACCGGGAGTCGAACCCGGAGCCTTTGCGTCGCAGGCAGTCGCACTACCACTGCGCCACATCGGCCGCCTAAGCAATATGTCGACCGCAGCTAGCGACACAACTCTAGCTCCATTGACACCCATCGACAACTTTGACAGCTTTTGCTATAAACTGTCCGTGGCTTGCGTCGAATCGTTACCGTCACAGTGCCGTTCCTCTGTGAACAGTCTATTTTGTCATTCAACTAAGAAATGTCATATTTTGGCACGAACTTTATCATAAACAAAAACTTAGATCGTTTTAGGATTATTATAAAATTAAGTTTAAATTTTTAAATTTGTTTGACCAAAAACCTGAACACATTATACCCGTAGCAGCCTTTATATTCCTACTGTTTATTTCGTGTTGCTACAGGGAGTGGTTAAAATATTGCATCATACAATAAAACTAATAAATAACACTCATGTCATTTAGTTAATTACGTTTGGGGTTTAGTTAATTAATGAATTGATAAATAACTTGACATAGAACATAATTATTATTAAACCTTGTTTCAATGACATTCTTTTTTTTAATGGCTAAAATGTAACTGTCGCAACATCCAAGTTGAAAACATAAACGGTCCAATTTTATCCTGATTTTGCATCTAATTAAAATGTTTAATTAAATGTTTTCAATAATTTTCAATATGATAACGAAGTCATACTCGTACAATATGTAGTTTTTTTGTTGTAAATATAGATTTAAATACTTAAATGGAGATATTCCTCTTATTGTATTAACGTGATTTACATATTTACCTCATGTACATAAATTGCGCAAAATTCCGCTTCTGTCTGTAACTATGTGAAAACCTCTACCTGCACTCGATTCTAGCAAACGTATTCCTTAACTCATTCTTAGTTACTTTTGTATGTGACTTTCTTAAATAAGAAACGAGAGAAGACGTATGCAGCTTAAATAATAATCAACAAAAAAAACTACTTAAATTACGTTTTTTAACATCACTTTGACTGTAGATAGTGACAGTAGTAAATAATCGGCCTCATTTCTTTGATTAATATAAAAAATAATGTATGTAACTTAGGATTAAACGACCACTTTAGACTCGACGTGTAGGTTTCTCTTGTCACATTGTACACATTAGTTATGCGACGAAATATAAGTGTAATGCATAATACAGGTAACACACTGGTCTAGGCACATTTAAACTTTTATTATCGACACGAAAGTTAAAGAAGGCTGATTTTGTATATTTCGTTGTCCGTAGAAACTTGGAAAATAAAACACCTGCTTTCATTTGTTTACAAAAATATACGTACCTAAACTTACAGAGAATACTTTTTCCAGAACTGAGTGCACAATTTAAGAATACTATTGATCTTTTTTTTAACTTGATAAATTTTCAAGTGCGGGCAGGATTTGCACCTGCGACCTTCGTCAAATCCTGCCCGCACTTGAAAATTTTGCAAGTTTTCAAATATTTGTATACCTAACATAGGAAGTGTTTTATAATTTGGTATCAATACAATTGCTGACACAATGTTGTGTACAGTTTTCAGCATTAAGGAACGTGCATGACAAGACTGACAGTATGATGGATTCCATGAAGTCGTGCTGGGACAGGATCATGTCTAGGATTAGAGTGGACACCACAATTTTCCCGGAGAGGAGGCATCGACTCACAGCCATCTACTCTAAAGATAAGGAGTATTTGTAAGTACATTTAATAGGCACTCTCAAATTTTATTTCAAATTATGTCTAAAAGTTTTATTTATAATGTTGAACCGTATAAGAATGTTGTTCGGCTCAGAACACATTTCGTTAAGTCCGCCCATGTAAATTTATTGCATAAAGTTAAATACAACTTCAATTCAAGATCGCATATTTCAGTTCACGTTGTGTGCATATTTCAATATCTGATAATTTTTTTTACTTCAATAATCATAATTAGTTACATCTGTCTCTGTCCTATGACCTAGACTAGAGTCAAGAGCAAACCCATCATTAATAAAAACAAAATCTTTTTAGGTTCCACATAATTATAATAATTTTACTCGGTCGGAAGATTACTTAAGGAATATTACCTAATGAAAATTGATACTGATATTGTATATTGATATAGTACTGCACTGTAAATTGCTTAATTATGGGTCATGTATTTGAAATGAAACATATTCATTTCATTTATTCATGAACAATACAATAATTGTGTTTGAAATAATAGTGCTGCCTAGCCAGAATCACCCTTCAAACTTTGCGTACTGACTAAAGATTTATCAATCTCTCTTCCAGATTCGACACACTGTCAGACTGTTTTTGGACGCCGTCGATTCGCTCAAGGATAGTGCAGTTCATTCTCGACAGGAAAAAGTTCACGGACAACAGTACTGACGACTTCGCTTTTGGCATCACTAGACTCATATCGAATAGCACATATAGTGCTGCGTATCCATTGCACGATGTAAGTTTGTAAACCTACTACTTTTTCAGAATTCGCCTAGCGTTGGATTGTTCATCCAAGGGACGTGAGCTGGGTTTAGACCGTCGTGAGACAGGTTAGTTTTACCCTAATGTGGGCTATGTTATGAAACTACAGGCTACAAATCTACAGGTGAAATTCTTAGTACATTGCGTAGCCGGTTAATATTCTTGGTTAATATTAATGGCTAACCAACTACGCAATGAACATCGAATTTCGCCTGAGAAATTGTAGCCTGTAGTAATAATATCGGGCAGTGATGTCTTGTCGTTGCGATAGTAATACTACTCAGCACGAGAGGGACCGCAGATCAAGTCTTGGCCACTTTTTTTTACCAGAGAACTTTTTACACGACTGCCAAACAAAAATAGGAGTGCAATGTTTTTAGAATTGGAATTGTAAGTATGTGCGATTCTTTAAAAGACTGAAACTCGTTAACCACTGAACAGATTCGAATGGGAATGGTATCGGAAGAATCCTTACATTATCCCGAGTGTCGTAGGCTAGGCTTAATCTCAGAAAGCAGGCATGTTTATAATTTTTCTACCAGATAAGTTTTTGTGTAACTTGGCTAACAGTACCGATAATTCAACCTCTGCAAACAAGGTTTCGTTTCAAGAGGTGATCTATAATCCTGTGAAGTCGTACAGTTTGACTGGCCCGATGGTGTTGTGGAAAGTACCCCTGCCTGCCATGCCGTGGGTCGTGGGTTCGATCCCCACATAGCACAATTTACTTTTCAAATGTTTGTGTTGAGTCTGGGTGTTTTCTATGTATTTATTTACAAAAAATAAGTTATTATGTAATTATATCAGCTATCTTGTTCCCATAGTACAAGCTTTGCTTAGTTTGGGGCTAGATGGGGCTGTGTGAAATGTCTAAGATATTTATTATTTATTTATAGTTTGCTTGGGGTCACGGCTTGAAATACTCCTATTTATGCGTCCTATAGCATAAAATTCCAAATTCCACCTTCACTTGTAGAGCGTGATGAAAACTATGCCGCTCCCGTATCGGCTTATACAGCCATGAAAAGTCTTGCCTCAGACACTGATTAAATCGTCTGTCACAGACGTGTGAGGCCAACGATGATAGCATAAACTATTAATCTTATAATGGCGTCATTCAGCGTGATTTTTGTACTATTTCGTTTTCAGGGAGATCTCAAAACACCCGGCTCTATGCGGTACCTGCTGTACGAGGAGTGGGCGAGTGTATCCAAATGTCTCAAAAACCAACCCCTAGATTACGTTAAAGACTATTTCGGTGTTAAGATAGGTAAGAATCATTATTATTTATTGACTTATTAATTTTATTATTATCTGTGATTGTCATAAAGGCGACTAAAGGATAAGTCCATGGAATAGGCAGCAGCTACCCTTTGGATTGACCCTAGATCTACAAAAAAAATGTTAGAAGAACCTAGGTTATTATAACTAAACCGCTTCACTGGGTTTCCTTTACTTCTTTAAGTTTTTAAGTAATGAGATTTACCTATATTTCGTGTCTAGAAATGAGTCTCAATGCAAATCAGAAATCCCGCATATCGTTCCAAAGATACGAAATAGTTGTGCTTGCGACTGTCCCATTTTGTACTATAACAGGAATCTGCCGTAACCGGAACAAGGGAATAAAAATCCAAAATAAACTCAATTAAACTTTTAATTGCTGTGTGATGCCGGCCTAGAATAGCATCACCCCATCTCTTTCCCGTGGGAGTCGTAGGAGGCGACTTAGGGACTCGAGGGTGTGTATTGCAATTTTAGGCGATGGGCTGACAACCTGTCACTATGGTGATACACAATTTTTCGAATGACGCTCACATATATGTCAGACGTGGCGTAAATGTCCGTTTTTGCGGTCGTTTACGCTCTGCCTACCCCGTAAGGGATTATAGGCGTGATATATGTATGTATTTACTGTGAAATGACCTTATAAGTTATTTTTGTTGTAATTTTCAGGTTTATATTTCGCGTGGCTCGGCTTCTACACGCACATGCTGATCCCGGCTTCCATTGTGGGATTGATCTGTGTCATATACTCCGCCGCTACCGTCTACGACAACCAGCCAAGGTGAATGAATCCAAAGAATCAAAAATCAGACGATTTTTTTATACCAGCGCTTATACCAAGTTTAAGGGTGGAAACTTATGAAACGTTTTTCTAAGAGAACTAATATAGCGAATTCAAATAATATGCAAGTGCCACATCTACACTAATATTATAAAGAGGGAAGATTTGTTTTTGTTTGTTTGAATTGAATAGGCTCCAAAACTACTGGACCGATTAAAAAATAGATTTTACCATTGGAATCCGACATTATCCCAAAACATAGGGCATTATATTGTAATGTCTTATTCCCGTGTGAAAAAGCTTAGCAGCGGGTGAAACCGCTAAGCTAATGGGGTAATGCTAGTCCGTACTAATATTATAAATCTGAGAGTTTGTGTGTGCGTGTGTATGTATGTAGGTTTGTTACCTCTTCACGTTCAAACGACTTGACCGATTTGGATGAAATTTGGAACACAGGTAGAGTATAACCTGGAATAACTTATAGGCCACTTTTTACAGCAGGAAAATAACTATTACCACGGGAAAATGAGTGGCAGCGGATGAAACCTCTGGGCGGAAATCTAGTAACATTTAAAATTACCTCTATAGAATAGAATATAATATATACTTACCACCTTTCGGTTGGGCACTTTTGTTTAAACAGAATCACACATAATTCATATAATAAAAAAATATTCACATACATACACATATCACGCCTTTAATCCCTTGCGGGATAGACAGAGCGTAAACGGCCGCAAAAAACGGACGTTTACGTCACCACGTAAAAAAATATTCAAAAGAATCATAATAAAGTAAAATAATAAAAATTCTATTCAATTTGTCGTTGACACTCTGGTTACCCCTGTGGGTTACGCCCACGGTTACGCCTTTAAAAAAATTAAGGCGATTTGTACATATGTTGTTTCTATTTCAGTGAACAAATCTGCAACTACAACTCTACGTTGAAGATGTGTCCCCTGTGCGACTACTTCTGCGAGTACTGGGATCTCAAGGACACGTGTCTGCAGTCTCGCATCACCTACCTCTTTGACAACCCTACCACTGTGTTCTTCGCTATCTTTATGAGTTTTTGGGGTAAGTTATAGATTTTGTATGAAATATTCCCTGCGTGGCTCATGTGAGGCGTACTAGTAAAGAGAAGTAATGGCGGCCGATGTGGCGCAGTGGTAGTGCGACTGCCTGCGACGCAAACGTTCCGGGTTCGATTCTCGGCGGGACACTCATAAAGTTGATATTTATCACTTTGTGAATTTGTTCTCGGTCTGGTTAGGACATTGCAGGCTGAACCACCTGATTATCCGAAAAGAGAGATGGTTCCGTGCTTCGGAGGGCACGTTAAGCCGTCGGTCCCGGTTGCTGTCTATGATTACTTAGACGGCCGTTACCCAACCATGTCAGAGGCCTACTACTAGTAGTCGGCGGTTGTAAAACTCTGACACCAGGGTTCATCAATTCGTTGACGATTCGGTGTCCCACACGAAAAAGAAGAAGAAAGAAGAAGTAAAGAGAATGGCATAAAATTTTCGGATTCATATATGAATTGGTCAATGTGGTTTTAGTCATGATTTAGACATCCAGTTTATCGTACATAGTATAATGAATGATATTATAGTTAAATTCAGTCTTGTCAAGTTTACAGAGACTGTGATTACTTAGACGGCGGTCGTTACACAACCATATCAGATGCCTACTACTAATAGGCGGTTGAAAAACTCTGACACCAGGGTTCATCGGGTCGTTGGACGACTCGGTGTGACACACGAAAAAGAAGAAGAGACTGTAAAAATCTCAAACGTCCAATAAGATGTATACGCTTTATTTTGAATGACGAAATTCCGAATAGACTCCGAAACAAATAATTCAATAAGTTGATCCATACAATTCAGGACTGATTTTCTATTATAGCGGCGTGTTTAGTCTGGGTGATTCTATGTATAATATGTATTTATTTACAAAAAAAAAGGATTTAAGTATTAATATCAGCTATCTAGTTCCCATAGTACAAGCTTTGCTTAGGGGGCTAGATGGCGCTGTGTGAACTGTCCAGGATATTTATTTATTTTATTTGTTTATTATAGCGGCGTGTTTCCTGGAGCTATGGAAGCGGTATTCGGCAGAGATGACGCACCGCTGGGACCTCACTGGGTTCGATGTGTATGAGGAGCATCCGCGACCGCAGTACTTGGCGAGACTAGCGCACGTCAAACGCACACAGGTAGAGAGAGAGAGAGAGAGAGAGAGAGAGAGAGATGGCTTCAAATCTTTTGTTCGTCTATTGATCTATTCGAAATTGGAATAGCTATCTTTCGATCTATTCAATATTTCAATCCGAGATACTACCATTCTTTACAGAATAAAACCAAGAAATCTTTTTCTTGAATACCATGATTTGTTTACTGACACTCTAGAGTTAACTGTAACCCTACAATTATTTATTATAATATAAACCTGATTATTTACTCAAACCCTAGAATTAGTTACTCATATCCTAGAATTATTTACCCAAACCCTTAAATTATATACTTAACCCTCGAATCATTTACTCAAACCCAAGAATTATTAGCTAAAACCTATAATCGTTTACTAAAACATATAAATTTTTTATTTATTTACTTAAAAACCAAATATTCATTCACTAAATCCCTCGAAACTCTAGATTTATTTACTAAAACCCTATTCATCATTTTACTAAAACCCAAGAATTATTTACTTGAACTAAGAATTATTAACTGAAACCCTAGAATTGTTTACCAAAACCAGAGAACTATTTATTAAAAGCCTAAAATTTAGTACTACCTTAGAGAGTTAGAGTTTTAGTAAATAATCCTAGGGTTTTAAAATTTTAGTAACAAATCGTACTTACTAAAATCTACATTCTCGTTTGACAGCTGAACGTGGTGACAGGCGAGAACGAGCCAATGGTACCATTCTGGCGCATGCGCGTGCCGGCAGCTCTCATGTCGTTTAGTGTTGTCTCGCTCTTGGTGCTTCTCGCTCTTGCTTCCGTGTTGGGAGTGGTGTTGTACAGGTATGCGCTATTGATCCACTTTTGAAATGTCTGGTTAGGTTTTTGAATCACAGTCATGTTGAAGAAATTGTTCTTACGTATACTTACTTTAAAATATAATCTGTTAACCAGACTAAAATATTACAATATTTTTAAGACAGCATAATTATATCATGGTCAACTCTTTAGTCAACCAGGACATTATTTAAACACAACACTAATTGAAGTTCATTGAAAAAACTGACCCTCAAGATGGCGTTATACGCTGTCATAGACTTAGGGTCTATAATCTATCGCTCGAATGCCAAATTTTAAAACACTTCCCGTGTTAGATATAATTTTTTTGAAAACTTACTTAATTTGCAAGTTTTGGCAGGATTTGAACCTGCGACTTTCGCCATCACTAGTGGCGACGCCTCTTCCATCTGGGCTACCGCGGCTCGTCCAATGCCCGCCAATTGTGTATCTTAATGCACTAGTAATGGTGAAAGACGCAGGTTTATATCCTTTCCACACCTGAAAATTTTGCAAGTTTTCTTTTATATATGTTAATATTCCTCATCTTTTTCTAAAGGATGTCGCTACTGGGCGCTAGTATACTCCGGCACGATGGTAACGCCCTTATAACGACGAACCCGATCATATTTACGTCGGCGACGGCGGCCGGGATCAATTTGGTGTTCATCTGTATATTTAATTATGTAAGTACTTTACTGGAAAATTTTCCCTCAGTTTCTCTACCTAGTTCGGTTGTCGGTTGTACTTGTTAATTTATTTGACGATGGTTCGGTCAAGAAAGTGTGCAGTGGAACAAGGCAAATAGGCAAAATGACAGAGTGGCAAAACGTCACATTGCAATATGTAAAATTTTCATTTTGCATTAAAAGCAATTATTACTTTTTGTCATGTCATGTCTAACGTAGGTACTCACAAATCATGACATGACATTTAATTCTGTACTATCAATGTCACAGATTAACTTTAAGTAGACTAGCTAAGCATTTGCAGATATTGTATTTTACGACCCGTCTTCTTCTTTTCGTGTGGGACACCAAGTCGTCCAACGACCCGATGAACCCTGGTGTCAGAGTTTTTCAACCGCCTACTACCACTTGTAGGCCTCTGACATGGTTGTGTTACGACCGCCGTCTAAGTAATCATAGACTTCAACCGGGACCGACGTCTTAACGTGCCCTCCGAAGCACGGAACCATTTCTTTTCGGACAATCAGTTGGTTCACCCTGCAATGTCCTAACCAGACCGGGAACAAATTCACAAAGTAATAAATATCAACTTTGTGAGCGTCCCACCGAAAATCGAACCCGGAACTTTTGCGTAGCAGGCAGTCGCACTACAACTGCGCCACGTCGGCCGTCAATTGACATAAAAATATATTTATTCATTGAAAAGCTTCAATTGACAATTATCAATTAAATTAACAATGTATTGTATGCCTCTAAAACGAATATTCAACTTTTCAACTTACGCCATAGAATATTCATTAAACTGTATCAACTGTTTCAGATCTACCAATACCTAGCGGAATGGCTGACAGAGAAGGAGCTACTCAGAACGCAGACTGAATTCGACGACTCTCTCACTCTGAAGATCTACCTGCTACAGTTCGTGAACTACTACGCTTCGATCTTCTACATCGCGTTCTTCAAGGGCAAGTTCGTGGGCCGCCCCGGGGACTACGTCAGGCTGTTCGGGCACAGGCAGGAAGAGGTGAGAGAAACGATTTGCTATCTCTTTCTCTTACCTATGTCTTTGAATGTCGTTTCAACTGTGTCTTTAGACATGGAAAGTACTGAGGTTTATTATGCACTTTTCTTCTCTTTTCGTGTGGGACACCGAATCGTCCAACGACCCGATGCACTCACAGTGCTATATTATTTTCATAAATGAAAATAAGAAATTGAAAAGTTTTTGGGACAGTACCCCTGGGACCGTGGGGTACCGTCCCACTGCTCTGCCAACTGAGCTACCGGCGCCCCGACTGACACTTGCCAATTTTTCAATCTTTTGGTACTCGTTTCGAAGCGACGTACAAGCGACATCTAGTATAAGTTATTGTAACGAATACTCAGCCGTCGGTAGCTCAGTTGCCAGAGCAGTGGGACGGTGGCGCACGGTCCCGGGTTCAAGTCGCGGCGGGCGCAGTCATTTATTCAATTTCTTATTTTCATTTATGAAAATATCTTTTGTTTTCTAATTTTTGTTTTCTAAATACAATATATTTCCGTCACAATAAAATAATTCTAAACGGATTTAAGTTGTGTTTATTTTGGATTTTATAATTCCTACGTTTCGAGCGCTTTAGGAATTGTAAAATCCAAAATAAACACAACTTTGATCCGTTTAAAATTGTTTTATTGTGATGAGTAATAGTTGTGCAAATTCAAGTTTTTTTTTTAACTTGCAAAATTTTCATGCGCGCCACTAGTAGTAATGCGAAAGTCGCAGGTTCAAATCCTGCCCGCGCTTGAAAATTTTGCAAGTTTTCAAAAATTGTATACCTAACACGGTAGTGTTTTAAACTTTTGGTATTCAATAGATTTGACTGTATTATTCACAGACCAAAGAACTAGAAAGGTGACAGTGCATGACCTTTCGATGCTCTGTGGCTTTATTGGACACTAGATTTCTGCCCAGCGGTTTCACCCGCTGCCACTCATTTTCCCGTGGTAATAGTTGTTTTCCCGCGTTAAAAAGTAGCTTACGTGTTATTCCAGATTATACTCTACCTGTGTTCCAAATTTCATCCAAATCGGTCAAGCCGTTTTAGCGTGAATGGGTAACAAACATACGTACATACACACACACACACAAACTTTCAGATTTATAATATTAGTACTGACTACTATGATAATGGCAACACTTATCGAAGCGCACTTAGATGACCGTAAAATTAAACTGGACTAAAAAACAACTCAACTTTCATCACACCTACTTTGTGATAGTGTCAATGCGGATTAATATTCAAAAAAATATAATTTCCTAATGTTTGTTTCTAAATATAAATATATTTTTTCTCAAACAAGCTAGGAAATGTGTTCATTTCTTTCAAAAAAAGAAACCGCGAAGTTTCACATTGTTTGTCACGTCTCAGATCACGCCAGCAAAGTTGTATGGAAATCCTTTGCTGGTGTCCATTAAGATAAATTTATGGCGGGTGACAGGAGTGATGCCAATAGGCAGAATGGAGGGTTCCAGGTGGAGTCGGGAAAAGGGTAGCTACCCGCCTGGCCGGGTGTTGTGGCCAGGGGACCGACTGGTCCACCTGGATAGAATTGGAAGTTGTATATATGCGTTGCGCGGTGAAACACTTCGATACCGCGTTTCAGGCTCTTTGTTCTGTCACGTGGCGCCATCTTGCAGCTATGTTGAAACTTCTGTTGCGACTTGCTTGCTCGTGAACCACTTTGAGTGAGCTTCTTGTTGTACCTCCCAGAGGTCGCTACAGTACTCCCCCTCAAGACCGGAGGTCGATACTGTCAGCGAGCGAAGTGGGGCTGATGACGTCATGTAGCGTGTTGATGCAGTCAGGCGTGGCGAAGTAGTGCTGGTTCCAATGTCCACGGTGAGTCGGGACGTCTACGGTGAGTCGAGACGATGATGGAAGACCAGTGAAGCTGCCGTGCTGTGACTGCGGTGGGTGCTGATGACGTAGTAGTTGGCTGCATGCTGTAGTGGTTGATGCGTGGTTGAAGGCTGCGAAGTCCAAGGTAGGGGTCACCAATATGGCGGGTGACAGGAGTGATGCCAATAGGCAGAATGGAGGGTTCCAGGTGGAGTCGGGAAAAGGGTAGCTACCCGCCTGGCCGGGTGTTGTGGCCAGGGGACCGACTGGTCCACCTGGATAGAATTGGAAGTTGTATATATGCGTTGCGCGGTGAAACACTTCGATACCGCGTTTCAGGCTCTTTGTTCTGTCACGTGGCGCCATCTTGCAGCTATGTTGGAACTTCTGTTGCGACTTGCTTGCTCGTGAACCACTTTGAGTGAGCTTCTTGTTGTACCTCCCAGAGGTCGCTACAAATTCGTTATACGCTAAACCCACATAATTTGATTTCAAAATTATCTCGATGACTCTCATAGAAACGGAACGTAATTTTGTATGAAACAGGTAACTAAAGACGAGGCTGTATGATGTGAAGACCCTTGCCTGTACAGAATTAAAAAAGAAAAGAATGAACTAAACATTTAGTATGGCTGAATATTACGTAATACTGTGCCTTACAGGCGAATTTATTTTCAAAAAATTACAATTGGTGGGAAAATTGTAAATTTTTATTTGTTTCGTTGTGTTGTGGTCGCTTTTATAAGAAGTACAATCTTTCATTTCCTAGCCTTTATTTGAGAAAAGCACTATGTAAGCCTCGGGGAAAATTACTTTGCTTGACTTGTATAATTGAAGTCCTCGCCTGACTCGTCCAGCAAAGTCTTATTTTCCATACCTCGACAACAATGTACTATTATTTTCTGATGTTTGTTTCTAAATACAATATGTGTTTCCCAGTGCGCGCCAGGCGGCTGCCTGCTGGAGCTGTCCATCCAGCTGGCGATCATCATGATCGGCAAGCAGTTCATCAACACCATCGTGGAGATGATGATGCCCTACCTCCTCAAGTGGTGGAACGTCTTGAGGACCATCGGCAGGAAGAACCAGTAAGATAACTCCCGATAATAAAACGCCGAGGGTCGTGCGTTCGATCCCCACAAGACACAAATATTTGTAAAGTAAATTTTACATTGCCGTGTGATGCCGGCTTGCCGTGTGATGCCGGCTTAGAATAGCATCACCCCATTTCTTACCCATGGGTATCGTAAGAGGCGACTAAGGGACTCGAGGATGTGTATTGCAATTTTAGGCGACGGACTGACAACCTGTCACTATAGTGATACACAGTTATCTGATTGACCCTCAAACTTTTGTCAGACGTGGTGTTAATATCCGTTGAACGGTCGTTAACGCTCTGCCTACCCCGTAAGGGATATAGGCGTGATTTATGTATGTATGTATGTAAATTTTACAGATATTTGTGTTTAGTCTGGATGTTTTCTAATATGTACCTACAATAAAAAGTATATATGTAATAATATTAGCTATTAAGTTCCCATACTACAAGCTTTGCTTGATGGCGCTGTGTGAAAATCGCCAGAATATATTTATATATTCATACCTCTATATTAGATATCGAAAAAAATGATTGTTTGTTGATTTTGCACAACTATTACTCATTAAATCACAAAAAAACAATCGAAAATCTAACTAACAGGAGGGCCTTATCCGTCCGTGATACTGAACAACTGAATTTTTTAACACTTTGTCATTGAAACACCAAAAAATCAACCTCTCATACGAAAACACGATCATCTGACTGCCGTTACTATTGGAAGTAATTTTTTTTGACGTCTCTTGAAATATACTCTAGGAGAAAGTTGTTCAGTTTCATGGTCCGAATGCATCAGTATTCAAGTTAAATTTAAACAGAGGTATCTTTGTTGCAGCCTTAAAAGTTCCCTTCAATGGGTGAAGGATTTCAAACTAGTCGATTTTGGAAACATGGGATTGTTTCCTGAATATTTAGAAATGGGTAAGTGACCATTTGAAATAAAGCTGAAAATATTTATTAACAAAATTGCCGTGTGATGCCGGTTTAGAAAAGCATCACCCAAACTTTACCCGGTTGTGTCGTAAAAAGCGGTTAAGAGCTAGATTCATCCAAAGAATGGACTGCAGCGTTGCCTGTAAATGCAACACCCTGCACTGCACTTTCCAATCAGCCTGTGGAGATATGGCAAGTAGCTGCCGAAGAGCTAGGCCCAGCAGTGGACTCCCGTGGCTGTTGATGATGATCATTATTATAAAGTTAAATTACACTTTTTTCTTACTAATTTTGTCTTTTGGCTCAATAAGTGCGCCAACGCTAACAAATGATGCAATGCGTGTCTGGAACCCTGGGGCCTTCTCCTTGTCATAAGCTTCCTGTTTTGTGTCAAATCGCTCCACCAGACATTAGAAGATAGATCCAAAAGAACCCAAATAACCCAATATGCTATGAATTCCTGAGGCCCACAAATCACCGACTCAAACCTCGCTACCCCCGCCAACAAAATGCGGAGGATATCTTAAAAAACGGGTTCAATAGCAATAGTGAATGAAAGATATCGTGGAGTTCAAATATTGATAAAAAATTGGGGTGCGATATCATTCTTGGCACAAAACTAAATAGTTATAGATCACGAATTATAGACGGTAAGATCTTTTAAGTTAAGAGTGATCAAATTCAGTCTCCGGTCTAAGTAGCCTCTAGGTATTTGTAGATTTGAAACAGTTCAGAATTACCCAGGCAAGACAGGTGCAACCACAACATACTGTGAACTGATCATGGACGCAGTGCTACCTATAAACACAGCTGTAAGTGGATTGAACCACGATGTATCTGCGGCCCCAAAAACTGTTACCCTGTACCACCTGGTGCCTATGAAAACTGAAACTACAGGCTACCAGTCTACAGGTGAAATTCTTAGTACATTGCGTAGCCAGTTTATATTCCTGTATCATAATGGCTAACCGACAACGCAATGTACATCGAATTTCACCTGTAAAATTGTAGCCTGTAGTTTGATAATATCGGGTACTGATGACCTGACCGGTTTCGGGTGAGCTCCTGCTCCCCATCAAATAGCCAGGGGTAGAGTTAATGGCCCCAGAGCTAGGAAGTTACAGAATCCAGGACAAAAAATGTGAATGTGTCTCTATGAGAATAAGTCCCAGTGCCCAGTTGTGGAATGTGTCTCTATGAGAATATGTCCCAGTGCCCAGTTGGGAATGTGTCTCTATGAGAATGTGTCCCAGTGCCCAGTTGGGATTGTGTCTCTATGAGAATGAGTCCCAGTGCCCAGTTGGGAATGTGTCTCTATGAGAATGAGTCCCAGTGCCCAGTTGGGAATGTGTCTCTATAACAATAAGTCCCAGTGCCCAGTTGTGAATGTGTCTCTATGAGAATAAGTCCCAGTGCCCAGTTGGGAATGTGTCTCTATGAGAATGAGTCCCAGTGGCCA
Source organism: Tuta absoluta (assembly GCA_027580185.1). Classification (NCBI taxonomy): domain Eukaryota; kingdom Metazoa; phylum Arthropoda; class Insecta; order Lepidoptera; family Gelechiidae; genus Tuta; species Tuta absoluta. The sequence continues at coordinate 6,058,211 of JAQAHW010000022.1, read as the reverse complement.
GTTTGGAATGTGTCTCTATGAGAATGTGTCCCAGTGCCCAGTTGGGAATGTGTCTCTATGAGAATGTGTCCCAGTGCCCAGTTGGGATTGTGTCTCTATGAGAATAAGTCCCAGTGCCCAGTTGGGAATGTGTCTCTATGAGAATGAGTCCCAGTGGCCAGTTGGGAATGTGTCTCTATGAGAATGTGTCCCAGTGCCCAGTTGGGAATGTGTCTCTATGAGAATGTGTCCCAGTGCCCAGTTGGGAATGTGTCTCTATGAGAATGAGTCCCAGTGCCCAGTTGGGAATGTGTCTCTATGAGAATGTGTCCCAGTGCCCAGTTGGAAATGTGTCTCTATAAGAATGTGTCCTAGTGCCCAGTTGGGAATGTGTCTCTATGAGAATGTGTCCCAGTGCCCAGTTGGGAATGCGTCTCTATGAGAATGAGTCCCAGTGCCCAGTTGGGAATGTGTCTCTATGAGAATGAGTCCCAGTGCCCAGTTGGGAATGTGTCTCTTTGAGAATGAGTCCCAGTGCCCAAGTGTGAATGTGTCTCAATGAGAATGAGTCCCAGTGCCCAGTTGGGAATGAGTCTCTATGAGAATGTGTCCCAGTGCCCAGTTGGGAATGTGTCTCTTTGAGAATGAGTCCCAGTGCCCAGTTGGGAATGTGTTTCTATAACAATGAGTCCTGGTGCCCAGTTGGGAATGTGTCTCTATAACAATGTGTCCCAGTGCCCAAGTGTGAATGTGTCTCTATGAGAATGAGTCCCAGTGCCCAGTTGGGAATGTGTCTCTATAACAATGTGTCCCAGTGCCCAAGTGTGAATGTGTCTCTATGAGAATGAGTCCCAGTGCCCAGTTGCGAATGTGTCTCTATGAGAATGAGTCCCAGTGCCCAGTTGCGAATGTGTCTCTATGAGAATGAGTCCCAGTGCACTGTTGGGAATGTGTCTCTATAACAATGAGTCCCAGCGCCCAGTTGGGAATGTGTCTCTATGAGAATGAGTCCCAGTGCCCAGTTGGGAATGTGTCTCCATGAGAATGAGTCCCAGTGCCCAGTTGGGAATGTGTCTCTATAACAATGAGTCCCAGTGCCCAGTTGGGAATGTGTCTCTATAACTATGTGTCCCAGTGCCCAAGTGTGAATGTGTCTCTATGAGAATGAGTCCCAGTGCCCAGTTGCGAATGTGTCTCTATGAGAATGAGTCCCAGTGCCTAGTTGGGAATGTGTCTCTATGAGAATGAGTCCCAGTGCCCAGTTGGGAATGTGTCTCTATAACAATGTGTCCCAGAGCCCAAGTGTGAATGTGTCTCTATGAGAATGAGTCCCAGTGCCTAGTTGGGAATGTGTCTCTATGAGAATGAGTCCCAGTGCCCAGTTGGGAATGTGTCTCTATAACAATGTGTCCCAGAGCCCAAGTGTGAATGTGTCTCTATGAGAATGAGTCCCAGTGCCCAGTTGCGAATGTGTCTCTATGAGAATATGTCCCAGTGCCCAGTTGGGAATGTGTCTCTATGAGAATGTGTCCCAGTGCCCAGTTGGGATTGTGTCTCTATGAGAATGAGTCCCAGTGCCCAGTTGGGAATGTGTCTCTATGAGAATGAGTCCCAGTGCCCAGTTGGGAATGTGTCTCTATAACAATAAGTCCCAGTGCCCAGTTGTGAATGTGTCTCTATGAGAATAAGTCCCAGTGCCCAGTTGGGAATGTGTCTCTATGAGAATGAGTCCCAGTGGCCAGTTTGGAATGTGTCTCTATGAGAATGTGTCCCAGTGCCCAGTTGGGAATGTGTCTCTATGAGAATGTGTCCCAGTGCCCAGTTGGGATTGTGTCTCTATGAGAATAAGTCCCAGTGCCCAGTTGGGAATGTGTCTCTATGAGAATGAGTCCCAGTGGCCAGTTGGGAATGTGTCTCTATGAGAATGTGTCCCAGTGCCCAGTTGGGAATATGTCTCTATGAGAATGTGTCCCAGTACCCAGTTGGGAATGTGTCTCTATGAGAATGAGTCCCAGTGCCCAGTTGGGAATGTGTCTCTATGAGAATGTGTCCCAGTGCCCAGTTGGAAATGTGTCTCTATAAGAATGTGTCCTAGTGCCCAGTTGGGAATGTGTCTCTATGAGAATGTGTCCCAGTGCCCAGTTGGGAATGCGTCTCTATGAGAATGAGTCCCAGTGCCCAGTTGGGAATGTGTCTCTATGAGAATGAGTCCCAGTGCCCAGTTGGGAATGTGTCTCTTTGAGAATGAGTCCCAGTGCCCAAGTGTGAATGTGTCTCTATGAGAATGAGTCCCAGTGCCCAGTTGCGAATGTGTCTCTATGAGAATGAGTCCCAGTGCCTAGTTGGGAATGTGTCTCTATGAGAATGAGTCCCAGTGCCCAGTTGGGAATGTGTCTCTATAACAATGTGTCCCAGAGCCCAAGTGTGAATGTGTCTCTATGAGAATGAGTCCCAGTGCCTAGTTGGGAATGTGTCTCTATGAGAATGAGTCCCAGTGCCCAGTTGGGAATGTGTCTCTATAACAATGTGTCCCAGAGCCCAAGTGTGAATGTGTCTCTATGAGAATGAGTCCCAGTGCCCAGTTGCGAATGTGTCTCTATGAGAATATGTCCCAGTGCCCAGTTGGGAATGTGTCTCTATGAGAATGTGTCCCAGTGCCCAGTTGGGATTGTGTCTCTATGAGAATGAGTCCCAGTGCCCAGTTGGGAATGTGTCTCTATGAGAATGAGTCCCAGTGCCCAGTTGGGAATGTGTCTCTATAACAATAAGTCCCAGTGCCCAGTTGTGAATGTGTCTCTATGAGAATAAGTCCCAGTGCCCAGTTGGGAATGTGTCTCTATGAGAATGAGTCCCAGTGGCCAGTTTGGAATGTGTCTCTATGAGAATGTGTCCCAGAGCCCAGTTGGGAATGTGTCTCTATGAGAATGTGTCCCAGTGCCCAGTTGGGATTGTGTCTCTATGAGAATAAGTCCCAGTGCCCAGTTGGGAATGTGTCTCTATGAGAATGAGTCCCAGTGCCCAGTTGGGAATGTGTCTCTATGAGAATGTGTCCCAGTGCCCAGTTGGAAATGTGTCTCTATAAGAATGTGTCCTAGTGCCCAGTTGGGAATGTGTCTCTATGAGAATGTGTCCCAGTGCCCAGTTGGGAATGCGTCTCTATGAGAATGAGTCCCAGTGCCCAGTTGGGAATGTGTCTCTATGAGAATGAGTCCCAGTGCCCAGTTGGGAATGTGTCTCTTTGAGAATGAGTCCCAGTGCCCAAGTGTGAATGTGTCTCAATGAGAATGAGTCCCAGTGCCCAGTTGGGAATGTGTCTCTATGAGAATGAGTCCCAGTGCCCAGTTGCGAATGTGTCTCTATGAGAATGAGTCCCAGTGCCCAGTTGGGAATGTGTTTCTATGAGAATAAGTCTCAGTGCCCAGTTGGGAATGTGTCTATATGAGAATATGACCCAGTGCCCAGTTGGGAATGTGTCTCTATGAGAATATGACCCAGTGCCCAGTTGGGAATGTGTCTCTATGAGAATGAGTCCCAGTGCCCAGTTGCGAATGTGTCTCTATGAGAATGAGTCCCAGTGCCCAGTTGCGAATGTGTCTCTATGAGAATGAGTCCCAGTGCACTGTTGGGAATGTGTCTCTATAACAATGAGTCCCAGTGCCCAGTTGGGAATGTGTCTCTATAACTATGTGTCCCAGTGCCCAAGTGTGAATGTGTCTCTATGAGAATGAGTCCCAGTGCCCAGTTGCGAATGTGTCTCTATGAGAATGAGTCCCAGTGCCTAGTTGGGAATGTGTCTCTATGAGAATGAGTCCCAGTGCCCAGTTGGGAATGTGTCTCTATGAGAATGAGTCCCAGTGCCCAGTTGGGAATGTGTCTCTATGAGAATGAGTCCCAGTGCCCAGTTGGGAATGTGTCTCTATTAGAATGAGTCCCAGTGCCCAGTTGGGAATGTGTTTCTATGAGAATGAGTCCCAGTGCCCACTTGGGAATGTGTCTCTATGAGAATGAGTCCCAGTGCCCAGTTGCGAATGTGTCTCTATGAGAATGAGTCCCAGTGCCCAGTTGGGAATGTGTTTCTATGAGAATGAGTCCCAGTGCCCAGTTGGGAATGTGTCTCTATGAGAATGAGTCCCAGTGCCCGTTGCGAATGTGTCTCTATGAGAATGAGTCCCAGTGCCCAGTTGGGAATGTGTTTCTATGAGAATAAGTCTCAGTGCCCAGTTGGGAATGTGTCTATATGAGAATATGACCCAGTGCCCAGTTGGGAATGTGTCTCTATGAGAATATGACCCAGTGCCCAGTTGGGAATGTGTCTCTATGAGAATGAGTCCCAGTGCCCAGTTGGGAATGTGTCTCTATGAGAATGAGTCCCAGTGCCCAGTTGGGAATGTGTCTCTATGAGAATGTGTCCCAGTGCCCAGTTGTGAATGTGTCTCTATAACAATGAGTCCCAGTGCCCAGTTGGGAATGTGTCTCTATGAGAATGAGTCCCAGTGCCCAGTTGTGAATGTGTCTCTATAACAATGAGTCCCAGTGCCCAGTTGTGAATGTGTCTCTATAACAATGAGTCCCAGTGCCCAGTTGTGAATGTGTCTCTATGAGAATGAGTCCCAGTGCCCAGTTGGGAATGTGTCTCTATAACAATGAGTCCCAGTGCCCAGTTGGGAATGTGTCTCTATGAGAATGAGTACCAGTGCCCAGTTGGGAATGTGTCTCTATGAGAATGAGTCCCAGTGCCCAGTTGGGAATGTGTCTCTATGAGAATGAGTCCCAGTGCCCACTTGGGAATGTGTCTCTATGAGAATGAGTCCCAGTGCCCAGTTGGGAATGTGTCTCTATGAGAATGAGTCCCAGTGCCCAGTTGTGAATGTGTCTCTATAACAATGAGTCCCAGTGCCCAGTTGTGAATGTGTCTCTATGAGAATGTAACCCAGTGCACAGTTGGGAATGTGTCTCTATGAGAATGAGTCCCAGTGCCCAGTTGTGAATGTGTCTCTATAACAATGAGTCCCAGTGCCCAGTTGTGAATGTGTCTCTATAACAATGAGTCCCAGTGCCCAGTTGTGAATGTGTCTCTATAACAATGAGTCCCAGTGCCCAGTTGTGAATGTGTCTCTATAATAATGAGTCCCAGTGCCCAGTTGTGAATGTGTCTCTATAACAATGAGTCCCAGTGCCCAGTTGTGAATGTGTCTCTATATCAATGAGTCCCAGTGCCCAGTTGGGAATGTGTCTCTATAACAATGAGTCCCAGTGCCCAGTTGGGAATGTGTCTCTATGAGAATGATTCCCAGTGCCCAGTTGGGAATGTGTCTCTATGAGAATGAGTCCCAGTGCCCAGTTGGGAATGTGTTTCTATGAGAATGAGTCCCAGTGCCCACTTGGGAATGTGTCTCTATGAGAATGAGTCCCAGTGCCCAGTTGGGAATGTGTTTCTATGAGAATGAGTCCCAGTGCCCAGTTGGGAATGTGTCTCTATGAGAATGAGTCCCAGTGCCCACTTGGGAATGTGTCTCTATGAGAATGTGTCCCAGTGCCCAGTTGTGAATGTGTCTCTATGAGAATGAGTCCCAGTGCCCAGTTGGGAATGTGTCTCTATAACAATGAGTCCCAGTGCCCAGTTGGGAATGTGTCTCTATGAGAATGAGTCCCAGTGCCCAGTTGGGAATGTGTCTCTATGAGAATGAGTCCCAGTGCCCAGTTGTGAATGTGTCTCTATAACAATGAGTCCCAGTGCCCAGTTGTGAATGTGTCTCTATGAGAATGAGTCCCAGTGCCCAGTTGGGAATGTGTCTCTATAACAATGAGTCCCAGTGCCCAGTTGGGAATGTGTCTCTATGAGAATGAGTCCCAGTGCCCAGTTGGGAATGTGTCTCTATGAGAATGAGTACCAGTGCCCAGTTGGGAATGTGTCTCTATGAGAATGAGTCCCAGTGCCCAGTTGGGAATGTGTCTCTATGAGAATGAGTCCCAGTGCCCACTTGGGAATGTGTCTCTATGAGAATGTGTCCCAATGCCCAGTTGTGAATGTGTCTCTATGAGAATGAGTCCCAGTGCCCAGTTGGGAATGTGTCTCTATAACAATGAGTCTCAGTGCCCAGTTGGGAATGTGTCTCTATAACAATGAGTCCCAGTGCCCAGTTGGGAATGTGTCTCTATGAGAATGAGTCCCAGTGCCCACTTGGGAATGTGTCTCTATGAGAATGTGTCCCAGTGCCCAGTTGTGAATGTGTCTTTATGAGAATAAGTCTCAGTGCCCAGTTGGGAATGTGTCTATATGAGAATATGACCCAGTGCCCAGTTGGGAATGTGTCTCTATGAGAATATGACCCAGTGCCCAGTTGGGAATGTGTCTCTATGAGAATGAGTCCCAGTGCCCACTTGGGAATGTGTCTCTATGAGAATGTTTCCCAGTGCCCAGTTGGGAATGTGTCTCTATGAGAATGAGTCCCAGTGCCCAGTTGGGAATGTGTCTCTATGAGAATGAGTCCCAGTGCCCAGTTGGGATTGTGTCTCTATGAGAATGTGTCCCAGTGCCCAGTTGGGAATGTGTCTCTATGAGAATGAGTCCCAGTGCCCAGTTGGGAATGTGTCTCTATGAGAATGAGTCCCAGTGCCCAGTTGGGAATGTGTCTCTATGAGAATGAGTCCCAGTGCCCAGTTGGGAATGTGTCTCTATGAGAATGAGTCCCAGTGCCCAGTTGTGAATGTGTCTCTATAACAATGAGTCCCAGTGCCAAGTTGTGAATGTGTCTCTATGAGAATGAGTCCCAGTGCCCAGTTGTGAATGTGTCTCTATGAGAATGAGTCCCAGTGCCCAGTTGGGAATGTGTCTCTATGAGAATGAGTCCCAGTGCCCAGTTGTGAATGTGTCTCTATGAGAATGAGTCCCAGTGCCCAGTTGGGAATGTGTCTCTATGAGAATGAGTCCCAGTGCCCAGTTGTGAATGTGTCTCTATGAGAATGAGTCCCAGTGCCCAGTTGGGAATGTGTCTCTATGAGAATGAGTCCCAGTGCCCAGTTGGGAATGTGTCTCTATGAGAATGAGTTTCCAGTGCCCAGTTGGGAATGCGTCTCTATGAGAATGAGTCCTAGTGACCAGTTGGGAATGTGTCTCTATGAGAATGAGTCCCAGTGCCCAGTTGGGAATGTGTCTCTATGAGAATGAGTCCCAGAGCCCAGTTGGGAAAGCGTCTCTATGAGAATGAGTCCCAGTGCCCAGTTGGGAATGTGTTTGTATGTATGTATGTAATAACTTTATTGCACCAAATAAATAACACAAAAAAAACACAAATAACAGAAAAGGTAAGGCACAAAGGCGGACTTATCCCATTAAGGGACCTCTATCAGTCAACCTTTGAGAAATCCAGAGGACATGGTGTGCGCAGGTAAAGTATGGTACGACGTAGATGCGAAGAAAAAAAAAATAAGGTCAAATTGACCCTCAATATAGCTGTATAAGAATAAATAAGTATATGTACATATAATCCTACTTAAATAATTAAATACCTATCGATATAGAAACATACATAATATAATAAAATATATTAAATATGAATACCAGCAATATAAATCATAGGAGTTATTTAAATTAAAACCCCAACGTTTTCTCATGTTCGTCATGTGTCTCTACGAGAATGTGTTCCAGTAAGAAAGTGCACCATCCCAATGAAACTAAATTGTTCTTCAATCATATTCTACATTTGCAGTACTTCAATACGGGTTCGTAACGATCTTCGTGGCGGCGTTCCCGCTCGCGCCGCTATTCGCTCTAGTCAACAACGTGCTGGAGATGAGACTTGACGCCAAAAAGTTCCTCAGATGCTACAGGCGGCCTGTGCCACAGCGGGTCAATGACATCGGCGTGTGGTACAGGATATTGGACTCTATTGGGAAACTCAGCATCATCACCAATGTAAGTCTCATTAACTAGTCAACAATGTCTAGAATTGAGGCCAAAAAGTTCCTCAGGTGCCGCAGCGGGTCAATGACATCGGCGTGTGGTACAGGATATTGGACTCCATTGGGAAACTCAGCATCATCACCAATGTAAGTCTAGTCAATAATGTCTAGAATTGAGGCCAAAAAGTTCCTCAGATGCTACAGGCGGCCGGTGCCACAGCGGGTCAATGACATCGGCGTGTGGTACAGGATATTGGACTCTATTGGGAAACTCAGCATCATTACCAATGTAAGTCTTATTAACTAGTCAATAATGTCTAGAATTGAGGCCAAAAAGTTCCTCAGATGCTACAGGCGGCCGGTGCCACAGCGGGTCAATGACATCGGCGTGTGGTACAGGATATTGGACTCTATTGGGAAACTCAGCATCATCACCAATGTAAGTCTAGTCAATAATGTCTAGAATTGACGCCAAAAAGTTCCTCAGATGCTACAGGCGGCCGGTGCCACAGCGGGTCAATGACATCGGCGTGTGGTACAGGATATTGGACTCTATTGGGAAACTCAGCATCATCACCAATGTAAGTCTAGTCAATAATGTCTAGAATTGAGGCTAAAAAGTTCCTCAGGTGCTACAGGCGGCCGGTGCCACAGCGGGTCAATGACATCGGCGTGTGGTACAGGATATTGGACTCTATTGGGAAACTCAGCATCATCACCAATGTAAGTCTTATTAACTAGTCAATAATGTCTAGAATTGAGGCCAAAAAGTTCCTCAGATGCTACAGGCGGCCGGTGCCACAGCGGATCAATGACATCGGCGTGTGGTACAGGATATTGGACTCCATTGGGAAACTCAGCATCATCACCAATGTAAGTCTCATTAACTAGTCAATAATGTCTAGAATTGAGGCCAAAAAGTTCCTCAGGTGCCGCAGCGGGTCAATGACATCGGCGTGTGGTACAGGATATTGGACTCTATTGGGAAACTCAGCATCATCACCAATGTAAGTCTAGTCAATAATGTCTAGAATTGAGGCCAAAAGGTTCCTCAGGTGCCGCAGCGGGTCAATGACATCGGCGTGTGGTACAGGATATTGGACTCTATTGGGAAACTCAGCATCATCACCAATGTAAGTCTAGTCAATAATGTCTAGAATTGAGGCCAAAAGGTTCCTCAGATGCTACAGCGGGTCAATGACATCGGCGTGTGGTACAGGATATTGGACTCTATTGGGAAACTCAGCATCATCACCAATGTAAGTCTCATTAACTAGTCAATAATGTCTAGAATTGAGGCCAAAAAGTTCCTCAGGTGCTACAGGCGGCCGGTGCCGCAGCGGGTCAATGACATCGGCGTGTGGTACAGGATATTGGACTCTATTGGGAAACTCAGCATCATCACCAATGTAAGTCTCATTAACTAGTCAATAATGTCTAGAATTGAGGCCAAAAAGTTCCTCAGATGCTACAGCGGGTCAATGACATCGGCGTGTGGTACAGGATATTGGACTCTATTGGGAAACTCAGCATCATCACCAATGTAAGTCTCATTAACTAGTCAATAATGTCTAGAATTGAGGCCAAAAAGTTCCTCAGATGCTACAGCGGGTCAATGACATCGGCGTGTGGTACAGGATATTGGACTCTATTGGGAAACTCAGCATCATCACCAATGTAAGTCTAGTCAATAATGTCTAGAATTGAGGCCAAAAAGTTCCTCAGGTGCCGCAGCGGGTCAATGACATCGGCGTGTGGTACAGGATATTGGACTCTATTGGGAAACTCAGCATCATCACCAATGTAAGTCTCATTAACTAGTCAATAATGTCTAGAATTGAGGCCAAAAGGTTCCTCAGGTGCCGCAGCGGGTCAATGACATCGGCGTGTGGTACAGGATATTGGACTCTATTGGGAAACGCAGCATCATCACCAATGTAAGTCTCATTAACTAGTCAATAATGACTAGAATTGAGGCCAAAAGGTTCCTCAGGTGCCGCAGCGAGTCAATGACATCGGCGTGTGGTACAGGATATTGGACTCTATTGGGAAACGCAGCATCATCACCAATGTAAGTCTCATTAACTAGTCAATAATGACTAGAATTGAGGCCAAAAGTTCCTCAGATGCTACAGGCGGCCGGTGCCACAGCGGGTCAATGACATCGGCGTGTGGTACAGGATATTGGACTCTATTGGGAAACTCAGCATCATTACCAATGTAAGTCTTATTAACTAGTCAATAATGTCTAGAATTGAGGCCAAAAAAGTTCCTCAGATGCTACAGGCGGCCGGTGCCACAGCGGGTCAATGACATCGGCGTGTGGTACAGGATATTGGACTCTATTGGGAAACTCAGCATCATCACCAATGTAAGTCTAGTCAATAATGTCTAGAATTGACGCCAAAAAGTTCCTCAGATGCTACAGGCGGCCGGTGCCACAGCCGGTCAATGACATCGGCGTGTGGTACAGGATATTGGACTCTATTGGGAAACTCAGCATCATCACCAATGTAAGTCTAGTCAATAATGTCTAGAATTGAGGCTAAAAAGTTCCTCAGGTGCTACAGGCGGCCGGTGCCACAGCGGGTCAATGACATCGGCGTGTGGTACAGGATATTGGACTCTATTGGGAAACTCAGCATCATCACCAATGTAAGTCTTATTAACTAGTCAATAATGTCTAGAATTGAGGCTAAAAAGTTCCTCAGATGCTACAGGCGGCCGGTGCCACAGCGGATCAATGACATCGGCGTGTGGTACAGGATATTGGACTCCATTGGGAAACTCAGCATCATCACCAATGTAAGTCTCATTAACTAGTCAATAATGTCTAGAATTGAGGCCAAAAAGTTCCTCAGGTGCCGCAGCGGGTCAATGACATCGGCGTGTGGTACAGGATATTGGACTCTATTGGGAAACTCAGCATCATCACCAATGTAAGTCTAGGGGCATTCCACGTCAAGCGGGCAGGTAAAAAATTTTGATGTCTCCGATTTTAATAATATTTTAATATGTTATTGGTATATGTGTCCTCACCCTCGATATACAATATTTTTGGAATACTATGTATAGTTAATAAGATAGAGGACATTGAAGTTTTTACTAACCCTAGCCAATTCATTATTTCAAACGCAATTACTCAGTTTTAAACAGTTATAATCAAATACACTAACCAATAAAATATGTACTTGACTCAATGGGCTTTTTAAAAACATTTTTTAAAATTGAAAAAAATATTTTGTTTAATAAAAAAAATGATATTTATTTTTTAAATTGATTTTTTTCAAAGTTGGACCCGTTTAATTTTTTTAATTTTTTTTTCACAATTAGGTCTTAGTATACAGATAATCCATACCAAGTTTCATAATGGGCCCAAAAGTAGTTTAGGAGCTAGAGCAGTTACAATGCCGGAAGGCGGCGACCGCGCTAGGCAGCGACGCGCCTCGGCCCGTCTTTGATGCTCGCTGGCAAATAACTTTTTTAAGCTAAAATAATTTGATACGTAGCAATGTTTCAGTGTTTCATAATTTAGTAACTTCTTTAATAGGGTTCATCGGATTGTCGACTCGGTGTCCCACTCGATAAGAAGAAGAATAAGAGCCCTTCCACACGAGTGATATTTTACGGCGATTTCTCTGCGGAGCGATATCGCGGCGCCATCGCGGAGCAAAACATTAATTATGATATGATGTCATGTCATCGCCGCGATACCGCCGCGACATCGCTCCGCCGAGAAATCGCTCGTGTGGAAGGGCTATAAATAATATACTGATATCATGAGAATGGCAAAAATAACTAAAACATAAAAAAAGAGAGACATCGCTAGTATATTAATACCATACCGCCTAAGGTAGCCGCTATGGCTCCAACTTAGATTACTAAGCAGAACTTTTTTGTAGTAAACGTCAATCGTGTAAAGAGACAGTGTTGACGCTTTGTATTTTAATTTCGCCGTTATTTTAGTAAGTGCCTCAGCAGCTTCCTATTGAACGGACGCGTGAAAGTTACTTTGATACTTATCTCGTGATCATTAAGCTTTTTGACACTTAACATTATGGCGCCGGGACCTTATAATGATCGTTTTTTTAATCCATTTAAATTATCATTGCAAAAAAAATCTAAAGACTTGAGAAAGCTATCAAAAGTGTTAGCAGATAAGTGGTCATTTACAAGCAGAAGTTTATATGTGTGAAAACAGTGCAGAAAATGTGTTACTGCTGAAATGCCGCTGCCACCGCAAGTGACCGATGTAGCCCACAGCAGCCAATCAAGCGAATTATCGATTCAATTTTCACAGCAATCGCAACGTTTATGTTTTATTCCGGAAGAAAATACGAATTCGACACAGATAGATGACGTAAAATTCAACGACAGCGAAATACTTTCACAATTAAAAGAGAAGTTTAATGATCCCGCTACAACTGTTTCCGTAAGAACTATCAACCTTACTTTGGCGCCTTAATCATGGAGCAAAAATAAGCTTGCTGAAGAGTTCAATAGATCTCGAAGGCAAGCAAAAAACGCAAAGGAGCTGGTTGAGAAGATGTCAATTGACATCGGAAGTGATAGACTTGGTAAAGTCATTTTATCTTAGAGAAGACAACTCTCGGATAATGCCTGGTAAAAAAGACTTTGTGTCTGTCAAACTGGATGACGGACAAAGAGTTTATTTGCAAAAGCAGCTTTTAATGTGCAATGTTCATGAACTGTATCAACAATTTAAAATAGAGTACCCTACTGTAAAAGTCAGCATTTCATTTTTTTTTTCATTGTGACCTAAACAGTGCTGGGGATGCAGGTACGCATGTAGGTTGTGTGTGTATTTATCATCAAAATATTAAATTTATGCTATGTGGGGGAGATAACACAACTCTTACTAATGAGACGGCGATTTCTCTAACATCTTATAAAGATTGTCTTCAAAAGATTATGTGTACAAATCCGACTCCAGCTTGTGCTTGTCATTTAATGACGCAAAAAACACCACTAAGCGAACGCTGTATTGAATGCCCCGGCGGCGTTGAAGAAATTCGAGAGCACCTAAAAAAAACGTTTGACGACAATTAAATAACTAGTGTGCAATTTAATACATGGATTGGTACAGACCGTTTCATCATCGCTACACAAGTCCTGCCATCTGATGACTTCGTTGATAGCTTTTGCTCAGCCTTAAAACTTTTAAAGCCACATGCGTACATAGCTGATCAACAACTTAAATATTTTAAATTATTAAGCGGCTACCTTAGATATGGTATTAATATACTAGCGATGTCTCTCTTTTTTTCTGTTTTAGTTATTTTTGCCATTCTCATGATATCGGTATATTATTTATAGCCCTTCCAAACGAGCGATTTCTCGGCGGAGCGATGTCGCGGCGGTATCGCGGCGATGACATGACATCATATCATAATTAATGTTTTGCTCCGCGATGGCGCCGCGATATCGCTCCGCAGAGAAATCGCCGTAAAATATCACTCGTGTGGAAGGGCTCTTATTCTTCTTCTTATCGAGTGGGACACCGAGTCGACAATCCGATGAACCCTATTAAAGAAGTTACTAAATTATGAAACACTGAAACATTGCTACGTATCAAATTATTTTAGCTTAAAAAAGTTATTTGCCAGCGAGCATCAAAGACGGGCCGAGGCGCGTCGCTGCCTAGCGCGGTCGCCGCCTTCCGGCATTGTAACTGCTCTAGCTCCTAAACTACTTTTGGGCCCATTATGAAACTTGGTATGGATTATCTGTATACTAAGACCTAATTGTGAAAAAAAAATTAAAAAAATTAAACGGGTCCAACTTTGAAAAAAATCAATTTAAAAAATAAATATCATTTTTTTTATTAAAAAAAAATATTGTTTTTAATTTTAAAAAATGTTTTTTAAAAGCCCATTGAGTCGAGTACATATTTGATTGGTTAGTGTATTTGATTATAACTGTTTAAAACTGAGTAATTGCGTTTGAAATAATGAATTGGCTAGAGTTAGTAAAAATTCAATGTCCTTTATCTTATTAACTATACATAATATTCCAAAAATATTGTATATCGAGAATGAGGACACATATACCAATAACATATTAAAATATTATTAAAATCGGAGACATCAAAATTTTTTACCTGCCCGCTTGACGTGGAATGCCCCTCTAGTCAATAATGTCTAGAATTGAGGCCAAAAGGTTCCTCAGGTGCCGCAGCGGGTCAATGACATCGGCGTGTGGTACAGGATATTGGACTCTATTGGGAAACTCAGCATCATCACCAATGTAAGTCTCATTAACTAGTCAATAATGTCTAGAATTGAGGCCAAAAAGTTCCTCAGGTGCTACAGGCGGCCGGTGCCGCAGCGGGTCAATGACATCGGCGTGTGGTACAGGATATTGGACTCTATTGGGAAACTCAGCATCATCACCAATGTAAGTCTCATTAACTAGTCAATTATGTCTAGAATTGAGGCCAAAAAGTTCCTCAGATGCTACAGCGGGCCAATGACATCGGCGTGTGGTACAGGATATTGGACTCTATTGGGAAACTCAGCATCATCACCAATGTAAGTCTCATTAACTAGTCAATAATGTCTAGAATTGAGGCCAAAAAGTTCCTCAGATGCTACAGCGGGTCAATGACATCGGCGTGTGGTACAGGATATTGGACTCTATTGGGAAACTCAGCATCATCACCACTGTAAGTCTAGTCAATAATGTCTAGAATTGAGGCCAAAAAGTTCCTCAGGTGCCGCAGCGGGTCAATGACATCGGCGTGTGGAACAGGATATTGGACTCTATTGGGAAACTCAGCATCATCACCAATGTAAGTCTCATTAACTAGTCAATAATGTCTAGAATTGAGGCCAAAAGGTTCCTCAGGTGCCGCAGCGGGTCAATGACATCGGCGTGTGGTACAGGATATTGGACTCTATTGGGAAACGCAGCATCATCACCAATGTAAGTCTCATTAACTAGTCAATAATGACTAGAATTGAGGCCAAAAGTTCCTCAGATGCTACAGGCGGCCGGTGCCACAGCGGGTCAATGACATCGGCGTGTGGTACAGGATATTGGACTCTATTGGGAAACTCAGCATCATCACCAATGTAAGTCTAGTCAATAATGTCTAGAATTGAGGCCAAAAAGTTCCTCAGGTGCCGCAGTGGGTCAATGACATCGGCGTGTGGTACAGGATATTGGACTCTATTGGGAAACTCAGCATCATCACCAATGTAAGTCTTATTAACTAGTCAATAATGTCTAGAATTGAGGCCAAAAAGTTCCTCAGGTGCCGCAGCGGGTCAATGACATCGGCGTGTGGTACAGGATATTGGACTCTATTGGGAAACTCAGCATCATCACCCATGTAAGTCTCGTCAATAATGTCTAGAATTGAGGCCAAAAAGTTCCTCAGGTGCTACAGGAGGGCGGTGCCGCAGCGGGTTAATGACAACGGCGTGTGGTACAGGATATTGGACTCTATTGGGAAACTCAGCATCATCACCAAAGTAAGTCTAGTCAATAATGTCTAGAATTGATGCCAAAAAGTTTCTCAGATGCTACAGGCGGCCTGTGCCACAGAGGGTCAATGACATCGGCGTGTGGTACAGGATATTGGACTCTATTGGGAAACTCAGCATCATCACCAATGTAAGTCTCATTAACTAGTCAATAATGTCTAGAATTGAGGCCAAAAGGTTCCTCAGGTGCTACAGGCTAGGCGGCCTGTGCCACAGCGGGTCAATGACATCGGTGTGTGGTACAGGATATTGGACTCTATTGGGAAACTCAGCATAATCACCAATGTAAGTCTCATTAACTAGTCAATAATGTCTAGAATTGAGGCCAAAAAGTTCCTCAGGTGCCACAGCGGGTCAATGACATCGGCGTGTGGTACAGGATATTGGACTCTATTGGGAAACTCAGCATCATCACCAATGTAAGTCTCATTAACTAGTCAATAATGTCTAGAATTGAGGCCAAAAAGTTCCTCAGGTGCCGCAGCGGGTCAATGACATCGGCGTGTGGTACAGGATATTGGACTCTATTGGGAAACTCAGCATCATCACCAATGTAAGTCTCATTAACTAGTCAATAATGTCTAGAATTGAGGCCAAAAAGTTCCTCAGGTGCCGCAGCGGGTCAATGACATCGGCGTGTGGTACAGGATATTGGACTCTATTGGGAAACTCAGCATCATCACCAATGTAAGTCTCATTAACTAGTCAATAATGTCTAGAATTGAGGCTAAAAAGTTCCTTCAGGTGCTACAGCGGGTCAATGACATCGGCGTGTGGTACAGGATATTGGACTCTATTGGGAAACTCAGCATCATCACCAATGTAAGTCTCATTAACTAGTCAATAATGTCTAGAATTGAGGCCAAAGGTTCCTCAGGTGCCGCAGCGGGTCAATGACATCGGCGTGTGGTACAGGATATTGGACTCTATTGGGAAACTCAGCATCATCACCAATGTAAGTCTCATTAACTAGTCAATAATGTCTAGAATTGAGGCCAAAAAGTTCCTCAGGTGCCGCAGCGGGTCAATGACATCGGCGTGTGGTACAGGATATTGGACTCTATTGGGAAACTCAGCATCATCACCAATGTAAGTCTCATTAACTAGTCAATAATGTCTAGAATTGAGGCTAAAAAGTTCCTTCAGGTGCTACAGCGGGTCAATGACATCGGCGTGTGGTACAGGATATTGGACTCTATTGGGAAACTCAGCATCATCACCAATGTAAGTCTCATTAACTAGTCAATAATGTCTAGAATTGAGGCCAAAGGTTCCTCAGGTGCCGCAGCGGGTCAATGACATCGGCGTGTGGTACAGGATATTGGACTATATTGGGAAACTCAGCATCATCACCAATGTAAGTCTAGTCAACAATGTCTAGAATTGAGGCTAAAAAGTTCCTCAGGTGCTACAGGCGGCCGGTGCCACAGCGGGTCAATGACATCGGCGTGTGGTACAGGATATTGGACTCTATTGGGAAACTCAGCATCATCACCAATGTAAGTCTCATTAACTAGTCAATAATGTCTAGAATTGAGGCCAAAAAGTTCCTTCAGGTGCTACAGCGGGTCAATGACATCGGCGTGTGGTACAGGATATTGGACTCTA
Organism: Tuta absoluta; assembly: GCA_027580185.1. Lineage (NCBI taxonomy): Eukaryota > Metazoa > Arthropoda > Insecta > Lepidoptera > Gelechiidae > Tuta > Tuta absoluta. Next base: position 6,041,214 of record JAQAHW010000022.1, on the reverse strand, counting down.
TTGGGAAACTCAGCATCATCACCAATGTAAGTCTCATTAACTAGTCAATAATGTCTAGAATTGAGGCCAAAAAGTTCCTTCAGATGCTACAGGCGGCCGGTGCCACAGCGGGTCAATGACATCGGCGTGTGGTACAGGATATTGGACTCTATTGGGAAACTTAGCATCATCACCAATGTAAGTCTTATTAACTAGTCAATAATGTCTAGAATTGACGCCAAAAGGTTCCTCAGGTGCCGCAGCGGGTCAATGACATCGGTGTGTGGTACAGGATATTGGACTCTATTGGGAAACTTAGCATCATCACCAATGTAAGTCTTATTAAATAGTCAATAATGTCTAGAATGGAGGCCAAAAAGTTCCTCAGGTGCTACAGCGGGTCAATGACTTCGGCGTGTGGTACAGGATATTGGACTCTATTGGGAAACTCAGCACCATCACCAATGTAAGTCAAGTCAAGTAAGAAATGATGAGTAAGAACAGTTTCGCAATGAGTTTGACAATATTAAACTCTCAATTAAACTATTTAACTGAAGAGATAAAAAGCCTTACGATGAGTAAATTCAAATTGACATTGCGAAGATGGCATAGATAATGTGTTAATTCCATAAAGGATTCTTTAAATTCTAAGAAAAACAAATTGTTCTGTTATGTAACAGTAAAATTTTCCGTGACCTGTAAGTTTAGACAAGATATTCATATATTGCGAGCAAAGTGATTCTGTCTACAATATGAACAAATTCATGACATAACACTTGCGAGCTCTACAAATGCACACAGTTTAAATTATGAATAAGCTTATAATAAAACACTTATTGAGAGTGAATTGTGAGAGAAGCGAACTCGATGTTTTACATTACTAATGAAAATACAAGTAAATAATTAATAAATATCCTGGACAATTCACACAGCACTATCTAGCCCCAAAGTAAGCAAAGTTTGTACTATGGAAACTAGATAGCTGATATTAATACATGTACGGTCGCATTCAAAAGTGGAGTCATAGTTAACACAAACCTCAGAAAACAAGTCGCTCGCACCCGCGGCGACACTCACACAATGACACAAATGACGTATAACATACATGAACATACTATAATTTGACGAACTACCATTGTATAATAGGCTGAGTAGTATTGACTATTTCACTACATGAATCATTAGCTTCGGTAGCTTGGTCAGTAGCGCGGTCAAGCAAATTCTTGACCGTTATTGTGGAGACAATGGTTCGAATCCCGATATCTTCGTTGTAGTTTTTATTTTATCAAATGAAGCAAAATTTTGTAAATTTTTAATTACATTTTAGTTTTTGCTAGATCGTTTGCGAGATAGTGCGTGTGCTAAGTGTTTTTTTAACCTAAGTTTATTTATTAAACTTCAGTGTTTATTTCTTCGAAATGCATTCTAATAACAGTTTGCAGGATAGGCAGCGTATTGTTGCGCTGCAATTATCTGTGGCGCTGCATGATATTGGATTTAATTTAACTCAAATTGCTAATCAGACTGGTCTGGCCGTAAGTATAGTTTTATTTCATTACAATTGTATTTTAAATATTAAAAACTTTGACTCATAGTATAATGTTGGTAGCTGTGAACCGATTAGTATAAACTTTTTTATTAATAATGCTACTTTGTTTTAGTGGAAGACTGTTAAACGTTGGGTTACACGTTTTGAAGAGGAAGGTAGCGTAAAAACTCGACTCGTCTTATTAATGATTCACAGCGGAGGATGATGGTGTAACAATATGAAGAAAATGGTTCTGCCGCTGGTCCAGACGAATTAGTAGCACAAGAAACAGGACGTGCAACTGCCGCTAATTATGTTGATATGCTACAGGAAAGCATGCTACCGACGACGGTGCGAAATGTTTAACTGTTTATCCTGCTAGTGAAGTTCCTCGTTTTGCATTTGTCCAGGATAAATTGTCCAGTGCATCGAGCTGCCGTGGTGAATAATTGGTTTAGCCAGCACCCAGATATCCAAGTTATTCGTTGGCCAGCAAAATCTCCGGACTTAAATCCCATAGAGAATTTATGGGGTTTAATGGTGCAAAATAAAATAAAATAAAATAAATAAAGGTGGGACATGCGCAATGAAAGAACTACAGAAGCTTTAGAGGCTCACTGCCTGGGAGTGTGGGAGAGTACCAGAGGAACAGATATATGCACTTATTTGGTCGAGTCTAATAAGTGTTTATTAAGTGTTGTTGAAAACAGCGGAGGTAACACCAAATACTAATTATGTAAGCGGCGATTTTTACTTAAGATTTCAAACTGACCCGATCTAGCATACATTGCTGATTATCTTGTGTATTTCATTACAATATATGAATATACACAAAATAATCAGCAATGTATGCCGAAGCGGGCCCGATAAATCGTTGCTCACTCAACCTCTGTTTACCTGCTTAGTGCTTACCCGCCTACTATTGCAGTAGTAGGTATTTGTGGAGCATTACATTAGCAATTGAATTATGCTAAAACATCGATATATATTTATATAAGATTGATCATTATTAGTCAGTTATCTTAAGGCCTTGCTTCAATATCTTTTCATTACGAAAACGAGTACTTAAGCTTAAACCTTGAGATGTAGGCAAATAACTGATTTATTATTATTACAATTACTTTTACTTCCGAGGAAAGTGCATCATCGTTAAACATAGAACAATAAAATAATTACTAACGAAATTATTACTTAAATAACTTTATTGAAAGATTCAATCCAAGATTTGGATCATTCCTATGATCTTATAAATAATTACCTATCGATGTTTCAGCTAATGAACACTTAATATCATTTTACATAATATTGTGTTTTATCATTCAAACAAAACCATTAACTAAATATTACGACAGCAAGTATTTTATGTAGTTTTACATACTCGTATCTTATGGTTACCAAAAGTTCTCATTCATGTCATTTTGTTATTTACATAAAGTTATACCATACCTACCAATAAAATAATTTCTTACCTTACTTTTTGTTTTATTACAATATTATAGGTTTATGTTTTTAGATATAATATTTTGATACATAATTTACAATAAACATTTATAGATATAATACATAGATGAATATATAGAAAAATATTATATAAAATAATGATTACTGGAGAAAATATGATAAAAACACTTAAAAAAATATTAATCAACATACAGAGATCGGATGGGAACCCGGTTCCGTTCTGATTAGAAGGTAAGACCTATTACCGCTAAGCTACGGTTGCTTGTGATCAAAATGACGAAATAAAGATATGTAATCTATTGCTTTACTACAAATGATCGAATAAGGATAACTATAATACAGTTTTAGACAAACCAGTGTGATGTATACTTTGTGGTGATGTGGTGGCGAATAGGCTATCACCGAGTAATTATTTCAAAGATTACATAGATGTCGCTTATTGGTGGTAATCTGTTTAAGTTTTAATGCTACGCCTTAAGGTGGACTTTTCTACTTACAGTCGATAATCTTACGTGTGTGCGTAAGTTAGTAAAGTAAGTACAGAGGATAATAACCCGTATTGCAATCTGTCTCGTAGTCTAACTATGACTCCACTTATGAATCCGACCGTACACTTTTTTTGTAAATATATACAATAATGTGGGTGCGTATTTGAATATCTAAAATTAAAATACTTTACGTAAAAATACCTACGTTCAGAATCCCTAAAATCTATATACCTACTGGTTTATAATACCTTAGCTTATAACGCCGACTTATAAAATAACTAAGTTTTAAAAAACTAATGGACTAAATGTCTAATGTCATAAAATATCTACAGTTATAACACCAACGTTTAAAATACCCAGTGGTCAAAATCCCTAAAATGATGCATCACTCGTGAGCGTTCTTTTTAAATAGTAGTTCGGGCGCCGCGAGCAAAAAAGAGGGTGGACTGATAAAATTGTCTCTTTGTTTATGTTTTTGATATTTTGTGTCAGTTGTTAGTTAACAACTTTGATTGCAAAAAGATACCCCACTGTTTCTTATATCCCTGAACGGTCAAGCAGTTCCTGTGAAAGATTCATCAAAATTTTTAGGAGTAATCCTAGATTCCAAACTGTCTGGAGTTCATCATATTGACCATGTGAGTATAAAATGTGAAAAAAGTATTAATGTTCTACGCTCTCTATCTAGTGTCTGGTGGGGATCTCATCCCTATACCCGAAAAATATTATAAATAATGCTCTGGTGCTTCATCAGTCATCTAGACTATGGTTCTTTCTTGTTGGAACCATGTAATAAGACATCGTTGGCTGTTCTTGATTATCGTACTTTAGTGTATGCTCCGTTTATTTAAGGAAGACCAGTAATGTAAACAAACTTTGTATGTAAATGACAGCTCACAGCTGTCAGTTACATACAAAGTTTGTTTACATTATTGGTCATCCTTAAATAAACGGAGCTTACTGTATTATTTCTGTACCTTTGATTTACTAAGTAAAAAAAATAATACTTTTAATTTTGATAACCATTATGTTGATTAAAATTTAATACTGTGATAGGTCGTGTTTCTTTTTGCTTATACCATAAGAATAGATAATAATACTGCGTATAGAAACGAAACTCCTTTGTCTGGGCCCCAAAAGCCGCGCTTTAAATACCTACTTCCCCCCGCAGCCCGTAACGCCCCGCACTCTCCCGCGCTTTAAGTCGGGGCTGTCACGTGCCAATAATTTTATTCCAGACTAGCGGCCAGTCGAGCGGTTGCGACCGCTGCTAACAGTTTTCCCATGGGAACAAAATATTTACCCGTTTTAAAGTCTTTTCTTACCATTTTATTGTTAATAGGTAGGCACAGAATTTTAAAATAGGTGCAAAAATGGCGCCGTGTGGTGTCAGATTAGAATAGCATTCTTTTTGTAAAACGCGTTCTCCCTATGAATACAACACCTTGAATTGCAAAATTTTACACAAAAAATGAAAATTCGACCCGCACGACGAACGTTTCCGCGGCGAAGCGCACTCCCGACTGAATTGTTCGCTAAGAGACAGCCAGACGGATTGACCTTGAGCGCGTCTGGAGCGGGAGTGTCATCTCTATGTGATTTCTACTCTATGCTTATACCTTTTGATCTTCACATACTTATACTGACAGTATTTTGAATTTAGGTCAATCAACTTTGAGGTACATCAATTTTAGGGACTTTAAACGTAGATATTTCAAGTTTTATCTTTATGAACTTTGGTAACATAATCCATTTGACATTTCATACTTGCGGTATTTTGAATTTAGGTAGAAAAACCACTAGGTATATAGATTTTAGGGATTCTGAACGTAGGTATTTTTACGTAAAGTATTTTAATTTTAGATATTCAAATACGCACCCAATAATGTACATAGAAAATATTTGAAAATTAACTTACAAATCCTTGTGCTTTCTGGGGATCGATCACACGACCCTCGGCGTAACAGGCAGGGGTACTTTGCACTACTCCATCGGGACGATCTTCAGTCTCAGTTTGAAGCAATAATTTAGATATCTGTTCCTATTTTGCAGGGTTTTATAATAGCCTTCACGTCTGAGTTCATCCCGCGGCTGGTGTACATGTTCGAGAAGGGCAACATGAACGACTACGTAGACTTTACAATCGCCGAGTTCAACACTACGGTGCTTGAGCACGGCCCTAAACTCTCCACTTACAACCAGACCATGTGCCTGTGAGTAATCAACCCTTTAGGCATCAACTTTAACTGCTCTTCATACAGTTTATAACAACACTAGATTTCCGCCCAGCGATTTCACCCACTTCCAATAATTTTCCCGTGGTAATAGTTGTTTTCCTGCGGTAAAATAGGTGGCCTATGTGTTATTCCAGGTTATACTCTACCTGTGTTCCAAATTTCATCCAAATCTGTCAAGCCGTTTGAGCGTGAAGAGGAAACAAACATACATTCATAGACACAATCTCTCAGATTTATAATATTAGTAAGGATGAATGAGTATGTGGACTGCACACTCGCCGAGTTCAACACTACGGTGCTTGAGCACGGCCCTATACGCTCCACTTACAACCAGACCATGTGCCTGTGAGTAATCAACCCCTCTAAGGCGAGTGTAGCCGTCAACGACCTCGACCGTGGCGCCACTTCACAAAAAAAGTTTTCTCTTTATACAAACAATCTATCATAATGTCCGATGCCCAAGTTTTAAGTATCATCCTTATGTAAAATTAGAACCTGCAAACTCAATAAAATAATCGCTGTGATTAAAGTTATGGCAATTAATACCAAAAGTGGCCGTCTCTAGGCACTTTTTCCATAACTTTAATAGCAGCGAATATTTAATTAAGTTTTCAGTTTCAAATTTTTCTTTAGGATAATACTAAAAACTTGGGCATCGGACATTCTGATAGAATAGTTGGTATAAAGAGAAAACCTTTTTTATTGTGAAGTGGCGCCACCGTCGAGGTCGTTGACGGCTACACTCGCCATAAGGCATCAACTTAAACTGCTTTTCATACAGTTTATAACAACACTAGATTTCCGCCCAGCGATTTCACCCACTTCCAATAATTTTCCCGTGGTAATAGTTGTTTTCCTGCGGTAAGAAGTAGCCTATGTGTTGGCGTGTAGGTCGGCTGTCTCAGTTTTCTTTCAGGTTTTTATCTATCCAGGGGCAGGAGCTCTTCAATAAGGCGAATATTAACAAAAGAATACTGATTTTATTATCAAAAACCTAATACAGATTAGCTTTATGAAATTGTATGGTACTGGTGTACAGTCGTATAGCGAATGAGAGCGCGTCAGCGCGTACCGTCGTGGATACCCCCCGCGCGTCGGTTCCTCACCCCGCGGGCGCCCTAACCTAGTTGTATGGTAGGTTCATGCGTGGACATTATGTGTTATTCTAGGTTATACTCTACCTGTGTTCCAAACTTCATCCAAATCGCTCAAGCAGTTTGAGCGTGAAGAGGTAACAAACATACATACACACACACAAACTCTCAGATTTATAATATTAGTACGGATTAATTGAATCCATTCAATCGGATACTGAAGCCTCACGTACAATTTCAGGTACCCGGGCTACTGGTACTACAAGCCAGGCGACGACTACCAACGCAGCGATTGGTACTGGCACGTCATGGGCGCGAGACTTGCTTTTGTGGTTGTCTTTGAGGTGAGAACTTTATAACATGCAACATGGATCGAAATATAAAGATAATAGTTTGGTCTTTCCATACAAAATTGCCGATCAGAATAATTTATTATGGGAGGTCCAATTTTCATTTTCATATATCAACTATGTTCCATAGGTTAAGTTGTTTTGTTTCTTTAGCACGTTGACCTCCTTTCTGCTTGTTATACCCTTTTTTTACTCCTTGTACGTATACGAAAACGAAAAAGGTTTTCGAAGTGATATATTTTTGATGTTTCCATAAATAAGATCATTGGCATAGGTTAGGATTCTGACTCGAGGGTTACACGTGTATTGTAATTTTAGGTGATGGTCTGGCAAAATATCACTATGGTGATACGCAATTTTCTGAATGACAATCAAATGTTTGTCAGACGTGGTGTGAATGTCTGTTCCATACGGCCGCTACGCTCTGCCTACCCCGCAAGGGATAAAGGCGTGATATGTGTGATTCTGCCAAAATATTTTTTAACCTATGTCTGCCACTTTTATATACACTTAAAAGAAAATGGTCACGTCCCTCAGGAATGAGGCATCGACTGAGAAGAAAGAAGAAGAAAAGAAAATGGACAAGAACTCTGCAGTAGATATTTCTTGGAGTAACGTTCGATTCTTTATTTTGCGTATTTTTAAATACATACACATACTTAGCACGCCTTTATCTCTTACAGGATAGGCAGAACGTCAACGGCCCTAAAAATACGGTCGCTGTTGCCACATCTGAGAAATATTTGAGGAAAATCGTATCAGTAGTGACAGATTATCAGCTTGTCGTCTAAAATTGTAATACCTACACAAGATACCCTCGAGTCCCTTAGTCGCGTCTTACGACACCCACGAGAGCTAACTGGGGTGATGCTATTCTAAGCCGGCATAACACGGCACGGTTTCCAAATTTCACAACGAATTTAATGTCACTTAAAATTAAATTTGTTTTAATATGCTATAATACTTAATGGGTTTGCCGGTATAGGTATACTTATCCTTATCATATTAGGTACTCTTGGTGTAGTAAACGTTTTTTTGAAAGTAGGTGAGAGCTGGCAGGTTTATTCACGCGATAATAGTGAATGACTGTTAACTTTATCTGATGTAAGGTACCTTTTTATATGTACCTTCTTCTTTCTTTCTTCCTTTCTTTCTTTCTTTGATCGTGTGTTTTGAGATGAACGTTTTTTGTTATAAGTCTATATCTTAAGTACCATAGATGAAAACTTGTCAATGGCCCAGTTCTGTTTAATCTATTGTACTATTGTTATAAATATTGGCTGTAAGTTTTCCTGTTAAAATAAAAATAAAATACTTCCAACAGAACGTGGTAGCACTGGTGATGATAATCGTCCGCTGGGCGATCCCAGACATGTCGGGGGAACTGCGCGACCGCATCCGGCGGGAGGCCTACGTCATCAACAGCTTCATACTGGAGGAGACCCGCGCGCGCTCCCTCGCGTCCCGCGCCCGCACCCCGCGCGACCCCCGCTACCCCGCCGACGCCCCCCCAGCTGAGACAGCAGGTCCAGGCGCTCCGCCCCACTCGACACCTTGCTAGCTAACACGGTCACGGTAGTGTATCTGGCTGAAACGCTTCTTCTGTTACTCTGTCTTTTTTACTAACAGCGCTTTTGGTTCACTTGTTTTTACAAAGGTCATATTTATTTAAGTATGAAAATTGTAAGGGTGACTGACTTCTACTTGTAAAACTAAATAACTTTTCTTTGTTATTCTTTTGCAAAATAATAAAAGCAATTGGGACAATACAAAAATATTTCACTCCGTATGGGAGGACCAATTACTTATTTCTTATTTCGAAATAATGTTATGAGAAAAGTGATTTAGTTTCACGAGTAAAACTCACCCTTCAAGTATTTGTTCTTAATTAAATGTAACCTTATATAGTGATATTTTTATTCATAAATTGTAACGTGAAAGGATCACCTCGGATTTTCATATAAACCATAGACAAAATATGAAACAGTTCATGTCTTGTCTCTGGCTTGTATATAAGTCCTAGGGCCTTGTTTTTGTCGCCTAGGACCTACGCAATTCCTTTACTCTAGTCAAAAGTAAAGTATCTAGTCTTATATTTTATTTAAAGACTAAGTATATCATAGTCAAAAATCTTTTAACTAAGTTTAATTTTGAATAACATGTGAACCAAAAACGCATAGACTGTTTTGTGTGTGTTTTGATACGAAAAAAAGAATGAAATGACATGAAAATTTTGTAGAAAAATAAAATAATAATAGAATTTAAAAATTGAAATATTAACATGAATTTATCAGCTTTTATGTCTGCAAATTTTTATCTGTGATTTGAATGATAGAGTATACATACTCACTGAGATATTAATGTTCACTGCAAATATAGGTACTTCACATATATACAAAGTCAGACATAAAATGCAATATTCAGTAGTATTTTGCAAGGTTTTGGGTCGCCAGTAATGCTTTATATTTGAAGCAACAGATAGTGTAAAGTTTGCAAGTATTCTTTCATTACAAGTTTACAAAGAATGTTAGCGGCCATAATAACTGTCCTTGCGAATTTCATACTAGCGCATAAGATGCTTTACCTATCATCGTTGCGCTGTTTTTAACAAAAGAAAAAAAAGCATTAAGAATGCTTCGTAAATAATAAAAAAGCAGAAAATGTATCATACATGCTCGATACAGTCACGACAGTGATTTGTATGAACTTTGATATAAGTGTAGAATAAACGAATTATATTGCTTTCATTTATTGGTCTTGTACAATGATATTGATAAAAAATATTCTCGTTTCAAAGTTTTTGCCACACTGTCCTTTCATACTAAAGCGATAAACAAAACGTATCATTGACTCGTTATTATGTTCAATAATGTGCAACATGTTAGCGCTTATTGAAATATTATTGACAAATCACGCGCCTTAAAATCTGACAGATGACGCGAACGCCCACACACGATTGGCTAATATTTCGTTTGAGAAGAGAAACCTTCTTTGGAGCGTTAAAATGATGCAATATTTTAATCGTTACTCGGTATTGCGAATCACTGATACGTTGTTGATAGCTTAAGCTTAGATTATCAATGATGTGTTGACAATACACAACATATTAATAAGTTGAAAACAGGTTTGCCGATACCGGTTTGAAGTGTGAGTTTTTACAGAAATGATTTTGTAACAGCATGATTTGGGATTATAAATAAGGCTTAGAAATTGTAAAAACTATCAAGCATTTAATTTGCGCAAGTAATATTCAAAAAATATTTTTGTATTAGGGGAAACCCAAGGCTAAGTGGTGCCTACCTAGCATATTAAAATTTAATATGAGGGTGCGACTTAGCCAAAGGGCTCCTAACATATTATATTTTAGTCAATTTCTAAGCCTTGCATTATTTAAAGGCGGCTTAACACATTAACACAGTTTGGGATGCATGAGTGATTCTGGGATCAACTAATTATAGATATATCACATGCATAACAATTTAATAGTTTGAAAAAACACACCACAAAATCACCATACAAAAATGCTTTAATACGATTGGCTTGACTTTCACATACCATGCCTTGTAGTTAGGCTAATATGATTGATTTGACAGAAGCTTCTATTATAATTTGGTTTAAATCAGGCAGCTTTAAAGAAGCTTGTAGTTAGTTTGTGACAGATATTTTGATACAGTTGAATTTCTAAATGATTCACTAAATTAAAAATTTTACCGTACTAGAAACTTTGAACTCATTTTGTTATCAGAAGTGGGATTCTTAATTTCTTTTTAAAATTTATTTAAGTTAAAGGTAGGTATGGAAATGTATATTTTATTTTTAATAATGGTTTTTTCTGGAAATCTTTATGATACATCAACTTTTTATCTTAAACAGTAAATCATAATTGCTCTAACCAATTTTAAGTCCAATAAAATTAAGTGAAGAAACTACAAATGATAGTTGCCGATATAAAAAAATACTGTTCTTATAAGACACTCCTCATATCCTGCACAACTAATCTTACCTACCATATTTACGTGTTACTGACACTGGTATACCACTACAGGTGAGACAGTGGGCTCAAACCTCAACCATCTGGTGTCGATGTCAGGGTCTGACTTCGATCTGGCCGCGCACGGAGTATCAGGCGACATCAGGGAGTCCACGACGCATATTGTCGCTGATATACCTGAGGATGCTCCACCCCCGACTCACTTGTAGAAGGGTGTCTATAGATGTCGGGAATTTGCTGCTGAATCGCGTTTTTTGAACAAAGTTATATCGATATACCGTATTTGTCAAGGCGATGCCCGCAGATGGGCTAACATGCGTGCTACGAAAAAAAACACCAGATTGTCTTGTCTGCGGCTAACTACACTGTGAAAATTTTCCGCATTTCATTCCTGCTGAAGTTTGTGCGCATGAGACGACAAAGTATGTCGTGGCACGCATGTTAGCCGGGCTTGAGTAGACCATTGTGATTTGATCAACGACCACAGAGCCTTGATAGACGAATTCTCTAAGCGAAAATTCTGTCAACTAGCTGAAGTGTGCGGGTCGTAGGCGGGGCAATGCGTGCACGCTGATTGGTCAGTGGTCACGTCATCTCATGACCAATAACTAACCAATGGGCGTGATTTTATATCAGACTTATAGGTCTGATGTGTAGCCAGAAAGTGTTCGCTCTTAACGTACCGTCTATCAGGGCTTAGTAGCCGTTGGACTTGAATATATCAGCAGCATATCTAGTTATTTATATAAGGGCTCAAATTTATACTGGTTATTTGTAATAACTGTATAAAAAACCAAGATATATTGATCCCTTAAATAGGTAGCTCGAAGTGCAACTAATAAATATTAGTGATGTAAGTACGTAAATATTGCTAACGTTATTTTGGATAGACTTTGTTTTTTTTTATATGAACAAGCGAAAATAGAATGCTAGAAGTGAGCACTTGGACAACAAAGAATATATTTCTAAATAACATTTACAAAAATATTTTCGGTATAGAAACCAATAAGCATCGACAAACAAAATAACGTCCATTCAGTCTTCTTGCAAAATATTGACTTTAAATAAATTTACAATAAGTCCATTGCCAGTCCTGTACACAATAACTTATCGACTCAATAGATATAATATCGTAAATTATAAATAAATATCATAACGACCATAAGTGCTATTTACTAAATGATAAAAAATATGTCTCGAAAGCTGAATCTTGTCAACCAGCATTTTTTAGAATAGTACTCAAATGAGTTCCACTAATATACAATTGCATAAACTATATACGTAAGTATTTATTCGCTTTTAAAAGAATTATTAATGACTGTTACTAGTGGAGACTAAAAATGAATCTCATATCGTTGGGTAAACTATTTATAAAATGAGAAAAAAGCACAAATATAAAACTATTTTCTATACGGGTTGTAAAGGACAGCCCTCCGAACACTGATAGGGTACATGCAGACCATGAAACTGAACAACTTTCCCCTAGAAACATATGTCAGGAAACGACAAAAAAATATCGACCTCCCATACAAAATCGCAATAAGCTGACTGCATTTACTATGGAGAGACATTTTTTTTTCATGTCCTGAAATATTTGTTTATGGGAAGTTGTTCAGTTTCATGGTCTTAATGCACCCTATTAGAATTCTGATCTGAGGGCTGTCCCTCACACCCTGTCTTATTTTCAGGCTTCCGTACAAAAAAGGCATATTACTGAAACAGACTTTTTATATGATTTTTGCGAAGATTTGTATAATTTATTTAATACTTATATTTCTGGATAAAATACTAAGAACCCTTATTATATCAGAGTTATTCAGATCTGTATGTGAAGTTTCAATAGGAAATATTTTAAATATATCCTTCGATCCTTGGTGTTCAGTAGGATTGTAGAATTTTAGATAATATGTATAAAGTTACTATTAAAAGTCTAAGCTTTTGTCAATTTTCGATATCTGCTAATTGGTAACCTCTTTATATAATTATATACACAAGAGCTTGGCTGATCCTATGTGTTTAACGTTTATACAGGATGTGAGGGACAGTCCTCCGAATATTGATAGGGTGCATTCAGACCATGAAACTGTATAGCTTCCCATAAGAAAATATTTCAGGAAACTTCAAATATTTCTTTACCTCCCATAGTAATTGCAGTCAGCTGATTGTGATTTTGTATGGGGGGTCGATTTTTTTGTCGTTTCCTGACATATGTTTCTCTGGTAAAGCTGTTCACATTTATGGTCTGCATGCACCCTATCAGTATTCGGAGGGCTGTCCCTTACACCCCGTATATTTAACTTTTAACGGCTACCATGTAGGCATAAGATAATATAATTTTTACAAGGTGTAATTTTTTATTGTGTAGCAAATTACTTATTGTGTAGCAGAATGAAAAGATAAAATGTTACTTGCACTAGTTTTGCTTACCTAGTTGAAATTGATTTATGGAATCAGGTTTTTTGCCTGCTTGGCTGTTTAGGACAAGTTGTAAACCTAGTCGTAAGTATCTTGTGTTGTTTTAAACGTTTTTAAATCAATGCCAAATTTTATAAAGCTTTTTAGCTTTTTATACAACGTTATTTAAGGCATGGGTAATGAAAGAAAAGTAAACATACAAGTTATCAAATAATGTTCCTAATTTCTTAACCAATGTACTGTGATTTTATTATGCACTCACAGTGCTGTATTATTTTCATAAATGAAAATAGTTGGCAGTTGGCAGAGCAGTGGGACGGTACCCCACGATCCCGGGTTCAAGTCCCGGCGGGCGCTGACATTTTTTCAATTTCTTATTTTCATTTATTCTTAACCAATATTTATGTACTTTAAATCTTCTTTTGAAATAAGAAGTTTATTCCGTTCTTTTGTTTTATATAGGGTGAAATTTTACTTGTGATCGATTCCGAACAGGATAGGCTGGTGGTAAGGAACAACTTTCTCCAAGGAACATAGGTCAAAATAAAACATTGGACCTCGTATGGCAGGTCCATTTTTTTCGTTTTTTGACCTATGCTCTTTGAAGAAAAATTTTCCTTATCACCAGCCATCGTCATGAGTTTTCGGTATTGGTCACTAGTAAAAAATCACCGGTCATTGAACCATCGTTAAGGGCAATTTACGTAAGTGTAAAGTGAAAACCAATAAAACCATATTTATGAGCATTCTCTGTTACCTTTTTAACCAGTAATCTAAAGCGCACAAATATCTAGATATCCTTTCTTTAAAATTGGATTTATAGTTCATACATACAAACATCACGCAAAACTAATTCGGTAGATGGAGCCATGCCAAGCGATACTGGCATTAAAATACACTTGCAAAATTGGCGGGCAAGTCCTTTCTAGGCAGATGGAAGAGGCGTCGCCACTAGTAATGCGAAAGTCGCAGGTTCAAATCCTGCCCGCACTCAAAAATTTTGCAAGTTTTCAAAATTGGGAAAGGGAGAACCTAACACGGGAAGTGTTTTAAAAATTTGGTATTCAATCATGTCTTTATCCCTTGCGGGATAACAGCTGTAAAAATACGGTCGTAATTGCCACGTTTGACAAATATTCAAGGGTCATATCAGAAAATTCGTCGTGTCGTAAGAAGCCACTAAAAGGGATAAATTCATCCAGGTAATGGGCAGCAGCTTTCCCTGTGAAATCAATATCTTGCACTGCGCTCGCCAATCCGTTTGCCAAGCTTGGTGAGTATAGTAATACCCCTCATTAGGAAGAGGCCAATTCGAGCAGTAGACTGTTGTGGCTGTTGACGTATGAAATATAAATCCGCATACGTTATTTCTTCAAAGTAAGGAACAACTGTTTCAGTTTTTTTAACTCTCTATATTAATATTAGATAGCATCGCTAGAACCAAGTTCTAATGTGTTGTTTATTGTAATGTGATATTTCGTTTGTTATTTATTCTTCTTCTTTGTATAATGCGAAACGCCAATTGTCAAACTAAACGTTATTTAGGTATAAATTATATATGTGTATGCTTATGCAATTTAAATGTTAATAGCTATAGCTACTCACATGTTGAGAATAAAGTATATGGAGATGAAATTAGTTAAAATGGCAAAACTGTCTGTATTGTTGCTAAAATGCCTGCAACCTTCAAAAATAACTTGTATACAAAATCGGTACTTAGGAAATATAATTGGCAAATACTTAAAATAATAACGAATTTAACAAAATGCTTGAAAGAAAACAACAGAACGCAAAGAACATTTTGAAAAATCTCGTTGAAAACGCTACTAGAAAATAAGTTAATTGGAAATGCACTGTTTTGTGGCAAATAAAAATGTTATTTGCTGGCAACACTAATTTAGATATATGAAGAAAAACCAAAACGACTAGTATCCAGGCCAGAAATCCTATATAAAAAAAGATATGAAAGGACACGAAAAAATGAATATGAAAAGATCAAACGATGCCGATTATTTCATGATTTCACACATTTTGATATTAAGGAAAAATAAAATAAGAGTATCTGCTTACAAGGAAATTATCAATAAACTTTAAAACATTTTGTTAGTGTTGCCAGCTGTTGGTTTGTAAGTAAGTGCATCAAGTTTGTTTATTGTTTGCGGGTAACCTGTGCGTGTGATGCTTCTATTTATAAAGTTTATATGAAATATATGGAAAGTTTATATGAATTATATAGTTTCATTTTAAAACCAAATCAGTTTTAAAAGAAAAAGGTAAAGTTATTTACATTAGTGCCAAAACAGGGTGTAAAAATATTAGCTTATACGCAAGAATATATTAGCTTATTATTAAATATTTTAAGGGGTGAACTAGCCAAAGAAAGTGAACAACTTCCCCAAGGAACAAAGGTCGAAAATATTAAAAAGAACTTTGGACCTCAGACAAAACGTTACAAAACGTTCAAGCCGACCGGGTCAATTTGTATGGGAGATCCAAATTATTTTCATATTTCGACCTATGTTCCTTAGGAAAAGTTGTTCAGTTGACTGGTTCATCCCGTTGAATATTACAGGTAATATTTTTACACCTGTTGACCTGTAGCATAACCCAACCTGAGAATCGAAACAAAATTTTACTTCGCATATTATTTTGTATCGACAGACACCTACACACCACACCTTATACTACACATTCCAATTAAGCAAAAATAAAATTGCCAAAGTATGAAAAACAAATAATTTCTACCCATCCGTACTATTATTATAAATTTGAGTTTGTGTGTGGGTGTGTGTATGTATGTATGTTTGTTACCTCTTCACGCTCATACGACCTGACCGATTTGGATGAAATTTGGAACACAGGTAGAGTATATCTTGGAATAACACATAGTCTACTTTTTACCGCGGGAAAACAACTATTACCACGGGAAAATCAGTGGCAGCGAGTGAAACCGCTGGGCGGAAATCTAGTATACCCATTTATGGGAGGAAAGACCCGCTTTACGCGACCTCGTTTTCGTTTTACGCGAATCCCTTTTGACGCGATTATCAAAATTTGCACTATTTCATTTTTAAAATCTTATAATTTCGATTTTATGCATAAAAGGCACGCTCTGGCGGATCACACTAGACTCTTAGACTCACTAAACAAGCAGACGTTGTATCGCCACGCACGACCACCTTCTTAATTTGCTCGGATTAATCCGCCACTGCCATCAGCCGGTTAAGCTGCGAAATTGGTAGTTTATGAGAAGCTGGAGTTCCTTGAAGTTTAGTTTTTTCTTCACTTAAACCCACCATCCTCCCTCCCATACAGAACTCCCGATCAGGTGGGTTTTTTACTATGGAAGGTCCAATAACTTAAACTAGATGTCGTTTGTACGTCGCTTCAAGACCTAGAGTACTTACCTACCAACAGATTAAAAAATTTACAAGGGTCAGTCAGGGCGTCGGTAGCTCTGTTGGCTGAGCAGTGGGACGGTACCCCACGTTCCAGGGTTCAAGTCCCGGCGGGCGCTAATATATATTTTTTTTTCATATGTCGACCAAAGTTCCATGGAGAAAGTTGTTCAGTTTCATGAATGCCTTACCTTGACCTCCTTTCGGCTTGTTATGTTACTCCCTGTATCTAATATTATAACGGTTACAGAAACCAGTCTGTTGTCTGACCTTGTGACCCGATATCTTCATCTACCGACTTAGCAAATAATGTTACGATTACGAAGTAGGGTAGGGTAGTAGACAATGAACCGGGTTTTTGTTAAATGCCCACAACTTTTTAAACAAAAGTCCTATAAATATAATTTTTACATGAAATCTCGTAGGTTAATTAAGAAACTCAATTTAGCAATCAAAATATCGTAACAGAAAGTTTAATAATAAAAACACATTTTATTTTAAAAAGTGTCAATTGGTTTACTGTATCCACCTATGCGGGAACAGTTAATCGGGGGGGTAGGATACATAGAACCATGTAGTATACCTACTGTGAACCATCTAATGAATTGTTCATGTATAAGATTGTATTTGAGATGAATTAAAACAAACAAATAAATGTATTATGTTTATTATGGCATGTCTTATCGTATTCTAAGAATTGTGACTACTTACTACTAACCTAATTATAAATGTGATCAGTCCAATATTTTCACAGTGCTGTCCCTAACTGACAAAGCACAAATTAAACATAATTGTGGACAAAAATTATAAAATGACTTTAAATTCTTATATATGATGGAAAAACAATAGAAAGTTATGCATTAGACAAATAACACAATATTATCAATGCTTTCTCTGAAAAAAATTGAGGGAAGAAATAATTAAATATTTAATAGGTAAATGAAACCAGTCCTTCCATTTAATCAAATTAAACAGCCTTTTTCTGGCGCTGGTAACAAACAAAAACATCATCTCCTTTGCAAAAAATAACAAATTAAATGATTATTAATGCATAACATTATTGCCTTTAATAGAAAAGAAAACAATCATAAAATGAACCGGTTCATTGTCAACTTCAAAAGAATGGCTCACTGTTTCCGGACCCCCCTTTTAAAAATTTTAGGTCATGCAGGTCGCGTGCCAAGCGTGCTATTCGAATAGAAATATTGCCAAAAGAAGCGTAAAACACGAAAGAATCTACAAAATAACTGCAAAATATGCTAAAACCTCATGAAATAATGTAATACAAAAAGTAATTATCTGATTTTTTTTACTTTTTATCCACAAAAACACAATAATAGGAATTGCGCAGGATTCCGTGTCGCGAGCTTGACGGTGACTGGAGAGGAACGCGCGGGGTAACGGGCGGCTTTGTATGTGTGAGTTGCACGGCTTGGCATCGTCACATTCTGCGTCTACCTGCGGTGGCTCTCTGTCGCCGCTTGGTTCATTGTCTACTACCCTACCCTACTGTTGATATGACCAGTATGACCACAACACGGCTAGGCCTGTAATTGTGTAATTTATCTAATTGTAATAAGGTCAGTAAGGTTGATAGTTCTGTAGGTAGTTGTGTTTCCTAACAAAATTGTAGGGTGAAGTTAAATAATGGCCGATAGCGAAAACTCAAGACGGGCTGGTGGCAAGAAACAACTTTCTCCAACGAACATAGGTCGTCCTCTGTTTTCAGTATCGGTCACTAGTAACATTTCACCCGATACTATTTTAACTTGTTAGGTAAATTATTGGTGATTTTGATGAAAATACTGCTTTAGTATTAGGTTACACAACCTTTTTAATCGCTTTAAGTTGGTTGACTTGGTAGCTGCACTTGTCAAAATCTTTTTACTATTTTTCTTGAAATAATGTATCATAGTGAATGTTTTCTAAAACTCTGCTTCATTAGTATTACTCTTTTGGATTAAACGAACTACAATGACTTTAACTAAACAGTGTTTTTGTCCAACGACTGTACGAACTTTCAGAACGTGAAACTGAACAACTTTGCTCTAGTAGTAATTTTTTTCCTTCGAGCAACACGGTCTTCCGTCTCGTTCCGGAAGGCCGTCGTTGCTCGAAGCTTTTTTCTAAGTACGTATAAAACATTTGATTCTACCATACATAAATGCCCGAATGGCAGCAATATTTTTTTATTGGGAAAGTATTATTTTATCCTAATTAAAAAAAATACTACTGTTACATACATACAAATACACATATCACGCCTTTATCCCTTGCGGGGTACGCAGAGACGTTACCGGCCGTAAACATACGGTTGCTATCGCCACGTTTGTGAAATATTTAAGGGCCGTTTCAGAATAGCCATGTATCACTAGAGTGACAGGTTGTCAGCCTGTTGCCTAAAATTGTTATACACATAATAACCCTCGATTACCTACCTACTACTGCTACGAGAAGTAAGAAAAGTTGTTCAGGTAGGTAACTAACGCAAGGCTCTATTAAGAATATCTATTTTACGGCCTGTCATTAGTTACCCCATTTTTTTAAATGAGGTGTTACGTTTACGTTATGTCTCGTCGTTACATTGTTTACAAGGCCACTTAGAAAATCTATCGCCTTATCTATCTATCTATAAAACTATTTCTCGGATGCGACCATAAATAAAGTAAGTAGCAACTACTTTGGAACACCGAAGATGACATCAATGAATAATCCTATAAGTCTCCAGATTTACTATCGGCAAATTAGCTGCCGCTTTTCCGTACTGATAAAACTTAACTTAATGAAATACGTTCAGTTCTACGTTGATCGTACAATGGAACGCGCGCGTTTCGCGTTCAATGCAAAAAAACATCGTGAAATGTGATCTCTACTGCTAGAAAAACTTTTGATTACTCAGTGAATTGTTTTATAAGTGAATTTAAATGGATTATTGTTGAATGAGCAAGGATAAATGGATTCTTTGGTGAGTGTAACTGAATTTTTGTTTGCATTTTTACGGGTTTAGTTCGGTTTTCGTAAGGGCTTACATAGAGCGGATTATCGGCCTATTCGTGTGTTTGTCTTGTAAGCATATTGCTGTTGATAGATGCTCTCGGGCTGGAGAATGAAAGATATTTTGAGAGTAATATTTTGTAAATTAACGTGAAATGAGACGTGTTGAAAAGTTTGTGTATGTAAACGTTGGTGTTAGTTGGGTTGGTGTTACTTACCTACCCGGTTACATTTAATTTTATGGGTTCCGATACCCAAAGAAAAAAATAAAGACAGGAAGAATAAGACTCTTATAGGATCACTTTGGTATCCGCCTATTCCGACCTCTTATTTCGGGAACGCGTAGAGATAGCGAGATAAAATAAAAACCATATAGTTACTCAGGTTTACGGCCGCTTGGAGTGGTATAAAATGAAGCTCCTAACTTAACTTTAAAAAAGATACGGCTGTTTATGCTGTAAAAGCTGCGTGTGTTGCGCCTTAGCTATAAATGTGTCCATCCCAACCGATTTAAGTAGAGAAGGGTATAAAAACTTACAATAAACATATTGTTTTCGAATAAATACCTTGCAAAGTTGCGTTGCACTCTTTCTAGCAGGATTATATAGGTGACCGATAGCGAAAACTCAAGACGAGCTGGTGATAAAGAACATCTTTCCCCAAAGAAGAAAGGTCGACATACGAAAAAAAAAATGGACCTCCCATACAAAATTGACAGTTACTATGGAAACACAATATTTTTGTCTTATTTCACTCTATGTTCCTTGGGGAATGTAGTAGATCCCACACTATAGCACCAAATTGGAGTCTACTTAGAACGTATGTATTGTACAACGTTAAAGCAATTCTACGATCCTTAAAAGCCGATGTTACTCCCATGATAAAGCTACAATGTGTTGTTTAAAATCAAGGCTAGAACTCATGACTAGAGCCAAGTCCTAGATCATATTCATATCATATTAAATCAATTCGTTCTAATGGTATCGCGGCGATTGTATAAGTATGTAAAATTTAAGGGTTCATACATACACATATCACGCCTATAATCCCTTGCGGGGTAGGCAGTGCGTAAACGGCCGCAAAAACGAACATTCACGCTTCCTTGTAAAAGAATCAATTTTACATTTATTTGCTTTCATTGGAATAGGCGGTTTTTCTCATTCCAATCAGTTTCTGAATCAATATAATTTTGCAGTAAGTACAATACAATCATTTGATTCAGAAACTTGAGTGGAATAATTTTAGATCATCAGCGAACATTAAACAGTTAGCTGATCTTATCACATTTGGGGTCATTGAATAAGGAACTGGGTAGGTCCTAAAGTACTGCCCTGACTTACACTAGATCTGGTATAATACTGAGAAGATTCGTACAGTCGTTTACGAACATGTTGGTTATTATTCCTCATGTACGATTGAAAAAACTGTAAAAGTTTAGGAGTGAATCCAAAAGCAGCCATTTTCGAAAGAAGAATCTTATTATCTACAACAACAAATGCTTTTCTAAAATTCAAATAGGCTGTATCTACCTGACAGACGACCTAGATCTATCTCAGTTGAGACAAAGTAAACCAAAATTAATCAGCCTAGTTGTTGTAGATCAGGCTGTTCTAAATCCATGTTAACTGCTATGAAGACGAATTTTTATTTGGTTACTAATACGGATTAAGTTTAGCGATGACTGATAGAACTGCTTTTGGTCGGAATGTGGTAACGTCAGGAGACATCCCAATTTTTGGTTTATACCTAAACCTATGTGGTACTCTGCAATTTTTTTATTTCATAGGGTTAAAGATTATACTGATGCAAGAGAGAGGGTCCAATGGTATGCAAACAATCTTTGACTAAAACCGGTAGAAACTCATTTGTCAGGTACAAATGCGGAATGAGGTTTGAGCATTTTATTACTCTCTTAAGCTCTTCCGGTGAGATATAGTCTATGTCGACTCGATTAGTATCGGAATTACCATCTATTGATTGTTGTTTGTCATTTTTAGGGTCAAGATTGTATCTTGGTGAAAAACGGATCTAAAGTAGGTATATAGCGAATGCCTTCGCTGGGTTTTGACCACTAACTATGTTGTCATTATATAAATATTCATTACACCTTTGCCTTTCACTTTTTCTGTCTGCTATATACAGAAAGGTTTTGATATTTATAATATTGTTTTGAGTGTGATATTATAAGAATAGTATATTATAAGCTTCACTGTTTAGGGATTTCCGTGCACTCTGTAGTATTTGAAAAATCATTTATCATATATTTTGCAAAATTGTTCATATTTTACGTGATGATAATATTTCTGTTGTATGTTGTAAATTACTTCTTTATTACCTACATCAAACTAGATATGAATAACGTTTCGCTTCCGGGATATCATAATTCAATAATTATTTGTGTTTACTTTATTTAATTTGGAGCAAAAAAACATAACTGCATTATCTATGTTTTTCCTCTCTCAAAACATTCGACCAATCAGTGGCTATTTATATGGTAAAATTTTACTAGTGACCAATACCAAAAACTCAGATCGGGCTGGTGATAAGGAACAACTTTCCTCAAGGAACATAGGTCAAAGAATGCAAAAACAAGGGCCGTTTGACAAAATTGCCGATCATATAATTTGAGTCTATGTAAGCTCAAAATATTTTTGTCTTATTTCGAACTATGTTTCTTGGGAAAAGTTGTTCCTTATCACCAGCCCGTCCTCTGTTTTCAGTATCGGTGCAAATGGCGGCGATTAAATCAGGGAGAGTCGACGACTAGTTGGGAAAACCATCGGCCATTTTTAGAGTCGGTGTCTAGTCGGCTGAAATTACGGCATTGCATTTAATATGAGATACATACTTTTACCCATACCACGTCTTTATGCCTTGCAGTGTAGGCATTACCGGCCGTAAAATAACGGGCGCCTATTGCCACATCTGACAAATGTTATAAAAGGTACTCTGTGCAAATAACTGGGGGCCGTTTCAGAAAAATGTGTATCACAAGCGATAAATACTTGTATTTGAAATGACACCGCAAATATTTTTTTGTAAACAAGGCTCAAATTTGCGTATCGATAACTCCCAGACGACGTTGAATGAGCCCGAAGTACTTCATAGTTAGTTCAGCCGACAAGCCGGCTGATTTTTAGCCGATTAATCGGTAGTCGGCTAGTCGGCCAAAACTATATTTAAGGCGAGTGTACTCATGACCGGCCTCGACAGTGGCGTCAAAAACATATTCTCTTTTCATACAAACAATGTATCAGAATGTCCGTTCGGAAAACCTACGAACACAATTAAATATTCGCTGTACCTACTTAAAGTTACACCAAAAGTGGCGTTTTTAGGCACTTTTTGCAATAACTTTAATCTCCACGCCAGTGAGTATAGTATTCTTTGACTTTAATTACAGCATTTATGTCATTGAGTTTGCAGGTTCTTATTTTACAAAAATAATACTAAAAACTTGAGCAAAAGAGATTCTGATAGATTCTTAGAAACTTTTTTGTGAAGTGGCGCCACTGTCGAGGCGCTTCATCGGGGCGTTGGACGACTCGGTGTCCCACACGAAAAGAAGAAGAAGAGCTCGTTATCTAATTCGCGCATTGCAGATTGGTAGAGAGCTACCTACGTACATAATTACCTAAAATCTTTGTTTATCTACAACGAATATTGTTAAATTGTATGTAAATAAAGCAAAAATAGTAACAGATGACTCAGCCTAGGTAGGCAAAATGGTGAGTGCAACAGGAAATGTATACAGCTAAGTTTTTTTTGTTGATTTCACAATATTGCAAAGCACATGTGATGATGAGTTGTGAAATAAACTGCTTGTTGGAAACTGTTAGGGATATTGCCGTGGTATATTTAATTATGTATGTATGTTTAATATAATGCCAGTATTAACGCGGTGTAGAACACCTTTAAAGCTTATTTCTATTCACACAACAGAATGGAAAACCTACAGGATGAAAAAATATGAGCTGCAAATATTTTGAGGGGTGAACCAGCCCATGAAGCTGAACAACTTTCCCCAAGGAACATTATGTCGTAATACTTATAAAAAAGGGCGCTCCCACACAAATTGATCCGTTCGGCTTGAAAATTTTCTATGAAGGAGCATTTTTTATATGTTGAACTATGTTCCTGACATTCCAATTCTTTTATTTGATTATAATAATAATGTTCCTTGGTGTAAGTTGTTCAGATTCATGGGCTTGTTCACCCCTTGGAATATTTTTAGTTAGTTTATTTACACCTAATAAGTACCTGTATAAAGTACAAACAACAAGCCATCCAGAGTAGTATCGTTGTATGCGCCCCTAGATCACAGTACAAACACACACACATACACATATCACGCCTATAATACCTTGCGGGGTAGGCAGAGCGTTAACGGTCGTAATAAACGGACATTTACGCCACGTCTGACAAATATTTGAGGGTAAATCGAAAAAGTGTATCGCCATAGTGGCAGGTTGTCAGCCTACGCCTAAAATTACAATACACACCCTCAAGTCCCTAAGTCGTCTCTTACGACTCCCACGGGAAAGAAATGGGGTGATGTTTCTAAGCCGGCATCACACGGCAAAGTATAAAATAAAGTCACTTCCCGTTTCCGACTGGGCGTTGTTTGCATATATATTTAAAATTACTTAACGAATATTGATGCAATTTACTTTAATAGCTAAACCGATCTAATAGAAAGATTTTTATGTATAATTTAAGCCGGGAAAATGTCACACTCCCACGGGAAAACGGGAAGCAGCAAGTGAAACCGCGTGGCGGGCTGCTAGTTATACTTGTTATGTAACTCTACCATTCATCATCATTGGCCTCACACGTGTGACAGACGATTTAAACAGTGTCTGAGGCAGACACTGCGTTGCCTGGGACGCAATTATGGAAAACGCAGGGCTGCCCAGGACCTGCGCCACCCTCTCGGCCTTCCTGGCTGGATCCGCAGGAACGACTAGTCGATACGTGCGGAGCCAGGTCGGCTGCAGGAGTCTGCCGCGCGGTAGATCTCTGTCACACGCGCCTGACGGAGACCCCGTTCCGGGTTTAATTGTAGAGTTGGCCTCTCCAGGACCGTGCTTGGGTCGGATTTATCCCTAAGTCGCTTCTTACGACCCCCACGGGAAGAGATGGGGTGGTGCTATTCTACTCTGCCGGCACCACACGGCTAAACTCTACAATTACTATCCACGATTTCTACCTCTACCCTACCGACCTATTTGTATTGCAAATATCATAATTTTTCAAGAACTCAATTTTCACATATTAATAACTATAATCACAAGCTATGGACAGGGAAATAGTAAGGGAAGTGGGCAGCGTAAGTATGTAAACGTTACTCGCACTGCTACTCTCCATGCCGCTGCCACTTCCCATCCTCCCTACATACATACATATATATAAGGTGTAAAAAAAATATCTGAGAATATTTTAAGGGGTGAACCAGTACGTGAAACTGAACAACTTTCCCCAAGGAACATAGGTCGAAATATGAAAAAATAATTTGACCCTCCCACACTTAGTATAATTTGTATGGGAGGGCCAATTTTTTTTCATATTTCGACCTATGTTCCATGGGGAAAGTTGTTCAGTTTCACGTACTGGTTCACCCCTTAAAATATTCTCAGCAAATTTTTTTACTCCATGTATATCGAGCCTATATCCCTTGCGAGGTAGGCACAGCGTAAACGGCCGAAAAAACGGTCACCTACGCCACGTCTAACAAACTTTTGAGGGGCATTCAGATAATTATGTATCACTATAATGACAGGTTGTCAGCCCATCGCCTAAAATTGCGAAACACATGTAAGCCTCGAGTCTCTTAGTACCTCATACGACACCCACGGGAAAGAAATGGGTTGATGCTATTCTAAGCCGACATCACACGGCTCCCTAGAGTGTTGATATTTCATGCTCGAGTCAAAAGAACGCCAGTACGAGCACAAGTGGAATGTTTTGCTCTCTCGCTTACTCTTGGTGCGAGAAGAGTATGATGGCAGTGTGTGAACACTCACTCGCGTAGCTACTTCCGCGGAAGTATTGCAGGCAGTATTCGCGGCAGAGAAAGGAGCAGGAGCGTGTGTGTGAACGTAGCTTAAAAAAATATCAGTACCCGATATTATCAAACTACAGGCTCCAATTTTACAGGTGAGATTCGATTTTCATTGCGTAGTCGGTTAGCCATTATGATACCAGGAATATGAACCGGCTACGCAATGAACTAAGAATTTCACCTGTAGACTTGTAGCCTTCTACCACCACTTCACCTTGAAAACTCTACATAAAGTTTACTTAACAATATTTTCCAGCCAGTTTCCACGGTCACCCATCTCTCATTTATAACAAGTGACACTTCGGTACCTTCCCTCCACTCAAATGTTTTGAAGGGCTGTGCAGTGCAGTCAGTTAATTAGGGAACTCAGCGCGACGTTGAAAGCTACAATTACACTACCCAGCTACAGGGCCTGATTCGGTATACATTGCTGGTTATTTTATGAATGTCATTACAATAATCACGTGCCGGCTTAGAATAGCATCACCCCATTTCTTGCCCGTGGGTGTCGTAAGAAGCGACTAAGGGACTCGAGGGTGTGTATTGCAATTTTAGGCGATGGGCTGACAACCTGTCACTATGGCTATGCACAGTTATCTGATTGACCCTCGACTTTTATCAGACGTGGCGTAAATTACTGTTTTTCACGGCCATTTATGCTCTGCCTACCCCGCAAGAGACTATAGGCGTGATATATGTGTATGTATTACAATAAGCTTATGGCGGATGACAGGAATGATGCCAATAGGCAGAATGGAGGGGTACAGGTGGTGTCGGTAAAAGGGTAGCTACCCTACCTGGCCGCGTGTTGTGGCCAGGGGACCGACTGGTCCACCTTGATAGGATTGGAAGTTGTAGGTATATAAGCGTTGCGCGATGAAACACTTCGATACCGCGTTTCAGGTTCTTTGTTTCTCTGCCAATCTGCCACGTGGCACCATTTTGCAGATATGTTTTAACTTCTGTTGCATCTTGCTTACTCGTGAATTACTTTGAGTGAGCTTCTTGTAGTAGCTCCCAGAGGTCGCTACAAACTCAACTTGACAGCCGATGTGGCGCAGTGTCAGTGTGACTGCCTGCGGCGCAAAGGTTCCGGGTTCGATTACCGGTGGGGCACTCACTAAGTTAATATTATCACCTTGTGAAGTTGTTTTCAGTCTAGTAAGGACATTGCAAGCTGAACCACATGATTGTCCGTAAGAAAGATGGTTCCGTGCTTCGGAGGGCACGATAAGCCGTCGGTCCCGGTTGATGTTTATAATTACTTGGACGGCGGTCGTTACACAACCATGTCACAGGCCTACTAGTAGTATTAGGCTGTTTAAAAACTATCTATGTATAAACCGTAGATAACCATTAATGTATGCCGAATCTGGCCCTGTTGACTGGGTAGTATAATCGCTGCTTTATCTCTCAGCGTAGGTGTTTCATTCTCTAGAATTTTCTAGATTTCTCATCGAAGGTTGTAAAAATTATTTTTATTATTGACTCGTTTTCCAGGGCTTTGCAGTTTCTGTGTTCTTACTCGGAAAAAAAATATCCTGGACAATTCACACAGGGCCATCTTACTTTTTGTAAATAAATGCAACTTATACATAGACAACACCCAGACTAAACATAAATGTCTGAAAATTACTTAACAAATTTTTGTGTGTTGTGAGGATCGAACCCCCGACATTCGGTGTAGCAGGCAGAGGTACTGTCCGGTACGCCATCGGGCCATAGTTCCATTTACTCTACAGGTACCTACATTGTTTGATGTTGCAACACTACACCGATCGGTCACTTGTTATATAAGGAGTAACAAACCCAAATGAAGGTCAAGGTACTAGGTTGAACAAATTTCCCCATACTCGAAAACAAATAAAAAATTGGACCTCCCTAATAAATTAACCAGCTGATCGGAAATTTTGTATGGGAGGAGGTCCAATTTAAAAATATATATTCAAAAATATACGAAATTTGTTCGGTTCCATGAGTACCTTGAGCTCTTTTATGCTTCTTGTGTAACCCTTTTTGTTCCTCCTTGTATAAATAATATGTATAAATAATATGTCTCCTTATCTAACTCTTGCACTCATTTGTGTTTTCTATGCTTATTTTCTTTACCCAAAGGTTGTCTGTGGGTCATCGCTTTTAGCGATAAGGCCGCAATGCGTGTATCAAGCCACATGACAGACGCATCCGTTACGCAACGTATAACACACACCGTTAACGCACCGTAGTTACATTCGTACGGGAAAAAGATCGAAAGTCGCAAATTCCTTTCGTCTGACAGACGCATGCGTTACGGTGCGTTCATAATACGCATTTGCGGATGCCAAGAGGGAGAACCGCCTAGGGATTGCCTACATCAAATACCTACGCAGTACCAATCAATCTCTGCAAATATAATACCCACTTATCGCGTGTATTCATAGCAAAGCTTTCAAAACAGCTATTATCACACGAACCGAGATAAAAGTTTCGATGCTTGATATGATAATGCTATCCGTACATTAGCCGGTTGTCAGTTGTCAGCCGAAATAGCACTGTGTTTACTTAGGTAATGGTGCTCGCAGATCAACCAGGGAAATTAGCAAAACTAAGGAGGAAAACTTGGAACGAAATGACTGCACTCTCGACTTGACATAACGACTTTTAATAAAATAATATCATAAATATCCTAGTCAATTTACACAGCGCCAACTATCCCCAAACAAAGCAAATAGATAGCTGATATTTATACATAAATACTTTTTTCTGTAAATAAATACATATTAAACATAGACCCACTCAGAATAGACAAAAATATCCAAAAATGATTTAACAAACATTTGTGTGTTGTGGGGATCGAATTCACGACATTCGGCGTAGCAGGCAGGGGTACTATCCGCTACGCTACGCCATCAGGCCAGTCAAGTATTTATTTATTTACCGTTTATTGTACACAAAAAAATTACAAGAGACACACATACTTAGAATAACGACACAACAGGGCAACTTATTTCTACAAATCAATTTCTTCCAGCTGACCTATGTGAAGTGAGACTTTATAAGACAGACGGATTCTTTGATTGAATTGAAGTTCTGTGATTTTTCATTGGTACTATCGCGCCTGGTGCCATTTGCAATAAGCTTTGCGTTTTTCTGTTAATTATAGGCTCAGAATTAAAATCCGGTAGTAGAAGTCTTTGACTCTTGAAGTTGATATTGTTAACATCTTCTCAAATCAGGCTGAATAATGATGAACGACACCATCCACCACTTTTGGAAAAACATTGATAAGACCATTGCTACGGTCGCTACGCCGTAGGCTTTGGCGTAGCAAAATGCAAATTTTTTGGCAATTTATACTTATCAAGTTTGGTGATTGCATTATATTTTATCTAATTTTTCGTTGATTTTATTTGGTAAAAAATACTGGATGTAACAAAATTCTGTACTAAAAGTGACGTCGTCAATATTCGTCGGCTATATTAGTAAGGTCCAGAGAGGGATTTAGGCTGGGGATTAAACCAATCTACTGACATGACAGACATTTCAATCAACGTATGGAATAGTTATTTTAAAGCCGATATAACGGCGGCGTTGTGTGCAACAGAATCGTTGTATAACAAAATACTTTTGGGGGTATTTTATTATGATAATAAATTATAATACTAAGATGGCAACATCTTGCACTGCGCTCGCCAATCCGCCTGCCAAGCATGGTGAGTATGGCAACACCTTCCGATAGGAAAAAACCTATGTCCAGCTGTGGACTGTTGTGGCTGTTAATATCCGGCTATATGCATGTAATGATTCAACAGATCGATAATATGTTTCTGCTCAATATAAGTTCGAATACCTGAAAGACAAAAGTCTGTAAGAAGTAATAGCTTTTGACAGTGCCAACTCTTATTAATTTAGCATAGTAAGTATGTTCTATAAATTTTTGAAATTTGCATAATTTTCTACCTCAAGCAGGGATTATAACTATTTAAATTGTATCTTTATATCACGGGAAGTGTTTTAAAAACTTGGTATTCAGTACTATTAACTAAATATGGTAGGTATCCTAAGCAGCACAACAAGATATCATTTAAGGCATCAATTTATACTGGTTTATCAAAATAATTGTATGAAATACCAGTATACGTTGATCATAGGTATCTCAAGGTGCTGTTTATATGTTACACTTTGTGTTGCGATTTCTTGATGAACTCCTTAATGGATGATGTTGTAACGAAACCGGTCACTTTAGTTTTATTTAAAAATATATCAGTGGAACTAGCGTAAGAAGTTTTCAGATTACCTAGTGCTATTAATGTACCTAAGTAGTTATAAGTAATTATTTTCCGAATGACCCTCGACAGTCAGACGTGGCGTAAATGTCCGTTTTTTACGACCGTTTACGCTTTGCCTACCTCACAACGGATATAGGCGTGATATATTTAAGTATTTATGTTTAGTCTGGGTGTTATCTTTATGTATTTATTTACAAAAAATATCAGCTATCTAGTTCCCATAGTACAAGCTTAGCTTAGTTTGGGGCTAAATGGCGCTGTTCGAATTGTCCAAGATATTTTTATTTACTTATATGTATGTATGTAATTATCCGTGCTATACCGTGTGATGCCAGCTTAGAATAGCATCACCCCATTTACCCATGGGTGTCGTAAGAGGCGACTAAGGGACTCGAGGGTAAGATGTGAATTGCAATTTTAACGATGGGCTGACTATGTCACTATAGTGATACAGAGTTATCTGATTGAACCTCAAACTTTTGACAGATGTGGTGTTAATATCCGTTTTAGGGCAGTTAACGCTCTGCCTACCTCGCAACGGATATAGGCGTGATATGTATGTAGTATGTAAGTATCCGTTTTATTATGATCCCCATTCTACCACTTACCATCACCCCAGTTAATCCCACATTTAAGGGGAAATAAAGTAAAATAGCGATATAGCAGACGTACGACTATTAATCTTCATCGCGAACTATAAAACTTATGCATGTATGTATGTCTGTCCACAAGAATGGCATGTTTCTGCGATACGAGAAAGATCTATGGAGGAAAAAACCATTTATCTAGTTTGTTGATGAAAGAGAGTGCTCTTTCTACTATCGTGGTGTGGGTCATCGAGTCGACAAATGAACCGCTGCAGTAATATATATACATACATAAGTATATCACGTTCTTTACGGAGTAGGCAGAGCGTTAGCGGCAGGAAAAACTATCGCTATCGGAGTGATGCTACGCTAAGCTTATAAGTACCCACTTGTAAGTCCAGAAAGCAATCAATCTTAAAAGAAAAGTAAAATCTCTTTAAGGGCCTGCCTCGAACTTTTAAACGTCCCTTTCCCACTAATGGCAAATCCTATGTGTGAGAACAGAGCAAAATCGCCATATTTAAACGATTTTTCACTCTTTAGGAAATTTCTCGCCAAATAAACAAGTAATCTAAAAACTGTACGACTAGAATCTAGTAATGTACAAGACGTATCGTATTCGCAAAAATTATGTTTTATTTTCATAATATTGCTAGAAACTAGAAACTACGCAAAAAAGTGTAAAAATATAACAAACTTTCAAAAATAAATTTATTAAACCAAATTTCTTTCTTCTGACTAGATTCTAGAAAAAATGAAAAATCATTATACATAAAAATTTCGTATTTATCGTATTCACCTACGAAATCGCGTGCATAAAAAAATTCCCATTTTTCTTACGGCGCGCCCTACACTATTAGCTGTGATGGAATCAAGAGAACTGTATTCGGTGTATGACGGATCTAACAAATATGGTTCAATTGGCCTTGTTCATTAGTATTAATTTCTATGTATACTATAGATATATATTAACACAAGTAACTAGACATACACATTAATTATTGTGGTATAATGAAAAATTTAAAATCCATTTTGAATTTGAATTAGATTTTCATGAACAAAATTGAGTCCCACTATTTAGGTGAAGGATCTGATAAAAATGCCCACGATTTGGGTGACGGATCTGATAAAATGAAATAGTGTTTTTGTAAAACATAGTTTTAGTTTGTTTATTTTATAATAAAGGGAATATAGTAGTAAAAGAAGTGAGAGAAAGTAAATAAATGAAATAAAAGGATATGTTTAAATCTGAATATTTATTTTGAATGATTTTTATGGGCTCCTGGTTGTGCTTCTGGTTGTTTACATCAAATACTCCAAACCTTCCATGTCTATTTGCTAGCAGAAGCTACCCATCAGGATAAACAACTTTTGCTTTGATGCCATATCTGTATCTCCTATAGTTTAGATGGGCTCCTGGTGGTGCACCTGGTGGTCTTTATCAGGTACTCCAAACCTTAGAACTCTATATGCTTGCAGAAACGACCCATCAACCTGAACAACTTTTGCTTTGGTGCCATATCTGTATCTCCTATAGTTTAGGTGGGCTCCTGGTGGTGCACCTGGTGGTCTTTATCAGGTACTCCAAACCTTAGAACTCTATATGCTTGCAGAAACGACCCATCAACCTGAACAACTTTTGCTTTGGTGCCATATCTGTATCTCCTATAGTTTAGGTGGGCTCCTGATGGTGCACCTGGTGGTATACATCAGGTACTCCAAACCTTCAAACTCTATAAGCCAGCAGAAGCGACCCATCAAGCTAAAAAACTTTTGCTTTGGTGCCATATTTGTATCTCCTATACTTTAAGACCACTCCTGGTGGTGCACCTGATCGTCTACATCAGGTACTCCAAACCTTCAAACTCTATAAGCCAGCAGAAGCGACCCATCAAGCTAAACAACTTTTGCTTTGGTGCCATATCTGTATCTCCTATAGTTTAGGTGGGCTCCTGGTGGTGCACCTGGTGGTCTTTATCAGGTACTCCAAACCTTAGAACTCTATATGCTTGCAGAAACGACCCATCAACCTGAACAACTTTTGCTTTGGTGCCTTATCTGTATCTCCTATAGTTTAGGTGGGCTCCTGGTGGTGCACCTGGTGGTATACATCAGGTACTCCAAACCTTCAAACTCTATAAGCCAGCAGAAGCGACCCATCAAGCTAAACAACTTTTGCTTTGGTGCCATATTTGTATCTCCTATACTTTAAGACGGCTCCTGGTGGTGCACCTGATCGTCTACATCAGGTACTCCAAACCTTCAAACTCGATATGCCAGCAGAAGTGACCCATCAAGCTGAACAACTGTTGCTTTGGTGTCATATCTGTATCTCCTATAGTTTAGGTGGGTTCCTGGTGGTGCACCTGGTGGTATACATCAGGTACTCCAGACCCTCAAGTGATGACAAAAGGTAGCCTATGTGTTAATCCATGTTACCTCGATATGTATGCCAAATTTCCTGCAAATCGGTTCAGTAGTTTTTGCGTGAAGAAGTAACAAACATATCGCATTTATAATATTAGTAGGAAGGATATATTAGTAAAATATAAATAAAAGACTCAACCGTGGGCACCGATTTAGTCCCGCTTTTACCGAATCTCATAATTCCTTCATCACCTTATCAGATCGGTCATTGCACTGATGACGGAAAGTGATGGATCTGATATGAGGGATCTGATAACCAAAGCATATTTTTTGGATTTGTGGCAAACTGATAGCAAGCAAGTACGAATGTTACACACAATGACCTTCGATTAGCAGTGGTACATCATATTCCATTAAAAGAAAAACTCACATTTACATAGAATTAGAGAAAATCGCAATGAAAGGTATGACAAAATCATGAAACAAAATGACAGATCTGAAATGTCTTAGCTTCTTGTGCGGATTTCCATTAATTTGCAACGTGTCTGCCTCGTTCAGATCCTGGGATTTGACTAAGGTAACGTGCAGGCAGGGTTATCATACGTCTCAATCTAACTGTTAACAAATGACAAGCGCCATAAAGGGTGCGTTTGGATATGAGACGAGTTCTTGACACCAATGATTAAACGAGATTATCTATGGCAAAATTACTTTTCAATTACTATCAAATGTCACCAATGATACTCTCCATCACTGTCCAACAAAATGTAAGTAAACCTATGTACGTATGACCAAAACACAAGTGTTTAATTTAGCGTTGCTATGCTGGGGTAAGTTAGGTATTAATGACGGTCTATGAATACGCCGCGATGCTCGCCCGCACGCATCGCTCTGGGCATATGTTGTCCCTTTCTCGCTCGCGGGGCGAGGGTGGCGGCGTGCGCGCGGGCCGCCTGGTAGGCGCCAAGCGGTGATTTCTGCACCGCACTATCAGTCACTCAAAACCGTTCGGACGAGAACGTATTGTGTTTTGTGCGGATTTCCCGCCACGCGTTTTGTGATGCCGCGTGTAATGGACGATTCAATTTGAGATCGCGCGTGTTGATGCATCGTATTATTGCGTTTCTCCTGGGTTGTACTGGAATGCCAGGCTTAGTGATTGTTGGATGTCTCGACGTCTTCCACGTGAGCGTCGCGTTGAATAGGCATCAGGTGGCCATTTTGGCCCGCGTTTGTACGGGTTGGGTCACGCGTAATGACTAATATCAAAGTGGAATACGAACAGAAGCTGTGAGTGGTTTGACGTGAATAACGCGCCAAGGCTGTAGTGGAATGCTGGGTGTCGATATCTTTTCCACCCAGCCCTGTAAGTACCCACGGAATCCCCATTTGATCCATTCCCTGAACTTCCTTTCTCCGTTGGGTATTTTATGCATTTGGACCGGCACGTTGACTGTAAGTGTTAAACCTGGTTGTTTAGTATAAAACTGTTTATTCGTGTTAATGGTGTGTTCCCTTTAGTCATATTTGTTGTACCATATCATTGTGACTCCTTAGTACGAATTGCGGAATTCGTGGGGTGATATAATTTGGAGGTACTTACTTATAATCTAGTGCTAATACGTGTGACGTAACGCCAGATCGGCAGACGGTATTTACTACAGAATTGAGTTATGTAAAGGTCAGAACACATCATTTGCCAATTTCACTCAACTTAGTTAATTAAGTTAAATAGATTTAGGTTCACGTTTAATTCATAGTATGCGCTGCTATATTGTGCAGCGTATGCTATTTAGCGCTGCGTAACGCGGCCATTGTCTGCCTTCAGTTGAACTCCTGGTATTTTACTAGAAATTTACCTGTGTAAATCGCTTCCACTGCGGGAGTTTAGCTTGGAATTAGACAATTTTTGGTAGCAGAGCGTGGTTCAGAAAACCACTAGATTTAAGATTATTTTAGTATAAGATTTTTAATCTACCTACATAAAAAAATATATTTATTGTGATTGTAGTGTGTGCCCTGTGTAGAATATCCTATCGGTAGGATCAGGGCCAATCAATTAGTGAATTGCTTGTTATTATCGTTGTGTTTACCCTGTGCGGATATCCTAACGGTAGGATCAGGGCCGATTGTCTATTTTTTTTTTATTGTAAGGTTCGGTGTTACTTTGAGTTGGTACCATGGCTCCCACAATTACACAGCTTCAGGCAAAAATTAGAACGCACCTAATTTGGTTCGCGACTAAGCAGGCGATGGTCGGTCGCGGGGACCGAGAGGACGCACTCATCGCTTGTGCGCAACGGATTGACGAACGGGTCGCGGAGGTGTTGGATTGCCTCACTGGATGCGAGGAGTTATTTGATGGGACGCCTGATGAGGAGGTCAAACTTACGGTCCGGACGAATGTGACCCAGTGCATGGAGATGGGGCAGGAGATCCAGCAGGCGGCTGCTGTGATCACCAGGCGTAGAGCTGGGGAGCCGGACCCACCCCATGGTCCGCGGGGACCGGGGGTGCCGGCTGTGGCGATTCCGGTCTTCCACGGGGACTACACGGATTGGACCCGATTCCAGGATCTGTTTGACAGTGTGATTCATAACCGCACTGACTTGCAGCCGGCATATAAAATGGCACAATTGATGGCGAAGCTGCAAGGTGAGCCCCACAGAAAACAGAAAAGAGTTAGAATGGCGATCTTCAGCCGTTCGTACGAGAACCAGCGTCGCCGATTTTTCCCCACCTTTCACCTATCACTACATCTCCAACTAATAAAGATGACGCTTACGCACACATAATTGCGGCCACTACGGCTTGCGTAAATTCAAAATAACCAATCACGCGCATGCACGCATACACGTGCCGGTTTTTATAGCTTATGTGTGAGTGACCATGTAAACTCAACTAGGGACACGGCTATCGATAAACTGTTATCGATATTGAATTATGAATTACACAATTGCATACAAAAGTCAGGTAGCAATATTAAAATAAATTATAATCATGTCTGTATACCTCACGGTGTAGGCAGAATGTCAACGGCTTATTCAAACCGTCATTAGATAATTTCTGAACGAATAAAAGTGTGTTCTGCTGTAAAGATTTAATGTTTTACCCGCTTTCATAAAAGGAGGTTTATCAATTCGACACGTATTTATCTACACTAATATAATAAAGAGGAAAGATTTGTTTTTTTTTTTGTATGTAGGTATGTAATCGATAAACTCCGGAACTACTAAACCGATTTCAAAAATTCT
This sequence comes from Tuta absoluta, assembly GCA_027580185.1. Taxonomy (NCBI): domain Eukaryota; kingdom Metazoa; phylum Arthropoda; class Insecta; order Lepidoptera; family Gelechiidae; genus Tuta; species Tuta absoluta. The sequence goes on along the minus strand of JAQAHW010000022.1, from coordinate 6,004,742 downwards.
TTTACTATTAAAAAGCTACGACATACTTGAGTAATATAAGCTACTTTTCACCACAAGAAAATGCCTTATTCCGATGGGAAAACGATAAGAAGCGAGAAAACGGGGAAATATAGCGAATATTACCCAAATAAGCCAAACAGCTCAACGGATCATCGCGAAATTTGGCACTTAAATTGCTTTTTTATCAGAGATGGATATGAACTACATTTTGTCAGCACTTGAGGATCTGGAGTACCTGATGGAGGACATCAGGAGCATGGCTAAACTATATGAGATATGAAAATGGCTTCATAGCAAAAGTTGTCAACGAGGATCTGGAGTACCTGATATAATCCACAAGATCCCATCCAAACTATATGAGATACGAAAATAGCTTCATAGCAAAAGTTAACTAAAAACATTCTCTTCCAGACAGTCGCTTTTATCTGTCTACCCTACTACCCTATTCTCCCCTACAGAACTAAAGTGATACTTACATATGACTGTATGGATACTACTTTTTTAAGTGGTATTGCACCGTCTAATAAATATATGGGGGGGGGGTGATCACGTATGCGAGGACATTTCTCAAATCTTTAACTCTCGCTCTAGCTTAAAAAACCAATATACCAATATACATACGTATACCTCTTTTTCGAAGGCGCTTGAAATTATGATCGCCACTTTTGCGATATTTCAAAGATATTTTTATTATTTATTGCGTGCACAATTTATAAAATTTATCTCGACCCAATAACATTAACATTACTTAAGACCTTCGCTTTTAATATAACTTCGAAAACATATCGATATCATTTTACACTACGCCCAACACTAGAACTGATACCGGACCGCAGCGGAGTACATTGCGTGTTCGAACTGAAGTGGTAGAAATAACGAGCGCACGCAGCCCGCAATGTATGATTTTTGTGACAGGAATTATTTGAATGACAATTTGAGACATTTTTGCTTAATTATCGTAAAAATAAGAAGGTTTTTTGCTTCCTGGTGGAAAGAAATGCCTCCTTTTTGAACACTACAGCGTTGACTTCTTAATCTACAAGTAATTATTGCACAACTCGGCATTATCACTTAATTTTGTACGTTGCGCGTCACAGTAGTTTCCTCCGTTGGAGCACGCGGGTGAGTGATCGACGCGATTGCGTGTTTGCGAGTAAATATGAGCAGATGCTCAAAATCGTGGCGCGCCTGCCCCGCCCACATCGCCATTCTAACTCTTTTCTGTTTTCTGTGGTGAGCCCCATGAGCTGGTAAAGCATCTACCAGTCGATGATGCAAGTTACGAGACGGCTCGCGGTTTGCTGATCGAGAGATACAGCAACAAACGTCTCATGATTGACCAACTCCTGGAACAGTGGCTCACCGTGCCGACCATCACACGAGGGACGGACCTCAGGGCCAAGGTCCTCAACCCTGTCTGCGTTGCAGTGAACGCTCTTGAGAGACAGGGGATGCCGGTGTCAGGCTATGATTATATCCTGGTCCACACGTTGTTGCGCCGCCTGCCGAGCGACATGGCCGCTCGTTTTGAACAGTCACACGGAGGTAAGACATCTGATTACCTCCCGACCTTCGAGGAGCTCAAGTCCTTCCTTGAGGCCGAGTGCAGGCGGGTAGATGCCCAATTTGGAGAGTCGCCTCACGCGGAGTCTGCGGCCGCTCGCCGCCCGGAACGGCCGGGTGCACAGGCGCGAGATGGTAAGAGTAGGCCACCCAGGCGATACAATGTCGCTAATTTGGAATCGAGGTGTGCCTACTGCAGAGAGGCGGGGCATCAGGTGACTGCGTGTGAGGAGTTCGCTGCACAGCGGGTGCAGAAACGTCGTGGTGTGGTGCAGCAACGGCGTTGGTGCTTTAGGTGTATGGGGCCGCATCAGGTGCGAGAGTGCCCATCAAGCACCAACTGCAGGTACTGCCAGGGTGCCCACCATCAGCTCCTATGCATGAACCGCAGCGGAGATTACGGAGGCAGAGCTGACGCGGGTCAGCGGACGGAGTCTGCCCTACCTAGACGGGAGCAACGCTCCCCACCCCCTCCAAGGAGGAGTCCTCTTCCACCAGGGTTTCAGGGACGAGGCCAGGGACATCAGCAGGTGATGCCCCCTTCACCACGCGCGAGACAGTCACCACCTCGGCAGCAGGTGCCGGAACAGGGTAGGTGGTCACAGGTCCAAGGTCAGGGGCACCCATCACAGATACGTGATGCTACGGGCGGGTGCCTACACCAGGGCCAGTACATGCAGTACTCGGCGGGTCTGAACAACATGGTGAGTTCCCATGACCCACGCATGCCTCTCCCCTTGGCTGAGCACCCGCGGCTACAGGCGCATCCACGGTACGCGCGCCTGCCGCAGGGTTACTATAGGCTGCCAGCCATGGCGTACAGGACCAGAGGTCCCTATCAGCAGGAGTGGGACCCACTCGAAGGTGTACGGAGAGAGGGGACCCCCCCGCAGGACGCGGACACTCCGCGCTTAGGTTCCTGCTAGGTAATCGCCGCCTACACGCTAGCTTCGGCCCCCCGGCCAATTACGGTATTGTTGCCTACGGCAATGATTTGGGTATGGGGATACGGTGGCCGCAGCATACAGGTAAGAGCCTTGTTAGATACAGGGGCTCAGGGTTGTATTGTGTCTAGTAAGCTGGTGAGTAGGCTACGCTTAAATATAAGGCCCACAACGGATGGGGCTGTAGGTATTGGAGGTGTAGATGTGCCTGACGTTCGGGGTCAGGTGAACTTCGAGTTCACATTAGGTAATACAGGTACAGGGGTCAGCTATCATGCCTCAGCAGTGGTGCTGGATGAAGTGGTAGGGAAACTTCCTCAGGTTCGGTTACCGTCAACGGTACGAGGGTTAACCACAGGCTTAGAGTTAGCTGATCCTGAATTTGATACTCCTGGTACGGTGGACGTTCTCCTCGGGTCAGACGTCCTCGGGAGATTCTGGTGTGGCAGAAAACGGGTACTTCAGCAAACTGGTTTAGTGGCCGTTGATACCACAGGGGGGTATGTTATTTTTGGCCCAGTTTGGAGACCTCAGGACCTACCAGAGGGCGATACGGTGCTCTATGGTAGTGTGTTGTCGGAGGTGCTGCAGAGGTTTTGGGAGTCTGAGGAGCCACCTACAGCGGATAGACGGAAGCCAGAGGATGACGAGTGCGAGCTGTTCTATCAGTACAACACTGCACGAAGTTCGTCTGGTAGGTTTGTTACCAGGCTGCCATTTCTCCCAAACCGCCCCTCCTTAGGTAGTTCGCGACAGATCGCGGAACGGAAACTACTGGCTATGGAGAGAAAGATGAAGCGAGATGCAGCACTTCGGCAGAAGTATATCGAATTCATGAGGGAGTACCTAGAGTTAGGCCACATGTCGGTGTCCAGCATAGATTGGAGGTGTGTCGAGCATTACTATATACCACACCTGGCTGTTTTGAAGTCACCGGAGGCGAAGATACGGGTAGTGTTTGACGGTTCTGCTCCTACATCGAATGGTGTGTCTGTGAACCAGTGTCTGCACGCGGGTCCCAAGTTGAACCGGGACATTGTGGACATCCTCACAGATTTTCGGTTGCACCAAGTAGCGTTCGTCGCAGACGTCAAAATGATGTTTCGCCAAACAATTATACACCCGGATGACCGTCGGTACCAGCTGATTTTGTGGCGTGAGAGCCCTGACGAGCCGATGGTCACTTATGAGCTTAACACGGTAACGTATGGTCTGAAGCCAAGTCCGTTTTTGGCAGTACGCACGCTGCGAGAGTTGGCCGCACAGGAAAGGGTAAGATTCCCTCGAGCCGCAGCAGTACTGGATCGCGACGTCTACGTGGATGACATCTGCACGGGTGCAGATAGCGTGCAACAAGCACTGCTACTACGAGACGAGCTGATCGCGATCATGGAATCAGGAGGTTATGAGTTGCGGAAATGGCTGTCCAGTTGTCCAGAGCTCCTGGCCGGGTTGCCAGGTGAGTTCCAGCAGGACCCGCACCTTTTCGAGAACCCGGACAATCCAAATACGTTGAGCATCCTAGGGGTGCAATATAGGCCAACGCATGATGTCTTTACGTATCAGATCGAGCCAGACCTTTTGCAGAAGACTTGGACGAAGCGTTCGGTATTATCGACGATCGCCAGAACTTTCGATCCTAACGGGTGGATCGCACCGGTGACGTTCATGGCGAAGTGCTTCTTGCAAAGGTTGTGGATAGCAAACTTGGGTTGGGACGACCAGCTCTCCGGAGAGCTGTTGAATGATTGGACCAAGTTTGTGACCACCTTACCAGGGATCGTACGCATCGCCATACCTCGCAAATTGCTCCCATCGGTGGGATGTAAGGCTACCCTACATGGGTTTTGTGATGCCTCGGAGCGAGGGTACGCGGCAGCTGTCTATTTGCGGACAGTCAGTTCAACGGGAACTGTAGACGTGCGTCTAGTTATGGCCAAGAGTAAGGTGGCTCCGGTTAGGACAAGATGGACCATTCCAAAGTTGGAATTGGCGGGAGCAGCGCTTCTCACGCGCTTGCTACATCATGTCGCTAGTAATCTACGCGGTACCATCAATTTGGATGAAACGGTGTACGCATGGACCGACAGTAGGATAGTTCTGTGCTGGTTACAGACGTCGGTACATACTCTTGAGGTTTTCGTGGCAAATCGGGTGTCACAGATTAAAGGATCGGAAACTCCGTTGGTATGGAGACACGTACCGGGAGAACAGAACCCAGCGGACTGCGCCTCACGGGGATGTAGGGCCCCTGATTTGGTAGGTCACTCACTGTGGTGGGGACCTCAGTGGCTGACTGAGTCACCTGAGAGATGGCCATACAATGAGTGCGGGTCGCCGCTTGGGCCACCTGATCGAGGTTTGCGAGTGAACGTAGGGCAGATCGTACCTAAGCCTAGTGCGGCTTTCTTGCTGGAACGATACAGCTCCCTCGACAAACTTCTAGGGGTGACAGGTTGGATCAAACGGTTCGTGAACAACTGTAGAAAACCTCAAGCAGAACGGAACTTGGCACCTGTCCTCTCGCCTGCGGAGCGGAATGCGGCTCTAAGTTTATTGGTTAGGGTCGTCCAGGCGGAACATTTTGAGGAAGAGGCCAGGCTGCTCAGGGATGGCCGTGGAAAGCTGAAGGGAGGTCTTGTGCGCCTCAACCCGTTCGTGGACGAGCATGGAATGCTCCGGGTTGGAGGTAGACTTCGGAACGCTAACCTGCCCTTTTCAGCACGGCATCCGCTGTTACTCCCAAAGAAGGGACCTTTGGTAGAACTTATAGTTAGGGATCGTCACCAGAAAAACTCGCATGCGGGCTGCAATGCACTTTTGGCTATTCTGCAGCGCGAGTTTTGGATCTTGTCTGGACGACGTACGGTACGGAGCATTGTGTTTCGGTGCTTGCCTTGCTATCGGTTGAAGGCAGCCACAATGCAACCTCAGATGGAAGACCTCCCACCGGACCGGGTGACGGAAGCCTGGACGTTTGCGGGTGTGGGAACGGACTTTGCGGGGCCTTTTATGGTAAAGGCATCACGCCTTCGCAACGCGAAGTCAATCAAGGCGTATTTGTGCGTGTTTGTGTGCCTAGCAACCAAGGCCGTCCACTTGGAACTCGTGGCCGACCTCACTACGGAGGCTTTCTTAGCAGCTTTAGATAGATTTGTGTCGCGAAGAGGGCGACCAGCGCTGATCAGGTCGGACTGTGGTACCAACTTTAAGGGCGCTGATCGATGTATGAAAGAAATTATAACGTTTTTATCGGAAAACGAGGAAGCTATCGGCACGAGCCTCTCCCGTCAGGGCATTAACTGGGTGTTCGATCCACCAGGATGCCCCCACTGGGGTGGTATATTTGAAGCGGTTGTAAAGTCCGCTAAGACGCATTTGATGCGCGTTATAGGTTTAACGATATTAACCTTTGAGGAGCTAGCGACCGTGTTTTGTAAAATTGAGGCCGTTCTCAATTCACGTCCTTTGTGTCCGCTTAGCTCAGATCCGAATGATCTGTGACAGACGATTTAATCAGTGTCTGAGACACTGCGTTGCCTGGGACGCAATTATGGAAAACGCAGGGCTGCCTAGGACCTGCGCCACCCTCTCGGCCTTCCTGGCTGGATCCGCAGGAACGACTAGTCGATACGTGCGGAGCCAGGTCGGCTGCAGGAGTCTGCCGCGCGGTAGATCTCTGTCACACGCGCCTGACGGAGACCCCGTTCCGGGTTTAATTGTGGAGTTGGCCTCTCCAGGACCGTTGTGCTTGGGTCGGATTTATCCCTCGGTCGCTTCTTACGACCCCCACGGGAAGAGATGGGGTGGTGCTATTCTACTCTGCCGGCACCACACCAAACATTTTCATACACATACATTAAAAACATATAAATTTCGTCAGTAACAACTATTCGGTCATGTATTTTTTTTATTAGTCCTATTACCTACTTTTTTTTTTACTATTAATTAGCTGTAGCATCCTCTCTTTTTTATTTTTTGTATAAAATAGGTATTGCCACTAGCTTTGTTACTACCCAAGGAAGAAGCGAGTCATTCCCAACACAAGTAGTTTTCTTACTCACTGGGAAGACTCAAACGCATGCTGCATTGTACTTTTTGCCATAAAGCTTTTTCTTTTCTCTCCCACGCTTGCCCTCGATTTTTCTTTTAATAATAATCATTAGTACAGATAAATTGTATTTCCTGTTTCTAGTCTAGGCATTATAAAAAAATCAAAGACAAGCCCATGACATTGAACACCTTTATTTTTTGTATTGCGTCCAATATTTTTTTCGTATTGCGAGCTATTTTCCTTGAAAAAAGTTATTCAGTTTCATGGACAGGTTGAAACTTTATATCAATCCGTCTACTTGTTTATATAGAAGTACCTACCTATCGGCATATAATAAGTTTAGAATAGCATCACCCTATTTCTTTCCCACAGGTGTCGTAAGAGACGACTAAAGGTCGAGGGTTACATTTGTATTGCAATTTAAGGCGATGGGCTCACATCCTGTCATTATGCCGATACACAATTTTCTGCATGACCCTCAAATTTTTTCAGACGTGGCGTAAATGTCTGTTTTTACGGTTTTTTACGCTCTGTCTACCCCGCAAGAGATATAGGCGTTAGATATGTATGTATGCATATAAAATAGAGTGTTTATTATTGACATGTTACCAAGTGCTGGTGTGACGGAATTCTACACCGTCGCGTGTGTAAGCAACAATTAGTAGGTAGGTACCTACCTATTGCACGCCATATGCAAATACTACAGGTAATCATATTACAGGTCGAGTTCATTCATACGAAAAATATGTATGAATAGGTGTGACAAATGATCTTTTATAATTTACCATCAATCACTTATTTAAGGGATCCACATTGGTACACGTTATCTGGATATAGGATTTTTTTTTAATGAAATCGGTATCGGGTACAAATATGAAGTGAAAGTTTCGGATAAATTCTGTAACGGATATAACCGAAACACCAAACTTTTCTAACAGTTTTTCGCACTGTGCATTCGTAAATGTAAAATTGCTAACTAGTTAAGGCTAAACAATAGAACTTGACGCCCTTGACGGCTGATGCAGCGCAGAGGTAGTGCGACTGCCTGCGACGCAAAGGTTCCGGTTTCGATTCTCGGTGGGGCACTCATAAAGTTGATATTTATCACTTTGTGAATTTGTTCCCGGTCTGGTTAGGACATTGCAGGCTGAACCACCTGATGTTCTGAAAAGAAAGATGGTTCCGTGGTTCGGAGGGCACGTTAAGCCGTCGGTCCCGGTTGCTGTCTATCATTACTTAGACGGCGGTCGTTACACAACCATGACAGACGCCTACTACTAGTAGCAGGCGGTTGAAAAACTCTGACACCAGTGTTCATCGGGTCGTTGGACGATTCGGTGTCCCACACGAAAAGAGAAGAGAGGGATCCACATTGGTACACGTTATCCGGATATAGAAAAAATTATAAAATCGGATTAGGATACAAATACGGATATGAAAATATTTCGGATTACCCAAAAGTTACAGACAAATTCAGTTTATCTAGTTAAGGCTAATCATAAACAATAGAACTATCTCTTCTGACGTCATTGAAAAAAAATCATATTCTTCCTTACCGATGTCCCATACGAAAGGAGACGAACTTACTTACTTAACTAATAAAACATATTGAAACCAACTGTTTTAAACTTTGGTGGTCACACATAATGACGCAAAAGACTAAAACGGGGTTCTTACCTTCTGTGAATTGTCCGATATTTATATTATTGTTGTGGACTGAAATATCAGACAATTAAATAAAAACAAGTATCGCGGTAAGAACCCCGTTTTAGTATTTTGAGTCTTTATATTGAAAGGGTTTACTAGTTGATAAAACTTTCTTCAAGAAACCAAAACGCTGAAACGCCGAATAGGTCGAAAGTTCGAAAGTTGTTGGCTAAAATTATCGCCATTCGAAAATACTGGGCAGGGCAATGTTAGGTCGAATATTTTTTTTCGTTTCCTGACATATGTTCCTAGGGGAAAGTTGTTTAGTTTCATGGTCTGCATCCACCCTATCATTATTCGGAGGGCTGTCCCTTACACCTTGTATCATTTTACTTAGCTATCTGGTCTAGACACTTGCCACCTTTGGGTCAGTAAAATACGAAGAATAGTTGAGTAGAGGCTGTATAAAAGGCGAATGGAAACGAGCGCGTAGTTCTTTAGGTATGCAAATTTTCCCCTCGATCTGCCATTGTCCGATTAGATTTAAATTCCAGCGCCGACGATTCAGTTTAATTGGTGTCTTCTCACTACCTGATAGGGCTGCGTCAGGTAAGAAAATAGTGTGAAATTTTACTAGTGACTGATAGTAAAAACAGAGTACGGGCTGGTGATACGAGGGGCATGCCAAAAAAAACTAGATATTCGAAAATTATTATATTTATTATTTATTATTGATATCTATCTTTTCAAAGTATTCACCTTGAGCATGTATACACTTTTCCATGCGTTTAAACCACTTGGAAAACACATCTGCCCACTCTTTTCCAGATACCTCGAAAATTTCTAAATTATAGGCAGCAGGTCCATCTTCCTTGCTCTCGAATCTCCTGCCTTTCAATTTTTCTTTTATTTTGGGGAATAAGTAAAAATCGCAAGGTGCTAAGTCAGGCGAATATGGTGGGTGTGGCAGGATGGACACATTTTTTCTACTAAAAAAATCAAGTGTTCTGGCGGACGTGTGCGGCGAGGCTTTGTCATGGTGCCAAAGAAGGTGCCGGATTCCTGATTTCGGACGCTTCTCACACCAGGATGATAATACTGCTGGGGCACAAACTGATACATACCATTCCGAATTCATTGTTTTTTGATCCTCTAGCACCACAGTAGCGATATGACCGGTCTTACAAAAAAACGAGGCAACCATTTGTTTTTGCGTGCTGCGCGTTCGACGAAACTTTGTTGGTGTTGGTTCATCATCGAAGCACCATACAGTTGATTGCCGTTTTGTTTCGGGGTCGTAGTTATACAGCCATGTTTCGTCACCGGTGAGTATATCGTATAGGTTTTTTTTCTCACCCCCGTTGAATTTCTCAATCATAAATCGGCACCAATCTACCCGGCGGGTTTTTTGTTCATCGGTCAGTTTATGCGGTACCCATCTTGAACAACGCTTGCGGAGAGAAAGGTGATCGTGAATGGTGGTTTGCAACGCTGCTGATCCAATGCCCAGTTCTTGCTCGAGCTCTAGATATGTAATACGTCGGTTTTCACGAATAAATTTTTCAGTTGCTTGAACATTTTCTGGAGTGACCGCTGTTTGTGGCTTGCCTGTCCTTGTTTCATCTTCAAAACTTAATCGTCCTCATTTAAATTCAGCAAACCAATTAAAAACTTTTTTTTTTTGCGAACTTGCAAAATTTTCGAGTGCGGGCAGGATTTGAACCTGCGACTTTCGCATTACTAGTGGCGACGCCTCTTCCATCTGGGCTACCGCAGCTCATTTCTTGCCCGCCAATTTTGCAAGTGTATTTTAATGCCCGTAACGCTTGGCATGGCTCCATCTACCGGGTTAGTTTTGCAACTAATAACCGGCGACTAATTCTATCTTTACAGATTGAATGTAGTCTAAGCGATGAAAACCAGCGATAAATTGAGTACCAAATTTTAAAACACTTCCCGTGTTAGGTATACAATTTTTGCGAACTTGCAAAATTTTCGAGTGCGGGCAGGATTTGAACCTGCGACTTTCGCATTACTAGTGGCGACGCCTCTTCCATCTGGGCTACCGCAGCTCATTTCTTGCCCGCCAATTTTGCAAGTGTATTTTAATGCCCGTAACGCTTGGCATGGCTCCATCTACCGGGTTAGTTTTGCAACTAATAACCGGCGACTAATTCTATCTTTACAGATTGAATGTAGTCTAAGCGATGAAAACCAGCGATAAATTGAGTACCAAATTTTAAAACACTTCCCGTGTTAGGTATACAATTTTTGCGAACTTGCAAAATTTTCGAGTGCGGGCAGGATTTGAACCTGCGACTTTCGCATTACTAGTGGCGACGCCTCTTCCATCTGGGCTACCGCAGCTCATTTCTTGCCCGCCAATTTTGCAAGTGTATTTTAATGCCCGTAACGCCACTAGTAATGCGAAAGTCGCAGGTTCAAATCCTGCCCGCACTCGAAAATTTTGCAAGTTCGCAAAAATTGTATACCTAACACGGGAAGTGTTTTAAAATTTGGTACTCAATTTATCGCTGGTTTTCATCGCTTAGACTACATTCAATCTGTAAAGATAGAATTAGTCGCCGGTTATTAGTTGCAAAACTAACCCGGTAGATGGAGCCATGCCAAGCGTTACGGGCATTAAAATACACTTGCAAAATTGGCGGGCAAGAAATGAGCTGCGGTAGCCCAGATGGAAGAGGCGTCGCCACTAGTAATGCGAAAGTCGCAGGTTCAAATCCTGCCCGCACTCGAAAATTTTGCAAGTTCGCAAAAATTGTATACCTAACACGGGAAGTGTTTTAAAATTTGGTACTCAATTTATCGCTGGTTTTCATCGCTTAGACTACATTCAATCTGTAAAGATAGAATTAGTCGCCGGTTATTAGTTGCAAAACTAACCCGGTAGATGGAGCCATGCCAAGCGTTACGGGCATTAAAATACACTTGCAAAATTGGCGGGCAAGAAATGAGCTGCGGTAGCCCAGATGGAAGAGGCGTCGCCACTAGTAATGCGAAAGTCGCAGGTTCAAATCCTGCCCGCACTCGAAAATTTTGCAAGTTCGCAAAAATTGTATACCTAACACGGGAAGTGTTTTAAAATTTGGTACTCAATTTATCGCTGGTTTTCATCGCTTAGACTACATTCAATCTGTAAAGATAGAATTAGTCGCCGGTTATTAGTTGCAAAACTAACCCGGTAGATGGAGCCATGCCAAGCGTTATGGGCATTAAAATACACTTGCAAAATTGGCGGGCAAGAAATGAGCTGCGGTAGCCCAGATGGAAGAGGCGTCGCCACTAGTAATGCGAAAGTCGCAGGTTCAAATCCTGCCCGCACTCGAAAATTTTGCAAGTTCGCAAAAATTGTATACCTAACACGGGAAGTGTTTTAAAATTTGGTACTCAATTAAAAACTGTTGCTCATGAACAAACCGACTCACGAAAAGTAGTAACTAAAAGTTCTAAACATTCTTGGGGCTTTAAACCTTTTTTATAATCGTAGTAAATCATAGCGCGTAAATCACGTCGACTCAGTTTCATTGTTGCAAGGAAATTCCCGCCAGATGGTCATAAAAATTAGCATGTATACGAAAAAATAATTGAATTCAAAAATGTTCTATATTTAAAATAAGTCACTAAATAACCAGTGTTTACGATGATGTATAACTTGCCAGTACCCAATCATTGAGTAATGAGTATCTAATTACTTTTGGCATGCCCCTCGTAAGGAACAACTTTCCCCAAGAAACAAAGGTCGAAATATGAACAAAAATATTGTACCTCCCATACAAAATTGCGAATCAGCTGATTAAATACACATACGCCTGCATATTGCGGAAGTTAAGTGGCGTAATTTTAGAATTTGAGCCATCTTTGATAGTCAGTCCAATAAAAAATCCGAATCTGAACGTTACGCAGGTGTGTAACGTGACGATACTTATCACTTCAACTTTTTTAGAAAACTTTTAATTTTTTCTTCCGCGGCGGGCAGGATTGGAACCAGCGACTCTTGCCGTCGTGACGTGTCTTCCATCTGGGCCATTGTGCGCGAATTTCGCAAGTGTATCTTGAAGCCAATAACGCGTGGCACGGCTACGTCTTCTTTTTCTGCTTTTCGTGTGGGACATCCAGTCATCCAATGGCTCCATCTACCGGGTTAGTTTTGTAACGCATACACAGCGACTTTTTCATTCTTCACAGATTGAATGTTGCCGAAGCGATGAAAACCTTCAACTTAGAATATCCAAAATAAGACTTTCAGCTTCTAGAGATGTATACGTAATCTAACAGTGTAATAAAAATTATGGTCAACCCTGCCTCTCCATCGCAGGCGGTGGAATGTTGACACAGTATTTTTTCTTTCGTGTTTACAACTCTTGTATAATTAAGTAACATGATTAGTAGTAGGATGATAGCAAAGTACCAATTAATTACATTCGTACATGCGATCCTAAAGGGAATCCCACATTTATCAAAAACCTTGGTCAAATCGCATGCGTTTTAGTGTGCTATGGTATCCGTTTTTTGTATAGGAATAAGGAGTTTTCTTTTTCTTTTTTTTAACTCTTTCCTAGTCGCTGAATAGAGTGCGATGCTCTTGGTTCGTTAACGTAAGGAACGGAATGTCACATAATTTTTCGATTTTTTCACTTGGATGTGCGAGTTCGTAAAACGAAACGAAAAGAATCATTGTCACATCACTCGCATCCCAAAAATATTAACTTACTTACTTTCATGGGTTTCCCTGCATATTAACGAAAACCACAACGAAAACAACGTACAAACAAAACAGAGTATTCATTATTAAAAAGCGCAAAAAACGAGGATAGATTCAGAAAGAACTTTTTTCATGCTTTTTGGCTTTGGCATCTAGTAACATAATCAGTTTAACGCCATCTACAGAGTCTTGGATTACTAAACTTTTTTTTATTATCAAAAGTCCGCTCTATTGAAAATTTATTTTCGTCTGACAGACGGATGCGTTAAAAATACGTCCGTCAGTCCGTCATAGCGTGAGAACCGCCGTAGGTCATTGTTCGCATCGTGACCCTTTCACGTAGGCGGTGAAGTTTCTTGCTGAGCGTAGCTGAACAATAGTTGGACAAAGATTGGAGATTAAGGTGGTTCGAGAGCCCAGTGGCGCCCTCAAACAGGAAAAATCCCTGGCTGTACACGCTAGTCATCTGGAAACCAAGCATCAATTTGCGGTAATCACTAACTACATAGATTATTTGGGATTAATAAAACCTTGTAAAAACTAGAGTTGTTACACAAAGATCGAAGATTAATAAAAAAATAACGTACTCAAGCTGTGGAATTCTTTGCCTGAAGTCGTTCAGCGAGCTCCATCCCTTACAACCTTCAAAGATCGGGACAAAATAATTTTTTGACCAATATTGTCGTTTAGTATGATCTGTCCTATCTCCCACTCTCTAGTAAAATTCAACTGCTACATGTTTCTGTTTCTTTTATTTCCTTCGTTGCAGAATATATATCTATCTATCCTATATATTATAGTAAGTTTATAATTATTATGTTATTCAAGTATTACATACATACATACACACATATCACGCCTATAATCCCTTGCGGGGTAGGCAGAGCGCAAACGGCCGCATAGAACGGACATTTACGCCACGTCTGACAAACATTTGAGGGTCACCCGGAAAATTGTGTATCGTCATAGTGACAGGTTGTCAGCCCATCGCCTAAAATTGCAATATACACCCTCGAGTCCCTTAGACGCTTCTTACGACTCCCACGGGCAAGAAATGGGGTGATGCTATTCTAAGCCGGCATCACACGGCATCACATCAAGTATTAGTGTTTACAATCGTATGTAGTATGTGTAAGTATGTTTACATACTTAATATGCAATATCCTGCTTACCTTTACGCACTTTCCTATCACCCAAAGGTTCCCTGGTAGAACTTGCTACCATAGCAAGAAGGCCGCCTTGTTGTACTTCACATATTTCTATGTTTAAGATGTTATTTGTTTTAATTTTAATATCGAATTTTAAAACAATTCCCGTGTTAGGTACCTATACAACTTTTGAAAATTTGCAAAGCTGTTTTTATGTCTAATAAAGTTTTTTTTTAGTTCTTAATACTATTAGGTAGAGAATGGGTAGCAAAATTACGAAAGATGAACAGTTTACAAAATTTTTATGGCCTTTTCGGTTAGAAACTCGAACCGCCGCCAATCTAAGTCTTATGTGCGCGGCATAAGAAGGGTCTAAACTGTCTAACCATACCTGAGCTTGACTGTACGTATTGCGTATTACTTTAGCAGGGTTTAGTCCTAGAAAAAGTCTTTTCTCCGTGTCTCTTTTATTTTATTTTAGTGCTTAGTATAATAACAAATTTTTGTGCCGAGATACCAACTATTTATTTGAATTTTTCTTGAATTAAACACTGGCTTATGCTAAAGGTTTTGGTGAGGTTGTATTTGTTTTATCCATTGAATGTTGAACTTTGAATGTATGAACGGTCAAACATACATACATCACGCCTATATCCCTTGTGGCGATCTGTATCCCCGTACCGAAAACTTTTCAACGGGATCAGACCATGAAACTGAACCAGTTCTCTCTCTCTCTTTGCGTGTGGGACATCGAGTCGTCCCACGACCCGATGAACCAGTGAATTGTTTTTTTCGAGTTTCCATAGATAGTCAGTCAGCTGATCAGGATGAGAGGTCGAAAATATTTTTCTCATTTACCAACATATCCTCCAAAGAAAAAGTTGTTCAGTTTCATGGTCTGATCATGCTTGCAAAGTTGTCGGTACACCGTCCCTTACACCCCGTATACCTGTTCTGAACACAATAAACTTTCAGTTATTTAGGGATGTAAATAAAATACCTCTTCTACAAATTTACCGTAACGTTTGTCCCTTGGGCCCTTCGCAAGTGTAATGGGTATACACTTAGTCGATACGGTAAAAGCTAGTCTAGTTTTAAGTTAGGTTTCCTCCAAGGAAATCATCGGAAAATCTTATCTATCTTTTTAGTTGCTTTTGTTATACATGGTGTAAGGGATTGATAAAATACTGATAGGGTGCATGCAGACCATGAAACTGAACAACTTTCTACTATAAAACATATGTCAGGAGACGACAAAACAATTCGACCTCCCATACAAAATCAGAATCAGCTGACTGCATTTACCATGGGAAAACAAAAAATTACGTTTCCTGATTTTTATTAATGGGAATTTGTTCAGTTTCATGGTCTGAATGCACCCTATCAGTATTCAGAGGGCTGTCCCTTACACCATGTATCTATAGGATAAAACATTTCTAGTGACCGATAGCAAAAACTCAAGGCGGGCTGGTGATAGGGAACAACTTTCCCCAAGGAACATAGGTCGAAATAAGAAAAAAGGCTTTGATCCTCCCATACAAATTTGCGGATCAGCTGATTTGAGCTAATATGGAAACTCAAAATATTTTTGTCATATTTCAACATTTGTTCCTTGGGGAAAGTTGTTCCTTATCACCAGCCCGTCTTGAGATTTCGCCATTGGTCACTAGTAAAATTTCACCCTATATGAACGGAGGTTAAACGATAAGTTACTTTTACTGAATTGGATTAAGTGGATAGGCAATTTGATAAAAGTAGATTCATTTATATTAATCACTATGAAAGATCCTTCTAGGTAAGTAATAGAAATTACGATGTTGTTGAGTATGACTACTAACGTACACATTTTTATAACTTAACCTTCATGGTTAGGGTTCCATACAAAAAAAGAAACAAAAACTAACCCAAATATATATATTTTTGAATTTAAGCTAAATGTACAAAAGATACGGCTGTTTACATACATACATACACATATCACGTCTATAATCCCTTGCGGGTAAGGCAGAGCGTAAACGTCCGAGCGTAAATATTACAGGGTCATTCAGAAAATTGTGTATCGCCAATAGTAGTGACAGGTTGTCAGCCTATCGCTAGAATAGCAATACACACCCACGAGTCCAAAGAAATGGGGTGATGCTATTCTAAGCCGGCATCACACAGTTACGGCCGTTTATGCTGTAAGAATCTCCTTATTTACTCTCAGGGGAATCTTAAATTCATAGAGTACTTCCCGTGGACCTAGAACTATACAATCTAACTAGCTTTGTTATGAACTTCGAGCAACACGGTCTTCCGTCTCGTTCCGACCCGGAAGGGAGGAGCCTTAGCCATTTTACTTCATAGAAATAGTTCTGTCGTTTTTTGCGGGGCGCGGGGGGAGAGGTAGGTAAAGCTGTCAAGTTAGTGCTTGACAATATCGATGCTTGACTATCGATGAATTTCAAAAGTGTAGGTACTAAGACGCTTGTGTTGTTTTTTTATTTATATTTAAAGCAAGTTACATAACAATAAACATTTAAATAGTCGAATCATGCCATTTTAGGGGTCCTCTAGTAATTATAAGAACCATGGCCCTACAAAACACAATCACCAACTAAAAGGTGCTTAACATTTGGTATCTAGATAATCTTCTTTTGTGTGAGACACCAAGTCGTCCAACGACCCGATGAACCCTGGTGTAGAGATTTTTCAACCGCTTACTACTACCTACTTGGCCTCTGACATGGTTGTGTTACGACCGCCGTCAAAGTCATCATAGACAGCAACCAGGACCGACGGCTTAACGTGCCCTTCGAAGCACGGAACCATCCCCTTTCAGACAATCAGGTGGTTCAGCCTGCAATGTCCTAACAGGTCCGGAAACAAATTAACAAAGTGAAAAATAACAACTTTGTGACTGCCCCATCGAGAATCGAACCCGGAACCTTTGCGTCGCAGGCAGTCGCATTACCACTGCGCCACATCAGCCGCCATGTCTAGATTATGACATTATCGAAGGCAGTCCAGATGTGGCGTTCGAAGCCGGGCAGTCGCGTAAAGCTATTATGAATGATTTTGACTTGCCGGAATCTACCTTTAACAAAATATAAATAAATAAAGATTTTATAAAACCGCAGTGTGCGGAAGGACATGGCAATATTCAAAAGGACAAAGTTGTTGAATTTCCCGAAGTTGAAAAGTGTAGCATAGAATGGATTAAACAAACTCTTGATAAAAATATTTCATTCACATCTATATATTAGAGATACTACTCCCAAACCTGCATAAATGACAAACTGGTTTAGTAAAAAACCTCTATGAGCGAGAATAATATTCGGGTCCCTTGATATCTCGCTTATCCAGATACATATAAAACCATGATAGCAATTATTTGTCTAATACATGTGATTAAATAATACCCGCCTCCTATAATATTCATCGACAAACATTATGACATGAAACGGTAACATCACTATTGTTGCTATCGTCGAGAAGTCGGATTTATCGTGTGATCGATCTGTAATTTGTACGGGCGAGCGGACCAGATGTTGCTGAAAAAATCCAACAACTATTTAAGAATTTAGTGTTTAAATGTATTAAATAGCAATAATATGTTAAGAATTTACTTACATGTGAAATGTTACACCATCTTTTTGTAAACTTGATGTTCCAGACCTCTTTTTAAAAGCTTTTATTTAACTTGCAGTGTATGTAAGTATGTAAGTAAGTAAGTAAGTAAGTAAGTAACAATGTTTGTTCGGTGCAAATCTTGCAAGTTTAATTTGAACCACTTCTCGGTATCCGATTGAGTTGAAATTTTGCATGTTGGTCCAGAACCGATGACAATGCATGTTAATCATAAATTTGACCTGATGCTGCTGCCAGGATCGGCTCCGTACGAGAGATCTCCTCAGCGGTTTATAGCTGGGACACAAAATTTTGTATACGAATTCGTTTATTATAGGCAGTTGGTAGGCCCACCATGAATTAGACGCTACATCCAGGGTTGTCTTCGAACTATGGAACTCCTCAATATTCAACTGCTGGGACTTGAAAACTTGTATACAAATTCGTTTATTATAGGCAGTTGGTAGGCCTACCATGAATAAGACGCTACATCCAGGGTTGTCTTCGAACTATGGAACTCCTCAATATTCAACTGCTGGGACTTGCAATTTTGTATACGAATTCGTTTATTATATGCAGTTGGTAGGCCTACCATGAATTAGACGCTACATCCAGGGTTGTCTTCGAACTATGGAACTCCTCAATATTCAACTGCTGGGACTTGCAATTTTGTATACGAATTCGTTTATTATAGGCAGTTGGTAGGCCTACCATGACTTAGACGCTACATCCAGGGTTGTCTTCGAACTATGGAACTCCTCAATATTCAACTGCTGGGACTTGCAATTTTGTATACGAATTCGTTTATTATATGCAGTTGGTAGGCCTACCATGAATTAGACGCTACATCCAGGGTTGTCTTCGAACTATGGAACTCCTCAATATTCAACTGCTGGGACTTGCAATTTTGTATACGAATTCGTTTATTATAGGCAGTTGGTAGGCCTACCATGAATTAGACGCTACATCCAGGGTTGTCTTCGAACTATGGAACTCCTCAATATTCAACTGCTGGGACTTGCAATTTTGTATACGAATTCGTTTATTATAGGCAGTTGGTAGGCCCACCATGAATTAGACGCTACATCCAGGGTTGTCTTCGAACTATGGAACTCCTCAATATTCAACTGATGGGACTTGCAATTTTGTATACGAATTCGTTCATGATAGGCAGTTGGTAGGCCCACCATGAATTAGGGTCACGTCAATAGAAGGCCTCCTGATAGAAGAATTAGACTGTTCGAAATTAACTGGGACTCGGCCATGTAATAATGACGCCATCAATGAAATGAAAAGACTAAGACATATTACAAGCTAATTCTTCTATTAGGGATGCCGGAGGAGTAGGTACCAACCTACTTCTATAGAATATAAAAAAGATAATTATACTTTATCCTAATGTTAGTTTTCCCCGTGCCTTAAGTTTTTCTATTGAAGGTTTCTCCGTTTTATAGAAAGACTTTCGTATTGATCAATAACTATCGTAACATAAACTAAAAAATATTAAATAAAATTATGTAAAAAAACTTTTAAAACAAGCTTTTATTTAAGTGCTCTGAAAAGATGAAAATAAAATTTTGAATGACATTAACCACATTCATTTATGACTTTACAGAAATGAAAATATAATAAAAGCTTGTCGCGAAACTTTCAATTTGTGATTGAAATTTTGTAATAAGGTACGCACCTAACTGTAATTAGGTAGTTTCTTCTAGGCATCGCGACAAGCTTTTATTATATTTTCATTTCTGTAAAGTCATAAATGAATGTGGTTAATGTCATTCAAAATTTTATTTTCATCTTTTCAGAGCACTTAAATAAAAGCTTGTTTTAAAAGTTTTTTTACATAATTTTATTACATTAAAAAACTAACATGTGTTCTCTTGCACGACTGGACTCGGTCTAGGAAAAAATCTGAACGGAACTGGTTTTTATAAACGCCAATGCCCATTTCGGCTTGTACTTTGACAGAGGGGAAATACTTTCTATGCCTACTCCCTTCCGGGACGGAAGGCCGTCGTTGCTCGAAGGTTATGAAGTACAATTTAAGGAAAAAAATCCAAAACTTTAAAATTTAGGGTAGTCGTTAAAGTGGGTTATCATATGAAATGGCTTGATGTGAATTGTACGGAATCCTCGGTAGGCAAGTCCAACTTGCACACAGATTTTTCTTCTTCTTTTTCGAGTGGGACACCGAGATTTTTGGACAATGACAGAAACTTGGTTGTTATTTTCGACCACTTTTTCGACACAACTTTCCAACACCATAGGCAAAATATACTTAGAAAGGGACAAAATCCCGATGATATGAAGACTTTGCATATACATTTCTTGTCATACTATTTCACATCTAGTCGGAACTCCGGCATCGTAATGCAATAAAATAAAATATGCTTCATTTGTACAAAATACATCAAAACAAACAGATACAGTAAAAGAAAAAAATGCGGTACAATTTAGGCGGCCTTATTGCTGAAGTAGCAATTTCTACCAGGCAACCTTTGGGTGAAAAAAGTAATGCCCCCTTGTGTCATTCCATTCAAAACCCAACCGTCGAAGAAGAAAGAATATTTATAAGTTTTTAAGACGCTTTGCCTTTAAAATCAGTGCTTAAACCTGCAATTTCCTAAGTCCTAAAATAACTGACTGAAGACCATCTCAGATAGTGGCAAATTGACTCAATAAAGTTTATCGGCAGTCTGAGGTTTACGATATTTGTCCCTATTACTTTTCCTACTGTTTCTGACCAACGTTTACTGAAGGAAATTATGACGACAATAAAAGTGTCCCTCTTTCCCTTTCGGGCGAGCATTGACCCCGGTACAGGGCTGTTGGTAGGTGTTGCCAGCCTATCATGGTTATGCAGCAGTTAGATGGCGAAGTTTTAAAAAAAACATTTACCCCATGTCTGATAAACATTTAACGGTCTTTCAAAAAATAGTGTATCTTTTTTGAAAACATGCAAGATTTTTCAAGCGCGGGCAGGATTTGAGCCTGCGACTTTCGTTATTACTAGTGGCGACGCCTCTTCTATCTAGGCTACCACAGCTAGTCCCTTGCCCGCGAATTTTGCAACTGTATCTTAATGGTAGTAACGCGTGGCACGCAATTAGTCGCTTGAAATTAGTAGCAAGACTAACCCGGTAGATAAAGGTGTGCCACAAGTTAGTGGCATTAAATACACTTGATTTTTTTTTGTGTCTGTCTATCTATCGAAATATAAAAAAACTTTGACTTCCCATGCAAAATTGCCAATCAGCTGATTTGAGTTACTATGTTAGCTTAAAATATTTATGTCTTCTTTCGACAGCTATGTTTCTTGGGTAAAGTTGTTCCTATCACCAGCCCGTACTCTGTTTTCAGTGTCAGTCACCAGTACAATTTCACCCTATATTATACCTATTTGAGTCATCCACACGTAAGAAAAGAAGAAGACGACGTGGTACGGCGTTATGATGTAGGTTGGGACGTTTTACATACAAAAGTAAAATCGACTTACGTCTATAGAGGTGACAAAAGTCTAATTAAAAAAATCGATGGGAAGTCCCGTGTTGGTATTACATTTTCGCAAAATAATGAATATAAATTGTAAACCATAGGATTTCTTTGTAAATACTGATTCGCCGCTTTACGCCAATAGATGAATGCTGCAAAAAATGAGTTTGATTTTATTATAGACAAAATACTCTTTATCTTTTAAACAAAAGTAGTTTTGTGCTAAATTTACGTGTGCCTTTATCATTTCGCATAAGCATTTGTTAAAAAAATGTTTTTCATTGCATGTTTAAGTCCATTGAATTTCGGTTTATCGTTTGTATGTAAAACGTCCTACCTTAATTAGCAAGATTTCTGCTTTAACTGCTACTGCTACAAAAGACAAAAGAACTTGTGTTCCATTGCCAAATTTGTTTTAGTCCCAAAATCTTGGTCTGCATTTGATAGTTTTGTTTGAAACCGAAGCTGGCAACACTGGGATTGATAAAACGAGTCGCGACGCACCATCACCCTTGTTAACTGTAGTTTCCTTTGTTTACTCTTTGCTTGGTAGCTAGACTGTATGCTCGATTATACATACATACATAAATCACGCCTATATCCCTTACGGGGTAGGCAGAGCGTTAACGGCCGTAAAACAGATATTAACACCACGTCTGACAAAAGTTTGAGGGTCAATCAGATAACTGGGTATCACTATAGTGACAAGTTGTCAGCCCATTGCCTAAAATTGCAATACACATCTAACCCTCGAGTCCCTTAGTCGCATCTTACGACAGCCATGGGTAAGAAATGGGGTGATAATATTCTAATCGGCATCACACGGCCTAGCTGGCATAACAGTATTAATAACTCGATTATGCATCGTCTGATAATCTTATCGAGTGGAATACCCCAGTCGTCACTTGATGAACCCTGGTAAAGTAATGTTAAATAGGTATTTCAGTATGAATTTACTTTGGGTTAAGTTTTTAAAATGGTATACCTACCTACCTGGTTTTGCGAAAGTAGTTAGTAGTGGTCTTAGGTGTCGGCAGGGACTATACTGATTAATTCATCTTACTAATGACCGTTAATAAAATCTCAGGAGGAGCTGGGTGGTGAAAAGTTGTTAAAATCGATCCTGCGTGGAGTATTGCAGTCACCTTTGGGATGGCTCTGCCAAATACCTACTTGCCGCTCTTGACTCTGTGGGTTGCCATTCCACAAATTCGAACTAAGCGCATAAGAATAGTCTACTCTATGCTAAGCGCTTCCAGTCATCATTTTAATGCGCACTGCTAAAGAGTGGAACTCACTACCTGCGTCTGTGTTTCCAAACGCATACAACCCTAATCTCTTCAAAGTAAGAGTGAACAGGCTTCCTCTGGGTGAGCTCGCTCCATCTAAGACTCTGTCTCTGTCCTATGACCTAGACTAGAGTCAAGAGCAAACCCATCATTAATAATAATAAAAAGAAAAACTTTTCTCCAGGGTGAAGTATGAAAAATGTTTACCCAAAATATGAAACTCAAAAAAGGATAATAAATAAAATAACCGATAACAGATTCACTAATCAGCAATTTTTTATAGAGATATTTATTTACGTATATCAACATAATATGTTCCATGAAAAAAATAGTTCTTTATCACCAGTCTATCCTCAGTTTTTAGCGGCTAAAAACATGTTTATCAATTCGCCCAAGTAGGCAATGTTTCAGTGGCTAATACGCTTGCCAGCAAACTAGGGAATTCCCTGACAAAGTTACCTACTTACTTATTCAGGCCGTACGCTCGCTTACGCGGTTTCACGCGCGGGCCAGCCCGCGCGTGAGGCCGCGCGCGGTTCGCGGGATCCGCGCGGCGGTCTGACATCGCCGCCATTATTACCCGTCCAAATTTAGAAGGCGCATAGTGCCTAGGTAGTTTTAATATGGCAAGTGTCGTCGTGTTCGTACGGGTTATATTATGTCGCGGGTTGCTGAAGCCGCGGCGCGGGTGACCGCAGGCCGCGTCACGGGGCGCCAATCTTGTGTTTTGTCAAATCTGGCCCGCGCGGGACGTCCCGCGCGTGAAACCGCGTGAGCGAGCGTACGGCCTCAGTAGGTGCTCTAGCTCCGGCCTATTAGGATCTTCATACATATACAAACTAGGCTATTTACGTGTTCTTCTTCTTTTTCGTGTGGGACACCGAGTCGTCCAACGACCCGATGAACTCTGGTGTCAGAGTTTTTCAACCGCCTATTAAGTAGTAGGCCTCTGACATGGTTGTGTAACGACCGCCGTCTAAGTTATCACAGACAGCAACCGGGACCGACGGCTTAACGTGCCCTCCGAAGCACGGAACCGATTATTTTTCAGACAATCAGGTGGTTCACCCTGCAATGTCCTAACCAGACCGGGAACAAAGTGATAAATATCAACTTTGTGAGTGTCCCACCGAGAATCGAACCCGGAACCTTTTCGTCGCAGGCAGTCGCACTACCACTGCGCCACATCCGTCGTGGTCGCTATTTACGTGTGAAACCTATACCTACTTTACCTACCCTAAGCCATATTTTTTACTAGATTTCCGGTTTCACCCGCTGCCACTCATTTTCCCGTGGTAGTAGTTGTTTTCCCGCGGTAAAAAGTGGCCTATGTGTTATTCCGGGTTATACTCTACCTGTATTATAAATTTCATCCAAATTGGTCAAGCCGTCTGAGCGTGAAGAGATAACAAACACACAAACTCTCAAATTTATAATATAAGTACGGATTTTTGAATTTGGTAGGATTTACTCTACGTGATTAAGTAAGTTCAATAGAACACACCTAAAAATCGAGTCCCTTAGACGACAACCATGGGGTGGTGCTATTCTAAGCCGGCATCAAATGGCAATCACGTTTATTGTATATTATAAAGGGACATACAATAAACGTGAATATTATTATTACACGACTGCCCAGCCAAAAAAGGAGTGTAATGTTTAGAGTTCATGTACCTATGTATGTTTATGTGAGCGATTCTTTGAAG
Source organism: Tuta absoluta (assembly GCA_027580185.1). NCBI lineage: Eukaryota > Metazoa > Arthropoda > Insecta > Lepidoptera > Gelechiidae > Tuta > Tuta absoluta. The sequence continues at coordinate 5,980,564 of JAQAHW010000022.1, read as the reverse complement.
GAGAAAAACTCGTTAAACACTGAATTGATTCGTATGGGAATTGTATTGGAAGAATCCTTACATTATTCCAAGTGTCCATAGGCTAGGCTTTATCTCAAAAAGTAGTCGTGTTTTCACATTTTTTAATTTAAAAAGCTTGTTATTCTGTTATTTTTGACAACAAAAATTTTAATTGTCTCTATTACCATTCATGAGATACAGCCTCCGACCATAATATATAAAATTGAGCAAAAAACACGTTTTTTTTAAAGAAAAACCCTTTTCTTATTTTTGTATCGGTACCCTGCTATTGCGACAACAAAAATACAGCGCTCACTGATGAAAATTTCACTCGTATGACAAACCGACATCAGTCACAAACAAAAAACAAAATTTATTTAAGTATTTTATTTTACTTTTAATGGTTAATAATAATTATTATTATTTGCAACACAATATGTGTTCCGTATGTTGGAAAACATAAAATAGCATACAACAGAAAAAATATATAAAAAATAACTACGAAATGGGTCACAACATGAAGTTTATAATTAAGGTGTGATATTATCAGCAATCCACCCAAGGTACTGATACACATTAGTATACACCGCCACTTGGCCCTCCACGCCGCAGCCAGGCAGGCTGGTGCTGACGATGCCCACGGCCGTGTAGACCCCGTCTTTCTGCAGCATCAGCGGGCCTCCTGAGTCTCCCTTGCAGGAGTCCTTGCCACGCTCCCCGCCGGCACATATGTGACCACTGTTCACGAAGGTATACTGTTCTCGGCATTTCTGTTGATACGAAAATAAGGGTAGGTATTGGGAAAAGTGTTGCGTTGGCGGATTGCGTATGTTCGTTTCATGGCGCGACTTTGCTCATTAAACTGAAATATCAGATACAATACACACATACATACACATATCACGCCTATTATCCCATGCAGGGTAGGCACAGCGTAGAACGCCGCAGAAACGGACATTTACGCCACGTCTGACAAACATTTCTGGTTCATTCGGAAAATTGTGTATCGCCATAGTGACAGGTTGTCAGCCCATCGCCTAAAATTGCAATACACAACCTCGAGTCCCTTAGTCGTCTCTTACGACTCCCACTCCAGAAATGGAGTGATGCTATTCTACGCCGGCATCATTATAAATAACATTACAACAAACTTGTCACCAGATAATGCCAGATGTAATTTATAACTCGCCTTTTACGACAAACATGGTTAGGAATTAGGCTAGCTAGCATGCATCAAATGATAATCCTTGCAATAAAGTGTAATTATATAATGAACCAATCAAACCTGAGTTTTCACGAATGGCACGTCGACGTGACGCTTCACATCAGGAAACGACGTAACGAGTCCGTTCTTGTCCTTGAAGATGAACCGATAAGTGTTGCCCCAACCGGCAGTGGTAAAGCTGAGGTCTGCTGGTGGCGCCAAACTTATATCGGAAGTAGGCAGGCAAATAGGCCGGATGTATTCTGGAAAAAAAAATCACTTTATACATACATATACACATCATGTAGCGGCGCGCATGCGCTCCACATACAAGTCCGAAACGCGGTATGGAAGTTATTCCACCGATCGCTATCTATACAACTTCCAAACATGTCCGGTTAGAACAGTCGTTCCCCTGGTCACAGCTCCCGACCAGGCGGGTAGCTACCCTTTTCCTTACTGTCGTCACTCGGCCTACTGGCCTCATTATAACTCCTAAAATCACTCCTGTATCCGTAGCGGGTTAGTCAGAGCGTAAAAATACGTGAAAAACAAACAAACAGAAAACTGGGTATCGCTGGGTTGTCAGCTCATCGCCTAAAATTGCAGTACACACACATGTGTCCCTCGAGTCTCTTAGTCGCCACTTACGACACCCTCGGGAAATATCGGTAATGCTATTCTATGCCGGCATCACACGGCAAATCACTTTTTGATTCTTCTTTATTTAGGAGCTACAGACGTTCGCTCCTTTTCCCCGCCAGTGACTTGACCGCTTGGTACAACACGACATTCTGCTTTCTTTCAGCAGTTGTAATTAGATACCCCTGGCTGGGCCTACGTCGAGTTCTGTTACCTTCTATGATGATCATCTTTTTTATTTTGATGGGTTTGCTCTTGACTCTAGTCTAGGTCATAGGACAGAGACAGGGTCTAAGATGGAGCGAGCTCACCCAGAAGAAGCCTGTTCACTCTTACTTCGAAGAGATTAGGGTTGTATGCGACGCACGTAGTGAGATCCACTCTTTAGCAGTGCGCATTATAAATGATGACTGGAAGCGCTTAGTCCGAATAGGTGGAATGGCAACCAGGTATGGATCATCTTCAGGAAACTGTTGTGTTCAAATGGCTCAGCAGCTTTAACCTTTGTATAAAGTCCTCTACTTTACTTTGACTACATCCCGCATACACAGACACAAGAGTCCACTGCTGGACATGGGCCTCCTCCTATTAGGGGTTATTGCCGTACTCATCCCACTTGGCTGGCAGATTAGCGAGCGCAGTGCATTGCAAGATGTTGCATTCACAGGGAATGCTGCTGCCCGCTCCCTGTCACGACGATTATCCCTTAGTCGCTTTATACGGAACCTGCGCCGCGGGTAGAATGGGGGTGATGTTATTCTAAGCTGGCACCACACAGCACTTTACTTTGACTATCAGTAGATACACTATATAGTGCATCGGCGTAATTTTCGGTCCAGGTGACCTTTATTGCAACTTTAGCTATTTTGCAACTGTCATTTAAGTATAATATTGAGCTTTTCGACAATTTATTAACGATATGATCTATGATCTAAGGCCTATGACAGAGTGGTGAGGAATGAATTGTGGTCGGCACTATTCATGCATGGGGTGAGCAGTATCTTGATACGAGCACTGAAATCCTTATATAAGGATTCCAGTGCTTGTGTCAGGATAAACGGGGCGTACACTGAACTTTTTAACATCGAGAAAGGTGTTAGACAGGGATGTGTTGCGTCACATGGATAGTTGTTTGGAAGATTTGAAAGAGAGTGAATGTGGTCTGAGAATGAATGGTTTACTCGTCAAATGTCTTCTCTATGCTGACGACCAAGTTATCCTTGCGTCGTCGGCTGAAGGGTTGCAGGAGATGGTAAATATTATGAACTAGCTTTTACCCGCGACTTCGTCCGCGTTAGATAGTTTTTTTAGGAACAGGTTCTAAAGTAGATATGTATATTCATAGTAAGTATGACAGTGATATTAGAACAGTTCTTATCTCTACTGTTTAAGGATGACTTGCTTGCTTCTGTTGTTAAAGGGACAATTCAAAATTTGCTATCCGGGTGTACTGCCCTGAGAGATCAATATTTATAACCATTGAATACAAAAGTCAGTAGATAACAAAAAAATCCTCGACAAAAAGTTGCCAATATCCTTTCTCAACTTATTCCCATCATACTGAACAACTTTTGTTTTGGAACCATTTCTGTATCTCTAATAGTTTAGCTGGGCTCCTGATGGTACACCTGGCGGTCTACATAAGGTACTCCAGATCCTTAATGTCCTTGTGAAAAGAAGCAGCCCATCATACTGAACAACTTTTGTTTTGGAACCATTTCTGTATCTCTAATAGTTAAGGTGGGCTCCTGGTGGTACACCTGGTGGTCTACATAAGGTACTCCCGATCCTCAATGTCCTTGTGAAAAGAAGCGGCCCATCATACTGAACAACTTTTGTTTTAGAACCATGCCTGTATCTCTAATAGTTTAGCTGGGCTCCTGATGGTACACCTGGTGGTCTACATAAGGTACTCCAGATCCTCAATGTCCTTGTGAAAAGAAGCAGCCCATCATACTGAACAACTTTTGCTTTGGAACCATGCCTGTATCCCTTATAGTTTAGGTGGGCTCCTGATGGTACACCTGGTGGTCTACATAAGGTACTCCAGATCCTCAATGTCCTTGTGTAAAGAAGCGGCCTATCATACTGAACAACTTTTGTTTTAGAACCATGCCTGTATCTCAAATAGTTTAGCTGGGTTCCTGATGGTACACCTGGTGGTCTACATGAGGTACTCCAGATCCTCAATGTCCTTGTGAAAAGAAGCGGCCCATCATACTGAACAACTTTTGTTTCAGAACCATGCCTGTATCTCTAATAGTTTAGCTGGGCTCCTGGTGGTACACCTGGTGGTCTACATCTGTACTCCAGACCCTCGAATGGTGATAAAAAGTAGCCTATGTCCGTTCTCGGTATGCTAGCAATCTCTGTGCCAAGTTTCATGAAGATCGGTTCAGCGGTTTGGCCGTGAAAGCGTAGCAGACAGACAGACAGACAGACAGAGTTACTTTCGCATTTATAATATTAGTGTGGATGAGGCTATGAAAAAGAAAGGAATGAAAGTGAATGTAAGTAAGACGAAAGCAATGGTTTTTGAGAAAGAGGAAAATATGACAGAGTGTAAAATTATGATAGAAGAAGAGAGGGTGGAACGAGTGAAAGAGTTTGTGTATTTGGGCTCCATGTTCACATCAGATGGAAAGTGTGAAAGTGACATCGAAAGAAGGGTGAATGCCGGCAACATGGTGAATGGAGCGACGACGCTTTTATGAACAGCCAGAAAGTCTCTGATAAGGCTCGTCTGGCTGTGCATAGAGGGGTGTTAGTTCCGACACTTATGTATGGGAGTGAAAGTTGGGTATGGCAGAAAAAGCATGAAAGTAGAATAAATGCAGTACAAATGAGAGCGTTAAGAAGTATAATTGACGTAAAATTGAGTTACAGGATAAGGAATAGCGTGATAAGGGAACGTTGTGGTATACTCATACTCATACTCATACATTTATTTGCCTTCAAATGGTACAATTTTGTTCTTATCAGGTAGGTACATAAGTTTCACATTTGATAAAAGAAGACATAGTGACTGGTGTAGAAAAGGGTATGCTTAGATGGTTTGGTCATGTAGAGAGGATGAATGAAAGAAGATTAACGAAACAGGTGTATATGGCAAGTGTGGATGGGAACGTCGGAAGGGGAAGACCTCGACGAACGTACCTCGATCAAATCGGGGACGACGTGCTAAAGAAAGGTCAGGTCAAGAGTACCCTAAACCGACGAGCATGCATGAAGAGATTGATGAATGTGGAGGAGGCGAAAGAAGTATGCCAGGATCGTAGTAAGTGGAAGGAAGTAGTCTCTGCCTACCCCTCCGGGAAAGAGGCGTGATTTATGTATGTATGTATGATCTACGTTGCTTACATATTTCGGCTTTTGGAACCTATGCATTTCTCATATCTTTGTAATTTAAGAAACTTTGTATATTTAAGGCGAGCCTTACATTGCACCGGACCTCGCTCCGGTGTGCGGTGATCCGGCCATCCGGCCTTACAGACTTGTACTTACATACTATAGACGACGGAGCAGGCCGTTGTGCACCAGACCTCCGGACGGAGACACGAAAAAAAACCGTGCGTTGGTCCGGATATTGCCTCAAAATCCGCATTCAGATTCAGTCACTCCGGAAACTGGAGCGGAGAGCGGTGCCAGTGTGAGGCCCGCCTTAGATAGAATACTTACTTGTATACTCAACAGGTTTCATCAATCTGATGATAGCAACATCGTTCAGGTTTCTCCTGCCATCGAACAGGTATTCAGGATGGACTCTTGATCGCTGTATACCCACGCTGAGCGCGCCGTCAGTGCATTTCACGACGCCATCTTGGGCCCTCACACAATCGCGTCCTTCGTTCGTACTGTTGTATTCTCCAAGGATCACGCTTATCCTGCGAAAATAAGAAATAAAGTTGTTCTTTTTATGCACATTTAATAACATTTAAGGCGAGTGTACTCGTAAACGACCTGGACAGTGGCGCCACTTCACAAACAATATTTTTCTCTTTATACAAACAATTAACCAGAATTTCCGTTGCCCAAATTTTAAGTAAAATTAGAACCTGCAGACTCAATGAAATATTCGTTGTAATTAAAATTATGCCAATTAATACCAAAAGTGGCCGTTTTTAGGCATTTTTTGCCATTACTTTAATATTTCATAATAAAAACTTGGGCAACGGACATTCTGCTAGATTGTTTGTATAAAGAGAAAATATATTTTTGTGAGTTGGCGCCACTGTCGAGGTCGTTCACGAGTACGCTCGCCTTATGAGATAACAACAGGTCAACTAGGTATTTCCAATATACTTAGATCTATTTTCCTACATTATTGTTCTTTCTAATTTTATAATTAAAATAACATCAACCTTTAGTTTCCTGTTTTGTAACTGACAACAAAATAACCCAAACAGGAGACTTCAAGGAAAAAATAGCAATAGAATTCATTACATTTGGCTTTATAATTTAAGGAGTCCCCCACAGTATTATGTGTTGCCATTTGATTGCAAAAACGCATTTCAAAAATTATGACGAATTTGGGCGTATAAAACGCGATAAATATTTTGCTCAAAGAATAACGTATGAATGGTAAAAAATGTGCAACACGCTCAATTGGGAGTATTCTATACTATTTTTTTTTCCTCTTCCTTAGTTGGGATAGATGTCGCTGTACTTGGTACACATCGTCACACAATTTTTTTATGTTTTCACTTGGGTGTTTAAGATCGTAAACCAAAACGTAATAATCAATGTTACCTACATCACTCGCGTCACAAAAATATTTGCTCTCATGGATTTACCGCATATTAACGAAAACCACAACGAACATTACGAAAATAACGTAAAAACACAGAATTATTAATAGATAACAAGAGGCGAAAATTAAGGATTGATAGGAAAAAACACAGTTTATTCATGCCTTTTGGCTTTGACATCTAGTAAAGTAGTCAGTTGAACGCCATCTACAGAGTTCTTGGAATACTAAACTTTTGTTTAATTCTTGAAAAGCGGTTCGGTGTCACGACTAAAATAAAAAGTATCAGTATACTCACGGCGTATATGTTTTGGTGATTGATCCAGCGAAGCAATGTGCTGCTGACAAAACGTATCTCGCGCTGATCAGGAACCCTCCACATAATCTCTTTAATTCATTATTTTTATTGCAGCGGTACTCTATTTGCACAAGCCACGGGTGATGTTCTAGCTCTGTTTTGTTACCACCTGAAAAAGAATCAGTAAACTTCATCATTACCAATGTGTAGGTATTTATTTGAAGTCGAAAGACCACATCGTCTATAATTGAGACGCCTTATATGTCCAAGCAAAAAATTCCATCAAATAGCATGAGGTAATGCGTGTTGATTGGTCAGTGGTCGCGTCATCTCATAAATGACTACTTACTAACCAATGCACGAGATTTTACATCAGACTTATTGGTCTGATGTGATGCCGGAAGGTATACGCCCTTAGTGTGCCGTCAAGTTGGGAGATGCATTCGGTATCACCTGCCCGGCTTGCAGACTCTTTGGGCGATATTACATTACGGTTCGTCCACAAATAACGTAAAGCAAAATTTACAAATTTTTGATCCCTGTAGTAGTATGGTCGTAAGGCCCTTTTAGTATAAAAGAATAACGCCTAGTCAAACCCCCCATGTAAATAAAATAGCCTCTCAAAACTGCTTGACAAAAAATATTTGAAAAATGAGAAAGAGCTACAGTAGCCACAACCGCCGTTGCCAAGTTGTCAACTTGATCCTCGTCTTGAAGCGACATAAAAAGACTTTTAGTAGAATAGAAGCTAAAAAAAAAGTTACTAACCTACAACCCTGTCGTTGCTCAAAGCATCCACCCCACAGCACAAAGACCTGGGCAAAGGGGGTGACGATGTCAAATTGCAAGTCGTTTTGCCAGGGTTGAACACACTTCCGTCTGGCGCAAGGTCCTTGTCCTTGAATAAATGGGCAGGGTGGCCAGGGTTCAAATAATCCACGGGTGTGTCCGAGTTCCATATGGGCATGTTTGGGTATAGTTCCTCCGTGATTGGTTTTGGTGTAGTTATGATTGGTTTTGGTGTAGTTATGATTGGTTTTGGTGTAGTTATGATTGGTTTTGGTGTACTTATGATTGGTTTTGGTGTAGCTTTAATTTGATTAGGTGTATGAGGTTCGCGTTCAGTGTTCAAATAGTTTTGGGAAGATAATCCCGAGTCCCAGACTGGTAAATTAGGGTATGGTTCCTCCATGATTAGTTTTGGTGTAGCTTTAATTGGAGTTGGTGTGGTTTTGATTTGCTGAGGTTTTTGAGGTGTTATATATTGGCTTAAATCTGGATTTGCTATTTCCCATGTCCAGACCGGTCGGTATGTTTGTCCAGGAAATATCTGAAAAACAAAGAAAAGCTCGTACCTTTACCTCTGAAAAACAATCCTAGTAGGTAAGCTAAAGAAATATGCACTTTGTCAAATACGATTTTTTTAACTAGCAGCAGCCTGCCCAGCGGTTTCATCCGGTGCTAACCGTTTTCCCGCGGGAAAAAGACTTATAATATAGCTTATGTTCATTAGGGATAATGTGCGATTGTAAAGGTAAAATTCAGTAGTTTCGGAGCCTATTCAATTCAAACAAACAATCATAATATGTTTCCTCTTTATAATACTAGTGTAGACTAAGTACTTTAATCAGAGATTAATAAGAAAAGCTAAAAACTAACTCAGAAATTGAATACCAAATTTTGAAACTCTTTCCGTGAGGTATAAATTGGCAAAAAAAAACATGTGTTTCACTTTAGGTGATAGGATGACAACCAGAGGTATCTCTTATCCTTTTCTAAACCTATTTGACGGAAAGTGGCAGCGCTAATGCAAGGTAAGTTTAGATTATCTATTTCCTAAATTGAGGCCAAGCTTAAAGATTACTACGATCAATATAAGAATACTGTACTATTTGTGACTGTTTTTATTTTATTATCATTACTTTATTACTTACCACACGACTAGACCAGTCTAATTGCTCATTGCGGGTAGAAGCTGAAACAAAAGGACAGTTTAATATGTTGCCAGTTTACGCTCTGCCTACTCCATAAGGGATATAGGCGTGATGTGTGGCAAACAACAGAATGGCAAACATACAGTAATAATATTTGCAGCTAATATTTTTGCATATTGTTTAAGGTGATTGATGCCGCGAAACTAGCGCTACTTCACGAAAAAATATATATCTCCTTTTTCCTCCATCAACTTTTTGGTGTTATCTCCAAGCAAAATTAGATCTTACAAACTCGTGTTAATATTCACGTTATATTGAGTTATAATAATTAGAACCAAAAGTGGCCACACTTTAATCCATTACTTTAATTACTTACAGCAAATATTTTATAGCGTTTGCGGGTTTTAATTTTGCTTTAAGATAACAGCAAAACCTTGGGCAAAGGACATTCTAGTGAATTGTTAGCATTATGAGATAGTATTTTTTCCGTGAAGTGGCGCTAGTTTCACGGCACCACTCGCCTTAGTGCCAGTGTTAAGGTGAACCCCCACTTGTCGCACCGTAACGCACATGCGTCTGTCAGACGAAAGGAAATTGCTAATTCCGATCATATTCGCATACAAATACGGGTATGGTGCGTTTACGGATGCGGCTGTCAAACGACTTGACAAGTGGGAGAACCGCCTCACACGGTGTAGGAGCACCTTTGTAGCATTACTCTATTCACGCAACACACAGGCAAAAATAAACAGGGTGTAAGGATGCACCCGCATTCAGACCATAATAGTGAAAAACTTCCCATAAAAAATATTTCAGGAAACGTATTTTTTCTTCTTCTCATAGTAAATGCAGTCAGCTGAATATAATTTAGTATGGGAGGACGATTTTTTTGCTTGTTTCCTGACATATGTTTCTATGGGAAAGTTGTTCAGTTTCATGGTCTGATTGTACCCTATCAGTATTCGGAGGGCGGTCCCTTACACCCTGTATATTGAGTACCAAATTTTAAAACACTTCCCGTGTTAGGTATACAATTTTTGAAAACTTGCAAAATTTTTCCTGCCCGCGCTTGAAAATTTTGCAAGTTTTCAAAAAAAAAAAAAACCCTGTATATTTTCCACATACCTTTAACAGTTCCGGATACCACTATTACTATCGCGAATAATAACACAGTACAACGCATTTTGAAAATACACTTGACTTTGAATTAAATAAGGTAATTAAAAATAATTACAAATAAATATGAGAATGTTCATAAAATGAATTCTAAATGACAAGTGGGATTGAAATTTATCCTGTGCAGTTTATATAGAATCCATGGTTAACTTAACTATAAATACTAACTTATCATTAACGATTTATGATGATGTACAAAAACAGGAAAACCAAAAATTTGCTATGCACAATAGGTATTCAATTGGCGTCATATAGATATATCTGGGATCCTACATAGGTTTGCGCTATCTATTGACGTAACTCAAGACGATTCGACAGGATTTTTCATGCGTCAAACACAACAGAAATTTCATAGTTTTGGCTTCGAATGTAGCCGAAGTTAGGTGGTTGTCTCTCTTTTCGTCCGTAGCTGCGTATTTTTAACGCACCGCAACACACGCGTCTATCAGACGGAAGGAAAATGCGAATTTCAATCTTGTCAAGTCAAGAAAACTGTTGATATAATATTGAAAAAATGATTCAAATAAAGGTTACTTTGTTTTTTTCTCTGTCGAGTAAAGTTAGTCAAATTGTGTAACTGATAGGTATATGTTATTGGTTATACCTTCGACAATAACATATCATTTTTTTTAGAATTTTATGGTTGTAATTGTCTAAATAAAACTGGTTTAAAAAACTTGCACGCGCTATATCCCCGCCAGACATATAATGAATTTGATGAGATGTTCAGGCACAGAATAAATGATAGTAGGTACTTATGTTTAGGCGTAACGCTACTTAGTCGAAGAAGCTTTGCATGGGTGCACACAATATGCGATAAAAATTGTTCAAACTAAAAAACTGCGGCACAAATGTGCAGCAAATGTTTTGCGATTAGGCTAATTTCTTATTTCTATCCTGCCTTCGCCTCAGTCAGATGACTATCGTCAATTGACGCATAAAATTTGCTGCAAATTTTGTGCTGTTTTTTTTGTTTGAACGATTTTTGACGCAAATTGCGAACACCCCTTTGCATCCTGTCATGATGTCGCTTGCTGAATGGAATTCGTCTCAACTCACTAAACAGTGAATTGACATCGAAACACAGATACCTGCCACCCCTATATCAATTGCGGTGAACAGCCATTATTGTCCGCAGGGAGTTTAATTACTTACCTGCTCATGTATACGTGTATACTAAAGGTATTCACGTGTAGTTACTTGCACTGTAATATACATCTAGGTACACCGGTAAGACAAAATTCCACTACTTCTTTTTTGCGTGTGGAGCACCGAGTCGTCCAACGACCCGGTGAACTCTGGTATCAGAGTTTTTTCAACCGCTTACTACTCGTAGAAGGCCTCCTGACATGGTTGTGTAAGTATTCATCGACAGCAACCGGGACCGACGGCTTAACGTGCCCTCCGAAGCACGGAACCATCTTTCTTTTCGGTCAATCAGGTGGTTCAGCCTGCAATGCCCTAACCAGACTGGGAACAAATTCACAAAGTGATAAATACAACCTTGTCAGACCCCGTATATAGAGGTAGAGGACAGTGGGTGACAACAATTAGTCGCTGATATTCGTCTTAAAGCTTAAGACTTGCGTCAAATTCTTTCATTCATTCTTATTCATTTGCGTTAAACGCGTGTCTAAAATAACACTCCATACAGAAGAAAAGCGAAACGCGCGTTCACCGCGCATCAATTTTTTGTGAAAAGGCCCATACTCCATAGTGCTTGCAGTTATGTTGCAACCGCACCGCAAGTCGGAAACAGTCGGCGACTGTCAGAGCATCTTGTCGGAGCACCTTTAAGGCGAGTGTAGCCGTCAACGACCTCGACAATGGTGCCACTTCACAAAAAAATGTTTTCTCTTTATACAAACAATCTATTAGAATATCCGATGCCCAAGTTTTTAGTATTATCCTTAAGTAAAATTAGAACCTGCAAACTCAATGAAATATCCGCTGCAATTAAAGTTATGGAAAAAAGTTTCTAAAAACGGCCACCTTGGTATTAATTTACATAACTTTGTTTACAGCGAATATTTCATTGAGTTTGCAGGTTCTAATTTTACTTAAGGATAATACTAAAAACTTGGGCAACGGATATTTTGATAGATAGTTTGTATAAAGATAAATATTTTTTGTTGTGAAGTGACGCCACTGTCGAGGTCGTTCACGGCTACACTCGCCTTAAATACACGCCAATGGATGTGCACATTGTGCACTAATGCAAGTCCCGGGAGACAACCTGTCTGCACGCCAAGTTCAATGACTTTAATAGCTTACGAGTAGCTTAGCTGTACCTGTACCAACAAAATAATACATTACATACGTAAACACCCACAATAGTTCACTGCTGGATATTGGCCTCCCCTTATCAGGGGGTACTGCTGTACGCACCACGCTTGGCAGGCGGATTGACAGGTGGATTGACGAGCGCATTGCAATATGTTGCAGACAGTGAACGCTGCTGCCCATTCCCTGGATGATAATCACTTAGTCGCTTTGACGACGCCCACGAGTAGAATTGGTGTGATGCGATTCTGCTAAAATAATAGTGAATTGAAAAAGAAAACTATAATTACGTTATCTTACGTTTTATAAAGCTAGATTAGCTGATGTTCTTGAGAAAATTCTGGATATCGACATAGGATCCAAGCACGGACTTTTGCCATACCATATTATGAGGTGATGTTAGGCGTACAATGATTATAAGAACTCGAAAAAAATCTGCTGCGGAGTCCCGGGCCATAGTCTTCAAATTATCGAACTCATCTTAAGGTGACGGATATTATTATTTGTTTGCTCAAGTTTTAAGTATTTTCCTTATGATATGATATGAAATATTCGCTGTAATTAAAGCTATGAAAAAGGTGTCCGAAAACGGCCACTTTGGTATTAGTTGCCATAACTTTAATAACAGGGAATATTTCATTGAGTTTGTAGGCTTTAATTACACTCAAGGATAATACTAAAAACTTGAGCAACGGACATTCTGATAGATTGTAAATTGTTAATAAGGATAAACTATTTTATGTGAAGTGACGCCACTGCCGAGGCCGTACACGATTACACTCGCCTTAAGGAAATAAATATAGCAATATTACTTGTAGGTACTGACAAAAATCACAATTGACCGCTAGTCAGTGTGAAAAACTACGATACTCCAGTAATTCCGTGGGTCCGCCATTCATCGAGGGTTTAATGTATCGGCATAAGAATAGATAATAATACTGGCGTATAGAAACGAAACTCCTTTGTTTGGGCCCCAAAAGCCGCGCTTTAAATACCTACTTCCCCCCGCAGCCCGTAACGCCCCGCACTCTCCCGCGCTTTAAGTCGGGGCTGTCACGTGCCAAATATTTTATTTCAGACAAGCGGCCAGTCAAGCGGTTGCGACCGCTGCTAACTGTTTTTCCGTGGGAACAAAATATTTACCCGTTTTAAAGTCTTACCTTACCATTTTATTGTTAATAGGTAGGTACAGAATTTTAAAATAGGTGCAAAAATGGCGCCGTGTGGTGCCAGATTAGAATAGCATTCTTTTTGTAAAACGCGTTCTCCCTATGAATACAACACCTTGCACTCTGCTCGCTAATGCATCCAATTAAAATTCGACCCGCACGACGAACGTTTCCGCGGCGAAGCGCACTCCCGACTGAATTGTTCTCTAAGAGACAGCCAGACAGATTGACCTTGAGCGCGTCTGGAGCAGGAGTGTCATCTCTATGTGATTTCTACTCTATGGTATCGGTCATATTTCACGCGCAAGTGGTCAGCTGATAACTCGGCCGCTGGGTCCGAATTCTGCTATTTGAAAACCGTCTCACTTACGTTTTCTTGAATACCAAATTTTAAAACACTTACCGTGTAAGGAATAAATTTTTGAAAACTTGCAAAATTTTTAAGCCTGCGACTTTCGCATTACTAGTGGCGACACGCCCCTTCCATCTGCAATCACGACAATTTTGCAAGTGTATTTTAATGCCAGTAACGCTTGTCACGGTTCCATCTACCGGGTTAATTTTGCAACTAATTCTTCTTTCTCTTCATATTGTAGTGTGGAACGTGAAATCTACCAACAACAAGAAGTGATAAACCCGTGTTTTGGGTTTCATAAAGCCTGCTTTTACTAGTAGGTAGGCTTCTGACGTTGTTAGTTATGTAACAACTGTCATGTAAATAATTACATTTACAGTTGTTACAGCCTTAAGGCGAGTGTAGTCTTAAACGGCGTCAACAGCACAACTACAAAAAAAAGGGACATTCTGATAGATTGTTTGTATGAAGAGATTTTTGCCACTGTCGAGGTCTTTCACGGGTACACTGGCCTTAGCGTGCTTCCAAAGTGGGGAACCATCTTTTTAACAGGCAATTAGGTTGTTAAACTTGAAATGTTCTAACAATCCTAACCAAACTCATAGCTCACAAATTAATATGAACTGTGTGCGATTGACTGTCAGTTTGATGGCTATGGTCGATTCATTAATGGCAACTACGAGAATTTGGGCTTTACATATTGTTACGGAACGCTGACTTCATCCATTCACTACAAATGTGGCAGTTTTACAGCATATTCAATCAAACGAATACTTTTGCACCAATAACTTGAAAATATAGGGTGAAGTTTTACTAGTGACCGATAGCCGATACCGAAATCTCAAGACGGGTTGGTGATAAGGAACAACTTTCTTCAAGGAACATAGGTTGGAATATGATTAAACAAAATGTCACACACAGACACACACACATATCACGCCTATAATCCCTTGCGGGTTAGGCAGAGCGTAAACGGTCGCAAGAAACGGACATTTATGCCACGTCTGACAAATAATTGAGGGTTATTCGGAAAATTGTGTATAATATAATATGATAGATAATAATAATAATAATAAAATAATATAATAGAATAAAATGTCTCGTAACTCAAATCAGCTGATCAACAATTTGGTTTAGGAAGTGCAATTTATTTTGTTATCGTATTTTGACCTATGTTTCTTGGAGAATTTTGTTTCTTAATACATACATACATTTATCACGCCTATAAACCCTTGCGTGGTAGGCAGAGCACAAACGGCCTCAAAAATCGGTCATTTTTACGCCACGTCGAACAAATTTTTGAGGGTTACTCGGAAAATTGTGTATCGCCATAGTGACAGGTTGTCAGCCTACCGCCTAAAATTGCAATACACACCCTCGAGTCCCTTAGTCACCACTTCGACTCCCAAGGGAAAGAAATGGGATGATGCTATTCTAAGCCGGCCTCACACGGCACTAATAAATTTAATATATAGGGTAAAATTTTACTAGTACCTAACCGATAGCCGATACCGAAATCTCATGACGGGTTAGTGATTATGATAAGAAACAACTTTCTCCAAGGAACATAAGGTTGAAATATGATTAAAAGAATGTGTTTCTGCTCTCTTACAAGTACTCATAACTCAAATCAGCTGATCGGCAATTTGGTATAGGAAGTCCAATTTATTTTGTTATCGTATTTTGACCTGTTTCTAGGAGAAAGTTGTTCCTTATTACCAGACCGTCTTGAGTTTTCGCTATTGGTCACTAGTAAAATGTCACCCTATATTAAGAATGGAATACATACAATACAATACATTTTACGAAGCGTGAGTCTGTAGAAAATATATCTTCAGAATTTGTATCGCACTTTTGCGTATGATAATAAGTGAAAAGGCTTTTACATTTCAGTGGTTATAGGATCCCACATAAAAAGATAAGATAAAATCTGCTTTGCTCAACGACTTAGGCAGTTCTCACACACTCCTCATTATATTACGTAATTTTTCCGGATCCGTTTCTCTGCGTAAAGGAGAATGCCAAATCCCATTTAAACCGTATATCATGGTACACATCGCAGCATCAAATTTCGGCTGTCACAGTTTGTCTTTCGTATGGTGGTATCACGAATTGCACTGGACAGACAAAATACCTGTACTATTATATTCTATGACATCTGTGAATTGCTATTTCAATGTATTTTTGCAAAAAAATAATTTTATCTTTTTATCGCAATAACGTGCCGGTTTGTGTGCTATTCCCCTAAAAACGTTCGTATTTCGGGCGGAATATTCGTTTTGAGTAAAATTGGAATATGACGACAAGCGCGGAAATAAACTGACATAAACATTAATAAAACAAAATTGAACCTGAAAATTACAACTTAAGCGGAAAATCTTATTCAAACAATCGATCAGACCAACATTGCAAACTTTAATTTAGTTTAAACAGTAGTTCACAATTGTTTTCAAACACAATGCATTTTGTGTTTAAAGCGAGGACAAAATTTTAATAACTTGCATACCGAGTAGAAAATGAGGAAAACCAGCTATGAAAATGTTTTAATAACGTTGAACAGTTTACTAAAATAACACCTATGTTGGAATTCCATTCAAAATTATAAACCAAGTTAAATCGTATTTAACATTTTTAACACTAACATCCACAAAAGTCCACTGCTGGCTTTTTTTTTTATTTTTTTTTGTTGTGGAACCTACGATTTTTAGCCCCGGGGCTTTTAATCTACACCTGACTGTATGGTGGGGAGCAGGAGCTCAACCGGAAAAGCTTGTGGTTGTTCAAACAACCAGCTCAATCGCGCCCTTGGGGCGCGATTGGGCTTACGAGTTGTTCTGGGAAGAACGTATTGGACTGAATCTACCCGGCACGTGCCGGTAGTTCCCAAAGTGGGGAGCAAATGAGGGACCTCCGCGCCCCCGCCGGCGGGGGCGTCGGTTGCTTGAGGAGCTTGTGGAGTGTGATCTACTCGCAATGGCTGCAGCAGTGGCTACTGTGATTTCATCATCTTCTTCCGTAAGGATGTGTTTCGGACGGTGTTTAAAACGCGAGGTTGGATGGGGGAAGTAGTGGGACGCGGCAACTATCAAGGGGTTTTTATGATGGGGAGCATTGTCGAAGAAGCGACGAGACGCTTCTTTCATATACGCTTTAATGGTAGGGAGGCCTAAGTCGATGTGGAGGTTAGCGTTACGCATGTACCAGGGCGCCCCGGTAGCTCTGCGCATGAAACGGTTTTGGATGACCTGCAGCATTTTCAGATGTGAATCGAAGGTGTAAGCAAAGGCTACGCTGGCGTAGGTCATAATAGGCCTTAAGCAGGTGGTGTAAATTCTCACCTTATTTCTAAGGGAGAGTTTGCTCTTTTTGTTCAACATCGGATGTAATCTGCCCAAAACGAACGCCGCGCGGTCGCGAACTCTTATTATGTGGCTACGGAAGCTAAGTCTGGAGTCAAGGGTGACTCCTAAATATTTAGTCTCGTTAACCCACGGAATGGGTCGGCCGAAAAGCTTTACAGCGGGGACGTTTAGTTGGTGAGAGCCGCAACGAAAGTGCACGGCTGCACTTTTTTCCAGATTTACCTCGATTCTCCATTTACGGAACCAGCTTCCGAGGGAGTCTAGAGCGTTCTGGAGAATCTTAACTAACTTTAAGTGGTAACGGTGGGAAGTGGTTACGGTGGGAGTCCACTGCTGGACATAGGCTCTAATGGGTGATATTGCCATTCTCACCCCATTTTGCAGGTGGATTGGCGAGCGCAGTGCAAGATATTGCTTTCACAGGAAACGCTGCTGCCCATTCCCTGGATTAATTTATCCCTCAGTAGCTTTTTACGACACCCAAGGGTAGTATTGTATTGATGCTATTCTAAGCCGGCATCACTATATTATATAATAGGTATTATAATACCTTTTCTATCACATACCTATTTATTATATACGTAGTTAATGTTCCTATTGTAATGTATTTATAAAATGTTTATTTAGATATTAAGTTGTATTTTTTTATGCTATGGGCATTGCTGCCTGAAATAAAGGATATATTATTATTATTTTTGATGTATACGTTTTTGTATCTCTCCGAAGAGGAAAAAAAAGCTTTTAAACACGAGTCAAAACCGCACGCAAAAAGTGTTCAAATGCTAGGAAGTTGTGGATAAGAACTTCCAGAAGATTCTACGAGTATTCAGGATCGTTGCTTTTTGGAGTAAGTAATGTGTACATTTTTAGGTGAATAGCAAGAGTTGTAAGGCTGGTGTGCAAAGATTTTCGTACGGAGTTGTACGACAAATTATAGGCATAGTTTTGACTGTTTAAACATTCCATTGAGATTCGATTCTTATTGCTAAGTCATTGTATTAGGATTTTTAGAGTTTATTTTCAGAAGATTATGATAATTTCGATTAAAATAACAGTTAACAAGTTTAAAAAAAAAAACACTTTTGTCAAGTATTATTATCGAGTGAGATCGAGTGAGAACACTTGACAACTCAGTGGTAAGTACCATTAGATTGCCCTATTTTGAATTTCCACCAAATGTTCCTGGGTTGAGATACGATAGGGTTCATAAAAATGTTAATACCCTTTGTGGCTAGATATTAGGACCATCAATCATGGAGGGGTCCCGATGTGACGTCACCAGTTACTTAACTGCCCCGTGGTGTAGTCTTAGCGTTGATCTTGGGATCCTGTCCAAAGTTCAATTTCTGGGGGATTAACATTAACCGTGTTGTTACAAAAAAGGTTTGACGCGTGTTTAGACAGTGTTTAATTATTCTCCCATACGATTTGACTTTGGCAAAAGTTTAAATCATTATATTGGGAGGTACTGACATAATTGCAAAGAATCTTTTTAAGAAAATTATAAATATTTTAGAATCTGATCTTGTAATCGCTTTAAAATAACGTCTTCCGCCGCTTAGTCTTATGTTTTTCATTTTTTGTGATAACATCGAAAGTAGTTTTGTAAGTTTTATAACTTAATTTGATTAATAATAAGACATCGTAATTTGAACTCCTACATTGTCCGTACGTAAAACAGATAGTTCCGTGCTTTAGAGGACACAAGCCGTCGCCATCAGTAGCTAGTCTATGGTCACTCCGATTTTTACATTTTAAAACCTTAATAATTTAAGTAGTATTTGGGTGGTTTATCAAATAGCCGACACCCGTAACTATAAAATTAGAGTTTACCTATAGAGTTAGTCGTCAACGTAATAAACTCAATGACAGTAGAACGAATGTCTTTGACAGCAAAAGAAGCCTAAAGTTCTCTCAAGATAAAATGAAGACTGAAAATTCTTCAAGCGAAAATAAGAAATTGAAAAATATTGCGCCCGCCGTGACTTGAGCCCGGGACCGTGGGGTACAGTGCCAACTGAGCTAGCGGCGCATCGACTGACACTTCCAAATTTACAATTTCTTGGTACTCGTCTCGAAGCGAGCAGTGGGATGGTACCTCACGTTCCCGGGTTCAAGTCCCGGCGCTTACATTTTTTCAATTTCTCTTCGTTTTCATTTCACTTACATACATACTTACACATATCACGCCTATAATCCCTTGCGGGGTAGGCAGAGCGCTACAACCGCAAAAAACGACCTTTTACTCCAAGTCTGACAAATATTTGAGGGTCATTCGGAAAATTGTGTATCGCCATGGTGACAGGTTGTCAGCTCATCGCCTAAAATGCAATATACACCCTCGAATCCCGTTTCATTCCCGTATTCCCGTTTTCATTTTTATTAATTAAAATATTATAGTACCTACTGCGAGTGCATAATACCCCTTAGTAAATACTACAAGCGTCTTTCCAATTCTATCTCTGTGCTATGTAAGGTCGTTAAACTGATGGATTGAAACATGAAATAGATACACCAACACCACTTAGAGTGTAATATCATATACCACTTCAAGGCCACAATAACACGTGCCCTTTTTAATTTAGCTGAATGTTCTGGATGCCCCTTTACAACAATAACATTGAAATTAAATTAAAAAAATTAAATTAAGTTTATTTTCAGAAGAGTTATCTTATCTTAATAGGTGCCGTGTGATGCCGGCTTAGAATAGCATCACCCCATTTCTTGCCATTGGGAGTCGTAAGAGCGTCTAAGGGACTCGAGGGTGTGTATTGCAATTTTAGACGATGGGCTGACAACCTGTCACTATGGCGATACACAATTTTCCGGATGACCCTCAAATGTTTGTCAGACGTGGCGTAAATGTCCGTTCTATGCGGCCGTTTACGCTCTGCCTACCCCGCAAGGGATTATAGGCATGATATGTGTATGTATGTATGTATCTTATCTCATACATGAGACCTCGTAACATGAACAACCACAAAAGTCCACTACTGAACATAGGTCTGCCCCTATTGGGGGGTATTGCCATACTCACCACGCTTGGCAAGTGGATGGGCGAGCGCAATGTAATATGTTGCATACACAGGGAACGCTGCTGCCCATTCCATTGATGTATTTTTCCCTTATTCGCTTTCTACGACACCCACGGATAGTATCGGGGTGATGCTTTTCTAATCAGGCATCATGCAGAAAATTTACAAATTGAAACAAACAGGACGTAGCAAGTCGAAAGGTCAAAGTACTCGAGAAACTGAACCAATAATTACTCAAGGAACATAGAAATCTACATAGCAGGCAGCAGGTAGATAATAATTATTTTTGTTAGTATATTATAGATAAACTCCTAAACGACAAGACCAATTTCAAAAATTATATCACCGTTTGAAAGCTATTACCATAGAATAACTTATAAAGCTACTACATTCTTAAGTATCATAGGGTAGAAAACGGTTAGCAGCGGGTGAACGCGCTAGGTTGACCTCTACTCATCATCATCATCATTGGCCTCACACGTCTGTGACAGACGATTTAAACAGTGTCTGAGGCAGACACTGCGTTGCCTGGGACGCAATTATGGAAAACGCAGGGCTGCCCAGGACCTGCGCCACCCTCTCGGCCTTCCTGGCTGGATCCGTAGGAACGACTAGTCGATACGTGCGGAGCCAGGTCGGCTGCAGGAGTCTGCCGCGCGGTAGATCTCTGTCACACGCGCCTGACGGAGACCCCGTTCCGGGTTTAATTGTGGAGTTGGCCTCTCCAGGACCGTGCTTGGGTCGGATTTATCCCTCGGTCGCTTCTTATGACCCCCACGGGAAGAGATGGGGTGGTGCTATTCTACTCTGCCGGCACCACACGGCTATGACCTCTACTACCTTATAAATAATCGTGAGCGTAACTTGCATGGGAAGTCCAAATCTTTTTAAACGTTGTTCTTTTATGTTTCAGGCCGTACGCTCGCTTACGCCCGCGCGTGATACCGCGCGCGGTCTGACATCGCCGCTAGTGATGGGCGAATGTGAATGATTTATTCGAATGATCATTCGAATAGAGAGGTATTCGAATTATTCGATTGTATAAAAGGACTATTCGAATTATTCGAATGAAAAACAATCATTCGAATTATTTCGACTCATTCGAATGAATTTGGACGATTTGTATTTAAATCGCATTGAGAATAATCTTAATGAAATTAAAATATGAAACATTAAACTACATAAATATGTAAAAGTCAATAAATTTTAATGAGATCTTGTATTAAATGAAAAATACAAAAAATCATACGAATGAATCATTCACTATTTTTATTCGAATGAATTTAATCGATCGAAAACCATCCGAATAGCGAATTATCATTCGAATTAATAATCTTCATTCGAATGATGAATGATCATTCGAATACCATTTACAAATTCACTCGAATAATTCGATTGTCCGTTTTAAGAACAATCGCCCATCACTAATCGCCGCCATTATTACCCGTCCAAATTTAGAAGGCGCATAGTGCCTAGGTAGTTGTAATATGGCAAGTGTCGTCGTGTTCGTACGGGTTATATTATGTCGCGGGTTGCTGAAGCCGCGGCGCGGGTGACCGCAGGCCGCGTCACGGGGCGCCAATCTTGTGTTTTGTCAAATCTGGCCCGCGCGGGCCGTCCCGCGCGTGAAACCGCGTGAGCGAGCGTACGGCCTCAGAAGTACCTTTTTTATTACAAGTTGTATAGCGTGTTGCTTTTTTTAGCAATTTTTACTTACATGTATTAATCTTAATAATATCAATCTCTTTAGAATTTGCCGTCAAATCCGAATTCAAATAAACTTGTAATTAAAACAAAAAAGAACGATTATCGAACTGTTACACGCCCACCAGTTTGAATATAGGCACTTACTTTCTCGCGGGAATAAGGCATTAAGAATATAGTCTATGTTTATGAGGGATAATGTAGGATCCTAATGGTAAAGGATTTTTTTTTACTATTGTTTTCTTTGACCTGCCAAACGTCAAAGAAAACAATAGTAAAAACGATGAGACGATGGAAGCCAAATACAAAAAAAAAATGGTAAAGGATTTTTTAAATCGGTCCTAAAGTTTCGGAGCCTATTTATTTCAAACAAAGAATCAAGTCTCTCCACTTTAATATAATGGGAAATTTTCTAGAGATTCTAGAGTGTCATGTAGATGGCGCTCAGCTTAAGTGAAATAACGATCCTTTACATGAAAATCTGTACCACTTGACAAAATATTCTTTGTTTTGTATTTATGTAATCGTTCTAAATTTCTTATAGATTTTTTGGTTTGCTTAAATGAATGGCACTCAATATAATAGCAAGACGACAAGTTTATTTTGTAGCAACTCAAACTAAAAGAAATAAATTAGTAACGAACACAACGTGAAACGGAACCTGAGACAAAACTATGGCTGCCGCCAGCCATATTGAAACGTCAAATTTTCAGTTTAGCACAGTGCCCTCTGGTTTGACATTCAGAACTATCAACAGAACTGTTTCTTTATACTATGGAACTGTCAACTGAAAAACCCCCCACTCCTACATCTATCGGCGACTGTTGCCATCGCGCAATGTAGGAGTACCTTATCAGTACCTACATTCCACCTTATTGACCAAAGCTTCTAATATAATAAGTGCTCTTTATTTCCTTTGCTCAAGCTTTTTGGCTGATTAGAAGTTACACCAATAACACAGTACATGTCAAAAGGAAATGAAATATAGTACATTACCTATTTCATGGAACAATTTAGGCAGTTCTCCCACTTGTTCTCCGTCGCTGCGTATTTTGAACGCACCGTAACGCATGCGTCTGCCAGACGAAAGGAAATTGCGAATTCCGATCTTATACATACATACACATATCACGCCTTTTATCCCTTGCGGGGTAGGCAGAGCGTAAACGACCGCAAAAACGGGCATTTACGCCAAGTCTGACATATATTTGAGAGTCATCCGGAAAATTGTGTATTACCATAATGACAGGTTGTCAGCCCATCACCTAAAATTGCAATACACACCCTCGAGTCCCTTAGAAATGGGGTGATGCTATTCTAGGCCGGCATCACACAGCAAATCTTCCGATCTTATAACTATATAAATACGCCTACGTTGCGTTTACGGTGCGTAACAGATACAAGTCGTTTGAAAGACGCATGAGTTACGACGCGTTAAAAATACGCAGCAACGGACGACAAGTGATAGAACCGCCTTTTAAATATCAACTTGCTACAGCCGCAATTTGATGCGGCGCCGTGTGCCGCGATATCCGATAGAGTCAACCTGCGACCACAATACATGAAACTGTATTGAAACGTCGGGACACAGGTAAATTACTAATATTTACCTAAATACTATCGCGATAGACCCGGTCTTATACTTAAAATGAGTTTTTTGATAGGGTTTCATACTCTTTTTGGCAAAAACCCGGATTTGGTGAAACACGGGAAATGCGGACATGTGGAGCGTGTAAGAACCGATTTATAAGAATAAAAGAAGTACTCTCATGGGACCTTGTTTATGTAAATAAGCTTTGAAGAAAAACATACTGGGCAGCATTCAAAATAAAAGGCGGTTAAGTCCTTAATTTTTAAACAGTTCGAAGCGTTGGGTACCTGGGTATATACCGTTTAGTCATAAAACGTTACTGGCATTAAGATTAATGTACTTGCATAAATTCGCCAACGGTTGCTGAGCTGCGGTAGCCGGTAGCCCAGATGGTAAAGGCGTTGCTTCAAGTGATAGCGAAAGTCGCAGGTTTAAAACTACCTGCAATTTAGCAAGTTCTCCAAAGGCGATTTGATTTTTGATTATTTCAAGTTTCTCACCCAGAAACTCAAAAGGACTAGTGTCATTTGGAGTTCCAATGCCACGTCATTTTTTTTACCCTGCTTTAAGGATTTCTTTTTAGGGTTCCGTACCCAAAGGGTCAAAACGGGACCCTATTTCTGAGACTTCGCTGTCTGTCCGTCTGTCACCAGGCTGTATGTCATAAACCGTGATAGTTCATTAGATTTTCATTATATTTTTAAAAATTACTATAGATAGACGATTAATGGATCCTATACAAAAAAAAGTTTTTCGCTCCCTTTTATCAATAATGGTTAAAAAACTGTCTTTTATCATAAACAGGGAGTAAAGGACAGCCCTCCGGGTGATGAAGTGCATTCAGACTATGTAATTGAACAACTTTCTATAAAAAAAACAGGAAACTTAAAAAAAATTGGACTTTCCAAAGTATTTGCAATCAGCTTATCGTGATTTTGTATGGGAGGTCGAATATTTATTGTCGTTTCTGACATAATATGTTGCAAGGGGAAATTTGTTCAGTTTCGTGGTCTGCTTGCACCCCGTATATTGGATGTCACATGGGCAAAGAAAGTCGTCATTTGGCCGCATACCCGAACGAACATACATACCTCTACATATATCACGCCTTTATCCCTTTCGGGGTAGGCAGAGCGTACACGGCCGCAAAAACGGACATTTACGCCACTTCTGACAAACATTTGAGGGTCATTCGGAAAATTGTGTATCGCCATAGTGACAGATTGTCAGCCCATCGGCTAAAAGGCCTTCGTCGCCTTTTGTGACACCCACGGGAAAGAAATGGGGTGATGCTATACTAAGCCGGCATCACACGGCAACCATATCACCCGAATGAACACTAGACATAAAATCACTTGCCCGAATGAATAATTACCGAAAGTAACTTTTCGCTGTCAGAAAGTTTAAAACAAAATGCGCAGGCACTTTATTCCAGTTTCTTTTTCCGAAAAAAGGCTGAAAAAGATTGCTTGAGATAAACGCCTCGCTATTACTGTGAAAAGATAAGAAAAAGGGCTGAAATCTTCTTTAAGCTCAATTACAAGCCTGTAGAGCTGATATCAACGTAATGGCTGACTTTCTTGAAAGATAATGATCCTCTCACAGTTTTAGGCACTAGATACTGCTAAATTTCGTAATTTGGTCGCATATCTATAGTTCAATATTTTATTTACTGTGTAATGTCTGCCTAGAAATTATGGGAAATTGTTTAGTTTCATGGTCTGAATGCATCCTTTTTTTATTTTTATTAATGATGGGTTTGCTCTTGACTCTAGTCTAGGTCATAGGACAAAGACAGAGTCTAAGATGGAGCGAGCTCACCCAGAAGAAGCCTGTTAAGGCACTGGCAATCCCACATACTGACGGAACGCAGCAAGCTACTTGGCGCCAGACTTCGGTGGGATGGTGGTCGCGAGCCAGGCGGCCCCTTACGGAGCCTTCCACCGCTTAGTGGGATCGTTCAGCCGGACTTATCCACAGGCAAGCCTGTGTTGCCGTTGCCCGGGGTGGACCGCTAGGAGGTAGATCCCATACCACCACATACCATCCTATCAGTATTCAGAGGGCTTTCCTTCACACCCAGTATAGGGTTAAAATTTTACTAGTGACCGATAGCGAACTCAGATCGGGCTGGTGATAAGGAACAACTTTCCCCAAAGAACATGGTCGAAATATGAAATAAATTTGGACCTTGTATACAAAGTTGCCGATCGGCTGATTTAAGTTAACATGGAAACTTAAAATATTTATATCATATTTCAACCTATGTTCCTTGGGGAAAGTTGTTCCTTATCACCAGGCCCGCCGTCTTGAGTTTTCGCTATCGGTCACTATTATAATTTCACCATATATCCTGCTATCCATCATGGATCGTTGAAATGAAAATAAAGCGAAAAGCAAGGAGACGACGTGACACGGCGGGGTTATGATGAATGACGCGGATAATCAACCAAGATTATTTCAATATGTTGAATCACGCACGATAAGCGGTTCTCACAGGCACCGCATAATTTAGCGGTGTTCTGCCGGATCCGGTTTTTTACGAAAGGAGTTTACGAAATTTCTTACACAAGCAGGATACCATGCATGGCTCACGAAGCGTTGATGACTATAAGTTTGTTTTTATTTTGATTTCGGGACCTGTGGAGTACCGTCCCACCCATAAAATTTGGGAATGACTTCCCAAATTTTCAAACTTTGGTAGTTGTCTTGAAGCGACTTACTTTAAAATTTCAATTTCTTTATTTCGTTTATGAAAATAATATAGCGCTGAGAGTGCAAAATAAACCATAGATAGCATCATGTCACAGGTTGTCATTTATATGGATGGCTGTGGCTGTCACAAAATGCAATATCATCCGGTTTACTTAAAGTTAATTTGTGATCCGGTTGTTGAGCGATTCACCATTATTCTCGTATAATCACTTTTATTACTGGCTTAGAAAAGCGTCATCGTGTGATATCGGCTTAATATAGCATCACCACATTTTTTTCCCGTGGGTGTCGTAAGAGGCAACTAAGGGACTTAAGGGGTTATATAATGTATGTGCAATTTAAGGCGATGGGCTGACATCGTGTGACTATGGTGATACATAATTTTCTGAATGACCCTTCAAATGATTGTTAGACGTGGCGTAAGTGTCTGTTTTTTACGGCCGTTTTTGCTCTGCCCAGCAAGGGATATAGGCGTGATATTACGTGAGTTTTTACTCGGTCGTTCTCTGACGGTGATAGACACGACTAATATGTTTTATGAGGATTTTTGTTTTATTTTGTAATTAACCAAGCATTTTCTATTTGATTTGGTTGTGTTTTTCCTAAACTTTTAGTTATAGATTTATGCCCAATGTGTGTTGTGTGCTACAACAAAATGGTGTCGTGTTTCATTGTAAATGCTTATTTCAGCTTACTCTATTGTCTACAGGTGAAAACCTATTATTGGCTTTCTGTTTTTATTGTTTTTATATATGTTATGTCAACAGCTGTTGGTTTTCCAAAATAAATAAAATATAATATATTTATTCATGTATCACTTTTTTATTTTCATGATATTCCAAAAGAAAAGACTAATCATGCAGCGTATTTTGCGTTGCTCTGCTAAGCAAAAATTTTGTTTATTTCCTCTTAATTTTATGCTTGTTAGGAGTATATTCATGAATGGCGGAAAATCAGTTTGGCGTCAGTAGAGCTGTTTTTATTCGTACTTATCGTACAATAATATTAAATAAATTACGTATGTAACGTCATTGTTTTTCTGCTTACGTAAATTGTAATTTATTTGTTTTATTAATAACTAGCTTTTACCCGCGACTTCGTCCGCGTTAGATAGTTTTTTTAGGAACAGGTTCTAAAGTAGATATGTATATTCATAGTAAGTATGACAGTGATATTAGAACAGTACTTATCTCTACTGTTTAAGGATGACTTGCTTGCTTCTGTTGTTTAAGGGACTATTCAAAATTTGCTATCCGGTGTACTGCCCTGAGAGATCAATATTTCTAACCATTGAATACAAAAGTCAGTAGATAACAAAAAAATCCTTGGTAAAAAGTTGCCAATGTCCTTTCTCAGCTTATTCCCATCATACTGAACAACTTTTGTTTTGGAACCATTTCTGTATCTCTAATAGTTTAGGTGGGTTCCTGATGGTACACCTGGTGGTCTACATAAGGTACTCCAGATACTCAATGTCTTTGTGAAAAGAAGCGGCCCATCATACTGAACAACTTTTGTTCTGGAACCATTTCTGTATCTCCAATAGTTTAGGTGGGCTCCTGATGGTAGACCTGGTGGTCTACATAAGGTACTCCAAATCCTCAATGTCCTTGTGAAAAGAAGCGGCCCATCATACTGAACAACTTTTGTTTAAGAACCATGCCAGTATCTCTAATAGTTTAGGTGGGCTCCTGATGGTAGACCTGGTGGTCTACATAAGGTACTCCAGATCCTTAATGTCCTTGTGAAAAGAAGCGGCCCATCATACTGAACAACTTTTGTTTTAGAACCATGCCTGCATCTCTAATAGTTTAGCTGGGCTCCTGATGGTACACCTGGTGGTCTACATAAGGTACTCCAGATCCTCAATGTCCTTGTAAAAGAAGCGGCCCATCATACTGAACAACTTTTGTTTTAGAACCATGCCTGTATCTCTAATAGTTTAGCTGGGCTCCTGATGGTACACCTGGTGGTCTACATAAGGTACTCCAGATACTCAATGTCCTTGTGAAAAGAAGCGGCCCATCATAATGAACAACTTTTGTTTTAGAACCATGCCTTTATCTCTAATAGTTTAGCTGGGCTCCTGATGGTACACCTGGTGGTCTACATAAGGTACTCCAGATCCTCAATGTCCTTGTGCAAAGAAGCGGCCCATCATAATGAACAACTTTTGTGTTGGAACCATGCCTGTATCTCTAATAGTTTAGCTGGGCTCCTTATGGTACACCTGGTGGTCTACATAAGGTACTCCAGATCCTCAATGTCCTTGTAAAAAGAAGCGGCCCATCATACTGAACAACTTTTGTTTTGGAACCATGCCTGTATCTTTAATAGTTTAGCAGGGCTCCTGGTTGCACACCTGGTGGTCTACATCTGTACTCCAGACCCTCGAATCGTGATAAAAAGTAGCCTATGTCCGTTCTCGGTATGCTAGCAATCTTTGTGCCAAGTTTCATGAAGATCGGTTCAGCGGTTTGGCCGTGAAAGCGTAGCAGACAGACAGACAGAGTTACTTTCGCATTTATAATATTAATAGTTTCGGAGCCTATTCAATTCAAACAAACAATAAATAAAATCCTGTTTCTAATATTAGTGTAGATTATATAATTATTATTTTAGTGTGATGCTGGCTTAGAATAGCATCACCCGATTTCTTTCCAGTGGGAGTCGTAGGAGGCGACTAAGGGACTTGAGGGTGTGTATTGCACTTTTAGGCGATGGGCTGACAACCTGTCACTATGGCGATACACAATTTTCCGAATGACCCTCAAACATATGTCAGACGTGGCGTAAATGTCCGTTTTTGCGGCCGTTTACGCTCTGCCTACCCCGCAAGGGATAATAGGCGTGATATGTGTATGTATGTATTATTTTAGTGTAGATTTTTTTACCGTGTGATGCCGGCTTAGAATAGCATCACCCCATTTCTTACCCATGGGTGTCGTAAGAGCCGACAAAGGGACTCGAGGGATGTGTATTGCAATTTAAGGCGATGGGCTGACAACCTGTCACTATAGTGATACACAGTTATCTGATTGATCCTCAAGCTTTTGTCAGACGTGGTGTTAATATCCGTTTTACGGCCGTTAACGCTCTGCCTACCCCGTGAGGGATATAGGCGTGATTTATGTATGTAGATGTTTTTAAAGCATTATTTAATGTTTTTTGTCGTCTTTTTATACCGAGTATGGGACAGCCCTTCGAATACTGATAGGGTGCATGAAACATAAAACTGGACAACTTTCCCCTAGAAACATATGTCAGGAAACGCCAAAAAAAATTACCTTCCATACAAAATCACAATCAGCTGACTGCATTCACTATGGGAAGTCAGTTTTTTTACGTTTCCTGAAATATGTTCCTAGGGGAAAGTTGTTCAGTTTCATGGTCTGCATGTACCCTATTAGTATTCTGAGGGCTATCCCTGACACCATTTCTCTCTCTCTTTCTCTCTCTCTAATACAGTAATGATTAAATGTAATCATTACACTGGTACGAATAATGTGGCGTAGTTGGTACATTTTTAAATGAAAAAGTAGTTATTGTGGCATAACTGTAATAGTTAGACATATGGTATTGCGGACATTATTATAGATATTGATGGCCTCTACAAAACTGTAGTACATCACTTTGCTCTATTGTCAATAATTTCCACAGCGTACGCGATATTAGATATTTTTTTGGTACATTTTTCACACGTTGAGTTACATTATCGAAATTTTCACGCGGATCCCTATTTTTTTCTCGTATAAAATATAGCCTATGTTCATCAGGAATAATGTAGGATTCTAATGGTGAAAGAATTTTTAAAATCGGGCCAGTAGTTTCGGAGCCTATTCGATGCAAACAAACAAACAAACAAACAAACAATCAAATCTTTCCTCTTTATAATATTAGTGTAGAAGAAAGTTATTATTGTTTTCACCCTGAAAGTATCCTTGTTCAGTCATTTTATCTAACCTTTATTTTTCTATTACTGTATAAACATGGTAAAATAAAGTAATTTATTACAAACTCTCACGCTTTAAACATTCACTTAACATGCCTTCGAAGTAGGCATAGTGTTACCGGCCGTAAAATACGGTCGCTACGGCTACGTCTAACAAATATTTAAGGGCTACGCAAACGCTTTACCAAAAATTAAGTTATAGGTACAAATTATTGTTCCCGGTCTGGTTAGGAAATTGCAGGGTTAACCAAATGATTGTCCGAAAAGAAATGGTTCGGTGCTTCGGAGGGCACGTTAAGCCGTCGGTCCCGGTTGCTGTCTATGATTACTTAGACGGCGGTCATAACAAAACCATGTCAGAGGCCTACTAGTGGTAGTAGGCAGTTGAAAAACTCTGACACCATCGTTCATTCGTTCATCGGGTCGTTGGACGACTCGGTGTCCCACACAAAAAGAGAGAGCTACTCTTAAAAATAATAAAAAATAAAAAAAATTAACGTGGTTGGTTACCTACCCTTGGTCGTAGACTCCTATTTTTCGCTACAACTATAGTACCGCCGCCGAGAGAAGTCGGTTTTGACAGCTGTCATCTCCATACTAAAAGATATGTCAACAAAGGAAAATGGACCCTCTGTCATAGTATTATCACGAATCTGACAGCTGTCAAATACGACTTCTCTCGGCAGCGGTACTTTAACATAAAGATTTAATTCGCTTTTTCGTTTTTGCGCAAGTAATGATCTAGCAACTTCGCTATAGGAAATACTTGCTCTACCATCTGCAGCACCTGATGTTACCAATTAATGGATAATCCCATAAGTTCTGATTTTACTTAAGGCGAGTGTACTCGACTCGTGAACGACCTCGACAGCCACTTCCCAAAAATATATTTTCTCTTTTATTTCCGTTGCAAAAGTTTTTAGTATTATCCTTCAGTAAAATAAGACCCTACAAACTCAATGAAATATTCGCTGTAATTAAAGTTATGGCAATTAATACGAAAAAAGGCCGTTTTTTGGCTCTTTTTGCCATAACTTTAATTGCAACGAATATTTCATTGAGTTTGTTTGTTTCTAGTTTTACTTAAGGATAATACTAAAAACTGGGACAACGGACATTCTGATAGATTGTTTGTAAAAAGGGAAATCTTTCTTTTTGTGTAGTCGCGCCACTGTCGAGGTCGTTCACGGCTACACTTGCCTTAATAACTGAATAGACATCCAGTACCTATAATTTGAGTTTCTCTATATGATGCTGAAAATACATTTATACTTACTTGAGTACCAAATTTTAAAACACATCCCGTGTTAGGTATACAATTTTTGAAAACTTGCAAAATTTTCGAGTGCGGGCAGGATTTGAACCTGCGACTTTCGCATTTTCGCAAAATTGGCGGGCAAGAAATGAGCTGCGGTAGCCCAGATGGAAGAGGCGTCGCCACTAGTAATGCGAAAGTCGCAGGTTCAGATCCTGCCCGCACTCGAAAATTTTGCAAGTTTTCCAAAACTGTATACTTACTTATCTAAGTTAGGATAGAACGTGCTCGAAATACTAAATTCAGCGACGAAATAACGCTTTATTCATACTTTTATGATAGCTCGTTCTTCATAAAGTACCGTACTTTTTGATGTATGACGCCAAGTTGAGCTAAAGATGCTCACACTAATATAAACTTTATCACTTTATTGTCTTAAGGTCGAGTTATGGCCAGACACTTGGCAATGTCGTCCTGATGTTTTATGTGTGTGTCCTGCAGGGGGCAGCAATATGGAAAAGTTGGTACTTGTCTCTATACATACATACACACATCACGCCTACATCCCTTACGGGGTAGGCAGAGCGTCAACGGCCGTTCAACGGATATTAACACCACGTTTGACAAAAGTTTGAGGGTCAGTCAGATAACTGTGTATCACTATAGTGACAGGTTGTCAGCCCGTCGCCTAAAATTGCAATACACACCCTCGAGTCCCTTAGTCGCCTCTTACGACACCCATGGGTAAGAAATGTCTTGTTTATTGTCTTGTCTCTATACCGGGTGCAAGTGATGGTGTGCTAAATTTTACAGACTTGATCAGATCATGAAATGAACTTTTACTATGGAGTCCATGTTGGATTACGTTTTGAAAACTTGCAAAATTTTCAAGCGCGGGCAGGTTTTTTTTTTATTTTTATTAATGATGGGTTTGAACCTGCGACTTTTGCATTACTAGTGGAGACGCCTCTTCCATCTGGGCTACCGCAGCTCATTCCTTGCCCGCCAATTTTGAAAGTGTATTTTAATGCCAGTAACGCGTGGATTACGTTTTTTTTTTATTCCTTTAGAAAGCCAGACAGTTGATCGAAAATCTTGTATGGGAGGTCGTTAATTTTTTCTCGTTAACCAACATAGCCTTTATAGAAAAAGTTGTTTAGTGACATGGTCTGATCATGCCTGCAAAGTAGCTGTGACATTCATTAAGGACAGGTAATTGGAAATATGTACACGTGTTAGGAGTCTTTATCAGTTTTGCTGCAAACGATATCTTTTGTTGATCTGTTCACACGTTTTCTCAAGGCTGTTTACGTTCTGCCTACCCCGCAATGGGTATAGGTGGATATATGTATGTATGTATGTATGTTTTCTTACATTTTGTATTTAGCAGCGCCGTGTGATGCCGGCTTAGAATAGCACTACCCCATTTCTTTCCCGTGGGAGTCGTAAGAGGCGACTAAGAGCCTTGATGGTGTGTTTTGCAATTTAAGGCGATGCGATGGGCTGATAACCTGTCACTATGGCGCTACACAGTTTTCTGAATGACCCTCAAACATTTGTCGGAGGAGGCGTATATTATGTCTTTTGCTTGCGGCCGTTTACGCTCTGCCTACCCCGCAAGGGACAATAGGCGTGATATGTATTTGTGTGTGTATTGAGTAGTTGGAAGATTTTGTTGCGTTACAAACATGGCATTGTCTGATCTGATAAAGCCTTTGAGGGAACCTTTAAAACAAAAGAACATCAATAGAAGTATAAGTTTGAATGTGTGGGTCACCACGCCCTTGATCACGTATAGCCACTCCGTTCGAATACAGGCTGGGCTAGCTTGTGTCGCGGAAACAGCTAGGGCATTCTGTTAATTTGTTACAGAAGATTTTTGTACTTCTGAGTGTTCAACAAATCGTCTAAGGCGGCATCTACGATCGGAAATCGCAATTTCCTTTAGTCTTACAGACGTGTGTTACAATGCGTTATAAATAGGTACGCAACGACGGATGACAAGTGGGAAAACCGCCCAACTAACTTCGAGGAGCTGTAAATTGGAAAATTATAAAACCGATTGGAGTCTGGACAAAATCTTCAAATTTAGTCTTGAGAACTACTGAACTAATTTAATCGATTTTGCTACATGTATTTATATTTTATGGTTTTCAAACGTACCGCTCAATTTTCAGTATTTTTGCGGTTCGATATTACTGACAAAAGAAACATAATATATACACACACGACACCGCACTGTCTAGCGGGCAGCTGTCATTTGTTGGTTAGCTGTCAAATACCGTCATATTATGCGGCATATTTACCATTACCGACCTAATAAATTTATGACCGAAATCTCTGTTTTTTCGTAATTTCTCGCATATCTCAAATTGAACTTCCGGGTTCATAAAACCCGGAAGTTCATAAGGAGTAGGTTGTTCTAGGGATGAAAAGAGACTTCATATTACGTTAGGTGTTTGCTAACTTAGCTTTTGTGACGTTCGCAGATTAACGCGAATACCTGAGGGTACGGATCACGGATCAATTACTTTATACGCCAAAAAAGATTTTACTTGAATTACTTTGTGATGTTAAGAAATCTTTTAAGTGATTTCTTCTTCTTCAAATTTAAGAGTCAAACTCTTGTCGGTGGAGTAACTTCCAATCTTCTCTCCTCTCCGCCAGTGATTTCTACATAAAAAAAAATGTCATGTATGTCTCTTTGACTACAGCAGCCGAGTCGTGTTTACCTTTATTTTTATCTCAATACCATATGAATTAATTCAAGAGCCGTCCCTGCGAAATAAAGCTGCCTTAACCACAGGGCAACAACTCGCTTATAATACAACAATACTAGCTTTATACATACACATATCACGCCTATAAGCCCTTGCGGGATAGGCAGAGCGTAAACAGCCGCAAAAAACGGCCATTTACACCACGTCTGACAAATTTTTGAGGGTCATTTGGAGTATTGTGTATCGCTATAGTGACAGGTTGTCAGCCCATCGCCTAAAATTGCAATACACACTCTTGGGAAAGATATGGGGTGATGCTATGCTAAGCCGGCATCACAAGGCACTACTAAACTAATACTAACACTAGTAATACTATAACTAATACTAGCTGTATCGTTGTTTTTTTTGTTTTAAATAATTAGGTAAGTAAAGAACATTACTATAATAAAATTTTACTACACTAATGACTTGCCCGTTGGCGCAGTTATAGCAACTCTGTCTGCTACGCCAAGGGTCGTGGCTTCAATCTCCGCACAGCACAAGTATTTGTAAGTTACTTTTCAAATATTTGTAGCCTGGGTGTTTTCTATGTAGGTATTGCATATTAAATATATACCTACAAATAAGTATCTATGTATGAAATAAGCTATCTAGTGCCCATAGTACAAGCTTTGCTCAGTTTGGGGCTAGATGACGCTGTGGAAAAGGACATATTTATTTATGTTAGCAAATAAATATAAATTATAAGCACTCAATTTCTGCCCAATTTAGGCCAACTAAAATGCTCAAATTACTCTCATTCATGGCTCTAAATAACAGTTCAAGTACTATAAATTAAACTCAAAAATGATTGGGTGAGAATAGCCGATTAAACAGTGATTGCATGCGCTGTCAAAGTATTATTAATTGCGACTACCTTCCACTATTTTAGTATTATTAAAAAATGCAATAAATACTTAAAAACTAGCTGACACTAAGGTAGTGCTCTTACTTGTTGTCCGTCCCTGCATATTTTAAACACACCGTTACGCATGCGTCTGTCAGACGTAAGGACATTGCAAATTCCGATCTTATTCCCATACCACTAAAGCCCGGTTTACATTGACTTAGTGTTTAGTCGAGTGCTTTAGGAGAGTACTTTAGTTGAAACTTGTAAACGCTACTTGCTTTAGTACAGTTCTACTTGAATTGAACTTGCCTTTCAACTTGTACTGAAGCACTTAAACACTAAGACAATGTAAACCGGGCTTAATACGGCTACAGTGCGTTAAGGAATGCTTCAACTTGACAGACTCATCCGTTACGCACCATAACACGCCGGTAACGCACCGAATTCGCAATTTTCTTTTATCTGACAGACGCATGCGTTACAGTGCGTTAAAAATACGCAGCGACGGGCGATATGTGGGAGACCCGCTTAAGTTTGTTGGTGACCGTTGACAACTTGCTTCGTCTCCCAGCGTAGAGGGTTAATGTATCGTTGAGTTTATGACCCATAACTACAAACTTAAAAACCTTTCATGAGCCAAAACCAGATTCTTACGGAATTTCTTCTGAAAACTACACGATTTACTAACAAATTCTTGTAGTTAGGGTGTCCCAGATATAAAGAGACAGATTGTATTATTCATACTAGAATAGACACACAAAATTGGTTGCTGATTATCCAAAATGAAGCGAGCTGAACATGTGTTGTTTGCAAAGAAAATTATTCAATAATGTCAGCGTAATGAAAATAATGAGACAATTTATAATTTTATTAATTATGGAGATATAAAAAATTACATAAAGCCTTAAGCGCTTTTTTTGAGAACTTGCAAACTTGCACCGCAGGCAGTGCTCGAACCTGAGACTTTCGGAACCAGTACTCAAAAATATATACACGTTGAAGTTTAAAAAAAAAAGTATACGGTCAGGCTATTAGTAGTTATTTTTTATATGTTGATTTGTCTCTACTTCTGAGACACCCCAGTATTTCAGTAACAGACATGATGACTAATGTTCAAAGTTTCCTGAAGATTCAACAGGATATTACTCTTAAGGGTGAAGGTAAACAAACACATATGAGTTATTTCACTTATTTTTCAAGTAAATTGTTATACCATATTTCTTGGAAGGAAACAGAAAATAAGAGATATCTTACAGTGACCTGAATTACACAATCAAAAGAATAGATTTGTATTTTGACATGTAATCGATATCCTTTGAAAATACTAGGATAATAGAAAAAATACTAACATTTTAGCAACACCTAACTTGAGTTAATAATTCGTATTTACCCTTCGAGCAACACGGTCTTCTGTCTCGCTCCGACCCGGAAGGCCGTCGTTGCTCGAAGTATTTACCCCAGTAAACAAAATATTTATCATCTTATTTGTATTTGTAGGTAACTACATTGCGTAGCATGCTACGAAATTGCTACGAGGTTTCTACAAACGCGCGTAGTCATAGTGCTACGAAGCTTTAATTTCATCACTGAGATAATAGCATAAATCTAAGAATATGTATCATATTTTAGGGTGAGTTTTGTCCGTCCAACTGAATAACTTTTCACAACAAACATAGGTCGAAATATGAAAAAAAATTAGGAACTCCAATACAAAGTGACACATTTTTTTAACATTCTTGTATGGGAGGTCCAATTATTTTTTTTCATATTTCGCCCTATGTTTATCGGGAAAAGTTGATCAGTTTTATAGATATAATGAACGCTATTTGGCCGTGAGTAATGTAATCAGGTATTTTATTTCAATTAGTTGTCAGTAATTATATAATCAACTTCATTATTAGCAGTAATTGAGTTAATTATCTCGTTCTGTGTTCGACAGTCAATTCAGACTTTAAACAAGATTTGTTTTATTGTTCAGTTTAAACATAAACTAATTTTCAACTGCCAATGTGTTTGAAAAGTTAATCCGCAAAACACGACACTGGGAAAATGGGAAACTGGTCAGTAAAATCAGTTGTTGAAATTTAAATGGGAAAGTTAATGTTCTCATTTTAAACGACAACTAGTTTTAATTTAATTTATATTGAACTTCAACTTCAACAGCCACAAAAGTCCACTGCTGGACACGTGTCTCCTCCAATTGGGAGGTATTTGCAGTGTAAGGTGTTGTATTGACAAGGAACACTGCTGTGGATTTCCTGGATTTATCTCTTAGTCGCCTATAAGACACCCACGGGTAATAACGGCATATTAAAGTTTGAAATGCGGCGGATATTTCGCTCGGTTGCTGAAATTCGGTGTTTCCGTCACTACTAGAGTAAAAATAAAAACCATACCGATACAAAACATTATTGATTGCAAAAATAAAACAAAATCACAATATTCAGCAACATGTTCGTAAGCATTTCTTAAACTGACGAACGGATTGATACAGTTTTTGCAATGGCAGAGGTTTCTACACATACATACATACACATATCACGCCTATAATCCCTTGCGGGGTAGGCAGAGCTCAAACAGCCGCAAAAAACGTCATTTACGCCACGTCTGACAAATATTAGAGGGACATTCTGAAAATTGTGTATCGCCAACAGAGGTTTCTAGTTGACAACAATACCCTTAATAGGAAGAAAAATGTGGGAACAACCACAGCACGACTTTTTCCTTACGGGGTAGGCAAAGCGTTAACGGTCGTAAAAATACGGTCGCTATCGCCACGTCTATGACAAGTCTTTGAGAGCCGTTTTATAAAAATCGTGTATGACTAAAGTTGCCTAAAATTGTAATACATATGAAATCCTCGAGTCACTAAGTTGCCTCTAACGTTACCCGCGGGAAAGATATGATGCTATTCTAAGCCGGCATCACACGGCAACGTGGGAACTGTAAGAAAATTTAATAAATAAATAAAGACTAATAACAGCAGAATTTCTAGCAATACTTCTAAATCCAGCCCCTACGTAAATAAGCGCCCCGTTAACCCAAAGCGGTGATCGTTATGGAAACGAAGTGTGGCATGTGGACAGGTGGCATTGACGGCTGTCACATGCACACCTGGTTATAATATTCGTAAATCGATTGACTGCAGTGGTGGAAGGCCGTGGATAGTTTGTGTTTGTACAGTCAAGCTCACGTGAGGTTAGACACTCAAACTGCTAATATGCCTGGTCTTGACTGTACCTCTGTTTGTATAAGTAAGAAAATCATTTTTGGACCTCGCATAGTAAATTTTAACAGCAATTTACTTATAAGTTAATTAAGGTAGTGACCGATAGATCTCAAGACGGTGATACATAATAACTTTCCCCAAGGTACATAGGTTCCAATATGACAAAATTATATAGTTTAGTTCAGTTTTTACGCTGAACTGGTAAAGGAAGGAAGGAAGAAGAAAAGTATATTTGCAAAATAAGTCGGCAACTGTTTCGCTTTCTCTTCAGCTCATCAGGTGAGGTAATCTGCCTTTCTACAGTTGGTATGAAACTGCGTCCATATTATGGACTACACTGGTGCGAATCTGCGAGGCATCGGTCTTATGACGTGTAGTCTATATGGACGCAGTTTCATGACAAAATTATTTTGAGTTATCATAGTAACTCAAATCAGCTGATCGGCAATTTTGTTTGGGATGTCCACATTTTTTTCGTATTTCGACCAATGTTCCTTAGTTAAAGTTGTTGCTTTTTACCAGCCCGTATTGAGTTTTCGCTATCATCGGTCACTAGAAAAATTTCACCCTATAGACATGAAGTTCAAACAATTCTTCCATAAGGACAAAGTTTGGTTTTAGCGATTGTACAATTGCAGGTACGGCCTGTATTAGTTTAGTGATTTGGTTTGGTTCGTGTTAGTACCACCTTATCTATATTCTTGTACTCTTTTTATACAGGGAGTAACTAAAAGTGTATAACAAGCCGAAAGGAGGTTAAAGTACTCATGAAACTGAACAACTTTCCCAAAATACTCTCTCTCTTTTCGTTTGGGACACCGAGTCGTCTAAGGATCCGATGAACCCTTGTGTCAGAGTTTTTCAACCGCCTACTACCACTAGTAGGCCTCTGACATGGTTTTGTTACGAGTTACGACCGCCGTCTAAGTAATCATAGACAGCAACCGGAACCGACGTCTTAACGTGCCCTCCGAAGCACGGAACCATTTCTTTCGGACAATCAGTTGGTTCACCCTGCAATGTCCTAACCAGACCGGGAACAAATTCACAAAGTGATAAATATCAACTTTGTGTGAGTCCCACCGAGAATCGAACCCGGAACCTGTGCGCCGCACTGCCACTGCGCCACATCGGCCGGCCCAAAATACTAATAACAATATTGCCGTTCAGCTGGTTAATTAACTATGGCAGGCCCAATTTTTTTTTTCATATTCCAGCCTTGTTCCGTGGGAAAAGTTGTTACTCTTTGTAGAACGAAATATCTTCGATATTAGTAGAACCTTGGTCAGCATTCGTATGAGCTTCTCCGTCGTCAGAGTTTGGCAATAACACTAAACTCTACCTTCATTGTCTTCAGGATATACTCAACTTTACTCGCGTTTTATTCTAGTTTTATATCTTGTCGTACTTGTATAACGGGCAAGGTGCTCCTACATTGCGTGTTAGCCAACTTAAGCGAGTGGTGCCGCAAAACT
Organism: Tuta absoluta; assembly: GCA_027580185.1. Lineage (NCBI taxonomy): Eukaryota > Metazoa > Arthropoda > Insecta > Lepidoptera > Gelechiidae > Tuta > Tuta absoluta. The sequence continues at coordinate 5,940,829 of JAQAHW010000022.1, read as the reverse complement.
AGCGCCAGTTCACGAAAATAATCTTATCTCTTCATGCAAACAATACATGTATTTTTACACAAGTTTTTAGTTAAAACGCTATAAAATATTTGCTACTAGATTTCCGCCCAGTGGTTTAACCCGTTGCCACTCATTTTCCCATGAAAATAGTTGTTTTCCTGCGGTAAAAAGTGGCCTGTGTGTTATTCCAAGTTTACTCTACCTGTGTTCCAAAGTTCATCCAAATCGGTCAAGCCGTTTGAGCATGAAGAGGTAACAAACATACATACACACACACACACACACACACACACACACACACACACACACACACACGCACTCTCAGATTTATACTATTAGTACGGATATAGATAAAATAAAATAAATAAATAGTACGGATTATGGATGAAAGTTCCAAACGGTTTCACCCGCTGCTACTTACCAGTTTTCCCGTAGAAATTGGATCTTTGCCCGCAGTAAAAAGTAGTTTACTTCTTTACTCTGTTCCAGCAGTTCCGCCCCGTCATGCTGAAAAACTTTTAATTTTATGCCGATACCTTATTTCCTGTAGTTTAGATGGGATGCTGGTGGTCTGCTTTAGGTACTCCAGACCCTCGATGACCATGTACCAGCAAAAACAGCCCGTCATGCTAAACAACTTTTACTTTGAAGCCATTACCGTAGCTCTTCTAGTTTAGATGGGATGCTGGTGGTCTGCATCAGGTACTCCAGATCCTTGATGACCATGTTCCAGCAGAAGCGGCCTGTCATGCTCAACAACTATTGCTATCAAGCCATTATCGTATCTCATATAGTTAAGCAGTGCTCCTGGTGCCCACCATCGGGTACTCCAGACCCTCAATGACCAAGTGCCAACAAAAGCGGCCCGTCATGATAAACAACTTTTACTTTGAAACCATTGCCGTATCTCCTATAGTTTAGATGGGATGCTGGTGGTCTGCATCAGGTACTCCAGATCCTCGATAACCATGTCTTAGCAGAATCGCCCCGTCATGCTAAACAACTTTTGCTATGAAGCCATTTTCGTATCTCTTATAGTTTAGCTGTGCTCCTGGTGCCCTCCATCAGGTAATCCAGATCCTCAAGTGCTGACAAAAAGTAGTCCAAGTCCGTTTTCAATATACCACCAATATCAGTGCCAAATTTCACAAAGATCGCTAAATCGGTTTGGCTAATTGGGGTAATATCATCTATATTTCCCGCTTTTCCTGCTTCTAACCGTTTTCCCGCGGGAATGAGGAATTTTCCCGTAGTAAAAAGTAGCCTATGTTACTCAAAAATGGTGTAGCTCTCTAATGGTGAAAGAATTTTGGAAATCGGTCTTGTAGTTCAGGAGTTTATCGATTACATACAAACAAACAAAAAAACAAAAATACAAAAAACAAATCTTTCCTCTTTATTATATTAGTGTAGATGTAGATAATAACTCAAATTACCGCGAATATTACACCGAGTTTGTAGGGTCTAATTGAATATTAATGTTTTACCAAAAACATTATATTGTACTTTTTATATAAAATAGGTGTAAATGGAATTGCCTCATGAGAAAAGAAATAATAAAACTCTCCCCCTCAAACATTATCATAATGATAAATTGAAAACTTTTAAAATATTGAAATAGTATAAACAGCCGATAATGAAATCACAATTTGTATAAAAAAGGATAAGAATCCTTAGAAGGCTCAGCTACAACAGAAAAACTTTGTCGTTGGAATGTAATTACTTATATAATATTGCACAAATTCACACGATAACCTGGATGATCAAGAAGAAGAAGGACGACAGTTTTAAAATCACATGGCACTTGGCGACTGGCCCGATGGCGTAGCGGATAGTACCCCTTCTACGTCGAGGGTCGTGGGTTCGATACCCACAAGACAGATATTTATGTTTATTTTGGGTGTTTTCTATGCATAATATGTACTTATGGCGGGTGACAGGAGTGATGCCAATAGGCAGAATGGAGGGTTCCATGTGGAGTCGGGAAAAGGGTAGCTACCCGCCTGGCCGGGTGTTGTAGCCAGGGGACCGACAGGTCCACCTGGATAGAATTGTTAGTTTTATATATTCGTTGCGCGGTGAAGCACTTCGATACCGCGTTTCAGGCTCTTTGTTCTGTCACGTGGCGCCATCTTGCAGATATGTTGGAACTTCTGATGCGTCTTGCTTGCCCGTGAACCACTTTGAGTGAGCTTCTTGCAGTAGCTCCCAGAGGTCGCTACATACTTATTAAAAATAATAATAATATCAGCTATTTAGTTCCCATAATACAAGCTATGCTTAGTTTGGGGCTAGATGACGCTGTGTGAAATGTACAGGATATTTATTTGCCGGGTAAGGTCATGCGGCCAGTGTCAAGCTCGATTTTGGTTTCCTTTAAGGATTACATTTCTTTGAACAGTCAAAATGGCAAAATGGGGCTTAACCAACAAAACGTAGATTTGATATCATGCCGTCCGTTGCCAATCATCTCCAGCAGAATGAATGTGGCATTGAAGAGTGCCGTGGCCGTTTGCAAATACCTACTGGAAAAATAATCTAATTTGATTATCATACTTGAGTCACGACGAGGAAGAATCCGTCAAATCTTTGAAGCGTGAAGAGGTAACAACGCTCGGATTTATAATGTTAGTATAGTAAATTATCAGATAAATCGTCAAAGTCGAAAATCAAAGCTTAATACCTAATGATTTTGTTTTTGACGAAGACATAAGCAAAGACATAAATGAAACTGCGTCCATATGGACTACTGGTGCGAATCTGCGAGGCCTTATACCTTACTTATACTATACCTTACCTGATGAGCTAAATCGAAAGCGAAACAGTTGCCAACTTATTTTGCAAATATACTTTTCGTCTTTCATATTCCTTTACCAGTTCAGTGTAAAAACTGAACTAAATAAAGACATAAATGGTTGACAATTATGTTCTGTATGAGTTTTGTAAACAAGAAATTGAATTGAAGTTTGCATCAGTATATCCGTTTCCTGTTGCATATGGTTAAGCTAGTATTACCACTGGGAATTGTAGATTATGACAACTTAATTAGTAAAAGTTTCATTACCAAACACTTTGATTTGCGAGTAGCCTCAATTTCCTAGGCAAAATTGTTATATCGTACATTTTATACCTATGTGTCTGTCTTTCTATTTAATGTGAAATAACTAATTACTTACATCAAATTGAATGAGCTGAATCGTTTTATACATGGTTAGTTAACCACGGTTTGTAATTAAGGGACGTTTGCTCATTCATTACATTGCCTACTTCCATTTAATTAATTAGGTTCCCAGGCACTCTGATTATCTTTGCTGTCTAATTTGGTAGCTAGATTTTGACAGTATAATTTTAGATTCATCATAGAGTCAGTGCCGAAAGACAATAGGCGTGGGCAAAAAGTGAATAGTAATATTTTCATTGGTTGCTATGACATTTCTCATGCTGAGGCACAAAGGCGCCCTCAATTTCCACTTATTTCCTATTGTCTTTCCGCACAGACTTTAGGCGTACCCAATGGGCCAGTTTTTGCGTCAGCTTCAATTTGCGCTTTCTATGAAATGTCCTGTCATGTCTTAGTAGCGACGATCAGTAGTAAGTGACAAATCAATTATTTTAAAAAAAGAGATCACTTCGTCACGACATCTTGTCACCTGTCACGTTTAGTGAAGCGTACATTATTACTCTCTTTTATGCTTAACCGCAGCATGAAAGAAAGACCAACTTTCCTTAAGGCTGCCCGCACACGTCCGACTTTTTATAGGACCGATAATCGGGCAGATTTTTCCTCCGATTCTTAAGACCGATTTTGTGACCGACTCAAAGCACACGTCCGTCACTTTGTCTGTTGGTTTCGAGGGAGTAGCACGTCATGGACGGCCGACTGTCGGTGAGTAGTGTGCGTTAACGCATACATTTCCGAGTGTTCCATTTTTCACCGACAATCGGATCGGTCGGGATGCACCGATTTTATTTCTGACCGACTATTTGTAGGATGTGGGTGTTACACCATTGCAATCAATACGTTCCATTTTACTCCTACAAAAAATCGGTCACCGATTATCGGACGTGTGCGGGCAGCCTAATAGAGACCAACCCAACCTATACTGGCTTGTCTTACTAAAAGTATAAAAAGCCAGTTTAAGTTGAACCATCCTGCCGATATTACACAATAAAGGCACTTATTTATGGATAGTGCTGAATAGTCGCTTCACTGGTTTAAACTTGAAAGTTATTAATTTGACCTACTAACTTATAACCAGTTAAAACTAAGTTGGAATGGTATACAAACAAACAGAACAATCAAATTATGATTTAACACAGTTGTTGTTTTCATAAATCATAACAAGTTTTGAATCAAGACAGGCCTCAATGCGAAATATAAATACTCTTAACTTACCTTGAATTTGTGTTGCTAAGTTCCGTCAAATTGGTTTAGCAAAGGATATGAGATATCCAAGTCACAAAGTAAGTAGGTATTGGCGCCGAATACAGAGAGCTCACTTCTAGCAAACGTCACGAAACCGAAACTCTCCACAATTTGACACGCCGCCGTTTACAAGGAAATCCAAACCAATCCAAACACACTTGTAGTCGAGTGTCAACCGCGTTCGGTGCGGACGTGCAAAATGGCTTCACACTAATATAAATAGTTAATAAATAGGTTTTTAAGTATACATGTGATTTGTACAATGTTCCGATAATATTTTGTACCAACTCAAATAAAAACTTGCTTTCATAAAAGAACAAACAAGATTATCTCTAATCAGTATATTTTTTTATAATGTGATTTGAGTTTCTACTTAAAAAGGCAACTTTTCATTTTTGATGTGTATATACACGATAAACATATCACGTCTATTATCCCTTGCGGGGTAGGCAGAGCGTAAACGGCTGCAAAAACGGATAGAAAATTTGAGGGTCATTCGGAAAATTGTGTATCGCCATAGTGACAGGTTGCCAGCCCATCGCCTAAAATTGCAATACACACCCTTAAGTACATACCTTAGTTGCCTTTTACGACTCCCACGGGAAAGAAATGGGGTGATGCTCAGTCTCAACAGCCCCAGAGCAGATATCTACCTACTCGTAATTCTATAATAATTGTGCAATGTAGGTAGTATACGTAAAGTAAATACAGGGAGTAACAGAAAGGGTATATCAAGTCGAAAGGAGGTCAAAGTGGGGAAATGGGGAAAGTTGTTCAGTTTCATGAGCACCTTTCGGCTTGCTATAGCCTTTCTGTTACTCCCTGTATGTTTAGGTACCTACTCCATTGAATAAAATCGGTAAGAAAACTGTGACAGCCCTTGCCGAAAGCGGTAATAATCGAAAAAAGGGCCGAGTGATCCTTCTGTACATTCTCTATTTTGTGTCCAAGTCCTGTCATGTTTAAAAATGACGATGGGGGTCTTTGCAATTTCAAGTCAATTTAACCACATTGGCCTCAATTCGGGATAAAAATTCTCTTAACTTACATTAAACCAGCGCTGTCAGTCTACGTCCGTTTAAAAAAGATAGGAGATATCGAAGTCCTGTCTTATTTTATAATTTGACTAAAATTTAAATTATAGCCTCTAAATGTACCTACTAGAAATGGCGAAGCACCAATTGTCATTTTTAAACATGACATGACTTAGATATCTCCCATCCTTTTCTAAACCTGATGGACGGTGACAGCGCTAATTTAAGGTAAGTTAAGAGAATTGTCATAACGATTTGAGGCTATCGTTTTCATCGTCGCCTTATTATGACTTGAATTATGAATTATAAGACATGACTTTGATATCCCATATCCTTTCTAAGCCTATTTGGCGGAAATTGACAGCGTAAATTCAAGTAATTAATTTAAGCGTAAAAGGTAAGTTAAGAGAATTGCTATCGCAAAGTGTGGCCAATGTTAGGTAAGCTAACATTAAGGGTGAAATTTCAATAATATATAGGTCCGGATACGGACACACACTTTCGGAAAGTGCAGACGCGCAGTTCTCAAGAATATGATGGTAATGATACCAAAGATTTTTCGCCTAGGTTGTCATATTTGGTTTGTCACCTGAATGGGTTGGTTGAGGTGCTGCTATAGCACCTACAACGGGTGTAAGGGTAAGTGTACCATCATACCTTTGCAGGTGTGACTTAACTAAACTACTTAACTTATATCGTGCATATTTTGGGAAATAAAATTGTTTAAGGTCCGATAGAAAGTCAGTCAAAAGATCGGGTAGGTATTTTGTATATTGTAGGTCGAAATATTTGTCCCCAAATACCTATGCTCCATATATAAAGTTGTTCAGTTATATGTTCTGATCATACTTGCAAAGTTTTCGGTACACCGTCACACCCCGTATACTGCGACAGGGATACCCATCTCAGCTTCTGGATCGAAAGTTGTGATGTGGTATACGGGTACGCGACCCCGGCTTCCCGAGCTTCTACTGGCTTTGTATACCTTCCAGTCAGTAGTATCCTACTACCTATGCTCCTGTCCCAATTTCACCATATTCCCTCCTATTCCTATTCCTAGTTCCCTTCCCTCCAGATCCAACATAAGCAGCTCCCTCCTGCTATTACAAAGTCTGTTTCGGTGAGAATGGCAACCCAATACAGATAATGTGAACGGGTTTGGCGGACTCAGCGATTCAGCAAGGCAAGGTGGATGGCTTAGGGCGACGGTAGAGGGCGCGTGTAGTTACCGTCGGCCAGACACTGCATCTGACCTCTCCTTCAGTCGTAGCGGTTTTCCGTTCCACTGAGTCGAGGAGGGGGAGGACCAGAGGGTGCGCTTGCGTTTGCGCGAACGTCTGCGCACCTAAATATATCCTGCGCAACTGACTGCTTCCGATTAATGGACTCCGATGACGCTAAGTCCTGTGGCGATGGGTTGAAGTAGAGAGGTCTGGCATGGTGCAAGCTGGGCTTTGTCTGATTCCTGCACGCAGGCGGTCCCAGGGGTGTGAGTACACGCCGTGGTCGCTTTTGCATTGATAATCGGGACGACAATGCAAATTCGGCAGCACCTGGGGTGACAGAGCAGCCCTATTCAGGGAAGCACTGCTCTCCTCGCTCAGCCGAGGAGGGGGCTAGAAAAGGTGCCCTAAGAAAATGCTCGTCCCTACCTGGAAGGTGGTAGTAGCCACGGCTGCCATCGCATCACGAAACTCGTGGTCGACGCAACACAAATAATAATAATAACATGAAAACACCTATCATGAAATTTGGCGCGTGGAATGTGAGAACACTCATTGATAGAGATGGCAATGCCTGTCCTGAACGAAAAACCGCCATAGTAGCTCGGGAACTTCGTCGTTATGACGTGGATGTGGCTGCGCTCAGCGAAACGCATCTTGCCGATGAAGGAGAACTGGTGGAAGATGGAGGGGGCTACACTTTCTTCTGGAAGGGTACCTCTGCATCCGAACCTCGACGTTCAGGGGTAGGCTTTGCCATCAAAAATCATTTATTAAAGCGACTACAAGAATGTCCTGTACACATCTCGGACCGCATTACCACGCTGCGCCTTCATCTGGACAAAGACAACTACCTTAATGTCATCAGTGTCTATGCTCCAACGCTTGACAAGTCTGATGACATTAAGGACAAATTCTACGAGGAAGTATCTCAATGCCTTGACAGCATAAACGCCAGAGAGCAGATCTTATTGCTTGGCGATTTCAATGCCAGAGTTGGTCGGGACTATGAGGCTTGGCCTGGAGTTCTGGGGCGACACGGAGTTGGTAACATGAACAGCAATGGTCAGTTACTACTTAGTCTTTGTGCTCAATACGACCTTGCGATATCGAACACCATGTTCAGACTTGCCGCTAAGCACAAGACGACGTGGATGCACCCGCGATCCAAACACTGGCATCTGATCGATTATGCTATAATGCGGCAAAGAGACATCAGTCAAGTCCAAATCACCCGTGTCATGCGCGGTGCTCACTGTTGGACTGACCATAGACTTGTTGTCACCAAACTACGACTCCGCCTCCGTCGACCTCGTAGATCCATAGTGAAAAAGCCGGCGGGTCTAAACGTGGATAGGCTTAAAGATCGCGAGGTCAGGGTGAAATATGCTGAAGCCTTAACAGAAAAGCTGTCACCAACTAATGAGACTAGTGATGTCGGTGCTGCTTGGGAAACTTTGTCATGTCATCTCATGGAAGCCGCTTCTGCTACTTTGGGTGCGAAAGACCGACATAGCGAGGATTGGTTCGATGACAATGGCGAGGTTCTACAAGCAGCATTCGACAAACATCGAGAGCTCCTGCGACAGCACAATAGAAGAGGTGGAAGTGTTGCGGTGGTCAAAGACAGTGACCAGGAATTACGAAGGCTGTCTCGACAGTTAAAAGACAAGTGGTGGCGGGACAAAGCTTGTCAAATGCAGTGGCTTGCCGATACTAACCAGCTTGGGGAGTTTTACTGTGAAGTGCGTAAACTGATTGGTGCGTCCTACCGAGCAAAAGTGCCTTTGAGGTCTTTAGACGGAATGCAACTCCTGACCAGCAAGGAGGATGTACTTAAACGTTGGGCTGAACACTTCAAAAACTTGCTTAACGTAGATCGTTCAGCTGATCTGCATCATATCAGTTTACTGCCTCAACTCCCATTAAACACTGAGCTGGACAAGCCCCTGTCGTACGATGAGGTTGTTACTGCCATCAGACAGCAGCACAATAAGCGGGCGGTCGGCATTGACCTTATACCGGGTGAGCTACTGAAGTACGGTGGTATGGAGCTGCACACGTCGGTATGGAAGCTATTTGTTCAAATGTGGGAAGAGGAGCGAGTCCCGGATGATTTCAAAGTTTCTCGCATAAGTGCTCTCTACAAGAACAAGGGTGACCGTTCCGACTGCAACTCGTATCGTGGTATTTCATTACTGTCGGTCCCTGGAAAGGCTTTTGCAAGAGTTTTATTGAACCGCCTGAAAGACCTGTCCGAAAAGATTCTGCCCGAAACCCAGTTTGGCTTCCGACCTGACCGAGGCACATGTGAAGCTATTTTCTCAGTGCGTCAACTGCAGGAAAAAAGCAGAGAACAAGGGCGTCAGTTGTACCTCTGCTTTGTTGACTTGGAGAAAGCATTCGACAGTGTGCCTCGCGAAGCTCTCTGGATGGTGCTGGAAAAACTAGGGTGCACGGATAAGTTTGTTCGACTTCTAAGACTCCTGCATGACAATATGCAGTGCTGTGTCTCTGTAGATGGTGAACAGTCCGATTTCTTCCCCGTCACCTGTGGGGTGAAACAAGGGTGTGTTCTAGCGCCTACACTGTTCGCCTTATACTTTGCAGTAGTAGTCAAGGAGGTCTTGAATACTGTATCCGAAGGAGTCCGCATCCGATTCCGCACAGATGGCAGTCTTTTCAACTTGGCTAGACTTAGGGCGCGCACTAAGGTTTCGTATGCACTGATTACAGAGATCATGTATGCTGATGACTTGTGCTTTCTTGCGGAATCCCCAGACGGCTTGCAACAGCTGATGTCCGTTTTTCACCAAGCATGCTGCAAATTCGGCCTGAAGATCAGTGTCAAAAAGACGGAAGTAATGTCTCTAGACACACATGGTCGCGAGACACTGGCCATTAAGCTTGGTGAGGATATGCTGAAACAAGTTGATAAGTTCCGTTATCTTGGGAACACTGTAACATCTAAGTGTGACCTTGATGCCGAGATCAACAGCCGAATCAGTGCTGCAGCTGCAGCATTTGGAAAGCTGCGTTCCAAGGTTTTCTGCTCGCACGACCTAAAGTTAGCCACAAAAATATCTGTCTACATGGCGATTGTGCTGCCAAACCTTCTGTACTCCTCCGAGACCTGGTGTGTCTACCGCCACCACATACGTACTCTGGATCGTTTCCACCTTAAATGCCTTCGCACCATCATGAAGATCAGATGGTCCGACCGAGTGCGTAACACCGAAGTTCTGAGACGAGCCAATGTCGGTGGCATTGAAGCCTATCTAATGCGTCGGCAACTTCGATGGTGCGGTCACGTATCCCGGATGGCGGAGGAGAGAGTGGCGAAGCGCATCTTTTATTCTGAACTAGAGGAGGGCAAGCGAAAGCAGGGTGGACAACTCCTCAGATATAAAGATGTTCAAAAGCGCCACATGAAACGTTGCAACATCGAGCCCACTCAATGGGAGGGTCTGGCAGCACAGCGCCCAGAATGGCGCGGGATGGTAAAAAGGCGAATACGCGAGTTTGAGGAGCAGCGCAAAGCAGACCTCGACGCTAAGCGCGATGAGCTGAAAGACCGTCCACCTGCAGCCATTAACTACAATTATGTGAACGGCAAACTCACCTGCCCGCATTGCGCACGAGACTTCATAGCAAAAATTGGCTATAGTAGCCATCTCCGAGCGCATCAACGCCTCTTTGATTAGGAGTTGAAGTGGTCGCCATGGCCGAAATCGGTCGGAAAGATCATCATGACTGCGAGTATTAAAAAACCTGCACCAGAAACACAGTTTTCTCCACTACCTAGGTTCGTTCGATTTCCTTAGGACCTCATTTCTTCGATAATGGACTTCACGTTTGCTATTCTGGAATTCCAATTGGTTCTCTTTTTAGGGTTCCGTACCCAAAGGGTAAAAGTGGGACCCTTTAACTGAGGATTTGCTGTCTGTCCGTCTATCATCAGACTATATCTCGTAAACGTGATAGTTGGACAGATGAAACTTTCACAATTATATTTCTGTTGCCGCGATAACAACTCATATTAGAAATTGAAATACAATTGATATTTTGGGCATAAGGAGCTCCCACACGACAAACGTGATTTGCTATTTTTATATAGGGTACCTATAACAAGCCGAAATTACGTCAAAGTACTTATAAAACTCTATTTTTTAGTAGAATACAATCAAAACAATCAATACAAAAAATAAACCTATAAATAGAAAATATCTTCCAGAACCTCACACCTTGGCAGGGTTCCTAAAAGGAACTCAATTTTACCCATGAAATATTAATAAAAAGAAATTACCTTCCATACAAAATTACCGATCACCTGGTTAATTTCCTAGGGGAGGTCCAATTTGATGTTTAATATGTTGACCTATGTCCCATGGGGAAAGTTGTTCGTTTCATAAGTACTTTGACCTCTACGTTACGTTACATACGTACGCTACTTCTTGTACATAATAGAATGGAACCCTTCGTGCGTGAGTGCGACTCGCCCTTGGCTGGTATTTATTTATTCGGATCGACACTCCGTGATTTCTTTTGACAACTAAGGCAGTATGTTAGCCCATTTGATTGGTTTGACCACTCAACCTTACTATCACATAAATATCTCATTAATATTTCATGATTCCTGAAAATGATACAACTAAAGTTCAAATTACGGACTAAGCGCTTCCAGTCATCATTTATAATGCGCACTGCTAAAGAGTGGAACTCACTACCTGCGTCTGTGTTTCCAAACCCATACAACCCTAATCTCTTCAAAGTAAGAGTGAACAGGCTTCTTCTGGGTGAGCTCGCTCCATCTTAGACTCTGTCTCTGTCCTATGACCTAGACTAGAGTCAAGAGCAAAACCCATCATTAATAAAAAAATAAAAAATAAAAAATATTTAGAGCAGATAATAAATGGTAGTTAAGGCATCTTGTTGTTGATAGGTCGTATAAGGTGAATTTTTGACACTTTAATCAACTTTATATAGTTGATAATTTGAGCTATGTGAAAAACTATGTAATGTTAATATAACTTAAAGAGTTGCTGATAGATAGTACCCATTGCCTCGAGTATGTTTCACTTAAGGCATAGGCGCACGGGCAGGATGTTATACATATCGGTTTTATATAGACAATTACAGTAATGAAATTCTGAAAGAGTATATGATATTGTCGAGGATCTAACAGATACAAATTCGCTTTAAATTACACAATTTGAAACAAAAAAGTACTTGATCTAAAAAGACACAATAGTTTAATAGTTTCTTTTTCGATAGATAAATAATTAAATAGAGGCTCTATTTAATTATTTTTTTAACAATATGTCTAAAATTTTTAATCATTACCAAACTTTTATGCTAGGCTTTAAAAACACAACTACCTCTATTCTAGAAAAAAATCGCTGAATTAGACATTGTTAGGGTATTTATCTAGATTTTATTTAAAAAAAACCGTTGTATATTGAAAATATAAGCGCAAAATGATTGGCTGATTCTCTCTGGCGCAGCGCGAGTAAAAGGGACAAATTTTTATTTTTTTCTTTATTTTGAAACATTATTTTATCTCAATGAGCCTATATCATTCTATTCCAACCTTTCTTAATTATTATCTCGAGTTTACACAATTACTCATCGTAATACGAATTTAAATTTAAACTGACGTATTTAAGTTGTGATTGTCTTTGGATTTTATACAACTTAAATCCATTTAAATTGTTTTAATTCACACTTTTGAAATAAAATGTACAGGTACGTATTAAAGTAGAATAGGTATAGTACAATCTTCAGACACTAAATTCCGCCTCTAGTACATAAGCACCAACGCTGTGTCGAGCGTGCTGCACGCGCGGGCTAGATTCGGCAAAATACAAGAGCAGCGCTGTGTGACGCGGATGCGGTAAGTACAACCCGTCCAAACACGGCGACACCTTGCCGTATTACAGCCACTTAAGCACGATGCGCCTTCTAAATTCGGACGGATAATAATGTGAAGACGCTTTGGCAAGAGGTGCTCATCCTTAAAGTACTCGAGAGTTTGACAAGGGCAACCCTTTGCATGAAGTCGATGGAAATTGAACCCTCCTGCAACTGACAGTGTGGAGCTGAAAGTTATTGCTCTACACTACACATTTTGCTTTAAGGAATATAATATAAATAACGTATAGGTACTTACTCAGCTTACTCTCAAAAGCACTTCAAGATTGTACAAGGGTTTAACTTACAAGGAATCGAGGGTTACATTCGCATTGCAATTTTACGAGTATGATGGGCTGACAACCTTACACTATGGCGATACACAATTTTCTGATAGCCCTCAAATATTTGTCAGACGTGGCGTAAATGACCGTTTTTGCGGCCATTTACACTCTGCCTACCCCGCAAGGGATTATAGGCGTGATATATGTATATTTAATACTAATACTACATTAAATAATTTGCCATTTTTCACATTTCGACATGCAAATGGCGCTTGATGTGCACTGGCCCTTAATATGTTAGAACATTCCAAATGGCACCGAGGTAGGTACGAAGAAAAGTGCCGCCATCATAGTCCAAAAGATTCACGTCTGATCTAAAACGCCACCACAAAAACAAAATGAGAACCGAAAGAAACTTTAATACATGAAGTACCTATATGTCAAATGGATCATTCTCATAATGACACGGAATTTTCTCACTTCCATGTCATTTTTCAAATTTAGTTTTTTTGGATAATTGAATATTTTCCTCATTTCAAACACTAGATTAAAATTGCCCGGTTCTTGGACCACTAGTTTCAGAGTTATTTGATGTCCACTATTTGCGGACATGGAAATAAGAGAATTCCGTGGCAATATTTCTTTTTTTCAATATTAAAATAATTAAAAAGGTTTTTTAATATATAAGTAGTCAGTTATGTTTGCTAGAGCTTAAAGAAAGTATTTTAGTAAAATTAATTAATATATGACTATTTTAAATATAAAAAACGGAAGGTCACTATTTTTTGCCATGGAAATGAGATGTCCACTACTTGAGTTGTACGAAATCTAAAGAAAATAAGCTGTATTTATTTAGTTAAATATTTATTTAGCATCCCACGAACATGAGGATGTAGTAGATACTGATAACTTTTACATAGTGACCGACTGCGGAATGCAACAAACACTTTTATAACACTTTGTATTAAAGTAACTTCTTACATACATACATGCATACATACATACATACATACATACATACATACATACGTACAGACTCCCGAAAAACTCTAACACTCCTTCTGAGACATTCGGTAATAAGACATATAAAATTAACTACAAAAGCTTTCATTTCATAAAAATAGCTAATAATAAAAAATGAAAATGAAAATGAAAATGAAATAACTTTATTCAATGTAGGATAGCATTATCACTTATTGACGTCATGATCGGTCATTGTAAAAAAAAGAAATTTGCATAACGCAATTTTCTTCTCTTTATAACAATTTTGTATTGTCCTAATAGAAAACCGGCTCGGAAAAAATACCCGTACTTCCACATATTTACCATTAAAACAGGCTTGGATTTATTTAAGAATAAATATTCATAATTTGAAAACTTTGTCCAACAGTGGACTGCAAAATTTTAATCATTCTCGCATTTCCATGTCACTTTCTCATTTCCATGTCATCTCGAACCATGGAAATACATGGAAATGAGAACATGGAAATGAGAACGAAAGCTTATTTTGCAGTTTAATAAAAACCTATTCGTTAAAATTTAATACAGTAGCGCCTCTTATTTTAGGCATATCAAAGGTATTCCTCAGAAAAAATATCGATAATACCTAATAACTGAATAACTGGTAATCGACTAGCATGGAAATGAGGTCGGTACTGGACAAAGTCGTAAATGTGAGAAACTTACCCTCGCCATCGAAGATATAGCGGCGAGTGGAGCCTGCGTCTCCCACGACGTTGTCGGCGGTACTAGCCGCTACGAATTCGTGAGTAAAATGGACAGATAGCTTTTACTGTCATGAATATATGAGTGAGAGAGTAGCGCGAGGTAATTGTTGGCTGATTCAGGGCTTCAACGCAAAAATCTGTGTTTATAAAAAAGTTTCTGCCGTTGTGGAAACTAAAAACATGCTAAAAGATTGAATATATAATTGTTTAAAAGATAAGAAAGCTTAACACGACATAGACTTGTAATTTTAGGATCTATAACAGTCTATTTAGCGCAAGGTAGCAAAGAACCATGCCATGGACGTGAGAGAATGCATGTTTGACAGGAAATTTACAAAAAACTGACCACATATTTGATGAATTAAATGTTTGACCATATGTGAGAAGTGCTGAAGTACTTTGAAGTAAAATTTTATAACGCTCGTCCCAGAGGAAGCAGCACTTTTAAAGCGGAACGTACGAAAAACGCGGTCGATGAGAACAACCCAAATAAGAAACTTTCCTTTTAGCAGCATCTATTGTTTCTATGAAAATGTTGTCAATTTGGTATTGGTACGAGAGCTTTGCCCCCAGTCGCCCCCAAATAAGTGCGTGGCAGGACTAAAGTGGCTTTCATGAGCAAAGAGACTCGTCTGCGCCCCAATTCACGAGAAAAATGTAGTTTAGGAAAGTTGGTGTCGCGACGGACGCAGGGCTGCATTTAGGAAGATGCTTAGAATTCAATTTTCCTTTTTCACACACGCTAAGTATGGTGACAAATGTAAATCAAATATAGCTATGCCCTCTTCATTGAATACAGTTTAAAGGTGTAAAGGCTTTGAATACGAAATTTCAAAACACGTTTACAATTTTTAAAAACTTGCAAAATTTTCAAATTTTGTAAAGGCTTGTTTTATTGTGCATCTTTTCTATTATTATATTTTTTCAAACGCTCCATTGATTATATATATGTATTTTTTTTTATTACAGTTGCGTGGAAAATTAGAAGGTATTTTGTAAAGGTGGCTATTTACTTTTAACATCTTAGCATTGGCTAGGCATGTACTAAATCCCTCGCTCTAATTCTAAATTCAAATGTGTACCTCATGAATTAGAGGTTAAATCGCGAGCAGAGAAAAAGCTGGAATGGCGGTGCCTCGACCGTACTTCTTATTTTCGTGTGAGATACCGAGTCGCCCAGCGACCCGATGAACCCTGGTGTCAGGAGTATTTCACCCGCCTACAACTAGTAGTAGGCCTCTGACATGGTTGTGTAATGACCGCCGTCTAAGTAATCATAGACAGCAACCAGGACCGACAGCTTAGCGTTCACTCCAAAGCACGAAACCATCTTTCTCTTTGGACAATCAGGTGGTTCAGCCTGCAATGTCCTAACCAGACTGGGAACAAATCCACAAAGTGATAAATATCAACTTTGTGTGATAGCCCACCGAGAATCGAATCCGGAACCTTTGCGCCACATCGGCTGTCATTCGACCGGTAAGATGCCTTCTCGACTTCTTAAGCACCTTAATTTAACCCTGTGTTGTGTACAATCTTGTTATTCGCGTAGCGAGTACAACTCGGGACATGTCTCAGCATGTTGTGAGCAAATAACAAACAAGCGCACAGACGGGTTACACAATATGGGATCTAAGTTGATGTAACTGAGGTCATTAGTTCCTTAAGGCGAGTGTATCCGTGAACGACCTCGACACTTCGACAGTGGCGCCACTTCACAATAAAAATATTTTCTTCATATACAAATAATTGATCAAAATGTCCGTTGCCCAAGTTTTTAGTAATAATTTTAAGTAAAATAAACCTGCAGACTCAATGAAATATTTTCTGTAATGAAAGTTATGGCAATTATTACCAAAAGTGGCCGTTAAAGACACTTTTTACCTTAACTTTATGTACAGCGAATATTTCATTGAGTTTGCAGGTTCTATTTAAAGTTAAGGATAATACTTAAAACTTGGGAACGGACATACTGATAGATGGTTTGTATAAAGAGATTTTTTTTTTGTGGAGTGGCGCCACTGTCGAGGTTGTTCACGGGTACACTCGCCTTAAAGCCAGTTGTGCCGCAGAACTAGCTCCACTTCACGAAAAAAAACATATCTCTTCATGGGAACAATACCTCGGAATGACCGTTGAATTAGTTTTTGGCATAATCTTGAAATTCAATACAGAGTTTTCTTTTAATTTATTTTTAAACACTTCTTATCTATTCGCTGGATAGATGGCGCTGTAGGTACTTAAATTGGTACGTTAACGTAAGGAACGGAACGTCACATAATACTTCGATTTTTTCACTTGGATGTATGAGATTGTAAAACGAAACGTTACTAATCATTACTACATCACTCGCATCACAAAAATATTTACTTTCATGGGTACATTATCATATCAACGAAAACTACACCAAAAACAATGTACAAACATACATACATACATACATAAATCACGCCTATATCCCTTACGGGGTAGGCAGAGCGTTAACGGCCGTTCAACGGATATTAACACCACGTCTGACAAAAGCTTGAGGGTCAATAAGATAACTGTGTATCACCATAGTGACAGGTTGTCAGCCCGTCGCCTAAAATTGCAATACACACCCTCGAGTCCCTTAGTCGCCTCTTACGACACCCATGGGTAAGAAATGGAGTGATGCTATTCTAAGCCGGCATCACACGGCCAAATGTACAAACAGAACAGAATATTAATTAATAACAAAGCGCGAAAAACAAGGATGCATTTTGGCTTTGGTATCTAGTAACGTTGTCAGTTCATCGCCATCTACACAGTTCTTAGCATACCTAGTAAAAAAAATATTCTCAAAAAGAAAAATCACTATTACACCCTAAAAAATCGGTAAAGTATTCGCGGTAATTTGAGATATAACAAAAAGTATCAAAAGTGGCAATTTTTGGCACATTTATCCTTAAATTTAATTACAGTTAATCCTGCTAATCTTACTTAATACTTATTATAAATGCGAAAGTATGAATGTTTGTTTGTTTGTTACTTCTAACACATATGATACTTTTTATCACCACTCGAGGGCTATGCGGTCAACGCCGCGGGTAACAGCTAGTATTACATATAGTTTTTAAATGTTTTTATTTGCTTTGAGTTAACACCAAAAACTTGTGGAAAGGACATTCTGGTGTATTGTTCTCATGACGAGATACGATTTTTTCGTAAAGTGGTACTACTTTTGCGGCACCACACATTTCATTATCCTCTGCCTGTCCATAGGTAATGTCGATTTTTTTGGGGTCGGCGCAACATGTATTTTTCAAAACATTAATGGTGCATTTTCTTGAATATGAGTACCTACCTATCCGTGTGTGTGTGTGTATGTATGTACGTTTGTTACCTCTTCACGCTCAAACGCCTTGGCCGATTTGGATGAAATTTGGATCACAGGTATAGAATAACCTGGAATAACACATAGGACAGTTTTTACCGCAGAAAAACAACTATTACCACGGGAAAATTAGTTGAAAAAGAATCCCTGCCACGTCATACCATTGCGTAGGATCACACTTTTTTAATATTATTGATAAAAGACACTTACTTTTAGTTATTTTTTCAGTGCGGGCTTCTTTTGTGGCCTGAACTCTAATTCAAAATCTAACTGGGTACTACCGAATACCTTATTTGATTAATTGGCTGGGTAGTTTACCAGTTACTTAAGTTTTTTCTTTCTCGTTTGCCGCCGGAAGAGCTTAGATTGCCGTGTGATGCCGGCTTAGAATAGCATCACCCTATTCCTTTCCCGCGGGTGTCGTAAGAGGCGACTAAGGAACTCCTCGGTTTCCTGTGTATTACAATTTAGGCGACAGGCTGACAACCTGTCACTGTAGTGGTACACGATTTTCCTGCAACGGCTTTCAAATATTTGCCAGACGTGGCGATAGTGACATTATTTTTACGGCCCTTAACGCTCTGCCTAAAGGCAAGGGATAAAGGCGTGATATGTGTATTTTCTTGGTATATGACTTTCCTGGACCTACTTTACCAAATATAATAGATACGAAAACAATCTAACTATGTTTGTCGCACTTAATTTCCTCACCATTCTATTTTGTAAACAAGTAAACACAGAGCTTAATCACGGTAGAATTAGCATTCTAGTCACCAGAAGCCCTGACGCCAGAGTAAATAAGTTAACTGGACGAACTCACTGAACTCGTTTGACAAAGGGACAACTACTTATTGACCTATTTGTGAAAGTGCGCAAGTTATAGATGTTGGTACCTAGGGTTCGTTTTGGATAGGTCTGGCTCGAAACATAATAGCCCAAATTGGCAAGCTTTTTATCTTTCAAAAATATTAAAGTCGTTTATTTTTTATTAAATTAACCGAACCCAATTTATTATTTTGTGTCATTTTAGGCATATGCTTACTTTTGTTTGAATAATCTCATAAATAGAAAAATATGTACCCGATCAAATATCAGCCCGAATGGCTAGCTTTTCATCTTTTAAAAATATTAAAGTCGTTTATGTTTTGCTTATAGTTTTTGGACCATTGGCCGAACCCAATTTTTATTTTATGTCATTTTAGGCTAACGTACTTTCGTTTGCAGTGGATAAAAATGACTAAAACTGGGTTTTCAATCTGTGTAAAATGTCACTTAGACTGGTATTATATTTTACACACTTAAAAAAATATTTAATAAATGAGTTACCTACCATACATTGAAACGAAAATTTACGCTAGCGTTAAAAGTGACATTTAAATATTTACTTTACAGTCACTGTACAAAGTATAAGCGACATTAGAATTTTCGTAAGCTATGCCCTCAATCAAATAATGCCAGCCGTACCGGACTATAACGCGTATGAGTTAAGTCGTAGAATTTCTGATTGTTTGAAATATGACAACAGATTTTCCGTTAAGTGAATCGAGGGTTATACATATGTGTATTGCTATTTTAGGCAACCCGTCACTATAGCGATACACAGTTTTCTGAATGACCCTCAAATATTTGTCAGACTTGGCGTGTATGTTTGCTTTTTACGCTCTGCCTACCCCGCAAGGGATATAAGCGTAATGTATGTAACCGATACTAATTGCTACCGAAAACAGAACGCGTTGAATAGCGCTACATGTGCGCTGGCCCCAATAAAGTTTTTAAAAAAACTCTTTTAATTTTTCGTATCACAAAGACGCAAACTTATTTGAACAAATATCCCAAGAGTCTAATGTAGATAGCTAAGCAGTTTTACTTTAGGGGCGACACTCTCATACTTTTCAGCGATACGAAACTTCTGAATATTACGAAAATAAGAATAATATACCGTCGGCCGGCAGTGAAAACCACGTAAAGGCAAAAACAACAATTTTACAGGAGACAGTAAAAACCGTCTGGTGAAAAAAATTGTATGAACGGAAGAAACAAGTTCTGTTGTTTTATGACAACCAAATGCGTATATTTCAAGCGGTAGTAGAAACACAGAAAATCTAATAGCGAAAATAGATTAAAATGGAGTTACGAGGAATTCATACTGATTAGGTTATGGCGTACTATCAAATACGAGGTTTGACAGTAAGATTTACAGCGGTTACCGTTGCGTTTGCTGCCACAGCAGCTTTACCGATGCTGCCTATTTATTCGTTGCCTCCAAACCTTCAACGTGAACCGGTTATCTAAGCAGCAAGACCTCGCTACACTATACACTAGCGCCGTCTCTCGTCACGAAGCCCTGAATGCTGTCAAAGAGAGAGCAGCTGCCATGGCGCCTTTGCAAAGAAGGGGAAGGATCTTCCTCCTTCTCCACTTCACCTCACAGACACCTCCGCCGTGAATTCACTCAGTTTCGGCAGTCATAGCAGACCCAGCAGGATCTTTCACACCCCGGTAACTGACCAACTGCTAAAAAGAAACCGCTGATGGTAGCGGACTACCTGGCGGTTTAAGTTTCGATTCGATAACCTAATCTAACAGGACACAACACCTGAGAGAACTCAAGCAGGCCTTCGGATACTCGTGGACAGTTACGCCGTATAGACCGGTGGGCTCCAAATGCCTGGCAAAACGAGGATATATTCTGAATATACTAGAGTCATTTCACGGCACTGAAAGGCATCGGTACCGGAAACAGGCGTCCAAAAGTGGCCCTTAAAGACTGCCAACACATTGCCGAAGTAAATAATAATAATACTGCTGACCACCCTGAGCTACGAAGTGATACTTAGGTACTTGCGGCAAATCAAGGCGCGTGGAGGACACCTAGTCGCTGCATGCCCGGCGTGTAGATTGAGATATAGCATGGGGAGTACCAGAACAGCCAAGTGCCTCCGCTGCCAGCAGTTCTGGTACATCTGGAGGAACTGTCGCCGCAAGCTCGCCTGCGTAAAGTGAAGGACCTACTGCTTGCTAACTCGTGTAAGCAGCCGACCACCTTCCACAACGTGGCGACGCGTCTCTCGCTAAATACACCGAATCATGCCGCAAAGGACTAAACCGATAAGAGAGCACAACTCCGCTCACGAATCCCATCGATGTGGAAAGAAAGGAGGCTGCACTGCTGGAAAATATAATACGGCTGGTTCTGTCTTGGCAGCTGCCCCTAAACTAATGCAATCAATGAAAACGAAGCGGAAGCGGACGAAACTCGCTCCAGCAGGACAAGAAAACTCCGAGACAGCCACGACAAGAGCCAACTAACGGCCTGCAGTAGGCGTCCCTTTGCGGTATTGCTTACGGGACAGATGCCGATGTGTCAGCGGGATCCATGACAAAAGAGTCAAAAACATCCGCCGCTGAAGAATCCAAAAGGCTCTTATCAAAGGCTTCAAGCATCGTCAACAGGAGCCATTGCGATCTGATCTCATCCTACGGCTAGGCCCTTGCTGTTGAGAGCAAGCTGGAGGTTCTTTGACTCAGATAAGGCTTCATAAGGCACTGTTGACTTGGCCCACAGCTCTGCTGTCCATATCCACCACTGCTCGTCGCAAAGTTAGGAGCGTGGGCCCCTTCACTTTTATATCTGGCACCCGCGCTACATTTATAGGACAAAGCAACATGTGCCTCTCCACTCCATTTCAAGGAGGATAATGTAGGCCATCACTGGAACAACCACAGGATATCTTAGTGAGATGTCGTTGGCTGGTGGACACTAGAGAATCACCCGACTGCACTGGTTCGACCTCACCACAGCGCAAAAGTGGACCTACTCACCCAAGAAGTACAGACTCAGCAGCCTATGTGACACCCCCGAGGACCCTCGTGCCTTTGAAGGAAGTGAGTTGAATTAACGGCCAGGTGGCCAGCCTAGGTTAGGTAGCGCAATGCAACATATTGATTGATCACCTTTATGATACTCACGGGTACAAACAAGGTGATGCTTCCAAGCCCGCACCACATGGCGCTCTAGTAACCTTATCTCGTAAGTGTTATAATGGAATTATACAATAACGAAAACCTCGCCAAAGTTTATATAACAATGCTTTTTAATGTTCGGTAGTAACAATGAAAAACTTGCAACCGCACATTCGAGATTATTATACTCTTTCTTTAATAAAATATACTTGTAAAAGTAATTACGTGTTTTTCGCAACATCCTAGAACACATCGTAAAACACGGCTAAGCAAATGCGAGGTTTTAATCGACAAAATGTGCATATCGATCGATACCGAGGTTCTCATTTTCATCGATAAAAGGTGTTCCCGGTATCGCAGCCCTGCCTACGTTCGTCGTAAATGTGCGTTACGAGCTTTTCTTCCCAAAAATAAAATAAAAGAAAAATCACGAATTTGTGCTTTACGAGGTTTTCACTGCCGGGCGACGATACATACATTTACACATACCCTGCTTTTATCCCTTACGGGGTAGACAAAGCAATAACGGCCGAAAATACGATCTCTATCGCCACGTCTGAGAAATACTTGAGGGCCGTTCCAGAAGGATCGTGTATCCTCAAAGTGACAGGTTCTCAGCCTGTCGCCTAAAATTGTTTATAGACTGATAAATATCGTACGCCTCGGAAACTTTTACTTTTTGTATGTATTAAGTGGAAAGTAAATAACCTATTATTGACCTTAGGGATAAAGTTTAGGTTTGTAATACAACAACAACAGAGTTTTGGCAAGTAGGTTAATAGACGGTTTTATACAAGGTGAAATTTTACTAGTGACCGATAGCGAAAACTCAGACGGGCTGGTACTAAGGAACAACTTTCCCCCAGGCACATAGGTTGAAAAATGAAAAATATATTTTGATTTTTCATAGTAACTCAAATCAGCTGATCGGCAATTTTGTATGGGAGGCCCAATTTTTTTAAAGTATTTTCTAGTAAAATTGTCTTTATATATTGGACCTCCCATACAAAGTTACACATCTTTTGAAGATTTTTGTATGGTGTTGGGCAAATTTTTTCACATCTGTTCTTTGGATACAGTTGTTAAGTTTTTCGAGTACAACTCACCCTTATAAATATTTGCATTGAATTTTATAGCACCCGTTTCCCAACATCTGATCCATGGGGAATTGTTTAGTTTCACGGTGTGATCATACCTGCAAAGTTTTCAGTACACTCTCTCTTTTCGCGTGGGACATCGAGTTGTCCAACGACCCGATGAACCCTGGTGTCAGAGTTTTTCAACCGCCTACTACCACTAGCAGGCCTCTGACATGGTTGTGTAACGACCGCCGTCTAAGTAATCATAGACAGCAACCGGGACCGACGGCTTAACGTGCCCTCCGAAGCACGGAACCATTTCTTTTCGGACAATCAGTTGGTTCACCCTGCAATGTCCTAACCAGACCGGGAACAAATTCACAAAGTGATAAATATCAACTTTTGTGAGTGTCCTACCGAGAATCGAACCCGGAACCTTTGCGTCGCAGGCAGTCGCACTACCACTGCGCCACATCGGCCGTCTATTCGGTACACTGTCCCCTACACTTACACCCTAATAGTGATTGCGCTACTTTTAAATAGATAAATCACCCCATGTCTTTCCCGCGGGAGACGTAAGAGGGCACTAAGGGACTTGAGGGTTTCATGTGCATGTATTAAATTTGTTAGGCGACTACCTGTGCTAAAGTGGTACATGATTTTTCTGAAACGGCCTTCAAATATTTGTTAGAAGTGGCGTAAATGTCCGTTTTTACGGCCGTTTACGCTCTCCCTACCCCGTTAGGGATATAGGCGTGATATGTGTGTATGTATTTTACTAAGAAAAATGTAAAAGGAGCGTCAGGCCCAAGTCGTATTTTATGGCCGTTCGCTCTACCAACCCCGCAAAGGATAAAAGCGTGATATGTGCTTACGTGTATTTTAAACGTTCGTGTTGAATCGTGAGTCGTGCCGTGTGGCTTAGAATAGCATCACCCTATTTCTTTTTCGTGGGAGTCGTAAGAGGCGAATAAGGGACTCGAGAGTGTGTGTTGCTATTTTAGGCGATGGGCTGACAACCTGTCACTATGGCGATAGACAATTTTCCGAATGACCTTCAAATATTTGTCAGACGTGGCGTACATATCCGTTTTTTGTGGCTGCTTACGCTCTGCCTACCCCGCAAGGGATTATAGGCGTGATATGTGATGATGATGATGATTTTGAATCGTGTAGGTATGTGACTTAGTTTAAACTTTCGGATAAGGGTGCGAGAGACAACGGGAGCGTCGTCCGCGAAATATAAACACGTTTGACAGGACTTTGGGGTCTGACCCTCTGTCTTGAAAGATTTAAAAAGTTTGTGAGTTTGCATAAAGTTGTCCCTTCAGTCAGTAAGTGGAATCAGCATAATGCGCAAAAACGGGTTTTCTTTATCGTGTAGCTTTTTAATCTGCATTTTACTAAGTGTGCCGTGTGATGTCGCCTTAGAATAGCACCACCCCATTTCATTCCCATGGGAGTCGTAAGAGGCGGCTAAGGGAGTCGAGGGTGATGGGTTGACAACCTGTCGCTATGGCGCTACACAATTTTCCGAATGACCCTCAAATATATGTCAGACGTGGCGTAAATATCCATTTTTACGGCCGTTTACGCTTTGTCTACCCCGCAAGGGATATAGGCGTGATATGTGTATGTATTTTACTAAGAATACACAGAGAAAAATCCAAAAGGAGCGTCAGGCCCAATACTAAACAGCGTAGGTAAATGTTTTTACTTAAGATCTAGATGCCGCTAACAAGTAGCCTGTTAGTAGAAAAATCTAGCATAACTATGCTCACTACTATGACTTTTTATAACTAAAAAAACCAATATGACCAGTATAATTTGTTGAGTTTCACGAAATACTCGGTATGGATTTATTTAGTTTCTACAAATGGCGTTGTAAAATGATATTACGTTTATTATTTCAGACCGACACTCATGTTAGTAGTTAGGTACTTACCCATCTAGAGTAATTCCTTTTTCATGTTGCGCTTTGATTGTTGAAAAACTCTGACACCAGGGTTTATTGGGTCGTTGGACGACTCAGTGTTCCACACGAAAGAAGAAGCATTATTAGAAACAAATTGCATTCAAACGATCACAAAATACAAATGCCACACAAAAGGGTAAAAGATTGCATTTCTATTTTCTATCCTTCTTTTTCTTTAGGTACGGTACGATTTAGATTAGAACGCCAACTACAGATTAAAACGCAAATTCTGATTAATTTTTAACTCAGTTCTATTTTATACTTTTTTGTAAGATAAAAGCGCTCTTGAAATGTCTTTAAACCCTTAGATTTTTTTTTTAAAGGTTCTATATCTGACTAAGACGATACGGAAACTTTAGCTTTCTTGATAATCTTTTTAGTATTTATATAAGGTATGGAAACCAGGGATCGTTTTAGGTTAAGGTACAGGGTTAAGCTACCGGTATAATAACGGTACCGGTATACTTTTTAAAGGTAGACGGATAAAGGTTATGATAAAGGTTATGGTACCGGTAAAAAATTACGGTACCTTTATTTTATACCTGTAGCGTTATAAATTTATTTAACCTTTATTAACCAGTATTAATTTTGATATCGAAAAATGAAGTGCGCGCGATGTATTAAGCGACGTTGTCAGACAGACCTAAGTTCCACGCGGTTTTAACGTTTCCTTTGTTTCTATGTTGTCGTGTTCGCTGTC
Organism: Tuta absoluta; assembly: GCA_027580185.1. Taxonomy (NCBI): domain Eukaryota; kingdom Metazoa; phylum Arthropoda; class Insecta; order Lepidoptera; family Gelechiidae; genus Tuta; species Tuta absoluta. The sequence continues at coordinate 5,915,153 of JAQAHW010000022.1, read as the reverse complement.
ACCTTTGGCGTTGGCCCCACGTGCTTCGCTTGTCAAAGTGAACTGATGTTTCATGTGCTGTTTGGCAGGTGTCACTGATACCTGTCAATTGTGTCGTGGGCCTCCCCTGACATATCTTACCCCCCTGCACCCCCTTCCAGTTCAAAAAATCACCCCCCTTAAACATCCCGGACTATTTTTTTTGGCAGGGCAAGTTGCCCCCCACCTCGTCTCCCCTCTACCAAAATTTTTGATCGGCCATAACTATTGAACCGCTTGTTACATTTTGACCGGGTTTTCACTGAAACTCTTTAAAAAAAAGGGTGTGCGTCAAACCTCTCCCCCTTGCCCCCCCGTTCCCCCTGCCGAATTTTTGACCCCTAAGTTCTTGGGAACGGCTGGTCCGATTCACACCGCGTTTTCTTCAACGGCTGCGCCAAAACAAGAACAACTCATTTCATGCATCACAAACCACCCTGCCCCCCCCTTCTTGTTGCCGCGTCCCAAAAACCCCCTTTTTGGGGTCAAACTTTAGAAGCGTATTTCTCGGGATCGTAGAGGCATACAGACCAACGGTTTACATCCCAGTTTTGAACAGGATACCCCGTAATATGTATATTGACGCCTCAAATCGCCCTCCTCCCTCATCAAGTTTTGAATTTACAACTTTTCCGGATTTTATGAGCACGACAAGCGTGCAGGGTTGATAATCAGCACCTATTACGACTAAGCTATCTGTCTAGCGCCTCGGCACGGACCGCTTAGTCATGTCAGATGACGAAAATGCTGAAAGCAGGGCCATAACAGAGGTTTTGGCCCAGAAAGAGGCTGAGCTGCAGTTGCTGCAGGAGATGGCTGCCCGTCTTCTTACAAATGTCTCGGTATCCGAGAAAACGACGGTGCTAACGGCTATGAGTGGTGGAACCCTGCGCTAGACCGCGTGCGTAGGGGATTCGCGGCAGCGCGCCATAACTGGCAGAGTGCAAAAAAGCGACGCAGCCCTAATCATGGAGCATTTACTCATTATTCTTTGGGCTAAAAGAGGTCAGTACAAAAATGCAATGAGGCTCGCTGAATTCAATCATTTTCGCTCTGTGGCAGATTCTGGGAATGAAGACACATGGGGGCTAGCGTATTGGGCGGACTCCTGAAGGTCGCGTCCACCCATGAATGTGCTCCATTGTGTAGACCTGCTTCAGGCCTACACCACTACTGCGGATGGAACAATGTCTGGATTGTTGACGGCACGCTGCCCAGATGACGACCCCTCTAGGGATACGGCCTACCATCGCGCGATCCGCGTCACTGCCGCGTGTGCATCATATGACGACTCCAGAACGTCAAATCTTAAGACGCTCGAGATCATCATCAAGGAACTCCCGAACACTGCACCTGGTACGGACGCCCCACAGCCCATACAGCCCGAATCATCAAGCTCGCCTGGAAGGTTAGTAGCAGTGAGATGCTGCTCATGTACACGCGTTGCTTGCAGGTTGGTTCTTCCCAGACGCATGGAAGGTCAGCCAACTTGATGTTCTTCCCAAAGGAAACGGCAAGCCCCCATCTGATCCGAAAGCCTACAGACCCAATAAAGTTTAAAATCTTTTGTAATAGTTAGTTGCGAAAGGTCAAATCTGTTAAGTATTATGTTGTCATTATTTGATGAGGTTGAGGTAAGCCAGGGTCAAATGGTAACTCCGAAATATTGCATGTGTTGTATAGAGCAATGAATTTCCCTTCTAAAGATCCCTATTCGAAGACCAAAAATTACAAGATTTTACAGATGGAAATGGATTTAAAAAGCTTAATCGAAAAGCAAACCTTAAATAGTGCTCTTGATTTTTATATTCTCTCAGTCAAGTAAAAAGGTGTCACCGAAATATACCATATTAGTTTGATAATGCAGTTTTTTACCTGATGCAAGTGATTTTAAACTTCGAGGGAGGGGGAGAGGTAGAGAAAGGGTATGGCAAGGCGGAGCGGTTTATTTGGGGAATATGGGGAATGAGTGAAGCAGGGAGAACGGTGAGCAACGTGGGAGCAATGAAAGTAAAAATTATGTATGAAATTTTCGATCATTTTAAGGTCAAGGTCAACCTTAGGTCAAAAAAATTACGGAGTTAGTCGTGATATGTATGTAGTATTGAAAATAGCAATTTTTCTGTGACATTATTAATATCCTCAGTCCAGTCCATTCATTATAATTATAGCCTACGCTCTATACCATATCAAACATACTGAAAGATTTGTCACCATACACTACACCGCAGAGCCACCGGAGTTCGACCCAACCGCTCTAAATAATTCGTTGCATACATTTTCTTGTAAGTAAAGTCGCACAGTGCCGGCACGCGCTGCGCGGTCGCGACTGCCGCCGCCTCAGCCGCTTGAAAATTTCGACCGCGCCGCGCGCAACACAATTAGTTGCATACATTTCCTTGTAAACTCGCGACCCTTAGGAGTGGCACCGATTATCGGTGAGACAGTAAGAAAGGACATAGACAATTTTTTTACGCAGGAATATTAACAAAATACCCATTTCATTTCAAGTATGGCATTTTCGGTGATACCTGAATGAGAAAATTTCAAAATCAAGAGGACTTCAAAGGCTTGCCTGTACGACTAAGGTTTTAAATCCATTTTCATCTGCAAAATCTTGGAATTTTTGGTCCTCAAATAGGGATCCTTAGAAGGGAAATTCATTGCTCTATACAACGCATGCTATATTTCGAAGTCACCATTTGACCCTCACTTACCTTAACCTCATCAAATTATGGCGACATAATATTAAACAGATTCAACCTTTCCCAATTAACTATTACAAATGATTTTTAACTTTATTGACATTCATTTGGTGGCACTTCAGTCAAAATAGAACCTTTCAATCTACAGCCAATCTAAATCTTCCGACCTAGTGCCACTTTAGAACCTTAGGAACCTGAGCCTCAAATGATCCCACTTACTTATTTACTATTTGATCTGACCGAAAATCATGTACGTTGATCGATGACAAGTTTTGATGCACACGACCGTACACACGCTTAATTAAAGTAGTACAACCCGTACGAAACGAACACGATGACTTCTTGCCCTACCAAGCTACCCAGGCACGACGCGCCTTTTTAATCCAAAGGGTTAGAAGAATGGCGGCTCTGTCAATTCAACACGCGCGGGCAAGCGATCTGCTTGATGCGGCATTCACCCTTCCACCGCATGCACGGAACGGCAACGCAGCGTAGGCTACGGTGGCCGAATTGTCGGAGATGACCTTGCAAAACCCTTTTGATAGCGGTTTTGGTACCATAAAAATACCGGTACCGGTAAATTTACGGTAACAACAAATTTCCGGTTCCGACACTTTATGGTATCGTAATATTTCGGTATGACGTCATACCGTTTACCGTTTCAACCGAAAAAAATTCGGTTATACAATCCCTGATGGAAACTGCTCCATATTAGAGAAACGTAAATCGATTAGGCTGATAATCAGCGAAAACCAAAATTAACCTATGTATAAATGTATGAATACTTTCACCCTCAAACTTCATTGTATTGAGAAATACTTTGCTTGTACTTGTAACATGTAACCGTTTAGTATAAATTCAATTCAACAATCTAGCCGCTATATTTTCCTCTACAGAAACCATTGAATTTGCTTTAAGAATCGCGTAACCGCTGAAATGGCTGAATGTAAACATTGTCTGAAATTCAGTGTTTCGCGCGGTGTGTATCCGAACGCACGTCCGCTAGTCTAATAAAGTTGTTCGAAATATGAATCTTACTTGCACAAACTGTCGGAATAGAGTTTTGTGAATTTAAAATAAATTTTACTGTGTTTATTATTTGTTTGTGAATTTAAAAGGTTTTTGAGTGATAGTGAAAGGATTTTTTCAAGATCGAGACGTATTTTTAATTATGTGAGTAAAGTTTTAGGCCACTTGTGTCAATATTTAATTGTTGGTAATGTTCAACTTGATCGTCTACAAGGCTAACGTTTACGTTCGTAGACTCGTAGTACCGATTATTTACAAATTAAATATTTATTTAGATGATACAGCGGTTGGGTATTGTAAAGGATAGGTATTATTATTTTAACGAACAACATGTTATAATACTTTCGATTTCCTTGTATCGGACCACTGTATACAACAATATTGTGTTGTATTACATCATTATTTTCCTCATCATGGCAAGTAAGCGAAAGTAATTTTTCGTTTTGGTGATTATGAACTAAGTGTCAAAGCATCCCTAGTCAAATGAAAACCAGCATACTTAATACAATACTTAAAGGGAGTAACTGATATGATCGGTAGAATTGGTAGAATTCTAAAGCGAGAGTTACGCCAGAAATAGATGGCGGTAAAACAAATATAATTTAAATTCTAAGTAATTACATCTAACACCTTAGTCATCAATGACATCGAACTCTGTAAAGAGTTCGAAACGTAGGAATTGTAAAATCCAGAATAATCACAATTTCAAATCCGCTCAAAATAGTATGAATAAGTATTAGCTGCGTAAAGTCAAGAAAATATTATGACTCTACCTACATTGTCTCTTTGGCATGCCGTGCGGGCAATGCGGGAATTTTATAAAAATATTGTTAACCAATGAATTGTACTGTATTGAAAACCAACTTTAATAAAAGTACTGCCTATATGTTTACAAACGATTCAATATGTGGACAAAACATGACACTGTAATATAATTGCTATTGCATAGGATTAGTCATTCTAGATCATAAATTAAAGACACATTTTGAGAAAAGCAATTAGCAGTCTTTATAATAAGTAAAACAGTAACGGTCATAATACAAAAAAGTTAGACGTAGTTTAAGCTTTTTGACAGTGTCAAATTGTATAGAAAAATATTCTGAACAATGCCTAAAAGAGCGTTTAAACTAACTTTTTTGTAATAACACGGTAAATATTTTGAATTAGTTAAAAGAAATTCATATGATTTAGAAAGAAAGGTTCAGTTGTTGGATTTTTTAAATATGACATTAAATAGATAGTTAGGACCTAGTGATTAAATCTAGTGGTCATGCCGAACAGGCATCACCCCACTTCACTTAGCATCACTTGGCACCAACCCCAGGTTTGATTAGTAGGTCATGATGTTTCATGAGGATTTTTAGCTTCCTAGCTCGAAGAGAAAGGTAGCGGGCCTTCTTTGACGCTAACATCGGGTAGTTCGATGACTCGGTGTCCCACAAGAAAAAAAGAAGAAGAACGCTAACAACCCCGCTACTACCATATCTGAAATCCTGTGCATCCACCCGTGCTACCGTTCCTTTGACTCGTGCACGAAAAGCCGACATTCGATAGAGCACGTGAAGTGGCAGCGGCATGACGAGTAGCAGCGCGAGTAACCTGTTTACTAACTCGCGCTGCCCACTTCCCTTACTATTTCCCTGCTCATATTGACAAGTACAGTCAAGCTCACGGCCGGTTAGACACTTGAATCGTATAAGAACGGTCCAAAGTCAAAACCCTACCTGATCTTGACTGTACTACATACATAATGTATTATTTTATCAAAGTTAACTACGTGCATATTTCCTGAAAGAAGCCAGCACGTAACTGCGTATAGAAGTCACAAGGTGTGGCAAGTGACAAGCGTGATGATTTACATATACTGTCCGTTCATCCAACAGAGCACCGTAACGTCGACGGTCGATGTGGCGCAGTGGTAGTGCGGTTCCGGGTTCGGTTCTCGGTGGGACACTCACCATTTACCACTTTGTGAATTTGTTCCCGGTCTGGTTAGGATATTGCAGAGTGAACCACCTGATTGTCCGAAAAGAAATGGTTATGTGCTTTGGAGGCCCCGTTAAGCCGTCTCGGTCCCGGTTGCTGTCTATACTCACTTAGACGGCGGATGTTACACAACCATGTCATAGGCTGACTGCTTGTGGTAGGCGGTTGAAAAACGCTGACACCAGGGTTCATTGGGTCGTTGGATGACTCAGTGTCCCACACGAAAAAAGAGACCGAAACGTCATTTGCTGTCAGCCCTGCGCGCGGAGTTTGTTAGTCTGTGGTCCATCCGCTAGCCGTTTCTGTGAAATAGCTGCCAAGTTTTATTGTTGTCCATAATCTGCTACACTGCACTGTTTGCGTAACACTCGTGTTTACAGATAAACGATCAAAGGGTAACTGATGTTGCGTTGGTGTAGTCAGTCCATTGTTAGACTTTACTAAAAGGCACAGGCAGAGCGTACACGGCCGAAAAAAAGGTCACCTACGCCACGTCTAACAAACTTTTGAGGGTTTTTCAGATAATTATGTATCACAATAGTGACAGGTTGTCAGTCCATCGCCTAAAATTGCGAAACACACGTAAGCCTAGAGTCCCTTAGTCGCCTCATACGAAACCCACGGGAAAGAAATGGGGTGATACTATTCTAAGCCGGCATCACACGGCTATACATACACATATCATGCCTTTATGCTAATTGAAGCCGGCATCACACGGCAAAAAGAAGAGTTTAATATTTACCACAAATACCACTCAAACCTATTTCATATTATTATGTGTCGTAAAATACGAAGCAAATGAGGTATGTACTGTGCTATACGGGACATTGGACGGTGTAGCGAAAACTTTTCAGGCATGTTCAGACCGTGAAACTGAACAACTTCTATGGAGGATATGTTGGTAAACGAGAATTTTTGTTCGCACTCTCAAAAACAAAATCCGATCAATGACTGAACTCAAAAGAAATCGTTTCACAACATAGGCTCCATGGTAAAAGTTGTTCAGTTTCATGGCCTGATCATACCTGCAAAGTGATCGGTACACTGTCCCTTACATTCTGTATATCTGTGTATCGAAAACCAAATACTGGTAGATGGAGCCGTGCCACGTGTTTCTGGCATTAAAATACTCTTGCAAAAATTGCAACGAGCTGCCCAGATGGAAGTGGCGTAGTAATGGCGAAAGTCTCTGGTTCAAATCCTGCCCGCGCTAGAAAATTTTGCATGTTCTCAAAAATATCTGTGTTATGTTTATTATTGTAATGCGTGTCTGTTTGTCTATAATGACTATCATGTCATGTGCCACGAATAGTGCGGTCAAGGGCATGTTGTTTGAAACTTTGACAAAATTGCATGTGAAAAATATCGTGACCTTTCAAGCATGGTAAAATCACTTTAAAAGTTTTTAATGGATGGGTTATTATATTTTGTTAAAATACCTTCCTACTCTACTACGAGTACTATGGTGAACTAAAGCAGGTGTACCACTTGTAAATATATAGGTTTAGATAGGAATTTGCAATTTCCTTTCGTTTTACAGATACATGCGTGCGTTATAAATACACAGCGACAAGTGAGAAAACCGCCTAACTGAGTTACATCGTGTTATTGACGAACGCGTCAATTTTTTGGCATGGCCACAGAATATATAATAGTACGCATGGCATGAAAAAAAAGTGAAGTGTGAATTAAGTAAATGGCCCGATCAATATAATCTATTGACTTTTGCCAAAGTTCTAATTTTTTGTTAAGATAGGACGAATCAGATCAATTAATTTTTCGACTACTGTAGTTATATGGGGGACACAAAATAATTTCCTTGACCTTAATCTTGACCTACGGCGGAACAAGAAAAGACCTGTAGTGAAATTCACTCACCTAAAAGCTTATAATCATATAAAAATGCACGAGCATAACGAGCCCGGATTATGCCTCCCACTCACATGCAGCCTAAACTAATGCCCATCTGCACGCGACGTGGATGACTCATTGACCTTCGGACTACTTCGGTTAGGCAAAACAATTATTTTATTTTATTTTATTTTTGGTTTCTTTGGGAAACTTATATAAGGTAATTTTTTTTTCTAATGCCTTGTGATGCCGGCTTAGAATAGCTTCGACCCATTTCTTTCCCGTGGGAGTCGTAAAAGGCGACCAAGGGACTCGAGGGTGTGTATTGCAATTATAGACGATGGGCTGACAACCTGTCACTATGGCGATACACAATTTTCCAAATTACCCTCAAATATATGTCAGACGTGGCGTAAATGACCGTTTTTGTGGCCGTTTACGCTCTGCCTACCCCGCAAGGGATAATAGGCGTGATATGTGTGTGTATGTATGTTTGTATTTTTTTCTATCATCTGATCGGCAATTTTGTATGGGAAGTTCAAATTTTGTTTGCGTATTTCGACCAGATTAGATGGACCGATGACTTACAAAAGGCGGCTGGTAGCAACTGGATGACGTAAACGGGAGATCGTGCCCTATGGCGTACCCTGGGGGAGGTCTACGTCCAGCAGTGGACTGCAATAGGCTGATGTATGTATTTTTTTTTTTTTTTTTTTTATTAATGATGGGTTTGCTCTTGACTCTAGTCTAGGTCATAGGACAGAGACAGAGTCTAAGATGGAGCGAGCTCACCCAGAAGAAGCCTGTTCACTCTTACTTTGAAGAGATTAGGGTTGTATGCTTTTGGAAACACAGACGCAGGAAGTGAGTTCCACTCTTTAGCAGTGCGCATTATAAATGATGACTGGAATCGCTTAGTCCGAATTGGTGGAATGGCTACCAGGTACGGATGGTATCCGGCGGTGCGTCTGGATGTCCGATGGTAGAAGTGAGCTGGTGGAACAAGGTCGTGAAGCTCTTGAGCACACTCTCCGAAGTACAATCTATAAAATACCGACAAGCATTATGTATGTATTTGGACGTATGTTTCTTGGGTAAATTTGTTCCTTATCACATTTCGTTAACGGTCACTACTAAAATTTCACCGTATATACAGGCTGTAAGGGACAGCCCTCCAAATACTTATAGGGTGCATTCAGACCATGGAAATGAACAACTTTTTCCTAGGAACATACATCAGGAAAAGACAAAAAAGATACCTCCCATACAAAATCAAGATCAGCTGACTAACTATGGGAAGTCATTTCTTTTTTATGTATATGCTATTTAACAAAATGTTTCGCATTGGGAGAATACGCTTTTTATACAATTAATTGGTAGTTTAAACTACATAAACAGTTTTTTCCCAATGCACCTGGCCATTACGATGCACCCTGGTTTACGTTATGTTAAATTCAGTTATTCCCGAATTCCTTGACTGTACCTAGCAATCCCAATAATTCTACTACTACAAAAGGCACAACAGTCCAATGCTGGACATGGACCTCCCCCTATTGGGGGTTCTTGCCATACTCACCACGCTTGGCAGCCGGATAGGCGATCGCAGTGCAAGTTGTTATAGATGTTCACAGAGTACGCTGCTGCCCATTCCCCAAAATCATCCCTTAGTCACCATTTACGATATCCACAGGTGGAAATGGGGTGATGCTGATGTAGTCTGCATTAACTATTCTGATTACCTCCCCGGAATTAATGGGTGGTACCCCCATTTTTTACTACTAGACCACAGAGCCAGTCTACAAGGTAAACCATTAGAAAGCTTTATTCGCGAACAGCTTATCAGTTTATCTGTTGTTTTGTTATAGATTGTGATAGATAGACAACATTTACATTCGACCGTGAAAGCATCACTACATAGTATAAAATAAAGTCGCTTCCCGTTTGGTGTCTCCTTATATCTTTAGAATTACCCAACGGATTTTGATGCGGTTTTTTTTATTAGATAGAGTAACTTGAGAGGAAGGTTTATAAGTATAATTTATTCCGGGAAATCGTCACATTCCCATGGGAAAACGGGTAGCCCAACTGGTAGGAAACTTATGACACCCTTTTGACACCTTTAAGGAGTAAAATTTCAAAAATGCTGAAACACGTATTTAATTATTTTAAGTTATGAGTGTTATCAGAAATTTTGAAACAGATCACATTTAAGATAAAAAACTTTCATACAAACTTTTAACCCCCTTTTCACCCATTTAAGGGCTAAAATTTCAAAAATGCTGAAACACGTGTTTAATTATTTTAAGTTATTAGTCTTATCACAAATTTTGAAACAGATCACATTCATTTCAAAAAACGAACTTTCATACAAACTTTTAACCCCCTTTTGACCCTATTAAGGGTTAAAATTTCAAATATGCTGAAACACGTGTTTAATTATTTTAAGTCCTAAGTCTAATCACTAATTTTGAAACGGATCACACTTAGGACAACGAACTTTCATACAAACTTTTAACCCCCTGTTCATCCCCTGGGGGATTTTAAAAAACGGAATTTTATCTTTATTAGTTGCTTGATTACATGAAAAACTTCAAGTCCAAGTTTTATCTCTCTAGCTTCAGTAGTTTAATATTTATACTATCACGAAAACTGAGAAAAGTAATATTTTAGTTCCATAATACAAACATAGATGTCGCTGTTAGTTTTCAACGCACTATCGTGATGTTTGTATTTGTTGTTATAGCAGCAACAGAAATACAACATCTGTAAAAATTTCAACTGTCTAGGTATAACGGTTCAGGAGGTACAGCTTCGTAACTGTAGGACGGACGGACGGACAAACAGACGGACAGCCGAGCCTCAGTAATAGGGTTTTCGTTATTACTCTGTGGGTACTGAACTCTAAAAAATATTTTGAGATAATAAATACCTAAGTGTATATAATAGTAGCTGTAGGTAAGGATAAAAAATATATAATAAAAAACCTCCAATGTGAAAAAAGGGTGTAAAATTTAAAGTGCATTTATGTAAAAAATAATTGTCCACCCGTGCGAAGCCGGGACGGGCTGCTAGTGTGAAATAAATGTACTTACATAGAGGTATAATTCTCACTTAGATAAATTACTTCTAATTATTTGACTGGCTCAATGGCGTAGTGGATAGTACGCCTGCCTGCTACGCCGAGGGCCGTGGGTTTGGAGATCAAGACTCAAATATTTATTAAGTCAGTTTTCAAATATTTGTGTTTAGTTTTTCTTTGCATAATATGAATTTACTTATAAATAAAGTATTTAAGTAATAATATCAGCTATCTAGTTCCCATAGTACAAGCTTTGCTTTGTTTCGGGCTAGATGGCGCTGTGTGGATTGTCCAGGATATTTATTTATAATTTAGTCTTGTATTTTACAGTAAAACCCTTCTAATTATTCATTGAATGAACATTGTTTGAACTTACTTAACTTACATTCGAAGAAGTACCGTTTTAGGTTCTCACCGTTTGGCGAGGCCTTCAATAACTTTATCTTCTTCATTTATCTAAGGTGGTGGCACCGTAACGCATGCGTCTGCCAGACGAAAGGTGCTTGCGAATTCTATCGGCTATAAAAATACGGCTACGGTGCGTTAAAAATACGCAGAGACAGACGACATAGGAGAACCGTCTTATCAACGGTACAAAGAAGTTACAAACGGACACTGAACTAGCTTTTTACATCTTGGATAGCTTGCTAATATAATTTACTTGGCTAGTTCTCATTGATGAGGGAACTGATGAGTGGCACCAGAAAACACATTGATCTAATGATAATATATTTTTCTCGATTTTTTATTTGGAAGTAAAGTCCTTTAATTCCTTAAGCAAACTCACGAAATAGTTGTATTTATTATAGATATTTTTAAATAATTATTTAAAACGTCGTTCTCTAGATTCCGTAGGTGGTGTCCAACCCTACTTTGCAAAGTGAAACTGAATTAAATCTTGTGTTTTGGTCATACGTACATAGGTTTACTTACATATTGTTGGATAGTGATGGAGAGTATCATATGGTGACATTTTATAGTAATTGAAAAGTAATTTTGCCATAGATAATCTCGTTTAATCATTGGTGTCAAGAACTCGTCTCATATCCAAACGCACCCTTTATGGCGCTTGTCATTCGTTAACAGTTAGATTGAGACGTATGATAACCCTGCCTACACGTTACCTTAGTCACCTCCCAGGATCTGAACGAGGCAGACAAGTTGCAAATTAATGGAAATCCGCACAAGAAGCTAAGACATTTCAGATCTGTCATTTTGTTTCATGATTTTGTCATACCTTTCATTGCGATTTTCTCTAATTCTATGTAAATGTGAGTTTTTCTTTCAATGGAATATGATGTACCACTGCTAATTGAAGGTCATTGTGTGTAACATTCGTACTTGCTTGCTATCAGTTTGCCACAAAGCCAAAAAATATGCTTTGGTTATCAGATCCCTCATATCAGATCCATCACTTTCCGTCATCAGTGCAATGACGGATCTGATAAGGTGATGATGGAATTAAGAGATTCGGTAAAAGTGGGACTAAATCGGTGCCCACGGTTGGGTCTTTTGTTTATATTTTACTAATATATCCTTCCTACTAATATTATAAATGCGATATGTTTGTTACTTCTGCACGCAAAAACTACTGAACCGATTTGCAGGAAATTTGGCATACATATCGAGGTAACATGGATTAACACATAGGCTACCTTTTGTCATCACTTGAGGGTCTGGAGTACCTGATGTATACCACCAGGTGCACCACCAGGAGCCCACCTAAACTATAGGAGATACAGATATGGCACTAAAGCAAAAGTAGTTTAGCTTGATGGGTCGCTTCTGCTGGCTTATAGAGTTTGAAGGTTTGGAGTACCTGATGTATACCACCAGGTGCACCACCAGGAGCCCACCTAAACTATAGGAGATACAGATATGGCACCGAAGCAAAAGTTGTTCAGGTTGATGGATCGTTTCTACAAGCATATAGAGTTCTAAGGTTTGGAGTACCTGATAAAGACCACCAGGTGCACCACCAGGAGCCCACCTAAACTATAGGAGATACAGATATGGCATCAAAGCAAAAGTTGTTTATCCTGATGGGTAGCTTCTGCTAGCAAATAGACATAGAAGGTTTGGAGTATTTGATGTAAACAACCAGAAGCACAACCAGGAGCCCAAAAAAATCATTCAAAATAAATATTCAGATTTAAACATATCCTTTTATTTCATTTATTTACTTTCTCTCACTTCTTTTACTACTAAATATTCCTTTTTATCATAAAATAAACAAACTAAAACTATGTTTTACAAAAACACTATTACATTTTATCAGATCCGTCACCCAAATCGTGGGCATTTTTATCAGATCCGTCACCTCAATAGTGGGACTCAATTTTTTTCATGAAAATCTCATTCAAATTCGAAATGGATTTTAAATTTTTCATTATACCACAATAATTAATGTGTATGTATATGTTACTCGTGTTAATACTAATGAACAAGGCCAATTGAACCATATTTGTTAGATCCGTCATACACCGAATACAGTTCTCTTGATTCCATCACAGCTAATAGTGGGCTAGCTATATCTTTGTAATTACTCGACCAAAAAGCGGGCCTTTCACATAATTTTATCTGTATTCCTCTAAAGTATGACGCAATGCCCCCAAAATACCAAAAAACATAATTTGAAAAATGATGACGGAATTATCAGGAGAACGCGTTTCGAAGAGAACTAGCCACTTACAGTTTCAAACAACCACAAAACATACAAATCTGAAAGTAAAATGAAATACTTACGAAACAACTCATAATTTCTATTCAATTCATTGGGTGACGAAAATGTATTTTCTTACTTGAGAGGTAAGGTGAATCTGTGTCACATGAGAAGAAAAGTACGTGCCACGAAAATAATAAAAAAAGCCCTTGAACATGTCATCATCATATTAGCCATAGGACGTCCACTGCTGAACATAGGCCTCCCCTAAATATTTCCACCTCGTTCGATTAGAAGCGGCCTTCGAACATTTCCCCGCGGACTTGACCAGATCGTCTGTCCATCTCGCGGGGGGTCGTCCTACGCTGCGTCTGCCGGTACGTGGTCTCCACTCAAGAACTCTTCTGCTCCACCGGTTATCAGTCCTTCGAGCTATGTGGCCTGCCCATTGCCACTTCAGCTTACTGACCCTCTTAGCTATGTCGATGACCTTGGTTCGTCTACGGATTTCTTCGTTTCTGATTCGATCACGTAGAGATACATCGAGCATAGCTCTCTCCATAGCTCGCTGAGTGACTCCGAACCTTCACATGTACCTTCAAATAATAATGAACAGGCAACACCGTAAAATAATATACAGGAAGTAACAAATAGGTCATAACGAGCCGAAAGGACGTCAAGTTTCTCATAAAACTGAATAACTTTCCCCATAGAACATTGTCGTAATATAAAAAGGAAATCTTTTTAAACATTTTGACCTATGTTCCATGGGGAAAGTTCTTCTGTTTCATGAGTGTTTTTTGATTATTTTTACCTTACTTATTGCCGTGTGATGCCGGCTTAGAATAGCATCACCCCATTTCTTTCCCGTGGGAGTCGTAAGAGGCGACTAAGAGACTTGAGAGTGTGTATTGCAATTTTAGGCGACGGGCTGACAACCTGTCTCTATGGCGATACACTATTTTTCGAATGACCCTAAATAATTTGTCAGACGTGGCGTAAATGTCCGTTTTTTGCGACCGTTTACGCTCTGCCTACCCCGCAAAGCATTATAGGCGTGATATATGTGTGTATGTATGTATGTAGTTATTATTATTAGTAGCTAGACCTCCTTTCGGCTTCTTATACCCTTTTTGTTACTTCTTATAGACTTATTGAAAATAAGACTAAACGAGACCATCACCTTCAAACGAGCATAGAGAGGTCAAAAATTTTGTGACAGCAGTCGTGTCCTGTAGAGTTCAGTTGGTAGAGCAGTTGGACGGTGCTCCGGCGCCGCGGTTCCGACCGCACTAGCGTTTTTCCTTTTTCTCATTTTTATTTACGAAAAAAGGTAATGAGCTGAATATTCGTTTCATGCTCGGCATTTGGCATGTTCGGCAGATGTACCGAATATTCGTATTCGGCCTAATATTCGGTGAATTTTCCGAATAATTGTCCTAATAAAAAGGTATGTTTTTGTGTATTTTGTTGAAAATGGTTATGTCAAAGAGGAAATAATTTTCATTATTTTGTAATCAACGTATCTTGAAAAATTCTAATGTAGGTACTCGTAAAATATAAGAGGGGAAGAGAGCAGAGAGCTAATGCGAAAGCTTTACTTAACAAGCATAATAAATAAAACCACGACTGTTTTCTGAGATAAAGACATTCGGGAAAATGCAGGGATTCTTCCGATACAATTCCCATTCAAATCTGTTCAGTGGTTAACGAGTTTCAGTCCTTTTAAAAAATCGCACTATATATGCATACATACATACATGAACTCTAAAAACATTACACACCTTTTTTGGTTGGGCAGTCGTGTAAAAAGAGTCGAACCAGTTATATAGCCCGCCGAACAATTCGGCCGAACATTCGGTTCAATAAACTTTTATCTTAAAAATTTGGCCGAATATTTGGTTTGGTAAATTTTTAATCGAGTAATTCGGCCGAGTATTCGGGTCGGTAAACTCAAGGCCCATGTTTGTATTAAATTTGTCTTTTACTTCGAAAAATCCGGAAAATGCAAAAATGTTGTTAGTGTACCTAAATAGAGTGTTAAATAGGTACATCCAACGAAATTTGAGGCGATCGGCTTTCCATCGACACGATAGAAAAAGAATAGGTACATAAATATTCTTCGGACAACATCGCTGCGTCTTCGTGGCACGGACCCTGAGTTGAATGTAGGTTGATCATATTCCGTTTCGATAAGACGATACATTTGACTGTCAATTGCGTCGTAAAGAGCCCGAAGTGTCCACTTACGATATAGTTTGGTAAATAAAGTAATATCAATTTTTTTTTTTTTTGCTTACATGTACAATTTATAAAATGAAAAATGAAATGAAAAAATGAAAAATTAAATAACTTTATTCAATGTAGGATAGCATTATCACTTATTGACGTCATGATCGGTCATTGTAAAAAAAAGAAATTAGCATAACGCAATCTTCTTCTTTTTATAACAATTTTGTATTGTCCTAATAGAAAACCGGCTCGGGCGGGATAAAAAAATAAAAATAAAAATAAAGGCACTGCCTCGGGGCTGGCCAGGTTAATCACACAGCACGTAACTTTACGCCACCACCATTTGTAAACGACATTTGTTTCAAATTTTAGTCAAGATTTCCAAAGCGTGTTATTAACATGCGTATAATTAACCGGACCCCCTGAACAGGAAAAACCCCCCAAAAAACCTGCCCAGAAGTGCTCCTACTCTATAACCTACGGTCTTATGGTACTAAGGAGTAGCGGTACATGTAGGGCGTTGCAAGTTTAAAATTCCAAACGGAACATTCTCTTTCAAAATAACAATAATCTAGTCTAGGGAATATTCTAGGAATAAATAAATATTTTAGTACCCACAAAAAAAAAACTGTTTTCTTTAAACAACTACAGTACGGCCATTCCAATAAGCCAAATTTCACAGCGGCCAGATTCGTACTAATGCTACGGCAGGGGGTCTATTTTCCTTTGTTGACATCTCTTTTAGTATGGAACTGACAGCTGTCAAATATGGCTTATTGGGATTGCGCAGTTAGCGTTTGTCCCGGTATTACGGATAGTTTGAATATGACATCAAAGGTTTTTTACGCACGTTGTCATAGTTCTGCGACTGATTTATAGAAGGTGTATTCCGACTCGTAGCTACTTTGTTATCTAGAGATACATACATACATATATCACACCTATATCTGATGCGGGGTAGGCAGACCGTAAATGGATGTGAAACGAAAATTTACGCTACGTCTGACAATCACTTGAGGGTCATTCAGAAAATTGTGAACCTTTCTCTATTGTGACAGATTGTTAGCCTATCGTCTAAAATTGTAATACATATGTAACCCTCATGTCCCTTACTTACCTCTTACGACACCCACGGGAAAGAAAAAGGTTGGTACTGTTGTAAGCCGACAATTCACACGGAAAAAATGGTTAGGACATGAACTGGATGACATGGCTGAACCACTTGATTGTCCGAAAAGTAAGATGGTTCCGTGCTTCGGAGGGCACTTAAAGCCGTCGGTCCTGGTTGCTGTCTATAATTACTTAGACGGCGGTCGTTACACAACCATGTCAGAGGCCTACTACTAGTAGTCGGCGGTTGAAAAACTCTTACACCAGGGTTCATCGGGCCGGACCACACGAAAAAGAAAGACGGAAAAAATACAACTAAATAGAATAAAAACGAATCCAGCACTTAGTATAGCTTATCCAAGACGGAGTAAGCGACTGTTTTCAATTAAGCGTTCTACTCAGTCCACTCTAGATCCATTTAGCTGTATATCATTGTAACCTAAATTCCCAGTTCGAAACTAGCACTTTCCCGCTATCCACAAACAAGTTATTTATTTTGTATTGGTTAGTCTGATACGGCTGGCATTATTTGAGGGTATGAAGAAGCACAGCACCATTTTTCTTACGGACAATCAGGTGGTTCAGCCTGCAATGTCCTAACCAGACTGGGAACAAATTCACAAACTCATAAATATCAACTTTGTGAATACCCCACCTGAAATCGAACCCAGAACCTTTGCGCGGCAGTCGTCGCTCTACCACTACGCCACATCAACCGTCATATTAACATATTACATTTACAATATGAATATTGAAACAATATGAATTCCACGGACTTTCACCGTGATTTAACCCTAGCGAAGCGAACCATTCTCTCTCTCTCTTTTCGTGTGGGACACCGAGCCGTCCAACGACCCGATGAACCCTGGTGTCAGAGTTTTTCAACCGCCTACTACCACAGCGAACCATTGATGACCATGATTTTACTACAGTGGCTACTTAGACGGCGAAACGGTTGTCTCAGCATACAGCATATCAGAGGTCTACCTTCTAGTAGGAGGCGATTTATGAATTCTAGAACCAGGGTTTATCAGTACCCCATATTATCAAACTACAGGCTACTATTTTACAGGTGAAATTCGATGTTCATTGCGTAGTCCAGAAATATGAACCGGCTACGCAATGTACTAAGAATTTCACCTGAAGACTTGTAGCCTGTAGTTTCATAACATAGGCACCTGGTCGTTCGTCAACTCCGTGTCGTACACGACGACAACAAGATCCGAGTATTTTTAATTTTTCGGGCTGGACTCTGCATTTTAGCCCCGGGGCTTTGAAAGCTACACCTGGCTATTTGGTGATTGATTTGATACTTAAAGATCCGAGTGAGGCCGGCGTTTTACTTCTGTTATGGTATAGGCCACGGTTGTATTCGTTGAGAGTGATTCCGTCAAAGCATAATATTTGTGTTTAATTCCGAGAAACGGAAGCGTAGGACCGTAGTACCTACTATGCTATCCGAAAGATGCGTATTTCTTAAGTACACTCTGATCAAAGTTTAATTAAATTACCTGTTCCATCTTTAAACCTGGCCACAGTGAGAAAAATGAAAATGAAAATGAAATAACTTTATTCAATGTAGGATAGCATTATCACTTTTTGACGTCATGATCGGTCATTGTAAAAAAAAGAAATTTGCATAACGCAATCTTCTTCTTTTTATAACAATTTTGTATTGTCCTAATAGAAAACCGGCTCGGGCGGGATAAAAAAATAAAAATAAAAATAAAAATAAAGGCACTGCCTCGGGGCTGGCCAGGTTAATCACACAGCACGTAACTTTACGCCACCACCATTTGTAAACGACATTTGTTTCAAATTTTAGTCAAGATTTCCAAAGCGTGTTATTAAGAGAATCGTCTACCGAGCTCTCGTCCATACAAAAAGAGAAAACGTTTTTCTACCCCTAAATGTAATCCGATCTCAATGATTTTTTAGAATGTTGTTGACACAGTAATAAACTAGGTTTATAGTTTTTCCTTTTTTCGAATTTTTCAATTGATTGAAAATTATAGGCGTCTAAAAGTAACTTTTTTTATTACAAAATCTTCCTTGAAGTAAAACGTTTGTATTTAAAAAACAAAGTTGTTTTAAGAAAAAATAAAAAGCTATAAACCTAGAATATAATATGCTGAAACGATGGACACCAAAATCAAAACTATTGGTTGTGATTTAGTATGTGGGAAACGTTTTCTCCCGAGACGCAAATTTCACCTTAAAAATACCTACAATCAGTCGCGAGCGGCAACGCTCTCTATCGCACTACTACGCAGGGAATAGAGCGCGCGAGCGACAGTATGAGTTTTCTTAAATACCTAATTTTTTGAAATGGCGATGGTATTCTTCCCTCTTAACATGCGTATAATTAACCGGACCCCCTGAACAGGAAAAACCCTCCAAAAAACCTGCCCAGAAGTGCTCCTACTCTAAATTAACAATCTTTCTAGGCCCTAAACTGCCCTAGCTAATTTTGGAAATAACGAATAATATATATGTATAGCCCAAAAATGGCTACATAAAAAAAATAATATAATAATAACAAAAATTGCAGTAGATAAATCTATTTGTTTCGTCTAATAAAATATTTACTTTATACATTTGAATTAAACCCATGGAGATTTATCTTGCATATAGTCTGATATTTCATAATAGCCTTTCTTGTACAATTTTTGTTTAATTACTGGTTTAAATTTATTTAAGGGTAAGTCTTGAATATCTTTAGGAAGTTTGTTATAAAAGCGTATACAATTGCCCTTAAAAGTTTTGCTTACTTTACTAAGCCTGCTCATGTGCACAGCAAGTTGCTCCTTATTTCTAGTGTTAAAATTATGCCTGTCACAATTTTTCTTAAAAGAATCTATATTTATTTTTACGTACACTAGATTTTCGTATATGTACTGTGACACAAATGTCAATATGTTGATTTCTTTAAATTTCTGTCTCAAGGAGACTCGAGGTCCCAATTTATAAATTGAACGAACAGCCCGTTTCTGCAAAACAAATATATTGTTCACATCCGCAGCATGGCCCCATAATAGTAAGCCATAAGACATTAAGCTATGGAAGTAGCTAAAGTAAACTAGTCTTGCGGTGTCTACATCAGTGAGATGTCTTATTTTTTTAACTGCGTATGCTGCTGAACTCAGTCTCTTCGACAATTTCTCAATATGTGGCCCCCATTGGAGCGAGGCGTCCAAAGTTATGCCTAAAAATACAGTGGTTAGATAAAGTTACCATTTTCAATATCTGTACTTATATAAATATAAAGTCTAAGTACTTACCAAAATTTAAAACACTTCCCATGTTAGGCATAAAGTATTTAAAAATAAAAATGAAATCCTTTATCCTGCCTGTGCTTGAAAATTTTGCAGGTTTTCAAAAATGTATGAGTAGAGTATTGAAATTGAAATACTACAAGTATTTCAATACACCGGTATTTGGGATTGAATAAAACTAACTTGCGTAAGCAATAGTAGATCCCTATTAGAAGTACGGTAGGTAAAGGCTCGTGGCGAAATTAATTATTGTATGAAAATTTATGTAAAATTCATATCATATTTTTTGTTTTCATTGTATCCAATTGAGATAATAGGAAACATTATGTAATCATTTTATCAGACTTCATTAATTTGCATGATAGATATTGTCAAAACAAACACTTTGTCTTGCAATTTCAAGCATCTTAGTTTTTAACGTGCACCAGGCTAGGTACATTTTCAAAATATGCCGCTGTCACAATGGTGAAAGAAGTGTGATTATTTATCGTTGTTGATGTAAGCTTAGCTTGTGTTGTTTTTGGATTATCAAATTATCTACATCCGAGGCATTTTATTAGATTTTTGTTGTTCTGCATAATTTGTCCAGAACTGTTTAAATTATGTCAAGCCAACACAGGCACCTGCAAACCGTTCGTTTTTTTTCCTTATTTTTAACGCTTACCAGACTATATATATATTTTCAAGATACGCCTCTGGAACAATGGGTCCGCCAACTGTTATTGTTTATCAGTAACGGTGTAAGCTTAGCTTGTGTTATTTTTGGATTATCTACTTTAGAGGCGTTTTATTGAAATCGCATGAGACAACAAAATAAATATTTCGTGGCACGCATTTTAGCCGGGCTGGACAAAATATATATGTTCGGACAACGGTTACGTATGTACCAGTACAAGTCTTTTGAAAGACGCATCCGTAAACGCACCGTAGCCGTAATTGTGTGGGAATAAGATCGGTAATCGCAATTTCCTTTCGTCTGACAGACGCATGCGTTACGGTGCGTTAAAAACCGCTGCGACGAATGACAAGTGGGAGAACTATCAGAGTCCATACGTTATTGAGCTCACATACTTATAAATTTACCTATTCGTTACGTCAAATAATAATAATAAACATAAAATAATATTAAGGCCACATCAGTCCCAAAAAGTCCCTTTCCTTTTCGCTGCGTTAGAGAGAAACAGACGATGACGACTCAGATCCGGAAAAATTTACATTAGGTTAATTATTAAAATACAATAAACAAATATTTCAAAAAGTAAGCCTATAGATTGATTATTCATTTAATGAGGAAAAAGAGGATATATTCATTTAATGAGGAACAAGAGTATACAAAATCAATTACAAAATGATATGATATGATAATGACAACAATAAATTTTTTTCAGGTTTTTAGTCTAAGACAAGGACAAAAACACAAATTTAGAGTTTACTTTGCGACTTTTTTCTATCGAGGCATTTTCAATAAATCGTATTTTGAGCCCCATAGTTTTGTAGCATATATCGTGAAATTATACTAAAAAAACTATCGTCTCATAATTTGGAGATTTCGAGAAATGGGATACAAAATTTGGAACACTATCCAACCTCAAGCGGTTAATTTCAAAGCCCATTATTACTTATTTCGGCCAACGCTAAGTGGAAGAAAATTTCCCGCTAATGAGAAATTAGTAACTTCATTTCAAATTCTGTCAGCTCTCTGGTTAATATTACGAATTAATAATTAATCCTGGTTTTTGTTTCGTTTCAGAAAGCCGAAATGAACGGGCTTCGGCGTCGTAGGCAATCTACCTAAAGGTAAGAATACTAAACAGGATTTTATGGTTAAGGCAATACCCGTCCGAAAAAGTACGTCTCTTTCTATTCCGCTGCGTTAGAGAGAAACAGATGATGACGGCTCAGATCCGGAAAACTGAAAATTTGTTTGATTATTAAATTATTTAAACCAATATTTTATAAAATAAGCCGTTAGATGAGGCAGAAAAGCAAAATATGAAATATTATTATAACAATCAAACTGTTCAAGTTTTTAGTCTTAAAATCAAGCAAATACGCGATTTTTTTTTCAAGGCAATTTTAATTAATTGTGTCTTACGCCTCATAGTTTTGCAGCATATCTCTTGAAGTAATATACTGAAAACAATTCCATCTCGTAATTTGTAGATTTCAAGATTTGTTTTATAAAATACCGAACACTATCCGAACCTGCATGGTCGATTTCTAAGCCTACTTCACTTAAAGGATCTAGGAATATTTTTCCAGACATTATGTTGTTGTATGACTCAAACTGTAAGGTGAAACAATTTGTTAAAATATTGCAAGAGGCAAACCGACCGACACAACCAAGGTACAATGTGTGATACCGGTTTAGGATAGCATCACCCCCTTTCTGTCCCGTGTGTATCGTAAGAGGTGACTAAGGGACTCGAGGGTTACTTGTGTATTGCAATTTTAGGCGATAGGCTTACAACTTGTCACTACGGTGATACACAATTTTCTAAATGACCCACAAAATGTTTGTCAGACGTAGCGTTCCGTACTCCACAAACGATATAGACGTGATATATGTTCATGTGTACGTATGTATGTATGTAATGTTTAATATACTAATCATCAGAGTGCCCATTATATGTTACGAAAGCATAAAAGTACAGCTGAATGACTCATAGTTCAATCTGTGAGTGAGATAACGTCACTCATTGAGTGTCGTGCATGAGTGCATGTAGAGGTATTGTAAGTAAGTGTATGCAAATCGCTTGCCATAACTTTTTTTCGTTTACATACACATACATACATTCACATATCACACCTATAGTCCCTTGCGGGGTAGGCAGAGCGTAAACGGCCGTAAGAAACGGACATTTACGCCACGTCAGACAAATATTTGAGGGTCATTCGGAAAATTGTGTATCGCCATAGTGTCAGGTTGTCAGCCCATCGCCTAAAATTGCAATACACACCTTTGAGTCCCTGAGTCACCTCTTACGACTCCCATAGAAAATAAATGGGGTGATGCTATCCTAAGCCGGCGTCACACGGCACAAAATTACGTTAACTAAATTACTTATATAGGGTGAAATTTTACTAGTGATTGATACTGAATACAGAGGACGGGCTGGTGATAAGGAACAACTTTCCCCAAGGAACATACCTAGGTCGAGAAGTGACAAAAAAATTCTGATCTTATTATGGTAAACTAAAGAAGCTGATCAGCCATTTGGCAAAAATTAGAGAATCCACAACATTTCAAATTTCTAACAAGATTCTATTTTATTTTTTATAGATAGTTTATCGCATCATTAATTAAATAAAGGGCAAGTTCTTTTTATTTTATTTTGTTTCATAATCAGATATTTTAAATTTTAAAAAGTGATAGTTTAGTTCCAACAACTAGTTCGTTTGCCTACCACTTATATGACCTTTATTAAAAAAAAATACTGATTGACATTGACAGATGAATGAATGAAGTTCTCCACTGTTTTTTTTTCTACTATAAACAAAGGATTTTTTCATGGTAATCCTAACTTTGGAAGTTTTTACAACTTTTCAAAATATTTCAGAAACGATTGCATTAAAAATTATGAAAATATGTGTATCTTAATAAGCATCCAAAACACTCTAAACGATATATATAATAATATATCTTTTGTATCTAACGTTAAATGAAATGTTGTGGATTGAAAATATTGATATCATGTAAGCTTGCCCTTTTGAAACACACATTGATTAGTTCCAATTAATGTATCAGCTCTTAAGTAGTAGAACAATTAAGTTAAATAAACGTAATTACTGCAACCCTTATACAGCTAATGGGTGCAATTAGGTATCGACGGGGGGCGTCCATCTCGTCACGGGGGGCACTCAACACAATCATGTCTGACTGTTTGTATACCTATAGGTTCTAATAGGTATAGGTTCAATTGGCCTTGATTCTGACGGACATTTTCTAGGTGAAGACCAAAGATTAGAGCAAAGGAATATCATTTAAGGCGGGTGTAGACGTCAACGACCTCGACAGTGTCGCTACTTCACAAAAAAACTTTTCTCTATATACAAACAATATATCAGAATATCCGTTGCCCAAGTTTTTAGTATTATCCTTAAGTAAAATTAGATTCTGCAAACTCAATGGAATATTCGCTGCAATTAAAGTTATGGAAAAAATTACCTATAAACAACTACTATTGGTATTAATTGCCATAACTTTAATTACAGCGAATATTTCATTTAGTTTGCAGGTTCTACAACGGATATTCTGATAGATTGTTTGTATAAAGAGATTAATTTTTTGTGAAGTGGCGCCACTGTCAAGGTCGTTCACGGGTTCACTCGCCTTAAGCATTTTTGTCTTCAGCAATCGAAAATTTAAGTTGAGCTTGTTTAAAAGAGCAGCTTTATTTTTTTCTCCAATATAAAATGTGTTTAAGAAAGTACCTAAGTGCAATATATTTGAGATAGTAGATATTTTCCAATTTCAAAATTTCTGTCAATTTGAAGTATAGGTTCTGAAGCCTAAAGGCTCGTACCCGCCGGGTACTACGTGGGTACGCGGTATCCTGATTGATACGCAAATGGTAAGCAAATGCGTACCCATTTGTCCAGTGGATACCGCCATGATTTGAGGGAGGGTCCAAATTAATTTTCAAATAAATGTTTTACAAATAGTTATAGTCCATTAACAATAACAGTCACAAAAGTCCAACGCTGGACATGGACCTCCCCCTATTAGGGGGTATAGCCAAACTCACCACGCTTGGCATTCGGATTGGCGAGCGCAGTGCAAGATGCAATCTATTGCTTTCAATCTCAGAAAGTCATTGTTCCTGCAACTCTAATTTCAACTTCCAGTACTAAATCAAAGTTGTTTTAAACCCAGCTGTTGAGAGCTACACTGTTGACAAATTGGAGCTTGTGTTTGCAACATTTTCCTCACAGTGCAACATTTTACAACACATTAAACTAGGGAACAGAACAATACGCGAACTTTGCTTCTAGACACAGGGTGTTTGAACGAAATGTGGAAATAAATAAATAAAATATAACACGACTGCTTTCTGAGATATAGCTTAGCCTATGACACTCGGGGTACCTTATGTAAACATTCTTCCGATACAATTCCCATCCGAATCTGTTCAGTGATTAACGAGTTGCAACACTTTAAAGAATCACACATATACGAGTACATACATACTATGAACTCTGAAAACATTCCACTCTTTTTTTGGTTGGGCTGTCGTGTAAAAAGGTACCCGAGGTATTTAATTTTGTCGTGACGCCTCATGTGGCGCAGTGGTAGTGCAAATGCCTGCGGCGCAAAAAGAGTTAGATGACACAATATGTTCCTTGAATAGTAGGTACCCATATCGCGAAGCGTGCCATATTTTTACCATGGATTGTAACGTCCGATATGGCGCAGTGGTAGTGCGACTGCCTGCTACGCAAAGGTTCCGGGTTCGATTCTCGGTGGGACACTCACAAAGTTGATATTTGTCACTTTGTGAATTTGTTCCCGGTCTGGTTAGGACATTGCAGGGTGAACCAACTGATTGTCCGAAAAGAAATGGTTCCGCGCTTCGGAGGGCACGTTAAGCCGTCGGTCCCGGTTGCTGTCTATGATTACTTAGACGGCGGTCGTAACACAACCATGTCAGAGGCCTACTAGTGGTAGTAGGCGGTGGAAAAACTCTGACACCAGGGTTCATCGGGTCGTTGGACGACACGGTGTCCCACACGAAAAGAGAGAAAGAGAACGTCAAAGCTTACTGGTTGCCAGGAAGATATTGCTACCTGGGCAATAAGACCACCAATTGTACAATTTTTGTTACTTATTTTACTTTTTTGTTTCTCTTGTGCAATAAAGTAGGTATATTGTATTGTAAAAGGCAAATGCATAGCTAAGGCAATTATTGGCCTCCATTCGGGAAATAATATCTCCGAAAATACCTTAAATTAGCTCTGTCACTTTTCGTAAAATAGGTTTAGAAAAGGGTAAGATTAAGTCTAGTCATGTCTGATACGAATAATTTGACGCAAAATATGAGTAATATGTCAAAATAAGGCGACGAGGAAAATAATAGCGACTTGATTGACTAGAAGTGGCGAGGAAACTATTTTTTTTTTTTTCATTTTCTAAACCTTTATGACAGAAAGTGGCAGCGTTAATTCTTTACCAAACAGAGACCAAGTCCTCAAGACTATGCTTTGGTTGATTCAAATTTCATTTTGTGGTGACAATACACTTCATGGCATTAGGCAAAATTACTAAAATATTAAGGTTTTTGCACCCTTGGGCAACTATTGCCGGCAACCGCGGAGCGGACGACAGGGGTAGACAGCTACAATAAGGGCTCTATTCGCCCTTGACATGCCACGTTACTTAAGGTAGGTGCAACCTGATGGATTTATATGCAATACTATTTCATACATGAAACATACTTAATAACAATTCATTTAATTCAAAGCCAGTTGTTTACAAGGAAAATACTTTAAATTATATTCTTCCTCAATGTAACAATTTGCAGCTCCGTACTCCATATCGTAACAAGGAAACAATAAAAATTGCTCACTTTATTTAATTGTATATTTATTTGAAAACAAAAGTGGCGAGAGGGCTTGACGGTGGACAAAAGCAGTCACAGAGTGGTGGGCAATGGGAGCAACAAGGTCAGCGGGCAGATCATTACCCCGGTGGTCCGATGATATCACCAAGTCGACGGGATCTCTATGGATAAGATTAGCACAGGACCGCGAAGATTGGCGCAATATAAGAGAGGCCTATGCCTTGCAGGAGGATGTGGGTCGATGATGATGAAAAGTTATGACAGTATTAAACTAACTGCAAAAAGGTGGCAAATTTTAAGTTACAGGTGTCGGAATTTTTCAAAGTAAAAGAAATTATTTACGTAACGTAGGAATCAAATTTTTTATCACAGTCGTCACCCACCTATGTCAGAGGCCTACTAGGAGTACTTAGTAGGCGTTTGAAAAACCTGTGACACCAGGCTCATCGAATCATTTGTCGACTCAGTATCTCACACGAAAAGAAAAAGACCACATTTTGTTCTGTAATGTTACATACATACATACATACATATATCACGCCTTTATCCCTTGCGTGGTAGGCAGAGCGTAAACGGCCGCAAAAAACGGACATTTACGCCACGTCTGACAAATATTTGAGGGTCATTCGGAAAATTGTGTATAGCCATAGTGACAGGTCAGCCCATCGCCTAAAAGTGCAATACACACCCTCGAGTCCTGTCGTCGCCTTTTAAGACACCCACTGGAAAGAAATGGGGTGATGCTACTCAAAGCCGGCATCACACGGCAGTCTGTAATTTTACTCTACAGTTAGTATCAAGTATTTCACCACGGCTAATTTATTTTAACTTTTGCTTAATTACAACATGTTAAACCTCATAGCTCACGGTAATTGTAGGATCAAGGGCTTTCCATCATCTAGTCTAGACAAGACTAAGACTGAACCTGTTTAAACACATATAAGTAGCTACCTACACAAACAAGGGGATCAGAGACGACAAACAACCAGATGGAAACCGAGAGGATTTTGTTTTATTAAAACAAACGATAGAACAATCTGAACTTTAAGACGTCTTAGGTGATTGGAAGACGCGAATAGTGACAGCCAATATACAAAATGACAACCCGTGATGTGACAGTCGCAATTTGATACGGCGGCGACGTGTGGTATATCCAGTTTAAGGAATTTTGTGTACTCTTTTCGTCAAAAACTAGAACCAGCAAACACCGAAAAATCCTTAGAATCTTTATTTGTATATTCTAACTTTGTTTAGTATATTGTTATCATTATTATATAATTATCATAGCGCCTGAAAAGGAACGTAAATAAGTAATGGCTAAGCACGTAAAAAGGAACAAATGAATTGATAAATAGCTAAGCGTTTAAAAAGTTACATAATTAGTGAATAATAAATTCTTGTTACATAAAGACAAATTTAGTGCCTTTGACAAACTTTCACTATCCCAAAGATAAATTAATCGGAGAGCGTTTTTCATAATTACTACGGTGCGATTGCTAAAAAACTGTAGTCCTAAAATATTTTACAAACTTAGGAAATGAGAAAATTGATCCCGAGTATTAGCTTTAATATAAAATGCCGAAAACAGCGGGCAAATATGAAATATAATTTTCATAAATGTAAATTGCAGAAAAAAAGATATTGACTGCGGCCAGGGCTTGTACCCGGAATCGTGGAATGCCTTTCCATCACTCTACCACTTAAGCTATTGCTGTTCTTAGCCGACTGCCGAAATAGTTCAGTTTAGAAACTACACACACACACACACATCACGCCTATATCCCTTGCGGGGTAGGCAGAGCGCAAACGACCGCAGAACGGACATTTACGCCACGTCTGTCAAATATTTGAGGGTCATTCGAAAAATTGTGCATAGCCATTGTGATAGGTTGTCAGCCCTTCGCCTAAAAATGCAATACACACCCTCGAGTCCCTTAGTCGCCTCTTACGACTCCCATGGGTAAGAAATGGGGTGATGCTATTCTAAACCGGCATCGCACGGCAGTTTAGAAACTTTTTTTTCATACATATTTTTTAAATGATTCACCATGTATAAGAAACTATAGACTTACTTCCAGCTTATTGAATATTCAAACTGTTGGAACGTGCACGACAAAAGTCATATTCGGATAAATAGAACTGATCATCAAAAGGCCTGATGCTCATCCTTGTGGAATCAGAGGGTTTCAATACATTTTTACTACTCACTGCTTCGAGACTCTATTTGATGAATGACAACGTAATAAATACATTTTCCTTTTGTTAAAGCAGTTTTGAATGTTCGTAGCAGCTCGTATCTCCCGATAAACTTCCACTAAGTTTGGGAAAATAGTCATCCTTATGTATTTAAAAATTTGTTAATGTAAAAAAATATATTTACACAAACACTGCGGTAGCGGCAGAACGTAGTTTAACTGCGAGTGCTTTACGACTAAAAAGTCCCCGTATGAAGAATGCCAATCTTGCGGTACAAGAAGTATTTTCTCGAATCGAGCCCTGACTTTGGATTTCCCGGAAGGTGTGGAAAATCATCACATTCACATATTTTTTATTATTGGGTATGTACAGCTTTAGTGACTCGAGATTCTAAGATATATTAAAAGTTTAGGTATTTTATTAAAATGGCTGTTTTACGGGAAATTCCTTCCTGCGCCGCATAGAACACGAAAAAACGGTAATTTTTAGTCGTGAAAATATGGATACATAATCAAGTATCATTTATCAGGCAAATGCATAAAAACATACATACATATATCACGCTATCGCAACGTTAGACAAATTATTGCAGGCCGTTTCAAAAAAATCGTCAGCAAGTCGCCTTAAATGGTAAAAACACATGACATTCTGGAGTCCCTTAGTCGTCTCTTGCAACACAAACGGGAAGAAAATTGGATGATGCTATTCTAAGCTACCATTACACGGGAAAATGTGTTCTTAATTTAACTGTAGGTAGGTACTTACTTCCATATTATTGAATATTCAACCTGCTAGAACGAGCACGACAAAAGTCATACGTATTCGGATAAATGAAACTTATCATCAAAAAGAACCGCAATATGCAATCCTTGTGGAATCAGAGGGTTTCATTGTATTCATTGACGAATGACGACATATATTTATTATTATTATTTATTTTTTTATCGCGGGTTTTCATCGCTTGGACTAAATTCAATCTGCAAAGAATGAATTAGTCACTGGGCATTTAGTTGCAACACTAACCCGGTTGATGGAACCGTGCCACGTGTTACTGGCATTAAGATACACTTGAAAAAATAGCGGGCAAGAGACGGGCTGTGGTAGCCCAGATGGAAGAGGCGTCGCCACTAGTAATGGCAAAGGCGCAAGTTCAAATCCAGCCCGCGCTTGAAAATTTTGTATACCTAACACGTGAAGTGTTTTAAAATTTGGTACTCAATATATTTATTACCTTTTTACAGTGAAATTTAAGGGTAATCTAAAGGAACAGCTTTGCTAGTATTAACTTACCTATCTACGAAATATATACTAAACGAGCTTTATGATATGCAGCTTTAAAGGACATGCCAACAACTATGTTTAAAAAGAAATTGTATGAATTGTTATGTGAAAATTGTATATACAGTATCAATGAATTTATTAATATGGGAATGTAACTGATTATTTAATTTAATTTTGATTTGAATTTAATTTAATTACGGTTATATTTTAATTTATTTTTATTTATAATTTGATTTGAATGTAATTTTAATTTAATTTTACGAAGTTATAATAATAATAATAATAAAAGCCTTTATTTACAAAATTTTAAAATGAAATAATTACATTGTGTGAGTACAATATTATTAAAAAACAAATAAAAATAACATGCATTCTGAATAGTAAATAAAATAAATTAAAATAATTTTAAAAAATCACACAATTACATTACGATTGTCGAACACAAGGCCTCCTTTTCGAAAATAAAAAGGGGTTGGTGTTTTTTCCCAGGGTTACCTTTACGAAGTTATTTAATTGTAATTTAATTTAGCGGCTGACTCATCTTTGCATACCAAAGTGTATGTTGGTTGAATATGTGATACTAAATAATATTTACCTACCATCATTGTGAACCATATTTACTGCAAATAAAATGCATTTATCATTTTATGTATGTGCTATCAACATTAAATATTTTAATAAATGTTCGTATTATAAACTCGAAAAAAGGTTGTAGAACGACTTGCTTTATATATTGTGCCTCTATCTAGATAATAATAAAAAGCTCTGTATGGCGGTTCATTCATTTGTCGTCCGTCACAAACTTTGACACACGCGTCAGTTACGCACCGTAAATCCACCGTAGCCGTATTTGTATGGGAACAAGATTGGAATTCGCAATATCCTTTCGTTTGACAGACGCATGCGTTACGTTGCGTTAAAAAAACGGAACGACGGACGACAAGTGAGAGAACCGCCTTAGTTAGGTACAGTGACGCTAAAAATGATTTTTATGAATCAGATCCTATATTCCGGTTTGCAATAAAATTTGTTCCGAGCTATATTACTTTTTCAAATTGAATTCACAGAATATACATACAGCTATAGTAAGGTCTCATATTGGAATCGGTTTAGATCAATATTACATTCTCGTATAAATTTTTTACTTGTAAAATATCACAGCGTGGGTGGACCTGCAATCACAGCCGAGTACAAACATGATTTTTCATAGGTTTTTTGTAGAATGTAAATAAAATAGATTATGCAACTCGGCTACACGTCGTGTGATAAACAGACACTCATTCGCATTGTAATGGTCTACATTATACAACAGTAGCATAAACTATTTCATCCGTGGGCTGGAACCAATGCTGGAATGCTTCAGCAGGTCTTGGCCAGCCAAGGTTGGAATTCACGTGCACGTGGTTCACACACACACATCAGCCTATAGCAGTCCACTGCTGGACGTAGGTGTATAGTTCAGTCACCAAATTTCAATTTGAAAAAATTTTACAGACACACACAAATCACGCCTTTAATCCCTTGCAGGCTAGACAGAGCGCAAACGGTCGCAATAAACGGACATTTTACGCCACGTCTGACAAACATTTGAGGGTCATACGGAAAATTGTGTATCTCCATGGTGACAAGTTGTCAGCCCATCGCCTAAAATTGCAATACACACCCTCGAGTCCTTTAGTCGCCTCTTACGACTTCCACGGGAAAGAAATGGGGTGATGTTATTCTAAGCCGGCATCACGCAGCCATTCAGCCTGATATGACAACATGCACAAAAATCTTTGATGCCATATTTAAACTATCTGAAGTTCGGTGCATAACGCAACTGAATACATAGTGTGTTTAAGTTTTGATGCTCTCTTGTCATTTGCCACGTAAGGGCCGCCGCAGAGCAAGAGCAGTTTTTGCGAGCTACAGCTGGAGCACTTTTGCCTAGAAATTCAAAAGGAACTCGAAATTGAAATAAAGGTGTAATTAGCTAGAATGAAAAATGGCTCTCACGGTCGTCCGGCGGCAACCGGCGGCGTTTGTCATTATAGGTAATGTCACCTATATTTTTATTATGTGGTTATTTATTAATTAGTAAGTTATTTTAATTACGTACGGTAATTTTTACGAATGTCGCTCGCAAAAAGGTACGTTTTGTCAGCGGCAGGGAGCCCTAACTTACCTAGGCTGAGTTTCAACCAAAGCTGAAATATTAAGTTGAAGTAGAATTTACATCAGTATGCGTTGTAAATAAAATGTTCTTAAATATTTTAAGTATTCCCTGAATTACTTTATTATTTTATTTTCTACGTTAGGGTATGTCTTTCATAGCTATAAAATAAATGTAAATAATTATATCATTTACATATGCACTTGGAATATTATAAACATAGGTGAGTAATCATGAAATGTAAAAATCTGAATGGACATTTTTAAAGAGTGAAAACATGAGATAAAAGTGAAAAATGATGGAAATATAAAGGCATTTTTAAATGGGGTATAAATAAAAGAGCCGTGCGTTGCCGGCTTAGGATAGCATCACACCAATTCTACCCGTAAGTGTCGCAAAAATTTACTAAGGGATAAATTTATCCAGGGAATTCGTTCGTCTGCGAATACGTCATCTGCACTGACTGCGCCCGCCGATCGCCTGCCAAATGTGGTGAGTATGAATGAAGTATGAAAACGTATGTAACTGGTTTATTTCCAAAAATGTATCGGTTACCAATGACAATTTATGACATTAATTTTGTTGTGTCCGACTCCGCATATTTCTCAGGGGTCCCTTAATTTAATATATATTTTTATGTACGAGTATATTTATGATCCAATGTAAAAAAGATTGCAATTTCAGTCTAAATATCTTTTGTAAATTGGCTCGGTGTACTGAACTGGTAAAAAGAACTTAAAATTTTCCATATAAGTGTACTTATTACAAATTAAATTTGTTGAATAAAAAATTTTCTTATTTGTCCTTCTTTAAATCTATTTTGTTCCTATAAGCAGGTTGTACGGTTTCATGTGCTGATTTGATTCTCCTCTTGAATACAATTCAGCATCACTTTTTGCTTTTAAATTAAAACGCACTGTTTAAATAGAGACGTAATTTAACACCACTCTGTGATTGCCGCTTCACTTCAAATTTCTTTTTGATTAACATTACATGCTCTGCACTCTTCCGTAATTACACTACTCGTATAGGTATAGGGTGAAATTTAACTAGTGACCGATAGCATAAGAATAGATAATAATACTGCGTATAGAAACGAAACTCCTTTGTCTGGGCCCCAAAAGCCGCGCTTTAAATACCTACTTCCCCCCGCAGCCCGTAACGCCCCGCACTCTCCGGCGCTTTAAGTCGGGGCTGTCACGTGCCAATAATTTTATTCCAGACTAGCGGCCAGTCACGCGGTTGCGACCGCTGCTAACAGTTTTCCCGTGGGAACAAAATATTTACCCATTTTAAAGTCTTACCTTACCATTTTATTGTTAATAGGTAGGTACAGACCATTACCATTTTATTGTTAATAGGTAGGTACAGAATTTTAAAATAGGTGCAAAACATACCTACGATACGAATGTGCTTATTTATCATTATCAGCTAACAATGACTTACGCACCTAGGTAGTTTAAATTAGAAAAAGGTAACTACGTAAGTAGAAATAGGAGTACACACAACAATTACGTATAATAAAGAATGGTAGGTACCTAGGTATTTACTGTAAAATCATCACTTACCTTGGCTCATCTTTAGGCAAATTAAAAAAACTTAGATGCGGAGTCTTCCTCGCATCACTTTTGCAGCCATACACACCACAATAATTCGGCATTGCTAAAGTTTTCACAAAAAATGAAAATTCGACCCGCATGACGAACGTTTCGGCGGCGAAGCGCACTCCCGACTGAATTGTTCTCTAAGAGACAGCCAGACGGATTGACCTTGAGCGCGTCTGGAGCGGGAGTGTCATCTCTATGTGATTTCTACTCTATGCCGATAGCGAAAACTTGCCGATCAGCTATTTGAGTTTCTTTGGAAACTCAAAATACTTTTGTCATATTTCCTTGGGGAAAGCTGTTCCTTATCACCAGCCCATCTTGGCCCGTTTTTGCTATCAGTTACTAGAAAAAATTCACACTATATATTTTTGCTATAGTTGTAAATAATAATGTGATCTCAGTATTGTTTTACGAGTACCTATTTCCTTATCAAGAACTACATTTAGCTAAGGTGCTCCGAGTTGCTACGAAAGGGCTACGCCGTAGCATATTTCGGTATAGTAGAGCTAGATTCAAACTATTTTCTATGTTTTAATACTAATAATTCATAATATTATGTATGATAATACGCACTAGTACATTGGTTACCATTTAACTAAGATACCTAAGCTACTTGTAGGCCTGCCTAGAAAAATTAGTATTTTTTATGATTATACTTAATTATTGTTAAATATTATGTGGAAATAAATAATTAAAAATTTTCCGTATACAATATTTCTCAGAATTTATTAAAGAAAAATATTTTTCAACCTCCCATAAATGTGTCACTTTGTAGAAAAAAAATATTTTTTGACCTCCTGACGCTGTCATAAGATCATCCTGCGTGCAGGTGTTAGGACACGCAGGACACGATGTTAAGTGATTCATTGTTTGAACTCCATAACACAAACAGTTTACATCGGAACCCTCCAAGTAGCCCCACTTGGTCATGTTGTCTGAGTCCAAAGTCTTTTGAAAGATTGCCAAACCGACTTTGGTAATAATGGCAAATGGCAAGCTTTCAGCAATCGGGCCGAAAGGATCTTACATTATAAGCACGTTTTTCATACCTCTGCGCGAAATGAGAAGAATACATTAGGTACAATGAAGAAAATGAAAACTTAATTTTATAAACAGAGCATCAAAATTTATAATGAATTTATATGCAGCAGCACGTAGTATAATATTGTGTGAATAATGTCCAGGACCCTTCGTACTTTGACCCTTAGATGATAAAGTCTTGCTTGAAAAGGGTTGTGATATAAACAAATACCTCCTTACATGCAATCTCCTTAATTGTATCAGTCTGGTATAGGAAAATGGACGAACATTCCGATAAGGGTAATGTTTTTAGGGTTCCGTACCTAAAGGGTCCTAATTGGACCCTATTACTGAGACATCGCTGTTTGTCTGTAGGTATCTCAGAAACCATAAAATAAGAGAGATGACATTTTTACAGATGTCGTATTTCTTTTGCAGCTATAATAACAAATACTAAAGTTCAGAATAAAATTTAGGGGGACTCCCAAATCTTTAAACGTATTCTTTTGGTTGTTTTTATAAATATTGTTCGGAGGCTTTATTTCATGAACAGTAATAGATAGTAAAAAAATTCACAAAACGTGCCACTGTAACAAATAAAACAATCAGAAAAAAACAAAATTTTTAAGGGGGCTCCCATACTGCAATCGTGTTTTTTATTCCATTTTATACATGATGTACGGAACCCTAGCTTCGTACGCGAGACTGACTCGCAGTTTCCCGATTTTTTATTATGCTTGTATATTTTCGTCTACCAAGGAGACGAAGACATGTCAACTGCAAACATACTCGTATGTTAGCATAAAATACTTCACGGGCTGGTTCACAGCCTATGAAACTGAACAACTTTCTCCAAATATCCTCGTTATTACAAAAAAAGTGAGACATGGTTTAAGCTGTTTGACAACGTCAAATCGTAGGTGAAAATAATTAAAACTCTGTCTCTACGCGCGTCTGTGTTTTTTGTAATATGATCGTATAGGTCGTAATATAAAAAATTAATTTCAAAATTCATGGAATGAAATAATCATCATGTATAACGTATACATGATGTATGCAATTCTGAAATAATGTCACATTCCATGAATTTTGAAATTCATTGCTAATAAAATTTATAATATTTTATCAACTACACAAGGGCATTGAACCCACAACACGTGTAATTTCAGTTCGCTATGTTAACCAAACAAGCCAAGAATGCGATTACTCACCCTTCAGTGGTTTTATGTAAAAAATCCTTGGGTTAAACCTTATCGTCTTTGTTTACAGTAAGCCTTAACAGGCTTCTTCTGGGCGAGCTCGCTCCATCTTAGACTCTGTCTTTGTCCTATGACCTAGACTAGAGTCAAGAGCAAACCCATCATTAATGAAAAAAAAAAAAGTCAGATAATAACACGTCTGAAACGTTCTGGTTTTCTTTCTCTGGTAGAAGTTCTACTACTATATAATAGAGCTATACGTCATCACCTTACACTAATTGTCGCTTGTACGCCGCTTCGAGACGAGTATCGTCGATTGGAAATTTGAATCTGTTCAGTCGAGGCGCCGATTGCTCAGTTGGCAAAGCAGTGAGACGGTACTAATCCCCTGCACAGAATTCCCCGGTTCATTTCTCGGCCAATGCTAACTTTTTTTCACTTTCTTATTTTCATTTATACCTAATCAATTTGCACAGTGCGATAATTCCCTCGGTAATAGTACCCGGCTGGCATAGGAATTGAACGATTGCACTCTACACTAGGGGTGTTTGCGCCCCTTGAGTGCAACCGAGATGTTTGCACCTGAGAATCGAGAAAAGGACAATCTGTGATGTTGGACTGCAGGCAAAAGTACACAGAATGTTCTAGCTTATTACTCAGTAATTTTTAGTAATTACATACATACATACATAAATCACGCCCATATCCCTTACGGGGTAGGCAGAGCGTTAACGGCCGTAAAACGGACATTAACACCACGTCTAACAAAAGCTTGAGGGTCAATCAGATAACTGTGTATTACTATAGTCACAGGTTGTCAGCCCATCGCCTAAAACAGCAATACACATCCAATCCTCGAGTCCCGTAGTCGCCTCTTACGACACCCATAGGTAAGAAATGGGGTGATGCTATTCTAGGCCGGCATCACACGGCAGAATTTTATTTAGTAATTTTAGTAACTTATCAATGGTCTTGCGGTTACATTGGCTAATGACTCGAAATACTAAAACGGGGTTTTTACCGCGATTCTCTATTTTGTTGAATTGTCCGATATTTCGGCCCAGTTGCATGAGCCATGATCACGGAACAGGAATAACTGTTCCGTTTTTTCATTATGTGTATTTTTTTGAGTCATTATGTTTGACAGCGAAACAGTTTAAATTACATACACATATCACGCCTATAATCCCTTGCGGGGTAGGCAGAGCGTAAACGGCGGCCGCAAAAACGGACATTTACGCCACGTCAGTCAATTTTTGAGGGTCATAGTGACAGGTTGTCAAACTATCGCATAAAATTGCAATACACACCCTCGAGTCCCTTAGTCGCCTCTTACGACTCCCACGGGTAAGAAATGGGGTGACGCTATTCTAAGCCGGCGTCACACGGTAATTTTTGGGTTTAAATTAGCTTCTTGTTTTTTTCGTATGGGACAACGAACGACCCGAGGAACACTGATGTCAGAGTTAAATTGGCTAATTCCTATGAATACCTACTCTACATTGTTATTCAGGTTGCCAACTAAATCCGAACTTGGTAGCATTACTCCGTGTCGTAATGAAAGACAAACAAACTTCGAAATTATGTTATACAAGAGGTCAAGGAACTTGTGACACTGAACAACTTTATATATATCCTTTATTGCATAAAAACAAACGAAAAATGTACAAACAGTGTGAGCAAAGGGCAACTTTCCCGAAACATAGGTAGAAATATGAACAAGCTTTTGGATCTCCCATACCAAATTAACCATCTGATCAGCAATTTCATACAGGAAGTATATTTTTTTAATAACTTGACCCACGTTCCAAAGAGAAAATTGATCAACTTCATGAGTACCTTCGCCTCCTTTCTCGTAGTTATCCCCTTTTTGTTTCTTCCTGTATATTTTGGTAAAAAACATGGGTTTGTCGGCTTATCTGAGTGACATGCGTGTTACTTTTTAGTGTGAGATCATCCCTTTATATCTAAGTAACTGTCATGTAATGAGCTTTTTCGTACAGTTAAGCTCCTTCATTTAATTTTTTCGTGTGGGACACCGCGTCGACGAACGACCCGATGAACCCTGGTGTCAGAGTTTTTCAACCACCTACTACTACAAGTAGGCCTCTGACATGGTTGTGTAACGACCACCGTCTAAGTAATCATATACAGTAACAGGGACCAACGGCTAAACGTGCCCTCCAAGGCACGGAACCATCTTTCTTACGGACAATTATGTGGTTCAACCTGCAATGTCTTAACCAGACTGGAACAAATTCAGAAAGTGATATAATATTGACTTTGTGAGGTCCCCCACCGGGAATCGAACCCGGCACCTTTGCGGCACAGGCAGTCGCACTACCACTGCGCCACATCGGCCATCAAGCTAAGGCTGGGTTAGACAGTTTGGACTTTGAACCGTTTTTATCCGAGTACAGTCGGTTGTAGCACATAAGGTACCAGGGGTACTCGAAAAGAACTGAATTATTTTTATCTCCAGTTAATAAATAATAAAAAATGTAACATATTCTTATAAGAGAAGTAATTTTCTACTAAAACATATTCAAATCAAGAAAAAATCACAATAAAACAATTTTAAACCGATTTAAGTTGTGTTTATTTTGGATTTTACAATTCCTACGTTTCGAGCTCTTTACAGAGCAGGGCAGTAATAGTTGTGCAAACTCAAGAAAATATTACAAGAAAAAATCATTGCTAGGGATAAAAATAAAAAAGTTCTTTTGGAGTCACCCTGGTACCTTATGTGCTACAACCGACTGTACATAAGATTTACATTGGCGGTTGGAGTATTTAACCGGACGTCAGCTAGACTGTACTTTATAGGTTGTAAGGGACAGCCTTTCGAATACTGATAGGGTGCGTACAGACCATGAAACTTGACAACTTTCCCCTAGAAACATATTTCAGGAAAAGACAAAAATATTCGACCCCTCATACAAAATAACGATCAGCATACATACATACATACATACATAAATCACGCCCATATCCCTTACGGGGTAGGCAGAGCGTTAACGGCCGTTCAACGGATATTAACACCACGTCTGACAAAAGTTTGAGGGTCAATAAGATAACTGTGTATCACCATAGTGACAGGTTGTCAGCCCGTCGCCTAAAATTGCAATACACACCCTCGAGTCCCCTAGTCGCCTCTTACGACACCCATGGATAAGAGATGGGGTGATGCTATTCTAAGCCGGCATCACACGGCACGATCAGCATTGACTATGAAAAGGCCAACATTTAATATGACTGCATTGACTATGAAAAGGCCAACATTTTTTAACGTTTCCTGAAACATTTTTCTATGCAAAGTTGTTCAGTTACATGGTCTGAATGCACCCTATCAGTATTCGGAGGGCTGTCCCTTACACCCTGTATAAGTAAATAAATAGTAAAAATGGTCTTGTCGTTTTGAATCGGGATAAAACAATATAAAAACTTCCGAATGCAAATTCCACTTTGTGCTCAGATATTAATATTAAATTATGCAAACGACATAAAACATTGCGCTGGTTTGAAATTTCTTCATCCTCAAGCGGTTGAATAGCAAATACCTAACTTTATTAAAAGACAATATAATTGGTGATTTCTTTCTATCGTTTTCTTTAGAAAAAGTTTCGATTCACAGAATTTCCAAAAAACGGCACAAACTCGTCTGTCTTTTATTTTCGATAATTATTTGACGATATTTGCGGTGGACCGCAAATGAAGTCAATATTTTACATTTTAGAAATTTCCCATGAATTTGATGGATAGTTTTTATACACACACACACACATATCACGCCTATTATCCCTTACGGGGTAGGCAGAGCGTAAACAGCCGCAAAAAAGGCCATTTACACCACGTCTGACAAATGTTTGAGGGTCATTCGGAAAATTGTGTATTACTATAGTGACAGGTTGTCAGCCCATCGCCTAAAATTGCAATACACACCCTCGAGTCCCTTAGTCGCCTCTTACGACTCCCACGGTTTTTATGCACTAAAATATTTTCCCCTGTTGTAGTGTGATGCCGGCTTAGAATAGCATCACCCCATTTCTTTCCCGTGGGAGTCGTAAGAGGCGACTAAGGGGCTCGACTACTACGACTAAGGGTATTTATTGCAATTTTAGGCGATGGGCTGACAACCTGTCACTATGGCAATATACAATTTTCCGAATGACCCTCAAACGTTTGTCAGACGTGGCGTAAGTGGCCGTTTTTTCGGTCGTTTACGCTCTGCCTACCCCGCAAGGGATAAAGGCGTGATATATGTATGTATGTCAACAAAATTAAAAATAAATTATCCTACAATATGTATTCTTTTAAAATTGCAAGATTCCTTTTTTTGCAAAATTTAAAACGTAGGTACAAAATTTTTAACGGCGCGGCGGGCAGGATGGATAAAAAATGCATGTTTTCTACAATTGTAGGTATACATAACAAGTATTTTGAAAATTTGATATTCAGTAGCATTTATTTTCTTTCTATCTTTCTTTCTTTTAATCCAATATGTAACATTTTAATGATATGTTTATATTTCCAGTCAAAAAAATGCTAAAAGAAAAAAATAAAAGTTAAATAAAAAATCACTTCACAAATAAGTACAAACATTTTCTGATTGCTAAATATCAGCCGAGCGATATCGTCGAACAGACATTCAATTACTGAATTTAATTAATTTGATTGCAAATCTGTAGCAATAAACGGAATAGACCAAATAAAATTAACGTTTTGAAGCCTTATCTTCCCTAAACTAGAAGCAATAAAATAAAGGA
This sequence comes from Tuta absoluta, assembly GCA_027580185.1. Taxonomy (NCBI): domain Eukaryota; kingdom Metazoa; phylum Arthropoda; class Insecta; order Lepidoptera; family Gelechiidae; genus Tuta; species Tuta absoluta. The sequence goes on along the minus strand of JAQAHW010000022.1, from coordinate 5,874,422 downwards.
ATAAATTACAATAATCTTACAATAAAAGCATTGAACACAAACTTAGTATAAGAACATTAAAGACATTGCGATTCTTATTTTTACAAAATAAAATCTGGAAGCGATAAAATCCGTACTAATCCCTATCCGTAATAATCCTTACTAATATTATAAATCTGAGAGTTTGTGTGTGTGTGTGTGTGTGTGTGTGTGTATTTTTGTATGTTTGTTACCTCTTCGTGTCGTATCAAGAGGTCAAGTCACTGGCGGCGAGAAGAGAAGATAGGAAGTTACTCCACCGACAAGAGTTTGACTCTTAAATTTGAAGAGAAGAGTTACCTCTTCACGTTCAAACGGCTAGACCGATTTGGATGAAATTTGGAACATAGGTAGAGTATAAACTGAAATAACACATAAGCCACTTTTACCGCAGGAAAACAACTATTACCACGGGAAAATTAGTGGCAACGGGTGAAACCGCTAGGCGGAAATCTAGTAAAGGAATAAATTATCATCATAATTATTAATTTAACGTTTTCTATTCAGTTATCGTAAACTTTGACGAGAGAAATATTTTCAGGGAATGGCCAGTAGTGTCTTTGCCCACTGCCCACGACGTATTTCGACAGAGAGTTTTCAGGGTTCCGTACGCAAAAGGTCAAAACGGGACCCTATTACCCTATTGAGACTGTCTGACAGTCCATCCGTCTGCCTGTCTAACGTTTTGTTTATCGGCCGTGTGATGCCGGCTTAGAATAGCATTACCCCATTTCTATCCCGCGGGTGTCGTATGAGGCGACTAAGAGACTCGAGGGTGGTCATGTGAATAACAATTTAGGGCGACAGGCTGACAACTTGTGACTATAGTGATACACGATTTTTCTGAAACGGCTCTCGAATGTTTGTCAGACGTGGGGATAGCGACCGTATTGTACATATGAGTATGTGTGTAGGTATATATGTATTTCAATTGCCGCTTTGAATGTTGTTGTTTCTTTTTTCCACAAGTGTACAAGGAAAAGTAAGGGACAGCTCTCCGAATACTAATAGAGTGCATTCAGACCACAACAACAACTTCCCATGAGAAAATATTTCAGGAAATGTCAAAAACGATTTCACTTTTCATAGTAATTGCATTCAGCTGATTGTGATTTTATACGGGAAGTCAAATAGTTTTCATCATTTCCTGACCTTTTGTTCCTAGAGGAAAGTTGTTCATTTTCATGGTCTGCACGCACCCTATCAGTATTCTGAGGGCTGTCCCTTACACCCTGTATCGCTATTATGCATCAACACAACGCGCCTCGACAGGGCGTTTAAAAAACTGCGTGTGCACGTATAGGCCTCACGTGGGAGGCAGTCGTTTTGCATATTCTTGAAGTTCCTAATAGGTATACTTTGGCATACCTTGGTTTGCATGAAATGTCCTACTATTTGTTTGGCATAATGTTTATATGTCATACTGCATTGAAAGTCATACTAATTTTATTTTTATTTTTTATTATTATTTTGACCAATTTTTTAATTGGAAACACTTTTAAAGTAATAGGTTATGGCGGGGTCAGCCCTTTTGCCACCCCTAAGCCGCGAACATGCATTTCTAGGAGTATGTAGTAGACATTATGACTTGGTAATTTATGCTTCAAGGGTTTTGCTTTTGCGTGTTGTTTTTATGACTTTGAATAATTATGACTATAATAATATAACATATATTATGCGTAATACAATATTTTTTGCAAACCGACCTCAAACCGCCTCACGTTGTAAAGGTGAGTAAGTACATTGTAGTAACTATAGGTGACGCCATATGCCATGTAGGGCAGCGTAGAAAGGGCCGGCACTTTCAACTTTTATGCCAATACTCGTTACGCTATGCAGCTTGTCAAAGGCTACAAAGTAAGGCTGAAACACTGAGGGTGCGCTGGGTAGAGCTAGCTGTAAAGGGAAAAGAACATGTACTTTTTTTTCTTTTGACAGGTAGTGGCAACTTACTAATATTTTGTCAGCAGCTCAACCAATCTGAGTTTTCAGTATCCGTCAGTAAAAATTCACCTTATTTTTTTCGATTCGGGTATGCCGTGTGATCCCGGCTTAGAATAGCATCACCCCATTTCTTTCCCGTGACTGTCGTAAGAAGCGACTAGACTCGAGGGTGTGAATTACAAATTTATTCGATGGGCTGACAACCTGTCACAATGGCGATACACAATTTTCCGAATGACCCTCAAATATTTGTCAGTTGTGGCGTAAATGTCCGATTTTGCGGCCGTATACGCTCTGCCTACCACGCAAGGAATAAGAGGCGTGATTATGTGTATGTATGTATTTATGTGTATTTTTCGGGTCGCAGAATGACTTACGACGTCAAAGCCGTTTATTCATGCCAGCTAATGTACACTTCGTTTTAATTTAAACGCTGTACGTTTTCAATTCCGAAATCAACTCGCGCTAGATGTTCCCCAACATACATACATATATATCCTACTGGTGGAATCTTTTAAATTGGCTATTTATATAAGTTTGTTTTGTTGTATGTAATTGTACTTTTATTATTCAAGCTATAAGTTTCCCAAAGAAACCAAAAATAAAATAAGATATCACACGTGTAAGTAAATCAAAAATTCCCGTAAAAACGAACAACACCACGTCCGACATACATTTGAGGTTCGTTCAGAAAATTGTGTAAAATTGTAATACCAATGTAACCCTTGTGTCCCTTAGTCACATGTTACGGTAAGATATGGGGTGATTCTATTCTTAGCCGTTAACGCTCTGCCTACACCGCAGGGGATAAAGGCGTGATACGTGTATCGCTTTTTTGTTATGAAGTGATGAATATTTTATAAGATTTTAATCATTTACTATTTATAATGAATGCTATTTAATATTAATTATTTATATTATTGAACTCGCGTAATGTTATCACAGAAAATTTGCTATTTTAAAAGCTTTTATTTAACTTGCAGTGTATGTAAGTAAGTAACAATGTTTGTTCGGTGCAAATCTTGCAAGTTTAATTTGAACCACTTCTCGGTATCCGATTGAGTTGAAATTTTGCATGTTGGTCCAGAACCGATGACAATGCATGTTAATCATAAATTTGACCTGATGCTGCTGCCAGGATCGGCTCCGTACGAGAGATCTCCTCAGCGGTTTATAGCTGGGACACAAAATTTTGTATACGAATTCGTTTATTATAGGCAGTTGGTAGGCCCACCATGAATTAGACGCTACATCCAGGGTTGTCTTCGAACTATGGAACTCCTCAATATTCAACTGCTGGGACTTGCAATTTTGTATACGAATTCGTTTATTATATGCAGTTGGTAGGCCCACCATGAATTAGACGCTACATCCAGGGTTGTCTTCGAACTATGGAACTCCTCAATATTCAACTGCTGGGACTTGCAATTTTGTATACGAATTCGTTCATGATAGGCAGTTGGTAGGCCCACCATGAATTAGGGTCACGTCAATAGAAGGCCTCCTGATAGAAGAATTAGACTGTTCGAAATTAACTGGGACTCGGCCATGTAATAATGACGCCATCAATGAAATGAAAAGACTAAGACATATTACAAGCTAATTCTTCTATTAGGGATGCCGGAGGAGTAGGTACCAACCTACTTCTATAGAATATAAAAGAGCTAATTATACTTTATCCTAATGTTAGTTTTCCCCGTGCCTTAAGTTTTTCTATTGAAGGTCTCTCCGTTTTATAGAAAGACTTTCGTATTGATCAATAACTATCGTAACATAAACTAAAAAATATAAAATAAAATAATGTAAAAAAAAACTTTTAAAACAAGCTTTTATTTAAGTGCTCTGAAAAGATGAAAATAAAATTTTGAATGACATTAACCACATTCATTTATGACTTTACAGAAATGAAAATATAATAAAAGCTTGTCGCGAAACTTTCAATTTGTGATTGAAATTTTGTAATAAGGTACGCACCTAACTGTAATTAGGTAGTTTCTTCTAGGCATCGCGACAAGCTTTTATTATATTTTCATTTCTGTAAAGTCATAAATGAATGTGGTTAATGTCATTCAAAATTTTATTTTCATCTTTTCAGAGCACTTAAATAAAAGCTTGTTTTAAAAGTTTTTTTTACATTATTTTTATTTACATAATCTTAGAACTAAGTTTTAAAGGTATTGTACAAAGTATTTTCAGTAGAAATACATATATTATACAAAATATGTAATTATTTCATTTTTAAATGTATTTTCTATAGTAGCGGCGCGCGCGACATATCTGCTCTGTGTTTAACCCCAGGGTTATTGTTATTGTTACAGGTAGCTGTTGACGAGGAGCATCTACCATGACGTCTCCGGATGTCAGACAAGGTAAGCCGAACTCCGATAGCCTACTATCACGACACCGAGACTTGAGCGAGGGTCAGGGGGTATTGCCCTGTCAGCCTGTCACGTAGACACTGCTTATTTAGAATACTGTAGGTATTTTTTTTAACTATTATTTTTTTTTCTTAATTATCTCATTATTACCCAAAGGTACCTACCACCAATCTCACCGCTCTCATATGTTATCGTCATGAATATGCAGAAGCCAGATGGTATGTAAACTTATGTCAATGATTACAATTCAGCATAAGTTTGCTTGAACGAATACATTTTAAACTATTATGTTGTTTCGTCTTATGCCTTCTTGCATAATATAGGGCGAAATAGGGCTGTGCCCTATGTTATGAAACTACACGTTCCTTTTCTAATTTCAACCTATGTTCCTTGGCGAAAGTTGTTCCTTATCACCAGCCCGTCTTGACTTCGCTATCAGTCACGAGTAAATTTTCATCCTATATACCTCTACTGACTCTTACCACCTATAATTTATAGGACGATACCACGATACTAATATGACATGTGACGTTTTTATGACTAAGCGCCACACTTGACAAAATAAATGCTTAATAAGCACGGAATCAGCGTTATAGGGATCATAATAAAAAATTCTTACCCAGTGATAGATTTCGTGTTGAGAATTAAAATTGATACTTTCATCGCAATAATATTTCCCACTTCTACAAGAAAATGCAATTAAAGATCAAGGACAGACAGTTATTGAATAATTTTCATAAATGCAGACAGGCAGGCAGGTTAGAGTATAGTTTCATAGGTACGAAAAAATCTCAGGCAGGATACATGCCATGTACCTTTATATGTGAGAAAGTCCTTTTTTTTCGTGTGGGACACCGAGTCGACGAACGACCCCATGAACCCTGGTGTCAGTTTTTTTACCGCCTACTATTAGAAGTAGGCCTCTGATATGGTTGTGTATCGACTGCCGTCTTTGTAATTATAGACAGCAACCGGAACCGACGGCTTAACGTGTCCTCCAAAGCACGGGACCATGCCATTAATAACTTTTTGAGTGCCCCACCGAGAACCGAACCCGGAACCTTTGCGTCGCAGGCAGTCGCACTACCACTACGTCACATCGGCCGCTAAGAAAGTACTTGTAAATAAGGATACCATGCAAATATCCTCCCAGTAGGGGAAGGGCCATTTTCAGCAGTGGACTATTACAGACTAGCTGGTACCCGCAAACTTCATTTCGGTGACTAAATATTAGGGTTATTGTATCTGCCGTGTGATGCCGGCTTAGAATATTATCACCCCATTTCTTTCCCGTGGGAGTCGTTAGAGGCGACTAAGGGATTAGAGGGTGTGTATTGCAATTTTAGGCGATGGGCTGACAACCTGTCACTATGACGATGCGCAATTTTCTGAATGATGCTCAAATATATGTCAGACGTGGCGTAAATGTCCGTTTTTGCGGCCGATTACGCTCTGCCTACCCCGCAAGGGATAATAGGCATGATATGTGTATGTGTATGTAGTGTATCAGCAGAAGCGGCATATCATGCTAAACTAATTTTTTAGCTGGTGGTTTAAAAATTATATGTCTAATCGTTTTTCCCGTGGGAATGATTAATTTTTCCGGGGTAAAAAGTATTCAAAATTCAAAATATACTTAACTTATTTGCAGCAAACATGGTAGTCAGGGTATTTAAATCAAGGCATGCAAATTTTCAGTAGTGTCATCGACCAAGAATTTGTTACATGTCAAAGTGAATTCGTTATGTCAAAATATGAAACAAAATTAAACATTCGTTACATTACAATTTCTTTACATTCTAGATCTTCATTAATTTTATAAAATACATTGGTTTTAAGCCATTTTAACATATTTGTCTTAAATAATGAAATGGGCATATTTCTAATGTCAGCAGGTAGTTTGTTAAATAGACGTATACACATACACACGCAACTTCTATTATATTTTCCAATTCGCAGGATTTCACCAAATACAATTCTATTAGGGTTTCGACGATTTCTAGGGTTTACAACTGAGGCTTTTGTAAAAAGTTGTGGGTTTTGTTTTACAAAGATACAAGCTTCCAATGTGTATAAAGATGGTAGCGTCAAGATCTCAAGATCATTAAATAGGGGCCTACAAGAGTCTGGACTCTTGTAGGCCCCTATTTAAAGACCACTGGTGGTGATTTACCAGTCATAGCTCGGATGCATTTTTTTTGGGCTAAGAAAAATCTTTGCAAGTCTGTTCCATTACCCCAAATAACAAGACCGTACCGTAAAACCGTATTCTAGATGTTGACCAGGTTTAAAAGTTAAACACAACAAAAAAAATCATTCGAATCCGTCCAGGGCCCCAAGTCTACTATTTTTCTCTAAAACATCGACCATCGCCAGTCCATGACGACTTTATTGCCATTTTGTCAAAATTTGGTATTCTGCTAAACTTCAAACACATTCGTAATGGAATTGCAAACGCTTGTCGTCGGAATAGTGTCATCATTCTCTATGGTTTACCGATCTAATTTTGTTCATTCAATTATTCACTCTTTTTTGCTACTGGCTCAGTGTAAACCGGCAGAATGGAGCGAACGCTTTGCCTAAAAAAAAAGACTGTCAATTTGACAAGTAAAGGTAAACAACATTATATAGTAGAATACCAAAAATGACAATGACTTATGAATTGTAGTTCATTGATTTGCTACTGACAGTCAAAGTTTTAACAGAATACGAAACGACTAAAACCATACCATTGAGACTACATTGGTAAACGATTTATACGATTTTCATTTAGTAGACTTCGGGCCCAGTAGTTTCGGATTAGCCCGGACAAACAGACAGACAAAATTTGAAAAAGAAATTGAAATGTGTTCAAATCCTATTTTAACATCACTTACGGTCAGTTTTCCGTCAATGTTCAATATACAGACACACGGGTTTTACTTTTTTATTATATTACTAGATTTTCGCCCAGCGGTTTCACCCGCTGCCACTCATTTTCCCTTGGTAATAGTTGTTTTCCTGCGGTAAAAAGTGACTTATGTGTATTCCGGGTTATATTCTACCTGTGTTCCAAATTTCATCAAAATCGGTCAAGACGTTTGAACGTGAAGAGGTAACAAACATACATACACACATACAAACTCTCAGATTTATAATATTCAGTACGGATTACATGTATAAAGAAAATGTTGTTGTTGTTCCATTTATGAAAACCCTAGAATTTGCAGTCACGAAGCGAGTTGTTCAAAGACCTACGTACATTGTGTGCTAAAGAGCAAAGGTGTTATTACAAAAAAGTTCAACGCGCATTTAGACAGTTTTTAAAATATTTGATCATACTAGATGACGTTGTCCAATAGTAAAACAATAGTGTAGCTTTTTTGTAATGGCACGGCAAATTATCCGTAGTTCTTACTTACATTTGAATTCAAAAACCAAATTACTGTTCCATCCTTCGTTACAAATACATTCTTAGGACACTTTGTAGTTCTTCAGTATTTCAGTTTTGTAACTCGTTTAGGCATCCTAGTTCAATCGACCGAAAGTTTTCTGGAAGAGACTTTTTAACTTTGCTCGGAATTTCTTGATATCTTAGATATTTTACTTACACTTTCAACTTTTTTGAGATTTTGTTGGAAGGACTGAAGCTCAGCTATGAATTATAATAACAATTCATGACGGTTTTAACAAGACACAATTATTACATTTATGCCGTGTGATGCCGGCATAGAATAGCATCACCCTATTAACCCATGGGTGTCGTAAGAGGCGGCTAAGGGACTCGAGGGTGTGTATTGCAATTTTAGGCGATGGGCTAACAACCTGACACTATGGCGATACATAACATTCCGTATTTTTCATACGTGGCGTAAATGTCCGTCCCTGCAAGGGATTACAGGCGTGATATGTGTATTTATGTATGTATGTAATATACTGATGTACTTAATAATATTTTTAAAAACTTGCAAAATTTTCAAGCGCGGGCAGGATTTGAACCTGCGACTTTCGCATTACTAGTGGCGACGCCTCTTCCATCTGGGCTACTGCAGCTCATTCCTTGCCCGCCAATTTTGCAAACGTGTATTTTAATGCCAGTGACGCGTAAAAAAAAATTGTATACCCAACACGGGAAGTGTTTTAAAATTTGGTATTACTTAATAATAGTTGCCTAAAATATTTCAAAGGATGAATCGTGAATCGGCCTTTATAATTTTCACCAAGGAGATTAATATAACTTTACTCTGTACCTAACGAGTTAACTACCTAGGAACGTAAGTAACCTATGTGGTTTTGTTATGTAAATACGTTACAATTTTAAGAAAATATTTGGAACTCAAACAAAATCTGCGGTTGCCGTGTCGGTTAAACATTTTGTAGAGACCCCCAAAAATTTTTTTTCATATTTCTTGACAATAAGGTTCACTTTCAAGCAAATTTCCCCTTGAAAATGACTGAACATATTTTATGTTCAGTAATTTTCTTCACAACCTGTATAACGCTTTTATTGAACGCCGTTTGTTGTCGTTATTAAAGTCGTAATAATAATTGCTACCTGGTTAGTCGTTTATGACGACCTTATAAGCTATAAAACGTGCTGGAGTTGACCTTTATACAAGCTCATCATTTCCTTGGATATTTTTGTCGTTTATAACACGTTCACACCAGGCATCTACTCCTGCCGCTGTCGCAAATATTCTTCGGGATATTTCCGCGGAAGTATCAACGCGAGTGAGTGTTCACACACTGCCGTTATACTCTTCTCGCACCAATATGAGTGAGCAATACATTCCACATGCGTTCGTGCTGCCGTTCCTTTGACTCGCGCACAAAAAGCCGACAATCGAGGGAGCACGGGAAGTGGCTATGGCATGACGAGTATCAGCGCGAGTAACCTGTTTACATATTCGCGCTGCCCACTTCCCTTACTATTTCCCTGCCCATATTGGCATTGTGTGAACGTGCTATTGAAATCATGAAATGGCGGGCAAATATTTGTCCGACGTGGTGAATACGACTGTTTTTACTGCCGCTGACGCTTTACATATCAAGCAAGGGCTAAGGCTGAATTTGTATATGTAAAATGAATTAACCACACGGATCGTTTCCAACAACACTTTTAATATCGCTATACGGGGTGTTAGGGACAGCCCTCCGAAGGGTGCATTCAGAGTCAGACCAAGAAACTGAACAACTTCGCATGAAAAATAAAAACAGGATACTCCAAATAAAGTACTTCCCATAGTATTTGCAGTCAGCTCATCTTGATTTTTTATGGGAGGTAATTAATTTTTTGTCGTTTCTTTACACATGTTCCTAGGGGAAAGTTGTTCAGTTTCATAATCTGCATGCACTCTGTCAGGGCTGTCCCTCACACCCCATATTTAATCATACGAGTACCATATGCCTAATTGTTAAAAATATATGAAAAATGTGAAGAACATTTATTTTGACTTTAAAAAACGGTGTGAATTTTTACATAGGAACTTAGGGTATACGTCAAATATACAATGTTAAAGACATTTACGTGGATTCCAAATTCAAAACGCGCAACTTCTTTATGTATGATCACGATCAGACCAGAATCTGTTATGGCTTTAAGAGGCCGTACATATTTTTGAGTAATTTTGTCTTGTTTCTTTAATTCTGTAGGACCTAGTTTAAAAAAACAGAATAACTAACAATATGTTATGATATGTTTTATTGAAGATTAATTCAATATCTAAAAATTGGCCCAGACAAATTATTGATTTTGATTGTTCAGTTTGTTTTATAGTTAATAACTTGAGACGTGTTTTAAATTGTTTCCTTGCGGACGTTCGTATCATTATTGTTTACATGAATTTTAAAATATGGAGTGGTTTATAAAGTATACAGCAATAAAGACAATGAAAAGTGCAAAAAATTGGCCGAGGAGTTTTTAGTAATTTTATTCAAAAATTCAAAGAAAAACTACGGTAAAATGGCCCTACTTTGAAGAAATTTTAAACGTATACAGCGTCGGATTTCTCGTACAATACAACACGTTTAAAAAAAAAACAATTTACACATTGAAAAATAGATTCATGCTAACACAATTGCTATAAAAAAAAAATGCAAATATGTATTTTATGAAATTCATCGAATATTTTAAAGTTCTTCGGAATTATCAATTATATACGGGAGCGCAAATGCTGTTTCGGCAGACCGCGCGCCGCGCTCTTGGGAGAAGGACGTGTAGCCTGCTGCGTCACACTCACGCACACATACGAAATTACGAATGTGTGTCGTTCGCGCGCGTAGAGGACAGTAGATCACGCGTCACAGGCGGAATTATAGTGCGACCATTTAGAAGCTCATAACATAACAATATAAAAATAAAATAAAAGCGCTAAAAAGATGACTAATAAATATGATAAAGAAGAATGCAAAATAGTCTTGAATTAAAACCACAATTGGTATTACCAAGTACAGGGTCGTTACACATAACCAAAAAAATAAAACTGCCTGTTTGGTGTCTGGACTGGCCCTGATTATGAAATTAAAACTGCATTCATTGAAAGGGATGATGATTTCTTTACACTTGCTTACTTCCAGAAATCGTCGACTCGCGAAAAAATCGATCAATGGTGCTAAGAGACACAAGTTTTTAAAATAAATATATAATAGTGAATAAATAAGATTTTTTATTTATGCCAAAAAACAAATTTGAAAACTATTATAGTATAATTACAATGGGTAACCATGGTGCGTTTTACTTTTATGTCTAATAAATCTACAAAAAAATTACGAGAAAAACTTTGTTTTTACTTTTTCATATCTTAAAAAATGGCCGAGATATTAAAGTTCAAAGTGTGTAGTTTCGGGCGAAGGTTTTTAAAAACGCGGGCGGGCGCAGACTAGCCGATGACGTCACGGCTCGAGTCATTCGGCAGTCGCGCTTACGCTCGCACGCCGTCGCGCAGTCAAATTACATATTATAAAATAAAATGCCAGGGAAATACTGTATTGTGCCGCAACGTTTAAACTCCACGGTTAAAACACCAAATAAACTCTTCTTTTATGTTGATTCAATAGGCCCTAAAACTGTAGCGCACTACTGCTGTGAAGACTAACAAGATTACCAAGCAGAACTTCGACGGCCGCCGGTGGCAGAAACTAATGTTAAAGTATACCTACCTACATATGGACGTACTCACGTACTTAGATTACTTGGGCATCCTGATTGCTGAAGTACCTACCTATGTAGGTACCACCTTGTCGTACCTACTCTACTTGCAATGGTACAGGCGAGTGTGTGTAGGTGAATAAAAGGGGTACCTTTAGGTAGATGCGTGGAGTAGACATGCGCCTCCTTGACCCACACTGTAGGTATAACAGTTGGCTAGAGTACTGTAGGTATGCGTGTGCGCCTCCTTGTCAAGGAGGCCGCCGCCGTGGTACCTACTTCAGGATGGACGCACATGCACTCGCCAGTTCCACGGCGAGCAGGTAGGTCCGCGTGGAAACACATAGGTAGGTAGGTACCTACTTCAGGATGGACGCACATGCATTCGCCAGTTCCACGGCGAGTAGGTAGAAACGCATGGAAACCCATAGGTAAGTTTTAACGAGCGCAAACTGTAGGTACCTAGGTTCCTTATCTAGTATTTTTTATCATACACATTTTGATTGAGTTGAGGGAGTAGGTACAACTAGGAACCTTACGGGTAGGTACTTCAGGCAGGATGGTAATGAATACGCGAGTGAAAGTATTTTTATCACCGCCCATAGTAGGTATGTAGGTACTAAAAAAAAACCACTATGATTCAGTTGAGGTAATGCTTACATATTACATACCTTTTCATTGTTAGTCCACGAATTTCGGCAGCGGTAAAATCTTTATTCATCATGAAATATTGGGCCACCATCAAACTATCAATTTTGGCAGATTGTCCGACTGACCTTTCACAAATCCTGCTTCCATTTTACTCATTACACTTATATAACATAAACATAAACACAATATAAAGTATTTCTTTGAAAGAACGAAGAAAATCGAAACAAAATCACCGAAACGTGCAGCGCGCTGTGTTGCGGTCGCGAGTTGTCCCAAGCCGAGCCGTGACGTCACAGTCTTAGCGCGCGTAATCTCGGAAATTCAAAATTGGGGTAAAACTTCTCTTCGTCATAACTTGCGAAATACTGCATGTATTGAAGTGAAATAAAAACTAGTGTAATGTACATGATCTACGCTCCAATTTAAAGTGTATATGGAAGTCATATTTTGACCCCTCAGGCTTATCCATTCAAATTGAAAACAATAAAAACATGACTGATAAACATACATAAAGGTAAAATAAGAAATTGAAAAAATGTCAGCGCCCGCCGGGACTTGAACCCGGGACCGTGGAGTACCGTTCCACTGCTCTGCCAACTGAGCTACCGGCATCCTGACTGACTCTTGCCAATTCAGTACATTTAAATAAGCAAAGTTTCATCGCATGGTTATGCTACCATGTAGATGGCAGCATATCTACTATGTAGATGTCGCTTGTCGTCGCTTCGAGACGAGTACCAAGAGGTTGAAGATTTCGTCAGCTTACGTCGGGGCGCCGGTAGCTCAGTTGGCAGAGCAGTGGAACGGTACTCCACGGTCCCGGGTTCAAGTCCCGGCGGGCGCTGACATTTTTTCAATTTCTTATTTTCATTTATGAAAGTAATATAGCACTGTGAGTGCAAAATAAAACCATAGTACATTTAATTAAGCAAAGCTTCATCGCATGGTTCGAATTTCACTCTTAAGTGGACTGACCATAGTATTAGTTTCAAATAACTTAAACTAGATGTCGCTTGTCGTCGCTTCGAGACGAGTACCAAGAGGTTGAAGATTTCGTCAGCTTACGTCGGGGCGCCGGTAGCTCAGTTGGCAGAGCAGTGGAACGGTACTCCACGGTCCCGGGTTTAAGTCCCGGCGGGCGCTGACATTTTTTCAATTTCTTATTTTCATTTATGAAAGTAATATAGCACTGTGTGTGAGTGCAAAATAAAACCATAGTACATGCATAAAGGTAAGTACAGATTAATCACACCCAAACACCCCTGAATAGTAGTCGGTAATTAATCAGTCCACAAATTCCAAAAACTCTTAGTAGGTACGCAATAATTTAAAACTTTTTCATACAATTGCCACAAACAACTATAAATAGGATCAAAACTGATTGATCGAACTATACGCTGCCGTCTGCCGCTGGGTCTGCATATCGCCGCCGCTCGGCTGCACGATGACGCGTTCTAATACTAATTACCTACTTTCGCCCGGCGCAATTTCATGTACGGCCTCTTAAACGCGGGTTGCGAACCAAAAAGAAACTACTCACTCTTCGTATAGAAAGCCATTATCAATATTATCAAGCAGCCATCGGAATCTCCGAACAAAGCTACCGGACCGTATACCTGTCCCAGTCCCACGATTATCTTTTGAGTTACGATTAGCTACATCGAGACGAGGCTGTATGGTTTTAAGACCTTTGCCTGTCCAATGGATAAATAGAATACAAAAGAATTTTATCTATGCCTGTCAAATTCAAACTGTCATTTTCACGGCCAACTTCTAACGATTTCTATTTCTTTAATTACATTTATCCTTAATATTATTGTAAAAATTGACCATTTTATAACCATTTATTTTATTTTGACCTGTGCTATGGGCAAAGACGAAGAAAAGTGAACTTGGCGAATTCGAGGTGACGGCATTCGATAAAAATTTGTATTGCTGTTTTTACGATCAAGAATTTATTGAAACTGTTTAGAACATCGTTTAGAACGCAGTTTCGCTGCAATTTTTGTGGTATGTAATATAAGTAATGTTATGACTTCAACGTTATTCGCTATAGTAAATGTAAGCAGCTTCCCTTGATGTTGATATCACAATATTTTTTTGCTGATGTGTGTCTAAGTGTCTAGTTTCTTTGGTGCGTTCATTACGGTAGTGACCAGTTTAAAACAATCCAATGCTTTCTACTTTCAGAATATACCAAAGATTAGAGCAACTTAGATGTTGTGATCTTAGTAGACTGGTGATCTGTTGAGTTCCATACAAATGAAGATCCACACATTCGATTCTTCGTCGGCATCCAAACTGGTGAATTAAATGCATGGTGAGTTATACTTTTTCTCTTTCCGCACGAATAACCGCAGTATCAGCGTATTTAAACTGCCTACTAGGCCGACGAGGCAGTGTAGCAATCAGCATTTAAGTAGAATCATCTTAAACATCATCCCGGCTTGATGGCTTGATATGGTCTCCAAAGCAATGTACAATTGAAATTGAGAACACCGAGCGATAAGTTGGCTAATGACTACTGCATCACAGAAGGTGTGCGTCAATATAGCATGATGTCCCACATTCTTCACCACCTTGCCTATAATAAATGAACTCACGACTTCCCTACACTTATTATATACAATAGAACAATGGGAGTTTTTCTATTGACAGTTCTCTTGATAGTTCTGAAGGTCAAACCAGAGGGAGCTGTGCTAAACTGAAATTTTGACGTTTCAATATGGCTGGCGTCAGTCATAGTTTCGTCACAGGTTCCGTTTCACGTTGTGCTCGTTACAAATATTTTTTTTAAAGTTGGATTTACTACAAAATAAACTTATCCACTTGCTATTATATTATGTGTCATACGTGTAAGTAAACAAATAACCAATCATTAATTTAGAACAATTCAATAAACACAAAATAAAGAATAATTTATATAGTGGTACAGTTTTTGTGTAAAGAAACGTTATTTCAATTAAGCTTAGCGCCCTCTACATGACACTCGAGAATCCCTAGAAAATTTCCCATTACAGCGTAACACTATATTAATGTTTCAGAATAGTGCAATTCTATGGGCAGTATCTGCGCTAGACTGATACAGAAAAAAAAAATAAGAATCGTATCCGCACCTATTTTGCCTACCTGATAAGGTAGAAGGTAATGTCGCAGGTTTTAGACCAAAACCTAGTTTTGTTATCTTTTATATAAGACAAATTAAAATTAATTTTAGTTTAAACATTAGCATGGAGAAAAAATAAGTGTACCATATAAGCTTGGTGGGTTGGGTGGCGTTTTCGTTATTCAGCTCTGAAAACACATAATTATAAACCTGATATAAACAATCTAGGTTTGCACGTCTATTTTATCAAAAAATCGGTTGGTCATGATCAGCAAAGTAAATAGAAACTCAAATTTCTTTGACACACTCAATTATTATTGTGTGGATCTTTATTTATCTTATCCTGTTGTAGTTAAATTGCATACATTCATTGCGACGGACAGAAGGCTCGTACTTTGAGATTTATCTATCGTATCGTTTTTAATAAAGTTTTCCTATGCTTTATTTTCAGGCTCCCAGAGTGATACAAATAAGAAACCGGCGTATGGCGGCTTGAGGTGACAGTCGTTTACTTCGTGTTTAGTTTGCTGTAATAAAATTATTCGTTTTTAGTTTGCTGTAATAAAACTATTTTAAATTATGTAACATTCATTTTATTTAAATTACCTGTATAATAAAAATACCTGTGAAAAATACTACCTATTACTGTGACTACTACACATCACTATTAAATACTAGGAGGTAACAATATAAAGTAGCGAGTACGTCCATGGTACATCACAGTAAAATTACACAATCCATGGTCAATTCACGTAGTGGTATATTGTAAGTCTATGGTCAATTCAGTAAGGACTTCATGTACTAAGGCTAGTTGCTTATCTGTCCTTTAGGACATATATATAAGAGATCTGTGATTATCAAGTACCCCAACCACCCTAAATATTCGCCATAGAGACGTTTTCTCCCGCAAGATTAATTATGGGTTCATTGTGGGTTTGGGGAATGCCATTCTTCTTGGTAATTTATTTGTTTTCGAAGGTATTCTCCCCCAAACAAAATAATATGAAAAATATAGACGAATGAAAGAAAAATATGGTAGTGATCCGTAAGGCGAGTGTAGCCGCCAATTACCTCGACAATGGCGCCACTTTACAAAAAAATGTTTTCTCTTTATACAAACAATCTATTAGAATATCAAATGCCCAAGTTTTTAGTATTATCCTTAAGTAAAATTAGAACCTGCAAACTCAATGAAATATTCGCTGCAATTAAAGTTCCTAAAACGGCCACTTTGACATTAATTGCCATAACTTTGTTTACAGCGAATATTTCATTGAGTTTGCAGTTTCAAATTTTGCTTTACACACATATGACATAGACATATGTTTCTAGGGGAAAGTTGTTCAGTTTCATGGTCTGAAAGCACCCTTTCAGTATTCGAAGGGCTGTCCCTAACGCCCCGTATACTTTTTTTTCTGATATTAAATGAACCACGAGTACACGTGGAACTTAGAACAACAAGTGGCGTTGGATGTGGGAATTTATTTAACAGTAACTGTATCTTCGGCGAATAATTAAAATGATTCACGGTCTTAAAACTTTAAGAAAATGGACGACCTCTTCGCTTGGTTTGTATGTGGGGACACCCGTACTTACCTTTTCTAGAGGCTGTTGGGTTATTTTCGAACATTCTGTAAATTGATTGTGGATATATTTACATGTCTACAATTTCAGTTACCAAGAAGGTGTTGCAAATTCCACATTTGAACCAATTTGAACTATTTTTAAGAAAATTATAGCTACCAAATTTAAAACCTTTCTTTTTTTTTTGTTCTGGACCCTATCATTTTAACCCCGGGGCTTTTTAAATCTACACCTTACTGTATGGTGGGGAGGGTGGGGGGAGCCCTTGGGGCGCGTTTGGGCTTACGAGTTGTTCTGGGAAGAACGTATTGGCATAGAGTAGAAATCACATAGAGATGACACTCCCGCTCCAGACGCGCTCAAGGTCAATCCGTCTGGCTGTCTCTTAGAGAACAATTCAGTCGGGAGTGCGCTTCGCCGCGGA
The DNA here is from genome assembly GCA_027580185.1 of Tuta absoluta. Classification (NCBI taxonomy): domain Eukaryota; kingdom Metazoa; phylum Arthropoda; class Insecta; order Lepidoptera; family Gelechiidae; genus Tuta; species Tuta absoluta. Next base: position 5,857,191 of record JAQAHW010000022.1, on the reverse strand, counting down.
AACGTTCGTCGTGCGGGTCGAATTTTCATTTTTTGTGAAAAATTTAGCAATGCCTAATTATTGTGGTGTGTATGGCTGCAAAAGTGATGCGAGGAAGACTCCGCAACTAAGTTTTTTTAATTTGCCTAAAGATGAGCCAAGGTAAGTGATGATTTTACAGTAAATACCTAGATACCTCATTCGTTATTATACGTAATTGTTGTGTGTACTCCTAGTTTTACTTACGTAGGTACCTAGTTTCCATTTTCTAATTCAAACTACCTAGGTGCCTAAGTCATTTTTTGTTAGCTGATAATGATAAATAAGTACATTCGTATCGTAGGTATGTTTTGCACCTATTTTAAAAATTCTGTACCTACCTATTAACAATAAAATGGTAAGGTAAGACTTTAAAACGGGTAAATATTTTGTTCCCACGGGAAAACGGTTAGCAGCGGTCGCAACCGCTTGACTGGCCGCTAGTCTGGAATAAAATTATTGGCACATGACAGCCCCGACTTAAAGCGCGGGAGAGTGCGGGGCGTTACGGGCTGCGGGGGGAAGTAGGTATTTAAAGCGCGGCTTTTGTGGCCCAGACAAAGGAGTTTCGTTTCTATACGCAGTATTATTATCTATTCTTATGGTATTGGACTGAATCTACCTGGCACGTGCCGGTAGTTCCCAAAGTGGGGAACAAATGATGACAACCGACGCCCCGGCGGGGGCGTCGGTTGCTTGAGGAGCTTGTGGAGTGTGATCTACTCGCAATGGCTGCAGCAGTGGCTACTGTGATTTCATCATCTTCTTCCGTAAGGATGTGTCTCGGACGGTGTTTAAAACGCGAGGTTGGAGTTAAAACGCGTGGTTGGACAAATTTAAAACCACTCCCCGTGTTAGGTACAATTTTTAGAAAAATTGCATACCTGACACGCGAAGTGTTTTAAGATTTGGTATTCAATATATCGCGGGTTTTCATCGCTTAGATTACATTCAATCTAGCATGCAAGCATGGATTAGTTGCCAGGTATCAATTGCAAAACTAACCCGATGGATGGAGCCGAGCCGCGGTAGCCCAGATGGAAGAGGCGTCGCCTCGCCACTAGTGATGGCGAAAGTCGCAGGTTTAAATCCTGCTCGCGGTACAACATATTGAAAGTCTTCTTAAAAATAAAGCTATTTAAAGTATCTTATTTTTGTTAATCGCAATGAATTTATATACCGACTTCATATTACATGACTCATGAGTACCGAGATTTGAAAACAACATTTTATTTTTACACCTAGGCACTAGCCGACTATGGCCGTACGCTCGCTTACGCGGTTTCACGCGCGGGCCAGCCCGCGCGTGAGGCCGCGCACGGTCTCGCGGGATCCGCGCGGCGGTCTGACATCGCCGCCATTATTACCCGTCCAAATTTAGAAGGCACATAGTGCCTAGGTAGTTGTAATATGGCAAGTGTCGTCGTGTTCGTACGGGTTATATTATGTCGCGGGTTGCTGAAGCCGCGGCGCGGGTGACCGCAGGCCGCGTCACGGGGCGCCAATCTTGTGTTTTGTCAAATCTGGCCCGCGCGGGACGTCCCGCGCGTGAAACCGCGTGAGCGAGCGTACGGCCTATATTCTCTGCCAAGGCCAACTATCAGCACTGCTGCTCAAAACGAGATGGCGCTGTTAGTTTCTCAAACGCGATATCGAAGTGTTTTCGCAGAAACGTTTATCAGCAGAAAATATTGTACTTGTCAATAAAATATTAAATGTGTTAATAAATGTGTTAACAAAGCAATTTTTTGAAGTGTCGCTTCTTTTTACGATTCGACACAAAGTTATGGACTATAATCTCTTTAAAATGTTTGTGTATTTAGCAGCATCTTGCATTACTACCATCCTTACGTGAGAATTACTAAGTAGATAGTTTAAAAATTATTACGAATTAGTATTATTTTAAACTAAGTTTGTTTTATAACTATAAAATATTTTTCTACATCAAAGTTAAAACGGGGGGTATTCGCCATACTCAGGTTAAGCAGTTCACTCACTTGTCGTCCGCCGTTCCGTTTTCTCAACGCAACGTAACGCATGCGTCTGTCAGACGAAAGAAAATTGCGAATTCCATTCTTATTTCTATACAAATATGGATACGGTGCATTTAAGGTGCGTAACAGACGCGTGTGTCAAACGACTTGATAGACGCCTCTTCAAACGCACCGTAACGTACCGTAAACCCACTGTATCCGTATTTGTATAGGATTTGGGGTGGTATGGGATCTACCTCCTAGCGGTCCACCCCGGGCAACGGCAACACAGGCTTGCTTGTGGATAAGTCCGGCTGAACGATCCCAATAAGCGGTGGAAGGCTCCGTAAGGGGCCGCCTGGCTCGCGACCACCATCCCACCGAAGTCTGGCGCCAAGTAGCCACCTGCGTTCCGTCAGTGTGTGGGAGTGCCAGTGCCTTAACAGGCTTCTTCTGGGTGAGCTCGCTCCATCTTAGACTCTGTCTCTGTCCTATGACCTAGACTAGAGTCAAGAGCAAACCCATCATTAATAAAAAAAAAAAAAAAGAAAAAAAAAAGGAATAAGATTAGAAATTGGAATTCGCATTTTCCTTTAGTCTGACAGACGCATGCGTTATGTTGCATAAAAACAACGGAACGACGGACGACAAATGAGTGAAGTGCCTAATCTAGGTATCACACTTGGCAGGCCGGTGAGCGCAATGCAAGGTGTTGTATTTTACAGAGAACACTACTACACATTCCTTAGATTTATTATAGTCGCTTTTGCCACATCAAAAAGTATAAGTGGGGTGATGCTATGCTAAGCCGGCATCACACGGCACACCTTGTACTAACCGAACACTTCAGCTTCATACATACATACATATATCACGCCTTTATCCCCTACGTGGTAAGCAGGTCATTAACGGCAGCAAAATACGGTCTGACAAATATTTGAGGGACGTTTCAGAAAACTCGTGTATCACTTATGTGACAGGTTGTCAGCCTATTGCCTAAAACTTCAGCTTTAAGTCGCGGTATAGCAGTAATGCAAGCACAAACGTTTCCGTTCGCCGGTATAATTGTGTTTTCAGCGCCACCTGGTTTTTTCCGCGCGAAACTAGGTCACGACATCGTCATACGGTCTTCACAACGACCACAAATCCCTATTAGACGCCTAGTGCACAATATGCCGTGTGATGCCGGCTTAGAGTAGCATCACCCCATTTATTTCCCGTGGGTGTCGTAAAAGGCGACGAAGGGACTCGTGGGTGTCTATTGCAATTTTAGGCGATGGGCTGACAACCTGTCACTATGGCGATACACAATTTTCCGAATGACCCTCAAATGTTTGTCAGACGTGGCGTAAGTGCCCGTTTTTTGCAGCCGTTTACGTTCTGCCTACCCCGCAAGGGATAAAGGCGTGATATGTGTATGTATTTTTGTGCACAATATACTAAGGAGCAGTAGTTTCAACATAATTCAATACTTTTAAGAAACTTTAAAAAACATATCTTTTAGAAAATCAAAAGTAGTCGCTCTATAGCTGAACATTTAAATTAGGTAAACTTTAGATTATATTATTAACTTAGTTTAATAAATACAAACAAACACTAATATGCATATAAGAATAAGAATAATTATGCGTAACTACCGATGTTATTATCTTTCTGTTTCTGTTATTTGCAAAATCCTGCCCTGCGGGCTTAATTTTTTTCAAGTTTTCAAAAATAGCATACTTTTACAACCTTTTTCATTGTACAACTTCTAGTAACTAAGCTCTAAGTGTATTTTATTCTGCTATGTTGTGTACATACATTGAAATAAACATTTTCTCTTGAGCACCTTTCCGCTTGAATCTACCTACCTATCCTCTTTAAATTAAATTAAATTAAATATATCTTTATTTCAGACTTACATCCATATACATTTTTAAACTTTTCACATTATACTTTAGTGGTTTAGTACAAGGTACAAGTTATAAAATAAGTCACAATAACACCTATTTTGTACCTACTTATTTTAAAATTTTACACCAGTGCTTAAAAAGCGCAAAGTAGTCGAATTCACAAATGTTAATCACTAGTTTATTAGAACAATTTAACATAGTTTGTCTAAGTTTTGCGGCACGGTGTCGGATCAAAGCATCAAGCCCCGCCAGTCGGGCGTCGGCAAACATTTCGGAGGCGCTGCAGAACCTCGGAAGGCGAAACAGTACTCTAAACGCGTCATTATATTGAACTTTCAATGTTCGGTACTCTTCCTTAGTGTAATTCATCCACAACTGTGGAGTGTAAAGTGGTTGACAGTATGCTGCGAATAGTTTCAGCTTAGCCTCCCGAGCGCATTTGCAGAATCTGCGCGCAATCATATTCGCGCGCACAGCAAGCGCACGCCTTTCGCGCTCCAGGTCGAGGCCGTCCTTCAGATCCTGACTCAAAATGTGACCCAGGTATCTAAAAGACGGCACCCACTCTAGAGGCGATTCGTTAAGTAAGACGGGTGGAATTGGAAAGTTTAGAGCTTTACCCTTCCTAAATAACTTTAATCCTACATCAGCAGGGATGTCAACAAATTGGTTTTGCGAATCCGAATTTAAGTGTACACCTACATACCATAATGCTGCGTTATAGTTATAGTATGAAAACAATGAATTACATGATTATGTTATAGATAGTTAGGTTTCTAGGTATTTCCAATGTCTTGATACTCGAACAGAAACACGCGGCGGCAGTGCGGTTCGCTGTGACACGAGCGGCACGAGATTATATGTAGTAGTCGTGTAGGTACGTATAGGTCGGTCAGGCGTGTGTATGTGTGAGTGCGCAAACCGGATGTATGAAGAAGAAGTATGAAGTTAAGTTACTGCTCTTTGGTATATTGTGGTATAATTTTATTGTATTTTCAGCCCGCACCTGGGGTTTTCCGCGCGAAACGAGGTCATAACAGCGCCATGTGGTCTACTCAACTACCACAAAACCCTGCTAGACGCTTAAAGTACTGCCGTTCCAATAAGTCGTATTCGGCAGCTGTCAGATTCGTGATAATATTAGGGCAAAGGGTCAATTTTTCTTTATTGACATCTTAGTATGGAGATGACAGCTGTCAAATACGACTTATTAATAAAAAATCTGTCTAGTTGAGGAGCGTGGGTCGTGGGCGGGGAAATGTGTGCACGCTGATTGGTCAATGGTCGCGTCATCTCATGACCACTAACTAACCAATGCGTGCGATTTGATATCACACTTATGGGTCTGGTGTGTTGACAACATGACATGATCACATGACACTATATGGCGATACAGCATTTTTTAAATGACCCACAAATGATTGTCAGACGTGGCGTGCATAGCCGTTTTATACGTACATTAATTACGCTTCTACTGCTGCCTGGCCCGCAAGGGATATAAAGGAGCGTCTAAATAGGTCATTGTGTTGCTAACAATTTCAGCTTTTTATTTTTTTGAGCTTTCCGTGTTACAAAGTCTTACGATGTATTTTCTTATGTTTTCTTGTCAGGAGATAGCATGGTAGAAACATGCATGACGATGAAAAAGGAATTATTATTCGTACCTTATTAAAAACTAAAATATATGTTATTTCCAGCCTAAACTAAAAAAGTTATTTTTTGCAGAACGCGATTAGCGTAAAACCACAGAAGCTTCATTCCATAGAAACGTATAGGAAATAAGTTTATAAGTTTAAACACTTTATTAACAATAAATAAATAATTAAAGTTAATACAATTATTCAAATATCAATTTTAACTTAGCACAACGCCATCTGGTACCTACGACAATCTAACAAAAGCTCGAAAACTGCCGAAAATAGTCACCGAAGCAAGTAGATTGGAGAAAATAGAATGTCCATCACGAAACTCATCATAGCTTCCAGCCAACAATTTAAGATATTTTTTATCACAAAGTCATGTTCTTTATTCAAACTCGTTCAAATGAGCCGCTCATTCATTCGCTAATAGCTTAGCATAAATCGGGCGAAGGTAAACAAGTGAAGTACAACAAAACAACACGGTTTTACAACCCCGATGTAAATCACTCGTAAAATGCTTTCGCTAAAAGTCTTGCTATTGTTATAGATACTGTAAATGGGCACTGAGTAACAAAACTGTTATGTTCTTTGCATTTATACATACCTACATACATATCACGCCTTTATCCCTTGTGGGGTAGGCAGAGCGTTAACGGCCGTTAAAATACGGTAGCTATCACCACGTTTGCCAAAAATCGTGTATAACTATTAGTGGCAGGTTGTCAGCCTGTCGCTTAAATGAAAGGAGCCTCGAGTTCCTTAGTCGCCTCTTACGACTCCCGCAGGAAAGAAAGGGGTATATCTAAAGGGGTGTAACGGTCCTTTCTTGGAGGGCGAAAGAAAACCAACTAATTATTTTTTAACCTTTTTATTTATAAGGTTTATAAGTTATGGGGCCTTACATTTGCTCGGTGAGCCGCCACTTTTGTGTGTATGGGTGTACAGGTTATATAAACAGCCGACATATAAGAATTTAACAAAAGAAAAACCAATTTATGCAGATTGGGTACTAAAGTAAGGGCGCACAACTTACGCCTAACGTATGAAATGGTTAAAGTGAACTAAGGCGAAGGCCACATATTTACGCCCAACAGAAAAATGTAAAAAAAGTAGGTAATCATTTAGTACACATTAGTTTACAATGAAAACTATTCAACTTACACAGATTTGGTACAAAAGTGAGGGCAAACACATTTACGCCCAACGAAAAAATTGTTAGAAAGTACACAGTAAATTAACATTCAATAGCTTACATCAAAACCATTAAATTTACTCAGATTTGGGATAAAGGTGAGGGTCAACACATTTACGCCCAACGGAAAATGTAAAAAAATACGTAGTAAATTAGCATTCAATAGCTTACATCGAAAGCTATTAAGTTTACTCAGATTTGAGACGAAGGTGAGGGTCAACACATTTACGCCCAACGGAAAAGTGTTCAAAAGGTAAGTAGTGAAACAGCAAAACCGAATCCACACTTCCACGACAATAAAACAGTGTAGTTCGCAAAACCAACACTAGATAAGCGTCGACACCATTAGACGGAGAGAAGAGATGCAGATATTGATGCTTCGGAGACAATGTCCAAAATTTATACGGATGTGAGCCTGGCACAGGTGACACCAAACGTGAATAATCAAACGTTACCGACCTCACAGCGGGTGGCCTACCCACAGTAAAATTCCACTTCCTCACAAAGAAACTTCATGTCTCTAAACAAAACTGCAGCCGCTACCAGGAAGAATTCCTCATCCCTCCGGATAAAATCCCCAGCTTTAAAGATGTATCTTCATCCCTCCAGAAGAACCCCTGTAATAGAATATAAAAATAGTCAATACAGGTAACTAAATGAACCAGGAAGCACTATGAGCTCGACGGCAAGACTTAAAATTCTTAACTTACAAAATTACATGAAAAATAAACAATATTGATAATGGGCGTTTTGCCCACACGAAGAGGCACTAAATACCATGCTAATAAAAGGATATTTATCAATTCAAACACTCAGGTTTTTCCTGCAGGAACCTACTTAGGTCCGTCAACTAACTTCATGAAAATCTCAGAAAATAACAAAACTTTGCCCAAAATGTTTACTAGGCTGGGGTTTCTAGGTCGGTGCCAAGGTGTAAAAAGCCTCAAATCTTTCTAAAATGTAGAACTTGACCAGAAATAAGTGTAACAAAGGAACATAACCTCAACCATATTTGGGGCAAATCTAGCAAGAATTTTCATGTAAAATTGTGAATAATTAAGTCGAAATGCGTAACCAACGCCATGGATGAATGAATTTTGAACAAACTAACCTGTTTATAGGGGTTTTAAAGGCACTCGACAAGTGGCCATGTGACAAACAAGGTGGCGGTCATCTCGACTCCGCGATCCGATGCGCCCTGGAATTAATGTAAAAGTAGGTTTGTAAATACGAAAATACAAGCCGATAAGCACTCGATAATCACCAAGAATACTTACATTTTGTAGGAAAGCCGGTTGCGTGGGCTATCAGAGCCAGTTTCAACTACGGAGCTCGGTCGGAAAAATCTGTAAGGAAATCAAGATCTTACTCCCAAAACGGAAAGATAACGATAAAAGAACCACAAAACAATTCAAAAAAACAAGGCTTACCTTAGCGACCACACCAAAATAATTTAAATTAAAATGTCGATCCTCGACAGTCAGTCAAGTCAACGACTCGCAAAAAAAACTCGTTTACTTTTTTCAACAAGATGGCCGCGCAGAACGCAAATCGGCCAGTGTCAAGTGCACAAAATAACGACAGAAATACCAGTGAACGAACAAACGAACGCGTTATAAAAAATGGTGTTACAGGGGATGATGCTATTATAAGCCGGCATTGCACGGCACTGCATCACTTTGCATTTTTATATCCACATTTTGCACCAGTCAGTCTGATACTAAACGCCTGGAAACTGCTGCCCACGTGTAGAATTGGGGTGATGCTGTTCAAAACCGGCATCACACGGCAACTCGGTTACTTCCAATATTTTATATATTAGCACTGCTATTTTTTTATTCAATTTGGCACGTTAAACAGACAATGCTCAAATGACAAAGCACGTGAATCAAATTTTTTTATGGAAAATGCATTTTAGACTCTCCTATTGAATCGGGTCTATTGCCTATTTGTCTGCTAATTTTGTTTTAGTCACGTTGATTTATGATCTTGTAGGTGTAGTCGATAGCAATGACTGATTTTATCTTTTTTGGGTTCCGTTCCGTAATAAAAAAAAATAATAACCCTTTGAACCCTTTTCAAAGCATCGAAATTTCAAATACCAAAAATAATATTAAAAAGCCGTTCAAGTGCGACTCTAACTCACTCACCAAGGATTCCGTGACATGCACATCAAGCCCTTTCAAATACCCCACTTAAACTACTAGCCCCAATTTCGTTGTTTTTTTCTTTTGGGTCCACATTCTAAAAACATATATTTTAAAATTGTTTTTTTCTTACGCTCGTACTTCAAAACAAAGCTAATTGCCAAATTTTATAGTATTAGGGCCCCGCCACGGGAAGTGCCTCAACCTTTCAAAGCATAAACGGCAGTTTTTTTTTGTTTAAGTAGGAGATTCATTTTTTTTTCAACTGCAATCAACCGTCGACTTGAGTATATGGTTTTATTTTAATTCAATTTTCCTACGTGTTTCCAATAGAAAGGGTCGTGTCAGACGGAAGGACAGACAAAAAAGCCAATCAAAGTGGTCCTATAACGGTAAAAAATCCCTTTTAAGGAACGGAACCCTAAAAAGATATAAATACGACCCTTAAGTGCCTAAAAACGGCTACTTTTGGTATCAATTGCCATAACTGTAATTACAGCGAATATTTCATTGAGTTTGCAGTTTCTAATTTTACATAAGGCTAACAAAGAAAACTAAAAACTTGAACAACGGACATTTTGATAGAATTATATTTTTGTGAAGTGGCGCCACTGTCGAGGCAGTTCACGAGTACACTCGCCGTAAATAAATAAAAAAATATAGAATTATGCATAAGCTTTGCTTTTAAAATTCTAAAAAGTGTATTTTGTACTTTTTGTTTGTTTGTTAAAATAAATGCAGACGGCAACGTACTCTTTATGTTTTATGTTGCACTCTATAAAAACTTTATTAATATAAGCTCAGTGTTGGATGTGAATTATTAAATACGTCAGCATATTCAAAGTTATGCTAATTTTGTTCCATGAGTATTTTAAAAATAACATTGCTGTTGATAAGTAAACAAAACATAGGTACTATATTATAAGTTTATGGTTTGTGAGAATATTGAATAAAGAATATAATACCTACTAGGTACAGCTTGTTTTTAGTACTGTTTTATTTAGGTAACGTAAAGTAATTCGTTAGTTCCATACTAAAAGATATGTTATCAAAAGAAAATGGACCCTTTGCCATAGTATTGGCACGAATCTGACAGCTGACAAATATGGCTTATTGGGATGGCTGCACTGTAAGTATTATTATATCCTTTATTTGAATCGAAACAAGCCAACATACAGTTAGAACTTAAAATGAAAAAAAACAAGCGAGCTTATCTCGCTTATATCTTAAACGGACATTTACGCCACGTCTGACAAACATTTTGAGGGTCATTCGTAAAATCGTGTATCGCCAAAGTGACAAGTTGCCAGCCCATCGCCTAAAATTGCAATAAACACCCTCGAGTCCTTTAATCGCCTGTTACGACTCTCACGGGAAAGAAATGGGGTGATGCTATTCTAAGCCAGGATCATACGGTATAAACCTTGGTTGTATGAGCTGGTTTTCCACTTGCAATATTTTCAACATTTGTTTCACCTTACTGTTTGACTCATTCATCAACATAATTTTCGGAAAACTATTCGTAGATCCTTAAGGTGAAGTAGGGTTAAAATCGACCACGCATGTTCAGATAGTGTTCACACAGCCATTCTCCAACTGATTGATTCACCCATATAAAATCCGCCCACACGTTCAATTCATCCGTCTATTCTAAGACATTCTCTCATACATCGCATGACGCCTAGACACGGTCGTAGATAACGGCCGCTGACGTAAATCCATCTTTATGCATTCTACATGCACTTGTGATGCATTTACTGTCTTTATTTATTGAAATATCTATTGTTTACTGGTACAGTGAGCAATAAAATAAGACTAAATAGTACAGTAGGAGTAGTCTGCGCAATAAAAACAACTGTTTTAGATAAATTAATACCCACTTTGATTCTATTTTATGGAACAGTTGTTTCTTGTTCGCAATTTAGCAGGTGAACCCATACTAAAAATGTTCAGAATCATGAGTACTTGACTAAAAAATAACCCTGGATGAAGGGTCAAAGGTAATTCAATATATTTTCCAGAGGGGTCATTACCAACATATCTTTTCACAGAACAATGGGTCGAAACGGAAATGATAAATTATAGGTATGTTTGATTTTGCGAATTGTATGAAGGACCGTCCATAGTCAATAGAATTTATGGTACTCTATTCTAAAAAAACACATGAAAAACGTGTACATAACATAAATTACTTCTCAGTTTCATCAGCTAACCAAAAAGCCACAAAAATCTACATCAATTTTTTTTATAATTAGCTTTAAGGCGAGTGTTGTTCTAAACGGCCTCGACAGTGGCGCCACTACTAACGACCCGATGAACCCTGGTGTCAGAGTTTTTTATCCGCCTACTACTACTTGTAGGCCTCTGAGATGGTTGTGTAACGTCCGCCGTCTAACTAATCATAGACAGACACCGGGAGCGACGGCTTCACGTGCCTTAAAGAGTCACATCTTTATTTTCGGACAATCAGGTGGTTAAGCATGCAATGTCCTTGCCAGACTGGGACCCAATTCACAAAGTGATAAATATCAACGTTGTGAATGCCCCACGGAGAATCGAACCCGGAACCTTTGCGTCTTATGGTCATATGCTCGTACTATCACTGCGCCACACCAGCCGTCATGCACACACACGCATACAACATAATATTTAATAATTAGGTAATTATCTTCACATTTTCTTGTTAAAAAGGATACAAAATTTAACCGGAAATTAAGCTCTGAAACTCTGGATCCTCATAAATTGCTGTGTTTCAAAATACGGGTACATAATGAACCATTCAAAGATAATTTATAATTATATCCGGGGCCTTTAAGGGTCGGAACTTAACTGCAGAAAGTTAAGTTACGGAATTTTCAATTTATGTGAAGTTCCAGAAAATCTACTTATTGATTTCATATTTTACCTACCTACGTTAACATTTTATACCTCTACAATTGGAAATCAACGCTCATTAAACATCGCAACATTTTCTTCTAAAACGGCGACGCTAAATTACGCTGGATGTGCCCCAGCCCTCAGAATAAAAGAAATTCGCGCTTGGCTGACAATTTATTTCATTTCATAAGAAAAATCGAGTTCCATGGGCTCATTTGATATTCCCTTGCAACCCTAAGTAAAGAATTGACTGTGTCGACAAAGCAGGCGGTAAAAGCTTTGAGATCAAAACCGAGCCCTTTGCATATATTTTGCGTAGCGAGCAACATTGAATATAATTTAACATCGGATAATCATTTCGCCGCCTGCTACTCAGACACAAAGAACCTTAAACTACGGTTACACTAACATAATACGAGTATATAAGGTACAATCAAACTCTGGCTGGGTGACACAGTTTGGACCGTTTTTTATACGACTGCCCAACTAAAAAAGGAGTGTAATGTTTTAAGAGTTCATGTATGTATGTATGTATGTATGGACGATTCTTTAAAGGACTGAAACTCGTTAACTACTGAACAGAATCTTAAGGGAATGGTATCGAAAGACTCCTTACATAGTCCCGAGTGTCATACGCTTTATCCCAGACGTGTTTTTAATTTTTTGAATTTATTACGCTTGTTATCCACGGTGTGCATAGACTTGCATTTGCGGTTGGAGTGTCTAACCGGACCGGATATTGGTACTCTTTTCAATTCATGGCAAAATGTCAAAGTGTCAAAAGGATCGACCGGCTATATGGAATGTTTGCAAATTCAAGTTTGCTAACGGAAGTTTTTAATATCATATAATATTTTGCATTCTTCATTGCTTTATGGTCGGACGATACATATTCTATCTATGTCTAATAATCTGACAATTTTTTTCAGGTCGTAAGAGACTGGAGACGATGGTGGAGCTGCCATCCACCATCGAAGACTGCACTACAGAAACCGTAAGTCAGCGCATACATACATACATCAGTCTATTGCAGTCCACTGCTGGACGTAGGCCTCCCCCAGGGTACGCGATAGGGCACGATCCCCCGTTTACGTCATCCAGTCGCTACCAGCCGCCTTTTTTCTCAAGTCTGCTCATGCTTCTGCTTCTTATTTTCGTGTGGGAATGCCACATAAAAATGAAGCGAGAATTATGTCTGCAGCAAAAAAATATGTCCTTTTGTGTAAGTGTCGAAAACACACAAAAGTAGCTATGGCGCTCTGACAGTCAGCGCCAGCGCCATACTAAAAACACGCTTTTAAAGGAATGATAGACAGAACGATACTATCTCTAGGTATAGGTGAAATTTTACTAGTGACCGTTAGCGAAAACTCAGGACGAGGTGGTGATAAGGAACAACATTCTCCAAGGAACATAGGTCGAAATAGGGGTTGACAACCTGTCACTATGGTGATACAGTATTTTCTAAATGACTCGCATCGCAACTGTTTGTCAGACGTGGCATAAATATTTGTTATTTAGGGATAAAGGCATGATGTAGGTATGTATTTATATACCTATGTATGTAGAATTAATAAAAAACATTTAATTTCATCACAATAACATGTAGATACATTTATCTTTGTTTCTCCAATGTATGAGAGTCCACAGTCACAGTCAGGCTTATAAACACCAGGGTCTTGGAGAGGGATGTTGCATTTGACTGATCGGATGTACTGGCTGATCTTCCCCGGCGGCTTGAATATGGTCTTGATTGAGGCTCCAGAATTGTAAAATTTAAAATAAACACTAACTACAAAAACACTACTTAAATCCGTTTAAAATTGTTTTATTGTGATTAGTAATAGTTGTGCAAATTCAATAAAATATTACATTTCATTTCACCCACGCAATCTATACTTATAATATAAGGCCTCTGCTCTATAGGCAGATAAGTTTCACTCCCTTACCACAGCCATAACGTTTTATCCTGTATATTCGGATAAACTACGAATCTTGGCAAGAAACAAAATATCATCTGGCAAAGTGTAGTCGTAAAAAGTGACACCCACAGCCATCTGCATAATGTAGCGGCGTTACGTTATAGCGACGTTAATTAACGACAAACCTCGTAATCGCTAACGTAAACGCACGTTATAGCTCAAGTTAACGACACGAGTAAATATTAAGACATTCCAGCTGTCTTTTTAGAATTTTTGGAATACTTTTTAGGGTTACTGTCGCTAACCAAGCATGTTTTTCCGTTCTAACACTGTGTTGTTCTTTTGTCCTGAACTGTAAATTAATTAAGTTCATTTTGTTCATGTGTTATGTGCTTCTTGGTGTTAGTGTTAATGTGAATGCTTTTTATATTTACTCAAATATCTAGTGGAGAAAACCTGTAATAGGCTTTCTGGCTGAACAATTGGTGTGTAAAATGTTACAATAGCTGCTAGTTTTCCAGAATAACTAAAATAAAATAAAATAAATTAATTACGTATCCAAAGGGTCAAAACGGGACCCTATTACTGAGTCTCGGCTGGCTGTCTGTGTTTTTCTGTCACCAGGATGAATCTTATAAACTGGAATGGAAGTTATAAAATTGAAATTTTTAGAAACACCATATATCTGTTGCCGCTATCACAACAAATACTAAAAACTAGAAAGTAAAAAGGGGCTCTTACACAACAAACGTGATTTTCATACATAATGCTACGGACCCTTTGTGCACGATTCCGACTTGCACTTAGCCGTTTTTTGTGTTTGTTAGTTGTTAAAGCATGTTTGAATACAGTGCCTGATATTGCCCTCAATTCTGAATACAAATTCTCTTATATTACCATAATTTAGTGCTGTCACTTTCCGTCAAAAAGGTTTAGAAAAGGATAGGAAATATCCTAGTTATGTTATTTCTTATAATTTGTCGCAAAATACGTGTTCTGTCAAAATCAGGCGACGATGAAAACAATGGCGACTAAGTTGACTTGAAATTGCGAAGAGCCCATTGTCATTTTTAAATATGACAGGACTTAGATATCGACTAAGGGACTCGAGGGTGTGTATTGCAATTTTAGGCGATGGGCTGACAACCTGTCTCTATGGAGATACTCAATTTTCCGAATGACCCTCAAGTATGTCAGACGTGGCGTAAATGTACCTTTTATTGCGGCCGTTTACGCTCTGCCTACCCCACAAGGGATAATAGGCGTGATAAGTGTTTGTTTGTTTGTAGATATCGCCTATCCTTTTCTAACTCTATTTAATGGAAAGCGACAGCACTAATTTAAGGTAAGATAAGATAATATATATATCGAATTGAGGCCATTATCAAACTACAAGCTACAACTTTTCGGGTAAAATTTGTTCTTCATTGCGTAGTCGGTTAGTCATTATGATACCATGAATATTAACCAGCTACGCCATGTACTAAGAACTTTGCCTATTAAATTGTAGCCTGTAGTTTGATAATATCGGGCACAGATCATCTGATTTAATATGACATCTGTCACAGATGTCATATTTCATCAATTCAAAATACCGCAACTGAAACTCAAAATAGTAACACGTTGCACAAACAAATTAAATATAACATTTATATGCAGCAATCTTTTGAAAAGTGAAAAGTTTTCCCATTCGGCTTATCGCTTACAATCACAAAAAAACCTCAACCTCGAAAAAAAAACAATCAAACCCTACGCATTGCAATCGTCTGAGGTCAACAGTGGTTAGGTTTGTGGCTTAAAGTAGGGACATCCCAATAAGCCGTATTTGACAGCTGTCATCTTCATACTAAAAGTTATGTCAACAAAGGAAAATGGACCCTCTGCCATAGCATTGGCACGAATCTGACAGCTGTCAGATATTGCTTACTGAGATGGCCGTACTGTAGGCCTGAATAAGGTTCAGTCGTTTGTTGTTTGGTCGATAGCGACACCCTTACAATTCAATTGCTGTTTGTATTGTGACCCGACCCTTGCAGGAACGAAACCGAAATTCCAAATGAAAGTGGCAACTTCAACTGTCAAGGGAAGTAATTACATAAGATGCTTTGAGTAATGAGGCACTTCATTTAAAATGCCTTTTAAGGAAAAAAGCACTTGAAATTAAGGCGCTGCTAGTAGGGTGAAGAGACTGTCCCTTTCATTGCCGCCGCGTTAAAGAGAACCACCCAATCAGATTTCTTGCAAATTTCCGCGCGTTTTTGGGAGTTTTTAATGCTTTTCACGAGTAAAATGCAAAATAAAAAATTATATAAGACACTTTTATTTTGAATATATTGGTTCGTTTTACTAAATAATTAAAGTCGTTTTGTACAACATTGGTTATTTTTTTCTAGATGAACTAGATAAAATTTCTGGGTACAGCGGCCGATAAAGTGGGATGCTATTCAGCTCTAAAAAACAGCAGATAATGCTGAGCTGTTGTCCCTTTTACCAACTGCTATTTTAAAAGCTTATGTTTGTGCAAATGGTGTAGGTTTATTTATTTAAAAATGCAACTATATTCAACCAAAAATGATACCTGAAAATCAATCTATAACACTATAATTCTTCTTCTTCACTGATACAATCATTAGTTTTTCCAAAAGTTTTAGTTATATTAATTAACGCGATTTTAGACATTTGACGATGCTTGATCTTAAGTTAGTTTATCTAAGCTATTAAAGATGATTTTGTATGAATATCATTATTTAGATATTTAAGACAAATATTATCCAATTTGAAGAATTTCACAAATAAATTTTGGCTTTGAGTAGATTTGCCAGTTTCGTTTTTTCATCCTGCGTACTTAGTTTACTTTATATATAAGAAAAAAAAGTATTTGCTGTACTAACTTGCATGATTATTATAAAAAAAGGAACAACTATAGGTACTTGATCCTTTTAGGCGTGTCGCACACACACTCAAGAGTCGAGGCGGAAGCGTTCAAGAGGCGCACCGCCTCTGGCTCCTATAAACAATCAAATAGGTCAACGCATACTGCCAAAGACGCAGCGCAGTCGAGGCGGCGACGCGGCAGAGTCAAGTCAGCGACGCGGCGAGGGTGCGCGTCGCGCCGGCGCCCCGACCCTGCGCCATTTTATCATTTCGTTTTCGAGAGCGGGTGCATAGACGTCATATCGCTTGCTTAATAATAAAGAGAATTAAGTCAAAAAATGCGAAATTTTAGTTTTAATCATAAAAGGCAATAACTTAACGAGGAGAATAGGTACACTTCAATCGGCGTTGAAATCGGAGCGAGATAACTGATTGCGCCATTCATGATTCTCTTTTTTATAGAAAAAATTACGAAACCGCTTGTGTAAAAAAGAAGTATTTTGTTATGCTCCCTATATGTTTGGGAGAAGTATTATTATTATTTTTATAAAAAAGAAACATCTCCAAATAATACTCTTTAATATTAAATGCAGGTAATGATGTGTCCTATTTCTTTTTTTGTAAAAAGAATCATTTCGACTTAATTCCCTTTTTTAGTAAAATATTTGTAGATGTTAGTGAATTATTTTGAGTTACTTCGGTTTATTTTCAAACTTTTTTCAAAAAACGTATACTATTTCGATTTAATGCACTTTAGGTTTTAATACTTATTTAATTTTAAGTCATATTTCATGATAATTCTGTTTATTACTTAACTAAAATGTTAATGTCTGAAATATTTTTAGTTATTTCCGTTTATGACTAACTTCATTTGTTTATTGATACAAACATTTAACTTAATTTCTATATCTAAGTAAAATTTACGTGAAAACGTTTAATTAATGCAGGCGTTATTCATAGGTTTCCGAAATTATAATGTCTATTATGTAATATAAATACCTAATCAATGTTTTTCGTTAGAAAATTTCATTTGAATTCTTCGTTAATTATGATACGATTATTATTTTTGTACGATTAAACAATTATTATATTTGTAGAGTACTAGGGATTTACCTACTTTAATTTTTGATAGCTCTTTGAGTGACTTGCAACCAGTGGGCCAGTTAAACTCTCAGATTTTACGTTTTAGCTCCGTAGGTATGACTGGTAAGACGCACTGATCAAAAACCTTGGTCTAGAGGCATTTTGGCAAGGATAGCTCAAGGATTTGACCCGTCTTCCGAAACACTGCCTATCCAACGGCACTCTTATGGTGATTTCACTCTCTAAGTTGTCTTTACTTAGCTGCAATTGTCCAAGGTCCAATACATACGTACTTCTGAACACCTGTAAGAGCTACACCTTCGAAGGAGACCGGACCGGGATGATTGTGTTGTATGAACAAGACATGCCTTGAGGTAGTATAGACTGCACAGCCCTCCTTGCAGGTCTGTGCAGTCTAAATACTACCTATAGCAATTCAGGCTAGTGGATACATAGTCATAATTGACTATATCATTAGCAAAACGAAAATGTCTGAGATATTCACTGCTAACGTTGATGACTGCAGACTTTTGAAGAAATCCTACAGCGTGTTGGTGAAGTTTTTCGGGGATACAACTACATCTTGTCTAACACCTCAGAATGCTGAATGAGTCTTGATTTGTGGTTTTGGACTTGAAAGAACATCGTGGTCATTTGGTATAATATTTCTTAGGACCTCCACATATCGCCAGTTGGCCTAGAAGCACTGCAAGGACTCCAAAAACCATAAACAGCTGTTCCTATTCTTATATGCCTCTGACTTCCGTTTAACCTGCCATACAGTATGGCTGTGGTCCACGGTGCTAGAAAATTAAAAAATCTGGCCTGTTCCGGTGACTAGGAGGTGTCAAATCTTAATACCAAACGTTTCTTAACGACTTAAGAAAAGCTTATAGTGTTATTCAGTGACTCAGAAGTGTGACAAACTTATACGCCTACGACTTACGCCAGGGTGGTTTAATTGGCTATAGCGGACTTGAATAGCCTCTTCAGCTTTTTAAAGATTGTTTTCCTCCAGCGTAAAGAAGCTCAGAAGCCATTCCATCTACCTCCGGGAGCATTCTTGAGCTGCCAGATAGCCGCTCCAATTTCGTCTATACTTACGTCCGGAAGATCATCCGTGAAGTGGCAGGAGAAGTTAGTCTAGGTAAAAACTTGAAAAAAGAGATGTTTTTCAATCGCCTCCTGCGTATAAGGGAGTTTTCTAACTACGTAGGTCGCCTATCACCATCCTTTGGACCTTATTGATCTGGCTAAAGTCCCCAGGGCCTGGTGTTTTGTTGATGTTTAAAAGCCCAAGTATGCCCTCTAAGTGTCTACATTTTCCGGGTCTCTACTGCTGTTAATCGGTTTTTAAATGAAGTTGATACTCATCGTATTTTACTTTGGGCACATAAGGGCCTCCCTGTGTGGCTCATTTCCTGGCTGAAGTGGAAATTTAGGTTAATTTAGCAAATCAGTGATCCCTTCTGGTATGAAACATGTTGTTAACCTGAGACATCCCTGTATGCTTTAAGGCCTCATCTACGCTGGTACAGTTTAAACCGTACCACTCTTACTTAAAGTTCAAAACCTATGAAAACAATAGTGATTACACTAGGAGTTAAACCGTTATGATGGAGTCAATCTCGATTTGTTTTCTATCTTTAAGACGCTTGCAGCTCGTTGAAATCCCCCATGATAACAGCGAAGTGGGTAGTTCAGTGTATAGCTTTCAACAGTTTGTTGAAAATGGCTTTTAACCACAGCTGCTCGAAGTTGGCACCTGTACGACCTTGAGAGAGTACATTTCATTTCAGCCAATTTCAGGACGAGGAACCATACCCGGGTCGACACGCTGCAGTTATAATAAATAGGTGGCCTGATTTTATAGTTATCGTGTCCTCATATCGTGTATCAATATTAATGTTGCCTCCAGGATTCAAACGCTTTCGTCCTACCGTAAACTGCATCCGTCGAAGACCGGGTCCCCGGATCCGTCGGTTTTGGCAGTTGTCATACCCTGCCCAACCATTCCGTACTATGTACCGAGCCGCTACCGTGGCTTTGAATAGTAGGGCGTAAGGAAAGGGGTGGTTTCTTGTCGGAGCTGTTCATCGGGTGGTTTTGCCCTATGTCACCACGTTGGGCAAGCAGGTTGGTGACCACTGAGTGAGATTTTGTCATACCGGGAAGCGCTGCTGCCCACCTCCTGAAAGCTTTTAATTGCCTCTTAGGATACCCACGTGCAACCACAAGGTGGTTGTATTCTACTCTGCTAGCACCATACATCACATTCATAGTTTATTCTATTTAAATTAACTAAAATATAAAAAGATTTTTATCTAAACTGAATTATTTCATAGAATAATAAAAAGATTTAATATTAAACTGCATCAGTAGCAGTTAGTCCACGAATACACTCATTCTGTTTAATACTAAACGGAAGTATATACAAATAATTCATGAAAGTCTTGCAATCGTTTAATCATAAAAGGAACTAAGTCTGAACTCCATTCAGAAAAGTCCCATAAATACAGATTACAAGTTAAATAATCCAATGTTTTTATCATTATTTTAATGTACTAAGTATGCTCTTAAAGTGACAGGCAAAAAAAACCGGACCTACATATCAATTTCTTTAAAAAAATACTGAATCGTTCAATGATATTGATGAACCAAAACTTTGATCACGATTTCCCACAAATTTGGTTTTTTGAGTTATGGCTGTTTATTATTAAACAAGCGATATAACGATGCTCCGCGACTCCGCCTCGACTGTTACTTCACGCCGCCGCCTCGACTGTTACTTCACGCCGCCGCCTCGACTCCGCCCCGACTCTAGCAGTGTGCTATGCGCCTTAGTTGCTCCATGTTTAATATTTTATGTGACAACTGGAGAAAAATCTATGACGTCATCATATATTCTTGCGTTTGCACAACTATTACTCATCAGCTCATGACAATAAAACAATTTGAAACAGATTTTAGTTAAGTTTATTTAAGATTTTAAAATTCCTACGTTTTGGTTTGGTTTGGTTTTGGAGGTCACGTTCAGGTGTTAGACGTCAATATTTACTTTTACGTCATATTGAAACAGTTCATTTCAGCGTATGAATGAATTTATGTAAGTACCTACCTAGTGGTACATACCTACCTACTAAGTTATGGAAAATTTGATCCCATTAAGATTTTAATTCAATTTTCTTTGTTTATCGAACCCGATGTGTTGTGTACAGAACCATTACAATACAACAGTAGGTACCAGTAGATACACTTGCATGGCGCCAATGCACGTGGCTCTGCTTACAGAAAATGGAGCCGGTGTTATCAAAACGTCTCTCAGGTTGTAACAGCAACATTTGCTGAATGATTGGAATTCTTGAAGATAATTAAATATCCACAACAGCTGACAGGATTTATCGTACCTGCCTACATACATATATTACGCCTATAGTCCCTTGCGGGGTAGGCAGAGCATAAACGGCCGTAAAAAACGGTAATTTACGCCACGTCTGATAAAAATTCGAGGGTCAATCAGATAACTGTGTATCACTATAGTGACATGTTGTCAGCCCATCATCGCCTAAAATTGCAATACACACCCTCGAGTCCCTTAGTCGCTTCTTATGATACCCACGGGCAAGAAATGGGGTGATGCTATTCTAAGCCTGTATCACACGGTATAAACCTGCCTACATAGGTGTATGTATGTATAAGCTGAAACTTCACTTGTAAGCCCATGGTGAAAACTAATGATTAGCATTTGTTAATTCACTTAGGAGTAACTTTTAAACTTTCGCGGTCCGACATAATAACTCAAAATACTAAAACGGAACGTTAGTAAAGAGAGAATAGTAAAAGAAGCCACTGAAATTTCTAAGCACAGGAATTTTATTCGAGATGACGGTTTTAAATGCGTGGAATCCAGTGATCAAAATGTGCAAAAAGAGTGATCGTGCTACCAGTGACATTAAACGCGAGGACACTGTGAGTTCGAACTGTCGTGACATTCAAGTGAGTAGGAAGAGGGTATGCAGGAAATACCAATAATATGAATACTCCATCTATTCAACAGCAAAACATCAGTTGTTCCGTAATCATGGCCCATGCAACTGGGTCGAAATATCGGACAATTCAACAAAAATAAGGATCGCGGTAAGAATCCCGTTTTAGTATTTTGAGTTATTAGTAACAACTTTCCTCAAGTAAGTTAAGGTCGAAATATAATAAAATACATGTGGAATTTCTATAGAAAACTCAATTTCATCGTAAACCAAAAAAAGCACATCTTTTTGATCAAATATTGGGACATGTCTACTGAGCCGAATTGCGGTGAAACTAACACTAGACTCAATGTATTGAAATTTTGTTAACATTATTCTTACAATGAGCCGGAATGGGAAAGGTTTTATGCATTATTATTTTAAATAAATAAAAAGCACGTAATCAATTCTTTAAGCTCTCATTATGAATATATGTATGGCCGTGTGATGCTTAGAATAGCATCACCCCATTTCTTTCCTGTGGGAGTCGTAAGAGGCGACGAAGGGACTCGAGGGTGTGTTTAGCAATTTTAGGCAATGGGCTGACAACCTGTCACTATGGCGATACACAATTTTCCGAATGACCCTCAAACGTGTGTCAGACGTGGCGTAAATGACAGTTTTTTTGCGGCTGTTTACGCTCTGCCTACCCTGCAAGGGATAAAGGCGTGATATATGTATGTGTGTATGTATGTATGTGCCTCTCTAATTTACATGCTCAAGTCGGCTTGTCACTCCTCCTCGCGGGTAATCCTACATTAGCGTGTCGGTTTGTATTCCCGCCTGCTCCGTATTCCGCGTCCGTTACATCTGTGTAAATCTAATAACCGAGATGTCACAGCCAGAAAAGTAAATGTGGCACTCGTCTACACTAATATTATAAAGAGGAAAGATTTGATTGTTTGTTTGTTTGTTTGTTTGTTTGTTTGTTTGCATCGAATAGGCTCCGAAACTACTGGCCCGATTTTAAAAATTCTTTCACCATTAGAATCCTACATTATTCCTGATGAACATAGGCTATATTTTATACGAGAAAAAAATAGGGATCCGCGTGAAAATTTCGATAATGTAACCCAACGTGTGAAAAATGTACCAAAAAAATATCTTATATCGCGTACGCTGTGGAAATTATTGACAATAGAGCAAAGTGATGTACTACAGTTTTATAGAGGACATCAATATCTGTAATAATGTCCGCGATACCATATGTCTAACTATTACAGTTATGCCAAAATAACTACTTTTTCATTAAAAAATGTACCAACTACGCCACATTATTCGTACCAGTGTAATGATTACATTTAATCATTACTGTATTAAAGGGTGTCAGGGATAGCCCTCAGAATACTAATAGGGTACATGCAGACCATGAAACTGAACAACTTTCCCCTAGGAACATATTTCAGGAAACGTAAAAAAACTGACTTCCCATAGTGAATGCAGTCAGCTGATTGTGATTTTGTATGGAAGGTCAGTTTATTGGCGTTTTCTGACATATGTTTCTAGGGGAAAGTTGTCCAGTTTTATGTTTCATTTATCAGTATTCGATGGACTGTCTCTTACCTACTCGGTTTAAAAAGACGACAAAAAACATTAAATAATGCATTAAAAACATCTACATACATAAATCACGCCTATATCCCTCACGGGGTAGGCAGAGCGTTAACGTCCGTTCAACGGATATTAACACCACGTCTGACAAAAGCTTGAGGGTCAATCAGATAACTGTGTATCACTATAGTGACAGGTTGTCAGCCCATCGCCTTAAATTGCAATACACATCCCTCGAGTCCCTTAGTCGGCTCTTACGACACCCCATGGGTAAGAAATGGGGTAATGCTATTCTAAGCCGGCATCACACGGTAAAAAAATCTACTCTAAAATAATACATACATACACATATCACGCCTATTATCCCTTACGGGGTAGGCAGAGCGTAAACGGCGCAAAAACGGACATTTACGCCACGTCTGACATATGTTTGAGGGTCATTCGGAAAATTATGTATCGCCATAGTGACAGGTTGTCAGCCCATCGCCTAAAAGTTCAATACACACCCTCAAGTCCCTTAGTCGCCTCCTACGACTCCCACGGGAAAGAAATCGGGTGATTCTATTCTAAGCCAGCATCACACTAAAATAATAATTATAATAATCTACACTAATATTAGAAACAGGATTTTATTTATTGTTTGTTTGAATTGAATAGGCTCCGAAACTACTGGACCGATTTTAAAAAATCTGTTACCGTTAATTGAAATTGAAATTCTTAATTCAATGTAGGATAGTATTATCACTTTTTGACGTCATGAACCGTCATTCTAAAAAAAGAAATTTGTGTTACACAATTTTCTTTTTTTTTATAACAATTTTGTTATGACCTTATAGAAAACCGGCTCGGGCGGGATAAAAAGAATAAAAATATAGGCACTGCCATGGGACTGGCCAGGTTAATCACAGGCATGTAACTTTACGCCACCACCATCTGCAAATGATATTTGTTTCAAATTGAAGTCAAGATTTTTAGAATCCTACATTATCCCTGATGAACATAGGCTATATTAAACTGTCTTATTCCCGGGGGGAAACTGTTAGCGGCGGGTGAAACCGCTGGGCGGGCTGCTAGTATTTAATAAGAAAGAAATTGATTGGATGGGATATTACGCACGTCGCACGTCGCGCGGCCCGCGGGCGCTGTAGAATCGAAATATTTGGTACCTTAGGGTCGGAGCACACTAGCGGGACGTTCAAAAGTGGAATTTTCTATTTGTATGATTCATAAGAGTTTGCACGGAAAATATTTGATCTAATATTCAAACTACTGGCGTTGCTTCAGCGACGAAATTTTGCTCAGACCTAAACCGCACTTACATAGATGTCAGTCGCGGTATTATCACTGGTTCGTTCGTAGTCTTCTAGAAACGACGTCATTTTATAAAATCAGTCTCATTAACTAAGAATATTAACAAGTTTAAAACCAAACTGTATTCAAATAGTGTAGTCAAATAAATTACCTCGTCCTAATTAAATAATTGTTTTACACATCATTTCCGCCCGTGTATGTTGTAAAAGGCGACTAAGGGATGAATCCAGGGAATGGGCAGCAGCGTTCCCTGTGAATACAACATCTTGCACTGCGCTCGCCAATCCGCCTGCCAAGCGTGGTGAGTGTGGCAAATACCCCCGAATGTGGGAGGCCAGCAGTGGACTTTTGTGAATGTTGAAGCTGACACACCCTGTATAACTCTACCATTCCATTACTCGCTGCATTATTTCTAACCCTTTTCTTTAAAATT
This sequence comes from Tuta absoluta, assembly GCA_027580185.1. Lineage (NCBI taxonomy): Eukaryota > Metazoa > Arthropoda > Insecta > Lepidoptera > Gelechiidae > Tuta > Tuta absoluta. The sequence goes on along the minus strand of JAQAHW010000022.1, from coordinate 5,832,253 downwards.
AAGCATAGTGGTTGGTAATGTATGGGGCCAGTCGTAGCAGACAGGCGACCTCGTAAATCCCGCTTAAGAGCCAAGAGTTCATATTTGCGATGCTCTGGTTTTACGCTGTTTTACGTGTAAATTATTCTTCTTTGTTCTGATAAATTAAGGACATGATATAAAAAAGTTACGCCGTCTGAAATAATAAGTAGGAACGTATCTTGTACAAAGGTACGTTATTTCAAAGAATAAAGTTTCTTACTCTCTTTAGTGTCTAGTCGATGAAGGTAATTCTAGTATGCACAAAGAAAGTAAGTCAGTAAATTGTCAATTGGGAGCTTTCTTTTTGATAATAAAAACAAAGTTTAGTATTCCAAGAACTCTGTAGATGGCGTTGAACTGAGTAAGTTACTAAAGATTTGGCTTTGGCATCAAAGGCATGGAAAAAAAGAAATTCTTCTTTCCGATTTTATCCTCATTTTTCGCCCTTTGTTATTAATTAATACTCTGTTTTGTATGTCGTTTTCGATAATATGCAGGGAAACCCATGAATGTAAATAAGTTTGTGATACGAGTGATGTAGGTTATAATGATTAGTTACGTTTCGTTTTACGATCTCATACATCCAAGTGAAAAATCGAAAAATTATATGAATTTCCGTTCCTTATGTGCGCGCTATCTCTCCAGTAGCTTAAAAAGAGTTTTAAAAAGCTCTATTGAATTCAATTCAATTTTTTTTCAATTCCATATAATTTATTCACTTGCTAGCATGGTATAAAAGGTATACATTAAATATATTGAACAAGCGTGCAGCACCCGAAATGGGCATGCAAATATAAAATTTTAAAGTAACTAAAGCATATGTCAATAAATTCAAACATTAAAGGTTAATAATAATTAAAAAAAAGTTGTTGCAATGTCAATACCTTATTAATTAATACCAGATATAGAAAAATATGTATACAATTGTCAATGTTTCTTAAATTTAATCAAAGCTATGAATATGTTTATGTTTGACGGGTGTTAGCTGGCTCCTACTAACACAAAATGTTTTATAAAAATGTATATTACACCTTTTTTTAGACCGACATAATTCTTGCCACATCTTATAGAAAGAATGCGAAGTTTAAGTGTTAAAGAAATCTGGAAAGTATTCTTTGAAAGGGTTACAGATTGATATACACTTCACGCCTTTTATCTTTTACGAGGTAAGCATAGCGAAATTCTTTTCTTGATTGGTTTTTTAATATTAAGCACGATCATTCTTTTTTGAATTTGCAATATTTTTAAGTGCGGGCAGGATTTGAACCTGCGACTTTCGCCATTACTAGTGGCGACACCTCTTCCATATGGGCTTCCGCAGCTGGTCCCTTGCCCGCAAATTTTGCAAGTGCATCATAGTGCCAGTAACGCGTGGCACGGCTCCATCTACCGGGTTAGTTTTGCAAATAAGTAATACCCAGCGGCGCTAATTCATTCTTTACAGATTAAATGTAGTCTAAGCTCTCTCTCTCTTTTCGTGTGGGACACCGAGTCGTCCAACGATGAAAACCCGCGATAAATTGAATACCAATTTCTTAAAATACTTCCCGTGTTAGGTTAGGTTTACAATTACTAGAAAACTTTCAAAATTTAGAAATTTGGTTTTCAAGCATTTCATATTATGCATACCTACGTGGAAAAAATATAGTTCAATTTTATTACTTAATAAGTTAATGAGACAGATTATAATCTGAAAAAGTTGAAAAGTCACTTGAGTGTAAAATGGTTTTTACAGCCGTCAACCATACTACTTTACACGTTCATAGCATCCGGAAATTGGCAAAGTTTTAATGTGACCAGGTTTTATTACATTTTTCCGGCTAATCTTGGAACTTTAGCTATTTTTCAGGCCTTTGCAATTAAAGTGAGAAAGTATGGTGCTTTACTTTATTATTTTAGGCAAGAAAATGATTCTTACTTTTTTTGCCTTTCGCCAAGGTACTTTTCAAGGACGTCACAAAACCATGTCAGAGGCCTACTAGTGGGAGGCGGTTGAAAAACTCTGACACCAGGGTTCATCGTGTCGTTGGACGACTCTGTGTCCCACACGAAAAGAAGAAGAAGAAGGACATCAGTACACGCTAACTATAAAGCTAAACTATCTATCATTTAAGAGCTGAAATAGGTTTATGCGCGAGCCATAAAGTTGAAATTCGTAACTATATAACCACACTGAATAACTGAATACATCATCCACGTATAAACGCGTCCACCCACGAGTTTTGTCATCACTGCTACAATGATGGTGCTTCAGACGAAACAAGCTTAGCTCTATTTTGCAGTTAGCTTAAGGGTTTATAAGGTAGGCTTAATAGTCCAGTAAGGTTGTCATTATTTGAGGGCATAACTTACAAAAAGTGTAACGTCGCTTATTCTTTGTACAATTGCGTAATATGTCTCTGTGAAGCACATATTACATTTTGTGTCATTTTTGACACTCGCAAAAATTTTCGATTCAATGCGTGGTAGCTCATTTATTAAATAAAAAACTCAAGTGACTATAATTATATTAGTAATTTTAAATATACCAGTATCGTCTATGTAACAGTTTACACGGTGTTAAAACCTAGTTTGAGTAGTTTTTATCCACTGCGAACGAAAGGATGTTAGCATACATCTAAAATGGATTCGACCAATGCTCCAGAAACTATAGCCAAAAATAAACGACTTTAATATTTTTGAAACATGAAAAATTCACCATACTAGGCTAAAACTGAAGAGTTTGTCAATATAAAACGTGCACCTACATATATTTTAAACCATAATGCTTCGTACCGTTGATGGCAACAATAAATCCGATTTACAGCCACACAGTTCATAAAACTGTCATGTGTCGGTCTCATAACTGAGCTATTATGTGAGGTGTGGTGTGGTACTAGACTACCTATAACAAATTCGCTTGCGAAGATATTTTCTGTTATTTATGGGATACAATTTTGATTAGTTCCACATCTTTTAGTTTTTATGGGGTAGCCATCCTTACCTATCTATTTTACCTCATTAAACAGAAGAAACAAGGGAGAAAATCAACTGAACCCCAAACATTCTTACCGTGTGAAGAACCTACGCGTATGGAAGATACGAATTCTGCTAGCCAAAAAATCCTAAACAGAAATCAAATCGACAATTGAGATAACTTATTCAGTTTCATGAGTACCGTACCTTGACCTCCTATCGGTTTGTTTGTTGGTTTACATCTTTTAAATCTTATATATGGCTTTGTGACGTCACAGGTCAGTGAACCGCGAGAGGTCACTCACACGAGAATGGAGCACATTTTTCTCCGGAATCTGTGCCGCGGCGGCAACAGTCTTTCAATCCAAGGAGGAAATTGGAAAGAAATTCCGCTAATGCCTTTCCGATTGGATTATTCGGGAGTGCCTAGAGTTTCTGCTTCTGGCGACATATTGCGACATTAGAATATGTTAGATGTAGCTACATACATACATACATACTTACATATATCACGCCTATAATCCCTTGCGGGGCAGGCAGAGCGCAAACGGCCGCAAACAAACGGACATTTACCCCACGTCTGACTAATATTTGAGGGTCCTTCGGAAAATTGTGTATCGCCATAGTGACAGGTTGTCAGCCCATCGCCTAAAATTGCAAAATACACCCTCGAGTGCCTAAGTCGCCTCTAACGACTCCCAAGGGAAAAAAATGGGGTGATGCTATTCTAAGCCGCCATCACACGGCATGACGTAGATGTAGCTAATACTGGATATTTCTGTCAACATTTAGTGTGATGCTATAATACAGTATGAAGGTGTCGATTGCATAAGACACGAAGTCAGACAATTCATCTTCCTTATGAAGAAAATTAAACATTTTGAAAATACCTACGACGCTTCAAATATAATTGAAAAAGGATAAATTGTTTATCTGAGAACATGCACCACTCAAACCCAAACCAATTTCTCAAAACCGCATTACAATCTAATGCACGTATTAAAGATTTATATGGGTACCTAGCAAAGCTTTTTCTATATTTTTCGCGTCAGCTATTAACAAAGTGCATATACAGTTAGTACTTATTGTAAAAGAACCACCTTATACCAGAATACCGTCTAACTAAATTAAATAAGATCATATTTTAATGTTACCCAAACCGAAGGGTATTTACAAACTGAAAATATGCAGTCAGTCTGCAAACGCAATGTCTTTAGCGCTTCAATCCACAATTGGGCATTTTTTTTTACAAAGTATAATATATACTACAAATACTTTTAATACTTTCACAAAGTATAATACCTATACTGGATACCGGGGCCAATTTTCCGGTCAGAAGGTTTATTTAAAACGGGCAGCCAACCGGGCCAGTGCTGCTTTAGATAACTAAACTACCCACCAAATTGGTGCCTGTCCTTCGGGAGTTATGTGATAATATGACTTATAGGAGGGGTATCTGTATTGCCGAGACCGGGTACTACCAGCAGCATCTCAACTTTTCCATTTAAGGGATCAATCTCAACTGGCTATTCTTAACAACTGCATGATAAACCAGTATTTTAATTCAGTGCAAATATTTCGAGGGGGAGTTCTACTCGTGATACTTAATAACTTTTTCCAATAAACATACGTCGCAATATGGAAAAAAGTATTAGGACTTCTCATACAAAAATGTTCAACAACTGTGTCACTTTGTATAGGAGTTTTTTTTATGTTTTGAACTATTTAAATTGGGAAAAGTTGTCCAGTTTTACGAGTAGAACTAACCCTTAAAATATTTGCACAAATTTATAGGATCTTATATATCGATCCTATATATAGGTAAATAAATGTGCTGCTCACCTTATGATTCTACCTAGTTTTGCTTCCTATAACTTCTCAATATTGCTGGCCTCTTTTTTTGAAAGATTTTGAAAATTCATACTTGTTATTCACAGTTTCATGTCATGAGCTGTTAAACAACAAAAACATACTAATCATTCCCACAGGAAAACGGGTGGAAGCGATGCATCTTCCATTTTATCCTTATTTTTATGAGGAAACATTGTTTTCGGCACTCCAATCGTTTACGCTCCATTAACCGAGAATAATCACCTTCCCATCTTCTCCCCTTCGGTGAATTTTAAACTCGTAACTGATGAACCAAAGCGGTGAGAGTCATGTTGAGGAGTCAGTTTCGTTCGATATTTAAAAAGCCAGCCCGAAACAAACTTTATTAATATTCTTTGTATTCTCCTTTGAAGATCCTTCTACCGGTGTGGGGGTGCGATTCTTGCCGGCATCACACGCCAATGGAAACTAATTGCTAATTTCAAAACTGTTTTATTCTCGTAGCTGTATCTACGTCGTAGCTTTTAAGTGCTACGACTTTGTAGCAAAACTTACATTTGTCAGAAAAGTTTGGTGACGGTACACGAATACGACATCAAACATTTTCCGCTTAAGTTGCCATATTATATAACCAGTACAACTGCAAAATTACGCGTAGAAACTTTAAATAACTGTTAACAAACTTCAACAACAACTCTCCTTTTGTTGCTGGCTGTGAGCGCTGTTTCTTTGTAACAAGAACAAGAAGATAATAAATAAGATCATGTTCCCTTTCTCAACTGTCCCGATGGCGTAGCGGATAGTACTCCTTACCTGCTGCCTGCTACGACAAGGTTCGTGCGTTCGATCCCCACAAGACACAAATATTTGTAAAGTTATTTTCAGATATTTGTGTTTAGTCTGGGTGTTTTCTATGCATAATAGTATTGTTTGGTTTATTTATAACACAATGTAAATTACATCACAATATTACATATCAGTCTCATTATAAATATTCACAATCTATGTAATCATTTACCAAAAAAGTACATTTATAAGTATTAATATCAGCTATCTGGTTCCCATTAGCGTTGCTCGGTTTAGGGCTAGATGGCGTTGTGAGAATTGTCCAGGATTTATTCTAAGAGCAGTCTGTGTTCTCCATCTACAAGATGTAAGGAAAAGTACTACGTTCCATTTTAAGGGAGTGATCAAGTCCGTGAAACTAAACAACTATACCCAGGGAACATAGTACAAAAAAACCTCCCATACAAAATGACTGACACTATTTGTATGAGATAACAAAAAAAAAACAGTGTTCCACCTATGTTCCTTTGGGAAAAAACTTTGTTTCGGGGGCTGGTTCACCCCTTAAGGCGAATGTAGTCATGAAAGTGCCTAAAACGGCCACTTTTGGTATTCATTGCCATAACTTTAATTACAGCGAATATTTCATTGAGTTTGCAGGTTCTAATTTTACTTAAGGATAATACTAAAAACTTGAGCAACGGACATTCTGATAACTTGTTTTTGTGAAGTGGCACGACTGTCGATGCCGTTCACAACTGCACTCGCCTTAAAAAGAACGTAGTACTATTCCAAGCCCTCTTTATACAGTGAACTGCAATGGGTCTTAGGAAATATTAGTTCTTCATAGTTTTCCAGCTGAAAGAGATGCTGAGCAAAGCTTTTCTTCAAATACAAAGACTCAAGACTTATCTTTCTCTTTATGGAGTGAAGCTTTCTAATATGTTCTAAGAAATACAAGTTTTATGTGTACGTAGATCTGACACCACTTTAATCTTTATGAAAGTAATAGTTTTGAATAACTTGCAAAATTGCACCGCAGGCAGGATACTTAAATTATGAATAAGAAAATCTTATTGCTGTGTGATGTCGGCTTAGAGTAGCATCGCCCCATTTCTTTCCCGTGGGAGTCGTAAGAAGCGACTAAAGGACTTGAGGGTGTGTATTGCAATTTTATTCGATGGGCTGACAACCTGGCACTATAGTGATACACAGTTATCTGATTGACCCTCAAACTTTTGTCAGACGTCGTGTTGATGTCCGTTTTGCGGTCGTTGATGCTCTGCCTACCCCGTAAGGGATATCGGCGTGATTTGTGCGTGCGTGCGTTGACGGCGGGTCATTCATCTATTCGGTCACACCTTGGACACTGACGCTCAAATGTACAAAAGAAACGCGTTGCTACGCATACAGTCTAAGCTCGCGTAGGTGAACTGAACGCGGACCATGCTTGTGTGTGTGAGACAACATGTCAGGGTTGCCGCCATTTTGCGTTCGCGAATCGGGAATGCAATGTGCGGCAGTATGAAATGACCTTCGTTCACGCATCCTTGCTAGCCGGTGTCTGAGCGTCCTCCGAGCTCGGGTGGGCGGCGCTTGTAGGGGGAGGCAGGGAGTGACCATACTGTACGCTAGTACTATTAATTATACTGTGATTCGGTGTCCGATTTATCTCTCTCTCTCTCTCTCTCTCTTTCCAACAACCACAACAGTCCACTACTGGACATGGGCCTCCGCTGAACGCTGCTGCCAATTCTCTGGATGAATTATCTCTTAATCGCTTTTTATGACCCTCAAGGGTAGAATTGGGGTGACGCTATTCTAAACTGGCATCTTGCGGCAAATCACATTCATTCATTCATCAAAAAAATATTACATACACAATACATATTTCACGCCTATATCCCTCCCTTGCGAGGTAGACATAGCATAAACGACCGTAAAAACGGACATTTGCGCCATGTCTGACAAACAGTTGAAGGTCAATCCGGAAATTGTGTATCACCATAGTGACTAGTTGTCAGCCCGTTGCCTAAATGGCAATACCCTGTTACTCTCGAGTCCCTCAGTCGCCTCCTACGAAACCCACGGGAAAGAAATGGCATCAGCAAGTGTAAGCTGGCATCACACGGCATAGCAAAATATTTATTATACTGACGGGGTGTGAGGGACAACCCTCCGAACACTTACAGGGTGCATTCAGACTATGAAACTGAAACCCTAGAAACATATGTCAGGAAAAGACAAAAAATCGATCTTACTTAATTTACTATGTGGAAGGAAAAAAAAAATACGTTTCCTAAAACATTTTCTTACGGCAAGTTAATAAGTGACATGGTCTCAATGCACCCATCAGTATTCGAAGGGCTGTCCCTTACACCCTGTATGTAAGCCACTGTTATACCGCTATATCACAAAGTTTGCTATCTCTGTACAGCTATGATATGCAAAGACAATGTGCGTGTTTTATCACTGTGTAAACGCATTAGTGATGTCGATACCACTATCTCTATCGACCGTGGACAGAGCTTTCCTTTACACACATTGTATGCTTTGGTCATATCGAACTTAGTAGAAGATTTTTAATCTACGTCACCTACCTACCCATTTTTGGCTTTTATCCGTACTAATATTAAAAATCTGAGAGTTTGTGTGTGTGTGTATGTATGTTTGGTAACAAACGGATTGACCGATTTGGATGAAATTTGGAACACAGGTCAAGCAATTCATCATGTAGCGACTTAAAATATAATAAATATAATATGTTTGGCTAGACTGAATGTTCCGTGCTTCGGAGGGCACGTTAAGCCGTAACACAACCATGTCAGAGTCCTACTAGTGGTAGTAGGCGGTTTAAAAACTCTGACACCAGGGTTCATCGGGTCGTTGGACGACTCGGTGTCCCACACGAAAAGAGAGAGAGAGAGAGAATGAATGTCATAGATATATAGGGTGTAATTTTACTAGTGATTGAATCTTATGACGGACGGTGATTAGGAACAATTTTTCCCAAGTAACATAGGTTGTTATTCCCTATCACCAGCCTGTCTTGAGATTGCGCTATCGCCGCTATCGGTAAATATAAAATTCAACTAGGTATATGTGATTCAAATATATATAGATGTACAAAACGGTGTTTTTAACAATGTTGTGCCGTGAGTATCAGATATTCGGCAACAAACAAACGGCAGGACATGTCCGTCGTGATTTACTATTTGTTCCCCCGAATCAAAAGTTTTGTGTACTATGAGTCTGCAGTCCATCCCAACAAAAGCTCAGCGATGAATGTGATTCTTTCAGCTTTCCGTTGTTTTGCCTTGAGACCCCTATTACACAGTACCTGAACACCGTACACGGTCCGGCATAGATTGCTGGTTATCTTGAGTTTATTGTAATGACAGCCATGTAGAAGGGAAGACCAAGACGCATGTACTTGGATCAGATCGGAGACGTTCCTATGAAAGGTCAGGTCAAGAGGTCCCTAAACCGATGAGCATGTATGAAAAGATTGATGCATGCGTTGAAGAGGCGAAAGAGGTGTGTCAGGATCATAGCAAGTGGAAAGAAGTAGTCTCTGCCTACCCCTATGAGAAAGACGCGTGATTATATGTATGTATGTATGTATGTAGACCCATGTGATAACCAGCAGTGTATGCCAGAACGTGCACGGTATTCAGACTAGTGTAATAGCCGTTTGAATCGTGATCCGGTCGCCTTTTGTTCGTGGTTGATTGAAAACTCTTGTATGCGGCTAAGCGGTTGTAGACGAACTGTAACTTTACTGCTTATTTACACGCAGTAACATGAGATGTAACAGAGCGCGCGCTTGACTGGCTTGGAAAACAATGGATAAGTATCAACGTTTTGGTACTGTGGCAAAACTTATATTGTGATCAACGCGTCGTCTGGGAGTAAATGCCATAACATTAAGCACGTAAACGGATTATAACGAGCGTTGTACTCATATCGAAATATTTGCATTATATTAACCTAGATTTAGAAGATTTAATTTTGAGGAATTACGAAAACTAAATACTTAATGAATATACTTTTTTCAATGTGTTTTTTGAAATGCACCACTACTACATTTTTTATGTTTAATACGTGAATAACACCGTTGGCTGTGCACAAACATATCATTATTTATTGAATACTAACAACCTACATTTGTACACAGCTGTTTGTAGTTCCATAAAATTAAATTAAATAGTATTTAATAAAGTTATTCGAGGCTTTGGGTAACCCGAGGGCTGGCAGTTATTTTGCTCAAAGAATAATTTTGGCAATACAGAGAGGTAATGTTGCCAGCATTTTGGGTACTCTGCCACGGTGCGCCGCTCTGGAAGAAGCTTTTTATATGCATTATTTGTATATGTTTTTTTTTACATTTATTGAATAAAAGCTTTTCCAAAAGCTATTCACAAGAAAATATGCAGTCAGTCTGCAGGGGAAATGTCTTTAGCAGTTTGCGTTTTCATCCGCTGTCTGGCGTTGTTTTCTAAAACCTTTTTATCATTTTAACTGACATGTTTTTGATGTGGATAATACAACAAAGAAGAGGAAAAGCTGTACGATCTGTATTTGTTTTCGTAATATACGTTTCGTAAGACATTAAGCAGTATTGCTTTATCTTTTGTTTGGCGTTCTGCTGAACTTAGCGCCGAATCACACTTGTTTGAAAGTACATTTAATAGTAAATACATCTCAGTTGCATTTTGTATGATGCCGGCTTAGAATAGCATCACCTCATTTCATTCCCGTGGGTGTATTACAATTTAAGGCGAATTAGGCGTGTAAGGCTGACAACTTATCACTATCGTGATACACGATTTTTCTGAAACGGCCCTCAAATATTTGTCAGCATGGCGTAAGCTACCTTTTTTGCGGCTGGTAACGCTCTGTCAACCCCGCAAAGAATAAAGGCGTGAAATGTGTGATGTTTGAATAATTATGACATCAATGAAGATGTTTCGCACTGAACTGTCCAATCACATACTATATAGGTAAAATTCCATACCTGAACTGTCGTAGGTGAGTTCCACAAACCATATGGAGAAACTGTAATATAGAGGTAGCATTGAATAACAAAAAAATTGTTGAGGGTGACAACCAACCTTTTTTTTTAATTAATGATGGGTTTGCTCTTGACTCTAGTCTAGGTCATAGGACAGAGACAGAGTCTAAGATGGAGCGAGCTCACCCAGAAGAAGCCTGTTAAGGCACTGGCAATCCCACATACTGACGGAACGCAGCAAGCTACTTGGCGCCAGACTTCGTAGGATGGTGGTCGCGAGCCAGGCGGCCCCTTACGGAGCCTTCCACCGCTTAGTGGGATCGTTCAGCCGGACTGCAGTCCACTGTTGGACATAGGCAACCCCCAGGCAGCGCCACAGAGATGTACCACGTTCTTGATGCTACCACTGCTCACCCGGATGACAATTACGTTTTTTAATTATAAAAGTGTCCATTTTACGGATAAATCTAATAAAACGTACTAACTAAACTTATTTGAGGTTTGGCATTTGAAAAGAGGTCATTGAGCAGGAACAAATTGGATCGCTTTGCTCGCTGAAGCGTAAAAGAGTTATAGAAACAGGCCTTTCTGACATAAACTAATAAATATTTTAACAAAATATAAAGCCCCAGACATTTGGCTATCCATATTAATGGAAGTGTATACCTAGACGTACACCTTATAAAAAGGGAAAATATACAGGGTGTAAGGGACAGCCCCCCGAATACTGATAGGCTGCATTCAGACCATGAAACTGAACAACTTCCAATAAAACATATTTTAGGAAACGTTTTTTTTTTTACTGCACATAGTAAATGCAGTCAGCTGATTGTAATCTGGCATGGGAGGTCGATTTGTTTTTTCACTTCCTGACATATGATTCTAGGGGAAAGTTGTTCAGTTTCATGGTCTGAATGCACCCTATAAGTATTTGGAGGGCTGTCCCTTACACCCCGTGTAATTTGATCCGTAGAAATGTGCGTATTTGTTTGAACACGAGCTGATACCTAGAGAATACCATTAAAGTGAGTATCAAAAACATATACAGAATGTATGGGACAGCCCCTTCAAATACTTATAGGATGAATGCAGACCATGAAACTGAACAACTTTGCCCTCGAAGCATATGTCAGGAATCGACATAAAATATTATACCTCGCATACAAGATCACAATCAGATGACTGTCTTACTATTGGAAATCCAAAAAAAATATATGTTTCCTGAAATATTATTTTATGGAAGAATTTCAGTTTTATGGTCTGAATGCACGACATCAATATTCGAAGGGCTGTCCCTATACACCCTGTAATGAATTACTTTCTAGTTGCTACCCGTATCGTATCACACATTATACAATCAATGCCTTTTATTTTGCGGGCAATAAAAGCTCGATCCATCACTCGACCACCGCATCGGCCGTGGGTTGTCATGAGTCCTGTCAGACCATGACGGAGCACATTACGTTATTACCATGCGTGTTACACCGTATCAGTGACACGGTTTGGATAGGATTTTTTGTAGTAGGTCATCGGATTAGGTGCACTAGTTTTCAAACTTTTGATATGCCTGATGGCCAGTTACAATTGTTGTTCGAAATAAAATGAATAAGTGGAAAAAAGAATTTTAGAATCAAGCGAATATCAGTTATTTGAAAAAGTTGCATTAACATGTTGGCAGCAACAGTCGACAACAAGTTTGACTACTTGCGTCAATCAGTATTTGCTGTCAAATCACTTCCAAGACGTGACCTGCGAATGTAAGCTACAGGCCGAGATGCAGCCTGTGAGTGGCAGCACTTGAAAAACAAAAAAGTCACAAGTAGAGAAGAAGATGGAAGAGGTGTCGTCACTAGAAATAAAGAAAGTCGCAGGTTAAAAACCTGCCCGCGCTTGAAAATTATGCAGGTTTTCAAAAATTGTATACTTAACACGGGAAGTGTTTTAAAATTGATATTCAAGTCACAAGCCGTTACGCAAAAAAGTGAAATCATAAATTGTGACAAAATGCCATTTTTACCATGTCATTACACCACATCGACACGTCTCCGAATCGTCACTCGTACCTAAAGCCGTGTAAGTGCACCCTTCAGTGAACAGAACAATCCCTGTTCATACTCGAAGGGCTCGCCTGTGTAGAAAGTGCTTTGATATTAACTTTAGGGCCCCGCATGTCTGGCGCCAAATGATGCACACCGTTTACAGCAGTTTCTTTTTCTTTCGTTTTCTTTTTGATAGATAAAAAAAGTTTAGTATTCCAAAAACTCTGTAGTTGGCGTTGAACTGACTTTGTTACTAGATTCCAAAGCCAAAAGGCATGAAAAACAAAATTACTTAAATGTTTTTTCCTAATCTGTCTTCGTTTTTCATGCTTTGCTATTTTGTTTTCGATAATATGAGGGGAAACCCATGAAAGAAAATAGGTATTTTTGTGATGCGAGTGATGTAACGTAAATATTACGTTTCGTTTTACGAACTCATACATCCAAGTGAAAAATTATAAAAAAATATGTTACGTTGCGTTCCTTACGTTAACGTACCAAGTACAGCGCCATCTATCCATAAACAAGAAGAGTATAAACATAAATAGAAATAAAATTCCCTATTTCTAATGGTATCCGCCTAGCATCGAATGAAACAATAGACAGCAGCCAGTGAGATGCAGATTTGACAAGGTGTATTCCTGCGTAACGTGGCGTTACTAATAAAATACAAAATATATTTTTGTCAAAAAAATTTACTCTTCAATGTCTATTATTCAAATATGCATAGTTAGAATTTGTGTCAATAGTAACTGTATAGACAGATTAAAAAATGAATATCATAACAATGTGAGAGTTTAATATTTCGACGCCATTTTTTATACGGCATTATGACTTCAAACGCCAGTATTTTGATACAAAATATCGTTTTGAAAGTAACGCGTTCGACTAGCTGGAGATATCCATATTCGCACGGGTGGTAAAGTATTAAGTTAAACCGTGTAAGTGCAGAATAGAACGATCCCCATTCCCCGTTCCAGCCCTAAGTCGTAGGACTCGAGAGTGTGGAGAGGGCTTTGAAACGAGCTGCTTTACAGAAGATAGAAGACGTATTGAAGACTCAGAGAATTCTGAAGTAAATATTACAAAATTTGTAGGAAAATGTGGTATCGCTTTATACATGTCATCAATGCCGTCTGCAATCATTATACGGAAATCTTTATTTACACCTCAATTAATCTTTGATGCAAGCTGAATCCCCTCACTAATATACCTACCGCATATCATATAAATAACCACGCTATAAATTGACTACTTGATTACCTAAATATGTTTAAAAAAAACTAAATCAGAATGAGATGGCCTTTTATCTTATTCACAAAAGGAATTTGGCAAAAACCACAGATATATGGAGTTACCAACAAAAAATTCTCATCCACAATAAAATTAATAACTTGCACTCAGAATTATCCAATCTTATAGGATTTCGATTATTGATATCTAAAACTACACAACTAAAACTAGATTTAATAAAATGAAATTATATCCTGCAAATTTAATTATCCTATAAATTTACTATCCGTGTAGCTAAAACCCTTAACGCACAACTATTTTTTAATGTCACGTAACTTTTTTCTTTCCAATCATCCGATTTAATGAAAAAATATTATGGCGCGCTTTTGTATGCTACCTTAGCCGGCCGCGTGGGTCCTACCTAGCACTCAACGTTTGCAAAAGTTGTGTCGCACTCGCACGGTGCTAGTGTGAGAAAGATAGAGTGATATGAAATAGCAGTCGTGAACAGCGCATAGTCGCGTGCATTTCTTATTGTGTACATTTGTTCCACAAGTAACAAGTTACTGGATTGACCTGGTGAAACCTACTGCCGGATGAACCCTAACGACTCAAAAAACCCTAACAACTCGAAAACCCTAACGACCCGACAAACCCTAATGCCCCGATGAAACCTAACGCTCCGATAAGCCCTAACGCATCGATAAGCTCTGATGACCCGATGAAGCCTACAACCCAGAGAACCCTAAGGACCCAATGAAACCGTAAGGTTAGGCGATAGAACGTTAGACCCGATGAACCCTCTAACGACAGGACGAATCCCAATGAACCGAAGAATGCTAATGACTTGATGTACCCTAACGACCCAATAAACTCTTACAACCAAGGTTATCTGTTGCGAACATTCAGAAAGAAAACAGTAGCAAATCTAGCAGTGTAGGTATTAATAATCGAAGAAGAGGCAAGCAGTCTTTCTGTAAATTGTCTGTTTTATGGTATTGCGTGCGCCAGGACGGCTTTTACTTCCGGTGACGGAAAACTTCATAAGCGGTGTCTGGTAGCGCTCGGTAGGCATCATCTTCATCATCATCATGGGGTACAGACTTGCGAATAATCACAAAACTGATTATGTTTGGTGTTTTGCAATGATAAGTGCATATAAAGATTACACTTAGTTGATATAAAAAGTACATAATTAGATAAATATGAGTTTTGAAAATTCATGTTTTTAAGCGCGGGCAGGATTTAAAAATTGAAAATGAAAGTTGTGCAAGTTTTCAAAAGAGGTATACCTAACACGGGAAGTGTTTTAAAATTTGGTATTCTAGATAAATATGACTGATTAAATGGTGTTTTATTTACAATAAATAACTCATGCGCCGAAATATTTAATAGTTGATTGGTTGAAAGTAAATAAACTAACATATGTTGTAGCATTCCAAGAATAATTTGATTTACTTTCAGTTAATAGATAATCATTCAGTAAAACAGTTTTGCTTAAAAGATCAAACAGTATAGCACATTTGATTTATTAGGTGAATCAATTCTGAGTGCAATTTAGTATTTTGCTCGAAAAAACAGAAATTAACAGATATACGAATAAATACATGCCATAAATTATGACCCCCATCTCAAAATACAAAATTGTACTTTTATTATTAGTTACCTTTCTACCGATTTATTTTTAAAGTGGTTTTCAAGAGTAAACCAAAGACTTTGGATTTCTGAAATATCTGGATTTTGACGACTTTTCATTGCTTCGCTTTGCCATTCTAAGCGTTACCTCTTCAGCTTTTTTTCCACCTAAGACTGCTACGGTTCGTAACAATTGTCTACGGATTTGCTACGAAGAAAGGGTACTTGGTGAACCGCTTAGCGTGCCGATTTGAACTTGAAAATATTTTCCAATTGCAGCGAACTTTTATTTGATGGTTGTCGGCAATTTTAACAAGTTTGTCCTCGCAAAGTTTTTCATGAGTTCAAATTAAATTAGCCTAAACAAAGAAGTTTTTACAAGTCTAATTTAAGTTTTTAGTAATTGCCGAAAAGTTGTACTTTTTAATTTGACATAAAATTTTCACACAACTTGTCATATCTCTTACAAGCTATCATTTCACTGGACTCTTAAATAACTAAACACAGGTTATTCAAAAAAGACGGGCTGGTGATACTGATAAGGAACAACTTACCCCGAAGCACATAAGTTAAGTTTCACCAAATCAGCTGATCGGCAATTGTGTATGGGAGATCCAAAATAATTTTTACTAGTGGCCTGCCCAGCGGTTTCACCCACTGCTAACTGTTTTCCCGCGGGAATCAGACATTGTAATATAGCCGATGTTCATGTTTTTTTTATCGGTCTAGTAGTGTCGAAGCCTATTCAATTCAAACAAACGAATAACCAAATCTTTCTTCTTTATTATATTATTATAACATAGTGTAGATAATTTTCGTATTTCGACCTATGTTCCTTGGGGAAAGTTGTTTTTTATCACCAGGCTGACTTAAGTTTTCGCTATCACTCACCAGTTGAATTTCACCCTATACGGTTATTTTTATACAGCCCGGATTTTACCAAAAAATCCAGCTGTTCCATACATTTTGTTCAAATAGGTATGAATTTTCCTTTTTTTTTTTTTTATTAATGATGGGTTTGCTCTTGACTCTAGTCTAGGTCATAGGACAGAGACAGAGTCTAAGATGGAGCGAGCTCACCCAGAAGAAGCCTGTTAAGGCACTGGCACTCCCACACACTGACGGAACAGCTGTTTTATTTCGCGATTTCGCAGGTGATCCCATAATAAAAGTTGTTCAGAATCATGAGTAGAATTACCCTGAAAAATTTCCGTGCTGAATAAAAACTAATCCTGTATAATCCTAGTTATTTTAAAATCATACAAACCAACCAACATTATGTTCTTTAAGACTTAAATGTTTCTTTTATCATTTAACCTCAAAGATTAATACAACAAAATATTCGTACTTTAGGATCTTAATGCCTGCAACTTTAAATAATACGTAAAGTGTTTTCAAGATTTTCTTTATCTTCTTCTTATTTGCGTGTATGTCAATCTTTCTGTTGTTTCTCGTATATTCCCCAACACTCGAGCTCTTTGTGCGGCATGTATCGGATACGGCTGTAAGCTGTTGATCGCATGTTGATCCGACGAGCGAGGGATCTGGCACGACATTCGAACAGCCATATGTATTTCATTGTATAAGAATTTGTGAGAACGACTGTTTATTCTTGCAAGCACGATCTAAGTTTAGGTATTGTAAGCTGCTGATCAACCTATCAAATGTTGAACTTATACTGGTTGTTTTTAGTAATTTAAACCAGTTTAAGATTTTTTTTTTTTTATTAATGATGGGTTTGCTCTTGACTCTAGTCTAGGTCATAGGACAGAGACAGAGTCTAAGATGGAGCGAGCTCACCCAGAAGAAGCCTGTTCACTCTTACTTTGAAGAGATTAGGGTTGTATGCTTTTGGAAACACAGACGCAGGAAGTGAGTTCCACTCTTTAGCAGTGCGCATTATAAATGATGACTGGAAGCGCTTAGTCCGAATTGGTGGAATGGCTACCAGGTACGGATGGTATCCGGCGGTGCGTCTGGATGTCCGATGGTAGAAGGGAGCTGGTGGAACAAGGTCGTGAAGCTCTTGAGCACACTCTCCGAAGTACAATCTATAAAATACCGACAAGCAAGTAAGTAAGTAAGTATTTTGGTCAGTTGATGTTGTGCTGATAGTACCTACCTACACATACACACATATATCACGCCTATAATCCCTTGCGTTGTAGGCAGAGCGTAAACGGTCGCAAAAAACGAACGTTTACGCCACGTCTGACAAATATTTGAGGGTCATTCGGAAAATTGTGTATCGCCATAATGACAGGTTGTCATCCTACCGCCTAATACACACCCTCAAGGCCCTAAGTGGCCTCTTACGACTCCCACGGGAAAGAAATGGGGCGATGCTATTCTAAGCCGACATCACACGGCAATTACATACATATAACCACAACAGTCCACTGCTGGATATACCCCTACCTACTTATTAATGTATAATATTATAATATTCGCAGCTAGGCTTTAAATACCAAATCTAGATTTTGGGGTGCGTGTGCGTGTCTATAGAGGCGGAGCGGCGCAGAGCGGTTCACAGCAGCATGTATGAATTAACCAATCGATGACGCGGATGTTTAATGAATTGAAGGTATTATGGTTGTAGGTATTTCGAGGTTTATGATTGGAGGCGCACTTTTAGGGTCCTAACTTTAAAGATACTCCAATTCATACACCTGTAATCTTTACACCTGTTACAAGCTGTTAATACCATTGTGTCGTGCCCTGTATGTGCCTGATCCGAGATACGTCGGATCAATCTGATACAGACGGTTATAGTGTTATCAGATACAAGCAGCGAGCGTTCAGAGGCTTGGAGTTTCCAAGCATTTCCAATAAACCGCTCTATAGAAGGATTCAATCAAAATACAAGCAGTTATAATGTTTCCCTTATATATGTCGCAGTAATATGGCAGAACTCGGCCGACGTTCTAGGAATTTGGCCAAATGACGGGATATCACAGAATCACAGATTTTGTCACGACGACACTTAATTGGAAAACATAATCTTTTGAACGTCATTTCGCCATATACCTAATTCAGTTTAGAAATTTAGCTGAAATCCTAGGAATATGTTCGAATTTCTGGATTTGTTTAGTTAGATGGAAGAATGAAATCTGTAATTTTGCACTATTTTGGCGTTTAGCCAAAATCCTGGGATTCGGCCGAAATCCTTATTCTGCCATATTACTGCGACACATACAATGCATATTTGCGACTCAAGTAGTTGATAACGTTTGAATGTATCATATGATGGCAGAAAGATTGTCGTGTGTTGCCGGCTTAGAAAAGCAGCATCTCAATTCAACCCGTGGGTGTCGTAAAAAACGACTGAGGAATAAATTCGTCCAGGGAATGGGAAGCACGCTGCTTAGTGTAAACAATATCTTACACTGCGCTCGCCAATCCGTTTGCCAAGCGTGTGTTGAGTATGTCAATACCCCGCAAATGCCGGGAGGCTCATGTCCAGCAGTGGACTGTAGTGGCTGTTATTGTAGGTATGTAGGCAGTAAGATATATCATGGAAATAAGCTTTTACCCATTAAAATACCATTTTAAACTGATAAGTTCAGCAGATTAAATGACGCATCACAGACGCCTGCGTCCAGCAGTGGACTGATGTGGTGCATCACAGACAGCCTAGATCACCCATCATAGCAAGTAAAAGGAATTAGTTCCTGCCTACCCCCCCCTCCGAAAAACATGCTTATTTTTTGTTTCCATTATGTGACCATTCACTTTCTTGAGAGCAAACATTTTACCAGAAAACGTTTTACTCTATTTCAAATACAATATTTTCTCACAAAAATAATACTAGGAGTACAATATGCCAAAATAAATATCGACATCGACGAAAAAGAAGAAGCTAAAAGCATTTGTTACTCGATATGATTGAATCGAATGCATTATCGATAAAACATCAATCTTAACTTTTTAAGGTAAATTTCAACGTTGGGTATTGCTGTAGAGAAACCTTTCCAGGCACGATCGGACCATAAACTCAACAACTTTTTCTATGTTGGCATACGAGAAAATAACTTCAACTTCCCATACAAAATTCACGAGCAACTGACTTTCTATGGAAACTCGAAAAAATTAATGCGTTTCCCAGCAGACTCCATTGTAAAAATAGATCAGGTTCATGGTCTGATCATGCCTGCGAAGTTTTCGGTACACTCTCCCTTACAACCTGTATTTATTTAGGTAAGGTAATGCACTCGGCATTGTTGTATAGTATAGCCGTGTTATGCCGGCTTAGAATAGCATCATCCCGTTTCTTTTCCGTGGGAGTCGTAAGAGGCGACTAAGGGACTTGTGGGTGTGTATTGCAATTTTAGGCGATGGGCTGACAACCTGTCACTATGGCGATACACAATTTTCCGAATGACCCTCAAATACATGTCAAACGTGGAGTAAATGTCCGTTTTTGCGGCTCTGCCTACCCCGCAAGGGATAATAGGCGTGATATGTGTATGTATGTATGTGAGTCCATTGTTAGCTGCTTTCTTGTAATAAATAAAATAATGATTTCCACCACACTTTAAAAAAATTACAAAATAAGATATTTCTCATTCTTTCACTTTATTTATTCATTCAGTGCCAATTTTGTATCTCATTGTTTACTATTAATATGAATTTTAAATCGCTTCTTCATTAGATCACATTTTAGTTACATAAGATTTCTTTGTAGGTACTCCAAATTTGTTACCAATAGTATCCTCTCCTCTTGATCTTCTCATTTACTCGTAGAATAAGTACTATGATTGTATAAACATTTCGGTCTCCCGCGATACAGGTACGCCTAGTGCGGGGTCCACTGCCACCTGTTAAGTTGTACTTCTTGTTTTTGGTAATAAATATTTTTGCATTTGTATTTTGTTTCGTAGTAGCCAACGATTTGACACAGTTCAATAAACTTGTGTCTTGATTATTGATATTCGTCTCTCAGTATCTTGATATTGTTAGTTGAGTCATGTAGAGCAAAGAAATAGGCGAAATACGTGAAGGAAAATGCAGACCAATATTGTTACATCGACGACGAAATTGAAAGCAATAAGAAATACTTTGTCTTTGTGTGAAGAATTCGTAATGCAATGTAAAAAAATCCACTCTTGTATTATTGTTCTTTCGGAATATAAGGTCTTATTAAATTCAGTGCAGATATTTTAAGGGTGGTGTCATATTTTATGGGTGCGTTCTTCTCGTCCATCTGAACAACTTTCCCCAAGGAGCATAGGTCGAATTATGAAAAAATATTGGACGTCCGATCTGCCATGCTAACTAAAAGTCCCCCATTTTCGGTTGCACCATTGACTTACACCATTGATGGTGGAAACGAAACCGGTTTGTCTTGTGTGCACCCTAGACATTAATACTAACTTCACCATACTTTCCTTGTCTTATGTAAATTTGAAATAAGTATCTATTTGTAAGTGCGTATTTTGTTTACCCAAGTTGATACGGACTACATTCTTAAAAATGAAAATCAGCTGTTTATCTCGGAAACTATGCAAGCTGAATACCAAATTTTTAAAACACTTCGCGTGTTAGGTATACCATTTTTGAAAACTTGTAAAATTTTCAAGTGCGGGCAGGATTTGAGCTGCGGTAGCCCAGATGGAAGAGGCGTCGCCACTAATAATGCGAAAGTCGCAAGTTCAAATCCTGCCCGCGTTTAAAAATTTTGCAAGTTTTAAAAAACTACGCAAGCCATTAATGGTGCAAGTCGGTGGTGCAGGTGAAACCGGGGCTTAAAGTGCAATAAAGACTTACACAACCTGTCAAATTTGTGCTAATGCTATGACAGAGGGTCCATTTACCTATGACATCTCTTTAAGTATTGAACTGCCAGCTGTCAAATATGGCTTATTGGGGTGGCCTTACTTTACTTACCTTATAGTTAGCACTGAAGCCATTCAAAGCGACACATTTTTCTACATTTGTATATGGGAGGCCTAATTTTATTTTTATTTACGACCTATGTTGGAGAAAGTTGTTGAGTTTCACAAGTAGAACTCACCCTTAAAAATATTTGCACTGACCTTAATATGACCTTTAAGGCTTACATTTGTGTAATAGTGCAGATTAATCGTATTGAAACGCAGCCAAACACTTTATTTGAATACTAGGTATTTACAACGAACGCCGCTGCGCTGGCTGGCTCAATAAACTCTAGTTGCACAGCCTAAGCCTACACAGTACAAAAAAGTGCCAAAAGTTTGATAACGTTTCTTTTTTTATCGCCTGCAAAAAAGACGGTAAAAAAATCGTACTGTATTTCAATAAAACATTCACAAACAGAATTCCAAAATATTTTGGAATGGCGCGTGATGCCGGCTTGGAATAGCATCACACCAATACTATCCGTGGATGTCGTAAAAGCTGCTGAGGGGTTAATTTATCCACGGAATGGGCAGCGGCATTCCCTATGAAAGCAATATCTTGCACTGCGCTCGCTGATCAGCTTGCCAAGCGCGGTGAGTATGGCGGTACATCCCAATAGAGGAGGTCCATATCCAGCACTGGACTGTTGTGGCTGTTAATGTTGAAATGGCTGGTCTCTTTTGACTTTTGAGCTCGGAAAAGTTTATCAAGATACACACGTTATAATGTATGTTTGTCTTTCGATATCTCTAGAACGATGGAACTGATTAAGATGATTCTTTTTTATTGTTTTAGGTATTGTGTCACTCACTCATAAAAAACTCAACCAATTTCATTAAAGTCGCTTTCGTCGTTTTTAAATATGTTCTTGTATTAAATGTTTCTTCACTTTGAAGGTGGTTTACTTTTTGCTAAATAGCATCTTCTTTTGCCAGGGTCAATGCAGCGGTGACTGCGAGGAGGGGGAGGCAGCCATCACAAGGGAGGGAGAGGGAGAGGAGTCACACATACCAGTCGGAGAGAGACTCCCTGGAGATGGCTCCAGCAGCTCAGCACCTGAGGACCAGGTAGGACCGCATCTCAAATCTACTCTCCTTAACCCTAAGGTTGTCTGGTAGAAATAGCTACCTAGCTATAAGGCCGCCTATATTGTACTCTTTCTTTTCGATATGTATGTCCATCCCTTGTTTTTGTGCAATAAAGTATATTTATGTTATGTTATGTCTAGAGCAAACCCATCATTAAGAAAAAAAAATGTTAGGTCACAACGGTACCGATCGGTTAATGTTTGAACTTTTAAAGTCTGAGTTATTTCCTTTTCTTGGCAATCATACACCCTTAAGCCATATAGTCAGGTGTAGATTAAATAAATAAATATCCTTGACAATTCACACAGCGCCATCTAGCCCCAAACTAAGCAAAGTTTGTACTATCGGAACTAGATAGCTGATATTAATACTTATGTACTTTTTTTTGTAAATAAATACATAGAAACACCAAGACTAAACACAAATATCTAAAAATTACTTAAAAAATATATGTGTTTTGTGGGGATCGAACCCACGACCCTCGGCGTAGCGGTATTATTCGCTACGCCATCGGCCCAGTCAAAAGATTCCGAAGCCCCGGGGCTAAAATCTAAGAGTTTAAAAGGAAAAACCTCGTGAACCGTTTTGGGCGGGATTTAAAGAAAAACACTATGATTATGATAATCTTAGCAATGCAAGAGTGGAGAGTACGGGAAATCCTAACCAAAAGGGAGGCTCATATGTCAAAGAGTACTTAAATAAAGATTTTTCAAATTTTATTTTATTTTTGTTATACAGAGGGCCAGTGATGACGACGGGTCTTCGGGTAGTCATAATAGTATACCATATAAGGAGGAAAACGACCCAGGTAAATACTTAATATAAATTATTTATGAGCAAAAAACTAAACCACCCTGAATTATTTTAGTTTTTTACGGGATTTTCTACTCAAACTACTTAGGTACCTATTTACTTATAAACTGTAACTATATCTAGGTACGTTAAATCTCTACGTACCTATTTGATCACAAATGCACTATTTAATAAACTTACAACACCTTCAAATGAACCTTAATAAAATATAAGTAGGTACACCCATTTAAACAAAAAATAACTTTCATCTTTGAGTAATCGGTGAACATAGCCGACAAACAAAAACAAAACACGACGAATTGAGAACCTCCTCCTTTTTAAAAGTTGGTTAAAATAAATGAAAATAAGAAATTGAAAAAATGTCAGCGCCCGCCGGGACTTGAACCCGGGACCGTGGAGTACCGTTCCACTGCTCTGCCAACTGAGCTACCGGCGCCC
Organism: Tuta absoluta; assembly: GCA_027580185.1. Classification (NCBI taxonomy): domain Eukaryota; kingdom Metazoa; phylum Arthropoda; class Insecta; order Lepidoptera; family Gelechiidae; genus Tuta; species Tuta absoluta. The sequence continues at coordinate 5,808,524 of JAQAHW010000022.1, read as the reverse complement.
CGACGTAAGCCGACGAAATATAATATAGCACTGTGAGTGCAAAATAAAACCATAGTACATTTAATTAAGCAAAGCTTCATCGCATGGTTCGAATTTCACTCTTAAGTGGACTGACCATAGTATTTGTTTCAAATAACTTATACTAGATGTCGCTTGTCGTCGCTTCGAGACGAGTACCAAGAGGTTGAAGATTTCGTCGGCTTACGTCGGGGCGCCGGTAGCTCAGTTGGCAGAGCAGTGGAACGGTACTCCACGGTCCCGGGTTCAAGTCCCGGCGGGCGCTGACATTTTTTCAATTTCTTATTTTCATTTATGAAAGTAATATAGCACTGTGAGTGCAAAATAAAACCATAGTACATTTGGTTAAAATAGGTTAAATAATAAAGAACCCTAACCTCGCCAAACAATTTTGTTATTATTTAAATGACTTAATTTCGTTATAATTTCCTTTTCAGTGGCAACTGAAAGTATGCTTAGAACGGGGAGATATTATAAAGGAATATATTGGCCCTCCATTACAAATAGTTTTAAGGATGAAGCAGTAGAGACGTCATACCAAAGGTATTCAAGACGACAGAGACAACGATCTTTGATGATGGTTAATATAGTCGACTTAGTATTAAAAGTAAGTTGGAACTAGCATTATTTAATCATAACTAATTACTTGACGGTGCATGTGGCGCAGTGGTAGAGCGACTGCCTGCGAGGCAAAGGTTCCGGGTTCGATTCTCGATGGGGCACTCACAAGGTTGATATGTTTCACTTTGTGAATTTGTTCCCAGTCTGGTTGCAGCCTGAACGTTCCGTGCTTGAGCCGTCGGTCCCAATTGCTGTCTATGATAACATAGACGGCGGTCGTTACACAATCATGTCTGCCTATTACTAGTAGCATGCGGTTGAAAAACTCTGACACCAGGTTTTATTGGGTCGTTGGACGACTCGGGGTCCCATACGAAAAAAAGAAGAAGATTAATTACTACTTTCATAATGTGTTATGAGGGATTCTTTCAATAAACAATTGTATTCTTAAGTTGATCGATATTTCGACTCAGTTGTATTATGATGTATACCGTGTGGTGCCGGCTTAGAATAACACCACTCCATTTCTACCCGTAGGTATCGTAAAAGGCGACCAAGGGATGAATGTAGGGAATGGACATTAGCGTTCCCTGTGAATACAACACATTACATTGCACCTGCCAAGCGTAGTGAGTAAGGCAAGAACATCCCAGCAGTGGATTGTTTTGGCTGTTAAAGAAGAAGAAATATTATGTTGTGTGAGACTGCGAAATTTTAAAACAGTTTATTACGGCTAAAATGTAATAAAAATGTAAGTACACGAACGATATAGAAAGGACAACTGTAGGCTCCTACACATAAATCCGCAGAAAATTTTGCAATAGAGGGCTGACATTAAGAGAGCTTGCTTAGTGAACGTTAGGCTTACGTATGTCAAAATTCATCTTTTTTTGGGACGCTAAGTAGGCTATAAGCACAGTATAATTAATAGTACTAGCGTACAGTATGGTCACTCCCTGCCTCCCCCTACAAGCGCCGCCCACCCGCGCTCGGAGGACGCTCAGACACCGGCTAAGCAAGGACGCGACGACGAAGGTCATTTCATTCTGCCGCACATTGCATTCCCGATTCGCAAACGCAAAATGGCGGCAACCCTGACATGTTGTCTCACACACACAAGCATGGTCCGCGTTCACCTACGCGAGCTTAGACTGTGTGCGTAGCAACGCATTTGATTCATACATTTGAGCGCCAGTGTCCGAGGTGTGCTATAAGCCTACAAGTAGGGGTCAATGATTCCTTACGTCGTATGCCAAAGTCAGCAATTTAACATGAAATCCTTCTCTGTGATGTAAATGTATAAAATGTTACTCAAATTTAGGTCTGTATTGTGATGTTATTGTTTTGAGAATATTTTTGCATACTTAGATGAAAGATTGGTCCTCGCGTATATAGTGTTCTGTGGTCCTCGCGCTAGCGAAACAATCATTTATCTAAGTTTGCATAATTTACATAGCACTTAAATAGTGGAAGGAACAAAGGATTTTTTTTGAACTTAACTTTTTCTCGATTTGATCGAACTTAGGTAAGTTAGACTTAAGGCCTACTTTGGCTGATCTTAGCAAAGCTTGTGCTAAGCAAGCTCTCTGAATGTCAGCCTAAGACTCAATGTAATTTATTGTTGGATAATAAACGGAAAAAAAAACTTCTATGTCCTACAGTGTACATCTCTTTGCAGATTTGTTTAGCTTTAACGGCATTAATAAGTACTACCTCATTCGACAACACGGCCCCAGCGTTCGCGTATTCCATAGCGACAACTGTCTCCTTTGGCGCGTTAAATATCGGCGTGTGCCTGCTGGGGTGCTGGCGGTGTTTCGCCAACAACTACCTGCATTGGGCCGCGGCCGCCACTTGGATACTCCTCATAGCTCAAGGTGAGAATAGCATCACCCCATTTCTTAACCATGTGTGTCGTAAGAGGCGACGTAGGGACTCGAGGGTAAGATGTGTATTACAATTTTAGGCGATGGGCTGACAACCTGTCACTATAATGATACGCAGTTATCTGATTGACCCTCAAGCTTTTGTCAGACGTGGTGTTAATATCCGTTCTACGGTCGTTAACGCTCTGCCTACCCCGTAATAGATATAGACGTGATTTATAAATGTATGTATGGACAATCGGTTTGGGAAAGTCATGACGAAATCAGAAGGGAGAATTTGCTGTATGATGCAAGCTTAGAATAGCATTGCTTCTTTTGTTTTTCCGCCGGTGTCGTAAGAGGCGACTAAGGGTAGTGAGGGACATTACAATTTTAGGTGATGGGCTGACAACTAGTCACTATGGTGAGACACGATTTTTGCGATAGCGATCATATTTTACGGCCGTTAACGTTCTGTCTTCCCCACAAGGAATAAAGGCGTGATATGTGTATGTATGAGTTTATATGAAGATGGTGTCTTTGTCTCGCTGTTAAGAAAAGTTCTTGCGACTGTCGTTACACCAGCCGCTGTATTCCATTTTGTTCATATAACGTGTAAAGAAAATAAAGCAATTATTTTCCAGGTCTCAGCGGCCAAGGTATAGGCATCCAAGCAGCCGAGAACAACGTGTGGTACATGTTGTTTATAATCTTCGTTCCGTACGCCATGTTGCCGTTGTCGCTGGGCTGGTGCATCGTCATTGGTCTGCTGTCGTCGCTGGCGCATGTGTTAGCGACAGCTGTTGACGTCAAGGAGAGAATGGCGGCCAAGAATGTGGTAAGAGAACACTCAGATATTGTGATGGTTCCTGTTTGTATTGATTGAATTTCTTATGTCATTGTACCGATATGCTTATTATAACTGTACCTACCTATTCTATTGTTCTTTTTTATATTAAGGATGGGTTTGCTCTTGCCTCTAGTCTAGGTCATAGGACAGAGACAGAGTCTAAGATGGAGCGAGCTCACCCAGAAGAAGCCTGTTCACTCTTACTTTGAAGAGTAGGGTTGTATGCGTTTGGAAACACAGACGCAGGTAGTGAGTTCCACTCTTTAGCAGTGCGCATTATAATTGATGACTGGAAGCGCTTAGTCCGAATTGGTGGAATGGCAACCAGGTATGGATGGTATCCGGCAGTGCGTCTGGATGTCCGATGGTAGAAGGGTGGCAAATAAATTGTTTTAATGGCTTTTTTTAATGGTATGTTGGTTTTTCCAATGCAATTTTTATTTCCTCTCGTTTCCAACTCTGGACAAGTTCGGAGAGCCGGAGAAGCTGTTATAACGTCAAACGATGTTGGAGTGAGCTCATACATAATACCAAAATGCACTGGTAATCTCAGCAGATAAAGCAACACAGCATCTTTTTTTTTATTAAGGATGGGTTTACTCTTGACTCTAGTCTAGGTCATCTATTACGTATTCCAAGAGATTACGTATTCTGGTTGCAAGCCAGAACTTTCCCCCATATAAGTGGCTTCGTTAAACAAGACTATTGCTAGGCTCTGTGTGGATTGCTAGGAGGGAAATGTACCTAACCGCCCCAACTTAACTACTTATCTGAAAATATATTTTACACTTACATTCCACTGCTGGATATAAGCCTCCCCCTATTGAAGTATTGCCATTCTCACTAAGCGAGCGCAGTATAAGATATTGCTCTCGCAGGGAACGATACTGCCCATTCCTTGGAAAAATTTATCCCTCAGTCGCTTTTTACTACACCCCCGGGTTGTATTGAGGTGATGTTATTCTAAGCCGGCATCACTAGGACTTATCAAAGAAGCAAATCAGTAGAAAACTCAGTCATAATCGTAGTAAATCACTTGAATGTGGAGCTCAATTAGCTGTTATTCAAATAAATGCTTGCAATTTTAATTCACATGTCTAGAAAATTGTGTTTTTTTGTTGCAGGCAGCATCTTGTGGCATGCGGCTTCTTATCAGCAACGCGCTGCTTTACAGCGCTGTTAACTTCGCGGGCATGTACGCTAAGTATCTGGCGGACTGGGGTCAGAGGAAGGCGTTCCTGGAGACACACAGATCGATGGTGACCAGACAGCGGACGAAACGGGAGAGCGATCGCCAGTGGAAGCTGTTTCAAAGTGGTAGGTTAAGCAACAGTCTGGTCTCTCTCTTATCGTGTGGGACACCGAATCGTCCAACGACCCGATGAACCCTAGTGTCACAGTTTTTCAACCGCCTACTACCACTAGTAGGCCTCTGACATGGTTGTGTTACGACCGGCGTCTAAGTAATCATAAACAGCAACCAAGACCGACGGCTTAACGTGCCCTCCGAAGCACGGAACCATTTCTTTTCGGACAATCAGTTAATCAACAGTGCAATGTCCTAACCAGACCAGGAACAAATTCACAAAGCGATAAATATCAACTTTGTGAGTGTCCCACCGAGAAACAAACCCGGAACCTTTGCGTAGCAGGCAGTCGCACTAACACTGCGCCACATCGGCCGTCAACAGTCTGGTAAAGCACACAGAATTCGTCTGCATATGCCAAAAACAAACCTGACAATAATATATTTCCAAAAATATATTGCTTTTAAAATAGAGCTCACGCTCAAGGATAATAAAACGCCATTTTCAATTTTGGAGCGATGCCAAGCGCAGGTGCCAACTGATAAAGGCACTCTGCGAAAACCAGAGGGATTTGTTTATATTTACATAACGCGCCTAAAATATAGTTTTCAATGAAATTGTGCACTATTCTAGTGTATCTTTGAATCTACCTGTAGTTTTCAATGTAATTGTGTACTATTCTAGTGTATCTGTGCTAACTGTACCGGACGACAAGGACGGTGTAACGGAAACTGTGCAGATCAGTCCCAGAAACTGATATACTTTCCCCAATTCAAATATGTACCAAGTTACCGTGCTCTTTATCGCCTTACTTTCACTTATCATGATATTGGTCTTTTGATTTAAGTGATCCCAGATTTCCTGGCGAAAGAGATATACCAGCACGTGTCCCGAGTGAAAGGGGAATTTCAAGAGCAGCAGTTCAATAACCTCTACATCCAGCGGCATCAGGACGTCTCCATACTGTACGCCGATATCAAGGGGTTTACTGGTAAGGCAACAGCTTTATGAGAAAAATGTCCTCAAAATAACAAACCTTTATGCACATAAAGTCTACTTTCCCGAAATGTCTATTTCCCAAAGTGCCCACTTTACCAAAATTACTACTTTCCTAAAATGTCTACTTTCCGAAAATGTCAACTCTCCCAAAATGTCTTCTTTCTCAAAATAGACATTCGAGACAGATGCGAGGTCTCTTAGTTTTAGCTGCCAGTTATACAAATTTAAACTTTTTTGTCTCTTTTTTCCAGAGTTGTCAAGCAAATGCAGCGCCCAAGAACTGGTAAAGCTACTAAACGAGCTGTTTGCCAGATTCGACAGGTTGGCATCGGTGAGCTTCATCATACTACAAATTTTCAATTCGTTATTGAAGGTTCATCCATGAAAGATTCAAATTCGTTTCCCAATTTTCATTAATGAATGCTGCCCTGTATATGTTTCCTTTCTAACCATGCTTTGTGTCTTATAGGTACAGTGAATAAAGAAATCAAAAAAGAGATTTTTTTGTTAATATTTATCTAAATATGATCGCGATAGACTCGGTATCATACTGAAACTCAACTCAATACTATGTATGAAAATAATCACGAGTGCTTATAAAGTTATAAAAATTTCCCTATTCAGGAAAACAACTGTCTGAGGATAAAGTTGCTAGGTGACTGCTACTTCTGTGTCAGCGGGCTTCCTGAGAAACGAGAAGACCATGCTCATTGCTGCGTCAATATGGGACTCCATATGATCAGAGCCATCCGGGACGTGCGATATAATGCTCAGGTAACTTTTTTCCTATAGAAAGAAATGTATAGCCATTCTTCGGTCAGTACAACGCAGAAAAGCCTTATGCTTGTGAGATTTGAAGTGTCCGAATCCAAAGCAGAAGGTATAACGTTGTTTTGGATTGAAATTTTATCTTGTTTTCTGTTATATTTTCAGGTAGACCTAGATATGAGAATAGGAATTCATAGTGGGACAGTACTATGTGGGGTCCTGGGACTGCTCAAATGGCAGTTCGATCTGTGGTCTCATGATGTTACCATCGCTAATCACATGGAAAGTGGAGGCTTGCCAGGGTATGCAGATATTTTTCCTGTTATACAAGAAAGAAGAAACAAAACTTAGTAAAAGCATACCGATCTTATTAGAGGTAACAAGGATAATAAAGTGGACATATTTTTTTCAGGAGAGTTCATATTTCCGCATCAACATTGGAGTATCTTGGTGATGCTTTTGAAGTGGAAGACGGAGATGGAGGAAACAGAGATCCTTACATTCGAGAACACAATCTTGTCACGTACTTAATAAAAGCCTCAGAGCAACCTAGAAGAACGAGGCATCGATCCAAGGCCAGGTAGGATTCTTAACTTTTTCTCGTATGGGAAACACTCATGTAGGCTGTGGATGCCTGTAAAACCTGGAATGTTTTCTTCATCATCAACATCCTTGAGAATCTACTACTAGAAAAAGGCCCAGAAATCTTTTGCGCCATTCGTAGCCAATCCTAAATAAAATTCACACGCACTAGAAACAGTTATTGTCCAAAATGGAAATGCTTTTCTTATGATTAAATTAGATTAAACCAAGAGGATGCTGTGTGATGCCGGCTTAGAATATGCTGTCTGATGCCGGTTTAGAATAGCATCACCCTCTTTGCCGTGTGTTTTGTCAGGGGCGATTTAGGCACTCGAGGGATACATTTGTATTGCAATTTAGGCTATTGGCTGACAACCTGACACATAAAGATCTGAATGACCCTCAAATATTTGTCAAACGTGGCGTAAATGTCGGTTTTTGCGGCTGTTTAAGCGCTGCCTGCCCTGCAGGGGATGTAGACATGATATATGTATGAGGATGTTATTTCAGTGACACGGCAACAGTAAAGCAACTATGGGAGAGCACTCCTCGGCGGCCGAGTGGCAGTATAGACGATGAGATGACCATCGATTGGACACCAGAGATGCCTTTTCAGAACGTAAGTTCCATTTGAACAAATTTTTCTTCCATTATGAAATTCTTAAACGTCAGCATACAGTTTTTCTTTCCTTATGAAGTTTGGCGAGTAAATTATTACTTACATTAATATTTTCATAAAATGTTCAAGGCGTGATGTGTGTGTGTGTGTATGTACGTATGTAGAAATAACGTGATCGTCATGTTCCCCATTCTAGTTTAACCTTGTATAGGTTCATTGTTATTTTGATTTTTGCAGTATTTTTCAAATGGTGCTGCGGGCGCAGTAAGGCCGCGTCGCTTTGGAAAATGCACTAATGCGGAAAATGGCCAAGAAGATGACGTCACTTCTATGTCAGAGGTAGGTCAATTTCAATATACATTGTAACAATCTCTTCAATCTTTGCCGTGTGATTTCGGCTTAGAATAGCATCACCCCATTTCTTTCCCGTGAGTGTCGTAAGAGGCGAGTGAGAGACTCGATGGTTACATGTGTATTGTAATTTTAGGCGATGGGCTGTCAACCTGTCTCTATGGTGATACACAATTTGCCGAATGACTCTCAAATTTTTGTCCGACGTGGCGTTAAATACCGTTTTTTACAACTGTCTACACTCTACTTACCCCGCAAGGGATCATAGGCCTGATTTATGTATATATGCAATCTCTTTAAATCTGCACAAAATTTTTCTGCTCATATAACACTTCTGACCTAATCTTATAATTACGATTTTATCGATATCAACCCGCAGGAGGAAGACATAATAAATTCAATAGAAGTGAGCAGTAACCGTCGCATCCGAATGGAGAAGATGAAACGCTGGTCCCTGAAGTTCCGTCAGGGCGTGCTGGAGCAAAGATTCGGCCAACTTGATGAGTACACGTTCAAATCCAACGTCATGTGCTGCCTGGTCGTCTGGCTCTTTATTGTCAGCGTTCAGTTGGTTATGCACTTCAAGTAAGTTGTTGTTTGTTTGGATATTGATTTGGGTTAGTTTTCATTTGAGTTCTGTGAAAAATAAAAGAAATCTGCATCATTTTTCAAATTTTTCCTTCCTTTTTTCGACAATTTTTTTTTTCTCTTCCTTTTTTCTTCTTTTAACCTTTAAAGTATTTAGTCATGTTTTCAGTTTTTCGAAAAACCTGCAAACAGCTACAACCGTGAACAAATCAAATAAATAACTAAATAATACTACTACTCACATTACAGCTGCTGGAGAGTGGGAGTAGCTCTGGCCATAATGACGGTCCCGATGACGCTCTCGTTCGTGGTTGTGATGCTTGAGGAGTTCCCGACGTTGCGGCCGCGGCTCATCAAGCTGTCGGCCTGGGTCAGCGGCAGTCGCATGAGGAGGAGCACGCACATCTGCACCTACATCATGGTCATGTCGATATCAAGGTAACATTACAACTAGTGTTATACCCATTTTAAGTATTAGACCGGGTCTATCGCGATAGTATTTAGGTAAATATTAGTAATTTACCTGTGTCCCGACGTTTCAATACAGTTTGACTTGTCAACCCGCGACCACAATACATGAAACTGTATTGAAACGTCGGGACACAGGTAAATTACTAATATTTACCTAAATACTATCGCGATAGACCCGGTCTAATACTTAAAATGAGTGAAAGTGATCGCGAGTGCTTGAAAAGTTATAGTGTTATACCGTTGAGTTCTCGACATGGAAATACCTGCTGTTAAAAATGTTCCATTGAGGAATCTACAGATCATTCTTTTGGTGAATAATCAAATCATACCAATAGCGCTTCTCTTATAAATATATAGGATGAAATTTGACTTGTTACCGATAGCGAAAAATCAAGACAGGCACCAGCCAACAACAACTTTTACCAAGAAACATAGGTCGAAATAGGGGGAAAAACACACTCTTTATTTAAAATGTACACTTAAATCTGCACACATTGAGCAGACAGACACCCAGCCTTGATATTTTCGGTAGTTAGAGTCAAGAATATTAAAGAGATCTTTTCATTTCAGTACAATGAAACTCTACATCTGCCCGTCATCATTTCCTGTTCCCCAGCAAGATAATGCAACAAATCTAGTGAATAACGAATCATCAACGTATATGGATATAACTGCAGACATGACTCAAGAATGCTATCGGCCAGAATACGCGGTGTTCACTTGGATATTATGCTTGGTAGCGCTGACTTCTATTGTGAAGCTGTACTATCTGATAAAGACCTGCCTGGCTGTCGCGAATGTCCTAATTTATACATGGCTTCTACTAGTTTACTATAATGTTTATTATTTCGATTCAGCAAATAGGTAAGCAACAAAAAGGATCGATGTTATAAGCCACCCAATAATCAGATCTGATTGAAAAAATAATATTAGAGAGAGTAATTGCCATGTAAATTTTTCAGTGACCTACCATTCTACGTACAAATGCTGATTATAATGGCAATGTTCTTAGTAATGGTTATATACCAAGCACGTTTAGTAGAAGTCACAGCAAGACTAGATTTTCTATGGAAATTACAAGCCGAAACGGATCTAGATGAAATGAAAGACACGCAAAAAACGAATAGGCATTTGCTGAAGCATATTTTGCCTGATCACGTTGTAAACCACTTTTTGAGTAAAGATCGGTGTCCTGACGTAAGTAATAGCATATAAAAATACGTGTTTCAAATTTAATTTATCGAAGCAGAACACATATTTTAATCAATTCCTTCAATAATACAAGACAGTAGCGTCGCAGTACCTTAGGGTAGTGCAATTATGCCGGTATTATTCCTTGTGTTTACAAACTAACTTCTTTCAGGAGTTATATTCTCAGTGGCGAGACGAAGTGGGCGTAATGTTTGCGGGGATCCCAAACTTCCATGAGTTCTATTCGGAACAGAAAGCCGTTGACTGCATGCGTCTGCTCAACGAGATCATTTGTAATGTACCAATCGATTTTATTTATCTTTTATCGTGTGTCTCATATTTGTCATTCGTTTATTTATCAGTCAGATGCAGATTTTTATTTGTCAAAATTTACTTTTTAAAGCTCATATTTCCATTTTTTGTTTGCAGTTGATTTCGACAAATTGCTTATGCAGTCGCGTTTCAAAGCCATTGAGAAGATCAAAACTATTGGGGCAACTTATATGGCGGCTTCAGGGCTGAACCCCAATCATAAGGTATGTTGGTACAGCGAGTAAACAATTGATTTGTTAGTGTAGCTGATAGGACCTAGACTTAAGTATTCTTCCTTTCTAGAACATGCAAACAAACTTAATTTTAAACACCAGCTCACCATAGTAGGTACCCATTACGAAGACTTTGGGGAAATATTGCAATTTTCCTTCTAAACTCTTATTTTCAGTCTGGAGACGACGACACAGAACATCTATGTTGCCTCGTAGACTACGCGTTTGAGCTCCGTGAAGCTCTCGAAGACATAAACAAGCACAGCTTCAACAAATTCCAACTCCGAGTCGGGATCAGCTGCGGACCGTTAGTTGGAGGAGTAATCGGTGCCAGAAAACCCGTGTATGACATCTGGGGGAACACGGTCAATGAGGCTTCAAGAATGGAGAGCACGGGTGCTATGGGGAGGATACAAGTTACTAAATATACGAAGCAAGTAAGTCAAATAACTAAAGTGTCCCTCAAGCTGTAATCCTTACCTATGAAAACTTAACGAAAAGCAATTATGGTTTTGTCAAAAAATTGTCCTGAAATAGTGACAAATAATTAGTGTCTTCATATTTCCCAGGATATGGCTATCATTTGGTGAGGATTACAGATCGAGGCTCACGCTGTAATCCCAACTCTCGTGTGAGCAAACGGTGGGGTATTTTCACTTGATCTACATTCCAAAAAATATTGCCTAATTAGTGACTAATAGTGACAAAAGATGAGAAATAGTCGCTTTATAATTCCTTAGTTACAAAGGCATCTTGGTGAGGATTATACCTATAGCAATTTTTGCTGTAATCTTCACCTCATTTCTGCTAAACGCTTAGGTCTGGAATATGAGATGCGTAACTTGATGGAGTGGCAGTAATTTAAACGTTACAAATTATCAGAAAATGACCATGAAATCTTAAATGTACTTTTCAGTTATTAGAACTTCGAGGCTATGAACTAGAAGCCCGTGGGCAAGTAGAAGTGAAAGGCAAGGGTATAATGGAGACCTGGTGGGTTGTTCGACAACGCGGCGCCGAGGGGAAACGTGGACCTCCGCTCAGTACCGCACCGCGCTCGCTGGCAGCTGTCGTCTACACTATGCTGCAAGCCAGGAAGAGGATTTACACGCACCCGCTCGATGTCAACACTGCTCCAAGTAAGTTTCATATAATTTTCCGTTCACATTTTATCTCATAAAAAACAATATGGAGAGTCAGGTGATAAGTTACTCTGTGGTCAGGTGTATCTTTTTTCCGATTTCTATACTGCCTACATTACTAACCTAACTATTCTGACAGCTGAAAAAACAGCACTTTCTACAATACACTTCATTTATTTCTGACTAACGGCATTTTTCGGTAATTAAGTTTAGAAAAGGATAGAAGATGTCATAGACTTTTTTTGTCATATCTAAAATAGTCTAGGATTTTCGCGCCAATTCGCAGATGTCCTTGTATGTTTATCCGCCATATTTGCAATCGCCGCTAAATTTTGACAGAAACCGCGTAAAATCGCATTTAATTTAAGAGGAGATCATCTTCTATCTTTGTCTAAGCCTATTAAACAGAAACAGACAGTGTTATTTTGAGAGTTTTGTCGGCAACATGGAAATTATACTATTATGTATCATATTCTTCCCTTTATCCTGTCAGCCTGTATTAACTCGTAGGACAAATTCCAGCTTCCAAACGTGGCGGAAGCATGCACGGTGGGATGCCGTCGCGGCATCGATCTGCTGAGCTGCGAAGAACGCGGTCCAAGAGGGCGGAAACCAGGTAAAAATACAAGACTTTCTTTCTACAGTTGAGCCAATTTATAAAGACCCATTTGACAGAGCTCTCAGTCATATCTAAGATAAGCCTATATTGCCTTTGTTCACTTCTCTGCTAGTATAGATCTAACATATTAAATCAGGCTTGTCTGGCCTATAGTATGTGAGTAGTACAATTATCTGCAAATTGATATCGAAGTTCGAATAACTACCACTTAATTTAGAACATTACTAAAGCACTTCAATACTTTGATCCAACTTTACCTTCCAAATAATTTGCCATCGCATCATAAAACATAATTCATTTTTCGTGTGGGACTCCGAATCGTACAAAGACGTTTTTAACCGCCTATTACTACTTGTAGGCCTCTGGAAAGGTTGTATAATGGCTGCCGTCTAAGTTATCATAGATAACAACCGGGACCGACGGCTTAGCGTGCCCTCCGAAGCACTGAACCATCTTTCTAAAAACACAAAACATCACTCACCAATTACTCCACTTCAATTTTCAGTATCCACGACATGGAACTGGGCATCAGGCCTCACGCGGCCAGCATGGTGGTCCGTCGACCAGACATGGCTCCTCCCATCCTGGGGTCCATGTCAGCCCCGCACACCCCCACCACCCCGCACTTCAGCCCGCAGACGCCTGTGGAGCCCCCACCGAAACTGGGCATAGGAGCGAGATTGAAAGCGGCGAGCTTCTCTTACAGAACCAGGCCGAGAGATAGATCGCCTAAGGTCAAGGATAAGGAGCAGCCTATTGAAGGTAAATAGTCACAAGTTTAAGGCAAATAGCGACAAACGGAAGGTAAATAGCGACAAGCGGAAGGTAGTAGCGAAAAGTTGGAGGTAAATGGCGACAAACGGAAGGTAAGTAGCGACAAACGGAAGGAAGTTGCGACAAATGGAAGGTAAACGGCGACAAACGCAAGGTAGTATCGAAAATTGAAGGTAAATAGCGACAAATTGAAGACAAAAAGCGACAAATTGAACACAAAACATATAAAGGGTAAATAGCAAATTTGTTAAGAAAAATAGACGAGCATGGTGATGAGACGGCCCTCCATGAACCCCTCTTACCTCGTCTCTGGGTCAGCCTCGCACACCCCCACCACCCGGCACTTCAGCCCGCAGACGCCTGTGGAGTCCCCACCGAAACTGGGCATAGGAGCGAGATTGAAAGCTTTGAGCATCTCCTACAGACCCAGGCCGAGAGATAGATCGCCTAAGGTCAAGGATAAGGAGCAGCCTATTGAAGGTAAATAGCCACAAGTTTAAGGCAAATAGCGACAAACGGAAGGTAGTAGCGACAAGTTGGAGGTAAATGGCGACAAACGGAAGGTAAGTAACGACAAACGGAAGGTAGTTGCGACAAATGGAAGGTAAACGGCGACAAATGGACGGTAAATAGCGACCAACGGAAAGTAGTAGCGACAAATTGAAGGCAAAAAGCGACAAATTGAGCACAAAACATATGACATGTTAATAGCAAATTTGTAAAGAAAATAGACGAGCATGATGAGACGGTCCTCCACCACCCCCTCTTATCCCGGCTCTATGTCGGCCCCGTACACCCCCACCACCCCGCACTTCAGCCCGTAGCACACTTAAGGTAAATGGCAACCTTTTGAAGGCAATTAGCACTCTATTGAAGTTGAATGCCTATTATGTATTATATCGATTAGTCGGATAATGGAAACATTTATTGATTGATGCTAGACAGCACGGCCGTGCCATTTATCTAGAATGTAATCGGTGAATTATAAACGCTTGCCTTGATGAAAATTTCATCATGCAATATTATTCATAAAATCTTCAAGATCATCTATTCAAAACATTTATAACCATAGACCATCTAACACAATACCCCTCTTACACAGGTTCTCTAGCCAGCTCCCGCAACACGATAGGCAACGGGGCGCCCGGCTCGTTCCGCTTCCGTGCGGTCACAACTGGCTCCTTCTTCCGAACGCGCGGGAGAGACAAAGAGAGGGATAAGAAGAAAGAGAGCGATGCGCCAAAAGATGCCAACGAGCACAAGGAGAACGGTGACATGGTTACTACTAGGATGTAAGTGTATGGACTTAGAATAGGGCAAGATGTGAAATTGGTGGATGGAAAGGACGTACTTATAAGTATCAATTCAATTTAAATTTTTCGCAATTTTTTCAGTTTCTTAATTTTATGTACAGTAACGGCAGAGCCGATTCATGAATAGTATAAAGTTATCCACTTTTTTGATTCGGTAAATGAGTAATGCCTCGCCCTGATTTATGTCAGTAGGTACCGGCCTTTTTATAAAAGAAATTCGTTTTTACATTAAAGGTTTTAAGTACTTTTCTTTATACATTATTTTCAACATTATTGTAATTAAATTGTGCTTTATGTCATATTCAAGGATGACTGGAGCATTTCTCCAAGCGTAGTCTTTTAGTTTTAACAGTCTATGATAAGTTTTCTAGGTAATGTACAAGTATGGCCTTCTAAGAAGGTTTTGTGATGAATTGATGATAGATAATCTGTGACTGCTGTGAATAGAGTAATAGTAGTAAATATTAATGTGAACATTTATTATGTCTACTATGAACATAGCCAAATATATTTTATATGCTACGTTACCTCCTTAATTCTAATAGCACGTTCACACTATGCCTGTATGGGCAGCGAAATAGGGAAGCAGCGCGAGCATGTAAACAGGTTACTCGCGCTGCTACTCGTAATACCACTGCCACTTCCCGTGCTCCCCCGATTGTCGGCTTTTCGTGCGCGAGTAAAAGGAACGGCAGCACGAGCGCGAGTGAAATGTATTTGCTCTCTCGCTCACTCGTATTGCTGCGAGAAGAGAATGACTCATATTTTCGCGGAAGTATTTTGTTCGGGCAATATTTTCGGGAGCAGGAGCATAGTGTGAACGTAGCATAAGGGTTTCCTTTAAATATATTGCTTGGGTATTCATAAGAAAGTCATGCTATAATTGTTCAACTATGGTTAAATGTTCTCTTATGTATAAAACATATTATATTTTAGAATGAATGTTAGAATTGTCATTATTATTACATATGCACAAAGGAATATACGAAATTATTTATTCACAATACTGTTAGTTAGCACAAAACAATTTCTATCGTTGTGTGAATTTTTAATGTTTTGTTTTTATATTTACTTTTACATAAGGGGTTGTCCACATATTACGTAATGCAGCTTAGAGGAGAGTGGGGGGGGGGGGATAAAAATGTGTAAATTCTTGCGTTACGTAATTTGTGGATGACCCCTAAGGGGATGAAAAGAAAAACGCTAACGCTTGATGTCTTCCAAGGAAGATGCAACTGTACATTATGTAAATAAAAATGTATATTAATGTCTTATATACATACGTATGTCTTATATTTATACAGACATACGCCTTATGATTTTTCGGGATTTTCTTTATTGCTATTCTCTAACAAATTTTAGCTTAAGCTAATGTACCGCCGCTCCAATAAGTCGCATTTGACAGCTGTCATCTCCATACTAAAAGATATGTCGACAAAGGAAAATGGACCCTCTGCCAAAATATTATCACGAATCTAACAGCTGTCAAAAACTACTTGTTGGAACGACGGTACTTTAGTATCCATACAGGCGTAAAAAAAAAACGCGCGTCATTTTATAGAACGTAGATAAAAAGCGCGCGAAAAAGACGTCGCTGTGGGGACGGCGTCTAAAAGTAAGTAGGTTCTAATACAGTATTTCTGTAAGTGAATCTATAGTTTACCATAGAACAGAATATAATATTTGGGGGATATAATGTGCCATTTTTAAAAATAAGTGTAATTTATTAGTATAAGTTAAAATTAATGGAATTATGGCGGGTGACAATAAATAATGTGCATGCGGTGTCTGGAATAGGGTAGCTACCCGCCTAGCCGGGTGTTGTCCACCCGGATAGGATTGGAAGTTCTATATATGCAGCGCGCGGTGAACACTTCGATACCGCGATTCAGTCCCATTGTTCTGTCACGTGGCGCCATCTTACGGATAAGTTGAGAACTTCTGTGACGTCTTGCTTGCATGTGAACCTCTTGAGCAAACTTCTTGTAGTAGCTCCTAGAGGTCGCTACAGAGTTTTTAAACCTTTATTTGCGCACAGGCTAGGCCTGAGCGTCATATGAACCATGAAGAACCTTGTCAGACTACAAGAAGTACCAAAATCATTTTCTTTCCACTTCATATTTCGATAATTCAGCAACGCAACCACTTTCGGCTCTTAAACCTTGAGCTAAGTACTCCTTATTAAGCCTGGATTCTGAATATGCTTTACCTTACAATTTTATTCGGAATTTTGACTTGTCGCGGCCGATTGGGCTATAATAAAGCAATCCTTCTTTCGTGAAGCAAATATTAGGGTTAGAATCGGTGCGGGAAAAGAATAGGCGTGGGCAAAAAGTAAACTAATATTTTTTTCATAGGTTGCTATGCCATTTTTTTACCAGAGGCACAGAGGCGCCCTCAATTTCTACGCCTATTCGCTTTCCGCACAGACTTAATCATTTGCCACTTACGTCAACCAATATTTGTGGTAGCATTTATGGAATAAACGAGTTTGTATCTAACTGGTTTGTACGCAATTATTCCCCAGTTTGTATTCACTTTCAATCGTTTATTGCATAAATCAGTATGCATAGATGTAAGTAATACAATGTCACACAATGTGCAAACACTATATAACCGTATAATTCCACCCTGTTAGGGCAAAGTAAAATTATGAGAGAGAGCCATAATTAATTATATTTAAAAATCTTATACCTAATAAAAATATTACATAATTAATTCTTTGAACATAATATTCGACTGGCGTATTTAGAAATCCAGGACTTCTAAACAGATTGAAGGTTCACCATTGCGCTGTTTTAGTTTCATACATATTCTATAAGATGTGGAGGAAGCTAAAGAAAATATCAAGCCTACCACTTTGAAGGAGTTAATCTTTAATTTTATGAGTTTTAACTCAAAATACTGAAACGGAGTTCTTACCGTGATACTTATTTTTGTTGAAATTTATGAGTTTTCCCTCCAATAAGAGATTGATACAAAGCGTACGATATTGATTAGGGCCGACACTAGGACCTATCTTGTATTGATCTCAAATGCATTTACAATAAGTTTTTAGGTTAAAGAGTAGCAAACGTGTTGGTTACTTTTGAATTCGTACCAGACTACATTTTGTATCATATTGTCATAGTGCCTTTATTATTTGGGCTATATATTTTTATTTTTTCATATATAAGGTTCTATTAAATCCAGTGCAAATATTTTCAAAGTGAGTTCTACTCGTAAAACTACACAACGTCCCAATAAACATAGGTCGAAATATGAAAAAGAAATTGGAACTCGCATGGGAAATCATTTTTTTTTAATATTTCGACCTATGTATATTCCTTGGCGAAATTTCTTTAGTTTTACGAGTAGATCACATGCTAACAGAATTGAATTTAATAGTACCATAAATAAATTCAAGTACGTATTCGCCACACGTTTTGTAATTTATTTCGAGATCTGAGAATGGTCTGTTTTGTAAAAATTATTAAATCTATTTTGTCTTATGCCTGTATATTTTATTCCATCTATACAAAAACTAAGGAGTAACAAAAACCGTATAACAAGTCAAATTGAGGTGAAGGTACTCATGACATTGAACAACTTTCCCCATAGAAAAAAGGTCGAATCATTTAAAAAAATGGTCCTACCATACAAAATTTGCGATCAGCTGATTAATTTACCATTTAAAAATACATATTGACCTATGTTCCATGGATAAAGTAGTTCAGTTTCGGCTCGTATACCTTTTTTTTACTCCCTGTTTAAATATGTAATATGTTTATTTAATGTAAGTCATATCAGTGTAAGATGTAGAATAACAAAGTGTCTATTATTAGAATAGTTTAACTATTATAAATCTGAATGTCGCCAAAGCCAAACTATTTATGAATCAACGTCATTTTGTAGCAAAATATTTTCTTTTGAAAATAATTCTATGAAATAAAACATTATATTCTTTTTGAATACGTTTATTATGCTTTTCATTTTGTTACCTCAAATCTTATTTAAATAAACATCTATCTATATATTTGTAAATTTGCATAGATTCTTTAAAATAATTTACTAACTAAATTAGCTTTGGATCTTGTCACACGCTTACAGCATATAAAGTTCACTACTTTGAGAACAGCACTACGTATACAACTCAATGTGATGTTCATTTATAAACTACTTATTGCATTTAGGTATAAACATTTTGCTTTAAGGCGAGTGTAGCCGTCAACGACCTCGACGGTGGCGCCACTTTACAAAAAAAAAGATTTCTCTTTATACAAACAATCAATCGGAATGTCCGATGCCCAAGTTTTTAGTATTATCCTAAAGTAAAATTTGAAACTGCAAACTCAATGAAATATTCGCTGCAATTAAAGTAATGGAAAATAGTGCGTAAAAACGGCCACTTTTGGTATTAATTGCCATAACTTTAGTTACAGCGAATATTTTATTGAGTTTGCAGGTTCTAATGTTACATAAGGATAATACTAAAAACTTGGGCATCGGACAATTTGATAGATTGTTTGTATAAAGAGTAAATAAATATTTTGTGAAGTGGCGCCACCGTCGAGGTCGTTGACAGCTACACTCGCCTTAACGAATTACTTACAAAATAGAAGACAATTGTCTCGACTCCACGTTACTAACTGAAACGGCTAATTAAAAATAGCACTGTCACTTTCCGTTAAATTAATTAAGTCAATATAAGAAAAGGATGGTAGATGTCATAGACTATTTTCGTCATGTTATGTCTAAAAATAGTCTATGATTTCCGCGCCATTTCGCAGATTTCCTTCAATGGTTAACCGCCATATTTTCAATGCTGCTTATTTTTACAGATACCTCATAAAAAAGAATAGAGTAAAGAGGTTTGTGCAGCATCAAGACAAACCGATTCTCGGTTTAATGGTGCCAAGATGATTAACAATATTGTTGTGTGGTGTGAATATCAATGCGTAAAGTCATAGACAATTTAAGAGGCGAGGGTCTGCTATCCTTGTCTAAGCCTATTTAATAGAAAGTGACAGTACTGTTTTTAGTTAGATATACTAGTCGGTAACATGTAATTGAGACAAAATACTACGATGTTTGTAATATTTGTTTAAATCAGTAAAAAATATATATTTTATTATAAATTATCTTGATTTGTCTGATTGCAATTATTCGAGAGGTTACGTTAATTTACATTGCAAGATTTTACAACCATTTCATTTATCAAAAGTAAACCTGACGGAAAAACACTTGTATTTAATAAATTGATTTACTATTTTTCCTTATTATCTACACTTATATCGAACCTTAATAATATTATTTTAGCATTTATAGGAAATATGCTCACGGTCCAAAATAATTAAAAAATGTTTCCTTTTATAAAGGACGTCTTAAAAGTATCGTGTGACGGCAAACAACACGTTTTCCCTTAAATTAATAATAGTATTTAATATCTAATACTTTTATCACAAAATAAATATACCTAGATTTACAGTTAGGTCCCGTTTAGGCGAATAAAGGCACAGTTACAAATACTACAAGTTTCTATCGAGTCTCTAATGTGAGCTAGACTTTACGTCTTAACAACCAATCGTGGAATACATAATAACAATACTATAGGCAAGATTATTATTGCTTCATGATTAAAATATCTAATTTTTTCCATAAAAATTCATCAAAAAATATTATTTGTTAGAGAAAAATCTCATGGCACCAGAGATATTTCGTGTTTTCTGTTCTTTTTTTCTATCTACTAATAGATTGTCAGTTTACCATTATTTGTGATGCACCATAGCAGTTTGTAGAACTTCGATCCATCTGTGAAGAAAAATGAATAACCTTAACAAAAAAGTAAAGAAGAATAATAAAAAATAAACTAATAAAACCACGACTGCTTTCTGAGATGAAGCTTAGCTTCCTCGGGATAATGTAAGGATTCTTCTGATAGAAATTATAATATAATTATAACAATTTCCATTCGAATCTGTGCGTGTGTTAACGAGTTGCAGCACTTTAAAGAATCACACATAAATACATACATGAACTCTAAAAACAGCACTTTAAAGAATCACACATATATAAAAACTCACACACATAAACTCTAAAAACATTACACTCGTTTTAGTTGGGTCTCGTGTAAAAATAACTGAAAATCAATCTTATTTGGGCGTAATATGGGCGCTACTGCCGCACTATCGTCGCAAACTACCACTACAATAGTGTCGCCTGCTACTGCAGTTCATCCACTACCAAGTCACACCTTCTTCTGTTTCTTCGTCGAGTCAAAAGTTACAGAATCACAGGGAACAATGGGTTACACTTTTAGAATACTTGATTGATTTAAACCTGCAACGTTCGCCATCACTAGTGGCGACGCCTCTTCCATCTTTGCTATTGGCACTACACTTGCTAAATTCGCGGGCAATGGATCAGTCGCAGTAGCCCAGATGGAAGAAGCGTACCACTATTATAGTTGTTGTTCAGTTGTGGTTCGGATGTTGTTCATATGTTGTTCTTTGTGCGGTTGTTTAGTTAAATTGTTGTTCAGTTGCTGACTCAAAATCTAAACAACTGCTGAAGTAATGAATTAAAAAAAATGTTATTCAATGTGTATTAAATTTGACCTTGTATTGGACCGTGAGATCGCCGGTGCGGGTGTTTGGAATTTTCTTTAGAGAGTGTAGATAAAATAGTGTATGCAACTGTCATATAAATGCCTAATTATATGCATTTGCATACACTATTTAATCTACACTCTCAAAAAAAAATTGCAACTGCATATCATTAGGCATTATGACAGTTGCATATACTACTATTAGCAACTGAAAGGCTCATTGCTGTTCTCACCTGTGGTACGTGAACAGGCTGTCCGCGCGGAAGAAATACACGTGATTCTTGAACTGCAACTTGAACACGAAATCCTTCTTGATGGCGTCTGAGTCGGCGGGCGGACCCACACTATAGCTACGAGTTAAACATACAACAGTAAGTACTTTCTCACAATGCAACAATTTTAAACGGATTTAAGAATTGTAAAATCGAAAATAAACACGACTTAAATCCGTTTCAAATTGTTTTATTGTGAAGTGTATTGTAATAATTAGGTGTTTCTCGTCATACTATCATGTAGAAGCATAATATGACGCCACACCGAAGTGCGGCTGTCATTTGCAGCAAATGTGAAGACCACCAAGTTTAATAAACAGTTAAGCAATAAAATAAGCTGATCACCGGTTTTTTAACGACATTTAAAATTTGCTCTTTTTATCAGGAGTATTTGGTTGTCATATAAACCCACGATCGAGTGAATAATATTGTCATGTCATGATATCATGTAGGTTTACGGGTTTGGTAGAGAGTTTAGCCCTCTACCAAATCAAAAACAAGTGAGTCGCGTAAACCTACATCATGAGGGGATACTTGTTCATTTAATACAATATAAAATTAAGGTTATAATTATGATAAACTTGTCCGTAGTTTACATTTCAACTTAATTTTACTGACTAACTTGATGTAAATTTTTCCATTTATGTTTTTGTTGGGCTATAGCTTACCCGAGCAGAGGTAGTGAAGCGAGCGGGTGCTCGTCTTGCCAGCTCTTGTAGAAGAATAAGGTGAATGCAGCAAAAACCACCCACAGCTTCTGCCAGCCGTGAGAGTTCTTGAACTTGCGGAGTAGGTAGCCGGACAGTTGCGTCTGAAACAAAGTATTCAAGTTTATTTTTCATTGTCTCCAACCAGGTAAAACGGTGACTTTCCAGGAGATCCGGGCAAGCCTTATTGGGCATCCTTTGAATGCGTAATGATATGTTTTTGCGTCCAGAATTCCGAAACACCAAGCTTTTTTCCAGGTTATTTAGTAGCACATAAATAAGCTAGTGTAATATACAGGGACATTGTAGTATAGGGTGCATTCAGACCATGAAACTAAACAACTTACCATAAAAATTTTCAAGTAAACGTTTTTTTTTTTACTTCCCTTTGTAAATGCAGTCAGCTGATTGTGATTTTGTAAGGGAGGTAGTTTTTTTGTCATTTCCTGACATATGTTTCTAGAGCAAAGTATTCGGAGTTCCCTTACACCCCGTACACTTATTTACCCCTCATGTTATGTCACTTTAATACCAACCAACCAACTCATCTTTTTTGTTTATTTCTATGTTTATTTTGCAAATTTTACAGAAATAACTTTATTAAGATACCTCTTTAATTAACTTAAAACCACTCGCACAATCATGTAACACGGCCGCCTAGATTACATCCCTCAACCTTTCACTTAAATTTATTTTCTATAAATTATTTTGTTTCTATTTATTTTCCCATCCGATTATCCCTGAACAAGATGAATCTTCTTGGCGCTAAGATATTGAAGCAGATGCAATCGTTACAATCGGTACACAGTGCCGGGGCTCCCGGCGCTTCTAAGAGATTGCCTTCAAGCACTCACATAAGATCCCCACCGCCGGAAGACGAAGTACTCGAGGTTATTGAGAAAAAACATGATCTTAGCAGGCGTAGGAGGAAATCCAAGGTAAATAACATATATAAATACGTATATCACGCCTATAATCCCTTGCAGGGTAGGCAGAGCGTAAACGGCCGCAAAACGGTAATTTACGCCTTGAGGGTCATTCGTAAAATTGTGAATCGCTATAGTGACAGGTTGTCAGCCCATCGCCTAAAATTGCCATACACACCCTCGAGTCCCTTAGTTGCCTCTTAAAACTCCCACGGGAAAGAAATGGGGTGATGCTATTCTTAACCGGCATCACACGGCGGTAAATAAGAACTTAGTTTATATTAATAAAAGCCGGGTATAAGGGTCGGTGAAATGAAATCCTTTTCCACGAAACAGTATGGAGCATTTGTTGGGAAAAGTTTTATTTTCGAGTTCTCATAATGAGTCTGTCATCTGATCAAGTATTCTGCATGGGAGATCGAAAAATCCTTCTCTTTTCTCAACAAATTTAATCGGGTTAATTGTGCAGTTTCATGGTCTGATCATACTTGTGAAGTTTTCGGTACACCGTCCCATTGCTACCCGATTTTTTAAATCGTGATATTTCTTCCAGTTCTAGACCACTTTGACACTGGATCGCAATAAATGGAAAAACGCGGGAGAGGCTTTAGCCCAGCAGTGGGATCTCGCAGGCTAATTATAATTATTTAATAATAAAGATACTTTTTTACTCAACTCGTCGTACATTTGTCGTGTGATGCCGGCCTAGAATAGCATCACCCCATTTCTTTCCCGTAGGAGTCGTAAGAGGCGACTAAGGGACTTGAGGGTGTGTATTGCAATTTTAGGCGATGGGCTGACAACCTGTCTCTATACGATACACAATTTTCCGAATGACCCTCAAATATTTGTCAGACGTGGCGTAAATGTCCGTTTTTGCGGCCGTTTACGCTCTGCCTACCCCGCAAGGGATAAAAGGCGTGATATGTGTGTGTGTGTTGTTGTACATGCAATTTTTTTCCCAATAGTACCCAGTACGTTCAAAAGTAGACACATCACCGCCTCGCTACCTAACTCGGCACATGTACAAAAAGCTCCCGGACTGGGCGGGCAAGAGGCGCCGACTCGATGACGAGAACATCAATATGGTGCTCGCTGTCAAGAGGAAACATTTCACTAGGGTAAGCTAAGCACATACTTTTTCACATTGTAACACAAGCAAGGGAAAAAGAAAATGAAATAACTTTATTCAATGTAGGATAGCATTATCACTTATTGACGTCATGATCAGTCATTGTAAAAAAAAAAAATTTGCATAACGCAATTTAATTTTTTTTATAACAATTTTGTATTGTCCTAATAGAAAACCGGCTCGGGCGGGATAAAAAAATAAAAATAAAAATAAAGCCACTGCCTCGGGGCTGGCCAGGTTAATTACACAGCACGTAACCACACCTCGGACACTGGCGCTCAAATGTATGAAACAAACGCGTTGCTACGCATACAGTCTAAGCTCGCGTAGGTGAACGCGGACCATGGTTGTGTGTGTGAGACAACATGTCAGGGTTGCCGCCATTTTGCGTTCGCGAATCGGGAATGCAATGTGCGGCAGTATGAAATGACCTTCGTTCGCGCATCGTTGCTAGCCGGTGTCTGAGCGTCCTCCGAGCGCGGGTGGGCGGCGCTTGTAGGGGGAGGCAGGTAGTGACCATACTGTACGCTAGTACTATTAATTATACTGTGACGTAACTTTACCCCACCACCATTTGTAAACGTCATTTGTTTCAAATTTTAGTTTAGGGGGCAATACAATATAGAACCGAGTTTTGCCAATCAAGATCTTAAGACCAATGATCGATATAACAAGAATTCTGCTCGTGATTCCGATCTCAAACGGTCCAGATTGAGATTTCGCTTACTTTAGTGTTAGCATTACTTCAGATAAAAGTGGTAAAATCTAAAAACTAAGGATCTGATTATAGCGGGCGAACAGGATCTTTGTCGCGAATTTGAGAAAGATTTTTTTTGAAACGAGTTATACTGTGCATCATATATTAACCCGTTGAATGATTTATGCACACCCGGGTGTTCAAGGAGTTTGAAAGCCCCGCGTGTCGCGTGAACACACGGGTGTGCAAGTTTAAGAGCCGCTCATTGGTCCTTTATTTTTAACGTTCCAATACACGGGGCTTGTCTTTTTTTGTTCTAAAATGAATCTGTGGTTTACTAGGAATAATTTGTAGATCAATTGTATGCATGTAACCGAACAAAAAGAAAAAAAATACGCTTTATTGTGAAATTGACTCTGTGGCCGCCATTACTTTTTCGTGAGCGCCATTGAAACGGAGTAAAGTGTTTTTGAAAAATGGATTCTAGAAGGAAACGGTGAGTATTCTTATAAGAATCTGTAGCGACATTGTATTGCAACATTGTATGTAGTCAGCAAAATAGCCATGTGTTCCATGCTTAGGCAGTCACTCCCTAACCACCGGACGCGACGGCAGGTTACATAGCCATATATATGTGTGTGACGTCACAATATAGAAAAGTATATTTATATAGCCGGACTTATTATTCAATCACCCCTTAGTGAATAGTGAACACAACCCCGTACACAAGAACACAACAGTGGTGACCGCGATTTCAAAAAAACGTAACCTTCTGATGGAATTTTTTGTGCACGTGTTTGGAACTTTGGACTTAGCTACAGTGTAATTAAATATTCACAGACTTGTTAGTGAGAACTTTCTACAATAGTGCACGGAGTGACTCAACGTGGCCTGTCGTCCGTACCGAATCTAAAAATAGCGCGTACCGTACCTTCTGAAACAGTGAAAAATAAACATAAACTTTAAATTGATTTTCTTCAGTTTTTGTGGACTTTACGATAACTTACCGTAGCCATGGTGAACGGTGGAGCTGGTGGAACTAGTGGAACTGCTGGAGCTGGTGGAACTGGTGGAACTAGTGGAACTGCTGGAGCTGGTGGAACTGGTGGAACTACTGGAGCTGGCGGAAGTGCTGGAACTGGTAGAGCTGGAAATTCTGGAGAGAATGTGAATACAGTATCACTTACCACTAGGATTTCCGAGTTTTGGCCAACACGTCCGAGACTTTGGTTTCAGTACACCGAGAGTATTTTAGCACCGCAGCGTCTAGGAGATGAAACAAAATTCAACATAATCATACACAAATTGGGACCGGATGTCGTTCAGCACGTTTCTGATTTATTGATATCACCACCTGCAACAGGAAAATTCGAAGCACTCAAAGAACGCTTATTATACATCTATGAAGAGAGCGAAAACAGACAAATTCAAAAACTCATTGGGGAGTTAGACTTGGGAGATCAGAAGCCATCGCAGCTTTTACTTCGCATGCGTGAGTTAGCACGAGACAGGATCCAGGATGAAACCTTATCAATTCTTTGGCAAGGACACTTACCTCCTTCGGTTAGAGCAGTACTCGCAGTTGCTGACACACAGAACCTAAACTCGCTGGCAGCTGTTGCTGATAAGGTTATGGAGAACACCAAGCCCGTTTTTGTTTCCGAAGTGGCACACAGCAGTGGAGAAGGAGATATGCAATTAATAAATCTGCGTCGGGAGATAGCACAGATCCATCAAGAGATCAAAAGTTTACGGAACCCCAAAATTAACACACGTTCCCGTAGTCGCGTACGACGTAACCACAGCCGTGAACAACGTTTTCGTAGCCGTACGTCTACTCCTACAGGTTCTAGGGCAAGAAGAACTCCAGCATCTGCAGACTGGCTTTGTTTCTACCACTACAAGTTCAGAGGAGACGCACACAAGTGCGTGGACCCATGCGCTTGGAAGAAGCAGCAACATCAAGAGCAGCAGGGAAACTAGGCATCATGGAGACGACGGCGGACGGATCCATGCGGACAGAAAATCACCGCCTTTCTGTAAGTTGTTCTAATACAGGACTAAATTTTCTCGTTGATACAGGTGCTAACGTGTCAGTGCTTCCTAAATGTCGTAAAATTCGTGATATTAATTCAGGACCCTTATTCAGTTTATTTGCCGCGAATGGAACTCTAATTAAGACTTATGGAGTGAAAACGTTAACTTTAAATTTAAGGTTACGACGTTCATTTAAATGGGAATTTATAGTAGCAGATGTACGCCAACCAATTTTGGGCGCTGATTTCTTAAAACATTTCAAGTTATTAATCGATTTAGATAAACGTCGTTTGATAGATAGTACTACTTTAATGAAGATTAAAGGTTTGGTCGTTAAGCATGATCATGATATTTCGATAAAGACAATTGATGAACTTCACCCATTTTATGTCGTAATACAAAGATATCCAGATATTATACGTCCAGTTTCGTTCAAGGATACGCCTAAACACTCAGTCGTACACCACATAGAGACGACTGGTCCTCCTATTCATTCACGTCCACGACCATTACCTCCAGATAGATACGCTAAAATTAAAGAGGAATTCAGAATTATGCAGGAGATGGGCATATGCAGACCATCAAATGGTGCGTGGGCAAGCCCACTTCATGTGGTGCCGAAAAAGGATGGCCAGCCGCGTCCATGTGGAGACTATAGAGCTCTCAACGCTATTACAAAACCGGATAGGTATCCGATTCCGAGAATTCATGATTTCACCTACTTGCTGGCTAACAAAAATATTTTTTCGCACATTGATGTAAACAGAGCCTATCATTGCATCAGTGTAGCTCCAGAGGACGTTGAGAAAACTGCGATTGCGACTCCTTTTGGTTTATTTGAATTCACTAAATTAAATTTCGGATTACGAAACGCTGCACAGAGTTTTCAACGTTTTATGGATCACACAGTACTTAAAGGTCTTGATTTCGTATTTTGTTACATCGATGACATCATCATTGCTAGTTCAGATGAACTTGAACACAGACAGCATTTAGATCAAGTTTTTGAACGTTTTGACAAATTTGGACTAACTATCAACTTAGGTAAAAGTGAGTTTGGTAAAGATAAGATAAGTTTTCTTGGTTTTGAGGTAAGTATCAACGGAATTCAACCTTTACCGGACAAAGTAAAGGCAATTATGAATTATTCCAAACCCAAAACTGTAGACGAATTACGTAGATTTTTAGGCATGGTTAATTTCTATCGTGCGCACATTCCCGAAGGTATTAAATATCAAATTCCGTTAAACAAATTGTTACCTAAAGGCAAACGGAGAGACAAAACAATCATTCAATGGAACTCAGAAGCTGACGAAGCGTTCGAACAATGTAAGCGAGCTCTACAGAGCGCCGCTTGTTTAGCATTTCCTGTCGCTGACGCTCAACTTGCTATAATGGCCGATGCTTCTAGTAATAGGATAGCAGGAGTTTTGCAACAATACAAAAATGATACTTGGCAACCTATTGCGTATTTTTCAAAGAAACTAACCTCTATTCAAGAAAAATACAGTACTTATGACAGAGAACTTTTGGCAATTTACGAATCAGTTAGATATTTCAGAAATCTTATAGAAGGCAGAGAAATCATTTTATACACAGATCACAAGCCTTTAGTTTTTGCTTTTACAAAACTTTTAAGTAACAAAGAAACACCTCGACGTATTAGGCAGTTGCTATACATAAGTGAATTTACGACAGATATACGGCACGTCAATGGATCTGATAATGTCGTGGCCGATGCATTATCGCGTATTGAAACAATTTCATGTCCAACAACGATAGATTATACTGAGTTAGCAAAAGAGCAGGAAAATGATCCTAACCTTAGAAAACTTTTAACTAAAGAGAATAGTAAACTTATGTTCAAAAAAATATTTTTACCAGGTACTAATGATTCTTTGTATTGTGAGATGTCAACTGACAAGATCAGACCGTATTTACCTAAACAGTTTCGACGTACCGCTTTTGATAGCGTACATGGTTTAAGTCACCCAGGAGTTCGAACAACACGTAAATTGATGAAACAACGTTTCTTCTGGGAAGGAATTAATGTTGATGTAGGAAATTGGGTTAAAACATGTGTGAAATGTCAGAAATCCAAGGTTCATAGGCATACTTTTGCGGAATTGGGAACATTTCCACAGGCATCACGCTTTCAGCACATTCACATAGACATTGTTGGACCGCTACCTACTACGCAAGATGGCTACAGATACCTAGTCACCATCATCGACCGACACACCGGATGGCCGGAAGCGCAACCCATCAAAGAGATAACAGCGGAGACGGTGAGTAAAGCTATTTACGAAATTTGGATTTCTCGTTTTGGCTGCCCTAGTAGAATCACAACGGACCAAGGAAGACAGTTTGAGAGTAACTTATTTAAGAGCCTGGTCAAAATGTTAGGCGTAGAGAAGTTGAGAACCACTCCGTATCATCCACAAGCCAATGGGGCTGTTGAACGGTTTCACCGAACCCTCAAGGCCGCGCTAATGGCAAAGTTGGACCATGGAGGCTGGATTGACGAATTAGCTACTGTTATGTTAGGTATTCGAACAGCGTCACGCGCTGATACAGGTATTAGTGCAGCTCAGTTAGTATACGGTCAAACTTTGAGATTACCAGGTGATTTCTACGATTTCATAGATAAACCTATTGAAAACACTTTAGATTTCACAACGAAACTTAGGGAAAGCATAAGAAATTTGAGACCTAAACCTAACCCCAGTAATTGTAAACGTCCTATTTTTGTACATCAGGATCTCAAAACTTGTTCTCATGTTTTTGTTCGCAGCGACTTAGTTAAGCAATCACTGCAACCTCCTTATGAGGGACCTTACAAAGTTTTGGACAGGAACGACAAAGTATTTTTACTGCAGTTACCGAATAGGCAGACTAGAATTTCAATTGATAGACTGAAACCTGCATACATTATTAATGAGGATAGTTTACTTATCAAGGACAACATTGCAAAGGAAGTACGTAAGTATACAAAGGATGACACAGCAAAACCTTCACTTATTAAAAAAGTAAGATTTTATGATGAGAAAAATCGTAGCAATAAATTAGTTCATGAGCGGAGCGGAATCGCTACGCAAGGAGTAATGAAGTCTCAGTCTTATAGTACACGTAGCGGTCGCATAGTCGTACCACCTAAGCAATTTTACTAGGTCAAATAGTTCTCTTTTCCAATTTTAGATTGATTAATTTTTATTTAAACATTTTCGGTCTTAGTGACAATACATATTTAATTGTATTTTTCTCACAATAAAATGGGAAATCCTGCAAGTAAATCTGAAAACAAAGCTGAAGTAACGGCTCAAGCAAATATTAACATGGAAGGATTGGAAACGAGAATTAACTATGTATACATGTTTT
This sequence comes from Tuta absoluta, assembly GCA_027580185.1. Classification (NCBI taxonomy): domain Eukaryota; kingdom Metazoa; phylum Arthropoda; class Insecta; order Lepidoptera; family Gelechiidae; genus Tuta; species Tuta absoluta. The sequence goes on along the minus strand of JAQAHW010000022.1, from coordinate 5,778,226 downwards.
TCATCGTGGTAGCAGTCATCTTACTTCTCATGGTGATTTATTTCTTGTACAGAAAGTTTAATGCAAGAGTTGACAAAATCTTGATCAAGCGTATTCGAAAAATAACATCATCAAAGAGTTCAACTAAACTGGAGGAACCTACTATAATGATCGGTTAAAATGTGTTTTATGTGAAATCATCAATTGTCATGTCATGCAATGGTACGTTAACATGATCATTTTATTTGTAATGTAACCTAATATGAGATATAAAATGTAACAGTGTATTTTGTTTTCTATTTGTTAAAACAGTTTTTTAAATTTAATGTTAATCAAAATTTCGTATAAGGCGAATTAAATAAAACAAAAAATGTTGGATGTAAATCTGTATTGTATGCATTCATAACTATGTATAAAAATGTTCACATATTTTACAGCCAAGATTGTGTAACAAGGTATGATTGTACTTATGTTGATTGTACTTTTCTGAGTAATGTAATTGTATACCGTTGTTTTTGTTTCAAGCTTGTCGCGTCCACCTCGAGGTACCTAGTTAGATAACATTATAATGTAGACATGTTGTAATTCTGTTAGTAGTTTTGTTTCAATTTTGGGTTGTTTTGTAATAAAAAAATTTTAAAGGGGGGAATACTGTAGCGACATTGTATTGCAACATTGTATGTAGTCAGCAAAATAGCCATGTGTTCCATGCTTAGGCAGTCACTCCCTAACCACCGGACGCGACGGCAGGTTACATAGCCATATATATGTGTGTGACGTCACAATATAGAAAAGTATATTTATATAGCCGGACTTATTATTCAATCACCCCTTAGTGAATAGTGAACACAACCCCGTACACAAGAACACAACAAATCTTATATGTATTTACTGGGAATTTAGTGTAGTTTCTTGTGAAATAATAATATTGCACCAATACGAAATATTTGTGCCAATAAAATGTGTGAAACTTTCGAGGCCTCAACTTTTTCATCCATGCCGCGCCATATCTGGTGCTAAAAATCCTACTTATTTTATCGTAACCCCGTAATTATTTATTATAAATTGTAGATTATTGTTTTAGAAACATATTTACAAAAGAATTTATCCCAATCCATGTCTCATATGAGTTTTATTGTAGTTTGAAACAATCCATGGCGCGAATTGAGCGCGGCTGTACTGAATGTACGGACAGCAAGAAAAGTTATGAAAAAGTAACAATATATATGTTCAAAATACGTCATGAATTCATTTTTTATGTACATTTAGCCTAGTTTCGGTAAAGATTTCGTCTAGATTAATACTTTGGGGTTAGATATTTATTCAAAAATTTAGAGAATATTTCTGTAAAAAAAACCTACTGATTTGATTATATATAGTTTTTTTTTCGTGTAGTGCGATTTTGGGATTCGATGATCCTAGGCTTATAGGTATAGAAAATACTTGTTTTTTTTTATCCTACGTGTAGAATGGCCTAGCTAAGCACATTTTGTACTTCGATACGTGGGGTATTGTTAGAACTCTTAGAGTAAGCTGAGTAAGTAGGCAGGATCTCTTTACTTTTTTTTATAGAATTTAACAATTTTGACCAAATTACACATTAGTTGTTGTATATTTTTAGAGTGGCACGTCTTCGGTCGACTTCAAGGTCTTTGACCAGATCTCGAAGTGCGACACCTCAAATAAATTATTCGCAACGGCCATCGGCAGCTCGCCGCGCACTCATTATGGGCTTGGCTGTAACGGGGACCGAGCGAGACCCAAACCCAGAAACCCTCGTCCAACAGTAAGTAAATAATTTTTTTTTTACTGTTTGTACACTGTAACTAAAATATTTGATGTTTTATGAACTTTACTCTGTCTGATATGTCATTTACATTTAAGCTATGCTATACATATGAATACGAGGATGTTTTATGATTACGCGCGTAGCGATATATTGCGATTACTATAAGTAGAAAAACAACACTATACTTTAATAAGGACAAAAAAATGCGGTGCAGCTAACACTAAGTTATTTTGAGACATATTATTAAAATATTTTTTTTGTTTCTGAAAAAGGGCTCAAGTCGTACAAAGGACGCCTGGAGGGAGCCTGCGTCTGACGGGTGACTCTATTGCCTTTGAACAGACACCCAGTGGCCGAGTTCATGTCGCAAGACCTGAAAAACCTCTATGGTAAGTTATGTGATGTGTGTGAAGTAGTGTGAATCCCGTTGAGAATAGCCTCACCCCATTTCTACCAGTGAGTGTAGTAAAAGGCGGCTAAAGAGAAATCCAGGGAATTGTCAGCAGCGTTTCCTATTCGCATTGCACTGCGCTTGTCAATCAGCCTTCCAATTGCGGTGAGAATGAAAAATACCTACCCTGCGATTGAGGTAGACCCATACCCAGCAGTGGACTGTTGTGTAAGTCGAAGTTTAAGAATATGTTTTTTGACATTTGCTAAGCATCATGCATGATACAAAATATAGTATCAACTTCGAGTTCGAATATAATACCTATCATATTATCAGTATCATGTTACTAAACAAAACGATTTCTACAGCGTCAACGTCCTCGAAAGGATCGAAGCAATTGATTTGTCAGAGGACGAGCTAGAGGCGGTCATGGACTCGGCACCTTGGCATGTTCAAAGGTGGATTAGAGATTTGCCCAAGGACGGGGAGGAAGAAAGCAGGGAGAATAGTGTGGCTAAGGGGTGTTCCGCTTCTAATGTACATACTTCTAGTACTTCAACGGAAGCTGCGGTCGATAATGCTGCAAGAGTTGTTAATGTTTGTTCGGCAGATATTAGCAATTCCGAGGGCTTACCGAACGCAACTTCTGATGACGTGCAGCCGTCGACTTCAGGGGCGACGACTACACGTAAACGTAGTGCTAGAAATATGGGATGTGAAGGTAGTGAACTCGATAGTGAATTCGACGATGAATTCGACGAATCCCCTGTCGAAGGCCCTACCTTTGCTACATTGAATAGAAATATCCCCAATGACGACGAACTAGAAGAACCTGTTCGGCAAATCATAGAAGCTATGGAGAGTGTGATGGATGCAGAAGCTGATCATCTTCCTGGCATTTCGACTAGTTATGACTGGAAAGCAGACTTTGGCTCGTTCACGGGTGTTCCTGAAGTTTTTTCGGGTCCTACTCCTGGACCAGTTAAAGACTATGATACTGCCTATGATGCTTTTACCGACATCTGGAGTAAGGACATTATAGACCGTATCGTTCTGGAAACTAATCGGTATGCGAAGCAGACGATTGACACTATGAAAGCGGAAGGGACATTGAAACCAAATTCTCGTCTGCATAAGTGGGTAGACACTGATGCAGACGAGATTATGGTTTTGTTTGCTGTTTTTATGTACATGGGGATTGATCCACGGACAAAACTTATTGAGTATTGGAAGGCAGATGATTTTCTGGAGATGCCCAAGTTCAGGAAATTGATGTCTTACAATCGCTACATTTTGCTGAGCAAATTCCTTCATTTTGTAGACAATTCTGATGTGAGTCAGAGTTCGCTACAAAATGAAGAAATTTGGCTTTCACCGAAATTAGCGAAATTACAGCCAGTGATCTCACATCTCAAATTCGAATTTTCCTCCCTTTATAATCTAAATCGTTTTATATCTATTGACGAGTCTTTGACCTTATTCAAGGGCCGTTTGGCCTGGGTCCAAACAATAAGAACAAAGGCTGCGCGTTTCGGCATAAAATCATATGAGCTCTGTGAGTCACGTACCGGCTATATGTATGATTTTGAAATATATACGGGGAAGGACTCTGATCGTAACAGCACCGCAAATGCGGCTGTTGCACCTAGTGTTGATTTAGCTGGCAAGACCACTAAAATAGTGCTCCATTTATTGAAAGTACTAAAGAATCTGGGGCACTGTGTCACCATGGATAATTTTTATAATTGTCCTGCGTTGGCACGGTACCTCAAGAGCTTGGGATTTGATTGTTTAGGAACATTGCGTCCGAACAGAAAGAACGTGCCCGTCGAAGTAGCAAAGATGCCGAAAACTTCTGCGAAGGGTAAAATCATAGCGCGCCATTGTGGTGATGTTTCCGTCCTTGGATGGAAAGACTCCAAGGTGGTGACTATGATTTCAACCTATCACAATGACGACACCTTTGTAGGTTCAAAGGCGGGCAGGCCGCACGTGAAGCCTAAAAGTGTAGGGGATTATAATAAATCAATGGGGGGGGTTGATCTCAAAGATCAAAAATTATCAATGTACTTAGTGGAACGAAAGCGAGGTGTCAAGTGGTATACAAAAATGTTTAAAAGGCTGCTCAACACAAGCATCCACAACGCTTTTGTTATGTTCGTGGAGTCATTTAAACGTCGCGATAAACTTCCTCTGACACATCGTGAATTTCGGTACGCCCTGGCTAAATCACTTGTAGACCGTCACCGCCCCGGTCTAACAGAGATCAGACCACAACCGGACGAACTCACGAGGCTGAGGAGGGATATCGTGCACGAACCGATGTACACTGCGGGCCGCAATAACAGAAAGCGTTGTAATGTTTGCTACCGGCAGGGCAACAATAAAATGGTGCATACCCAATGTGTCACTTGTGGTGAGTACTTGTGCTTTGAGAATTGTTGGAAAGAGTGGCACTCTCTAAGAAATCTCAAATCGCAGGTATCCGGGCGCAAAAGGCGACGCATTGAGTGAAAGCTATTTTATGAGCCTGAATGAAATGAATGGATGAATGGTGTATGCAAGTGGGATTGAAAGGCTTTCGGTTTGTTCTCATTTTCCTAAACAATTAACTTTTCATAAATAGGCCAATTGTCAGTTGTATTTTGTCGTGATTACCAGATATTACGTCAAGATAACAGTTGGCACTAGGCAGAGTTCTTGTTAGCACTTGGGCGGGGGGGATTGGGAGGTATATATATGTGTGTTTGTCTATGATCAATAATCATGAAGGTTTGTCCAATCACATCATGTATAAACTAACATCTTTTGTGACTTCCGCTGGATTTATCCATTGCACTCTAGTCCCTGACCCCAATGCTTTTATGATTTTTCGCCTGTTTCGGCTAGATTGTCTAGTTAATATTTTAGTATAACATTTATTTTATGAAAACGATAACTTTGTGTGACTATATCATATTTTGCATTTGTAAATATAAATTGCATATAATAAAAAAATGTTCATTGTATATTGATATAATATATTTTTGTTACTCTAATGCTAAACACATCCAAATGTCCATAATTCTAAATTTTGCATTATATACATTCATGTGAAAGCCAACAAATTTAATTATAAACCTAAGTACTTATAAGTTATTTGGAAAATATTACTTATTACAATTTCCTTCATGATTTTTCGACTGTTTCAGCCAGTTTGTATAGTTACTATTTTAGTATAACATTTTTATTATAAAATCGATGATTTTGTGTGAGTGTATCATATTTTGCATTTGTAAATATAAATTGCATATATTGAGAAAATGTTCATTGTATATTGAAATAATATTTTTGTTATTCTAATGCTGAACACATATAAGTGTCCATAATTTTAAATTTTGCATTATATAGATTCATGTGAAAGCCAATTAATTTTATTGCTCTAAGCAATTATAAGTTATTTGTAAAATATTACTTATTACAAAAAATATGATCTTGCCTATCCATTTTCTTTTATTTCTTGAGTAATATAGCTACTAGTGATACAGTCCGTAAGGACCACCCACCTCACTCAGCGCTCGCCCTTAGTCGAAGTCCTATATTTTCAAAATGGCTTTATCTCAACTAAGGTTTGGCCAACTTGAAAATTATTACATAACAAAAAATGCTTGTATTTACACCTCCACACGACAAAAATGACCAAAAAAGTTAAAACAATGAGTACACTTTTGGGGCACTAAGGCCGTACGCTCGCTCACGCGGTTTCACGCGCGGGACGGCCCGCGCGGGCCAGATTTGACAAAACACAAGATTGGCGCCCCGTGACGCGGCCTGCGGTCATACGCGCCGCGGCTTCAGCAACCCGCGCGACATAATATAACCCGTACGAACACGACGACACTTGCCATATTACAACTACCTAGGCACTATGCGCCTTCTAAATTTGGCCGGGTAATAATGGCGGCGATGTCAGACCGCCGCGTGGATCCCGCGAGACCGCGTAAGCGAGCGTACGGCCTAATGCAACAAGAAATCCAAAATAAGTAATGAATAAAACTAAAGTAGGCCTCAATACTATTACTTTTTGTTGTTTACAATTTTGGGCTAGGATGCACGTATTCTAACCACCGCCTTTATTCGTAGTTTCACTTCAATAACTTAGGTGCGTTCTCGCAAAATTTATCTGATTGACATGAATACACACAGTGAGTAGAATGCTCAGTCAGTCAGTCAGTTCATGAGTCAGTACACTCGCTACTAGCCAAAGTTTTCATACAAACACTCGGCCGAGTGCCTAATTCGTTACTCAGACGAGTAAATGGACTAGGATCCTAATAGCTGTCTTGCCGTTCGACTTGCCGGGTGGTTGTACGAGAACTCGATGATGTATTTATACAGACTGAGCACTCGGCTGAGTGCAAAGATACGCCACTCAACTCACTAAATAAAATTAGGGCACAAGTTAGCGCCTTATTCATACGTCAGTATATACATACATCAGCCTATTGCAGTCCACTGTTGGACGTAGGCACGCTTGACGTAGGCCTCCCCCAGGTTATATATATTAGAAATGTAAACTATAGTAATTCCAAAATAAAAATATGTTTATCCCAGTTAACGTAATAAAGATAAAAGAAATAAAAATAACTGATAAGAGGCGAAGGTATTCGACAATAAAAACAAAAAGAACGTAAAAAATAATCCTTCACTTTTTTCAAATACGCTTTCTCTGCTGTCGCTACTTTTGAGTCAGTTGTCGCGCTCGCGCAGCGGGTCAAGTGTCATGGCCGTCAATTGTTTTTTACTCAAGTGTAAATAATTAGTTTATGCAATAATTACTGTGCTTTAGGAAGAAATATCTTTTGTTTTGAATGTCAAAATGTTTGTAGCATATGGTGGTAGAGTTACTTTTGTGAAACATACAAGATAAATTAGAGAAATTTTGCAACAAAGTGAGTAGTGTAGCAGGCAAAAACTAAACTACAAGAAAAACACTCAATTTATTCAAGTAAGTGTTATAATATAGGTCTTTTTTTGTATTTATTTAGACAGCAAATTTTATGCAGATTACAACGATGTATAATTTATTGCGAAAATTATAGGTTATAATCCGTTATTATCCGATTTTCTGCACCTTGTCGCTAATTTTTATCGAAACAAAAAATGGCTCGACATTCGGGGTATTAGAGCCTTGTTAGAAGGAATCGTCGGACGGGTTAAAATACTCTCGTTCGTATAATTAGTTGCCAACATGTGTGTGACTGAAGACCGAACGTAACTTAACTTTAACCGCAATTGTTTGGATGTAAACGGTAAAGAGTGTTACCAAAATATTGTTATATCATAACGTTTCGGTACCGACTTTTTTTGTTACTACATCGTTTACGGTACAGTTATTTTTATAGTAAGTACACCGCTATCAAAACAGTTTTCAGAATACATCTCCGCAACTTCGCTTGATAGAGCGCAATGTATACCGATATCGAAATTATTTTAGTAGCGGTACCGCTATTTTTTTATTTTTTCTACTGGTACCACAACCCATATAATAACCTTTTTCCGTCTACCTTTAAAACCTAAACCTGTACCGATATTACACCGGTAGCTTAACTCTGTCCCTTAACCGAAACCAATACTTGGTGTTATCCCCAGGGCAAGGTGGACAACCGGTGGTATAAAGAACCGGAACTCGGCCTCAGAGGGTACTACAATAGAGTGAACGCGCTTAAAATGATCCGTCGGGACAACAAGATGATTTACAAGCGGATTCTCACTCAGGTACAAACTGGTTATGCACTAGGACGCTTACTTCGAATTCTTCCAGTACTGAAAACCCAGATAATGGCGTCGCTCATATCTAGCCGCAAGGGAGTCATAATAAATACAACAAACGAGCAGTCCGCAGTTTCCTATGAATGTGATTTCTTGCATTTCGTAAATCCAGAATGCGGACTTTCGTGTTTTTTTTTAGCCTGGCAAGGGTAGGTTCCAGGCTAAATACGCAAACAAATAGATATGCTGCAAATAGATATGCTGCAGTCTTTAGGCGCATAATTTCCAGATGTCCGAACTTCTATACCGCAATCAGTATGTCAGATACTGTATGCTGTAAATCAAACCAGTTTACCTTTTAAGTGGCAATTTGCACATATGGAAATATTTATCAACTTGCCTACCCTGAAAGGGATATAGGCGTGAGCTATGTGTATGAGGAGACGAAATACTTCGTGCTAAAAGGTTAATATTGAATAATTTTGTTACAGGGTCCAAAAGTAGTCACAACTGAATCGCTGATGCAGGACTGGTCAAAGAATCGTAACGACATCGTGATTAAGGCTACTAAGAAGTTCATTCTCTTCCCGCCGATACCTCAAGAGCACATTGAAGACCCTATCTTTTTGAAACCTGAAGGAGTGAAACGACCTAGGTAGTTTTTTTTTGACTTAATGATAATTAACCTATTTGGCTTTAATAATATCTGCTGAATATTTCCCTAGATCTTTTCCAACTTCTTCTTTTCGTGTGGGACACCAAGTCGCCGCACGATCCGAAGAACCCTGGTGTCAGAGTTTTTAAACCGCCTACTACTACCTCTAGTAGGACTCTGACATGGTTTTGCCAACTATTACTGACGTATTAATAATTAAGGATAGAGTGGGGAAATTAATATACACTGTTAGGGTAAATATTAAAATTGATTTTAAGACCCCTGTTCTTAATATTTTGAGTAATTATTATACAGGTATTATTTCCTCTTAAAGGCGGGGCACACCGGCTCCGTATCCGTTCCGTATCCAGCTCTCGTCCGTAGTCACGCACGAACTTATGACGTTGTAATGTATGGGACTGTATGAGATACGGCACACCGCTTGCGTTGCGTATCCGTTCCGTGCTGCACGCAAGCGGTGTGCCGTATACGCAACGCAAGCGGTGTGCCGTATCTCATACAGTCCCATACATTACAACGTCATAAGTTCGTGCGTGACTACGGACGAGAGCTGGATACGGAACGGATACGGAGCCAGTGTGCCCCGCCCTTTAAAGTACTATAACATAGAGTAGAAATCACATAGAGATGACACTCCCGCTCCAGACGCGCTCAAGGTCAATCCGTCTGGCTGTCTCTTAGCGAACAATTCAGTCAGGAGTGCGCTTCGCCGCGGAAACGTTCGTCGCGTGGGTCGAATTTTCATTTTTTGTGAAAAATTTAGCAATGCCGAATTATTGTGGTGTGTATGGCTGCAAAAGTGATGCGAGGAAGACTCCGCATGTAAGTTTTTTTAATTTGCCTAAAGATGAGCCAAGGTAAGTTATGATTTTACAGTAAATACCTAGGTACCTACCATTCGTTATTATACGTAATTGTTGTGTGTACTCCTATTTTTACTTACGTAGGTACCTAGTTTCCATTTTCTAATTTAAACTACCTAGGTGCCTAATTCATTGTTAGCTGATAATGATAAATAAGCGCATTCGTATCGTAGGTATGTTTTTTAACGTAGGTAAGTAGGTACCTACTTAACACCGCTCGACTGCAACAAAAAGTTCATTTGATAAGAAATCCTTGAATAGGTATAACAAACAATTAATATTCATCACAAATCTTTTAAAATTATTGCATTTTGGTCAATCGGCGAGGCGGCGAATATGTAGGTATCAAACGGAGGCGGCGCGGCGGCGTGGTGGCGGTGTGCTTTGTGCCGTCTGCCGAGCGAGAATAACCTAGATCGTCCGTCAATACCACGCAGTAGGTAGATAGTTCGGTGAGGTAAGGTATTTAAATACATACTTATAAGCCAGTACAAGAGTAGGCTGTAATATATTACCTATCTATTAACAATAAAATGGTAAGGTAAGACTTTAAAACGGGTAAATATTTTGTTCCCACGGGAAAACTGTTAGCAGTGGTCGCAACCGCTTGATTGGCCGCTAGTCTGGAATAAAATTATTGGCACGTGACAGCCCCGACTTAAAGCGCGGGAGAGTGCGGGGCGTTACGGGCTGCGGGGGGAAGAAGGTGTTTAAAGCGCGGCTTTTGGGGCCCAGACAAAGGAGTTTCGCTTCTATACGCCAGTATTATTATCTATTCTTATGACTATAATTGCATTATTTTTTTGCGAAAGAGACAAGATTCTATGATTCAATTATTTAATATTTTGTTTTGTTGTGGATGTATATGAAATTTTGCCATTACAACATGTTGTAGTAATTTTGATCTGGACAATTTTAACTAATTACAGGGTTTACTTTACTCTGACCTTTGAAAACGGCTGCAATATCGGCGAACTGCAAGCTGAACTGTTTACTGACGTGTGTCCCAAGACGTGCAAACTATTCTTGGAACTACTCGGAGGCGACGGTGTCGGCTTTTCTTATGTGGGCACGCATTTCTTCAGGTTTGTTGACTTTGTTACTTAAGTTGTCATATTTATTGAAAACAGAATCCTACTGGCTGCGCCAAGAAGGCTCATGTTTTCATCATCGCATTTTTTTAGCCTCAGCCAACTATATTTTCGGGGCTTAAGAAGTTATTTTATTTATGTTAATAGATTTCAAAACTAAAACAGTGCCGTGTGGTACCGACTTAGAAGAGCAAAACCCCAATTCTACCCGTGGATGTCGTAAAACACGACTAAGAAATCTGATTCAGGAAATGGGCAGCAGTGTTCCCTGTGAATGTATCATCTTGCACTGCGCTGAGCAGTGGGCTGTGGCTGTTAATTATAATGTAAAAATATTAAATTAATATTATGAGCATAATACGTATGAGCAATGATCTTTTTTAGACGGTAAAGGTCAAAATAGTATATTCGTGGCCAGGCCATAACTACTTGTGTTGAGATACATTGCAAATGCTTTCCAGGAAAGTACCGCATCTATACTGGACCGGCGGGGACGTGGCTCTCGATAATGGATTCGGATGCTACGCACAGCGTGGCCGCAGTATACCCATTGGGGCTGAGAACTATCACTTTTCCCATTCTATGCCCGGTACGTCTCACTTGTAAAGTATATGCACGCAAATTTCACAAGGCTGATTTGAAGTATACAAAAAGTCATATCAAAAAAGGGAAATTAGCTTTAGGTAGTAAAGTCATCGATATTTAACTGTCTTGGCTACCAAAGGCCAAGTGATGCGATTTCTTTAGTAAAGTGAAGGTTTTATCGTAAATCAGAGTAATGATAAAATAAATATCGTCATCCGCATGTCAAACGGTCTTGCAAAGAATTTCAACTCAACGGAAAGGTTTATACATACATGCATAGTACATTCTAAACGAGAAATTATAAGTATAGCCACAGAATTTTTACTTAGCCACGTGATTAAACTTCTTTTTTTATAACCAAGCCACGGGAAAATATGTTAGCCCCTAATAAACTAATTCGTCTTCATTGCGGCGCCATCTAAATATTTTAAACAAAACCGCAAGTAAACATCAACAATTAGTATAACTTGTCTTTCTGATTTATATCTTAAAACGTAATTTACTAACTCGGCCACAGATTTTATAGCTTAGTCTCATTTTATGTTTTACAGCATCGACACAAGTTCCTCAAAAAATATAATTTATAGCTTCATTGAGCAACATCATAAGTTATAACTTAGCATGTAAAATTAATACATCATATTCTTTTATCCTGAAAATAGCATCATTTAAATTTGGCGCGAGAGCGCGATATGACGGCGGTCGGCCATTTGCACCAATCAGAGAGCGCCATTCGGTTCATGGACCAACGAGTTACCCGTATATTGCATTTGTTTACTGTGTGTTCGCTCATGCGTTTGCATTTTGTTTTTGCGTTAGTCTTGGCTGTGATTTGTGAAAAATTTTGGATTCATTATGCAATCTCAAAGTGAAAACGAAGTACTCTTGTACTGTTCTGAAGAGGAATCGGAAGAAGAAGGTCAGCCATCGAAAAAAAAGCGTGGTGAATCGAAGAAATGGATATTTGTAAACAATTTTTTATGTGTTAGTCTTGCCGAAGAAGCCGTGAGTGCAGAAAATACGTGGGCAATACGCACTACCCATGATACCATGGATGGAAAAAAACGATTTTATAGGTGCAACAAAGTACCCCGTAAAGGAGTACAGTGTGCTGCAGAAATATATTTGCTGTTCGAGGCGGATACAGAGAGAGTGTTACTTTATCGCACAGATTGCGAGCATAACCACGATTCTATTAAGAGCGACTATGGCTATGGTATTTGCAACGAAACAAAGTCTGAAATTAACAAATTATTCGATCTCCACCTAAAGCCGAAATCGATCTTGGAGTGCTTGAAAAAGAACTCTGAACTTAAGATACCTACAAAACGGCAGCTGTACAACTATTTAGCAGATCGCCGGCGTATCAAATATGGACCATCTACTATTTCTTTAGGAGAGTTGGAAAAATGGATAATTAGCCACACTGACGTACCAGACGACGGGAACGAAGTTTTTGTGATAGCCTATTATATTTTAGAAAGTGATCCACCCAGTTTTCGCATCGTATTATCTACAAAGAATTTGATGGAACTTTGTATTGGCGCTGAAATTTTGCATGCAGACGCAACGTACAAGTTGGTTTGGCAGGGGTTTCCGGTACTGATAGTGGGAACCACTGATAAAAACAGAAAATTTCACCCCATATGCTTGGCGGTATCTACAAATGAATGTAAGGCTGATTTTAAAACAATGTTTCAGGCATTAAAGGACAATTTGTTGTCAGTTTTTTCTCATACTTATGAACCGAAAATCCTAATTTGCGATGCGGCTAAAAGTATTCAAAATGCATTTCGTGAAGTTTTTGGCGAAGAAACTATCATAAAAATGTGCTGGGCTCACGCTAAGAAAAAGATTTGTACTAAATTAGACCAAACAATAGAGAAAAAAATCCGAAAGCACGTATTGGAAGATATTGATGCCCTGCAATCAGCTACGTCTTATGAAGCTTTTTCCGCTGCTTCGGTGTTGTTTCTGCAGAAATGGAAACACCAAAAAGCATTCGTCGCATATTTTAAAAAGGAATGGCTACTAAAAAACCCAAATTGGTATTTGGGTGCAGCACCAGTATCGCCGTCCACGAATAACGCACTGGAATCCTTTAACAGGGTTATTAAAGACCACAACACCCTCCGCGAGCGTATACCATTGTCTCGGTTCTTAGTGGTGGCAGTGGAAATGGTCAAGAGCTGGTCACAAAAAACAAAAGAAGAGCCGTTTGCGACACAACCTGGCCTGCAATTATCTGATTGGACAACTGGATATCAATGGGCAAAAACTGATACCAAAATTAAAATTGTACAATCAACATCAGCCAGCAACACATATTTGATTCCCTGCAAAGACTCATTTAAAAACAATCAAGCTGAGAAAAAATTCAAGCATTTTGACGAATACAAAAAAGTTTTTTTTTCATATTGGAACGTAACATTACCAAACAATCAGAACGACTGGATTACTGGTTGCTGTGATTGTCCAGACTTTTATCGCAAGTACATCTGCAAGCATGTGATAGGACTAGCAATCAGATTGAAGTTTGTGACACCACCATTAGAGGCCAAGGTGCAACCGCTTGGACTAAAAAGAAAGCGTGGAAGACCAACGAAAGCACGAGCAGCATTAATTATTCAATAATTTAAAAAAAATACCTTACCCTTACCCAGAAATAGAAATATTATAGTACAGTAAACGGTACCTAGTAAAAATTGATTTTTCTAAATAAGGTTTTTCATTTTATCTGTCCTTAACTGTTCCTAGATAAGATTAGTGGTTATCATATACTATTTGATGGAAATTTTACATAAATTTGATGGCTAATTAATATATGTTGAGTTATATTTTAAACATACTGAGTTAAAAAATATAAAGCTAATAGAGTTACTATTTTGGTGCTATATGTTGATATTTTAGAAGTTTACTGGTTGAATGCATGTTACAAATTTAGATACTAAATAATAACCACCATGATTAGTTAGATTTATAGTGGCTTACATACATGATAACTAGTGGTCAAAATAGAATTATTCAGATGCGCGTTAATAGTGGCTGACTTAGTAATTTAGAATACAATACAGATTTTTTGAATCGAATGATGCTATTAAAAAGATGGCGGTTTAATTACTACCCATTCTAAACTAGTGCGTATCGCTAAATCTAAAGATATCTATTAATAATGTATTGTTGTAGGTTTGTTATCAATGTCTGTGACGTGTGACGACGAGATGTGCGGAATATTCAACATAACCTTCAAAGCTTTGCCACAATTGGATCTACGTAATGTTGTTTTCGGCAGAGTAAGTCTTAATTAGTTAGGGCACTAATTAATTAGGGCAGTTAAGTTGCGCTATTATCATAACGGTGTAAGGAACGGCGTACCGATAAATTTGCAGGCATTATTTATTAGACCGTGAAACTGAAAAACTTTCTCTGTGAACGCTATGTTGGTAACAAGAAAAAAACGGCCTCCCATACAAAATTCCTGACTTTCTGTGGATACACGAAAAAATTTACGATTCCCAACATAGGCTAAATAGTAAGAGTTGTTCAGTTTCATGGCGTGATAATTATTACTTGCAAAGTTTTCGGTACACCCTCCCTTACAACCGGTACTTATAAGATCATTGTCAAATAAGCATTGTAAATATAATACCATTATCTGGTTCGGTTTAATTGTATGCTTTTTGAACTTAGAAGACAGGCATAAGCATAACATCCTTGGATGAAACATTGTATCGTTTCCAATGCTAAATGACTCCGATACAAAATGTGTTCAAAGAACAGAATAACCACACTAATATTATAAAGAGGAGAGATTCGATTGTTTGTTCGTTTGAATTCAATGGGCTCCGAAACAAATGGACCGATTTTAAAAATCTTTTAAAATTACAATTCTACATTATCCCTGATGAACATAGGCTATATCTTAAAACGTTTTATATCCGCGGGAAAATGGTTAGCAGCGGGTGAAACCGCTGGGCAGGCCGCTTGTATCTTATAAATGCTCTACCAACCACCAAGTACGCTACCGGCGCCTCGACGGACACTTCCAAATATCTGTCCACAGTTTTCATCTTACACGACTCTTAATCATTATTATTATTTATTTAATTTTATTTTTCTTTTCACAGATAGTCCGTCCATCCGGTAATTTCAACGCAATATCTCACATCGGCAAGCTGCTATCTACACAACCGTCGGTCTTGCTATCGGCATCCAGACAGAATATTACCGGCCGGTGGGTGAACGGCACCGCCAACACCAGGCTGACACCTCCAGACTTACATATACGCATTATGGCGCTTGCTAGGAGGCTTTAAGGTGGTCCGTTTCACATACAAACTAAAAACTGTAATTCAATGGACTTGTACCTGCGATGAAGAGCAACTGTTTAACAAATGCATAAGCGAAATGATGAAGGGCCACGTAAATTTTGCGAAAAGCTACTTTTGGTTAAAAGCTACCTCCCGACCTACATACACGGATTATGGCGCTTGCTAGGAGGCTTTAAGGTGGTCCGATTCACATACAAACTAAAAACTGTAATTCAATAGACTTGTACCTGCGATGACGAGCAAATTTTTAACAAATGCATAAGCGAAATGATGAAGGGCCACGTAAATTTGGCGCAAAGCTACTTTTGGTTAAAAGATACCACTCGACTACATACACGCATACTACATACGGCGCTTGCTAGGAGGCTTTAAGAGGAATTATTTGTGCTTTTTTTAAAGTCCGTAACTTCAAACCAATACAGAATACGATTTATACGATTAAATTATTGTCATCTAAGCAAGTTTTTGAAATAAACTATAAACAATCTATAATAATAGTAAGTAAGACTTTAGTTGGTTTTAGAAGCATAAGTAACTAATAGTACAAAATTCTCACAACAGATGGGTTGGCTGTAAGAGATCTCTTCTTAAGCGATAAGCTCCCCTACGCAATAAAAAAAAACTTTTTTGTGTGCTCTAATGATTATGATAAGTTAATTTTAGACCACACAACTATTACCCAACCGATATAAAATAGAACAAGGGCGCACATTATAAGGTCAAAATGAAAAAAAAATTGGGCCTCTTACAAAGTACCAAGAACAACTCTCGAGGTAGCCTCATTCCCTAGAGACCGCGTCCCCAGGTGGCGGATAGGGGAACGCTCGGCAGATATGTCGGGTAGGAGGGAAATAAAATACCTCCCGCGGACCACAAGGCCGGAGAAGGAAACTCCGTTAACAAACCCGCCTACAGGCTCCTTTGAAGTACTTGAAGAAGAGGCTGTGGGTTGCTGCCTGCTGGAGCTGGGCCAGGCAAGAAGGATTGGCGGCGGAGGAGCCTACATTGGCCAACGGCGGCACCCAAGCTTTGGAAGAAGCTACAGCCGGTGTGGAAGGACCCGGGGCCCCACTACATCTATGTATGCCCCAAGAAAACCACCAATGCAATGAGCCAGACAGATATTAGTGAAGTCTGCGATCCGGCCCCATCCCGGCGTCATAGGTTAACCGGGACTTGTGATGTAAAATATGTTACCGATTCTTAAATTAATAATTGAAGGAAAAATTGATGGGAAGAGGGGAAGGGGAAGAAGCAGGATCAACTGCCTTGACAACATCAAAAAGTGGACTAATATCAAAGACGCAGCCACGCTCACAAGACTGGCTAAGAATAGACTCGCATTTGCAAAGGTGGTCGCCGACGTCCGTTAGGGCATGGCAATTGAAGAAGAAGAAGACATTGAATAAAGTTATTTCATTTTCATTTTCATCCAATTATTTTTCTTCCTATTTCGATCTTTATTCCTAAGGGAAAGCTGTTCAGTTTCACGAGTAGAAATCACCCTGAAAACATTTTCACTCAATTTAATAGGAACTTGTATAAAATAAGAATAATTCCAACTTACCCCCATAGCGAGGTGTAGATGATCCCTCGACAGGGAAGTGACGCGATGCCAGCACACATGCGTCAACGCGCCGCCATTGGTGGAGCCGGACAGACTGTTGTAGCTTGTTGACACACCTGGAGAAATTACTTCCAACTTACCCCCATAGCGAGGTGTAGATGATCCCTCGACAGGGAAGTGACGCGATGCCAGCACACATGCGTCAACGCGCCGCCATTGGTGGAGCCGGACAGACTGTTGTAGCTTGTTGACACACCTGGAGAAATTACTTCCAACTTACCCCCATAGCGAGGTGTAGATGATCCCTCGACAGGGAAGTGACGCGATGCCAGCACACATGCGTCAACGCGCCGCCATTGGTGGAGCCGGACAGACTGTTGCAGCTTGTTGACACACCTGGAGAAATTACTTCCAACTTACCCCCATAGCGAGGTGTAGATGGTCCCTCGACAGGGAAGTGACGCGATGCCAGCACACATGCGTCAACGCGCCGCCATTGGTGGAGCCGGACAGACTGTTGCAGCTTGTTGACACACCTGGGGAAATTACTTCCAACTTACCCCCATAGCGAGGTGTAGATGGTCCCTCGACAGGGAAGTGACGCGATGCCAGCACACATGCGTCAACGCGCCGCCATTGGTGGAGCCGGACAGACTGTTGCAGCTTGTTGACACACCTGGGGAAGTTACTTCCTACTTACCCCCATAGCGAGGTGTAGATGATCCCTCGACAGGGAAGTGACGCGATGCCAGCACACATGCGTCAACGCGCCGCCATTGGTGGAGCCGGACAGACTGTTGTAGCTTGTTGACACACCTGGAGAAATTACTTCCAACTTACCCCCATAGCGAGGTGTAGATGGTCCCTCGACAGGGAAGTGACGCGATGCCAGCACACATGCGTCAACGCGCCGCCATTGGTGGAGCCGGACAGACTGTTGCAGCTTGTTGACACACCTGGGGAAATTACTTCCAACTTACCCCCATAGCGAGGTGTAGATGGTCCCTCGACAGGGAAGTGACGCGATGCCAGCACACATGCGTCAACGCGCCGCCATTGGTGGAGCCGGACAGACTGTTGCAGCTTGTTGACACACCTGGGGAAGTTACTTCCTACTTACCCCCATAGCGAGGTGTAGATGATCCCTCGACAGGGAAGTGACGCGATGCCAGCAGACATGCGTCAACGCGCCGCCATTGGTGGAGCCGGACAGACTGTTGCAGCTTGTTGACACACCTGGGGAAATTACTTCCAACTTACCCCCATAGCGAGGTGTAGATGGTCCCTCGACAGGGAAGTGACGCGATGCCAGCAGACATGCGTCAACGCGCCGCCATTGGTGGAGCCGGACAGACTGTTGCAGCTTGTTGACACACCTGGGGAAATTACTTCCAACTTACCCCCATAGCGAGGTGTAGATGGTCCCTCGACAGGGAAGTGACGCGATGCCAGCACACATGCGTCAACGCGCCGCCATTGGTGGAGCCGGACAGACTGTTGCAGCTTGTTGACACACCTGGGGAAGTTACTTCCTACTTACCCCCATAGCGAGGTGTAGATGATCCCTCGACAGGGAAGTGACGCGATGCCAGCAGACATGCGTCAACGCGCCGCCATTGGTGGAGCCGGACAGACTGTTGCAGCTTGTTGACACACCTGGGGAAGTTACTTCCTACTTACCCCCATAGCGAGGTGTAGATGATCCCTCGACAGGGAAGTGACGCGATGCCAGCAGACATGCGTCAACGCGCCGCCATTGGTGGAGCCGGACAGACTGTTGCAGCTAGTTGACACACCTGCGGAAATACTGGATGTTAAAATATTGCAAATAGGAGGTGAATCAGCCCATGAAACTGAGCAACTTTCCCAAAGGAACATAGGTCGAAATATGCAAAATGAATTGGACCTCGAATAATATGAAATTTTGTATAGGACGGGCAAATTTAGTTACCTGGATGTACTATTTCTTTACACCTTATTTAGTATTAATACAATTACGTCCAGAACTTGGCCTTACTCAGTTAAACAAAAACCTGGACCATTTACACAGCGCCATCCAGCCCCATACTAAGCAAAGCTTGTAGTATGGAAACTATATAACTAATATGAATACTTTTTAATTTTTTGTTAATATATATCTTTTATAATATTAAATATAGAAAACACCCAGACTAAACACAAATATCCGAAAATTAATTTTATAAATATTTGTGTCTTGTTGGGATCGCACCTACGTCCCTCGGCGTAGCAGGCAGGGGTACTAGCGTACTATCCACTACACCATCGGGCCAGTCATATATGTTACATGAGCTACTTACCCGCTTCCTGCTCGTAAGGCGTGAGTTCTGTGTCAATGTCGCTGTGTGCGTCGCGCGCATTCGAATATTTGTATCTTGTTGGGATCGAAGATACGTCCCTCGGCGTAGCAGGCAGGGGTACTATCGTACTATCCACTACACCATCGGGCCAGTCATATATGTTACATGAACTACTTACCCGCTTCCTGCTCGTAAGGCGTGAGTTCTGTGTCGATGTCGCTGTGTGCGTCGCGCGCATTCTCTATCGCAAACTCTAGCGAATGTATCCATCCGCCAAACTCTTGGTCGTTGCTCGCACTAAGGAGAACATTCACGTCTTCACCTATAAAGAAATAACTAACAATTAGTAACGTAACAGTTGCAGCTTTTCTTAAATTGTATATCATTTGTAGACGTGGAAATAAGTCCCACACGAAAGAAGAATTGTATAGAGGGTGGCCCGAATAGTGACGTCCGAAGGCAAAATTTGTATGCCTTTTCTGAGGGTATGTTCCGCGATTTTTTGTAGTTTCCGAGTTTTTAATTTGTATCTTTTATTGTATTGTAAGCTAGAAAGGATTAATCATAAAGATAAGGTATGCACAAAACAAAAACAAGCACTCGAAAAACCCTATTCTAAAAGTAAGAAAAGGCAGATACCTGTTAGTAGATTTTTTTCCATTTTAAGTTTAAAAGTTGAATAACTCGAAAACTTAGAAAATTGCGGAACATACATGGACATTTGCCACAACTAGGAGCACAGAACTATGACTAAAGCTAGTGAAATCAGACTTAAATAACAACAGAATATATCATTTCCCCCTATTTTTACTTATTGCTCTTTCAATGCGCAGAAAAAGGATACATTTAGGTTATTCGTATCGCCAAATAGAAGGTTGTCACAAGTTTTATCTACTATACGTCAGAATTCAGTTGTCATAAACAACGATATAGTTTGACACATCGCCAGTAGTTTTAAACAAAGCGCTAGAACTACAAAGAGGTTCTTTTACTTTACTTCTAAATTAGTTCGGTTTATAGGACTCTTTTTATAGCAGGGACTCCATTTTTGCCGGTTGAAGCTGGTGACATGCACGAAAATAATAAAAACAGCCAGTCTTATCCATCTTGCTTATACTTGCATATTAAAGCAAAATTGAATAAGATATAGTTATTTTCTTTCGTCGTAAAGTAAAATATTGTGTGGGTTCTATAGCTTTAGTCATAGTTCTGTGACAGGGAGTCAATATACCTGTCAAAGTGAAGGAATGCGGTAACTCTGTGGGTGTGACCCGCAACACTCGCAGCGGCAGGGCGGCGTGCGCGCGGAACGTCGCGCTGCCCGCCTTAGACGCTAACAGTAACACGTCGCTGAACTGAAATAAATACAAACAATAACAGATAATACAAAACACAAACAATGACATTTATAATTTGTATGTCGCAAGGCCAAACATGTAGGACTTATTACTTAACACAACCATCTGTATTATGATAACACTCATGTTTTACAAATAAATCATCTTTATCTTTATCTTTAAATTATTGCGCGTAACGCGTCATTGGCCACAAGATAATGAATCAGCCGCGGAAACTTAAGAAGTGTCGCCACTAGTGATGGTAAAAGTCGCCGCGGTCGAAAATTTCGCAAGTCTTCTAATCATGCCGTGTGATGCCGGCTTAGTATAGCATCACCCCATATCTTTCCCGTGGGAGTCGTAAGAGGCGATTAAGGGACTCGAGGGTGTGTATTGCAATTTTAGGCGATGGGCTGACAACCTGTCACTATAGCGATACACAATATTCCGAATAACCCTCAAACATTTGTCAGGCGTGGTGTAAGTGGCCGTTTATTGCGGCTGTTTACGCTCTGCCTACCCCGCAAGGGATTATAGGCGTGATATGTGTATGTATGTAGCATATTGCACCGACCCCTTATGAATCGAGATAAGGGCAGGGTGGGTGATCGATGGGTGACAAATTGACAATGCCCTCAATTCGGGACATAAATTCTCCATACTTGCCTCAAATTAGTGCTGTCACTTTCCATCAAATTGGTTTAAAAATTGATAGGAGATATTTAAGTTCTGTCATTTTAAAAACGTCAACGGTTTTTTCGCCTTTTCTAGTCAATTTAGTCGCAATTGTTTTGATCGTCGCCTTATTTTGACAGATAACACGTATTTTGCATGAAATTATAAGACATGTCACGACTAAAATATCTCCTATCCTTTTCTAAACCTATTTGACGAAAAGTGACAGCACTAAGTTAAGGTAAGTATCAATCTATATCCCGAATTGAGGCCAATAACAAACTATTGCGTGTTACGCGATATTGGCATCACGATAATGAATGAGCCGCAGTAGCGGAAGAGACATCGCCACTAGTGATGGCGAAAGACGGAGGTTGAAATCCCACCCGTGGTAAAAAAAATGTAAGTGTTCTAAAATAAGAATTTCATAATGTTGATATCAATGAATTCGTGGTTTTGCCGTGTGATGCCGGCTTAGAATAGCATCATCCCATTTCTTTCCCGTGGGAGTTGTAAGAGGCGATTAAGGAATGTGTTGGAATTTTAGGCGATGGGCTGACAACCTGTCACTATGGCGATACACAATTTCCCGGATGACCCTCAAATATTTGTCGGACGTGGTGTAAATGGCCGTTTTTTGCGGCCGTTTACGCTCTGCCTTCCCCGCAAGGGATTATCAGTGTGATGTATGTATGTATGAATTCGTATGTTGTACCCCTTATGAATCAAAATATGGGCAGGGTGATCAATGGGTGACGCAATATATATTTTGTCGATTAACAAAATCGATTGGACTTTTTTAATATGATGTACACTTAATATAATAAAACATACCAGGAAGAGCATCCTTTGTTGTAAGCCGTGTGTGGAATGCTTGTACACACAGCCGAGCCTGATGAACTCGCGATCCGCTACTAGTAGCTTGTCATAACCTGTACATAACGTATTCAATTCATTATTCAAAAAGAAACTCAATGCCAAATTTTTAAAACACTTTCCGTATTTGGTATAAAAAACGCGTTATCGGCATCAAGATACACTTGCAAAATTGGCGGGCATTGGACGAGCCGCGGTAGCCCAGATGGAAGAGGCGTCGCCACTAGTGATGGTGGAAATCGCAGGTTTATATCCTGCCCGCGGTAGGAAGTTTTCTAAAAAAGGAAGCTTAGTAGTCCAGAGACCACTATAGCGTGTCCGCACAGTTCGCCGCAGCAGCCGCAATTTTTTTTCTGGTAGATTTACAAGATATATCTTATTAGTGTGTTATTAGTAGAGACCTGATTATATGCCATTTGTATATTTGCACATGCGCATTTGCATATGCATTCTTCTTCTTCTAAGCGTGTCGATGGCAGACACTTCACCGTCGCGGCCCATAACTTGTATACCATGACAGCGCTGACAGACGCTGTCATAAGATCGTCCTGCGTGCAGGTGCATATGCATTTTTAAGCCATTTTCATGGCAAATTTCATATTCAGTCTAAAAACTTGTTATGATGCATTTTATTGTCGCATAAATAATATTTTTTGACCGCACTGCTCTTCTTATTTTTCCCCCCTCCCATCTTTTACAAGTGTTTTGCTAAAATTGTTCTTATTTATCACATAATTGTTTTTATTTTACCCGTTGGAGTCGTAAGAGGCGACTAAGGGACTCGAGGGTGTGTATTGATACACAATATTCCGAATGACCCTCAAATATTTGTCGGACGTGGCGAAAATATCCCTTTATTGCGGCCGTTTATGCTCTGCCTACCCCGCAAGGGATTATAGGCGTGATATGTGTATGTATGTCTGTATGTATGTTCTTATTTATGGCGATGACGTTCATTGAGCTGCCAAAATTTATTAGCGGACCTTGCCTATGGCTACGCTGGATCATTAACATACGGTGGAAATACATTGCCGAGATTATGAGAAAACATTTATAATTTCGTTTTTGTAATTTGATTTGTAATTTGATCTTGCATATTTTGCCAAGTGTCGTCACTTTTCGCGCATATTTCCATGCATAGGGTAATTTTTTATTCACCCCTGAAATTTTACAGGGCGATCATACTCATGATTCTGAACAACTTTCATTATGGGGTCACCTGCGAAATCGCGAAAAAAAAACCAGCTGTTCCATGCATTTTCTTCGAGTAGGTATGAATTTTTCTATGGAACAGCTGTTAATTTTTTCGCGATTTCGCAGGTGACCCCATGATAAAAGTTGTTCAGAATCATGAGTAGAATACACCCTGTAAAATTTCCGGGGTGAATAAAAAAATAACCCTGTATATCGGGCTTTTTATTTTGCATATAATCAGGTCGCTACTTATTAGTATAGTACCTATAATGTCCCTCTGCAGCTGACAGAGCGCGGCGTGGTTCTCGACATGCCTGAGTTGGTCGCTGGCATCGCGCGCCAACACGCGGGCTATTTCTAGAGCTTTCTGCGCCACGCTACTGTTGCAAGCGTCTGATAGTTCTGTAACAACATCGGTTTATGTTCAATGCACGTTCATTTTAAATTTAACTTTAATAAATATCCTAGACAATTCACGCAGCACCATCTAGCCCCTAAGTAAGCAAAGCTGTACTATACAAAATATAAAAATAAGGCTTTATTGACAAAAATATCGATACAGAAATTGGTTGAGCCCTGCCAGTAAGTATTTAAAACTTGTGTTGGAAAAGACTCCTCTCCCTTATGGTTATATAAAGCAAAGACATTAAAATAATCGTTAGCTAGGGTAAGAAGTAGAAAATATGCATCTAGATAGCTGATCTTAAATTCTTTTACTATTTTTGTAAATAAATACATAGAAACACCCTACTAAACACAAATATCTGAAAATTACTTAACGAATATTTGTGTCTTGTGGGATCGAACCCACGACCCTCGGCGTAGCAAGCAGGGATACTATCCGCTAAGCCATCGGCACAGTCAAAATATTTATAGTCATAATTTATTGTAACATTTGCTTTGTTTTCTTGACTGCATGGATGTTTACATTTATGTGGGAAAAATATCACAATAAACACATTTCAAATTTGTATTTGTGGATTTTTCTATTTTAGAGCGTGTTTCCATGGAATTAAATTGTCCTATATGCAATGTATTTTTACTGAAGAATTCTAGGCAACACAAAACTTTGGTGTGCATAATTGGGACTCAATACCGAAAAGGGTTCAGGCAAAACTAGTCTTATACATTGGTGTGCATTTATGGGACACAATACCGAAAGGGGTTCCAGGCAAAACTAGTCTCAAACTTTGTTGTGCAAATATGGGACACGATTCCGAAAAGGGTTTCAGACAAAACTAGTCTCAAACTTTGTTGTGCAAATATGGGACACGATTCCGAGAGGGGTTTCAAACAAAACTAGTCTCAAACTTTGGAGCGCAAATATGGGACACGATTCCGAGAGGGGTTTCAGACAAAACTAGTCTCAAACTTTGTTGTGCAAATATGGGACAAGATTCCGAGAGAGGTTTCAGACAAAACTAGTCTCAAACTTTGTTGTGCAAATATGAGACACGATTCCGAGAGGGGTTTCAGACAAAACTAGTCTCAAACTTTGTTGTGCAAATATGGGACACGATTCCGAGAGGGGTTTCAGACAAAACTAGTCTCAAACTTTGATGTGCAAATATGGGACACGATTCCGAGAGGGGTTTCAGACAAAACTAGTCTCAAACTTTGGTGCGCAAATATAGGACACTATTCCGAGAGGGGTTTCAGACAAAACTAGTCTCAAACTTTGGTGCGCAAATATGGGACACGATTCCGAGAGGGGTTTCAGACAAAACTAGTCTCAAACTTTGTTGTGCAAATATGGGACAAGATTCCGAGAGAGGTTTCAGACAAAACTAGTCTCAAACTTTGTTGTGCAAATATGAGACACGATTCCGAGAGGGGTTTCAGACAAAACTAGTCTCAAACTTTGTTGTGCAAATATGGGACACGATTCCGAGAGGGGTTTCAGACAAAACTAGTCTCAAACTTTGATGTGCAAATATGGGACACGATTCCGAGAGGGGTTTCAGACAAAACTAGTCTCAAACTTTGGTGCGCAAATATAGGACACTATTCCGAGAGGGGTTTCAGACAAAACTAGTCTCAAACTTTGGTGCGCAAATATGGGACACGATTCCGAGAGGGGTTTCAGACAAAACTAGTCTCAAACTTTGTTGTGCAAATATGGGACACGATTCCGAGAGGGGTTTCTGACAAAACTAGTCTCAAACTTTGGTGCGCAAATATGGGACGTGATGCCGAAAGGGGTTCCAATCAAAACTGGTCTAAAACTTTGGTATCCGCTGCTGGACTCCGTCGTCTTATACTTTCCACCATTGCTACTAGTGTCATAGACCCAGTGACACGGACTACTCACCAACAGCCAGTCTCTCTATGTGCAGCAATCTATGCAGCGGTCGTAACAGCAAACATGCCAAAGGCAGCGGCGACGCGGCGTCAAAACCTGCTATTTCTTTATCCGCTGCTGGACTCCGTCGTCTTATACTTTCCACCATTGCTACTAGTGTCATAGACCCAGTGACATGGACTACTCACCAACAGCCAGTCTCTCTATGTGCAGCAATCTATGCAGCGGTCGTAACAGCAAACATGCCAAAGGCAGCGGCGACGCGGCGTCAAAACCTGCTATTTCTTTATCCGCTGCTAGACTCCGTCGTCTTATACTACTAGTGTCATAGACCCAGTGACATGGACTACTCACCAACAGCCAGTCTCTCTATGTGCAGCAATCTATGCAGCGGTCGTAACAGCAAACATGCCAAAGGCAGCGGCGACGCGGCGTCAAAACCTGCTATTTCTTTATCCGCTGCTAGACTCCGTCGTCTTATACTACTAGTGTCATAGACCCAGTGACATGGACTACTCACCAACAGCCAGTCTCTCTATGTGCAGCAATCTATGCAGCGGTCGTAACAGCAAACATGCCAAAGGCAGCGGCGACGCGGCGTCAAAACCTGCTATTTCTTTATCCGCTGCTGGACTCCGTCGTCTTATACTTTCCACCATTGCTACTAGTGTCATAGACCCAGTGAGAGGGACTACTCACCAACAGCCAGTCTCTCTATGTGCAGCAATCTATGCAGCGGTCGTAACAGCAAACATGCCAAAGGCAGCGGCGACGCGGCGTCAAAACCTGCTATTTCTTTATCCGCTGCTGGACTCCGTCGTCTTATACTTTCCACCATTGCTACTAGTGTCATAGACCCAGTGACATGGACTACTCACCAACAGCCAGTCTCTCTATGTGCAGCAATCTATGCAGCGGTCGTAACAGCAAACATGCCAAAGGCAGCGGCGACGCGGCGTCAAAACCTGCTATTTCTTTATCCGCTGCTGGACTCCGTCGTCTTATACTTTCCACCATTGCTACTAGTGTCATAGACCCAGTGACATGGACTACTCACCAACAGCCAGTCTCTCTATGTGCAGCAATCTATGCAGCGGTCGTAACAGCAAACATGCCAAAGGCAGCGGCGACGCGGCGTCAAAACCTGCTATTTCTTTATCCGCTGCTGGACTCCGTCGTCTTATACTTTCCACCATTGCTACTAGTGGCGCTGACTGTTCTATGTATGTCGCGTAAGCCTGAAAATTAAAGTCAACTATATATTGTATGAAAAACTAATATTGTGACGTTGCCATACACTACCAAGCATGACTTCAAAATATAAACTTTGTCAAAATATATAAATTATGTCTTAGTTTAATAAAACCTATTCCACTTTTAGACATTGATTTTAAACATCCAAGTCTCGTATTTTATTAATTACCCAGAACACAACTTAGAGGCTTTCAAAAGAGCCAGCGACTTTGAATTTTACTACCTGAACTTTTAACTTAAAACCAATTAAAAACATAACAAATGCCGGGTTTTGAAGGGCTAAGAGTTAAAATAAGAAGTAATAGTAAAAAAAACATTGTTATTTTTACCTCAAATGTATTGGAAAGGTGATCGTATAAAAAATCTGCTATTTTCTTGTACTCTGGTTCTTCCGAATCTGCAAAGAAATAAACATAAATTCGTAGCTATACAAAATGGTGGCTTGCAGAAGTAAGAAGGGCGGGATTGTTGTAGTAAAAAGTCTGGTTCAAATAGTTACACCACTCGAAACACAGATTCAGTCAGAAGTCCGATCCTACGGCTTTAAGACACGCCTACTTGATAAATATAAAAAATGTTTTGTATTGTTTTTTTTTTGCGTCGGCCGGGGATTGAACTCGGGACCTGTAGACGCCTAGTTAACTGAGTAACAGAATGTTTGAAATCTCAGCTATAGTAAAGTCTAAGTTTGTGATTGGTCACATCGATGACGGTTTTCTCCACTGCTTCTAAGAAGAATGAATCAATGTATATGGTACCAAAAGTTAACCAACGTTAACCACGCGCTACTGGAATTAAAATAATTTCGCCAACGGTAACTGGGCCGCGGTAGAGGCGTCCAATGTCCAAAATCCTATCTTACCCAGCACTTGGAGATGTTTGAAAAAAATTAAGTACTCAATCTATATAGGGTGAAATTTTATTAGTGACCGATAGCGAAAACTCAAGACGAGCAAGTGATAAAGAACAACTTTCCCCAAGGAACAAAGGTAGGTTGAAATATGACAAAACAAACAAGTTTCCATAGTAACTCAAATAATCTGTTCGGCAATTTCGTATAGGAGATCAAATAATTAATCTTTTCGTATTTAGACCTATGTTCCTTGGAAAAACATGTTCCTTTTTACCAGGCCGACTTTAGATTTCGCTATCGCTAGTAGTAAAATTTTACCCTTTATGTTTTCGTAGTATGTAATGTAATCACTTACCTTCACAATGCAATACAATTGTATATCTCAAACACCGGATCTAATTTGTAATAAGTATAAAATACTTGTTAATATTCATTGTGTGACCTCTTTTTATGTTCATAAAGTAAACTTTCGTGGGTGTTAGCCTGATAAAGTATCATGAAGTAAGGCATATTGTGAAAAATATGTACTAGTGCAATATTTATATTGAATAAATAATTTGAACAACAACTTACCTTCACTATTGTGTTGCGCTAGACTCCTCTC
Organism: Tuta absoluta; assembly: GCA_027580185.1. Classification (NCBI taxonomy): domain Eukaryota; kingdom Metazoa; phylum Arthropoda; class Insecta; order Lepidoptera; family Gelechiidae; genus Tuta; species Tuta absoluta. The sequence goes on along the minus strand of JAQAHW010000022.1, from coordinate 5,749,790 downwards.
TAGTTTGGCGAGCAGACTGCCCGCTGGCAGCGCTAACGGTTCCAAAGCTAGACACGCTCGCGCTAGTGCCGCCACTACGTCCGCGCCCGCTGGGCTCAGGCCGGACACTTTTGATGACCACGTCTGAAAAATACATTGAAGTTTTTAACACGTGAAACTTTCGTCTGCAGTGGGTGAAGTTTTACTAGTGACCGATAGCGGAAACTTGAGATGGGTTGGTGATAAGATAAGGAACATATGAAAAAAACGGACCGAACATACAAAATTGCCGATCAGCTGATTTGGGTTACTAAGGAAGCTCAAAATATTTTTGTTATATTTCGACATATGTTCTATGAGGAAAGTTGTGTCTTATCTCCAGGCCGTCCTCTGTTTTCAGTACAGGTCTCTAGTGAAATTTCCCCCGATATTTTTTACACGTAAATAAATAAAATAATAAAGACACAAGTTTTATGGCTAAACTGTCATTAAATGACAATTGCCAGGCCACAGCCAGGCGACAGGCTGACAATCTATCACTATAGTGGTACACGATTTTCTCAAGCGGCCCCTCAAATATTTATCAGACGTTGCGATAGCTTTAGTATTTTTACGGTTAACGCTCTGCCTACCCCGCAAGAGATTATAATGGCATATAATGGATTATAATGGCAGCTGATTTTTTTTCGTGATCTCGCAGGTGACCCCATAATAAAAGTTGTACAGAATCATGACTAGAATCACCCTATAAAATTTCCGGGGTGAATAAAAAATAACCCTGTATAGGTATACTTACGACTGTAACAAGTTCCAAGTCTCGTTTGTAAGTCCGTTCGGTCATGAGCAGTTCTTTCGCTATGGAGTACGTGAGGTCGGCCGAGCCGCGACGCTTTGACAGATCACTGGGATTCTCCCGCAATGCGTTCGTTAGAGTTGATGATATGCTAGAAGAAAAAAATATACATTATTAGGTCGTTATTAGCGCAATCCACTATTATGTACTCTCTTCTCTCTTCACTTTTCGTGTGGGACACCGAGTCGTCCAACGACCCGATGAACCCTGGTGTCAGAGTTTTTCAACCGCCTACTACCACTAGTAGGCCTCTGACTCTGACATGATTGTGTAACGACCGCCATCTAAGTAATCATAGACAGCAACCGGGACCGACGGCTTAACGTGCTCTCCGAAGCCCGGAACCATTTATTTTCGGACAATCAGTTGGTTCACCCTGCAATGTCCTAACCAGACCGGGAACATATTCACAAAGAGATAAATATCAACTTTTGTGAGTGTCCCACCGAGAATCGAACCCGGAACCTTTGCGTCACAGGCAGTCGCACTACCACTGCGCCACATCGGTCGTACTAACAAATAAAAATAGCTGTATTTATTCCCTTCTTCTTCTTATCTAGCCTGCATCATGCCACTGCTGGGCAAAAACTTCCCTCTTCCCCTTCCATCTAGTTCTGTTCTTTGCTTGTATTATTCCCATAATTATTATTACTATAATTAGCCTATCAGATCCTACTGCTAGGCAAAGGCCTCCCCCTCGGTCTTATGCAACCTCGGTTCAATTCTTTAAATGGGCATCGAAATCATCACGCCATCATTTTCTGGGTCTACCTCTGCGACGAGACCCGCCTTGAGGTACCCTATCTTCCGTGACGATTCTAGCCCATCGATCAGGGTGCATCCATTGTGTTATATTGTGTACAATAAACGGTTAAATAAAATAAATAAATAAATAAATGAAACATTATCTTTGCTTACTTTTAGTCTTAAGTTTTCTGTATTGCTTTGTTTCTGTTGTAAGCAATAAAGTGTTAATCTATCTATCTATATATCCTTACCTATTGTTATTCCGCCTGTTCAATGTATCGCCGGCGTCACTCTCGCCCCCACTTAGTACATCCATGCTGTTTGTACACTCCGACACTATATGTACTGGAACAAATACAAATGTCATAAATGAAAATAAGCAATTGAACAAAAAATGCGCCCGCATTGACTTGAACATTTTTCAATATAGCACTGTGAGTGCAAAATAAACCATAGTAAAAATACAAGCAGTGTGATACCGGCTTAGAAAAGCATAACCCCATTTCTTTCCCTTGGGAGTAGTAAGAGGCGACTAAGGGACTCGAGGGTGTGTATTGCAATTTCAGGCGATGGGCTGACAACCTGTCACTATGGCGATAAACAAGTTTTCGAATGACCCTCAAATATATGTCAGACGTGGCGTAAATGGCCATTTTTGCGGCTGTTTACGCTCTGCCTACCCCGCAAGGGATAACAGGCGTGATATGTGTATGTGAAAAAAAAATGCGCCCGTAGGGGCTCAAACTTTTTTTCTATTATGAAGATAATATAGCACAAGATAAGTAATTCATTATTTCTAGGTTTACATACATACATATATCAAGCCTATAATCCCTTACGGGGTAGGCAGAGCGTAAAAAACGGACATTTACGCCACGTCTGAGAAATGTTTGAGAGTCATTCGGAAAATTATGTATCGCCATAGTGACAGTTTTATATTGATCAAAATAATATAGCACTGTGAGTGCATAATAAATAAATAACTCGACACTGGCACAAAGTACAAATTAGTGCCAAAAAAAAATAACACATTGTAAAAATACAAAATGTCATTCAATTTGCAATACCGATAAGAACACTGCGTGATTGGTTACACTACAATATTACAAAATTTATGAAATTAATATAATTAATTTTTCACATGCAACAAAAACGAAAGTCGTGGAAGTTGGATCCCTAAATAATACTGGCGATCTTCTTGTTTCGTGTGGGACACCGAGTCAACAAACGACCCGACGGAGCTATGCCTAAAGCTATAGAAAACAGACTAAAGTAACAACAGAATATATCATTACACCTTTTTTTTACATATTGCTCTTTCAATGCGCAGAAAAAGGATACATTTAGGTTATTCGTATCACCAATTATAAGGTTGTTTTTTACTTTACTTCTAAAATTGTTTGGTTTATAGGCCTCCAATGGCAGGTACTCTATTTTGGCTGATTGAAACTGGTGGCATGCACGAAAATAATTAAAACAGTCAGTCTTTTGCATCTTGCTTATACTTGCATATGGTAATGAAGCAAAATTTAATAAGATATAGTAACTTTTCGTTCGTCCAAAAGTAAGATGTTGTTTTGGTTCTATAGCTTTAGCACACTTAGGACACTCCATACAGCGGACTTTTTATAGACATCTGTCATTTCTACATGTGCATGTGTGGGTGATCATGTGCAGGGTTGCCATGTTTTTATACTTATAATTATATTTTTTTGTACCTAACCTGAACAATACACACAGTAACTACCAAAGAGGGTGTAACAAACCTAGCGGTAGTTTCTACTTAATTCTATATTCGGGTGAGGGCGGGTCGGGGGCTAGGGTGCGGGGAGGTGAGTTTCCGTTCTGTATGTATAATATATACTACAGACTATTAGTTATTCTGTGGCTTTAGTCATAGTTCTGTGCTGATGACAAAGTTGTTCTTACCATTGATTGAGTACCAAATTTAAAAACACTTCCCGTGTTAGGTATACAATTTTTGAAAACTTGCAAAATTTTCGAGTGCGGGCAGGATTTGAACCTGCGACTTTCGCATTACTAGTGGCGACGCCTCTTCCATCTGGGCTACCGCAGCTCATTTCTTGCCCGCCAATTTTGCAAGTGTATTTTAATGCCAGTAACGCTTGGCATGGCTCCATCTACCGGGTTAGTTTTGCAACTAATATCATTAACATTTACCATTATTTTTACTTTATTATTATTTTACCATTAAATTACCATTGACATTTCCATTGACAGTATCACTTGACGCTCTTTTGTTGCTATTTCTGTCATGCCCGTTAGTGATCGGTCTTGTAAGTGGGGTGGACGCGAATAGCGGCTTCCTGTGTTCCACGTTTTCATACGCAGCGTCAGTTTTGTCCATATCAGTGTCGGTGGTAACGTCTGTGAGGGTTCTGTCGTCAGCGCTCGGTGACATGCAGAGACTCGCCGATGATACGGTGTTCTCATCCTCGGGTGATTTTTCGTCTGTAAATTGAGGGGTTGCTTTGAAATATACTGTCGGTCTGTATACAAAAGTATTGAAGAAATGTGCAATTATTAAATTGTGTCGATGTGCAAGACACTTTAAGCATATTGATGTAAATAAAAAGGAATCTTTAAAAATAAATAATATTACTAATTGAAACATTTAAATTAACTCGTTTTGTGTTTCAAAAACTTAAAATACATCACTTAAAATTAAACACTAAAAATACAATACATTCACAATAAAAGTATTGAAGAAATGTGCAATTATTAAATTGTGTCGATGTGCAAGACACTTTAAGCATTTTGATGTAAATAAAAAGGAATCTTTAAAAATAAATAATATTTCTAATTGAAACATTAAAACTAAATAATGAAGTCTTTCTAAAACTTAAAACACAAACACTAAAAACACAATTCATTCACAATAAAGAATTAAAACTTATACCTAAAACGAACGAACATAAGAACAGATAAAATTATATTTCAATTACTACGACATAAACTATACTAAAATTCATGCCTATAATTAATTTATTCACTTACACATTCTGTCCTGGCTGCTTATTTAAAAGGTCTAACGAAAAATCAATAACTTGGTCGTTACATAGGTGTCCAGGATAAAAAAAATACAGAATATAAAAATAACATTAAAAAGACTGTTTCATTTAATTAAATTTATTGTTTAACTATCCCCAACCCTGAGGGTAGTCGTGTATTGCGGGGATACAATAAACTTACATATAAATTCATAAATTCAAAAAGGAAGAATACTCCAATCGAAAATGTCACCTTATTTACAACTGGATCAAGATTCACATTCGCGAATGAAACATAATAATGTACATATTTTTTTTTATCACTTGTATATGCCGTGTGATGCCGGCTTAGAATAGCATCGCCCCATTTCTTTCCCTTGGGAGTAGTAAGAGGCGACTTACGGACTCGAGGGTGTGTATTGCAATTTTAGGCGATGGGCTGAGAACCTGTCACTATGGCGATACACAATTTGCCGAATGACTGGGCGTAAATGTCCGTTTTTTGCTGCCGTTTGGGCTCTGCCTACCCCGCAAGAGATTATAGGCGTGATATGTGTGTGTTTGTCTATACCACACCTCATTGCTCTCTGTTTTAGGAATTGTTGATGAAAATTCTTATACAAATTAATTCGTTGCTTCACTCAAAGCATCGTCCATGACTCAAACAAAGTAAATGTTCATTTCATGTTTATTACTATTGAATAACCTTAATTTTACATATAATGAGATCTAAAATAGGGCGTATCTACAGAACTGCACATCCCTTAGGCCACAAATGCCTAAAATCGCGTTAATATCAATCAAATGTTTAAAAAAACACTAGATATATTATAGTGTTATAGATTAATTTTAATGTTACATTATTGGTCGAATGTAATTGTGATGCCGGGTTGGAATAGCATCACCCCATTTCTTACCCATGGGTGTCGTAAGAGGCGACTAAGGGACTCGAGGGTTAGATGTGTATTGCAATTTTAGACGATTGCCTGACAACCTGTGATTATATCTGCCAAGTGGCAAGTGGTATGGTGGTATCCTGTGACAAGTGGATATATCTGTGTGTCACTACAGTGATACAAAGATATAACCACTGCGCCACATCGGCCGATGAATGCACCTAAGGAAAACCTAATGTCATGTTTTAGTTCAATCCAGTTGTACACAAGGTGGTCTGAAAAACAAATCGAAAACAACAATACAGTCTATCCGGATTGTACACGTTCAAAAGTCGAATTACTTATCTATATATAACGTTTAATATCAATTGTTATTGCACTAACTAGATAGAGGTCGCCCCCATACGTCTAGTCTAAAATTGCTTCACGAGCACGACCACACATATACTTATTATTTTTCCAATAATTGAACACTATACAGCCTGGGTATTAGTAAAATAATATATGTCAAAATTTAGTGCAAAGGTTTGAATGCTATTTTTTAGTGAAACTTTTAACGTAATTTAAATGGAAGTCGCTTTCTGGTACAACATGGTTTGAGTGAGTCATGAAGTCATGACATTTTCTATACGGCATTTTTTTACCTATCTGGTATTATAGCAGACTCCATTTCGGTTAGCCACTTGGTAATCAAATAACGCTTCAAAAGATAATCTGATTTTACTATTCAACAAATATTTTTTAAACTGAAAGATCAATTGTTCAATGTAAATCACAATATGTCCTGTTAAATGCTTCCACAGACATAACGAAATTCAGGCATCAATCTTAAATTTTTAAATTTTCAGCACAACTTGTTTCAACTTTGTCACTATTTAGAAAACTGGAATAATGCTGCAAGAGTAATTTGCTCCCGAGTTAAGAACCTGGATTAACAAAAACATATGATATGACTAAACTGTAGTTTTCGGCTTCAAACAAAACGCATTTTTGTACTGGTGATATCGGGCCTTGGCATTTACCTTTCGTTCGTCGTTTCCAGTTTAATTTAAAGTGACAAAGTTGTATCCAAATGATACAATTGACTTTCAATCTTTTCGGAGATAGTTTCCTAGATGAAGCAGGAGATTTATTTATTAATAGTACACATCCATACTATTTACTAACTACTGTCTAAGAGGGTGGGGGCCACATTTATAATTAGGTACATCTCTTTATATATTTAAATTCTTCAATTGTGTTGATAGGGTTTGTTCGTTTCAATGTTCTTGATCCATGTTGATCATAAACTGTCACAATGAGAAGGTAAACAGAGAATTAAATGGCGCCACGCAACACTAGTATTGTAGTAGTAGTTGCAGTGATTAGTCAAAAATGTCCTAATAATATGTAAATGTTGAACGATTTAAAGTGCGCCATTTGCAGTACACTGTGGATTTTACTCCCCTACGATTTTGAACAGTCTTTTAAATATGATGTACATAATATTACGTACGGTACGTTATTTGTTAGCGAAAGATCCACAACATTGAAATCAACAAATCGATCTATGAACCGAAGTATGACAGTTAACTGTTTCTGAACAAGGCTCTATTTGACACACAGGTTTACAACGTTTTATCTAGTCCTATCTAGTCACTTATATGTGTATGGGGAACTATAACATGAATAAGGATAATATTAACAGTAGTAAATAAAAAAGATTCGAAACAATTGTAAATTTCTACTACGATTTTTAAACAATAAAATATAATATCTAGTTTCAAACAACATAGTTTTTATGGTTTACATGAAACCCATAGTTTTACATTTAAGTAGGTAAAACAGCATTTTCGATACTATTAAGCCAATATCAAAATATCGATGCTTCGCGTTTACGCAAAGTTCTAATAATGAAGCGTAAATTTCAATATAATGACGTAACAATTAATAAATGAAAAAAGTACTTAAAATTCATGAAACATTTAAAATAATTTCGATGATTGACTAATTTAATTTAACACTTAATTTCAATCAGGCGACATATTTGTGCATTAATTGTCTAACTTGAAACAAACTTTTATCATAAAAGACAAAAGTATTGTTCAAAAACATTTTTAAAAATAAACAATTAATGAAATTTGGAAAAAATTGAGCAGTTTTGGCACGAATACAGATCCCATAATTTGCAATAAGTTGTGTTATTTTTGTGAAATAAAATGTATATTTATAATAAACAAGTTAAGTCTACCAGCTAACAAAGAGTGTTCTTAACAATGAGTATAATTTACAGATCATTCAATAATTATTGCACAACAATATAGACCACAGAGTAATGATGTCATTCTCGCGCGCGTCGCTAGCTAAGACTCGTTTTTGATAATACCGCGTGTGAAACCGGTAAACTAAAGCAGCCTATTCTAGTACTGTCACTAGCGTTCATTTCACACAGTTATCATTTTTTTTGTCTCCAATGTGACACGTTGTTTGGTATGATTTTTAACCGACTTCAAACAAAGGTGTTTCTAGTAGCGGCGAGCGCGAGGATAATATCTTTACTCTGTGATAAGAACAGGCTTTATCAAGCAGTACTTATAAGAATCTTATATCAAATGGGAATGCTAATTTGAGCCGTAAACACATAAATAAAACAACCATGATCTTGGATCTCCACCACACAAATGAAATCACAGCCTTTACATGTTATACTATTTCTCTGATTATATTTATAATTAAAAGGGTTAGTGTATAATTTTTTTTTGGTTTCTACAAGTATTTCATTATGATACATCGTAAATAAGAAATCTGAGTGTTCTGAAACCAGTTTTTTAAATGAAGTTTGGCACTAAGTTTCATACCTGTATCGCAATACCTTGCAGCTTTATGTTTCTTTTATAAAACTAATTGTCGAGTAAATTTACCAAATACTAACCAATTTGCTTGTGAGTAAAATGTAGAAGATAAATAATTTCGATCAGTACACATAACTACAGCTAATACCTTAATAAGCTAGGTACAATTTCGCATAATTTTACCATAAAGGATCACTCTAACCGGGATTGGCACTATAATAAATTTTAATCAATTCTTCTAAATAGGTATTCAAAGTGAGAATGTAAATATTCAATATACCTTAATATCAAATAGCAATATAATAATTAATTGCGTTAGTCTGAATTAGATTTTGGAAACGCAGAGCAAAACCGCACTCATACGACACAACAGACACGCTTCGAACATGCAAGGAGGTGACGATAATTTTAAACTAAATTAGAGAGTAGCAAGTGCTAGACCGGTTACAATATTCAGAAATGAAGTAGCAGAAATTATCGCAATAAACGTTTAAAGTTTTGTGAAAAATTCGTCTAATCGTTTTCGTCATCGGAACAGAGCGGTGGAGGAAGAGTCGATACATCAAACTTTGCCTCCGGACTGTCACTAGAAGCTTGCGAGTCTACATAGTGACTAGAATAGAACCGTTCCACGTTGTTCAGACTAAATCGTTGGTCAAGATCACGAGCGTAACGCTCATCGTTGATGTCCCTACCACCGTCTAAGTCTTGGTCGTATTGCGGGTAGCACTCTTGTGTTTGAAACATCTCGATTTCCTCGTAATGTTCCGGGTAAGGACTACCTCTGTATTCTTCGTATTCATCCTTTATCGGCGGTGGTAGTTCTGTGTCGGAGAAAGCTACAGATTCTCCGCGTTCGAATAAATAGCTGCCAGATTTCGTCATTTTTGGTGCTCGTTTTATTGTATCAACTGGATATGCGTAATCATCGGAATCGTCTCTGTCACTCTGTTCATCGTAGAACACTTGTCGCTGTTGATGCATGCCAGATGGTTCGCCGTGATCTTCCGAGTGACGGTGCTGAGTAGATTTCGTCCTCTTCAATGAGGATTGACGACTACTTTTATTTGAATATGACACTCGAGGCGGACTGTCTTCTGGCACGACATAAGTTGGTTCCTGAGAATCCAAGTACGGGTGACGTAAGCGACCCAATCTATCAAATCGTGGAAAGCCCATTTCATCTTCGTCAGCAGACGATCCGAACCCTTGGAATTGTACTGGAGTAATACTTATCGGGAATTGTTGGGCTTCGTAAGTATTGCCTTGATACTGAGCGTATTCCTCTCCTCCCTCATCTTCTGAGTAACTAGCTACTTCCTGCGTATCGTAGTGTTTGGAATCTCCCTTGGAAGAGGAACCTGATTCAACCTCTGGAACATAACTGTCAGAGCACTCAGAACTTTCAATGCGACGCACTGAATCGTCTACGGAGAGATATTTGGCACCTTGAAGCTTGTCACTTTCTGATGAACATTGGCTTTTGGTTGAATCTTCTTCTAAAACGTCTTGAATTTTCTCCTGACGTTTTCTTGCGCTCGTCACTTGCTTTTTGCGCCTAAATGTTCTCATTCTCTCTCTGGGATCTCTAATGACATCCAAAGAGCTGTCTGTATCATTTCCACTTGGAGGACTTTTCAGCGAGATATTTCGAACAAGCAGAGATTTCTTCACTGGAGCTTTTAGCGGTTGTATTGGTGGTGATTCTGAACTCAAGCTACTAGAGTAATATGGTGAGCATCTAGATAGCGGAGTCTTTACAGATCTGTCGCCAGATCTTTTTTCTTGTAATTCTCTGTGCACTAAGGGCATTTCAGGCACTGCTATTATTGGTAAATCTGATGAACTCAGATAATGTTCATGGAATGACCAGCTTTTAGGTTTACTGCGGTATTGCGCAGAAGTTTTATACTCCTTTATTTGGTTTTTCGATAATGTCTTGTCATCGTAGCTAGCGTGTTTGGCAAGAGGTTTGTAATCGGATCGAATAAATTGGTTTTCAGCCTCTTCGCGAATGATATTTGAGAACTCTTGACTTTGATAACGTTCGCTATGTTTTTCCTCTTGGCTGTACAGTTGAGATGGCATATCTATGTCCAACTCGGGTTGTTCAGGAACATAGTAAGGTTTGAAACCACTGTCCTCACTTTGGCAACGAGCAGTAGGTTTTACGTATCTCTGACTTTGTTCCTCGTAACTCATGCTTTTTGGTGGTCCTTTTTGGTAACGTTCGTGAATCGCGTCTTCTGGGAGCGGAAATCCTTTCAGCCTCTGCTCGAATCTAAGTACGCCATTGGTATGTTTCTGCAGACTACTAAGCGAACTAGAACTAGATTTATCAGACTTATCACTATAACTAATTGAAGAAGATTTATCTGTCTTTCCGGTATACGAAGCAGTCAGTCTAAGAACAGGCTCTTTGGGTTCATGAATTTCGATTATAGGTGATTTCAGCCTCGACGTAGACGGCTCGTCATAAGTTTCCTCTTCTATTGGAGGTGGCGGCAGTTCAATTATAATCGTATCATCTGATTTTGTATCATCAATATCTTTTTCTTCGCCACGAGCAGTAGCTACTAATGTGTGACTTGTGCTGGCCGACCAATCAGAAATTGACTGCGCTAAAGTCAAAGTGCTGTCGCTCTTAGTACCAGAGCTGCTGTCAACTTTTCGTGATATGGTTGTTTCTGAGCTGGTAAGCTTATCATACTTTATGTTTTCGGAAGTCTTATCAAAGCTACTGCTCTTGGAACTAGGTTCGGCCTGGGAACCCATTTTCAGCTTTTCCCTCTTCTGTTCTGACTTCTTGCTATTTTGAGAGAACGCTTTTGCATTTTCAGACTTCTCACTCTTAGGCACGGACACGCTTTCTGAAGCAGAAAGATTAGCATACTGGCGAACAGTGTTGGTTCCTGTCGACCATTCGGAGATGCTTAAACAAATAGATGTATCTTCAGAATGAGAGCTATGCGTGCATTTCTTTTGGGGAATTCCGATTTTGACAGTACCATCCAAGTCAGTACCAAATGAGCTCGTCTCTTCTTCAGAATGACTACTATGGCTGCATCTTTTGCAAGTACTTGCGCTGCCAGCACTTAGTTTATTTAATGCCCGAACAGTTTCTTCTGCATTTGTTTGTGATAGTAAATCGTCAATCGAAGTGTCTGAATTGTTTGATCCTAACGACAACTTTTGTGTTCCCAGTTGTGAGAATTTATCAAAGTCTGGAGATTGTGATTTACTGTCACCACCAAATACATCATCGGTGAACAAATGATCGTCATCATATATCGGACTATGATTGGTAGGTGATTTTTGAGGCTGGTTTATAATTACCTTTTCTTCAATATTGCTTTTTGTAAATGATTTGTGATCAGTCTTTGAACAACAAGCACCCATGTCACTCATAAGACATGATTTGCTCAGTGTTCCGCTCAGGCAAGATTTTTCATAACTTGGAACCACACCTTTTTCAGGTTTTTCTAATGGTTCTACCATGTATCCAGATTTGTCGTAAGGAATTGGTTTAACACTTCTAGAAGTCTTCTCGCTAGCTCTACTCATAGATTTTTCCGATTTTGACTCAGGGACATCTCTTTCTAGTTCGTTTTCGTTATTAAGTGTATCACTGTCATCGTCAGAGCCTTGCAATTGATCTTTGGAACTCTCAGACTTAAGAATCACTTGTGTTGCTTGTTCGGGTTCATTACTCATGTAATAAATATGGACTTTTTCCACGATAGGTGTTTCAAGAAGGCTCGATGGCAATGAAGGCCACTCATCACTGGATTTCCTTCTGTTCGGTTCATCGATTTCTTTTACTTTAATGACTGCTACAGGTGGTAACTCTGGGAGAGGCCAGTCTTCGGATTCTTGACTATCACTCGGAGAGGAGTGCTTCGACGGAGCTTTTGGGGCGGTTTTACGAGTTTTAGGACTATCAGAAGTTTTTTTGCGCTCTAAACTTTCTTCTCGTTTTGCAGCTCTTTCAGCTTCTCTTCGAGACTCGTACATTTCACTTATTCTTGTTTGATCTATAGGTATATCTGGCATTTCAGCGGATGTACGTCTATCAGCGTCAGATGCGTAGGCAACGTTGGCATTACTAGGGGGATCAGAACTTAAACTAGCCTGGTGGTCGCTTGAGTTCAAGGACTCTTCGTTAATACTTTCAGATCGAGAGCAAGCTTTGGTAGAATCTTCATCTGCACTAGTCTTCTCAGATGCCGTACTACGTTCCGAAATGCGAGATAAAGTACGACCAAAGTTTTGGCCGTATCCTATAACTAAATCGTTTGATGATGAAGTAGAGGAAGTTGCCGGGTACAATAAATTAACTGGGAAATCTGTGAGATCATCAGTAAAATCAGCGTCTGTTGAGTCTTTTGAACCATGTGCTGACAGTGGAGGATTCTTGGCAAACGTTTGGAAATCGTCCATCATTCTTTGATTGTATTCGAAACCGTCTTTATTCAAGTTTAGGCTTTCATAACCCTCGACGTCATGTGGAATCCATGCTTCTTCAATACTGGTGCTATTTTCACTACCAGAAGCACCAAAGAACGGACGCCACGTCGGTTTAAGCTCTTCACCACGGCGATATGCTTCACCTAGAGATCCTGACGTGGATTCAGTTGTCTCGAACGAACCTCTAGATTCAACGCTCAGCGAACCTTTTGAATCCATACTTGATTTGGAAGAGCTCTTCTGATCATCAAGACGTCTTCTTCTGGAGGAAGAATCATCAACACTTAACGATCCTTTTGATGGTGTGGTTGTTGTAGTTGTAGTGTCCATACTGGATTTAGAAGAACTCTTTTGGTCACTGTTTAGAGCTCGCTTTTTGGCTATTAAATCTCTTTGCTTATCGAAAGAGGAGCCAGTGGTTATAACGTTTCCATCGTCATCAAAGTCAACTGTAGTGTTTTGATCTTCTTGAGATATTGTAATAGAAATCTTTGTTTTCTTTGGTTTTGATATTTTAATATCAGAAGCCTTTGATGCAGCGGACTGACTAGATTCTGATTCTTCAGCCACTACTCTACCTATTTTATCCAGTCCACTTTTTCTAATGGTCGGTTTTGATATTAATCGTTCTACTGTTTTATCAATACTCTCTGAACTTGAATCCGAATCAGTAGGAGCTTTTTGAGAATCGACCTGTCCTTGTTTTTCGAGAGTCGGGATCGGTGATTTTCTTGGGCCATGTGGACTTCTTGGACTATGGGGGCTGCGAGGACTGCGCGGACTTTCAATGCGACTCATTTCTGGAACGGGAGAAGGTGATTTAGAGTTCGACTTAGATTGTTCACTTGACAAAACAGTATGAGTCATTAAATGCTCTTCCCCATATTCCATCGCCTGTTTTAATTCTTCCAAACATTCCCGGTCTTTCTTGTTTAGCTTTTCAATATCCTGTGAGATGCCCAATGGTCTAGCAATAGAACAACTAACACTAGATTCATCATCAATAGAGCTGCCTTTAATATGGGCACTTGATGGACTTATATCTTTTTCAATGCTAGTCCACGAAGTTGATTCTGAACTTCGTGAACGTTCAGCACTCAACTTTAACAATTCGCTACGTCTAGATTTAGCAGCGAGTAATTTTTCTTTTTTCTGATCTGGCGGCGTAATTTCCTTGGCACTTCCCGAGCTACCTGTTTGCTCTCCTTCAGATTGGTTGGTAGACTTGGAACTAGTGTCGATAAACGGAATATTCTCTACTGTTGGACTATTTTCCTGAGGCGGTGTAACAATGATTTTATTCTTTTTACGTTTGAGTGTAGCAAAATCTATAGACCTCGGTGGCGTTGTACGAGATTTCTTCGTGTCTACGTCACTTTCAGATATTTGTGACTGTGATTCATGTCGCAAAAACTCTGCTAGACTTGTAGAAGATTCGTCAAAAGTTCCTTGAGAATCGAACGGTTTCTTACCCCTACTGCCACTTCCATTTTCAGAAATAGGCAATTCTGTATCCACAGTATCCTCTTCATAATCAGGAGTTGCCAATGAACTATCGTCACTTTTGCCTCGAAAAAGATGCGCTTTTTTGTCTTTTCGTGAGCCATCTTGGTCTGAAGAGCTATCTGCATCGATATATGGCAGGGTTACACCGAGATGGCTTTCATCAGATACTTTTAGTTCGCTGACCTCAGTCAAAGATTCTTCTTCGCTGGTTAATCTTGCTACTTCTGGTTTTCTTTCAGACAGTAAACTGTGCACGTCTTGAGCGCTTTTACTTTCCTGTAACTCATTCTGCCGTTGTTGTTTGTTATAAATATCGATTTTACGACGTTCAATTATAACAGTCTGCGTGTCGTTTTCAATTACTGTATGTGCGGAGCTCGTCATCCATTCTATCGACGAGTCATCTTCTTTTTCTTTGTAGCTGTGTGTAGGTGAAACATCTTTAGAACTTGGTCTCCTGGGTAAAGGTGCAGTGAATTCTGATTCTTCATCAACACTTGGGTGAACCTCTACTTTGACCACTTCTTGTTTGAAATGCACTTCACTAGTATCGGGTGACGTTATTGTCTGAGGAGTGACATAATTTCTATCCAAGCTTTTCGATTTTGCTTTAGCATCAAGATGTACATCAACATTCCTTTCCAAACTCTTGGATTTAACACTTGTTTTCTGGTAAACCACTTTACCTTCAATCTGTTGTTTCATCTCTTGTTTTTTAGACAATGTTTTTGGTGATTTTTGCAAAGCTGCAATATCTTCATCATCCAGGCTTTTGTTGATCTTATTAGGGGTTTTTGAAGTTTTTTGATCTTCAAAACTTCTGCTTATCTTTCCAGTGAGTTTATTATCAAGCTTCTTTGGAGATTTTGCAATGAAAACATGATCTTCCGCCTTGCTTGTTATTTTCGTTTCAATGATAATCTTGTCACCTTCAGTCTTTACAACAATTTTATCTTCTGGTGGTGGGAATGGCGGCATAGTATCTTTGACAGGGCTAATAATAGTTTTGGTTTGTTTAAGCGCTGCCTCAAATAGCATCTGTTGCTTTTCTTTACGCTTTGCAATTTCAGTATCACTTTCTTCTGTGGATTTAGTACGTTCCTTACTTCCTCCACGCTTTAATTCCATTTTTTCCACAGACTTGGATTTTTCCTTTCCGATTTTCTTTCGTTCAGTTTGCTCCAATTCTTGACTCTTAGCGCGCGCTAGTTCAAGGGGCGGCACTGTCAAAAAGTCTGGTCGCTCTTTAAGATTTGATGGCAACGATTTTTGTGTCTGCAAAGATTTTACTTTAGTCGCGTTAGTATCCAAAGAGCCACCTTTGTTTAGTTTGCTTGTAATCTTTTGCTTGTCTTCGGGTTTTGTTTTCAAAGTAAGCTTCTTCTTGTCTTTACGTTTTATTCTCTCTATGTCAGGTACTATTTGATCTTCACTCAAATCAGATAGTTTTCTTATACTTCCTCTAGGGGAATTCAGGCTTGAAGTCGGTGACCTAGATGGAGATTTTGAAAGCGGCGATCGAGATATTGGTGACCTTGTCAAAGGTGACCGAGAAGGAGATTTTACTTGGTTTAGTTTTGTTAAATCATACCTGCGCTTGAAAGAACGTGGACGGCGCTGTTCTACTAGTTCTTCCAAAAGTTGCAGTTCTTCGTTGTCAATCACAACTGCTTTAAGATCTTCAGGTTGATCTGGTTGGTCTTCCTCTACTTCCTCAATTTTATCTATTTCTTTCTTATTTAATTTCCCTTTATCATCCATCAATGGTTTCTCTTCCAATATAGTCCCTTCTTCATTACTATCCTCAACCGTATCGTCCTTTGACGAAAACGCGTTCATTGGAGGCAATCTATGCAACTGTATAACAGGTGTATCCAAGCTCTTAGCCCGACGACTAGAAGTTGGCGAGTCTGTGGCTTTTTGACGTTGTAATGAAAATACTGATCCTTCGGATAGGTTCAGCCTAGCATGTGCAAAAAGTATTGGTGTTCCACCTTGTTTGCGTAACATTGGGGAGATAAGTTCATCGCGTAAGCTTTTCTTCAAATCAGGTTTCAGTGTATCTTTCTTTTCGTTCATTCCATCACTTTGCTCCTCAGATTGAGTACGTCCACCAGTTACTTTTTGTATTTCCATGTCAGCTAAATGTTCATCATCTGATCTTAGGAACTCTAAACTTTCTAAGATCGGAGATGGAATATTTTCATTGTATTCCCAGGTCGATGATTCTTTACTTAGTTGTTTGATTTCTGGAATTTTGATAGCGATGTCATCCTCGGAGCTAGGAATTGATATTGAACGTTCGGAGATACGTCTAAGCTCAGTAGCATTTCCACTGGCAACTGTTTCCAAAGCTGCTTGAGGGTGATATTTCGCCTCAAGTTCTGCTAGCTTCCTACACTGCGGGGGTGAACCTTCAATTTCCGTAGAGCTCATAGTCTGGCCTCTGTGCCAAGCTCCAGATGTCATTTTATCATATTCATGTTGTAAAATGGGCTCTAATTCTTTACGCGACTGTGGTGGAGAAAATTCTAGCTTTGGAGCTGCTTCCGTTGTACCAAACACATCGTCAGAATCAACACTTTCGTCATCTGATGAGAATGAAGTAATCCGAATCTTACTGTTGCCTCCTTTGCCTTTCATTTTAGATCCTGGTCCTTTCTTGCCCTTTCCTTTTCCTCTCTTAGAAGGCAATTTCCCTTGGTTCGATTTTATGTCAGCGCGAAGTTTTTCAGCAGCTGACATAGGTTTAGGCTCTTTGCAGATTGGAGGCTGTGGGACGTTACGACCGTTTATTGCAAATTTGATTTCGTGAAATTGCGGGCCTTCCTGGCGTATACTGTCTGTTTTTGAGCTAGTAGCAGAATCGCTTTCAATCTGACTCAACTTAGAGTTAAGTGTCTCAAGCAAAGCTGGGTCTAACTTAGTAATATCTCGCTTTGGACTTGGGAAATGTTGCAATTGCCCACTCTTATCGACTTCTAAAGTGACAGGGTTGACTTTCGACAAGTCTATGTTTTGTGTAAACAAAAAGTCACGGTTTTCCACTTCCAAAAACTTCGAACTATGCTCAACTTGGACGCTGTTTCGTGGAGATTTTGGGGATTTTGGACTTTTCGGAGACTTAGGTGATTTAGGCGACTTTGGCGACTTAGGAGATTTCGGTGACTTTGGCGATTTAGGTGAGCGTGGAGATTTTGGGTGGTCGTGATATTTGCACCTAGGATGAGCATTTACAATATGGCGACCATTTTGTGGTGGCAGCATAATAATGTCTGGTGGATTTTGCCTTTTATCATCCATTGGTGAGGGAGCAGTGCCATTCATGACATGCCTCTTATGTAAGACATATGGAATATCATATCCGTCGTCGACTTTTTTGTTGTCCCTGATACCTGCTTTGAAAGCATCGAACCCTTTGAAATAGTCTTTCGGCAAATCGAATTGAGGACGTTGGTAGTCAGGATGACGTACAGGCATCTCGAAGTGAGAGCGTTTACTAGCAATTGGTGGAGCGCTTGGTATTTGACGGAATATGTAGTCTTCGTCACTAGATTCTGCTGGCGTCAAGTCAATAGACTTTTGGTGCATCAACACATGCCTTCGCGAGTTGACGCTACTGAAGCGGGGTCTGTTTGCAAGGCTGTTTGGATCAGATTTAGTTCTTTCCACTGTGGGATGAGTGTATGGAACAGCAACGTCAGCAAGACGACTACTTGAACTAGTCTCCAATATAAGCTTAGGATTGTATTCATCAAAGTGTGTCTTGGCCATGAGTTCTTCTTTCAAATCTCCTTTTTTTACCATATGAGTATGAACTCTTCTCTTATCGAACTCCGACTGGAGAATATTCGGTGGAAAACCAGCTGCTTTGAATGCTTTGTTTTTAGCATATTCGATGCTATCCATAGCTGGCAAGATACGAATATTAATTTCCGATTCGTTTGATGATTCTTTAATAAGATGCGATGTTTGTGGTCCATTTTCTTTGCTTGTAGAACGCGTTAGAGATTCGATCTTTTCTTTATCAAAACTGAAGACAGTGTCGGAAGAGCGTCTTCGTTGGTAGCTGTGTATCTTTGCAGCGCGAGTGTCAATTTCATCAATGCCCATATTTTCAGACCAATGGTGTGACGGAGCCAATTCTTCCTCTTCAGTCGAAAAGTCATCCGGTTTCTTCGGAGGACTAAGATCTGATGAGTATTGGACATAAGGATCCAAATCAACGTTTTGCAAACTAGCAGCATGCATTGGACTGGGCTCTCTATGTTGTTTACTGTTACTCGGGAATGTTGAGTATGGAGTCGGAATATGATAATAACTCGGTGATGTAGCAATATTAGCGATCAGATCTTCATGAGATTTGTCGAAGAGTTTTTCTCGATATTCCGGTTGCTCCATCCCGATGAAAGTCGGTTGGGTGTCGTAGTATCCTTTTGCTGAATCAGCAGAATCTGACGATGGAGATATCGGTTCGAACGGATCCATGTAAGCGTTTTGTACACTGGCGCTGCTGCGTCGCCTAGACCCAGGTACCTCATCTGGTTCATACAAGTTTTTCTTGCAATCGTAGTAATCAGATTTAGAATCGCCACTGGAAGTCCTGGACCCTGATCTGTCAGAGCTTTTGCTCTTCAATGTTTCTCGAGACTTCTTACTATCAGTATGGTATACACTGTCTCGAGATTTCTTGCTAGATTCAGCGCTGCTTTTAGATATTTTCTCGTAAATATCACTTTTCGACTCTTGACTTGAAGTTCTCGAACCAAGAGCGCGTTTGATCTCCTTATAGAAGCTGCCGTCAGATCTAACTGAAAGCTTCTCACGAGGAAGCACCCTAGGATCGTCAAGCAGGAACGGATCGAGAGGTATATCATTGTCACTTTTGTATTTCATGTTACCTAGCCCTAGGTTAGGATCCTGGTCATCATCGCATTCGGACAGATGATCAGAGAGTGACCGATCATCGTCAGAGGGTAAACCATTACCGGAGTCCAACGAACAAGAACGGGTGTGTACGACAGAACGCGGTTGGATTCTGGCGTATCTTGGATTTTCAGATTCATCGTCAGATCGTTCGATTACTTCGTAGCTGTCGTGAGATATGTCATCTTGGGAGCCGCTGCGGACGAACGTGGGTGCGTCAAGTCTCGGCTCACTGAGCGCGCCGGGGAAGCTAGATGAGTACGTGCGCCCTATCATCTCCCGCTGAGAGTCTATAGAACTCTGTGTTCCGAGAACGAAAGCTAAAGTTCTTGCATCATCGTATCTCGTGATCGGCGAATCGATACGCCCTCCTGTCGGATAGTAAGAGTCTAGATCCGCGACCATACTGCGAGTGTCGCGTTTCGGTTTCGCTCTGCGTTTCGTCCTGCCGGCGTCATCGAAACTGAAATCTCTGAGATTCCTACAGCTAGCGCTGCGCCGCCAGACTAACTTGGCCTTCGGTGCGTCCTCCACCTCCTCTAGCAGAAGGGAGCCGCCGGATCTACTCGACCTGGTCGACCCGCCGGCCGAGTACATGTGTACCTGCGAGAGTTCGTACTCGAGCCGTTCGGAGGACTTCTTAAAGCTGGAAGACTGTTTGGTGAGCACGAAGTCCGGATAGCCGCTAGGGGAGCCTGCGGGCGGGGCAGTGGTGTAGATGGGCGTGGTGTGTGTGTGGGAGGGTGTGTGTATGTGGGTGTGTGTGTCCGTCTGACCTGCAGGCGGCGGGCGGGGGTGGGCACGAAGCGGCGGAGTGGGAGCGCGCGCGCGTCCACTGCCGCGGGGCAAGCTCCCCTGGCTCCATGTACTCTCCGGAGATACCTGCAGAAGAAAAACGCCTCATAGAATGGATGGATGTTAGACAAAAAAGAAGCACAGCTAGAAGACGTTATGAAATGAACCCTGATCTGTTAGACACAAGCACCAAAGTTTGGCAGTTACTTTTAATGAAAGCCAATAACTGACTGTCCAATATTGTCTGTATCGTGTAAATATCCAAGCCATGGTTAACGACAATCCATTGACATTGAAAAATAACTAAATTTTTGGTTTGGAAACACCCAATAGGACGTACAATAACGACAAATTGTATAGTATTTATTACATACATACATACATAAATCACGCCTATATCCCTTACGGGGTAGGCAGAGCGTTAACGGTCGTTCAACGGATATTAACACCACGTCTGACAAAAGTTTGAGGGTCAATCAGATAACTGTGTATCGCTATAGTGACAGGTTGTCAGCCCGTCGCCTAAAATTGCAATACACTCCCTCGAGTCCCTCAGTCGCCTTTTACGACACACACGGGAAAGAAATGGGGCGATGCTATTCTAAGCCGGCATCACACGGCAAAAAGAATTTATTGATTGTGATAATAAAAAAAATACGAGGGTATTTCTGATTTAAAATCGCACAAATCTAAAGCAATCTTACCAATGGTGTCGTCGTCCGATGAGGCAGAGGCGAATCCTCCGTAAGCTGATGATTGACCTCGGCATGGGTCACTACTTCTGGACCCTGTTGGAAGTTACAACCCTGAATATTGTTTCTAACAAACATTCTGAGATTCAGTAAGTAAACGTGAGTTATGATTATGATTTTTGTAAAGATGATTTTTATCTTCTACCCGATAGTATTGATAAGAGATTTGAAATATAAGTTTAAGAAAATGTTACGATTCGTTTTATATCTTTCTTTACATACATACACATTTATCTATACTTTATCCCTTGCGGGGTAGGCAGACGTTAACAGCCGTAAAATACGTCTGACAAATATTAGAGGGCCGTTTCAGAAAAATCGTGTTTCACTATAGTGACAGGTTGTCTGCCTGTCGCCTAAAATTGTTAAACACATGAATCCCTCGAGTCCCTTAGTCGACACCCACAGGAAAGAAATGGGGTGATGCTATTCTATGCCGGCATCACACGGCCACCAGGCCTGTTAGGAGTTATATTTAATTTCTATATTTTTAATTTCAACGCTCATAAATACTATCGGATATGAATAAATTGTATGAACATTTACAGTGATACCATAACCAACATTATATCCGTGCCCCAGTGAGGTAAACAGTGCAGTTTGTGATGATTGTGCTGTACAACGACATTTGATATAAGATCTGGTAACAATATTTCCAAAATAAAGAATAAAGTCCATGAGAAGAAAGCATCTTCATCAAAGCAAATAAACCGATCATATAGCCCGATTATTGGCAGCTGCAGGCAATACCGATATTTTATGAAATACTAGATTTCGGCCCAGCGGTTTCACCCGCTGCCACTCATTTTCCCGTGGTAATAGTTGTTTTCCCGCGGTAAAAAGTGGCCTATGTGTTATTCCGGGTTATACTCTACCTGTGTTTCAAATTTCATTCAAATCGGTTAAGACGTTTGAGCGTGAAGAGGTAACAAACATACATACACACACACAAACTCTCAGATTTATAATATTAGTACGGATTGATTATTTTTTTTCCACTCTGTACGCGTTTTCAAACTTGAAACTACTTCTTAAGGGAAAACCAAACGTAACATCCACTATTCTCGTCGGTTAAGAAACAGTAGATAGAATACCAAATATCGGACATGGAATGGAACCGTATTCGATTGACTTATTAACAGATCTTATGATTGGGAGCATTATTTACTGGGGTAACACTGGGCATTAGGGTGACGAAAACGTAACTGTGCATTATAAAATACTATTTTATTATAAGTTCCATGCTCTCCGCAAGGCAATTAGAAAGCAAAATGTCTTGAAAATTTTATGAGATATACAAATTTTGTTTGTATGTATGTATATCTTTCATCAACAATATTTCGTTACCGTCAGAACTGCTGGTCATCTGTGGCTTCTGTTGCGGAGAGATTTTTCAATAATTGCTATCACAATGCTAGTATTTGCTAGCTTTCCTAATTAATTGCTAGCTGTGATATATGCAGGCAGAGTAATTTTAAATTATTATAACCAGCCATTCTGTTATCAGAATCAATCAATGATGTACATGTAATCTTTTCGTGTGTAGGTTTATTTTATCTTATTATATTCTATTGTGCACGCCTTATCCGCCTGTCTTATAAAGTCTCACTTTGCGTAGGTTAGCTGGAAGAAATTTCTTAGTAGAAATAAGCAGTCCTGTTGCGTCGTTATTCTTTGTATGTGTTTCTCTTGTAATTTTTTTGTGTACAAACGGTAAATAAATAAATACATTTTCTCAAAATTATGGATACTAAAAATTGCTAGTAAATTGCTAATAAAAAAAAAACTAGAACAAAATCCGAGTTGATAAAATATTGTGTGAAGGGAAAGTGCCTGATATGTAGAAATGGCAATGTTTTATTCCGCCACCTACATACATTGTCTGTTGTGTCATAATAGTTTCGAATTACTCTGCATATATCACAGCTAGCAATTAATTAGGAAAGCGTCTGTGTTTCCAAACGCATACAACCCTAATCTCTTCAGAGTAAGAGTGAACAGGCTTCTTCTGGGTTAGCTCGCTCCATCTTAGACTCTGTCTGCCCATCATTAATTTGAAAAAAAAACTAGCAAATACTAGCATGGTGATAGCAATTATTGAACAAACTCTTTGCACCATGAACCACAGGCGACCAGCGGTAACAATATTTCAAAAGACTTTGCTTTCTTGTTACTATCACCACCGATTTCCTATAAATATAAACAATACCAATGCAACAGAAGTCAGTTAGGAATGAATTTCGAAAGGGGGTTAAAACAGATACTAGCCAATTCTGGGAATACCCTTACGATCTGGTTGTAGTATTGTTGTTCCAGCTGAAAGAAACGGAAATTTGATACTCGAAAGTCGAATAGAAAATTTGGAAGCATTTGAGTTACACAGCAATTTGTATTCGTGTAAGTTTTAATGTATAGAAAAGAAGACGGTTCATGTCTAAACGCCAATTCTTTCGTTATACTCAGGGAAATTAGGGTACCTCATTTTTGCAACTCTACTAGCTACGGTATAGCAACATAACAATGTACATATATTTAGTCATTTTGAACAGGAAAGTAGCGATAATAAATTTTTCTGAAGTCATATTTCGAACTTCACTACTTCTTCTAAGAATAGAAGAAGTAGTGAAGTTCGTACTATACCAAAACCGGTATATTACAAATACCGATTTTATATCAGATGGCGCTTTTATCACACACCGCTGCGAAGATCCAAAAAATTCAACCAGTACGCTAAAACATACCATACCACGACCGTATACTCGAATTCGGGGGAGGCCCCAAAAAGCATAATTATACATAAAATGCCATAACATGGTGAGCCTAGAATTTGCTCACAAAAAGAATCACGTACAACATGAACCCTAATCCTCCCCCTACCGCAATTTTAGTTCTGGACTCTACAATTTTAGCCCCGGTGGTGCTATGAAATCTACACCTGACTGTATGGTGGGGAGCGGGAGCTCACCCGGAGGTAGGCCCTACCGTTATTTACGGCCATGCACTATATGATCTACAGTGAAGCTTACCCTGTGTTTGGTGGTGGCATAGGCGGTAGCTGTGAGCGGGGGGCGAGCGGCGGCGGGCGGGGGGCTCCGGCGAGTGCGCGCCGCCGCCGCCCGCGCCTCCTCCGCGCTGTATCCCCTCATCATCAGAGAAGCCTCCAGGTAGTGAGGTTGCTTGTCCCACTCCAGGGAAATCGCTGGAATACGACATGTACGACCTTAAAAACTTTAGTTACTGTGTTTTTACGTGGGGATGAGAGATTTTCTCGTATTAAAAAGTATCCTAGATGTTGATCCGAGTAATACTCGTATGCTACTAAGGTACATTTGGTAGTAATCCGTCGAGTAGATTTTGCGTGAAAGGAAAACAAACAAACATACAGAAAGACATTTTTTTTTGTTGATTTGTGATCTATATCTTAGATACAATAAAAAGTAGAAATTAAATTTTTAATCTATTCCATGTATAATAATGGTTTTGTTTCGGTTTTATTATATGCATAGATATCTTGCACATTTTTAACTCGGGATTAGTTATGTCCAGGAATATTGGACGAGAGTATCAACGTGACCATTAATTAATCAAAGCACGATAGCATTACCTGCTTATTTTTTCACAATGAAAAAAGATACCCTGATAAAAACGGTACAGCATTAAAATATCGCTACGATTCTTTTCCCTTTGTTACCGGTTAAATAGTAACATACCGGTTCATATAAGATAAAATTTGCAAAAATAAAATAATTCTACAAGGGAAAATCTACGTTCTAAAAGTTACATAAAAATTCAAATCCCATGACTATTATTGTGATCTATTGACCTTCCAGGTTTTGGTCTGCAAATATCTCTCACAAGGTCCTAAAAGCTGCGTTGCGGTTACTTGGTACTAGCCTGTCAGAAAACAGTTATATGACAATATTATTTACGTACCTTTTTGGGAACACCAGGTTATAAATATTTAGGTTGTTGAAATATAATACGTTCTAGTTACTTACCCGATTTTTCAGAAGTAAACTTTATATTGCAATCTGATACTTCAGCTTAAGCTATAGGAGTAGTTATTTTGTATTCCAATTTTTTGTTTGAGAACACGTTGTAGGTTGTCGAGTCTCGCACACTTATAGTCTGTGGTAGTGGTGTCAAGTTAAAGGAGTCGGCGCCCGCTTGGCACCACCCCTAGTTTTGATCAAGGTCAAGAAGTATCAGGCCGATTTCCAGCTTTCTAGCTCGCTGTGCAAAGTGAAGGCTCCTCTTTCCCGCTATAGTACATACCGTCGGAGCCGGGCGGCAGCGGCAGCAGCGGATGCGCGGAGATGCTCTGGTTGAGCGCGCGCGGCGTGGTGGCCGCGCTGGCCGCGCCCGGCGTGGACACGTTCCCTCGCGACGAGCCCACGGACCGCGACGCGCGGAACGACCCACACCTGCACAGTCGGAGGATGGTGGGTGGGGGGCTAGCTTTTGGTTTAACGTATTGAGCGCTGTATAATATCGGTTTTAGAGACGGGCCTGCGCTGCCGCTTTTTTTTTCTCTCGTGTGAACGCCCGAATGAACCCTAGTGTTAAATGTTGCATGACTTTGTCGTTCTGTTCGTTATTGAACATTTGTAATAAGTATTTCTATTATGATATGACTGAGTGATTTAATTTGTTTAACTATTTAAGATAAGGAATAACGTAAAATAAGGTTTTGTCATCATCATTCCCAAAATTGTAACTACGCAAATTAGAATGGATAATAAGCAGAAAATCTCATATTTTGATATTATGCCTTTAGGCCAGATGATTTATCATGAAACCAACTTTAATGATCGAAAGTACACTGTTGCAATGTATCATGGAGTTCAGATCATGTTCAATGTGTTGATGACACCTTATTCTACATTCTTCTAATACAAGAAATAATTTACCGAACATAACAAACACAGGGGTAAAATAACTGAGCGTCACAAGACAAACGAGCGTGCCGCTGTATTAGAGACTGAAAACACGGAACTTAATTTTTAAAATAATTATAGTTTTTTATAAAGGAGCGCAGACCCATCATTTGGTAAAAGAATTCCTAAAATTCGAGCACACCATCCTCCGACCGACCGCCGCGTCTAGTTTCAACTCATTTTGGAAGAAGCGAAAGTCTCAACGTATACAGCGCATGCTCGAGTTACTAAATCACCATCGATATACAACTATTCGAAGCCTGTAGGGGGTTCGCGCACTAATTGTCCAATGCAGAGATCATCGATCGCACAAGCGGGTTTTTTCTAACCAAGAAATACTCATCGAATCGGTATTCACAGTCAATATTTTTATTAAAAGTTGCCGAGGGTATGGAGGATTTCATAGCTGAAGCACCGTTAATAAACTGTTCCCTTAAATATTATTTTTATTTTATACCGGTTTTCGAGCAATACCGGTTAATTAAACATTCAACACAGCACTAATATGGTCCTATTAAATTTTGTGCAAATATTTTTAGGGTGAGTTCTAGTCGTAATACCGTAATACTGATCAATTTTTCTCAAGGAACATAAGTCAAAATATGAAAAAAAATTAGGCCTCCATTATTTAAAAAAAAAACTGGTTTGAGGTCAATTTTTCCATATTTCGACCTAAGTATATTCCTTGATGAAAGTAGTTCAGTTTCACGAGTAGAACTCACCCTAAAAATATTTGCACTCTATTTTATAGGACCTTATTATATATAACCAAAACTACAAAAATATCAATATAATTATCCAATCATGTCAATACATTATTGTACTGTAATCGCATTGAAATGTATTTCGCTTGTATTTTAAAACCCGCTAGTACTACAATCGACAGACTACGCCGTCGGACAAATAGGGGCGAACCCAACCCGTATTAATTGAAACCTCTGTATCTCTTAGGGACCTTTCTGTACCATGCAGACGGTCTTTATCACACAACGCCCAATACATTACCAAAAGCTATGGTCGCCCTTCCATGCTAACCACTCACCTTATATCATCAATCACTTATTCTAAAGTACGAATATATTATGTGTAATGAGATTGAAAACCCTATTTCTAAGTTAAACCTATTCCCAAACGAAATTTTTATGATATTTGTAAGCATGTGAAGCTATGTTCATAATGAGCTAACAAAAAACTTGTTTCTAAAATATAGGTTGGAATTTTACTAGTGACTGATAGCGAAATTTCAAGACTGGCTGGTGATAAGAAACAAATTTTATATAGGAACATAGGTCGAAATATGAAAAAAATATATATTGGACCGCCCATATAAAATTGCCGCTGATTTGAGTGTCCAATGTCCATGGAAGATAATTTTTTTTTTCTTATTACGACCTATGTTACTTGGAGAAAGTTGTTCCTTATCACCAGCCCGTACTCTGTTTTTAGTATCGGTCACTAGTAATATTTCACCCTATATTATTAATACAAAAGTACATACATACCTTTACTTTCGCTTTGCCTAAGGTCATTTTGAACAGAGCTTTACTTGAGAACACTTATAAGCGCTAACTACACCTAAATGTACATAATACAAAAAGCTGTATCTCCCACTATAGCGCTAAAGCTGAGTATTCACTACATGCAACAATGTTTACGGTCTAAGTGAACTGCTGAGGCTAATGTAAGGTTAAGGTAGTGTGTGCGTACCTTTGGAATGTTTGTCGTTTCACGTAGTTGTCTCGAACGAATTCCACAATCTGTTTTTGGGTTTTGCCGCTATACCTGTGAAAAAAAGAAATTCGCTTTTTATTAAAAAAAAAATGGTTTAAGATAGTTCGTATCAAATCAACTGTGGGTAGTGTTATATGGAGGAGATTATTTATGTTTTATATTTCAATCTGCTACGTTTCTTGGGGAATGTTGTTCATTAGTTTATGCCCATTCTCAGTTTTCCATATCGGTTCAGAGTAACACACAACACTCAAACGCATTGTATGTTATCCTGTAGAGACCTCTGGGAGACAAGAAACACACTCAAATGGTACACAAGCAAAACGCAACAGAAGTTCTCCACATATCCGCAAGATGGCGCCACGTGACGGAACAATGGGACTGAAACGCGGTATCGAAGTGTTCACCGCGCGCCGCATATATACAAATTCCAATCCTATCCAGGTGGACCAGTCGGTCCCCTGGCATAAGAATAGATAATAATACTGGCGTATAGAAACGAAACTCCTTTGTCTGGGCTCCAAAAGCCGCGCTTTAAATACCTACTTCCCCCCGCAGCCCGTAACGCCCCGCACTCTCCCGCGCTTTAAGTCGGGGCTGTCACGTGCCAATAATTTTATTCCAGACTAGCGGCCAGTCAAGCGGTTGCGACCGCTGCTAACAGTTTTCCCGTGGGAACAAAATATTTACCCGTTTTAAAGTCTTACCTTACCATTTTATTGTTAATAGGTAGGTACAGAATTTAAAATAGGTGCAAAAATGGCGCCGTGTGGTGCCAGATTAGAATAGCATTCTTTCTGTAAAACGCGTTCTCCCTATGAATACAACACCTTGCATTGCAAAGTTTTTCACAAAAAATGAATATTCGACCCGCACGACGAACGTTTCCGCGGCGAAGCGCACTCCCGACTGAATTGTTCTCTAAGCGACAGCCAGACGGATTGACCTTGAGCGCGTCTGGAGCGGGAGTGTCATCTCTATGTGATTTCTACTCTATGCCCCTGGCCACAACACCCGGCCAGGCAGGGTAGCTACCCTTTTCCCGACACCACCTTGAACCCTCCATTCTGCCTATTGGCATTACTCCTGTCACCTGCCATAACCCTATAAACTTCAGAAGTTCTCAATCCATATTTGTTCAGTTTAGTACTTGACATACCTACTCACTGTAGATAGGTCATCCAAAGAAAGCATTATGGACGTTCATGCCGTGTGATGCCGGTTTAGAATAGCATCACCCCCATTCCTTTCCCGTGGAAGTAGTAAGAGGCGACTAAGGGACTCGAGGGTATGTATTACAATTACAGGCGATTGGTTGATTGGTTTGTCAGACGTGGCGTAAATGTCCGTTTTTTGCGGCCGTTTACGCTCTGCCTACCCAGCAAGGGATAGAGGCGTGATATATGTTTGTTTGTTTGGCTGACAATCTGTCACTATAGCGATACACAATTTCACGAATGACCCTCAAATATTCGCAGATGTAGCGTAAATGGCCGGTTTTTTGTGGCCGTTTTCGATCGGCCTACCCTGCAAGGGACAAAAAGGCGTGATATGTGTGTTTGTGTATACAAGCAGATGTTGATGAAGAAGTGATCTCACCTGAAGGAAGACCCTCTGGACATGACCCTGGTTTTGTGCCTCGGCTGCCTTGCCACCGTCGAGCACCGGAAGAATCCGTGGTTCTCCACACATTTCTTCCAGAAGTTCTTGCACTCGTTCCGGCCCTCGAAGAAGAATTCCACTACGTCGCGGAAGTAACCCTATAACAAAAAACGGTTGCGGTAAGTATTTGACATTTAAACCCAATGGATGCTGTAGTGCCGGCTGAGAGAGCATCACCCCATTTCTTCCTTTATAAGGCGACTAAGATACTACTCAAGAATTTTACATGTATTTAAGGCGTTGGGCTGACATCTTGTCACTAGAGTGATACACTTTATACTTTATTGTCTGAATTTTCTATTCTGTTTCGTTACCTACATTCGGGTGATATAACACTGAGAAACAAAAACAAAAAGTTAGTTGGAATTAATTACTGGAATAAGTCTTATGAGGACATAGCAGAGCTTTCAGCATATAATAATGGAAGCGTAAATATTTTATTACATTTTGTGTAAATATTAAACGTAAAATCTTTTCGAAACAGTATTTTTATTAATAGTTGTTAATTCCATCACTAAACAATTTCAAATCAAGTCGCTTCCCGTGTCCTTATGTAAGCTTAGATCTTTAAAAGTAGGCAATGGATTTTGATGCGATTCTCTAGAGCTTAGATAAAGTGATTTAAGTGGAAGGTTTTATGTATATTTTCCCGCGGGTAAACGGTTAGCAGCGAGTGAAACCGCTGGGCGGGCGCTAGTTAAAGTACCGCCGTTCCAATAAGTCGGATAATGTGACCTTTAAAAATATAAAATAGAAGAATACAATGTCAACGATTTTCAATAAATAGCATAATACTTACACCCCGTAGAATGTTAATGTCGAATCGTATCGAAGTCTCAAACCGTTAGAATTGGAAATAATACAAGGTGTAAAAAAATTTGCTGAGAATATTTTAAGGGGTGAACCAGTACGTGAAACTGAACAACTTTCCCCAAGGAACATATAGGTCGAAATATGAAAAAATAATTTGACCCTCCCTTACTTAGTGTGTTACCCGGCCGGGATAATTTGTATGGGAGGGCCAATTTTTTTTCATATTTCGACCTATGTTCATAGGGGAAAGTTGTTCAGTTTCACGTACTGGTTCACCCCTTAAAATATTCTCAGCTAATTTTTTTACACCATGTATATTTGTCGTTTACTTCATCGTCAAAAGTAAGAAGAAGACCAACTCACATATCCCTCGGGATGCAGTTTGATCTGGAACTTCTTCCGCTTGAAGGATATCTTCCTTATCTTGGCCCAGGAGAAGGTGTTGATCTTGGTGTAGTTCTGGAAGACCACGATGCCCATATGCGCGACGGCCAGGTTCAGTGGAACACCCTCGTGGTCTTTCGCTGGATGCATTTTAACACCTGTACAAGGATAATAAAATAACGAATGTTTGCAGTATACAGGGTTAATTTTTTATTAACCCAGGATATTTTACAGGCTGATTCTACTCATGATTCTGAACAACTTTTATTATCGGGACACCTGCGAAATCGCGAAAAAAAAACCTACTGTTCCATACATTTTCTTCAAATAGGTATGAATTTTTCTATGGAGCAGCTGTTTTTTGTTTCGCGATTTGGCAGGTGACCCCATTATAAAAGTTGTTCAGAATCATGAATAGAATCACCCTGTAAATTTTCCGGGGTGAATAAAAAATAACCCTGTATGGATGATTTCAAGAATTATACTAGTATCTTATCCATGAAATTGTAATTGATTTACGAATATTTAAGTGTTAGGGGCAGTACCTAGAACTAGTCTTTGGGAGCGATCTTTTTTAAGGCGAGTGTAGCCGCGAACTACCTCGACAGTGGCGCCACTACGCAAAAAAATATTTTCTCTTAATACAAACAATCTATCAGAATATCCGTTGTCCAAGTTTTTAGTATTATCCTTAACTAAAATTAGAACCTGCAAACTCAATGGAATATTCACTGCAATTGAAGTTATGGAAAAAAGTACCTAAAAACTTATTATATTATATAATTAAGGGATTAATTGCCATAACTTTAATTACAGCTAATATATTTTATTGAGTTTGCAGATTTAATTATATAAAGAGATTTTTTTCTTCACTCACAGACACATCACTGTCGAGGTCGTTCACAGGTACACTCGCCTTAACGAGAAAAAAAGTTATTTTGAACAACTAAACTCGGTACTGTACTCGATCTTAAAAATCTGTATTAAAACAACAAGTCTTACCATATAATTCACATCGTCGTGCGGTTTCTAATAGATTTAAATCGGCCTCCGCAGGACTTTGACCACTGTGAAAGGAAAACGAACATTCGTTAGAAAAATGTAAAGCCAAGTTTCGAGGTGGACTTTTTGATTAGTCGTTAGGTTTCAGTGTCTAATTAGTAATTTGTTAGTAGTAGTAGGTGTAAGTTTACAAGTTCTGTATAGCTTTTAAAATCTTAATGTACACTTAGTTGCAATAAAGGATCTTTAACTTTATACCGAAAATTTTGCAGTCCTGATGAGACCATAAAACTGAACAACTTTTTCTATGGAGAGTATGTTGGTAAACAAAAAAAAAATCGACCTTCCATACAACATTCTTGATCAGCTGACTGACTTTCTATAGAAACTCGAAGAAAAATCGTTTCCCAACATAGGCTCTATAGCAAAAGTTGTTCAGTTTCATGGTATGATTATGCCTGCAAAGTTTTCGGTACACCGTCCCTCCCACCCTGTATTATGTAAATATTTGTACCACAATATTCCACAATAATTTGTAAACAATATTTTTTTCGTACAAATTTTGCAATAAGAAACTATCCACAGAATACAAGACTATCTTTAAGAAAATATCAATAAACTTGTGGGGCAGATAATTAATTGGGTTTCAATTACACTCAAAACTAACAATAACAATCTGTTTCCCTGACTCAATGCTGAAACAGAAGTAAATATACGTCGTTTTTCCGCCGTTTTGTCCGCCCAGACAACAAAGTGGGTTGTTGACATATTGACCACGAGAGGGGGGAGTGAAGAGCTCGCAACGTTAAACAGCAGACTACCGCGATGGCGTAGCGGATAGTACACCTGCCTGCTACGCCAAGGGTCGTACGTTCGATCCCCGCACAGCACAAGTATTAGTAAGTTACTTTTCAAATATTTATGCAGGGTGTTTTCTAGGAACTGTATGTATTTATTTACAATAAAATAAGTACTTATGTATTATATCAGCTATCTAGTTCTCATAATACTACAACCTTTGCTTAGTTTGGGGCTAGATGGTGCTGTGTGAATTGTCCAAGATATAAAAGTTAGTATCATTGATACAATGAACAATTTCGCATGTGAAAACGCAGGCGGCTAGCCATTCTAAAACAATCATTTAATT
Organism: Tuta absoluta; assembly: GCA_027580185.1. Taxonomy (NCBI): domain Eukaryota; kingdom Metazoa; phylum Arthropoda; class Insecta; order Lepidoptera; family Gelechiidae; genus Tuta; species Tuta absoluta. The sequence goes on along the minus strand of JAQAHW010000022.1, from coordinate 5,717,351 downwards.
GATGTGTTTGTGTCCAACAAAGCATATGAGTTTTTTTATTGACTGTCGTTAAGTGTGATATTAAAATGGTATTGTAAGTGCGAGACGGGGTATACAATTTATTTTTGACGTCGCTTTACTATCTATTAATAATTGATTTTCAATCGATATCTACCTACCTGAAAATAATCAAATGGTATAAAGCTGATTCTCTTAGATAGTTTCCCGGGCCCTGATTTTCTTATTTTGTAGTCATTGTAATGCCATCGAAACTCAATGGTCATTCTATTGCTATTGTGATTTTCTATTCTTCAAACTGTTAGTGGAATAGGAAACGGGCCAAACCATCCATCTAACACTCTATTGAACAGCTGAAACGCTTTTCAAATAGCGGAATACGGCCCCAGCTCAACTTGAAATCCATGCACGATACGTGCACGTAAGGGCGCGTTCCGGTCGCGACACTATCTAAACCAATTAACTTTAAAGCTTTTCAGGTGGTAAGCTCACAGTCCACAACCGAGTCACCACTACGCCCGTACCGGTTGGCTTCCGTTTCGACAAGTTCACAACTTTTTGCTACAGTTTAAATTGGTTTGCTCAGTCGGAATCCGTTTTGCAAACCGTTGTTATCCCGCATACCTATACCGATTTGGAGAGGTAGCTACTTTTTTATTTAGGGCACAATTTTATGATGTGCAATAATATGTGCATGTGAGTGAAACCTATGTGATTCAATTTATGCCTTTGACAACAACGAATGGTCGTCGTATCTGGTTGCATCGCTTATCCGTGAACCAAGTTCGGATTAGTGAATTGGAAGGATCACCCACACGAAAATTGGCGTTTTTGGAAAGTTGCCGTTTGAACGTAAAGGCTTTTTTTTTTTTTAACTCACATGTGTTTCTTGTGGTTTTCCATGATTCTTCTCTCTGACTCGGAGTCTTGTCCAGGGAAGAACTTATATCCACTAAGGTATGTGTGGTCCGGGTAGTCCTCGGGAACGAAATCACCACATTCCGCTGCAACAAAAAGAAATGTATAAATAAAAACTGAAAATAATAAACATGAGAACACACTAAGTAAAGTATGTAAATACCCTATAGACGACGCAAACGCAATGAGTAGGTACTGAATGAAATTTTACTAGTGACTGATAGCGAGATACTTAAGACCGGCTGGTGATAAGGAACAACCTCTAAAAGAAACTTAGGTCGAAATACGAATAAAAAATTTGGACCTCCTATACAAATTTGCCGTTCAGCTGATTTGAGTTACTACGGAAACTCTATATATTTTTGACATATTTTAACCTATGTTCCTTAGGTAAAGTTGTTCCTTATCACTAGCCCGTCTTGGGATTTCGCTATCGGTCACTAGTCACATTTTAGTTATTTTTTATTTTTTCCTACGTTTTTGGTACTTATACACCATCTGTAACAAATCGTATGATTCTGTGTCGCGCGATTGGTCCTCTGTATTTGGTAGGTTTAGGTTCATCGACCTAAGACTGATTTAAATGAGTATAACTTTAGCAAACATTTAAATCTTAGCTTAAGTAATTCAGTGTGCAATTGCCTCTACTATGTGTGTGGTAGGCACTGGGGATACTGTGGCCTCGGTTTGCTGCGAATAAATGATGACTATGTCGGCCGGCGTCCGTGCCACAAGGCTAGCCGTCAGATATACATAGGAATAATTGACGGACTACACGCGTACGTTCCCTTCGAGACTCGTTATAACGAAACTAATGTTAAGACAAGGAAAACTTGCAAAATTCTCTACTGCGAACAGGATTTGAACTTGCGACTTTCGTCATCACTAAGGGACGCCTCTTTTATCTGGGTGATCTTGATGCCAAAAACGCGTGTCTCAGCTTCATCGAGGCAAGGGACGAGCCGCGGTAGCCTAGATGGAAGAGTCGTCGTCACTAGTAATGGCGATAGACGTAGGTTCAAATCCTGGGCGCGGTAGATAATTTAGCAAGTTTTCTAAAATTGTATACCTAACACGGGAAGTGTTTTAAAATTTAGTATTAAAAGTTGATTATTTAGTACTTTGAAATTCGACACAAAACAGCCGAGAAGCGCACTGTTCGACATGAGATAAGAAATATTTGAATGCAACGCTGCCGCTTATTCATAGATGTATCCCATAGTCGCCTTTTACGACATCCGCATGTAGTTAAGACGATGCCGGATGATGCATGTTTTGTGACACCACGCGGCCGCAACTTGGCAGTTTGGCGAATCATTTCCCAAATCAAATATCGTTAAATATTTTTTAAGAAGTACTACTGAAAGTATTCAGAAAATATAGCAGTTAACCAATGTTCTTGGTTTGCCATGGCACTGAGATAGTTTTACGTCAGAACTTCGCTGAACAGAAAATATGCATGACTTTAAAACTCTCCAAATGCAAAGTGCTCTCTGAAAGTTTCTTGACGTCAGGTGTAATAATTCTCAAGTTTGGTTTGAATTTGTAACGACGTACACGGAATGACGACGAAGTTTTTGGAAACTTATGATATTTTGGAGCTGTTATGGTGGCAACATATTTTAGTGCCAGCTAACAAGAAATAAAAGGTCTAGATTTATTTGAGGTACTTGTTTGGCTCTGATATCAGTCAGGCAGCTTCAGGTTTAATTTTCACTTTGTTTCGCTACTTAAAATATTCATAAGTGATAAGGGTGACGCATTGTCAAGATCAGGGACCAGACTGGTAAGCCTATCAGGGGTTATTGATCGGGTTTTACGTATGGGTTTGCTTGCCCTATTCGTATCTCGCCAAAACCCATTCAAAATGCTTTTTAAAGCGCTATTTTAAAGGGTTACAACCCCTTCAAACCACTTTCCATATTGATAGGGTTACCCTATCGATTTTTAAATAAATTTGATCCCTACGGTGTCATTTATACGGACTATTACTGAGGCGGGGTGAGCCGGTCGGTCAAAGCCTTTGACGTTGCCGCGAAGCCGACAGTCGACCGACGCCACCTACCTACAGCACGGTGCGTGCGGCGAAAGAATGTTATTGTAGTAACTTCTTCGCTGAAATTTGAAGCGTCTAGAAGCGTTTAATAGTATTCCTGCGTTTTTTGTTAGGTATTTGTTATCTTTTTGTGGTAGCTGATAGTAATAAAATAAGTATAGTATAATGCCATCATAAAAATGAGATTGCATAGCTACATGCTCTAATTATCCTACAAGAAAAAATCCGGTCAAGTGCGAGTCAGACTCGCGCACGAAGGGTTCCGTACCATTATACCTTTACCAAACAATTATCGATATAACGCGCAAAAAAACATGTGTTTTGTATGGCAGACCCCATAATTATTTTTGTATGGGAACCCCTTAAATATTTACTTAATTCTAATTTATCTATAAGTATTTGTTGTTATAGCGGCAACAGAAATACATCATCTGTGAAAATTTCGACTGTCTAGGTATAACGGTTCAGGGGATACAGCCTCGTAACTGTAGGACGGACGGACGGACAGACAGACGGACAGCCGAGCCTCAGTAATACAGTTTCCGTTATTACCCTTTGGGTACGGAACCCTAAAAATGGACCAATTTAGTGCCCTCGTGCCCAAAAACATAACCTAAACGTACAACTAAAGACCGCAGAAGAGGTCGAGGATGCTACAAGGACACTAGTTGATTTGATTCAGGAAGCATGCTGGCGAAGCACTCCACAAGAGAAAATTAACGTACACAAAAATTAACCTGTCCCTCTAGAAATCAAACGCAAAATTACTGAAAAACGTAGACTCCGTCGAGTTTGGCAAACCAGCCGCATAGCAGCTGACAGTACAGCTTTGAATAGGGCTATTGTTGAACTCAAAAATTAACACAAACCTCTAGCGATGGAACCTTGCAAGCTAAACAACAAACTGACTGCCACAAAAGCAACAAATTATTCTGTAAAGAAAGTCGCAAAAGCAGACAGCCAGTAACTCCAACATAAATATCATTCATGCTGGGTTAGAACCGCGCAAGTTTGCATTATCGCTAGATCTGACCCAGCTGATGAATGTAGCAACGCGGATACCGGATATCGACGGCCATACACCCAATTGCTTGGACTTGCTGCTGACAACTAATCCGGACAGTCATTCAGTTTCGGTCTCAGTCCCGCTTGGGAACGTCCGACCATTGTCTGGTGTAATCCGTATCGACCTGCTCTCCTCTGGATGACAGCCCCAGGGGCACGAGGCGAGTTTGGAGATACGAGTCAGCAGATTGGGAAGAGATGTGGCACTTCTTTGCATCTTACCCGTGGCGGCAAGTGTGCTTCTCTTCGCGTCACCCCTCGGGGCAAAGCTATCGAGAAACACGGCGAAGCACTTGCCGTTTCACTCGATATCTCGAAGGCCTTTGACAGGGTCTGGCATGCAAGTCTGCTCCGCAAGCTTTCTGCTTATGGCATCCCAGCAGATTTTTGTACTTGGATTTCAGACTTCCTAAGTGAACGGTCCATCAGAGTAGTCGTTGACGGCTGCTCCTCTGACCTTTAGGCCATTGATGCCGGAGTTCCTCCGGGGTCTGTTCTCTCTGCAACTCTTTTCCTGCTGCACATCAATGACCACTTTTAGCATGGTATTATTGGATACGCAGATGATAGTACCATTTCAATGAAATACTTGACAGGTGCAAAAACCAGTGGGGATGAAATACGTTCGTTTCGTTAAGAAAGGCCATGGTATAGCGAACAAATCTGACCTTAAGCCTTGTCTCCCAATGGGGCGACGACAATCTGGTCTCATTCAACGCCACCAAAACACAGGCGTGTCTTTTCACTGCAAAAAGGAGTCCTTTCGACTGGACACCTACTTTTCGGGGTACATCTTTCCCTGTCACCGACAGCCTGGAGCTTTTAGGCATGGAGTGGACATCAAATCTAAACTTCGGCGCAACCATCAAGTACAATGCTCAAACGGCGGCTAAGAAGCTGGGCATCCTGAGTGAAGCGATACTTTAGCCTGGACAGCTTTTAACTAACTCTTTACAAAGCAAAAGTCCGATCCTGCATGGAGTATTGCAGTCACCTTTGGAATGGCTCAGCCAAATACCAACTTGCTGCTCTTGACTCGGTGTAACGAAGGGGCAAGAGGCTCATAGGCGACAAAAAACTGGTGGACACCAAGCTACATAGCCTGGCACATCGCCGCAAGTTGCCTGCTTGTCGGCTTTTTACAGATTGTACTTCGGAGAGTCTGCTCAAGAGCTTCACGACCTTGTTCCAGCTCCCGTCTACCATCGGACTTCCAGACGCACCGCCGGATACCATCCATACCTGGCTGCCATTCCACCAATTCGGACTAAGCGCTTCCAGTCATCATTTATAATGCGCACTGCTAAAGAGTGGAACTCACTACCTGCGTCTGTGTTTCTAAACGCATACAACCCTAATCTCTTCAAATTAAGAGTGAATAGGCTTATTCTGGGTGAGCTCGCTCCATCTTAGACTCTGTCTCTGTCCTATGACCTAGACTAGAGTCAAGTGCAAACCCATCCTTAATAATAATAAAAAACAGAGACTTTAAAATGCTATATTGAATGAAGACGCTTTCAAACGCCCCATGGTTCATTAAAGTAACAGAACTACATGAATATCTTGAAGTTAACACCGTTGTTGAAGAGATCAAACTGCACTCCTTGAGGTAAAAAGAAAGGCTCCAAAATCATCCTAACACACTGGCTGTTCAGCTAACGGAACACATTTTTTAAACACTTTTTTTGTATGGCAGCCCCCATAAATATTTATTTAATTAATTTTTTAATTATTTGTTGTTATAACAGCAATAGAAATTCAACATCTGTAAAAATTTCAACCGACTAACTTTCGCGGTTCATAAGATAGAGCCTCTATACAAAAAATCTAATTTTTTCCGTACAAAAAATATAGTTTGTATGGGAGCCCCCTTAAATATTTACTTTATTCTCATTTTTTGTATTTGTTGTTATAGCGGCAACAGAAATACATCATTTGTGAAAATTTCAGCTGTCTAGGTATAACGGTTCAGGAGATACAGCCGAGCCTTAGTAATTGGGTTTCTGTTATTACCCTTTGGGTACGGAACCCTAAAAATAAAATGTATATCTACTACTCCCACGATCATGCACATAAAATATACGTATGATTAGGTACTTATCCATTTTTAATGAATGATGAGGAAACTAAGTCACTTCAAATCAAGAGAAACGCGCCAAGCGGCTTGCTTGCGTGACAGAGACGGAAGAGATTACCGATTGTGGCGCGCCGCAGCGGCAAACAGTCACCGCGCTGAACCTACTTGCAGAGCGTACGAGCGCAACCCTTATAAAGCGCTACCCAAAGGGGTTTTTGATAGGGTTCCCCTTTCGATAAACTTGAAGCAAATGAAACGGTTATCATTAGGATTGGGTTATCATTAAGATTGGGAGTGTTCAAGCAAAGGGTGGGAGACTTAAGCGCTTAATCGAAAAAGCGCTTAGCGGGTCCCTGGTCAAGATATAATAAATGGGACAACAAAGATTATCGTGTCTATCTCTTACTAAATTTGAACTGAAGTAAACCAGATCGAGAAATCCCGCTTGACTTGCAAACAGAACAGGTATCTAGTAAACTCCTCTTCACCAAGCAGTTTCTGTTGTACGACCCCATAACATAACTCCATAAGGCAGTAATAAACACAACATTTACCTTGCACGATATAGCTGGCCATGAGCGCGGCGGTGTTTTCATTGCACTGTATGCAGCCTTGCGCCAGATCTCGCTTCACTTGCAGACAGAATAGGTATCTGGTGAATTCTTCTTCAAGCCTGGCAGGGTCTGGAGTGTAGAACTTGACACAGAAGCGGAGGGTGGGTTCCAGCATGGATAGGCCGAGTTGCCGGCACATTGGCTTCTCGACATCCAACCAGTACTGTGAATAAAAATACACGGTCGGACTAGGATTCTCTGTAACATGGTGCCTTAAACACGCACAAAAACTTGTCTATAGAAAAGCAAAAGTAAGTAAAAGTAAGAAACATATATTTCTATTATATTCATCATTCAAACACCTACCCGGTTCTCTGGTCACATCATATCAGTCTATAGCAGTCAACAGCTGGACATAGGCTTCACCGCGGGTGCGCCAAAAGGTACGATCTTTAGTTTTCGCCATATAGTCACTACCAGACCAGCCACCCTCTTTTGTTCGATAGTCACTTTGAAATAATAAAAAGACCGTTACCTTCGTCCCGTTGACGTCATGATACTCCAAGCCAAAGTAGTCAGCCTCTAGGAGATGAAGTTGTCGGCACACCTGGTCGAACAGCACTCGGCCCAGGGCTTTTGACTGCAACAATAAAAACATTTGGTTAGCTTCTAACTTTTTTTGTTTAGGGATGGACTTTCTTTTGACTTTAGACAGGGCATGATCTGTGGGTCAGTATAAGAAGGCTACCAGTTGGGTAAAAAGGTTGTGAGACGGGCCGCTAGGGGGTATATCTGACAAGGCCTTTAATTGTTGTCTTCATAACTGTCCCAGTCGATAAAATATCCAGAAAAGTGGCTGTAGAGCTCGTTTGTAAAGTCACTGTACAAAATTTCGTTTATAAATTTCCCAGCATTCAACAGCAAAGTTACTGAATAACTCAATATAAAATTTTCCTGGGCATAAGTTTTCTATCCATTTGGACTGAATTCAAACCTGTCCAAGTTTTACTAAAGTGTTGAATGACATTATCGATTGACTCGAATTGAGAAGTTTCCCAGAAATTATTTTCCAGTCTTAGCGAATGATTATAATATAATTTCTTATATTTATTAGCTTCATTCGCCATAGGTAGAATATTAATAAAAAAAATAAGACACATGATGAGATCTCAGACGACTTATGGTAAAAATATTGACAAATCACAGGGATTGTTATGCAATTTTTTTAAGGATGTCAAAGTCCAGACTTTACTGTACCTATCACTTTCTTCTAAAAGTGGTGTTGCAAAAGTAGATGCGCTTCACGAAAAAAACTCTGCATGCAAACAATACCTCACAATGTTCCTTGTACATGCATTTGGTATAATCTTAATGTTCAATTAGACCCAACAAAATCGGTGCAATATTTGCGGAAATTTGAGTTCCAACAAAAAGTACCAAAAGTCGGACTGATTGGCACCCATAATTTTAATAACAGCAAACAATTTATAGCTTTTGCAGATTTTCATTTTGCTCTATAATTGTGCAAAGGACATTTAGGTGTATTTTTGGCATAAACAGATATGGTTTTTTTTCGTGAAGCTGTGCTAGTTTTGCGGTAGCATTCGCTAAGTTGAATAGTTTGGCATACATACATACATTCATAAATCACGCCTATATCCCTTACGGGGTAGGCAGAGCGTTAACGGCCGTAAAACGGATATTAACACCACGTCTGACAAAAGTTTGAGGGTCAATCAGATAACTGTGTATCACTATAGTGACAGGTTGTCAGCCCGTCGCCTAAAATTGCAATACACACCCTCGAGTCCCTTAGTCGCCTCTTACGACACCCATGGGTAAGAAATGGGGTGATGCTATTCTAAGCCGGCATCACACGGCAATAGTTTGGCATGTGTGTATTTATAACGTAGGCACCTATGTATTAGCAGTGTACTATTTTTGTATGTATTATTATTTGGTACATTGTTGCATTTCTGTTCTGGTTATACTTTGCTCTCCCACTTCTCTGTTTTATATTTCTATCTTCTCCACCCAAATGTTTTCTGAAGAGATCGCTTTTAGCGATAAGGCCAACTTTGCGCATTCTAGCTTAAGATGTTCGTGTTATTGTTTATTTTTGTACATAGAAGTTTTTTTACTTACTTACTAATTCGTTTGCTTATCACATCACCAAGTTTGCTCATCTATCTCAATAAATATATAAACAAACATTCCATTAGTTACATAAACGGCTCAGATCAAACAACTTGTCACGCGACGTACGACAACTGATTACTAAGGAATTCGAGCCGGCAATGTTATTCGATCTATTGCACTAGGGAAACATTAATAGGTAATGTAATAGCTATACTGGTAGCGATAATACAGATATATCACGATGCTTATGACATGCAGTAGTTTTTAAATTACCATTAAAGATTTATCATAATTGCCGTGTGACGCCGGCCTAGAACAGCATCACCCTATTTCTTACCCATGGGTGTTGTCGTTAGAGGCGACTACGGGACTCGAGGGTTAGATATGTATTGAAATTTTAGGCGATGGGCTGACAACCTGTCACTATATTGTTACACAGTTATCTGATTGACCCTCAAACTTTTGTCAGACGTGGTGAAAACATCCGTTTTACGACCGTTAACGCTCTGCCTACCCCGTAAGGGATATAGGCGTGATTTTTGTATGTATGTGTAATACCATAGAGTAGAAATCACACAGAGATGACACTCCCGCTCCAGACGCGCTCAAGGTCAATCCGTCTGGCTGTCTCTTAGAGAACAATTCAGTCGGGAGTGCGCTTCGCCGCGGAACGTTCGTCGTGCGGGTCGAATTTTCATTTTTTGTACCTAGGTCTGTTTCGACAATCAGGCTTTAGATGCATATTGTTTTTTAGTTAAATGCTTTTTATATGGTTCCGTAATTAATCAGTTCACAGTCAACTAGCAAGTAGGATACCTGGTCTACCTCATAATTTCGGTAAGTTATATCGTGTTTGCCACGCCACCCGCCTCAATGACTTTAAATATTGCACCAACTATAACTAATATAACAGCCACGTAATAAGAGCCACAAATTCCATTACTGGACATGGGCCTCCTTCTACTCGGATGGTACCTATTTGCCATAAGTACCTACCTACTCACCACGCTTGGCGGATGGATTAGCGAGCAGAGTGCAAGGTGTTGTATTCATAGGGAGAACGCGTTTTACAAAAATGATGCTATTCTAATCTGGCACCACACGGCGTCATTTTTGGACCTATTTTAAAATTCTGTACCTACCTATTAACAATCAAATGGTAAGGTAAGACTTTAAAACGCGTAAATATTTTGTTCCCACAGGAAAACTGTTAGCAGCGGTCGCAACCGCTTGACTGGCCGCTAGTCTGGAATAAAATTATTGGCACGTGACAGCCCCGACTTAAAGCGCGGGAGAGTGCGGGGCGTTACGGGCTGCTGAAGGAAGTAGGTATTTAAAGCGCGGCTTTTGGGGCCCAGACAAAGGAGTTTCGTTTCTATACGCCAGTATTATTATCTATTCTTATGGTAATACCGTGAGGCACATCGAGTCGAAGCACGACCCTATAAACTCTGGTGTCAGAGTAACAATCGCCTCCTAGGTATCGTATTAGCCTCTAACCGTTTACTGTGTGGTGCCGGCATATAATACCAACACCCCAAAAACCCCGTAAGTGTCGTAAAAAGCTACTAGAGAAAGGGCAGCAGCGCTTTCTGTCTGCTGCGGCTGCGTGCCATGCGTGGTCAGTCAGCAATAGGTACCCCCGAATCCCCCGATAAGAGGAGGCCCATGTCCAGCAGTGGACTGCTGTGGCTGTTAATCTAAGCCTCTAAAGTGATTGAGATACGACCGATATTAAAATAAGACCGGGACCAGAGGACAACTCTTTCGAACTTACGACTTACTGTCGGACAATCAAGCTGAGAAAAATATCAAGAAGTTATAATTGACATAATATATCAAATGTGTGTCTCTCCTTCAGGAATCCAACCACAGAAGAAAGGATCTTCGACTAAGAAATCAACCTATGTTCCTTGGTGAAAGTTTTGACATATCACCAGCCCGTCTTGAGTTTTTGCTATCGGTCAATAGTAAAATTTCAAAGTAAGACGAATAGCAATGATAGTAGCTACTGCGTTTGCAACCATTTAAATTGATGATATAGCCGACGACACAAGAGGGATAAAGTAAGACGTCCTCTTACGGACTGCGATCAGTGTCTGAATGTATTAGTCGTCCCTCTTCCTTGTTATTTGAGACAGTAAGTAAATGGACAGTAGCTAAAGAATAGTGTAATATTGCACATTTCACAATTGGAGTCACACCAAAGTTCACAGTCGTGTTCAACGTAGGCTAAACAATATCAATGTACTATGGTTTTATTATGCACTCACAGTGCTATATTATTTTCATAAATGAAAATAAGAAATTGAAAAAATTTCATCACCCGCCAGGACTTGAACCCGGGACCGTGGGGTACCGTCCCACTGCTCTGCCAACTGAGCTACCGGCGCTCCGACTGACCCTTGCCAATTTTTCAATCTCTTGTTATGTTACTCGTCTCGAAGCGACGTACAAGCGACATCTAGTATAAGTTATTGTAACGAATACTATGGTTCATTTATAAACAACTAGCTGTTACCCGCGGCTTCGCCCGCGTACTCATAGAGTTTTATTAATTAGTTGTGTATTCTAAACGACACATCGTAAGGCGAACAACTGTGTAAACTGGGAGGGCACTAAAATCACTATTCACCGATACACAGACGACACTACACTGGAATGGTTCACTTCCTTGAAAAAGTATATAATTTGTGGTACCTGGGCGCTACCATCACTAATACAGGCTATTGTAAAATCAAGTAATGAGGCGCAAGAATGATCCTTGAGTTCTTTTGCCACTTTGCACTCATGATCACTGGAAAAGTCGATGGCAAACGACCAAGAGGTTTCAGTACAATTAGGTGGTCTCATTAAATACACTCAGCGCTCTATGTCGCCAAAGATACGCAGCGATGGAAAAGAATCCTGAATGAGAAAAATATTTCCCATCAGGGGAATTACGACCTTCAATAATGAAGATATTACGACGCTAGAAAGAAGATTATGACACATTTATAGTGTAAGGAAAAACAGGCATTTAATGTTAAAAGTAAAGATAACGTAATTTTAATAGAGACGCAGTCACTAAACCGGAAAAATTATCGTGAGTAATATGGAAGACATATCTTGATGGAGAGCGCGTATACAAAAATTGTCTTTCAAAGGGGAGGGATTTATGCTTTTACAGTGTTTCGGAGCGTTTGTTTCCAGAAGAGTGTTAAAGACATAGTACACAGCTTAATGGACACAGAACAGAGCACTATTTTAATACGCTATTATCATGTTTAACTGTAGAAATTAACTTTACTACTGTGGTAAGAAGTATCTCAAGTACATACCCACATCACCCTTAAAGCCACATTCATATCCCAAAACTCATATTCAAGAGACATTCTCATAGTAGTGCTATACAGGGTGTAAGTGACAGCCCTTCGAATACTGATTGGGTGTATTCAAACCATGAAACTGAACAACCTGCCATAGATTAAATTCTTTTTTTCTATATCCCATACAAAATCACAATCAGCTCACTGCATTTACTATGGGAATATCAGTATTCGGAGGGCTGTCCCTTACATCCTGTATATACATCTTTTTTATGTGGTATGGATGTATTCTATGCTACACAATAATCAGTTTTCCGATGGGAAAAATATGTTTTTCCGAGATAAAAAGTAACCTATGACACTCACCAGCTTTTCATCTAACTGCTTTCCAAAAAAAAAATGCTTTACATCGCTGCATGATACTCATTTATGTATGTAGTATGGATGTATTCTATTGCTAAACATTAATCGGTTTTCCGAAGGGAAAAATATGTTTTTCCGGGATAAAAAATAACCTATGTCACTCACCAGCTTTTCATTTAGCTGCTCTCAAAAAAAAAAATGCTTTACATCGCTGCATGATACTCATCTATGTTCGTAGTATGGGTGTATTCTATTGCTAAACATTAATCGCTTTTCCGATGGGAAAAATATGTTTTTCCGGGATAAAAAGTAGCCTATGTCACTCTCCAGCCTCTCACCTAACTGCACACCTAAAAAACACTGCATGATATCGCTCTGTTGTAACGTGAAAGAAAGACAAACAAACAAACAAACAAACACACTTTCGCATTTATAATATTAGTATGGATATCAAATTTACAATCACAGAACAGAACTTTCGATCGAAATCGGAAAATATTATGTAGATGTTGAAGGAAATTTTTCATATTTCTGGAAAGTAGTTAGGATTCAATTGGCATTAACACACACACATATCACGCCTTTCTTCCTTGCTGGGTAGGCAGAGCGTTAACGGCCGTAAAATACAGGCGCTATCGCCACGTCTGACAAATGTTTGAGGACCGTTTCAGGAAAATCGCGTATCACTATAGTGACAAGTTGTCAGCCATGAAACCATCGAGTCCCTTAGTCGCCTCTTACGACACCCGCGGGAGAGAAATGGGGTGATGCTTATCTAAGCCGGCATCGCACGACACTGGGCATTAACTGCAGAAATTAACTTCCTATGATGCCAGATCATACTTAATCGAAGAAGTAATTATGCGCAAAGAAATCTGGCGTGTATTCAAAATTTCTGCCGAAAAGCAAGCGGCCCATTCAAGCGGAGCCTTGACATTACCCTTTTAAGTAAAATTAATGGAATAACAAAGTTTTGTGGGTGTCACGTAACAAGGTATCGCGAACATTACCACGTCTCATCAGCATCCCGTTGAAATTTTCCTTTTGGAAAAGATTCCGGGTTCGATTCCCGGACTTACAACGTTGATATTTATCACTTTGTGAATGCGATCCCAATCACAGGTTAGGGCATTGCAGGCTGAACCATCTGATTGTCCGAAAATAAAGATGGTTCCGTGTTTCGGAGGGCACGTTAAGCCGTCGGTCCCGGTTGCTGTCTATGATGACTTAGACGGCAATCGTTACACAAACATGTCAGAGGCTTACTACTAGTAAGTAGGGGGCGGTTAAACTGAAACGGTTTCAGTTTCAGTGAAACCAGGGTTCAACGACGGGTCGTTGGACGACTCGGTTCCCCACGTGAAATAAAGAAGACTGCTAGTCCACAAAACCAACATTCAAAGGTAAAAATGAACCTTATCCCAAAGAGTTAAGGAGTAAATACACTGCTGGCAAAGCGTACACACGTTCCCACGCAAATCACATTAAACAAACAGAAATAATTGAATTACTCATGGTTCGTCAAACAATGCACAAATCTATTAGTATAAGTAGCATTATTAGGTACCTAGCCAAGTAGAAGCTTTTTGCGACCAGTTCCCTATATAAGGTCCTATTGAATTCACTGAAAATATTTTAAGGGTGAGTTCTACTCGTAAAACTGAAAAACTTTTTCCAATCAATATATTATACCAAAATATGAAAAAGAAAATTGGAGCTCCCATACAAAGTGACACATCTTTTGAATATGTTTTTATGGGAGGTCCAATTATAATTTTTCATAAGTTTATTGGGAAACTAGTAGGTAGTGCAAACGCAAAGTTCTCGCGTTGTCCAGGCGAGGAAGATATTTGAAAGGTGAATGGGAAATTTTCTAGGGATTCTCGAGTGTCATGTAGAGGGCGCTAAGCTTAATTGAAATAACGTTTCTTTACACAAGAACTGTACCACTTTATAAATTATTCTTTATTTTGTGTTTATTGAATTGTTCTCAATTTATTATTAGTTATTTGTTTACTTACATGAATGACACTAATATATTAGCAAGGCGATAAGTTTATTTTGTAGTAAATCAAACTAACATAATTAATTTGTAATGAACACAACGTGAAACGGAACCTGTGACAAAAAGATAGCTGCCGCCAGCCATATTGAAACGTCAAAATGTCAGTTTAGCACAGCGCCTTCTGGTTTGACATTCAGAACAATCAACAGAACTGTCAACAGAAAAACTCCCTGTTACCTGTTCTCAGCTCTTGGTGTTCTTTGTAACTGTTTCTGTGTCGGTCCATGGCACCCCTATACACGACATTCTAGTGTAGGCTATGAGATAGATAGATGAACACTTTATTGCTTACAACATACGCAAGGAAAAAAAAAAACAGAAAATGCAAAGGCTTGCAGCGATCTCTTCCAGGCCACTATAACTATTAAAGAGAGATAAATTATGAGAGTACTAGCCCACGTAAGTCAAATTCACCAATGACTACGCCCCCATTAACTTTAATCAAATAGGAGTGTTTTACTTCTGTTCAATTTTCTGCATGGTTGAACACAAAGGAAGGTTAACCTTTAAGTTGCGGGTGTAATTCCCAGTTAAACCATTTGAGACCTATTCTAGAAAACGTTAAACCATGCCAGAGATCGAAAGACTAACATGTTTGGAGGTTCCCTCTACTCATCATCATCATCATTGGCCTCACGCGTCCGTGACAGACGATTTAATCAGTGTCTGAGGCAAGACTTTTCATGGCTGTATAAGCCGATACGGGAGCGGCATAATTTTCCGCACGCTCTACAAGTGAAGGTGGAATTTGAGACTGGCACATGCACGTTTAGGTGACGTTTTTGCCTTTTGTTAGCGAGACCAGAAAGACAAAGACCTCTACTAAATAAAGAATAATGAGTCGTTTAAACTACAAAATGTTTATAAGGTTGTTTATCGACTCCAGAATTAGATAAAAAAGACAAGGACAAGATTTCAACGACACGATGAACCCTGGTGTCAGAGTTTTTCAACCGCCTACTACTAGTAGAAGGCCTCTGACATGGTTGTGTAACGACCGCCATCTAAGTAATCATAGACAGCAACCGGGACCGACGACGGTTTAACGTGCCCTCCGAAGCACGGAACCATCTTTCTTTTCGGACAATCAGATGGTTCAGCCTGCAATGTCCTAACCAGACTGGGATCAAATTCACAAAGTGATAAATATCAACTTTGTGAGTGCTCCACCGAGAATCGAACCCGGAACTATTGCGTCGCAGACAGTCGCACTACCACTGCGCCACATCGGCCGTCATTATATTAAAGCTAAATTATGTAAGCTGTATTACAAGCATAGGAATTGCAATCAGCTGGCCCCTTGATTCTTAGTTAACGGAAACATACTATGTGATATGTGCCTACATTGGGATTGTATTATTCATCCTTTTATCTGACCGGAAAATGTAGATAGCGAACAATTTGTTATTATATCTCACATAACTAGCTGAGTATCTATGTAGATTGTAGGCTTTCAGGACCTCACACTTAATAAACAGTTAATAAATAAAAACATTCAAAATATCAGCCCTAGCTGGGACTTTTTTTGCTTGATAGTAAGAGCCGCTGCGCCTTATCGCTCGTCAAAATTGATTTAGTACTTTTTTTTTGTGTGGGACACTGAGTCGGTGAAAGACCCAATGACTCCTGGTGACAAGAGTTTTTAAACCACCTAATACTAATAGTAGGCCTCTGACATGGTTGTGTAACGACCGCCGTCTAAGTAATCATGGACAGCAACCGGGACCGACGGCTTAACTTGCCCTTCGAAGCACGGAACCATATTTCTTTTCGGACAATCAGGTGGTTCAGCCTGCAATTTCCTAACCAGACTGGGATCAAATTCACAAAGTGATAAATATCAACTTTGTGAGTGCTTCACCGAGAATCAAACCCGGAACCTTTGCGTCGCAGGCAGTCGCACTACCACTGCGCCACATCGACCGTCATTATATAAAAACTAAATAATGTAAGCTGCAAAGCATAGGAATCGCTATCAGCTGGCCCCTTGATTCTTAGTTAACGGAAACAAACTATGTGATAATACGTGCCTACATTGGGATTGCATTATTCATCCTTTTATCTGACCGGAATATGTAGATAGAATACAATTTGTTATTCTATCTCAAAAAACTATCTTTATATACTTTAATTAAATTCTTAATTCAAAATATCTGCCCTATCCGGGTCGCACTACCACCGCGCCTCATCGGTCGTCCTATTTATTATGTTGAGATAATGTACTGGGTTTTATGATACAGTTGCGTATGCCACTCCGACTCAGTAAAATAAGATCGGTCGGTATTATTAGTATTACGCTCCCCCTCAATTTGATGCATCATTTGGCACAAACAAGGACGTTGGGCGGAGGTCGTGGGTTCATATCCCGGCGGCAAAACAACAAACGATTATGATTGTGAATATGTAAACTTTTTATAACATTCCTTCGATAAGTTTGCAGCATGAAATAATAATAGAAAAGAAAATGACAAAGAATTAATGTTCCTAAGAACCAAGTCTTGAAAAGTTTCCCATCTTTAAAAATACGCCTTTTTTGTTCTATTTGTAATTAATAATTTTTGATAGGAATTGGTGAAAATTGATATGCAGTGTCTCGTCGCATGGTTACTATGCAGCATAGTGAGGTCTATAAATACCTCGTGCAGTTTCATACAAATCATATTGCGCTGCGTGATGCAGTTGCCCAACGCGATTGCAGCTTTATCATAGGTACCCCCCGGATACATTCTTGAAGGTTCCTATGTAGGGTGAATTTTTACTAGGGACCTACAGTGGATACTCAGATCGGGCTGGTAGGAAGGAACAAATTTTACCCAAGGAACATAGACCGAAATATGACAAAAATAAAAAGGATCTCAGAAAAATTGCCGATCAGATGATTTGAGTTACTGTGGAATCAAAACATTTTTGTTTTATTTCGACCTATGTTCTTTAGAATAGCATCACCCCATTTCTTTCCCATGGGTGTAAAAGGTGATTAAGGGACTCGAGTGTTAGGTGTGTATTGTAATTTAAGGCGATGGGCTGACAACCTGTGACTATGGTGATACACAATTTCCTGAATGACTCTCAAATTTTTATCAGATGTGGCGTAAATGTATGTTTTATAGCCATTTACGATCTATCCTACCCCGGCAGTGATATAGTTGATATATAGGGTGAAATTTTACTAGTGACCGATGATAGTGAAAACTCAATACGGGTTGGTGATAAGGAACTTTTCCTAAGAAACATAGGTCAAATTATGACAAAAATGTTCCTCCCGTACAAAATTTCCGATCAGCTGATTTGAGTTACTATGGACACTCAAATTTTTTTTGTTATATATCAACTTATGTTCCTTGGGGAAGCTTGTTCCTTATCACCAGCCCATCTTGAGATTTCGCTATCGGTCACTAGTAAAATTCCACCCTATATGTATGTATTTATGTTCCTTTGCGAAAGTTGTTCCTTATCACCTGCCCGTACATGTACGTACACATCTGTTTTCAGTATCGGTCTCTAGTAAATTCCACCCTATATGTACATCTTTGTAGATCCCAATTCCAGACGACAGGATATATTAATACTGTTAGCCAGACGGTACTGTTGCAGCAAGTTTGGCGTAATTTGAATGTCTCCCGGTTCAGTTTGCCGGCGAAGTTAGTCCTTGTATATTGGTACAAGATTTGGTTAAATGTATGCGGAAACTATTACCTTTTACAAACTAAACTCGGCTATTTACTACAAATTTACGTACAGTTAGGCTCAGCTCAGGTTACGTACGTACGGTAACCGGTTATGTCAAGTTAAGTTTTTGCCTCTTCATAACAATCTGCAATGCAAAACAATATGCTTTATTTGTACAAAACGCAGCAAATGGCAGTCAGTACAATTAAAGCGGCCATATTGCTGAGGTAGCAATTTCTACCAGGCAATCTTTGGGTGAAGAAAGAAAGAGTATTTATAGTTAAGTGGGGTAGTGCAATTTAGTGCATATGTATACCTACTTAAATATATCAACTATTTTACATAGTAATGCGTACATCATACCTACATATATGTTAAAATTAACTAATATATAAAGGTATGAAAGAAGATAATAAGAAGAACAATCAATAATAAAATTTCTACAATTTACTTAAAAACAAAACACAAGGCAGACTTAAGTAACTGTATTTCAAGACACAAAAATCTTTGTGCAGACTAAAACATCTGTCTATCTTATCAGCTGCAAGATATAACCATAACGATTTTATGAGTGCGATCCTACGAAGATAGTAACGAAACACTTTGTGTAATATTTAAGAGCGCGTTAAAGCAGTTTGTGGTCCTAGACTTTATCGTCTCGAGATAAGCAACTAACGGCCCCTGAACGGTACCTAGTAAATATTGCAGATTTCGTAACTGGATTTAACGTGATGGTAATGTTATGAAATTATTTTGCGTAAAAATAGCATCAAAGCCATGTGCCAACTTAGAATAACATCACCCGATTTCTTTCCCGTGGGTGTCGTAAGAAGCGACTAAGGAACTCGAGGGTGTGTAATGTAATTTTAGACGATAACCTATCACTATGGCGATTCACAATTTTCCGATTGACCCTCAAATGTTTGTCAGACGTGGCATAATTATCCACCATTTACGTTTCTACGGCCATTTACGTTTTGCCAACCTCGCAATGAATTATAGGCGTGATATAAAATGTGTGACAACAAATAATTTAAGGTAGCATGCTGCATGCATTGCATGCATTTTTGTCACATTTGGCGAAAGCGACCGTATTTTAACGGCGGCTGAGGCAGCTGCGTCAGACAGGTATGTATGTGTATATTGATGCGTCAGAAAGATATGTATACATTTGTGTCAAAAATTACACCCTTTAATACATAATGTATGTTTTGAAAAGTGGTTAGAGCATCGCACTCGTGAAAGTTTTTTATTTTTACATACATCACAACATTTTGGACATATTTTAACTTTATTAAAATATGTCCAAAATGTTTGTAGCAAAACAACGGTTTGCTGGCTGTTGAAATAAACTTTAATTCACAGATAAGACGAGCAAGTTTTGTAGGTTGAACAACGAAATTGGCCAACAAAGCAAATATTGAGAGAAGGCTATCTGAAAGCAATCTTGTATAGCCCAGTTTGAAAGCGATCCAAAGAATACGACGTACTTGTGTAGTTTACCGAGATTTTAGGATCGTTTTACTACCTTTTCCTCTATTTGATTGTTTTATTTAGGACTCTTGCTTACGACTCAACAAACAACTTGAACTAAACAGTTTCAAAATAAAGTTTTCAAGCTGCCCAAATCATCTTACTTATCAGATGAACAAATTTAAGGTGAAACCGATACTGAAAACAGGAGAGTTACCGATAGCGAAAACTCAAGACGGGCCAGTGATAAAGAACAACTTTCTCCAAGGAGCATACCTCTAGATTGAAATATAACAAAAATATTTAAAACCTAAAAAAAAACTGTCGAGTATCTAACAGATAACATACATATAACTCTCAGTCACACCGTTTGCAACCTTTACTTAATAGAAAAAAAAAACTAAAGTAACCTCTATTTTTTTTTTCATTATTATGTCTACCGTTACACAGTTATTATAAAAAAATATGCGATAATTTAGATACATATTACCTTTTCTAGTACAAATACCTAAATTAGACATTCTAATGGTAACCATAATATCTCGCCAAATTTTGAGCGCAATATGAGTGTCTGTTTCTCTCTGGCGCAGCGCGGATGAAAGGGACAAACTCTTCAGGTGATTCAGGGTGAACTACTAGGCGATTGTGGCAGTTGTCTACAGTCAACCGAGATTGGTAGTATGACTTCACTATCGTGGGCGGTAATATATGGCTCCATTACCGAATTCATCTAATCCAACCGCTTGCCTGCCCAATTTAAGTAATCTATGTAATCTATTTGACCGATATTGGTGGCAATTCGATTATATCTTTTAACTTAAAAATAGCGCTGTCACTTTCCGTCAAATAGGTTGAGAAAAAGATAAGTAGGAGATATCTTACTCATACATACATACACAAATCACGCCTATATCCCTTACGGGGTAGACAGAGCGTTAACGGCCGTTCAACGGATATTAACACCACGTCTGACAAAAGTTTGAGGGTCAATCAGATAACTAGTGTATCACTAGTGACAGGTTGTCAGCCGGTCGCCTAAAATTGCAATACACACCCTCGAGTCCCTTAGTCGCCTCTTACGACACCCATGGGTAGGTATGGGGTGATGCTACTCTAAGCCGGCATCACACGGCATCATCTTACTCATGGATAAAAATGTATATTATCTCTACCTGTGAATGCAACATGTTGCACTGAGCTCGCCAATCCGCCTGCCAAGCGTGGTGAGATATCGCAACAAATGGAAGACCGCAAGGAAGGCCTTTGCATAGCTTTGGTATCTATAAGGCGAATTATAAACAAACAGGGTTATTTTTTTTGCAATTTGAGGCGATGGGCTGACAACCTGTCACTTTGGCGATACACAATTTTCAGAATGTCCCTCAAATATTTGTCATACGTGGCGTAAATGTACGTTTTTGCGGTCATTTGCGCTCTGCCTACCCCGCAAGGGATTATAGGCATGATATATGTATGTATGTATGTATGTTATTTTTTATTCACCCCGGAAATTTTACAGGGTGATTCTTCTCATGATTCTGAACAACTTTCATTATGGGGTCACCTGCGAAATCGCGAAAAAAAATCCAGCTATTCCATACATTTTGGTCGAGTAGGTATGAATTTTTCTATGGAACAGCTGGATTTTTTTCGCGATTTCGCAGGTGACCCCATAACGAAAGTTGTTCAGAATCATGAGAGGAATCACCCTGTAAAATTTCTGGGGTGAATAAAAAATAACCCTGTATAAAAATGGATTTTACGCCATTTCTTAGTCATTTAGTCGGCTAATTGTTGCCTTATTTTAACAGTTATCGCGTTATATTCGTAAAATTAAAGATAATTTAAGTCGCAATCATCTCCTATCCTTGTCTAAGCCTATTTGACGTAAAGCGAAAGCGCTATTTTTAAATAAGACATGTTATCAAATCAATACAATTGATCTTCATTGGCTTAAAAGTACTATGCGCGTAAGCGAGATATGATGGTACTCTTTTGTAGTTTGTAAATCTGTTTACTTATAACATTTTTATAACCATTTATTTTATACAAAGACCTATACAGGAGACGCAGAAAGAAAAAGGATAATTGGACACTTCTATGCTATGTTACATCATTCAGAGAAATAATAATACTATACGGGAAGTCACAAAAAGGGTATAAAAAGCTGGAAGGAAGTCAAGGTACATAAAAAACTGAACAAATTTCCCTATGGAACATGGGTCAAAATATAATAAAAATGGACCTGTGACCTCCCATACAAGATTGCCCATCAGCTGTTTAATTTTATGGAAGGTAATTTTTTTATATAACACCTATGTTCCATGGGAAAGTTGTTCAGTTTCATGAGTAGGTACCCTGACCGTAATATATGTATGTACAGTATTAACCCCTTGAGTTTATTGTTAGTTCAAATAACGAGTATAAGCTCTTTATTTCGTGGCAATGCCAACCTCCAAGCTAAATAAAAAGGCCTCAGGTTTATTTTTGCTCCCGGTATTTATACGCTGGCTCTGACGTCAAAAGGTGGCCTTTGCAGGAGCTGGGGTTTTGAATTCTACAGATTCTAAATGATTAAAGCTTTAGAGTGGATATTCGGTATCGCGAAATGGTAGAGGGTTTTCATAAATGAATATGAAATTGAAAAAATGTTAGCGGGTTACTGAGAAATATGAATGATATTTATATTTTGCGGCTAATTACCTAATTTACATGCATACATATATCACGCCTATATCCCTTGCTGGGTAGGCAGAGTGCCATGCCATAAACATATGAAGGTCATTCAGAAAATTGTGTGTCACCATAGTGACACCTAAATTGCATACACATGTAACCCTCGAGTTCCTTAGTCGCCTCTTACGACACAGACAGGAAAGATATGGGGTGATGCTATTGTAAGCCGGCATCACACGGCGCATAAAGTAATATACAAGTACTGTACACTATTATAATAATAGCGGAGAAACAATACTTAGACAGTATTGTTTAGGCATCAGTGTATTCTATGAATTTGTATTTAATTGAAGTTGCATTGCTATTAAAGTTTCAAGTGCTACGCGGTCCAATGCCTGCATAGAATAGCATCACCCTAATTCTACCCGCGAGTGTCGTAAAAATCGACTAAGAGTTAAATTTATTCAGGGAATAGGGGGAAGTTTCCTGTGAATACAAAATCTTGCACTGCGCTCACTAATCTAGCCTGATAAGCGCATTGTGTATGGCAATACCCTCCATTAGGGAAAGGCCCATATCCAGCAGTGGACTGTTGTAGCTATTAAAATTAATAGTTGTTACTATAAGAAAACCAGCAAATCACACGAGCGGTATTCAAACTCACGACTTTCGGCGTACCGTGCCGAATGATATTCCTTTCCTTGGATGTGAATAGTTAAAAGGAAATGGCGAAGTTGTGTTAATGTCGGGACAGTGCCTTCCGCTTTATTATCGCGTTTCGGGCGCCATATTTCATCCTTTATGATAGTAACGGAGTACCAGCGAACGATATTTATAGGATAAGGAAAAAAGAGAGAAAAATATTGTTTATTCTATTCTTGGACGGTTACTTTAAAACAAAAACACATATATACATATATATCACGCCTGTCTCTTAAAGCGTAAACGCCCGTAAAATACACACTGTCCTTTAGTCGCCTATTACTAAACAGAAAAGAAATGGGGTGATGTTATCTATGTCGGCATCATCGGTCAAAACAGAATTTTTCTCAAAACCACTGCTAGTTACCATGAATAAGGACTTTTGTTCTTTGGGGAAAGTTGTTCAGATTCACGACTAAAACTTACCCTAAAAATATTTGCATTGAATTTATTAGGACCTTATATAAAGGCAATCTAATGCAAATAGCCAATAAATCCAGAAATCAGCATACTGTATCGTGGCTGGAGCAAATTGACCGGAGTAACGGCGGAAGGAGGACAGTGGAGCCTCTTAAGGCGAGTGTAGCCGTCAACGACCTCGATAGCGGCGCCACATCACAAAAAAAAGTTTCCTCTTTTTACAATCAATATATCAGAATATCCGTTGCCCAAGTTTTTAGTATAATCCTTAAGTAAAATTAGAACCCGCAAACTCAAAAAAATATACGCTGCGATTAAAGTTATGGAAAAAAATACCTACAAACGGCCACTTTTGGTATTAATGGCCATAATTTTAATTACAGCGTATATATTTTAATTATGGATAATACTAAGAACTTGGGCAAACGACATTCTGATAGATTGGTTTGTATAAAGAGAAAACTTTTTTTGTGAAGTGGCGCCACCGTCGAGGTCGTTCACGGCTACACTCGCCTTAAGCGATCAGCTCTGCTTTGAGATAAACGCTGGCATCGCGCCAGTTGCTGGCATGACAGATTTGCGATTATACAAACGACTACGACCACAGCGGAACAGTTATAGAGATAATCTGAGGGTAGTTTTGCAGTAGGTACAGTCAAGATCTCTTGATATGACACGGCATTAATATTCTCCTTTACTTGAGTGAAGAATGTGCGTCTAGGCCTTCCTCTTCCTCTCTTTTCTTCAATTATGTTCTTAATAAAGTCAAGAGGTCAAGTCACTGGCAGAAGATAAAAAAAAATGGCAATTACTCCACCGACAAGAGCCAAGCTCTTAAATTTGAATGATGAATGACAGTCAAGATCAGACTGGGTTTGACAGTTTAGACTGTTCTTATGCCGCGCGTATAAGACTTACATTGACGGTTCGAGTGTCTAACCGGACGTGAGCTTGGCTGTACAGACAGACATACGCATATCACGCCTTTATCCCTTGCGGAGTAGGCATTAACGGCCGTTTAATACGCTCGCTACCGCCTCGTAAAACAAATATTTGCGGGCCGTTTCATAAGTCTGTGTATCACTATAGTGAAAGGTTGCCTGTCGCCAGGAACTGTAATACACATGAAATCCTCTAGTCTC
The DNA here is from genome assembly GCA_027580185.1 of Tuta absoluta. Taxonomy (NCBI): domain Eukaryota; kingdom Metazoa; phylum Arthropoda; class Insecta; order Lepidoptera; family Gelechiidae; genus Tuta; species Tuta absoluta. The sequence continues at coordinate 5,692,727 of JAQAHW010000022.1, read as the reverse complement.
TTAGTCGCCTCTTACGACACCCGCGGGATAGAAATGGGGTGATGCTATACTAAGCCGGCATCATTCATGCAGTCGTGCGCCAAAACTGAATTAGACATTGAGAAAGACCTCACAATAATATTTAGCAATGCTAGTACAAAGGGCGAGAAACGTTACTAACACAGAGTCTGTGCCGTAAGAAAATAGGCGTGGGCAAAAAGTGAACTAATTATTTTTAATATGTTGCTATGACATTTCTCATGCTGAGGCACAGAGGCGCCCTCTATTTCCACACCTATTCTCTTTCCGCACAGACTCTATTACATGCTTGCTCAACTGATTTAGAATCAACGTTGTGTATTATCTTACACATCCGTACTAATATTATAAATCTGCGAGATTTTGTGTGTTTGTTACCTCTTCACGCTCAAACGGCTTGACCGATTTGGATGAAATTTGGAACACAGGTAGAGTATAACCTGGAATAACATATAGGCCACATTTTACCGCAGGAAAACAACTATCACCACGGGAAAATGAGTGGAAGGGTCAAACCGATGAGCGGAAATATAGTACAAACATATAACTTGAAATTTCGACTCGAAGTCTGCCCTCACCCTTAACCCAGCACGATACCACGATACAGTATCTTAAATCCGTTATCTTCTTCACTTGAAATGTTGTTTTTTATATTCCAACCAGAACTACCATAACTTGTCTACTAAATATTGCGTGGCACAAACTTTGGTAATAATACGATCTTCAAAGTTTGTAACGTAGTTACAGTTACAGAGATAAAATGCTTAGACTCACTATTCTAACCGTTCACAACAAATGTTAAGTTTTATTTTAGCTAGTTGTTATTAAATAATATTTGACTCTGTAAGTATTCCCATAGGAAACTTTGGTAAAGTTTGATGTGTCTACGATATGACTAAATTTGATACCGTGAACAGGGTTTGCACTCATTAAGGTGTAGCGACCTCTGAGAGCTACTACAAGAAGCTCACTTATGTGGTTCATAGGAAGACGCAACAGAAGTTCTAAATATATCTGCAAGATGGCGCCTCGTGAGAGAACAATGGGACTGAAACGCGGTATCGAAGTGTTCACCGCGCGCTGCATATATACAACTTCCAATCCTATACAGGTGGACCAGTCGGACCTCTGGCCACAACACTCGGCCAGGCAGGGTAGCTACCATTTTCCCTACACCAGCTGTGAGCCTCCATTCTGCCTATTAGCATAGCTTCCTGTCACCCGCAATAAAGGTATCAATTTTCACATACATTTTTATTGATTACCAAATTTTTTAAAACAATTCCCGTGTTAGGTATACAATTTTGCAAGATTTCGAAAATTACATGTTTATTGTAATTTTATATTTACGCCTGCTTACGCCGTTTCAAACTGCTAATAATAACAGCACCTAAGTCAGCTCCGTTAGTATTAGATTCACGTACAAGTTGTATTGAATATGTAAAACAGTGATTGCTCAGGGACATTAATCTAAATGTATGTTAGTGGAACAGGATTTTATATCAGGTTAGAATCAAGTACTAGTTAGAATTTTAATGCTGTAAAGGTCGTCGATGAGAGTCGATAGAATTCTACTATCTTATATGGGGTGAAATTTTATTAGTGACCGATAACGGAAAGTTATGTCTGGTGATAGATAAGGAACAACCTTTTCCAAGGAACATAGGTCTAAATATGAAAAAGAAATGGATGTGCCATACAAATTGACTTGGTCAGCTAGTTCGCTAGGAAGATGGTTCCGTGCTTCGCAGGGCACGTTAAGCCATCGGTCCCGGACTGTCTATGATTACTTAAACGGCGGTCGATACACAACCATGTAAGGGGCCTTCTATATATATGTCGAAGGCGATTGAAAAGCTCTGACACGAGGGTTCATCGCGTCGTTTCGTGTCCCACACGAAAAATAAGAAGCTAGTTTGCTGGCTAGTACATTTTATATGGGAGGTATTTTTTATATTTCAACCTATGTTTCTTCAGGAAGGTTATTCCTTATCACCGGTCCGTCTTTAGTTTTCAGTATCGGTCACTAGTAAAATTTCACGCTATATTTATCCATAGCGAAGAGCCTACATTTCTACCATTGCTCGACACCGCAAAAATATAGCGGCTTAAACAAGATGGCGTACGGCAACTGCTTCGGTGAATATTTCCAATTCTATGCAACGTGAGAGTTTAAAACGAACAATCCTCGATCTAGACCAGTATTAAACTTACATTTAAGTTTATAGGATCCGCGGACGGAGTTTAATTCAGTTTTCTGCTTGGGTAGTTTTCAATGCGCTTTGGATATAGCTACCTATGCCTCTAGGCTATACTGCATGGGCAGGGATGATATCGTTGTCTATCTGTGGCGTATTTTTTTTATGCAGGACAAATCACACAGCGTCATCTAGCCTAAAACTATGCAAAGCGTGTCCTATGGGAACCAGATAGCTATAATTAATACATGTTAATACTTATTTAAAGTTTCTTTTGTATATAACTACATATTATACGTAGAAAACACACAAATATTTGTGTCTTGTGGTCGAACCCACGACCCTCGGCGTAGCCGGCAGGGGTACTATCCGCTTTGCCAGTTAAATTCTATTTATTAGTAGAATTGTAATTTTCTATCTAGTACCATACAGTAAAATTTTGCCTGCATTCCAAATACAATAAATACATAAATAAAATCCCATACAACTTTGCCAAGCATAAGCTTTTACCACGCGTCTTGTATTTGTTAAGAAGTTTAAAAGAAAAAACAAGTTAACTAAACTTACAGACGCACTGCGCTTCAAACTGCATCCGGTTGCCAAAAGCATCAACGGTTTCTTGTTTATCCCAAATCTGCTATCACTTTTCACCCATTACCTCCCTAACTCTCCCGTAAAACAATTTTTCACAGTAAACATCGGTGGCAGCTTCCTAACAAGGTATAACTTCATGCTCCTAAATCCCTCTGTTCTTTTTTTTTGTGAGTTTTTGTGGGTCAACTAAAAGCCTATTCTTCCTAATATACACACGTGACACGCACACATATCACGCCTTAGTCCTTTGCAGGCTAGATAAAGCGTTAACAGCAAATACGGTCGCTACCACCACTTCTGACAAATATTTGAGGGCCTTTTCAGAATAATCGTGTATACATAGAATACAGATTGTCAGCCTGGCGCCTAAAATTGAAATACCTACACATGAATCCATCGAGTCCCATTAAGAAATGGGGTGGTGCTATTCTACGCCGGCATCACGTGGCCACCTTAACATCCCTATCGGCTCTTCCTAGTATCGATATTTTTTTACCGTGAAATACCTAACAGCATTGATGAATATAGAGCAGGCGAAAGAAGTATGCAAGGATCGTAGAAAGTAGAAAGAAGTAGTGTCAGAAAGGGGCGTAATTTATGTATGTAAATAACAAGGCATCTGCCTGCCATGCTTTATATGCCTCAGAATATTATCGCTGAAACGTACAATGAATAAGATTTTCAAGTTGTGGACGTTTAAATGGCGTCGCTGTGTTGATTCACGGCTTACGGATATGTCAAAGGATCAGACTACCATACTACAAGGGAGTTACATAAGTCTTACAATGGGGGGACGAAAGAATTGTTTCCTAGCTTGCATGCTGGCTGCGCGCCAACAGGCCGCTGGCGGTCGGGGGTGTTAAAAAATCAGTGGAACGAACTCCTTTGACCCCGATCACAGCACAGCTCTAGCTAGCTCCGGTTCACTCTGAATACAGGGTTTAAAAACATGAGTTTAGAAACACTAACCAGTATACAAGCATAATAATTTTTAAAAAAACGCGACTGCTTTCTGAGATAAACCCTAGCTTATGACACTCAGGATAATGTAAGGATTCTTCAGATAAAATTCCCATTCGAATCTCTTCAGTGGTCAACGAATTGCAGGACTTTAAAGAAACGCACATTTATAGTATACATGCATACATGAACTCTAGGCAGTCGTGAAAAATGAATTCGCTTCCCGTGTTCATATGTCCCTATGTATGCTTATGCTTAGATTTTTAAAAGTACGCAACGGATTTTGATGCGGTTTTTTATAAATAGATGGAGTGATTCAAGAGAAAGGCTTTTATGTATTAATTCATGCCAGGAAAAGGTATTTCTTCCGCGGGTAAAAAACATTTTATCTCAAAAATAATGTAATATTTTCTTCTCATACTTTGACTATAAATTTATGACGCCATTAACTACAAAGGATAAAAAAGCATGTCGCAAAATTTAAGTTGGTACGTACTCATGTTACTTTGTTTAAAAGTTTGAATAATTATAGTCAATCAGATTAAGTTACATGATTTACTTCTTGATCTACATACTACTCGGTCTTCATAGAAAAAACTTGCTACAAGCTTTTATATCATATAGCGTAAAATTTTACTAGTGACATATAGCGATAACTCAATACAGCCTAATTATAACAGTTAATAGGAACAACTTCAACGAAAATGTTGGATCTCCCATACAAAATTGCCGATCAGATGATTTGTGTTACTATGGAAGCTCATAATATTTTTGACATATTTCGATCTATAATCTTCGGGGAAAGGTGTTCCTTATCACCTGCCTAGCCTCTGTTTTCAATATAGGTCACTAGTAAAATTTCACCCTATATAAATGTTGTAGGTAATGATGGCGTTATAAATTGAAAATCAAACGAACTTGTGAAGTTCGATGATAATTATGTGAGCAGCTTCATTCGACGCGATTTACTGTTAACATAGTGTAGTAGTGCCCCCACGCATCAGCCTTGCACGGATTTTTCAAAAAAGGTTTAATATTTTAAAATGGCAACACTACCGTGTTAGTTATTTTTCGTGTTTTAAAATGGCAACTCAGTCTTGTTTGTCTTGCCGCGGTCTCGGCTCTGCTCGGGACGTCATTTCGTTTAAAGGTTAATTACGTACCTGCATACTTACATTTTATTTTTCAGTATCTAGGGTGGGTTAGCATATCAATATTCTCACAACTTGTTATGCATTTAGCATTTTTAGGGAGGGTGTGCGTAAATCGCGTCGAATGAAGCTGCTCACATAATTATCATCGAACTTCACAAGTTCGTTTGATTTTCAATTATGTTTCGCAGCTTCATTCTTTGCGATTTACTGTTAACATAGTGTAGGATGTTTAAAGCAGAAAAATAAAATGTGTAAAAACAAAGGGTATGAACGGAAAAACAAGACAGGTATGTAAATAATAAGTAATCACATATTTTTGAATCAATAAATTAGTAGGAATACTATAATTTCCTAACAATTATTATTGTTTACAGGTTCATCTTCTTGAAGAAAGTATACATCTTGCAAATTGATTAGCATCCGCTACAATTTCCTTATTATAAAATCTGGCAAAGACGGAGGAGGAATCAGTCCAGCCTGCTGTTTTTCGGATTACATCAATATTGACGCCGAGTTTATTGGCAGTGGAGGTAGATGCGTGCCGAGTACTGTGTGCGCTAAAAATTGACGTATCAATACCGCTACAACAAAGTGTATCTTTAATCCAGTTGCTAAGTGTTTGTGCAGTTACTTTTGAATGTGGTCGTCTTATACTAATAAATAAGTTACTGTCAGTACGAAGTGTTTGTGTTTGTTGAATATATTCTTCTAAACATCTAGCGGGACAAATTTCTGGTCGCTCATCAAAATAAGGTAATCTTAAAATTGGTTGTAAATTATTTATACTGGAAGTTTTCATTAAATCAGGTATTTTAATCAGAATTTCTGTGGGTGTTTTTATTTCAATGTTGTTAATTTTTATCAAAGAAAACGTCTGAACTCGGTGTGCAGTTACTAGTGCCAATAAAGTAAGCGTCTTTTTCGAAAGGGTTTCCAAATCCAAACAAGTGTTGGGCCATTTACGTGATAAATAAGATAGAACGATATTCGGATCCCAAGTGATATTGTACCTAGGAGTATTAGGTCTTAATTTATAAATTCCTTTCATGAACCGCTTGATTCTATCATCGTTTAGTTTTGCTCCGTATAACAACGATAATGCGGATTTGTATGAATTTATCGTTCCATACTTGGCCCCTTTATCGAAAATCTCAGTCAGAAAATTAATTACATTGGGAATGGATGTTGACAGAAAATCATAGTCATGAATATTGCAATATTTTATCCAATTTTTTATGCAACCGTCGTACTGTTTAAAAGTAGAACTAGATAATGCTGATAACATAATTTCGACGGACCGTGATGAAAGAGAATTCGTTTTTAATAAGACCTGCCGGAAAGCTTCGCGGCTACCAATTTCAGGGTTTTGTGGAGATTGTGGTGATTCCTGAAAGGAGAAACCAATAGGTTAATTTCAGGCTCAAAGATTAGTGGATTGGATGTAATTAATTTTTGGAATAGAGGGAACCAGGGTTGTGTCGGCCAGTACGGAACGACAACAATACCTTCAGCTTTGTCGTGGATTATTTTTTGCATAGTTTTTACCAAAAGGGAAAATGGTGGGAAAGCGTAAAAATACTTGTTTTTCCATGAGATTGTGAAGGCATCAACAGCACAAGCATCGGGGTCATTTTTCCAAGTTACGTAAATTGGACATTTGGCATTGCAACGGCTCGCAAATAAATCGATTTCAGGAGCACCAAAACAATGAATAATTTTTGCGAATGCCCCATTATTCAGCTCCCACTCAGTGTCATGGAATTTCTTTCGGGATAGCGAATCAGCTTCAGTGTTTTGTTTAGTGTTTATGTAAGATGCAAATAATGTAATTTTACGACTTTCACACCATTTCCAAAGCTCTCTAGTTATGGTATTTAAATGTATGAATTGAATACTCCCCATTCTATTTATACAAGAGATAGCGGTAACATTATCGAGTCGCATGAGTATATTGAGATGAGTTGAATGTTTGGCAAAACACTTAAGTGTGAGAAAAGCTGCTTTTAGTTCAAGTTCATTGATGTGTAGGGATGTTTCTTCATCTTTCCAATATCCGAAACATTCGTGACCATCGCAATATCCTCCCCATCCTGACAAAGAACTATCAGAGTATATCTCTAAATCGTAATTACTTGGACCTAATGATGTGTAACCTTGATCAACATTAGTTAACCACCATAACATATCTTCTTTTAAATTGGTGGGTAATTGAATATTTTGTTCATAATTGTGATTACGTAATAAACATTGGTATTTAAAACGTTCGAATTCTTTAGTGTAGACCCAGGAATATTGAATGGCTGGACAAGCCGAAACTAGATAACCTAAAAATCGCGCAAATTCGCGTAATTTACATTTATTTGTCATGAGGAATTTTTGAACTAAATCTTTAATTTTACTTTTCTTTGCGTCTGGAAGTTTCATCAGCATATTTTTGGAATTATAAACGAATCCTAGAAACTGACATTCAGTATCCGGTACTAAACAACTTTTTTGGTTATTTAAAATAAATCCTAAATTTTGCAGGACACATTTCGTGGAGGAAATATTTATATTACATTCTGAATAGGATCTCCCGATTAATAATATGTCGTCTAAGTACACTACGGAGATAAAATCACGTGATCTTAAATATTCAATTACTGGTTTAAGTATTTTTGTGAATACGTATGGTGCAGTGCTTAAACCAAACGGAAGGCAATTAAATTCATACAGTTTGTTATTGTAATTAAATCGTAAGTATTTTTTATGCGAGCTATGTACTGGTATTAAAAAGTAAGCATCTTTGAGGTCTATAGTTGCCATACAACAGTTTTTGGTAATCATTTTTGCCGCAGTTCTATAGTCTTCCATCTTAAAGTGTTTAGTTTCAATGAATTTATTTAAAAATTTTAAATTTAAAATAAATCTTTTGTCTCCATTTGGTTTAGGCACTAAAAATACCGTTGACAAAAATTCGCCTGGTTCGTGATTGCATTCCGAAATAGCATTGATCTCTAATAGGATTTCGATACATTTTGTAAAATCGTGATGTTCTTCAGCTGAATGTGGATGGACACAAGGGCTATCAGTACGATATGGCTTTGAAGTGAAGGGTATTTTATAACCTGATATCCACGACAAAATAATAGGATCGGTAGTAATTTCTGACCATTTATGGTAAAAATGCTGAAGCCTGCCAGCGTACGGTACCTGGGAATTTATCGCCGGTAGTTCCTGCGTGATGTCGGCGGCGGTGGAGAGCGGTCGCGGTAGTTCTGCCTCTGCGTCCCGCTGCTGCGCATTTGGCGCGGCGGCGGCGCTCGCGCTGCTCTCGCGTCGCTGACGTCGGCGTTGGATGTAAGCTTGTTGTCCGTCTTGCGATGAACTGGCTTGAAATTTGGACGACCTTTATTTTGTCGTAGAGAAAAGTTATTTTTAGTAAACTTTTTAGACTTCACCAGACCTTTGAATGGTTTTTGCAGCTTTAAGCTTATCGCCCACGTTCTGTCCAAATAAGAATGTGCCATCTCTAGGCGCTTCCAATAAGGTTTCTTTTAGCGACGTGTTAATGTTGGAGAGAACCAAACTACGTCTTGTTTTGTTTTCCACATAATGGTTGTCACACAGAATTCGACATGCGTCACTTAATGGCTTGATCAACTTTTTCTTTGAAGTTTCGTTTGAGATGACGAGTTCCATGCATGTGGATAGAGCAGCTAAAGCAATTCCTAGTTGTTTTTGTTTGTGCATCAAGGACGAGTCTCGACGTACCATTGTCTCCGTCAGGGCTGCTTTCGCTTCCGGGTTGAGAGCTGGAGCCTGGAGCAAGTCGCAGTTGCTGGGTATGGCATATTCATCTAAAAGTTTGTCTTTTATTTCTTTTGGCAAACCTTTGGCGAGGATATCTTGCCAACGACCAGCTACATCTTTGTGAATGGCTGGTCCAAGAATAGTGTCAACTTTAGGCGCATCACCTAATAACTGCAGGATGTCTTCGTCAAGTTCTGGATCATCGGAAACCTCCGGTGACTTTTCAGTGTCGACATTCCCTGGGTCCAACGAAGCACTGCAAGGTTGAGCAACTGGTGACGGCGGTGCTGATACAGGTGAAGCATCACGGTGGATAATTATTTCTGGTGATGTTACGACACGGTGATGGATCTGGCGAGCCAGAGGCGATGCCGGTCGGCGTGGCGCGGCAGATCTTATGGGTGTTTGTTGCACTCGCAACGAAGTTGCACGGTTCGTGCAGTTAGGGTTGGGTGATTTATGCCGCACTCGCGACGATGCAGCACTGCGTGATGACGCAGCACGTGGTGATGCTTCTAGTAGAATAGGCGGTTCTTCATCAGAAGATGAATAGATGACATATCTTCGACGCTTCGTAGGCGGCTCTTCTGCGGGGTGGTTTTCTCCTTCCATTTCAGCAGGATCGAAGTTGGACGTGCGAAGGCTTGAGCACGGAAACACAGAATGACGTCCCGAGCAGAGCCGAGACCGCGGCAAGACAAACAAGACTGAGTTGCCATTTTAAAACACGAAAAATAACTAACACGGTAGTGTTGCCATTTTAAAATATTAAACCTTTTTTGAAAAATCCGTGCAAGGCTGATGCGTGGGGGCACTACTACACTATGTTAACAGTAAATCGCAAAGAATGAAGCTGCGAAACATAATTGATAGTAAATATTTGCAAAAAGGTTACAAAATTTCACTCATACATTGCAAGGTAAAAGCTTTTAATTAAAAAATAAAACGTTTCAAAGCGAAAGCTACCTAAACGTCAACATAACTTGGGTTGTTTGGTGCCTTTCGGTTGACTTCGTGAACTTTATTTATTTATTTAACAATTTATTGTACACAAGAAAATACAAAAACATAGAACATACGGAAAAATGGTACAACATGGTAACTTTCTTAATCTATCTAATTTATATTCTTATCTAGTCCACTTTCCTATTTCGTTCCACATGGGTCGTAAGTTATTGTGCGGAACTTGAATCGCATATGATATCTGCAAACAAACGGAATTCTCGTCTAGTACTAGTAGTAGGCCTCTGACATGGCTGTGTAACGACCGCCGTTTAAGTAATCATAGACAGCAACCGTGCGAAGCACGTAACCATATCTATCAACAATCAGCCTGCAATTTCTTAACCAGACTGGAAACAAATTCACCAAGTGATATGGTGCATCTTAATGAGTGCCCCACCGGGAATCAAACCCGGAGTCTTTGCTACACAGGCAGTTGCACTACCACTGCGCCACATCGGCTGGCACTAAGATGTGTTCTTAACTTACAAAGAAGCCCTAGTTCTGTTTAGACTCCTTACCTACTTACACCCCTTATTTCAAAATGAAGTGTTTGCGAGGAAATGAAAAGCACTTCGTAAGTTGAAAAGTTTTTGTAGCTCTTTCACGAGTCGTACGAAAGTTCGTTTAAACGTCCGGTTTCCGGTAAAACTACGGTCATTTTATAGTAATTACGTTCCTGCTAAAAGTGCTACTGAATCTGTAGAAATTATCCGTACTAATATTATAAATCTGAGAGTGTGTGTGTGTGTGTATGTATGTTTGTTATCTCTTCACGCTCAAACGGCGTGACCGATTTGGATGAAATTTCGAACACAGGTAGAGTATAACCTGGAATAACACATAGGCTCCTTTTTTACCGCAGGAAAACAACTACTACCACGAGAAAACGAGTGGCAACGGGTAAAACCGCTGGACGGAAATCTAGTCTGAAATATGAATAATTCATGTGACACGACTGTTCGTGATATATATTTTTGTTTACCTACTAAATATGTAAATTTTCTAAATATGTTATGTAAAAGTACACAACAAACATAAATAGCATATCACGCCTTTATCCGTTGCGGGGTACAATACGGTCGATATCGCCACGTCTGACAAATATTACAGGTTGTCAGCATGTCGCCTAAATCTGTTATACACCCTCGATTCCCTTAGTCGCCTTTCACGACACCCGCGGCAAAGGAATGTGTTGATGCTATTCTAAGCATCACACGACAGTCTACAACACATGAGTATGAACTGCATGGAGAACTAAATACTAAAACTGTTTTAAAGTGGTATGCAGACTATACCAAATGAAGACTCAAAAAATCAGTTGTTCCGTGATCATAGCCCATGCAACTGGGCCGAAATATCGGACAAGTCAGCGGTAGTGCGACTGTCTGCGACGCAAAGGTTCCGGGTTCGATTCTCGGTGGGGACACTCACAAAGTTAATATTTATCACTTTGTGAAATGTCCCCTGTCTGGTTAGAACACTGCAGGCTGAACCACCTGATTGTTAGTAAGAAAGATGGTTCCATGCTGCGGAGCGCACGTTAAACCGTCGGCTCCGGTTGCTGTCTATGACTACATAGACGGCGGTCGTTACACCATATCAGAGGCCTACTAGTAGTAGTAGGCGGTTGAAAACTCTGACACCTCGGTGTCCAACACGAAAAAAAAACAAGTATCGCGGTAAGAACCCAGTTTCCGTATTTTGAACTAAAAGACTACATACATATATCACGCCTTTATCCTATGCGGGGTAGGCAGAGCGTAAACGGATGAAAAAACGAAAAAAACTTACGCCACGTCTGACAAACATTTGAGGGTCATTCCGATATTATTTTATTTATTTATTTATTTAATCAGTTACAATAATATAGTTTTACAGGATAAACCTAATTACTATACAGGGTAAATGAGATCATGCTTAAAACTAATGAGATCAAATCATAAAACATCTTAAAATACTAACAACATATTATCCTACAATATTACTTAGTTTGACTAAACTAGAATTAAAATATTAACAAAATTAAAGATTCTCACAAAAAAATAAACATTCTTTGTTCACTTCTGACCACTTATCCGCGAAGAGATCCAGATGTGGTACAGTTTGGAGTAAATCCCTCCATAAACCTAGTCCTCGCAGTAGAGGAGACTGGCGGTGAGCCACAGTGCGTGCGGGAGGCAGCGCCAGGAGGTGATGCCCCCGTCCACGTAAATATTTGTCAGGGACAAACAAGCACAAGGTTTGAGAAAGCAACTTTGGGCAACCGTATTCCCCACGGAGTATGCGACAGATAGTGAGGAGCAATTGCATGTTCCTTCTAGTTTCCAGCGATTGAAAGCCTAGTGATCCCTGCAAATATGCCGTAGGGTACATAAATGGATAATACCCATATCGCTTTTTGTAAAGAGATCGGAGAAAAGCTTTTTGTACCTGCTCTAAAATAAGTTTATAGCTGGATTCATGAGGACCCCAGACAATTGACGCTGTCTCTATTTTACTTCGTACTAAAGCAAAATAGAGAAGTTTTACTGCCAATATGTCTGTGAAATCACGTGAATTACGAGTAACAAACCCCAGCCTGCGAAAACTCTCAACTGCAAGGGACCCTATGTGATTATTAAATGTAAGCTGTTGGTCAAACAAAACTCCGAGATCTTTAACTGACTCTACACGGCTGATGCTGTCCTCTCCTAAGTAATAAGAAGCATGGAGAGGCCGTATAGCGCGGGTAAACGACATAGTGCAACATTTGGTAGGATTGAAAAACAGTTTATTATGCAAACTCCATTGATGGACGGCATTGATATCATCTTGAAGCTGTTGACAATCCTCCAAATGCTGCACTACGTGGATAAGTTATGTATTACTATAGTGACAGGTGGTCAGCCCATCGCCTAAAATTGCAAAACGCATGTAACCCTCGAGTCCCTAAGTCGCCTTAAACGACACCCACGGGAAAGAAATGGGGTGATGCTATTAAAAGAATCAAAAGACTGTCCCGTAGTAAAGGTTTATTATTCACAGCGTAGCCTGTGTCCACCATTGCATCGTGCATTGCAGCTGTGTAAGCTACAATGAAAGATCTGGTTCAGGCACAGAGTATTAAAATGCTGTGCGAAATTGTGCTATGCCGGCTTAGAATAGCATAGCCTGCGTCGTCGTGCGTAAGCCGACCGTCCAGTGGCGCCCTCCCATGTTTTTTAATAATTTCTTAAAATCTAGGACAAACATTAAAAATCTAAGACGGACAAATTGTTGTCCTATTCGATAAGTTTATTTTAAGGTACAACAATAAGCTTTACATTGTTATGCGTCTTTAAAATCACTAAAACGGAAAATGGTGGCCACCGTTTTCTGTTTTAGTGATTTAAAATTTAAAACACAAGAAAAAGCTCATTGTTGTACCTTAAAATAAACTTATCGTATAGGACAACAATTTGTCCGTCTTAGATATTTAATGTTTGTCCTAGATTTTAAGAAATTATTAAAAAACAAGGGAGGGCCCACTGGACGGTCGGCTTACGCACGAGGCAGGCTTAATACAACCCGTTGTTGGAGCCGTAAGCGACGAAGGGATAAATTCATCCACGTAAAGGGCAGCAGTATAACTATAGAGACAGGCAGACAGTAATAATATTTATATGGCTAAAATACCGAATTATCAGATCGAACCGCCTGCCCGACATATTTAAGTAATTGAAATTAATATTATTTATTCAATGTAGGATAGTATTATCACTTATTGACGTCATGATCCGTCATTGTAAAAAAAAGAAATTTGTAAGACACAGTTTTCTTTTTTTATAACGATTTTGTAATGTCCTAATAGAAAACCATCTCGGGCAGGATAAAAAAATAAAGGCACTGCCTCAGGTTAATCACACGGCATTTTATGCCACCACCATCTGAGAACGATATTTTTTTAAGTTTCAAATTGAAGTCAATCTATTGTATCTATTTGAAGATATTAAAGTCAATTCGATTATATCTCTTTACAAAAATAGATCACATTTCGTAAAATAGGTTGAGAAAAGGATAAGAGATATCTTATTCATGTCATGGTTAAAAATGTGTATAGTCTGCTCCCTGTGAATGCAACATCTTGCACTGCGCTCCCCAATCCGCTTGCCAAGCTTGGTGAGTACGGCAATACCCCCAAATAGGGGCAAGCCCATGCCCAGTATTGGACTGTTACGGCTGTTTATGTTATGCGAAATTGTGGTGCAAAAAATCATACACCAAACTACCTTGAAGCATTCTTGTAAGTAAAGTATTCCCAGCATTCCATTACTTACAATAAACAACAATATATAACAAAACAAAGAAAATGTAGCAGACTTGACTGATGGTCCGCCGCTAAGGAAAATTTCCGCCTATTGTGTATATTAAATAACGCAATTCGTAGATTGCTCTGAAAGCGTAAATCACGTTTTTGTTATAAATAGAAAGAATAATTTGTGGAGTAATTTTTCATTTTTATTTAACATGGTAACACTTGGCATTAAAGTTCTGTGGTGATATTCTGTGCGGAAAGAGAATAGGCGTGGACAAAATGTGCACTAATAATTTTTTCATAGGTTGCTATGACATTTCTCATACTGAGGCACATAGGCGCCCTATTTAATAACTGATAATACTCTATTATAACTGTCGCTTAAAGTTATTAAACATATAAACGAGTTTTTATTAGTCACGGGTGTTAGCCCTAAGCATCCACTCCAAGGCTCTTCAGTTTACTCCATGAATATGGTAATTTCAATGCAATATCGCTGAAATATATGAAAATTAAACAATTCTATCCTTTTTTAAATATCAAGTTTGAGAGGGTTGTCAGTGTGATGCCGATTTAGAATAGCATCACTCCATTTCTTTTCCGCAGTTGTCGCAAAAGGCGACTAAGGAACTCAAGGGTCTCAACTTGTCACTAAAGGCTGACAACTTGTCACTAAAGCGATTATTTTCTGAAACGGCGCTCATACATTTGTCAGCCGTGGCGATAAACACCGTATTTTGAGCCCGTTAACGCTCTCCCTACGCCGCATAGCCTAAGGGCGTGATATGTGTATTTATGTAGCCATGGTCAGTATAAAATTCTTCCATTGATTAAAAAAATATATATCCGGGTGAGTCCTTGCTTCCCACCAACCTAGTCAGGTGTAGATTTTAACCATGGGCCTAAAATTACAGAGTTCAGTCTTTGAAAAAAAAAACATTGATTAACAGACTACTCACCTCATTGAACATAAGCCAAGCCTTATCTAAGGGGTGGAAGGGACAGCCCTCCGAATACTTATAGGGTAAATGACCATGAAAGTGAACAAATTTTCCCTAGGAACATATGTCAGAAATAGACAACAAAAAACGACTTCCCATACAGAATCACGATCAGCTGACTGCATTTACCATGGGAGGTAACTTTTTTTACCTTTCCTGAATTATTTTTGCAGGAAGTTGTTAAGTTTTTTTTCTTTTCTGAATGCACCCTATAAGTTTTCGTAGGGTTGTCCCTTACACTCAGTATAGTGAATAGTATTGCGCTTTTGTAACCTCCTCTCGTAACATCGAGTAGAATGACCTCTTAACGCTCTCAGCGTCGTGGACAAGGCCCTTATTGAACGGACGGGGCAACATTTTATGACCTCTTGGGTCCTTAGAGGTCAGAGATAAATGACCTTTTAAGATAAATTAAAAGCACAAAATTAACTTTGATGATTGCCGTGTGATATCAGGCTTAGAATAGCATCACCCCATTTCTTTCCCTCGGGTGTCGTAAGAGGCGACTAAAGGACTCGAAGGTTTCATGTGTATTGCAATGTCATTATGATAATTTTCTGAATGATCCTCAAATGTTTTTCAGACGCGACGTAAATTTTGTTTTTTTTGGCGGCGGTTTACGCTTTGCCTAACCTACAAGGGATCGAAGACGTGATATATGTATGTATTTATTGCAATGCCTAAAATGCAAAATTGTGAAAAACATGCCGTCTGAAAGAGAATTGTATTCGTAAGGAATCTGAACGGTCCGTGACTGTAAAAATAAAAACCATTTCTTTCTTCGGCAATGAGATACATATCACGCCTTTGTCCCTGCGGGGTAGGCAGACCGTCAAAGGTCGTCTAAATATGGTCGCTATCGCCACGTATTAAATATTAATGTGCTGTTTTAAAAATACGTGTATCACTATAGCGACAGGATCGGCCTGTCGCCTAAAATTGCAATACACATGAACCCCCGAGTCCCTTAGTCGCCTATTAGAACACCCGCGGGAAACAAATGGAGTGATGCTATTCTAAGCCGGTATCACACGGCATAGTAGGTAAAAATAGGTAGTATTAAATGTTACGCGACTGAGAATCCTGCTCAGTTAGCATCACATGACTATAATATTAAATGACATCATCAGGTGACAAACAGGCATAGATACAAGCCGTAATTTCACAAATATTTTACTGAACTTTGATCACAATAAAACAATTTTAAACGGATTAAAGTTGTTTATTTTGGATTTTACAATTCCTACGTTTCGAATTATAACTCAATGGTTTAAAGCTCTTTACAGAGCTCGTGGTCACGGATGACTAAGGTCTAAAACTAAAAGTAAACTTAACCCCGTCTAAAATTGTTTTGTTGTGATGAGCAATAGTTGTGCAAGCAAACTCAAGAAAATATTATATAACTGACTTCACCCTGGAGAAATACTTAATATCTTCAAAACTCATAAAATGGCTTTAGATTAAAATAGTTGCGACTCCTGCGTTAGACAATTCCTTTTGAACCAATAAATTATAATCAAAATGAGTAATAAATAGTTATTCGGAGAAAAAAAATACAATCATACATACAAACATAGAAACTTTTCTAAAATTTTGCACATTTGCTTTAAAATACCTCAAGGACTTTTATTTTATAGTTCTGAGAATCCTATACAACTTTTTATGACCGTGTTGTCTCGCTGGTGCTGCAAAGTACAAATAGGGTATCACGGAAGACCAGCGCTGTAGTATATTATGCTACAGCACAATGCTGAGTGGTTGCCTTTTTGGTATAATACTTTAATGTGGGCTGGGTACATCTGTCGTAGAACCGATGGTTGGTGGAGTAAGCGGGTTCTCGAGTGGAGGCCACGCCTCGGCAAGCGCGTAGCGTTGGCCGACCTCTGGCCAGATGGACCGATTACTTAAAAGGCGGCTGGTAGCGACTGGATGGCGAAAATGAGAGATCGTGCCCTATGGCATACCCTGGGGGAGGCCAGTGGACTGCAATAGGCTGATGTATGTATGTACTTTACTTCATATTAATAATGAGTCCTGATTATATTAATAAAATTAATATGAGTATTGGTGTTGCACGGAAATAAATGCTTTCTATTTACATATGAAATTGGCGACAAAAAATCGATTTTTTTTTAATATAGTATATTTATTTAATCAAAGTATGAGCCATTGTAATCTATGCACTTTTGCCATCTCATAGGTAGTTCATTGATCCCTTTACTAAAAAAACCATTCGGACGGGAATCAATAAAATCTTTGAAGGCGATTTGGACTGCCCCATCTGAGTTGAATTTTTTCCCTTGCAAGAAGTTATCCAAATTTCGAAAAAAATGGTAATCTGTTGGAGCAAGGTCCGGGGAGTACGGTGGATGCCTTAGACATTCCAATTGAAGCTCTTCTAATTTGCTAGCCGTCTGTTGTGCAGTGTGTGGTCTAGCGTTGTCGTGAAGCAGCAGTGGCGTAGAGCGATTGACCAACCTCGGTTGTTTAGCAGCTAGCTTTTCCATCATGGTTTGCAATTGCTGACAGTAGACATCTGCCGTAATCGTCTGGCCAGATTTGAGAAAACTGTAATGAACGACACCGGCGCTAGTCCACCAAACGCTTACAAGTAACTTTTTATTGGTCAATTTTCGCTTGGAGCAGGCTTTGGCTGGCTTGCCAGGGTCCAGCCATTGCGATGAGCGCTTCCGATTATCGTAGAGAATCCACTTTTCATCACAGGTAATGATTCGATTTAAAATCCCTTCGTTATTGTGCCGGTCAAGTAATGTAACGCAGCAGTTGACGCGCGTTTGCCGGTTTGCTTCACTCAATTCGTGAGGAACCCACCTTTCAAGTTTTTTAATCTTTCCAATTTGCTTCAAGTGGATTAAAACAGTTTTATCACTAACACCGAAGCCTGCAGCTAATTCGGACGTGGTTTGCGATGGATCCGCTTCCACAATAGCCTTCAATTCTTCATTATCAACTTGGGTCTCCAGCCGTCCACGGGTCTTGTTTTGCAGGTCGAAATTTCCAGAACAAAAACGTTGGAACCAAAAACGCACTGTGTTTTCTTTTGCGACACAACCGCCATACACATCATTAACCCTTCGAGCCGTTTCCGCAGCACTGGTGCCACGGTGGAACTCGTACTCGTAAATAACGCGATATTTCAAATTTTCCATTTTGTAAATTGAACGATGCAAACAGAAAAAAGATAAGTAAAAAAACAAATGAATGACGGTTTACGAAACACAACTACATGTGGAAATAGCTGTATAAATTTGAATTTCGAATTCCTAACCAAATAGGAGAAATTTGTGATCAAAGTGGCCAGTACGACAAAACGACAATTTCATATGTAAGGACCTAATATTTGTATTCTATTTCAATATACATACGGTTCGCATTAAAGGCGGTTGATTTGTACCTCGTATTGAGTGTCACGCTACGCTATTAAACCTGCCGGTCTATGATATTTAATGACATCATGAGCTGACAAACACAGAGATGTAACGAAGCGGCAATTTCATAGAAATTGCGGTGGTGTCGTCTGCATTCGCGCAAACCTATTAATTCCGCAGCGGAAAAACAATGCCTCTGACATGCCACGTATGTTATTAATGCTTTAATTACGTATCATTCATGGAATGAGAGGAAAAAGTTGCACTGTTTGGTCGGGATTCTTTAAATAAATAATTTTTTATTTGGAATACCAACAGTTTTTACAAATTAGGTTTACACAGATTTATGTTTCTAATAAACCAATTACAAGTATTCGCTTAAGACTAACAAAATGCGATTATAGAAAGAAAAGCATAATATTCGTCATCCTGAGCAGGTAGGTACAACTATTATCACGCCTAATTGAGTTGAAACCATTAAAATCCGTTTATATCATTGTATAACATTGATATGATACGCTTTTTGTATTGAAGCAAAGATAAGTGAAATAGATCTAAGTCCTTATATTTTTTGTTGTAAACATCAGTTACTCTGCGCAAGCCGTTACGGACATAATTAGTATCACTAAACTCACTGGCCGTCTGATGCCGGCTTAGATGGCCGTGTGATGCCGGATTAGAATAGCATCACCCCATTTCTTTCCCGTGGGAGTTGTAAGAGGCAACTAAGGGACTCGAGGGTGTGTATTGCAATTTTAGGCGATCGGCTGACATCCTGTCACTATAGCGATACACAATTTTCCGAATGACCCTCAAATATTTGTCAGACGCGGCGTAAATTACCGTTTTGCGGCCGTTTACGCTCTGCCTACCCCGCAAGGGATTATAGGCGTGATATGTGTATGTATGTATGTAACTCACTATAGAACATGCTCATATATTTTATATAATGTACAGTCAAGCTCACGTCAGGTTAGACACTCGAACCGCCAATGTAAGTCTTAAGCGCGCGGCATAAGAACGGTCCAAGGTCCAAGACAGTCCAAGTCCAAGGGCCAAACTCTCTAACACAGTCTGATCTTGACTGTACATGGGCGTACTTAAAGCCTTTTTCATATTTGTTGTGCCTTTTGTTATTTTCGATATTTTTAAGAGTCTTAAAAAAGTCAGTTACATATTCGTCCCATGTACAATAGGTAACATTATTTAAGAAAAATACAGGAATATAATGTGCTGTTAGAAACATTTACAACAACAGCCATTAAGTACATGTTACTGGCATATTGATTTCAATTCTAACATTCTATAAAACAATCAACTCGAATAAGTTTCAGCATGAAAGGATCAAAAACACGAAAACGAATTTCTGCGATAGCAACTTATGCTAACCAAATTCAAATTAATTCATCCTAAAGGCCACTTAGAAGTAAACATTGGAATTTATGAATATTTCTGGCTATCGGGCTATTATTTCTGCTAACTACCCCAGTTCTACTGTGGTTTTATTATCTGGTTTGAATCGTTTTGAATAAACACCTAGGCTTTGAATATTTTTGCATACCGTTTAAGGGCGGGGCACACCGGCTCCGTATCCAGCTCTCGTCCGTAGTCACGCACGAACTTATGACGTTGTAATGTATGGGACTGTATGAGAAACGGCACACCGCTTGCGTTGCGTATCCGTTCCGTGCTGCACGGTGTGCGGTGTGCCGTATCTCATACAGTCCCATACATTACAACGTCATAAGTTCGTGCGTGACTACGGACGAGAGCTGGATACGGAGCCGGTGTGCCCCGCTCTTTAGTTAGCAAATAGTGCTAGAGTTTCTAAAGTTTATAAATATCCTGGACTGGAAATGCGGGTTATTGCTAAAAGCGATCTCTTCCAATCTTTGTTTAGTGTAAAACCGTAAAAAATCAGAGCTGTGCGTGAGAATTAAAGTTTTCTAGCTAAGTATGCAGTTCGTTTTTAAAATAGTGTCATATCATATACCATACAGATCTTTGACTACTTCTTACCTACTTACACAAGAGAACGATTTTGTAACGACTTTCTAAGTTATCAAAGCCAATGAATGATATGGCGGTGACATTGTTTGAGGAAAGTTTTTCGCGTATTGAGAGAATGAGGATATTTTCCTGTAAGTCCCTCGCTCATGTCCCTCGACAGCCTGCTTCGACACGACGCTTCCTGACACGTTTATCCGACATATCAGGTGACTTGGCAGCGTCAGGGAAAATTTATATTTAGGTAATGAAATGGATGGAAGAAGAAGAGGGAGGCCTTTGCCCAGCAGTGGGATGGTGTGGGCTAGACAAGACAAGACAAGGTTATGAAAGGAAAACGCTCTATATTTTACTGGTCTTTTACATATTTTCAAGAAAATTAAAATTGAATTCACTTTATTCAATGTAGGATAGTATTATTCATAAAGTTGTGAAAAACTATACAGAGTGTAAGGGACAGTCCTCCGAATACTGTTACAGACCATGAAACTATACAACCTCCCATATATTTTTTTAGGAAGCATCTTTTTTTTTACTTCCCATAGTAGATTCAGTTTGCTGATTGTGATTTTGTATGGGAGGTCGTTTTTTTGTCGTTTCCTAACATGTGTTTCTAGGGGAAAGTTGTTTAGTTTCATGGTCTGTATGCACCCTATCAGTGTTCGGAGGGCTGTCTCTTACACCCCGTATATAACGGCGCGTTTTGGAATCTGCGTAATATTATCAAGTCGCTTTCAAAACAGTATCTTAAATCATAAGGCTGTTTTTTCTTAGATTTAAACCTTGTTTTTTTTATAATGTAGCTACTCGAGCGACCGTTACAGAACCAGCGCAAAGATATTATCTAATTTACGGAAAGTTCTTAGGAGACCCAACAGGGACCTCTATTTTTATCCACGCTATCGATTACTGCTCTGTAAATGGATGACATAGCACAACACATGACATTAAGGCGAGTGTAGCCCTTAATGACCTCGACGGTGGCGCCACATCACAAAAAATAAGTTTTTTCTAAATACAAACAATCAATCAGATGTCCGATGCCCAAGTTTTTAGTAGAACTCTAAAGTAAAATTTGAAACTGCAAACTAAATTAAATATTCACTGCAATTAAAGTTATAGAAAAAGTGCCTAAAAACAGCCACTTTTGGTATTAATTGCCATCACTTTAATTACAGTGAATATTTCGTTTAGTTTGCAGGTTCTTATTTTACATAAGAATAATACTAAAAACTTGGGCATTGGACATATTCATAGATTTTTTGTATAAAGAGAAAACTATTTTTTGTGAATTGGCGCCACCGTCGGGGTCGTTGACGGCTACAGTCGCCTAAGGAAACGCTAACATTTATCTTATACAGATGATGTTTGTTAGAAAGGTTTTTCGCATGATACTAATGTCATGTCATGGCCCTAATGTTAGATTAACGGGTAGTCTTGCGAATGGCTCGATTAGCTAGTTGTGTGGGACACCGATTCAACGAGCGACCTGATCAAAACTGGTGTCCAGTTTTCATCAGGTCGAATCTATAGTAAAGAGTATTGCGCGTTTTGTAAACTTCTCTCGTTACATCGAGTAGAATGACCTCTTAAGCCTGCGTCGAGCGTAAGCCGACCGTCCAGTGGCGCCCTCCCATGTTTTTTAATAATTTCTTAAAATCTAGGACTAACATTAAAAATCTAAGACGGACAAATTGTTGTCCTATACGATAAGTTTATTTTAAGGTACAACAATGAGCTTTTTCTTGTGTTTTAAATTTTAAATCACTAAAACGGAAAACAGTGGCCACCATTTTCCGTTTTAGTGATTTTAAAGACGCATAACAATGTAAAGCTTATTGTTGTACCTTAAAATAAACTTATCGTATAGGACAACAATTTGTCCGTCTTAGATTTTTAATGTTAGTCCTAGATTTTAAGAAATTATTAAAAAACATGGGAGGGCGCCACTGGACGGTCGGATTTCGCACGGCGCCGCCTTAACGTTCTCAGCGTGTGGACAAGGCGCTTATTGAACGGACGGGGTAGCATTTTATGACCTCTTGTCCTTAAAGAGGGCAGCGTTAAATGACCCTTTAAGATAAAAGCACAAAATTAACTTTGATGATTGCCATGTGATGTCAGGCTTAGAATAGCATCACCTTATTCCTATCTAGCCCCAAACTTGCGTAGCTTGTACTATGGGAACTTAATAGCTGATATTAATACTTATACCCTGTTTGTTTTTTGTAAATAAATACATACTATATACATAAAAACACCCAGACTAAACACAAATATCTCGTAATTGACTTAATAAATATTTGTGCCTAGTGGGGATCGAACCCACGACCTCCGGCGTCCAGTTTTAAAGCACCCACTATGTTTAACAGCGATTACACTAGTCTGAATACATTTATTTGTTATTAAATGGGTGACATCACAATAAGCTTAAGATATAAACCTCCAATGTATCTATGCGGAACCGTGCACGGTATTCGGCCTAGTGTAAGAGCTGTTTTACAACGCCAAATCGTATGAGTTTTTTTTTTAAACGCTGTCTTAAAACTTGTGTCTAACTACTTTTTGTGGTAAGGCTTTCATTGCGCAACTAAACTAAAGTCTAAGAATTTGGATCTCCCAAATAGATTGACTCAGTCTGCTGGAATATTTTGTATAGGAGGTCTTATTTTTTTCTCATATTTCCACCTATGGTCCTAGGGAAAAGTTATTTAGTTTCATGGGCTTGTTTGTCCCTTGAAATATTTACAGTATTTTTTTCTACACTTTATATACCATAGTAAATTGTTGTTAAACTTTATATAACATGTTGAAGAAGCGAAAGAGGTGTGTCAGGATCGTGGCAAGTGGAAGGATGTAGTCTCTGCCTACCCCTATAGGAAAAAGGCGTGATTATATGTATGTATGTAAGTAACATCTGTTTAAGTGTATAAGACGTGTATCTGCAAAGTGCTGCACTCAGGAGGTACTTACTTACAACACTTTATTCAATATGCGTTCTCATCGAACATCGTATTCTGAGACGTACTTGAATCAATAAGTTGTTTCCGTTTGCAGATGTTTGTTTGTAGCGTATGTTTCACTAGAGGATAAGTTACGATATTTTAGTTGGATGCTTAGTTTAGAAGTCTAATCCCGAGCCAAATAAAATAAGAGGTGTCGCTAGTGATAGCGAAAGTAGCAGGTTCTAATCCTGACTGCGGTGCAATTTTGCATGTTCTCCAAAATGTTATACCCAACACGTGTTTGAAAATACTCAAAATAATCCATGTACCTTAAATGCAAAATTTTATGCTGCCTATTTTTCGCGGATAAGAAAATGATGTAAAAATGTAGCGTCTTAGAATTGTACCAATTGAAATTTTCAACTAACAAGACGACGAGTATAACTGCGACGTTGCGGACGGGAACAATAAAATTGAAGCTTGTTATTTTGTTGCCTTGTTATCTATGATAAGCTGTACCTGCAGTTTCGTATTTCGTTATGCATTCTGTTGAATGTTCTTTCGCTGAACTTTTTAACGATTGTAAATAGGTTTCTATATAGTAACAAATAGTAGAAATAGAAGGCCCGACAAAAAAAAAGAAGATTCAGGCCCAACGCTGCCTTGAGCGGGCTGAACGCGCGAGCCGCCCGCGAAGCTTGTCATAATAATCCGACCGAATTTAGAAGGTGCATCGTGCCTAAGTAGTGTAATACAGCAAGATGTTGTACTATCAGTGCCAGCGGCGCGTCACACATCGCTGTACTTGTTTGCCAAATCTTACAGGCGCGCGAGCTGCCCGCTCGACACAGCGTTAGCGCTCGAAGGAAAGTCTGATAGTTTGAAGAAGACGGAAGAAAATACCTATACTTGGTTATGGGAGTGGCCGTCTGCACAATCAAACCCTAAAGATACTATTCCGAACCGAGCGGCCGACAGCATATGCCGTTGGTTCGTATGGATTTGTATGGGATACTATCCGAACCGAGCGGCCGGCGCGGCATGTGCAGTCGGCCGCTCGGTTCGGAATAGTACCTTTAACCGTAAGTGAACAAATGTAAAACGACTTCAGTTTTATTAATCATGAAACCTTAGTAAGATATTATCCAAAAAATAAAGCTACAGGATCACAGGCTTTGCAAAGTAACTTAGGAAGAGTAGTAGCCCGAAGTGTTAAGTAATAAATAAGTAGGATCCGGAGATTTGTTCACCAACTGCGGTAGGTTCGAGGCGAGAAATATACACACAACATCAAAAAGTTTTTATCTTCAAAGATCGGGTCAGGTGGGAAAAAAAATGTTGTTCACTGTCAATAGAGCGCTGAAAAATTAAAACTGACAAGCTCAAAGTTCAGGGTGGTTCAGGTAAGGCCACTTGCAATTGATCATGATGTGAAGTGGCGCCACCGTCGAGGTCGTTGAGGGCTACACTCGCCATAAGTTCTCTCTCATCCACTTTATACCGACACACTTTCAGGACTTTGTACCTACAGTAACATAAACAGCCACAACATTCCACTGCTGGACTTGGGCCTACCCCTATTGGGGAGTATTGCCATACTCACCACGCTTGGCAAACGGATTGGCGAGCGCAGTGAACGATATTGTCTTCACAAGTAACGGTGCTACCCATTCCCTGTATGAATTTATCCCTCAGTCGCTTTTTACGACACCCACGGGTAGTATTGGAGTGATGCTATTCTAAGCCGGCATCACACAGCACCTAGCTTTGTACCTTAAGACAGATGATTCCTGTAAACGGTTACTAAGTCTTAGTGAAATAAAGTCAAAGCTTATGATGGCTAGATAAGATATAAGGATACATTTCGAAGCTAAGTAAAATATTATACGTGAAATTATTAATTCGAACAGCCTTGAGTTTTGAGCTAATGATGCAGTAACGCGGGGGCGCGTATCATAGCATCCGCGGTGGATAAGGCAATTAAATATCAGCTTCGAAGTAATTACTGACTTGCAAATACTACAGCATAACTTCTGTACCTATTTATGAGAGAAAGTCAACAAGGTACAAGTTGAGCTGATCTCGTCATAGTTGAGTTGAGTATAGTTGCCGTGTGATGATGGCTTAGAATAGCACCACCCGCATTTCTTACCCGCGGGTGTCGTAAGAGGCGACTAAGGGACTCGAGAGTTTTATGTGTATTACAATTTGAGGCGATGGGCTGACAACCAGTCACCAAAGTGCTACGAGAGTTTTTCTGAAACAGTTCTTAAATATTCGCCAAACGTGGCGATATCGACCGTATTTTTACGGCCATTAACGCTCTGCCTATCTCGCAAGGGATTGAGGCGTGTTATGTGTGTGTGAGGGTATAGTTATATTAACTAGAATTTTTACTGCCCCGTTTTATTTTTAGATTACCTAACAAAGGTATTTATTGATCTACGGTAATTTTAAACAGAGAACATACATAATCGTATACAGCCGTTTAGTCAACTGATTTCACGCTACACTCGAGAAGCAATGTCGTAGTATATTTTGTTACATTCTAAGATAAATCCTCATTCCTGAGACATTCCAAACAATTTATCTATATTCATACCTACAAACATACCGATAAAGCGTAGATGGCCGTAAAAAACTGATATTTACGCCACGTCTGAGAAACGTTCGAGGGTCAATCAGAAAATTATAACATTGAGACAGGTTGTCAGCCCATCGCCTAAAACTGCAATACACATGGGAAAGAAATGGGGTCATACTGTTCTAAGCTGGCATCACACGGCGTCTCTATATTCTAAACATAAGATATTTTGATGTAAACTTGGCTGATCGCAACATAATCTCGAAATCTTTTGACCGATCTATCGAGAATATCTTCACGGCGGCGGCAAACCGGAGCCTGATGGGCATATTGTTATTTGATAAACACATAGATAGCATTATCACCCAATCATCTCAAGCCATGAGTTTTTTAATGAGAACTTGCACTAGCTTCTCAAATATTAAAGGCATTAAAATTAATATTGTGCATTTGTAAGGAGTCACTTGGAATATGCCTTGCAAGTGAGGAACCCCAATTACAAAGTATATAATCTACGTATTGAAGGTATCATAGGTAAGAGATTTTTAAAACGCGACAGAAGACATCAGGATATGCTCAGCGTTGTAGTAGGTATCATTTCCACACTCACCTGTATCTGGAACATGGAGATGGTGTCGTCCAGCATCTGCACCCTGACCGCCAGCATCTTGCCCCCCTTCTTGGGGGTGGCGGGGGGCGTGCGGGAGCGCTCCCCCGCGCCGTCCACGCCCGCCGGGGTGCTTGCGGAGTGGTGCATCCGCCCTGGGTACCAACATTCGTATTAGAAAATGAAAATGAAATAACTTTATTCAATGTAGGATAGCATTATCACTTATTGACGTCATGATCGGTCGTCGTAAAAAAAAGAAATTTGCATAACGCAATTTTCTTCTTTTTATAACAATTTTGTATTGTCCTAATAGAAAACCGGCTCGGGCGGGATAAAAAAATAAAAATAAAGGCACTGCCTCGGGGCTGGCCAGGTTAATTACACAGCACGTAACTTTACGCCACTACCATTTGTAAACGAAATTTGTTTAGAATATGTGTATGATCCATGTACAGTTGGTTGTAGCACATAAGGTACCAGGGATGCTCCAAAAGAACTGAATTATTTTTGTCCCCAGCAATATTATTTTCTTGACATGAATATGTATTAGTAGAAAATGACTTCTTTTATGAGATTAAGTTAAAAAATATTATGTATTAACTGACGATAAAAATAATTTAGTTCATTTAGAGTTCTCCTGGTACCTTATGTGCTACAACCGACTACATTCAGACAAGTTTTTTATTATTTTAGCGTGTAAACCAGGGATTGTATAACCGAAATTTTTTCGGTTGAAACGGTAAACGGTATGACGTCATACCGAAATATTACGATACCATAAAGTGTCGGAACCGGAAATTTGTTGCTACCGCAAATTTACCGGTACCGGTATTTTTATGGTACCAAAACCGCTATCAAAAGGGTTTTGCAAGGTCATCTCCGACAATTCGGCCACCGTAGCCTACGCTGCGTTGCCGTTCCGTGCATGCGGTGGAAGGGTGAATGCCGCATCAAGCAGATCGCTTGCCCGCGCGTGTTGAATTGACAGAGCCGCCATTCTTCTAACCCTTTTGAATTAAAAAGGCGCGTCGTGCCTGGGTAGCTTGGTAGGGCAAGAAGTCGTCGTGTTCGTTTCGTACGGGTAGTACTACTTTAATTAAGCGTGCGTACGGTCGTGTGCATCAAAACTTGTCATCGATCAACGTACATGATTTTCGGTCAGATCAAATAGTAAATAAATAAGTGGGATCATTTGAGGCTCAGGTTCCTAAGGTTCTAAAGTGGCACTAGGTCGGAAGATTAAGATTGGCTGTAATTGAAAGGTTCTATTTTGACTGAAGTGCCACCAAATGAATGTCAATAAAGTTAAAAATCATTTGTAATAGTTAATTGGGAAAGGTTGAATCTGTTTAATATTATGTCGCCATAATTTGATGAGGTTAAGGTAAGTGAGGGTCAAATGGTGACTTCAAAATATAGCATGCGTTGTATAGAGCAATGAATTTCCCTTCTAAGGATCCCTATTTGAGGACCAAAAATTCCAAGATTTTGCAGATGAAAATGGATTTAAAACCTTAGTCGTACAGGCAAGCCTTTGAAGTCCTCTTGATTTTGAAATTTTCTCATTCAGGTATCACCGAAAATGCCATACTTTAAATGAAATGTGTATTTATTTATATTCCTGCGTAAAAAAAATGTCTTTGTCCTTTCTTACTGTCTCACCGATAATCGGTGCCACTCCTAAGGGTCGCGAGTTTACAAGGAAATGTATGCAACGAATTGTGTTGCGCGCGGCGCGGTCGAAATTTCCAAGAGGCTGAGGCGGCGGCAGTCACGACCGCGCAGCGCGTGCCGGCACTGTGCGACTTTACTTACAAGAAAATGTATGCAACGAATTATTTAGAGCGGTTGGGTCGAACTCCGGTGGCTCTGCGGTGTAGTGTATGGTGACAAATCTTTCAGTATGTTTGATATGGTAAAGAGCGTAGGCTATAATTATAATGAATGAACTGGACTGAGGATATTAATAATGTCACAGAAAAATTGCTATTTTCAATACTACATACATACACATATCACGCCTTTATCCTTTGCGGGATAGGTAGAGTGTTAGCGGCTGTAATATACGGTCGCTATCGCCACGTCTGACAAATATTTGTGTGCCGTTTCAGAAAAAAACGTGTAGGTATCACAATAGTGTGATACACGTTTTTTAGACACGTGTATAGTGACAGGTTGTCAGCCTGTCGCCTTAAATTATAATACAGTCCCTTAGTCATCTCTTATGACACCCGTGAGAAAGAAATGAGGTAATTCTATTCTAAACCTGCATCATACAGCCGATTTTCAATACTAAGTGGTAGAAATAAACAACAAAATAAAAGTAAGTGCAATTATCTCTAAAACGGTACGTCGCAGCGAAAAAATAACAAGATTTTCAAAACCCCTTTCAAACCTCCTAAATTACTAACTCTGTAATTTTTTTGACCTTAGGTTGACCTTGACCTTAAAATGATCGAAAATTTCATACATAATTTTTACTTTCATTGCTCCCACGTTGCTCACCGTTCTCCCTGCTTCGCTCATTCCCCATATTCCCCAAATAAACCGCTCCGCCTTGCCATACCCTTTCTCTACCTCTCCCCCTCCCACAAAGTTTAAAATCACTTGCATCAGGTAAATAACTGCATTATCAAACTAATATGGTATATTTCGGTGACACCTTTTTACTTGACTGAGAGAATATAAAAATGAAGCGCACTATTTAAGGCTTGCTTCTTCGATTAAGCTTTTTAAATCCATTTCCATCTGTAAAATCTTGTAATTTTTGGTCTGCGAATAGGGATCTTTAGAAGGGAAATTCATTGCTCTATACAACACATGCAATATTTCGGAGTTACCATTTGACCCTGGCTTACCTCAACCTCATCAAATAATGACAACATAATATTTATTTATTTATTTATTTATTGAAATAAATTTTACAGCATTACAGCTTAGCCTATGCACTGTAAAACTAAACATATGGTAACAAAATTAAAAATTTATACAAAAAGTAATTGTGAAACTTAACATAAAAAATATTGATTTAAATGCTTTCAGCAAAAAACAAACACTGTTTGAAGAGTTTAGCAAAGGGGTCTGCAAATAGGTCTGTCAGAGGTGACGTAGCTAGGAGCGTGTTGAGCTGATTGAGTGCAAGCACCAGTGGGGAGTGACTGTGGTGATTGGTTCTTTGTGAAGGTACCGCCAGAAGACGGTGACTCCGGCCACGCAAGTAATTGTTTGGCACAAACAGGCAACACACGCGCGACACCAGTTCCGGGCATACTAAGTCACTGCGTAGTAAGCGACAAACAGTTGTTAGAGAAACATAAATTCGACGTGTTTGCAATGAATTGAACCCTAGGACACCTTGCAAAAAACGGGTAGGATATAAAAACAGTAATTGGATTCATGCGGGCTCCACACTATTACTGCAGTCTCCAGCTTACTACGTACCAGAGCAGTATACAGTAAGGTGATAGCTTTGGGGTCTCTAAAATCGCGACAGTTTCTCAGCACGAATCCAAGCCTACCGTAAGTTTCTGCAGAAAGAGTTCGAATGTGGTCATTAAAAGTAAGTTTAGGGTCAAAAAGAACACCTAAATCCTTTATTTGGTTTACTCGGGTAATAGATTCAGAACCTAACGTGTAAGTGTTGGAAATAGGTTGGTAAGATCGGCTAAATGTTAAGACACTGCATTTGTTAAAGTTAAATAAAAGTTTATTTTGAATGCTCCACGAATACAACTGATCAATATCTTCCTGTAATAAACCAGACTCTTCCACATTATTAATGACACGAAATAGCTTTAGGTCATCAGCGTATAGTAGACACTTAGAATGATGAACGGTTTCTTCAAGGTCGTTTACCATTATTATGAACAACAATGGGCCTAAGATAGAGCCTTGACTCACACCAGATCTTGTAATATATGTATAAGAGACATGTGTACCATACTTGACAAATTGTTTGCGTTCCTTTAAGTAATTAGCAAAAAATTTTAGCAATGTAGGGCTGAATCCAATAGCACACAATTTGTCAAGTAAGATATCATTGTCAACGCGGTCAAAGGCTTTTTTAAAGTCAAAGTAAACTACGTCGACCTGTGCACCCTTATATATCCGGAGACTACATCAACTAGAGTGAGAAGGTTAGTATTTACTGAACGTCCATGTCTGAATCCGTGCTGAGAATCTGATAAAAAAGGCGCAATTTGTTTTGAAATTTTTAAGTGCAGAATTATCTCGAAAGTCTTGGGAAGAGCAGATAGAATCGCAATTGGCCTGTAATTTTCTACTGATTTGCAATCTTTTGTTTTCGGAATCGGGCTAACTCGAGAGACTTTCCAGACGCCTTTATTAATACTTAATAGATTTGACCTTTCGCAACTAACTATTACAAACGATTTTAAACTTTATTGAATCTGTAGGCTTTCGGATCAGATGGGGGCTTGCCGTTTCCTTTGGGAAGAACATCAAGTTGGCTGACCTTCCATGCGTCTGGGAAGAACCAACCTGCAAGCAATGCGTGTACATGAGTAGCATCTCACTGCTACTAACCTTCCAGGCGTGCTTGATGATTCGGGCTGTATGGGCTGTCGGACGTCCGTACCAGGTGCAGTGTTCGGGAGTTCCTTGATGATGTTCTCGAGCGTCTTAAGATTTGACGTTCTGGAGTCGTCATATGATGCACACGCGGCAGTGACGCGGATCACGCGATGGTAGGCCGTATCCCTAGAGGGGTCGTCATCCGGGCAGCGTGCCGTCAACAATCCAGACATTGTTCCGTCCGCAGTAGTGGTGTAGGCCTGAAGCAGGTCTACACAATGGAGCACATTCATGGGTGGACGCGACCTTCAGGAGTCCCCCCAATACGCTAGCCCCCATGTGTCTTCATTCCCAGAATCTGCCACAGAGCGAAAATGATTGAATTCAGCGAGCCTCATTGCATTTTTGTACTGACCTCTTTTAGCCCGAAGAATGGTGAGTAAATGCTCCATGATTAGGGCTGCGTCGCTTTTTTGCACTCTGCCAGTTATGGCGCGCTGCCGCGAATCCCCTACGCACGCGGTCTAGCGCAGGGTTCCATCACTCATAGCCGTTAGCACCGTCGTTTTCTCGGATACCGAGACATTTGTTAGAAGACGGGCAGCCATCTCCTGCAGCAACTGCATCTCAGCCTCTTTCTGGGCCAAAACCTCTGTTATGGCCCTGCTTTCAGCATTCTCGTCATCTGACATGACTAAGCGGTCCGTGCTGAGGCGCTAGACAGATAGCTTAGTCGTAATAGGTGCTGATTATCAACCCTGCACGCTTGTCGTGCTCATAAAATCCGGAAAAGTTGAAAATTTAAAACTTGATGGGGGCGTCAATATGCATATTACTGGGTATCCTGTTCAAAACTGGGATGTAAACCGTTGGTCTGTATGCCTCTACGATCCCGTGAAATACGCTTCTAAAGTTTGACCCCAAAAAGGGGGTTTTTGGGACGCGGCAACAAGAAGGGGGGGGGGGGGCAGGGTGGTTTGTGATGCATGAAATGAGTTCTTCTTGTTTTGGCGCAGCCGTTGAAGAAAGCGCGGTGTGAATCGGACCAGCCGTTCCCAAGAACTTAGGGGTCAAAAATTCGGCAGGGGGAACGGGAGGGCAAGGGGGAGAGGTTCGACGCACACCCTTTTTTTAAAGAGTTTCAGTGAAAACCCGGTCAAAATGTAACAAGCGGTTCAAAATTTATGGCCGATCAAAAATTTTGGTAGAGGGGAGACGAGGTGGGGGGCAACTTGCCCTGCCAAAAAAAATAGTCCGGGATGTTTAAGGGGGGTGAAATTTTGAACTGGAAGGGGGTGCAGGGGGGTAAGATATGTCAGTGGAGGCCCACGACACAATTGACAGGTATCAGTGACACCTTCCAAACAGCACATGAAACATCAGTTCACTTTGTCAAGCGAAGCACGTGGAGCCAACGCCAAAGGTGAAAGCGAACACGACAACATAGAAACAAAGGAAACTTTAAAACCGCGTGGAACTTAGGTCTGTCAACGTCGCTTAATACATCGCGCGCACTTCATTTTTCGATATCAAAATTAATACCGGTTAATAAAGGTTAAATAAATTTATAACGCTACAGGTATAAAATAAAGGTACCGTAATTTTTTACCGGTACCATTACCTTTATCCGTCTACCTTTATAAAGTATACCGGTACCGTTATTATACCGGTAGCTTAACCCTGTACCTTAACCTAAAACGATCCCTGGTGTAAACTATAATGATACCTAACCTATCTAAGCTAACTCTGTATTTTTAACAGATGTTGAAATGGCGAACGCATTTTTTTTAAAAACCACACAAACTTTTTGGGTGAGCCTACGCTCTCTACCATATGGTCAGCGGTTTCAAAGCCCCGGGGCTAAAATCGTAAAGAACAGTATTTAAAAAAAATACTGCCTTGTAAAATTTGCAGCCAAGATGAGCAGTAATCGATAAACAATGCATTACATGGTGTACAATATAAGTTTAAACAATTTACTCAAAAAACGCAAGATAGAGAAATGACCTGAATTGAGTTAGCTTGGATAGTCAACATTAGAGTACTGCCACACATCATTTTCCCGTGGTAATAGTTGTTTTCCCGCGGTAAGAAGTGGTCTATGTGTTATTCCGGGTTATACTTTACCTGTGTTCTAAATTTTATTCAAATCGGTCAAGCCGTTTGAGAGTGAAGAGGTAACAAACATACAAACAGTATACACACACACAAACTCTCAGATTTATAATATTAGTACGGATTTCTACAAATAAATTAATGTAGTGGTGGGTACTGATTGGATGGTGAAAACAGGAGATTGTTCCTTATGGCGTAACCTAGAGGAGGCTTACGTCCAGCAGTCGACACCTATAGGCTGATGTGATGTGACAAAAAGTTCCAAATGATAAAAATAGTTAGAAACAGATTTTGTTATAGATAAAAGGTTGTAAGGTAATAAATACAAGGATGACTCAAAACACTTAAACGAGGTTCTTACAATACTAGATTTTCTTGAATTGACCGATATTAACTCAGAACCCTGTGCTAGTGTTTTCAGTCATTGTGTGTGACCGCGAAAGTTTAAAATAGTTTAAATACAAAGGACTTGAAGGATAGTGTATAATGACTATTAAGGTTCAGGATTGGGTATTCAGGGATATATTAGATGTTTGTCATCAACTAAATCATGATAAAAACAAATCATAATATAACTGATAAATATAAAATCAACAGAAACCAGGAAAACACAAAAATTCATAAAGCACCAACCCCTAATCCATACTTAGCTGTTTCGATAATTTTAGTTTTCTGGTATTTTGTTCTTTGGTAATGCTGTGTGATGCCGGATTAGAATAGCATCACCCCATTTCTTACCCATGGGTGTCGTAAGAGGCGACTAAGGGACTCGAGGGTTGGATGTGTATTACAATTTTAGGCGATGGGCTGACAACCTGTCACTATAGTGATACACAGTTATCTGATTGACCCTCAAACTTTTGTCAGACGTGGTGTTTATATCCGTATTACGGCCGTTAACGCTCTGCCTACCCCGTAAGGGATATAGGCGTGATTTATGTATGTATGTAGTTTATAATTTGGTTCTAGACTCAACAACACAGTTCCATGAAATCTTACTAGGTGCCTATTCAGTACATTTTTTCCTGCATATAATACCTATTTACAGTTTAACAATACAATACCCATCAATTCATGAACCATCTAATGGACTACTACTTGTTGTATAAGTCATTCATCAGTCATTCAGTCAATAATGTTACCAGCTAATGTGTAAAATTATGAAGTCTCTGAGATCATCAAATAGTCCATGCAACATCATATTACACATTATGTTAGGATAACTTGCTTTAGGTATTACATTTTTTTTTCTTCTACCCCCATGTTAATGTCATTTTGGTATAATAATATATTTTTGTACTGTACTAGGTATTTTTTTTTAAATTATTAGTTTAATGGTGGCAGAGCCACTGGCATCACATCTGTTTATGTAAGACATATTTTGCCATTTATGTAAGATTATGTTAAGTCAAAATCAGTTAAGTTAGGTAAATGTAAAGTTAGTAGCATTACGCTGAGAGGAGTGTCCGTAACACAGATAATCTTGTCTTATGATATGACTGGGGGCTGTGTTGCGCAGTTTAAATTTATGTCCAATTATGTATTTTTTTTCTTTGGATGTAAGAGAAGTAGAGGCAGGCCAACCAATCGGTGGGAGGATGACCTGAAAAAAGTAGCTGGCCCAGCTTGGATCCGTACTGCTAAAGACAGGTCAAAATGGAAATATTTAGAGGAGGCTTATGTTGAAATACAAGCTATAATCTAAAAGGAACAAATCATTAAAAAAGAAGAAAAAAAGGAAACTAAAAAAAAATAATTTTAATATTGTTATATGTTTTTTTATTTGTTATAAATTTGTATGTTTAACCTAAAAAATTTTGAATAGCAATAAAGGCTTATTTTATTCTTATTTATTTATTATGTAAAATTATGATCATTCACACCTGCCACTATGAAATAGCAATGAACAAACTTCAGATACATTTAAACTGTTTAAGTTAACCTAAATAGGATAGTACAAAAAGTTTGTTATGTAAACAAAGGTATGTGATAAATTAAAAAAATTACTACTACTTTGCTTGAGGTAATAAAGGTAAAATCTTAATTTATTTGGTATATAGGATTTAAAAGTACTATCAAAGGCAAAAGCATATATGTAAAAGTTGGTAATTTAAAAGGAAATAAAAATATAAGACTTTTGCTATCTATTACAAACTCAGAAGGGCTACAAGCAGTGCTAATATAGAAACAAAAGTGAAATATTTTTCAAACTCTACTTGCAGATGTTTTTCCAAGCTCTAAGTGGCTCTACAGTCACTCACCGGGCATGGAATGGAATCCTATCGTGGACAGGTGTCCGGTAGAATTACAGCTACCGGGCGGGAGGTCACTTTCCATCATACAGCCATTGTTTCTCCGGTCCCAAACCATCATGGAGAAACCGTTAGGCTTTTTTTCATTTTATTTAAACATTTAGTGTTGTTTTGTGTGGTTTTCCCGTTAGTGTGTGATCTGTGGCCAAAAGAGATCTGGCTTCAGTTATGGAAGTTATTTAAATGTGAATAAAATCTACTTGAAAAATTCTTTACTTAACCTGACCTATAAAATCTATATTTATCACATCCCAAATCCTATCCTTATTACATTCTTCTTGGAAATGAATTTACATAAAATATTAATATCACAATAACTATTTTTAGTGTGAGTTCTACTTGAGAGATTGATAAATTTTCCCTTTCTAATTGAAATGTGAAAAAAGAATTGGACCTCCCATACAAAAATGTTCAAAAAATGTGTCACTTTGTATGCGGGAGGCCCAATTTTGCTTTTATACCTATGTTACTTGAGAAAAATTTTCTTTATGTTATTAAAGTGCCAAATGTTCCAGCACATAAATTTTTTTCATTTTAACACCAAATTTTAAAACACTTTCTGTTTTAGGTATACAATTTTTGAAAACTTGTTAATATTTTTTTTCAATTTGTACACTAAACACAGTGCCAAAATTATGTCTTTAGTGGCCATGGTAAGTAGTGAGTAAATAAGGCTGTTTAGCATAACATAAATTGGTAAACAGCCAGAGATAACAAGTTTATGGTGTTAAGTATCCATGTAGTAGGAAAATTTACTAGCATGAGTTTTGCAAGTGCAATGCCCTACCTAATTCATTGACATTTACAGCTGAATGGGGTGCCACTAAGTTTACTGGGTACAACTGGGACCTACACTGTTTCACTGCATTTCAGCCAGCAATAACACTGCATTAACACCTACAGCACTCGCGAATGCCGTTGCAGCAGGCGCCAAATTAAGTTATTGCACCCGCTATGCAAACCGGCGGCGGCCTACTTACACCCTCGGACATAAATAGATAGCTTCGATGCAATAGCCAGAAAATAGGTCAACGGAGGTGTGACCCGGCCTCTGCGAGAGGGATGGCCGTACTGCCTCTGACACCCCGTCGTCGCCGCATCAATCTAATAAGAACCCCTGCAAATCTAATTACTCCAACAACTACGCTTCTAAACTCTACACACGACCCAGAATAATTCAGTTCCCTAATTTTCCTGGCTTTGTACATACTAAAACATTATAAACACATCTTATCTTACTTTCTAACGTTTGGAGATGAAGGAGAGGACCGACAACGCAGAAGCCCGACTCCCGATCCCGAGTTGTCAGGCACCAGGATCAAGTCATTGATCTTATTGGTATTTTGATAATGCACCACTAATTCACACTTTTGGCACTTCACAAACACTCACTTAGAAATTCCTGGGTGGCTTTTGTATATTAAAGTTCTAGTTTCAGTCTCTTTTACCGTAATTATTCACAGAAAAATTACTCAACACACCCCACAAGCGCCTAGCAGCCATATTTATTTACCTTTACGATGTTGCCATTTATCAGAAAAAATATCCTACCATCGAGGAACTGTCAAAAAACCGGTAAAAATTGTACCGGAAGCTGGAACCGGGTGTGTGTATAAACGCAGCATAAGGTAACAGTTAAAAAAAAAACAGAGATTGAATTAAAGAATTGTCTATGCCCAGTAATCAGCTGTCAAAGCGAGTCGTTTGTGGTGTTTACAGAAATTGTTTTGATTACGTTTATCTCTTTGTAAACTTGTTTAATTTCCGCATTTCCTTCAGCATGTTATAGCGAAACTGTTTACAAATAAGTTTCAATCATGGAGACGACCCCGTTATTGACGAGGCCTAAAAGGAGATCATTCTGGTCAAGGTGAGAAAAATATTCCTATTCAATAATGTTTCCTTTGTGTAATACATCTTCTGATTGTCTGGTGTTAATTGCAGGATTCAGTTTTCAAGGTTCCGAAAGAAGGATCTGTGTTCTAGGGTGATATACGTGGGACAGTTGCCCGAAGAGGAATATCCAGCGAATTATGTATGCAACCAAGTAAGTCCTAATTGACCTCATTATATTGCTCTCAAAATATTATCTCATTAGAATAATGCTTCGTTTATCTCATAAATTATTCAACAGATGAGTTTCTTTATTCAATTTATGATTCAGCAGGTACATGTTTGAAAAGTTTAGTATTTATTTTTGAATTAGTAAACTATCCCATTGCAGACAGTTTAATCACTAACCAAACAGCTACTTATTTAATTATCTGAGGAGGCTATTACCAACTTTATATAAAATTATGTTTATTTGTTTTGTTTATGCTGGACGGGCCTCCTTGTATATACACAAAAAGCACTATACTGTGACAACCCTTATTAAAAGTATTAACTCTCCCTTTGCAGAAATACAGCATCATCACATTCCTGCCCCTGGTGCTGTTTGAGCAGTTCCGGTTCTTCCTGAACCTCTACTTCCTGGTGATGGCCGTCAGCCAGTTCATCCCAAGCATCAGAATAGGATATCTCTACACATATTGGGGACCGCTGTGCTTTGTACTTTCCGTTACACTGTTCAGGGAAGCCGTAGATGATTTTAGAAGATATAGGTAAGTCCATGTCTATAAAATAATAATCATGCTATGCATACTATGTAACAAACATAAAAAATATTAATCTGAAATTTCAACAACTAGGTTGAAAACTATAAATATAGTAGAACCTTAATATGTACCAACATTCATTTATAAAACGAAACTAGTCTTAAAACCACAAGGATAAATACTAATAATAGTTACATAGCAAAAAAAAAGTGGTGTGTCATTTATATTTTCTTTGTTTGTTACATTTAAAATTATCCTGTGAGTCATACACAGTCATACATGATAAAATTATGTTGTATGTAGCATAGACTGTTAATAAAGGGGAAAACCCTGATTCCCACTCATTTAATTATTACTGCTCTAATTTAATTACCTTGTTATTCATTCAGTTAAGTTCAATGGCGGAAACAGATTTGAATTTCCTTACTCTTGGAACACTCAGGATTGTAGACTAAGTGCCCATTGATAAAGTCTTACCTGATAAGGTTACGGAATGAAATAAATTATATTTATTAGGTTAGGAAAATATAAGGTTGCCATCCAATATCCTAGCAGTTTTTTTTATATTTGAGTTTAAAAACCAATAAACCAAAAATTACATGATAAGGCTGTACTGTAAAAAAAAAAATTACTTATCTAAAGAGACACCTTTTGAGATAGAACCTGCTCAGGTTGCCAGCTCCAAGCCTGGCAGTTTCAATTGTCAGCCGCATTTTATTATTATTATTAGCCTTTATTCAGATTTAAGTTACAATAAATAATTTCTAAATATTTTATATGATAATTGAAGATTAATAGTTATTTCATAATATTATTTGGTTCATTTTCACATTTCATTCTTCTCCACTGGCTGTATCTGTTTGCTCTTCAGCAAAGGCCTCCTCCAACCTTTGTCAGCCGCATTATATGAGTGCAAATTATATTAGTGCAAATCGATAGCCCTAGGCACGCCATTGAAGAATATATAAAGTTGCCTGTTATCAGCCTGGCAGTATCTCATATGAAACATTTCAATACAATTGAGGTGGCATGTCAGATATTGTATAAAGCAATAAAAAATATTTAGTCCACTGATGCCAATGAGCCCTCTTTATGGTATTTACTTACGATAATTCCCACACTTATCCAGATGAGTTGCTGAGTATAGCTCATGGTAGTGCATTCACAGTGAATGCTGCTATGCAGCCCTTGGATAGATTTATCCCTTATTTTCTGGGTGAGCTCGCTCCATCTTAGACTCTGTCTCTGTCCTATGACCTAGACTAGAGTCAAGAGCAAACCCATCATTAATAAAAAAAAAAAAAAAAAAAATGGATAGAAATAGAGAGGTGATTTTCGAATCAGCCACCACATGAAAATGAGCGTATGTTTGTATGTATGTATGTAATAACTTTATTACACCAAATAAAACACAAATAACAGAAAAGGTAAGGCACAAATGCGGACTTATCCCATAAAGAGATCTCTACCAGTCAACCTTTGAGAAATCCAGAGTACATGGTGTGCACAGGTAAACTATGGAACGAGAGAGTTGCAAAAAATATATATATATATATATAGCTGCTATAGAATTGGTAAGAGTTGCTTACCTTTTTGTTTATTAAACATTTCAATCTATTCCAACAGGAGAGACAAAGAAGTAAACCGCCAGCGCTACGAACGCATAGTCCTAGAGCCGACCGCAGATGGCTACCGTCCCTTCCAGACTGAACAAGTATCTGCCTCCGCCCTCAGAGTTGGGGATATCGTGATGCTGCATAAAGGGCAGCGAGTGCCGGCTGATATGATACTGTTGAGGACCAATGAGACCATGGGAACCGTGTTTATAAGGACTGACCAGTTGGATGGCGAGATTGATTGGAAATTGAGGTAAAAAGACAATTTTTTTAAATTGCTGCCTCCTTCTTGTGGGGGATATAGTCATGCTGCTTAAATGGCAGAGAGTGTCTGCTGTTATGATACTGCTACGGACCAAAGATACCATAGACAAGGTGTTTATACAGACTTATCAGTTGTTGAGGTATGTTTTGGCTGGTTCAAATCCAGCGCCGCTGCAAGCCACGCCGCTGTTTGATGCATTTTCAGTATTATATTTAGTCTATAATGACCGGCATGGGTAAACGGCTCAGGCGGCGTACGCGTCAGCCGTTCAGCGGCCAGACCAATCTAGCGATTACAATAATATATACCCATTTTTGTAATAACAGTTTTATATTTTATACTAGCAGCCCGCCCAGGAATAAGACAGTTTAATATAGCCTATGTTCATCAGGGATAATGTAGGATTCTAAAAATCTTGACTTCAATTTGAAACAAATATCGTTTTCAGATGGTGGTGGCGTAAAGTTACATGCCATGTGATTAACCTGGCCAGCTCCATTATAAGATATTTTTTTTGTAAATTTTTCACACGTTGGGTTACATAATCGAAATTTTCACGTGGATCCCTATTTTTTTCTAAGGATTCTAATGGTAAAAGAATTTTTATAATCGGGCCAGTAGTTTCGGAGCCTATTCGATGCAAACAAACAAACAATCAAATCTTTCCTCTTTATAATATTAGTGTAGATAAAGGAAGAAGGAGAGGAATGCCTTTGCCCTACAGTGAAACATGTCAAGCTCATAATGAAATAAAATAAGGTAACATAACGTTTATTTTGAATTTGCTACTTAAATGATGTTGCCAAATGGCGCACTATCGCATTTGAAAATGTTAACTACTTATTATGCTGCGTCAGTAGTAGCAGAAAACAAGTCCCATTATTTACGTTATAGTCAACTTAAGTAGGCTACTGTTATTTTATTACTCATCCATACATCAGCGATAAAAAGTATTACCCAGAACACTATAAACTCTTAGAAGAATTTTTACTCGATAAACAAAGAGATGATGCCGTGTGATGCCGGCTTAGAATAGCATCACCCCATTTCTTACCCGTGGGAGTCGTAAGAGACGACTAAGAGACTTGAGGGTGTGTATTGCAATTTTAGGCGATGGGCTGACAACCCGTCACTATGGCGATACACAATTTTTCGAATGACCCTCAAATATATGTCAGACGTGGCGTAAATGTCCGTTTTTGCGGCCGTTTTCGCTCTGCCTACCCCGCAAGGGATAATAGGCGTGATATATGTATGTATGTATGTATGTGACAAACAGAATGGGTATCATGAAAACTAGTTCATTTTTGTATTCGACTGTAGAAAAAGTTGGCGACATGTTTATTACTTTAGCCGGAAATTATAGGTAAATATGTGACGAAATTAACATATTTTGGCGATACGAAACTACGAATTTATAAAAGAGTGAGCAAAATGGGAATAGATGAACGGACTTTCAAAATGTCGGCTAACAGTCCATGAGTTCCTTTCAATGTTTACCATTTTGATTACATACATATATCACGCCTATATCCCTTGCGGGGTAGGCTGAGCGTAAACAGACGCAAAAACGGACATTTACGCCACGTCTGACAAACATTTGAGAGCCACTCAGAAAATGCATAAAATTGCAATACGCATGCAACCCTCAAGTCCCTTAGTCGCCTCTTACGAAACCAACAGGAAAGAAACAGGAGATGTTTATCTAAGCCGATATAACACGGTTTTGAACAGTTTTGAATAACAACTTCTTTTTCGAATCAAGCATACCTATTTCACATATTCCACACACACACACAATAACTCTACATGCGCTTCATACAGATTAGGTATAAATCTGAATCACGGAAGAGCGGGACTGCCTGACACAGGTAGCACTGTCTACTTACTAGGCAGGCCCCAGCCTTGTATTGTAAAATTATCTTTAATTAATGAAATAAACTTTATTTTATTCCAGAATTCCTCTTCCGTCAACGCAGAAGCTCCCGACCGATGCGCATCTCCTAGACATAAACGCTCAGATCTTCATCGAGAAGCCGGAGAAAGACATCCACTCCTTCTACGGAACTTGCACGAGATTGGACGAAGAAGAGAGTGATTCTTTGGGCATAGAGAACACTCTGTGGAGCGGTTGTGTAGTGGCGTCTGGACAGGCCACTGGGCTGGTTATTTATACTGGTAAGTTGGTTAACCCTTAAAAGGACAGAGGAATCTGATTCGGGTACATAAGGTTCAAAATCCAGAAATCCTGGTGAGAAATCCCCATATCTTATTAAGGGTAAAAAAAGCATGGTAAAAATATTGGGTCAAACCGCCTGTAAAACGCGTACGAAAGGATTTATGAAAATCTTATACGGCTGTATACTGTTACCCGCTGCGCCAAATATTCGGTATTTTTTATATTTGATGTTTTGCTATTCAAATATAAATCTCTTAAATTGATCCATTATCCAAAGGTATGACTGAAAGTTATAACGTATTTCAGCGTTCTTTGTATAAAAGTTTGACATGACTGTTAATTGTTCTTCACAGGCCTCGAAACCCGCAGTGTAATGAACAACGCCGCGCCCCGCTCGAAGATCGGCCGGCTCGACCTACAGATCAATGATCTGACTAAAGTGCTGTTCGCAGCGACGCTGTTTGTGTCGTTCCTGATGATCGTGCTCAAGGGGTTCAACGGGCCCTGGTACGGGTTCCTCTTCAGATTCGTGCTGCTGTTCTCCTACATCATCCCTATCAGGTCAGTGCAATTAATATATGTATCTGGAAAACCTTGATATTTGTCAATTGTAAAACACAATCACTCATACACACACTCACACACATACACACCACACTCACACACATACACTCGCGCGTACACATTTGTCTTTCACGCCTTTGTTTTTTTTTTATTTACTTTGTCTGATATTCTTTATCATGTTTATTATTATTTAAGTGCATCCTAAGGGAAGAGGCTGCTATCCCACAACACAGGGAATCCTAGTGTGGGAGTCAGTGCACCACCACAACGTAAAAAAAAAAGCCAAATAAAAGCTTTTTTTTGTAGGTTAGGTTTGAATGGGGCAGGCACAAGCATAGCGAGCATGGAGTGAAGTAAATAAAGGTTTGCGGCATCCCGACTATGTGTTTAAGTGCGACGAAGCGGGAAAATTAACCGGGACATCACAACATCTGTCATTAGCGAGCATAGCGAGTATGAAAGTCCAGGCGCCCTTGGATGGGTTTGAGCTTAGTTTTAGTTCGGAACACTTCAACATTCTATTATAGGGTCAAAATGTTATGATGGAAGTCGTAAATACGTACTCACCTTACTTGGTTTCGCAATATACTCTTCTAGTGACGTTTGTGTGTGTGTGCGTTCAAACAAAGAACTGTTTCTATATTATGATGTGGGTTTACACGACTTACTTGTTTTCTAGTTGGTAGAGAGTTTATCCCTCTACGTTTCTATATACGTTTATATATACATACATACACATATCACGCCGATTATCCCTTGCGGGGTAGGCAGAGCGTAAATGACCGCAAAAAACGAACAATTACGCCACTTCTGACAAACATTTGAGGGTCATTCGGAAACTTGTGTATCACCATAGTGACAGGTTGTCAGCCCATCGCCTAAACTCGTCGCCTTTTAAGACACCCACGGGAAAGAAATGAGGTGATGCTATTCTAAGCCGGCATCACACGTTTATATATGTTTCTATATTGTCCAGTTTGCGTGTGAACCTCGACATGGGCAAGGCGTTCTACTCGTGGAGTATACAACGCGACAAACAGATCGAAGGCACTGTGGTGCGTTCCACCACGATACCGGAGGAGCTGGGCCGCATTCAGTACTTGCTGGCAGACAAGACGGGCACCTTGACCAAGAATGAAATGGTCTTCCAGAAACTACATTTGGGCAACGCTCTGTTTGATAGAAGTAATTTTTACGAGGTAAGTAAATAATAATTACACTCACAAAATTAGTCCAATCACAATCACTTTTTTTTAACTGCCCCTCTACAACCCACATTCATGTTCCCTTGGCAGCCCTGGTTTTTTCCCTTGGCCGTGTCTGGCAGCCCTGGCCGGGTCGCCATGTAATGCGAGCTGTAGAGGGCTTAAGAAATGATACGCTTTGTGTGACGAATAAACATGTAATGCCAATGATTTACGTTGACAAAGCCTTAAATACTAAATGTTATCCTACTAAGTATAAGAGTCAGGTGTCCTACACTACACATAGGATGGGCCAAAAGTAATCACCCTTTGTAAATTGGTTTCCATTTTTTTTATTAATCAATCAAATTGAGTTCTGTTTACAAAAATCAATTATTTGAAGATGCAGAATTTATGTGATTATGTTTAAAAAAAATATCTTTCGAATTGCCATCTCAATCGTTAAAACATAACGGGTGAAGGGAGCAAAAACAGAGACTTTTTTGCTTTAACTCTAGAGATGGCAATTCGAAAGATAAAATTTTTAAACATAATCATCACATAAATTCTGCATCTTCAAATAATTGTTTTTGTAAC
This sequence comes from Tuta absoluta, assembly GCA_027580185.1. Lineage (NCBI taxonomy): Eukaryota > Metazoa > Arthropoda > Insecta > Lepidoptera > Gelechiidae > Tuta > Tuta absoluta. Next base: position 5,648,235 of record JAQAHW010000022.1, on the reverse strand, counting down.
AGAACTCAATTTATTTGCTGGACTTTGCTTCCATTTTTTAAAGAATGTGTTTAAATGAGTTTTGTTATCACGAAATTGGTTTTTGAAAAAAATTACATAGGGTGATTACTTTTGGCCCACCCAGTAGTAGTTCGTTACAAATGTGTGGTAGCATTTTTTACTTATAAAACAGATTTTAAGGCTTCCAAAGTGACACAGAATGTGCTTTATACTGGTTTTTGAAATGTCTAAGTGAGTTTTCCTATCTCTATATTGCGTATGCTTCGGATTTAAGCAAAATCTGAGGAGTCATTTTAACTCATTATTTCATGCATCGAACCCACGAACCTTAGCGTAGCTAACTACTATACACTACGCCATCGGGCCAGTCTCATTCATTATTATTCATATGTCTGTAAAACGGCTTCTCCATTCATTTATTTTTACACGACTGCCCAACCAAAAAAGGAGTGTAATGATTTAAAGTTCATCCCTACTTATATTATAAATCTGAGAGTTTGTGTGTGTGTGTATGTATGTTTCTTTGTTACCTCTTCGCGCTCAAACGGCTTGACCGATTTGGATGAAATTTGGAACACAGGTAGAGTGTATCACACCAGAATTACACATAGGCCACTTTTTACTGCGGGAAAACAACTAATCCCACGGGAAAATGAGTGGCAGCGGGTGAAACCGCTGGGCAGAAATCTAGTGTATGTATGTATGTTTGTATGTATATATGTGCGACTCTTGAAAGGACTGAAACTCGTTAACCACTAAACAGATTCGAACGGAAATTGTATCGAATGAATCCTTACATTATCCCGAGTGTCATAGGCTAGGCTTTGTCTCAGAAAGCAGTCATGTTTTTTAATTATATTTTTTGTTACTATACATATAGTATCTATAATTAAACACTCATTTTCCAGGTGGAAGCCCTTTTAACCCAATACGTGACCAACGACGCCCCATCTTTGCCCACCTCCCCTATAGGGTCGGAAGGCCCTTTAGCCCCTACGCCACGACAAGTATGGAACGCTGTGCTGACATTAGCTTTATGTCACAATGTCACGCCAGTGTACGACATTGATGGCAGCAGAGAAGTGGACGATTCACAGTCTGGTAAATATCCAAAAGTATAATTTAAACGATGCCGTGTGATGCCGTGTGATCACCCCATTTCTTTCCCGTGGGAGTCGTTAAAGGCGACTAAGGGACTCGAGGGTGTGTATTGCAATTTTAGGCGATGGGCTGACAACCTGTTATTCTAGCGATACACAATTTTCCGAATGACCCTCAAACATTTGTCAGACGTGGTGTAAATGGGCGTTTTTTGCGGCTGTTTACGCTCTACCTACCCCGCAAGGGATTATAGGCGTGATACACATATCACGCCTATAATCCAATAGTATGTATAGTTCTTACCGACGAATTATTTTTAATGTGAGTTCCAGATATTTCGACGCTGTTGCAAGCGTCATGATCACGGGTAAACTTAAATTATAACTATGAATAGTGCAAACAACCGCGAAAGTTTAAAATTTAGTATCCAAAAGTATCTCTCTATTTTTATTTTTTTATTTTTTTTATTAATGATGGGTTTGCTCTTGACTCTAGTCTAGTTCATAGGACAGAGACAGAGTCTAAGATGGAGCGAGCTCACCCAGAAGAAGCCTGTTCACTCTTACTTTGAAGAGATTAGGGTTGTATGCGTTTGGAAACACAGACGCAGGTAGTGAGTTCCACTCTTTAGCAGTGCGCATTATAAATGATGACTGGAAGCGCTTAGTCCGAATTGAATTATTCTACCATTTTGACCACCATCCCCTCTTTATTGTGTCAAAGGTTCAAAAGGGGCCCTGTGTAGTGTCAAATGACCTATAGGTGGTATCAGAAAGAGCCCCCTATATTACTACTACTAGTGTCTTCACGTCGCTATAGTTTTGGCCGCAGGGAGTCGTGTTTCGTCGCTTCCGAGGGAAGTAACCGCACACGTCTTCACCGTTAGAAAAGATTTTAGAATAGTAATATTTCAAAGTTTATTTGATTTAATTTTAATTGTATAGTCGTATTTTATTTTTATATTTTATTATTTAGGCCAATTATGTTGGTAAAATGTTTACCTAAGACACAGAAATTACTATTCTTAGTTTAAGAAATAGTTAAGCCTCAAAATTGTTTTTGTATAGTTTTACCTATTAGTAATTATGTTTATTAAGTATAGAATTTGTATTGTACTGCATATTCTAAAGGCCCCACTAATTGACAAGTTTGAAATGTTGCACTGACATTGTCTTTATGCCATAATGTTATGCCAGTTTACGATATTGATGACAGAAGAGAATAGGATGATTTAAATCTCAATCTTGTCGTGTGATGCCGGTTTTCTTTTCCTCGGTCCCTCGGGTGTCATATCAGACAAAATACAGTCGACAGTGGTACTTAAAAATTACATACATACATATGTCACGCCTATAATCCCTTGCGTGGTAGGCAGAGCGTAAATGGCCGCAAAAATGGCCGCATAAACGGACATTTACGCCACGTCTAACAAATATTTAAGGGACGCTCTGAAAATTGTGTATCGCCATAGCGACAGGTTGTCAGCCCATCGTCTGAAATTGCAATACACACCCTCGAGTCCCTTAGTCGCCTCTTACGATTCCCACGGGTAAGAAATGGACTTGAAAATTACTTACTGTCAAAAACACACTGCTTAGGAATTCTGTTACCTGCGGCTGTGAGGACTGGCAGATCTGTTTGCGCTTCATTTTAGATGTTGCTGTTTCACCAGAGTTTTAGAGAGCCTTACTTCAGCTCTGGCGGTAATAAGAACCGAGATTTTAGAGTCAGATATTTGGGAGCGCCTCTGTGCCTCGGTATGAGAAATGTCATAGCAACCTATGGAAAAAATATTAGTTCACTTTTTACACGACTGCCCGACCAAAAAATGAGTGTAATGTTTTTAGATTTCATGTATGTATGTTTGTTTTTATGTATATATGTGCGATTTTACTCGTTAACCACTGAACAGATTCGAATGGAAATTGCATCGGAAGAGTCCTTATATTATCCCGAATATCATGGGCTAGGCTTTATCTCAGAAAGCAGTCGCGTTTTTAATTTTTAAAATTTATTATACTTGTTGCCTATGTCCACTCCCTTTCCGCACAGACTCTACTGCAATTTACGCTCGGCCTGCCCCTAAGGAATAAAGGTGTGTGTGTATGTATACTTATACCCCACGGTCCCGGGTTCAAGCCCCGGCGGGCGCTAACATTTATTCAATTTCTTATTTTTATCTAATTATGTTGAATCGGCGGCTGCCGCGTGATGCCGGCTTAGAAAGCATCACCCCATTTCTTTCCCATGGGAGCCGTAAGAGGTGACTAAGGGACTCGAGGTTGCGTATTTTAGGCGATGGGCTGACAACCTGTCACTATGGCGATACACAATTTTCCGAATGACCCTCAAATATATGTCAGACGTGGCGTAAATGTCGTTTATTGCGAGCGTTTACGCTCTGCCTACCCCGCAAGGGATAATAGGCGTGTTATGTGTGTGTGTGATGTTGAATCGGCCTTATTTTGATGACATGTTTTTCAGATATGGGCAGTTCAGTAATGTCAGAGTCCTGTGGAGGTGCAGTGCCTCAACAGCAACTGTGTGACTACCAGGCTTCCAGTCCTGATGAAGTGGCCCTTGTCAAATGGACAGATATGGTAAGTGCCAAGATACATTGACTTTTTTTTATTTTTTTTTATTAAGGATGGGTTTGCTCTTGACTCTAATCTAGGACAGAGACAGAGTCTAAGATGGACCGAGCTCACCCAGAAGAACCCTGTTCACTCTTACTTTGGATTTACACATTGTAGTCTTTTACCATTTGGTAATGTATGGAAACTATGTATGAATGCATTCTTCTGTCTATCGATGTGCTTTTTCTTCTAAATCTATGTGATAGAAAGTGACACCACTAATTTAAGGTAAGATAAAATAGTTTATATTCCGAATTGAGGGCAATATGCTCTTATTAGAAAAATTAAAGTATACTAATACTTTAATATTCAAAATATCTTCACTCTTAATGACCTTTATATGATGCCTCATAACCTGAAAATGAATAAGTGCTTTTGCCATAATTTGGAAAAAATCAAAATGTTCGTAACTGACGACATTTGTCTTGTCTATGATTAACTTTTTCTTATTGCAGGCAAAAGAATATCAAAAATTAAGAAAAATATTAAAAATAGAAATAAATAAAACCATAAAAATATAATAATAATAATAAAAAGCTTTATTTCTCTGAACACAATGTTACCGAGTTTAAACTTATATTTAACAATTTTGAGTATGTGAATCTTAGTGTAACTTTGTGAGAGACTGGAGTGTCGTACTAGGAGGGACCTGTATTACAAATCACCAGGCTCATTTTAAGTATTAGACCGGGTCTATCGCGATAGTATTTAGGTAAATATTAGTAATTTAACCCGCAGTCAACCCGCGACCACAATACAAGAAACTGTGTTGAAACGTCGGGACACAGGTAAATTACTAATATTTACCTAAATACTATCGCGATAGACCCGGTCTAATACTTAAAATGAGTGAAAGTGATCGCGAGTGCTTAAAAAGTTATAAATCACCAGGCTCTCACCCTCTATGGATTTTTACTTTAATATATATTAGGCATACCGAATTGAAGGTTGTTTATTCCCCAGATGGGCGTATCGCTGTACAGACGCGACCTGCACAACATATCGCTGAAGCTGCGCGCGGCCAACGAGATCCTGCAGTTCACCATCCTGCAGATATTCCCCTTCACCAGCGAGAGCAAGACCATGGGCATCATTGTACAGGTCGTTGCACTAGCTTATTTTACTCACGTTATTTTAGTCTCTCTCTATTCGTGTGAGACACCGAGTCGTCCAACGACCCGATGAACCCTGATGTCAGACTTTTTCAACCGCCTACTACCACTAGTAGCCTTCTGACATGGTTGTGTTACGACCGCCGTCTAAGTAATCATAGATAGCAACCGGGACCGATGGCTTAACGTGCCCTCCGAAGCCCGGAACCATTTCTTTTCGGACAATCAGTTGGTTCATCCTGCAATCCTAACCAGACCGGGAACAAATTCACAAAGTGATAATATAGCCGTCCTATAGTATTTGTGTTAGATGTTAAGCTTTATTGTATTGTATTATTTTATTTTATATGGGCCTTGTTGCCTGAAAGGAAAGATTTATTATTATTACTAGACTTCCGCCCACCGGTTTCACCCGATGCCACTAATTTTCCCGTGGTAATAGTTGTTTTCCTGCGGTAAAAAGTAGCCTATGTGTTATTCAAGGTTATACTCTACCTGTGTTCCAAATTTCATCCAAATCTGTCAAGCTGTTAGAGCGTGAAGAGGTAACAAACATACATATTTTGCACCAAATTCTACAAGCGCAAAAGTTGCAACATCGCGTCATAATTAATATTTAAATAGTAACACTGATGAAAATTACAACTACAGGCATTTTATAAAGCTACAGGTCTTAAATTTTACAAGTCACAGGTACAGGCACCTGATTAGAATTGGAAGTTGTATATATCACTTCGATACCGCGTTTCAGGGCCCTTTGTTATCTGTCAATCTCTCACGTGGCGCCATCTTGCAGATATGTTGGAACTTCTATTACATCTTGCTTGCTTGTGAACCACTTGAATGAGCTTCATGTAGTAGCTCCCAGAGGTCGCTACAGTAATTATATTAGTAGGGCGGTTTCTTGACATCATGTTTCATTGGGTTATTCGTCGTTTGGGTGCCTGACACTATAGAAAAAAGAAGATTAAGGAACGGTTGATCTTTCGAAATTGAAATTTTAAATTGAAATTCTTTATCCAATGTAGGATAGTATTATCACTTATTGATGTCATGATCCGTCATTGTAAAAAGAAGAAATTTGTATCACACAATTTTCTTTTATTATAACAATTTTGTAACGTCCTAATAGAAAACCGGCTCGGACGGGATAAAAATTAAAATAAAGGCATTGCCACGGGGCTGGCCAGGTTAATCACACGGCATGTAACTTTACGCCACCACCATCTGAAAACGATATTTGTTTCAAATTGAAGTCGAGATTTTCAAAGCGTGTTATTTACATGCGTATGAGTATAATAAACCGGACCTCCTGAACAAGAATTTTCGATTTAGTAACCTTTCATTCTTGATTGGATGGCATTTTATAATTGATTGAGTAGTCTTTAATGGCCATCCCGGTTGTCAAAAGTCAGATAAAAGTAAAGCAATTACTCCACCGTCAAGAGCCAAGCTCTTAAATTTGGATGAATGAAGTCTTTAATTCTTGTTTCATTGATATTTTATAATGATATGAAATTTCTTATTTCTTCGATATACAGGAAGAAAACACAGGCGACATTACATACTTCGTGAAAGGTGCTGATGTGGCCCTAGCCAAGCTTGTGAACTCGTATTGGCTGAACGATGAGTGCAGGAGACTGGCGGCTGATGGTCTGAGAACCATGGTCATTGCCAAGAGAAATCTTACTAAAGAAGAATACGCCGCTTTTGAGGTGAGATTGGTTTTTGTTTAGTGTACAAAATTTTTGTAACATAAACTAAGGGGAAAATATATTTTGGAAATAATGTGGGTTTACGCGACTTACTTGTTTTTATTTGGTAGAGAGTTTATCCCTCTACGTTTCGGCTGCTTACGGCAGCCTTCTTCACGAAGGTCGACAGATCACATACGCCCGCCAGTCAGCTGTGATTGCCGACCACTGCAATAAAAAAAAGAAAGAGGGATAAACTCTCTACCAAATAAAAACAAGTAAGTCGCGTAAACCCACATCATAAGTGATACTTGTTCGTTTAGTAATATAATTCTGGAAATAATTCAAGACTTTAACTAGCTTATTAAAGTAGATCAGTCCAGAAGTAAAGGTAAGAACAAAGAATAAGAACCAATGTTCTGTGCTCACAATCTTCTTTTTTTATTTTCAACAAGTGCGCACACGACCCGCATCGAAACTCCCACTCCCAGAATGACAGCTCGAATGACCAATCCTCATGAATCAATCATCAATCCACAGACACTTGTAATTGAAGATTGAATCAATATTGTAAATTTAAGAATATATCAACAAATGCTTTCAGTCGGCCATTCTGAAAATGTAGAGTCCTCTCTTAATTATAATGCTAACAAATTAAATCAGCTTAAATATAATAATAATGCTATGCACAACAAATATTTATTTATACATAATTTAATGACTTAATTAATGTTCGGCCATCTTTAAACTAATTGTTCCACTCAATTCAAATTAACTAGCGCTCATTTCTTTGACTGTACAGTCTCCTTGCGCAACCATACGATTAGAGATTATATAATTAAAGTAAAACGCTCCATTCCTTGGCAATAAGCCTCCTTGCGTTAATTATTCCAAGTCCCATAAAACCAAGCGCTCATTTCATTGGCAGTATCGCCTCTTTGCGCAGCTTAAAATATAGTGTATTTAACATTTTAAATATTTACAAAAGAAAAAAAAAAAACTTAGAATGCTCTACTTCCCGGCACTCAGCCTCCAAGCAAATAATTATTCAATTAGCCCCTTCGTCATCATCATCATCAAGGTTCAGTGTGTCTCTATAATTTTCTATACTACCTACAATATCCCTTACATTTCTGCTTTGATCATCCGAATCGTGTACGGATAAGTCGGAGTCATCAGATTCATCAGAGCTTTTTTGAGCAAATGTTAACCAAGGGTGTATTTTGTCAATTGATATCACTGCCTCATATTTTCTATTCTTTTTACGAGTAAGCGGTGTATCTGCAACAACATACCTGTCCTTGTCTAAGACCTTAGTTATTTTATAGGGTCCCTGTAACTTTGGAAGGAGTTTACGTGATTGGCCGTGATTACTTCCTACTTCTCTTTCAATTCTTACTAAGTCACCGACTTTGTACTTTCTTCCTACTTTTCTGTTTTTATCAAAATCCTCTTTTTGTTTTTCCTGAGCTTCATTTACCTTAAAATTAACGCTTTGTCTAATTTTCTCGCGGCGATTATCCCCATCCTCTTTTTGGTCATCTTCTTGGTCTAATAATGAAGCTACTACGCCGTCACTTTTAGCTCTAAGCCGTATTCCAAAGAGAACCTCTGATGGACTTTTGCCTGTTGTCTTATTGACAGTAGTATTAAGACCTAACTGTATCTCCTCTAAATGCTTGTCCCATTCATTTTCTTTGCAATTATGATTTTTCACCGCCAATGATGTCAGTACGGTTCGGTTGTATCTTTCAACCTGACCATTGGCACGGGGTGTAGCGACCGCGTTCATAACATGCCTGATACCTAATTTTGTGACAAAATCTTTAAAGTTTTTACTGCTGAACGAAGTGCCCCGATCGCTAATCAACCTATTTGGAGTGCCAAACAAACCAAAATAATTGTTTAGTACTTTGATTGTAGTTTTTGTTTTTGTATTTTTAACAGCATATAAATTAATGTACTTTGTATATGCGTCAATTAAAACTAATAAATATGAATTTCCGGATTTGCTCTTTACAAACGGCCCCAAATGGTCCATATGTACTGTATGGAATGGTGTATCAATTTTTGGTATAGGGTGAAGCATCCCTTGCCGTTTTCCTGGAGGAACTTTATGGAAATTACAGTTCAAACATGATTTTACATATTTCTTTGTGAATTTATTCATTTTTGGGAACCAGTAAAGAGATTTCAGTTTATCTAATGTTTTATCTAGACCAAAATGTCCAAGATCATCATGGCATTGCTTAAGTAACTGCCACCTGAACCCTTTCGGCACTAACCATCTTAGTTGCTCATCTACAATCCTATAAACTTTGCCGTTTTTTAATTTATAATTTTTATAAACATCCGATATTTTAGGGGTTTCTGAATCTTCTAAAATTTTCTTAATAATTTGAACTTCTTCATCAACTCCTTGTATAGTCGTTAACCAATCATCTGTCTCCACCGTCAAAACGTCAAAAACTGGTACTGGTTCTTCAGTCATTGGAACAGCATTCCTACTTAAAGCGTCCACATGACTCATGCGAGCGCCAGGTCTATACTCAATATCACAGTCAAATTCCTGGAGCTGTAGCCACCATCTTCCAATCCTGGGTAATATGTCTCGTTTAGACAAAGTTGTACGTAACGCACTGCAGTCAGTTACAATAGTAAACTTTATCCCTAAAACATATACCCGGAAACGCTGCAAAGAGGCAACTACAGCTAGCGTCTCTAGCTCGAAAGAATGGTACCGTTGCTCTTCTAAAGTAGTTTGTCGGCTGTAATAAGCGACTGCACGCCATCTGCCTTCTCCATCCTCTTGAAGCAACATTCCTGCGATACCAAATTTGCACGCATCGGTGTGTATTTGTGTCTTAGCTTTAGCGTTGTATAATGCCAAAATAGGTCGTTTAGTCAATTCTGATTTAAGTGTTGTAAAAGCCGATATTTGTTCAGCACCCCACTCCCATTTCATGTCCTTTTTTAATAACCTTGTTAAAGGGTTTGCTATTATAGCGAAATTTTTGATGAACCGCCTAAAAAAACTAGCTAAGCCTATAAATTGTCGAATTTCATGTTGGTTAGTGGGGTACTTGAACTTTTCTATAGCCTCAGTTTTTCTTAGTCCTGGCCGTATACCTTCTTTACTTATCTCAAATCCTAAGTAATCAATTGTTTTCTCGAAAAATATACACTTTGATAATTTCAAAGTCAATCCAGCAGTTTTAATAAGTTTGAGAACAGTTTCCAATCGCTCCATCCCTTGCTCGATACTATGAGCAGGAATAATTATATCGTCCATAAACGCAAATGCCTCGCGATTCTTTACGTTACCTAACATCGTATTTATGGTCTTTTGAAATACCGATGGCGCATTAGCCAATCCGAAAGGCATACGCGTAAATTGGTATTGGCCATCTGGTGTCACAAAAGCCGTTTTGTCCTGAGATGACGGGGCTATGGGTATTTGGTAATAGCCTGAAGCTAAGTCTAGTGTAATAAAATACTCGTAACCACCTAACTGATCAATTTGATCTTCCACAATAGGTAGCGGATAATGCTCTTTAATAGTTTTGGCGTTCAAAGCCCGGTAATCAACACAAAGTCTTTGATCGCCTGTTTTTTTCTGAACAAGGATAATTGGGCTGGCATAAGATGAATTTGACTCTACGATTATACCACAATCTAACATATCTTTGATCATTTCTTTCACCTTATTTCTTTCAGAGTATGCTAACCTGTATGGTCTATACACAACTGGTGTATTGTCTTTTAACATGATGTTCATTTCAGATAAATTAGTAAGTCCTAGATCTGTTAGGCCAAAAGAAAAACAATCCTTATATGTTTTCAATAAATTTTCCAGTTTATTTTTATCTTCATTGCTTAAATCTAACCCTGTCTTTAAATCCTCCAACAAGCATTCATTTTTTTTAAACTCAATATTTTTTACATTTAAGTAATCAATCTCTTCACAACCATACGCCCTAGTTAATAATTGCCCTTTCTGAAACTTTATATCATTTTGATTTAAATTAACCGCTATTACACCTCCACATCCATCTTTCATCGAGTAAATTCCAGGTAATATATAATAGCTATTATCACCCACATTTCGACTTGACTCCCTTACTTTTATTTTACCCGTAAAGTCTTTGTCACTTTTAACACTAATTATATCCATCGAGTTAAGAATAGTATCTGTATCAACTAATAAAAGTATTTTTTGTTGAACGTTATCTTCTTGAACTAAATCTGGCTGCTTTTGAATTATAAGTTTTTCATCTGTTTTTATTATTATAACACCCGTTTGTTCTGTAAATGTTTGACCTAACAACACCGCATGTTTTATTAATTTATCTGGAACAATTAAAACTTCTACTGAGCTCGTTACGGATTGTACCTTGAGTTCTACTCTAGCTCTACCTATAGGTTCTACCAAACCTTCCCCAAAGCCTTTCAGTAGTGGAAGATTATCCGTTGTGTAAGGTATCGCTAAATCATTGAAATCACCTTTACGTATCAACGTACACTGACTGCCCATATCTACTTCACAGTTTTTACCTTTACCATTGATAGTTACCGGCAATATGTATTTCGCGTCTAAAATACCGGCTAATTTTATTTCAGCTACAGGCTTTGCTATGTCTGTACGCTTGGCGTTATTATCATTACCATTTCGTTGCAATCGTTTACAATTTATGTTTTGATGTCCTAATCTATTACAAATACTGCAAGTCAACAATGGTTTGGTACACTTAAAGCTAGGATGTCCTATTTCATTGCAATTAAAGCACCTAAAAGGACCCGGCTTCACAATATCACTTTGACCATCAAGGCGCTTTTTCTGAAAAACTGGACGTTGAATTTTGTCTTTGGTATCTTCTGATTTTATCGACTTAAAATATGACAACAACTCTTCGGGTTGAGAGTAGTTTGCAGCCTGAGCACCTAACCGCATACCCTTATCTTCTAAACCATATATCAAACAATCAACCGCTTTTTTCCCTGTTATGTCACAACGATTCAATAAATTTAACTTATGATAAAAATAATTCTCAAGGGACTCGTTAAATTTGACTTTCCGTTCCAACATTTCATGCAAAAGTTGCGCATGATTTTGTACTGTCGGGAATGTTTTAGTTAATTTATTCTTCCACTCAGACCAGCTATAATTTACCGATGGTAAGCCCTGATACCAAACTTTAGCAATTCCTGACAATTTAGGCAAAGAATAATGTATAAGTTGCATTTCTGACCATTGGTACAACACAGCGCATTCTTCTACTTTTGTTATCCATAAATCAACCGTTTGTTCCTTATTTGCAGGGTCGAACTCGGGAACTGCATTAGTTGTCATGCTAAAATGATTTTGACCTTGGGATGACGAAGACGGAAGGGATTTTATTAAATCCATTACTTCTTTTACACTAAACTGACCTTCACTAGATTTAACACGTTCAGGTTTTGGCCTATCACGCTTCATTTTCTTGCTACATACAGTACTCTCATCAGTACTAGAATAGGATGAAAAACTATCTATTCTTCTAAGGGGTTGCTTTTTCTTATCACTTTTTACCCGGCGCCTATCATCGTCACTTGCCGTGTATCTCGCCGTGCTATGGCGGTCATGATCACGCTCACGACGTCGCTTTAAATTCCTTGATCTAGAGGCGCAACGAGAACGTGAACGGGCTCTTGATGGCCGCGAGTGCGAACGCGGCGTTCGTGTTCTTCTCGCCCTAGCACGGCGCGATATAGCCGTGCGCCTACGGTGACGTTTCGAATTTTTGTCAAAATACTCATCTCGTCGGCTTCGAGATCTGCCTCTCGAACGCTCGCGTTCCCTCGAAACTAAACGCGAATCCAAGCGGCGTGAACGCCGATCACACGAGCGCAAACGCCGACTTCTGCTACGAGGCTTGGCCACTCGCCGCGATGGACTACGTCCACGTGAAGGCGGCAGTGGCGGCGGTGGCGTTCCATCTTCCTTTCTTGGCTGAGTGTTACGATCATAAGGCGCATCATGCACCTCCCCTTCAGTTCGCCTCTTAGACATGATTATATTCGATCTGAAATCAGTTTGGGTGGGTTTATTAACATTTTTATTCATATTCCAAAGCAAAATACCTTGTCTACTTATCTTGGTAGGTAATCTATGTACCTAATAATAATTACCTTTAAAAACTATGAGTAATTATACCAAAGGCATTACATTAAGTTTCAACTTATTTTGAAAATCACTTTTCTATTCATACGTTTTACGAAAGAACATAGTACTTACGTTTTTAACAATTTAAGATCATTGATACTGTGATAAACTCGCTTTAAATAGAACACAAATAAACAAAAAGCTTGACATTGAACTTAAATATAAAGTTGTGCACCTACCCACTAACTTTTTTTTTTGTCACAAGTGTTTTGTTTCAAATTATATGTCACAAGCATTTTTTTTTTGCACATGCGTTATCTTATGAATGGCATTCTATATACTATACAAGACTAATTAATGCAAATGAAAATTGAAACTTACCGGTTCACTTTTGGTTACCTGTTTTTTTTTTATTATTTCCTCTTACGTCACGTCACCTTTTACCTTTGTTGGCGTGGAAAATATTAGGAAATATTCCGTTCGATTCCCACTTCAGAACTAAAGTAGATCAGTCCAGAAGTAAAGGTAAGAACAAAGAATAAGAACCAATGTTCTGTGCTCACAATCTTCTTTTTTTATTTTCAACAAGTGCGCACACGACCCGCATCGAAACTCCCACTCCCAGAATGACAGCTCGAATGACCAATCCTCATGAATCAATCATCAATCCACAGACACTTGTAATTGAAGATTGAATCAATATTGTAAATTTAAGAATATATCAACAAATGCTTTCATTATGATTAGAGATCGGATTAAATGCATTTGCTTAAGCATTTGCATATTAAAGCCTTTTTCACTGCAAATAGCATATTTTCTCAATAATCTTGTTATGATGCATAATATCGACACATTTTAAATAGTTTTCAAGCACAGTGCGCCTTTTTTCGGTCTTCCTTCCGTGTATAACGCATGCTTTGGTACAATTTGTTCTCATTGTTGGCGAGTGCCCTCATAAACCTGTCAGAATTTGTGAGTCGACCTTGCAGCTCTAAAAAAACGGTGTCTTCGTGGATTTCTGACTATTATGGATCATTTTCATACGCCGTGTCCTCGTCTAATGATTTTCTTTGGCGTTATGCGCTATGTTTCTGTAGCGACCTCTGGGAGCTACGACAAGAAGCTCACTCCAAGTGGTTCACGAGCAAGCAAGACGCAACAGAAGTTCCAACATATCTGCAAGATGGCGCCACGTGACAGAACAAAGAGCCTGAAACGCGGTATCGAAGTGTTTCACCGCGCAACGCATATATACAACTTCCAATTCTATCCAGATGGACCAGTCGGTCCCCTGGCCACAACGCCCGGCCAGGCGGGTAGCTACCCTTTTCCCGACTCCACCTGGAACCCTCCATTCTGCCTATTGGCATCACTCCTATCACCCGCCATATTTCTTATGATTTACTTTGTTTCCCGTGAGATTGATAAATTTTCCTTCGGCAAAAAATAACTTATGTCCTTTCTTAGGTTCCTGTCTATGCTTATGCCAAATTGTATCAAATCGGTTCAGTGGTTTAAGAGTGAAAACGTAACAGACAGACTGAGTTACTTTCGAATGTGTTAGTATGTTTTTTTTATTCCTTCTCAGGCGGAATACAAAGAAGCCCGTTTGAGCGTGACCAACCGCAACGAGAAGACTGCGGCCGCCATGACCAAGCTGTACTGCGGACTGCAACTGCTGGGGCTGACCGGGGTCGAAGACAGGCTGGCTGACAACCTGCCAGCCACACTCTGCATGCTCCGAGCCGCCGGGATCAAGGTAACCGGCGTGACAGCCGCAACGAGAAGACTGCGGCCGCCATGACCGAGCTGTACTGCGGACTGCAACTGCTGGGGCTGACCGGGGTCGAAGACAGGCTGGCTGACAACCTGCCAGCCACACTCTGCATGCTCCGAGCCGCCGGGATCAAGGTAACCAAGTGACAGCCGCAACGAGAAGACTGCGGCCGCCATGACCAAGCTGTACTGCGGACTGCAACTGCTGGGGCTGACCGGGGTCGAAGACAGGCTGGCTGACAACCTGCCAGCCACACTCTGCATGCTCCGAGCCGCCGGGATCAAGGTAACCAAGTGACAGCCGCAACGAGAAGACTGCGGCCGCCATGACCGAGCTGTACTGCGGACTGCAACTGCTGGGGCTGACCGGGGTCGAAGACAGGCTGGCTGACAACCTGCCAGCCACACTCTGCATGCTCCGAGCCGCCGGGATCAAGGTAACCAAGTGACAGCCGCAACGAGAAGACTGCGGCCGCCATGACCAGGCTGTACTGCGGACTGCAACTGCTGGGGCTGACCGGGGTCGAAGACAGGCTGGCTGACAACCTGCCAGCCACACTCTGCATGCTCCGAGCCGCCGGGATCAAGGTAACCAAGTGACAGCCGCAACGAGAAGACTGCGGCCGCCATGACCAAGCTGTACTGCGGACTGCAACTGCTGGGGCTGACCGGGGTCGAAGACAGGCTGGCTGACAACCTGCCAGCCACACTCTGCATGCTCCGAGCCGCCGGGGTCAAGGTAACCAAGTGACAGCCGCAACGAGAAGACTGCGGCCGCCATGACCGAGCTGTACTGCGGACTGCAACTGCTGGGGCTGACCGGGGTCGAAGACAGGCTGGCTGACAACCTGCCAGCCACACTCTGCATGCTCCGAGCCGCCGGGGTCAAGGTAACCAAGTGACAGCCGCAACGAGAAGACTGCGGCCGCCATGACCGAGCTGTACTGCGGACTGCAACTGCTGGGGCTGACCGGGGTCGAAGACAGGCTGGCTGACAACCTGCCAGCCACACTCTGCATGCTCCGAGCCGCCGGGATCAAGGTAACCAAGTGACAGCCGCAACGAGAAGACTGCGGCCGCCATGACCGAGCTGTACTGCGGACTGCAACTGCTGGGGCTGACCGGGGTCGAAGACAGGCTGGCTGACAACCTGCCAGCCACACTCTGCATGCTCCGAGCCGCCGGGATCAAGGTAACCAAGTGACAGCCGCAACGAGGAGACTGCGGCCGCCATGACCAAGCTGTACCACACCTCGGACACTGGCGCTCAAATGTATGAATCAAATGCGTTGCTACGCACACAGTCTAAGCTCGCGTAGGTGAACGCGGACCATGCTTGTGTGTGTGAGACAACATGTCAGGGTTGCCGCCATTTTGCGTTCGCGAATCGGGAATGCAATGTGCGGCAGTATGAAATGACCTTCGTCGTCGCGTCCTTGCTTAGCCGGTGTCTGAGCGTCCTCCGAGCGCGGGTGCGCGGCGCTTGTAGGGGGAGGCAGGGAGTGACCATACTGTACGCTAGTACTATTAATTATACTGTGGCTGTACTGCGGACTGCAACTGCTGGGGCTGACCGGGGTCGAGGCAGGGGGGTCTCACTCCACGGTTTAGGTATGTTCCGCAGACGGGTCCCCTACGGGAACTAATCTCCGCGGGTTGTCACTTGTCGTCGCCAGACCGCCAGTGTGCCGCTAGCCGCCGCACTGTTCGCACGCACGTGCTGCTCGCGCGCACACTTACTTGACTTTTTTTCTGTGTTTTAGTACGTTTATTCGTTAAAAAATCGATCGGGTCGTCGACTCGGTGTCCTACTCGATACGAAAAACAGTTAGACACAAGCATAATTAATTGTTTTTCTATATAAACAGTAGTCATTAATAATGTCGTGTAGGTTTATAAGTATTTACAAATCTTACAATTGCTTCCGTAGATTAAGTGAACAAATAAGATATATAGCAAAATCAGTACCTGAAAATCTTCGTGCACGAATAACATGATGACAAGTTACAACCCTTGGAGTTCGCCGGCGGCTCGGTTATAAAACTGCGATGCGCAAGGAAGATTGAGCGTTCGCGCGCGTTCATAAGTTTCAATTTTGTTTGTGAGCGGTTTAATACATCGACCGTAGGTATTAATTTATACCTAAACATGTATTTTCTTAAGGAGTGATTCTTCTGTACGTTAGTACTATTATATATTCTGTGGTCGAAGACAGGCTCGCTGACAACCTGCCAGCCACACTCTGCATGCTCCGAGCCGCCGGGATCAAGGTAACCAGCGTGACAGCCGCAACGAGAAGACTGCGGCCGCCATGACCGAGCTGTACTGCGGACTGCAACTGCTGGGGCTGACCGGGGTCGAAGACAGGCTCGCTGACAACCTGCCAGCCACACTCTGCATGCTCCGAGCCGCCGGGATCAAGGTAACCAAGTGACAGCCGCAACGAGAAGACTGCGGCCGCCATGACCGAGCTGTACTGCGGACTGCAACTGCTGGGGCTGACCGGGGTCGAAGACAGACTGGCTGACAACCTGCCAGCCACACTCTGCATGCTCCGAGCCGCCGGGATCAAGGTAACCGGCGTGACAGCCGCAACGAGAAGACTGCGGCCGCCATGACCAAGCTGTACTGCGGACTGCAACTGCTGGGGCTGACCGGGGTCGAAGACAGGCTGGCTGACAACCTGCCAGCCACACTCTGCATGCTCCGAGCCGCCGGGATCAAGGTAACCGGCGTGACAGCCGCAACGAGAAGACTGCGGCCGCCATGACCAAGCTGTACTGCGGACTGCAACTGCTGGGGCTGACCGGGGTCGAAGACAGGCTGGCTGACAACCTGCCAGCCACACTCTGCATGCTCCGAGCCGCCGGGATCAAGGTAACCAAGTGACAGCCGCAACGAGAAGACTGCGGCCGCCATGACCAAGCTGTACTGCGGACTGCAACTGCTGGGGCTGACCGGGATCAAGGTAACCAATACTTTTTTTTATCAAGGATGGGTTTGCTCTTGACTCTAGTCTAGGTCATAGGACAGAGACAGAGTCTAAGATGGAGCGAGCTCACCCAGAAGAAGCCTATTCACTCTTACTTTGAAGAGATTAGGGTTGTATGCGTTTGGAAACACAGACGCAGGTAGTGAGTTCCACTCTTTAGCAGTGCGCATTATAAATGATCACCGGAAGCGCTTAGTTCGAATGAAACAACTGTCTTGTACGACGAGCGTTTATTGACTCAAAAGATCTACCGTTATGTCTATAATATACTTATGCCTTAGCACACCTCGGACACTCCATACAGCGGACACTCCATACAGCGGACACTCCATACAGCATGCAGGTTGATTGTTATACCTAACCTGATGAATACATACAGTAACTACCAAAGAGGATGTAACAAGCCTAGCGCTAGTTTCTACTTAATTCTCCACTGGTATTTTGACATTCGGGTGAGGGCGGGTCGGGGGCTGGGGTGCGGGGAGGTGAGTGTGCGTTCTGTATATATCATATATACTACATACTATTGGTTATTCTGTGGCCTAAGTCTAAATGACTCGGAGGTGCGTCATACACTACAATGTGCAGCACTTTACCTCCTTGTGGCCAAAAAGCAAAATTCCTCTTTTTTTCAGATCTGGATGCTAACGGGCGACAAATTAGAGACAGCGCTGTGCATTGCTCGCTCGCTGCACCTCGGCGGCGGCACCGCTTGGCACGTCGCCGCGCAATGCACTTCAAGGAGGGACGCGCAGATATTGCTACAATCGCTGAGCGGCACCGATGATAACACCGATCTCATTATAGAAGGGGAGACCCTCGAGGTAAACATGGACGCACTCATAGCCTCTTCTATTTTATTTATTTTTATTAATTCAGGACACATACATTTATGAAAAATATACAAACAAATATTTGCCGTGTGATGCCGGCTTTGATTAGCATTACCCCATTTCTTTCCCGCCCGTGTGTGTCGTAAGAGGCGACTAAGGGACTCGAGGGTGTGTATTGCAAGTTTAGGCGATGGGCTGACAACCTGTCACTATGGCGAAGAAAGATTCGATGGACTCTGGTGTTACAGTTTTTCAACCGCCTACTTCTACTAGGCGCCTGACATGGTGGTGTAACGACCGCCGTCTAAGTAATCATAGACAGCAACCGGGAGCGACGGTTTATATAACTTGAAAACGCTGGATATTACAGAAAATATATCTAAGGCTACTTGAAAGCTTATAAAATTTACCCCTTCGGTGTGTTACGGATAAATCTTAAAATGCCTAGCTAATAAATTAGACTAATTCTCATAATGACTGAAATTATAAAGGCATTATTTTCATAACAACTGAAGGTCAAAAAGGATTAATCTCAAAATGCCTGATGATAAATACGACTGATTCTCATAATGACTGAAATTAACAAATGAAGGTCAATGTGACTTTCACCTCAAATGTTTCTTATTTCGACATGTGTGAACTATATTTTTCACGATGACCTAAATCTTTTATCGTTCTTGACTAATACTTCTGAATATTTTACAAAAACCCATTTGTGCAATTAAAAGGTTTGTCCCTTCCATGTAGTCTATAATCAATCACTCATCTGCTGAGTTTATCTTCTTTTTCACACTCGCTAAATTTATTTGAAAATTATACCCCAGCTCGTTCCTTGCCCGCAAATTTCGCAAGTGTTTTTTTTTTTATTATTAATGATGGGTTTGCTCTTGACTCAAGTCTAGAAATCAGAAATCAGAAATTCAGAAATCTAGGTCATAGGACAGAGACAGAGTCTAAGATGGAGCGAGCTCACCCAGAAGAAGCCTGTTTACTTTTACTTTGAAGATATTAGGGTTGTATACGTTTGGAAACACAGACGCAGGTAGTATATTTTATCATAATCATAATCTTTATTGCGAATCATATGGTACATTACATATAAATCATTTTAATGCCAGTAACGCGTGGCACGGCTATATGATTTCTGTTATTCTAATTGACAGGTCTGCCTTCAATACTATGAAGAAGAACTCGTGGAAATCCTCCGCAACTGTTCCGGTGTGGTAGTGGCGCGGTGTTCCCCCACGCAAAAGGCCAGGGTGGCCAGGTTACTGAGGGCCAGGGAGCAAGTGGTCGCGGCTGTCGGGGACGGGGGGAACGATGTCGCTATGATACAGGAGGCTGATATGGGTAAGCCAGGGTGGCCATGTTACAGTAGGGTTATATGGGTGAGAATTTCCCTAGTTGGCTTGGAGAAACCATAATGTGATAATCTATAATTCTAGAGTTTTAAATCGTTTTTAGTAGAAGTTTTTGACATGGATAGTACCATTAAGCCGACGACTTAGCGTACCAGCCAGAGCATGAAATCCATGATAATTCTGGAGTATTTCATTTATTTATCAAAGGAACATCAACATCTTACATGAATCTAACGTTTACATAATTCTTACCAGCTAAAATATATTCTGATATATAAGACACATAGATGTACACAACTGTTAGTAGTCAGTTCTTCGACATGAAGTATTTTAATTTCTTTCACTACTGCTGGTGATTTAGTGCCAACTAACCGACAATCAAGGGCTTCCACCGACAATTACTTGCCTATAATTCCCTTTTATAAATGAGCAGGACTTTTACTGATACCAATATAGGGTAAAAAAATACTAGTGGCTGATAACGAAAACTCAGGAGGGGCTGGTGATAAGGAACACCTTTCCCAAGGAGCATTGATTGAAATAAGACAAAAATATTTTAAGTTTTTATAGTAACTCGAATCAGCTGATCGACAAGAAACATAGATGAAAACATTGAAAATATACATTGACTAGGTCGGCTGGTACATGTTCTATGGGAAGTTCAATTTTATTTGAATATAAATATTCATAAATTTTAATTCTTCTGCTCGTCCTGAGTTTTTGGTATCGGCGGTCACTAGTATTTCACCCTATATAATTGTGTTTCTGTAGGCTGTATTTTTATTCTGCGCTATAGATAATGTTTATCTTAGACCTCTGAATATCTGCTGTCATGACTGCAGTTACTCAAACATTAATATATTTAGGCGAGTGTACTTGTGAACGACCTCGACCGTGCCTAAAAACGGCCACTTTAGATATTAATTTCCATAACTTCAATTACAGCGATTATTTTATTGAGTCCGCAGGTTATAATTTTACATAGGATAATACTAAACACTTGGGCCACGGATATTCTGATAGATTGTTTGTATACAGAGAAAACTTTTTTTTTGTGAAGTGGCGCCACTGTCGAGGTCGTTGATGGCTACACTCGCCTTCAACTTTTCCCTCCTTTCTTTACAGGTGTGGGCATAGAAGGTGCGGAAGGTCGCGCGGCGTCGCTCGCTGGTGACGTCAGCATCCGCGAATTCTCTTACTTGGCTAGACTACTGCTGGTACATGGAAGAAGATCCTTCATGCGATCGGCTGCTCTGTGCCTGTTCATCGTGCATCGAGGGCTTATAGTGTCTACTATGCAGGTAGGTTATAATTTTAAAATATATAGGTTCCTGATCAAAATTTGCTGAATGAACAAATCATCAAAATAAACTATACTAAAATAGTCGATATCCGCGAGTTCTCAAACCTAATGAGATTACTACTCATCCATGGACGAAATAGGTAGGTTTCTAATCTGTGGTTTTCAATGACGGAAATATGCAGGTTACTGATTGAAAATATCATAAAGAAAACTAGCAAAAATGACAGCATCCGCGAATTCTCAAACTTAGCAAGATTACTGCTGGTACATCGAAGAAGATCCTTCATGCGATCGGCTGCTTTGTGTCTGTTTATCGTGCATCGAGGGCTTATAGTGTCTACTATGCAGGTAGGTTATAATATTAAAATATAAAGGTACCTGATCAAAGTTTGCTGAATGAACAAATCATCAAAATAAACGATACTAAAATAGTCGATATCCGCGAGTTCTCAAACCTAATTAGATTACTACTCATCCATGGACGAAAGAGGTAGGTTTCTAATCTGTGGTTTTCAATGACGGAAATATGCAGGTTACTGATTGCGAAAATCATAGAGAAAACTAGCAAATATTACAGCATCCGCGAATGCTCTAACTTAGCAAGACTACTGCTGGTACATGGAAGAAGATCCTTCATGCGATCGGCTGCTTTGTGCCTGTTCATCGTGCATCGAGGGCTTATAGTGTCTACTATGCAGGTAGGTTATAATATTAAAAGGTACCTGATCAAAATTTGCTGAATGAACAAATCATCAAAATAAACGATACTAAAATAGTCGATATCCGCGAGTTCTCAAACCTAGTGAGATTACTACTCATCCATGGACGAAATCATCAATGCGATCAGCTGCTTTATGTCTGTTTATTAAGAATCGAGGACTCATTGGTTCTACAATGCAGGTAGGTTTCTAACCTGTGGTTTTTCAATGACGGAAATATGCAGGTTACTGATTGAGAAAATCATAAAGAAAACTAGCAAAAATGACAGCATCCGCGAATTCTCAAACTTAGCAAGATTACTGCTGGTACATGGAAGAAGATCCTTCATGCGATCGGCTGCTTTGTGCCTCTTCATCGTACATCGAGGGCTTATCGTGTCTACTATGCAAGTAGGTTTCTAACCTGAGGTTTTCATTGACGGAAATATGCAGGTTACTGATTGAAAATATCATAAAGAAAACTAGCAAAAATGACAGCATCCGCGAGTTCTCTAACTTGGCAAGACTACTGCTCGTACATGGAAGAAGATCCTTCATGCGATCGGCTGCTTTGTGCCTGTTCATCGTGCATCGAGGACTTATAGTGTCTACTATGCAGGTAGGTTTTAATATAAAAATTTAAAGGTTCTTGGTCAAAATTTGCTGAATGAACATATCATCAAAATAAACGATACTAAAATAGTCGATATCCGCGAGTTCTCAAACCTAATGAGATTACTACTCATCCATGAACAAAACAGGTAGGTTTCTAATCTGTGGTTTTCAATGACGGAAATATGCAGGTTACGGATTGAGAAATCCTAAGAAAACTACCAAAAATGACAGCATCCGCGAGTTCTCTAACTTAGCAAGACTACTGCTGGTACATGGGAGAAGATCCTTCATGCGATCAGCTGCTTTGTGCCTCTTCATCGTACATCGAGGGCTTATAGTGTCTACTATGCAGGTAGGTTATATTATAATATATAAAGGTACCTGATTAAAATTTGCTGAATGAACAAATCATCAAAATAAACGATACTAAAATAGTCGATATCCGCGAGTTCTCAAACCTAGTGAGATTACTACTCATCCATGGACGAAAACATCAATGCGATCAGCTGCTTTATGTCTGTCTATTAAGAATCGAGGACTCATTGGTTGTACAATGCAGGTAGGTAACCTGAGGTTTTCAATGACGGAAATATGCCGGTTACTGATTGAGAAAATCCTAAAGAAAACTAGCAAAAATGACAGCATCCGCGAGTTCTCAAACTTAGCAAGATTACTGCTGGTACATGGAAGGAGATCCTTCATGCGATCGGCTGCTTTGTGCCTCTTCATCGTGCATCGAGGGCTTATAGTGTCTACTATGCCTTTATTCCCAACGACCACGGGCGAGTCGGCCACGGCGCGGCCGATGGGAATAATCGGCCACGGCGCGGTAGACGGGATAATTGGCCCCTTATTATATATCCCGATATTTTAATAAACTTTAATAAAAATAATTCAATTTCTATGATAATAATTTAAATCTACTTTTATTTATCAACATATCCTGTGTATTAGTAGAATCAACCGCGTATTAGGTGGCGGCTGTGGCGCGCCGTAGGAAGGGGCCGATTATTCCCATCGGCCGCGCCGTGGCGGATTATTCCCATCGGCCGCGCCGTGGCCGACTTGCCCGTGGTCGTTGGGAATAAAGGGTCAGCCCATCGCCTAATATTGCAATACACACCCTCGAGTCCCTTAGTCGCCTCTTAGGGCACCATCACCGGCATTAGACGGTGTAGATGTTTGTATGTGTGTATTTTATTTACCAAAATATTTACGCATTTTAATTTTTATTTATTTTCAGGCTGTATTCTCGGTAGTGTTCTACTTCTCGTCAGTTTCACTGTACCCCGGCTTCCTTATGGTCGGCTACGGCACCGTATACACTATGCTACCCGTTTTTTCATTGGTAAGTTACATTTTGTTCGTCCCAGAACCCATGGTCCTGATTGGGCTGGTTATTTGAACAACCACACAAACTTCTCCGGGTGAGCTCCTGCTCCCCACCAATCAGTCAGGTGTAGCTTTTAAAACCCCGGGGGTATAATCGTAGTAGTCTCTATAAAAACAGTTAAATATTAAAATCTTCTTCACCTGTAATGCTGGGTTGCAACACCCGTTTTAAAAGTTACAACAATTGTCGTAAAAGTTGTCTATAGGTTGTCTATTTTTGTAAAATATTGACGAATAGCCACAAGTCTAATGTAATGTGATATTTAAATTGTAATATTTACATGTTTTTTCCTATTTACATTACTTACTCATTAATAAATAAGGTTTCCTTCCTACTACAACTTTCAATTAATAAAAACCATACAAACTTCCCAATCTGCTAACTGACTTTCTATGGAAACTGTGTTGTTTTCGTTTTTCCAGCATAGGAAAGTTTATAGTACACCGACCCTTACACCCTCCATACTTAATTGTAGTTTTAAGCTGTTTTTGTTCCAAATACTAGTAACCGATACAGCGAAATCTTAAGATCTCATTGGTCAAAATACGAAAAATATTGGACCTTCTGATTTGAGTTACTATGAAAACACATTTATGTCCTTTGAGTATACATAGTTTATGTCATATTTCAACCTATCGTCCTACGGAAAAGTTGTTCCTTATCACCAGCCCGTCTTGAGATTACGCTATCGGTCACAAGTAAAATTTCACCCTATATTTTCGTTGATTTTACTTTGCTCTTTAGGTGTTAGACAAGGATTTGCCGAGTTCAACCGCGCTTCAACACCCACAGCTTTACAAACAACTAAGTAAAGGAAGGCAACTATCTTATAAGACGTTTTATATTTGGACTGGAATATCGATCTATCAGGGTGAGTGTTACTAAAGCTTGTAAAAACTGTTACTTTAAATGAAAATAAGAAATAAAAAATGACGAATGAATGAATGAAAGCAACCGGCCATTGGTTCAGATGTGCTTTCTCTTCTTTTCGTGTTGGACACCGAGCCGACAAATGACACGTTGGCCTAAAATTGTGCATTTTGTTTTCAAAATTAAATGACCATTTTGGTGCCATGCCAATGCTTATGATCTGGTAGGACTTGAAGAATGTGTATATGTCCTATCGGAATGTGTCCTAAATTAGTCAAATGTGATGCTTTTGAGGTTATTAGTTCAAACTAGGATCTGTCCTGTGTTCAATGATCATATTTTTTACACGACTGCCCAACTAAAAAAGGAGTGTAATGTTTTTAGAGTTAATGTATGTATGTTTGTATAAATGTGCGATTCTTTAAAGGGCTAAAACTCGTTAATTACTGAACATATTCGAATGGGAATTGTTTCGGAAGAATCCTTACATTATCCCGAGTGTCATAGGCTAGGCTTTATCTCAGAAAGCAGTCGTGCTTTTAATTCTTTTAATTTATTATGCTTGTTATTAAATGTAGGTTGAAGTCTCGGGTCAAGTTTTTTTAGCGTTTATTACTGTATGAAGTAGTAAAAAAAGACGAAACTCATCTCTATACAACAATTTTAAACGGATTCAAATTGTGTTAATTTATGGATTTTACAATTTCTACGTTTTGAGTTCTTTACAGAGCTCGTGGTCACAGATGACTAAGGTGTTAGACATGATTACTAATTTAAATAATTTTTTGTTCTACCGCCATCTATTTCTTGACCGGGACGTTACGCTAGGCAACTAGCGCAACGTCCCGGTTCTACGCAGAATGCTAATACTGTATCAAATACATACATACATACATACATACATATTTCACGCCCATAATCCCTTGCGGGGTAGGCAGAGCGTAAACAGCCGCATAAAACGGACATTTACGCCACGTCTGACAAATATTTGAGGGTTATTCGGAAAATTGTGTATCGCTATAGTGACAGGTTGTCAGCCCATCGCCTAAAATTGCAATACACACCCTCAAGTCCCTAAATCGCCTCTTACGACTCCCACGGGCAAGAAATGGGGTGATGCTATTCTCAGCCGGCAACACACGGCAAATAAACACAAATTAAATCAGTTTTTCTATAGTGATGAGTAATCGTTTTTTGGAGTGTAAAATATTTATGTTTATCTGTGATAGCTTGTAATTGGCATATACTGTTACAATTAATTAACTATTGTGTAAAGACTACTGTAAGCTTCTTTTTTTATATAATGATGGGTTTGCTCTTCCCAAGTAAAATAATATAAATAAATAAAATAGTTGAGCAAACATGAAAAAATATAGATGAAACTAAAGCCCCCTTTTTTCAGGTGGCGTAATAATGTACGGCGCGCTAGTGTTATTCGAAGACCAGCTTATTCACATAGTGGAAATCAGTTACACGGCGCTTATACTGACGGAACTCATCATGGTGGCAATTACCATAGTCACTTGGCATCGGCTGATGATAGTTGCTGAGTTAGTCAGCTTGCTTATGTATACTGCTACGCTTCTGATATTTACTACGTATTTCGGTAAGTGACATATTTTTGTTAGCAATTCTTTTGATAGTCATCATTTATAATACGCACTGCTAAGAGTGGAACTCACTGCCTGCGTCTGTGTTTCCAAACGCATACAACCCTAATCTCTTCAAAGTAAGAGTGAGCAGGCTTTTTCTGAGTGAGCTCGCTCCATCTTAGACTCTGTCTCTGTCCTATGACCTAGACTAGAGTCAAGAGCAGTCAAGAGCAAACCCATCATTAATAAAAAAAAATATATATTCAGCTCATGTATACTGCCACTTTGGTTCATCTTTACATCATATTTTGGTCAGCAATTAAGAATCAAGATTATTTAATTGCCAGAATATAGTTACAATAGGTCATTTAACAATTTAAGTACATAACATCGGCTTGCATGCAAGCGTGCAAAATATATAAAAACATCTAGGCGGTCATAAAAAGAAATATCAAATTATTATAATTTCAAAAAGAATATCATTTAGGAACTTATAGATTCTGCTGATTCACATATATGTAAATTAGAAGAACTGCCAATTTTCTAATGGATGCTGTGAATTTTCTCATCTTTACGAATGATTTAGTAAGTGCCATATTTAGGGCGAAATTTAAATTGTTACCCATAGCGAAACTTAGATCGGGCTGGTTATAAGGAACTACTTTCCTTAAGGAACATAAGTCGAAATAAGAAAAAAAAAATAGTCCCCCCATACAAAATTGCCGATCAGCTGATTTGAGTTACTATGGACATTGGACACTTAAAATATTTTTGTCATATCTCGACCTATCGAGAAAGTTGTTCCTTATCACCAGCCCGTACTCTGTTTCCAGTATCGTTCACTTGTAAAATTTTACTTAATATACCAGCAGTATCAGCCCTTAAGTACATACATACATACACATCACGCCTTTACTCCCTGCGGGGTAGGCACAGGCAGGTCCGTATTAATATTATAAATCTGAGAGCTTGTATGTGTGTATGTATGTTTGTTACCTCTTTACGCTCGAACGGCTTGACCGATTTGGATGAAATTTAGAACACAGGTAGAGTATAACCCGGAATAACACATATGCCACTTTTTACCTCGGGAAAACAACTATTACCACGGGAAAATGAGTGGCAGCGGGTGAAACCGCTAGGCGGAAATGTAGTCTTACCTTAAATCTATGAATAAGTAATCAAAAATGTATATGATACTGTATTTGCTACAGTATACTACACATGTATACACAGAACTGGTATTCAGTTATAATAACAATGAAAATCAATAACGAATTATTTACTTCCACAACAGACGGTGACTTCATAAAACACTGGGACTTCTGGTGGAAAGTGACAACCATCACTCTTGTCTCCTGCCTGCCACTCTACATCGTCAAGTATATGCACAGTAAATGGAGTTTGCGACAGTACAAGAACGTAAAGAAAACGTAGCTTACACACGTTTGTTATTTGACCCATTGATTTTATCGTTTGTGTTGAACTCGGTGTTGTGTGTCTGAGTAAAAATCAATTTTCTTTAAGGCGAGTGTACCCGTGAACGACCTCGACAGTGGCGCCACTTCACAAAAAAAAAAAATCTCTTTATACAGACAATCTATCAGAATATCCGTTGCCCAAGTGTTTAGTATTATCCCTAAGTAAAATTAGAAACTGCAAACTCTATGAAATATTCGCTGTAATTAAAGTTATGGCAATTAATACCAAAAGTGGCCGTTTTTAGACACTTTTTCCCATAACTTTAATTGCAGCGAATATTTCTTTTTCTTTGCAGGTTCTAATTTTACTTAGGGATAATACTAAAAACTTGGGCAACGGATATTCTGATACATGGTTTGTATAAAGAGAAAAGATATTTTTTGTGATGTGGCGCCACTGTCGAGGTCGTTGACGGCTACACTCGCCTTAACGAATTTGCTGTGTGGTGCCAGCTTCGAATAGCATCACCCCAATTCCACTCGTGGTTGCCGTAATAAGTTACTAAGGGATAATCAGGGAATGGGCAGCAGCGTTGCATGTGTATGCAACATCTTGTACTGCACTCGCCAATCCACCTGCCAAGCGTGGTGAGTATGACAATTCCCTCCAATAGGGGGAGGCCTATGCCCAGCAGTGGACTGTTGTGTTGTGGCTGTTAGTGTTGAAAGAATCACATTTGCAGTTTTTGAAGGACTTGAACAATTAAATAAAGAGAGAGAAACACAGGCTTATTCAGTTTCTCACAATAAAAATGATTGAATCTTTCAAAACTCGACTCGCTCGCTTTAAACGTAAGTTTCATTCTTTTTTTGAATAAATTTATAGATTTTGTAGCAATTATCGCAAAATTGCTAGCATTATTTTTAGGTTTAAGTGTAGTTTTATTTGTATTCTTTAATCTATTTATTTATAAGTGATATAAAGTAGGCTTAATTTCAAATGAGATTTAACATGATTATACGCAGTAAATTTAAGTGATATCTATAACCTATAACTGTACATTTTGTTTAATTGTTTTTGTTCAGATGCAACCAATCAATCATGGTTTATTTTTTATATATTTTTGTTAAAGTATTATTTTTGGGCAGTTTTATTATTCATTGTATCTCGTTTAATATATGGAGATATTAACTGAGATGTAACTGTGATTTCAATTAATGTAGAGACTAGTTTAAGCTAGAATGTGCATATTCCATAGTTAGGTAGGGAATAGCGTGCTAAATATATATCGAATAGTTGCAAAAGTGTATTTTGCAATCTTATACAGGGTGTAAGCGACAGCCCTCCGAATACTGATAGGGTGCATTCGGACCATGAAACTGAACTATTTTCCATAAAAAAATATTTCAGGAAATGACATATTTTTTTTATTTCCCATACTAAATGCAGTCAGCTGATTGTGATTTTGTATGGGACGTCGTTTTTTTGTCGTTTCCTGACATTTGTTTCTAGGGGAAAGTTGTACAGTTTCATGGCCTAAATGCCTATCAGCATTCGGAGGGCTGAACCTTACACCCAGTAAATGAATCCGTGGTATAAATGGGCGAGTAAAGTACCACCGTTCCAATAAGTCGTATTTCACAGCTGTCAGATTCGTGATAATACCATGGCAGAGGGTCCATTTTCCTATGTTGACATCTCTTATATTATGTAGATGACAGCTGTCAAGTACGACTTATTGGAACGGCGGTACTTTAGTGTTTTTCACCATTCAACTCGCAGTATTCGATATAATATTTAACCTGATGCGTGATATATAAAATGATGTAGAATTTAATCAGTTTATAGTATTTACAAATGAGGTACAAATTATTTTATTTATGATAGATTATTTATTTCACCTTGTATCGATTAAAAAGAAGATGTATAATTTAAATCTTATGTATATTTGTTACCTGTTTTGATCATCACTAAGAAATGCATTTCTTTAAATAAGTGTTCGCACATATAATAAATTAATAATGTGTATGATTTAAATCTGAATAGGAAGTTAAGAGTTAATATAACAAAGGGCGTTGTACTGAATATGTTCACTTTCTATCATTCTTAAAACATGGTTTTAAAACTTAACGATTTTTATTTTGAAAATCGTATTACCTTTCTTGTTCTGGTTTAAATCTTTTAGTGGTACTGTTATTGTTGTCAAGATGTTTAATTTATTATTACTGATTAAACTCGTATATTTATGCTACAACTTTGTATGTTTTATTAACTGTGCAAACAAAATGTTAGCTATACTTTAACAAATTTATTTATTTAGGCTAAAGTTAAAAATGTATAGTAGTTCTTTGTTGTTTGCTAAGCGATGGAAGGCTCCGTAAGGGGCCGCCTGGCTCGCGACCACCATCCCACCGAAGTCTGGCGCCAAGTAGCCACCTGCGTTCCGTCAGTGTGTGGGAGTGCCAGTGCCTTAACAGGCTTCTTCTGGGTGAGCTCGCTCCATCTGACGACTCTGTCTCTGTCCTATGACCTAGATTAGAGTCAAGAGCAAACCCATCATTAATATAAAAAAAAGCAGCTAAAGTTAATATAACTCCCAAATAACAGGCTAACTGCAGCTAAAATTAAACTTCGAATTACAATAATTATTTAATAATTGTCATAAATCTTAAATATTTCTTAAATAATCATCATGTCTTACAATACAGTAATACTAACTAAAACACACCAAAAAATACCTAGTAAATGTTCCTATCAAATAACTACATCACTTTCTTCTCTTTATGGAAGTTACAAAACTACTTTGATCTAAATCTGTAATCGAAGTGGACTTGATGTGTTTAGTAGTTGTCGTTCTCCTCGCTAACGAGCGAGACTGCGCACTCCTCGACTTAAGTGTTTCGGATCTTATACTAAGCGAGCTCCCAGTATTTTCCGAAGTATAGCTGCCTGTCCAGGACGCTTCGCTTCCGTGGACAAACTGAGATATTTCAGACTGAGTGACAGTGCTGGTTGTATAGATTGGGGTGTTGTTGCTATTTAAGGGTGTCTTTTGCGGCGTTCGTTCGACGGTAGAGGTAAAGTCTAGGGTATTGCTGCTATGTAAGAGTGTCCTTTGAGGGGTTCGCTCGACGGTGCTGGCGGTACAGACTGGGGTGTTGCTGTCTAAGCGTGTCTTTTGGGGGGTTCGCTCTATCTTTAGCTGCGCCACTGTCGCTTCTATCTTAGGAGGACTCTTTTGTGATCGTTGCTGGGGAGCTGGTGAACGTCGAATATGGGTACGACTCCTTCGTGATCTTTGCTGGGCAACGGCTGAACGAGAAACAGGGGTTCTCTGACTGTATAAATTGCAGTCTTCAGAACTTGATTTCTCTGTTTCACTAAGCTCCTCGTCGCTCATCACAATGGACATCACTTTCTCCTTATTCTCGTTCAGATCGTATACTTTCTGCGTTCGTGAAGTGCCCATAGAAGTAGACCTGGTGTTTCTTATGAATGGACATCCTTTCGCAGTTTCAGTGCTGACCCTATTGGTGCTTTGAGGATGCACCGTCTCGACGTTAGCGTAATTCAAAACAAAATCTTTGTTTCTGGGGCTCCTCCTACTTGCACAGCTGCATCCGCCCGCCGGCCCACAAATCCAAGTGTAAAAAACGTGCAAAAAGCATATCATCGCCGCCGCCAATAAAACTAAATACGCGCAAGACATAGGTGTGCTGGTATTAAAGGTAAACGTAAATTTTCTATCTATATTTGATCCCAAATTAGTTGAGCCTTGGTCAAAGTCCTCGTACAGGTTGCGCCGTGACAAACCCTTTCCATAGTTTTGTACTGCAGCAGCAATCCGTAGTACGCCACCATAACCAGCGTACAAGTTTTCATCCATCAGATGAGGCGCAACGTACCTCTTCATCCAATGCCACAGCTCATTGTTGAAATTGACAAAGTCTCCGTGCCGACATTCCTGGGGTGATCTCCGCAGTATACACCTTGCCGCTGTGGTGTAATACTTCAAAAGGACATTCTCTGAGCTTGGAGAGTTGAGACTGACCAGTCCTCCAGATTTGAAGGGTAAAGATATAGCTGCTGGATGAGCCTCATTGTCTACTAGAGGTGAAGGTATCTGAATACAGTTACGTTGATAGCGCTTGATAATCAGACTCGAGCATGGATCGAATGGCCTTCCGGCACCTATAAGGATCTTGCGAACGGTGAAATTCGATTGGAACGGAATTCTTCTTGGGCGTTTCCAACCAAAACCTTGTGTATTAAGGGTATTTTTTAAAGATTCATAGAAATTATGCAAGTCTTTTGCGCTACGGTAGGGTATGTACCCGGCGTAGTATGCGAATCTAGCGTTAGGAAGAATCTCTTGAGTCATATACCCACCTAGCGTGTCTGCTAGAGCTTCTTTGAGAATTAGTTTATTGTGAGAGTCTTTAGTTGAATCTACAAAACGCATTGCGTTTTTGAAATACTTTATTGTGTCTCTATAATATTTTGCATTTACTTTATCAGGAGGAAGCGACGGCAGCAAAATATTTTCGAAAATCTGCCGGGCTTGCAGTTTTAATAAATCGTCTTGGATCCAGCATTCTTGAGCGTTTCGTTTGTAAAATAACACACTTCCGACATCATTGTTATAATTCAAGCATGTTGCTTTCGAAAGCAGGAACAAAATTATAAGAATTAACATTGGTTACCTATAAAAATATTTTGATTTTCATTCTAGTTTGGGTTAGATGCAAAGTTAGATGCCTATGTGACATATAATAAAAGAGATCTGTGCATATGTGGTTACACCTGTGAAGGTTTGTGTCACCCAGGGTGGTGTCTACCTGAAAATCTCCTCCATCGTATCCAAGGAAATCCAAAGAAAGAGGTCAGTGTAAAAAGAAATAATAACAGACGGGAAGTTACAAAGAAACAAGGTGGATCCAGCTCCTAGATTTTAACAATACGACTGCAGCTGAACTGCAGCAGCAGTTGAATTGCAACTGAACTGAATTTGAACTGTAATGCCACGTTCAGACTAAGCTATTATGGGCAGGGAAATAGTAAGGGAAGTGGGCAGCGCGAGCATGTGAACGGTTGCTCTCGCTGCCACTTCCCGATGCTCCTTCGTCATACATCACCACCACCACGCACCATACCAACACAATAATAATGGCGAAATTATATTTAGACAAATAGTAATAGAATACTGTCTCCAAAGCTTCCCGCATAAAATTCCTGCGGGTAGGATCGTCAAACCATGCGCGGCATGAAAATCGGATACATGATTAAAAAAATTACTATTTCTACTGCAAAAATAAAAATGTGGCTTTATATCTGTGTCTTATTTAAAAGCAAGTATATCACCAAGATAATCAATTGTTTATGTAATAATTTACAGCTGTAATTAATTACATTTTGATACCTGAATACGAATCGATATTTTATCTATCCTTACCGGTTATTAGTTGTGTATCCGAAATTACGCCCAAATGACATTTGAATCAGCCATTGGAATCTCCGAACAAAGCTGTGGGCCGTATACCTGTCCCAGTCATTGATGTCCATGTCGCTGGCTCCCCAAAGTATATATTTCTCAAAGCTGAGAGGCTCAAACGTTTGTGACCAATGGATGGACTCTTATTTTAAGACTGGTTTTCAATGTGACGCTACCTAGACTGAGATCTCAGGTCAAAAAATTTGGGGAGCCAGCGACATGCTTTTAGGTTAGAATTTCAGAGAAATCATCAGATTACTTGTTAACGGCGCAATGTGCCAAAAGGATGGCTATGCCAAAGAAATGTGACGGAATATGTGACAGCTACAAGCACATTCAATAGCTATGTGACTCAACTGGAGCTGAGAAATAAGCCATGGAATGTTTCCAACCCATGTCGCTGGCTCCCCAAAAAACCGGCATCCGAAATCTCTGCAAGTATCACCTAAAACTACTAACCAAAGAGGAATTCTCGATCGTAATGTAGTAAAGACTCGTTCTTCAAACAATCTCCCCTAGAAGCAGCTTCGTTTTTGAGAAAACACAACATTTGTTTTTGTATGAATATAAGGGTGACTACATCGTTCAACCCCTTTTGGGACAGTTTCAGGAACTTATGGCTTTTGATTTCCGTACAGATTTTACTATAAATGACCTTAAATAATGTTAAAAAAGTGCTCCGCTTGAATTGATTCCTATAATTAATAAATTAATATCGTTTATTCTCATAAAACTGAAGCGTTGTTAAATTTTCACAGTCTGTACAACATGTATGTAGGTATAGTCAGTTGAAGCACATAAGGTAACAGGGATACTCCAAAAGAACTGAATTATTATTATCCCCAGTTAATACATAATCAAAATTTAAACTTATTCTCATAAAATAAATAAATTTTCTACTAAAACATATTCATGTCAAGAAAAAAATATAGCTAAGGACAAAAATGATTCAGCTCTTTTGGACTACCCCTTTTACCTTATGTGCTATAACCCAGTGTACATTCCATTTCTTTTTTATATTGGACCTGTGTTCCATGGGAAATGTTTTTCAGTTTCATCAATACTTGTCTAGACTTGTATAAATATACTCTACATGCATTATTTCACTCATTTTAAGTATTAGACCGGGTCTATCGCGATAGTATTTAGGTAAATATTAGTAATTTACCTGTGTCCCGACGTTTCAATACAGTTTTATGTATTGTGGTCCTGTGTGGACCTATCCATGAAGATCTCTTTTCGACGAAAATGAAAGGGACTTCCGATGTGCTCCTGATAAGTCGCCGGCCGCGCCGGTGACGATTTCTCCCGAACGACAACAACGAGATCGTGTATACTACAATGAATTTGTACTATAAATGTTATAATAATAAACCGTGGAAAATACCGTCAAAAATCTAAGTACCTTTAATAGGTAAGTTGATGAGCTGCTAATAGTACCAGCACAATATAAACACAAAGAGCCCTTCGCGGACATTGTTCAAGGTAATATTTAGTATAATCTGTACGGAAATCATGAAACCATGAGTTTCTGAAACTGTCCCAAAAAGGGTTGAACGATGTAGTCACCCTTATATTCATACAAAAACAAATGTTGTGTTTTCTCAAAAACGAAGCTGATTCTAGAGGAGATTGTTTGAAGAACGAGTCTTTACTACATTACGATCGAGAATTCCTCTTTGGTTAGTAGTTTTAGGTGATACTTGCAGAGATTTCGGATGCCGGTTTTTTGGGGAGCCAGCGACATGGGTTGGAAACATTCCATGGCTTATTTCTCAGCTCCAGTTGAGTCACATAGCTATTGAATGTGCTTGTAGCTGTCACATATTCCGTCACATTTCTTTGGCATAGCCATCATTTTGGCACATTGCGCCGTTAACAAGTAATCTGATGATTTCTCTGAAATTCTAACCTAAAAGCATGTCGCTGGCTCCCCAAATTTTTTGACCTGAGATCTCAGTCTAGGTAGCGTCACATTGAAAACCAGTCTTAAAATAAGAGTCCATCCATTGGTCACAAACGTTTGAGCCTCTCAGCTTTGAAAAATATATACTTTGGGGAGCCAGCGACATGGACATAGTCATTGAGGTATTATATATAGAGTTGTCAAACGGAGCAACATCTGTGCGCCGGGCCGGTGACAGTTACCATGGCAACGGGGACAAATTAGTCATAGATGCAGCGTCAATGCGCAGATGTGACATTTTAGGCGCTATTGGTGGAGAAAGACTTACTGCGGCTAGTTGATCCTGAATTTTACTTTAAATTACAGTAGTTATAATAAATGAAATGAAACAAATGAAAAAAATTTTTGGAGTAAAGGTAAATAAATAAACTCGTTTCATAAGTAAATAAATTTACATTTATTTCTTGTTTATTATATTTGGTGTAAAAATATTAGCTGTAAATACTTTAAAGGGGAGAACCAGCCCGTGAAACTGAACAACTTTCCCCAAGGAACATAGGTCGAAATATGAAAAAAAAAATTTGGACCTCTCATACAAAATGTGCCAGTGACTTGGTCAATTTGTATGGGAGATCCAAAAATATTTTTATCATATTTCGACCTAGTATGTTTCTTAAGTATAGTATGTTTCTTAAGTATGGTCCTAACATTTCTTCACTTCGGTTCTTTTGAATAAATTTTACCCATTTTTCTCTTTCTTCTCGGCCCTTACGTGGAAACCTTGAGTAAACAAATAAAT
This sequence comes from Tuta absoluta, assembly GCA_027580185.1. Taxonomy (NCBI): domain Eukaryota; kingdom Metazoa; phylum Arthropoda; class Insecta; order Lepidoptera; family Gelechiidae; genus Tuta; species Tuta absoluta. The sequence continues at coordinate 5,612,499 of JAQAHW010000022.1, read as the reverse complement.
AAATTATCATTGAAATTCTTACTTAAGACCAGGCAGTATGGTCTTGCACCTCTGCCTGTCCCCAAAAAAAACAAAAACAAAACAATCACTAAAAAAGTTCAAAGTTTTCGTCATCTTTTTATTATTTCAGTCAATTATTTTCTAAATATTGTGTATTTCGGCATAAAAATAATCGTCACCTTAATCTAAGTTGGTACATTTTGTTACGCAGACAATGACACGTCTGAATTTTTAGTCTATGTAAAATGCAACAAAATGGCGTCTCCGCCAAATATTATTCTCGGCTGAAGTTTCAAAATTATTATTTAATTACTCGCTGGTGAAAAGTTATTCCTTTGCACTTTGCTGTATTCCTTGAACTATTGGTGCAAGATATTAATACGCATGTTGGCATTTTGAGCAAGCTTTCGCGTGTTTTCGTGCCAAGAAAAACTAAACAATCACAACTATCGCGCTCCAGAACTAGCAAGCAACTGAGTGATTTGCGGCTTATACACCGCATGTGAATGGAACTCCTTGATGGTGAGTGGTGTCATTTCTTTATATAATACCTCAATGGTCCCAGTCCCACGATTATCTTCTGAGTTACGATTAGCTACATCAAGACGAGGATGTATGGTTTTAAGACCTTTGCCTGTCCAATGGATAAATAGAATACAAAAGAATTTTATCTATGCCTGTCAAATTCAAACTGTCATTTTTTGACGGCCAACTTCTAACGATTTCTATTTCTTTAATTACGATTTATCCTTAATATTATTGTAAACATTGACCATTTTATAACCATTTATTTTATTTTGACCTGTGCTATGGGCAAAGACGAAGAAAAGTGAACTTGGCGAATACGAGGTGACGGCATTCGATAAAAATTTGTATTGCTGTTTTTACGATCAAGAATTTATTGAAACTGTTTAGAACATCGTTTAGAACGCAGTTTCGCTGCAATTTTTGTGGTATGTAATATAAGTAATGATATGACTTCAACGTTCATACTTATTCGCTATAGCAAATGTAAGCAGCTTCCCTTGATGTTGATATCACAATATTTTTTTGCTTATGTGTGTCTAAGTGTCTTGTTTTTTTGGTGCGTGCGTTCATTATGGTAGTGACCAGTTTAAAACAATCCAATGCTTTCTACTTTCAGAATACACCAAAGATAAGAGCTACTTAGATGTTGTGATCTTAGTAGACTGGTGATCTGTTGAGTTCCATACAAATGAAGATCCACACATTCGATTCTTCGTCGGCATCCAAACTGGTGAATTAAATGCATGGTGAGTTATACTTTTTCTCTTTCCGCACGAATAACCGCAGCATCAGCGTATTTAAACTGCCTACTAGGCCGACGAGGCAGTGTAGCGATCAGCATTTAAGTAGAATCATCTTAAACATCATCCCGGCCTGGCTTGATATGCTCTCCAAAGCAATGTACAATTGAAATTGAGAACAGCTACACCGAGCGATAAGTTGGCTAAGTATCAGTAGACGCTAGACTACTGCATCACAGAAGGTGTGCGTCAATATAGCATGATGTCCCACATTCTTCACCACCTTGCCTATAATAAATGAACTCACGACTTCCCTACACTAATTATATACAATAGAACAATTACAGTGTAACACTATATTAATGTTTCAGAATAGTGCAATTCTATGGGCAGTATCAGCGCTAAACTTATACAGAAAAAAAATAAGAATCGTATCCGCGCCTATTTTGCCTACCTGATAAGGTAGAAGGTAATGTCGCAGGTTTAGACCAAAACCTAGTTTTGTTATCTTTTATATAAGACAAAATAAACTTAATTTTAGTTCAAACATTAGCATGGAGAAAAATTAAGTGTACCATACAAGCTTGGCGGGCTGGGTGGCGTTTTCGTTATTCAGCTCTGAAAACACATAATTGTAAACCTGATATAAACAATCTAGGTTTGCACGTCTATTTTATCAAAAAATTGGTTGGTCATGATCAGCAAAGTAAATAGAAACTCAAATTTCTTTGACACACTCAATTATTATTATGTGGATCTTTATTTATCTTATCCTGTTGTAGTTAAATTGCATACATCCATTGCGACGGACAGAAGGCTCGTACTTTGAGATTTATCTATCGTATCGTTTTTAATAAAGTTTTCCTAGGCTTTATTTTCAGGCTCCCAGAGTGATACGAATAAGAAACCGGCGTATGGCGGCTTGAGGTGACAGTCGTTTACTTCGTGTTTAGTTTGCTGTAATAAAATTATTCGTTTTTAGTTTGCTGTAATAAAATTATTTTAAATTATGTAACATTCATTTTATTTAAATTACCTGTATAATAAAAATACCTGTGAAAAATACTACCTATTACTGTGACTACTTCACATCACTATTAAATACTAGGAGGTAACAACCTAACGTAGCGAGTAGTCCATGGTACATCACAGTAAAATTTCACAATCCATGGTCAATTCACGTAGTGGTATATTGTAAGTCTATGGTCAATTCAGTAAGGACTTTATGTACTAAGGCTTGTTTCTTATCTGTCCTTTAGGACATATATATAAGAGATCTGTGATTTGAATTTGACAGCTGGAGCTGGTAAGCCGCAAACCACAGATCTCTTATATATATGTCCTAAAGGACAGATAAGCAACTAGCCTTAGTACATGAAGTCCTTACTGAATTGACCATAGACTTACAATATACCACTACGTGAATTGACCATGGATTGTGTAATTTTACTGTGATGTACCATGGACGTACTCGCTACGTTATATTGTTACCTCCTAGTATTTAATAGTGATGTGTAGTAGTCACAGTAATAGGTAGTATTTTTCACAGGTATTTTTATTATACAGGTAATTTAAATAAAATGAATGTTACATAATTTAAAATAATTTTATTACAGCAAACTAAAAACGAATAATTTTATTATAGCAAACTAAACACGAAGTAAACGACTGTCACCTCAAGCCGTAATACGCCGGTTTCTTATTCGTATCACTCTGGGAGCCTGAAAATAAAGCATAGGAAAACTTTATTAAAAACGATACGATAGATAAATCTCAAAGTACGAGCCTTCTGTCCGTCGCAATGAATGTATGCAATTTAACTACAACAGGATAAGATAAATAAAGATCCACACAATAATAATTGAGTGTGTCAAAGAAATTTGAGTTTCTATTTACTTTGCTGATCATGACCAACCGATTTTTTGATAAAATAGACGTGCAAACCTAGATTGTTTATATCAGGTTTATAATTATGTGTTTTCAGAGCTGAATAACGAAAACGCCACCCAGCCCACCAAGCTTATATGGTACACTTATTTTTTCTCCATGCTAATGTTTAAACTAAAATTAAGTTTAATTTGTCTTATATAAAAGATAACAAAACTAGGTTTTGGTCTAAAAACCTGCGACATTACCTTCTACCTTATCAGGTAGGCAAAATAGGCGCGGATACGATTCTTATTTTATTTTTCTGTATCAGTCTAGCGCTGATACTGCCCATAGAATTGCATTATTCTGAAACATTAATATAGTGTTAGGCTGTAATTGTTTTATTGTATATAATAAGTGTAGGGAAGTCGTGAGTTCATTTATTATAGGCAAGGTGGTGAAGAATTTGGGACATCATGCTATATTGACGCACACCTTCTGTGATGCAGTAGTCTAGCGTCTATTGATACTTAGCCAACTTATCGCTCGGTGTAGCTGTTCTCAATTTCAATTGTACATTGCTTTGGAGAGCATATCAAGCCATCAGGCCGGGATGATGTTTAAGATGATTCTATTTAAATGCTGATCGCTACACTGCCTCGTCGGCCTAGTAGGCAGTTTAAATACGCTGATACTGCGGTTATTCGTGCGGAAAGAGAAAAAGTATAACTCACCATGCATTTAATTCACCAGTTTGGATGCCGACGAAGAATCGAATGTGTGGATCTTCATTTGTATGGAACTCAACAGATCACCAGTCTACTAAGATCACAACATCTAAGTTGCTCTAATCTTTGTTATATTCTGAAAGTAGAAAGCATTGGATTGTTTTAAACTGGTCACTACCGTAATGAACGCACCAAAGAAACTAGACACTTAGACACACATCAGCAAAAAAAATATTGTGATGTCAACATCAAGGGAAGCTGCTTACATTTGCTATAGCGAATAAGTATGAACGTTGAAGTCATATCATTACTTACCACAAAAATTGCAGCGAAACTGCGTTCTAAACGATGTTCTAAACAGTTTCAATAAATTCTTGATCGTAAAAACAGCAATACAAATTTTTATCGAATGCCGTCACCTCGTATTCGCCAAGTTCACTTTTCTTCGTCTTTGCTCATAGCACAGGTCAAAATAAAATAAATGGTTATAAAATGGTCAATGTTTACAATAATATTAAGGTTAAATGTAATTAAAGAAATAGAAATCGTTAGAAGTTGGCCGTGAAAAAAATGACAGTTTGAATTTGACAGGCATAGATAAAATTCTTTTGTATTCTATTTATCCATTGGACAGGCAAAGGTCTTAAAACCATACAGCCTCGTCTCGATGTAGCTAATCGTAACTCAGAACAGAAGATAATCGTGGGACTGGGACAGGTATACGGTCCGGTAGCTTTGTTCGGAGATTCCAATGGCTGCCGCAAACGCAAAAGCGCAATTTTTTGGCCGGGTTTTTTGTTTCCAAAATACTCAGGTTTATCGAAGTAAAAGCCAATTTCCAGTTGTTTTGAAATAATGAGTTAGTTATTTACTGTGTGATTAGTGTAACTTTCGTCGTGAAAATGTCAAGGGTGAGGGATAATTTAATAAAAATGTACAGCATGTGATCCGCCAAGATGATTTTCGCGCAATTTCTATAAATAGGATTAATTAACACAATCTCACTGCTTCTTCATAATGATCTTTGTTTAATGCATATTGTAGAAATACTTACATTCAGTTACTAGTTTTGAAACAAGTTGTATCTATGTTGCACCTATTGTATGAATAGAAGTAGTTTTTATTTGTTAAAAACACAAATATCTCTGTTTTTAATTAGAAGCTCTCATAGATATAACATTAAGATGTATTTTTTTGCCACCCTGAAATGCTAGAGCCAAATAAAATGAAGTATATCATGCTGAAACATTCTATAACTTCAGAAGAAACATCCATCATGGTAGGTTTTATATTTCAGGACATCAGATCATTTCTCCTGCCTAAGAAGGCTCCTGCTAAACCTGCCAAGCCTGTGATACTTGATGATGATGATGATGTCATACCTGAATCTCCTGATGTGCAAATTAAAAATAAGGTAAGTAAACACATTTTAAGAATTAGTATCAGATAGACCCCATTTAATATGTGAAAGTAATTGCAAGTGCTTAAAAAGTTAAAAGGTAAGTAATCTACAATCTAATTGCCTAGTACTAGGGTTTGTCCACAAATTCTGAATCACAATTTATGGGGCTGATGTTTGATAGGGCATTATCTTTCATAATCCTAAGAGTAATTACAATAATCTTGATAATAAAATCATATAGCATCTACTTGCATTAAATATAATGAATTCAATCAATTATACAACAAAATTTAAATCAAATTAGTTCCTTTTATTCCCATTAATTGATTTACTTTTTAAATCAAAATATTTTTATTTAAACATACTTTTAGTAAATTATGCATGTTTTTTTATTACTTCACATTTATTGTGTACATTGTGAAGCATAATTTCTGCCCACATAAAATATGTCGCAATAAAGTTACGTAACTAGCCCTAACACAGGCTTTGGTCTTTAACCCTCTCAGACTTTCAACTGACATTTCCCAGCTACCGTTCGCTGGTGTCAAATTTCGCAAACAAAAATGGCGACTAATTTCGCAAGGACTATGGTTGCAAAAATATAAATTATTTAAAATTTTTACGGTTTACATTCAATCCACTACTAAATACTAGTGCGGAAATATATTACCGGTTTATTTACAAATTTTCGGCATGTTTATGTTGTTTTGTTTTTTATTTTCTGGGCCTGGAAGTTGCATGTCTAGAAATTTTGCTGACGTCGCAATATATAATATAATTATGAAAAATATATAATGTACCGATAAAGTTCAATTATTTTAGCACAATCTGTAATAAATATGTGATGCAATTATACATTTCTCCATTTGTCTATACATACATATTTTTTTCATATGAAAAGCACTAAAAACATCATCCACCAAAAATTTCCGACGGGCGAAAGCGGTTGATCAACTTTGACAGTTTGTTATTTTACTTTTTTTTTCTAACGCTTTACACTTTGTGTTGCTAGTATAATGAAAATTTTATTCTGAACAGTTCTATGCACGTTTCATTCACCAAAAATGTTAAGTTTCGTCTATGAATCATTTTTGACGGACCGAAAACGCGCGAAAAATTTGACACCATACTTAAAGCACACATGTGTGCTTCGACGAGCGAACGGTAGGCGGCCATTAATGTACACATGTGTGCTTTGACGAGCGGGGAGGTTAAGGGCTGTTACTGCTTACTACCATGCTGTTTGTAATAGATCGAAATTATTTTTGTTCTTTTATGTAGCATGTGGTGAATTATAATGTTTAAAATGAAATATTGATTTAATAAATAAATAAATACTAAAAGAGTGTTACATCCATACTACCAGTCCAAAAATTTGTATTTTTGCATTACTTAATTTGTGAGCAGCCCCTTAGACTAACAATAGGCTTATGATAACGAATACTTGTATTATTGTCCAGGTAACTCCTAGATCTCTTGAGCTGGTGAACATATATTCTAAACTTATGAAACACATAAGTTTAGTATTAATCTTTGTTTTATGTTTGTGCTTATGTATACAGATGGACACATACGTACATCACACCTATATCCCTTACAGTAATAGCTTTTTATTGTTATAAACTTTCTAAAATACAAGTTGTATTAAATACAACTTATAAATAAATTTTATTACATTTATAGAAAAAAGTGTCCAGAAAGAAAAGATGCATAAGTGACTCAGATGAAGAAATATTTGATTCCAAAAAGAAAAAAATTGAAAATGAACCAACTAAAACATCTAATAAGAAAAACAAAACTTCAAACAAACCAGCTTTGAAAGAGGTTAAGGCTGTTGATTTATTTGGAACTGGACCAATTAAAAGAACGGAACCTCTTGTAAAGAAAGAAAAGAAGAAGACTGAAACTGGTATCCACTCTGATGAGGAATTTGAAAAGAGCTTGCTAGAAGTAGATGCTGAAGTATTAGCTGCAACTGATGCCAAGACGGAAAAATCTCCTGCAAAAGAAACTAAACCAGAAAAAATATCCGTAAATGAAAAATCACCCAGAAAACATCACAGTGATTCCACAAAGAAAGAAAAAGAAAAGTATAAAAATACAGACAAATCACCCCACAAACTAAACAGTAACAGCCAAGACATAAAAAATAAAGAACACAAATCAAGGGATTCAAAACATTCTGATTCAAAGAAAAAAGATACAAAATCAGAACATTCTGATTCAAAGAAAAAAGATACAAAATCAGAACAATCTGATTCAAAGAAAGAAGATACCAAAACAGAACAATCTGATTCAAAGAAAAAAGATACCAAATCAGAAAAATCTGATTCAAAGAAAGAAGATACCAAATCAGAACAATCTGATTCAAATAAAAAAGATACCAAATCAGAAAGATCTGATTCAAAGAAAAAAGAGAAGAAATCGGAAAATGTATCCCCTAAAAATGATTCTGTATCTTCAGTTTTCTTTGATAAGAAAGAGTCTCACGAAGATAAATCAAGTAAAAAAGAATGCTCTAGTGTTAAAACAGATAAAAAGGAAAACAAGAAAGATACAGTTACTTCCAAAGAGAAGAAAAGAGATTTTAGTGAATTTGTTGACAGTGATATCAGTATTATAGAAGATCATGAAGAACATAAACCTAAGAAGAAGAAGCTGGATAAAAGTCTCAATGAATCTGGTATGAACTCTTTTCACTAAATAAGTAAATTTTTCTGTACAATAGCCTTACCTGTAAATAAATTCTCTTAACTTGCCTTAAATTAATAGGTTTAGAACAGGATAGGCGATATCTAAGTCATGTCATGACTTAATATTGTCATGTCATGACTTAATATTGACTCAAACTATGCATTGGCCTCAATTCGGGATATAAATTCTCTTATCTTACCTTAAATTAGTGTTGTCACTTTTTATCCAATAGGTTTAGAAAAGGATAGGAGATATTTTAGTCATGTCATGTCTTATATTTTCATGCAAAATACTTGTTATCTGTCAAAATAAGGCGACGAAAACAATGGCGACGAAATTGACGAGAAAAAGCGAAAAAACCATTGACGTTTTTAAAAATGACAGGACTTAAATATATCCTATCCTTTTCTAAACTTATTTGACGGAAAGTGACAGCACTAATTTAAGGCAAGTAAGGAGAAAATATACCAAATTGAGGGCAATATCTGTCAAAATAAGATCATGATGTAAACAATGGCAAATGAATTGACTAGAAATGGTGAAGATTCCATTGACATTTTTAAACATTTGACAGGATTTAGATATCTCCTATTCTTTTCTAAACCTATTTGATGGAGAGTGACAGCACTAATTTCAGGTAAGTTACGAGAATGTACATAAATACATAAATTACGCCTTTACCCTTACGGGGTAGGCAGAGCGTTAACGGCCGTAAAACGGATATTAAGACCATGACTGACAAAAGTTTGATGGTTAATCAGATAATTTTGTATCACTATAGAGACAGGTTGTCAGCCCATCGCCTATAATTGCAATACACATCCAACCCTTGAGTCCCTTAGTCGCCTCTTACGACACCCATGGGTAAGAAATGGGGTGATGCCATTCTTAGCCGGCATCACACGGCATGTATTACCTGAATGTAGGTCAATAATAAAGTTACCTATATTTAGTTTAGCTTGTTGTGCCTTCTTCTTCTTAAAATTTAAGAGTCAAACTCTTGTCGGTGGAGTAACTTCCAATCTTCTCTCCTTTCCGCCAGTGACTTGACCTCTTGATACGACACGACATTGACTTTTTCCTTTATCTGGGTAAAGTAAGTGCGTCTTGTGCCTTACCTGATCATAAAGTCATACCAAACATATGAAATCCGTATTAATATTATAAATCTAAGATTTTGTGTGTGAGTATGTATGTATGTTTGTTACCTCTTCACGCCCAAACGGCTTGACCGATTTGGATGAAATTTGGAACATAGGTAGAATATAACCCGGAATAACACCTAGGCCACTTTTTACACACACACATATCACGCCTATAATCCCATGCGGGGTAGGTAGAGCGTAAACGATCGCAAAAAACGGACATTTACGCCACGTCTGACAAATATTTGAGGGTCATTCGGAAAATTGTGTATCACTATAGTGACAGGTTGTCAGCCTATCGCCTAAAATTGGAAAACACACCCTCGAGTCCTTTAGTCGCCTCTTACGACTCCCACGGGAAAGAAATGGGGTGATGCTATTCTAAGCTGGCATCACACGGCACATTTTACCGCGGGAAAACAACTATTACCATGGAAAAATTAGTGGCAGCGGGAGAAACCTCTGGGCGGAAATCTATTCCGTACTAATATTATATTAAAATAAAACATCACCCCTTGTCCTCACTTCTTTTGTTCTTCCATCCTTTTGTGTAGACGTAGAGGGGACAAATTCCGAAAACATGTAACAACATGTTTCAAACATTCTGTGCACCTTTGACTGTACCATTGATACTAAGCAGTATAGTGTTAGAGGTATTGACATTAATATCCAGTGTTCTTAATTATATAAATTAGAAACTATGAATTCAATCCAATGAAGAATACACTATTGAATCAGTAAGTAAGAGTTTCGAATACCAAATTTTTTAAACACTTTCCGTGTTAGGTATACAATTTTTGAGAACTTGCAAAATTTTCCGAGTGCGGGCAAGATTTGAACCTGCGACTTTCGCATTACTAGTGGCGACGCCTCTTCCATCTGGGCTACCGCAGCTCATTCTTGGCCCGCCAATTTTGCAAGTGTATTTTAATGCCAGTAACGCGTGGCATGGCTCCACCTACCGAGTTAGTTTAGCCACTAGTAATGCGAAAGTCGCAGGTTCAAATCCTATCCGCACTCGGAAAATTTAACAAGTTTTCAAAAAACAAAAAAGTTAGAGTTTCATTATTTTTGTGTATTTTCAGTGTTAACTGATGAAGAGAGACATGAAAGAAAGATGCACACTGCTGCCCTGTATAAAAGCTATTTAAACAGATCCGGGCCTAAACATCTGGGGTCTAAGGAAATGCCTGAGGTACCTATAGTGCATCATTTTAGTTTAATATTGCTGTTGTCTCCTCAAGACAAGTATCAAGAGATTGGAAATTTGGATGTGTGCGGTATAGACGCCGGTAGCTCAATTGGCAACGCAGTGGGACGGTACTTACTCCTCGTTCCCAGGTTCAAATCCTTGCTGATGCTAACCTATTTTCAACTTCTTATTTTAGTAGGACAAGTCAATTTATTCACGACCTCATTATTTTCCATATTTACAACAGCCAAAGTTTTCTGGCTTTTGATTGGTGTTGTTATGCGACTGAACACATAATAAATTGTCCCTTTGACAAAAATTCTGAAGTTTTTCCCTTCCTCTCTTCATGTGGCACACCGAGCCGTCTAACGACCCGATGAACCCTGGTGTTAGAGTTTTTCAATCCTCTACTATAGTTGTGTAACGACTAACGACCGCCGTCTAAGTTATCATTGACAGCAATCTGGACCGACGGCTTAAAGTGCCCTCCGAAGCACGAAACCATCTTTTATGCCTGGAATGTCCTAACCAAACTGGGAACAAATAAAGTGATAAATATCAACATTGTGAGTTCCCTACCGAGCACTACCACGGCGCCACATCTGCCGAAGTTTTTCCCTCAATCCTTATTCTTTATGTACGGTGAAATTTTACTAGTAACCGATAGCGAAACCTCAAGACGGAAGGAACAGCTTTCCCCAAGGAACATAGGTTGAAATGTAACAAAAAATCCATATTAACTCAAATCAGCTATCAGCAATTTTGTATGGGAGGTCCAATTTTTTTTCGTATTTCGACCTTTGTTCTTTGGGAACAGTTGTTCCCTTATCACCAGCTCGTCTTGAGTTTTCGCTATCGGTCACTAGTAAAATTTTACTATATATACGGGGTGTAAGGGACAGCCGCAGCCCTCCGAATACTTAAAGGGTGCATGCAGACCATGAAAGTGAACAACTTTCCCCTTGGAACATATATCAGGAAACGTAAAAAAAACGACATCCCATACAAAATCACGATCAGCTGACTGCATTTACTATGGGACGTGAAATTATTTTTTACCTTTCCTGAGTTTTGCTTTGTCGCGAAGTTGTTCAGTTTGATGGTCTGAATGCACTCTATAATTACTCTCTCTAACTTTTAGAATTAAATAAGTTTTTAAGTACTTACTAACATAGCATTTTAAGGTGTATGTATTAACAAAATGGGTTTATATGCATGAAGAGTTATTTTTTTTATAAGTTTTCGGAGGGCTGTCCCTTACACCTTTTTTCTTCCTCTCTACATGTGCAGGGTGCGCCAGATTGCCTGGTGAACTGCGCGTTCCTCCTAACCGGTGTGCTGGACTCATTCGAACGAGAAGACATCGTAGATGCTATCACGAAGCACGGAGGCTGCGTCAAAAGCGGAATCAGTAAAAAGGTAAACACACACATGTCACGCCTTTAATAAAACTACTTTCTTAAAGCGAATACCAAATTTTAAAACACTTCCCGTGTTAGGTATACAATTTTGAAAACTTACAAAATTTTCAAGCGCGGGCTGGATTTGAACCTGCGACTTTCGCATTACTAGTGGCGACGCCTTTTCCATCTGGGCTACCGCAGCTCCTGCCTGCCCGCGCTTGAAAATTTAGAGCTGCGGTAGCCCAGATGGAAGAGGCGTCGCCACTAGTAATGCGAAAGTCGCAGGTTCAAATCCTGCCCGCGCTTGAAAATTTTGCATGTTTTCAAAATTTCTTATAGCGTTAACGGCCGTAAAAATCCGGTCGCTGTCGCCACGTCTGACAAATCTTCTTCTTCTTCGTCAGCACGGTTTCGCCCACTGTTGGGCATATGCCTCTCCTAAAGTTCTCCATTCTGCGCGAAGTTCCATTTCTTGGATCCAAATAAATCTGACAAATATGTCAGGGCCATTTCATAAAAATCGTGCGTCACTTTAGTGACAGGTTGTCAGCCTGTCGCCTAAAATTGTAAAACACACGAAACCCTCGAGTCACTTAGTCGCTTCTTACGACACTCGCGGTAAAGAAATCGAGTATCAGCTAATCTAAGCGGGCATCACATGGTATTTAGCTCTATCTGTAAAGTGCTTTTTCAAATTCCGCCTAAGGTTATTTTTTGACAGTAGATTCTATTTCAATGTCTTAGTATTACCCGTTATTAAACAAAACTATGTAAGAGGTCTAGAAAATCTTTAAAAACTCTTATTCTTGTTGTATGGGACAATGAGTCAATGACCTACCCGATGTGATCAATGTCTTAACGAGACTTTGGCCTAAATTTAAAACTTGCTTTGTTTTATGTCTTTGTGTGATGCTGGGTTAAAATACCAACACCCCAATTTTGGTGTGTGTGGTAAAAAGCGACTAAGGGATAAATTCATCCAAAGAAATGGGCAGCAGCGTTTCCTGCAACATCTAGCCGATTGTGGTAAGTATGGCAACACCGATTAACAAAACAGGTGTATATGGCAAGTGTGGATGGGAACGTCGGAAGGGTAAGACCTCGACGAACGTACCTCGATCAAATCGGGGACGTGCTAAAGAAAGGTCAGGTCAAAAGTACTCTAAACCGACGAGCTTGCGACTGAATCTCTTCCTTCATAGATTGATGAATGTGGAGGAGGCGAAAGAAGTATGCCAGGATCGTAGTAAGTGGAAGGAAGTAGTCTCTGCCTACCCCTCCGGTAAAGAGGCGTGATTTATGAATTTATGGCAACACCCTCCGACCGGGGGGGGGAGGGCCATGTCCAGCAGTGGACTGTTGTGGCTATTAAAGTTATGCTTACTGTAAACATATTCTAATTCCTTAAGAGCGTGGCACACCGGCTCCGTATCCGTTCCGTATCCAGCTCTCGTCCGTAGTCATGCACGAACTTATGACGTTGTAATGTATGGGACTGTATGAGATACGCAACGCAAGCGGTGTGTCGTATCTCATACAGTCCCATATATTACAACGTCATAAGTTCGTGCGTGACTACGGACGAGAGATGGATACGGAGCCGGTGTGCCACGCCCTTTATTAAGCTAACATTTTCTTATCTCTTTAGGTAACCCATGTGTTAGCAGGCGATGACGCAGGTCCAGCTAAAATGGCGAAGGCAGAAGAGCTGGGAATAAAAATAATATCTGAAGATGATTTCTTACAAATGATAAAAGATTCTACAAATAAATCATCAAGTAACAAATTAGACATCAAAAAGGAAGCTAAAAAAGAAAAGAGTCCATCTAAGAAAACACCCAAAAAGAATTCACAAGAGAAACCAGATAAAAAAGATAAAGATAAATCTGACAAAAAAGATAAAGATAGAAGTTCAACAGAAAAAGTAAAATCAGAACGTAAAATTGAATCTAAGAATCATGATAAAGAAAAAAGTCTAGAGATAAAGATCAAGGATGAAAAACCTAAAAGAACAGAATCTGCAAAATCTATTGAAATGAAATCAGATTCAGAATCGAAATCAAGTTCATCCATTAAATCGGAAATTAATGGTAAGCATAGGTATACTTATAAGGTCCTTTTAAATTCAGTGCAAATATTTTTAGTTGATAAAATTGGACCTTAATTTTGGTATGAAAGGTCCAATTTAATTTTTTTCATATTTCGACCCATGTTTATAGGGAAAAGTTGTTTATGTTTAGTTTTAGAGTAGAAATCACTCAAAAAATATTTGCACTGAATTTATTAGAACTTCATATTGTGTACTAATTTTCACCTTTATTTATATCTCAAAGTGTATTTCTATATTCGTATATTTTCATATTTCAGCTTTTATTTTTAATATTAAAGCTTTTGGCAGTGTTTGATCAGTTGTTTTTCAGCTAATATGGCTTCACTCTACCATTTCTATACTAAACTGTTTTTTTTAGTCAGCTTACCATGATTTTGTATGGGAGGTCGAAATTTTTTATTGTTTCTTGTCATATGTTTCTAGGGGAAAGTTGTTCAGTTGCATGGTCTGCATGGTCTGCCTGCATGCACACTATCAGTATTCGGAGAGCCGTCACTTACAACCTATATTTTGTTCCTTCACTGATAAAATCATTAAAAAATCTTAATTCTTTAGGTATTACGAGTCAGCAATCGAAATCATCTGGCAAACTCCCGCTTGCGGGTAATTCTATAATGTGGGTAGACAAATACAAGCCACAGAACATCAAACAAATCATCGGCCAACACGGCGACGCCAGCAATGTTAAGAAGTAAGTTTACTACAAGATGCTTTCACTCACACACTCATATCACCACTGTCTAAGTAATCATGGACAAACATGCAATCTGAAGCACGGAACCATCTTTTTTTACGGACAGCAGTTGGTTCAGCCTGCATCGTCCTAACCAGACTGGAAATAAATTCACAAAGTGATAATATCTACTTCGTGAGTGCCACACCGGGATTCGAACCCGGAACCCTTGCGCCGCAGGCAGTCGCACTACCACTGCGCCAAGCCCCCGCTGGCGCGAGGTCTCTCATTTGTTCCCCATTTTGGGAACTACCGGCACGTGCCGGGTAGATTCAGTCCAATCCGTTTTTCCCAGAACAACGCGTAAGCCCAGTCGCGTCACCAAATAGGTTGTTCAAACAACCACAAAACTTCTCCGGGTGAGCTCCTGCTTCCCACCTTACAGTCAGGTGTAGATTTCAGTCAGGTGTAGCCCCGGGGCTAAAATTGCAGAGTCCAGAACTAAAAAAAAACTGCCAATGCGCCACATTGTCCGTCGTTTCTCTTGGTTTCTTATCGTGGCTACGAGTTTATTACATATGTAATTATTTGACAGGCTTATGAACTGGCTGACCAAATGGTACGTGAATAGAAAGGCGAAGTTACCAAAGCCCAGTCCGTGGGCCAAGAACGACGATGGAGGGTTCTATAAGGCTGCTTTGTTGTCCGGACCACCGGGTGTTGGTAAGTGGATCGTCATTAGTGTCGATTAATATAGCACCAATACCTGAAACGCGGTATCGAAATGTTCCAAGCGATCTGATTTTAAGGCGAGTGTAGCCGTAAACGGCCTCGACAGTGGCGCGACTTCACAAAAATAAATATTTTCTCTTTATACAAACAATCTATCAGAATGCTCGTTGCGCATGTTTTTAGTATTATCCTTATGTTAAATTAGAGCCTACTAACTCAATTAAATATTCGCTGTAATTAAAGTTAAAGTGGCCAATTTTAGGCCCTTTTTGTCATAGTTTTAATTACAGCTAATATAACATTGAGTTTGCATGTTCTTATATACAAAACTGGAGATACGGACATTCTGAAATATTGTTTGTATTACGTGAAAATATTTTTTTTAACCAGTTGGCTGCGACAACCTAAATGTTAGTATTTCTATCCCACTACTGGATATAGGCTTCCCGCAGGTGCATAGACTTGGGGGTGACTCTATGCTGACTCCAACGGCTGCCTGCATCTTTTACATCATATAATCTTTCAGAAAAATCTTTTTTTTAAAGGTAAAACCACAACAGTAGCGCTAGTATGCAAAGAGCTCGGGTTCGACATGGTCGAATTCAACGCATCAGATACAAGAAGTAAATCCCTGATCAAGGAACAAATAGGGGAGCTGCTTACCACAACATCCCTCTCAGCTTTTGCTAAAGGTATGCTCAAAATTTCTAGTGTTTCTTCCCAGTGACATATAGGGTGACATTTTACGAGTCATTAAAAACTTAAGACGTACTGGTCATAAGGAACAACCCTCAAGGAATATAGATCGAAAAACGAAAACAAAATGGGGCTCCCATATAAAATTGCCGATCGGCTGATTTGAGTTCCGGAAACTCATAATACTGTCATAGTTCAACCTATGTTCCTAGGGGAAAGTTATTTGTTTTCACCAGCACGTCTTGAGATTTCGCTACCGGTCACTCGTAAAATTTCACCCTATATAAATAAATCATTCACAGCGGGTTTCTTTATTTGTGCATTTTTGATGCAGCCTCCATTGCCAACGGTGTTCATATTGACGATAAAAATCACACTGAAATATTCACTAAAAAGTAACTGTATAATATTATAATTGTCTGACTTTAAAGGTGATACAGGAAAACAAGCGGTCACAAAGAAGCATGTACTTGTTATGGACGAAGTTGACGGCATGGCCGGTAACGAAGACAGAGGTAAGTTGTTCATACTCATACTCTTTATTTCATCATAAGAAGATTACAATATTTAAATACATTCACATTCTTTACTTAATTATTTATGAAATTCAGTTACTCTATAACAAGCACCTTCAATTAATGTTTTTTTTCAAATTATAAATAAAATTATGAGGTTTTATGTCATCTGGAATTGCGTTGTATATTTTTGGACCCATTGCATGGGTAGTCTTTGTTGACTTGGCAAGTTTGCATTTGCCAAGTTCGTAAGGGATCCAAATGATCCAATCAAACTTGAAAAGAATTTTTGTAGAAAATTACGCTTATATGCGCTTTTCATCGTAGTATCTATCTTTTACCAATTTATCAACATATCCTCCATGGAAAAAGTTGTTCAGTTTCAGGGTCTGTTCATGCCTGCAAAGTTTTCGGTACACCGTCCCTTACACCCAGTATAAATTGTATCGTATTTCCAGGTGGTCTACAGGAACTAATAGCATTAATAAAATCAACGGCGGTACCGATAATATGCATGTGCAACGATCGCAACAGTCCTAAGATGCGCACTTTAGTCAACTATTGCTACGACTTGAGATTCAACCGACCCAGGGTCGAGCAGATCAAGGTAATGTAATGACAACCAGGTTAATACACATCAAGATAATGATAATCAGGTTCATAAACACCAAGATCAGGATAATCAGGTTTATGCACATCACAGTCATGATAATCAGGTTCATGCACATCAAGATCATGATAATCAGGTTCATGCACATCAAGATCATGATACTCAGGTTCATGCACATCAAGATCGTGATAATCTAGTTCATGCACATCAAGATCATGATAATCAGGTTAATGCACATCAAGATCATGATAATCAGGTTAATGCACATCAAGATCATGATAATCAGGTTCATGCACATCAAGATCATCATAATCAGGTTCATGCACATCAAGATCGTCATAATCAGGTTTATGCACATCACAGTCATGATAATCAGGTTCATGCACATCAAGGTCATGATAATCAGGTTCATGCACATCAAGATCATGATAATCAGGTTCATGCACATCAAGATCATTATAATCAGGTTCATGCACATCAAGATCATGATAATCAGGTTCATGCACATCAAGATCATGATAATCAGGTTCATGCACATCAAGGTCATGATAATCAGGTTTATGCACATCACAGTCATGATAATCAGGTCCATGCACATCATAGTCATGATAATCAGGTCCATGCACATCATAGTCATGATAATCAGGTCCATGCACATCACAGTCATGATAATCAGGTCCATGCACATCAAGATCATGATAATCAGGTTCATGCACATCAAGATCATCATAATCAGGTTCATGCACATCACAGTCATGATAATCAGGTCCATGCACATCAAGATCATGATAATCAGGTTCATGCACATCAAGATCATCATAATCAGGTCCATGCACATCAAGGTCATGATAATCAAGTGAGTAGATCAAGGCAATGATATCGGGATGGAGTACAGTAATGACTATTAGGTTCAAGCAAATCAAGGTAATGACATCAGGGTACAATCATCAAGTTGATAGTAATCAAGTTTGAGTAAATCTAGGTAATGATAATAAGGGCACAACATATGAAGTTACTCTGAAACCATCCTTATAGCTTTTAAATATAATAATGTTGAAATATTTCGGATAATGTTTCTTTGTTACGGCCGTGTGATGCCGGCTTAGAATAGCATCATCCTATTTCTTACCCATGGGTGTCGTAAGAGCCGACTAAGGGATTCGAGGGATGTGTATTGCAATTTTAGGCGATGGGCTGACAACCTGTCACTATAGTGATACACAGTTATCTGATTGACCCTCAAGCTTTTGTCAGACATGGTGTGATTTTTGTATATCCCTACCCCGTAAGGGATATAGGCGTGATATATGTATGTATGTTTCTTTGTTTATAATCCATACAATAGATTCTTCCTTCTCCTATGATTGGTCATCAAACTAAACTTCATTTTCCAGTCAGTAATGATGTCGGTATGCTGCAAGGAGGGCGTGAAGATCCCTCCGGATGCCCTCAGCCAGCTCATAGTGGCTGCCAACCAAGATGTGAGACAGACCCTCAATCTATTGTCCATGTGGGCCATAGACCCTACGCTGATGGATGCTGAGAAACTGAAGAAGGACGCTCAAGGAGGGTTTAAGGACCTTAAATTGGTAAGTTCAAATTGACAATAAATATGAAGCGCGCGCCGCACACAGAATGTGCTGACTTCGCTGGATGCATCTACTGCTGACGAGGCGACGACGACAACGCTGCCTGCACAATGTAAACACGACATGTCATACTCGTCATAGAAGATTAGCCAATCAGAAGTCAAGGCCTAAAACGCGGTTACGAAGTTTGTCAAAGACTTAGCATAAATACAAAATCCACGTCCTACCAGTTGGGCCGAGCTGAACACCTCGCTCAGCGAGAATCCCCCTTTTCCATCATGCAGCATTGATCCTACTGGCTACAACCCAACAATCTACCTAACACGGCTCAATTAATGCTGGACGCCGAGATATTTGCTCTGCAACCAGTATAAGTTGAACTTGGCCAGCTCATAGTGGCTGCCAACCAAGATGTATGACAGACCCTCAATCTACTGTCCATGTGGGCCATAGACCCTACGTTGATGGACGCTGAGAAACTGAAGAAGGACGCTCAGGGTGGATTTAAGGATCTTAAATTGGTAAGTCCAAATTGACAGAGCTTTTAAGGGTTCGCGGCTCAATAAATACTGGACGCCGAAAAATTTGCACTGCGACCAGCATAAGTTCAGCTTAGTCAGCTCATAGTGGCCTCCAACCAAGCTGAGAAACTGATGAAAAACGCTCAAGGAGGGTTTAAGGTTTTAAATTGGTGAGTCCAAATTGACAGCTTTTAAAGATATGAGATATTTTCACGGCTCAATTAATGCTGGATGCTGAGATATTTGCTCTGCAACCAGCATAAATTGAGCTCAGCCAGCTCGTAGTGACTGCCAACCAAGATGTGAGACAGACCCTCAATCTATTGTCCATGTGGGCCATAGACCCTACGCTGATGGACGCTGAGAAACTGAAGAAGGACGCTCAAGGAGGGTTTAAGGACCTTAAATTGGTAAGTTCAAATTGACAGAGCGAGATTTTTGGTATGAGATATTTTCGCGGCTCAATAAATACTGGACGCCGAGATATTTGCACTGCGACCAGCATAAGTTGAGCTTGACTGGGTCATAGTGGATGGATGCTCAGATGTTGAAGAAAAAAGAGATTTAAGGAGTGTTTAAGAACCTGAAATTGTTAAGGATTTAACATTTTTCCATTTAGCAAAAGCTGCCTTAGGGTGAGCATTATGCAAAACAAATATTTAAAAGCCGCTGCAACCCAGATGGAAGAAGCGTCGCCACTAGTATTGGCGAAAGTCGCAGGTTCAAATCCTGCCCACGCTTGAAAATTTTGCATGTGGAAGTGTTTTAAAAATTTGGTATTCAATCTTTCGGGGTTTTTTATCCCTTAGACTAAATTCAATCTGTAATGAATGAATTAGTCGCTGGGTATTAGTTGCAAAACTAACCAAGACGTTGTAAATGCTAAATACACGAACCAATTTAAAACAAACTTGATAAACTTATAAAATAACAAATAAATCAGCAATGGATAACTGGATACAGGCAACCAACAGTTGTCTCAACTTGCTGCCGGCTATTCCGTACTAATATTATAAATCTGAGAGTTTGTGTGTGTATATATGTTTGTTACCTCTTCACGCGGCTTGACCGATTTGGATGAAATTTGGAACACAGGTAGAGTATAACCCGGAATAACACATAGGCCACTTTTTGCCGCGGGAAATAATACAAATATTACCACGGGAAAATGAGTGGCAGCGGGTGAAAAATCTAGTAAATAATAATAAGCTCTGGGTGTACTTCTATAGTGCAGACAGAGCAAGTATCCGCGTAATTTACACATGACAACACATTATTTGGTGCAAAAAGGCCTCTATGCTGTTGGCTTCGGCTCCACTCATGCCTCAAAGGACCGGGTCCCTTTGGGCCCGAGACTCGGAAGAGTACGATTGTAATGAAGAGTAACATATTTTTTTATTTGTTTCTGAATGTACAGTACTAATACATACTTATCTAAACACTTAGGGTCCTTGGGAAGCCGTCCGCAAAGTATTCTCAGCGGAAGACCACAAGAAAATGAGTATAAATGACAAAAGTGACCTCTTCTTCTACGACTACAGCCTGTCACCGCTGTTCGTACAAGAAAACTATCTGCAAGTCGCACCGCATTGCCCCAAGTAAGTATGAGTTCTATATAATGTGGGTTTACACGACTTACTTGTTTTTTAGTCACACACACACGTGTACACGCGTACACGATCATGTTCGGACCGGACAAGTGCGGCAACGACAACAAGCTGCACTTCATCTTCCGACACAAGAACCCCAACAATGGCACCTTATCCCTCTACGTTTCGGCTGCTTACGGCAGCCATCTTCACGGAGGTCGACAGATCACATACGCCCGCCCGTCAGCTGTGATTGCCGAACACTGATCTACCAACTAAAAAACAAGTCGTGTAAACCCACATCATGAGTGATACTTGTTGGATTAGTAATAAAAATTAGTTCTATAGTTAGCCAACTATGATACTAAATGTCCACTGTTTCTGGTCACTACTGAGTGCGCTACTTCTTCTTCTTTTCGAGTGGGACACCGAGTCATCCAACGACCTGATGAACCCTGGCGTCAACCCGAAATAACACATAAGCCACTTTTTACCGCGGGAAAACTACTATTACCACGGTAAAAAAAGTGTCAGCGGGTGAAACCGCTAGGCAGAAATCTAGTGTTATGATATGAGTTAAAACTGTCTTTAGTTACACACACACCCAGAAAGATATAAGCCGACCCAATACTATACGTCGAAAAATATACACTTTCACACATATCACGCCTATTATGCCTTGCGGGGTAGGCATTTACGCCACGTCTGACATATATTTGAGGGTCATTCAGAAAATTGTGTATCGCCATAGTGACAGGTTGTCAGCGCATCGTCTAAAATTGCAATACACACCCTCAAGTCCCTTAGTCGCCTCTTACGACTCCCACGGAAATGAAAAGGGGTGATGCTATTCTAAGCCGGCCTCAAACAGTAAAATATATAGGGTGAAATTTTACTAGTGACCTATAACGAAAACTTAAGACGGGCTGGTGATAATGAACAACTTCCTCCATAGAACATCGGTCCAAGTATGAAAAAAAGAATTTGGACCTCCAATACAAAAATTTACCATCAGCTGATTTGGATTACTATGGCAGCTCAAAATATTTTTGTCATATTTCAACCCATGTTCCGAATAGGGAAAGTTATTCCAGCCAGCCCATTCTTTGTTTTCAGTATCGGTCATTAGCACTATTTCACCCGATATAATAGTGTTATGTATATCTGTAAAATATTTCACATTTTCTTTTAGGAATGAAGTGTTAGACCGCATAGCGAAAGCAGCTGATAGTATAAGTCTTGGAAACCTCGTGGACTCTAGGATACGCGGCAGTCAGGCCTGGAGCCTTTTGCCTGTGCAGGTAACTAAAATCACTGCTAGCTAATAAAAAAATTAAGAGGGAAGAATACCTTCGCCATTTCAAAAAATTAGGTATTTAAGAAAACTCATTCTGTCGCTCGCGCGCTGAAGTCCCCGCGTAGTGCGCACAACACATACACAGAACCTCACGCACACAGACAAACGCTGCCGCCCCGCCAGTCCACGCAAGCGCAGCGACGACGACTGCGCAACGCAGGGTGCTATTTTGTTTTCTTAGATCATTATCGCGTAACCGAATATAGGCGTAAATTGAGGATTATTTTGATAAATCCAAATAAGTATTTTACTACCTATGTTATGTAATGTGTATAAACTAAATATTTTTTGATGATTTAGCTTGAAAAAAGTAAGTACCCACACACAAAAAAGGGAATAAGCTACATGGGGATTCTTAAAATGAATTAAAATATAATCATTCCCAATGAAACATTCTTGTAGAGGAAGTTATTTTGTACCAGTCTTTTTTTTATATTTTTACTGGATATAAAAATATTTCGATTTGTTTGGAGTACCCCTGTGTAGCTTAATCATAATGGACTGTACCTAGGTAGTAGGTAGGTTGATATTTACGAAATATTATGATTTTTGACTTTGATTAGACTACAAAACTACTGTATTTGCTGCTATAATTATCTATCACATTACAACTAACTATAATGTTTTCAAGTACCAAAATTTTTCGGATTTGTGGTCTCATATCTAAAACTGAATAGGTATGTACCTAATGTAGGTATAACATTATTTTATAATTATTGCAGGTTCCGATTTATGAATAGTCACACGATAATGGCTATGACTATGTGCGCCTGAACTGTCTCCTGTGCTGACACGCTTGTTCCGCCTCTCTCTTAAAGAAAGAACGGTGCCCCGGAAGCTTGCTAATGTGATTGCTTGCAATTCCCAAAAAGCGCGACCGTGCTGACCCTTTCTATTACCGCCCAATTTCCATCACCTCCATCCTATGCAAGGTAATGGAGAGGGTACTCAACAGTAAGTTGCTGACATACCTTGAAGACAATGATCTCAGTGACCGTCAATATAGCTTTCGCCGGGGGCGGTCTACTGGTGATCTTTTTGTGTATGTAACGCACTGCTGGGGCGAAGCTATCGAGTAACACGGCGAAGCACTTGCCGTTTCACTCGATATCTCGAAGGCCTTTAACAGGGTCTGGCATGCAAGTCTGATCAGCAAGCTTCCTGCTTATGGCATCCCAGCTGATATTTGTACTTAGATTTCGGACTTCCTTAGTGAACGGTCCATCAGACTAGTCGTTGACGGCTGCTCCTCTGACCTTACGGCCATTGATGCCGGAGTTCCTCAGGGGTCTGTTCTCTCTGCAACTCTTTTCCTGATGCACATCAATGACCTTCTTCAGCATAGTGTTGTTGGATACGCAGATGATAGTACCGTTTCAGAGAGATACTTGCAAGGTAAAAAAACCAGTGGGGATGAAATACGTTAGTCAAGAAAGGCCATGGTAGAGCGAACAGATCTGACCTTAAGCCTTGTCTCCCAATGGGGCGACGACAATCTGGTCTCATTCAACGCCACCAAAACACAGGCGTGTCTTTTCACTGCAAAAAGGAATCCTTTCGACTGAACACTTATTTTTCGGAGTTCATCTGTCCCTGTCACTGACAGGCTTGAGCTTCTAGGCATTGAGTTGACATCAAATCTAAACTTCGGCGCGACCATCGAGTACAAAGCTCAAACGGTGGCTAAGAAGCTGGGCATCCTGAATAGAGTGAAGCGATACTTTACGCCTGGACAGCTTTTAACTCTTTACAAAGCACAAGTCTGTTTGTCGGTTTTTTACAGATTGTACTTTGGAGAGTGTGCTCAAGAGCTTCTTGTTCCACCAGCTTCCTTCTACCCTCGGACATCCAGACGCACCGCCGGATACCATCCATACCAGGTTGCCATTCCACCAATTCGGACTAAGCGTTTCCAGTCATCATTTATAATGCGCACTGCTAAAGCGTGGAACTCACTACCTGCGTCTGTGTTTCCAAACGCATACAACCCTAATCTCTTCAAAGTAAGAGTGAACAGGCTTCTTCTGGGTGAGCTCGCTCCATCTTAGACTCTGTCTCTGTCCTATGACCTAGACTAGAGTCAAGAGCAAACCCATCCTTAAAATAAAAAAATGGAGGAAATTAAGGAAAATACTTTTAGAAGGGGCAAAAAGAAACAAATACGTTTATTTGTCCGCAGGAAGAAATTTCACATCAAGAGAAAGAATAATATTTGGTTTGTATTTTGTTTACCTACCTACACCTCACTAAGTAGGTAGGTACCTCTCGCAAGTTATTACAACTAATATGAGACACATTGCTGTTTTTAACCGACCTCAAAAAAATAAGGTTATCAGTTGGATATGTATTTATTTATTTTATTTAACCATTTATTGTACACAAAAACATACACAGGAACAATTTACAATGAGACAAGACACAACAGGTTTACTTATTTCTAAAAAGAAATTTCTTACAGCAAACCTACATAAGAGACATTCTATAATTCGAGACGCGGATATGACGTGCACAATAGCAAAAAAAAATAACGTATATATACGAATACTACATAATTAAATACCTTTATGATAGAATACCTTATATACCTATTAATATATAACTATATGTATGTATGTATGTATGTACCTAATATTGTTCGAATTTGATAATATTCGGGTATTAATATTTTTATCTATTTATTCCTCCAAGCACGCACGTGTGCTTATTTTCATAAGTGTATGTTTGTCCATAATCTCGAACACTAAAAGTCATATCGAGATAGACTTTTTTTATATATGTTAGGTAAACTATGTATACTATAACAACAATAAGGGAACAATTCAAGTTTCATCGAAATCTGTTAAGAAGTTTAAGACATAATAATAATAAATAATCAAAACTCATAAACGTTTTCAATGTTTCGAATTTTCCCGTAGTCGGGAATCCGTTTTTTAAAAATATTTATAAAATTTTCAACTTTTCCGTTTTAAGAATTATGTAACTTTAGAACCACGCATTCTGCCAGCAGAAAGGGGTCATCACGTTAAACACTCGTTTACTATTACTAACTTTTACAAGCTTGATTGAAAAATAAGTTAATAATTAGTACTAAGTACACTAAAATTGGTTGTTGTTGATTACATTTGCCTCGATCGTAATTTTCAATTTACCAAACTTGCATTGTAAAATACTATACCATCCTTCTGGAGCAGTCTGATAACCTATTGTAATATTAGGAGCGAAATTTATCTTCTCCTTACATTTAGAAACAGAAATTGGTATTAAGGGATATCGATTCCTTTCTCATCTCTACTATCGACTTTTTCGTTAACATCTCTATAATACGTGAAACATTACTTCACCCCCCGACCCCCGATAGTGCGATAGAGAGCGTTGCCGCTCGCGACTGACTGTAGGTATTTTTATGGTGAAATTTGCGTCTCGGGAGAAAACGTTTCCCACATACTAAATCACAACCAATAGTTTTGATTTTGGTGTCCATCGTTTCAGCATATTATATTCTAGGTTTATAGCTTTTTATTTTTTCTTAAAACTACTTTGTTTTTAAAATACAAACGTTTTACTTTAAGGAAGATTCTGTCATAAAAAAAGTGACTTTTAGACGCCTATAATTTTCCATCAATTGCAAAATTCGAAAAAAGGAAAAACTATAAACCTAGTTTTTTACTGTGTCAACAACATTCAAAAAATCATTGAGATCGGAGTACATTTAGGGGTAGGAAAACGTTTTCTCTTTTTGTATGGACGAGAGCTCGGTAGTCGATTCTCTTAAGTGGATTACTTAAGAGGCCGTACATGAAATTGCGCTGGGCGAAAGTAGGTAATTAGTATTAGAACGCGTCATCGTGCAGCCGAGCGGCGGCGATATGCAGACCCAGCGGCGGACAGCAGCGTATAGTTCGATCAATCAGTTTTGATCCTATTTATAGTTTTTTGTGGCAATTGTATGAAAAAGTTTTAAATTATTGCGTACCTACTAAGAATTTTTGGAATTTGTGGACTGATTAATTACCGACTACTATTCAGGGGTGTTTGGGTGTGATTAATCTGTACTTACCTTTATGTATGTTTATCAGTCATGTTTTTATTGTTTTCAATTTGAATGGATAAGCCTGAGGGGTCAAAATATGACTTCCATATACACTTTAAATTGGAGCGTAGATCATGTACATTACACTAGTTTTTATTTCACTTCAATACATGCAATATATATTTTTATTTTATATATTAATATATTTCGCAAGTTATGACGAAGAGAAGTTTTGCCCCAATTTTGAATTTCCGAGATTACGAGCGCTAAGACTGTGACGTCACGGCTCGGGACAAGTTGCGACCGCAACACAGCGCGCTGCACGTTTCGGTGATTTTGTTTCGATTTTCTTCGTTCTTTCAAAGAAATACTTTATATGGTGTTTATGTGTATGTTATATAAGTGTAATGAGTAAAATGGAAGCAGGATTTGTGAAAGGTCAGTCAGACAATCTGCCAAAATTGATAGTTTGATGGTGGCCCAATATTTCATGATGAATAAAGATTTTACCGCTGCCGAAATTCGTGGACTAAAAATGAAAAGGAATGTAATATGTAAGCATTACCTCAACTGAATCATAGTGTTTTTTTTTTTAGTACCTACACACCTACTATGGGCGGTGATAAAAATACTTTCACTCGCGTGTTCATTACCATCCTGCCTGAAGTACCTACCCGTAAGGTTCCTAGTTGTACCTACTCCCTCAACTCAATCAAAATGTGTGTGATAAAAAATACTAGATAAGGAACCTAGGTACCTACAGTTTGCGCTCGTTAAAACCTACCTATGGGTTTCCATGCGTTTCTACCTACTCGCCGTGGAACTGGCGGGTGCATGTGCGTCCATCCTGAAGTAGGTACCACGGCGGCGGCCTCCTTGACAAGGAGGCGCACACGCATACCTACTCTAGCCAACTGTTATACCTACAGTGTGGGTCAAGGAGGCGCATGTCTACTCCACGCATCTACCTAAAGGTACCCCTTTTATTCACCTACACACACTCGCCTGTACCGTTGCAAGTAGAGTAGGTACGATAAGGTGGTACCTACCTAAGTAGGTACTTCAGCAATCAGGATGGCCAAGTAATCTAAGTACGTGAGTATGTAGGTAGGTATACTTTAACATTAGTTTCTGCCACCGGCGGCGGTCGAAGTTCTGCTTGGTAATCTTGGTAGTCTTCACAGCAGTAGTGCGCTACAGTTTTAGGGCCTATTGAATCAACTCTTTTCACATAAAAGAAGAGTTTATTTGGTGTTTTAACCGTGGAGTTTAAACATTGCGGCACAATACAGTATTTCCCTGGCATTTTATTTTATAATATTTAATTTCACTGCGCGACGGCGTGCGAGCATAAGCGCGACTGCCGAATAACTCGAGCCGTGACGTCATCGGCTAGTCTGCGCCCGCCCGCGTTTTTAAAAACCATCGCCCGAAACTACACAATTTGAACTTTAATATCTCGGCCATTTTTTGAGATATGAAAAAGTAAAAACATAGTTTTTCTCGTAATTTTTTTGTAGATTTATTAGACAAAAAAGTAAAACGCACCATGGTTATCCATTGTAATTATACTATAATAGTTTTCAAATTTGTTTTTTGGCATAAATAAAAAATCTTATTTAATCACTATTATATATTAATTTTAAAAACTTGTGTCTCTTAGCACCATTGATCGATTTTTTCGCGAGTCGACTATTTCTGGAAGTAAGCAAGTGTAAAGAAATCATCATCCCTTTCAATGAACGCAGTTTTAATTTCATAATCAGGGCCAGTCCAGACACCAAACAGGCAGTATTTTTTTTTTGGTTATGTTACTGACCCTGTACTTGGTAATACCAATTGTGGTTTTTATTCAAGACTATTTTACATTCTTCTTTATCATTTTTATTAGTCATCTTTTTATCGCTTTTATTTTATTTTTATATTGTTATGTTATGAGCTTCTATTTAGAATTTGGTTTTACCATTTGGTCGCACTATAATTCCGCCTGTGACGCGTGATCTACTGTCCTCTACGCGCGCGAACGACACACATTCGTAATTTTGTATGTGTGCGTGAGTGTGACGCAGCAGGCTACACGTCCTTCTCCCAAGAGCGCGGCGCGCGGTCTGCCGAAACAGCATTTGCGCTCCCGTATATAATTGATAATTCCGAAGAACTTTAAAATATTCGATAAATTTCATAAAATACATATTTGCAATTTTTTTTGACAGCAAATGTGTTAGCATGAATCTATTTTTCAATGTGTAAATTGATTTTTTTCAAAACGTGTTGTATTGTACGAGAAATCCGACGCTGTATACGTTTAAAATTTCTTCAAAGTAGGGCCATTTTACCGCAGTTTTTCTTTGAATTTTTGAATAAAATTACTAAAAACTCCTCGGCCAATTTCTAGCACTTTTCATTGTCTTTATTGCTGTATACTTTATAAACCACTCCATATTTTAAAATTCATGTAAACAATAATGATACGAACGTCCGCATCGAAAACAATTTAAAACACGTTTATTTATTTATTATTATTTAAAGCATTTATTCAATTTAATAACAGTTTTCCTTATAAGCTAAATAATCGCCAAACTGCTGGGCAGTTTGTTGGCGATATAACGCACTCTTACTTGCTACTGCTACATACCTACTTTACTTTAAGTACGTACTTAATACTTATATAGATTATAAAATAACTTAAATAACGCTTGACTTTTACATAGCTTTCATTGACGTTTGGGTTATGGGGACTTATCTAAAAGGAACATTTTTAACTTCTTCTTCAAAATATATGTACTAATTTTATCCTCGCTTCTCAACCAGTTTATATCGTTAAAAATTCTTGGAACTAGGTATTTGGAACATCTTTTACCATAATAATTAATTGTTTTACACTGAATAAATTTACCTTGTCTTACTCTCTTTGTCAAGTACTTATTTTTACGTCTCAGGTTATTAACTATAAAACAAACTGAACAATCAAAATCAATAATTTGTCTGGGCCAATTTTTAGATATTGAATTAATCTTCAATAAAACATATCATAACACATTGTTAGTTATTCTGTTTTTTTAAACTAGGTCCTACAGAATTAAAGAAACAAGACAAAATTACTCAAAAATATGTACGGCCTCTTAAGCTAGGTGCTGTGCTGGCCCCAGCACTTGAAAATTCATGACTAGATGTGAACGTCATTTATCGAAAATTCGCTTCTGTCAGATTAAAGTACAGGTATTTAAGTAAATATACAGAATGCCTTATTTGATATAATATATATGGTCGCACAGTTTTTACATTGTTTTACGGATTCTATAAGTTATTGCCGCGAATTGATACTTTGGTTTCCAGATGACTATTGTGTCCAGCCAGTGATTAAATTCTTGTTTGGGGGCGCCACTAGCCTCTCGAACCAGCTAAAGACCAACTTATAATAACAATAAATAAAAAAAAAATCTTAACTGCCTGCCTGTTCAAATAATAAAAAGAAATTGAAAAAAATTGGTACTATGGGAACTAGATAGCTGATATAATACACAAATATTTTATTTTCGTAAATATAGATACATAGAAAACCCCCAGACTCAACACAAATATTTGAAAAGTAACTTACAACTTGTGGTGTGTTTGGGATCTAACCTACGTCCCTCGGCGTAGCAGGCAGGGGTACTATCCGCTACGACTTCGGGCAATTCTTAGTAAAACTAAACGTGTTGTTTGTCCTAAAGATGTTTATTCTGTGTACAGGCTATGTACGCGTCGGTAATACCTGGGAGTGAGCTGTCAGGCCACGTGGCCGGGCAGATCAACTTCCCCGCGTGGCTCGGCAACCACTCCAGAACCAACAAGATGCACAGACTCTGCCAGGAGATACACGCACACACCAGGCTTAGGTATGCTCAAATCATTATCCATCAATCAAAAAAAAGTAAATACAACGGTCTTTTGCAATTCTTATTCTCAATATGTATTGCTTTCCACAATCCTTATTCTCAATATGTATTGCTTTCTACAATCTTTATTCTCAGCATTTATTGCCGTCTACAATCCTTATTTTCAATATTCATTGCCTTCCAAAACCTTATTATCCATATTTATCGCCTTCCACTATCCTTATTTTCAATATTTATTGCCTTCCACAATCCTTATTTTAATATTTATTGCCTTCCATAAACTTTATTTTAATATTTATTGCCTTCCTCAATCTTTATTTTCAATATATATCACCTAAAATCCTTATTTCAAATATAAAAATTGCCATCCTCAATCCTTATTTTCAATATTCTCTGCCTTCCACAATCCTTATTCTCAACATTTATTGCCATGCACAATCCCTGTGCTTAATATTCATTGCCTTCAACATTCCCTGTCCTTAATATTCATTGCCTTTCACAATACTTATTTTCAATATTTATACCTTCCACAATCCCTGTCCTTAATATTCATTGCCTTCTGCATTTTTTATTTTATTTTATTTTTATTTTTTATTTTTATTTTAACAGGAAAACTTACAGCCAATATTTATAACAATAGTACAACAGATAAACAGAACTGGGCCATTGACAAGTTTTCACCTATGGTACTTAAGATATAGACTTATAACAAAAAACGTTCATCTCAAAACACACGATCAAAGAAAGAAATAAAGAAAGAAGAAGGTACATATAAAAAGGTACCTTACACCAGATATAGTTAACAGTCATTCACTATTATCGCGTGAATAAACCTGCCAGCTCTCACCTACAACGTTTACTACACCAAGAGTACCTAATATGATAAGGATAAGTATACCTATACCGACAAACCCATTAAGCATTCTCATTATTATGATGTTGCCGATCAATCAAATCATTCAAGCTTTTTGCCTTTTACTTGGAAAAAAAAAAGTCTTTGAAAACCAAAGATTTGTAGTGTGACGCCTTTTTTGTGAAGATATCGGTATGTTGTGATATTTGTTTATTAAATATATTGCAGACACGAGAAACAAATGAGTTACGTTTGTAATTACATTTAGTAGCTGGGACATATAGTGATAAATAGTTGCGCCTAGCAGATCGGCGCGCGGGAACCTGCAGGCCAAACAACGACAGTAGCTTTGGCGAGTCTATGTTATCGTTCATGATTTTATTTAGAAGAGTATAATCTGCTATTTCTCTGCGAACAGTTAGCGGAAGAAAATGAAACTGTTTACAACGATCGACGTATTCTTTTATATTAGTTTTATATTTACGGTTTAAAAATCGTAAAAATTTACGTTGTATCTTTTCAATTTGCTCCACGTACTGATCGTAGGTTGGATTCCAAACTTGTGAACAATATTCAAGATGGCTTCTCACTAGAGAGCAGTAAAGAATTTTTAACGTTTTGGCTGACTTAAAATTCTTACTGACGCGAAATAAGAATCCCATTGATTTAATTGCCTTGGCGGAAATCTTGGTAATATGTTGATCATATAGAAGTTTAGAGTCCAAGGTGACTCCCAAGTCCTTAACAGAACAGAGACTCAGTAATCTTTGTCCATCTATAGAATAGTTAAACTCAATGGGGTTTCTTTTACGTGTAAATATCATGCTGTGACATTTACTAATGTTAAGGTCTAGCTTGTTTCTCTTACAGTAATCCGAAAGGCAGCTAACATCTTCTTGAAGCCTTAGAACATCATCTTGAGACTTTATAGACTTGTAAATTTTCATGTCGTCAGCAAATAACAAGATATTAGAGTATTTAAAGCAGCCATCTATGTCAGAAATAAATAATAAAAATAAAAGCGGGCCTAAAATCGACCCCTGAGGCACTCCTGATGGGATCAAAACTGACTCTGAAGTGAAGCCATTCAGTACCACCGTTTGGATCCGACTATCAACGTATGATTTAAACCATCTAAGAAGGTCACCATGGATTCCAGCCAACAACAGTTTTCTCATAAGAATACAATGATCAATACGGTCAAAAGCTTTGCTGTAGTCCGTATAAATTGTATCGATCTGCCCTCCTCCCTCCATTTCGGAAGTTACAAAATCTGTAAATATTAGTAAATTAGTTGTCGTTGACCGTCCGTTAAGAAAGCCGTGTTGGTTCGGACTAAAACTAAGTTTGAGGGCTGTGTAAACTTGGTTATGAACTATTTTCTCAAAAATTTTAGCGAACACACATAATTTCGAAATAGGTCTATAATTTTCTACTTTACGTTTGGATCCTTTTTTGTGAATAGGAGTTATCAAAGCTGACTTCCATAATGTCGGCACGATCCCTTCGGATAACGATCTAGCGTACAATATACATAGTGGTTTAGCCAAGCTTTCAGCACAGTTGACTATTAGTAACGGATGGATGGAGTCTGGCCCTGCTGTCTTATTACAATCTAGGTTTTTCAACATACGTAGCACAAATTTATCATTAATTTCAATGGAAGAAATTTCCTGGCCTGTGGTTTGCTGTTCACTATCAACGTGTGTCGGGATTGAAGTAGAACTTGGTGACTGGTAAGTTGAAGCGAAGTAGTTGGAGAAAGCATTACTAATATCACTCCCAGTACTAACCACTTTGTCAGAATAAGTGAGAGTGTGAGGATATGCATTATTTTGCTTGTTTGCCTTAAGATATGCCCAAAACGCTTTAGGGTTTGATCGAATTGAAGCTTCTATAGTATCCATATATTTATTATAACATATGGCCTCAACCCGGGTAGCACGATCTCTCAAAAGGCAGTACGAGTTTCGGTCGGAAGTGTTATTGTAAATTTTGTGTTTTCGCAGATATTTGAATTTTTCCTTCAAGATTTTTTTGAGAGATGATGTGTACCATGGTGGAAATAAGCCACACAACCGAGCGAGTTTTTTCGGTACGTACTTGTCTCTTAGTCTACAGATGGTATTACTGAATAATGAGACAGCCTGATCAACCGAACCCTCGGACAGGGTTTTATCCCAATCTTCAGCGTCCATCTCAGCGATTATTTGACCAAAGTCAGCTTTTTTATACAGATAGCGTATGTGAACCTGAACAGGAAGTATTTCAGTTTTTAAAGTCTGAGCAATTATTTGGAGTGCTGGATGGTAAGCATCCTCTTTTACCAGAGGTTCTAAACTGTGCTCAACCTTAACGACTTCATTCGATAGTACTAGGTCTAGTATTTTGTTGTGAGCATTACTGATTCCGTTATATTGTTGAAGGTTACAAGTATATATTAAATCTAAAAGCTCCATGTGTCTATCTGAGTGGGCCCCCACTGGCTTAAGACCCTCCGTTTCCGGACAATACTGCCATGTGATATCACTCATATTGAAATCGCCTAAAATTAAGATTTTGTCCGTTGGGTTATCTAGGCAAACATTAGTCGCTCTATCTACAAAAGCTGAGAGTCGTTCAAGAAAGGTTAGCCCTGAATTGCCTTCACTACATAAGTACAAACAACCGATATGTAATTTCGAAGAAGAGTTTTGGTTCGGAGAAAGTGGGACTGTTACCCAATAGTCTTCGGCCCCTGAACACCAAGTAGGTTGTTCGACTACATGCAAGTTCCTCCTCACAGCTATCATGACACCACCCCCGCGCGTTTGCTTAGTTTTTTCATAGTCTCGGTCTCGTCTCCACACTGCATAATGTCTGCCGAACAATTCCTCATCCGTGATACCTTCCAATAACCAGGTTTCAGTAATTAACAATATATCGTGCCCACACAAGTCCACATTTCTCTTAAATATATCAGTTTTTGTTCTCAAACCTCTGACATTTTGATAATATATATTTAAAGACATACTTTATGATTAATAGAGTATGTAAGTAGTAATTGACTGAAGTCGGAGGTGTGAGAACAAAATGTTAATAGTAATCTTTTTAATCTGGACCTGCGGTGGTGATGCACTTTATGTGGTAAATTTATTAAAGGCAAATGTGACAATATGAGATATATATATGTGTAGGCTGTAATTAGTTCGAAAGGCGTTGACTGCATGAATGGAGTGCATACATAGACAGGTATATTATATGAACAATTATATAATTTATTACTCTGTTGAATAGTTGAGGCAAGTATATATTCAATTGATTTGTATTTAAATTTGCATGGCATTGAATGATCTGGTTTTTCAACAACAACATCAATAGGTATGTAGGTTATAAAAACAAGTAAATAAATTATAGCAGTTAAGTTATATTCATTGGTACATAATAAGAAAACTAAAGTAGTTAGGCTCGGCATTTGGTAATGTAAATATAAGGTGAAAATTGGCAGGAATATAGCAAACACAAAAATGAAAACCAGATTAATTGTAACACAAAGTCATTTGAGTTTGTTTAAATCGGATAAGCACTGTATTGAGAAAATAGGGCTCGTGTCAGATTTTCTCACAAGTATTCTGCACCTGTTCACCCAAACATACTTGTAGTTCAGTTCATCGGCAATTTTTTTAGTTCTATTTAGCAAGTCCTTGTTTTCCGGCGTCAAGTGGTCGTTTATATAGATACGCTGGTCCTCAGCAAAACCTAGGTCCACTGCTGCTAAACACTTCAGTTTGCGAGCCGCAGCTACGAAGTTTTCCTTGACGTACCTGTTTGTAAAACAAGCTATAATAGGTTTTTCTTGCGAGGTGCGAGATCGAATACGAGTTATGAAATTGATGTTTCCTGGCGTTATTTCCATGTTCAACTTTGATCCCAATCTCAATAAAAATGAGATAAGATTTTCATCCTTTTTTTGTGGTACTCCTTTGATTTCGACGTTATTAAGGCGAGCTCGTTGGTCCTTGTCATTTGTATGAGTTTGAAGCTGCAGCAGTTTCTCTTCCAGGTTTACAAGGCGAAATTCACAGTCACAGCTTACTTTACGGTCTTCGGCTTCGAGTACGTCGATCCTGGTTTCAAAGTCGTTAACCTTGCTCGCAAGGCCTTGAACATTGGTTTGTAGATTGCCCAACGACTCATTGAGGATCATGAACTTATTTTGGAGCTCTGTTACACCTGTGGTGAGGGTAGGTAGTACCGCTAACTTGTCGTTAATTGACTTCAAAATTAATTCAAATTGATGGGGATGGTTAGGTATTGGTGGAATTTGAGCCTCCTTAAACGCTGATTGATCCTGAGAATCATGGGTCTTTCGACCTTCATTCGACTTGCCAGCCAAACACGGAGCACAACGAAGGGTAGCTAGACGCGGAGCACGTAGCTTATCGTAATTCTCACTAGATATGTTGGCACATTTGAAGCAGAAAACTGAGGCACAAAGACCGCACCTTGCACCTTTCTCGAATAGCTCGTTACACTCGGGGCAGACATTCATTTTTGTTTTGAAATAAAATATTTGGTATGAGAATGTATTAAGGTAAACTAACTGACGGTACCGCGATAAAAACTTTTGTTTACGGTTAACAATCCTTGCGCGTGCGTCTCGAATTGCGCGTCGATCGCAACTGGTATTCCCCAACAACTATTCCCTGTCCTTAATATTAATTGCCTTCCACAATCCCTGTCTTTAAAATTTATTGCCTTCTATAATCCCTGTCCTTAATAATAATATTAAATTAAATATAATATTAATTGCTTTCACAATTTGCATTCTCAATATTACCTACGCCTTCACCACTTACAACGAAATCTAATATAAATACCTACTGCCTTCCTTTTTTAGACTTATTTTGTTCAATGATGTTTATCCTTGCGCACTGAACTCAAATTGTTGAGAAAACGGAACATTTCATAAACAGCTGATCGCTTTTATGAAATTCTGAGACTCTACTTCACCTAAAATAAAAACTTTAAATTTTAACCAATATTAACCAAAAACGAACTGTATTTTACAGCACATCAGGCTCGAAATCGTCTATATTCTTAGACTACGCGCCGCACCTTCGAGATGCGATAATCAGTCCATTGTTGAAGGAGAGGAGTGAAGGCATTGACAAGTCCTTGGAAGTGTTAGAATCATATCATCTTTTGAGAGAAGATTTAGATTCCTTGGTCGAGTTGTCGTTGTGGTCCGGACAGAGGAATCCTATGATTCTCATCGATTCCAAGGTAAGACTTAAATTATGCCTTATTTTAAAATTTACTATTTTTTTGTATTTATAATCCTTTTTTGCAAAAAATACATGTCTTTTATTGTGTAGTTTGAAAATAAAGAAATCATAACTTTCATAGGAGTAAAATTGTATCTAGGTCTCCGGCTTAATCTGGGCAAACAAAAAGATATAACTCAATCAAATAATAAAAAGAGTTGGATGTTAAGTTTTCTTCCATGTGTACTTCGTCATTGTTTGAGTTTGTGATCCCAGGTGTAATCAGTTGAAACTGAACAACTTTCTTTAAGAAAAAATATTACTAGTCATACAACAGTCGTTTAATTCCAAATGTAATTCTTCATACACCGACTTTTGTTTCTTGCAGAAAGCTTTTTGCGTCACCCATTGAAAGATACAACACTACATATCCTAACATTTTGTACTAATATTCCAGATAAAAGCAGCCATGACTCGCACATACAATAAGAAGACAATGGCGCTACCCTACGCGCCCGGCGCTGTCAAGAGAGGGAGAGCGAGGGACTTGGATGTAGACGCAGAGGGAGAGGGAGAGGGAGTAGAAGAGGTAGAGGAAGAAGAACAGGACAGCGATCCCGAGAACGATGCACTTATTAAGGTATTATTTTTAGTTTAAACTAGCCGTTACCCGCGGCGTTGCCCGCATAAGTGGTAATAAAAGTGTCCCTCAAGCTGTAATCCTCACCTATGAAAACTTAACGAAAAGCAATTTTGGTTTTGTCAAAAAATAGTGCTGAAATAGTGACAAATAGTGACATATGCAAGAAAATTAGTGACTTCATATTTCCCAAGATATGGCTATCGTTTGGTGAGGATTACAGATCGAGGCTCACGCTGTAATCCCAACTCTCGTGTGAGCAAACGGTGGGGTATTTTCACTTGGTCTACATTCCTAAAAATAGTGCCTAATTAGTGACTAATAGTGACAAAAGATGAGAAATAGTCGCTTTATAATTCCGAAGTTATAAAGGCATCTTGGTGAGGATTATACCTATAGCAATTTTTGCTGTAATCCTCACCTCATTTCTGCTAAACGCTTAGGTCTTTTGACTCAAATTTAGTATCAAAAAATAGTGCTGAAATAGTGTTCTTAAACTGCATTGATTTTTATTTAGTTCATGTAGTAAAAGCAATAAAAAAAGCCGTAAGAACTTCTTCATACAAAATGGTCAGGTACAGTCGCGAACAATACTTCGTTCGTATTGTCGTACATGAAGCTCAATACTGGTTTGTTATGTCGGTAGGAACGTAATCAAACAAATTTATTTCCTTCAAGTATTTTGTTTATATCTGACAGTACACAATATTTCTCAATCAGTCAGACGTGGCGATGATAACGACCGTATTTTTTGCGGCTGTTAACGCTCTGCCTAACTCGTAAGGGATAAAGGTGTGATATATGTTTGTATCTATGTAGTACGTAAATAAATACATAAAAGATACAGGTACCTAAATTGTTTGGCAAAAATGGAACAAAAAACATATTTATGTGGTAAAATTCATTTAACTCATAAATAAATGAATGTAGGTAGGTGAAATCTAATCAGTGACCGATAGCGAAAACCCAAGACGGGCTGGTGATAAGGAACAACTTTCCCCAAGGAACATAGGTCAAAACATGAAAAAAAAATTAGACCTCCCGTACAAAATTGCCGATCAGCTGATTTGGGTTATTCATATTCATATTAAAAGTTGTTCCTTATCACCAGCCCGTCCTGGGTTTTCGCTATCGGTCACTAAATAGATTTAACACTATATAGTTAACGACGTTCGAGGCGAGGACTAATACTATAAGTACCTAATTATACCTAAATAATAATTTTTGTTATTTTCAAAACGTGCGTTTTCATTTTAATTTTTCATAATAATCGTAAGTGGCGTATTTGTTATTTAAGAAATTTTATATTTGAGTTGTCATTATACTCAATAACACGTAACGTGATGAAACCAAAAAATACCACGCAGGCGAAGTGCATGCAATAATTTCACTATTGTCTACCCTCTCGCTCACACGCGCGGCGGTCAGTTTTCGAGGCTCGGCCAAACCGGTTTTTTTTAGCGGTGGCTTGAGCGGTGGCGCAACCAAACAGGGCTTTCAGACTTAAGAGAATACGATGTGATAAATAAATGCGATGTGTTGATCTGAAAGATATTAGCATAAGTAAATATAAATACTTTATTGTTATAAAACCGTTAAAAAGTTCAAGGCGTCGAAAAATAGTTAACCAAAATACCTACTCATAAAATATACCAAAATAATGTCAGTGGCTCAACTTATATGTTATAGTTAACACCTACCTATATTGGCAGAAATGACATTACCTAAATTAAAGCAAAAATCAAGTCTGTATTCTACGAAGTATTGTTCGCGACTGTACCTGTACCATTTTGTATGGAGAAGTTCTTACGGTTTTTTTAATTGCTTCTACTACATAAACTAAATAAATATCAATGCAGTTTAAGAACACTATTTCAGCACTATTTTTTGATACTAAATTTGAGTCAAAAGACCTAAGCGTTTAGCAGAAATGAGGTGAGGATTACAGCAAAAATTGCTATAGGTATAATCCTCACCAAGATGCCTTTATAACTTCGGAATTATAAAGCGACTATTTCTCATCTTTTGTCACTATTAGTCACTAATTAGGCACTATTTTTAGGAATGTAGACCAAGTGAAAATACCCCACCGTTTGCTCACACGAGAGTTGGGATTACAGCGTGAGCCTCGATCTGTAATCCTCACCAAACGATAGCCATATCTTGGGAAATATGAAGTCACTAATTTTCTTGCATATGTCACTATTTGTCACTATTTCAGCACTATTTTTTGACAAAACCAAAATTGCTTTTCGGTAAGTTTTCATAGGTGAGGATTACAGCTTGAGGGACACTAATAAAAACTATCCAATATGTTAATCCATGTTACCTTCTATATGTGTGCCGAATTCCATTACAATCGGTTCAGTAGTTTTTGCGTGAAGAAGTAACAAACTTTCGCTTTTGTAATATTAGTAGGATTGAGTTTTTGTATGCAACAGTCTCTATAAACTTGTAATGAACAAATTACTATAAAAAAGTAACCATAGCTGAAAACATTCTAATAG
Source organism: Tuta absoluta (assembly GCA_027580185.1). Lineage (NCBI taxonomy): Eukaryota > Metazoa > Arthropoda > Insecta > Lepidoptera > Gelechiidae > Tuta > Tuta absoluta. Next base: position 5,573,252 of record JAQAHW010000022.1, on the reverse strand, counting down.
GCGAAACAGCACATGAAACTGAACAACTTTCCACCGAAACGCACATCAGAGTCAAAGTAAATTTGTTCAGTTTCATGGACTGGTTGAAATTTTCATTTCATTTATAAAAATAGATGTATTATGTAAGTAATAAATATGACCTTGTTTGCCTGAGATACAGGGTAATCCTAATTCAGGCTAAATTGTAATATTAAAGTACTCCAAAGTAATTTTACTTTATATGTTAATACTGACATTACATACATACATACACATATCACGCCTATAATTCCTTGCGGGGTAGGCAGAGCGTAAACGGCCGCATAGAACGGACTTTTACGCCACGTCTGACAAACATTTGAGGGTCATCCGGAAAATTGTGTATCGCCATAGTGACAGGTTGTCAGCCCATCGCCTAAAATTGCAATACACACCCTCGAGTCCCTTAGACGCTTCTTACGACTCCCACGGGCAAGAAATGGGGTGATGCTATTCTAAGCCGGCATCACACGGCACATTAAGCTTTTAAATAAATTATTCTTATTCTCTTATTTGTTTTTCTGAATTTTTGCTTTCGGTCGGTCAGTGCCTTCTAAACATTTGCCATGACCTTATTTACAGTTGCTTATGATTGCACGCGGGTTCACTTCTTACTCCAATAACTGATGTGTACTTTAACTATTTTTTTTATATTTACACCAAATTTATGTATAAGGAAGAGCGGAGTTCTCCACCACAGGTTTATCTTTAGTACTTTCCCACACTTATGTGTTTCTGTAACTTGTGAGAATAAAATAAATTTATTTTGATTCTGCAGAAAAAGAAAGGAAAAGAAGAAAAGCCTTCGACAAGCAAAGCCAAAGCCGGCTCTAGCAAAGAGATGCCCTCCAAAGATAAACCCAACTCCAAGAAAAAGAAATAGCGCTCGGTCCGACGATGCCAGTTCATCGCGTTTTAAACTCAGTGGTACACTTGTGTGTGAAAAAATCAAATATGAACAATACATGAAACTATCTTAAGGCGAGTGTAGCTGCCAGCGACCTCGACAGTGGTGCCACCTCAACAAAAAAACTGTTTTCTCATTATACTAACAATCTATCACAATATCCGTTGCCCAAGTTTTTCGTATTATCCATAAGTAAAATTAGAACCTGCAAACTTAATTAAATATTCGCTGCAACTAAAGTTATGCCTAAAATGGCTAGTATTGGTATTAATTGCCATAACTTTAATAACAGCGAATATTTCATTGGGTTTGCAGTTTCTAATTTTACTTAAGGATATTACAAAAAACTTGGGCAACGGATATTCTAATTTTTTTTTGTATGGCGGCTGTATCTCATGAACCGCGAAAGTTAGACAGCTAAAATTTTTATAGATGTTGTATTTATGTTGCTGCTATAACAACAAATACAAAAAAAAAAATATGAGGGCCGCCATACAAAACACGTGTTTTTTTTTTTTGCTCGTTTTTATAGATAATGGTACGGAACCCTTCGTGCGCGAGTCCGACTCGCACTTGGCCGGTTTTTTCTACGGGGAAAGTTGTTCCTTATCACCAGCCTGTCTTAAGTTTTTGCTATCGCTCATTAGTAAAATTTCAGCCTAGTGAAAAGACTAATCTAACATAATCCTGTTTTGAGACTAACGTCTAAGTGAAATTGCCTGTGTATATGAATTAATTTCCCTTTCATCCTATAACATTAAAATATAGAATGTAGATTTGTGATAGGATTGAAATATAAGTTGTGATATATTTTGAAAGATCACTCAGACAGGAAAGGCCTCAAAGGCATGTAGTATACGGGGTGTAAGGGACGGTGTACCGAAAACTTTGCAGGCATGATCAGACCGTGAAACTGAACAACTTTTTCTATGGAAGCTATGTTGGTAAACGAGAATTTTTTTTCGACCTCCCATACAAAATTCCCGATCAGCTGACTGACTTTCTATGAAAACTCGAAAAAAAAATTTCGTTTCCCAACATAGGCTCCATAGTAAAAGTTGTTCAGTTTCATAGTCTGATCATGCCTGCAAAGTTTTCGGTACACCGTCCCTTACACCCTGTATACTTCTGTAAAATAGACCTCATGTGGGACAAAGATCTTATCTTACTTGATTTGAAGTATACTTGGATGTTATTGCATACAAAATGTTAGTTCATTTTATGTGTTTCTGCTAAGCAAGGTATGTTTAGGATTAAACAAGGAGCCGAAAGAAGATCAAGGTACTCATAAATCTGTCGACTTTTGCCTTGGAACATATGTTAAATAAAAAAATTGGTCCTCCCTGGTAAATTAACCAATTAATAATTTTGTATGGGAGGTCCATTTTCTTTTATATATTTCAAACGAAGTTTCATGGGGAAGGTTGTTCAGTTTCACAAGTACCTTGACGTCCTTTCGGCTTTTGATACCCTTTTTGTTACTCTCTGTATGTAGGTTTGTACAAAATAAGTATTCCAGCCCACCTGTTAGTAGTACTTACATGTAAGATTGCTTCTTTATTTGTTGAATGAAGTGCAGATTATTTGAATTTCTGAATTCTTCTGAGGGCATGAGCTACATTAATCATAAGACAAAATTAGTATTTATAATGACAGAATTAAAAATTGTTATGTTGAATCATGTGAAAATATCTTTTGTGTCAACACATCAAAATGTCTGAATGGCAAAAGGACACAAATTGAAATTACAAAATAGCAAACACTATCATTCTGGGATCGAAATAATATGTCACCAATAGAATCTCCTGGGTGTTTTTTGTTTTCATTGTGTATTATTAAGTTTTAGTATATAATTATTATCTACACATCTCATTATCCTGTTTTTATCATGTTTTACATACCTACTTGAGAGTTAAAATAAGTGTTCTAATTACATAAATAAAAGCAATTCTGCAGCATTTAACTGAATGAGGATTCTTTTTAAGACCCTTTTGGCATAGATTTCTTCTATGTAAAAGATCATAAAGATCATAATATTTAAGCTAGATGTTATAAAATAAGAAGTTGTTGGTAAACATGAAATAGGCCTGTCAATGAGTCTGATCAACATTACAAACTAGGTGCTGGTTGTTGATGGCAGGGTTTAGTACAAACAGGTTGGTCCCATTATCTAGTTTGTTATGTTAAACATTACTCATTGTCAGTGGTCATACTGGGACTTCACTTTTTCAGTGCCAGTATACTCACTGATAAATTACAAACCAAAGCAAAAAAAGTTGTAAGGGTACACCTACTCCCCAGACACAAAGATTACCCATCTTGCCTGAGTGCAGACAGGAAGAAAGTAGCTTCCACTACTTAGCCAAACATCCAAGTTACTTGTTGGAATTGGGTGAAATAGTTCCCACGTAGCAGAGCTGATCACCCATCTGCAAGCTCAGTGGACGACCCAACCCAAGGGAGAAGAAGATACTCATTGATAACCGATGGAAATAATTGAAATTTCTTTTCATATCATTGTGTCCCAGAATAACTATTTGACTCGACGAAATAGAATCACTCCATGCAGTGTTGGATTTATTACTTTCTTTATACATTTTACCATCAAAATGCTAACTTTGTTAAGCAAATGCCAGTGTGTTTAAAAACACATTGGTAATTATAGGAGAGTTACTGCCAGTATTATATATTATAGGTTAATGGTTATTTTTAATTAGGTTTAATAGGATCGACCCGTACAAATACATGTAGACTATGAAAGTATTCTAGATGTCAACATATAATTAAAAAATCACAAGTATATGTATTGTTTGAGAACATATGAGATTCTTTTTTTACTCTAAGTCATGGCTTAATTGAGATTGTTTTATCTTTAGTAACGCGAAGTCCGATAAAATCAAAAGGCACAGTGCACAGGAACTAAGAGAAACAGCCCAGATAGACAACAAAACTTTATTACATAATTACATTACACTATACACAAAGATGCTACTCAGTTGAAAGTTAGTCCTTCCTTATCAGCTTAGCCCTGGGGTCGTCTGGCCTCATCACCACGTAAGTCATCTTGTATCTTCTGTTGTCTCCATCATTTTTAGAGTAGTTGTAGAGGCCCACGGTAGCCAAACCAATGCCGACGAACGCAAGACCAGTAGACGCTATAACCTCGGGGATCTCGTGCCATCCCTGCTTCAACAGCTGAGGGAGTGACTTCCTTGTAGCTTGTAAGGCCATGTTTTGAAGGGTTCTGCTCCCCCAAAATCGTAAAAATATTCACAGTACGTGAAAAATTTATAAATACCAATGCAAGCAAATGGAAATGACAATGACTGACTGACTGACAAGAACACTTTTTTGAACTTGCATGCTTGGATTGGATACTAGTTTTTTTAGTAATGGTAAGTGAATATGAAATGAACGAACGGACAGCAAGCAACATGGTATTATACGTCACTCACAACATGTCTATTTCACGAATGATTTCACGACAAGATAATAAGGTCCTGATCTTAGTTGGTCTAAAACAAGGAGCATGTAACCACTTAGGCCTAGCGCGCACTGGTGACTTTTGTCGCCGTGACTGTTTCGTCACTCACATCAAGTCTATGAATATGTATGGAGGTGCACGCACGTTACGACGTGACAATTGGGTGACATTTTTGTCCGCCGACCAGCGGACAAGCCCGTGACGAAACTGTCACCGTGCCGCTAGGTTCTTATAGCAGCGCGCGCACGGGCAACAAAATTTTCACTAAACACGTGGTTCTTCCGCCATTTGCATTCGGGCCGTCGTCTTTAGCGAACGCGAAATGGCGTCAACGTCGACGCAAACCGTGAAAGTGCATGAAGAGGATATAGATAATGATTTGCTTATTGAAGAAGTAGAAAAAAGAGCCTTACTTTACGATAAAAATTGAAAGAGTATTCAGATTAGGGTTTCGTTCCCGGGACCCGGGAATCGGGAATTCCCGGGAAAAGCTTCGTTCCCGGTGACGAGAAAAGCTTCGTTCCCGGTGACGGGAAATTTTTATTAATTTCCCGGGAATTCCCGGAAAGTTTAAATTGTGGTTTAATGCTCTAAAAACCTACATATTGATAATTATTTGCAGACAGATACCATAAAATTTCTGAATATAAAATTAAGCAATAATAAACCTTTACAAGTTCCATGATCTAGTGATCTGATCGTTTGTTTTAGGATCTGTAGGTCTCTGGTTTGAATCTCAAAGGAAACACACAAAGTTGATATTTGTCAATTTATCACTTTGTGAGATCGTACCCAGTTTTGTAGCGTTAGGGCATTGCAAGTTGATTCACCTAATTTTCTGCAAGAAAGACAGATCGGTGCTTCGGAGGGCACATTAAGCCATCGTTTCGGCTGATGTCTATGAATACTTAGGCAGTTTGCCCAATCGTCGTTCGTTAATGTTAAAAATACGCAGTAATAATATTTTGTCCGTCAGAAAAAAATTAATTTCGATCTTTTCCCCAAAAAAATACGACTACAGTGCGTCTGTCTAGTTGTTTGATAGACGCATCCGTAAACGCAAGAATGATAAGTAGGAAAACCACCATAGATGGGGTTATTAACCATGTTAGTTACGAATACCTACTAAGTCTCTGACTCCAAGGTTCATTGGGTCGTTTTTCGATTTGTTGATGAAAATGATGAAAATGGATCATAAACATTCATAATTGATTTCTTTTTTATTTATTATTGTAAATCAATATCTGACCTTATAACTTAACGTCTGTATAAGCGTTCTCTGTGTAAAACAACAGTTTGTCCTTCACTCGCCAATCTGCTGGCCAAGCGTGGTGAGTATGGCGAAAACACTACTTATATGAGAAGGCCCATATCCAACAGTAGACTCTTGTGGCCGTTAATACAAATGTTGTGCTATAAATGTCTGACCCATGGTCTTTCAACCCGAAGATCTTGGGATTCGATTCCCATGGTGTTTCTATTTGACAATTCAGGCTGATTGATCAGTTTATTTTTATTTACAAAATTATTTATTTCGTAGAGCACGTTAAACCATCGATCCCGGTCGCTGTTTTGAATTAGTTACACTGATCATTAATTAAGTTGTTTAGACGGTTTAAAAACTCAGAGACTAAGATAGGCTCGTTCAGTACTCGTATTACAGTGTTAACTTTTTAAGTATGTAATTTTCACAATGAAATAAAGTGTTTAGCTCCTTTTCTTATCAAAACACAGCAAAACAAAAAAGTATTAACCTTTTCCCGGTTCCCGGGAATTCCCGGGAAAAGCGAAAATAAATTCCCGTTTCCCGGGAACTGAAAAAGGCCGAGAAAAACGAAACCCTAATTCAGATTCTAATTTGAAAATTAAAGCATGGGATGAAATCAGTCGTATAATATTTTATACAGTTTGGGGTACGCTACGGTTTTCTACAGTTGGTAGAATACCCAAAAAAATTCTTTGGATGTTCCCGAAGTTTATGAAACATGGTGTAAAACTTTCCATTTATTAACCTGACACTCCAAAGGAGGTTTATCCAGTATTCTTTTCACTTTTTTTCTCTTTTAAGTTTCCGTCTCATAAGCTCAGAGATGACGACCGTCTCTTCGAAATCCATTTCGACAAATGACGCTTTTTAAAAAAAAATTGTCACTGTCACCTTTCGTGAGCGCACCTCGCTTTGGAGGCGTTACGTGACAGCGACAAAAACTTTTTTGTCATGCTGACAAAAGTCACCAGTGGCCTGTGCTATCATTGAACAACTACAATTCTACAGGCGAAAAAGTGGCAACATCGCGCCAAAATTAATATTTAAATAGCAACACTGATAAAAATTACAACTACAGGCGTTTTTTGAAGCTACAGGTCTAAAATTTTACAAGTCACAGCTACAGGCACCTGTAGATTTCCATCGACAAACCATAGGGTAGATTTTGCTTTTAAAAACACAATCGAGCAGTGGCCTGTGCTATCATTGAACAACTACAATTCTACAGGCGAAAAAGTGGCAACATCGCGCCAAAATAAATATTTAAATAGCAACACTGATGAAAATTACAACTACAGGCGTTTTTTGAAGCTACAGGTCTACAATTTTACAAGTCACAGCTACAGGCACCTGTAGATTTCCATCGACAAACCATAGGGTAGATTTTGCTTTTAAAAACACAATCGAGCAAGTTTTTACAGGTGTTCATCAAAAGACTTGTAAACTACAACTGTAAAAACTTACAACTTGTGAATAATTTTACAGGTCGTCTGACCTAGGTAATTATTTTACAAGTGCAAGATTTCTGCATAAAAATCTATTCAATATGTTCAAAAGTACTCAAAATGCGTTCCTTACAAATTATTTTGCTCGAGGCGTTAAATAAAGCAAAACTTTATCGTCAATTGTGGATTATTATTATTAATTCACAACAGTACTATTTTAACGTACTCTATCAATAATATGATTTTAATTAGAAATTTTGATGATTTCATTTTTGTAATTTCCTTTTTATTAAAATAATAATTTTCAGTGTAATGTCTTTTAAATTTAGCAAAGTGTTTACATACTTTCACATTATTTAATCTGTGATATAACATTGACGTTGAATTTGAGTGAATGAAATGAATGAATCGATAGTGTTGTACATCGCCTTGTAAAATTTACCTGTAATCGAGATTTTGGAGCGGTACTGACAGTGGTAGCTTTACAAGTGTCTTCATAAAATTGTAACTACAAGTGTGCTACAGGCAGATTTTCGCCTGTAAATGTGGACCTGTACCTGTACAATGATAATACATGGCACAGGTGTTCATCAAAAGACTTGTAAACTACAACTGTAAAAACTTACAACTTGTGAATAATTTTACAGGTCGTCTGACCTAGGTAATTATTTTACAAGTGCAAGATTTCTGCATAAAAACCTATTCAATATGTTCAAAAGTACTTAAAATGCGTTCCTTGCCAAATTATTTTGCTCGAGGCGTTAAATAAAGCAAAACTTAATCGTCAATTGTTGATTATTATTATTAATTCCCAACAGTACAGTTTTAACGTACTCTATCATTAATATGATTTTAATTAGAAATATTGTTGATTTCATTTTTGTTATTAACTTTTTATCAAAATATTAATTTTCAGTGTAATGTCTTGTATATTAAGCAAAGTGTTTACATACTTTCACATTATTTAATCTGTGATATAACATTGACGTTGAATTTGAGTGAATGAAATGAATGAATCGATAGTGTTGTACATCGACTTGTAAAATTTACCTGTAGTCGAGATTTTGGAGCGGTACTGACAGTGATAGCTTTACAAGTGTCTTCATAAAACGCCTGTAACCTGTAAATTGTAACTACAAGTGCGCTACAGGCAGATTTTCGCCTGTAAATGTGGACCTGTACCTGTACAATGATAATACATGGCACAGTGCGCGCTAGCCCTTACCACAAACTATATAGAGATACTTTACCACTTACGTTCTAGTCTAAAACGTAAAACCTCCTCAGGCCACAGTGCTCAACATGTCAGAAAATATCAAAAAGACATAAATCAACTATAATAGTTCCAATATTATTCTTCTATAGTGGTATACACTGTGGTATAGTATTCCTTGATAGTATCACAAATTAACTATATGTAGACTAGCTAGATAGTATTCTTGGCATCACAAAAACCTCTAAGCCAATGTGACTTTTATATGTGACTGAAATAGTTTTGAGAAAAAAAATTGTAAAAAGGATGATACCGAAACATATTGGGCATGTAATAAAATTTCAAAACAATATTGTTGGCTTATTTAAACGGGCATGTTGGGAAATACCTGAAATAATGGGTGCTTCAGTCATGGCCATAATAGGCATGAGTTTGGCTGGAATCGGGTTATATAATTATGCCAATAACAAAGGAGAAAACAGAGAGTTTAAAAATGTTTATTACATTGTGCGTGATGGAGATCCTCTAGGCGATCGAATCAGAAATCCGGTTCGTACACAATATGGAGAAGGATCAGGAGAAAGCAGAAAATGCTAATGCTAATTCAGAGGGCACTTCACTCAAATAATATTTTTTACAAGTAGAAATATGAGCGAAATATACTATTGAGATAAAAGTATTTCAGATTTAATTTGGTTTTTATTACGTTTTATTCTCCTGCTTTTTCAGCCTCCGTATAATGCGTATGAGGTCGTGTCCTACCCACATCCGACGAGTCACGCTTTTTCACCAAACTTTATAGTTTTGCTTGGCACCAAGAAGCTCATAAATAACTATAACGTTTCATGGTTTACGGTCAGCTGGACTGCCTGCTGCACCTAAGAAGAAATATTCAGACTGACCCAAATTCGTAATGGATACTCCACCTCTACCCCTGCCAAGTAACTTGTATAGGGGGGTATGGAGTCATCAGCTTAGATTTTATACTAGCGCCATCTATTGCCTTGTCGCAAACTAAGAAGTCTACTGTAAATATGAATGGCTGTTGTGTTTAAAGCCATACCTACCTACAGCTTTATGCTTCATCATCACTATCACTACATAGTATAAAATGAAGTCGCTTCCCGTTTGGTGTCTCCTTATATCTTTAGAATTACCCAACGGATTTTGATGCGGTTTTTTTTATTAGATAGAGTAACTTGAGAGGAAGGTTTATAAGAATAAATTATTCCGGGAAATTGTCACATTCCCATAGGAAAACGGGTATCCCAACTGGTAGTAAACTTTTGACCCCCTTTTGACACAAAATTTCAAAAATGCTGAAACACGTGTTTAATTATTTTAAATTATTAGTCTAATCACAAATTTTGAAACAGATCACATTCATTTAAAAAAACGAACTTTCATACAAACTTTTAACCCCCTTTTGACCCTATTAAGGGTTAAAATTTCAAATATGCTGAAACACGTGTTTAATTATTTAAAGTTATAAGTCTAATCACTAATTTTGAAACGGATCACACTTAAGACAACGAACTTTCATACAAACTTTTAACCCCCTTTTCATCCCTTGGAGGATTAAAAAAAAAAGAGTGATTCAAGAGGAAGGTTTGTATGTATGATTTATGTCGGGAGAAGGTCTGTTTCCCGTGGGAAATCAGTTAGCAGCGGGTGAAACCGCTGGGCGGGCCGCTAGTTAATTATATTTAAAGAAACATCTTGCATTGCGCTCGCTAACACACTTGATTAGCCAGACTGCGAAGATGTCCAGTAGCAGTAGTGGGATAGATTGATTGAGACGGCATTTCCGCCGCCGTTAACAAACGGGACAAAACACCGCCCGATCCCACCTGTTCTATTGTTGTCAATCGATAGTACCTACACGACTTTTTGTCCCATTTATTCTATCTTATCTTTTTTCAATACCTTATTCACGCCTGGAAGAGCTATTGGTCCATGAAAGACCACATGAAAAGCGATCTACCAATCTCGCTAAAACGGAAGCTCATGGACATATGCTTTCTCCCAATCCTCACCTACGGTGCTTTGGTCTTTGACGGAAGCTCAGAGGTCTAGCCTCAAGATTTGCCAGCGAGCAATCGAGCGCATTATGCTAGGTCTGAAGCTGATTGATAGCGTCAGATATACTATACTGCGCTTTAGAACACAGATTTCAGGCTCTAACAGCAGTAAGGCTGAAGTGGAACTGGGCCAGTCACGTCTGCCTCATGCCTGAAGAGCTGTGGGCCAAAACAACTAGGTACTTCGTGGAAGCCACCCAACACAAATAGACGACGAGGCAGACCCCGTCGTAAATGGTGCGATGAGCTTGATAAATTCTCGAAGGACTGGCACATGGAGGCCCAGGATTAAACTAGTTGGAAGGAGAAGAGGGAGGCCTTTACTCAGCAGTGGGATGATGCAGGCTATTGAATACTAAATTTATAAAACACTTATTTTCAAGCGCGGGCAGGATTTGAACCTGCGACTTTCGCATTACTAGTGGCGACGCCTCTTCCATCTGGGCTACCGCAGCTCATTCCTTGCCCGCCAATTTTGCTAGTGTTTTATGAATGCCAGTAACGCGTGGCAAGGCTCCATCTACCGGGTTAGTTTTGCAACGTATACCCGGCGACTAATTCTATCTGGAATGAGCTGCGGTAGCTCAGATAGAAGAGGCGTCGCCACTAGTAATGCGAAAGTCGCAGGTTCAAATCCTGCCCGCGCTTGAAAATTTTGCAAAGTTTTCAAAAAATGCAGGCATTTCAAAATAAGATAATGAGATAAGAAAGATGGCTCTTTAAGGAGTTTTAGCGTTTTGATAATGCTGAAAATTAAAACAAAACGCAGAAGTTGTCGATGGTTACGTCAAAGTGACGTAAGTCACATTGGCGAAGGTCAGCCGGAGAATTCTGTTTTCAGTGTAAAAATAAAGTTTTCTCCGCTGATATCAGTTTGTTTAGCGGCTCACTACGCGCCTGTCCTCTTTGTGAAATAGCAGCTTATCATACAGTTGAAAAATGTCGCGCTTTTCCGTAGTTGAGCAGGGTCCTCCCATTGAGGTTTTCCAGCTTATGAAATTGTTTTCTGAGGATTCCTTCCAGAACAAAGTAAACTTGAGTGTTGGCGGTAAGTAATTATGACCTATTTTTATCTGTTTAGAAGTTCTGGAGAACGTAAAAAGTTCCGTAGAAATTATCATAACCTCCTATTATATAATTTGTTTATATCTGACTAAAACAAATTTATCAAATCAGTTGTGTTGTGTGTACCGAAACCAATTTTAAATAAATTACAAGAAAGACTTAATTTAAACTTCATCTATACTAAGTACTGGTTATTGCACATATGCACCATAAATGGACCTCACTCAGCATGTGCGGCAGATAGCAGTAGCTATCTACATGGCTTGAGAATACACATAAATTAATTTTATAGTATTAAAGATGTTTTATTGAGTCATGTAAACTTTACAGTGCTACAAACAATTAGAGACATCTATTACATTTTTAAAGATTTTTAAAAATAAATTGTTCTTATAAACACTTCTTCGGGTTGAGATGTCTGCAGAGCTCGCAGACAGGTGATCAGCTCCGCTAGTTGGGAACTATTTCACCCAGTCATTTCAGGAGCTTATTTAATACAAGAGATAAATAATGCTTCCAATCTTTTACAATGGCTTTTAAAAATGCCGCTGCATCTATCTTATTTACTCCTTATTAATTTTACCCTTATTTTTTACGTATTTGTTGTGAAATAAGTTTTAAAAACATTCTCTTTCAACAGCATACAGAGATGAAAATGGAAAGCCGTGGGTTTTGCCTGTGGTGCGCAAGATGGAGAAACAAATGGCTGACGACGACACATTGCTGCATGAATACTTGCCTGTCCTTGGTGAGCCGTTGTTTCCAATTGCTACGAACCAGTTCTTATTAACCCATTTTTTACTAGCGGTGTCATTGGCATCGGAAATAACATTTTTTTGAAATTCATTCTTTTGAAAGTCGCTTTGTTAATTTCTTCAATCCTTGATTTATTTCAAATACTCCATCCAGAATGGGTTATCTCAACTATTCCTATATTATTATTTATCAGGCATTGGTCCTGGGTAGCTTAATAACTTGCAAGCTGTGAAGATCTATCGTAGCTTTATTAATACTAAGCATTCAGAGTTTGTTATGCATTTTCAGAGTAGTCATCTATTAAATAAAAATATATGAGATGTTTATTAAAAAGAAAGTAAAATGATGTAACTTTTTTGATAACTGTTGTTACTGTTGCTGTAGGTATATTTTGGCAATTTGCCAATGTGTTAGGAACAATATTTTCAACCCACACTATCAGCCATTACTGCAATTCCTCTTTATTTGTTTTCTTACAATATTGTATGAAAAGAACAAGCTTTAAATGACTTAGGGACTAGAGAGTTATAAGTGATAATACTATCCTACATTGAATAAAGTAATTTCATTGCAATTTATGGTGATAGGCTGACAACATATCTCTATGGTGAAACAGCATTTTCTGCATGACCCTCAAAATGATTGTTAGATGTGGTGTGAATTACTGTTTTATTCGGCCATTTACGCTCTGCCTACCCTGCAAGGTATATAGGCATGATGTATGTATATATATAGCACACATTTTGTGGGATTACATCAGTTTAAAATATTGTTTATAAATAAATTACAGTTATTTACTTGCAAGAGCACATGGTTGATATCAGTTGACCTCTGCAAATTAAGCTTGATAATTCACTATCACTACATAGTAGGTATAAATAAAGTCATTTCCCGTGTCTGTCCCTATGTATGCTTAGATCTTTAAAAGTATTGAAAGTATTTTGAAGTGTTTTTTTTAAATAGATAGATTGTATCAAGAGGAAGGTTTATATGTGTGATTGTGGCTGTAGAAGAAGAAAAAGTTATGCCGGAAAAAAAACACATTCCTATGAGAAACGGGTAGCAGCGGGCGAAACCGCTGGGTGGGTCGCTAGTTTGATAAGAATAAGACTGATTCAGTTTTATCTGTTTATTACATTGGGTCACTTACATCATGACAAATATTTATATTTATTTTTTCTTGCTATTATTAAAATAGGTTTAAATGGTTTGGGACTGGTACACCCACCTACTAAGATGAAATAAGATGTAAATAAAACTAGTTATAAAAAAAACGCAATGATGAAATATTTTTATCATCATAATTTAATGAAGTGTAGATGTATACTGAGCACAGATTAAATCAGTATGACATTAAACAATTGTTAATAACATTTAATTATGAGTATTTTATTTATTACAAAAACAATAATAGTTTGGCACATGAGAATTCTTCTGAGAGAACTATATCCCTATTGAGGGGTAACTGGATTTCATCTGCATCATAAAAACTTGCCACTAAAAAGTTAGACGCGCGTTAAACGCGTGTTTAAAAATGTAAAACACATGTTCAAACGCGTGGTAAGGCCTAGAGTTTCTACTATTTCTTACATATAAATTTTTTATTTGTGCTAAGATTTTGGTTCAGATTCCATTTGTGAACATTTTGTTTCCTATACTTTCACACAGAGCCATATGAAGTTCTTCATATTGTTTATTTTATTATTGTAACATGCAGTAAATGGACGATCTAAATTAATAAATAAAATAAATATCCTGGACAATTCAAACAGCGCCATCTAACCCCAAACTAAGCAAAGCTATTTCTATGGGAATAGCTGATACACATATATTTTTCTTGTAAATAAATAAATATTACAGACTAAACACAAATATCTGAAAATGAGTTAACAAATATTTGTATCTTGCGGGGATCGAACGCACGATCCTCAGCGTAGCAGGCAGGGGTACTATCCGCTACGCCATCGGGCCAGTCAACTGTATTTGCGTCAGTGAACAGTTTAAATTGTCTGTTTCCTGGAGTGAGACCTAAATACTTAAAATAGAATGAAGTTTTACACAACAGATACATATGTGTATATGTATAGGCTGAAATTTTACTCGTGACCGTGGTGATAAGGATCAATTTTCCCCAAGGAACATAAGTCGAAATAGGACAACCAAATTTAGACCCCTAAACAAAATTTTCAATCAGTTCATTTGAGCTATGGAATCTGAATTTTTTGACATATTTCAACCTATGTTCCTTTGGGTAAGTTGTTCCTTATCACCAGCCCGTCTTGAGATTTCGCTATCGGTATATTGCTCTACTTTACTTACGTAATATTACCTATATTATGTAAAAAGTTACCTAGATTTTGCACCGCGTTTCTTATCTTATCATTATCGCCTTTAGCAGTGTTATAATAACGAGTTTACCGAGGTCTATTGAGATTGTATTACGAGTACATATAATTAACAATGATACTCTGTTTCGATAACATAAATGATTGTATTACTTATCGATTATGATGATAAATTAGCTTTTCTCCAACGAAATTGCGCACATTGGTAAAATGTAACAAATGAGAAAGTTTTTTATAACATATTTCTATTTAATAAACTAAACTTCTAGTATAGAGCGCGGGTTGAATCGTATAAAAAATATAAAGTTTTGAGATGCACCGACTATAGTTTTGTCCGACGAATCGACTACGGCTTAAATTTAGCCGACTATCCCGACAAGTTGGCTGAGCCGATCATAACTCTGTCTGGTGACATTTGGAATAAGAAATCCTTTTTGATTTTAAAGCCTTTCTGTCAATTAAAGCAGCGATGCGATGGTTTTATTTTGAACATGATTAATGTTATATTAAAATTTTATGCCGTTATTACAGCCGACTTTTTGCTGACTATAAAAATTGACACCCTTGTCGTTGCATATCTAATAAAAATAAAGGCACTGCCATGGAGTTAGTACGGTTAACATTCTTAATTTTGACATGCCCGCAAATGCTCGCGAAATCAGGATTTATAAAAATGAAGTTGCGCATTACATGGATTACGTATTCACCTTAGATAGACATGACATGGATTATATCATGTGTATGACGACACAGGAGGTTATTGTAGTAATAATAAATATTTTGAATACCAAATTTTAAAACACTTCACAATTTATCGCGGGTTTTCATCGCTTATACTACATGCAATCTGTTAATATAGAATTAGTCGCCGGGTATTAGTTGTAAAACTAACCGGGTAGATGGAGGAGCCGTGCCACGCGTTACTGGCATCAAGATACACTTGCAAAATTGGCGGGCAAGAAATGAGCTGCGGTAGCCTAGATGGAAGAGGCGTCGCCACTAGTAATGCGAAAGTCGCAGGTTCAAATCCCGGCCGCGCTTGAAAATTTTGCAAGTTTTCAAAAATAAATAGCCGAAGCCTCATTTTAAGCTTATATTGCCTGTGGCAGGAGACTTCGCTCTTCTCCAGTCATATATAAAAAATTAAAGTTCTGGTATAAATGACGTAACATGTTTGTCCCCAGGTCTGGACCAGTTCTCCCAGTTGTCAGTCAGTATGCTCTTAGGAGAGGACAGCGCCGCTATAGCTGAGGGTCGCGTGAGTATACATACATAATATGAACAAATACAAACATATTATCTAAATATATGCCGGCTTAGAATGGCGTTACCCCATTTCACCCCATGGGCGTCGCAAAAGGCAATCGAGGGATACAAGTGTATTGCAATTTTAGGCGATGGGCTGACAACCTGTCACTATAGTGAAACACAATTGTAAAAAGGACACGATTTTTTTAATTTTTTAATATAAAATGTGCCTGCATTTGTCTGCTATTTCACCTGATGGTAAGCGACGATGAAGACGATTATGGTACATGCTTGCCTAGATAATACCTATTCAGTCTTGCAAAAATATTTGTCAGGCGTGGCGTCAATGTCTGTTTTTACGGCCGTTTACGGTTTGCCTACCCTGCAAGGGATATAGGCGTGATAGATGTATGTATGTATGTATATCTAGTTTTAAACGACGAGTGGTCCATCCACTTGATTCACACATAACACTACACTTATTACCTATTCACACATATCCTTGACATAAATGGATTCAAGTAATTATCGTCACAGCTTGGCGTATGCGAAATCGGATTTCTACTGATTCAAAAATTCGCCCCCTAGTAGTCTGCAAGTTACTTCAGCTCATTAGCAAATTATCTTCGCGTAAGCAAGGTCACAGTGACGTGCGTTATTATCAATTCTTATCTCGTTTTAGTGGCAAATAAAAACAATATCGTGAGAAGCCTAACAAAGTCCACAATATCTAAATGAAAGTAGTTGTTTCAACGTCGTCTTATTGTCGAATGCCAATTAATTGTAGCTATTTTGTAACACGCAACCACGGAGTATTTGTTTTCTTACTGTATCTACATCTGCTTGAAGTCCAAATCAATTTATTATCTTTATGAAACACGATTTGAAAATATTGACTTCAATTTGAAACAAATGTTGTTTACTGATGGTGGTGGCGTAAAGTTACATGCCGTAGGATTAACCTGGCCAGCCCCGAGGCAGTGCCTTTATTATAATTTCATTTTCATTTATAGAAAAAGGTAGGAACTCATAACCATGGATATTTCTTGACGTTAATTTATATTAAAAACATGTTAAGCCTACACAATACAGTTATAAATTTATTTTTAACTATGGCGCTGAACATACGTTGATAGAATAAGCGGCGTTAAAATGTATACATATAAGTATAACTGAAATATCTTCCAAACTAGTAAACCCCTTTACTCACGTCAAAAGTAGGTTCAATGTGGCGTGCCTTTAGCATCCTTAGTATTTCCCTAGTTCTAGACTAAAGTCTATAGCGGTTACAGCAGTAAATCCTATTGAAATTCAAATTAAAAAGTAATATTTAAAAACACGACCTATCATGCCTGTCGTGTTTTTAACATTACTTTTTTCATTATTTACATTGTTTCGTTGTCCATACATACGAAATACACACATTACACACGCATCTTTTATAGCACGTTCACACTGTGTACATGCTCCTGCTTCTGCCGCTGTCGCGAAAATTGATCGAAATACCTACTTTCGCAGAAGTATCAACGCGAGTGAGTGTTCACAAACTGCCGTTATACTCTTTTCGCCCCAATACGAGTGAGCGAGATAGTAATGCCTTTCCTTTTACTAGCGCACTAAAAGCCGACATTCCAGGGAGCACGGGAAGTGGCAGCGGCATGACGAGTAGTAGCGCAAGTTACCTGTTCACAGACTCGCGCTGCCTACTTCCCTTACTATTTCCCTGCCGATATTGACATTGTGTGAACGTGCTATAAGACTTTCATAATGTTGTGTAGGTACAGTCGGTTGTAGCACATAAGGTACCAGGGGTACTCTAAAAGAACTGAACTATTTTAGTCCCCAGCAATATTTTTTTCTTGACATGAATATATTTAAGTAAAAAATTACTTCTTTTATGAGGATAAGTTTAAACTTTTATTATGTATTAACTAGGGATAAAAATAAATCAATTCTTTGGAGTACCCCTGGTACCTTATGTGCTACAACCGACTGCACATTGTCACGTTGTTCATACATACGAAACACACACATTACACACGTATCTTGTAGACTTTGATAATGCTGTGTACAAAGAGGCACGGCGAACCAGTAGTGGATACAGTATGTTTATGTTTCCAGGCGTTTGGAATCCAAACCCTGTCAGGGACAGGTTCACTTCGCGTCGGAGCTGAGCTGCTGAACAAACATCTCAAATACACCTCATTCTACTACTCAGCACCAACATGGGGTAAGATTTTACCATAGGGAAAGACAATATTTTTATTCTATTCATTATTCATATATTCAGGTGTCGAAAAAAAAAATTGTTTCAGAAACAGGTTTAGGATTACTAAGAGACAATGATCCTGAAAGTACTTGAGTTTTGGAGTTATCAGCCCTATTAGGCTGAAAAATTTAGTTTTTTTTAAGATATTTGCTCATATCTCGTAAATTATAGATATCCATACTAATATTATAAATGCGAAAGTGTGTTTGTTTGTTTGTTTGTCTTTCTTTCACGTTACAACAGAGCGATATCATGCAGTGTTTTTTAGGTGTGCAGTTAGGTGAGAGGCTGGAGAGTGACATAGGCTACTTTTTATCCCGGAAAAACATATTTTTCCCATCGGAAAAGCGATTAATGTTTAGCAATAGAATACACCCATACTACGAACATAGATGAGTATCATGCAGCGATGTAAAGCATTTTTTTTTTTGAGAGCAGCTAAATGAAAAGCTGGTGAGTGACATAGGTTATTTTTTATCCCGGAAAAACATATTTTTCCCTTCGGAAAACCGATTAATGTTTAGCAATAGAATACATCCATACTACATACATAAATGAGTATCATGCAGCGATGTAAAGCATTTTTTTTTTGGAAAGCAGTTAGATGAAAAGCTGGTGAGTGTCATAGGTTACTTTTTATCTCGGAAAAACATATTTTTCCCATCGGAAAACTGATTATTGTGTAGCATAGAATACATCCATACCACATAAAAAAGATGTATATACAGGATGTAAGGGACAGCCCTCCGAATACTGATATTCCCATAGTAAATGCAGTGAGCTGATTGTGATTTTGTATGGGATATAGAAAAAAAGAATTTAATCTATGGCAGGTTGTTCAGTTTCATGGTTTGAATACACCCAATCAGTATTCGAAGGGCTGTCACTTACACCCTGTATAGCACTACTATGAGAATGTCTCTTGAATATGAGTTTTGGGATATGAATGTGGCTTTAAGGGTGATGTGGGTATGTACTTGAGATACTTCTTACCACAGTAGTAAAGTTAATTTCTACAGTTAAACATGATTTGAAAGTCCATTTCTATAATAATAACCATTTTTAGCACAGTAAGTTTGCCCTGCGTATACTTGCGAAGACACATAATAAACTTAAATTTTTTGGTACCATAGTCCTGAAAATTGAAGACTAGGCAAAATCATTATACTGCGTATTCATATTATTATAATTCCAATCCAAGAACATCCATCCCCAAGTTAATTTGGTTTGGAGCTAATATAGGTTTTCAAATCCTTGATTACATACCCACTCCTTTCTTTCATGTCTTCTTGGAGCATGTTTGTATGTAATAAAAATTTCAAAATAGCAGGAATATTAAAAAAAAATTAAAGCTATATACAAGTAGACACGGTTATGGACACAGAACAGAGCACTTCATACCCCGTCGAGTTTTTAAATTCATTGGAGTTGTCAGGTGTGCCCTCACATAAGCTGCAATTAAAAGTAGGCGTTCCAGTCATGCTTATGCGAAATTTAGATGCCCCTCGATTATGTATTATTAGTTGTGTCACTCGAGACTTCGTGTGACACAACTAGGACGGAACATAATTGGAGCCACCATCTTAACCGGCGTTGGCAAGGGTGAAAATGTAATAATACCACGGATCCCAATTATTCCCACAGATCTTCCATTCCAATTCAAGAGGCTGCAATTTCCTATCAAGCTTAGTTTCGCAATGACAATCAACAAAGCGCAGGGACAAACTTTAAAGGTAGCGGGGGTCCACTTAGAAAAACCGTGCTTCTCTCATGGCCAGCTATATGTAGCATGTTCGCGTGTGTCCAATGCTCAGAACCTCTTCATTTTATCCCCAGATGGTAAAACTTACAATATCGTTTACAATAGCGTATTAAAATAGTGCTCTGTTCTGTGTCCATTAAGCTGTGTACTATGTCTTTAACACTCTTCTGGAAACAAACGCTCCGAAACACTGTAAAAGCATAAATCCCTCCCCTTTGAAAGACAATTTTTGTATACGCGCTCTCCATCAAGATATGTCTTCCATATTACTCACGATAATTTTTCCGGTTTAGTGACTGCGTCTCTATTAAAATTACGTTATCTTTACTTTTAACATTAAATGCCTGTTTTTCCTTACACTATAAATGTGTCATAATCTTCTTTCTAGCGTCGTAATATCTTCATTATTGAAGGTCGTAATTCCCCTGATGGGAAATATTTTTCTCATTCAGGATTCTTTTCCATCGCTGCGTATCTTTGGCGACATAGAGCGCTGAGTGTATTTAATGAGACCACCTAATTGTACTGAAACCTCTTGGTCGTTTGCCATCGACTTTTCCAGTGATCATGAGTGCAAAGTGGCAAAAGAACTCAAGGATCATTCTTGCGCCTCATTACTTGATTTTACAATAGCCTGTATTAGTGATGGTAGCGCCCAGGTACCACAAATTATATACTTTTTCAAGGAAGTGAACCATTCCAGTGTAGTGTCGTCTGTGTATCGGTGAATAGTGATTTTAGTGCCCTCCCAGTTTACACAGTTGTTCGCCTTACGATGTGTCGTTTAGAATACACAACTAATTAATAAAACTCTATGAGTACGCGGGCGAAGCCGCGGGTAACAGCTAGTAAGAAAATAAAACAAAGCCATCTTGGAACTACTTGGGATGTTTTACGACGGCAAAAATATTTTATCTTCAGAACCTAACACTCACTTATTTTATCCTGCTGTGCACTTATTTCAATGTTAAATTCTTACTCTCTCAAAAAAACAAATGGCACTTGTTTATTTTGGGATACCGTCGTTTTGCATATTGTTGAAGTTCCTAATATACTTTGGCATACCTCGGTTTGCATAAATTTCTTTGTCATATTATTTGTTTGGCATAATGTTTATATTTCATACTGCATTGATAGTCATACTACAATTTTGACCTATTTTATTTTAGACTAATTTTAAGTCGCATATTTTTTATTTTTCATAATTTTTTTCTACATAATTGTTGCTTGTCATAACTATTAATGGGCATAATATTTTTATAGGAAACATTAGATTCAAACTAAGTATTGTTGAATAATTTTCATTTATTTGAGCAATAAAATTCGTGTAATTTTACATGCAATAATATATAACTTATATTTGTTTTAATGTAATATAACTATTTAGAGGTATTACATTATAATTATTGGTTATTTTAATAAACCAAATTTTATTGTTATTTTAAGTTTTTTGCTATTGCTCGAACAAATTCAATTTTTGATGACTATTCATTTTTATTCTTTATAATATTTTCGATGCGCTGTTGTTTGTTGATATATTTTTGTCTTTTTTGTGGTGGTGCTGTACCTAATTAGGTTAGGTTAGGTGAGATTAGATTAGCAATTATTACTTTAGGTAAAGTTAATATTTTTTTGTATAGGGCGTTTTAGTAGTATGTTTTTGAATAATATGCGTTATTATCACTATGCGTATTTAAACTTATGCCAATGAATTATATGCCTAGTTATCTTTATGCTAATGAATAGTATGCCTAGTTATCTTTATGCTGATTGACATTATGACGTGGTAATTTATGCTACAAGGGTTATGCGTTTTGCTTTTATGACTTGGAATAATTATGACTACATAACATATGCGTCATAGAAATATGACGTAAAACTTTATGCAAACCGACCCCAAACCGTTTATTTTCTGTCTCTTTTCCTATCCAGAAACCAGAGTATAAATGCATATTTTAGTATTGAACTGCGAGAATTGATGATTTATTAACTTTTAACAATATATCCCCTCAGAGAACCACCACCTGGTATTCATAAACTCGGGCTTCACGAGACCCCACACGTACCGCTACTGGAACCCCAAGACCCGCGCGATAGATTTCGACGGGTTCATCGAGGACCTGAGGAGCGCTGACGAGAACTCGGTGGTGCTGCTACACGCGTGCGCGCACAATCCCACCGGGATAGATCCCACGCAGGAGCAGTGGGAGAAGATCGCCGATGTCATGCAGGTACGTTTTAGGTTATACCGGTGCCAAACCAGTCGTGGACCTTTAGGACACTCAATGTCTCTTAATGTCATTTTAGTACACTAAAATGTCTTTTAATGTCACTTTAATACACTAAAATATCTCTAAATGACACTATAGGACACTAAAATGTCATGTAATGTCACTTTAGTTCACTAAATGTCACTTCATGACACATAAAGTCACTCAATTTAATATTTAGTCATTTTAGGACACTAAATGACACTAAAAGTTACTCAATGACACTTAAAGACACTTATATTTGCCGCTGAAACTATCTAGTTTGGGACTGTAGCATAGTATTTTGGGAGACCAAGACGTTAGACTTCGACGGGTTCATCGAGGACCTGAAGAGCGCTGACGAGAACTCGGTGGTGCTGCTACATTTTAGGACACAATATGTAACTTCAGACCATTTAAGGAGACAAATGACACTAAGAGACACTCAATGCATCTTAAGAACACTAGATACTTATGACTGACTGTAACAGTGGTTTGGCACTGTAGCAAAGTAGTTTGGAAGACCAAGACCCGCGCGATAGACTTTGAAGGGTTCATTGAGGACCTGAGGAGCGCTGACGAGAACTCGGTGGTGCTGCTACACGCGTGCGCGCACAATCCCACCGGGATAGATCCCACGCAGGAGCAGTGGGAGAAGATCGCCGATGTCATGCAGGTACGTTTAAGAATAGGTCATATCGGTGCCAAACCAGTCGTGGACCTCTAGGTAATTTTAAGACACTTCTCTTATGTCACTTTTGTACACTAAAATGTATCTTAATGTCACTTTAGTTCACTAAAATTGTCTCTTAATGTCACTTTGCATACTTTATGTCAATGTCTGTCATTTTAGGACACTAAATGACACTTCAAAACACGAAAAGGCATTAAATTGAATTTTATGACACTAAATGACACTTTAAACCATTTTAGGACAATAAATGACACTTAAAGTCACTCATTGCATCTTAAGAACACTAGATATTTGACTCAAACTATCTAGTTTGGCACTGTAGCATAGTATTTTGGGAGACCAAGACGTTAGACTTCGACGGGTTCATTGAGGACATGAGGAGCGCTGACGAGAACTCGGTGGTGCTGCTACACGCGTGCGCGCACAATCCCACCGGGATAGATCCCACGCAGGAGCAGTGGGAGAAGATCGCCGATGTCATGCAGGTACGTTTTAGGTTATACCGGTGCCAAACCAGTCGTGGACCTTTAGGACACTCAATGTCTCTTAATGTCATTTTAGTACACTAAAATGTCTTAATGTCACTTTAGTACACTATTATGTCTTTTAATGTCACTTTAGGACACCAAAATGTCTTGTAATGTCATTTTAGTACACTAAATGTCTCTTAATGTCACTTTAGTACACTAAAATGTCTTGTAATATCACTTTAGAACACAAGATGTCACTTCATGACACTCAAAGTCACTCTAGACTAATTTTCAGCCATTTTAGGACCCTAAATGTCACTTTAGGCCATTCGGGACACTCAATGACACTAAAAGTTACTCAATATCACTAAAAGTTACTCAATGACACTTAAGGACACTAATATTTGCCGCTGAAACTATCTAGTTTGGCACTGTAGCATAGTATTTTGGGAGACCAAGACGTTAGACTTCGACGGGTTCATTGAGGACATGAGGAGCGCTGACGAGAACTCGGTGGTGCTG
The DNA here is from genome assembly GCA_027580185.1 of Tuta absoluta. Lineage (NCBI taxonomy): Eukaryota > Metazoa > Arthropoda > Insecta > Lepidoptera > Gelechiidae > Tuta > Tuta absoluta. Next base: position 5,549,457 of record JAQAHW010000022.1, on the reverse strand, counting down.
CTACACGCGTGCGCGCACAATCCCACCGGGATAGATCCCACGCAGGAGCAGTGGGAGAAGATCGCCGATGTCATGCAGGTACGTTTTAGAATAGGTCATAGGTTATACCGGTGCCAAACCAGAGAACCTTTAGGTCATTTTAAGACACTAAATGTCTCTTAATATCATTTTAGTACACTAAAAGGCCTTTTGATGTCACTTTAGTACACTAAATATCACTTAAGTACACTAAAAAGTCTCTTAATGACTCTTTAGGACACTAAAATATCTTGTAATTTCACTTAAGGACACTAAAATGTCTTGTAATGTCACTTTAATACACTAAAATGTCTTGTAATGTCACTTTAGTTCACAAAATGGCACTCAAAGTCACTCTTAACTAATTTTTAGCCATTATAGGACACTATATGCCACTTTAGGCCATTTGGGACACTCAATGATACTAAAAGTTAGTCAATGACACTTAAGGACACTTATATTTGCCGCTGAAACTATCTAGTTTGGCACTGTAGCATAGTATTTTGGGAGACCAAGACGTTAGACTTCGACGGGTTCATTGAGGACCTGAGGAGCGCTGACGAGAACTCGGTGGTGCTGCTACACGCGTGCGCGCACAATCCCACCGGGATAGATCCCACGCAGGAGCAGTGGGAGAAGATCGCCGATGTCATGCAGGTACGTTTTAGAATAGGTCATAGGTTATACCGGTGCCAAACCAGAGAACCTTTAGGTCATTTTAAGACACTAAATGTCTCTTAATATCATTTTAGTACACTAAAAGGCCTTTTGATGTCACTTTAGTACACTAAATATCACTTAAGTACACTAAAAAGTCTCTTAATGACTCTTTAGGACACTAAAATATCTTGTAATTTCACTTAAGGACACTAAAATGTCTTGTAATGTCACTTTAATACACTAAAATGTCTTGTAATGTCACTTTAGTTCACAAAATGGCACTCAAAGTCACTCTTAACTAATTTTTAGCCATTATAGGACACTATATGCCACTTTAGGCCATTTGGGACACTCAATGATACTAAAAGTTAGTCAATGACACTTAAGGACACTTATATTTGCCGCTGAAACTATCTAGTTTGGCACTGTAGCATAGTATTTTGGGAGACCAAGACGTTAGACTTCGACGGGTTCATTGAGGACCTGAGGAGCGCTGACGAGAACTCGGTGGTGCTGCTACACGCGTGCGCGCACAATCCCACCGGTATAGACCCCACGCAGGAGCAGTGGGAGAAGATCATGTCATGCAGGTAGGCTCCAGAATATAATGGATATGGATGGAAGGGGAAGAAGGAGGCTTTTGCCCAGCAGTAGGATGACGTGGGCAAGACAAGATGACTAAACCAGGCACTAGTGATGGACCTATTTGAATGTTCTTTTTTAGGTCATTTTAGGGAAGATTGCGTGCAAAGCTAGCTCGTCGTTTAACGTGTGTATAATTGAGAGTGATGCTACACTGCGGTACACCAACACGATTCATATTTCAGAGCTTAGCATAGAGCTTGTTGTTTCTCTTTTACAAATTTAGTTAACATAACATTACATGAACAGCCACAACAGTCCAATGCTGAATATGAACCTCCCCCTATTGGAGACTCCCCACGCTTGGCAGGTGGATTGGCAAGCGCAGTGTCAGATGTTGCATTTTCAGGGTACGCTGCCGCCCATTCTCTGGATGATTATCTCTTAGTCACTTTTCACAACACCCACGAGTAGAATTGGGGTGATGGTATTCTACGCCGGCACCGCACGGCTAAATTGAATTGTTTGCTATGAATTGTTCCAGGAGCGCAAACTGTTCCCGTTCTTCGACAGCGCGTACCAGGGCTTCGCGTCGGGAGACCTGGACAAGGACGCGTGGGCGGTGCGCTACTTCGTCAGTCGCGGCTTTGAGCTACTCTGCGCGCAGTCCTACGCCAAGAACTTCGGACTGTACAGTCAGTATACTGATAATCAGCTAAAAGAATTGAAGCTTTTCTGTTGACGGGCCTTAATTTCAAACCAAAAGACGTAGTGCTTAACTGAAAATGTGACGTTATACCAGCCAATTGGCAAAATTAATTATGGCTGGTGGCAGCCAAAGTTGTGTCACAGGTTCAGTTTCAAATTGTGTTCGTTACCAAAAGTTCCTGTGTGTTTGATTTTTTACGAAATATCATTCACGTTAGTAACGTCAATCAATAAGAAATTTGGAAGAATTAAACTAACACGAAATCATGATAGTGGGACGGATTTCCGTGTAAAGAAACGTTATTTCAAATAAGCTCATATACAAGAGCATTGAACCTTAAAAACAACAAAAAAAAAACGCTTTTATCATAACATTTAAGATAGTAGTTCAGATCGGCAGAAATGCCTAAAATAGTTAAAGTAGCGCTGTCACTTTCAGCTTCTTAGAAACTTCTGATATGATATGAAATAGTTTAAAACTTTACAAATCCTGCCCGCCGCGATGGAAATTTTTGCAATTTCTCTGAAAATGTATAGTATACCTAACACGGGAAGATATTTAAAAATTTGGTATTTAATTTATCGCGGGTTTTCTTAGCTTACACTTCATTCAATCTGTAAAGAATAAATAAGTCGCTGGGTATTAGTTGCAAAACTAACCCGGTAGATGGAGCCGTGCCACACGTTATTGGCATCAAGATACACTTGCAATAATCGCGGGCAATGAATGAGCCGTGGTAGTCCAAATGGATGAGGCATCGCCACTAGTTATGGCGAAAGCCGCAGATTCAAATCCTACACGCGGTAGAAAAATTGCAAGTTTTCTTAAATTGTATACTTAACACGGGAAGTGTATTGAAAATTTGGTATTTTATGTGTTATTCTTTTCAGATGAGCGTGTGGGCAATCTCGCCATCGTCCTGAACACGTCTGCACACGTAGCACCCATCAGGTCACAGGTAATATTATACAGGGTGTAAGGAAAAATACTGCGTTCCGTTTAAGGAATGAACCAGCCCATGAAACTGAACAACTTTCCCCAAGAAACAGATCAAAATATGAAAAAAAAATTACCTCCCATACAAAAAGTAGCAGCCGACCAAGTTTGGTTGCATGGGAGGTGTAATTTTTTTTTTCATATTTCCCTTAAAAGGAACGCAGTTCTTTTCCTCACACCCAATATCCTTTATTGCACAATAATAATAAAAAGTTTTACAATAAAATAAGTATCAAAGGCGAGCTTATCTCTTAAGAAGAGATCTTTTCCAGCCAACCCATTTGATGTTAGAAAATTCATATCTTATTGGGTAAGTAGGCAATAAGAAAAGAAAATAGAATAACAATTACAAATATATATATTCAATACGATAAACTTACATAAAAATACTATAAATATACCTTAACATTATATAATATTCAAATGATAGAATAGGAATAAAACATTGCTTGAACACTTACAGTAATAAGAATCGTCAAATGTGTGTTATTGTTTTGTATTTTAAATCAAGTGCAAATATTTTAAAGTTTTGTTAGTCAGTTTATTTTTAGGAATATGGATTGGCACATTTGGGTGCGTATTGTTTTCAGTTATAATATTTTCTTGAGTTTTCACAAATATGACTCATCACAATAAAACAATTCATAAAATCCAAAATAAACACAACTGAAATCCGTTTAAAATTGTTTTATTGATCACAATAAAACTTTTTTTTTAAAGTAACTGAAAACATTTAAAAAAAAGATATTCGCTGGCATTAGTAAGGTTCCTGTGTCTACGCGAGCCGTTCTATGCTAAAACTTATAAATTTAATTTCAATTGCGATACGGTTCATTTTAATTGGCTACCGAAATAGGCTCGTCAAATAACGCTAGATATTACTTTATAAATATGGCAAAGAGAAAGCATTCTAACCGAGCGTGCTAGATTGGACAAAATACAAGAGCAGTGCTATGTGACGTGGGTCGCCCAGCCCGTAACACGCGGCGTGGATGACGCTACCTACGGACGCATAATGATGTCAAGACGCACGTGTAACTTTTGAAGCACTCGCGATCACTTTCACTCATTTTAAGTATTAGACCGGGTCTATCGCGATAGTATTTAGGTAAATATTAGTAATTTACCTGTGTCCCGACGTTTCAACACAGTTTCATGTATTGTGGTCGCGGGTTGACTGACGTCCCAGCGAGTTGTCATCTAGGTAATTACTAATATTTACCTAAATACTATCGCGATAGACCCGGTCTAATACTTAAAATGAGTGAAGACGCACGTGGTCATTGTCCGAGCGTTGAGCCTACAATAATGAGTTGCATGGTGTTGTAGGTGACGTGGATCGTGCGCGGCATGTACTCCAACCCGCCGGCGCACGGCGCGCGCGTGGTCGCCGGCGTGCTGGCCAATAGGCAACTCTACGACGAATGGTCTGTATACGTTACTTTTCTATTTATAAAAAAACATTTTTTTATTTATAAAATCAGTTTTTTATTTATACAGGGTGTAAAGGGACAGCCTTCCGAATACTGGTAGAGTGCATGCAGACCATGAAACTGAATAACTTTCCCCTAGGAACATACGTCAGGAATCGACAATAAATATTCAATCTTCCATACAAAATCACGATCAGCTGACTGCATTTATTTATTTATTTATTTATTTATTTACGATTTATTGTACACATGAACATTAAAGAGATTACTATGGGAAGACTAAAAATTTTTGACGTTTCCTGGAATTTTCTTATGGGGAGTTGTTCAGTTTCATGGTCTGAATGCACACTATAAGTATTCGGAGGGCTGTGCCTTACACCGTGTATATAATTTTGTTTTTATTTTATTTATAGAAAACAAGAAAAAAAAATATGGAATTTTTTAAACAATTTTTTATTTATTTATAAAATCATTGATAAATAAAATAGTTTATTTTATAGAAAACTTTTTTTTTATTTATAAAAAAACTACATAAACTCCGTTCATTTAAGAATTACCTATAATGTAAACAAACTTTGTATGAATCTGACAGCTCGCGACTGTCAGATTCATACAAAGTTTGTTTACATTATAGGCAATTCTTAAATGAACGGAGTATAGTTTTATCTATAAAATCATTTTTTTAGTTTTATCATAAAACTAAAATTATTTGACTGTGCCGTGAGATGACGCCATAGAATAGCATCACCCCATTTCTTTCCCGTGGGTGTCGTAAGAGGCAACTAAGGGCTCGAGGGTGTGAATTGCAAAATTATAGGCGATGGGCTTACGACGTGACGACCTGTCCCTATGGTGATACACAATTTTCCGAATGACATTTAATATGTATCTTATCCCGAACCGAATATATAAAAGTTGCATAAAAATAACTGCTAATATTTCAAGTAGTGAAACCAGTCCACAAATCTGTTAACTTTCCTCATAGGTCGAGATATGTAAACAAGTTTGAACCTCCCATACAAATATTTATTTTAAGGTCTAATCTTTATTTTAATATTTCGACCCATGTTCCTCAAGTAACATAGTTCAGCTCCAAGGGCTGGTTCAACCAGAAAAAAAATTGCAGTATATTTTTATTATATTTTAGTAATATTTTTACAACCTGTATTGTTTATTTATGACCTATTTGTTTGCAGGAAAGACAGTATCAAACTGATGTCATCTCGGGTGATGGAGATGAGGCACGCTTTGAGGGCAGAACTTATCAAGTAAGTTAACTTTTGATGTGTTATTATGTTACTATATAAATAAATAGTTCATTCACTTCTACAATTTAAATAAATGCCTAATGTCCAGGTAAGCAAACCAAGAGAAACAAAATAATGTACAATGATCTTATTATGCACTCGCTACATACACATATCACGCCTTTAATCCTTTGCGGGGTAGGCAGAGCGTAAACGGTCGCAAAACGGACAATTATGTCACGTCTAATAAATATTTGCATTCGGAAATTTGTGTATCGCCAGGTTGTAATATAGCGACAGGTTGTAAGCACATCGCCTAAAATTTCAATACACATCCTCGAGTCCCTTAGTCGCCTCTTACGACTCCCACGGGAAAGATATGGGGTGATGCTATTTTAAGCCGGCATCACACGGCAATGTATGTATGTCTATGTAACTAGTTAGTTTTATAGTACAAGCTGTAAAATATATTTTTTGAGTTAAAAAAAAAATGTATACCCTCCAGATTGGGCACCCCTGGCAACTGGGAGCACATAGTCAAACAGATCGGTCTGTTCTCGTACACGGGGCTGACGCAGCGGCAGGTGGAACACCTGGTGCAGGAGTACCACATCTACCTGCTCAAGTCCGGCCGCATCAACATCTGCGGCCTCAACCCCTCCAATGTGGCGTACGTGGCGCGGGCCATGTATGACGCTGTCACCAAGTTCCCGGAGGACCAGTAATTCCTTTAAGCTTTTTTTGGGTGTGAAGTGAATAGTCTGTGTGGAAAGAGAATAGGCGTGGGAATTGAGGGCGCCTCTGTGCCTCAGTATGTGTAATGTCATAGGAACCTGTAGCGACCTCTGGGTGCTACTACGACTCAAGTGGTTCACAAGCAAGCAAGACGCAACAGAAGTTCCAACATATATGCAAGATGGCGCCACGTGACAGATTGGCAGAGAAACAAAGAGCCTGAAACGCGGTATCGAAGTGTTTCACCGCGCACCACATATACAACTTCCAATTCTATCCAGGTAGACCAGTCGGTCCCCTGGCTACAACACCCGGCCAGGCGGGTAGCTACCCTTTTCCCGACACCACCTGGAACCCTCCATTCTGCCTATTGGCATTACTCCTTTCACTCGCTATAAACCTATAAAAAATTATGAGTTCACTCTTACCCACGCCTATTCTCCTTCCGCACAGACTCTAGTAAGGTAGGAGTTGGGAAAAAATATTAAGGTAGAAAAGGTCAAACGTGAGGCTAGAAAAAGTAGTCTTTTACCTATATTTATAAATCTTTCCGTTTGTCTACTCGGTGTTCTACTCGAAATAGAAGGAAAGATTTAATTTTTTAAGCACTCGCGATAACTATCACGTATTTTGACTATTAAACCGGGTCTATCGCGATTGTTTGATGGTATATATTCATTTATGATCAACGAAATATCTCTAGTAGACAAAAATATTTTAAACTGAACAAAGGGTTCACACGACAGAAGAAGTGGTCAAAAAGTGTGTTTAATGTTAGCCTCCAAGCCTCGGCTCCAAGCACTTGGTGATTCGAGTAAAAAACACACAAGCATCTCAATATTGCACCTTAAAAGTCTTCTTGTCAATAAATAATCTATCACAATATTTTGGGAGAGCATCGTGTAAAGGTTTATTTCAATAACTTTTCAAGCCTTTTTTTCTGGCTTCACTTTGTTCTTCTGCAAATATCTATCTACCTTATTATTAACTCTATGGTTGGATGGCTTTGTGGACGGATTGTAAAGTCGGTGGCTGTTATGTTTCGGTTTCTATTGGTTTGGGGTTCGTTTTGTCTTAAATTTTATGACATTGAACAATTTTTATGATTGCGGCATTTATTTAAAAATCATTGCTATATAATAAATGATCTTAAAAAATGCACTGATTTTCTTTGATGGGGTGAACGAACAATCGCATGAAACTGAACAATTTTCCCTTAGGAACAAAGGTTCAAAAATGAAAAGTTTGGAACTCTATTGTTCCATACTTCGACCTATATTTTCTGGGGAAAGTTGTTGTTTTTCATAGATTGGTTCAACCTTTGAAAGTCACACAGTACTTTTCCTAACACTGCGTACAGAACTTGAAAAAAGCCTCATACTTGTTCAATGTCTTTGATACTGTTCGTCACAAAATCATTCATAAAAGCCCTTTACTGAATTGAAATTAAGAGTGAATCATGGTATACATAAGAATATGTACAATAAACTCGCATGTATGTAGTTTATGTATTAAAAAATTACATAGATTTATGTTTTCGTACAGCTATGTCCTGTCTTAGATAAATTAATATTTTATACTCATTTATTTTTCATTTATTTATAAAAAATAAATTTCTTGATGGTCCAGTATAGTAAATTGTATACCAGTAGCATAATGTATGTGGTAACTACATAGTTCTGCTCATACCTAATTAATTAATGTTACCAGTAATGTTAAAATGTTAGAGCAATATTAGTGTAAGATGAAATTTTCTTATAATTTTTTTGATAAAAATATTATTTCCTATATTTTTATGGGCTGTGAGATTGAATTGGAATTTTTGAAATTTTGTTACTTGAGATTAACGGATATTAAAAAAGATTCAGGCATTAAATTATGTACTGTTTGGATTTCAAAACGTGTGTTCATGTATTGAAAAGATTTGACTTATTGGTCGAGATATTTTCTTATGAATCTTGCTTTTATTACTCACTATGAAATGAAATAAAGTACCTATTTGGTTTTAGGCTTGGTGTTATTAAAACTATATCTAAATTGAATTGGCTGACAAAAGTTTAAAAAGTGAATACTACAACTACAAAAGCCACAACAGTCTACTCATGGACATGGGCGTCCCCCAATTGGGGGAATTTCAATATTTGAATGATTCGATATTAATAATAAAAAAAAAACTTCTTAATCTTATTATGTTCATCCTTGTTAAATTGAATTAAATATAGCCTCAAAAAGCAAATCACTTCAGTATTAAAAGCTTTTATTTCAGCATAACAGCAATAATGACCATAATCATTTCTATGTATTTATTTTGTATGTAGAAGTACGAAGTTGAAATATATTACTGTTGTTTTAAATAATTGTTTTATTTGGTTTGAAAGCTCAAGTTTTTCATTTTCAGCGAGACCTCTATGAACGCCAAGTTATAATGATTCGTTTCAAGAGGGACATCGAGTCGACGAATATCCCGATTTACATTGGTGACAATTTTAAAACCATGTACTATAGTTGTTCCAAGTAGGTATTTAAAAGAATGTAAACAATCTAGACAAATAGGAACAAAATTATATCCTGCAATAAATAAGGACAACGGAATAGCTGTCACTCAGCCATAGAAATATTATTAACATTATTTTCTACACACTTAGAACAACTATAGGTAACTAGTATGCCTCTGATGCGATTATAATACAGTTATCGATATGATATTAAGGTGGTGTGGAAATTTGAAATTTTTTTGAACAATATTTTTTTTGTATATTTTTGTACATAAGTTAATAATAAAATCAAAATCAAATGTTTATTTGAAGTTTCATTTATTAATATTTTCTTCGAGCAATTCGTTCCGATCCGGGTACGAAAGGCCGCGTTGATCAAAGAATAAGCATTTTATATGAAAATTAAATTGGTGCATGACATTTTGTCTACAATTTCCCATAGCGCAAAATGTCGTCACACCCTGTATTTATTTCTTTTGAGTACTTCTTATGCACTGTTAAGGCCGTCCGCCCCGTCACGCGGGATCCGCGCGGCGGTCTGACAGTGCCGCTATTATTACCCGTCCAAATTTAGAAGGCGCATAGTGCCTAGGTAGTTGTAATATGGCAAGTGTCATCGTGTTCGTACGGGTTATACTTTGGTAGACTGAGCGTGTGTAGTATGGTCGTGTGCGAAGAACTGTGTGCCGTGAAAATTGACATGGATCAATTTATAGTTCATTATTTAACAAAATTTTTATTTTATTTATTTATTTTATTTGGCAATAAACCAATTAATACAGATAAGTATAAAAATAACCGTAGGTAGTAATGTTAAACAAGAAATAGGTATTTTAGTACGTAGTTAATAAAATAAACCTCAACAATAGGTTCCTACCAGCAGCATCCTTTTTTTCCTGTTCACTATTTTTATTAAAATTATGAAAAAAAGCTCTGCAAATTTCTAATCAGGCACTTTGCCCGGCATCTTTATCTTTATAGAGTTCGTGGGACATATCCCACAGCACAGGGTTCTCCTGCACCCCTAAAATAATACGTTCCGTGTCTAGAAGCATATACGTCATTGTGAGTTGTGAGTGATCGTACCGGAGCATGCGGCCCGCGCGACATAGCGGCGAGTACTGATTTTTTCAAAACAGGCACGCGCCCGCGCCGCGGCCTGCTGAAGGGTGACCGCAGGCCGCGTCACGAGGCGCTAATCTTGTGTTTTGTCAAATCTGGCCCGCGTGAAACCGCGTAAGGGAGCGTACGTACGGCCTACGTATTTTATTTGAAAATTAAATTCCTGCCTGACATTTTGTCTCCAATTTCCCATAGCGCAAAATGTCGTCACACCCTGTATTTATATCTTTTGAGTCGTTTTTATGTACTGTAATAAACATTGTTAACAAAAAAAAAACACACATGTAACTGGCAGAATAGTTTATTACAGCTTATACTAATAGCGTAACGTTATAAAAATACAATTGAATACGCTTAAGGTATTTTAGGTTTCCATAGTATCGTCGTTGGATTCTGTTGTGATTTGCACGAGCGGACGCGATCCAAATCGGCTCATAACTGAAAGAAAGGGCAATTATTATTAGTATGGATACAAGAAGCTCGCTTAAGTGGTTCACAAGCAAGCAAGACGCAACAGAAGTTCCAGCATATCTGCAAGATGGCGCCACGTGACAGATTGGCAGAGAAACAAAGAGCCTGAAACGTGGTATCGAAGTGTTCACCATGCAACGCATATATACTACTTCCAATCCCATCCAGGCGGACCAGTCAGTCCCCTGACTACAACACCCGGCCACCCTTTTCCCAACTCCACCTGGAACCCTCAATTCTGCCTATTGGCTACATTCTTGTCACTCGTCATATATGTATTACTTTATTTATTTTGCCGCACAAAGGTGCAGGATGTATGTAAAAGAATAACTAAGCCTCAAGTGGGCGTGGGCAGAACGCTTGGTAAGGCGAGAAGATGTAAGATGGGCCTACCCTTTCCTCTACACTAAGGTTGTCTGGTAGAAATAGCTACCTAGCTATAAGGCCGCCTATATTGTACTCTTTCTTTTCTATCTATATGTCTATGTCTTGTTTTTGTGCAATTAAGTATATTTATGTATTGTTAAATTCTTATTTTTTTAATTTAAACAAAAATAAGAAAGACTACAATGCGGCAAGACGTCACATCTGCACTGTTGAAAATCAAATTTAAACCTGCGACTTTCGCCATTACTAGTGTCGACTTCTCTTCCATCTGGGCTACTGCAGCTCGTTCCTTGCCCGCCAATTTTGCAAGTGTATATTGATGCCAATAACGCGTGGCACGGCTCCATCTACTTTTAGCAACTAATAGCGACCCCTGCGACTAATTCTATTTTTACAGATTGAATGTAGTCTAAGCGATGAAAAGCCGCGAAAAATTTAATACCAAATTTTAAAACACTTCCCGTGTAAGTTGGTATTAAATTTAACGCAGGTTTTTACTACATTCAATCTGTAAAGAATGAATTAGTCGCTGGATATTATCGCAATACTAACCCGGTAGATGGAGCCGTGCTACGCGTAACTGGCATTAAGATACACTAGCAAAATCCACGAGCAAGGGACGAGCCGCGGTACCCCAGATAGAAGAGGCATCGCCACTAGTGACGGCGAAAGTCACAGGTTGAAATCCTGCCCACAGTAGAAACAAAAAAATTCAAGTTTTCTAAAATTATACTTACACGTGTCATTGATAGTGAGGTCGTGCATTTCTATGTAGCACTCCTTGTTGTCTCCGCCGACGGCCAGTGAGAAGGGCGCGTCGGGGCACAGCGCCGCGCACAGAGCCTGCCCCACTCGCCCCGCGCGCTCGCTCGCTTGTACCGGAGGCGAGCTGGGATACAAACATTTCATTACAGAGGTAGATGGAGCCTGCTTAAATGGAATGCCGTGTGATGCCGGCTTAGAATAGCATCACCCCATTTCTTACCCATGGGTGTCGTAAGAGGCGACTAAGGGACTCGAGGGTTGGATGTGTATTGCAATTTTAGGCGATGCGCTGACAACCTGTCACTATAGTGATACACAATTATCTGATTGACCCTCAAACTTTTGTCAGTCGTAGTGTTAATATCTGTTTAACGGCCGTTAACGCTCTGCCTACCCCGTAAGGGATATAGGCGTGATTTATGTATGTAAATGGAGCCGTGCCACGCGTTACTGGCATTAAAATACACTTGCAAAATTGGCGGACAAGGAACGAGCTGCGGTAGCTCAGATGCAAGAGGCGTCGCCACTAGTAATGCGAAAGTCGCAGGTTCAAATCCTGCCCGAGCTTAAAAAATTGCAAGTTTTAAATTAATTTTTATAGTAGGACATATTTGATGATTGGCGCCCGAACGGGGGCCTCGACAGAACAAATTTTAGCAGCATACATGGGTTTTTATATAGGGGAAGTTTAACTAGTGACCGATACTAAAAACTCAATACGGGCTGGTGATAAGGTACACATTTTCTCTAGGAACTCATAATTTTAGACCCCCGTATAAAATGTTCCAGCGGACCAAGTCAACTTCCTTGTTCCTTGAGGGAAATTGTTCCTTATCACCAGCCCGTTCGAAAACTTGGTACTGGTCACTAGTTAAATTTCAAAAGAAAGTTGTTCATGAAGACCTCCTTTTGGCTTGTTATATTATTTTTGTTACTCCTTGTATATTAGAAGATGACATGTAGATAATATTTTTTCAATTAATTATAATTTTGAATAAATGGTTGAGTTAAACGGAGTAATATTTTGGTCAGTATGCAGAATTTGCAAGGTAACTTTGTGTGGCAGCACTGTTTTTTGGCAATTTCGCAGGTAGATAGCAAACGTTGTTTAAATTGATGAGTAGGAGTACAATTACATTACCTACCCAGCAATGTACGTGAACTGTCTAAACATTCCCGGCTAGTTCTCTTCGAAACGCGTTCTCTTGATAATTCCGTCATCATTTTTCAAATTATGTTTTATGGTATTTTGGGGGCATTGCGTCATACTTTATAGGAATACAGATAAAATTATGTGAAAGGCCCGCTTTTTGGTCGAGTAATTACAAAGTTATAGCTAGCCCACTATTAGCTGTGATGGAATCAAGAGAACTGTATTCGGTGTATGACGGATCTAACAAATATGGTTCAATTGGCCTTGTTTATTAGTATTAACACGAGTAACATATACATACACATTAATTATTGTGGTATAATGAAAAATTTAAAATCCATTTTGAATTTGAATTAGATTTTCATGAAAAAAATTGAGTCCCACTATTTAGGTGACGGATCTGATAAAAATGCCCACGATTTGGGTGACGGATCTGATAAAATGTAATAGTGTTTTTGTAAAACATAGTTTTAGTTTGTTTATTTTATAATAAAAAGGAATATATAGTAGTAAAAGAAGTGAGAGAAAGTAAATAAATAAAATAAAAGGATATGTTTAAATCTGAATATTTATTTTGAATGATTTTTTGGGTTCCTGGTTGTGCTTCTGGTTGTTTACATCAAATACTCCAAACCTTCCATGTCTATTTGCTAGCAGAAGCTACCCATCAGGATAAACAACTTTTGCTTTGATGCTATATCTGTGTCTCCTATAGTTTAGGTGGGCTCCTGGTGGTGCACCTGGTGGTCTTTATCAGGGACTCCAAACCTTAGAACTCTATATGCTTGCAGAAACGACCCATCAACCTGAACAACTTTTGCTTTGGTGCCATATCTGTATCTCCTATAGTTTAGGTGGGCTCCTGGTGGTGCACCTGGTGGTATACATCAGGTACTCCAAACCTTCAAACTCTATAAGCCAGCAGAAGCGACCCATCAAGCTAAACAACTTTTGCTTTGGTGCCATATCTGTATATCCTATACTTTAAGAGGGCTCCTGGTGGTGCACCTGGTGGTATACATCAGGTACTCCAAACCTTCAAACTCGATATACCAGCAGAAGCGACCCATCAAGCTGAACAACTGTTGCTTTGGTGTCATATCTGTATCTCCTATAGTTTAGGTGGGCTCCTGGTGGTGCACCTGGTGGTACACATCAGGTACTCCAGACCCTCAAGTGATGACAAAAGGTAGCCTATGTGTTAAATCCATGTTACCTCGATATGTATGCCAAATTTCCTACAAATCGGTTTAGTAGTTTTTGCGTGAAGAAGTAACAAACATATCGCATATTTTATAATATTAGTAGGAAGGATATATTAGTAAAATATAAACAAAAGACCCAACCGTGGGCACCGATTTAGTCCCACTTTTACCGAATCTCTTAATTCCATCATCACCTTATCAGATCCGTCATTGCCCTGATGACGGAAAGTGATGGATCTGATATGAGGGATCTGATAACCAAAGCAGATTTTTTGGCTTTGTGGCAAACTGATAGCAAGCAAGTACAAATGTTACACACAATGACCTTCAATTAGCAGTGGTACATCATATTCCATTGAAAGAAAAACTCACATTTACATAGAGTTAGAGAAAATCGCAATGAAAGGTATGACAAAATCATGAAACAAAATGACAGATCTGAAATGTCTTACCTTCTTGTGCGGATTTCCATTAATTTGCAACGTGTCTGCCTCGTTCAGATCCTGGGAGGTGACTAAGGTAACGTGCAGGCAGGGTTATCATACGTCTCAATCTAACTGTCAACGAATGACAAGCGCCATAAAGGGTGCGTTTGGATATGAGACGAGTTCTTGACACCAATGTTTAAACGAGATTATCTATGGCAAAATTACTTTTCAATTACTATCAAATGTCACCATATGATACTCTCCATCACTATCCAACAATATGTAAGTAAACCTATGTACGTATGACCAAAACACAAGATTTAATTCAGTTTCACTTTGCAAAGTAGGGTTGGACACCACCTACGGAATCTAGAGAACGACGTTTTAAATAATTATTTAAAAATATCTATAATAATTACAACCATTTCGTGAGTTTGCTTAAGGAATGAAAGGTCTTTACTTCCAAATAAAAAATCGAGAAAAATATATTATCATCAGATCAATGTGTTTTCTAGTGCCACTCATCAGTTCCCTCATCAATGAGAACTAGCCTCCCAATAAACCAGATCTAAAAATAAAATAAAAAGTCTCCACAAAAGTTACGAAGATAAAATCGATATTGGTATATTACCTAGAAATATCCCAAGTTTTCTGTTTGCCATCTGTGCTCACTGTGACCATGAGTCCTGGCACCTGATCACTAAGAAGCAGACCTGGAAATAAATAAGGATTTTTTTATATCTTACACACACACACACACACACTCATATCACGCCTATTGTCCAGGCAGAGCGTAAACGGCCGCACAAAACGGACATTTACGCCACGTCTGACAAATATTTGAGGGTCACTTGGAAAATTGTGTATCGCCATAGTGAAAGGTTGTCAGCCCATCGCCTAAAATTGCAATATACACCCTCGAGTCCCTTAGTCGTCTGTTACGACTCCCACCGGAAAGAAATGGGGTGATGCTATTCTAAGACGGCATCACACGGTTTTTTTAAATTATATTTTGCTCAATTAAAAGACATGATACCAGACATGGTAGCGTGTAGAATAGCATCACCCCATTTATTTCCCGTGTGTGTCTGAAAGGGCTTGAGGGTTACATGTGTATTGTAATTTTAGGCCATGCGCTGACAACCTGTTACTATAGAGATATACAATTATCTAAATCACCCTCAATGTTTGTCAGACGTGGCGTAAATGTCCGTTTTTACGGCCGCATACGCTCTGCCTACCCTGCAATACTTGCAGGCATGATATACGTATGTAAAAGACATGAAACTAGATTCGTGTGGTCAGCCACGCGATGCCGGCTTAAAATAGCACCACCACCTTTTAATGAGCAGGTGTTGTAAAAGACGACTAAAAGATGAATTCAAAGATCTGGCAGCAGCAGTTATGTAAATACATCACTTCGCACTGCACTTGCCAACTCGCTTGCAAAGCGTGGTGAGTACGACAAATACCCCCCAATATAGGGAGGCTTATTTCCAGCAGTGATTTTGTGTCTGTTAAGGCGAGTGTAGCCATCAACGACATCGACGGTGGCGCCACCTGACAAAAAAAGTTTTGTTTATACAAACAACCAATCAGAATGTCCGATGCCCAAGTTTTTAGTATTATCCGAAAGCAAAATTTGAAACTGCAAACTCAATGAAATACTCACTACAATTAAAGTTATGGAAAAAGTGCCTTAAAACGGCCACTTTTGGTATTCATCGCCATAACTTTAAATACAGCGAATATTTTATTGAGTTTGCAGGTTTTTATTTTACGTAAGGATAATTCTAAAAACTGGGGCATCGGAGATTCTGATAGATTTGTGGCGGCGCGCATGCGCTCCACATACAAGTCCAGAAACGCGGTATCGAAGTTATTTCGCCGATCGCTATATATACAACTTCCAAACATGTCCGGTTGGAACAGTCGTTCCCCTGGTCACAACTCCCGACCAGGCGGGTAGCTACCCTTTTCCTCAGTCGTCACTCGGCCTACTGGCCTCATCATCACTCCTCCTAAAGATTGTTTGTATAAAGAGAAAACTTTTTTTTTGTGAAGTGGCGCCACCGTCGAGGTCGTTGACGGCTACAGTCGTCATAATGAATTGTTTCATTTAGATAATAATTAATGTAAGTAGTTCTACCTGTGACTTCTTTCTCGTGTGCTGTGATTGTCCACAAGGGTTCGTCTTGTCGGCAGTCTACGTACGCCACTTTGCCTTCGTTGTTACTCATCTGAAAAAAAAAAATGCTTACTAGAAAACAGGCAGGATTTGAACCTGCGACTTTCACCATTACTAGTGGCGTCGCCTCTTCCATCTGGGCTACCGCGGCTCATTCATTGCCCGCGAATTTTGCAAGTGTATCGTGAGAAAAATGAGTATTTTTGGATGCACGCAATTTCGTTGGTGAATACGATAAACACCTTATTTTTATGTATTATGATTTTCCATTATATTATTTAGATTCTGGTCGCTGGAAAACACGATTAAAGAAAGTTTTCTCGATAGATTTATTTTTCAAAGTTTGGTCTATTTATACATTTTTTTGCGTAGTGTGTAGCAATCTCATGAACATTACACGTTATTTTTTACGAATACGATACGTCTTGTAGATTACCAGATTCTTGTCGTACATTTTTTTTATTACTTGTAGTAAGAAATTTTGAAAAGAGTGCAAAAACCGTCTAAATATGGCGATTCCGCTCTGTTCTCATCTCACACACAGGATTTGTCATAAGTGGGCAGGCCCTTAATGCCAATAACGCGTGGCACGGCTCCATCAACCGGGTTAGTTTTGCAGCTAATACTCATACAATATGTTATGTGTGAATGATATCTAGATGTGAAATATTTTAATTGGCTATAAGTTTAAATTAATGTATTTTACTACTTTTTTTTTAAGTTCTGGACCCTATGATTTTAGCCCCGGGGCTATTCAAATCTACACATGACTGTATGGTGGGGAGCAGGAGCTCACCCGGAGAACCTGTATTTAAATACTGTTATTATTCAAGCTGTAAGTTTCTCAAAAAATAAATAACTACAAATAGTGTTTTACAAGAGTTACGTTTTTTAAGTGAGGTATGTATGTGCAGTGTTTGTATGTGTAATTGAATGTAAAATAAATCTGTGTGTTTGTATGTGTGGTGTATGTTTGTTTAAGAGATATTTTTTATGGAATGTATTTACATGGCGTATTTTTACAACTGGGAGACATGCCCCAGGGCGTCGCCCCCTGTGGAGCAAACCACAGAACTATGACTGAAGCTATAGAAACCAGACTAAAATAACAACAGAAAATCATTTCACCCAATTTTTACTTATTGCTCTTTCAATGAACAGGAAATTTACACATTTAGGTTAGTATCTTGTTTGGTATATAGGACTCCAATGGCTCCATAATGGCCGGTTGAAACTAGTGACATGCACGAAAATAATAGTCAGTCCTTTGCATCTTGCTTATATTAGGTCCTTACATATGAAATTGGCGATTTGTATGGGAGGAACAAAAAGTCGTTATTTTTAATATAGTATATTTATTTAATCAAAGTATGAGCCATTGTAATCTATGCACTTTTGCCATCTCATAGGTAGTTCATTGATCCCTTTACTAAAAAAAACCATTCGGACGGGAATCAATAAAATCTTTGAAGGCGATTTGGACTGCCCCATCTGAGTTGATTTTTTTCCCTTGCAAGAAGTTATCCAAATTTCGAAAAAAATGGTAATCTGTTGGAGCAAGGTCCGGGGAGTACGGTGGATGCCTTAGACATTCCAATTGAAGCTCTTCTAATTTGCTAGCCGTCTGTTGTGCAGTGTGTGGTCTAGCGTTGTCGTGAAGCAACAGTGGCGTAGAGCGATTGACCAACCTCGGTTGTTTAGCAGCTAGCTTTTCCATCATGGTTTGCAATTGCTGACAGTAGACATCTGCCGTAATCGTCTGGCCAGATTTGAGAAAACTGTAATGAACGACACCGGCGCTAGTCCACCAAACGCTTACAAGTAACTTTTTATTGGTCAATTTTCGCTTGGAGCAGGCTTTGGCTGGCTTGCCAGGGTCCAGCCATTGCGATGAGCGCTTCCGATTATCGTAGAGAATCCACTTTTCATCACAGGTAATGATTCGATTTAAAATCCCTTCGTTATTGTGCCGGTCAAGTAATGTAACGCAGCAGTTAACGCGCGTTTGCCGGTTTGCTTCACTCAATTCGTGAGGAACCCACCTTTCAAGTTTTTTAATCTTTCCAATTTGCTTCAAGTGGATTAAAACAGTTTTATCACTAACACCGAAGCCTGCAGCTAATTCGGACGTGGTTTGCGATGGATCCGCTTCCACAATAGCCTTCAATTCTTCATTATCAACTTGGGTCTCCGGCCGTCCACGGGGCTTGTTTTGCAGGTCGAAATTTCCAGAACGAAAATGTTGGAACCAAAAACGCATTGTGTTTTCTTTTGCGACACAACCGCCATACACATCATTAACCCTTCGAGCCGTTTCCGCAGCACTGGTGCCACGGTGGAACTCGTACTCGTAAATAACGCGATATTTCAAATTTTCCATTTTGAAAATTGAGCGATGCAAACAGAAAAAAGATAAGTAAAAAAACAAATGAATGACGGTTTACGAAACACAACTACATGTGGAAATAGCTGTATAAATTTGAATTTCGAATTCCTAACCAAATAGGAGAAATTTGTGATCAAAGTGGCCAGTATGACAAAACGACAATTTCATATGTAAGGACCTAATACTTGCATATGCTAATGAAGCAAAATTGAATAAGATAGTTATTTTCGTTTGTCTAATAAAATATTGTGTTGGTTCTATAGCTTTAGTCATAGTTCTGTGGAGAAATCGAATGCTACCCTAGCGCATTTCTGAAGCATCACGTCACCCGCAATACATGACGAGTGATATTTTTGACGTGAAACATCGAGCTTGCTTCGCTCGCAACACAATACCATCCGTACCTGGTTGCCATTCCACCAATTCGGACTAAGCGCTTCCAGTCATCATTTATAATGCGCACTGCTAAAGAGTGGAACTCACTTCCTGCGTCTGTGTTTCCAAACGCATACAACCCTAATCTCTTCAAAGTAAGAGTGAACAGGCTTCTTCTGGGTGAGCTCGCTCCATCTTAGACTCTGTCTCTGTCCAATGACCTAGACTAGAGTCAAGAGCAAACCCATCATTAATAAAAAAAAAAACAATTTTCATTGTAGTTTCAGTCTTCTTCTTAGCGTGTCGATGGCAGACACTACACCGTCGCGGCCCAGAACTTGGCTACGATGACAGCGCTGACAGACGCTGTCATAAGATCGTCCTGCATGCAGGTGCTAGGACACGCAGGACAAGATTTTAGGTGGTTCATTGTTTGACTGCACCACACAAACAACTTACATCGGAACCCTCCAAGAAGCCCCACTTAGTCATGTTTTTCTTGCTCCGGCCTGTCTGAGTCCGTAGTCTATATATAGATTTCTAAACCGACCAGTAGTTTGAGTGTAATAAGACTTACAGCAAAACAGAAGGGGTTCTGCCTGTCCCAGGCGACCCTCTCGATCTCCCCGGCCAGTGTCCATGCTCTGTGCGCATCCGGCGTGCGGCAGTCCGTCACTCGCGCGCTGCCATCGCAACTGCCCGACAGCAGGGTCTGTGCTTCTAGAGGGTGGAACACCAGTGATTGTACCTGTCACAAGTAAGTAAAGTAAGTAAAAACAGTAAAGTAGGTAAGTTGAATTGTAAGTATTGTTCTAAGTTTTTGACGAACATACATACATACACACATCACGCCTATATCCCTTGCGGGGTAGGCAGAGCGCAAACGGCCGCAAGACGGACATTTACGCCACGTCTGACAAATATTTGAGGGTCATTCGGAAATTTGTGCATCGCCATAGTGACCGGTTGTCAGCCCATCGCCTAAAATTGCACACCCTCGACTCCCTTAGTCGCCTCTTACGACTCCCAAGGGTAAGAAATGGGGTGATGCTATTCTAAGTTTTTGACGAAGCATGTTTGAATTTAAAAATGTATCTGATTAAGTAAAAACATAGTTAATACCTGCGATTGTTGGCGCTTGGTGAAACTCCATGTTTAATAAATTTTGACAAAAAACACTTGTACTCGTTTCGTACGGAGTACGGATTAAAGAGGAAAATGTTTGACGTACCTTGTCTTCGAAATAGTCTAGTTTGGTGTGCGGCGCGCCCTGGTCGAGATCCCACAACAACACAGTGTTGTCGGCTGACCCACTCGCCAGCACGTGCCTGAAACAAATTATAGTTTATTCAACTGTCATATAATGGGGATCATTAGAACGCGAGTGTCTGTAATAGTTTGACACGAACATTCTAATACCTAATTATAGCAGTTGCATACACTATTGTATCTACACTCTCCAAAAAAAACTAAGTTTAACACTTTTCCAAACGTCCGCACCGGCGGGTGATTGCAAGGCCCGATACAAGGTCAAATTCAATACGAGAACGTAATGTGGCTTTATACGAATTTTCGAAAATTCTATACTAAAAGTTGTTTAGATATCGAGTCTGAACAACAAATAACTAAACAACTGAACAACATCTGAACAACATCGGAATAACAACTGAACAACATCTAAACAACTGCTCAAATCTGAACAACATCTAAACTACAATAGAACAAAAACCTATTAAAACAACTGAACAACATCCGAAAAATTAACGTACAACAACAACTGTCAGGTGCGGCGGAAGATGGGCATCGGACATTCTGATAGATTGTTTGTATAAAGAGAAAACTTTTTTTTTGTGGAGTGGCGCCACTGTCGAGGCCGTTCACGGGTACACTCGCCTTAAAGCCTTGATAAGCCGCCCCGATATCTCTTTTAAGAAAGCCTTGGCAGCCGGGCCCCAGAGGCCATTGTCGGCAAAGGCACTAACGTATATACGTAAAAATCTCCGCTGCACGTGCAGCTATGACTTGCACTAGTCCTTGAAGAAGTCTATTACTTTGTATTTGCGTTTCTGTGTTTCCAAACGCATACAACCCTAATCTCTTCAAAGTAAGAGTGAACAGGCTTCTTCTGGGTGAGCTCGCTCCATCTTTGACCCTGTCTCTGTCCTATGACCTAGATTAGAGTCAAGAGTAAACCCATCATTAATAAAAAAAAAAAGCTTTTTATTTTGTGCCCAGTTTTTAAACGCCCAGTAGGAGGAATCTGGCTTAGCCAGGAGAATAAAAGGAAATACAAATTACAACTACTTTGACTGATTGGAAAGATGTGTGTTTTTTTATTTTTTTATTATTGTATTCAAATTCAGAACAATAACAAAATTTTATTTTTCAGGTTATATCCCAAAAAACTGTGAACTTTAAATTACCTAGTTTTTAAACTAATGTCCTACTTACGTAAAATTTCTATTCCACGACAGATCCAACACGGCGTCCTTATGACCAACTCGCTTAATCTTTTTCTTCTTATTGGGCTTCTTGCCAAGTTTGAAGGCGGGCTCCAAACAGTTCTCTATGTCGAGATCCCACACTTGTATCACAGGGTCCATACCACCGAGGGCGCAGAGGTTACCTGTCATTGAAAATTGTCTAAATATAGATATTTTAGTCAGTACAACACTTTATAGAGTTACTCTATTTATGTACTATGAGACTATCAGATTGGTATAACCTAAAATAACACATAGACTATATTTTACCTCGGGAAACAACTGATTACATAAAAACAGCTGGGTGCTGATTTATACAGAAATCTAGTAGGATGACCATATTCTCATGACAGACTCTTATGTCACTACTTAATGAAGTAAGAAGAGATAGACAGGCAACCTAAGCTAGACGCCTCTTATTTTTGCTCAATTTACATATAATCGCCATTTTAGCAATGCTTATTTATGAATGGTGAAGTTAGCACATTAGAGTGAAAGTATGAATGAGCAAGCTATAGAGTGCCTTTATGGCTCCGTTGTGCTCAGCGTAAGCAAAGGTTCTATACATATTATATAATAGTGTTGTCGCTTTTGCCGTGTGATGCCGGCTTAGAATAGCATCGCCCCATTTCTTTCCCGTGGGAGTCGTATGAGGCGACTTAGGGAATTGAGGGTGTGTATTGCAATTTTAGGCGATAGGCTGACAACCTGTCACTATGGTGATACACAATTTTCCAAATGACCCTTAAATATTTGTTAGACGTGGCGTAAACATCCGTTTTTTGCGACCGTTTACGCTCTGCCTACCCCGCAAGGGATTATAGGCGTGGTATGTGTGTGTGTTGTCTTGTCGCTTTCGTTTTGCTGCTGATAGCCAGTGACGCGGATATACGGCTGTGTTCGTACCCATGCCAACCTAGTAATAGTAGCAGCAGTACCTAGTTAGGCGCACTATAAAGCATGCTTATATATATGTATATACAGGGTTATTTTTTAGTCAGTGCGCAAACTTATACCATGATATCAGAATCGTTAATAGGACATTTTAGGCAAATAAAAAAATATGTTTTATTTTTATTATTTTTTTTATTTTTGTCTGCCTCATAAAAAATAAATCATGGACACACTACTTTTCAATCGGGGGTGCGTGAAAATGGCAACAGCGCTCGCGCAGCGCACCCTTCAGTCAGTTTCAGTTCTCGCTTTGATTCCGTCGCGGGCGGGCGCGCACCTGTGTGACACTACTTTTCCCGCCGATCCCGAATTGATTTCGCGATGTCGAATTTTACGTTTCGCGAGTTTTACGAAATGGTGCGTTCGTACTTTTTAAGTGGGGAAAATACCCGAGCAGCCCAATGAATGTACGCGGACGAAAGTTTACCTCGACTGCGTAATGCTGGCGTTGTGGACCCTCATGTACCGAACCCAAGAACATTCCTCAACGTTATGCAGCGGCTGTTGGATCACGGGCAGTTTACGGTAAGTAACTGTTAATTAATAAAAAAAAAAAAAAATAATAAAAAGCTTTATTTTTCTCAACACAATGTTACAGAGTTTTAACTTATACTTAACAATTTTGAGTATGTAAAACTTAATGTAACTTTGTGAGAGACTGGAGTTCGTACTAGGAGGGACCTGTATTACAAATCACCAGGCTCTCACCCTCTATGGATTTTTACTTTCAGTCTCAAAACTAATTAATTAAATTAAACGACAATTGTACTTAGCTACCTACTGCCTACCTAGTGTTCTAGGTAAACTTTTCATTTTGACGGTCCTAAGCCCGTAAAAGTATGAAGGGAAAATTGGAATCACCTTTTTAAAGGCTCAGCTACACAAGACTGGCGCGCGATAGCCGCGTTCCGGGCGGCCATACGATTTTTTTTATGAAGTCCGATCAAATCACACCCTGTTATTTTTGTGTGAGTAGACCGTTTTTAATCTTTATTCCTAAATAACCACTCAAGGTTAGTTCACACTGACGTAGTAGCAACATTTTAGTGGCCTAATCAACTTTGACTGTCATACTTTACTGAATTTTTCGCTCCACTCTCATAAGCGCACAAAATTGCCGTTTACTTTACTTTAAATGCAGTTGTACTTTAAGGATAATTCGGTTAAAATCATCGAAGGCAAGCACGCGCAATACGAGCTACCTCATATCATCAGTGTACATAAAGCTTTATAGCAGTGCAGATGAATTTCCCGCCACGCCGAGCCGGCGGCGGCGGTGCGGCGCGGGCGGCGGAGGTCGGTCGGCCGGCGCCGGCGTCAGATTTCTTCTAAAATTTAACCGGCTGGCGCCACTATGTCTGGCGCTGTAAGACGCGGTGACTAATCGCGACGTTGACAAACCATCACAATCTCTGTTGTATGCAGGTTGTGTAGGCTTTTTAGGTACTATCAGCAACGGCTCCAGTTGCCATTAAAGTCTTTACTGGTTATTTTTAAAGAATATTAGAAAAACCTTTGAATGTTGATCTTTTAAAATGGGTATCAATCTTTTCTGGTTATTCTTGTTAACTGTAAGAAAAACCATTCTTAAGTTGATCACATAGATGGTTACTCGAGGTGCTGTACAATCCCGAGTTACCGTTATGGATTAAACATTTACATGTCTTGCTTATGCTAGTACCTAGTAGCTGCTAATTCTTAACCAAACTGGGAAAAATCCAACTACGTGATTAACAAAATAATCTTGTCTCTCCGCATAAACTAGAAACAGGGACCATCAAATCAAGAGACCAACTTTCAAACCACTACACCACGGAGGCAGTTTAGGTGTAGGTACTTGTGAGATAGGTACTTAGTTGTTGTAGGTATCACCCGCACGCACCCCGGTACCAATAGCGGTCATTAACCTGGACTGGTCATTGACCTGTGCTGTAGGTAGAAGCTAGAACACAGTCAGCTGATAGGTATAACTGGGCCGCGCGCGACGTTGCCATATCGAAAGATAGCTAGTGAACCTAATAGGGTGATCCACACTTACGTACGATCCTGGGATAAGTTTAAGTGCGATTATTTCAATTTTTTTGTTCTAAGTCAGGTGTAAAAAATAAATACATATCTTCTAAAATTTGATGACCATTACTTATGTTGAAGCTGCGCACTGACTAAAAAATAATCCTGTATATATACCCTAATATACATACCTGGTTGTGGATCCGAAGGGTCGTGGCTGAGCCATTCAATGCATAGCGGGAACCACGGCAGTATGATGTCATGGTGAACGTAGAAGGAACCTTCTTCTTTGTTGAATACTAAAAAAAAAACAATTATAAGTAAAACTCTGAACCACTCCATATCACTAAGGGCCGAGTTACTAGTCAACAGATGTTGTGTAAATATTATTATTGTAAGAAATATCATGTAAAGTAAATACAGTTTAAAAGAATAGTTATTAATTTACTATAAAAAAATGCTTGGTTAAACTTACTGTGAACTTCAAGAATGCTAGCATCACTTTCTACATGGCCAACCAATAGCAAGTTGTCATCTGGCTTTATAATATCATCCTCTTCATCACTGTCTGGCCCGTCAGTCTGTATTTTCACAATAAAGAATGAAAAGTCAAACATATGACTATATGTTTGAAATAAATATTTTACTGTTATTTATGTTTTATTTTATTTTATACTTTATTGCACATGGTAAAAATGTAACTTTAATTTATTCTTACCCTGATTTGAACATTTTCACTTAGATCTCCAAGATTAGGCATTGTGGCAACAGTCCCCAAACCTATTGGGTTCGCTGAAATGTAAATATTTTAAATTAACATGTGTACATGAGCCTTTATTTAGCTGTTATATTACTTGTTTAAGAATACAGCAAGTGGAAAAAGTTTAGTTAAATAAAGAGCTTTTGACTACTTTAATTTAAAATATTATATTTTTAATTAGTTATAAGGGCCATATTTTGACAACAGGGTTCATCAGTTCATTGGATGACTCAGTGTCCCACATGAAAAGATTGCTTTACTGCTCCAGAACTCAGCACTGTCAAAGGTATGCCTTTGAATGAATTTGCTAATGAACACTGTCATAATATGGCAAGCTAATTTATATACATACTTTATAAAAGAAATGAGGTGATTTAATATTTACCAATGGTGTCTTCCTGGTCATAATTTTCAAAATTGAACTCGTCATCAGGATTGGTTGGTGGTGGTCTCGTGCTTTCAGCTCCATCTTCACCATCTTCATCACTTTCGTCCTCGCCTAGCGTCGTAAGCCTTTGAAATCATAACCTTTAAGCAGCAATTCAAATAAACGCAAGTTCAGGTTTTTGGTTTAAACAAACTTACCTTAAATCTTCAGCCGTCTTTTTAATAACTTCCTCTAACTCTTTTTCTGTCAGTTCGATCTGAAAAACAACGTGAAAGCGTAAATATCAGCGATCAAATATGCATGTAAATAGACATGCAGAAATTTAGATTAATACGAAAATATAATACCTTTTCCGGCACTGATTTTGCCACTCCTCGACGTACAAAGTGCATGCACGATATTAAACTAACTGTAGGCGTGTTTTCTTCCATTTTACTAAATTTTAGCTCTTAAAAGTATATAAATAAAAGTTTCACGTGTTTACCGAATATTTGACAGATGACACTTAAATTTTTTTATGACTTAGTGTTGCCATGCTAACATCACCGGTTTTTCCTATACTCATTTTTCGGTTCATCTCTAATTTCCCGGTGAGAGAACAAAAAAAAAATGTTGCTTGCTTTCCAATTTTCCATAGACAAGATAAGAAGAAAAAATATCGTTCTTGCTTGGATTTTTCCGATTATGGCGAGTTGTATTTTATTCAGATTATCCAGATGTTCCCCGATTAATCTTTAAATTTTGGTTTATTTATTTGCAGCAGAAATTCTCCGGGTAAGTAATAATAAATATATTGAAATAAATCGTCGCTGCGCTTCATTCTCCTTTGTGAACGTACCTACTCTTTATGTATGTGAAACTAGTGATAGAGCCCGGTTTATATTTTACAGCGCGAATTTGATGAAGTTCATATCATAATACCTTATGAAATTTATTTTCTCGTACGAGTTAAGAAAATCGAAACGTATTTTTCCATTCCTACTTCCTTCCATTTTGTGTTCTTCACGATCTTGTCTATTCCCTTCTCATTGTCAAAAGAAAGTCATTTAATCAAGCACTGTAGTTATTTATTTATTTACTTTCGATCGATATTCGTGTGTAATGGGGTGAATTAAAGTGTGTTTTAACAATATATGTATGACAGCTTGTTTGCACTGTATTCGCTGACCACAATTTGTTGTCTTCGCATGTCAAAATGTCTCCATGTTCCGCTACGCTAATAACGAATTTGTCTTGTACAAAACCTGAGCCTTTTCTGACTACATGTTCTACTGGACAAGCAATTGCTATCACCATCAATTTGTAATTGCCACAGACAGCAGGATCATAATTTCCTAACCTTTTGTTATAGGCTGCAAAATGAATGACCCAATAGCAGATGAGTCTGCCATACCAGGCGACATGATGTATCAATGCCGCTGCTGCCTCTGGAAACTCAAGAAGAATCTCATGTCTCAGGACATATTCCAGCTATGGGCAGAAGAGGAGTACAGTGACACATCTATTGCCACTGAAATGGCAAAGATTGCCAATGTTGAGGTAAGTGGCAGTGCCAGGTTTTGTTGCAACTTTAAATACCTCAGTAACCTCCAATAAATTTTAAGACCATCCATTTCATTTTATTTCATTATATACATGCAGTCAAACATGTATGTGAAAAAAAGGCCTGGAGGTCAATGGAAAAAAAAAAAATTTCTTGTATTTAAGTAGAAAAAAAAATAGTAGCAAAAAAGCAATATAAATAACAACAATCCACTGCTTGATATGGGCTATTCCCTATAGGGGGGTATTGGGGTTGGCTTTAGTATCCTGCGGCACGATTTACGAGTTTATTTTAGCGTCTTTAGATAGGCAATGATGCCAATGATTACCAGCTGTGGCTTTTTATGCGGAAATGTTTAATTTTTGAGGAATCGTTTATTGAAGTTTTGACTTTGTAGGTCCGTTAGGTATAGCCTAACCCAACCTGGAAAGCGCCAGGTTAGGTTAGGTTAGAACTGTGACCACAGGGCGCGAAAACATAACCTCAAAATGTATGAAAAATGGGGGGTAATTTCCACACTTCCCCCTTTTAGGGGGGGTTCTCCGAAGCCCTCCCTAACCTCCGCGCCACTTGGCGACCCTCTATCAATGCTGCAGGATACTAAAGAAACCCCGGGTATTGTCATACTCACCCTGCTTGGCAGGTGGATTGGAGAGTGCACTGCAAAATGTTGCATTCACGCATGAATGCTGCAACCCATTCCCTAGAGTCACTTTTTACCTCACCCACGAGTAGAATTAGGGTTCTGGTATTCTAAGCTAGCACCAAACAGCACTATAAATAAATACAATTAAACTATTTATTTGTCATCCAGATCGCCGATTTGGAGGGCTACCCCAGGCATATCTGCTTCAAATGTCTCGATAGGCTCAAATCAGCCATCCCATTGGTCAACGATATAAGACAAACGCAAGAAGAGCTAAGAAACAGACTAAGCTCTGTTGAAGACAGCACAGGCCAAACCTGGCCTAAACCAATTGAAATAGAAAGAAATCTAAGTGAAGACATATTGAGAAATTCCACTGATGTAGAAATAAAACAGGAAGTGATATCAGATGATGAATGCAAAGATGAAGATGTAGAAATGGAAGATGCATTGGCAACGGACAGTTTGGATGAACCCGAGATTAAACTTGAACCAGAGGAGATGGTAGAGCAGCCTGCGATACAAGTTACAGTAAATGGTAAGTTAACATTTTTATTATGATTGAAGCATCATTTTCACTCACATAAAAATATGGCTAGAAAAATATATATTGTGTTACGACTAATACAGCCGTTTTTTTTAATTAAATTCATTTTTTTTTACTGCAAGCGGGTATTGTACCTGCAACCTTCGCTATCACTAGTACCTAACCTCTCTACTGCAGTTCACCCATAGTCCAAATTTTGCAAGTGCATCTTGATGCCAATATTGCGCGCTTAAAACAAGCAAATAAGTGCATCATAAAATAATACATAAATCATATTATTGGGATTCAATTCCACTAAAATATGTACTGATTTTGAGTGAATTAATTCTTTGCCAATGCTGAATAAATAGAGTATTGTATACAGACACATTTTCTCTATTGCAGTTATGTGAGTGGAATTGAGGCTGTTCAATATCTTACAGACTAAAGTTCTGCATAAGGGGAATTTCATAGGCTAGGTGCTGTCCACATCACTATAAATTTCATAACTTCATGAAATCGATTTTATCAAAAATTGTCTTGTCAGATTTAATTACACAGGTACTTAAGTATAATTACCGATTGTCGTATTTGTGAAAAAACAGTTAAGTGTGTTTCGTACTTCCTCACCAAGGGTTTCATATCATGCATATCAAGCCCCACCACTACAGGCGTAAATTAATTGTAGTCTCTGCGGATTTCCTTTGAAGACTATTTAAGTAACAAGCACCTATACCAAATTTTAGAAAGGACTCTACCACAAGGTACTTATGACTAATTCAGAGCTAAAAGTCATCTTCAAAAAAAGGATGGAATTCATATAAGCATATCTTGAAATCTGTAAGTCTCATTCAACATACTTTAAAGACAATTAGTGTACAGAATTTAATGCAGAATATTTTACTCCTAAAAAGTTTTTGTGTAACATTAACCGTTTTTTAATAAAAACAGAAAAACGGGGGGAAAGGGGAGAAACATACATTTGACAGCTTGTTCCCCCTTAATTTATTAAATGCATATTATGAAAGCTACTAGCATACAAAGTTTCATGCTTGCTTCCGGATGGGACCATAGCTTCATACAAAGTCGGAGCTAAGGAGCCGCACTAATTAGTAAGTAGGATTGCAAAAATAAATAGAGCTTATTTTTTTTTTGCTTGTAATCTTGCCTGTCATATTTAACACTAAAATTTTCTTTGTTACCTCACTTTAACATAATTTATTACAATATATTATATCCACAAATGCGTTCGGGTGAACCGAGAGATTCTAAACAAATGGATATTCCTTGCTAAATTTCATAGTTCTTGGTCCACTGGAAGTATGGAATTTTGATTCTGTTGATCAAAAACACTCGTTCTGTTCGTTCTGTACAGCATAAACGCCCTATCTTTTTCATGTAATGTTGGGAGCTTGAATTTTTTCAAATACAATCGGCAGTAAACCCGAGTATATGGTTTTAATTTTAGCTGTATATCTCTATGCGATCCCGAGATACAGTCGTGACGTGAAGGACAACAAAGTGATCCTACAAGGGTTCTGTATTTTTCCTTTTATGGAACTGAATCCTTAAAATGGTGGCCACTTTTAGCAATTTCTCTATCGGTAACTACAGCCACACTACTATTATTATTACATTTTAAGGCTTCAGCATTTGTATTTCAATCTGACTAAAGTGAATTTTTAAGTGATGGGAGCAACATCTAGCTTATGTACTCCCCTTAATATATTTTTATTGAGTATTTACAATATTATATTCTAGTGTTCATCAAACAACGGAACCCTTTTTTGTAAAATTTTATATAATTATTTCTTCAAGTCTAAGTCGTCATTGTGTTGAATTGTGTAATATTAAATATAATTAGGTGTACAATGCACATAATAAAAATGTTTTAAGGCAAAATAAATTTCAATTTTCAATCGTTATTTGAATGCTATTTATAATATGTTAATTATCACAAATGGTAGTGATAGTATTGTAACATCAATATTTCTTTGCCTTTTAAACATTGTGCATTGGTCCTTAATTATGTTTAATTTTGCAGATTGGGAGACAGAAAAATAAATACATTTATAGGCTAGCGAACCTCTCTCGACGTTAACAAAAGATGGTCGTCGGCGTGATACTAGTAATACTTCTGGATAAGGATGATAAGAAAAACAAAATTTTTAAGCACTCTCATCAACTTTTCCAAAATACTAATGACGTGTATAATATTTCTGACTTATCTAAACACTATGCCAATAAAATAAAGAAAATAATAGGTCCTGCATGCAACTGCAGTAGTAAAATATCCGCTAAACAAGACAAAATATTTGTGACTACTATAACAATGCTAGCAAATATAATAAAATGTCGTTTGTAAAAAAAAACCGTGAACGCACACAGACATCCTCTACTAATTCAAAGATAGCAATTAAAAATACATACAAGTACTATTTTTCTATTACTATTGGCCAGTTTGATGATTCCAAAACTGTCCAAGTGTGTAAAGAGATGTTTAAGAACACTTTGTCATTTCGCAATTTTAACACACACAGAATAAGGCGTAATTATGAAAACTGGAAAATTGTTTGCGGAAAAGGACGCAAATATACTGACTGTTATAGTAGAGTGTTTGTAACCACTTTAAGTACTTACAAAACAAAAAACTAAAGCAACTTACAAGTATTGTTGTAGGGCTCCAAAAACAACCTATTAAAAAGCTAACATTCAAGACCATGTTCTGTGATTATAAAAAATGGGTTCAATCAAAAAACTATTCCCAAACGGTTAAGTCTTATAAAACATACAGAGGAACATAAATGAAAAATATTCCATAACAACATATTCAAAACTCTTCAAAAAAGAAGTTTAAATGTGATCCTAATATATTTTCCACGAAAAAGGGAAAAATCAAGCAAAGAGTCTGTTGGACTTGATAGTTTCGAATTACAGCATAAAGTTATTGATAATAAAATAGAACTATTAATAAAAACAAACGCTAAAACAGAAGATATGTTCATTATGGAAGAAAGTATAAAATAATCACCAAAATGGAAAGAAGACAATAATAATTACAATGAAAATGATGAATATGATCATTCCGACTCAGACGTTAGCAATTTTAGTGATGAATTAAAGGAACAAATACAAGAAGAACAAAAATGTATACGAAAAGATAAACAAAATAAAAAGCAGCTGGCTGGAAATAAATACGTACACAATAACAAAACTGATGAGACTGGTTGCATTCATATGGAATTTTATTGAAAGAGCATATACTAAAACATTAAGTGACAATACTAAAAAACCGCGTGATTATTTTACAAGATACTTCTTGCCAACAACAGAAATCTTCGATAATAAGACAGATAGAATAAGAGTATGTGCTATAATGTTTTTTAGCACCCTTGTGTGTTCAAATGAGCTTCCCAGGAAAGCATGGATTGAACACGAAAAGAAAAACAAACACGACAGGTTCTCAAAAAAAGGTATAGAGTCACGTTCACCTAGAGATCAAGCGGAACAAACTAACTGAAAATACCACAAACATAACAACTAAGGAAGGGAAGGAAATGGAAAGTACTAAAAATACGAAAAAAACAGTCAAATCAGCAGATTCGAATGATGATCATACAACTATCGATTTTGTTTACAGAGCCATGCCTTTAGCAGAGTATATGGCACATTTTGGGGAAGTTAAGCATGCAAAAGCAGAGCCTACGAGAGATGGAATAACTAAATAAGAAAAAGAAAAAAATACAAGCAAAATAAAAAGAAACCTCGGGAAACGTTATTTGAATAAAAGTAGAAAAAAGCTGAAAAAAAAATTGGCCCTACTTGTAGCTGTTCAAGAAAATGTTCGAAAATGATCACGGAAGACTAACGTAGATTCTTGTTTAAATATTTCTGGGCTCTTGGTTCTATACGTAAACAAAGAGCGTTTATGGTCTTCTTCTTCTTTTCGTGTGGGATACCGAGTCATCTAACGACCCGATGAACCCTGGAGTCAGAGTTTTTCAACCGCCTACTGCCACAAGTAGGCCTCTGACATGGTTGTGTTACGACCGCCGTCTAAGTAATCATAGACAGCAACCGGGACCGACGGCTTAACGTGCCCTCCGAAGCACGGAACCATTTCTTTTCGGACAATCAGTTGGTTCACCCTGCAATGTCCTAACCAGACCGGGAACAAATTCACAAAGAGATAAATATCAACTTTTGTGAGTCTCTCTCTCTCTCTTTTCGTGTGGGACACCGAGTCGTCCAACGACCCGATGAACCCTGGTGTCAGAGTTTTTCAACCGCCTACTACCACTAGTAGGCCTCTGACATGGTTGTGTTTCGACCGCCGTCTAAGTAATCATAGACAGCAACCGGGACCGACGGCTTAGCGTGCCCTCCGAAGCACGGAACCATTTATTTTCGGACAATCAGTTGGTTCACCCTGCAATGTCCTAACCAGACCGGGAACAAATTCACAAAGAGATAAATATCAACTTTTGTGAGTGTCCCACCGAGAATCGAACCCGGAACCTTTGCGTCGCAGGCAGTCGCACTACCACTGCGCCACATCGGTCGTCGTTTATGGTGCGCTTCAGTAACAAAAATAGCCCAAAAACACGTCAAAAGAATTAAAAAAAAAAACAGAAAGAAAGTTCGTTTAATTACTTCATACCTACAATTGAAGATTTTGATGGCGACAAGGTTTGCTGTTTTATGTTTGTAAACACATTCTCTATTAGCAGCGCAATGTTCCGTAACGCCGTATAAAAAAGAGCAATTTGGGGATAACAGAGTGAAGTTAAAAAATGTTTATCAAAAGATTGGTGAAAAATTAACCTGTGTACGGGATCATTATAATTTTCTAAGAAAAGAAGACCCTGATTTGGAAGCATACAAAATATACACTAAACCGTTTCCAGATGGAGCTTATAATCCTGCTAAAATATTTAAGCACTACCTTGAGTGGTTTGATGCATCCATATATTCCGAAACAATTAAAATAGAAAAATTTAAGCAGTTTGACCAACTGTTTCGAAAAGTTAGGTTAGGATTATTTAACAATTGATAGGAACTTGGAACATGAGTATCATAGTAAGAACATGGACATTGTCAGACAAAATTATATATGCACCGTAAATTATTCATTTGAAATGCTAATAACTAATGAATGACGTATTTTTCATATTTTACCAAGGGCTTTACTTCAGTCGTTTTAGAAAGAGGGGAAATAATAGAATATAATGCGGTACAATACACATCATGAAAGGTTCAAAGGCAAAGCTAATGTGCAAATCATTAAACATACACAAACATACAATATTGTTGTTGAATTTAATGTGTAATAATATAATACATTTTCCTTTGCCTTTTGAATATTTTAGTGTATTGGATCCTTATTATATTTTAATTTACAGATACTATGACGACAGAAGAATACCCCGATGCGGATGATAATGAAAAGAGCACACTTACAACAATATATCATAAAATGGAAACAACAAAATATAAAAAAGGACGCATAACACCAAAAGAAAAGGGGAAATCTGACAGCAAAAAAGCATCCAGTAGTATAAATAAAAAGGAAAAAATTAAAAGTAACATTAGAAGTTATTCCAAAGGACTTACCTTAAAATCAATGGTTGACAAACAAAACAATGTTCAAGTCAAATTAGGAGTAAGAAAACCGCGTCCATGTTGCGATTGTAGAAATAACTGTGGTAATAAAATATCAAAAGAACAACGTCAGTTTATTTGCAACTATTATTGGAGTCTTAATAGTCTTTTTAATCGGAGTGCGTTTGTTATAAATTTTACAAGCAAACGACAGACAAAAAGAAAACTGCGCTTTGATTGTTACCTTCCAGTTACACCAAGTGACATTAAAACGGCTAAAAATAAATTACCTGTTTGTACGAAAATGTTTAAAAATACTATATCGGCTGGTGTGAATGTACCAATGATATGGAAGAGTTATGAAAATAACATGATGGGCCGTAGAACATTAGTTGATAGTACTATTGTCACAAGTGTTTGCCAACACTTCAGACTATTACAGAACGAAAAGGTAAAGCAACTCAAGGAACTATCTTACAGTTCACGCACAGAACCAGTTAAAGGGTTAAGTTTCTATCAAATGTTTAAACTTTACAAAGCTTGGATTCTGACAAATAATCAAACACAAAATGCCCAAACTTTATCCGAATACAGAAACGCAATAATACAAAACATTCCTCCTGATCATGTGCAAACCCTGCAAAAGGAATATTCAGGGTGTTCTAAACAAGAACTGCAGGACATATTTAGCAATGAATCTGATATAAGAAAGACGAAAGATAAAGCAAATTTATCTGTGGTTAAGAAAAAGAATACTGACGAAAAATACCCTTCATTAACAGATTATTCTAATAAAACCCATAATGGTGACAATGATGATAACATGGTCTTTATTGGCATTACTCCGGTAGCAAAAGAAGCCACTGCTGTTCTAGGAGCTACAAGGCAATCTACTATTTGGAAAGATGACATTGACTCCGAGTATAAAAGCAGCGATGAAAGCTCACGCGATTCCAACGTAAGCAACTTTAGTGAGGACTTCAAGGAAGAAGTTAAAGAAGAAAAATGCCGACCTAAACGAAAAAAGAACGTAAAGAAAAGTGTGAAACGTGAAAACAGTGATGAAGAATTAACAAGTGAAAATTCGGAGGGAGAAGATATTGATAGTATTAAATTATTAGCGAAACCTAAAAGATTCAGCACCAGAAACCATTCTGATCCGGAATTATTTAATGATTTCAAAGACAACCTAAATGAGCCTATTGAATTCTTACTAACTGCTAAAACAAAATTACCAACAAGGGACCCAGCTGTGATAAGAAGGTACCGCAAGTATCATGGACTAGCATACGCAACAGAGGATGGAAAAATTATCCCAAAGAAAGAAATTGGACCACCATGCGCATGCAAGAGAAAGTGCGCTACTAAAATAACTGAGGAACAGCGTCAACTGATTTTCAAACAATATTGGAGTCTGGGTAATAGACTAAAACAGAGAGAATTTGTGAAAAAATTCACAGCTAGAGAATATAAGAACATTTGCACATTAAATTCTAGAAAGCGTCTCTATTCCCTTCGGTACTTTTTTCCAGTAACGAACAATTTAGACGGCACCGAGGCAAAAATAAGAGTCTGTAAAAACATGTTTAGTAATACTCTCGCCTGTTCTCTTCAATTAGCTGAATACGTTTGGAATAAAGTAGCTATAGGAGATGGAAGTGATATATTTACAGAAGCACCACGGTTACCAATACCCAAAAAATCTGAACCAGATCCAGACAAAGACAATACTTTAATTGATTTCGTTTACAGGGCAATGCCGTTTGAAGAATACATGTCACACTTTGGTGCAGAAAGAAACTATTTATGTGAAACTAATAGTGTCGGTTTTAAAAAGAGAATCGTCAAACGTGAAAAAAGCATCGCGAAGAAAGTTCAAGGCGAGAGATATATGAGTAGAAAAGGTCAAGTTATACCAGAAAAAACGGTTGGTCCACCTTGTACGTGCAAAAAACAATGTTATGAAAAAATATCAGAAGCACAGCGCCATTTCTTGTTTAAATACTATTGGAGCCTGGGTGGTTCTGGTAAACAAAGAGCATTCATCGTTCGTTTCACGAATAGAGTTGAACCAAAACGGCGACTAAACAAACAATTAGTAATTTTACGTGGTTATCAATATAACTATTATTTTCCCGTATCAGTTGATTTTGACGGTGAAAAAGTAAAAGTTTGTCTGAAAATGTTTATACATACATTGGCAATTAATGAAGGAACAGTACGTCTTGCATGGAAAAAATATGAATCAGGTCATTTTGCCGACACCAGAGGCACGTTTCAAAATCGTGAGACGTATGTCACTCCAGAAAAGGTTACCAGCGTGACTGATCATATTAAGTTTTTACAAGAAGAGGATCCCGAACTTGATGCGTATAAAATAAAAAGAAAAACGTTTCCTAACGGCTTTGGAATAAGTCCGAAGAAAATTTTTAAACTATATCTAGAGTGGTTTGATCCAACTGTGTACTCTGTTGATGCCAAAGTAGTGAACATACGACACTATTTAAACATATGGTACAACGTTATAAGAATGTAATTATGAGGAAACTAGTAAATAGAAAAAAACTTCTAAATTCATAATATTCTTCTACACGAAAGTTGTTTGTTTCCTGACCTTATGTACAATTAAACTCCTTCTTCAAATTGGCCGAATCTTCGCCGAACAGAACGTAAACTACAAATCTTCTAAAATGACAACTTATAACTTTTCACTTATTGTATTTAAAGTCATATCGTGGTGTATATTATTATTTAAAGTTCCTTTATCAAAGTTAAATCATGGTTACCACGAAAATACACCGTTTGGTTGCTATTACAACTATTAGCATTGTCATGTTGAATAAATTTGTGTATTGAAACCTGTCAATATTCGAATTTGCAGATTCGAGCAATGACGATGACGAGATGGATGCTTTGGGTGTAATAGAAGCAAAAACAGCGAAAAGGAATATATCCTATTTGGGTGAATCTATAAGACAAAACTTAAATTTTTCTAATTTTAAAATAAACAAAAAGATTTTTAAGTCTTTAAATAAGTTAGGTCCGAAATGTAACTGTAAAAGTCATTTGGATTGTGGAAAATTGACACAAGAACAACGACAATATATTTTTGATTACTTTTGGGGATCTGAAATCACAATACAGCAGCAGTATAACTTTTTCATTACTTTCACTGAAAGGATGAATCCTCGACAAAGAAAAGTTTCCAGATTTGATTCGCGACGGGATTATACTTTTCATTATTTTTTACCAATAGATAAAACATTGTCTACTAAAGTTAAAGTTTGCAAAACAATGTTCGTTAAAACAATCGGAGCTAATTCAGGATGTACAAAGCGGATTTGGAATCTGTATGATAAGTTAACATCCAAATTCACAAATAAAGCTAAAGTCACACTAAAACGACAGAATAAACGCACAACTCAAATCATTGTCAGAAATGGGCTTGAAAAACCTATTAATCGTCGTCAAATAACCAAAACAAAAGCAGTTGATGCTTTAAGCAAGAAAATTAGCAGACCTAACGTTGTAATTAGATCAGAACCAAAAATAAATAAAAATAACGTTGCAAATTCTTCTAAACGAGCTTGTGTACTTTTGTCGCGGATTGATGATGAAAGTACATCGCAACAATCAAAGATTGTAATTAAGAATGAAACTGCGTCTTCTGGAATTAATCCGGAAGCGAAATTAGTGCCTAAAGACGTTACTACAAGTACATCTTTTATTCTTCTGAAAGACATGTTACATGAAGCTAAAGATGAAAACAATGAATGTTTGGGCTATGAATATTTGGATGATTATCAATCAGACTCAAATTGCAGTAATTTTAGTGAGGAGCTAAGAGAGGTATTTAACCATAGAAAAGCTACGAAGGTACAATCCCAAGAAAATGCTTTTAAAGATTTTGGAGGAGAAATTGAAATAGAAGAACCCTCGAAATCAATATTAAACCGAAATAAAATCAAGGACGAGGAAAGGGTTTCTAATGAAAGTGAAACCTCTAGTGATGAGTCCGTTTTTCGTTTCCAAGCAAAACAAGAAGAAAGGTATACTCGAAATAATCCTGACCCTACTATAGCTGTTACTGAAAGTCAATTTAAAAAGTATGAAAAAGAACGTCAAATAATTGAGAATGACATAGACAATATGGAGGAAATATTGACGGAAAAATTGAAAAGGCCAACAAAAGACAGAGAAGTAATTATGAAATACCGTAAAAATCGAGGATTGTCGTATATTAAAAGTAATGGTGAAGTAGTACCGAAAAAAGAACTGGGACCACCTTGTAACTGTAAAGGAATGAAATGCACGTCCAAAATATCTATGGATCAACGACAGTATATCTTTGATCATTTTTGGGGTTTAGGAGACAAAGTAAAACAGAAAACTTTCGTTCTAAATTTCTCGACTAAAGTTCACTCATCATGTTTTATTGCAGATAAAAAACGTGACTATTACATAAAATATTATTTGCCTTTAACTAAACAGTATGACAAGTCAGCAGAGAAAGTACGTGTTTGCAAGAAGATGTTCCATAATACCATAAATACTCCTCAAAGTTACTCAGTTAACATTTGGCGCAAATTGCCAGCGTCTGAATTTGAAAACCAGGTACCATCGAAAACTAAAATTGGTAAAAGTAATAAAGTACAAAAACAGGACAATATTCTTATTGATTTTGTTTATCGGGCCATGCCATTTGATGAATACATCGCCTTTTTTAGTTCGAAACAAGAATTGTGTACTAATGAATTTCCAAATGCGTCTGGACAAGAGAATGCTGTTTTGCCCCACGTAAAACCGAAAACGAAAAATAAGAAAAAGTTGCTTAAAATGCGTCGAATGCTTGGGAAACGATATATGACCCGTAATGGTAAAGTAGTTGGTGAAAAGTCTGTAGGACCACCTTGTAATTGTCTAGCACGTAACTGTACTGAAAAAATTGCCCAAGAGCAACGAGAATATATCTTCAAGTATTTTTGGACACTTGAGGATATAGCAAAAAAAAGAGCTTTCATTGTGCGTTTCACGGCAAGGGAAGGAATACGAAGACGAAGGGCACGGGATGATTTCGCAAAAGTTCGTACACATTCGTATAAATATTATCTTCCACTCACACGTGAATTTGACGGGGAAAGAGTCATGGTTTGCCTAAAAATGTTTTCAAACACTTTAGCTGTTACCAGTTCCTTAGTGCATACATCGTGGGAAAAATACGCTCGAGGGTTTTTAGAAGAAGAAAGAGGAGGCTGTTTCAATTATTTAAATAAAATTGATCTAAGTACAGCTAACAGTGCAATTGACCACTTCAATTATTTAAAAGAAATGGACCCTGATCTGTCAAAATTCTTAATCAAAGGAAAAGGAAAATGCTATTTTATACAGTATGCCAAAATCTATAAGTTGTATGACTCGTGGTTTGACCCGACCAAATACACTGGCAAGGTTAATAATGCAAGGAATTATAAACGAATTGTTGAAGGCCAATATCAAAAATATTTGGAAAAATTAAGTGATTAAGCAGTATTTTTATTTGACCTGATGCGGTAGGTAGCAAACGCGACTGGCAAATGTGCCAGTTATTGACTCCACTAACTCGCATAGATAAAGTCACAAATTTAATTGCACATTATTAATGATGTACATTCTTACAAGCATTATGTATTTACATAGGTCTTAAAAATATTATAATACCCCGTCGGGTCATAGCAACACTTAAAGGTATAAAAGAGAGCACTGCTGTTTACATTATAAAAATGTATGATTATTATATTAATTTAATTTTTCTATTTCAATGATAGACGAAACTTCACGGACATAAGAATAAGTTGTAAGCCAGGCAAAATAAGTTTTCTGAAACCTTCTACTTTGCCATTTTGAATAAAATGTGTTTTGATTTGAAACTATTCATATTCGAATTTGCAGATTCGAGCTATGATGATGGCGGGGTGGATCTTTTGGATGTAATCGAAGCAAAAACATCGAAAAGGAATATTTCCCATTTGGATGAATCTATTAGACAAAATTCCACTTTTGGTGATTTTGTAATAAATAAAAAGATTTTCAAGTCTTTAAGTAATTTAGGTCCAAAATGTAAATGTAAAAGTTTTCGAGATTGTGCCCAATTGTCACAAGTACAACGACAATTTATTTTTGACTACTTTTGGGGACCTGAAATTACAAAACAGCAGCAGTATAACTTTTTTATAAATTTCACGGAAAGGATAAGTCCGCAACAAAACACATCTTATGGGTTAAAATCGAGTTTAAATACGTATTATTATTTTTTACCAATAGATAAAACCTTGTCCAAAAAAATAAAAGTTTGCAAAACAATGTTTGTCAACACTATCGGAGCTAATTCGGAATGCACCAAGCGAATTTGGAATCTGTATGATCGTTTACAGATGTTCAAAAACAATAAGTACATGAGCCTTAAAATAACACGTAAAACAAAACGCAAGGATACTAAAAAAAATTACAAATCTCAAAGATTTTTTGATATCAATTTTAAATCTGCTCCATGTTTAAAAAAAACAAATGCAGTTCTTACGGACAGAATTAAAAGCAATTTAACTAACGTCTTCGACTATACATCTAAACCCATTGACACCGAATTTTCTAGAATAAGTGACGAACTTAAAAATACTATTAAACAAGCCCATGTAGTTCTGTCGAGGATTGACGATGCAATTCTTGATCAAGTTACGTCTAAAAATTCAAATTCTAAAGATCAGGCGCCTAAGAAAGAGGATGAAGCTGTGACATATTTAAATCTGGGGTCACAGGAAGATTTAGAGGATGCTGATGATTTCGACTCGAAATGCAGTAGTTTCAATGAAGAGTTT
Source organism: Tuta absoluta (assembly GCA_027580185.1). Classification (NCBI taxonomy): domain Eukaryota; kingdom Metazoa; phylum Arthropoda; class Insecta; order Lepidoptera; family Gelechiidae; genus Tuta; species Tuta absoluta. Next base: position 5,508,340 of record JAQAHW010000022.1, on the reverse strand, counting down.
AGGGAGTTACCAGATCAGGAAAACGATACGAAGGCTAGTTCACAAGAAAATGTCGCCAATGACAGTCTTCATTTAGTAGGAAATATAAATAAAGAAATTTCGAGTTATACAATACACAAAGACAAATCTATAGACGAAAATGTTTTTTGTAGTGACGAAGACACCTCAACTGATAATTCTACTATATTTCAATCAAAACAAGAAAAACGTGCAAAGAGGATTACTAAAAAGAAAACAGATCCTAGTTTTGTTGGTAACAAAAAGCAGTTGAAAATGGACATAAATGAACGTGAATCAATTCAAAATGAAATTGAAAATATGGCGGAGATATTGACAGATAGATTAAAGAGGCCGACGAAGGATAGGGAAATAATTATGAACTATCGTAGAAATAGGGGATTGTCATATATAAAAAAGAATGGTGACGTCATCCCAAAAAAAAAATTAGGGCTGCCTTGTAATTGTAAAAAAATGAAATGCGAATCTAGAATATCCCAAGAACAACGACAACATATTTTTGACTACTTTTGGAGTTTAGGAGATAGAAAAAAACAGAAGAATTTCGTTTTAAAATTCTCAGCTAGAGTTAAAGCTACCCTTGCTGAAACCAAACGGAACGGTTTCTCTATTAAATATTATCTTCCTATAACAAGACAGTTCGACGAATCAGTAGAGAAAGTACGTGTTTGCAAGAAAATGTTTGTTAATACAATAGCTACTCGTCAGAGCTACACAAAAAACATCTGGCATAAAGTTCCAGTTTTTAAATTTGAAAATCAATCGTCTAAGAAAACGTCAAGTAAAGTTCAAATACAGGATAATACTTTGATTGATTTCGTATATAGGGCTATGCCATTTGATGAGTTCATGTCTCATTTTAGTTCAAAGAAAGACCTAAATATATGTGATGTTGATTCTGAAGCAGAAACTTCCGATAAGACTGTAAGAAAACCAAGCTTTAAAAAACGACTGAAAATCGTCGCAAGGAGAAGGTTAAATGGAAAACGTTACATGACTCCTAAAGGTAAAATCGTCGGCGAAAAGGTTATTGGGCCGCCTTGTCACTGCGCAGCGCGTAAATGTACAGATAAGATCTTGCAACAGCAACGAGAATACGTCTTCCAGTATTACTGGGGTCTCGAAGACGTTGCTAAGAAAAGAGCTTTTCTTGTTCGATTCACGGCAAGAGAAGGAATTCGAAGAAGAAAAACAGACACAATTAATTCTCGTCGGGAATATACATTTAAACACTATCTCCCACTCACTCAGGATTTCGATGGGGAAAAGACCCAGGTTTGCGTAAAAATGTTTGACAGCACTTTGGCTATACAAAGTGGTATTATCAAAACAGCGTGGGAGAAATATGCTCGAGGTTGTCTTGAAACAGAAGATGTGAGTAAAAATTATTTCAGTAAAATTGATAAAAGTACAGCCAACAGCGCTATTGACCATTTTAATTATCTAAAAGAAATCGATCCTGATTTGACGAAATTTATAAAGAAAACTAAATCACGCAGTTTCATACTGTATACCAAAATATATAAATTGTACGATTCGTGGTTTGATCCAACAAAATACACTGGCAAAGTAAGTAATGCTAGAAATTACAGACGAATTGTAGAAGGAGACTATCAGAAATATATAGAAAAATACTCTGATGCTCGATTGAATTAAAGGCAATTGATGGTCTAGGTTCTTATTTATATGTGATAATGATCTGCCTTTAATTGCCTCATCTCTAACATTCATTTACTTTCTCCTCAAGCCGCGTCCACATAGGCTGAGCAGCCTCGGCCGCGGCACAATGCGCGCGGCATGCGCCGATCCGCGCGGTCTGTGTGGACGTGGTGCGGGCGAGGCAGCCGCATGCTCACGCTCGGGCGAGCGCGCGCGCGACCGAGCCAAACGGTGTCGGCAAAACGATTTGCTCAAAGGCGCCTCAGTCGTTTGCCGCGCGCCGTGTGGACGGCGCATTTTTTGTTGCTTTCCGTGCGCGCTCAATTCGTTTGTTTACCAAAATGAACAAAAGTAATTGTCGGCAATTAATAAGTTTATACGCAAGTAATAATTGGCTGTGGGATGCGAGAGACCCTAATTATACCAATAGGGAGTTGAGGGAGGATTCCTGGCTGAAAATCAGTCAGGAAATGAATATTCCGGTCCCTTGTTATAGGATCAGGTAAGAATGTTTTGAGGTTATAAATTTTATAAAGGCGATTTCCGTAACAGAATCTGTTTTTGTACATGTTCTGACCCAATATCTTCTCCTTTTTAAATCATTTCTTCGCTTTTTAATATTATTTATCAAAATAAAAGCATAAGCTGCCACAGCTGTGCGTACGTACGGCGCCATTTTGTTTAATCTGTCAACTGACCGAGCAAATTGGCTCGCGTTGTGCGGCCGAGGCTGCCTCGCTCTATCATTTGATCCAAACGAATTGCCTCAGGCGCACATGAGCATTTTGCCGCGCGAGGCGGGCCGCGGGCGCGGCTGCTCAGCCTATGTGGACGCGGCTATTGATATTTGTGTTGTACGCTCACTTCAAGTAGGTACTGTGAATACTTTGTGATTGGGCCACTGTAAATGTAAAAAGATCAGTAAACAGTTACTTTATAAAGATTTAGAAATATTACGATACGCAACTTAATTAGTTTTTTTATTCAAGCAAGTTACGAAAATTATTATATTTACACTCGTTTCGTAATGTTCGTATTACAAATTCGAAAAACGTTGTTTAAAGACCTGTTTTATGCATGCCTCTTTTTTCATTTTGTTATCAGCAGACATATCGACAAATGGAAAATGAATCGAATTTTTATATCCTCTGTTATCAGATTAGGTTTCAGATTAAAAAACAAGTGCTACCGAGGACGTGACTTGAATATTGTTTTTTCCCATGTTTTATGGCATTAATGTCTTTAAGAGTGTAAATAAAGTAGTCTAAGTAAGCAACTGCTTATAATTAGGCATTAAAATGCTTGTGTCAAACTACAAGAAAATCCTCAGAAAAAACTGATACCCGCATTCCAATGCCCCAATTATATGACAGTTGCTTTAACTAATACATATATAGTGTTCCTATTCTATAAGGGTTTATGAATACAGTATGATGCTTATCTTAAAATGTTGATGTGTAATTTATAGTAAAATGTTGATATAACTATGTCAGAATACTAATTATTAAGTGCAAATGCATCCTGTATTAAATACGTTTAGGTACCAACCTACTATAAATATTTGAATTGAAAAATACACTAAAGTATTTTAGTTATTCTATCTCTGAATATCAAATAGTACATTAACGATGATTTCAAGTCTGTACTACCTATATTTCTGGTTTGCTTTGAATTTATTAAAAATATAACTAATCATATTGGTTTTGTTTCATTTCAATACATCCACATAACACCAGTACTCGATATTATCAAACTACAGGCTACAATTTTACAGGTGAAATTCGATGTAGGTACATTGCTTTGTCGGTTAGCCATTATGATACAGGAATATAAACTGGCTACGCAATGTACTAAGAATTTCACCTGTAGACTTGTAGCCTATAGTTTCATAACATAGGCACCAGGGCATAATTTTGTATTTAGGTGGGTATTTTTTCAATCAAATCTTTGTTATATTTTTACAAATATAAGGAGATGCTACTATAAGTCTATTTGGTTGCTTTCAGGCACTATTTCTGAAGATCTACACGATCGGATTTCCACAATGACCAACGGATTTGAGGTGTTTGAAAATGAAGAGGTGGGTTCCAGGTGCATGTTTTTTCATTTCATTATTCACTCGTCTGTCGCTTCATACTATAACAATTTCATTGGTTTTGAATTTTATTGTGGGTAGTTAAGGTTCAAAATTGTTGTCCGGCTCCCGGTACGTGACAGACAAGCGGTTAACGGCTACTAAGCCTGACCTGTTGCTTATGTTTAACAATCATAATTCCAACCATGACGGCCGATGTGGCGCAGTGGTCCAGGTCCGAATCCCGGTGGAGCACTCAGAAACTTGATATTATCACTCGAATTTGTTCCCAGTCTTGTTAGGATATTGAAGGCTGAACCACTTGATTGTCCGTTAAGGTGCTGTTCCAAACCGAGCGGCCTACGGCCCACGGCCGACGGCCGATGGCACATGCCGCGGCTATCGGCCGTCGGCCGTCGGCCGCCGCGGCAGATGTCATTCCGAAGGCAGCGGCCGACGGCCGACAGCACATGTCAGAGTATAGTTTTCAGGACTAAGTTATTATGTTTATAAGGTTATTATGGTTTATCGGGTTATCATGGTTCATAGGGTCGTTGGGTTCATCTTGTCATAAAGGTTCATCATGTGGCCAGAGTTCATCGGCTTGCTAGGTTGGTCGGGTCATCATGGTTCATCGGGTTATTATTTTTCATACATACATACATACATAAATCACGCCTATATCCCTTACGGGGTAGGCAGAGCATTAACGGCCGTAAAACAGATATTAACACCACTTCTGACAAAAGTTTGACGGTCAATCAGATAACTGTGTATCACTATAGTGACAGGTTGTCAGCCCATCGCCTAAAATTGCAATACACATCTAACCCTCGAGTCCCTTAGTCGCCTCTTACGACACCCATGGGTAAGAAATGGGGTGATGCTATTCTAAGCCGATATCACACGGTATTATGTTTCATCGGGTTATTATGGTTCATAGGGTCGTTGGGTTCATCTTGTCGTTAAGGTTCATCATGTGGCCAGAGTTCATCGGCTTGCTAGGTTGGTCGGGTCATCATGGTTCATCGGGTTATTATTTTTCATCGGGTTATTATGGTTCATCGGGTCGTTGGGTTTATCTTGTCGCTAAGGTTCATCATGTGGCCAGAGTTCATCGGTTCACTAGCTTCATCGGGTTATCATGGTTCATCGGGTCGTTGGGTTCATCTTGTCGTTAGGGTTCATCATGTGTCCAAAGTCATCAGTTCGCTAGCTTCATCGGCTTATCATGGTTCATCGGGTTATCATGGTTCATAGTGTCGTTGGGTTCATCTTGTCGTTAGGGTTCATCATGTGGCCAGAGTTCAACGGTTCGCTTGGTTCATCGGGTTATCATGGTTCATCGGTTTATTACGGTTCATCGGGTCGTTAGGTTCATCTTGTCGTTAGGGTTCATCATGTGGCCAAGGTTCACTAGGTTCATCGGGTTATCTTGGTTTATCGGGTTATTATGGTTCATCGGGTCGTTGGATAAAGCCTAACGACAAGATGAACCCATCGACCCGATGAACCATATTAAACCGATGAACCATGATAACCCGATGAACCTAGTGAACCGATGAACTTTGGCCACATGATGAACCCTAACGACAAGATGAACCTAACGACCCGATGAACCATAATAAACCGGTGAACCATGATAACCCGATGAATCTAGCGAACCGATAAAGTCTGGCCACATGATGAACCCTAACGACAAGATGAACTCAATGACCCGATGAACCATAATAAACCGATGAACCATGATAACCCGATGAACCTAGCGAACCCATGAACTCTGGCCACATGATGAATCCTAACGACAAAATGAATCCAACGACCCGATGAACCATAATAACCCGATGAACCATGATAACCCGATGAATCTAGCGAACCGATGAAGTCTGGCCACATTATGAACCCTAACGACAAGATAAACTCAACGACCTGATGAACCATAACAACCCGATGAACCTAGCGAACCGATGAACTATGGCCACATGATGAACCCGAACGACAAGATGAACCCAACGACCCGATGAACCATAATAACCCGATGAACCATAATTACCTAGGTATACATAATAACTAGTCCTGAAAACTATATTCCGACCCAACCAACGTAAAGCCGCCGCGGCTATACTGGTCTGCAGTTATGTGCCGTCGGCCGTCGGCCGCCGCGGCAGATGCGCGGCGGCCGATAGCATGTGCAGTCGCCGCTCGGTTCGGATAGTATCCCATACAAGTCCATACGAACCAGTAGTGCCGCGGCGGCCAAGGACGGCCGCCGCGGCATATGCTGTCGGCCGTCGGCCGTCGGCCGCTCGGTTCGGAACAGCACCTTAAGAAAGATGGCAGAGCGCACGTAAGCCGTCGGTCCCGGTTACTGTTAATACTTAGACGGCGGTCGTTACACAACCATGTCAGAGGCCTACCTACTAAAAGCAGAAGGTGGTTGTAAAACACCGTGTCGCGACTCGGTGTCCCACACGAAAAGAAGAAGAATATTACAGCCATTGTCCTCTGCTAAGTTTTAAGTGTCAATCAGCACGCACTACAATGAAAACAATCCCAAGGCGAGCAGTACCCAATATTATCAAACTACAGGCTACAATTTTACAGGTGAAATTCGATGTTCATTGCGTAGTTGGTTAGCCATTGTGATACTAGGAATATGAACCGGCTACGCAATGTACTTCGAATTTCACCTGTAGACTTGTAGCCTGTAGTTTCATAACATAGGCACCAGGTTGCGGCTACACGGCAACTTCAGACCTTTGACTAACATGCTCGCCGCCTTGTAATGCGCGGGCAATTCGTTTAAGTGGCACGTCAGGATCAAATTTATGTGAAAGCCGAAAGTTGAACCCTCTCAATAAGTATAGTGGTTTAAAAACCTCTCGATTGCGTTTTGACGAAATACAAAAAATAGTAAACCCATTCGTAGAAGTAAAACCCAATCAATAACCCCTGAAAGGCTTAGTGCCAATTCGGTCCCTGATTAACGTTCATAACAATTGAACTGAATCAATTTACAAAAACAAAATTATAGACAGCAACCCTAATGGGCGTTTTTATGAAGAAACTAATCCGATAGATGGCGTTCTGTGCCCCTTACTATTCCGACTTAGGATCCTAAAGAACTAGACTCTTAATTCTTATTTTAAAATGCTCAATGCTTGGATTTTGTAATACGTAAGCAAGTGTTCTTCAGTTATTATTTGGTTGTTCTTAATTTTTTGTTCTGATGTTGATTAGTAGTAGTTCAACAACAACAACAACTGAATAGCAGCTGAACAACAACTGTACGACATCTGAACAACTGCTGCAGTATTAATTTAAAAAAGTACACAGTGAGCCATATTACGTTCTCGTATTGAACGTTGCAATCGTCACAAATCGGTATGGAGGTTTGACAATATTTTCAATTCTTAACCCTAGCTGCACACACACGCACAAAATTTTGCTAGAAAAAATGTCAGTTGTCTAAAATGAGCCTACCTACTGTATGCAGTGTCCGAGGTGTGATCGAACCCAAGACGTATCGCTGTATTTTCCTTTACAGTACCTGGATTCGCAATTAGCTCAAATCAAACAGGAGCCTCTAAGCGAAGACGAAGCGAACGCTGACCTTCCAAAGGATTGTTTGCTGTGTTCCAAACGATTTCTTACTCTATCGGGACTAAAGGTGAGGTAATTCTAGAAACTTCTGTACAACTAGCTCTCAAAATTCACTAGCAAAGCAACACGCAAGAAAGTTCTCGACAAACTCTCAAGATGGCGCGACAGACATCCATACGTCAGAACAAAGAGCCTGAAACGCGGTATTGAAGTGTTCACAGCGGACCGTATAATATGTACCACGTTCACTCCTACCGCACCTGGTCGGGCTACCCTCTTCCTTCGCAACATTACACCTCGTCAAACCTTCTCGCTTATCGCATTTATTTAACATTTTAACTGCATTCATTTCGGCTTTGCGTAACGTGTAAAGCTATTTATATTAAACTATTTATTATTATTGCAGGCACACGTAATGACCCACCACAATTATAAAACCGTTAAGAGAAAATTCGACGGTAGCATCTCGCCGGCGAAGAAACAAGATTCGTCCACAGAAAAATCTGTGATGAAATACATCTGTCAGATTTGTAAAAGAAGTGAGTTGTTTTTTTTTTAAATTAGGTATATAAGGTGAAATTTTGACTGATACCGAAAACTCGGGACAGGCTGGTGATAAGGTACAACTTTTCCCAAGACAGAGGAAGAAATCGGAAGAAAACGTTAGACCTGCCCTACAAAATTACCTAAATGAATGTCCAAATTTTTTCATATTTCGGCCTACGATTCAAGCGCAATATGCGAAATAAAAATAAAACTCAACACAAAATATAAATTTAATACTTTGTTTTGAAGAAAATTTGCAATTAATGAGAGATATAAGGTTTACTTTAGGAAAAATTTCTAGATGAACACAATAGAAAAATGAAGTTCTAATCAACCAAAATGTTGTTAAAAAATCAATATATAATACAATAATTTTCCTCTACCGATTGAATTTCTAGTTTTGCCGAACATTTGACTTATATTAATGCGATTTTAGGCATTTGACGTTACTTAAGCCTGCGTCGCGTCGGCGCGTAAGCCGACCGTCCAGTGGCGCCCTCCTATGTTTTTTAATAATTTCTTAAAATCTAGGACAAGCATTAAAAATCTAAGACGGACAAATTGTTGTCCTATACGATAAGTTTATTTTAAGGTACAACAATGAGCTTTTTCTTGTGTTTTAAATTTTAAATCACTAAAACGGAAAACGTTGGCCACCATTTTCCGTTTTACATACATACATACATACATAAATCACGCCTATATCCCTTACGGGGTAGGCAGAGCGTTAACGGCCGTTCAACGGATATTAACACCACGTCTGACAAAGGTTTGAGGGTCAATCAGATAACTGTGTATCACTATAGTGACAGGTTGTCAGCCCGTCGCCTAAAATTGCAATACACACCCTCGAGTCCCTTAGTCGCCTCTTACGACACCCATGGGTAAGAAATGGGGTGATGCTATTCTAAGCCGGCATTTTCCGTTTTAGTGATTTTAAAGACGCATAACAATGTAAAGCTTGTTGTTGTACCTTAAAATAAACTTATCGTATAGGACAACAATTTGTCCGTCTTAGATTTTTAATGTTTGTCCTAGATTTTAAGAAATTATTAAAAAACATGGGAGGGCGCCACTGGACGGTCGGATTTCGCACGGCGCCGCCTTAAGGCCTTAAAGGTATAGCGTATCCTGGGGGAGGCCTACGATAGGCTGACAATATACGATAGACTGCAATAGGCTGATGTATGTATGTATGTATAAAGCTGGGCACCGTTAATCAAATTGTTAACTTCGTTAATCGTTAATCCGCTACAAAAAAAGTTAGCTTCGTTAATCGTTAAAGCGTTACATTTCGGAAGAATTAACGCAGGTTAACGTTAATCGTTAATCCGTTAATATGTGTAAAATTGCATTTTTATATTGTTGCATTAGTGAACTTATAAACCCTTATTTATACCCTTCTGACATGTTGTTTCAAATTATTCAGTTTTGATACATGAACTTTTGTTTTGGTGTCTTTCGGCAAGCATCGCTTACACGCAAAAACTATTTGCTGGCCCAATTTGGATACAAATTCCACATATTCAGTCAAATGTGGCCATGGATTCTTACCAGGACCGCTGGAACCCGATTCCATGTCTTCCATGATATGGTTTTAATTCAACACGTAAATGATCACTGAGGCCGTACGCTCGCTTACGCGGTTTCACGCGCGGGCCAGCCCGCGCGTGAGGCCGCGCGCGGTCTCGCGGGATCCGCGCGGCGGTCTGACATCACCGCCATTATTACCCGTCCAAATTTAGAAGGCGCATAGTGCCTAGGTAGTTGTAATATGGCAAGTGTCGTCGTGTTCGTACGGGTTATATTATGTCGCGGGTTGCTGAAGCCGCGGCGCGGGTGACCGCAGGCCGCGTCACGGGGCGCCAATCTTGTGTTTTGTCAAATCTGGCCCGCGCGGGACGTCCCGCGCGTGAAACCGCGTGAGCGAGCGTACGGCCTGAGAGTTATTTATAATAACAACAAACAAAACATTCGTCACTCTAACCACAGGCGGCGCTAAGTAATGAAATGATCAAACGAAAAAATATCTTAGCAGTTTTCTCACTCGCACGTGCCGGCAAAATATATCTAGTTTTGTTTCACCCGCTGCCACGCGCCGCCCGGCACTTGTCATGAACCTGTTTTTCGCGCCGCGCCGCGGTGCGATGCAGTAAATAGTAGGCATTAGATTAACGATTTACGGACTTCTGCATATTTAACGGAAGTTAACGTGTCCGTTAACATTTTTAAAAGTCAACTTAAAAGTTAATTCGTTAATCAAAATGTTAACTTCGTAAATTAACGATTAACGGATTAACGAGTTAATGCCCAGCTGTGTGTATAAGGTACCTATTTTATAATAACCCAAGTAAAGGAGCCAATAGGTATTTGGCATGGGTGGTCCTTATCTTTCGAATAAGTTGTTCAGTTTCATTGGTACAACCCTTGGTATGTTTGAATACCAAATTTTAAAACACTTCTCGTGTTAGGTTTACAATTTTCGAAAACTTGCGAAATTTTCAAGCGCGGGCAAGATTAATCCTGCCCTAATTTTAAAACACGGGAAGTGTTTTAAAATTTTGTATTTAATTTATCGCGGGTTTTCATCGCTTAGACTACATTCAATCTGTAAAGATAGAATTAGTCGCCGGGTATTAGTTGCAAAACTAACCCGGTAGATGGAGCCGTGCCACGCGTTACTGGCATTAAAATACAATTGCAAAATTGGCGGGCAAGGAACGAGCTGCGGTAGCCCAGATGGAAGAGGCATCGCCACTAGTAATGCGAAAGTCGTAGGTTCAAATCCTGCCCGGCCGCGCTTGAAGTTTTTGCAAGTCCTTGGTATGTTTTCAGCTAATACTGCCAGATTTGATTTATGTTACAATATTATACGTTGTACTCAGCATTTTTCTTTCTAGACTTCACGACGTCTACAGACCTAAAGGTGCACGAAGTGTGTCACGATAAGTTCACCTGCTTCGCTTGCGACTCCAAGTTCGAGACGTTCAAAGCGGTCACACAGCACAGGAGGTGGTGTAAAGCGAAGGTGACAGCTGTCAAGCCGCCGAAAACATTGACGGATATTTTGAAGTAAGTACCTAGTTCTGCCACGGCTCGGCAAGAAATTAAATTCTCCCTACACGAGACACGTCCTTTCGGAAGAGGATGACGAAATCACAGTAGCCGCTGCTGCAGCCATTGCGAGTAGATCACACTCCACAAGCTCCTCAAGCAACTCTTTGTTCCCTATTTTGGGAACTACCGGCACGTGCCGGGTAGATTCAGTCGAATACGTTCTTCCCAGAACAACTCGTAAGCCCAATCGCGCCCTTGGGCTGGTTCTTTGAACAACCACTAAACTTCTCCGGGTGAGATCCTGCTCCTCACCATACAGTCAGGTGTAGATTTTCATAGCCCCGGGGCTAAAATCATAGAGTTCAGAACCAAAAGATAGTATTATCACATTTATCACTTATTGTCGTCATGATCCGTCATTGTAAAAAAAGAAAGAAATTTGTATAACACAATTTTCTTCACTTTGTATTGTCCTAATAAAAGCGTTGTGTTGGTCACCCTCTGGTCAGAATGACCGATCACTTAAAAAAGCACCGTGCCCTTTAATGGCGCACCCTGAGAGGCCTCGTCTAGCAGTGGACTGTAACGCCACAGTATAATTAATAGTACTAGCGTACAGTATGGTCACTCCCTGCCTCCCCCTACAAGCGCCGCCCACCCGCGCTCGGAGGACGCTCAGACACCGGCTAGCAAGGACGCGACGACGAAGGTCATTTCATACTGCCGCACATTGCATTCCCGATTCGCGAACGCAAAATGGCGGCAACCCTGACATGTTGTCTCACACACACAAGCATGGTCCGCGTTCACCTACGCGAGCTTAGACTGTGTGCGTAGCAACGCGTTTGATTCATACATTTGAGCGCCTTAGTCCGAGGTGTGGTAACGCTTTGTGATGTTGTGAACTGAGCTATTATTATGTTGCCAATCAGACTTTAGACTCCCCATTACTCTTTTTACATCGGCGTCAAGCAGATTTCTGTGTGTGAGTTTTCACGGTGGACAATGGCTAGAATCCTCCTTATTCTGCTTACACGACCATCGAAAATAGAAATATAAATAAAAAACTAGTTTTCTATGTATTTATTTAGTAAAAACAAAAAATATGTATGTATTATATCAGCTATTTCGTTCTTATAATACTAGCGTGGGACACAGACAAGGCTAACTAAAAAAAAAAAACAAGCTTTGCTTATTTTGGGGCTAGATGGTGCTGTGTGAATTGTCTAAGATATTTATTTTGTTACTTTCAATCATTCTTAATTTCTGTTTTTTTTACAGGGAGCGTAAAGCACAAAAGGAATTAGCGGCGGCCATATTCGAAAATGACCCCGAACATTGGGAATGCGGTGACTGCAACATTAGTTTCTACAACATACACTACTACAAACTGCACAACCTCAAACATCATCCCAACTCGCAAGATTTACAAACTAAAAATAAAGAAATGGTTGAAATTGAAATCAATCTCAAACAAGAAATTCAAGATGTCGAAGATAAAAAAATTAAGCAAGAAAAAGAGGACGCAGAATATAAAAAAATTGAGACTGAACTCGAGAGTATGTTTGAGAATCCATCTGAAAGTGAGAAATCCTGTGCTAGTGTAAAATCTGAACAATTGAAAGAAAGTGGCATTCCGCAGAGTGATCCAGATACGATAGAAAGTATATTGTCTAGTGTTACTGTTAATAAAGGCAATGGTGAAAACGAACAGCTGGACACTGGTGAAGCATTTAAACACGACAGTAAAGATAAGAATAAATCAGCAATTGCATTTAATGATATCAATAGTAATTTAAAAGAAACGGGAACGAATATTGACGCAAGACAAGAAACAAATACTGAAAAACCGAAATTTGCCCGAGAAGATACCAGTGTTCATAGAGAAAACATTGATCAAAATGATTTTTCTATTGAAAATTGTAAACAGGGCGTTTTACCTCAAGATAATAATAGAGTTTCGGAACAAAACGATTATCAACATGATTCTAATTTGAAAGCTAATCTACAGGATATTCAGCTTACTCAAGAAAGTGGTAGTGGTATTAAAGAAAAGTATGATCAAAATGATTCAAATATCGAAAATGTTGAGAAGAGTACACAGCTTATTCGAGAAAACGATATTCCTAATGAAATTTTCAGTCAAAATGTTTCAATCACGGAAACAAATAAGCAGAATGTTCTTGAAGAACTTACCCAAGAAGATTATAGCATTCCTAAAGAAAACGTTACTAGGAATGATTCGACTATAGAAACTAATGATGGGGAAGAACTTAGTCAAGAGAATCACAACCTTCTCGGCGAAAAAGTTAATCAAGAAGTTGCTACACCCTGTGAAATAGAAATAAATATTGATGTAAATGTGGATTCTAATAATGTTCATGCACATAAAGATTATACTCGAGATGACAGTAGTGATGTTAAAGAAAGTGATAGTCAAAATTGTAATGAAGTTGCTCAATCTAGTGAAACAAGGCAAATAGAAGATGAACCTATGGATGTAGAAGCGTCATCAGACAATAATAATGAAGACCAAAATAAAGAATTAGATAACACAGACAAGCATGAATTAAAAGAAAAAAGCAATGGCGATAGTAAAGTTAATGAAAAGACTGATTTGGTAGAATAATTATAAATAAATTTTGATTCCAACAAAGTATGAAAACGGAATTCAACATATTAATGTAATAATGTCAATAGAACATTGCAAATCATTTTACTAAACTTTCAGAAAATGGGCTAAATGTCGATTGATTTGGTGCTTTTTAAAACTGTAATTATATATTTTTCAGTAATATCTGTAAAACTGTAATTATAATATTTTTCAGTAATATATTTATGGATATGTACAGAGCATTTATCAATCACTTTTTTTTGCTCGGCGCAAAATGTCAATATTTGTGAAAATTAACTCGCAGAATGTCTAGTTTTTGGATTTCTTGGCCAGTGTATGTGCATATTGTGCATTATGTACACGTATGAACTTAAGCTTTAAGGGGTCGAATTTTTGTTATAAAGTGTGTTCAAAAGCTTTTGCCGATTTATAGGACTGGGATACAATAAGACCAATGTAATATGGTAGTATGATGAACTTGTTAGGGCCGCTGCAAAGCAAGAGCAGTTTTTGCGAGCGATAGCTGGAGCACTCGAGGGTGTGTATTGCAATTTTAGGCGATGGGCTGACAACCTGTCGTTATAGTGATACACAGTTATCTGATTGACCCTTGAACTTTTGTCAGACGTGGCGTAAATTACCGTTTTTCACGGCCATTTATGCTCTGCCTACCCCGAAAGGGACTATAGGCGTGATGTATGTATGTATGTATAGCTGGAGCACTTTTGACTAGAAATTCGAAAAGAAACTTATCGTTATTGAATTAAAGGTTGACTTGAAAGGAACGACAAACGGCTCTCACAGGCAACCGGCAGCGTTTGTCATTCTAGGCAATGTCACCTTTATTTCAATTAAGTACGGTTATTTTTTTAATCCAGCCGGTTACTTTTTTACGGTTACGGTTATTTTTTTAATTCAGCCGTGTGATGCCGGCTTAGAATGGCATCACCCCATTTCTAACCCATGGGTGTCGTAAGAGCCGACTGAGGGACTCAAGGGATGTGTGTTGCAATTTTAGGCGATGGGCTGACAACCTGTCACTATAGTCATACACAGTTATCTAGTTGACCCTCAATATTTTGTCAGACGTGGTGTTAATGTCCGTTTTACGGCCGTTAACACTCTGCCTACCCCGTAAGGGATAAAGGCGTGATATATGTATGTATGTATTTTTTTAATTTCTATGAAAAGTGCTGTTGCTCGCAAAACAGTACGTTTGGTCTGCGGCAGCCCTTGTTCGGATAATAAATGAAGTAGAGCAATTTTATTATTGGTTGCGAAACGTGTTGTTAAGGTGAGGTGGCCTTAGAAATCTACCAAGCAAAGGCGGAGTAGTGTTCGGAGTTTTCAATGCCATTTCTTCAAATCTCAAAAATACGAGACGTAATTATTTTCAGGACTACTTCAAAATATATGCTACAAAACTATGGGGCCCAAAACACGATTGGTTAAAATTTTCTCGATAGAAATAAATCGCAAAATAAGCTCTAATTTTGCGGTTTTTGGCCTGTTTCTTAGACTAAAAACCTGTACCATTTGACCGGTATCCAATATTTCAAAATTTATTTTATGTTATTTTCTTCCTTATTGTATGTGTAATCAACGTATGGAGCTAGTTTTTCAATTATCTACTTATTATCATTAAAAAGAACACTTAAACACAAAATTATATTCGGATTGCGCACGGGCACGTCGGTTTCTACCGCGCCCGCTCCCCTCAGTCAGTCGGCCACTGAGCCTCGTCGGAAGCAGACATGTACAACTTTTTTCCAGCCGCGGAGATATTACGACATTCAGTGAGCAGGGAAGAAAAATTACAAGTTAAAGAAAAAAAACGAAGCTTTCCAAGACTTGCTATAAAAAACAGAGGATTAAGTAGTTCGCGGCGTAATATTTACATATATACCACGCCTATAATCCCTTGCGGGGTAGGCAGAGCGTAAACGTCAAAAAACGGACATTTACGCCATGTCTGACAAATATTTGAGGTTTATGCGCAAAAATTGTGTGTCGCCATAGTGACAGGTTGTCAGCCCATCGCCTAAGATTGCAGTACACACCCTCGAGTACCTTAGAAATGGGGTGATGCTATTCTAAGCATCACACGGAATAATATTTTCAATTTTTTTTTAAGATATAATTTTTTAATTAGGGTAGAAGTACCTTGCAAGGACTACCTTATGTATGGTAAACATAACAATTTATCTATACCTAGCCTCACCCACGGCGTGATGTTTTTCCCGTAGGAAAAGATATTTATCCAATAAAAAAAAAAATTGCCTATGTCACTCCAGCCCCACAATCAACCCAACGCAACGTGACGTTACAATTACAACGTCAAGGAAGGACAATCAAACAAACACGCTTCGATGGATAAAAACCTGTCAAGTGCGAGTTGGACTTGATAGCTGAGGACGGTTCCGTACAACCTAAATTTACTATTGTATAGGGTGAAATCACGGAGCAGAAAGAAAGGGTGAAATTTAACTAATGACCGACAGCGAAAACCATGGAATGCCTACCAGACACCAGTCTGAGAATAAGGAAAAATTTGCTCATGTAACATATGGGTCCCATACAAATTGACTAGGCCGGCTAGTACACCTTATATGGGAAGTTCAATTTTACATAAAACCGTTCCGTTGCGACGAGAAGAAAGGAAAATCAAACAAGCAGGCTTTCTCATTTGTAATATTAGTGTGGATAGATAAAAACCGGTAAAGTGCGAGTTGGACTCGATAAGTGAGGACGGTTCTGTACAACCTATTTTAACGATTCAATGTGAAATGTGAGCCAAACTGTGGTCGTTTACGCAAAGCTGAAAATAAATCTGATACAGAGGTTTTGGAGACGCTCAAGTTTGCTAAACAACTCCTCAGTGGCATCCACGTAGCAGGTGTCGGCGTGGTATAAACGGGGGAGGAGAAGTGTCTGAGCAAGAGTAATTTTAGTTTTAAAAGGCAAGAAATTTTGAAGTCATTAAAGCGAAAGAAAAGAGAAAAATACTTTACTGCTGACAGCGTTTACCTGCGCAGTCCAACTGAGAGTGGAATCCAGCAAAATACCAAGGTTTTTGGCAGTTTTTGTGAAAGCTATAGACCTGCCGCTATAAATAACGTTTGGGATAATTGGATGCTCCACTTGCCTATACACACATAATTATAAGAACTACCTATTAGCATGGCCTGAGATTTCATTGGGTTGACCACGAGACCGAAGAATTCCGCCCATATAGCAATTTTGTTGTTGTTGATAGCCACAGTTGCACTATATATTTTTTTTTTTATTAATGATGGGTTTGCTCTTGACTCTAGTCTAGGTCATAGGACAGAGACAGAGTCTAAGATGGAGCGAGCTCACCCAGAACAAGCCTGTTAAGGCACTGGCACTCCCACACACTGACGGAACGCAGCAAGCTACTTGGCGCCAGGCTTCGGTAGTATGGTGGTCGCGAGCCAGGCGGCCCCTTACGGAGCCTTCCACCGCTTGGTGGGATCGTTCAGCCGGACTTATCCACAGGCAAGCCTGTATTGCCGTTGCCCAGGGTGGACCGCTAGGAGGTAGATCCCATACCACCCCATATTTATATCATCACAGGTGAAACGACGGTAAATCTGCAAATTGACTACGTAAAGATGGACGCTAGAAGAGAGGAAACTGTGTTAATGACAACAGAAAAAAGAAGAAGTGAAAGGACGCCACCTGTAGGTACGCCTGCAGAGAAATTACTCCATTCCGAGAAAGCCTCATCAGAACGGACCCGCTGCAAGCGACCCCGAAATTATGAATCAAACCAAGTTATTGCCGGAGAAGAGATGTTAAGAGAGCGAAGGATAGCGAAAAGTACATCAAGATCAACTGAGTTGAAGGCATTACTGAAATGAAGTAAAATAAGAATGGTCAAAAACTTATTCTTCATGGTCTGGTGAATATTGTCGGTGACTTTGATAAGTGCTGTCACAGTGCTGTGACCAGCATGAAAGCCAGACTGTTACGTAGAAAGAAGACTACTAGATGTGTTGAAGCCTGCTTGTGGACAATGTGTTCAAGGATCTTGGATAGGAATGGAAGGATGGAAGTGGGATAAAATTGGGAGAACGATGAAGGATTGGTAATTTTAGGGAGAGGTATAACAATTGCACGTTTTTATGCTGAGGGGAAAGAACTCGTTACCAGAGTGAAATTAAAGATTAGTGTGAGGATTGGCAAGAGTTCGGTAAGGATAAGGGAGATCATACGGGAGGAGAGACCATCATTGTCCTCGGCAGTAGATTTGATGGATGATATATGTTTCTTAACATCGTCCTTGGCAACAAATTTAAAAGAGAAGAAATTACTCTGTGGAAGTGGTGACGGTTTATGTTAGCGATAGTCGTTGCTTTGACGACATCAGTCAGTGTGACAGGAGAAGACGAAAAATGCCGGTTGAGTGCTGACAAATCTACAGCACCACTAGGGGTAGCTGGCGACTTCCCAACACCAAGCGCGCGTAAATATTTCCAGGCTAGTGCTGGCTTATAATTATCGAAAGAGTCATCAACGTGGCGTCTTTTCGCATCACAGACAACTACACCGATTTCTCACCAGTTTGTTCGAGCAGCCAAGAGAATTTGAGAATCGAGGAATGTAGACTGTTGATGAAAAATTTCTCTTCATAGGTGAAGTTTCTCCTTTCGAAATCATGGGTGAAGATACCACAGTGAAAGTGAAATGCCCAGTTGCTGCCTCAAAACATGGCATTCATAATGCTATAAAACAAAATAAGGTGCAAATATTGAAAAATTATAAAAAGCAAGATCGAGTTACTGTAAATTAAAAATAGTAATTGGTTTTTCCAAGTGCAGGGACAATTACGTGCGACGGGAAAGATAAGATGTGTTTTATATGGAGAAAACAATATGATGAAATGGAGACAGTATATTATACAAAGATATTTCAACTTTTGGTAAACTAAAATAGAATCATATTCTCCCTGAATGAGAATGGTAGATTCTCGTGTCGAGCCCGTAGGATGCCTTTGAGAGGTTCTGAAAAACCGGCTTTATAACCAGGATAGTGGGCGCTGGACTGTCAGATCCTGTTTATTGGGGCTGTTATAGATTTCCTTAGTTCAATCCCTTATTATTTTGCCAATTCTATTTCTATGTCTGTTCGTTTGTATGCCTCGCCTCGATAATTTCAACAGACTACGGAAGGAACCCTATTTATGGGCGTCAGTAAATGAAGTAATATCTTAATTTGAATGTATTTTTTTTGTCTTGTATATGAATTTTGATTACATTTTGATGTATATTATTTGAAATTTTCCACATGTAACATAAATAATCAATAATCATACGGATATCTAGACATTATTTCTTTATAAATAATTCTGTACCTACCTAACAACCTAGTAGCACTACGTAAAGTTTTACATGGTTTACATGTCTAAAAAACATAAACTAGGTTTACATGTCTAAAAAACAAACATTGAATAGGTATATCATATAACATTGAAAAAGACAACCTTTCAATGAAACAAATAGTTCAATAAGCACGTTTACCCTACGCCTATACTGTCGTGCGCGGGAGCCTGATACGCTGCGTTTGCTACTTGCCCGTGCGGGGGGTACACTACACCCCGCGCCTGCTCTGCCCGCGCGGCTGCTTCACCCCCTTGAAAACGCGGCTACCTCGGCCAGATTTCGCCTTAAAAACTCCTTTTCATTAGAAAAATATTGATGACATTGTTTTTCATCAATATTTTTCTAATGAAAAGGAGTTTTTAACACGTGTGTTACGAGCAATTCTGACATTTTGGGCCGAGTTGGTTTTCTTGCCTTGGAGCGAATGTGTGTTTTCTGCAGAGAGACTATGAAATTATTAGAAACTCGCTTTTATCTGTATGTAGATTATCAATCCAACAACTAAGTTTATAACGCATTTAGTCTTTATATAAATACAAATTGTGATTGTAAATTGAAAAAATGTTCTATGTAAATATTTTGTGATTATTTTGAGTAGATCGTGATTTTAAAATAATAATGTCTTAGGATATAAATAAATAATTGCTAGATGCAATGAAAATATTTATACAGTAGTTTTATTGATAAACGTTTAGGTCTTCAAATCAATTTATTATTATCACATACATTACATACACAAGTGTTTTCGATTTTGGGCAATAATTAAAACATTAAGAGTTTGAAGAAGATGTGGTCTATTAATTTTACAATAGCTATTTACATAATTAAATTATTACAAAAATATTGATTTTTAAACATTGTTTTCGTCAGCACTAAATTATTGCTTATTTAAATAAATAACAAAATAGATATACATTTGCTTTCACAGCCCATTTCAATTTAATATAATTACATATTTTCTTTTCGTTAATAATTCATATTGTTTTGAATGAAATATTGCAACTTTTAAGTTTTTGAAGATAATTCAGATGGAATGTTTATTAAATAAAAATACGACAAATAATACTTAGAATTTCCACAGTGGATTACTAAAGACTAAGGGTCGCCGCAGAGCAAGAGTTGTTTTTGCGAGCAATTTAAAAATATATATTTTAGCGAGCGAGAAACGGCACTCACGGTCGCTCGGCAGCGTTTGTCATTCTAGACACTGTCAACATGATTACAATCACGTACAAGTTCATTTTCGAACTTCTATGAAAAATGGTTTGTAATTTTAGACACTGTCACCTTGATTTCAATCACGTACAGTTCATTTTTGAATTTCAATATAAAATGCTCGAGCAGTCGCTCGCAAAATCGTACGTTTGGTCTGCGGCAGCCCTAAATAGGACGCTGTAGTTGATACTTTAAGAAATGCAGTTCAATGTAGTGTTACTGACATTGGACATTACTAGAGATGCAACAAATATGTGTCCCTCAAGCTGTAATCCTCACCTATGAAAACTTACCGAAAAGCAATTTTGGTTTTGTCAAAAAATAGTACTGAAATAGTGACAAATAGTGACATATGCAAGAAAATTAGTGACTTCATATTTCCCAAGATACGGCTATCGTTTGGTGAGGATTACAGATCGAGGCTCACGCTGTAATCCCAACTCTCGTGTGAGCAAACGGTATGGTATTTTCACTTGGTCTACATTCCAAAAAATAGTGCCTAATTAGTGACTAATAGTGACAAAAGATGAGAAATTGTCGCTTTATAATTCCGAAGTTATAAAGGCATCTTGGTGAGGATTATACCTATAGCAATTTTTGCTGTAATCCTCACCTCATTTCTGCTAAACGCTTAGGTCTTTTGACTCAAATTTAGTATCAAAAAATAGTGCTGAAATAGTGTTCTTAAACTGCATTGATATTTATTTAGTTTATGTAGTAGAAGCAATTAAAAAAACCGTAAGAACTTCTCCATACAAAATGGTACAGGTACAGTCGCGAACAATACTTCGTAGAATACAGACTTGATTTTTGCTTTAATTTAGGTAATGTCATTTCTGCCAATATATGTTGGTGTTAACTATAACATAAGTTGAGCCACTGACATTATTTTGGTATATTTTATGAGTAGGTATTTTGGTTGAATATTTTTCAACGCCTTGAACTTTTTAACGGTTTTATAACAATAAAGTATTTATATGTACTTATGCTAATATCTTTCAGATCAACACATCGCATTAATTTATCACATCGTATTCTCTTAACTCTGAAAGCCCTGTTTGGTCGCGCCACCGCTCTAGCCACCGCTAAACAAAACCGGTTTGGCCGAGCCTCGAAAACTGACCGCCGCGCGTGTGAGCGAGAGGGTAGACAATAGTGAAATTATTGCATGCACTTCGCCTGCGTGGTATTTTTTGGTTTCATCACGTTACGCGTTATTGAGTATTATGACAACTCAAATATAAAATTTCTTAAATAACAAATACGCCACTTACGATTATTATGAAAAAATAAAACGCACGTTTTGAAAATAACAAAAATTATTATTTAGGTATAATTAGGTACTTATAGTATTAGTCCTCGCCTCGAACATCGTTAACTATATAGGATTAAATCGATTTAGTGACCGATAGCAAAAACCCAGGACGGGCTGGTGATAAGGAACAACTTTTAATATGAATAACCCAAAGCAGCTGATCGGCAATTTGTACGGGAGGTCTAATTTTTTTTCATGTTTCGACCTATGTTCCTTGGGGAAAATTGTTCCTTATCACCAGCCCGTCTTGGGTTTTCGCTATCGGTCACTGATTAGATTTCACCTACCTACTTTCATTTATTTATGAGTTAAATGAATTTTACCACATAAATATGTTTTTTGTTCCATTTTTGCCAAACAAGTTAGGTACCTGTATTTATTTATGTACTACATAGATACAAACATATATCACACTTTTATCCCTTACGGGTTAGGCAGAGCGTTAACAGCCGCAAAAAATACGGTCGTTATCATCGCCACGTCTGACTGATTGAGAAATACTGTCAGATATAAACAAAATACTTGAAGGAAATAAATTTGTTTGATTACGTTCCTACCGACATAAGAAACCAGTATTGAGCTTTAAGTACGACAATACGAAGTATTGTTCGCGACTGTACCTGACCATTTTGTATGAAGAAGTTCTTACGGTTTTTTTAATTGCTTCTACTACATAAACTAAATAAATATCAATGCAGTTTAAGAACACTATTTCAGCACTATTTTTTGATACTAAATTTGAGTCAAAAGACCTAAGTGTTTAGCAGAAATGAGGTGAGGATTACAGCAAAAATTGCTATAGGTATAATCCTCACCAAGATGCCTTTATAACTTCGGAATTATAAAGCGACAATTTCTCATCTTTTGTCACTATTAGTCACTAATTAGGCACTATTTTTTGGAATGTAGACCAAGTGAAAATACCCCACCGTTTGCTCACACGAGAGTTGGGATTACAGCGTGAGCCTCGATCTGTAATTCTCACCAAACGATAGCCATATCTTGGGAAATATGAAGTCACTAATTTTCTTGCATATGTCACTATTTGTCACTATTTCAGCACTATTTTTTGACAAAACCAAAATTGCTTTTCGTTTAGTTTTCATAGGTGAGGATAACAGCTTGAGGGACACACAAATATTGGTATCGCCAATCTGGAAAAAAACACCGCAGAATATTCGGCAGCTGAATATTCGGTCTCCGAATACATTGCTGGCGCCAAGCGGTTTGTGTGCGTATTTCTGTTGTCTTTGTGTCGTAATGAGCGCGGGGATGACCTGATGATATTTAATTTTGATTACTGAATGTATACATACAAACATATATCACGCCTATATCCCTTGAAATACAGGGTGTAAGGGACAACCCTCCGAATAATTGTAGGGTGTATTCAGACCATGAAAAAAATGTGCTTTTTCATACATCAGGTATAAGATATTCCGATTATTAATACCGAATATGAAAAAAGGCCGAATAGCTGCGGAATATTTGATGCATCTTTAGACATAAATAAATTATAATTCGGAATTACTTTACAAGCAAAAGGTACTTGGACACAACAGACAGATTGAACTTCTTTTAGGCAGAGTAACCTCTCAGGAACGATCTGTCTACTTTCCCAATCGGTCTACTTTCACGAAGCGTCTATTTTACCAAACAGTCAACTTGTTTTCCCAAACCGTCTATTTCCCAATGCGTCTACTTTTCCAATCGGTCTACTTTCACAGAGCGTCCATTTTCCTGATTGGTCAATTAACTTTCATCACTATCCCTCTAAGGTTCAGTACCACTCTCTTTGAGGAAGTTGTAGGTCTTGACAAGATCTACATTTCGGATGACGGCTGTCAAACTTTAAACTCGTTTTTCTTGGAAACTATGCATACTAGATCATTAGTTTCTTTGGAAAAGTTTTAGGGCTTGATGAGATCTACATTTCAGATGACGGCTGTCAAACTTTAAACTCGTTTTTCTTGGAAACTATGCATACTAGATCATTAGTTTCTTTGGGAAAGTTTTAGGGCTTGATAAGATCTACATTTAGTGACAACTGGGAACAAAGGGATTTGATTGCTCGAAGTGTTGGAATAAAGTGAACCACGGGGAAAAAGTAAAAGTAAAATTGATAAATGTGGCAATTGACACTGTCCGTTGCTGACAGCATAGAGTATATTAAAATATGCTGACAGTAACACTGAAGTGGAGAACCAATGGAGAACTATTTTAATTTAAACTAATCTAATCTTTTTCTGAGTGGCCAGCATTGTGGCCAGCCAGATTTTACAAAAGACAGTAAGGAGTTACGGAGTTACATAATTTTTCGTGTGCTCGTTGCTTAGAATTCCTGGCACCACATATTTTCCCGTGAAAAGCCCCGTTGACAGAGGATGAGCAGCAGAATTTACTGTGTATTCAGATAACAACTAACACCAAGCCTGGCGAGTAATTTTTACTTTGATTGAGCAGACCGACTGGAAAAGTCGGGAAAGTAGACTAATCGGGAAAGTAGACCGAACGGGAAGTAGACCGATTGCAAAAGTAGACTAATCAGGAAAGTAGACCGATCGGGAAAGTAGACCGATCGGTAAGTAGACCGATTGGGAAGTAGACCGATTGGGAAAGTAGACAGATCGTTCCTGAGGGAGAGTAACATTTGACTACTACACAACACAACTGCCTTATCAAACTATTTAGTTCCTGTTCAACTCGTTCAGGATACGAAGAATATGCAAGAACAGATTGATAATGTCCATGTAGAGGTTGATGGTCGCCAGGATGTACTCCTCAGGGGAGAGAGTGGTCATCATCATCTGGGTGTCGAAGATGAGGAAGAAGGCGAACAGTACGGCTCCGACGAGAGACAGGGCCAGCTCAAAGGCCGAGCTTTGGATGAAGATCTGAAGGATACCGCCCATGATGAGCACTGACAAGCCGGCGACCAGGCTGGGAATATCAAACATATTGATTGATTAAAATTCTTTATTCAATGTAGGGTTTTATCATATCACTTATTGACGTCATGAACCGTCACTGTAAAAAAAATGTATCACAATATTCTTTCTTTAATTAACAATTTTGTAAAATCCAGAATAAACACAACTTAAATCCGTTTAAAATTGTTTTATTGTGATGAGTAATAGTTGTGCAAACTCAAGAAAATATTATTTTGTAATGTCCTAATAGAAAACCGGCTCGGGCGGGGATAAAATATATAAATAAAGGCACTGCCACGGGGCTGGCCAGGTCAATCACACGGCATGTAACTTTACGCCACCGCCATCTAAATACGATATTTGTTTCAAATTGAAGTCAAGATTTTCAAAGCGTGTAGTTTACATGCGTATAATTAACCGGACCCCCTGAACAGGAAAACCCTCCAAAAAACCTGCCCAGAAGTGCTCCTACTCTAAATTAACAATCTTACTAGCCCCTAACCTACTCTAGCTAATTTTGATTTATTTATATATCACACAATGGAAATTACATTATAAAGTTATAGATGTCCGTTATAAGAATTCGCATAGTGCTCGTCAAACACATATTATAATGAAAACAATTTAAAAATATTCAATAATAGAAAACAATGTCAGTTATATATTAAAATAGAATTAAAAATCTAGATACTCTTTTATAGAGTTAAACGACTAATCCAGCAAAAGGTATCTCAGTTGGGTTCGAAACGTTTCGTTAGATTTCATTTTTTATTCGGGCTTTAAGTCACTATTTACTGACAGTAAAAAATAATCAATTTTATAGCAATTTGAATAAATAACTAATAAAATAACAAGAGAGTTTGAATTTGATGCAAGCGACAGTGGCGACATCTAGAGAGACAGTAAATCATATCACGACTATATCCCTTACAGGGTAGGCAGAGCGTTAACGGCCGTAAAACGGATATTAAGACGACGTTTGATATAAGTTTGAGGGTCAATCAGATAACTGGTGATACACAGTTATCTGATTGACCCTCAAACTTATATCAAACGTCGTCTTAATATCCGAATAAACGGATCTAACGAAACGTTTCGAACCCAACTGAGATACCTTTTGCTGGATTAGTCGTTTAACTCTATAAAAGAGTATCTAGATTTTTAATTCTATTTTAATATATAACTGACATTGTTTTCTATTATTGAATATTTTTAAATTGTTTTCATTATAATATGTGTTTGACGAGCACTATGCGAATTCTTATAACGGACATCTATAACTTTATAATGTAATTTCCATTGTGTGATTTATAAATAAATCAAAATTAGCTAGAGTAGGTTAGGGGCTAGTAAGATTGTTAATTTAGAGTAGGAGCACTTCTGGGCAGGTTTTTTGGAGGGTTTTCCTGTTCAGGGGGTCCGGTTAATTATACGCATGTAAACTACACGCTTTGAAAATCTTGACTTCAATTTGAAACAAATATCGTTTTTAGATGGTGGTAGCGTAAAATTACATGCCGTGTGATTGACCTGGCCAGCCCCGTGGCAGTGCCTTTAGTGATAGGTTGTCAGCTCAGCCCATCGCCTAAAATTGCAATACACACACATCTAACCCTTGAGTCCCTTAGTCGTCTCTTACGACGCCCATGGGTAAGAAATGGGGTGTTGCTATTAAGCTTTATCTAGTATATATTTGTAAGGCAGTATCACACGGGTATGTAACGTTACCATCAATTGACTGCGCGTGTGGTGCAGTACGTGACAGTGTAACTATTTTAAGCCCTCGCAATTACATTCACACATTTTCCGGGTCTATCGCGATAGTTTAGTTTTATCAGCTGAAACATCGAGATCCTGGTAAATTACGGTAAATTTATACATTCATACATACATTGTGGGGTAGGCGGAGCTTAAACAACCGTAAAAAACGAACATTTACGAAACGTCTGTCAAACATTTAAGGGTTATTCGGAAAAGTTTGTATCACCATAGTGACAGGTTATCAGCCCATCGTCTAAACTTGCAATACACACCCTTGAGTCCCTTAGCCATGTACCATCTAGCTCTGCGCTCGTCAATCCGCCTGCCAAGCGTGGTGATTATGGCAATACCGGGGCAGGCCCGAGTCCAGTAGTGGACTATTGTTGCTGTTGATGTAATGTAGTTTCTTACCCATAACCAACGAAAGAGAAGTCCCGTTTGGTGTTGAATGTGTAAGTGGTGAGGGAGGCCACCACGGCGAACGTCAGAGCCAGCGCTTGCAGCACCACGAATGTGTTGTAGTAGGAAACCACTGTGCCCACAGTGTATGCTTGGACGACAGTCTGGAAACATGTATTATGATTATTTGCTAGTAAAAATCTGTTGTAGTATACAAGTTGTAGCGACCTCTGGGAGGTGAACCTCAAGTGGTTCACAAGCAAGCCAGACGCAACAAAAGTTCCAACATATCTGCAAGATGGCACCACGTGACAGATTGGCAGAGAACAATGGGCCTGAAACACGGCATCGAAGTGCTTCACCGCGCAACGCATATATACAACATCCAATTCTTTCCAGGTGGACCAGTCGGTCCCCTGGCCACAAAACCCGGCCAGGCAGGGTAGCAACCCTTTTTCCCGACACCACCTGGAACCCTCCATTCTGCCTATTGGCATTACTCCTGTCACCCGCCCTAAAGTTACCCAAAAATTATCATGCGTTTTACTACTTTTCCTCTAACACATTAAGCATTGTTAATGAACGTAATGATAATTGAAAAGTCATTAGTATAACTTCATTATCTATAATTTAACAAAGTACTTCATTGGTAAAAACTTTATCATGTGCAACTGGTTTTGTAACATCAAGGCGTCTTACATAAGGAAGGAAAGACTACCAATAATTTTCTAAGCATTTCCTTAAACCAGCAGGTAAAAGGCAAATTACGTGTATTTAGTTCTCAGATAAAATCAAGGAAGTATATATGTGCACACACATCAAGCCTTTTCCGTTGCGTGGTAAGCGGAGCGTTAACGGCCGTAAAATTTTGAGGGCCGTTTCAGAAAGTCGTGTATTAATATAGTGACAGGTTGTCAGCCTGTCGCCTAAAATTTTAATACACATGAAACCCGACTTAGGGTCTCGACCATTTGCGACACCCGTGGGAAAGAAATGGGTTAATGCTGTTCTAAGCCAGCATCACACGGCCAAGTAAGTAAAATAAAAATAATAATTATGATGTTCTTACAAATCCAGCCAATAGGTACAAGTTGGCAGGGTGGTCTCGTCTCTTAGCAATCAACGCGAACAGTGTGACCATGCTCAGGATGAATGCAAGCATTATCATCCAGTCACTGCAACAAAATCACCGGAAACTTTGTAAAAAATAAAAGGCGAGTGTAGCCATCAAAGACCTCGACAGTGGCGCCACTACACAAAAATAAGTTTTCTCTTTATATGTACCGCGTGTTACAAAATAACAAGTAAAGCCGAGAGGGTGTAAAAGGGACCCTTGTAAAGAGTCTATTGACAAAAAATTGAAGCCGTAGTGTCGATTTTGAAAATTACGAAAATTATATTTTTATATCAAATTACTCGAAAAATTTATCGTTGCATCGCAGCACTACTTTGACAGTTTAAAGTTCAACTGAAGTTGCCAACGTGGCGCAGCGAGATTCGATATACATTGCTTGTTATTTCATGTGTGTAATCATTTCAATGAACTGAAGATAACCAGAAATGTATACTAAATCGAAATTCGTTGGAATGGAAGTGTAGTACTGACCTAGACTAGTGCTGTTATTATTTCATCGACTGATGAAAATAAAGAATATTATTATTTTTGCGTTATTTTGTAACAGCTTATATAAACAATCTATCAGAATATCCGTTGCCCAAGTTTTTAGTATTATCTTTAATAAGTAAAATTAGCACCAGCAAACTCAATGAAATATTCGCTGTAATTAAAATTATGGCAATTAATACCAAAAGTGGCTGTTATTAAGTACTTTTTTCCATAACTTTAATTGCAGCGAATATTTCATTGATTTTGAAGTTTCTAATTTTACGTAAGGATGATACTAAAAACTTGGGCAACGAATCTCGCCCTCGAATCCCATAGTCGGCTCTTACGACACGCACGGGAAAGAAATGGGGTGATGCTAATCTAATCCGGCATCACACGGCTTCATAATTTAACAGTTACTTTAAAAAAATAACAGTTACTTTTGATGAATGAATCCTTGCACAGGCTGGACCAATAGGAACACAGCAGAGATGGCAACCGTGGCCAGCAGCTGTATAGCCAGGAGTCCGTACACTTTGCGGATGAAGCCCAACCGGATCTCCTTGTCAGCACTCGCCACATTGTTGCGGTAGGCAAAATCATCCTAGAAATATAAATCAGATATTATAAATAATAATATTCAGTAACTTGATTCAAAAAGTATAACTCTGGCCGAAAATTACAGTGAAGTGTATACTTTACTAAATATGAGTCATCTGAATGACTGGAATGAAGGTTTACAATCATTTACCTATTCTTATAAAATCGTTGGACGGCAATCTATTTAAAATAAGACTAAATTTTTTTTTAATTAATGAAGAATTTTATGAATTGAATGACTTTTTTAACAAATCGTTTTAATAACATAACAATAATTATATACTTTTACTAAATTATTATAGTGACTTGATTTTAACTAATTATATCAACAAAATATTGTACACCTACATTAGGTAAACTGTTGAAACCAACTATTACTGTAAGATCCTTGTACACAGTTAACAATAAATATTTTCTGATTTCTGAAAATGTGTTGGTTAGTTATTAATGAATTCTTCACAATGACCTCAATTTGGTATGTAAAGTTAATTTTATATTTTTCTCTCAAAGAATAAACTATTTTAAGAAATGAATTTGTTTTATTTTTGTTTTCCGATCATCCTTGAGATTTTAATTAATTATTGAAAAAAATTGTTTGATAGCGTAATTTGGGAACAATCATTGCAACAAACAACTCCATTTGTAAAATTCCATTAAATCAGACTTTGTTTACAACAATTTGATACTGAACATTGACTGACCTACTAGGATTTGTTTCTTATTTCATTATCTTGAAGGAGATCATGAAAATGACGTCACACAGGTAAAATAAAGGTTATTACGTTTTTTTCATAAATAAGAGTAATCTTTAACTTTTTCTTAATAAATATTAAAAAAAAATTGGACTAAAATATCTCCAAATGGTTTTCTTATTTTATGTCTTTTGGCTAAGCTTCACATACCAAATTCGGGAAAAAATTATCTTAACTTAAACTAGTGCTGTCACTTTCCTCTTAAACAGGTTTGGAAAAGGATGGGTACATTAAAGGTAAGAATTTATTTCTTTAATTGAAGCTATTATCAGTTTTTATACAAATGTTTCTTTATTACGTAACATTTACAAATGTTTCTAGTAATATTGATTAATTATTTTAACCAGAAATGAAGAAAATAATAAGTAAGTTGAGAAGATACTTATGATTAGGGACCGGATTATATGCAACATAAAAAGCCAGCAAATATGCATGAAAAATGCTTGAAATATGCATGAAAATGGACAAAACCTGTCAAAATATGCAAGATCAAATTACAAGTTTTAAGTATACAATCAAAATAAGAAACCTTTTTTCTCACAAACTTGACATTGTTCAATATATTCGCCATATTTAAATGATCCAGGATAGTCAGTTATCCACAAAGATAAATTTTTTTGGTAGACAAGGTCCGCTACAAGAAACTTAAAGGTAAAACTGAAGTCTGTACTCGGAAATAAATAAATTCTAATAGTTTGTAAGTAGGCTGACAATGTCATTTAATTCATGTCAGAAGTAATTGGGACTATTTTTCTTCTAAACAAACAAGATAAAAAAGGAAGCATACTTTATTGCTCTTTAGAATGGCTGGTATCTAGAAACTTAAAAAACTTTAATGTGCAAAATATTTACTGTGTTTGGATTTTATTGAGTACAACATAATCAAAGCAATGAAGTTAATATATTGTCAATTTCAAAATTGTTATTTAGTTTAGATTATGAACATTTTTTTTTGACATGCATACCAGTTTCAAAAACTGATTATGTTATGGTCACCCTACTATCCCCTAGTGGTAGTAGGCGGTTGAAATAACTCTGATACCAGGGTTCATCAGGTCATTGGACGACTCGGTGTCCCAGACGAAAAGAGAGAGAGACCCTACTATCATGGGCAGACATTGGGGACATTTGGGAGTACTCGGGAAAATAAGAAAGAGAGAAGAGTAACTGAGCCTTTCACCGGTCAAATAATCTAACTTCACTGTCCAATACAGAGTATGTCTTCCAGGTTGATCTAGTTCCATGGTTCGCTCACATATTTGGACAGATTTATGAGCGAACTCACCAACAATGAGAATAATAAGACAGGAAGGAGAATAAAAAAAAGATGTGCTGCGTTCCCAAAATATTGATAATGTCTCAACTCAACTAACAAGATTTTAGAAGAAATATACCATTTGCCAAATGTTTTGGCTTTACATACTTGGCTTAAATATGCAAATACATATAATCCAGTCTCTACTTATAAGTTTATGAGCTGAAGAATTGTGTTTAAATCATGTAAACTGAAAATCTGTCACACAGATTCAGTCACACTTAAAAGATAATTATCTGATGATAACATCCACAGAATTCTTATCTAGAATCGTGGTAATGGTTTATGTAGCAAATATGATTAATGCAATAATCACATGCAATAAAGTGTTAAATTGTACAGGAGTTTTTCATATTGAAGATCATGATGATTTACTAGCAATTCGTTATGGTTGTATCCAAACGAATACAAACATTATTGGAGTCATTATAGAAGGCCATAGCGTGACATTTTAGCCATTCTCTACTTTCGATTCTTATGATAATTGAGCAAGAATTTCAGTGAAAATATATAAGCGATTTTACCTCAATAGATTCTTTTCCTCCCAGTTCGCAGTCTTCCTGAGCGTACATCAAAGGTATTGCAGCCATATTTTTGGATCACAAGCACTGTTTTCTAAGAATATTCGCGAGAAAATACGAAAATAAACACAGTGTTTGGGTTTTTTCGCGTTTAATGGTAGACGTGACAACCTTCAAAATGACATTTGAGTGAAACTTGCCATATAAAAAAAAACTAGTGCTGTATTTATATAATAAAAAACCGTAAAAAGCGGTTTCCTATGTTATGCTCGACTTGGCATACTACGGCATTGATCATGTACAGCACGATTACGCCCGACAACGTTTTGTACAACATGACTATGGATCGTCTTCAGTACCTAACTGGCCCGGACAAATAATGTACAAGGGTGACAAATAAGGAAGAGGAAGACAAAAAAGGTGATCAAATCAAAACAAAGTGACGTCATAGTGAATTAAGTGATGTATTACAGTATGACCATCCCAATAAGCCATATTTGACAGCTGTCAGATTAGCGCTAATGCTATGGCAGAGGGTCCATTTTCCTTTATTGATATATCTTTTGGTATGGAGATGACAGCTGACAAATATGACTTATTGGGATGGCTTTACTGTAGTTTTTTTTTTAAAGTTTTAAGCTCTAAGGTTTTAAGTAAAACATTTTGACCAAAGTCCAAACGCCCACTTTTCCTTCCAGTTTCCCTGTCCATTATGGTATTGTATGAACGTGCTATAAACCCCGGGGCATCATCGGTCCATCAGACCGGAGAGCAGCCAACGTTATGACTTAAATAAATTAGTAATCTTCTTTCTGTTGCTAATGCCTTTCTTTTTTTTTTTGTTTAATGCACCTGCTTTGACCCTTTCCACATGCCCTAAGGTGGACTGGGAGATAACGCCTTTGGCGTTAAGTCCGCCCGTGTACATTTTTGTGCATAAAGTTAAATAAATAAATAAAATGCACATTACTTGATGAGCTTTGTCATACTTTTCACGTTATGCAGAAAGTTGGAGAAAGCAATCAGTAAATAGTTTTGTTAATATTGTAGCTTCGCCTACCTATCCCTGCTTACTTACATACTACTTATTCGTTTGACCTCTTTACCTATCTTGGACTACGGCGGGTGTTTGTTAGCCAGTAGAAAAGCGGGTGTTTGCCTCGGAAAAAGCAAATTTGCACTTAGCATTTATTGACAGGTCACCGGTCGCCCTATTTCAACACTGGCGACTTGACTCGCTCAGTCACTCAGGCAAAGTAGCGAAATGTGGGCCAAACTAACCTGCTGTGCTTTTGCAATTTCGTTAGCTAGAAAGTTATTGGTACCTATATGAAGGGAGTTGGATGCGGGAAACTCATACCTAAATAACGAAGTGAAACTATTTAAAATTGCTATTATTTATTATTTTTTACAAGCCGTATAATGTAGTACTTAGTACGATTTAGTAAAGATTGCTGGGATATCGAAACCATGCTATTAAGGCGGGGAATAGCGCGCGAGTATGATTTTTAAACCAGTTTTATTTAGACAATTACAGCCATAAAATTAGGAAAATATATATGTTATGTAGGCATCGAGGATCTAACAGTTAACAGATTTATTTATTTATTTATTTTTTAGGACAACCAATTGTAGTTACAGATAAATCAGTTACACAATTTGACAAACTTTACTTGATAGAATAATCCAAAGTAGGTAACCTCTATTTGAAACATTTTTTCCACCAACTTCTTAGGTAAATACGGCCTCAAGAGTTTTTTCAGCTGCTTACGAGGTGATACGGAATATCTACACGAAGCAGGCTACTCATTTTATGCTTTCTTCTTCTTCTTAAAATTGCGAGCTAGGCTTTTTTTCGGTAGAGTAACCGCCATTCTTCTAGTCAATCCAAGTGATTTGACCTTATGATACGACACGACATTAACCTTTCGTTTATTTGTTAAAAATAATTTCGTTTTGGTCCATTAAAAAGTGCAAATGAGTCAGTTTTTTTGGTGTCTCTAAATCACATTAAAACCTGAATGAGTAGCTATTTGCAACCACACATACAGCCGTTTATACTTGCAGTCTATTGTCCCATTCATGCAGTCGGCAGCCATCGCAGCCGTATACCGTCAACGCGGCAATAGGGAGTTTTATTATTGAGAATTAAAAAAAGTTTAGTATTCCAAGAACTCAGTAGATGGCGTTGAACTGACTACGTTACTAGATGCCAAAGCCAAAAGGCATGAAAAAAGGTCATTGTTCTTTCTAAACCTCTCCTCAATTTTTTGCGCTTTGTTTTTAAATAATACTCTGTTTTGTTTGTACGTTGTTTTCCTTAATATGTAGGAAAACCCATGAAAGTAAATATTTTTGTGAGGGGAGTGATGTAACAATTAAAAGTTACGTTTCGTCTTACGATCTCATACATCCAAGCGACAAAATCGAAAAACGAAATGACGTTTCCAATGCCGTTGGGGAGCCAGCGACATGGACATGTTCCGTTAACGTACCAAGGTCAGCGCCATCTATCCAGCAAACAGGGTACAGTTTAAAAATAAATTAAAAGAGTTTCCCTATTACTGGCGTCTCTTGGTGCGGCATAAAACTTTACAGCCCGTAAAGATGACGCGACCGATCGATGCCGCCAGCCTGCCAATGGTGATATCGTAGGAATTGTTAGAGTATTACGAGATCTGTAAATATGTAAGCTATTTCAGTAACATTAATGACAAAAAAAATACTACCGTATGATGCCGGCTTAGAATAGCATCACCCCATTTTGAGCCATGGGTGTCGTAAGAGGCGACTAAGGGACTTGAGGGTTAGATGTGTATTGCAATTTTAGGCGATGGGCTGACAGCCTGTCACTATAGTGATACACAGTTATCTGATTGACCCTCAAACTTTTGTCAGACGTGGTGTTAACATCCGTTTTACGGCCGTTAACGCTGTGCCTACCCCGTAAGGTATATAGGCGTGATTTATGGAAGTATTAAAAAAAAAAATGTTTTTGACTGCACATCCCTGGAACCTCAAAAGGACGTGCCTACCTGTAATATCATAATAAGAAACGTAACAGACATGCACTTGTTTAGTAAGTCGATGCAAAGCAAATGACAAAAATATTTGGCACGGAAATCATACGACTGAACCACAGAATATATAATAGTACTAACGTACAGAAGAATCACTCCCTAAGAAATTACATGTTTAGGTATAAATTAATACCTACGCTCGGTGTACCCAACCGCTCACAAACAAAATTGAAACTTATGAACGCGCGCGAACGCTCAATCTCCCTTGCGCATCGCAGTTTTATGACTGAGCCGCCAGCGAACTCCAAGGGTTGTAACTTGTCATCATGTTATCCGTGCCCGAAGATTTTTTGTTACTGATTTTGCTATATATCTTATTTGTTCACTTAATCTACGGAAGGAATTGTACGATTTGTAAATATTTATAAACCTAAACGAAATTATTAATGACTACTGTTTATATAGAAAAACAATTGAAAATGAAAATGAAATAACTTTATTCAATGTAGGATAGCATTATCACTTATTGACGTCATGATCGGTCATTGTAAAAAAAAGAAATTTGCATAACGCAATCTTCTTCTTTTTATAACAATTTTGTATTGTCCTAATAGAAAACCGGCTCGGGCGGGATAAAAAAATAAAAATAAAAATAAAGGCACTGCCTCGGGGCTGGCCAGGTTAATCACACAGCACGTAACTTTACGCCACCACCATTTGTAAACGACATTTGTTTCAAATTTTAGTCAAGATTTCCAAAGCGTGTTATTAACATGCGTATAATTAACCGGACCCCCTGAACAGGAAAAACCCCCCAAAAAACCTGCCCAGAAGTGCTCCTACTCTAAATTAACAATCTTTCTAGGCCCTAAACTGCCCTAGCTAATTTTGGAAATAACGAATAATATATATGTATAGCCCAAAAATGGCTACATAAAAAAAAAAAAATTATAATAATAACAAAAAATTGCAGTAGATAAATCTACTTGTTTCGTCTAATAAAATATTTACTTTATACATTTGAATTAAACCCATGGAGATTTATCTTGCATATAGTCTGATATTTCATAATAGCCTTTCTTGTACAATTTTTGTTTAATTACTGGTTTAAATTTATTTAAGGGTAAGTCTTGAATATCTTTAGGAAGCTTGTTATAAAAGCGTATACAATTGCCCTTAAAAGTTTTGCTTACTTTACTAAGCCTGCTCATGTGCACAGCAAGTTGCTCCTTATTTCTAGTGTTAAAATTATGCCTGTCACAATTTTTCTTAAAAGAATCTATATTTATTTTTACGTACACTAGATTTTCGTATATGTACTGTGACACAAATGTCAATATGTTGATTTCTTTAAATTTCTGTCTCAAGGAGACTCGAGGTCCCAATTTATAAATTGAACGAACAGCCCGTTTCTGCAAAACAAATATATTGTTCACATCCGCAGCATGGCCCCATAATAGTAAGCCATAAGACATTAAGCTATGGAAGTAGCTAAAGTAAACTAGTCTTGCAGTGTCTACATCAGTGAGATGTCTTATTTTTTTAACTGCGTATGCTGCTGAACTCAGTCTCTTCGACAATTTCTCAATATGTGGCCCCCATTGGAGCGAGGCGTCCAAAGTTATCCCTAAAAATACAGTTGAGTCCGCAAGGTACAACTTTTCATCCTTTACCTTAATAATTGTAGAGCTTGGTTTAACATTTGGTAATACAAATTTGATACATTTAGTTTTCTTTTCATTCAATAGTAGGTTATTTACTGTAAACCATTGCACTACATCGGTAATAGCTTTGTTCACGTCATCATAGTTGAGTTGTTGCCTCTTTACTCTGAAAAGTAGAGAGGTATCGTCCGCGAACAAAACTATATCATGTTTTTCTTTAACTAGATATGGTAGATCATTAATATATACAAGAAACAAAAAAGGACCAAGAATCGAACCCTGCGGAACGCCCATTCTTATCTTTGATCCAGATGATCTTTCACCGTTGAAATCGACCTTTTGGATTCTATTGTTAAGATATGATTCCAAAAGACTAAGAGCGTGGTCTTTTACGCCGTAGTGATGTAGCTTCCTGACCAGAGTATCATGATGAACACAATCAAACGCCTTGGACAAATCACAAAACACACCTACTGCATCATGAGATTCCTCCCAGGCTTCGATTATATGATTGATGAGATCCACACCTGCATCAGTAGTAGAGCGACCACGTGTGAAACCAAATTGCTGCATGTGTGAATTAATTATGCTTGTGTCTAACTGTTCTTCGTATCGAGTGGGACACCGAGTCGACGACCCGATCGATTTTTTTTACGAATAAACGTACTAAAACACAGAAAAAAATCAAGTAAGTGTGCGCGCGAGCAGCACGTGCGTGCGAACAGTGCGGCGGCTAGCGGCACACTGGCAGTCTGGCGACGACAAGTGACAACCAGCGGAGATTAGTTCCCGTAGGGAACCCGCCGGCGGAACATACCTAAACCGTGGAGTGAGACCCCCCTGACTGAACTAACGACAGGCCTCCGTCACTCGCTCAAGGCCACGCGATAAGTGCCTACCGGCTAGCCGTTCGTTCGACCGAACAAGTGGCAAAGGGGCACCGCATGCCCGCCTGTGTAGTCGCGCGCGTGGAATCCCACTGCTTACCTATTGCATTTTAACAATGTCGAATTGACAGCCTGGGAGCAAATTATATGAAATATTAAAGTCAATACCATTTCAGGCTTTGTGTTCATGCTTCCCACATGATTATTTAATCAAACTTTTTATAAGATTTAGAATTTTTGCGGTAATTAAATTTACAAATGCAAAGTTTAGGGAGGGTAAAAAACAAATTGACCATTTTATAAATTATATCATTTATAAAATATTTATTGTATTTTATTTCATTGGGCCAACCCTAACCTATTTTCACACCGTCCGACGTCATCGCCCGCTGTGCACTTTAAACGCTCCGTTGAGTCAAAGCAGTTAAGCTCATATTTCCTCGTGTCGCTTGTAGCTAGAAAGTTTAGTTAATTATAACGTAGGTATTTGTCATTCTGCAGGCAAGTGGTGTATCTGTTACGTTAGTAACTTATTATTAATCTGTGCTAACGATCTTGAGCGAGTGGTATCGTAGCTACTTGCTACGCCGTAGCAAATAGTACACAAGAATCGTTTAGTTCTAATTTTTTTCATTTTTTTTGCACTAGTTTCACTTACTAAGTATATTTGTTTAATTTGATATGAAATTAAATGCGTCCGGTTTCGAACATTAACATTGGGCAGTCACTCATCATGATGTTTGAAACCGGTAGCATTCAGTTCAGAGAAATAACAACCTAAAGTGTAACATACATACATACATACACATATCACGCCTATAATTCCTTGCGGGGTAGGCAGAGCGTAAATGGCCGCATAGAACGGACATTTACGCCACGTCTGACAAACATTTGAGGGTCATCCGGAAAATTGTGTATCGCCATAGTGACAGGTTGTCAGCCCATCGCCTAGAATTGCAATACACACCCTCGAGTCCCTTAGACGCTTCTTACGACTCCCACGGGCAAGAAATGGGGTGATGCTATTCTAAGCCGGCATCACACGGCACCAGTGTAACATACTTATATTTTTTCTCCCATATAAGTTATTCGTGAGAAATTGTCCAACTCGTCGCGCCACCTACGACGGGGTCTGCCGCGGCGTCTTTTTGCGGTGGGTGGCTTCCACACGTATACAACCCTAATCTCTTTCTAAGTAAGAGTGAACAGGCTTCTTCTGGGTGAGCTAGCTCCATCTTAGACTCTGTCTCTGTCCTATGACCTAGACTAGAGTCAAGAGCAAACCCATCCATAATAAATAATAAAAAAAAGTTGATGATTTTACCCACAGCTCTTCTGGCATGCGGCATACGTGACCGGCCCAGTCCTACTTTAGCTTGGCTGCTGCTCGGGCTACGTCAGCCCAAATAGAGATGGATGGAAGGAGAAAAGGGAAGCCTTTGCCTAGCAGTGGGATGATGTGAGCTAGACAAGACAAGACATAATAATTGTTTTTTTTTTACCTTTATTTTAGGGAAGAAGAGATTCCTTTTGATTTCTCCTACACCCAAAGGTTGTCTGGTAGAGATCGCTTTCAGCGATAAGGCCGCCTTTGCGCATTTTTAGTTAAGTTTTCCAGTTATTTACTTTGTGTTTTGAATGTGCAATAAAGTGTTTTTACTAACTTATTTTGTTCTTTTTTTTTTTTTAGTTAATGATGGGTTTGCTCTTGACTCTAGTCTAGGTCATAGGACAGAGACAGAGTCTAAGATGGAGCGAGCTCACCCAGAAGAAGCCTGTTAAGGCACTGGCACTCCCACACACTGACGGAACGCAGCAAGCTACTTGGCGCCAGACTTCGGTGGGATGGTGGTCGCGAGCCAGGCGGCCCCTTACGGAGCCTTCCACCGCTTAGTGGGATCGTTCAGCCGGACTTATCTACAGGCAAGCCTGTGTTGCCGTTGCCCGGGGTGGACCGCTAGGAGGTAGATCCCATACCACCCCATATATATATATTCTTTCCTCAAGTTTTACCATGAGTGTGTTAGTTACTCCTATTATAGTAAGTAACTCATATTTTCTCGTATAGCAAGCAAGCAGGTCCCACGTTTAATTAATGCTGCTGTTAATCGCCATCCATTATAAAGTGTAATATCAAGCGACGTCCACCGGGCAGGCCGCCGGCCGCCGCCCGCCGCCGCCGTAAATCGTAAATTTGGTTCAACAAATTGGGCATTTAAGAAGGTGGACAAGAGGTAAGATGTAGCGATAATATATTGGAGAAAAGAAAGATGGTTCCATGCGTCGGTGGGCGCGTTAAGTCGTCGGTGCCGGTTGCTGTCTATGATTACTAAGACGGCGATCGTAACACAACCGTGTTAGAAGTCTACTAATAGTAGAAGCGGTTAAAAATCTCTGACACTAAGGTTCATCGGGTCGTTGGACGACTCGAAAAGGAGGAGGATTGAAGTAGATGCTCCTTTTGTGTAAGCTTATATCTTGATGGTTGCTCTGTCTTGCTGGCTGATGCAATGATTGTCTTTTCCGTCTTTGTATAACAAAAAAAATGCACTTCTAAAGGTTTCTCTTATGAACCAGCTCAGAATCATATATAATGCGCACTGCTAAAGAGTGGAACTCACTTCCTGCGTCTGTGTTTCCAAAAGCATACAACCCTAATCTCTTCAAAGTAAGAGTGAACAGGCTTCTTCTGGGTGAGCTCGCTCCATCTTAGACTCTGTCTCTGTCCTATGACCTAGACTAGAGTCAAGAGCAAACCCATCATTAATAAAAAAAAAAAAAAAATATATGCCACGAAAATAATGGTCTCCACAATACATACACACATACGTAAATCACGCCTATATCCCTTACGGGGTAGGCAGAGCGTCAACGAACGCAAAACGGACATCAACTCCACGTCTGACAAAAGTTTGAGGGTCAATCACATAACTGTGTATCACTATAGTGACAGGTTGTCAGCCCATTGCCTAAAATTGCAAAACACATCTAACCCTCAAGTCCCGTAGTCGCCTCTTACGACACCCATGGGTAAGAAATGGGGTGATGCTATTCTAGACTGGCATCACACCACAATCTTCTGCCATATAGGCGGATCAAATAAGACCATAAACAACTATCTTAGGAAATGCAAAATAAAAACTTATAATGGCCACGATGCTGCCTGCTGATTACTTTCACGATATAGAGGTATATAGGAAGCAAAAGGCTTCATTCTGTGTCCATGAACTGCGTCGCAAAAATGCTAAACGAATCAATAATTAATTATGCAAGCAGAAGTTCTTATTAAACTCAAAAGAAAACGTTCAAAGTTCTTTAGTATTTCACACTTTATAAAATTCTGCGACACTATAGTTTTACACTATACAGGGAGTAACAAAAAGGTTATAACAAGCCGAAAGGAGTTCAAAGTACTCATACAACTAAACAACATACCCCATGAAATTTGGCTCCAAATATTAAATAAAAATTGGACTTCCAATACCAAATTGCCAATCAGCTGTTTAATTTACTAAGGAAGGTCAATTTTTTTCATACATACATACATATATCAAGCCTATTATCCCTTGCGAGGTAGGCAGAGCGTAAACGGCCGCAAAAACGGACATTCACGCGACGTCTGACATATATTTGAGGGTCATTCGGAAAATTGTGTATTTTTTTCATATTTCAACCAATTTTCCTTGGGGAAAGTTGTTCAGTTGCATGAGTACCTTGACATCCTTTTTGTTACTCCTTGTATACTATCGTATTGCTTCTTATGATTCTTCTGACACTAGCAGTGTTATGTTTTTACAGCCCACTGGCGTTTAGCGAAAACGGGAGATCGTGCCTCATGGCGTACACTGGGAGAAGCCTTCGTCTAGCTGTGGACAGCTATAGCGTGATGTGTCGATACCCACCAGTCTCTTACGCTTTGCGCCACAAATCGTAAGTTAGCGAGCCAGCCATTGTCGCAGTCGCCGCCGCTCAAGAAATTAGAATACCCACGAAAACTCCCCCATAAAGATGTGGCCGATAAAAGAGTTCCCGAAAATGGCATGAGATAGGTTATTCTGAATTATTTGCGAATTTTGCAAGTTTCGTTTTGCGGTTTGGATTTTGGGGGGTTCATACGAGTGTCACAGTCTAAGTCGAGGCATTATGTATGATAGTATTGATAGGCCTGTGGTTTGTAGCGAATTGCTACGGCGTAGCAAAATCAAGATTGATCATTGGCTTGTAGGTATAGAATTTCCAACGACACGATCTTTTTAGGCTGGCTTGGATTTTCTCGACTTAAAGAAAAAAGTACGAAACTTGAATAAAGTATTTATTATATAGTAATGGTACCTATCTCTAATCAGCTGAGCTTGACTTAGATTACGTTTCCTTGAAAAAAACATTTTTTGAATCCTCAGTCTTCAGTATTGATTCTTGTAAAATTTCACAACTTCCAATTTTTTCTCTATCATTTGAACAGAATAGGTCAGCCGTCCGTTGGCAATTCCAGCGATATTTATCAGTAATTGAAAACGTTCCAATTCACGAGGCCCGCTTTAAATAAGTCCACTGTCTACCTATAGGAGGCTTAAAGATACCTACTTATAGTATATTACATTAGACTCAAAATATTTTGTTGTCTGTATTATTAATATTTCCTACAGAATTAATAATGGTGTAGGTATGTTGCATAGGAAACGCTTACGAACGTCGAACAGGCAATTAAAACCCATTGCAATTGGACTTAGCGGGCGCTAAACCAAAACACTACTAAGTGCACAGAATTTCTTGATAGGGGCGGTAAAGCCTTGCCTATGACACTCGGGATCATGAAAAGATTTTTCGGGGATTCTTTCGATACCATTCCCATTCGAATCTGTTCAGCGGTTTACGAGTTTCAGTCCTTTAAAGAATCGCACATATATACATACATACATTTCTAAAAACATTACACTCCTTTATTGGTTGGGCAGTCGTGTAAAAATGCATACATATATCGCACCTTTGATCCCTTGCGGGGTAGGCAGAGCATAAAAGACTATAAAAACAGTAATTTACGCCACGTCTAACAAACATTTGAGGCTCACTCGGAAAATTGTATATTGCCATAGTGACAGGTTGTCAGCCCATCGCCTAGTATTGCAATACACACCCTCGAGTCCCTTAGTCGAAAAAATGAGGTGATGCTATTTTAAGCCGGCATCACACGGGTGTAAAATGAATGTTAATTATTTATATTTCGGTAATAAGCGCGTTGCGGCGGGCGCACTGCGGCGCAACTACGCGCGGAGCGGAACGTACCTACCGCCGAATCACACTCGCTATGCCATACAGGGTGTTAATGGCAACTACATAGATACGTACATATAATCACGCTTCTTTCCCATAGGGGTAGGCAGAGACTACATCTTTCCACTTGCTACGATCCTGACACACATCTTTCGCTTCTTAAACATGCATCAATCTTTTCATACATGCTCGTCGGTTTAGGGTACTCTTGACCTGACCTTTCTTTAGGACGTCCCCGATCTGATCCAAGTACGTGTGTCTTGGTCTTCCCCTTCCAACGTTCCCGTCCACACTCGCCATATACACCTGCTTCGTTAATGGCAAATAAACTACACATATGTACTTCGTACCAGAGGTGAAGTAGCTGACGGGGAATAGGAGTAAATGGCATCAATCCTTTTTTTGGAAACTTGCAAACATTTTCAAGCACGGGTAGGATTTGAACCTGTGACTTTCACCATCACTAGTAGCGACGCTTCTTCCATGTGGGCTACCGCGGCTTGTTCCTTGCCAGCAAATTTTGCAAGTGTATCTTGATGCCAATAACGCTTGGTATTCGGCAATTACTCCATTAACAATAGCTATGGTGGACATACATACCTTTTCCGAGTCGAATAACGACCCGATGAACCCTGGTGTCAGAGTTTTTTAACCGCGTACTACTTATAGTAGGCCTCTGACATGTTTGTGTAATGACGGCCATCTAAGTAATCATAAACAGCAACCGGGACTGACGGCTTAACGTGTCTTCTGAAGCACGGAATCATCTGTCTCACGGTCAATCAGGTGATTCAGCCTGCAATGTCCTTAGTAGACTGAGACCAAATTCAAAAGGCAATATAAATCTACACGTGGGTGTCGGAAAAAGTGACTAAGGCATAATCATTCAGGGAATGGGCAGCAGCGCTCCCTGTGAATGCAACATCTTGCACTGCGCTCGCCAATCCACCTGTCAAACATAGTGGGTCTGGCAATACCCCACAATAGAGGGAGAGCCATGTTCAGCAGTGGAATGTTGTGGCTGTTAATGTTAGATGACGTTTTAATTAATTTTCATTCGATTGGTCGATAACAAACGGCTTAAACAATAACTTTGATACCTATTTTTGTTGAAATGTCGAATATTTCGACCCAGTTGCTTGGGCCATGCAAGTATAGCGGCAAAAACCCCGTTGTAGTATTACGAGTTATTATGTTTGACCGCGAAAGTTTAAAATTGTAGATTTTTTTAAACAATACAATATAAAACTGCGTCCATATATGGACTACTGGTGCGAATCTGCGAGGCATCGGTCTCATGAGTGTCTTACGACAACTCGTGTATGAGTTTCGTCCTCTACGA
Organism: Tuta absoluta; assembly: GCA_027580185.1. Lineage (NCBI taxonomy): Eukaryota > Metazoa > Arthropoda > Insecta > Lepidoptera > Gelechiidae > Tuta > Tuta absoluta. The sequence continues at coordinate 5,464,766 of JAQAHW010000022.1, read as the reverse complement.
TATAGACGCAGTTTCATACTAACTGTAGTAAGGCAGATTACCTTACCTGATGAGCTGAATAGAAAGCGAAACAGTTGCCGACTTATTTGCAAATATACTTTTTGCTTTCGTATTTCTTTACCAGTTCAGCGTAAAAACCGAACTTAACCACATAATACAATATAAGTTAAATTTAACACCCTGTGTTGTTGGCACGTAATAAGTTTATAGCCCAAACAATGCAGGCAAAGCAACTAGTATGTGAGCTTAAAATTATCATCTACAATAACGCCGCGCCACGAGTTGCAGCAAACGTATTGTGTTAAGGCGAGTGTAGTCGTAAACGGCCTCGACAGTGGCGCCATTTCACAAAAAATATATTTTTTCGTTATAAAAACAATCTATCAGAATGTCCATTGCTCAAGCTTTTTGTATTTATCCTTAAGTAATATTAGAACCTACAAACTCAATGAAATATGCGCTGTAATTCAAGTTATGACAAAAAGTGCCTAAAACGGCCACTTTTGGTATTAGTTGCCATAGTTTTAATTACTGCGAATATTTCATTGAATTTGCAGGTTCTAATTTTACTTGAGGATAATACAAAAAACTTCAGCAACGGACGTTCTGATAGATTGTTTGTATAAAGTAATTTTTTTGGGAAGTGGCGCCACTGTCGAGGCCGTTTACATCTACACTCGCCTTAAACTGTTATATTTATTGCGTAACTTTGTTTACAAATGAAATTGAATAACTTGGATTTATTCTAATTCTACGTTCACACTATGAACCTGCTCCTGCCGCCACCACGAACATTCCTTGAAATACTTCCACGGAAGTGTCACCGCGAGTGAGTGTTCACACACTGCCGTCATACTCTTCTCGCACGCGTGAGCGAGATAGCAATACATTCCACTCGAGTTCGTGCTGCTGTTTTTGACTCGCGCAAAAGTCGACACTCGCAGGAGAACGTCAAGTTGGGAAGTGACAGCTGACATAGTCTAGATGTAAGCTGAAGTGGCAGTAGGCTGGCCACATCTATCATAGAACCGATGGACGGTAGAGCAAGTGGGTTCTCGAGTGGAGGCCACGCCTTGGCAAATGGACCGATGACTTAAAGAGGGCGGCTGGTAGCCGTGGGGAAGGCCTACTTCCAGCAGTGGACGGCTAATGTGATGACATGATGATGAGTCCAAAATCTGGTCCGGCCGGAAATTGAACCGGGACCTTTGCGTAGCAGACGCACTACAACCGCGCCAGTGTGGAAATATCTTTTACTATTTGTACTATGATTTTACTCCACGGTCCCGGGTTCAAGTCCCGGCGGGCGCTGATATTTTGTCTATTTCTTATTTTCATTCTTTTACTATTTGTTTTTTATTTTTATTTGTGTATTCTCAATAATAAAATTGAGGAAAACCTTAAGTATTATTGCTGCTGACGTCACACTAATCGGGTCATCGATTGCTAAATGAGTACATAAAACTGACTCACGAAATTAGGTTTGATTACCTATTCATAGAAGTTTGCTCAACTAATTATCAAAGGTTTCCCCCGGAATAGAGGGTTAAAAAAAGAAACGTGATTGGACTGAGCTTTACAGATTTTGATTTGATTAAAAATACCTGCGCTTTTGTCGGTAGACAACAAAGTATGAACTTTCTGTAGTCCACACACGGCATACTTTACAGTGACGAGTTACACTCTGTGTTGTGATGTGGATGTATACCGTATGTTGGAAACTGAACGAGCATATTTTAATAGATTGCAAAAAGAGAAGTATTAAAGTTCATGTTACGCGAGCCATGAATGCTCAATGGGATTGACCTTTAACCTTTCAGATTTATATATGTGTTATGTGGATTGGATATGAGGATACTTATTTTTCTTTTGCTCTTCGATTCAGTGTCGCAAACGATATGAATGATGAATATTCCAAAGCTTTTATTCAATAAAGAATCAATATGTGCGAATAAATAATGGCATGTCAATGACGTCTGCTGCGAAGACACACATTCCTCAAAATAAACATTTATCACGCTTATATCACGTAAAAGGGGGTAAAACGGACCTTAACGCTACTTCTGACAAATATTTGAGTAAGAAAAACACCATAGTGGCAACTAATAAATTTTTATTTAATTCACAAATAATATTTGCATACTAATTTAAGTTGGCTGAATAGTGCGGACTTCATTAACATTGTTATATATAACACCCTATCAATACAATTAAATATATTCCAATTTAAATTTAATTTTCTGGTTGTCCGCCCAAAATTGAAATTCTCATGTAACCTTCGAGTTTCTTAACCGCCTTTAACGACACCCACGGTAAAAAAATGTGGTGATACTATTCAAAGCCGGCATCACATGGCTAAATATTAATTTATATTATCAAAATATTAATTTTCAGTTTAGTTTTGGAGCAACGTGCACATATATGGATGTGCACGTTGCAACGTGCACAACGTGCACACAATTCACAACAGGTCTATTTATAACTAAAAATAAATCTCTTTCAGCAGACCTTGGATAGTGAGATCTCATAAAATGAGGCAGATAGGCGATAAAGCTACTTAATTAAATTAAAATCTTCCAGTGTCCATAGTAGTAGCTGGCTTGAAAATGTTTTTTCCTAAAAACTACGATGCTATTAAACTCGTTTGCATTCAAATGTTTTAATTAAGCTTCAAACCAAAACTCGGCTATACAAAGTATAAAGGCTGCAGCAAGCTATGGCATCTCTAGGGTTGTCAGCTGTCGGTTTGATTTGAATTGGGGAAGGTTTAGATTAAATTTGCTTTTCGTGCCCTGCTTACTCGCCTGGCAGGCGGATTAGCAAGCGTAATACATAAAACTACTGCCCATTGCTTGGATGCATCCCTAAAGATTGATTGCCACTTTACAGACACGATTTTTAAGTGTGTTGTCATATAAATTTCATGCCAATCATAAACTCGCAACAGTACTTTCCATTTCGTTGACGACCAATGTGGTGCAGTGGTAGTGCGACTGCCTACAGCGCAAAGGTTCCGGGTTCGATTCTCCGTGGGGGATTTACAAAGTCGATATTTATCACGTTGTGAAACCAAATGATTTTCCGAAAAATATAAAGTGCTGCTTCGGAGTGCAAGCCATCGGTCTTGGTTGCTGTCTACGAAAAGTTTGAAAAACTCTGACACCAACCAGGTTTTTAGGATCGTTGGACGACTTGGTGTCCCACCCGAAAACAAAAAGATTCCATTGCTGAGGTCCGACCGTTAAACGTAGTCAACAACATCGACTAAAAGATTTACCAATGGGTGATTCCGTTCCAAGCAGTGTTTAATATAATACATATCAAATTAAAGTGCCTTTGACAGCCCTAGCTATTCGAGGACCCGCTGCACTGAAGCTTTTTTACCCACAAAATTATTTGCATATCAATCATGTTACATGAATATTTCTCCATTAAATATACGCCACGAAACTGTTTCGGTATTTTTTGTGAAACTGTTAATATGAATAAACTTGCCGTGTGTATACAATTTCATCACCTTATATGTCGTACAAGGCGACTAAGGGATGAGTGCAGGGAATGGGCAGCGGCGCTCCCTGTGAACGCAACACTTTGGTATATTTGAGTATAGCAATTAAAATACTCTTCTCAAAACTAGGCTCATACCCAGTAGTGGACTATTGTGGCTGTTGATGTGGTAATAATGTACGAACTAAATATATATCATATATTTGAGTAAGTTAGGCCGTGTGATTGCTTAGAATAGCATCACCCCATTTCTTTCCCGTGGAAGTCGTAAGAAGCAACTAAGGGACTTGAGGGTGTGTATTTCAAATTTAGGCGATGGGCTGACAACCTGTCACTATGGTGATATACAATACTAGCTGTTGCCCGCGACTTCGTACGCATGGTGTAGTGACTTGTGAGTTAGTGAAGTTGATGTATGCATATTGTTTAATATTAATATCATGTTTGTATAAAGTTTTTTCTCTTTAAGATGTGCAATGAATAGGTACTGGTTAACTTGTTTTTCGGTTAGGTACTTGGTTTTGATACTATGGACATCAGCTACAAAACATCATTATAAACTACTTTGGTAGTTTTACCATCGGGTGCTAGTACGTAAAATTTTTTAGGAGAACTGACTCGAGAGCAAGCGACATATAGCTGCCCGTGTGATAAACAGGGAATCGTAAGACCTACGCCTGCGGCTTTCAGCGTCTGTCCTTGCGATTTGATTACAGTCATTGCAAAGAAAACGCTGACGGGAAACTGAATGCCCTGAAATTGAAATAAAAAGTTGTTGGGAATGAGTGGTATACGCGCCACAACCAGTGAAAATATCCGCCTCGAATACATTCATCTTTAAGCTTAAGATCTTCAGTCTGGTTCCATTGCACAGCTTTGGCGGAGTGAGATTGCAAAGAAGCATGAAAGGAACACCAAGTTTAAGTAATATTTGGTGTGCAGAAAGACCATTCGCACTCAAGGAGTTTAGGAATTCTATTAGGTAGTTAGTGGCTTTGTCTTGATTCATAACAGTGGTAATTGACGCGTATACCATCATATCCCCAGTGATTTGTGACATAATGGTATGGTTTCTTGAAGCAGTCTGATCATTTTTGGGTGCAAAAATAGCTCTTCCACGTAGCTACGAATCTTTCTTTTGAAGGAAAGAAGGCTCGCCATACACAGAAGAAATGATTCTCTTTAGACCAGAAACTATTTGGCAAAGCGTTTCAGGCAGACTTACTTGACCGTTATCCTCTGGTAAAGTACCTCTGCCGAGTTTTAATAAAGCTTGTGAAAACTCTTCAGCCCGTGGATTACCTCCGAGACGGGTTCGCATGATCACCGTCATGGTCAGCTTGTGAATTTGTGGCCAAAGAGCCGATGATTTTAGTGAGGCATTCACCTCATCAGCCCTGGTACCTTGAGTAACAACTGGAAGTGTTTGGCGAAAGTCACTGTCTTTCAAAATCCTATCCATAGATTCTACCGTTTTTGTGTTGGCCATCGTAAACTCGTCACATAACTACCAGACAACATTATCAGAAAACCTTTGCCTTGTAACTATTACGTGATACAGCACATATTGGAGTATCGTTTGTGTCCAAATCGATTGGTATTTTGAAAGTTGTATGCGCCGTTTTCTCTCCTGGAAGCAGTGTGGCAGCGATACTTGAAGATACTACAGCAAGTGCAATCCTACCTTGCCTTCTGATCTCTGCAAAAATGTTTAAGGCGAGTGTAACCGTGAACGACCTCGATAGTGGCGCCACTTCACAAAAAAAGATTTATCTTTAAAGAAACAATCTATCAGAATATCCGTTGCCCAAGTTTATACTTACATACTAATATCACGCCTATTATCTCTTGCAGGGTAGACAGAGCGTAAATGTCTGACATATATTTGATGGTCATTCGGAAAATTGTATATCGCCATGGTGACAGGTTGTCAGCCCATCGCCCATGTGAAAGTCCCTTAGTCGCCACTTACGACTCCCACGGAAAAGAAATGGGGTGATGCTATTGCAAGCCGGCATCACACGGCATAGTTTACAATACTATATTATTATTTTTTTAGTAAACCTGCCGCCTGTCAGTGGCTTTGTTATTAAATTTAAAACTAACAGCGACATCTATGAAGTAATTTTAAACAAATTTTACTCTAACATTTTTGATTCTAACTAATGAAGGTATTTATATTTTTTTAGGTTCCGTACATCAAAAAGAAACGTACAAAAAAACGGAACCCTTATACGATCAGTTTGTTGTCCGTCCGTCCGTCCATCCATCTCGTAAGACGCTTTATCTCGGGAATGCGCAGAGATATCGAGTTAAAATAAAAACTATATTGGTAAATAGGTTTTAGGCTGCAATATGGAACCCTTATAGGTTCACTCACTTTGTTGTCCATTTGTCTGTCTTTCAAGACTCACTATCTCGGTTACACGTAAAGATGTCAAGTTAAAATTAAAAGTATTATAACCTTTAACTCAGGCCAACGGCCTCTTGTAGTAGTAAAAAAATTAACTAATTTTACCCAAATCATAATTTGTCTTCGCAATAAAACAATTTTCAACGGATTTAAGTTGTGTTAATTTTGGATTTCACAATTCCTACGTTTCCACAATAAACACAACTTAAATCCGTTTAAAATTGTTTTATTGTGATGAGTAATAGTTGTGCAAACTCAAGAAAATATCACAATTCATCTGTCTTTCATCACATACCTTGACCATGACCAAAGGTCAAAGTAAAAGTCCGAAACATTTCTGTAATAGTTAGAATGGCCCGCATATATGTCAGACGTGGCGATAGCGATAAAATACTTACGGCCGTTGACGCTCAACCTACCCCGCAAGGATTAAATGTGTGATTGTTTGTTATTTGTTTGGTTAGGTCGTTTCACGGGGTCGTTTAGAAGTTCAGATCGTATGTCAGTCAATACGTGGTCAATACCGCGTTTTACAAAACTAACAGCGACATCTATATTATTTTTTAGGAAAAAAATTCGGAACTCGCTTTGCGGAACCAGTTACTGTGTTTTACCATGGGAATGAAAGATTTTTTCGAGGTAAAAAGTATCCTAGATGTTGACCCGGGTTATAAGCTACCACAGTATAAAATTTTGTAGAAATCTGTGCTGTAGTTTTTACGTGAAAGAATAACAAACATACCGACAGACGAACAGACAAACAGACAAACAGACAAAAATCAATTTTACTTCTGTTTTGATGTCTGTATCTTGAACACAATTAGAAGCAAAAACCCTTTTTTGAATCTATTTCATGTACAGAATTGGTTTCGTTTCTGTTTTATTATATGTATAGAAGATTCTAAATGACCCTAAAATGTCCGTTTTTTACGGTTGTTTACGCTATGCCGACATACATATATACAGGCGTGAAATATGTATTTATGTATGTATTTGAGTTATCAAATCTGTTTATTTCCAATTACGACTCTGTCAAGTGCTCAGGTCCTTTTACTGCAGTGAATTACTCTAATTAACACTTCGGGTCAATCTATATTGGTTTTCATACAGTCAATAAGGATACCCATAATAACTATTAAGTTGTCTGAGTAAACAATTTATTAATTTTATTATTTATTTATTTGTATTTGGAAGATTTACAGACAAATTTTAACTGCATATTACTAGATATATAGAATATTACAATGCTATTAACAAATCTCCGCAGATAGAATTAAAGATAAAGAGGGGAAGTGGAATTTTGTCATTGATCGTTTAACAGATGTAGTGTTTGTACAGAGAGATCAAAATCAATAGGCAACTTATTGAAACTAGAGCATGTTCGAACTAAAAACGAATTACGCCTATAGTTGGTTCTGGCTGCTGGCACGCACAAGACTGGTCGCTGTCTGAAGCGTCGCTGGTTGGTTCTGAGGGAGTTACTACTTAGAAGTTCACTACAATCCAGGTTACCATTTGCAATCTCAATTAAATAACAGATATCACTTATATGCCGTCTGGCTTCGAGTGGTAGAAAATGAAAAAAAAAAAGAAAATTAAACTGGTTTTAATACAGTTTTTAAGAAAACCACTAATAGTTGATTTCTCAAGTTGTTGTCCTGCTAATAGTACGTAATTTGGAAATGATATGTTTATATTATAACACCTAACATATAATTTATAAAACAATAAAATATCTGTGGTTCCGGTCATGAAAAAGATGAGGTACTAAAGAGGTACTAAAAAGTGGTACGAGGTACTGTAGCTAGTGCTACGAGATTCGTAGCACGGTGACTACGAGGCTAAGACGCAATATTGCTTGGCGTTTTTAATAAAATATGGCGATTTGAACTTTTGCAGACTTGTGGGTAAAACCAATACAAAAAAATGTACTATGTAACCTTGTTAAAAGCTTTTATTTGTCATATGTTTTTGACAATAAATCATCTGGTTGGATAGTTCACATTAACAGCCATAATAGTCCCTGAACATGGGCCTCCCCCTATCGGAGGGTATTGCCAAACTCACCACGATTGGCTGTGGGATTGGCGAGCGCAGTAAAAGATTTACTATTCACAGGGAAATCTGCTGCCCATTCCCTGGATGAATTTATCCCTTAGTCGATTTTTATTTACGACACCCACGGGTAGAATTGAGGCGATGCTACGCTTTATTGAATTCGGTACTTGATTGGGTCATTAATAAAATACAAAAGTTGTATGCTTAAAACTATTGTCCGAAAATACTACAGACTTCGTTCAACGTTTGTTAAACATAATAATAATATAAAATTTATTTTGACGCTACCACAACGCCAATACTTACTTTGTGACGCTATCCAAAAACTAAAAAATGTTGTTTTAAGAAGCAGCTCATTTGACCTATCAGTCAAGTAAACAATTGTATAGAGTACTTTTATGTCATTCATATTCCGATTACAGTGATCCGCTTATAAGTTTATCTATTTTTCTTTGTTTCCCAGTGGCAATAAGTCATTATCCCGTAGTAAAAAGTAGCTTTTGTTACTCTGCAATGATGCAACCATCTAAAGATGAAAGGTTTTTCGAAATTTATCCTTTTAGTTTGTGACTATTATCTTTCTTTTCTCTTTTCTTTATTATAATGGTGTGATAAAATTCCTTTAACCCGGATGAAGGTCTATTCATATTTATGTCAAATTGGTAAACTTTCAATGATTCTACTGTAGTTGAACAGTAGACTAACTGCAGTGCGACGGGGTGCGTCATAACGATGCACATTAACCGGCCGTATGCCGTATTCAGCTCGTTCATTTAAACTTAGCCTAATTTTAGCTCCAACTTGTTACAAAGTTCAGCTTTTAGCACTCCGATGAGGCACATTGCTGTGTGCTTCTTTCTTTTCGCGTGGGACACCGAATTGACGAACGACCCGATGAACCCTCGTGTCAGAGTTTTTCAACTATCTACTGCTACTAGTAGGCCTCTGATATGGTTGAGTAACGACCACCGTCTAAGTAAAAATAGACAGCAACCGGAAACCCACGGTTTAATGTTCCGATACTGTCTTTCTTACGGACAGTCCGGTAGTTTAGCCAGTTATGTCCTAACCAGGCTAGTAACAAATTCTTAATGTGATAATATCGACTTTGTGAGTGCCCCACTGTAAATCGAACCCGGTACCTTTGCTCCGCAGGCAGTCGCACTACCATTGGGCCACTTATCTTGTCTACATATAGTTAATTTGTGGTGCCACATTGGCCGCCACTTTGTGCTGAATACAGGGACTAGACAGTAGCGTTCCCTGTGAATACAACAGCACAGCGTTTATAACATCACTCAGTAAGAGATCACCAACAGTATATCCAGTAGTGGAAATTAGTGGCTGTTGATGAATGAGGCACTTCTTCTTTCAGTGTGGGACATCGAGTCGTCCAGCGACCCGATGAACCCTGGTGTCAGAGTTTTCCAACTACAGTAGGCTTCTGACATAGTTGTGTAATGACCGCCGTCCAAATAATCATAGCCAGCAACCGGGATCAAAGGCTTAACTTGCCCTCCGAAGCACGGAACCATATTTTTTTTCGGACAATCAGGTGGTTCAGCCTGCAATGTCCTAACCAGACTGGGAACAAATTCACAAAGTGATAAATATCAGCTTTGTGAGTGCCCCGCCGAGAATCGAAAGCGAAACCTTTGCGTCGCAGGCAGTCCTACTTTTTTTTACCACTGCGCCACATCGGCCGTCGATGAATGAGGCAATATACAAGGTGTTAGGAAAATTGCTCATAACCTGTCGTGAGATTACTCAGCCTGGAAGTTGTTCAAAATTCAAAATGCATGTATATTTTTATACAAACAAAAGGCGGGCCTAATGCCGCGCGGCATTCTCTACTGGCCAACCAGAGAGTAAACAGAGAGAAAAGAGTGGCGAGTGCACTAGAAAGTGAGAATGAAGAAAATACAAAAGGAAAACAACATGTCGTACTACTATGAAAGTAAATACCTACCAATACATAATTACTATTCATAAAAATGCTCTGACACAAATACTAATGCCACTGCCATTCATCAGGTTGAGGCAATGGGAATGTAAACAATGTAGAAATATTCTTTTCACAAAAACATGTTTCCAAATAAAGAGCGCAAACTTTTCTCGCTGAATTGTAGGGGTCATCTCAACGGATACATTTTTCAGTTGCACTCAGACGTCGGGTGACTTTATTGCATGCTGGTACAAAGCTCAGCGTTATTTTGCTTGAAGGTTAATACTTAAATTGCACAGAGGTTAATATTAGAGTCATTTTCAGCAACTGCATATTTTTGTCAATTTCGGTGGATTTTTTAATTTTCTGCTTTTTTGATGTTTTTTGTAGCTGTATAGCAAAAGATACTCATTTTGAATATAATATATTAACAGGGAAATATGTAACAATAGTATTTAGAGAGTTATTTGGGTCACCGAAATTGCCTTGTCACCGAAATTGAATTCATGCCACCGAAATTGGGTTTGTGCCACCGAAGTTGCAATTGTGCCTCAGATCCTCCAATGCAGAAACCTGATGGATCGCTGGCTCACTCTGCAAGTGAGAAAGCCCTGTTTGCAAGCAACTCACGTCTGGACGCTGGCATCAAGCAATCACCTACTTTACCTCGTTGCGATTCTTCGATGTCGGAGATCGCAGTACACACTAAATAGGTTCGAAAAGTATTGTGCAGTCTAGACGTAAACCCTGATGGCATACCAGCGAGAGTGTTAAGACTTTGTGCGCCTGAACTGTCTCCTGTGCTCACACACTTGTTCCGCCTCTCTCTTAAAGAAAGAACGGTGCCGGGGGCCTGGAAGCTTGCTAATGTGCAACCAGTTCCCAAAAAGGGCGACCGTGCTGACTCTGCCCATTACCGTCCAATTGCCATAATCCTATGCAAGGTCATGGAGAGGGTACTTAATTGGCGGTCTACTGGTGATCTTCTTGTGTATGTCACGCACTGCTGGGGCGAAGCCGTCGAGAAGAACGGCGAAGCACTTGCCGTTCCACTCGATATCTCGAAGGCCTTTGACAGGGTCTGGCATGCATGTCTGCTCAGTAAGCTTTCTGCTTATGGCATCCCAGCTGATTTTTGTACTTGGATTACAGACTTCCATAATGAACGGTCCATTAGAGTAGTCATTGATGGCTGCGCTCCGACCTTATTTCCTCAGGGGTCTGTTTTCTCTGCAACTTTCTTCCTGCTGCACATCAATGACCTCCTTCAGCACGGTATTGTTGGATACGCAGATGATAGTACCGTTTCAGAGAGATACTTGACAGGTGCAAGAATCAGTGGGGATGAAATACGTTCGTTAAGAAAGGCCATGTTAGAGCGAACAGATCTGACCTTAAGTCTAGTCTCCCAATAGGGCGACGACAATCTGGTCTCATTCAACGCCACCAAAACACAGGCGTGTCTTTTCACTGCAAAAAGGAGTCCTTTCGACTGGACACCTACTTTTCGGGGTACATCTGTCTCTGTCACTGACAGGCTTGAGCTTCTAGGTATGGAGTTGACATCAAATCTTAACTTCGGCGCGACCATCGAGTACAAAGCTCAAACGTCGGCTAAGAAGCTGGGCATTCTACATAGACTGAAGCGATACTTTACGCCTGGACAGCTTTTAACTCTTTACAAAGCACAAGTCCGATCCAGCATGGAGTATTGCAGTCTCTTTAGTATGTTTCAGCCAAATACCAACTTGCCGCTCTTGACTCGGTGGAACGCAGGGCCAAGAGGCTCATAGGCGACAAAAAACTGGTGGACTCCAAGCTACATAGCCTGGTACATCGTCGCAAGGTTGCCTGTTTGTCGGTTTTTTACAGATTGTACTTCGGAGAGTGTGCTCAAGAGCTTCACGACCTTGTTTCGACAGCTCCCTTCTACCATCGGACATCCCACCAATTCGGACTAAGCGCTTCCAGTCATCATTAATAATGCGCTAAAGAGTGGAACTCACTACCTGCGTCTGTGTTTCCAAACGCATACAATCCTAATCTCTTCAAAGTAAGAGTGAACAGGCATCTTCTGGGTGAGCTCGCTCCATCTTAGACTCTGTCTCTGTTCTATGACCTAGACAAGAGTCAAGAGCAAACCCATCCTTAATAAAAAAAATGCCTTGTTTGGCTGCTTACAAATGGATGGCATTGTGTTGAAGATAGCCGTAGACCCCGCTGTTATCGGCATCCGTCCACACCTGTTAGCACCTGCCGGTCGACAAATCAACTGATACCTGCGACTACAAATAGTAGCCACGTCTTCGGCTATCGCTGACGGATGTCAATGACTGAGCAGGAGGACTTTACGGGAGCGCCGGGCTGGAGGGCCACGAGGGATCGCCGTGCAGTAGGACCTCGCGGGAGCTCCGGGCTGGAGGGCCACGACCGATCGCCGGGCTGGAGGGCCATGCGGGATTGCCGTGCAGTAGGACCTTGCGGGAGCGCCGGGTTGGAGGGCCACGAGGGATAGCCGGGCTGGAGGGCCATGAGGGATCGCCGTGCGGTAGAACCTTGCGGGAGCGCCGGGCTGGAGGGCCACGAGGGATGGCCGGGCTGGAGGGCCACGAGGGATCGCCGTGCGGTAGGACCTCGTGGGTGCACCGGGCTGGAGGGCCACGAGGGATCGCCGGGCTAGTTCAAAAATTAATTGCTGGACATGGGCCTCCCCTTATCAGGAGTATTGCCATCCTCTACACGCTCGGCTGGCGGATAGGCGAGCGAAGTACAAAATTTTGCATTCAGGGGGAACGTTGTTGTCCATTCCCCTAAATGAATTTATCCCTTAGTCTTCTTTTACGACGCAGATTTTAGTTTTTCTGAAATAACCGCAATTTTTTGTCCAACAAACGACCTAAAGCGACCGCATTTTACAGGCTTTTTCGATCTTTATACCCCGCAAGGAGTGAAAGCGTGATATTTCTAAATATGTTTGTAATTTGTATTAATTGAGCAAATTCGGTGGAGCTTTGCAATTTCGGTGGGCTTCTAGCAGCCATAAAAGCCACCGAAATGTGCCCACCGAAATTGCAAACTAGTCATTTATTTAAAAAATAAACAAAAGTATCAAAGTTATTCCAGTTTGCAACTTAAATCTCAAAAGTGTACCTAAAGGCTATTTAGAATGCATTACTGTAATATTTTTAAACTTTGAGGAAACATTTTAATCCCGAGCACCGAAATTGCAAAATTTTGATTCCGAGTAAACGGAAATAGTTTACTAACATTTTTGTCGGGAAGACGCAATGAGGTAGTGCACAACCGTTCACACTGCGCGTGAGTGCTCGGCTGATCCTAGCGGGGAAGGGGTTTTAGGTCTGGATATACTCAACAGTGTGAGCAGGGAGCGTCGAAACAAAATTGCCACCGATATTGCTATTTTTGCTGGGACAAATCTAGTTTTGACATAGTTCATAAACTTTTCGTCTAAAAATTCAATTTTTTATAATTTCTCGTAGGGTCACTTATCCTTAACATAATCAAAATTAATTTTCCTTAATATGTTGGACATAATTGTCCTGAGAGATGAATATGTTGTGAAAAACGGATTGGGGACAAGCCACCGAACATTGAAATTCGACACTTACTATTTTTTTTCTAAAAACATAATAACTGTCGAAACATTATTTATATGGCTTCATATCAGAACAAGTGTCTTATATTTTGAAAAAAAATATCATAGTCATATCTGCAAAGCGTCACCTCGTTTTCAGCGAGGACATGAAAAATTTTCGCTTTAGAAATCCACTCATTAATGCCGTGAGAATAGCATCACCTTATTTCATTCCCGTGGGTGTCGTAAGAGGTGACTAAGGGATTTGAGGTGTGAATTGCAATTTTAAGCGATGGACTGACAACCTGTCACTATGGTGACACAATTTTTCGAATGACTTTCAAATATTATTCAGACGTAACGTAATTGTCCGACTTTGAGGCCGTTTACGCTCTGCCTACCCCGCCTGTATGTAATATTTGAATTAATAACCTGTTTTCATTCATCTGTGTATTTATGTTATTTATATGTCGCATTAATGTGGCAGAATTAGGAATTCGGTTGAATTCCTAGGCATAATTGTAGACTTCATTATACCCAAACAAGTTCAGAAAGTTTTCCAAATTCCTAGTGGCCAATTTTCTAAACTAGTTTGGTAATACGGCGTAACGAAGTTTAGATTTTACTTTTGCCAATCAAATGGTGTCAATGACTATTTTGAAGTTTGTTTTCTTGGCTAGGTATGCCTTGTTTCTTAAGAAAGAAACAAAAATCCCACGATACTAAATTTCATTGAGATATATTCTAGAGGTACAATTTGAACCCTAAACTGAAAGGCGCATAGTTGTAACGGAATGTTCCAGACGGGTTGATTTCCTTCACCTTATGAAAATTTAACTAATCTGTTCTTATGTACGCTTATAACCTACCGTAACGCATGCATCTGTCAGACTAAAGGAAATTGCATACAAATACGGCTACTGTGTGTTACGTACGGTGCGTTATAAATACGCAACCACGGACGACAAGTGGAAGAACCGCCTTACTGTTATTTTCAATTTTTTATATTTTGTTGTTCAATAAAGTATGTTACAATATGATTTTTTACTTTTATTTTTTGCTGCAATACAGGTGGAAACTTTTAGGGATAAATTAAACGATAAAAAGTGAGGCATTTTGTTGTAAAAACTTATAAGAATAACTTTAAACTATAACTGCCTCTTTGCAAGAACTAAAATAAGGTGACACTATTGTAATCCAACGCCACACATGTAAGTTCACAGCTTTTGTTATCAAAACATCAGTTTAAAAAGTAAACATTACCCTATTCCGAAACCCGTAATAATAGAGGGGAAGTCCGTGAAAAATTGTTTTGTACAAAATAAATAAGCTGTAGTCAAGCCAGACAGAGATTTTTCATAGTAATACCAGCAGACAGCAACGAGACACGCCCACGCTTACACCACGTTCAAAGGACGGGAACAGTGCTTCTCAACATGTGGGTTAGACCCCCCCGGCACAATATACCAAGGAGCAGTAGTTATACTAGCAATGTGCCGTTCCCATTTTACTTTCCCTTGGGAATATTCCCAGTAAATTACTAAGTTTCCGGGAATATTGGGAATATTCCCCAAGAATTTTTATTTTCAATAATTCGACCTAAGTTGCTTGGGCAAAGTGGTGTATAATCACGAGCCAAAGCAAACCCTACAGTATCGTTTACTTGTAAAAATGAATTTTACAGAATAATATGAATACAGCATATTATAATTCGAATTAATTAATTAATTAATTAATTAGTTTATTCAAGAAAATAGCGCACAGGTCATACAAAAAAATTATATCGCCAAACTGCATAGCAGTTTGTTGGCGAAGCCAAGCACTCAAAACAAAGATCACGTGCGACGTAACGTCTATAACTATGTATAATATGTAAATAAGAATTATACCTCCCATCAGAAATCGGTACACTCCCGTTCCGCTAATAACAAAACAAACTTTGCAACTTCATTCGTGTCTCGATTTCTTATGAGAAGCTTACAAATATTTATATCTACTAACAATAACTATATGTAATTAGTTGTAATATTTATACCTACTGTTTTAAATTAATATTTATACCTACTGTTTTAAATTTAGATTACCGATAAAGCTCGTAAATAATTTCCTTTTAAAAACAGGCCTACTCATCTCGTTATCTAACTTAAATGTTAACTTATTATAAATCTTAGGTATCAAATACCTCCTGGTCCTTTCACCATAATAATTATTAGTTATTGGTGACACCTAATCCCTAACTACAATATTATTCTACAAAATACCTATAACAATCATATTTTGCCACAATTTTTCGAATATTCACAATAATATTCGATATTATAATGTTTTTTCGCTTATTTTACTTCAAACATCACATAAAATTACGAACAAAATATGAATATTGTTGATTTATCCAGGAAATGTAACATTGGAACTATTGTAAAAATGATTTTTGTTTTCAATGTTTCTATGTTTCCGGGGAATATTCCTCGTGCCCGGGAAAGTTACTGGGAATATTCCCAATGTTACCGGGAACGGCACATTGAAGTTTTACTCGAGCACCTTTCCGCCTGAAACGACCCACATTAGCAAGGATGTCAACAAATTGGTTTAGCGAACCCGAAGTTAAGTGATGTCACACTTAGGTACTATAATGCTAAGTTATGGTAAGAAAACAATGAATTACATTATTATTTAATGAACAGCTAGGTTTCTACGTATTAATTTTCCCGATTTCCTTCACCTACAGTACGGTTCGCTGTGACACGAGCGGCACGAGATTCTATGTAGTAGTCGTGTACGTATAAGTTGGTCGGGCGTGTGTATGTGTGAGTGCGCAAAACTGGCGTTGGTATGAAGCTAAACTACTGCTCTGTGGTATATTGTGCCCTCGGGTACCAGCAAACTACCACATGACCAGACAGACACGCTTACGCTTAAACCACGCTCTTTTCAGCTAGTAGCAGTAAGCGGTTGAAACACTCTTGATCACGACACCAGAGATCATCGGGTTGTTCGTCGACTTGGTGTCCCACACGAAAATAATAACATTGTAGCAATCACTGGGGATCTGAGTCACCAGCAGACAACAAACAAGCCTGCCATATTTAAGGCGGCTTTCCCACTGCACCGCACTCCGTCGCGTAGCGCGGGATCGCAGATTTTAAAGTTGTATGCAAGTCATTGCAAGTACATCAGTACGTATTGAATAACCGCCTAGTGCTACACACCGACAAAGCGTCAACGCGCAGTGGCGGGATCTGCCGCTCCGCGCTACGCGTCGGGGCGCGTTCCCAGTGTGTGAGGCGCCTAAAGCACCCCGAATAGTGTCCAGTTAGGACAGGTACACAACTAGCGCCTACTAGTTTTTTTGATAGTACAGTTTGAGAAACTACTGCGTAGAGGTTGTGCTCTGGCTTAGTTCAGTAATCGAACCTTTGATGTTTGGTTAAAGTCTGCTTTTACCTACTTTGGTGTTACGTTGCAATACGATGATTGTAGATATAAAGATGACAAGAAAAAACTTATTTACAATTGTATTTAATATGTTCACGGAAAACCTAATTATTTTTGAGTATTAATATTCATTACTAGATATTTTACCGGGAAGAAAGGTAAAGGTCTACCTCAGGGAAGCGTGCTGGCACCCATCTTATTTAACATTTACACTAATGACCAGCCTAGACCATCCAACACATCCAGTTTTCTCTATGCTGATGATCTGGCACTTGCGACCCAAGCTGCGTCGTTTGAAGAAGTAGAGTGCAGCCTTACTTTAGCGCTCAAAACGCTTAGCAGCTACTACGACCAAAACTACCTGAGACCCAACCCATCAAAAACTCAAACTTGCGTCTTCCACCTACGCAATCGCGAGGCTAGGCGAACCTTGGATATATCCTGGAAAAACGTGCCCATTGCTCATTGCTCTCATCCAAAATACCTTGGTATCGCATTGGATAGAGCACTTACTTATAGACAGCATTGCAGCAACACCCAGCAGAAAGTGGCCTCGCGCAACAATCTTCTACGCCGCCTCACATCCACCAATTGGGGAGCATCGCCCCAAGTCCTAAGGACTACTGGAATGGCCTTATCTTTTTCTGCTGGCGAATACGCTAGCCCAGTTTGGAGCCGTTCCGCGCATACTCGGCTGGTGGATGCAGCATTAAACGACACATGCCGGATAATTACAGGATGTCTGAAACCAACTCCTGTTGGAATGCTGTATCTCTGGCTGGTATTGCTCCTCCAGGTGTCCGCAGGGAAGTGGCGAGCCGATGCGAAAGGACGAAAAAAGAAGCTGACCCAAAGCACCCAATGCACCACTATACCCCGGTGCCTCAAAGGTTAAAAAGCCGGCATAGCTTCGCGAAAGAAGTGCCCCCTCTAGAAGGCGAAGCCTCATATAATCGCCTAAATCTCTGGCGGGAGATGTACCCTGAAGCATAGAGTAGAAATCACATAGAGATGACACTCCCGCTCCAGACGCGCTCAAGGTCAATCCGTCTGGCTGTCTCTTAGAGAACAATTCAGTCGGGAGTGCGCTTCGCCGCGGAAACGTTCGTCATGCGGGTCGAATTTTATTTCTTTGTGAAAAATTTAGCAATGCCGAATTATTGTGGTGTGTATGGCTGCAAAAGTGATGCGAGGAAGACTCCGCATCTAAGTTTTTTTAATTTGCCTAAAGATGAGCCAAGGTAAGTAATGATTTTACAGTAAATACCTAGGTACCTACCATTCGTTATTATACGTAATTGTTGTGTGTACTCCTATTTTTACTTACGTAGGTACCTAGTTTCCATTTTCTAATTTAAACTACCTAGGTGCCTAAATCATTGTAAGCTGATAATGATAAATAAGCACATTCGTATCGTAGGTATGTTTTGCACCTATTTTAAAATTTTGTACCCACCTATTAACAATAAAATGGTAAGGTAAGACTTTAAAATGGGTAAATATTTTGTTCCCACGGGAAAACTGTTAGCAGCGGTCGCAACCGCTTGACTGGCCGCTAGTCTGGAATAAAATTATTGGCACGTGACAGCCCCGACTTTAAGCGCGGGAGAGTGCGGGGCGTTACGGGCTGCGGGGGGAAGTAGGTATTTAAAGCGCGGCTTTTGGGGCCCAGACAAAGGTGTTTCGTTTCTATACGCAGTATTATTATCTGTTCTTATGCCTGAAGCAACAACAATGCCACTTTCCGAGCAACTGCCCCCTGGGCGCCACCTTGCCTGGCCGACGTGGAAGTCTCTAAACAGACTCCGGACCCAAGTCGGCCGGAGTAAAGAAAATATGTGTAAATGGGGATTTAGCTCGGAAAGTACTTGCCAGTGCGGTACATCACCCCAAACTATGGCACATCTTTTGTCTTGCCCCGCGTGCCCTAGTACCTGCACACGCGAGGACCTGTACAAAGCAACGGACAAAGCTGTGCGTGTGGCTGAGTACTGGTCCAAATATATATGAAGCGCCAGAATCGATTCGCTAAGAAGAAGAAGACCGGGAAGAGCAATGAGCTTTTAAATATAAGAAGAAGAATTAATAGACGATATTTTTTTTTATGTTTCTGGCACCAGCACTAGGTGCCTATAATCTTCTTCATACATACATACACATATCATGCCATTATCCCTTGCGAGGTAGGCAGATCGTTAACATTTTAGGGCCGTTTCAGAAAAGTTATGTATCACTACAGTGACAGGTTGTCAGCCTGTCGTGTAGAATTAAAAATACACATGAAACTCTTTAGTCCCTTGGTCGCATCTTACGACACCCGCGGGAAAGAAATGGTCTGATAGTACTCTAAGCCTGCATCGCACGGCCTCATAATCTTCTAAATATCAAGAAAACAATATTGGGCAAAAGTAACCGGACGGTCTATTATGCATGAGTCTCATTAAATAGATACCTTTTGGACCCAAGCGGTTGGCCTCTTTTCAGGCTTTTACCCATAACCAACGATACGATGTGGCGTTACGATCTTCTGGCAAAAATCTTCGTAAACTCAACAGCACATGTTCTGTTATTACAATTTGCCTTAAAGACTCCAACAGCCAATAATAGAGTTTAACATATTTTATCAACATATTACGGATATAGAGATAAAAAAATAACTAGAACTTATTATGTTGTTCATAGTGTCTGCTTTCTTTACCTTTTTAGATTTTCATGTGTGGCACCGACTCGGTATATGACCCAATGAAACCCGATATCAGAGCTTCAAAACCAACTATATAAAGCCCTACATGGCTGTGTAAAGAAAAAAACTAAGTTATCGTGCAATAAGGCCGCCTTTGTTTACTTTTAGTTTTCTGTATTTTTTTTGTGTGTGTTGTATTGTAAGCATTGTAAGCAATTAAGTGTTCATCTATCTATCTATCTCTATACATGGTGTAAGGGACAGCCCTCCGAATACTGATAGGGTGCATTCAGACCATATAACTGAACCACTTTCCTTATAAAAATATTTCAGGAAACGTCAAAAAAATTTGGACTTCCCATAGTAAATGCAGTCAGCTGATTGTGATTTTGTTTTGCATGTGAGGTCGAATATTTTTTGTCGTTTCCTGAAATATGTTCCTAGGGGAAAGTTGTTCAATTTCATGGTCTGCATGCACCCTATCAATATTCGGAGGGCTGTCTCTTACACCCCATGTATCTATCGTGAACAGCAACCGGGACTGATGGTTAATCGTGCTATCTGAATCACGAAACCTTTTTTTTATTGTCAATCACGTAATCCAGCCTAAGATGACCTGAAAACGTTAGGGCAGGCTTTAAGCTGCTGTTGGCTGGCACACTTGCTAAACTGGGAAGAATTTCAGAGGTGTCTTCTCTTCTTGTCTTGTCTTGTCTAGCCCACACCATCCCACTGCTGGTCAAAGGCCTCCCTCTTCTCCTTCCGGAAGTCCAAAATAGAGATGGATGGAAGAAGAGTTGACTATATAATAGTGACAATAATTGGCCTCAATAAAACCAGAACTTCAGACCCTGCTGCCCAATCCGTATTTACGGTATCGAAGTATCCAGTGCGGATGATGAAATGATATCACATTTTGAAAGTAGTATTAATAATAATAATAATATAATTCTTTATTGCACAAAGTAAGTTTACAAATAAATAAAAAAGAATGAAAATAAAAAGTACAACTAGGCGGCCTTCTTGCAATGGTAGCAAGCTCTACCAGGCAACCTTTGGGTGAAAGGAAAGTGCGTTTAGATAAGCGGGATAGTGCATGAAATATACTAACATACATAAATTAATTAGTATTGTATTATGTTAATTTTCGTAGAAAGGTACACTAAGTCACACTAGTTTTTAAAAATATTGTACTTATCTATTTATTCAAGAAAAACATTTGTACTTTTTCATAAACATATCACGCCTATAATCCCTTGCGGAGTAGGCAGAGCGTAAAAGGTCGCAAAAACGGACATTGACGCCACGTCTGAAAAATATTTTAGGATCATTCGGAAAATTGTGTATCGCCCTGCCGACCTGGTTGTCAGCCGATCACCTAAAATTTACACACCCTCGAGTCCCGTAGTCCCTCTTACGACTCCCACGAGAAAGAAATAGGGTGATGCTATTCTAAGCCGTTATCACTCGGCTATTCTAAGCCGGCATCACACGGCTCTATAATTATTTGTACTTTTGTACACTGTTACTGCAATTCTGATTTTGAACAGTAGGTAAGTAACAATTTAACAAAACGGATCGGTAGTTGTGAGGAACCCTCGGGTCCCGTACCTGAGCAGAAATATGACCTTCGGGCACCGTGCACCATGTTTTATGGATACCTGTTAAGTGTTTGACTCCTATTTTTTTGTTGTTCTTTTGTATGAACTTTATAAGTATAATTTTAGTGTTTTTTGAGACAGGTACGATTCTTTTAAAGTAAAAATTAACTCACCTTCTACCTTGATTTATGTGAGCGTCGATAAAAAAGCTTGTTTGCATAAAACTTGTTTGTTTTAATAAGTAGTAATACATATAAAAGTATGATAAATTTAAAATTGTTTGTTATTACGTAAAAAAGAACACGAAATCGTCTAAATTAAATTAAATTAAAGTTAATTTTTGTTATTAATAAAATGTTTTATTTATTTTGATTAAAAAATTCTAAAATTAAACGGCACCTCAGTTTAGTCACAGATTTTTGAACTGTTTGAATATGACATCAACAATTTTCCGCGGAAGTTGTCATAATTCATGTACTCTAAAATTTGGCAACTAAACTATTTGTATGCCCCCGATGAGGTCCGTTAACAATTTTAACAAACCTTGCTGAAAGCCGGAAATATCTACGCAAATGTATCATTTGCGTTTGAAATTTCCATTATGATCGAGATAATGCCATCATTTCCCCGGATTTGCACAAACGAGTCTTAAATCCAACATCTATAACGCTAGAGTACTATCTGGGCAGCAAATTCATTTAGTATCCACCTTTCTCTACATCGATACCATCGCTTGATAATACTGCTTCAAAATTCATTGTAGTTTTGATAGCAAACCTTTTTGGTGTGGTAGACAGGAGGGAGTGATGTATAGGAAACGTGTTAGATATTCGTGAGAGTTTCGCCCGTAATTCTACACTAGAGTGGGTCCAGAGATCGGGCCACAATGCACGTTGTTTATCCGCTGGGGCGCGGGCGGGGTGCGGCGGGGGCGGGGGGCGCGGGCGGCGGGGCTCCCGGCCGGGCCCAGTCCACAGAACACTTATACTCCTGGCGGAGAAGAAAGCCAACTTCATACAAATTGGTTTACTACCGCCATCTGTGAACAACCCACGACACTAACTGGCAAAGCGCGGGAAAAATGAACTGGGCCCTATATATAGGATTTAATTTTCAAATTTTAAAGGTGTTTTTATATAAAGAAACTCAATATATGTTAGTTTTTTAACTTTTATTCCAAAAAAAGGAATAAAAGCAACTTATATATTGAGTTTCCTTACAATACATCAAAAAACAAAAGTGAGAGATATTATAGAGGTTTATTTCCTATATTCGTCACAAAATGTTTTACTGTTCTGTTGTGTAACACACCACAAAAACCTACGTGAAGAGATACAAACACAGTCCATGTCATAACTATAGCACAATGCACAAGCATATGGATCTATTTCTTAATTGCTATGGCAATGCAAATCTGGGTAGCAATTTCTTACAAATTCTTGAAATTGTATTCGATGATCCATAAATAATTGTCCTAGTTAGTAACCTAGTAACTTTTAGAAAGAATAAATACACTAGCTAATACAAAAACCTTTCTTTCGATGTCAATACATTAATGCGTTTTTGCAGTTGGCATATTTTTTGCACATATTTCATGCATTTCGCCTGTAGGATCTTTTCTTTCTCTGTCTTTCTTCGAGCAGGAGTAGGTTCGCTTCGAACAGGAGTACTAGTATTAGCAACATTTGCTTGTTTATTTGTTGTTTTTTAAAGGGATCATTCTGAATTGTCCTTGTTGTGGTTGGTCTGGTACGAAGACGGGCACTTGTTGCTCAACCTAAAAATAAGACATGAGTTATTTATTATTATTTTCAATAATCAAGAATCAAGATAATTTATTTGTCAGAATAATGTTACATTAGGTTTTAACAATTAAGGAAGTACATAATATTCGGCTTGCATGCAAGCATGCAAAATATACAGTAGCAACTAGGTGGTCTTAAAAATCAAATTATTATCATAATTAAAGTATACTTGTCACATTATGTTATTATACAATTCCGGGAAATGGACCAAACGCACCACGAGGAATTAGACAGCCCACATGACTGAAAAACAGACAAAAACAAGTTTTTACTTACATCTACATCACATGGAGCAGCAGTTCTAAATAAGTATTTTCTGCCGGCACATTCTCTGAAATCTTCATCTT
Source organism: Tuta absoluta (assembly GCA_027580185.1). Classification (NCBI taxonomy): domain Eukaryota; kingdom Metazoa; phylum Arthropoda; class Insecta; order Lepidoptera; family Gelechiidae; genus Tuta; species Tuta absoluta. The sequence continues at coordinate 5,441,377 of JAQAHW010000022.1, read as the reverse complement.
TGAAATGCCTTGCACACAACATTCTGTGCTCATTGACAACTTTTTTTGAAATTCAATGGAGCTGACATTTCTGTCAGGGAACAAGTACTTGGCCCACAACTCGCACCTGAAAATAATGAATTGGCATTACATGTTATTCATATTGGTATTACAATATTATGTACAAAATACTACACTTAGTGGGCTAAACTGTAGTATATGGGCCGCAGAGTTGGGCGTTGGAATTCTTATCTAATTATTTCCTGATAATTATTTATTTCTAAGGGTAAAATTGTGTAGTTTTATTTGCCGGAAACTTTTAGTGCTAGAGATATTCGTGATTGAAGCTTTGACTTTGTAGGTCCGTTTGGTATAGCCTAAACCTGAAAAGCGCCAGGTTAGGTCAGAACTGTGACCACAACGCACGAGCCAGGGGCAGGGGAAGTGCCAGAAACGACACTGGGCGGAAAAACATAACTTTAAAATGTATGAAAATGGGGGGGTGATTTCCGCTCTTAGCCCCCCCTAACCTCCGCGACACTCGGCGACCCATATATCTGCGGCCCATATATACTACAGTTTTTACCTTGTAGTGTGTTGTATTATTACCATGAAGTAGACATTGTTTACTTACCGAACTAGGTTCTTGGTTCCCGGTTTTAAAACTCGAAACAGTTTAACGCCGTCCGTAGAAGGCGAAGATCCACACTTAAAGCACGTGCCCCTGTTCTCTTTATCTGCCATCAAAACAGACATAGTGTATTTTTTCACAAAATAAAGGCAGTTCAAACTCGACGTTTTTGTGGCGATTTAAGAGTCCTTTCTCCCATATCACTGCACATTAATGTTAACAAACGTAAATTCTAACACTTAATCGGAGACTTAACACGATTTAGAACGAAAATACGACAGAAAGTTTACGACAAAGATATACAGTTCACGTAAACACGAAGAACCGCCATTTTGAATGCCATCTTTGTTGTCATCGCCGCCTGGTGTGGCTGCTATAGTAAAAAAAACTACTGATTATTTTATGTATTGGCATCTTATTAATTTACCAGCTCATTTATTTCTAAAATATTATGGTAATTGAAAAATTCGTAAATAGAAGCGTGGAAAATTAAATTTAAAAATGACTGATTTCAAAGTTAATTCAAGGTACGTCGCAATTATAAATTACTAAGCACGTGATTACTCAAAGCAACCACACTGGTAGTTTTCCCCTGACGGTATCTTGTCTTCCCCATACAAAGTTGAACGGGGCTGGCCCAGTCCGCCAGAGGCCGCCGCGCAGACCCGCCGCGTCGCGAGTGCACACACCGACCTTCAAATCGACAGAGACGACTATACCAGGTACGTGCCCCCCGACCGCACTATCGCCTCAACTACACTACAACCACAATGTTTGATAAGGGAAGCTACGACCGCCGTAGCACCGTAGCGGAGTTATCACCTTTCGTAGCGACGCTACGGCCCCGATGGGAAGGCAGAAGACAGAAATCTTTATCAGTTACGTTTTCCGTCTGTATTATAGTGGGGTAAGCGAGGTTTTCACGGTCAGCACAAGGTTGTGGGGTAAACGCTAGTTGTTGACTGCGGCTCGCGCTGTCATTTGTTCATAATTTGTTCTGAAAGCGGCGACCTTGTGCTGCGTAGGCCATCATTTCTTTGTTTTGATAGACACTTTGCAGTGCCGGTACAGTCGGCAAGAAAATTTATTATCCTGCACCATTTCGTGGCCTCGTGGTGATCGTATCTATATTGTCCTTCTATTTGACCCCATAGCTTCACAGAAAATATCTGCGATACGTGCATAAAGATATAAGAAAAAATTTGCAGACGGGACGCCAATGCGCCTTTGAGCATGCGTCAATTTTACCTGCTTACCCTACCTGGTCTACGGCAAAATAATAAATAACCGCAATAACTACTAATAAAATTTATTAGTACTTTGTAATTCTTATACAATCAAAATAAAACATTATTATTAGAAAAACTTAATGGACAAAACACTTTTCCTGAAGTACTAATTTGTGTCAACATTAATTGATGCATCAACTGGTATTTTCCGACATTAAAAAAGGAAAAGGTTCACTTTTTGATGTCTTTTACGCTCTTACTTTGACAGTTTTGGACCGATTTTTCTGTATATTCCCGAGGTGGACTCCAGACCAGGATCTAATGATGGGATTCTGGAGAAATTAAATAAACTAAAAAAATATTGTGGGGTCGTTTGGTACTTCAGACTCAAGAGGATTTTTGGTTTTAAAACTATGGCTTTTTGATACCCTTGATACGCCCCGTAGAACCACTCAGTAAATTATTATCTCTAGCAAATCTCGCATTAATTGTCATTCCATAATGTGAGGAAATATTCTCATATTATTGGTGGCAAAAGAAAGCCATTAGGCAGAGAGCTGCCTTCGTTTTCACAGCTAATTGATGAGATGTTTTCATACACAGATGTCAGACATTTTATAGAGGGCTAGCGTAAAGGTCGATTCACATCGAGACGTGATGCATCGTGAAAGTTGCATGCCATTTCGTAGGCCGTGAGAACATATTATATTTCTCGGTGTGAATTGACCCTAACATGATACGTCCGATCACGCAGGAATTAAAAGATCAAAAAGAGCATTTTTGATGATAACGTCAGTCCAAATTTTGCTACTAAAGCGTACTACCAAATTTTGGATTTTTCGTGCGACTAATAATTTTATTTTGGATTTTTCGTGTGACAAGAGGTAATAATTTATTTTTCTATCCTTCCCGTGATTGGGCAAAAACAAGTAGTACCTAACTATGTGTTTTAATAGATGACCATTGAATCAATACCATAGAGTTTAGCTAACCACCAAGATTGATTTACCTTACGGTAGCGAACCGTGACTCATGGATTCGAATTCCTCTCATATGAAACTTTTGTTCTGGCTAATTTAAATTTCTATGTACAACGTAGTTTATCACTGTTGTGGCTATTAATCCGTACTAATATTATAAATCTGTGAGTTTGTGTGTGTATGTATGTACGTTTGTTACTTCTTCACGCTCAAACGGCTTGACTGATTTGGATGAAATTTGGAACACAAATAGAGTATAACACGGAATAACACATAGGCTAAATATTACTACGGGAAAATGAGTGGCAGCGGGTGAAACTGCTGGGCGGAAATCTAGTGTAATATAATTCTGCGGTAATGGCGTCTGGCGCCACGCGGAGACCGCTCTACAACACAACGAAGACTGTCTGGTCTGGGGCACTTGCCAGTTTGATACACGAAGCGAGCAGATCGACAGCAGTTGCGTATAGAAATGAATTTGAAAACGAACGATGTGTTAAAGAAAATACATATTTGTGTAGAGTCCAGTCGCAATCAGAACATTTTGGATTGCTTAAATATGACTTCAAAGACGGTGTACTTACTACGTCAAAACGTAGAGGGTCGATAAGCCGCTGTTACTTAAAAAAGGTCAGTCGCAATTAGAAAATTTTGAATTGCATAAATATGACTTCAAAGATAGTGTATTTTACTACGTCAAAACGTAGAGGGTTGATAAGCCGCTGCTACTTAAAAAAAGTTTAATAACACACAAGATGAAATCAAACATTTCCGCACAAGTTGTTTTATCTACTAACTTAAACTTTGCGGATACCAAACCACAAACAAGGGGGACGCGCGGGGTGCCTATTTTGTGACCAAACACACATGCGCTAGGTACCTATTTGGTGTCACAAGAAAACACATATTTTACGGGCTTGTTATTCTCGGAAGAGTAATGACGATGAATGATGCGTTTCCTTAAAATAAGGAGGTTATGAATATCCTCTTCTTTTATTTCGTTTTCCTACGATGCAGCAGGGGTACTTTTTTTTAGTTTCGTGAACCAGGTACTGAGCGGATGCTCGTTATAACTTTTACGCTCTTTGAGTGCAAGCAACCAGTGATCGGTGCCCTCACAGTTAACTCTTTTAACTAGTTTTAAAAATATTTTACTCAAGTAAACTATATGATGCATGTTGATAAACTTTTTGTAAAAAAATTATATCCTACAGCCAACCCTAGCTTCTAAGTAGCTTAAGTTTGTAATTGGCACTGTTAATGAAATAAAAAACTTCTGTTTCATAGTCATGTTTATGAAAAAGTCGTCAATTTAATGTTTAAGTAGGTGCCCAAATTATAAACTGAATTGCAATTTCAACTCTTGTGTTCTATGGGAAACCACGAACAACCCGATGAGTCCCAGTTTCAAAGCTGCAGTGTATTTTGGTGACAATGTAACGTTTGGAATCCATTTGGTTCCCAGCGGGGTAGCACTAATTGTTGCAAGAGGGTCTGCAAGCGTTCTCCTGATATATAGGGTTGCAAGCCCCAACCATACACTGAAGCATCCGAAAATAATAATTAAAGGAAAACCTGTTCACTCGCTATATTTGAGAATAATCGCGAGTGCTTCTGAAGTTAAATCAGAAAACACATTACCTAAGCCTTGAGGCAGGTGATATTGTAAATACGTAAGGGATACTTAAAATCTGTATGCACAGTAATTTCATACAAAATATTTGTCTGGTGACCTTCCATAAAATGATTAACTTATATTATATTAGTGTCATACAAAATCTAGAGCTAGTAGTCTCATGCTAACCTCATACATAAAAATAAAAACGTAGTCCCTGTAGATTCATAGAAAAATACAAAATAAAATGTCAAAGCTCAGCTGGCAACACTCGTAGTCTCCTGTGGACTGTTCTAGACTGCATTTAATTTACAACATTGTGTATGGGGATTCATTTTCAATCTCGTGTAATAACATAGCAGTAACAACACAGCTTTAGTATTTCTTTGTCTTTGTCTTGCAACGTTCGTAGTTTTTTTTTATGTTTTGTTGCGTTTAGAAAAAGAAATCAGTTAAAAGTATCAAGTTTGACTGGCTTTTAGTATTTTCCAGATGAAATTATTTAAAAATTTATTTATTTCACGGGCTCAATGTCTAGAATACCCACAAAAATTTTAAAACGTGCAACATTAATTTTCGGTTCATGAAACTGACTACTGACATAAAAAATACTTTTTTTACTGACATAAAAATATCTTTCCCTTTAATAGGGCGATTTGTGTGTCCTACATAAATTTAATTCCTTTTTCGCAAACATACTAGAAAAACTGGTGTAGTCTCGCAAAAAATTTTACCCTTTGTTTACAAAACCATTAAAAATATATATTTAGACCAGTTTTTTAGGAAAAGTTGTTCGATTTATAGTCCGAAATACTTACACCGTTCAATTGCTATTTTGGACGAAAGGGCTGGCTGGTGAGTTGTTGATCCTTATATCAAACTAGATTTCCGCCCAGCGGTTTCACCAGCTGCCACTTATTTTAACGTGGTAAGATTTGTTTTCTCGCGGTATAAAGTAGCCTATGTGTTATTTCAGGTTATACTCTACCTGTGTTCCAAATTTCATTCAAATCAGCCAAGCCGTTTGAGCGTGAAGAGGTAACAAACAGACATACACATAAACTCTCAGATTTATAATATAAGTACGGATTACAGATCATTTTATCATTGCCCTTGTCCCCATGATCCTTGAGGAAAGATGTATATAATCACGAGGGATTTGCATCCAAGCAAATGTTCTCTGCGTACGCTGCAGCGACACCGACAGCAATTACGTGCAACCGGTAATCCAAGCCCGCTACAGCTCACTGGTGATTAGTGTGATTTCAATGTTGACAAAGAGCTATTCCGATCTGCATTGCTACAGGGATGCAAACGAGCAAAAATGCGGAAAAAAGCAGTGCACACACAAATGTCCAGGACATTTCTGCGTGAAATGATCTAGCCGTAAACTAAGCTAAGCTTGTACTTCGGAAACTTGATAGCTGATATTAATACTTAAAAAAAGCTGACATTAATCATTAAATTGTATTTACAAACTTTAATTTATTTTTATTTTACGATTTATTGTACACAGGAACAGTAAAGAGAAAAGCATATAAAGAATACAGACACAACATGTACTGATTATCTTTAATAAGAAATTGCTTACAGCAGACCTAGCTTTTTAAAAGCAGTGTCTATGTCCATGAGTTGGTATAATATAATAAATAGACGGATACAATTAGATAGATCCAACTGTTTGTCCGACACCACTAAAGTCCAAGGGTGATTAGCCCACGTCACTTTGTACTAATTAGGTTTGGTGCCGCTTGTCAACAGATGTCGTTGATATACAGTTGAAACTTGCTAATTATTGGATCTCGTCTCGAGTCTCACCATATAGTCAACAACAGAACAATCAGAGCGGCATTGGAACCTACTTACTTGCAAATATTAATTCTGATAACATACATCAAGCCTATATCCCTTGCGGGGTAGGCAGAAAGTAAGCGGCCTTATTTAACGGACATTTACGCCTAGTCTGACAAACATTTGAGGGATATTAAGAAAAGACAGTTTGTCTGCCCATCGCCTAAAAATGCAATAAACTTGTTACCCACCAGTCCCTTAGACAACTCTTACGACACCTGCGGGAAAAAAATGGGGTGATGCTATTCTAAGCCAGCAACACATGGCTGATAATATATACTTCTTTTTTGTAGAGGTATGTTCGTGTAAATAAACACGTATAATCAATCTTGTAATGACAAGAAAGTGAGACATAAGTAGTTGCGATTACTTATGGAAGAGATCAATTTTGCTATAAAAAATGTACATTTTCCTTTCTGAATCAATTGCAATATGTGCCTCAATTTTCGCTCTATTATCATTTAAGCACTTGACATTGAGTGTGTGTATCGATTGGCGCATTTTCTCAGAATCACGAGGTCGCTGCAATCATTTCATCATACATACATTTATTATGTCTTCATAATCATAATATGCCTTGTGATTGTGAGCACTTGTGAAATCACAAAAGTTTTTTTTTTTTAAATAAGTTAAAGGTCACAATAAATTTTAAACGGATTTAAGTTTAAGTATATTTTGGATTTAATAATTCCTACGTTTCAAGCTCTTTACAGAGCTCTACAGAACTTGTGGTGTAAAATCTAAAATTAACACAACTTAAATTCGTTTAAAATAGTTTTATTGTGATAAATAATAGTTGTACAAAATCAAGAAAATATTATGAAGTTAAAGGTTACAAATAATATTGGACTTAGCAAAAAGCACTTGGAAATAGTATTTCAAAGTTGATTATCTGATTACATACCTATGTGTTCAGTTGTTGCAGTTCAGTATAATAATATAGGTTTGCGTTAGTAATAATAGGTTGGTGAGAAGCTTATTCCCATGTGAGTTGGACATAGATTGTGTTAGGGCGGTCATGAGGGCGGGAAAGCAATGATTTTGTCACGACACTACATCAACTTTTATTATTACTATTTTTTATGATTTATTTTTTGCTTACATACATACACATACACATATCACGCCTATGATCCCTAGCGGAATATGCAGAGCATAAACATTTACGCCACGTCTGACATATATTTGAGGATCATTCGGAAAATTGTGTATCACCATAGTGACAGGTTGTGAGCCCATCGCCTAAATTTGCAATACACACCCTTGAGTCCCTTAGTCGACTCTTACGACTCCCACGGGAAAGAAATGGGGTGATGCTATTCTAGGCCGGCATCACACAGCAAATTTTTTGCTTTAGGTCTGGAAAAAAACCCACAGGATGTAAAAATTGTTATATTTTTTTTTTAACTATTGTTTTCTTTGAACTTGGCTTTAGCAAAATCATCGACCGAAGGCGATGGAAGCCTAATAAAAAAATCTTATTTTGATTATAATGTTTGTATTGGTCGACTCAACCTTAAATATCATACAGCAGCCTATTGCAGTCCACTGCTGGACATAGGCCTCCCGCAGGGTACGCCATTGGGCACGATCTCCCGTTTTCACCATCCAACTTTATATTTATTATTATTTATTTATTTATTTACAGTTTATTGCACACAAAAACATTACAGGAAAGACACAAAACATAAAGAAATACTACACAACAGGTACAGCTTTATAATTACAAGTTAATAGCAAACTTCGTCTTTAAATGTCAAATCAAATTACTTTTACATTACACACCTATGTATTGCAGTAGTTGTATCTTAGAGTATACATAGAGTTCAGTCGTGAATTGGATTGTTCAAATTAATTCAAGACATTGTTAGAGTGTTGTCATATCTCGTATAATTTCAAATTTAGTTCCGTCCGAATTTAATCTGCATTTATTTGTCTTTAAATGATTATTTTTCTAAACCACTGGTCTCAAATATTCTAAAATTCAGAGAATATTACCTACCTACATCCAAACAGGTCATAACTTTTTATGAGTTATTTAATTATTGATTTCTTAAAGATACTTCTGTCACAGACGTATGAGGCCAATGATGAAAGATACTTACAGCTTGAATAATAAAAGAAGTTAAATACAAATATATAAACTTATAGCCAATAAAAAGATTGCACCAGTAGGTAAGTAAATAAAATTAAGTGAGTTAAGAGAAAAAGCAAATTACAAATATTGCATCTAAAGAGGATATTTGAAAAAAAAAATTTTTTTTTCATTATTTTCTCACATATTCTTTTTTTAACGGAACCATTTTAAACGGATTTAAGTTGTGTTTATTTGGATTTTAAAATTTCTACGTTTCGAGCTCTTTTCAGAGCTTTACAGAGCTCGTTGTCCGTAAACAAACACGACTTAAATCCGTTTAAAGTTGTTTTATTGTGATGAGTAATAGTTGTACAAACTCAAGAAAATATTACGTCGATAAAAATACACTTTCAATCCACCGCATGTATATTAATTACTATGTTAATATCAGATCCACCTACCGCAGTCGACGTTCAACTGTAATCAGTCGGGTCTTAGGTATAAATTATGTTAAGGTTCTCACACGCACCACATCAGCTTCCGGTATTTTTCCGGATCCTGTTTTTGACGAAATTTACGAAATCCCATAGAAACCCCAATATTATGGTACACATCGCCGCATCAAAGTGCGGCTGTCACCGGTAGTCATTTGTATGGTGGAAATCATCCACCGCAATATTGTCCGGTGCGTGTACTATTCACCTGAGGCAGGAATTATGTTAAATTCCTTAAATGTCAGCGAGGGTGTTACTACTTGCGCCACCAGACCTGATTTATATTTTAATTTACTTCGGAAAATTTCCATAGCTAAGGATGTTTTTGAGTAATTTGGGCTCTTGTTAATGAGGCCTTTTCAGATGATGATTAAAAAAACAAATCTATCAAATATAAATAGATGTCGTTTATTCTTTTGATGTCACGTAGCGAAATTACACGTACAGTTACTTATATTTTATTAGGTACAAGATTTCTATTTTATTTTTATTTCCAATCGGAAAGACGTGTTTTCCTGCGGTAAAGAGTACTAAGCCTATGTGTTATTCCAGGTTATATTTCAGGTGAAGAAGTTAAAAATAATCAACTGCCTGACGGCGTAGTGGATAAACGTAACCCCTGATCCCCACACTGCACAAGTATTACAAATAATACCTCTAGTTACTTTTCAAATATTTGTGTTGAGTGGATTTTTTCTATGTAATGTAGTACATATATAGTTACCATAGTGCAAGCTTTGCTTAGTTTGGGACTAGATGGCGCTGTGTGAAATGTCAAAGATATTTATTTATTATGTTTGATAGAAAAGGCAGTATTTTGCCATAACCGACTTAACCGACCCAGATCTTTTTAACAAGCCATTTTTTTGTAATTTATTCCATCGCTATCGCTACAAAAAGGATCGTTTAGTACTATGCTAAATCAGTAGGTTTATATCTTGAAAGAATAGAACAGTAGAGGGAGCTTTGTGAACGAAATGAAATAATAAAAAAACTAGTCCCTTCTGTGTTTAGATTCGTCCTATGTACAAAAAGACGATGCTTGCTTTTGGATTTGGAATGAGAAGAAATATACATTTGGTGTATTTGTGATCTCTCTCTCTTTTCGTGTGGGACACCGAATCGTCAACGACCCGTGATGAACCTGAGGCAACTCTGTGCTGACTAAATAACATTTCGACGTACGAAATGTGCACCCGAAAAAGTATAGCAAATTCTATTAATTTAGAATTTTGGATTCATTTTAGACAACTATTTACTTGTTGTTCCTTTAGTTTTTCAGGGCCGCTTTTATCATAACATCTACTGACCGATCCAATGATACTCGTATTACGCACCTGAGAGGGACTACTTATGATTCCTTCACTTTGCTACAAGCAAAGCCATGTCTATCATTGTGTCTGGTCTGACGGACATAAATACTATGCTAGATCAGTAGGTGCCCCGATCTGATGATATATCGTGGCTCATCACGGAAAGGTCAACAGAGAATAAGGGGGTTCGGATACACTTGTACTTGTGTTACTAAGGAGCGTAAATGAAGGTCAGAGGTATTGGGTATCAGAACATTAAACTACCCATTTGAGGTGGTTCCCAGTGGTGCCTCTTAAACAGGAAAAAATACCTGACTGGACACGCGAGTTATCTGGAAACCAAATTATCAATTCGCGGCAATAAATACCTGTACTGATGCACCTTGCATTCAGACCATGAAACTGAACAAATTTCCCCTAGGAATATATGTTACGAAACATGACCTCCCAAACAAAATCAGCATCAGCTGACTGCATTTACTATGGGAAGTCCAATTTATTTTGACGTTTTCTGAATATATTTTTTTATAATAATACCTACTGCGGGTGTATCAGACCATGAGACTGAACAATATTCCATAAAAACATACTATTAAATTACATATTATTATTATTATAAAAAATACAGGATGTATTTTTTGTACAGGCCCCCTGTATAAAAATAAAACACACTATTAAAGTTTGTTTGCGTACACAATCGGGCAGGAATATCGGTGATTGTCCGTATTTCATGCTATAGTGACATTAGCGTGCTCATTGAATCGATGAGATTGCTTTTTAATTATTACTATACAAACAACAGTAGGATTTCTGTATCTATCAATACACATTATATTATTATAATAAGCCTATCAGATCCCACTGCTGGGCAAAGGCCTCCCCCGCGGTGTTCCACTTGTTACGGATACACATAAATATTTAAAAAAATATCATAGGTATAACAATAGTAATAAATTGACCAAAAATAATATCATATGATAAGATAATAGTAGCAATATAGTTAATAAATAAGCTTACGACATATTTTATGGTAAAATAAGTAACATACATACATACATATATCACGCCTATATCCCTTGCAGGGTAGGCAGAGCGTAAACGGCCGAAAAAAACTGTAATTTACGCAGCGTCTGACAAACATTTGAGGGTCATTCAGGAATTTATCGCTATAGTGACAGGTTATCAGCTCATCGTCTAAAATTGCAAAACACACGTTACCCTCAAGTTCCTTAGTCGCCTCATACGACACCCACGGGAAAGAAATAGGGTGATGCTATTCTAAGCCAGCATTACACAGCAAAGTACGGTAATTAAAACATTACGGTATACATTAAAACACAAATTGTAAGATTTCATTTTGATACTCCACTTTACAAAAAACCTATATTTCATGCAAATAATATAATATATAATACATCAGAATGTCCTTTGCACAAGTTCTCCCACTTGTCGTCCGTCGCTGCGTATTTTTAACGCACCGTAACGCATGCGTCTGTCAGGCAAAAGGAAAAGAGAATTCCGATCTTATACCCATACAAATACAGTGCGTTATGCACCGTAAATGCACCATTTGATGTCATCCTACTAATACTACTACTACTACTTCACGCGAAACCTATTTAACCGATTGAAATGAAATTTGGCACACATATAGAATGTAACATGGATGAACACATAGGATAGTTTTTATCATCACTCGAGGGTCTGAAGTACCTAAAATAGACCACCAGGTGCTCCATATGCGGGCAACCACTAGTATTTCATAAATCCGGAGAATTTCTACTACTTACCGCAACTAAACTCCATTTGTAGGTGTGCTTCGTCAGTAAAATTCGTAATTCAAGTTTAGAACGCTGAATGCACGTGGCCAGGCTGCCAGCTGAGGCGTGGGCGTAGGAAACAACCCGAGTGGGTAAGGTTCAAGGCTCCAACTCAATATTTACAAGGACCGCGTTCTGTGGCGGCGATCAATAGATGGCGCTTTTTGATACGTTGGTAGAGAAGCTCTACAGCGAATTCTTTGTCTACGACGCACGCAGGTAGGTAATCTGTAGCTACGTTTACAGTGATTTCAAAGTAGGTGACTTGTGTAGGAGAATTCTAAGAGAAGATTTGCTTTAAAAGATAATATGTGAGTTAGTTATTAAACTATGCAATATGGCAACTCACGCGAGAAATCTTCGATGTTCAAATCAAAGAATCCGAAATTTTCCAACTACTCGTAAACTGTATGTTTGGGCGTTGAGCGTCTATAAAATTTTGAGAATTCAACATTATGTTCTGAAAGGCTTGTTTTGACCACTTCTGGTTACCAACATTTTTGAATTTGACTGTAAGGGGATTCCGAGCATTACTTAAAAATTAAAGGAACGTAGTTTATCTTAGTTCGTAAAGATACAGGACTTTTCTTTAGCAATTATTCAGCTGATGCGTGGGTAGTAGAATAACCTGGGTTCAAGGATGTAAACTGACCCAAAGGCGTACTTTTCCTCGCCTACGCCACGGAACTGTTCGGAAGATAGATCGCGCACTTTTCAAAAAAAAATTGGTACGTTTAATGTTACCTAGTGATATTAAAATCAGTGTTAATCGACAATATTTATGCATCAGCCTATTGCAGTCCACTGCTGGTCGTAGGCCCCCCAGGGTACGCCATAATTTTGTGTGAGATGTCCAAACTTTTATTTTATTTTTCGACGTTTGTTACTTACGTAAAGTTGTTTCAGATCACCAGCCCGTATTGAGTAATACAACCTAGTAATAAAAAAAAATAGAATTTAATTTGATAATTTGGTAAGACCGTCAGCATTTATTAAAAAAAAACATCAAAGCTATTGATATTTCCACATAAACAAAAATTAAATAGGTACGTACAGGTAGGTCATACATACACAAGTGAGATACACATTGGGATCGTAATGAAATACTTTTCAGAATGTGAATATTCAGATTGTTGGAAGTGTTGGATAAAATGGAGATTGCTTCTACATACTACATACACGTATCACGCCTATAATCCCTTACGGGGTAGGCAGAGTGTAAACGGCCGCAAAAACGAACATTCACGCCACGTCCGACAAACATTTGAGGGTCATTCGGAAAATTGTGTATCGCCATAGTGACTGGTTGTCAGCCCATCGCCTAAAATTGCAATACACACTCTCGAGTACCTTAGTCGCCTCTTACGACTCCCACGGGCAAGAAATGGGATGATGCTATTCTAAACCGGCATCACACGGCATCACTACATAGTAGAGTGTGACAGATGCATGCGTTACGGTTCGTAAAAATACGCAGCGACGGACGACAAGTGAGAGACTCGCCTTAGATAATGGATCAAAGTTTTCAAAAATCTCTCAATAATAATTCATATCAGCAGCACCTACAATAAACGGATCAAAATGCATTGGTTACCATTACCGTTACTGAGAATAACCAGTATAGGTTGAACATACATGGGTTGTTTGAAAGACTGTAAGTTATTCATTCTTCTTACAAAGACTGTCATAAAAAGAACTTGGTTTCAAATTTAATATTTTTAACAATTTAAACATTATTTCCATCATTACCCGTCAATTTTCACTATTATGGTTAGATACACACCGCGATCCCAAATAAGCGAGGCAATTTGTTCTACTACCTTTTGAAAGTGGGAGTTTGCTTTAGAGTCCGCGCCACAAAAGTATTCTGCACCAAGGATCGTTTCGGTTGAGGAAAAGGGTTAAGCTGCCGGTAATATCGGTACCGGTATACGTTCTAAAGCTAGACGGTAAAAAGTTACATGGGTTATGCTACCGAAATAATTTTGATATCGAAATATATAAACAAAGCACTTTATCAAGCGAAGTTGAAGAATCGTAGGAGGTGTGATTAGAAATCCGCTTTAATAGCGGTTTGGGTACCGTTATTACCCTTAACAAATAACGGTACTGTAAACGATGCATTAACAGAAATTTTTGGTACCGGAGCGTTATGATATCGCACTATTTCAGTACAAGTTTGACGTCATACCCTTAACCGTATTAACCGAAATAATATCGGTTAGACAATCCTAGTCTGCACAAGCTGTCGTACTAAGAATATAACACTATTCAAGGCACGTGGTATAACATTTTTCAAGGCAATTGACATGATAAATAAATAAATATTTTGGAAAATATCCACACACGCCATCTAACCCCAAAACTAAGCGAAGCTTGTACTATGCTTGTATAATCTACACTAATATTATAAAGAGGAAAGATTTGATTGTTTGTTTGTTTGTTTGCATCGAATAGGCTCCGAAATTACTGGCCCGATTTTAAAAATTCTTTCACCATTAGAATCCTACATTATTCCTGATGAACATAGGCTATATTTTATACGAGAAAAAAATAGGGATCCGCGTGAAAATTTCGATAATGTAACCCAAGGTGTGAAAAATTTACCAAAAAAATATCTTATATCGCGTACGTTGTGGAAATTATTGACAATAGAGCAAAGTGATGTACTACAGTTAAATAGAAGACATCAATATCTATAATAATGTCCGCGATACCATATGTCTAACTATTACAGTTATGCCACAATAACTACTTTTTCATTTAAAAATGTACCAATTACGCCACATTATTCGTACCAGTGTAATGATTACATTTAATCATTACTGTAAGGATGTCAGGGATAGCCCTCAGAATACTAATAGGGTACATGCAGACCATGAAACTGAACAACTTTCCCCTGACTACTTTCAACTGACTTCCCATAGTGAATGCAGTCAGCTGATTGTAATTTTGTATGGAAGGTAGTTTTTTTGGCGTTTCCTGACATATGTTTCTAGGGGAAAGTTGTCCAGTTTTATGTTTCATGCACCCTATTAGTATTCGAAGGGCTGTCCCTTACTCGGTATAAAAAGACGACAAAAAAAATTAAATAATGCATTAAAAAAATCTACACTAAAATAATACATATACATACACATATCACGCCTATTATCCCTTGCGGGGTAGCCAGAGCATACACGGCCGCAAAAACAGAAATTTACGCCACGTCTGACATATGTTTGAGGGTCATTCGGAAAATTGTGTATCGCCATAGTGACAGGTTGTCAGCCCATCGCCTAAAATTGCAATACACACCCTCAAGTCCCTTAGTCGCCTCCTACGACTCCCACGGGAAAGAAATTGGGTGATGCTATTCAAACCGGCATCACACGGCACATAATTATATAATCTACACTAATATTAGAAATAGGATTTTATTTATTGTTTGTTTGAATTGAATAGGCTCCGAAACTACTGGACCGATTTAAAAAAATCTTTTACCGTTAATTGAAATTGAAATTCTTTATTCAACGTAGGATAGTATTATCACTTATTGACGTCATGAACCGTCATTCTAAAAAAAGAAATTTGTATCACACAATTTTTTTGAACACCTCCACCATCTGAAAACGATATTTGTTTCAAATTGAAGTCAAGATTTTTAGAATCCTACATTATCCCTGATGAACATAGGCTATATTAAACTGTCTTATTCCCGGGGGGAAATGGTCAGCAGCGGGTGAAACCGCTGGGCGGGCTGCTAGTGAAAGATAATTCCACAGGGTGATTCACTATAAGTTGTGTGTTTGATAACGCATAGGGAAATAATCGCAAAAACATCTTGGCTTTGCAATTTGTTAATTCTAAATTTGAGTTAACTGTGAACTTAACTATCGATCATACATTTGTTTGTGTAGTATGTAATACATACTCAGTTTAAAATAAAGTCGCCTCCCGCTGTCTTAGTGTTCCGTTGTATGCTTAGATCTTTAAAACTACGCAACGGTGGCCGATTTGGCGCGGTGGTAGTGCGACTGCCTGCGGCGCAAAGGTTCCGGGTTCTGGCACGGTTCGGGCACTCACAATGCTTCACATTTCGACCTTTGCCCGTGTTACTTGGGGAAAGTTATTCCTTTTCACGAGTATAAATTCTCCCTTTAAAATATATGCACTGAATTTAAAGGGACTTTATATAATTAAAGGTTACTTTAGTTCATCTTCGTGGCACGGACCCTATCCTAATATGTAGGGTGAGCTCGTGAAAGCGTCCCGAGTTCCCGACGCATGTCGCAACCCGTCGCACTGCGGTACGTAGCGCCGCCGCCGGCCCGCGCCGGCAGGGCTGGCACTGAACACAATTAATAATAATACACATACATACACACATCTTCTTCTTCTTCCTTGGGTTGTAACGTCTGTGGAGCTCGCAGACGGGTGATCAGCTCCGCTAGGCGGGAACCATTTCACCCAATTCCCAGGTTTGGGGCACTGGGTTCTCTGGTGCGCCGGCAGTGTCACCTCCTCGAATCTTCTTGTTGCCCTAAATGCAGGACATCTTATAGAGATATGTTAATTAAAGACATACATATCACGCCTATAATCCCTTGCGGGGTAGCAAGACCGTAAATGGCCGCAAAAAACGGACATTTACGCCACATCAGTCAAATATTTGAGGGTCATTCGGAAAATTGTGTATCGCTATAGTGACAGGTTGTCAGCCCATCGCCAAATTTCAACACACACCCTTGAGTCCCCCCGCCTCTTACTACTCCAATGGGAAAGAAATAGGGTGATTCGAAATCGCAAAAAAATATAATTCTTACATTTCTAATGGCCGCTTTTTGACATGAATAGGTCGAAGTGTATGAAAAATTACATCTTACAAGTACTCAAAAGTCTTGTAATCTAGTAAACAGTTGACCCTAGCGTAAAAGAAAATGGCCAAAGCACAGATTACTTAAATTATTTTTTTGGCTCAGTGCAGAAAAGCCTCAGAGTAGTTTTTAGTATTGGCAACCCTAGTGCTACCGGTTCGCACGGCTTCGTATGGTGACACAGTGATCCACACGACCTTGAACGAGGATTCTTACTCCGCAACCACTAACAATTTGGTAAAGTGTTGGTTTAATTGTAAAGCAAATACACTAGGGACTATGCGTGTGTGTGTGTAAAGTACACTCATCAAGCATTTTGTTGAGCGGGTACCTTTTTGTTACCGTGTTTTAGTTTTAATAACTGGTTATAATTTTATTTATTAGCCGGGTAATGCTGACTTAGAATAGCATCACCCCTTCTCTTGCCCGTGGGAGTCGTAAGAGGCGACTACGGGACTCAAGGGTGTGTATTGCAATTTTAGGCGATGGGCTGACATCCTGTCTCTATGGCGATACACAATTTTCCGGATGACTCTCAAATGTTTGTCAGACGTGGCGTAAATGACCGTTTTTTGCAGCCGTTTATGCTCTGCCCCACCCTGCATGGGATTATAGGCGTGATATGTGTATGTGTGTATGTATAATTTTATTTTTCATCAATATTTGGTAACAAAAAAAAAACTTTCTTTCTGAAGGTTATTCCAATTTTTACATTATAGGAATTCTTGTAGCAACGGCGTATATGGGACGGTGTACCGAAAACTTTGCAGGCATCATCAGACCATGAAACTGAACAACTATGGAGGCTATGTTGGTTAAGGAGAAATAAAATTCGACCTTATATACAAAATTCCGTTTGATGTGGTGTAGAAAAACGTAAATTTTTTAGTTTTCCAACATAGGCTCCACAGTAAAAGTGGTTCAATTTCATGGTCTGATTATTCTTGCAAAGTTTTTGGTATTTAACCTGGTATTTACGGTAGTATAGTTATAAATAGCCGGTTGACTTTTAACCACTTTTTTAAAGAAAAATGCTAGTTAGCACAGTCTTTATGAAGTTTTCCGGGATTAGTGAGTTGACAACATTCATACATCAATAATATATCACGCCTATACCCCTTGCGGGGTAGGTAGAAATTAGGTGCGTAATTGTCAAGTTCGACAAAAATTCAAGGGTCATTCAGAAAATTGAGAATCGCCATAACGACATGTTGCCATCCCATCGCCTTAAATTGCCATACACATGTTACCCTCGAGTCCCTTAGTGCCTGAGTCACCTCTAACGATACCAACGGTGAAGAAATAAGGTGACTATTGTTAGCCAAAATCTCATAGCAAAGTGAGATAATTGTCTGTAACTGAACCTATTATTATTTATTATATAATTTAAGGATTACTTGAAAGATTATTTTGTGAAATATAACTGTCACAAATATATCGTTACTTCAATTGGATACGATAGTTATCCGCTTGTCTGTCACGTACCGGGAGCCGGACAACAATTTTGAACCTTAACTACCCACAATAAAATTCAAAACCAATGAAATTGTTATAGTATGAAGCGACAGACGAGTGATTAAAAAACACTCTTTTTTCTAGTTTCACTACGTATGTATAATTAATTACCTATATTAATTATAACGTGACCGGCTTCGAAAATCATCTTCATTTCGGTATCTATAATGTGAAGTTAGTTATTTTAAAGTGTGTTTTACTTGTAAACTAATATGGAGTTCTATCAAGAAATAACAAAGTGTACACAGTTAGGAACTTTTCATAATCATGACTTTCCTGCTTCAACTGTTCCTACTTTAAATATCGCTAGCATTTTCTCTAAACCCTTAATTTAAAAATATATACTTTACTCGTATCTACCTTGTCAAAACATGCATGTCCCAATTTTAAGGGGTTCGACAGTGATTTTCCGCTTGCTTAACTTCAGCACCAATTTTTGTCCCAGAAACAGTTGCGCGTAACAAATTTTTTCCATCCCCGCTGAAGTTTTGTCGTAAACCCTAGAACAAGGGAATTTAGCAGAAGGAACTCGGCGCAATCAAAATGGGCGCGTGCTTAAATACAAAAGTTCCTTTAGTGCGTATTCTAGACGCAAAACTGAACAACTATTCTTAGTATATTTTTTATTACGTTTTTTTTACGTCTAATACAATTTCTGTTGTTGCTCGAGTCATTCTATATAGGCGACCCTTTTATGAGTATTTCAAGAAATTTAGTTCAGTTAAGTGGTTCCGTGTCACGCACGCTATATAATTTTGTTATGTTGATTACCAAATACACACATTGAATACTGTGTATTTATGTGGATTTTGTTGTATTTTGAACGCGCCAGTTCTGATTGTAGCGAGTTTTCCATGGCTTCATTCTGGTTCATAAGGTTGGTTCCGTAATTTTTCCGATGCGCTGAGCGTATAGCCAGCTCATTATTATCTATTCTTATGCCAGCTCGTATATTATAAATAAGTGGGTGGTCTCGCTCATCCCATGGCTCTTGTTTTCTTTCATATTTTAGATTCCGGAGTCGTGGACTTGATAAAAAATTTAACGCATTCCTTTGTTTTTTCGGTTTTTGCGACAGAGTTTTTATACTATCGTGTTTCTATGTTCTGGATACAAATGTTTTCATAAAGCTATTTATACTTTTATACGCGTATTTCTTTTTGATTCTTCGAGGTTTTTCTTGACTATCGCGATAGTCCTTTTTACACAAAAATTGGATGATTTCCTTTCCTTCAAATATCCGGTCGTTCGTTTATTGCGTTTCAGAAACATTACATAAATTTTTGGTTCGATTTGTCGCAATAATAGTTATATCTTATTTAAAAGCTTGATGGTCAGTAGAAGCTGCTAGTTTTACCAACACACTTAGACCACACGATAGCTTAGTGGTTAGAACATCGCCACGGTACACCAAAAGTCATAAATATGTTTTTTATGTGTAAGTTTGTTTCTACAGTATATTTGGCCGTGGAGAGTTAATATTTTCAGGGCGTGTTCTAGACCTGAAACTGAATAACTTTTCTTTAAAACAATTTTACGAAATAGATAAAGATAATTTGTGTTCTCCCATACAAATCAAGTGATTTTGAAGACCAAATTCATATTTAAAAAAAAATAAAGTTGTTCAGTGTCACGTCTAGAACACACCATGAAAATATTTACCGCCTTCTCCGCCAAACACCCTATATATATTTTCTTGAATAAACAAGTGTGTACAGTCACACACACACACCTATACATGACGTGTAAAGTTTGATGTGATGGATGTCAGGTGGCGACAGGCTCTGACAAATGAGCCCCATTTGCGAACAGCACGTGCGTGGGGCGGAGGGGTGGGAGCTGGGAAGTGGGGGGGTTGGTTGGGAATGTTTGATTTTATTTCACGCAGTTGTGCTCTACCTGGACGATATTATGAAATTCAGAAGCGGAATAAGATCTCATAATCTCGAATAAATTCAGTGAGGAGAAGAACCATGTAAAGTGTTATTACAAAACGTACCTATAGTTTGGTCGTGGAATTTCAAATGGGAATTTTCTAGCCAATCTTAGATGGTGCTGAGCTAAACAAAAAAAGTTCATCTTTCCATAGAAACGTTTGTATGTAGATGAAATGCAAGAATTTTACAAGTACTTACTCTTACGTCAACATATACGATACATAGGTGCTAGTTTTCAGATGAAATGTTTTTATGACTCAAATATCAAAATTTCAATTAGCACAACGCCATCCGGTATGACACTATAAAAAGCTGTCATTACAAAAATCCCCATTGTCATACCGCGCAAGTTTTCATATGTCATACAACCTAATGTCGCGCCGTACCATATGCTATACTTTATGCTAATGTTTATCTTGGGACAAAAACTAGGGTACTATAGTTTCTACTGCAAATAGTAGGTTGTATTAGGTACAATTATTATCGAAAAATATTAAGGTTCCAATTCCTCGGCGGTGAAGAGCCAAGCCGCTGAATCGACGTCAGTGAAACATGAACACCTGCTCCTGAAAACATACGGCAATTTATTATATATAATGGTGCCGGATGAAAAAGCTTCATCACATTTTTTGACTTTTTTTGACAAATTTACTAACAAAGTTGATATTATCACGTCGTGAATTTGTTCAAGAGTCTGGTTAGAACCACTTTTACTGTGGAGCCAATGTTGGAAAATAAAAAATAAACGTTTTTCTAATTAACGACGGCCGATGTGGCGCAGTGGTAGTGCGACTGCCTGCGACGCAAAGGTTCCGGGTGGATGAGAGATTTTCGGTGGGTCACTCACAAAGTTGATATTACCACTTCGTGAATTTGTTCAAAAGGCTGATTAGGACATTGCAGGTTGAACCACCTGATTGTCTGTAATAAGATGGTTCCGTGCTTGGTCGGTCCCGGTGATGTCTATGATTATTTAGATGGCGGTCGTTACTCAACCATTTCAGAGGCCCATTAGTAGTATTAGTAGGCGTTTGAAAAACTCTGACACCAGGGTTCATCGCGTCGTTGGTCGGCTCGGTGTCAAAAGAAGAAGACCTCAATTTCACCCATTCGGTACTCAACTAAGGAATGGGCAGCAACGATCTTTGTGAATACAACAACTTGTACTGCGATCCGCTTGCCAAGTAAATTGACTAATGGCAAACAACCCCAACAGACTGTACCACTTCTTTTGTCGTGTGGGATACCGAGCGATGAACGACCCGATCAACCCTGGTTTCAGGGATTTTACACCACTGCAAACCACGGCTTAGAATAGCATTATCCCATGTCATTCCCGCGGGTGTCGTAAAAGACCAAGGAAATCGAGGGTATTGCAATTGTATTGCAATTTTGGGCGACGGGCTGACAACCTATCAATATAGTGATACACGATTTTTCTAAAACAGCCTTCAAATGTTAGTCAGACCTGGCGATAGCGTTTTTTATTTCCATTAACATTCTGCTTACTCCGCAAGGGATAAAGACGTGATATGTGTGTACAAACCACTACTGATTTGCTTTTTTTTACTGTTGCACTATTGGTGATAATGCTAGTTTCTTATGGGGAAACGTGCGCAGTATGGACCCGTATGTTTTCACTCTTTAATCACGCAGTGATCCTATTAATTTCGCTAGATTGGAACAGTCGATAGTTCGGCCTTGGCACAGTCTAATTTAAATTAATGGCGTCTTATTAAGCCTAGGCCTTAG
The DNA here is from genome assembly GCA_027580185.1 of Tuta absoluta. Classification (NCBI taxonomy): domain Eukaryota; kingdom Metazoa; phylum Arthropoda; class Insecta; order Lepidoptera; family Gelechiidae; genus Tuta; species Tuta absoluta. Next base: position 5,419,328 of record JAQAHW010000022.1, on the reverse strand, counting down.
CGTCTAAGCCAAGTAATGGCGGCAGTATAAGTAGGATTTGTTGGCGGCCAGTATTATAGTTCTTATTTTTTCGAAACATGAACATAGCCTACTCAATAGAAAACTATTATTGTTTATATTTTATAAAACTTTTTTTGCAGTTACGCCATAATACGTAGAAAAAGCGGGCCTCTTGCCAAGCTGTATACTCTACCAGCAAATTATAGGGTTTTCTAGAGAGTTCAAAACCGTCCCATTTTTAGCAACACCTCAAATTACTATCGTATTGTAATTACCAGATTTATAAAATCTTGACCGTGGAGTACCGTTTCTCTGCTCTACCAACGGAGCTACAGGAGCACCGAGCTACTACCAAATTTTCAATCTCTTGATGCTCATCTCGAACCGAAAAAACAGAGGCCCACTAGTAGTTGTCAGTCGTTCCTCGATTTATCGAAGAAGATATCAAAGCGACAGATAGCAATATTAGCGGTTACAGCAAACATTTTAACTATTTCTTATTTTCTTTTACGAGATACATCATACCTTTGTTGAAACTCATTCATCAGTTTATCAGATATTTTCTTGTGTCCTTGTTCTCCCCTAACATAATTCCATTTTCAAATTCGCAATTCACGCCGACTTAAACCGGACCAATCAGCGATCGCAGTCATATAATACTCATATAAACAATTGAGCGTCGCTGCGAACTGGTACTGAAGATCTCAGACCAAGGAATTGCTAAAGAGGGAACTCTATGACCAAGCAGGATGAAGCCTTAAAAACTGGTCGCAATCAGATTTGACGCGTGCAATAACATATCAAAATAAACTAAAATATTGTGAAATTCTGTGTATGACTTTAAAAACCTTTGCGCACCTTTACTTAATTAAAGGTAATCATTTATGTTTTGTGCATTAAATTGTGGTTTTCCGCTGTTACACCTTACACCTGATTGCAACGTGTCGAGAATTTGGAAATCTGTGGTTATGACGTCACCGTCTACGTCAAATGTCTTAGTGGTCTTCTAATATTTATTAGAATCGTCGCAAAATCTGGTAATTATTTTCATTATACATATGATAAAACGACTAGTTTATCATAACGTCACCATATTTTTTTGTTTCCTTGCTCTGAGGAAAACATATTAACACTTGGCTCCCCCATATCCGCGTATACAAGTGGCAGCTTTATGACTAGTCTGTCTGTTTGTCAGTGCTACTGAACTGCACACCGAGTGCCCTAATTTGGGTGGGTTCTGCGATGCGTGTGGCGGCGGGTGAAGATAATGGATGATGTTTTGAACATACATAAACAGGCATATGACGAGTGACAGGAGTAATGCCAGCAGGCAGAATGGAGGGTTACAGGTGGAGCTGGAAAAAGGATAGCTACCCGCCTGGCCGGGTGTTTTGGCCAGGGAACCGACAGAATTGGACGTTGTATTTAAGCTTTGCGCAGTGAAACACTTCGATACCGTGTTTCAGACCTTTTGTTCTCTGCCAATCTGTCACGCGGCGCTATCTTGCAGATATGTTAGAGCTTTTGTTGCGTCTTGCTTGCTTGTGAACCACTTGAGTGATCTTCTTGCAGTAACTCCCAGAGGTCATGTAAATGGCCGTAAGAAACAAATATTTGCGCCTTGTCTGACAAACATTTGAGGGTCATTAAGGAAATATTTAAAACACATACAACCTTTGAGTCTCGTCTTTAGTCGCGTCTTACCACGCCCATGAGAAAAATGGGGTGATGCTATTCTAAGCCGATATCACACGCCAAATGATGTTTTGAAGTTGTGTTGTTTTTCTCAGTAACGGTAGACGTCGGTCTCGGTTGCTATCTACGACTACGAGATGGCTGATCAAATAAAATCAAAAATTGAAATTGTTACTCAACCGCGTGGGAGATTAGTAACCAGGGTTCATTGGGTTGTTAGTTGAAACGATGTCCCACAATCTCTGTAATGTCTGTTGTGCAAGATACTGCTTTCAAATGGAATGCTGTTGCCGATTCCATGCATGAATTTATCCCACAGTCGCTTATTCTAAGCTACCATCACACGGCAATGAATACCTTACCTACTGAAAGTCAATACCACCATATGAAACTCAATAGCGAAATCACCTGCAGCGCTGAGACCCGCATCGCACAGTGGTCCGAAACTCTAATAAATCGCCCAAATGCACCTGCATGCAGTTGTATCGGGGTCACGCGGGCCGCGCTTTGGCAGCTCGCCATGGCAAATGTATGTTCAGAGCACTGTGCATTTGACCTGGGAGAAAGCGTAGATAGAGCTCGTTGAAGTAGAATTGAAAAATGTTAGTGTATTAGAGTTGTAACGGCAAACAACTTGACAGACGCATCTTTTACGCAACGTAAACACACTTAAGCGATTTGTATGAAAATAAGATCGGAATTAGCAATTCCCATTTGTCTGTCAGACGCATGTAAAGGTATATCGCGCTAGGTAGATGTTTTTCATTGTGATTTTTTGTTAGTCAGCAGAAGTCAGATAAAATATAACAAGAGCACGACGGAGTCATTCATTCTGTCATTAGCAGAATTTTAAAACAATATATTTATTTACCGTTTATTGTACACAAAAACATTACAAAAGAAACACATACAAAGAATAACGACACAACAGGACAACTTATTTCTACTAAGAAATTTCTTCCAGCTGACCTACGTAAAGTGAGACTTTATTAGACAGGCGGATTAGGCGTGCACAATAGAATATAATAATATAAGAATAAACCTACACACGAATAGATTAAATATACCTAAATAAACTTACATTCAAAAATATACCTACAATTAAATAAACTGTACCTCAAAAAAAAAAAAAAATACCTACTTATATATAATAATCAAGAGCTGAATTTATGGAGCCCACCAATGGTGTTTTGCACGATAGGAGTCACAAGAAAAATTAAAATTACGACACCCACGGGAAATAAATGGGGTGATGTTATTATAGGCTGGCATCACATGGCTGGTACCTTATAAACAGACAAAGAATCGGATAGTGTAGTTTCACGCGTGATATTCTTTAGACATCAGCGCCGAGCCGCGGGACCCCTTTGTGGTGCAGACTTGATTTGGTTTGGCTTCAATTCAGGTTTATTTCGCACTTACTACAGTGCGATAATATTTTCATAAATGAAAATTAGAAGTTGTTTTTTTTTGCGTTGGCCTGGGATTGAGCCCGGGACCTCTTGAGTACTGGAGCTCTGCCACTGATCTACTGGCGCACCGACCGAACCCTTCAAAATTGTCATCCTCTTGAAATTATTCTTAAAACGACGTACAGTCGGTTGTAGCACATAAGGTACCAGGCGAACTCTAAAAGAACTGATTTTTTTAATTTCCAGTTAATATATATATAAAACATTTTTAACTTATTCTAATAAATAAGGTCATTATCTACTAACATATATTCATGTCAAGAAATTAATATTGCTGGGGGTAAAAATAAATCAGTTTTTTTGGAGTACCCCTGGTACCTTATGTGCTACAACCGACTGTACAAGTGACACCTAGTGTAAGTTATTTTAACTAATTCTATAATTAGTCCTCATTATAGTAGAAATTCAAACCATACGATGAAGCTTTGCTTATTTAAATGTACTAAGCGGTGGAAGGCTCCGTAAGGGGCCGCCTGGCTCGCGACCACCATCCCACCGAAGTCTGGCACCAAGTAGCTTGCTGCGTTCCGTCAGAGTGTGGGAGTGCCAGTGCCTTAACAGGCTTCTTCTGGGTTAGCTCGCTCCATCTTAGACTCTGTCTCTGTCCTATGACCTAGACTAGAGTCAAGAGCAAACCCATCATTATTAAAAAAAAAAAAAAAACTCGTTTATTTTGCACTCAGTGCTATATTATTTTCAAAAATTAAAATTAGTAGTTTAAAAAATGTTAGCGTCGACCGGAGATTGAACCGACCTGTGGAGCTACATTTTTTCAAATTCTATTTTTTTTTGCAAAATAACAATGACTTATACACTAGATACATGAACTAAATTTGTAGAACAAAACTTAAAGCTGAGATAATTTATAATCTAGTACAATTTTGCTATAGTATCTAAACTAGGCCTTGCCTGTATCTTAGATACTAGGTGTCCTCCAATGTTTAATTTAGTGAACTCAAATATTTGCTGTATTCAGTTTCGTTCATTTTTTTTTCATTTTTAATTATTTTCATCCAGGGGTTCCGTCTATACAGTTTCCTTACTCTAGTTGTAGAATGTTCTGTTCAGTACAGAATAGTGGGAATGTGGAGTTGAATACGAGTTTCTTTTGCAGTTTTGCTGTTCGAGTTAAAAATACAAGAGCTTTAGCTTTTGTAGATGAAACAAAATTCCTTTTCGACTTTATTGAGTAAGACTATGTACGTTAGGAGGATGTGAAAATGCAATATGTATTTGCCTTTTAGAAATAATATGCGTTTAGACACCAGCAGAAAGGTTAACCTCGTGTGATATACCACTTCCTATATATCTATATATATACAATCCCTGCATTGTACCTACTCGAATAAAATAAAGTCGTTTCCCGGTGAGGTAGTGTACCGTTGCATGCTTCAGAACTACGCAATGGATTTTGATGCGTCTTTAATAGATGTAGTGATTCAAGCGCGAAGTTTTTATGAAAGTAGAAGACAGTTAGCAGCGTGTAGAACTAGCGGGCTGACCGCTATAAATAAAGTTAACAGAAAAATATTAAATGTAATTTTATTAAATTTAAATTTCCGCGATAGACTTTTCAAATGAGTGTAAAGAGGTTTTATTCACTGTTTTTTTGACGTATGCGTCTGCCAGACGAAAAGAAATTGCGAATTTCAATCTTATTGCGCTAAAAAAACGGAACGACGGACTACAGGTGAGTGAACCGCCTAAACCTCATATTGTCATATAGTAATACACATACACATATATACTATTATCCCTTGCGGGGTGGGCAGAGCGTGAACGACCGCAAAAACGGACATTTACGCCTCGTCCGGAAAATTATGTATCGCCATAGTGACAGGTTGTTAGCCCATCGCCCTTAAGTCCCTTAGTCGCCTCTCACGACTCCCACGGGAAAGAAATGGGGTGATGCTATTCTGAGCCGGCATCACACGGCACGGCATATAGTAATAAATAACTGATTATTCATCATCGCACAATAGGTAACGAAAACACTCGTACCACTGAAAAATTGTTCATAATTTCTCCCTTGATGGCACTTTTGGGATCGCGTGTCACAATTTTAATTGAACCATCGTAATTTTGGTTGAGTTTTTTAAAGAAGAACCATTAATAACAAGTATCCTCTATGAATATCAAATTTTTCAACACTTCTTGTGTAAGTTATGCAATACTTTCAAAATTTTCTACCGCGGGCAGGAATAAATTATGGGTATAAGTTACTAAACTAACCCGGTAGATGGAGCCGTGCTACTCATTATTGGCATCAATATGTACTTGCAAAATTCGCAGGCAATGGATGAATCGCGTAGACCAGATGAAGGAGGCGCCACTAGTGATGGCAAAAGTCACAGGATCAGATCCTGCCCACGCCACGGTTGAAAGTATGGCAAGTTTTCTAAAAAGTATCCTCTCCACCAGATTTGAGCAATACAGTAGCCTAAAGAAATAGCGGAAAAGCTATTATTGGTTATTTCAAAGAACCAAGAAATAATTAGTTTGACCACATTGAAGGAAAACCGTTTGTTTGAATGAAAAAGAGTTTATGACATAGGGTTCATCGGGTTGGGTCATGTCGCATTTTATTCATCTATCTATCAACATGTATGTAAAATATACCTTTTAAAGTTTCATTAAATTTACATATTCCTATTCATGTTATATTATTAAATCTATGCCATGATCGCTAGAAGTTATCGTAAAGAGCTTGGCGTTGTGAATGTGTTACTGCCGCCCCACTATGCTTAGGGGCCATTACCTAGTTTTAGGACCTAATGGCTGTGGTGTGTAGGTTATCGGACAAATAACTACTATTTGGCACACTTACCGAGTTACCACATTCTTTGTTACGAGTTGTTTTCCGTTTTATTGAAAATTTTCTGCAAAAATTGTTAGGGCGGGGATAACGCGCTGGCAAATCTTTTGAACTTTTATTTAGACTATTGCAACTTGCAACCAACAATTCTGAAGAGGTGTTATTGTCGAGGATCTAACAGATTCTATACTATCAGTTACACAGTTTGACAAAATTAACTAGAAAAAAAAAACATTTGTTGAATAATGTGTACGGGTTTAAAGTGATCACCAAATCTTATATAAAATACATCTCTTTTCTATGGTACAAATGGCTAAATTAGACATTGTTACGTTATTTCTCTAGCTTCTTTTTAAAAAAAGGAAAATCTCGCAACAATTTGAACGCAAAATGATGTGCTATTTCTCTCTGGCGTAGGGCAAATGAAAGGGACCAACTTTTCTGGAAAAACATGGCCTAATTATATTTGTCATTACAATAACTTATACCACATGTCGGTTGTAACTGTAAGTCGCTTCGAGACAAGTACCAAGAGATTAAAGACTTGGAAGTGTCAGTTGGTAGAGCAGTGGGACGGTACCCCACGTCCCGGGTTCTAGTCCAGCGAGGGCAATGTTTTTTATATTTCTTATCTTCATTTATTTTTAACAGACGATATAAGAAAGGCATTTATTCATTTGACTCACTAAACCTTAGCAATTGACCTGTTTACAAGATCATAAACCCAGTTAGTAAATTGGAAAACATAAGCATTGCAGCAGACTGAGTGGGGCATGTAAAACAATAAACGAAGACCTTGGGGCAGAACCCCCAACCCCCGACTACTCGACGACTGATAAGCTTGATATACGATGTTCACAAAAATTCTTACACGGTCTGAATCCACATGCCGTTTTGTAAACTATTCATGTAGAGGGTAGAGTAACGTCGACGGTTCGTAAAGATGTTTTAGTGAAGTATAATAAGTCGAGTCGGGAGTCGTAAGAGGCGACTAAGGGACTCGAGGGCGTGTATTGCAATTTTAGGCGATGGGCTGACAACCTATCGCTTTGGCGATGCAGAATTTTCCGAATGACCCTCAAATATTTGTCAGACGTGGCGTAAATGTCCTATTTGCGGCCGTTTGCGCTCTGCCTACCCCGCAAGGGACATAGGCGTGATGTGTGTATGTATGTACAATAAGTTGTAATTTTATGTTTTCGCTAAATAAATAAAAAATAAATAAAAAGTACACCTGCGATAATTTTTAATTTATATTCATATTCAAAACATGACATACATCTGCAGAAAGTTTAGACACGGAGCTTTGCATTGTATGAATATTACATCAAATAGTTTTCTCCCAAGATTTAATATTTCCTAAATCTAAATCTGCGATTTGACTACAAAGGAATACAAGGAGTAACAAAAAGCGTATAATATGCCGGCCCCCAAGAACTTAGGCAGAAATGTATAAAAAAATGGTCATTCCATAGTACATTAACCAGCAGATTGGTAATTTTGTATAGATTTTTTTTAAAAATTTCGACCCATGTTTCATGGGGAAAGTTGTTCAGTTTCATCAGTACTTTAACCTCCTTTTGGCTTGTTATACCACTCCCTGTATTTGTCATAAATTTTCGAGTTACATACAGTGTAATAAGTAGCACTATATTTCAAATAAATAGCCAAATTTTATGTATAAATTTCTGAATAAGCACCAGAAAAACGCCGCACAATAATGTGTCAAATTTTAAAACAGTCCACCCAAGACCCTATCGATTTTGTGTCTCAATTATAAAAGAACCGATTACTTAATAAAAGTTGGTGAAGTCCGCGATCGCGGGAGACTTTGAGTCTTTGAGGCCCAACTCATTATGGACCTGACATTTTCAAATCACGAGATAATTTAGTGAAAAGGTCGGCGCGGAGCTGCGCCTGGAAAACACCACAGTTTTGATTGAGATATTTTCATGCAAATGCAATCTGCTTTAGCGTAAAATTTGATGAACATATTGTGCGTTGATTCAATATTTAAACGCACGACGCTGTAACAGGCTTTATATATTGTTGGAGATTGTTCTAGCAATAAACGAAGACTTTTCACTATTTTTACTAAAGATTAGGCTGGAAGCATTTCAACTAGAAAGATCCAATGGCCAAGACAACTTTTCCAAGATTTTGGACATCTTATCTGAAATCTACAAAAGAGGACTTTATTGTTGTTGTACCTATTTCTTATTGGATAGCAACTTGACTTGTGTGAAACTAATATCAATAATGAAGTCGGTGAATGTTTTAGCAAAGCAATAGCAAATTTCTGGTCGATATATTTTTGAGCCGTGTGACGCCAGCTTAGAATAGCATCACCCCATTTCTTTTCCATGGGAGTCGTAAGAGGCGACTTAGGGACTCGAGGGTGTGTATTGCAATTTTAGGTGATGGGTTTACAACCTGTCATCATAGCGATGATATGTGTATATATTTTATCATCGACACGAAAGAAGAAGAATAGCAAATCACAAATAATAATACTATAGCTTAGTAGGTTTGTGAACTGAGCAAAAGAAATTTCAAAAATGAAAATAAGAAATTGGAAAGGTGTTAGCGGCGGCCGGGGCTTGAACCCAGGACTGTAAAATACCGGCCCACTGTTCTAACGGTGCCTCGCCAGCCACGGCTAAATCTTCGTCGGTCCCGGTTGCTGTCTATGATAATTTGGACGGCGGTCTTTACACAGCCATGTCAGAGGCCTACTACTAGTAGTCGGCGGTTGAAAAACTCTGATACCAGGGTTAATCGAGTCGTTGGACGATTCGGTGTCCCACACGAAAAAGAGAGACTGAGTGTGCGAATTAAACCATCGTACATTTAGACGTTTGAATAGTGAAATATCCAACAAACCCACACCGCAAAGCGAATAAAGCTCGCACAGAAGCTGTCGTAATGGCGTAATGCGTGATACAAAGGCAGCAGCAGTAATTTCCGCTTCTGGTGTGCACTTCCGTCAGCCGTTCTCTGTTCACCGCACTCACTAAGGGCACATACTCTTAAGGCGGTTCTCACACGCACCACACGATGAAACGATATTACCTTCATTCTTCTCTTTTCGTGTGGGACACCGAGTCGTCCAACGACCCGATGAACCCTAGTGTCAGAGTTTAATGTAGGTAAGATACTTTCACATATTGACGCCATGATCGATCATTTTTATTTATGTATAGATGAAACGTTATTGCACAAAAAGTACAAATTCTCTATCAAACAATCAAAAGATAAACTAAAAGAGTCGAAGCAAAAGCCCATACACAAAAAACGAAATAAGATCATACGTACAGTTCTTACTAAAGGTAGTAACAAGACATAAGAAGAATAAACAAAAATATAAAGTATTTAATAATTTATCATAATAAACATTAAACTACATAAACCATTGCTTAAGTGATTGTAATAAAAAGAACTTTGTATAACACAATTTTTTCTTCTCATAAAATATCTTGTACTATCCTGCTAAAATAAAAATAAAGGCACTGCCTCGGGGCTAGCCAGCTTAAGGTATGTACCTAACTTTACGCCACCACCACCAGTAACGACATTTTTTTCAAAATCATTTTCATATTATGAATTTTTAGTACGGTGTTTCGGATCCAGTTTTTGAAGAAATTTTATACACAAGCAGATATCATGGCACATAACGCCTTATCAGATTGCGGCTGTCACAAGTTGCCATTTCTACGGTAGCTGCCACGCGCCGCACTATCATCCGGTATGTGTGCGACTCACTCACCGCATGGCACATTCTCTTAACACATTTGCTGCCAACCTCATTATGCTTACGTGGTTTTACACAGCGCAAATGATAATGTTTCTAGAATTATTGCGTTTTGACGGTAATAGTTTCCATAACAATGTTGCACCTTTTTTTGGTCGTCTAGGTTTAAAATCATCTGATGTCGGCTTAGAATAGCATCACCCCATGTCTTTCCCGTGGGAGTCGTAAGAGGCGACTAATGGAGTCGAGGGTGTGTATTGCTATTTTAGGCGATGGGCTGACAACCTGTCACTATGGTAATACACAATTTTCCGAACGACCCTCAAATGTTTTTCAGACGTGGCGTAAATGTATTCGTTTTTTGAGGCCGTTTGCGCTATGCCTACCCCGCAAGGGATTATGGGCGTGATATGTGTATGTGTGTATGTGTAGGTTTAAAATCATACATACACGTATTACTTACGTCTTTATCCCTTGCGGGGAAGGAAGAGCGTTAAGGGCCATAAAATACGGTCGCTATCGCCACGTCTGACTAATACTTGAGGGCTATTACCGAAAAAATCGTGTATCACTAGAGTTAATGTAGTTTAGTTCAGTTTTTACACTGAACTGGTAGAAGAGTACGAAAGACGAAAAGTATATTTGCTAAATCAGTCGGCAACTGTTTCGCTTTCGATTCAGCTCTTCAGTAATCTGCCTGACTACAGTTGGGATGTAACTACGTCCTTTGGATATCACTAGAAAAACAGGTTGTCAGCCGGTCTCCTATAATTGTAACAAACACGAAACCCTCGAGTTATACGGACACAGATACACAGACTTGAAAAGGTACGGTGTCGTGTTGCGATGATTTGTTGACAAGTAAAAATGATCTGGTTCTGAAACCTGACCATTTCTACGGTTTTTAATTCATTTATGCAATTTGATAATAATGTTTTCATACAAACATTTCATAGTAACAAAAAGGGCATAACAGGCCGAAATGAAACTAAACAACTTTTCTCAAACATGCTAGGAAATGTGTTCATTTCTTTCAAAAAAAGAAACCGCGAAGTTTCACACTGTTTGTCACGTCTCAGATCACGCCAGCAAAGTTGTATGGAAATCCTTTGCTGGTGTCCATTAAGATAAATTCGTTATACGCTAAACACACGTAATTTGATTTCTAAATTATCTCGATGACTCTCATGGAAACGGAACGTAATTTTGTATGAAACAGGTAACTAAAGACGAGGCTGTATGATGTGAAGACTCTTGCCTGTCCAGAATTAAAAAAGAAAAGAATGAACTAAACATTTAGTACGGCTGAATATTACGTAATACTGTGCCTTACAGGCGAATTTATTTTAAAAAATTACAATTGGTGGGAAAATTGTAAATTTTTATTTGTTTCGTTGTGTTGTGGTCGCTAGCTAACGTACAATCTTTCATTTCCTAGCCTTTTTTTGAGAAAAGCACTATGTAAGCCTCGGGGAAAATTACTTTGCTTGACTTGTATAATTGAAGTCCTCGCCTGCGTCTCGGACTTCAATCTATACTCGTCCAGCAAAGTCTTATTTTCCATACCTCGACAACAATGTACTATTATCCATGGAATATAGGTTGAATAATGACGAAATTTCCAAAGTCACTCAAAGATCAGCAATTTTGTATAAGAGTTCCAAATTTTTATTTTCATTTTTCGACCTATGTTCTTTGGGAAAAGTTTTTCCTTATTACCAGCCCGTCTTGTTTTTCGATATCGGTCACTAATACAATTTTACCCTATATACCATACCTACTTATTCAGAAATATAAAATGTTATATCTTTTTATAGAGAAATACAAAAAGAAACTATGAAATCACGGGATCCGTTTCAATTTTTATACATTTCCGAGTGCACAAAGGTCTTTGAGCCCGCGCACCAATTTCCGCTTCTCGACTTATGCATCGCGCAAAGCATCTTATTTTAGAGTTACATAGGCGATTCTGCCACTTGTAGTCCATCGCTGTACCGCATGCGTCTGTCAGACGAAAAATAATTGCGAATGTCGACCTTATTCCCTTTGAAAGACGCAACCGTAAACGCACCGTAGCTCCGTTTGTAGGGAAATTAAATGGGAATTTTGAAATTTCCTGTCGTTTGACAGACGCATGCTTTACGGTGGGAGACGACAAGTCGAAGAGCCATCTAAGCGAAAGGCAGATATACTGTTATTCTATGTAGATGGTTTAGTGTAGCTACGGCACCTACGGTAGCAAGGCAGCTCATCAACTCACACATGACCGATTTTTCCAATAGCATAGAATTGAGTGCAATCATAGATCCACTTGTTACGATGAACCGATAGAAAATTCTTTACGAGCGCTCTGCTCGCTAGCACTTCCAATCTAGATCACTGAGCATTAGAATTTATTTAACTACCAACTCTGTAAAATATTATACCTACTTACTTTCATTCACATTATTATTTTTAATTCCTTGTGAACAAGTATGCACCGACTATGATGTAGGTTTACGCGACTTCCTTGTTTTTGTTTGGTAGAGAGTTTATCCCTCTACGTTTCGGCTGCTTACGACAGCCTTCTTTACGGAGGTCGACAGATCACATACGCCCGCCAGTCAGCTGTGATTGCCGAACACTCAGTGTTCGTCAGTAAGTCAGTCGCGTAAACCCACATCATGAGTGATACTCGTTGGTTTAATAATAAAAAAGCACCGACTATGGTTTAGCCGACGAGCCGACTACCGACTAATCAGCTTAAGATCAGTTGTCTAGTCACCGTTTACAAAAATGGCTGACCGACATTCCCGGCGTTGGTAATTAATAAAGTCATAAGAAGCATACAAACTACTCAAGCTTTTTGTTTACGTACAGCAAGTTCAGTGACGTCACCTCAACATTGATATAAACATAAAAACATAAAACAAAACAAAACAAGTGCAAGTCCAATAACTTCGCCCGCGATGGCTCCGCAATTGATAAGATGTTTTTCGTGGACCGAGAGGCGCCATAAAAACTGCCCAGGGGACCCAACTTCAATAATGCAACTTTTGTGACAAATAAATACCAACCTACGAGTATGCTTCAACATCCAATAATATTTTTTGCCTTATAGAAAGATTTTTTGGTATAATTCGGAACGAAAACATAAGTGTTTTTATCACTTTCGTAAAATTCGAATATGCTTAGCTTACAGAACACAAACAAGCTGAACGCCAAAGAACAGCCGATGCACGTTTCTCTGTTTTAAAGGCTGGCGGCTATATAACACAAAGATTTAAATATCTTCAATTTTTCTAGTCTGCCTTGATTAAAAACAGAATTCTGATCACTAGTTAAACGATATCACAGTTCTAAAATTACGATTTTAACTGCGCAAGTGAAAATTGCAGTGCGAATTGAGAATCCTATTCACCCTATGAAAAGCAAGTCTAGGGGACTGTTACTGCATACATAATTATAGAGCGCTCATTTGTGCCCAGCGTTAGCAAATATTCTATTGCAAAATCGGTAGTAAAAGTTCTAGTACAGCGCGCGTTTTTCTATGCAACTTCTATCCATAACCGTGCCACTGGTTCGCTCTAATGGCCCGCTTATAATATGTTACCTAATCTACAGTTGCGGCTGTTGTTGATTATGAAGGCTTCATTATATAATATCACTCGTAGTGACTTATTAGAATACTAGTTTTCCGAATGGCGAATATGAACTCGCTATCTTTCCGCTGACGGTGCGGGGGGAGGGTGGGATTATGACGTCACTATAGTGCTTATTATGACTTTAGTTTTATTTTTTTATTACTCCACCAGAGCTGAGCAGTAACTGCTGAAACGTATTAAATTTTTAAGTGGAACTAGCTTTCTGGTCATTCTCCTACTCGTAAGCTTTTGGAAATAAAAGTTTAGTGGTGCAGATAATATCCAGGGATGTTTTTACGTTTCTGGCGTTCTATAGGTTAATTAAGTGTTTAGTTATGGAATTAAGATTTTTTTGTAAACAATATAAAACAAAATTCACCCAAGTTGTCATATTTTACTATCATATACCACGCAAAATGTCATAATGGTATCACATACCATCAGTGGTTGATGATGTTCCTTTAAGAAAAGATGTTCATTTGAAGTTACTCTAAATGCGGATAGCATGATACTTTTATTTGTGATTTATTCATCCCAAAAATGTTTTAGTTCGTGTTTCTCCTCTGTATAAAACTTTTAAATGTAGAATTTGAATGACACACTAAATTACTCCTTGACATACAGGATGGCCAAAACTTCTTGGCGAAATGTACTTAGGTACCTACTTGTATGTAAATAGAATAATGACAAACAGTCCAGTTTCGTCTGGCATGTAGGTAACTACCTTAGTTTCCAACACAAAACACTTGCTAAGAAGAAGCAGCTGTTGAAATATATGGCAAATTTTACAAGTGATCGATAGTGAAAACTTAGATTGATCTAGTGGTAAGGAACAATTTTCTTCAAGGAACATTGGTCGAAATTCGAAAAAATAATTTGAAACTTCCATACAGAATGTACCAGCCGACCAAGACAAATTTATATGGTAGCTCCAAACATTGTTTTATATTTCGGCCTATTCTGTTCCTTAGGAAAATTTGGTTTTAACTACCAGTCCATACCGATTTTTCGCTATTTGTCACTAGTAAAATTTTACCCTACATATGAGACTCCATGTAAAGTTTCTGGCTACAGTTCTTGTGCATTTTCTCCATCGTCGAAATTATTCCACACACAGGCATAGATGAAAAAAAAACAGCATTATAAAAAAAATACAAGTTTCTATAAAACTCTGAACACTCCGTAATTCTGAGAAGTGTAAATACGGGCGCCACTTGTTTTCGTGCGCCGTGTTTCAGTATTCATAAAGTTTTTTCATAACCGCAGACCACGGCGACACTTTTATAAAACTTGCAAACAATATTTCAAACACTTCGTTTTAAAAGATGATACATTCACTTTACAGGGAGTAACAAAAATGGTATAATAAGCCAAAAGGAGGCCAGGACCCGAAAGTATTCATGTTACTGAACAACTTTCCCTATGGAACATGGATCGAAATATTTTATCAAGAATCTGCTGGTTGATTTATTATGGGAGATCCAATTTTTTTCATTCTACCTATGTTCAATGGGGAAAAATGTTCAGTTTCAAGAGTACCTTGACCATCATTTGGCTTGTTTTACCCTTTTTGTTACTCATTAGAATACCTAAGTACTTTTTTGAGCATCAGAACTTGAAAACACCGACCTGCGTACTGTTCAGTCGCGGAATTTCTGATTGTTGTAACATGACATCAAAGATGCAACTGCCCACTGCTGGACATGGGCCTCCCCCTATTGGGGGTATTGCCATACTCACCACGCTGGGAAGGCGGATTGGCAAGCGCAGTGCAAGATGTTACAATTACAGGTAACGCTGCTGTCCATTCCCTGGACGAATGTATTTATTATTCACTATTTACGACACCCACGTGTAGAATAGAAGTGATGCTATACTCAGTTTCTCATCCTACTAGTATATAAATCTTGTTTTTTTTTTAAACTTGCTAATTTTCAAGCCTAACACGGGAAGTATTTTAAAATTTGGCATTCAGTATACTTTTTAAGATCCTTAGAGAATAAGTTTACCAAATCTACGAGCTAGTCGAATTATCAAGTTATAGATTTTTAACTACAGAACTCTGTAAAACGCGAACTTTTTAAACCACCGTCGTCCATTAGTTCGTTACAAAGAACGCGAATGGAAAAATTGACTTTTTACCAGAACGGAAATTAGTCGGTAGCGACTCGTTAGTCGTTAGTCGGTCGGCGACAAACTGAATAAGTTGCTCGGTCGATGAGTTTCCTTCAAGTTTTTACGAAATTAGTTTGACGATTTGAAGGAAATGACGCGTCGCTGGGCCCTTTTAGTTATTTGCATTTCGCAACTGATC
Organism: Tuta absoluta; assembly: GCA_027580185.1. NCBI lineage: Eukaryota > Metazoa > Arthropoda > Insecta > Lepidoptera > Gelechiidae > Tuta > Tuta absoluta. Next base: position 5,403,658 of record JAQAHW010000022.1, on the reverse strand, counting down.
TTTTCGGAGGTGTGTTCGCATTACTTCGCATGGTAGTAAAGATGAACTATAGCTTTCAGTTAATAACTTTGTAAACTTTGAGTTTCTGTAGGTAATTTTCACACACACACACACACACACACATATCACGCCTATAATCCCTTGCAGGGTACGCAGAGCGTAAACGGCCGCAAAAAACGGACATTACGCCACGTCTGACAAATATTTAAGGGTCGTTCGGCAAATTGTGTATCGCCATAGTGACAGGTTGTCAGCCCATCGCCTAAAATAGCAATACACATCCTCGAGTCCCTTAGTCGCCTCTTACGACTCCCACGGGAAAGAAATGGGGTGATGCTATTCTAAGCCGGCATCACACGGCAAAGGCAATTGTAATTTTCCCAGGTAGAATAAGAAAAAATATGTAAGAAATTGAAATTGAAATTCTTTATTCAATGTAGGATAGTATTAACATATCACTTATTGACGTCATGACATGAACCATCATTGTAAAAAAAAGAAATTTGTATCACACAATTTTCTTTTTTTTATAACAATTTTGTAATGTCCTAATAGAAAACCGGCTCGGGCGGGATAAAAAAATATAAAAATCAAAGCACTGCCACGGGGCTGGCCAGGTTAATCACTCACACGGCATGTAACTTTACGCCACCACCATCTGAAAACGATATTTGTTTCAAATTGAAGTCAAGATTTTTAAAGCGTGTAGTTTACATGCGTATAATTAATCGGACCTCCTGAACAGGAAAAACCCCCCAAAAAACCTGCCCAATCGGGGATAAGTATCAATCGCATCGCATTAAAATAGCAGGTATATCGAGTGAAATTTTACTAGTGACCGATACTGAAAAGAGAGGAAAGGCTAAAACTTTCCCCAAGGAACATAGGTCGAATAAATGAATGATGAAAAATAAATTGAGTAGGCGGTTAAACAACTTTGACTGCAGCAGCAGGATTCATCGGGTCGTTGGACGACTTGGTTTCCCACACGAAAAGAAAAAGTTACCTAAATCAGCTGATCGGCAATTTTGGTATCGGAGGTTCAAATTTTTCTTCATATTTCGACCTACGTTCCTTGTGGAAAGTTGTTCCTTATCACCAGGCCGTCTTGAGTTTTGCTTTCGGTCACTAGTAAAATTCACCCTATATCTCCTTATCTTAATTAGCCCACATCGTCCCACTGCTGGGCAAAGACCTTCCTCTTCTCTTTCCATCCTGTTTTACAACAACGACAACAGCTAAGTTGTTGAAAGACACAACAACATGTGAGTTTCGCTCATAGTTTGCACCAATTACAAACAATTAAGGGCGTGAACGCATGCATATTCATCGCCTGATTTGCACGCGGGAAGCTGGAAGGGGTAAATGTGGGCTAAATTGACACTGTCACACACTGTGCCGGAACTCGATTACACGGATGTCCGAGCAAGGGTTGAGCTTAGCAGGCTGCTGACGAAAATGTCCTGAGCAATTCATCTTTCACATGAGTTACGCCTAAAGTTTGCGGAATTTTGTACTAAATATGATTTGAAAAAATATACGCGGAGATTGTCACATTAAATGTGATTCTAAAACTGTGACTGATCTTTCCGCAGATGTGCTTCGACCCTAACTTGACAATTTTTAAATTTAATTTTTTAGCTTAAGAAAGTTTTTGATGATGATGATACTACTTACAAATCAAAAATAAAGTGACTAGCTAAAGTACCATTATCAAAAGGATGTAAAAATATTAGCTAAAAATATTTAATGTGGTGAACCAGCCCATAAAACTGAACTAGTTACCCCAAGGAAAGCAAATATGAAAAAAATGGACCTCCAATACAAAATTGACCCGGTCAGCTGAAACATTTTGCATGGGAGGTCAATATTTTTGTTAGGGAAAGTTGCATGAGCTGGTTCCTCCCTTTAAATATATGCAGTTAATTTTATTACACCTGATATATACGGAATATTATGATACTTTAAAAACCAAAATTATTCAAATAATTTATGTAATAAATACGATCACTAATCGTGTATTCTGAGATAGTAAACAAATGCGCGCAAAGCGAAACAACTTCAAAAATTTATGAAAAGCGAGCGCAAATTTGGGAAATTCAGTGGATCCCTAGACAATTGTGATGTTGTACGAACAAAAGGCTCGTCCTTCGCTCCGTGATGTATGAAAACAGCGCCCTTGACCTCCGGCAGGCGGGGGACGGACTCAGTACGATTAGGCGGGGGCGCTTTATGGCGAGTATATAGCGCGAGCAAGATTTTTAAACCAGTTTTATTTAGACAATTACGGCCATAAAATTCTGAAAATAATATATGTCGAGGATCGAACAGATAACATATACCTATCAGTCACATAATTTATGACAAACTTACTCTATAGAAAAAAAAACAAAGTAACCTCTATTTGAAATATTATGTCTACAGTTTTAAAGTTATTACAAAAAAATAATGCTTTAATATAGGTACATACCGTTTCTAGTACTAATACCTAAATAGACATTCTAATGGTGTTTCTCTACTTTTCATGTCAGAAAAACCGAAAAATGTCACGAAAATTTGAGCGCAAAATGAGTGTCTGTTTCTCTCTGGCGCAGCGCAAATGAAAGGCATAAAAAGTTCAGGTGAATCAGAGCAAGTAACGGTAAGTTTTAGTGGTATTTAATCTTAACGCATGAAATAATTATACCTACAGGTGTCTAGCTTTTTCGTGTTAAGATTCTATCCTAGTCAATTCTATCATCAAATTTATTTTCTCAATATACTATTCCAACGCCAGCTCACTTTCGCCATAAAAGCCTTCTGAATCTAACCAACAGAGGTCAGGATGCCTTAGTTCCGTGCTCGTTCTGTCTTCCTTCTATTCCGATTAAAGGAATTATTTCAAAATAACGTAACAGCAGACAAAGTGACGTTTCGTGCTTCATCCGACGCTAAGGGGGAAAAAAGTACTTGGCACTGAATCCAGCCCAAGTAAAGAATATGTAGGTATCGCGTTACCGACATTCAACATTGTTTTAGCCGGCTATATATGTAGGCTGCGCCACAAACTGTTTTGGCACAATCGTTTTTCGGCTTTTCGGAAACAAGTGTAATACTTTCCTTCCTACAATGACATACAATATCAATAAACAGTATTAAATGAAGTCGCTTCCCCTGTCCATATGTCCATTGCTTAGATTTTTCAAAGTACGCAACGGATTTTGATGTGGTTTTCTTTAGTAGAGAGAGTAAATCAAGAGGAAGGTTTCTATGTGTCGGGAAAATGGTTAGGAGCAGGTGTAATTGCTAGGCGGGCCGCTAATTTCGTAATTTATTTGTAAAGAGGAATATCTATTAAATGCGGATAATGATAGAAGTAGTTTCCATATTGTTAATTGTTCATCTTGAGAGTATTTTCCAGAATTTCAGGCGAAGTTCCGCTGTCTTAGTAATAGACATTGAATACCCGTGTTAGGTATAAAATTTTTGAAAACTTGCATAATTTTCAAGCGCGGGCAGGATAATCATAGACAACAATCGGGACGGCGACGGCCTAACGTGCGCTCCGAAGCACAGAACCATCTTTCTTTTCCGACAATCAGGTGGTTCAGCCTGCAATGTCCTAACCAGTTCATAAAGTGATAAATATCAACTTTGTGAGTGCCCCACGGATTTTCATGTATCGACTTATGTTCCTTTGGGAAAGTTGAACCTTATCACCAGCTCGTACTGAGTTTTCAGTATGGGTAACTAATAAAATTTCAATAAACTCTTTTAAACTTTCGCGGTCACACAAAATTACTCAAAACACTAAAACGTGGTTCTTACCTTGAATTGTCCTAATTTTCGGACCAGTTGCATAGGTCATGATCACAGAACAACTGATATTTTGCGGGTGGTTTGATGGAGTCTTCATATTATTGGTATGCTTTTAGCAAAATCGAGTATCGCGGAATAGAACTCCGTTTTAGTATTTTGAGTCGTCGCAAAATGACACTATTCGAGTATGGTTTTCTTGGCCAGTGTATGTGTAGAATCGGCCATCATCACGGAACAACTGATGTAAAAATCTGTAAAATTTTATCGTATAAACTTTTCGTTTACTTGATATCTGGCTGCATTGCAGAAAACAATTTATTCATGGTTAACTCAAACGGTTCAACAAAAGAGGAAGTTTAGCAATTTGCAGTCAATCAAAGCCTACAAATCACATTTCCCTCACCATTTCCAAAGTTTATTTTTATCCAAACGTTTTTAGTGAGTTGTTTTTTCTATTCTATGGCTGGAGGCAAAATATAAATACTCGCAAATACTTTACTGAGGCGCGAAGCTAAATTTAAATTTCCTTGCGTAGGTAGGTATGGTATAACGTGTGAAAAGTAGTCGTAAAATAATTGATTGTTTTATTATGACATCTTCTTCTTTACGCGTGGCCTGTGGGACACCGAGTCGTCCAACGACCCGATGAACCCTGGTGTCAGAGTTCTTCAACCGCCTACTACTAGTAGTAGGCCTCTGACATTATAACATCAAGCGTCTATCAAGTCGTTTGACCGAAAGCTAATCCACTACTTGCTTAAAACACAATTTTTGTTTGACCAAGACGATTTTATTATTGGTAGGATATTTTGTTACATAAACCCCTAACTCAAGACAACTATAAATTATGAATATCACCTATCTACTTAATCCTAAGTTATTTATAATATTAGTTCTATTTTCACAAGTCTACAATTCCAACCTCCGTCTCCATATCACCAGCCAAATAACGTTGTCTTCGCTTACATAAGCACCAATTTTCTCTAACCTCTTTCTTTACAACAAAAGCCGGCCTTTTCATGTGAACGAAATAATTTGGACGGAGTGCCTCTCAGGCTAGTTTCGTTGGGGAAAAAACTTTCGTCGAGAAAAAGGGGGAAAAAGCGGGGAACTGGTAGTTTAGTTTGTCTGTGGAGGGCCCTCGGCGGCGCTGCCCGGACGAATTGCACCCGAGTGGTTTAACGAGACACGAGGAAGTTTATTAGTAGAAGGACCGTTGCGATATTGTGATGGTACCTACCACTGTGTAAATTGCAACTAAATATAAGTACCTAGGTATAAACACCACACATATTACGCCTTTATCTCTTGCGGGATAGGCAGAGCGTTAACGGGTTAACAGACGTAAAAGTACGCTACCGCCACGTCTAACAAAAAATATCAGAACGAAAAAAACTGACGCTGTGATATAAGATTTTTTTCAGCCCACATGTAACCTGTAAAATGTTTTACGTAAAGTCACAGTTGCTTTTGATGTTTTTGCGATACATACTTATTACTTTATTTTGAGCCCGACATGTCCCACTACAGAGCAATATATTTATTATAATAATAATAATATTTTTTTATCGATTTTCAACAAAAATTTGTTCCCCCATGTTCATTAAAACCCCGTAGACAATGGATCTTCTGGATGAAAACCACAACGATTTTTGTATGAATACGAAGCGTAAGTATTTATTCTATGCAGGCTATAAAAATATTAGCTGCAAATATTTATGGGGGTGAACCACTCCATGACAGTGAATAACGTTCCCCGAGGAACGTAAGTCAAAATATGAAAAAATATATTTTTTTTCTTCTTCAGCCAAGCCGGGTGTCAATTTGTAGGGAGGTCCAACTTTTTCCATATTTCGACCTACTTTCCTTAGGAAAAGTTGTTCAGTTTCAAGGACTGGTTCACCCTTTAAAATATTCACAGCTAATAATATTTTTCATCTCGTGTTTGATTCAAATACAGCGGGTACATTATTACAGGGCCAATAACAGCCCTGTACCCTTTCTCACAAAGCGCGCCCTTAGCTCAAGGGCCCTTGCCGTTGAAACCGTGCACCTCCCTTTCAACCGAGAGGTTCGATTGTTTCCTAACAAACAACGAGGTACCTTCGCTGTTTTATTGGGCACATTAAACTGTAGAATATTTAAAATAACTTACAATGTCTGTGAGAGATCACTACTAGCGATAAGACCGCCTTTCGCATCACCTCCCGTTCCAGTTATTATTTATATTGTTATCCGTTTTTTAACGCAACGTAACGCAAGCGTCTGTCAGACGAAAGAAAATTGCGGATTCCAATCTTATTCCCATACAAATACGATAACATAACGCACCGTAAGTATAGTTATTTATCTTTTTTAGAACAAACTAAAGCAGTTGTTTTATTATCAAAATTTCAAGGCACAATAAACTATTAACGCACTATGGACTTATTTCTTTTCAAGAAAACATGCAGATTTAGCTATATCAAAAGAAAAGAAACAACACAAATTCTTTTGACCCAACACTTTTTGTACTTAAAACGTTATCGGTGTACTGTAAAACACTTGCTTGAGCCAATATTATGCGGCTCAACTGGAAAGGTCAGTTTTTTCATACTGTCACCTGTATTCATCACATTTATATTTGGTCGTTTAATGAGATATCAAATTTAACTTAAATCAATTATTTTTCGAATGAGACGTTGAGCGATATTTGAATTCAGCTTGAATAATCAATAGTAGTATACAATCTAACAAACAATATTCACCTGCATCACACATCATTGCCGTGTGATGCTGGCTTAGAATAGCATCACCACAATTCTATCCGTGGGTGTCGTAAAACCGACCAAGGGATAAATTTATCCCATGAATGAACAGCAGCGTTCCCTGTGAATGCCACCTTCCTCGCCAATCCGCTATTCAAGTGTAGTGAGTATGGCAAAGCCTTTGAAAGGGGGCCCATGTCACTTCATGACTGTATTCACCATATTGTTGTGAACGCGGCTGACGATTCTTTTTTAGTCGCCGAGATACCTACCTATAAATCACTTCAAAGCTTATTGCTACAGCTTTGTATAGTGTACTTAGTTGAGTGAGTCCGGTTGGCAAGCAATCAGCTAAGTGCGGCAGGATTGAGGCCGGGCAACAAAGAACTTGTTGGCTTTGGTATAGCTAAATAACGATATTACAGTAGCGTTCATAGACACACCTTGTTAGGTTTGCGGCACCGCATGGTGCTAGCCGGTTTGCTATCTAGCAAGTGCGGCAAAATAAAGGCCAGCCGGCTACAAAGAACTTGTTGGCTACGGGATAGCAAAATAACGATATTACAGCAGCATTTACAGACACGGCCTCCATGGCTTGCGGCTCTGCATAAGTGCTTGCGCGAAGCAGTTACCTAGTTACGACGATTTTTATTGTATGAGCCCGCATGCATAAAAAATACTTCTGTCACGTAGGACACCGAGTCGACAAACCACCCAATGATGTATACAAAACATACCAGACCTATAACATAGGCCGGTATTTCTTATTTTTTTACCCTTGCAATGCAAGCGACACCTGTGGCGACACTGAACTGTCATTCTATATTAGCAGAATACGAAACTACCAAAACCATACAACTGAAACGATTTTAATTTAGCAGACTTCGGGCTCTGAGTTTTTATCAGGCGCGATAAGCTATCTTTAATAAAACTATTTCATGATCACATGCTTATCTTGAAAGAAATGTTGACAATAATGCAGTAATAAAATTTGCCACTTCAATGAACAATGAAATGATAAAAATAAATATTTTATTCCTTCATACGTAGATGTGCATTTCATTTCTCTAAAGCAGTTTACAGCGTGCATACGTTATCGCTAACATCTAGTTTATTTAGATACTGTAAGGTCAAATCTTGATACTGTAAACTAATGATAAGGGACGTCATTCCCCAAGGAACAGGTAATAACATACAGGGTGTAAGGGACAGCCCTCCGAATACTGATAGGGTGTATTCAAACCATGAAATTGAACAATTATCCTTATTTTTTTTCAGGATACGTTTTTTTAAATTCCAATAATAAATGAAGTCAGTTGATTATGATTTTGTATTGGACGTAGTTTTTTTGTCGTTTCCTGACATGTGTTTCTCGGGAAAAGTTGTTCTTTTTCATAATCTTTATGCACCCTAACAGTATTCGGAGGGCTTTCCCTTTCACCCTGTACACCACGTCAGCTGATTGGCATAGCATTGTGTGCTGGTATTGTTTTTAATATTTCGACCTTGGCAAAGTTGTTTCTTATCACCAGCACAAACACAGTTTCCAAACTCGGTCAGTTACATTTTATTATTATATCACATAGTGTGAGATAAATAAATTTTTATAACCAATTTTTTTATTTTTCCAGGTGTAAAGTGTGTAGGATGTGAAGAGGCGTCGCGAGCCGCTGCACATGTCCTACAAGTCACGGGGGACATGGGGTTCCAGAGCTAAGCATGACACGTTCCCGGCCATACTGAGACCTGCAACGCTGTTACTAAACTACCAGGTGACTATCTGTCTCGCTCTTACGTATGCAAGCAACACATGCCCCACAAATCACGGGGGACATGGGGTTCCAGAGATAAGCATGATCTGCTCCCGGCCATACTGAGACCTGCAACGCTGTTACTTAACTACCAGTTGACTATCTGTCCCACTCTAACTTATGCAAAACGTACATGCCTCACAAATCACGGGGGACATGGGGTTCCAGAGCTAAGCATGACGCGCTCCCGGTCATACTGAGACCTGCAACGCAATTACTTAACTACCAGGTGACTATCTGTCTCGCTCTAACTTATGCGAAACGCACATGCCCCACAAGTCACGGGTGAGTTAGTATAGTATAGTATTCGGAGGGCTGTCACACCCTGTATATAGATCTTTTTAATTTAAGGCTACGGACTACGAGCTTCGATTAGCCTGATCTATTCTGTACCATCCTGCAAATGTAAGCCTTCTCCGCCCGGTGAATAAATAATTGTCACTATAATATTTATAATAACTATCGTTTCTGTTCTTTAGAGAAAGTAAATAGTTTAGTTTCATTCAACCTTTAAATAATTTTTCGTTGCTGTTGTGTTTCTGTTATTTCTTTTCATTTTATATACTCTCGCTTTTATAATCCACTTACATACCACATAACTTCGTCTTCCTCCTAAATTGCGCCTTCAGTCCTCAATCAACGTCAATACCGTTTCACTAATACATTCCGCATAGTATGAACCTCTGGAACTGACGTATGAGCTGACCGTACAAATTGCCCGGGGCACTGCCACGGATGCCCCGGACAAATGGCATGTACTAGTACATATCGTGATGCATTCAGCTGAGTTAATTTGGTTTATTGATTGAGGTATTTATTTCTGAAAAGGTGAAGTAGAAGAGAGAATAAAGTGTAGGTCAGTTTAGGCAGTTTGTATCAAGGTCAATAAACTTTTTTACAAGTTAAAATCAAACGCACCATTGTAGAGCACATGACTGCAACGGACTTTCGAATTCGAAACGTTGTCTCGTCAAATACTTACGCTAGCGTCGCAAGCCCAATTAAGCGATCAAAACAAAGTTATTCAAAACGATTGTTGAGGGAAAAATCGAAGGTAGAAGAGAAAGAGGAAGACCAAAAAGGGTTGGGACAAAATGAAGGAGAAAATAATGGTCATGTCGTAGACGAAAGTCAAGGAGAAGGCAGAAGACACTAAGAACTATCGGAAACTCAACCGACAAAATACTCAATATAAGAAGAAAAAGAATAAAAATATAATTTCGTATTCTAAAATATAATTCTATTGCAGGATTTTCGATAAGTTAGTTGGCATACTTATCCCATACAATGCTTAACACAAAGACTTAACTATATCGACGGTATTACTTCGACTTAGTGTTTTGACTACAAAAAGTTGATGAAAAAGAAGTTAAGTTGTTGTTGTTGCCTAATATTTCAGTTAAGTATGCTATGACTCGCACAAATTACAGCACTGAAACATTGCTAACGTGATTAACCTATCCACAAGTAGCGTAGTTATACTCAAGCATAGCTTTATAATCTTTTACTATTGAACAGGTCTTACTATAAAAAAGTCAGACGTAGCTTAAGCTTTTTGACAGCGTCAAATCGTATAGAAAAATATTTTAAACACTACCTAAAAGTGCGTCTAACTTTTTGTAGTAACACACACCATCTCTAAGTAGTATCAATGTATCCCAAGGTTTTCAGCACCTTTTCAGTCAGCGAACATTTTATCAGGCAGCTGCAGGTCTGGCACTACGTGCCGTATCGCCGTACACGTGAAACACGGTGCGGTTATCAACGTGTTTGGTAAATACGGTCGGCGGTTATGGGCGCGGAAAAGGCTTGCGTTGTATGTGATCGATCGATGATCACTGAATTTAATGGGCCTTACCACATAAACTTAGTTTAGACAAGTGTTCAACGCTTATATACCGTTTTTTGTGTAAAGAGTTTTATTATACACGCCTTCAACACTTGTCTTACTTTCTGGTGGTAAGGGCCATGCTTGGGATGGTATTTGGTGGTTTATAAGTGTCGCTTTTGAATACGTCAAGATGTTTACGTATTCCTAAGGACGCCGTTCTTCAAATAATATAATCTATATATTTAACAATATGGCAACTTTTAGAACTACTGACGGCATAATGTAGTGTCGGAGATAACGTGGTTGTGTTTTTGGTAAGTTTTCGCACTGTCCGTAGATAATTTGTGATACTAGTATCATAAAGCAGGGGGTCGATAGAACTGTATAATGGCGCCTGTGTTTTGTATGGAATGACACATGCGGGCATTACGACGCCGGAGTTCGGACGTAATTCGGTCGAGTTTCGTCTAGATGTCAAACAAGTAATTTCAATTCAATTCTTTTTTTTAAATATCCTCTATCAGCATAGGACAATTCTGCCAATGTCTAAGTTGGGGGTAGGGTTTCGTTTTTCCCGGCCTTTTTCAGTTCCCGGGAAACGGGAATTTATTATCGCTTTTTCCGGGAATTCCCGGGAACCGGGAAAAGTTAAATACTTTTTTGTTTTGCTGTGTTTCGATAAGAAATTGAGTTATTTATTTAAATGTTTAAATTAAATAATTGTTTAAATTACATAAACGTTACGTTACGTTACGTTAACACGAGTACTGAACGAGCCTATCCTGGTCTTTGAGTTTTTGAAACGTCTAAACAACTTTATCTATTGATCAGTGTAACAAATTCATAACAGCCAGCGCCCGGGATCGACGGCTTAACGTGCTCTACGAAATTAATAATTTTATAAATAAAAATAAACAGGTCAATTTGCCTAAATTGTCAAACATAAACACTATGAGAATCGAATCCCAAGATCTTCGGATTGAGAGACCATGGGTCAGACATTTTATAGCACAACATTAGCATTAACGGCCACAAGAGTCCACTGCTGGATTTGGGCTTTCCCCCATAATAGTATTCTTTCCATACTCACCAAGCTAGGCTGGCAGATTGGCGAGTGCAGGGCAAACTGTTGTTTTTCATAATAAAACGCTTCTACAGACGAAGTTATGCGGTCAGATATTGATATACAATAATAAATAAAAAAGAAATAAATTTGTAATGTTTATAATCCATTTTCATCATCTTCGTCATCATATCGTGGATGACAACAAATCGAAAAATGACCCAATGAACCTTACGGTCATAGTCTTAGTAGGTATTCGTAACTAACATGGTTAATATGTAATATCACCCCATCTATGGTGGTTTTCCTACTGATCATTCGTGCGTTTACGCTACGCACGCGTGTTACGCACTGTAGCCGTATTTGTTTGGGAATAAGATCGAAATTTGCAATTTCCTTTAATCTGACAGACGCATGCTTTACGGTGCGTTAAAAATACGCAGCGACGGACGACAAGTGGGAAAATTGTATAAGTATTCATAGACATCAGACGGGACAACGGCTTAATGAGCCTTCGGAATCACCTATCTGTCTTTCTTACAGACAATTAGGTGAATCAACTTGCAATGCCCTAATCCAACAAAACTGGGTACGATCTCTCAAAGTGATAAATTGACAAATATCAACTTTATGTGTTTCCTTTGAGATTCAAACCAGAGACTTCCAGATCATGGAAACAGTAAAGGTTTATTATTGTTTAATTTTATATTCAGAAATTTTGTGGTATCTGTCTGTAAATAATTATCAATATGTAGGATTTTAGAGCATTAAACTACAATTTAAACTTTCCGGGAATTCCCGGGAAATGAATAAAAATTTCCCGTCGCCGGGAACGATGCTTTTCCCGGGAATTCCCGATTCCCGGGTCCCGGGAACGAAACCCTAGTTGGGGGATACCCGCTACAATTTAAAAAAAAGAGAAAACGATCTTTTACATACAAAGTTCTTCACGTCATCGGGTTTATGTCTCTTTCTACGATTATTTTCTCTATGGTGTCGAAAAGTAGTCGAGCTATGACAACCAAGTTTCTGTCCAGTGTCTATTACATGACTTATATCTAGACCCTCAAATACTAGCCTCTGAGTCGACTGCAAAAGTCAATCGAGCTTGCGACAGGAGGCGGCCCCTGGGGTGAAGTGGGGACATCACCTAGCCAGGAGAATGAGTAAAGAAAAATATAATTAAGTCGTTTCTATGTGCCGACACGGCGGCGGGCGTGCGGGGACTTTATTGACGTGATTCCACTGGTAGGACTTGATTTGACTTTTCAACATTGCTCCACGTTCATTGCTCCTTTTTTTGCCGCGTTTTTGAGTCATATATCGTGGGGAACGCCGAGTTGACGAACGACGCGGTCAAAGCTTTTAAACCTTCTGTGACGCCCGACACCGAGACGTCCAACAACCCGATGATTCCTGGTGTCAGAGTTTTTCAACCGCCCACTACCAGTAGTAGGCCACCTAAATCATGGACAATAACAGGGGATACCGTGCTCTCCAAAGCTCACGATCATCCTTTTTACAGAAAATTAATTTGTTTCGCCTACAATAACTGACCAAACGGAATAATATTTCCATCAGCTTTTGGTGTCCATCCAAAAATTTAACCAATTAACTCCGTTTTGAACCAAGTTAACAACCCTGAAACCAAATTCAAACCACCAGACCACAACGGCTGTACAGTTATTAAATGTATTAGTATACACCAAATAATTAAATAAACCTACAAAATAAGTGATATGTAGGTACTTGTTCGTTTTATTATAAAACATTTAAAAGAAACTCACTGAGTTAAAAATGTTTCATCTTGTATCCCAGCGTATGATATTTAGTGTTCATGAAGTCGTTGCATGACTCTGTGTCCCACTCGAAAAGAAAGAAAGAAGCAATGAATATCAACGTGCAAGTAGAAGTCACGTATAGAAGCCAGCCTATGAGTACCAGGGAGGGAAGCGATGGAAATATCGATAAAGTGTGAACTTTCTTCAGATAGGACGTGCTTAATCAACTCCGCGGCGAGACGAAGATACCCGTGAGATGTGTTGCACTTACTTTGTGTGCTAGTTAGTGTTTCTAATTAACTAGATCGTATCGTATCTATCGGCTAGTTTTCTCAGTCGCTAATTTGTGACCAGTACGAACGACTACCATTCTGGATGACGAAGGGAGAGAGGAAAAGTTTTTAATATCAATAAGAATTTAGGTGTTATTTGAAAATATGATGGGATTACCTAAAATACTTTAACAGAGTTCCTACTCGATTATGTTGAATTGTTCGATATTTCGGGTCAGTTGCGTGGGCCATGATCACGAAACAACGAATGTTTTGCGGGTAGATCTTATTTATTTTATAATTTTACAAGTTTACAGGTTACACCCAAAGCACATGTAAGTCTTCATTTTATTGGTATGCTTTTCTGCATACCTTCTTCCTACGATTCGATCACTACCGGCACTCACTCCGCCATCACGCAGATTTTTTAAAACAGTTTACAATGATGGAATGTTACCACCTAAATCATCCTTTTTTATGAATGAGATGGTGTATCACCGACTGAAAGCTAGAGTTTTGTTCAAGAAAGTCATTTCGATCCTCCGTTTCAAGACAATTCGTTTATTCCTAAAAGAATGCGATTCTTTGAGCCTTAAATACTATGCCATTAAAAGTAAGTAAAAGTTATGACGCTATAATCGTCTAGCTAAGTAGACTACAGAAACAGTATGCCAAGTCCATTAATATAATGTTTGTTCTTGACCAATAATGTTGTGAAATCAAACACCACCCACTAATTAGCTTATTGGCCAAAGCGGTTGGCGTCTTGTTATGGCAAGCCCAAAACTATTTATGAAATGGCCATGCAAATACGTAACCCAGCTGACTGAATCCACACTAATATTATAAATGCGAAAGTAACTCTGTCTGTCTGTCTGCTACGCTTTCACGGCCAAACCGCTGAACCGATCTTCATTAAGCTTGGCACAGAGATTGCTAGCATACCGAGAACGGACATAGGCTACTTTTTATAACCATTTGAAGGTCTGGAGTATAGATGTAGACCACCAGGTGTACTACCAGGAGCCCAGCTAAACTATTAGAGATACAGGCATGGATCCAAAACAAAAGTTGTTCAGTATGATAGGCCGCTTCTTTTCACAAGGATTTTGAGGGTCTGGAGTACCTTATGTAGACCACCAGGTCTACCATCAGGAGCCCACCTAAACTATTGGAGATACAGAAATGATTCTAAAACAAAAGTTGTTCAGTATGATGGGCCGCTTCTTTTCCCAAGGACATAGGGGCTCTGGAGTACCTTATGTAGACCACCAGGTGTACCATCAGGAGCCCAACTAAACTATTGGAGATACAGAAATGGTTCCAAAACAAAAGTTGTTCAGTATGATGGGCCGCTTCTTTTCACAAGGACATTGAGGATCTAGATTACTTTATGTAGACCACCAGGTGTACCACCAGGAGCCCAGCTAAACTATTAGAGATACAGGCATGGTTCCAAAACAAAAGTTGTTCAGTATGATAGGCCGCTTCTTTTCACATGGACATTCGGGCTCTGGAGTACCTTATGTAGACCACCAGGTGTACCACCAGGAGCCCAGCTAAACTATTAGAGATACAGGCATGGTTCCAAAACAAAAGTTGTTTAGTATGATGGGCCGCTTCTTTTCACAAGGACATTGAGGATCTGGAGTACCTTATGTAAACCACCAGGTGTACCATCAGGAGCCCAGCTAAACTATTGGAGATACAGAAATGGTTCTAAAACAAAAGTTGTTCAGTATGATGGACCGCTTCTTTTCACAAGGACATTGAGGCTCTGGAGTACCTAATGTAGACCACCAGGTGTACCATCAGGAGCCCAGCTAAACTATTGGAGATACAGAAATGGTTCCAAAACAAAAGTTGTTTAGTATGATGGGCCGCTTCTTTTCACAAGGACATTGTGGATCTGGATTACCTTATGTAGACCACCAGGTGTACCACCAGAAGCCCATCTAAACTATTAGAGATACAGGCATGGTTGTAAAACAAAAGTTGTTCAGTATGATGGGCCGCTTCTTTTCACAAGGACATTGAGGATCTGGAGTACCTTATTTAGACCACCAGGTCTACCATCAGGAGCCCACCTAAACTATTGGAGATACAGAAATGGTTCCAGAACAAAAGTTGTTCAGTATGATGGGAATAAGTTGAGAAAGGACATTGCCTTCTTTACCGAGGACAGAAAAACAAAAAATGTGGTATAGGGGTATAAAAATGTATTACAGTAACTTAAATTACCTTTTTATATGTCTTATCTACTTATGCTGACCATTTTAGTGTGCTCAAATTGGCACTTTTGAGTTGTCCCTTTAACAACAGAAGCAAGCAAGTCATCTTTAAACAGTAGAGATAAGAACTATTCTAATATCACTGTCACACTTACCATGAATACACATACCTACTTTAGAACTTCTGCCTAAAAAAAACTATCTAACGCGGACGAAGTCGCGGGTAAAAGCTAGTATTTATATATTAAAAAGCTCAACTTACAAGTTCCAAACACAAACCGCCTTCACAACACTTGCTATTCTGTCTTTTTAAAGTACTGAAGAAATTTTGATGAAGTTTGTGGTGACAATTCCTAGACCAATAAAAAATTAATATTATTTGAAATCAGTTCAGTAATTTTAATAATCATAAAATGCTTACTGGTCAAATTGATATCGTACATATATTTTAGAAGGTGGTAAAAAAGTAACCTCAATAAAGCCGATGCGAAGGCATATTTTCACGTGTCATTCTGTCAATAACTCTGTCTTCGAGGCGGCTTCAAATGAAATTTATGTGCGATTCCATACCCCGAGGGAAACCATTACTGCGAGGCGAGAGCACGGTGGTTCCTACACGTACCGCATGATTTAGCGGTGTTTTGCCCGGGCCGGTTTATTGACGAAACAATCCGCTACGGCTGGCATTATTTGAGGGCATAACTTACAAAAACTCTAAAGTCGTCTTTTTTCCATAAATACGTTATGTGTTTCTGTAAGGCACATATTACACTTTGTGTCATTTTTACGCATGCTTGTAAGTTTTCGATTTAATGTATTAAATAAAATATTTAAATAATGTATACACATAAGTTAATATGATAAAATATACCAGTATTGTGTATGTGACAGGTTACACAGTGTAAAAACCCTGTTTGATTCGTTTTAATCCACTGCAAACTAAAGTGTGTTAGCAAATACCCAAAGTGACAATGGCCCAGAAACTATAATCCAAAAATAAAAGACTTATATATTTTTGAAACACGAAAAGCTAGCCATACTAGGCTAAAAGGAGCTTAGAAGATCCCATACAAAAACCGGTATCATGGCATATATTGCCGCAACTAAACTGTGGGTGTCGCAGGTTGTCATTTGCACGGTATCTTTCATGAACCGTAATATTGTCCGGTGCGTGTGGAATTCACTAGCGCGGGACGGGTTACTTCGTCATCTCTGCTAGAATCAGGTTACGTTTGAACGACTTGGATTTTGTAGTTAAAGATTTTCGTGAAGTTACTTTAAGAGTTTCTATTCTGAAACAATATTTGAAAGGCATTGTTAACGCAGAGTTTCAAAATCATAACCTTTTTTAAACTTAATAATTACGGATACAAAAAACATAGATGGAGCCGTGCCAGTGCCACGCGTTATTGGCATTAAGATACACTTGCAAAATTGGCGGGCATTGGACAAGTTGCGGTAGCCCAGATGGAAGAGGCGTCGCCACTAGTTATGGCGCAAGTCGCAGGTAAAAATCCTGCCTGTGCTTGAAAATTTTGCAAGTTTTAAGTGAAACTTTAAATCACGGGAAGTGTTTTAAAGTTTGGTATTCGAACAAAAATCACATTAAATTTCCTAAGTGATCTTAAACCCTCACTCATATTGCTAGAAATACACTAAATCAGTCAATCAATCATAAAAGCAGTTAGCATGGCTAGACCGATGCAGGCCTTATCAAATCACGTCAACAGCGACAATCCGACTACTACTGCATACGGGTCTCCCCTTATCGGCAAATATCCCCAATTTGCCGTACTTGCACGGTTGGCAGGTGGTGAGCACATTGAAAGATGTTTTTTGGAATGAAATTTTACTAGTGACCAATACTGAAAATAGAGGACGGGCTGGTGATAAGGAACAACTTTCCCGAAGGAACATAGGTCGAAATATGACAAAAATATTTCGAGCTTCCATTGTAAACAAAATCAGTTGATCGGCAATTTTCTTTGGGAAATCCAATTTTTATTTGATCTATGTTACTTGGGAAATGTTGTTCCTTATCACCAGCCCGTCTTGAGTTTTCGCTATCGGTCACTAGTGAAATTTCACCCTGTATGCTAGAAGGAAAGCTGCATCAAATTACTTGGATTTATTGCTTAGTCATGTGGTGGGAACCCAGCACCACATGACTTATCAAGAGTGACCAATTAAAAGTCGAAGGTCACAGAAGCAAGAAGGCAAGGTAAGGAGCAAGAAAGAAGCGTCTTTCGCACTGTAACTTAAATCGCAAATGCGAGTCATATGGCAGTTCTCCGACTATGACCGACTGACGAACGTATTCTTGACACATCCGTCTGTCAGATGAAAGAAAACTTTGAATTCTCATAAAAAACGGATAAAATGGCACGCTTAACGCATGCGATTTGACTAACGTGTGCAACAAATCCGTGCGATTCACATACGAATGCAGCCAAGAGTTGACTTTCGTTTCGATTTGCATACATACATATATACATACATAAATCACGCCTATATCCCTTACGGGGTAGGCAGAGCGTTAACGGTCGCAAAAACGGATACTAACACCACGTCTGACAAAACTTTGAGGGTCAATCAGATAACTGTGTATCACTATAGTGACAAGTTGTCAGCCCATCGCCTAAATTTGCAAAACACATCTAACCCTCGAGTCCCTTAGTCGCCTCTTACGACACCCATGGATAAGAAATGGGGTGATGCTATTTTAAGCCTACATCACACGGCATGATTGATTTGATACTAATTAAATCATTTCCCTGTTTATTCATATCATGAGTGACCAATTAATTTAAAGTCACAAAGTAAGGAGCAGGGCAGAAGCGCTTGTCGCATTTCTACTTGAATTGCAGTCGTATCTGCAACCACAAGTTGACTTTCATTTTGATTACTTTCCCTGATTTCCTTATCATGAGTGACCAATTAAAAGCCGAAGGTCACAGAGTAAGGAGCAAGACAGAAGCGCCTGTCGCATTTCTACTTGAATTGCAGTCGTATCTGCAGCCCCGAGTTGACATTCATTTTGATTTGATACTGATTACTTTCCCTGATTTCCTTATCATGAGTGACCAATTAAAAGCCGAAGGTCACAGAGTAAGGAGCAAGACAGAAGCGCCTGTCGCATTGCCCCTTGAATTGCAGTCGTATCTGCAGTCCAGTTGACATTCATTTTGATTTGATACTGATTACTTTCCCTGATTTCCTTATCATGAGTGACCAATTAAAAGCTGAAGGTCACAGAGTAAGGAGCAAGACAGAAGCGCCTGTCGCATTGCCACTTGAATTGCAAATGCCGGTCGTATCTGCAGCGCTAGTTGACCTCCAGCACGCGACCTCGTGATATCGCGCGCCTCACCGCCATTTCTAATTTAGATTTCGAGTGTTTTATTTCTCTTTAGCGCCGGTGCTGGCCAGGCTTCGTTCTGATATTGATCTGGTTTTAAAAAAAAAACTTGAGTCATCGTTCTTTTCAAATAAATAATCTTACAAGACGCATCGAACGTGTCTCAGTGTGAAAAGACGCTCTAACATAATTTGCATTCTAAATTCAAATGGAGCGCAATAACTCCACCAGCTGATTATGAAATCTTACTGAAAGCCTTTGGTACAAGGCAGAGATATTGGTGCAGTAAAGAAGGGAACATTCAGTCGGTGTGGGAGTAGTTTGATAGCGTTGAACGAAGTAAAAAGTGTCGAATTTTGACAACTGTCGGCCAGGGTTGCCATCACGCCATATAAAAGCACCTTGAGGCCATCATAGTACGGTCATGACCGGGCCGGGTTAGACAGTTTGGTCTTTGGACCGTTCTTATGCCGCGCGCATAAGACTTACATTGTCAATTTGAATGTCTAACCGCACGTAAGCTTGACTGTACTGTACATGGATATAAGCTGGTTAAATGATGATGGGGTATTTATACATCTGATTCTAAACCGCCATTGTTTTTTTAAAAAAAGGCTTTGAAATTTTCGCGGTGATTTACTATGTAAGGTGTAAAAATTACCTATACACATATCTCGCCTATTATCCATGGCGGAGTAGGCAGAGCTTAATGGCCGCAAAAAACGGATACTTACGCCACATCTGACAAATATTTGAGGGTCATTCAGAAAATTGTGTATCGTCACAGTGACAGGTTGTCAGCCTCAGTTGTCAGTTATGTCGCCTCTTACGACTTCTCGCGGGAAAGTAATGGGGTGATGCTATTCTAAGCCAGCATCACACGGCATAAAAATAATCTAAAAATATTCTAAGGCGTGAATCATTCCATAAAACTGAACAACTGTCCCCAAGGAACATAAGTTGACATTGGACCTACAAATCAATTCGGTAACAATTTGTATTTATTTTTTCGCATTTCGACCTATGTTCCTCGGGAGAAGTTGTACAGTTTCGACAAATTTGAATGGTTCGACCCTTTAAATATTTGCAGGTAGTTTTTTACATCATGAATGTCTTTATTTTGAACGGAATTCTCAGCAAAATAGTTAGTATCTGGAAACTTCACAAACAATAAGCGTGTTTCTCTGTGAATTGAATTTCATAGGAAAAACTTGAAGTTTGTTTGCGATTCCTCGGTTCAAGGCTGAAATAAGCTGCACGTGTAAGCAGAAAAGTACGCTTATTTTACAAGTACCAATTTATCTGGAGTAGTGCAGTAAATAAAAAACCTAGGACTCGGAGGCTTGGTAGCCATTACTTTAAGGCTAGTGTAGCAGTCAATGACCTCGATGGTGGCGCCACTACCCAAAAATAAGTTTTCTCTTTATACAAACAATCAATAAGAAAAAAAAATATCCTGCGTAACAAAATGTTACATCCGCAAAGTGACCTTCATACACTTTCGGTTTTTAATTCAAATAGGTACTATCAGCAGCACATACCAATTTAAGGGACCCAAATATTCTGCGCCTCCAAACAGTTCCTAAAAATAACCAGTATAAATTTGTCCCTTAAATCTTCGTCCGAAACTCAACTAAAGGTTCTGGGTAAACTATTGGTAAAATGTGTTTTTAAAAAGCTGTTCAAAAACGCATCATACTGGAATCACTGTACATTATTCTGTAATGGTGGATTTTTCCTTCTCGTTTGACTGCCAATGACTCGTTCATTTGCTTACATTTAAATTTGGTTGCGTATACATTATCTCAAGCTCAGCGGTTGTCGAATAATTGTTTGTAAAAAAAATATAAAACAAAATATAAAATAAAAAAATAATAGACAAAAGTTTTAAACTGCAACAAATCTTCCTCGGTGTCTACGATAGCTACGTCTTCTCGTAGCACCTGTAGCTACGTTCTACGAAAGCTCTACGCAAGCTCTACGCGTGCGTAGCGCTTACGATCATATATTTTTTTCATCATTATCATGATCATGCTGATTCCCGTGCAATAATGAGAGTAGATAAAATATTTATAATTCTTGAATGAACGCTCTGCTCACTCACTGTGCGTTCCTTAACTTCACATAAAAACCTGGCATCCTTTAGCGGTTAAGCAAAACAATCTCCCCGTTGCGGGATGGCCCCTTTTTTTTCTATTTGCATAATTTAATTTAGACTCCCCTCTTTACTCTAAGAGGGTAATGCTGACAGTCTGGGTACGGAGGGATAAGATACAGGGTAAAAAGTAACGTACATTTTTAAAATGATTTTTGGTTTAAATTACGCAGCTTATATACACCTACTATCATAAAATAAATGATATAGCTCATGTTTATTATTTTAACTTCCTAATAAGCTACATGATTTTCTTAAATATCTTTATTGCTAGACTTCTGTGCAAGGTCAGAGGTAAATATATTTTATAGAAATACATATTTGAAAAATCTATCAATAATCTAAATAATGACTGTAACAATTTAACATCATTTCAGTTTATCTTTTAAAAAATGACTTTTATCTAGAAGATATTGTTAGAGTGCCGTGTGATGCCGGCTTAGAATAGCATCACCCCATTTCTTACCCGTGTGAGTCGTAAGAGGCGACTAAGGGACTTGAAGGTATGTAATGCAATTTTAGGCGATGGGCTGACAACCTGTCACTATAGCGATACACAATTTTCAGAATGTCCCTCAAACATTTGTCAGATGTGGCGTAAATGTCCGTTTTTGCGGTCATTTACGCTCTGCCTACCATGCAAAGGATTATTTAACGTCTTAGAAAGATTCACCAGTTTTTTAGCTTCTTTGAACCCAGTTTTTAAATACCTAATGAGTACTTTGAAACGTTGGATTCGTTTTATAAGATTAGCATAACCAGTTCACGCTTCGCTTCCGCGCTGAGTTTAATCGGATCGTTTCGGATTGTTCAATGTTTGTAGGTCAAACGTTGATAAAATTAGTCATTCTACAATTAGGAAAATGAGATCATTCGGTCTCACGATTGTCCTACTAATATTATATGTTTGTTTGTTACTTCTTCATGCAAAAACTATAGAACCGATTGTAATGAAATTTGCCACCCATATAGACGGTAACATGGAATAGCACATCGGATAGTTTTTCTCGCGGGCAACGCCGCGGGTAACAGCTAGTATAAAATAAATAACCTTTGTCACACATCGCCATCCAACCCAAACTAAGCAAAACTTGTACTATTGGAACTCGAAAACTCATATTAATACTTTTTTTTGTAAAAACACGCAGACTAATCGCAAATATTATGTAAATAGATTTGAGTAATATCAAACTGACGACCATTGGCGTAGGCAGCAAAGTTACTAACAGCCACACCATTGGCTCATATGATCGCTAGGGACGTAGATGGAAGAAACCTAAAATGCCTACTAAGTAACTATATGCTTCTGAAATAGTTGTGTAATGACCGCCATGTAACTTGTCATTGGCAGTAACAAAAACCGGCTTGCTTTCTAAAGTGTGGAAGAATAATGTAATAATGTAATTATTATGTACTTCTTGTCCGAGCTTTGAACCTGTGGCGACGCGCATGCGCTCCACGTACAAGTCCTGAAACGCGGTATCGAAGTTATTCCGCCGATCGCGATATATACAACTTCCAAACATGTCCGGTTGGAACAGTCGTTCCCCTGGTCACAACTCCCAACCAGGCGGGTAGCTACCCTTTTCCTCACTGTCGTCACTCGGCCTACTGGCCTCATCATCACTCCTCCTATGATAATGAACCAGCGACCTTCAGATGCTTAAAAAAAACTCAGATTGCTATAATACAAGATGTAAAGGATGGTGTACCAAAAACTCTACAGGCATGTTCAGACCGTGACACCATTTACTGTAGAACGTATGTTGGTAAAAGATTTTTTTGGACTTTCTATACAAATCAGTGTGCTTATAGGGTGAATTGTATGAGAAGTCCTTAAAATTTTCTCGCTTAAGAACAGAGCCTCTGTAGAAAGTTGTTCAGTTGAATACTTTAAAACACTTCTCGTGTTAGCTAAACTATTTTTGAAAACTTGCAAAATTTTCAAGTAAAAAAAGAAAGTTGTTCAGTTTTATGATCTGATCCTGCTAAGGTTTCGCTACACTGTCCCTTACACCCCGCATTGTTATTCAACTGAATGGCTGTTTAACAAAATATAATGATAAAATATTCCGAAAACAACATCAAATATTGAAAATGTCCAGACATTGTGTTGACTCAACAAATCAAACAATACTGTTATTGCTTCCTCTGGAATAAGTATTCGATATTTTGATTCACGAACGAACCACCATTCGATATTTCGATATTAAAATATATTTTGTGTTTGCACCGCTGCTGGCTCCAGCGAAATAGTGCAGCTAAAAGTAAATTGAACTTATTTACTCTGCAGTTATGAAATAAAAAAAAAAATTAAAAATATTGTCAGGAATAGCTTTTTCGGAATAGTGTAATTGTATTAAACTTGGGCAATTGTTGTCGGTAGGCATACTTTAAAGCACTTTGTAATGTTTTTTCAGGCGTGGGAATTTAGTTTCGAAAGATTTTTTTTTCTCCTTTAAACATATTATACAGTCACATGAGGAACAGGGTAAACGTAAGATCTAATATATCCGTTTACTTTGCACAGAACACACGATTTTAACATTCTTATAGTATAAGAATTTGCCACTAAATTTACATTGATATGCCGCTAGCCATCAAGTAGCATGCTTAGAAATATGAAAAATCACATATCACATCTTTCCGCTACATAAACTTTATGTAGGAATCAATAAAACACAACCCAATGCGAACTTTTGCCAAGTTTCACAACTTTAAAATACAGTATCTATCAAAAAAAATACTGTGCTAGAAACTCACTTAATATCTGGCAAGGAAAGCCACAAGAACTCTGGAGTATGCCAAGATAGGCCTGCCAAACGACATTGCATGCCCTGCCAGCTGCAGCCCCACATATACGACTCATCTTATTTAGCCGGTTCATCTTAAGATAAAATCTCTATCAGGCGCCGTGTGCAGAAATTACGTGCTCGGATAAAATTACTTGTGCTACATTTTACCTGTGAGATTAAAGGAATAAATGGGAAGGGAATGAATTGAACAAAAATTGAACAATAAGTGAGACGTTAAACTGAGGAAAGGTTGTACCTTACAATCTTGACGCGTTTATTCCTAAACTGACGTATCTTATTATGCAAATTACATATTATCTCAGTCTCTCAAAGGTTGCCTGGAAGAAATCTCTTTGTGGGATAAGTCTGCCTTTGTGCCTCTTGTTTTATTCCACCCTTTACAATCTAAATTCGTTTTGTGGTACAATAAAGTTAATACATACATACATTATTTTTTGGTTCAACAATTTTACTGGCAAGGCGAAATAATTTAGGTCACACACAAGATACTTTATTTAATTTTAGTCTGGTTTATTTGTCCCTTTACAAATTTTACAAATAATAGAGCCTAAAAATAAGTAACCGGTAATCTAAGTTCCATACCAAAAGGGCGCAATGGGCCTCGGCTAAGTAGTTCGAAAACAACAACTCTCAAAATAATGGATGGCCAGATTAGGGACTCCTCTCACTACTCGACTTAATCACTTCAGGCGCCCATTCAATAACTCAAATCGTGTGGAAAAACTCAATTAAATCGTCTCGCAACGCTGAAGAACTCGTTTAACAAGTAATTAAAGGTTAGAATAGCATCCAGTCGAGGAATTTCAATCAATGTTTCCGCAACATTCAGCTCTCGAACAAAAGCTGGAAGCATCCCGCCGGCGGCAATGGGGTGCGTATTTACTATGTGTGGGTCAAGTTTTGTTGAGGTGAGGTAGGATTTCAAGCTTGTGATTAGATCCCACTCTGGCCGTAGTTTAAGAAGTCATTCGTTGGTTTTTGAATAAGCGAAGGTAATTTTTTTTATATGTGTAGTAAGGTTGTTCTTAGGTGATCAGCTATTCTTGAGGGAGATTTCGTTTGGTTCAATCCGACCGCCACCCGTTAGTAGGATGTGTAATTCCTATTAGACCGATGTCCAAAATCCGTTATCACTACTGATTCAATGCGTTATAGGAATGTATAGCTAATGTAAATCTTTAAAATTTGACACACACACACACATATAATATATCACGTCTATTATCCCTTGCGCATAACATTTACGCCACGTCTAGCAAATATTTGAGGGTCATTCGGAAAATTGTGTTTCGCCATAGTGACAGATTGTAAGTCCATCGCCTAAAATTGCAATACACATCCTCGAGTCCCTTAGTCGCCTCTTACGACTCCCAAGGGAAAGAAATTTTAAATTTGAACATTGGAAAGAACTCTTAAGGCATTTTAATGTCGTTGTAGGACATGGGTAGATTTTGACGCTCACTGTTTACTCCTACTATTGTAAGATTCAGCCTTAGAACAGAAATCACGAGCAGATACAGACCTTAACACCATAATAAACTCATTAAAGCGAAGAGTTTTAGATTGACTCCATTCTGATAGATATGCATGGTAATATGTAATTAGTAAATATTTAGTTTGGATATTTAGTTGTATTTTGGATGCTATATGTAGGGGAACTGCGTTTGACCATTATTATACTTTTATAAGAAGACCTATTGTACCGTGTTTGCCTGCAAATAAATGTTCATTTAATTTAATAGGTTATTTTCATACAACAATGATACGAAGCATATATGGAATTGTAAACACGCCTCTGACATGAACACCGCCGGTATATTGGAAGCGGATATTATTGTTTACTGCTTTTGTTCCCCTGCATTGTGTGCTGGAAGGATTCCTCTCAGTACTAACATTACAGTTCTAATTTCAATTTTAGTAACAATGCATACCGTATTTTCGTACTGTGTTGGTTTTGATACTAGATTTCCATTCGTTTTAGGTTTTTTTATTGTCCTCAAGTAATTTATTTTCTTGGACCTTTTTTTTTTTTTTTTTTTTTTTTTTAATGATGGGTTTGCTCTTGACTCTAGTCTAGGTCATAGGACAGAGACAGAGTCTAAGATGAAGCGAGCTCACCCAGAAGAAGCCTGTTAAGGCACTGGCACTCCCACACACTGACGGAACGCAGCAAGCTACTTGGCGCCAGACTTCGGTGGGATGGTGGTCGCGAGCCAGGCGGCTCCTTACGGAGCCTTCCACCGCGCACGTGGGATCGTTCAGCCGGACTTATCCACAGGCAAGCCTGTGTTGCCGTTGCCCGGGGTGGACCGCTAGGAGGTAGATCCCATACCACCCCAAAACCTTTGAACGCAACAATATTTTCAATTCCAACTAAAAAAAACATTTCGTAGGATTTAAGATTTTTTTTTGAAGTCTTGGTATACTGCCTACTCCGCAAGGGATATAGGCGAAATATATGTGTGCACGTATGTTTGAAGTCATATTTCACGAACTGAACTACGCTCAAAAAGTTTTTGTTAAATAAACACGGATGGCAAATTCATTTTACAGTAAGGCGAATCCGTCACTATGACGGATTGACGGATGCGTCTGTCAATACGTTGGTCAAATCGCAGCGTTACAGTGTACCATGGTATCTGTGTTATTTATGGGAATTCGAAATTTATTTTTATCTGACAGGCGGATGCATTAAAAAATGCGTCTGTCAGTCCGCCATAGTGGAAGAACCGCCTTAATTATATGATGTTCTAGCTGTTACCCGTTGCTTTGCCCGCGTACTCATAAAAACTATCCTATCTATCCATGTTATTTATATATGTGTGTCAAATTTCAATACAATCGGTTCAGCAGTATTTGCGTGAAGAAGTAACTAACAAACAAACATACGAAATTTCGCATTTATTATAATAAGTAGGATGATGTGATTGAGTCCTTGTAAAATACTACTAAAGTTTGCGCATACAATTCGAAACAATAGTGTCACACGACACACTTATGTTACGAGATTCCATCCATTATTCCCTTAAATTCGAATAGCGCCGGAAGACCCAAATTCCTTTCTTGAATGTTCTATTAGTGTGTTTAGTAGGGTCACCATACTTTAACGTTTTTCTTTGTTCTCGAAGCGGTTATGGATGGTGGCCATAAATAAAATTTCAACTTATATTGCTTACCTATATTTTTTGGAGCAGATAGTAAAAACGGTGGATGGTGATATGCCATGGAACAGCTAAATATGATAAACAAGCCTTCCACCCTGAGGCTTCACCCTCAGCTGTTTCCGTTTTCCCGTGGGAATAAGTTTTACCATGGTAAAAAGTAGCCTTTTACTATTCAGCCTCTTAACTATCTACGTATCAAAAACCATAACATAAGATTACTCCGTTACGCCGATAAAAGTATTGTTATCGAAGTATTGACATGTAAGTATCACTACAAAGTATAAAATAAAGTTACTTTTCGTGTTCTCTTCCATGCTTAGATCTATGAAACTACGCAACGGATTTTAATACGGTTTTTAATAGATAAATTGATCCAAGATGCAGGTTTTTAGATACCTTTTACCGCGAAAAGGTTTCTTCCTTCAGGAAAACGGGTAGCAGCGGGTGAAGCCGCTGGGCAGGTCGCTAGTATAGTAATATGTTTGCAGTGTGATGCTGGCTTAGAACAGCATAACCCCGTTTCATGCCCGTGTGTATCGTGAGAGGAATTAAGGGACTTCAGGGTTACATGTGTATTGCAATTTAAGACGATGGGCTGACAACCTGTCACTATAGTGATTCACACAATTTTCTGAATGACCCTTAAATGTTTGTCAGTGGCGTAAATGTTAGTTAATTACTACTGCCTACCCCTAAGGGATATATCTATGTAAGTATGGATATTGGTTTTGACCTGGCTAGTAACTCAAACCGGTGATTGGAAATTTTATATGTTGAGTATTCTTTTCATACTACGACCCATCTGCTTTAGGGAAAGTAGTTCGTTTATCACCCACCAGCAATACCTTTCGGTATCGGTCACTATTGCAATATATTAATGTGATTCTTAGAACCAAGTCCGGACACCTCACAATTGGTGACCACACAATTCTATTTCTAGTTCTGAACTAAATTCATCAGAAACTGTGAACTTTGTTGGTAAAATTAGATCAGCAGACCAAAAAGGGTGACGTCTAGTTATAATAAAAATAAATACTTACTTACTTACTTCTCCGGCTCGACGTATAAAAAATTAATAAATGAAATAAAGCATATTTGTAACTTACAAGGTACAGTTGATTGTGCACATAGAGAACTAAATTATAATTATCCCCAGCAATATTTTTTTCGTGACATGAATATGTATTAGTAGAAAATAACTTCTTTTAAGTTTAAATTGTTGTTATGTAATAACTGGGGATAAAAATAATTTAGTTCTTTTTGTGTTTTATGTGCTACTAACGACTGTACTTTCAATGTTTGCCTGGTCCCCAGACTTGGTTTTGGCTGCTTTGGGAAGCCAATCTTTCATTCTAGATGTAAACCACTTCAACAAATATGAGTATACACTATAAATTTTGTATAAAATTAATTGGCAACTTTGATCACACAGAGAAAATTATTATATGAGAGGGTAGTTATTCAACACAGACAACTTCAATTATTGCAAGGAACTACTTCAAGTTAATAATAAATTTTTAACCATAATTATGTTACCTTAAATAGCTGAAGGTTATTTGTGTAATTTTACAGCTGGCAGAAGTTACACATTGAACACTTAATAATAGTTTGTAAATACTAAAAGGTAAACCTCAATGTAGGCCACCTGAACAATTATGTCTGAAAATCTTATTAATTTAAATAATAATGATTCATTATATCGATATAAAGATCATCTTTAACCTTAACTGGAATCACAATCATTGTAGTTTTTCCGTGAAAATAGTATGTTTTTTCGCGGTAAAAAGTAGCATAATGTATTGTCAAGCCGTTTGAGCAATTTATGATATTAGATATAGACAGTATTCAAAATATTTGATCGCAAGTATTTTATACAAGGATTCGTGCTGTTTAGGCTGATCGATTAGCAAAATGGATTTGCATCCTATATGTACAATAAAACAAAACTTCACACTCCCTCTTTTTTTGTGTGGGACACCAGCCGTCAAACGACCCGATGAACCCTGGTGTCAGAGTTTTTCAACCGCCTACTACCACTAGTAGGCCTCTGACATGGTTGTGTTACGATACTCTAAACCGCCTGAACCGTTTTATACAGGGTGTAAAAATAGTCTTCAATCCTTTCAAGGGAGGAACAAGCCCATGAAACTGAAAAGCTTTCCCCAGAAACAGGTCGAAATATGAAAAAAATATTTAGACCCCCAATACAACCAGACTTATACAGATCTTTGACTTAAGACTTTGGTCAGCTGCTTCATTTTGTGTGGGAGTTAAAAATGTATTTTTCATATTTCGACCTATGTTCCTTGGGGAAAGTATTTCAGTTTCATGGGCTGTTTCATCCCTTAAAAGGAACGCAGTTCTTTTCCTTACACCCTTTATACTTAACTGTAAGTAAAACAAAAAATTAAATGCTTTTGAGGTATTTTGAAAAAAAATTTACATTGAATTGAAATCGTCCTATCCTTGCCTAGCAACGCTGACCATCCGAGCCGGCCTGATTTCTCCGTTCACTCACAATAAAGAATGGGTACATTAAACGCTTTCAGAGTGGTTGTATTGTCCCCTATTGTGTTCCTATGATAAATTGTCAAGTTTCAGTGAAGAGAGAAATCGAGTTTTTGTGCGGACATAATTTGTCATCACTCGGTGTTCCGTTACTAGAATATTTTTTCGGTTAAAGATCACTTTTTTTATTCATGATGAATTTCTTCTTCTTCTTCATCGAGTTGAATGGTAAGTTTTTAGATAACCTTGTACCAATATTGGGCTACTACGGCGATATTTGAAGGGTTCGCGTCTTTTAGGGTCCTGAAGTGTGCTAGGATTTGGACAATTAGGGCAGCACAATAGGTGAACAATGGCTTGGACGGCTTCACAATCGCACTTATCGTCGGCTGAAAAACCCCACTAAACTCTGTTTGCGTGTCACCTCCCTACACCAACCCGGACAGTATTTTGAACTTATAAAACCTCTTTGATTTATATAAATTTCAAGTTATTTATCGTCTCGTGTGCCTACGAGTACATAATTTACATTATTCGACATTCTTTTCGATATTATTTATTTACGCGTGATATACCTTTGAATAGCAGCACCCCATTTCTTTCCCGTGGGTGTTGTAAGAGCCGACTAAAGAATTCGACATGTGTACAGAAATTTTAGGCGATGTGCTGAAAACCTGCCACTATGGCGGGCGATACACAATTTTCTTAGTGTCTTCAGTGAC
This sequence comes from Tuta absoluta, assembly GCA_027580185.1. Lineage (NCBI taxonomy): Eukaryota > Metazoa > Arthropoda > Insecta > Lepidoptera > Gelechiidae > Tuta > Tuta absoluta. The sequence continues at coordinate 5,373,401 of JAQAHW010000022.1, read as the reverse complement.
ATGTTTGTTAGACGTGGCGTAAATGTTGGTTTTTTACGGGCGTTTACACTCTGCCTGCCCGGTAAGCGTAATATATGCCTGTATGTATGTAATTAATTTGATAAAGCAGTCCATATGTCACATTACTACCTTTTTTTTGAAAACTTGCAATATTTCAAGCGCGGGCAGGATGTTGGCTTTTGCATTTGGATTTTACAGGGCGGAAATTTTGCAAGTTTTCAAAAATTGTATACCTAACACGGGAAGTGTTTTAAAGTTTGGTATTCAACTTACCTTATTTTATTTTCATCAACATGCCGATTAAATGAATAATAGTAAATGTTTTGACTTTTCACTACAATATTGTTCGTTTCAATTCCAGGTGGTGATCGTGGGAGCGGGTGTAGCGGCGGTATGCGCGTAGTGTTGGCCGCCCTGACGGCGCTGGCGGCGCGCGCGCTGGCCAGCCCGCACGAGCACCGCGGCCGCCACCATGCGCCCGACCGCCAGCCCCACTTCCCCGCGCCCGTCCCGCCGCAGCCCTACCGCGGACACGGCGAGGCCGTCCGCTACAACCCAGAACTCGATACCATCCTCCCGAGGATAGAGGACCACGAAACATCCTCGAAACGAGCCAAAATCGAAGACGAAACCTCGTCGAAGAGGGTCAAATTTGACACCTACTATTCAAACCATGAACGAGCTGAAGAAGTCCTCATGGCTGACGATCCTAATCTCGGCCCTGAGGAGGACGACCCTTTAGTCGTCCGCACTAGAAAAGGAAGAGTTAGAGGAATCACTCTAACGGCAGCGACGGGGAAAAAAGTCGATGCATGGTTCGGCATCCCGTACGCTCAGAAACCTATAGGCGATCTCAGGTTTAGACACCCAAGACCCATTGAAGGATGGGGTGAAGAAATACTGAATACAACGACACTGCCACACTCGTGCGTCCAAATCATAGATAACGTGTTCGGAGATTTTCCCGGCGCGATGATGTGGAATCCGAACACAGATATGCAGGAAGACTGTCTCTATATAAACATAGTTGTGCCGAAGCCGCGTCCCAAGAATGCGGCAGTAATGTTATGGGTGTTCGGCGGAGGGTTTTACTCCGGCACCGCTACTTTAGATGTTTATGACCCTAAAATATTGGTATCAGAAGAGAAAGTAGTTTATGTTTCAATGCAGTACCGAGTTGCGTCTCTCGGATTCTTGTTCTTTGATACTCCCGATGTCCCTGGAAATGCTGGACTATTTGATCAACTAATGGCATTGCAATGGGTGAAAGATAATATTGCTTACTTTGGAGGTAACCCACACAATGTGACTCTGTTTGGTGAATCCGCTGGTGCAGCATCTGTATCACTACATTTGCTGTCTCCACTGTCTAGAAATTACTTTTCTCAAGCCATTATGCAGTCTGGAGCAGCTACGGTACCATGGGCTATAATATCGCGAGAAGAAAGTATTTTAAGAGGAATTCGTTTAGCCGAAGCTGTACATTGTCCATACTCAAGAAACGATGTGGGACCGATGATAGAATGTTTACGCAAAAAAACACCTGAAGAACTTGTGAACAATGAATGGGGTACATTAGGCATTTGTGAATTTCCTTTTGTTCCAATTATTGATGGGTCATTCTTAGACGAAATGCCCGCGAGGTCGTTAGCTCACCAGAACTTTAAAAAGACCAACCTTCTTATGGGATCCAACACCGAAGAAGGCTACTACTTCATCCTTTACTATCTTACAGAAATGATGCCTAAGGAAGAAAACGTGGGTATATCAAGAGAACAATACTTACAAGCAGTCAAAGAGCTGAACCCATACGTAAATGATATTGTAAGACAAGCAATAGTGTACGAATATACCGACTGGCTGAATCCAAATGATCCAGTTAAAAATCGAAACGCGTTGGATAAAATGGTGGGCGATTACCATTTCACATGTAGTGTTAATGAGTTTGCTCACAGATATGCTGAGACTGGAAACAATGTTTATACATATTACTACAAGCACCGAAGCAAGAATAACCCTTGGCCGTCGTGGACGGGTGTCTTACACGCAGACGAGATTAATTACGTTTTCGGGGAACCCTTAAACCCTGGAAAGAACTATTCTCCAGAAGAGGTTGAGTTTAGCAAGCGGATCATGAGATATTGGTCTAACTTCGCTCGCACCGGGTACGTGAAATTCTTGTTACAGAAAAATAATAATATCATTATAATAAATATCTCTTACCCAATATAAATGATAATGAAGCAATGCATGCATATAATGTCAGTTCTTGAATGAAAATAAACATCGATCACTTGCTATATTATTTACGTCCGATCTCAACACGTTGGCTAATTAGTTAGGTCCTCATTTTGATGGAAATTTTAAAGATTTAATCAATTCTATAATTAGACCGGACCTGACCTGGTTGGAACACAAGACGTGACAACATTATTTAAATTTTATCTTTTAACAATTTACAGAAATCCTTCAATGAACCCCAACGGTGAACTGACGAATCCAGTGTGGCCTCTCCACTCCCCCCTTGGAAGGGAGTACCTTGCCCTGGGAGTAAACGAGAGCTCAGTAGGCCAGGGCGTAAGAGTGAAAGAGTGCGCTTTCTGGCAGAAGTACTTGCCGCAACTTATTGCTGCCACAAGTAAGTAAATCATTTACTACTACTAGGTACTAAGTAGAACTCCATCATTTACTCAATATACTCGTTCCACTTATTGTCTTTACCTACAAATATTTTAAATAGTGTGTAAATACTTATTAGTTTTATGAGCACCGTGTGTTTTTGGCTTAGGATCACACAAACCATGTGTGTCGTTAAAAGCGACTAAAGGATAAATCCACGAAATGAGCATCAGCAGTCTCTGTAATTTTTTTTAACTGTGCTCGCTAACGCACCTGCCAAGCATGGTGAGTATGGTATAGTATTATTATTATTTATTATTATTTAACCGTTTATTGTACACAATATAACACAAAGGACATAACATATAGATCAATACACAACAGGTCAGCTTATTTCTAAAAAGAAATCTCTTCCAGCAGACCTAGGGTAGTGAGAAGGCATAAAGTAAGGCAGTTGGCGTGTACAACTTACTTAGTATGATAAAAATAAATTAAGGCTAATAAAACAAGAATACTTAGTACAATAAATAAAATAACAATGTATCCTAAAGTATACTTAATTATATGAACTATAAGATAAACTTACATATTATACAATACTTTAAATAATTAATATATATATATATATATATATATATATATATATTTGTATTTATGTACGTAGGTATATATATATATATATATATATATATATATACCTACGTACATAAATACATCATAAATATATAAAACTATACAAATTATTTTGACAGAGAAAGATAATGCTCTTTTACTCGTTTTTTGATAAATAGAAATAGAAGGGCTGTCACGCACTGTGTGCGGGAGGGAGTTCCACAGTCTGGCCGCATGAACAGTAAAAGAATAGCTGTAGAAGTCAGAGTGATGGATTGGTATTGACAGAAGCGTTCGAACATGGGAGCGACAAGGCTTGTCCAGGGGACGAGAGAATTTAAAGCGTTCTTTGAGATAAGAAGGAGAAGAAGGGTTGTATAGAACATTGTAAAGGCAGGAAAGAACGTGAGCATTGCGTACCTCCTAATTGGGAGATCCCTTCCGGCCAGCAGTGGACTGTTGTAGCCGTAAAAAGAAAACATCTTTACTGTCACATTTTTAACAAATTGAAAGTTTAGTTTAAGAATTTTAAGTTGTAGCAATGTAACATCAAAAATTTTCCGTCAACGTTCCATGACTTGACGCAACTTAACTTTTCGGCAGGTGGGTTTCAATTCTTCATCGATATTTTTGTGATTAATCGGCATTATGATAATCATTCATATTACCGATATTCACATGTAGAAAAAATTGTATCTGGTACCTTCTTACCTACATCAGTAACTCATTATTAGACATGGATTACAAATTTTGTAATATTCTATGCCTATTGACAGAAGGTGCCACCTCGGTTAGTAGAGATCATTTCAAGGAAAATTATATTATCATTTGACGTGAAAGGATTACAAGTGATTTATTGCTATTGCTTAAAATGATAATTCTCACTCTTGTTACCTCTACGATAAGGATTAGTCAAGTTATTATGATAGGAATGACGAATATGACGGCTTTATTCGTTTTAAAGGGCTCGCTGGCTTATCTCTTGTGATACCAAAGTTAAACAACAAGAGTGTGTTTATTTAGCTACCGTAGACAAGACCAATGATTCCTCTTATGACTATGGTATTGTAAGCCAACTCAGAAAACATTATTTATTGTCTATAAATGTGAGATAAACTTACCATTAGTAGCAATAAACTAAAAGTATAGCAAGGACTATACGAAAATTAACTTTTTGTCCTTGTCCTTTTGGATACTGAGTCGACGAATGATGAAATCGAACTTAAATATTATTTTATGTTTCCAGGTAAACCAGACCCCCCAAAGAACTGCACGAGCAGTGCCTCTTCGCAGTGGTTATCATTTGACGTTCTAAGCCTCAGTGTGGCAACCATTGGCGTGACGCATTCAATGCTGTCTAAGTACATCATATGAATTCCTAGTATAATAAGCATTCCGATCTTATTGAGTTATTTCGCTTAAAGGTCGCCGTCTCCGCTAAATGTTCAATTTCTTAGCGGGGACGTATTGTACAGTATACATGGATGATGTTTTCTTGCTTGCTGATTTTCAAAGATCATTTTTCTTGTGGACTATTTTTATTTTCTCAGTTATAAAGCTCTTGGAAGAATTTATGATGTGATGAGAGCATTTAGTGAAAAAATGTAGTGCAATAAAGTATTTAACTCAGTAAGGCCTTATTCAAAATTTGCTCTTTGAAAATTAAAATTTGAGGAAATCATGGACTGTTTAGAAAAATACTTGTGTATTAATGTGTTGCAATCAAAAATATCTGGAATATTTTCTTATTAACTTATTTTTATAATGTAAAGTAGATTTATGCATAATTTTAGTTCTAAGCCATCTCAAGTGTTATATTGCGCTGTAAGTCCATAATTTGTCTAGTAAATATCGCTATTAAATTCCATAAATTAATGTAAGTAATGTATAATTATTGTTTAATGTATTAATGTTATGGTCTATTTTTAAAAGGAGTGATGCCTCCATCAACATATCACTTGTTAATAACAAATTATAGAATTACGTAGGAATAATTTTGTCATAGTATGTAAGTCTCTACATATCTTTTGGGGTTAGGTTCAAGAAAAGTCTTCTGCCAGGTAGACAGTAGGTAATATAAGGGAAATTCTGTCTTTGTCGTATGCAATGGAACAAGTCGAAGTGAATGATTCGAGATGTTATGGCAAGGTATGCCGCAAAAGTAACACCACTTCTTGAAAAATATTTTCTCTCCATGCAATTTTACGTGGAGTGGCGAAAGTTTTACGGCATAACTGGTCTTTAGGCGTAGAAGATTTGTGGAAAAATGAAATGTTAGCTTTAAAGCGCCTCTATTGCAATACATATCACGCAAGGCATAGAATCGTTTAAGTTCATCCTAGCTCTAGATCGTAAGTTAAGTAAGCTAGGTCACTTACGAACACTGTAGCGGACCAATATTAGAAAGTTGTACGAGTTATATGGTTCGATGTATTATTAAAGATGAGAAGGATAATGATTTCACAAATACAAAATGAAAAACTAAAGACGATGACGCTATAGACGAAACAACTCATAAGAATGAATAGAAAGGTGAGATAAGAGTGAATGCGGTGTATGATGGTTACGAAACTCATGAAAATTAACATCATGATAAAAGTGCGACTGCGAGAAAACTTCACAGAAAACAATAAACTTCACCAAGTAAAATTAAAAAATATATTGAAAACAATGTTTACCCTATCGTCACATAAGATTTAAGCACCGATTTGATTAGAAGTTGAAGTGGTCGCCATGGCAGAAATCTTCCTATAGTGAGTTTCATAACACGTATCAGCAGCAACTTCAACTTACTCATTTTGAAACATAACGGGGTATACCAGAATAGGTTCATCCCTGAATTTGCTAGGTTGAGGTGCAGCTGACAGCATGCACAGTGATTTGAGAGATGTACAGTGTGTAGTATATTGAGTGTGTTAGAAACCTACAAAATTAGTACCTTAACATTAAGGAACATCTAGCTTAGAAAGTAGTGCTCAGCGGTTCAGCTTTCGAATATTGGTATATAAACAATTTAATAGATGAATCTTTACAATTCGTTTGAGATTTAAGATATTAAATAAGTTACTAGTACAATATCGTATATTTAAAGACAATCTTGCAACTGCTAACTACGATATATAATAGATAATTGAAATTAATTCACTGGTGTAAATACTGTATGGGTGTTAGTTTCTAATGTAGGAAACTCATTGTTGTGTTTAGTTTGATATTGTTTTCAAGTCGTTTAAGGGCAGGTCATGGGTGTGCCTAAATGGTAATATTTATTAAATATAAAAAATATAACCTGTTGTGGAAGACGATACCTTATGAGATATATTGTAATTGCTAAATGTAATTTTACGTAGGTATTTGAGCTTGAATTATTTTTTTATTATTAGGCGACGTGTATACAAATTTGTGTGTTTGTATATACACGATGTAACCTTCATTCGCTGATGTTAGTATATGTAAAATAGTGTCAGTATTCATGTTTAACTCACATTCGGTGTTTCAAGAATTACGCTTATTTTAACCTGCGTATGTAAACCTATAGAGTGCCTCTTGTTCACTTTTATATATATTGATATAACACTATAATATAGGTGATACTCGTAGATGTAGTAATGCGTTGTTTTCTAACATATGTGCACGATTTGTTTCTTATGTTATGTGATATTAAAAGGCCAACGAAAGACGCGTAGTGCCAAACATTGGTTAAATAGTCAACAATTTTGTGATGTTACAAACTCGCTCCAAATATAAGATTATTGAGGGTCTATGGTATTCTATATTGATAAAATGAATCAAAGTTGTGATAATATTCTTGATTAAAATATTTACAATTTGTTATTTATTGAAGCATTATGTATCTAAGTAATCAATCTATGACTATCATAAAAAAATATCGAGTCAATAATTTTGAAGAAATCCTTCTAAAGTCGTACAATCACATAAGTCTTATTTAATAAATATTTTTAATTAACTTTATTTCATATATAGTTTTACGCTTTGGTATAGGTATAGAATGCCATATGGCCAACAATTCAATTAGTAGTTTCGTAGCATTTTGTTCCTTAGCCATCTAACTATTGTAAAAAAAATCAACGATGAATAGGATTCCTAAATACCTCGGTACTTATATATTAGCAGAACCTCTATAATTATGTAAGTATCAAAGTTTACTTTTCAAATAAAAAAAGATATGACAGTGTTGTAACAAAATTAACTCTAATTATTTTAGTGCCTATCAAATATTTTACAGTCAATTTAAAATACTTAGCTTGTAATATTTTTGTTTAGAGAAAATATTTTACCTTAAATAATAATTAATACTTACAGAGGCATTTATTAATGCACGTTTACTTATTCATAATCAATACACAGAATTTTGTGATTTTGGGACAAAAATTTAACCGTTGTGAGATTCCATATTTAAGTTTTAAAGGCTGCAAACAAAGGAATGGAGAAAAATTAAATGATGAGTAAAAATCTTGCGATTGTATTAAAAGTATAATGATAACCTATCATCTTTCAAACGCTAACGGCAAATATTTTTGATGACATAATATCGCTCCACTCGCGTTTGAAGGGTTAAAATTAGATAACCTAAAAAAATCTAATTGACTTTTAATATTCAGTCAAAGTCACGGTATGTCATTGCATCAAACTGGATATATTATTGCGTAAATTAAATACATTTACGCTAACAAACAAGTCCTATGGAGTTTTTAAATATATGAAAAGTACGCTTGAAACGAACTACTCAAACCAGACCCAGGAAAGTTTAAAAGCGGTACTATAAAACTTAATGTGGAATAGATGTGTGGGTTACATTATTTTCTAGACACTGAAAACTTAGCTTCAACTCTGCTTGGCTATAATAAAGTTATTGTAAATTTATTCGTCGATGTAACACAAATGGCCTAATATAGAGAAATTTGAAAGCACGACGTCGTGGCCTACAAGCATTAACACTATTTGTTTTCCATTTATTATTGGGTAGAGAAAGTTTAAATTTGCATAAGAAAGATGCATTTTGAGAAGGTACTTATACTTTTGAAACACAATTCTTAGAGGTAATTTCCAAATTAATTTCTAACCTTATTACTAAATTCATTAACATATAGTTTTGAACTATGCATAATAAAAAATAAAATAACTCCTCATAGACCTAGTAATCCAACCCTCACCTGCAATAGTCCTTGCATCAGGCAGTGTTGTTCTCTGTAGTACAGAGCGAGTATACACTTGAGGTACATATCAGAACATATGAATTGGGGTTAAAATGGTCTATGCTGTTGGTTTTGCTCCCACACATGCACCAAAAGCCCAGGTTCCTTTGGACCCGATATTCGAAAGAGTACCAACGTAATAATAATTACCCTTGTGTATAAAAATATGATTTTTTTAAAACGTTAGTCAAAATACGAGGGGCTCCTAAACTTATTGGTTTATTATGTATTTTTTTTGGAATTATACTTTCTCTATCCAAAACAGAAAAATCTTTTAAATTTTAATAGAGTTTCAAGTAAGTTAATAAAGTTAGTGCTATGTTCGCATTATTGAATGTTTGCAAAATTTGTGTTTAATTATAAAAATAAATGCTTGTATATAAAAATAATGCACGTTTTTTATTTTATATTAATTAATCATTTATCTGTAGGTTGCCCAGAGTGGTGTGACAGAACCGATGTTAATATGGATAATATTATCATAAAAAAAAATTAAATAATTTTTAAAGTTTCAGATAAAACCTTATACACAAAAAAAAACATTATTATAATAGTGTGTCGGTGAAATAACCAAATCAAAACGAATTCACAAACCAACAGCATGGAGAAATACGGTCAAGTCCTTGCGCCGCCATATAAAAAAATAAACTAAGTTATTAAGGGCGCGCCGTGAGAAAAATGGGTATTTTTGGATGCACACAATTTTGTTGATGCATACGATTAACACCTTATTTTTAATAATAATTATGTTTTATTACATTATTTATATCCTGGTCGCAGGAAAACACGATTAAAGAAAGTTTGCACTTTTTTGCATAGTGTAAAGCAATCTTACGAACATACACATTATTTTTTGCGAATACTAATACGTATAGTACATTATTAGATTCGTCGTTTGTTTTTTGTTTATGGCGAAAAAAATTCAAAATGGTGAAAAATCGTCTAAATATGGCGATTCTGCTGTGTTCTCACACTCGGGATTTGCCATTAGTGTGAAAGAAACGTTTAAAAATTCAAGGCCCTTACCTAATTTGATAAATATTTGACAGAAATTAATTTTTATATAATATTTTACTTAGGTATGTTGTTTTTAATATAATATCAATAAATCCTATTTCTAAAGATATCAGAAATACACATATTTTTATACTTATTACTCAAAAAGATTTCAATCAGGGATTATCAGCTGATTTCTGTGACAAAACAAGATATATCTTGTTGATTACAGAAATATTCTTATCCAGTATTATAATGCTTAAGATTCCAGAATATAATTGTAATAATCTGTTTTGTGCGAAAACATAATATTTTTGTCAGTTATTAGCTTGTATTTGGATCTAATAGTAAGTGTAAAGTAACTAAATAAAATGATAAAATACATACAATATTTTAGTTATGTGACAATGACAGTGATTGAAGTCAAAACGATTTCATACTGCAACTACATTTTGACTTCGCTTGACAATAGTTTAAAACGGACAGTTTAGGCACACTTTAACCAATTTGTTGCATTTTCTTGTTTGTTTTTCGGACGGAATTCATTATGTGGGAAATGACGCGGGATTCTCGATATGTATGAAATATGACTTTAATGGAGAATGGTTGGTTTGGAAATCTCTGAACCGATTTCGAACACAGGTTGGTCGTTGCAAAAAGTGGTGCTGTCCCACAGAGCATGCCCCATCTGTTAGAATGCCCAGCGTGTCCCGACACCTGCACGCTTGAAGATCTGTGAGCAGTCACTCCAAACGGCTGTTAATGTGGCTACATACTGGTCAAAGGCTATTTAGTTTTGTCTTCGACACGCAAAGAAGAAGAAGAATAGAGAATCTTTGTCATATTCACACAATTTGAAATGCAACCACACAACTTTCCGCAGGTGAGATAAGACCCTCACCGTGACTTTATTTTTTTTCTTATAGGTGGAAATCAGAGAAATGAAAGGTTACACCGTCATTCTGCTCGCCTTGGTGAGCGCTAGTTGCGCTCTGCCACCGCAACAAGTAGCAAAGGGTGAGTAAAAAAAAAAAAACATAGCTACATACTCGTTCGTATTTATTCTATAAGATAACTTTATAGCCCGTTATATCCATGCTCTGTTCTTATATGGATTTTTAGCATGCTATAAAAATCTACAAACATCAACACTCAACTTATTTGGTGTAAACAGTTAAAATAGCATACCACGAAAATTGCTACTAAATCGTGCATGAGACAATAATAATATGTACCTACTTACGCTTAAAATACAAAACTTCAGCGAGTGTAGAGCTTTATGTTTAATACCTACTTGTCATAAACAAAATCTGTGCGTGTTATAACAAAAACTTTAGACGCGCTTTTAGGCACTCAAAAGTTTAAACCAGGCCTTACTTTTTTTGTAACAAGACCGTGTCTGTCTTAAAGTTAAGCTAGCTTGAGACGGTCATTTTATGGAATGCTCCAAAATCACTTTACATTTCAGAGAATATCTAAAACCAGGTCTTATATAAAGTAGCGTCTTATTACTAAATCAATTTTCAGCTCCCAGATTTATTGGCGATATCATAGTTGGAATCATTGAAAACATTACCGAACTGATGAGAGAAAGTGGTTTAGACCCATGGTTCAATGAAGGCGGCAATGTTGCACTTGCTCTACCAGTGCCCGTGTAAGTAACGAATCACAACAACGCATTCATCAGTTGAGGATTTCAGACAGTTTAAATATGACATCAAAGATCTAATTATTCCACATAAAAGACATTAAAATCGAAAAATTTACAACTACACTATGCGCAGACATGTGTTCCAAACAAAATATCTTCTTCAGTCTGTTTGTTCAGGACGTTTTCTTACGACATTCCACGAACAGCACTTTGCAATTCTCAGAAATCTACATGATTTACAAGTCCAGTGTATTTTCACTTGCTCGTTTCTCTTGCAGGATCTTTGACCTCAAAGCGCACTTAAACGACCTGTCACTGACGGGCGTCAGTAACATCATCGTGAATCAGATGAATTTCGGGTTACTAAGCAACCGTCTCGATATGGACATCTCTCTGCCCAGGATCGCACTCCATGTTGGTTAGTCTTGAATTCAACCTTCTAAGTTTACTGACTCCACTACTGATCATCATCAGCATTGTAGACTACGAGGATATTTGGACAAATTTCAATGAGCAAAGATATTTGATGCACTGATTAGAGAAACTATGATTTTCCTCACTTTATTACTGGTTGTAGGTGACGCTGGACTTGATGCCACCATTCTTGGATCCAACTTTGATTTCTCCGCTAATGCCGAGTAAGTAAAGGAACAGCCAAGGAGTATAATATTGAGTTCATGTTTCGATCTTGTCAACAAATAAGCCTGATTAGCCATTTTTAGCGACGTATATAATCATCCTCATAAACTCTTAAATGTTTTTAAGAAGAACATTTCTCATATTTTTTTGAACTAGTATTTTTTGTTATATTACCCAGATAATACTTATTAAATAATTGTTTGAATAAGAAAGAAAGAAACATTACAACAACAAAAAAGACTACATTAAAACTCAAGCTATCGTAAGCACAGGTTATTGCGCATATACACCGAATAAAATAACTGCTACAATTTTCTTTGTTCCAAATATTGTTGTAATATTTGTATTTACGTTTTCAGCTTAGCGATCGTACAACCACGTATTGCTGGCAGCGTCCAGTTCAACATTGGTATTATCACTGGTATCTTCGTTCGAGAAGTCAACCTGGCTTTCTCATTGGAAAGGTTACAGGTAATTTAATAAATCACAACCCACTGTTAAACAAAAGTCTCTACCACTAGGAGATATATGCCATACTTATCACGTTTGTTAAGTGAGTTGGCGTATATTTTTGTTCAGATACGGCGGTTCACTCACTTGTTGTACGGTGAGTATCGGAGGCGTCTGTTAAGTCGTTTGACACACATGTCCGTTACGCACCTTAAATCCACCGTAGCCGTATTTGTATAAGAATAAGATTGGAATTCGCAATTTCCTTTCGTCTGGCAGACGCATGCATTACGTTGCGTTAAAAATACGGAATTGCCGTGTGTTGCCGGCTGAGAATAGCATCACCCCATTTCTTGCCCGTGGGAGTCGTAAGAGGCGACTTAGGGACTTGAGGGTGTGTATTGCAATTTTAGGCGATGGGTTGACAACCTGTCACTATAGGGATACACAATTTTCCGAATAACCCTCAAATATTTGTCAGACGTGGCGTAAATGTCCGTTTTATGCGGCTGTTTACGCTCTGCCTACCCCGCAAAGGATTATAGGCGTGATATATGTATGTATGTATGTATGTATGTAAAAATACGGAATTTATTAATTTACTAAAATGTTATAATTTTCGATATCTTATTGAAACGGTCACTTTTTCTAGAAACGGCTCAGAATCTTGTATAGATAACATACTCACGAACATGTCGGTAGATTCTGTTGTGAATACCACGGTTGATCACAATGGGCTTTCGGATGGACATGCGGCTTTAATGGCAAGCTTTTTAGTAGAAAATACCGAACGCCAAAAATGGATAGAGCGGGCTGTATATATTGAGCGTAGAATATTTAATCGATTTAATAGTAGAGTTTTTAGACAAAATATAATTAACATAAAATGGAATGAATTAGGCTTGAATGGTTTTCTGCGTACATTTTCATTAAAATTTAAAAAAAGTTTTAAGAAGATAAAGAAAAAAGTAAATATTAATAAGTTAGGAGATACGGGCTGGATTACAAAAGGTGTCAAAGTATCTAGTCAAATGAAATGTGTTCTTTGTAACTTAGATACTACGCACAACGATGCTACTATATTTCGGTACAAATCAGTATATATTAAAATTTATAGAAAAGTTCTTATTGAAGCCAGATCTAAAGCAGTACAAAATAATATAAAAAAGGAAAAATATAAATCAAAAGGAATTTGGAAAGTTGTAAATAAACAAAAAAGCAACAAAATTAAGGAAAGAGATAAAATAAGACTTAAAGTAAAAGATAAAGTTATAGACGATCCCTTAGAAGTAGCAAACGTATTTTTGAAAATATTTGATCTTGGCCAATTACCATCCACGGGAAGAAACCATGAGCTAGCTTTGGAACTCCTGCGGGCACATATGTTGCGAGTTTATGATGATATGGTTTTTAGGGCAGTGACTCCAAAGGAAGTTACTAATATTGTAGGTAAAATGGAGAACAAAAGTTCCTGTGGATACGATGATGTGCCCATTTCAGTTGTTAAAGACAACATTGATATATTAGGTAAAGCTCTTGCCTTATTTTTCAATCAGTGCTTTGAGGCGGGTGTATTCCCGGATCAGCTTAAGATCGCTAAAATATTACCAGTGTTTAAGAAGGGATGTAAATTGGATCCTAAAAACTACCGGCCGATCTCCTTGTTACCTATCTTGTCAAAAATATTATTATAAAATCTCGACTTGTATCTCATTTGAATCTACATAGACTTTTAAACAGCAGACAATTTGGTTATCAAAAGGGCATAGGGACCCCTGAGGCTATTGATACTCTAATAAATGACGTAGTTCAGAGCTTAAATAATAAATTAAAGGTCGCTGGATTGTTTCTAGATCTAAGCTCGGCCTTTGACATGGTTGACCATAAAATTTTATTAAGTAAATTAGAATACTATGGTGCCAGAGGAAGGGTTTTGCAATTATTTGAATCGTATTTAAAAAACAGGAAACAATTTGTAGAAGTAAGAAGAGTGGGAAATGATGGAGAGGAGATAGTAAAAACTTCGGAGCTTATTAATATAACCAGAGGTGTTCCGCAAGGCTTAATATTGGGACCTATTTTCTTTCTATTATTTACTAACGACATAGGTGCTTACATTAACTCAAAGATACCAGGTGCTAGCTTAGTACTATTCGCAGATGACTCAAATGCAGTTCTTTCGGGTTCGAGCATAGAAGAGTTGAATAATACTGCTAATGCTGCTCTGGCAGCTTTCGAAACATGGTTTTCTGCAAACGACCTCCATCTAAACACTCAAAAAACAAATGCGATCCTGTTTAAAACAACGGCTGGGAATAAAGAAACTCTCGATATATATTTGGGTATTGAGAAAGTTAAATTAGTACAAGAAACTAAGTTTTTGGGGATCCACATTGACTGTGTATTAAATTGGAAGCCTGAAATAAGTACACTGGAGGATTCGATAAGTTCTTCTTGTTATGCGCTGAGAAGTCCAAGGGATGTACTGACAATAGATCAGTTAAAAGAAGTTTACTTTGCTCTTGTAGAGTCCAAATTTAGGTATAGCATCAAACACTGGGGACGTAGCTATAAATATAATTTAGAGAAAGCATTCACGATTCAAAAACGGCCTATAAGAGCAATAGCTCGCATACCTCCGTGGGAATCATGTGCGGACTATTTTAAAGTGTACGGGATTTTAACTGTTCCCTGCCTTTTTATTTTGGTACTACTTGCTGACTTAGTTAAACATAGGTACTTGTATGAATCAAACGAGGAAATGGACACTCGCATAAGTACCAGAAGAAAGGACCTGGGTCAGAAAATCATACCGCGTCTTAAAATAGTAAAGCACTGCTCTAGGTATCAAGCCGTGGTATTGTTCAACAAATTACCAATTGAACTGAAATGTATAAATAATGTCGAAATATTTAAAACGAAATTAAAATCTTTGTTATTAGAAAAAGTATGTTATTCAATTGATGACTTGTGATCGTGACATGAAATTATTATTATTTAATTAATTAATTCATATTATTTAAATTAACTATGACATGATCTTGATTTTTTAATATTTTATGTTGTTATTTTATTGTTTGAATTTATTTTAGTTTTAATTTAATTTATTTATGTAACTATTTCGCACACAGTTGTATTACTGTTTTATGAATAAAGTTAATTGAATTGAATTGAATGACGGACGACAAGTGAGTGAACCACCTAAATTTTGAGTTTGTTTACTCAAAGCGGGAACCGAGAATAAACGTCAAATTAATACAAGGCTATTTTTTATTCACCCCAGAAATTTAACAGGGTGTTTCTAGTCATGATTCTGAACAACTCTTATTATGGGGTCACCTGCAAAAACGCGAAAAAAAAAACAGCTGCTCAATAGAAAAGTTCATACCTACTTGAACAAAATGTATGGAACAGCTGTTTTTTTTTTACCCGATTTCGCAGGTGACCCCATAGTAAAAGTTGTTCAGAATTATGAGCAGAATCGCCCTGTAAAATTTCCGGAGTGAATAAAAAATAACCCTGTATACGTAGGTATAATTCTAATTTTGCGTCTAGGCAACGTCAAATCATAAATCAAATAAAAACAGGTAATTAGTTTGTAGGTTTTTTACAAAGTGTTGACCCACTTTTTTTTCTAGTTTCTTTTCTTTTTCTAGTTTGACGGTCACGTAAGGGCTTTTGGCATCGACATCACACAAAACTTAAAACAGTTCATCAACCACATGCTCCCACAGAGGCTCAATGAGTTGGAGGTTAGTTTTAGATTGTTTTAGTAAAGTAAAAATTATAGTTATTGTTAAAATAAAACGAGAACCAAAAAATACTATTCAGATGTTGGCTAATAATATTTTTATTAATTTGCAGAAAGACATCAACGAACTGATTAACATAGTAGCCCTGCAGGTGGTCAACAATATCCTGGCAAATAACCTGTAATCTAATAAAACTATATTTCTACCACTGAATATAATGTTTGATATAAATATACGAAATTAGTGCTCGATATTTTACAATTATTTTATTTTGATAAAAACAACACGACTAGTTTTAGACCGCAGTGCCCTAAAAACATTTTGAATTACGTCAGTTATATAAAGGTATATGTATTATTTCTCAAACTCAGAAATTTATTTCTTAGAACTAAAAGATATGGGATATCCTATGTAGCTTTGTAAAAAAACTAGGGAAAAGTTCTTACAAAATTATTTCACATGAAAAAAAATTTTTTTTTTCTATTACGAATACACGTAAGTAGGTGTAATTGAACCTAGAAAGAAATACATGAAGAATGTGAGCAAAAATGATACAGTACGTAGGAGGTGTCGCCAAAAAACAGATCGAAATATGAAAAAAATAATTGGACCTCCTATTATAAAATGTGTTGTTAGCCGACCGGGACAATGGGAAATTTTCTAGGGATTCTCGAGTGTCATGTAGAGGGCGCCAAGCTTAATTGAAATAACGTTTCTTTACACAAAATCTATACCACTTTATAAATTATTCTTTATTTTGTGTTTATTGAATTGTTATAGTTGTATTATTGGTTATTTGTTTACTTACACGAATGACACTCAATATAATAGCAAGGCGATAAGAATAATAAAATTATTTTGTATTAAATCAAACAAACATAATTAATTGGTAACGAACACAACGTGAAACGGAACTTGTGACAAAACTATGGCTGACGCCAGCCATATTGAAACGTCACAATTTCAGTTTAGCACAGCGCCCTCTGGTTTGACATTCAGAACTATCAAGAGAACTGTCAATAGAAAAACTCCCATTTGGATTGTATAGGAGGACCAAATTTTTTTCCATGTTTCTTCCTATGTTCCCAGGAAGAGTTGTTAAATTTCTTGGTCTGTTTTGCTCGTTAAAATATATTAAGCATTTTGTTCACACCTTTTAAAATAATATCGTGATATTATTACTGGTTCGTAAACCAATAAACGTCTGTGTATCTGTTCAGAAAATACAATAAAACAAGTCTCTATTCTATTTGCTGAACGCTGGACTAGGATATTCACCTAAGATAAGATTATTTAGTTTGAAGTTGGTACTTAAGTGGGTATTCACCTTAACAAGTTTTTAAAACCTTCAAAAACGAGAAATGTTATAATATAAAATCAAAGATCGGTCTGTGAGCTAATAAACTTCAACTTCGCTTCATGCAGGTGCATTGTAATAGCCTAAAATATTCACAACACAAATAAAAAATAACCGCAATAGTGGTTTTGTGTGGCTATGTATTATTTTTTCAGAATTACTTTATATGACTGTTTGTTTATTACAAAAAAGAAACTGTATTTTCACTAATATAGATTCATTCATTCAAGTTTAATTCATTGAAAAGAAATGTATGATATTTGTAGTCGGAAAACAATTACCTCGCAGGTGCCATGATCTGATAAATATTTTTCAAAGATTATTCTGCACAAATATATGATAATTACAATTACTTGCTTTTCTTTTATTTTGTCTTTGGAACACCCGTGTATCTTCTGCCCTTAGGGTGGCTGGAAGAGATCTCTTAAATGATTAAATCTTATAAACATATAATTAATCTCATTAAAATCTATCTGATATTAACTCTGAATATTTTGGTTATTTCTTAAATTAAACAAATTATTAATTTTAACACAATAACAACTGCAAGGATATCCAATTATTAATCTAGCTACCTCCTACGCTTATCACACAGAATCTGAATTCAAGAATTCATTTTTAATAGTGCGTGATTAATGAATGACTGATAAGTAATCTAAGTCAAATAATCCAGTGACCATCAAAACATTGAATAAAACTATAATTATTAGATTTTTCAAGCAGTTGTAATCATAACGTTCAAGCGTGTTTAATAGGTAAGCACGTTAGGTATTGACTTCAACTGCGTGTATTTCAGTTGCATCATCGTCATTAATTTGAATGAAATGACATCCTGTGAAAAATAAGTTTGATATCAGACAATACAAAACTTAGCAATTGAACTATACGCAGTTGGAATCCGACAATTGGTAATGTAGTTTACATTATGAAAACTTATCTTACCCATACGGTTTAATTGAGGTGGTATTTTAAGGCTGCTATTTGTATTTCAGATAAAATGAAATCTTTCACCCTGATATTGGCGGCTGTTGTAGGCCTCGCGGCGGCTTCGCCTTTGGCTTCAAACGCAGGTAAAAATACTTTTTTGAAAAACTTTATTAGTAGTCGTGATGTTACTTCGCAGAAATTTTCATAAAAAGTATTTTGACGACTGATGATGAGGTTCGTCTGTCTGCTACGCAAAGTTCCTGAGGTCAATTCCTGGATACTCTTGGGCTTGCATTTTTAGTGCGTATTTCCGATATAGAAAACCCTCCAGAGGAAGTAGGTTTATCAAAATAAAACAATTTTAAACGGATTTAAGTTGTGTTTATTTTGGATTTTACAATTCCTATATCTTCCTATTCAATTTTATTGTGATGAGTAATAGTTGTGCAAACTCAAGAAAATATTTAGTAGGTTTATGTTTATGTTAATGGTTGACTATATACTCTATCCAAATTATGGGTATAATATGTTTATACTGCACTGCTTTTACTTTGAGAGGCATGATCATTACAGTGACTTGTTTGCAGGCGTGAGGAACAGCGTTCTTGAAGAGTTGATCCTGGGCATCATCGAAGGGCTCAGGGAGACCATGGTGACTGGTACCGAAGACATCCCCGTCCTGGACCCTCTCGTTATTGATGACTTGCATCTTGACCTCCAGGAACTGGGTCTGGAAGAGTAAGTTTAAATTGGAGAACCTAGTTCACCAGTTATCGGAGTTTAAAGTTTGCTTGATTTCGTTTTTGTCTTGGGGTGATAAAGGCCCTTTCCTCTTCAGGATGTCTAGTTGCCTAGACATCTTATACTTATTTAGTTCTCAGGTCTGGATTAAACTTGAGCCAAATGGTTTATTTTAATACTGGGTTTTCTGCAGAAAAAATTTCACGTATTCTTATTTTTCCAGATCACACATAACTATTCGTGGTGCGGAGGTAAAATATCTTAGCTCCTTCGTTATTGATGATCTGTCGTTCACAATGACAAGTATTCTTCTACAACGGTACACCTTGGTGGTAGACGGTCACATTCCTATCCTTGACATCGATGCTGGTAAGTCATAATGCGCTTACTATAGATACTACGTTGTTAATACGAATAGATATTTAGATTTGATATTTATGTATTGATAAATTCGTTCGATATACTTTTCAGATCATTACGACTTGAAAGTTAATGCCTTGGGAACTAACATTTTTGGAACTGGAAACGCCAAGTATGTTACTTTGAAATTTTTTCTCAGAAGCATCTACTGCTATAGATCAATGTCGTGCTTCTTCAAAAAGATACAGAATACATGCTTTCTTTAATTTATTTTCAGGATCAGGGTCATAAAGCCTAGAGTCAAAGCCACAATCGAACTGAACTTGAGTCTCCTTGGTGGTATTTCAATCACCATTCGTAGTTCTGATGTCGTTTTTTACCTTGGAGGATTCGAGGTATGCTATTATACATTTCTATACATGACAACATTTGCAACCTGGATCGGATTTCTCCTACATACAACTCAGTCGCAGAATTTTGTAAATTACTAAAATTCAAGTACAAATTCAAATATCCTAAAATTCCTTAACTGATTTGTATGTAGGTGGACTTTAACCAACCAAATGTAACTCACATCATGAGTTGCTATTTTAAAATATAATAATTTATGTACACAAGGGTGAAATAAAGGGACAAATAACAAATAATACTAAGCTAAACTAGCTTTTAACATATTTGCATAGCAACATATCATTACATTTGTTCAGTTATCATTTATTTTATTGTCTCAAGTTATTTATCATCCACTCTACTCGTAAATATATGTTTATTTACAATATTTTTATCTTAAATTCTTTATGTAAAATATTTCTCCCAGAGCGGCGCACCGAGGCAAAGTTCCCAAAAGAATGGCAGCATTGCTTCTTTGGATGGCCAAGCTAATTCTTTGGCCTAAATAATTGCCAGCTCTTGGGTCTCCCGTTGCCTCAATGAGACGCCCTGAAAGATCTTTTATAAATTCTTTAGCTAATGGGCCCCAAGGACCCATTGTTTCAAACGCCAGGGGAACAAAGATAAACAACTCCCCCAGACTAGAATATTTCCTTGTTTTCAATATTACATTTGTTATTTATTGACTTACATGTCTAAAGATTGAAGTATGACAAACATCCCTCTTATTACTCTTTAATTCACTTTTTGACTAATACTTATCGTTGCCTTATAATTTCAGCCACAAATCAGCGGTCTATTCGGACAAGAGATGACTGATGACTTCGTCAACGCTTTTCTCAAGAACATATTGCCTGAATTGGTTGAGTTCTACCAGGTCAGTTGGAATTTGCATTTTGTATGTACTTCTGGAGCTTATGAACTGGTTTGATCGTAGAGTGTTTGACAAGATTCAATGTATGAGTTCCAAGAAAATAGAGAGAGTGACAGTAGCGAAACTGTGATTTTCATTCGCGAAAAGTTGGACTCGTATGAAATATGACCATATCTTCGGAAAATCTTTGGTGCCTTATTCCGATCGAATCAAATTTTATTTTTGTTATCATTTTAATATTTATTCGTGGCGGAATCTTAACCATCGTCACGGACCTACATACACACATCATGTTTTATTCCTTACGGGGAAGGCAAAGCGTCAATGGCCGTATAAACACGTTTCAGAAATATTGTATATCACTATAGTGACAGGTTTTTAGTGTGTCACCTAAAATTTGAAATACACATGATACCTTCGAGTCCTCTAACCATTATTATATTTTGTTTTCCAGGTGGAGATCTCCCAGGTGATCAACTCTATCGTCGAAAGTATCGGCAGCATTAATTTGCAAAGGGAAGACCTTGCGATCCTGATGGAAAATTTTGAAGATACTGTAGCCTTCAAAGAGCTTCAAGCGGCTCCACCCTCACCAGTCAATGTCGCCTATTAAATAATTCTTATACAAATGACCTGATCAAAGTACTCCTTACATTTATTAATTTTACTAAATAAATTGTTACAACAAGCTCATCTGTCTACATTTTAGTTGCTAAAAGCGACC
This sequence comes from Tuta absoluta, assembly GCA_027580185.1. NCBI lineage: Eukaryota > Metazoa > Arthropoda > Insecta > Lepidoptera > Gelechiidae > Tuta > Tuta absoluta. The sequence continues at coordinate 5,352,096 of JAQAHW010000022.1, read as the reverse complement.
TCTACATTATATCCCACTGAAAAACTCACAGCCAACAAGCACCCGATACACGCTCCATGTGTTGGTTGGATTAGAGTAAGATTTAATGCTTCTCTACACAACGAACAGATGGCGTAACTCTCCTATGTGTGGAGATATACTGCTTGAGAGATTAAACCGACCGTAATATGAAAAGATGTAGTATTATATCAAGCTTCTATGGAGTTTTAAATGTGATTCACATCAACAGCAACTTGACGATCCCTCAATAGATCAATCTATACCGTTTATTCTGAATTGTATGGAAAACCAACATAATTCTACATCTGCACACTTATGTTTTTTCCTGATAATCAATGCATCTTAATATCTCATAAAATACTATAAGTAATTTCGATGAATACAATTTTCTTAATCTATATCCAAGATCTTATGAATTAGGTATGTACTTATTAAGGATTTTTACTAGGATTTAGAGATGAGTATCTCAAGTCAAGAAAGCTCTCAAACTAAAACTTTTTTAATTTTCTCCGATTTTGTCCTACTTTAGCACAGCACTCGAAATAAATAGAGGCGATGATTGATTTTTTTACAGAAACGTTTGACCTTCTAAACGAGTGATTTTAACAGACTATTACGAGCAAACACTTTACATATTACATAATTTCGGATCGAGTTTTGTTCTTTGTGTGACGGGCGCCCAATCTGCCTGTCACTGGATTTCGAAACGGGATACAAAACAATACGGAAACGTTTAAACTCACACGAGGGATTCGAATCCGTGAGTTTCATTTGTTCTCACTTGATAGGTTAAATTAGCAGCTTTTATTTATGTCAATAAATGACGTAAGCAGAATATACTTATTAGAACAGATTATTAGCTTGATGTGCGTGATGCCGGCTAAGAATAGCACCACCCCAATACTACCCGCGGGTGTCGTAAAAAGCTACTGCGGGACGCTCACCAATCCGCTTGCCAAGCGCGGTACACATATATCACGTCTATAATCCCTTACGGGGTAGGCATTTACGCCACGTGTGACAAACATTTGAGGGTAATTTGGATGGAATATTGTGTATCACCATAGTGACAGGTTGTCACCCCATCGCCTAAATTTGCAATACACACCCTCGAGTCCCTTAGTTGCTTCTTACGACACCCACGGGAAAGAAATGGGGTGATGCTATTCTAAGCCGGCATCACACGACAAGCGCGGTGGGTACGGCAATACCCGCAAAAGGGGAGGACCATGTCCAGCAGTGTCCTGTTGTGGCAGTTCATGTTATGATGTAATGTATAGGCTTTGAATCAATGCTTCATAGTTCTATTAATGCTACTCAAATTACGTAGGTAACTAGCGATACAGCGTAATCCGACTCAGCAAATTGATTTCCTGAGGGACCTCCCATGTCAAGGACCCAAAATCCTCATTTCAACACAATGTTCATAGCAAAAATATTCGAATGTCTTTCCTCGGATCCCACAAGAACAGATTGTGACAGGAACATATACTCAATTTCACTGCTAATGCGGTTTTGAATTCTAGTCACTGAGAATATCTCATGGGAGTCCCACATATTCTGCTTCGTCACAGATAATGCCTCATAAGCTTGATACACCAGTGATTTCCTTTGCAAAACGAAATCAGGCGACCGAATTGCAGGTTCTATTTCGGTTTAGGAATGCTTGAAATCTGGTATAGACGACATAAAAAGAGTAAAAAAGTTTTTTTTTTTCCCGAAATTTGAGTTTAACACTCTTGCTCCAGGACTTATCACTTATCTCCTGAAAAGCGAAAAACTCCGTTTTTAAGTTATGTGCACATGACTTAAAAACGATAGATATGAGAGAAATAATTTCTGAGGCAACTTGGAAGCTTTTAATTTACTAAATGTTCTTGAAAGACTAAAAGAATTTACTAAGTGTTGATAAATATATTTTTTTAAATAAGCGCTCGATTCAAAAACATATTCAAGAGCATCACACAAGAACGATAAAAAATTAAAATATCGTGGCGAAACATGTAGCTTCCAAGTTGCTTGAGATATTTTTTCTCTAATATCGAATACTACTCTGCTTCATAACTTAATACTAAAAAATAGATTGTTTAGCCTTTCATGAGTGATTACTTCTGGAGCAAAAGTGAAAACACTGGGATACTTTTGGAAGATGATTGTCTCCTAGTAACTCTTAACCTATTTCTGAAATAAAAATGTCGTCTTTAATCACGCATTAACTAAAATACCTATTCGTAAAATTATTTACTAGTTGTTTGGTAAGTAGGCGAATCCCACACTTTGACGGACTGTCAGATGTATCAGTCAAACACCTTGGTCAAATTGTATGCGTTACAATAGTGTGAGATGATACGTATCTGTATTTTGTATGAGAATTCAAAAATTCCTTTTGATTTCACAGACCGTCCGTCAGTCCTGCAGTCTGCCGTTCGCACCTTGCTTGTGGCCCTATATTAATATTGCCTGATTGTTTCGGTAAAATAAACAATATTTTTTGATAGATTCCGAGGAGGCCTTCCTACGTCTAGTTATTCGTAAGAATTATATTTTCTTTCTCAATGTTGCTAGCTAAAAACTCAGTTTGTTTAAATATGAGAAGATTTTCCGTGCAGTATTTCATACAAATCTAAAATTCCCAGCAACGCAGGTACAACGTTGTGGGCGTTGTTCATGGATACAGGCATTGATTGCAAAGTTTGCCAATTCCAACTAGAAAACTGTAGTTTGCACTAAACCTAGGAGGAAGACACGGATGACGTTTACGAGGTCGTCAGGTGTTACAAACGAGAGGTTTCAATCAGATACCGGTAAACTTCGCGCGTGATCACGATGCCTTGAGAGTTTCAACCCTTATATTTTGAAGACTAAAGTTATAACTAGTTTCGGGATAGATGGCACTGTTTGGAATGTCTAAGATATTTATACATTTTAAAATAAATATCAGTGTTGAACCAAGTTGTACACCAAGTACTACATACACCTTCTTATTCTTGTCATGTGGGACACCAAATCGACGAACGGCCCTACTAATGTTCTAGCTCAGCATTCTTAAGCGAAATAGGGGTATAAAAATTATCTATATTTTAGATAGGTACTTTAAGTTTATTTACTCGGCAAGTTACTTGATACATCATCATTCTGAATACCTACTAAATTGGTATACCAAGCTTACCAAAGTTGAAAACCAAAATTAAAACACTTCCCTTGTCAACAACAACGACACTCTTCGTAAGTAAAAAAAAAAAACTTACGTAGGCACCTATAAAAAAATTATAGCAGTCGTCGTATTTTTTTTCATTCTAGCTGTGGACATTACTCTTCGAACAAAAGGTATTTGTCGCAATTTGGGCGCACAACTTAAAAATCTTTTATTTCTTTGCTTTCGTGCAGTCATGTAATCATTTTGGGGCATAATCACCTTATAAACTTGAAATCGTATGAGTAGCTAAGGCTAAAAAAGAATTAAAAAATTTCGGACCCGAAGTCAAACTTTGCTAAGTAGAAATACTCGCAGATTACCCTCATGGACCATGTTTGAGGAGAGGATTTTACGCTGGAGTGTGGCAGGATTATTTCTATTTCAGTGGTACAAATACAGGGTGTAAGGGACGGTGAACCGAAAACTTTGCAGGCATGATCAGACCATAAAACTGAACAATTTTAATTATGGAAGATATGTTGGTAAAGGAGAAAAATAAATCGACCTCCCATACATAATTCCCGATCAGCTGAATGACTTTCTATGGAAATTCGGGAAAAAAATATCGTGTTTCCACACAGGCTCCATCGTAAAAAATATTCAGTTTCATGGTCTGATCATGCCTGCAAAGTTATTGGTACACCGTCCCTTACTTATTGACCTATACGGGTGTCAATCTGCTACGTTCAGAATAATTAAGTTATTTTTACTTGAAAATAGAATCGCTAATTAACTTGTTTACAAACAGACAAAAGTAGACTAAGCTCTCGTCATTATATTCCTTAGTTAATGCTTCATGCTTCCTCTTAGCAATTAAAACCATACCTTGTGTGCAAATACTCGTCAAATACAGAATCAACATAAATTTTAAGTAAATAGCTACTTACAAATGCAGTATTTGTCTCTTAAATTATACAGGGAGTACTGGACAAAAAAGGGTATAACAAGTCGAAAGGAGGATGAGGACTCATGAAACTTAACGATTTTCCTCAATCCATACTAATATTATAAATGCGAAAGTGTGTTTGTTTGTTTGTCTTTCTTTCACGTTACAACAGAGCGATATCATGCAGTGTTTTTTAGGTGTGCAGTTAGGTGAGAGGCTGGAGAGTGACATAGGCTACTTTTTATCCCGGAAAAACATATTTTTCCCATCGGAAAAGCGATTAATGTTTAGCAATAGAATACACCCATACTACGAACATAGATGTGGGGATATTATGTAGCAAGGAAAACACTGATTTATGAAGATAACTTTTATTTTACTTTTTCCACAGAAATTACGTTTCACGCCATCTTTTGAATCGGCAAGAGTGAGCGAGACAGAGCATAACAAATGAGACAGAGAAACATAAAGCTGCCCATACAAATACAATAGTCATAAAGCAATCTGTTCACAAACCGATCCTACACTCGGCCATCCTACAGTTTGTCTGTCCTCAGACAAAATAAGTTGTCTCTACTCTAATACAAATTACAAATATTTTTTCTTAATGTTAACTCTACCTATATGACTCTATAGAAAAACTCTTGACTCTAATAAAAAAGTTTAAGATATAACAAAGTCTTTCATTTCTAAACTCCTCATTAATTAAAAGAATTTAAGAAGGTTAATCAAACACAAATATGAAATAACCTGATACCTCTTTCCTCAATAAGTAACAAGTGACAAAAAAATAACACATCCTATAAATTTCACAGAGTTACACTTACTCAAAACTGCAAAATGAAACAATAGGCAACCTGCTCAGGTTATCATAATCTAGTATGAACATTTTACAAAATTGTGTGTAAACAATAAGTCTTACATTCAATGTGAATTGTGCAAACAAAACATACTTAATCGCTTTTAACATCTATGACAATAATTAAAACGACAAATATTACTCGTGCTTAGGTATAAAGGCGTTCATCATCATTCTCAAAATAGACAAGCTATCTGGAAGAGGTCATAGCAACAATATCTGAAAAATAAGACAGGTTAATATAAAAGAAAAAAAAATCAATCACCTGCTGACTCTTCCTCTGAAGAGGGCCATCTCTTCATCTGATCTGCGACACTGGATGTTCTATTTGGGCCTTCCATACTCTCATCAATCTTCTCCACGTCATAGCGATCATTCCTCTTGACCTTGGTAACCTGGTAGGGTCCTAGGTACTTAGGCTTCAACTTTAAACCTGGTCCAAATTGTGTCCTCTTTATAGCCACAACATCTCCAACTTCATACTTGTTGCTCTCCTTTCTTCTGCTATTATAGCTTTTCATGTTTTCTTCTTGTACTTTTTGTATCTGTTTCTTTGCATTTTTCCTTATTTCTTCTCTATTTTCATTGTAAATTTCTGCATTTTCTTTCTCTAATATTTCCATTATTTTCAGGTCTTCTTTCACCCTCATTTTAGTTCCTGTTAGCAGCTCAAATGGCGTCGTATCCACACTGCGTTGATAAGTACTATTCAGTGCGCGTTGTACTCTACTAACATGCTTGTACCATAGGCCTTTGTCTTCAATACATAGTTTAGTTAGAGCCGGGATGATTGTTCTATGAATTCTTTCCACCTGGCCATTCCCTCTAGGTACTCCTGTAGTAATCTTCACATGCTCTATGTTCTCTTCTTCACAGTACTTAGCAAACTCGTTACTGGTGAAAGCAGTACCCCTGTCAGTGATCAGTCTCCTGGGGTTTCCGAATGTCTGCTGATGTATTTCTAACTTATCCAGAACTTCTCTACTGGTAGTGCTCTTCGTGGGAAACAGCCATACAAACTTGGTGAAGCTGTCAATCATCGTAAGTATATGATTATATTTCTTCTTTGTTTCTGACAGTGGTCCGACATGGTCAAGATGCAAAGTATCCAGGGGAATACTATTTTTTTCTATTGGGAATAGAAATCCCTCTTGTTTTCCTTCTTTCTTTGTAGCTAGTAAGCATGGTATGCAAGTAACAATGAAGTCTTCAATCTTCTTGTCTAAGTCTTTCATGTAATATTCTATCCCAAGTAGTTCCTTCATCTTCTTCTTTGAAAAGTGGCCATTTCCATGTATTCTTCGTAGTATCTCTCTTTCCATTGCACGTGGTACAACCAATTGCTTCTTCTCTCCTTTGTACAATATTCCATTGTCAATCCAATAGTCTTTGTATGAACTTGTTTTCAAAACTTCTCTTATTGCAGTCAGTCCTTCATCTCGGTCCTGTGCTTCCTTCATCTTATCATGCAGGTTTTCAGTCACCGTGATTGCCACATAGGGATTCCTACTCAGTGCATCAACATGCCTCATTCTGCTTCCTGAGCGATGCTCCACTTCATAGTTGTATTCACTCAGCAGTAGGACCCATCTAGCTACCTTGGCAGGTAATTCCTTCTTTTTCAGTGTCTGCTCAAAGGCTTTGCAGTCAGTGACCAGCTTAAAACGTATGCCGTATAAGTAGTGGCGAAACTTCTTTACTGCTTCAACAATAGCCAATGCCTCCAGCTCATAACTTGAGTATTTACTTTGGGCTTCAGTCGTTCTTCTGCTCATGTAATGCACTGGATGCAAATTACCATCTGGGTGTCGTTGTAACAATACTGCGGCTAGGGCTATATTTGATGCATCAGTATGTAACTCCGTAGGTAGCTTTGGATTGTAAATCTTCAACACCGGCTTGCTGGCCATCTTCTCTTTTAAAGTAGTAAATGCAATTTGTTGTTCTTCATTGAATACAAAACCTGTGTCCTTCTTTAACAAGTCTGTCAAGGGCTTGGCAATCATAGCATACCCTTCGATATATTTCCTGAAGTAAGATGTCAAACCAATGAAACTGTGCAGCTGTTTCTGCGTAGTCGGCTCTGGAAATTTCGTGACAGCATCGGTCTTATCCGAACTAGGTTTCACTTCTCCGTCTTTGATGATATGACCTAGGTATTCTATTTCCTTGCAGATCAGCTTGGCCTTTTTCCAATTTATTTCCAGCCCATATTCAGAACTGACTTCCAGCACCTTTTTCAGTCGTTCAAGTCCCTCTTCTTCTGATGAAGCTGGAATTAGGATATCGTCAATGAATATCGTTAAGACACCTTTGGCTATGAGTTCCCGGAATATTATGGTCACAAATCTCATAAAATACTTTGGGCTCACTGACAGTCCAAAAGGAGCGCGTATAAATTCAAATTGCCCATGATGTGTCACAAAAGCAGTGTAAGGAATTGATTCCTCATCAACTTGTAGGTGGAAGAAACCATTCTTTAGGTCAAGTACAGTAAAAACTTTCGCATTCTGCACTCTGTCAATCAAGTCTTCAATTACGGGTAGTGGGAATTCATCCTTTACGATCTTTGAATTTAATTTTCTATAGTCCACGCATAGTCGCGTACTCCCATCCTTCTTCTTTTGTAAAACCACTGGACTAGAATATTCAGAAAAGCTTACTCTTATTATTCCATCTTGCAGCCACTTATCCACCTGTTGTTCCACTACTTCTTGCTCTTTTAGTGCCAGTCGTCTTGGTCGTAATGCAACTGGGATGTCATCTTTCAAAACTATCTTCAGTTTAATTGGTGCTTCCTTCACTTTAACTGGGTTGTAATTCTGGACACATAGTTCTACCTGCTGCCTTACCTCTGGACTGGAGATGTGCTCTGTAACCAATTCATCATTACCTACTACACAATTCACACATCTTAACCACTCTTTCGTTTTGGGCACGAGCAATATTTGTGAGTCAACCATTACCATAGCCGTTAACCTCAAAAAATCACGACCTAACGTTACATCGTAAGGCACAGCACCTGAATCTATAATATGAAACAGTATATCGTTATAGCAGTGTCCATCAACAGAAACAGAAGCCGTAAACTGTCCTCGGGATTTCACTTTACATTGTCCTAATCCGGTGAAAATCATAATGTCGTCATTCTTCGTCACACTAAGTTCAGCGAAAAATCCAGCCGTCACTAGATTCACCTCCGAACCGGAGTCTATGAACGCGTCCGCACGTTTCCCGTTGATTGATGCCTTCTTTAATGGGTCGTCGTTACGCTGAAGTCCAATATTCGCGACAACTGTGTCGTTTCCTTCGTTCAATCGTTTGTTTACATTCGTAGTTGTGTTATCCGTCAAACGCTCGTAGCTGTCATCGGTGCACGCCATCTTGCCCGTGATACCAATGTTACCAACATAACCACCGCCTACGTCATCATCATGGCCGCCGTCATCTGTCACCGCAGCCGCAGCAAACATTGCGCGTTTCGGTACACTCTGCGACTTCCGTCCGTAGCCGCCATGTTGCCGACATGCTCCCGGCCGTCCTGCGTCCTGATTGGCTGAAACCGTCGGCGTTCTTAGGGCTCCGCTGGGGCCCATCATGGCGTCGTTCTGGAGCTTCCTCTGGTCGCACTGGGATGAAATATGTCCGAAAGCGTTGCAAACGAAGCATTTGAGTCCTTTTTCCTTGTAGGGGCAGTCAGCTGATGCATGTTCCAACTCTCCACAGCTAAAACAACGAACAATGGGTCGCCGCGCGTGGAATGTCGTCTTTTGTTTCGGCCGCTCCGGCGCCCGTCTCTCGTTGGCACTTTTTGCCTTCATGGCTTCGTATATCTTCAACTTTTCTTTAAACTCACTGTAGGTACTCACGCCGTATAATATTACTTTGTTCGCTTCCGTATCCTTGATTCCATCAATTATGTATTTGATAGTTACGTTATCTTGTATGTTACCTCTCTCTCCGAGCTCTATCATAGTCAACATGTAGTCGTAATAAGATTCGTCGTGTCGTTTTATTCGTGCACTCATCATTTCATGAACCGTCTTTCCATCTAGGCTATCCGCGAACTCCTTGGCAATCGCCGTTTTCAGTTCTTCCCAGGTCTTGAACGATTTCTCAGTTTTTAGCCACAACGCGGCTGTGCCGCTTAGCGCCCTACGCGCCATGAGGAGGGTCTGTATAGGTGTCCACTCCAGTATTGCCGCGTTCTCGTCTATTTCTTGCACCCATTTTGATACGGAGTGTGTGTGGTCTGAACCGGTGAATCTTGGTATCAGGTCCTGGGCCAACTGGAGCGTATTTTGACTTTGATTATTCTTTGGCTCACCGCCCTCGTAACTTTGACGCTTCTTGGCAGGCATCGTCTTAAATCCTTCTTTAATATCGTGGTCGTCGTAATCGGTTTATCCCGTATCGTAGTCTTTTCGTCTTCACCAAACCGTGAAAAAAATGGCGTCGTCGCGTCGTTCGTCTTATGTGCCGGCGTCGTTGCAAGTGATCCCGTCTTCTTCTCTAATTTTGCCGAAATACGTCGTTCTTCATAATCCTTGCTAATATCCCGGACGAGCCCCCAAAATTGTGGGGATATTATGTAGCAAGGAAAACACTGATTTATGAAGATAACTTTTATTTTACTTTTTCCACAGAAATTACGTTTCACGCCATCTTTTGAATCGGCAAGAGTGAGCGAGACAGAGCATAACAAATGAGACAGAGAAACATAAAGCTGCCCATACAAATACAATAGTCATAAAGCAATCTGTTCACAAACCGATCCTACATAGATGAGTATCATGCAGCGATGTAAAGCATTTTTTTTTTGAGAGCAGCTAAATGAAAAGCTGGTGAGTGACATAGGTTATTTTTTATCCCGGAAAAACATATTTTTCCCTTCGGAAAACCGATTAATGTTTAGCAATAGAATACATCCATACTACATACATAAATGAGTATCATGCAGCGATGTAAAGCATTTTTTTTTTGGAAAGCAGTTAGATGAAAAGCTGGTGAGTGTCATAGGTTACTTTTTATCTCGGAAAAACATATTTTTCCCATCGGAAAACTGATTATTGTGTAGCATAGAATACATCCATACCACATAAAAAAGATGTATATACAGGATGTAAGGGACAGCCCTCCGAATACTGATATTCCCATAGTAAATGCAGTGAGCTGATTGTGATTTTGTATGGGATATAGAAAAAAAGAATTTAATCTATGGCAGGTTGTTCAGTTTCATGGTTTGAATACACCCAATCAGTATTCGAAGGGCTGTCACTTACACCCTGTATAGCACTACTATGAGAATGTCTCTTGAATATGAGTTTTGGGATATGAATGTGGCTTTAAGGGTGATGTGGGTATGTACTTGAGATACTTCTTACCACAGTAGTAAAGTTAATTTCTACAGTTAAACATGATTTGAAAGTCCATTTCTATAATAATAACCATTTTTAGCACAGTAAGTTTGCCCTGCGTATACTTGCGAAGACACATAATAAACTTAAATTTTTTGGTACCATAGTCCTGAAAATTGAAGACTAGGCAAAATCATTATACTGCGTATTCATATTATTATAATTCCAATCCAAGAACATCCATCCCCAAGTTAATTTGGTTTGGAGCTAATATAGGTTTTCAAATCCTTGATTACATACCCACTCCTTTCTTTCATGTCTTCTTGGAGCATGTTTGTATGTAATAAAAATTTCAAAATAGCAGGAATATTAAAAAAAAATTAAAGCTATATACAAGTAGACACGGTTATGGACACAGAACAGAGCACTTCATACCCCGTCGAGTTTTTAAATTCATTGGAGTTGTCAGGTGTGCCCTCACATAAGCTGCAATTAAAAGTAGGCGTTCCAGTCATGCTTATGCGAAATTTAGATGCCCCTCGATTATGTAATGGAACGAGACTTCGTGTGACACAACTAGGACGGAACATAATTGGAGCCACCATCTTAACCGGCGTTGGCAAGGGTGAAAATGTAATAATACCACGGATCCCAATTATTCCCACAGATCTTCCATTCCAATTCAAGAGGCTGCAATTTCCTATCAAGCTTAGTTTCGCAATGACAATCAACAAAGCGCAGGGACAAACTTTAAAGGTAGCGGGGGTCCACTTAGAAAAACCGTGCTTCTCTCATGGCCAGCTATATGTAGCATGTTCGCGTGTGTCCAATGCTCAGAACCTCTTCATTTTATCCCCAGATGGTAAAACTTACAATATCGTTTACAATAGCGTATTAAAATAGTGCTCTGTTGTTGTTCTGTGTCCATTAAGCTGTGTACAATGTCTTTAACACTCTTCTGGAAACAAACGCTCCGAAACACTGTAAAAGCATAAATCCCTCCCCTTTGAAAGACAATTTTTGTATACGCGCTCTCCATCAAGATATGTCTTCCATATTACTCACGATAATTTTTCCGGTTTAGTGACTGCGTCTCTATTAAAATTACGTTATCTTTACTTTTAACATTAAATGCCTGTTTTTCCTTACACTATAAATGTGTCATAATCTTCTTTCTAGCGTCGTAATATCTTCATTATTGAAGGTCGTAATTCCCCTGATGGGAAATATTTTTCTCATTCAGGATTCTTTTCCATCGCTGCGTATCTTTGGCGACATAGAGCGCTGAGTGTATTTAATGAGACCACCTAATTGTACTGAAACCTCTTGGTCGTTTGCCATCGACTTTTCCAGTGATCATGAGTGCAAAGTGGCAAAAGAACTCAAGGATCATTCTTGCGCCTCATTACTTGATTTTACAATAGCCTGTATTAGTGATGGTAGCGCCCAGGTACCACAAATTATATACTTTTTCAAGGAAGTGAACCATTCCAGTGTAGTGTCGTCTGTGTATCGGTGAATAGTGATTTTAGTGCCCTCCCAGTTTACACAGTTGTTCGCCTTACGATGTGTCGTTTAGAATACACAACTAATTAATAAAACTCTATGAGTACGCGGGCGAAGCCGCGGGTAACAGCTAGTTCAAAATAAGCCGAAAAAAAAATTTGGAACTCCCATACAAAATTGTCGATCAGCTGGGTAATTAACTATAGGAGGTCTAATTTTTCTTGAAGTATTTCGACCTATTTTCCTTGGGGAAAGTTGTTCAGTATCATGAGTATCTTCACATCCTTTCGGCTTGTTATATTATTTTGTTACTCCTTGTATAAAAACTGAAGCAAAGTCAACGACGTTTCACTAACCTATTGCAAAATAAGCAAAAAGGGACCCTTTTGACGGCCACACAAAAAAGCAGTCCCTATGACGAAATGAGCTCCGTAATCAAATGCAAAGTACCTACAGCGTTTACCCAGGTTCGGAAAGTAAAACTTAGAGATGAGTTGATACAAGCTAAAGTAACAAGTACTTACTTACTAGTTATATTATGAAAAAAAGTATTAATTTTAACGCAACGGGAAATTTCTAGGGATTGAGCTTAATTAAAATAACGTTTCTTTACCCAAAAACTGTACTACTTTATAAATTATTCTTTATTTTGTGTTTATTGAATTGTTCTCAGTGTATTATTGGTAATTTGTTTACTTAAACGAATGACACTCATTATGCAAGGCGACAGGTTTCAAACATTAGTACTTAAATCAAACTAAAATAACAAATTTGTAACGAACACAACGTGAAACGGAACCTCTGACAAAACTATCTACCATCGGACATCCAGACGCACCGCCGGATACTATCCATACCTGGTTGCCATTCCACCAATTCGGGTTAAGCGCTTCCAGTCATCATTTATAATGCGCACTGCTAAAGAGTGGAACTCACTACCTACGTCTGTGTTTCCAAACGCATACAACCCTAATCTCTTCAAAGTAAGAGTGAACAGGCTTCTTCTGGGTGAGCTCGCTCCATCTTAGACTCTGTCTCTGTCCTATTACCTAGACTAGAGTCAAGAGCAAACCCATCATTAATAAAATAAAAAAAAAATTAAACATCAAAGTTTCAGTTTAGCACTGCGCCCTCTGGTTTGACATTCAGTACTTTCAACAGAACTGTCAACAGAAAAACTCCTATTTTTTATAACTGCCGCCGCGCTGTAGCGGTTTGAGGTTGGACAATACGTAAAAGAAATTTCGGTTCCATACTTAAGATTGTCTAGGTTAAGATTTAACTAAGATTTTTCTCTATTTCTTACCTACGTGCATTGTTTGCGCATGTCTAGCTAACGATTTGTTTTGATGTATTTGCTTTATATAACCATAGGGGTTTTCCCAACACAAGTTTTAAATATAACCATACCTCAACTCAACCAAATTCTGGATCGAGATTTTGTCAATAAAGCTCTTTATATATTATAATTAGATGGCGCTCGTAACACCATCACGTCAGTGGCCTACTTTAAAAACTCTGATGACAGGGCTTATCAGATCACTAAAAAACCTGAAAAAAGCTGAACTGAAAAAAGTTAGATTCAAAGGAAATGTAAGTCAATAGTTAGTACGTATTTATGACACAAATGTCAAAAATGGTTTACATAGGCCCGTATTACGTTAACATTTGGTTATCATATTTTTAAGGCTTAATTCGGAAGACTTCAACGAAAATGAACGCCTCATTGGTTGTCATCCATTTGTAATTTGGTATTTTTGACAATCATATATAATGTCAGACTGAGCTGAACTGACATAAATGTCACCCTTGTCGAATCTTAAAATCACACGATAAATGAAAGAATGAGTAAATTATGGAGAGGTTTTTAAATCTGTGAATTCGTTAGATGGCGTGCGAAGCGTCATAGATTTAACAAATACCAACTGTGATGTGTACAGTGATATGAGCCACTCTAATAAAAATGTCTACGATATTGCGTCCGCCGTACGCGAATACAAAAGAATTTAGAATTCAATGCAAAACGATTTACATCGCAAAGATCGTTCGGAGAGCAATGTAGGCTTATATAAATGTAATTCACAAGCATAATCTTATTTTATAGGTACTTGAGATGCCATAGTAATAGAGTGTTTTTGTGCGGTGCACTCTGAAGGTGAACCGACAAAGAATCGTACATTTGTAGGCACCTTAGTTGAAGAGGCAGAGAGCTAGACAAATCTTCCGTAGAGCCGGTAATTGCTGGGGTAAACTTTTTGGCCGCATATCGAAAAAAGGTAACTCGGGCACCATCAGGCTAGACGAATAAATGATTTTCGAAAGGTGGCTTGTAAAATCTGTGATAAATCTTTCATAAATTTGATATGTTTTTGTTTTTTACATTAGGTACTGTAAGTTTACTTTTCTTTTTTTATGTATTATGTTAAGTACCTAAATTTGACTTTCTGAAAGAGAATCTTGTCAATTCCAAATTAGAAATAAATGATTTGATTTTTATTTTGTGGCGTACAATTTTAGACACCTTTCTACCTCTAGAAGTCTACAAATATTCTGTAATGACTAGCTGGTGCTCCAAAATTTTGTTTCGCTAAGGGATATGTCATATTAGAAGCGGCACATTTTTTCCCATAGAATTATTACATACATACACATACACATATCACGTCTATTATCCCTTGCGGGGTAGGCAGAGCGTAAACGGACGCGAAAAACGACCATTTTCACCACGTCTGACAAATATTTGAGGGTAATTCGGAAAATTGTGTATCGCCATAGTGACAGGTTGTCAGCCCATCGCCTAAAATTGCAATACACACCCTCGAGTCCCTAAGTCACCTCTTACGATTCCCATGGGAAAGAAATGGGATGATGCTCTTCTAAGCCGGCATCACACGGCAAATCGAATTATTTCCATATCTCTTTAATTTAGTCGTGCTCGGTTAGGTATTCCACACCCTCGCGTGCTGACAAAACTTATTATAGATGTTGATCAGGACATTCACCTATCACCATACCAAATATTAACAACATTTTTTGAAAACTTGCAAAATTTTCAAGCGCGGGCAGGATTTGAACCTGCGACTTTCGCATTACTAGTGGCGACGCCTCTTCCATCTGGGCCACCGCAGCTCATTTCTTGCCCGCCAATTTTGCAAGTGTATTTTAATGCCAGTAACGCTTGGCATGGCTCCATCTACCGGGTTAGTTTTGCAACTAATAATCGGCGACTAATTCTATCTTTACAGATTGAATGTAGTCTAAGCGATGAAAACCAGCGATAAATTGAGTACCAAATTTTAAAACACTTCCCGTGTTAGATATACAATTTTTGAAAACTTGCAAAATTTTCAAGCGCGGGCAGGATTTGAACCTGCGACTTTCGCATTACTAGTGGCGACGCCTCTTCCATCTGGGCCACCGCAGCTCATTTCTTGCCGCCATTTATCGCTGGTTTTCATCGCTTAGACTACATTCAATCTGTAAAGATAAAATTAGTCGCCGATTATTAGTTGCAAAACTAACCCGGTAGATGGAGCCATGCCAAGCGTTACTGGCATTAAAATACACTTGCAAAATTGGCGGGCAAGAAATGAGCTGCGGTGGCCCAGATGGAAGAGGCGTCGCCACTAGTAATGCGAAAGTCGCAGGTTCAAATCCTGCCCGCGCTTGAAAATTTTGCAAGTTTTCAAAAATTGTATATCTAACACGGGAAGTGTTTTAAAATTTGGTACTCAATTAACAACATTCATCGCTTAGTTTTTGGATGATGCATGCACAAACAAAACAGCATTCACACATTCACTCAGATCACACAAACAAAATTTTCGTAAATTGGTAGTATATCTATTATCTACCTAGATAACTTATCTTCATCCAATTATAAAAGCCCATTATAGTTGTTTGCATTTATTTGCCATGTTCAGACATTGATCTGTAAAATATATATGTATGATATGTATGTATGTTTATGATGGTTGCTGGAACCTCTGGCTGGACCTTTTACACAATGTTCTCATATTTTTAATGGTAATAATCAACCCTTATCAGGGGACATTCCTGCAGCGTCCAGTGAAAAACACAAAATAAAAGATATATCATGAGAGTTTAAATATATACATACACAGAAAATTTATAAACTTATAAGATAAACATAATATACTACGGAATCAAGTTTATTGCAAACGAACAAGATATGAGCAATGACTCTCAGTTCAAAAGAATCGATACTCCCAAAGCCCCTGTGACATCTTACCGCACAACCCCGCCCCGCTGTCACAACTGGCTGATATGGAAACGATATTAATCATCAATCATTGTCATGACAAACAGTGTTTCCAAAAACCAAAAAACGGTAGATAAGCGTTTATTTACAAAACCGGTAAATTTTTGAAGATTGGTATGTTTACCATATGTGATTGTTTGTAGCCTTTACTTACTTATATTACTGTGACTTGTAATAGCTGGACTCTGCAATTTTACCCCAGGGGTTTTGAAATCTATTCCTAACTATTTGATGGGTAGAGCTAGGGCTCACCCGGGCTCAATTGTACTTTAAACCACCGGTGTTTTATCAATAATACGCAAAAAAATGAATTATTATAATGTGTAACACTGCTTTTTATAAATGATTAGTTGTAACCCCGGAACTTTGTTTCGTTGACTTAAAGTAACTGATAAATAACTACTTCCACAACAGCGTTCTTTAATTTAGATGCTCGGTAGCAAGACAATGTCTATAACGCTAATAAGCTGTCACAGTTCCTTAGATTGTTCGTCGACACATAATAAAGGAAAACTATATTTTTGCATCTTTATATTTTGACTGAGTCCTCTGGATTCCGCATAATGATCCTCAGTTGTTATGAATCAGCAGTAAACCGGCTTATTCGGCCCATCATGCTAATCAAATTTTCGTATCTCGTATAGTTTATCCGGGCTCCCAGAGTTCATCATCAGCTACAGACCGTTCGTTTTGGTGGTTTGGGAGTAAGGCGATGTTGTTCTGCCCGCTTTCTTGTCATGCTTCTAGCCTCTTGATCGAATGTCACTTGGCCCTTTGGGTGCCAGAGAGGTGTCGGGGTTGGCAGATGATGCCAGGGATGTGTGGTTTTTGTAGTTGTACAATATGCGAGAGAGAGGCACGCATGCATGTTATAATTCTATTCTGTGATTGTATTATGTATGTATTGTATTGTATTATATATGTCGCAGTATTATGGCAGAATTAGGATTTCGGCCGAAATCCTAGGATCTCGTCCAAAAGCCGGATTATGGCAAAATTGTAGACTACATTCGACCATCGTCCTAAGCAGATCCAGGATTTTGGTCATAATCCTAGGATTTTGGTCGAAATCCCGGATCTGCTTAGGACGATGGTCGAATGTAGTCTACAATTTTGCCATAAAGAGTCCAACCTAATCTATTAAAGGAATCGATGTTGATTAAACTAAGACCAATCGATAAGAACAACGCTAAATTTGTTATTTTTTGTTAATATGAAATTATTTTTCTTTCCGAAAATACTGATTTATTTTTAAAAAAGAAAAGTGTTTATTTCTCTCATTCATAATCTTTAGTTAGATACTAGGTGATGCAAATGATAACAGGAGGTTCTGTTTACCTTGTTATATTTTGTAAAAGAGAAGTCACCCAAATGTTTATTTTATTACTCATCTAATAATATTATAAACAGTTACTTATGTGATTATCTAAAAAATATTGTTTTTACTACTTGAAAAATCTTTAATGAAAGAAATGATACTCAAAAGTTTATGTTTATGACAGAAAAACGAATTATTTAATGTTTGTTATATTAATCATAGTTAGAAGAGGTTAGCACTTAAATGTTTATGAAAAATGGTTAATTTTTATATCGAGACTAGATACCTAATAATAATAGTGATTAGTACATTCTATCTGGAATCAATAAAAATAAAAGACTGATTTGATTATTATAAATATTTCTTGTGTCATTTATTTTGTTTCATTAAATTTTCTTAAGTTCTTATTTTTCTCTCCAAAAGCATAATAAAAATACAAATTAAAGTAAAGACAAATAGTAATGCATGGCGATAGTCACTATTCCGTGTAATGACGGCTTAAAATAGCATCACCCCTATTCTTTCCCGCGGGTACGACACCCAGAAGCGACTAACGGATGGAAGTTTTCATGTGTATTATTATTTTATTTTTCTATAGTCATTCACGTTTTATCTAAAATAGCCCTCAAAATTGTTTATGGCCATTAAAACTCTGCATACTCCGCAAGTATTTATGCATGTATGTGTATAGTCACTACAAAATGTATAAAAAGTGTTCTGAAGCCTTCGTTTTACCATATTACTACGTAGATCCAGGATTTCGGTCAAAATCCTAGGATTATGGCCGAAATCCTAGATCTACTTAGGACGATGGTCGAATGAAATCTACGATTTTACCATAATCCGGCTTTTGGCCAAAATCCTAGGATTTCGGCCGAAATCCTAATTCTGCCATAATACTGCGACATATATAATTCACTCCTGAAACACACACTAGCATACACACATGGTTGTATACGCACAGCGCATGTGGTCATTTAGTCAAGACTTTGTCCCGCGTTAATCTTCCCGAGTGTCACCGGACTGGTTCAGATAATGAGGACATTTTCCTTCCGGTCGTCTCGGATTATTTCGGTTTCCAGGAAACTTTTTGGTTCAAGATATTTATATCTTAGCTTTACACAATTACAAAAAATACTTTTCTATGGACTTTGTACGATACTTCAGGTTAATAAGAAGGGGTATAATAAAGGTAGGTAGAAGTATATTGACCTTCGATGCCAATAACAGTCCTAAATAATGAGTCTCGTGTTTACTCACCTGTCCAATCTCGGTACGTTGTTTCAATAAAACGGTTTAGGGTGAACGCATACCTAGATGATTTTCCGCTGGATGTAAAAGCGGTAAATGCCGTGTCGAAACTGTCCGATTGTGGAATTTTATACTATTTAAATGAATAATACATATTTGACATTTCATACAGCGCCATCTAGCCGAAACTAAGCAAAGCTTGTACTGTGGGAACAAGATAGCTGATATAATACATAAATACTTTTTTATACACAAATTCATACAATACATAGAACACATCCAGACTCAACACAAATGTATAAAAAGTAACTTACAAACACTTGTGCTGTATGGGGATCGAAACCCACGATCTTCAACGTAGCAGGCAGGGGTACTATCCACTACGCCATCGTTTCAGTATTTGAATAAGACATACTTAAATCAATGATAAATTTTGCGATTAAATTAAAGTTTCAAGTTTCAAGTTTTTATTTGCATTACCACTAAAAACCGTGTCAAGATCACACGTGCTGCATGATTTTGGAGTATTTAATAACCAGCAAGCAAAAAACAGCATGTGACAGTCAAACAGCGACTGAGCTTCTACATGCTGTTTTCAATGTAGTTTCATACAACTCCTTTCATTGGCAAGTGTAAAGACAACCTTACATATTAACACATTTATTTTGTTCTTTGAAAAGTACCTGTTCATTCAGGGACCGCTATTTTGAAATTATTGCCACGTATAAGACACAGTTACTTGTTTCTGATTAATATTAAGATTAGATTTTATAATATTAGCAAGAGATACAACCAAGCTTATGACACTCGGGATAATTCAATTCCCATTCGAATCTGTTCAGTGGTTAACGAATAACAGCTCTTTAAAGAATCGCACATTTTATATATAACATACATGAACTCTAAAAACATTACGCTCCTTTTCGGTTGGGCAGTCGTGTAAAAAAAATGATCATTGATCACAAGAAAGATCCTAGTTTGAACTAATAACCTCAAAAGCATTACAATTCTTTTATCGAATAATGTTGCCAATATATACTTACACTTGTTTCAGTGTCCGCTGACCCCTATAAAGCGAAATGGGATAAAAACCCCTGCCCAGTCCTAAGTAAATTTGTACACATTTTCCGACATAAGCTACTTTTGCCTTCTGAGGGTAGATATTGCATTCGCTTGTTGAGTAGACCTCTTGACCTGTCTTTTATTATTTTCCCTAGGGAAAATCTTCGTCGGATATTATTTGGAATTAAATAATTTGGTGTTATCCTGCCGTCTGGTGCTGGCTTAGAATAGCTTCACCAAAATTTTACTCAAGGTGTCATCAAAAGCGTCTAAAGGATAATCATCCAGGTAATGGGCAGCAGCGTTCCTTATGAATGCAACATCTTGCACTGCGCTCGCCAATCCGCCTGCCAAGCGTGGTGAGTATGGCAATTACCCCTCAATAGGGGGAGGCTATGTCCAGCAGTGGACTGTTCTTGTTACAGGTGTTATCAGATTATTTATAATTAGTTTTATTTTCACATTATGTAATATTATTCGTGTAGGTTTGAAGTAACAAAAATCTTGTTTTCCTTCTTATTCTTTTCGAGTGGGACACCGAGTCGTCCAACGACCCGATGAACACTGGTGTCGAGCGTTTTTCAACCGCCTACTACTATTAGTAGGCCTCTGACATGGTTGTGTAACTGAATTTATTGTTAAAAATAAGTAAACCTCTGGTGATTGGAGTCCTATAGATGTTACAGCGAATTATTTTACGTTAACTGTAATAAAAACGAATTATTAAAATAAAATAAATTAGTATTGATTTTCTTGGTGGTATAGTGGCTGATAGTAGGAGTGGTTTTTGCTTCACTTATATGAACCCACCTCTTGAATATCGAAGATGTTTTTTAACAATTCCTACATTAAAAACCTCGACATGTATGTATTTTTAAAAGTATTTCTATCTATTATTACCTTTGTTTTTATTCTACTGCAACGGTGTTTAAAAATATGTGTGTGAAGGTAGCATTTTTATATCAATCGCACCTATAGTCATACATCTATAGTCTGAGAGCCAAGCACTTATATTTTATCAGGATTCAACATGGATTAACTTTAAAATGATTCAAAGAAAGCGAAGATTTATAAAGGGTGTTTGTGAAGCATTGTTTACTGAATCAATTCCAAGGGTTGAAAATAGAGAAACAATGATTGTACATGTCTGTGATTTGTACCCACGACCTGCCGCGAAGTACATTGTTAGGTGTGGATAACATGATAAGCCGTTACATTTTTATAACAAAAAAATTTATAAAGATAATTCCGTAAATGTCACGATTTTTAAACCATCAGTTTTTAACGCGATGAACTCATTAATATATATATATTTTTAGAATAATAATTAAATAAAAACAATTGATTGACAGAAAAATATAATTCCCACTTAGCTCTTGGTCTATGCGATTGTTTTTAGGTTGTTTTATTTTGTAAAATAATTGCCACACTCGGATGCGTGGATTGGTTTGTATCGTTTGGTTTATTGTGACCCAAAAACGAACCATTTTACTGAGATATTACACAAACATGGAAAAAAAAATGTGTTTTCGTTTATTTTGTAAATATGTTTTGCATTTATTCCTTTCATTTGATGGATCACTAGGAGAAGTTTTTTTATGGCCCACTTATATTACATACATACATACATATATCACGCCATTATCCCTTGCGGGGTAGGCAGAGCGTAAACGGCCGCTAAAAACGGACATTTATGCCACGTCTGACAAACATTTGAGGGCCATTCGGAAAATTGTGTATCGCCATAGTGATAGGTTGTCAGCCCATCGCCTAAAATAGCAATACACAGCCTCGAGTCCCTTCATCGCCTTTTACGACACCCACGGGAAAGAAATCGGGTGATGCTATTCTAAGCCGGCATCACACGGTACATATTCTACTACTCATAATACTAGGTAAGTATAGCGTTGGACGCTCCCCAGTCAGATTGACCGATGTCTTAAATAGGGCGGTTGGTAAAACTGGCTGGCGAAAACGGGAGATTGTGAAATTGGAATTTACTTTTTTTAATGTAGGATAGTTTTATCACCTATTGACGTCATGAGTCGTCGGTAAAAAAAAGAAATTTGTTTAACACAACTTTATTTTTTTATAACAATTTTGTATTGTCCTAATAGAAAACCGGCTCGCGCGGGATAAAAACATAAAAATAAAGGCACTGCCTCAGGGCTGGCTAGGTTAATCACACGGCGTGTAACGTTACGCCACTGCCATTTGAAAACGACATTTGTTTTAAATTTTAGACAAAAATTTCATACATATATCACTTGCGGGGTAGGCAGAGCGTAAACGGCCGCAAAAAAACGAACATTTACGCCACGTCTGACAAACATTTGAGGGTCATTCGGAAAATTGTGTATCGCCATAGTGACAGGTTGTCAGCCCATCGCCTAAAATTGCAATACTCACCCTCGAGTCCCTTCATCGCCTTTTACGACACCCACGGAAAAGAGATGGGGTGATGCTATTCTAAGCCGGCATCAGCACGACAAAATTTTGTTATTTACATGATTTATGGCGTACCCTACGGGACGCCTACGTCCAGCAGTGAACTGCTAAACGCTGATACGATGAGTCTGTGATGACATCCTACTGACCCCGATACCGTATTGGCACATACAATTAAAAAAAGCTCGTGTCCCGGCTCGTGGTCTGCTCTACTTTGGACTTCCATTGCGGAATTCGGGTTTGTTTAGCCGAAGCATCAGTCTGGTCTAGGGTTGCCAGTTTCATGACGTCAATAAGTGATATGATAATACTATCCTACATTGAATAAAGAATTTCAATTTCAATTCACAGAATTCCAGATAAATTTTGGATTAATCAAATTACTGTCTCGATTTCACGTTGCTGACTTGAACGGAACGGAACGTACGTCCTAATCGGAGGAACGGAACGTACGTCCTAATCGCGAAGAACATGTTACTAGTTAAAAACAAGATTTTAATACATAAAGTGCACTATTACTTACAAGTTGTGAATAACCCAAAAGCGGAACACTGAAATCACCGACTTGAGTGTTTCGTTACACAATTCGACGGAAAACATCTTATCTAACACGGAAGTAAGTGGAAATTTCACAGTTAAGATACAAATTTGAATTGATTTCATATAAACACAGACGAATCAACGCACTTCGACTAACTCGATATCAGCTGATTGGAGTAAGGAGAAACTTAAAGTGTCAAATTGACAGTTGAAATGTTCGGATACACAGTGGAACAGCTGATACACAGTTGATTGTGCAGTGCGATCCATTATACGCAGTACTACAAGTGCGTCACATAACTACCACATACAATTGAATTAGATAGAAAGGTATTTAGCTTCTTCCGCACTTATGATGGCTAGTAATGCACCGAGCACTGACTCAGTCAGTGCTCGGAACTCGACTGTCGAAGATCTCCTGATGATGCTCCGTGGAGGGGCGAAACACTTGTAGAGTGTAAAACGGTGGAAGTAGTGCGAGTAAAGTGCATCGCTTGTGCATTTGCATTAACTTGCGGTCGTACGCGTGGTGCATTCAACTAGCTGCATTACTAGCCATCATAAGTGCGGAAGAAGCTAAATACCTTTCTATCTAATTCAATCAAGATGGACTTCCGCAAAGTAACGCCTGATACAATTACTTACCACATACAAAACACAGAGGGCGCGCAAATTTAATATTGAACACTACATCTTGCCCCGGTACCACGGTCGCAGATATATTTAGCGACATTACAGCGAAAGCGATAGTTTTTTCGACCCAGATCCTGATACACACAGGATAGTACAATGCGAACTTGCACTGCCTGCAATAGCCACATAAATATCACGGAATTGCTAAAATGCAGCGGCGGGGGATGTGCAGGACAGTATCACTTCACATGTGTGGGTATAAATGAAGGAGAATATAAAACTCAAAAAGAGGAACTAGAGTTACACTGGAAGTGTCCGGAATGCTTAGGTGTAACCCAAAGAAGACTAAGAAATTATGATGATCATACTCCAATACGCCAATCATTAAACGCATCTATCGCGAAATCAAGTAAAGAAATGAACAAAACTGAATCAAACCCTTATGATGACACAAATATGTCGATAAACGAACACGCACTAAACGACAAATCTGTTCTAGGAAATACAGCCTTCTTGGACATGACATCTCCACCAAACTCTAAGGATGTTAACATTGTAATTTCACCTAGCGTTACCCTGGAGCAGATAGGGACACTTTTCGATCAAAAACTACGTAATAATACCATATACTTACTCCAAAAAATAGAAGACATGAATTTAAAAATCCGGGAAGAATTCAATCACGCCATAAAAAAGTTGGAAAACGAAATAAAAACCAGTGAAGAAAAACACAAAATTCAACAGCAGATCCTCAAAAATCAAATCGAAAATATCACTAAACAAATATGCGAGCTCGAAACGAAAAACCACACCCTTCAACAACAAATAAAAGATTTAAACCACACAAACAAGCCTTCCATGCCTACACAAACAAATGACTGTAAGAGAAAGATCGTCGTCTATGGTTGGAAGAATATTATGGAGAAGACGAATATGAGCTACATGACCGCGTCGTAACCATATTCCAAAATTTGCTAAATATAGACCTGACGGGATACATAGAAGAAATAACTCGCATCGGATCCAAAGGCTATAGAAAAGTAATAAAAAGACCAATTGTTATAAAACTTCTAAGCAAGAGAATGGTGAAATACGTGCTCCAAAATAGCAAATATCTTCGAAACTCAGGTCTAGCCTTGGCCGAACACCTGGACGAAAATGGTATCCAAGAAAGAAGTAGACTAATGGGAATATTAAAAACTGTACGAAAAAAAGGAAAACACGCGGTTATACGAAACAACAAATTGTTTATAGAAGGAAAGATATACACTGACACTAAACAGGATCAAGATCGAACGAAAACCCATCAACCAACACAAGAGAGTCAAAATCTACATGAGCAAACCGATGATGAACGAAATGAAGAAAATCGACCAGATACAAATACGACCCATTCCTTTCGGAAATAAGTTTTCAATACTTTACCAAAACATGCAAAGTCTTAGAAACAAGACTGACATATTAGAAAGTTACCTATCAGAAGACCATAAAGATGTAGTGTGTTTATCAGAAACGTGGGTCCAGGAGAACCAAAAAGATCTCTTTCAAATAGACGGATACAAAATCGCCGCGTCGTTTAATCGCCGCCATCATATCCATGGGGGGGTAGCTATTCTACTGCCTGACAATATGTCGTACAAAGAAAGAAATGATTTTGCTGCGTTATCAATGGAATTCGTTATAGAATGTTGTGCTGTAGAAATACCAAAACAGAATTTACTAATAATAAGCCTGTATAGAGCGGATCGCGAGATAGATATATTTTTTAACTTCATCCATAGACTAGTAAATAAAATTAAACCAATATGTTATAAACGTCATATAATTATAGGAGGTGATTTTAATATTCATAATAAAACTAAATCTGCGGACTTAAATAAATATAATAAATTAAAAAACTTTTTATTGGAATGCAACTTGCACCAAGTAGTAAACACGGTAACAAGAGTAACAAATAATACGTCTTCATGCATAGATCTACTATTTACGAACTATAAAAACTTTAATCTTCTAATAGACGACATCGGAATCTCAGATCACAAATGTATACTTTTATAGTTTCGATAAAATAAACACTGAACCTCTGAAACAACAGTTTGCCTATTTAAGAAGTTTCACGGACAAAAATATGGAGTTATTCAAAGCTGAGCTACAAAATATTTGCTGGAGTAAAGTATTCAAGAAACAAAACAATATCAATACTAACTACAATGCGTTTGAAAGAACTTTATTAGATATATTGGATAAAACGATACCAATAAAACGGATTAAACTGAAAGGAAAAAGAAAACAGACTTGGCTAACGAAGGGCTTGAAAAAATCGTGTGTCCACAAAAGATTATTCAAAGCACTCATAAATCAAACAAACAGTAAAATCTTAAAAAATAAAAACACTTAAAAAACTAATTAAAGCATCTAAAAAGATAAAAAACACAAATATACTACAAAAAGCTAAAAACAAAACTAAGTCCATGTGGAACATTATAAATAATGTCAATGGAAAACGTAAGAAAAACCAAACAACAAATTTAAAATTAAATTTACTGGATGGGATCTCAGAAGACCCTATAAAAAACTCAAACGAACTGAACAAATACTTTCCAACAGTAGGAAACCTATCAAACACAAATTCAAATATACAACCGGCGCCACAGCCAAACCCAGCAGTCACATCAATGTATCTGAGCCCAGTCACTGATAGTGAAGTGACATTGGCCCTACGCGATTTACCAAATAAATACAGCTACGGCGTAGACGAAATTCCGTCAATCCTTTAAAAAAAATGTCTTAAAGAATTAATTACACCCCTCCAAACCTTAACCAACCAATCATTTGAAGAAGATACTTTTCCTGAGAAACTTAAAATTGCTAAAATACGACCGATTTTAAAAAAAGGTGGAAAACCAGACGACATGACCAAATATAGACCTATAGCCCTACTCCCGGTAATATCCAAAATTATAGAAAAAATTATGGCAAAACGCGTCTTTAACTACTTGGAAAAATATGATTTACTTTCTAAAACCCAACACGGATTTCGAACAAACCCATCTACAACTCATGCCGTTTACGAATACATTCAAAAAGCGTACGAAATAATCCGTGACAAAGCATATGGAGTGGGCATCCTATTAGACATGTCAAAAGCCTACGATAGAGTGCAACATACAGTACTTCTAAATAAATTGAATAGCCTGGGCATTCGCGGGAAACTGCAAAACTGGTTCAAATCGTACCTTGCGAATAGACAGCAGATTGTAGAAATAGATCACTTTGATGAGCAAACTGGAGAGATAAGAAAAGTACACTCAAACAAAGTCACCACAAATTGGTCAATTCCTCAAGGAAGTGTCTTGGGTTGTGTACTCTTCTTAGCCTATATTAATGATTTGCCAGAATCTATTGATACACTTTGTGTTCTGTTCGCAGATGATATATCATTATTGTTTAAAACTCACGAAAATACTCAAAGTATCAACAAAATTAAACAAACATTTCTCCAAATAAAAACCTGGTTAACAAATCACAGTCTGGAAATAAACAACAATAAAACAAAACTCATCCAATTTAGACCATTTCAAAAACGTCAACTCAATCTTAATGAAATATCTTACTCATTAAATATCCAAGAAGTAGAAGAATGTCCTATTAGGAATAAACATCGACACAAACTTAAACTGGAAAAGTCACGTTGAAAAAGTAAAAACCAAGATATCACAATTTATTTACGCTCTTTCCATTATAAAACAGAATACTCAAAAATGATTCTGCCCTAACAGCTTATTACGCATACGCATATTCATGGATGCGCTACGGTATTCTTTTGTGGGGAGGTAGCACCGACTCAGATGACATCTTCATACAACAAAAAAAGTGTATACGTATTATTTATAATCTACATCCGCTCACCAGTTGCAAACCGTACTTCATAAAAAACAAAATTTTAACCCTACCATCAATATATATCCTCGAGTCTGCTTTTTTTGTAAGAAAAAATATCACAAAATTCGAATTTTGCACTAGAGCGAGAAGAAAAGACCAACTAAAACTCCCAGCACCGAAAATGGAAATGTATAAATCTAGTCCTTACTACCGAGCAATAACCATATTTAACGCATTACCGAAATCCATAATAGAGGACACAAAATCAACATCGTTTAATAATAAATTGAAAAAAATCCTTTTACAAAAAGGATATTATACAATAAAAGAATTTCTAAATGATAAAATTAAAATATAATAATATCAAATAATTAGTATTAATTTCTTAAGAGTTTATTATAAAAATATAGAATAAATTATTAATATTATCATGCGATCCGTTCTAATTTGCAATGCCCTGACGGGGCTCATGTACTTTTACTTGCAAAATGTAACCAACACCAACACCTATACCATATACTTTTGTACATGAAAGCAAATAAATGAATTGAATTGAATTGAATTGAATTGAACGGCTAATGGAAAATAACACTGTCACTTTCCGTTAAATACATTTAGAAAAGGATAAGTAGATATCGTAGACTATTTTTAGTCATTAAATCACATAACAGACTCTAGTTTGAACTATTTACCTTAAAAGCATGTCATGTCTTAAATAGTCTCTGTTTTCCCCGCCATTTGGTAGATTTCCTTGTTTGTTTAACCGCCAAATTTTTAATCACTGTTTAATTTTGACAGATACCGCAAAGAATAGTAAAATCATAGACCATTAAAGACGCAATCATCTTTTATCTTTGTTTAAGCCTATTTAACAGAAAGTGACAGTGCAATTTTTAGTTGAAGATTTGAGTTGCTACCATGGAATTGAGAAATATGTATGTTGTTTTTTGGGCCAATAGCTGGGTAAGTACTCAAACACAAAAACGATCCTACCATTGATTGAGGGCACAAGTAGGTAGTTAGGCACGTATGTCAAAAGATATACCATTGTCTGTAAGGAGACCCACAAAAAAGTATTTTTTTTCTAAACTAAACCCCCTTTGCATTGCCAACCAAGGTCTGGAACTTACTGATTTTTTGTAAATAAAAACTTTGTAATCCTTTCTCGCCCGTGATAGCAATTTTATAGCCCGAGCTACACAGATAGCGACAACCCTAGTTAGCCTTAATAGAAAAATATTTCCACGCCTCGTTTTCCTCGCATTCCGTTTCGTTCGTTTTACGAATGCGCGTATTTTTGTTCTAAAACATGCATAGGATTAGTACAAAACCAAAAACCTAGTTGCAAAAACACTATTGAACAAAACTTATTTGGTTTATTACAACAAAATAGTTGACAACATAATTGTTCCAGCACTTCTAAGAATGAATGCAATTCATGAAGCCAATATTAAAAAAAAGGTTAATCTTGGCTTACATGTAACTTTAATCAATGTTTTATTGGATTTCATGGGTTTTCTTTTTTTCGTGTGGGACACCGAGCCGATCAACGACCCGATGAAACCTGGTGTCAGAGTTTTTCAACTGCCTACTACTACTAGTAGGCTTCTGACATGCTTGTGTAACGACCGCCGTCTAAATAATTATAGACAGCAACCGGGACCAACGGATTAACGTAGGTTAAGCTGTGTCCTTGCTGAGGAATTAAGGTTTAACGTTTCCTTACTAATAGATAAGAAACTTTATTTAACCACGTTTTAGAACAGCGCTTAAGCATTAACAACAAAATTTTCTGTTCCTATGTCTATTCCTATAAATGAGCTTTTATACCCTATATATAGATTGTCACGTGAACACGTCCGTCCATGTTCCTTTTCATAGGTCATAAGATTATTACAATCGTAAATCAACAAAAGAAATACAGTCCTAGGAGGTGCTAAATAAAACACTTTACATTTCCAACGCCACCTTCCGGCTTCCGCCGTAGCCGGAAATGAAAACAAAGATGGCGGCTAGCAATGTTTCTGGGTCAGAAAAAGACAATCCCTTCGCACCCTTTGTTTGTCACTAAAAATAGTAAAAATAAACAAAATAAAGCATCATCTGATTATAATAAATAAATGGACTTTGAATATAAAATCGCATTTTAGGATGCGCGACAAGCTGAAAGGGCACATAGTTCGTAAAATCGACGATCGCCGAGGTCGGAAGGGCCTAGATTTGATTGCAATTTTACTTTATTATGCTGACCGAGCACACAGGTGTGGGGGATTTCTTTGATGTCAAATTGACATTACTTAAATTCTACTTTACATTACATAAACAGCCACAACAGTCCACTGCTAGACATGGGCCTCCCCATATTAGCGTTATAATACCCACGGTTCTACTGTGATGATGCTATTCTGGCCGGCATCACACAGCAGTTCAGATATAATGCGTTTTTAATTTGCTACTGACAAACCTGTACGCATCTACAATTGATGCAACCCGGTGATTTTTGTCACCTGTGTCCTTTTTACGCGAGATCAATAAATTTAAAAGTCATAGAAATCACAACATTGCTAGAATGCAGTTAATTCTAGTTTATTTTACCAAAGTTTTTGGGTTCTTCCAACATCTAAATACAAATATTTTTATAAATTTGCAACACTTGTCAAAATTATTATTGAATCTGTGCTTTTGCTCTGTTGAACTACGGTTGGGGTCGATAATATAAGCTTTCTTTCAACGTTTAATTCGAATTTCATTTACACTATTCTTCAGCACTTTTATCAGTTCTTCTATCGAACATTATAAACTTTTTCAAAGTGCCTCTTCATTTCGAAAAATAATACAATTTCGAAAGATGAAATTCATTTGATAAACCACATACACTGACTTTCTTATCAAAAAGTGCATTGAACCTTAAGTATGTAACGAAAGTAAAAGGCAGGTCAACTATAAAAAAAAATTAAAAAAAAATAAATAAATAAATAAATGAACTTTTATTTCAAAATCAGCACAAGTTTTTACACTGAAATCCGCCAAACTATACAATAGTTTGTAGGCAGAAATATAACTCCCCATTTTAGGTAGGTACTGTTGTTAATTACGTACAAATAGGTTATCCAATTATCTATTATAGATTTACAGGGTAATTACTATAAATTACCTATGTATATATGACAAGGATTACAAGATTTTTAAATTTTTTGGTTACAATTCCATTAAACTGTTATTAAATTTATTTAGAAGATAACATTTGACTTTTCTTTTGAACGTTTGTTTGGTATTACATTGTTTGATTTCCAGCGGTAAGTCATTATAAATTTTTGGTACAAGATATGGACGGGCTCTTTGGCCATAATAGTTTACAACTTTAGGTACAATTAGTATCTCATTCTCCACCTTCCTATGCAAGCGTGGATGACTCACGCGTATCTTAAACTCGTTACTACCTAACTGCTCAACGGCCACTGACATCGTAAACTTCTCATGGACAGGTAATATTTTGCAAACGTGAAATAACAGGTCATAATTAATTTTACACTGCTCTTTTATTTTGCTATCTGCCAATGTTTTCATGAATCTTATTTGCAATGATTTTAATTTATCCAAGTACGTACGAAACGTTCTACCGTATGTACCAAGTCCATAAGAGATTATCGAGTCCGTTAAAGCGTAGTATACTGTATACAATGTTGCTCAGTCAATGAAAAACTTAAGCTGGTGGAACTTTACAAGAACTGCTCGTAACTTTTCACACATTATCTCAATATGTTTACTCCACGAGAAACTCGAATCGACAGTTAGCCCGAGGTACTTGTACTCCTCCACCAGCTCAACCTCCCCACAGTGGCATTGCGCGTGAGTTAAGGCATTGTGCAAACAGCTGTAGTCGTGACCCTTGATAACGGGCCGCCTGCTAATGGTTTTATTGTACGGCGAGTGTATATGCATACACTTTATAATTAGTTGTGTTTCTTCTTAAATAAAAATACAGAGGGAGATACGTAAGGTTTTAGGGTCATCAATTTTTGGTGTGTTTTAAACATCAATATGAAGCCGTTAGGGCCCCCAAGGCCAGCTGATACTGATATTTTTATAGTTAACCATAAAAATCCTATCACCACAATGAATTTGACAGACAAAATATTCCGCACAATTTCATACTATCCATATTTTCACGACTAAACCATACCTAAGTACTTACATAATCGTAAAAATGAACCTTTAATAAAGAAGACATTGATACTTACATAAAATATTTCAAATAATTTTCTTTAAAAGATAAGTAATTAGCAAAACATATCTTTAAAAAGAATTCAAAAACGGACTGAGATCGAGAATTGAGGAAAAATTAAAAGAACTGAAATGAGCGTAAATCTTTTTAATTTGCGGCGACGGGACAGCCCTTGTGGTCGACGTTAATTAACAGTCTTACGTCCCTTTGTCGGCATTTCTAGAAAAAATAAGCTCAACATAAGGACAAAGCAAATAGCTGTTTTCCCACTATGACGAACTGACGGACGTATTTTTGACGCATCCATATGTCAAACGAATGGAAATTTCACAGTTCCACACAAAAAACGGATACCGTTGCACACTGTAACGAATGCAATTTGTCCCAGGTGTTTGCAAGACGTATCCGTTTTTCCGTCATGGTGTGGGATTCGCTTAAAAACAGAGCATGTTTTACGTCACAAAACTTCGATTAGTGAGTTAAATTAAATCGAACGAAGATGGAAACAATATTTTACTTCGAACAAAATACGATTAAAATATAAAACTACCGTAAGTAGGATTTGGTCATTTTGGACTTTCTCCATCACAAGTAGCGACGCCTCTTTCGTCTGGGTTCTTGACACTTGCAAAATTCTACATACTGAAAACCCGTGGCACGGCTACATCCACCGAATTAGTTTTGTTGAGAATACCCAGCGACTTATTAACTTTTTACTTATTGAATGTAGCCTCAGTGATGAAAACACGCGATAAATTTAATATCAAATTTCAATTCCTGTACGCGGTACAATATTTTGCAAATTTTTAAAAAATTGTAAAGCTAATACGGAAAGTGTTTAAAAAATGGCATTCCGTTAAATAAAAGAGACATGACCTCTTCTCATATTTTTTCAATTTATTCCCGTGTTATAATTACAGACATGCGCCTAAAATCATTTTATAGGCTCATTTGAAGAGTAGTTCCACATTGCAGACCTAAGATCAGATAAACTAGAATTGAAAGGCCTCCATTTGGACGATAAAATGTAAATCTGCGCACGTAAAAAGAGAAATATAGGTATAGTCCTCGGTCGTGGATACAAAACGGTGGCAATCTTTAGGGTTCCTGATACGTAAGTAAATGGTAGGATTATATTATCTGTATATTTTTGTAGCATAATTTTTATGATTTGTACAACTATTTTGTAACTAATTTGTACACTAGCGTACAAAAAAGAAAAAGGCCAGCCAGTCTTATATTTTCAATCAACTTTTAAAAGTCATATAACTTGGTAACTACAAAAATAGCGGAACATACACGGGGGTGATTCGGTTATCCTTCAGAACAAGACATTCGAATTTTTTCTTTGGACGTAAGTATACGTGCCACTGTAATAAATACTACCCTGGCCTTTTGAAAAATACTTTTAAAATAGCGACATCTAGTAGAGAACTAAACTCAATATATGAGAATCAATTCAATACGTTCGATCAGATTCGCTAGTAGTTCAGTACAATGTCGATAGATGGCATCAATCTAAAAGGTTCATCAAATTGGCAAGAGATGGCTCTCAAAGTAAAATATAATTTCAAATGTTAAAGGCACAATTTAGGTGTTTATATACGCATTTTATGTCTGAAATAATTTCTTTTATTTATAATTAAATAATTTTCTTTTATTTCTAAACTGGTTTAGGCTATGTGTAGTAAAAATAATTTATGTTTCGAGAATATTCTAATTGCGACAGAAGCGACGACTGGTGTTTAGTAGCTAAACTAAGATATGTTTACTATTTAGGGATCCGTTTAAGGGTGGAATATAAAAACCTTTAAATAATAAGTAAACATTTTAAATTATCTGAGAACAACAACATTATTGGTCGCAGTGGACTACTGTTGGACTTGGTTTTCTCTTTTGGGGAAAATGTTTACATTATTTTAAAATAATGGGTTAGAAATATATGGGTTACCAGCAAATCTAAGTCACATACAAAAACATCGGTGTCTCGCATGAATAGAAGAAGAAGATAAAGAATACATTACTAAGTCTGTCTGTTCAACATATTTGCCAATCAACTTTAAATATTATATCATTGAATATTAGTTAAACGTAAAATAACCCACTAAAATATCAGTGATAAATGGGAAACACTCATACTAGAACAATCTTTATAATAACAAAGTCTGAGTTTATTGAAGAAAACTAGATTCTATGATCTTCATAATATCAATTTAACGTTACGACGATATTTGAAAAAAGTTTAAATAATTTTATTCTGTACGGAACCCACAATCAAATAAATCTAATATGGATCGAAGATCGAATAATCGAGATGGTTCCAGTTCGTTAGCTCCACCTGGTGTCGAGTAGCGAAATAAGCGGTGGTGCCTCAAATGGGGCTGGATTATTCTAGATTTAGACTTTTCGAGAAATTGTATCTGGACCTTCCGGTTTTGAGGGATATATAAGGCCTGGTGTGTGGGCGAAAGGGGAAGCCTGATTTTAATCGGTGAAGTATGCGGATCTAAGAAGAAAAGTAGTAAAAGTGGAAGAAAAGGAGGAGTGCAGTGTGAAAGTCCTGACCCTGAGGTGCTGCTGGATTGGCGGATTTTGTCCCGTGGTCGCTGCGCCTCTGCCCTGGAAAGTGGCTGCTGTGTGTTGGAGTGTGGAGATACATGCTTGGAGCTGTGTTCGTGGGTCTTCTGTGGATCAGCTGACTGCGAGTTGAGTGGATGACTTTGGAATGCTGTGGGCTGGCCTACTATCTACCTTAACCCAGATAAGTGTAGTTTTCCATCCTCATTCTTGTTAGATTGATAGTAAGAAAACATTACAAATTAGATACAAAATTATTGCCAAGCGGTTAGGTTTTGCTAATGATTTATAATATTTAGTAGGGGTTAGGTAGGAAATAGGGGAAAATGGATATCAATTCTGAATATTTGTAAGGGGTGAGGGTTCTACTTCTCAGGGGCGGAGAGGGGGCCCCGTGAGGCTCATATACCTTTCCCGATACCATTCCAGCCTTTACTCATGTCAGGAAATCCATGTACCTTCTTAAAGAACTGTTTGGGTTACTTATTTTCTACATTAAACACAACGTAATGGGTCCTACCAATTAACTAGACGATCATGCTAATAATTTACATCGCGAGCCATTTATTTATATTGTTTTGGGACATTGTTTGAGGTCTGATACTCCTTCAAGTGTTAGAACTTGAACAAGCCCCATCATCCATTCGATAATTCATAGGCGCTTTAGTGGGGTTCGTTACACCACCCTGTACATTTCCATAAACATTACTCATTCATTAGTATCTTTTTCCGAAATGAGGGTTCCAACTTACTTACGTAATCTGTGGTACTAATGTCAAAATTCTACGGAACCCTGGACACAAATTCGATTCGCGCACTAGCCTTCTATTACGAATTGATATGCGAGGACAAAATTTGTCGGGGAAAAAAGTTTTATTACATTCGTAAGTGGAAAGAAGAGAACTTGGAGTACTTTTGAGCGTCGAAAATGTTTTCAAGTACTTTTTAAGCTCAAAGGAGTGTCGCTTGCGTCATAATAAATGATAAGTGGCTTAGAGGTGTAGATACTTCTTTGTAGTAAAAACCGGCCAAGTGCGAGTGTGACTCGCGCACGAAGGGTTCCGTACCATTATACCATTACCAAACAAGTTTTTTGTATGGGAGCCCCTTTAAATATTTACTTTATTCAAATTTTTTGTATTTTTTGTTATAGCGGCAACAGAAATACATCATCTGTGAAAATTTCAACTGTCTAGGTATAACGGTTCAGGAGATACAGCCTCGTAATTGTAGGTTAGACGGACGGACAGACAGACGGACAGCCGAGCCTTAGTAATAGGGTTTCCGTTATTACCCTTTAGGTACGGAACCCTAAAAATGGCAGCACCTCAAGCTATATTTCAATGGATCAATACAATTTGGTTTTCCACACTGATATTAAGAAAGAAGCAGTTAAGTTAACCTCTTAAAGCCGCTACATGATTTTTGAATGCACACAATTTCGTTGGTAGATACGATAAATACCATCTTTTTAAATATAATGATTTTTCAATATATTATCTTGTTTTTTTTACGGGAAAACACGATTAAAGAAAGTTTTCTCTAAAAAGTTTGGCCTAATTTTTACACTTATTTGTTTGGTGTATAGCAATATTAAGGCGATTTTCCCACTGCGTATTTTACCGCAACGTCAAAAGACTTGACAGACGCATCCGTAACGCACTGTAAACGCTCCTTAGCCGTATTTATAAAGGAATAATGTATAATAAAATGTCGTGTGATGCCGGCTTAGAATAGCATCACTCTATTTCTATCCCGTGGGTGTCGTAAAAGGCGACGAGGGGACTCGAGGGTGTGTATTGCAAGGCGACGGGCTGACAAACTGTCACTATGGCGATACACATTATTCCGAATGACCATCGAATGTTTGTCAGACATGGCGTAAATGTCCGTTTTTTGCGACCCCCGCAAGGGATAAAGGCGTGATATATGTAAGTATAATATAGGAATTCGCAATTTCCCATCGTCTGACAGACGCATGCGTTACGGATGCTCTAATAATGCGCAGCAACGGACGTCAAGTGGGAAAACCGCCTCATGTAGTCACATTCACAAGCCACCGCAGGCGTGTGTGTAGGGCATGTTGCGGTCGGTGCTATTCCGATAATATAACCACAATTCATGCTTCTGTTATTTGGGGTAGACCTAGTAGCGAAATTATTGCATTAATTAGCTTTCGGTTGGTAGAATAGTCATAATAGTAATATTAGATTAACTTAATTGATTTATTCTAATCGTGTGATGCCGGCTTGGAAAAGCATCACCCTGATTTTTTCTTACTGGTGTCAGAGGCGACTTAGGGACTTGAGGGGTTCATTTGTATTACAATTTTAGCGACAGACTCTATATTTGTGATTGTTACCGTATTTTACGTTCGTTAACGCTTTGCCCATCCCACAAGGGATAAAGGCGTGATATTTCTAAGTGTTAGTGTGTAGATTAACTAATACTTGGCAAGAATTTGTAAGTGCTTCAAAAATAATTGATTTACCTATTTTAGAAATGAAACTATTTGTTGTCTCGGTGACACGACAAAAATAAAATAAAGGGGATAAATTTAAAACAAAAAAATTGCTTAGAATAAGTTAATCGTGGTGTAAATTAAAAAATGCTACTGATCAATAAGGTATGCCGGTAATGATTGGGCAAAACAACAGTTTATCAATATTTGAATACAAAAGAACAGCGTTCAAAACTGTAAAAGAATAAGTATTTAAACTGGATTACCTAATCCATTCAATTCACCAGTTTCTTATTAAAATAATTCTGGCAGCAAAAACGAATCGATGTGCTTGGCGCCATTGTTTTCTAATCTAACTTTCTTGCTATTTGATATTAGAAGGAAACTTTTCAAAACTATTTAATTCTTAGTTTTAGGGTTTATACTTAACCAATTTCTTAAATTTATTTATCTTGGTCTTGTAGGTCGCAACTATGATATTCTAAATCCATACTAATATTATTTAACCGAGAATTTATGTGAGTAAAATTCACTCGACTTGACGGTTTGAATAAAATTTGGAACACAAATAGGTTAGAAATATATTTTACCTATATTCCATCGGGAAAGTGGTTCAGTTTTATGAGTACCTTAACCTTCTTATGACCTTTTTGTTAGTCCTCGCATAATTACAACTCAAAAATAACAAGTTGAATACAATAGATTCAGTGGTTGCATTATCAGTAACATATAGAGGTAGTTCAGTTCGAGAATCACGAGGTGTTTCACATTAAAGGTTATGCGTTAAGCGAGTTGTCCTTTTCTGAATGAACCTCAATTGATTGTCAGGGGTGGCGTAAATAACCGTTTTACGGCCGTTTACGCTCTGCCGACCGCACAAGGAATACAGACGTGATATATGTACGTATATTATGTATGTCATTTCCTACGCTCATAGTTTGAGTTAACTACCGCGTCTTTATAGTGAGTGAGAAACGGTTTATTTCTCACTCTTTTTCACTGGAATTGCAGTATTCATAAGCTTTTGTTGATGTTAAAAAAAAGGCAACGCTCAGTTTTGTCGGAAATGCTAAGCTGGGAATTTGGCCGCCGTCCAAATTGGGAGTTTAGTTAATAATCTGTTCGGTGTCCGCTTTTGTGAAAGTTTATGCGGCTATTAAAAAATCGCAGAGCACTCCATACTAAATAAAAATGATAATTTCAAAAGATAAAAGTGCGAAAATGTGGCTCGATGAATAAATAGGGTGTAAGGGACAGCCCTTCAAATACTGATAGGGTGCATGCTGACCATGACACTGAACAATACATAAATACACATATCACGCCTATAATCCCTTGCGGGGTAAGCAGAGCGCAAATAGCCGCGAAAAACGGACATTTACGCCACATCTGACAACTATTTGAGGGTTATCGACAAAAATCGACTTCCCATACAAAATCACAACTAGCTGAGTGAATTTACTATGTGAATTCAAAAAAACATTACGTTTCGTAAAACATTTTTTCAGTTACATGGTCCGAATGCACCATATTAGTACTCGGAGGACTGTTCCTTACACCCTGTTTTCATACAGAGTGACATTTATGGCTTGATTTTGTATGTAGCACCTTTGGTAGCACCTACTCATAGTGTTTGTTGTTGGCAGTGTTTGTGATGGAGAAACAAAACGCAGGCGGTTAACTGAAAAAACAAGTTTGACAGAGAGTTCGGCGTGGACGTTTTGAGATTAGGTTTCGAAATCGGAATAAATCATGGGAATCCTGGAGTTACTTTTGGAACTGTGGTCTTTTAGCGAAAGAGGAGCCCTAGATTCGTATTCCCTATGGAATATTTGTGGAGATCATGAAATCTGTGTTAGTTGTTTTCGTTTTACCCTCGGAAGGTTGGTGAAATGCAGATTGTAAGATTGGTGACAGTTCTTGCTGTGGTCTCTTTGTAGTCCTGCAGGCATTGGATTTGGTATCTAAGGTATGGTGAAGGCACGTTGACATAGATCAGCGTGTGTGTAAGGTTCTAAGTTGGTTTGGTAGATAGACGGGTTGTAGTAGGTTACTAGCTGATGATGGTCTGACAGACCGAAACAGCCACACCGCGGAGCGGAGTATGAAACGGTACGGACAGTTTGGTTAACAATTTCAGTGGTAAGAGATGGCATTTGACGATGTAGGGTTTTCACGCGGTTTGACGACTATACGCCCACGCAGTTTTGTTTGGTATCCTGCCGTAAGAATATGTTGTGTTAAAGTGTCATCCAGAATTGCTGGTTGATGCGCATTGGAGTCCATTCCTTATTGTTTTCTAAAGCAGACCTGATGCAGTGTAATTAGATGGTTATCCGTGTCTCGCTAGCTCTTTTATTTGTTTTCTTCTCCCTTTATTTTCTTTACATTTAAATTTTATCCGCTGTTTGATGTCGACTTAGAAACGGACAGCAGCATTCCCTGTGAATCTAAGTTCTTGCACTGCGCTCGCTAGTCCGACTGCCCAGCGTGGTGAGTATGGCAATAATATGGTTGTTATTATATTTATTCTATGTATGAACGACCCGCGTTGTAGCAAAGAGTCCACAGTGTGGGTGGCAGGTGATTGATAGTCATGGAAATATGGAAAACAAGCCTAGGCCGCCTGTTGGATAAAAAATAATCTAAAAAGGAATATGAAATGAAGGGACCCTGATGCGAAAAAACAGCACATACTTTATTAAATAAAATTCATCACTCATATCGTGTGGGTTGTTACCTAGTCGAACCCATGTGTCAGAGTTTTCATACCATCTACTAAGTAACTAGTAAGCTTCTGAAATGGTTTGGTACCACGAAATACTGAATATGTATTATTTGTGCAAATAAATTCATTTTTCGAGAACGAACAGCTAGGGGTCATCTCATAAAATC
Source organism: Tuta absoluta (assembly GCA_027580185.1). Classification (NCBI taxonomy): domain Eukaryota; kingdom Metazoa; phylum Arthropoda; class Insecta; order Lepidoptera; family Gelechiidae; genus Tuta; species Tuta absoluta. The sequence goes on along the minus strand of JAQAHW010000022.1, from coordinate 5,312,718 downwards.
TTTATTCTTCCATTTTACTGAAAAGTAAAATTCGATGTACATTATAAGTTTATCGTTCTTACTTACACTCGTGACCGATAGCGAAAACCCAAGACGGGCTGGTGTTAAGGAATAACTTTCCCTAAGCATATAGGCCATAACTACGACAAAACTGGATCTTTCATACAAAATTGCCGATCAGTTTATATGAGTTACTATGGAAACTCAAAATAGTTTTGTCATATCCCACTTATGTTCCTTGGGGAAAGTTGTTGCTTATTATCAGCCCGTCTTGAGATTTCTAATTCACCTAATATTTAAAATGGCATAAAGTTTACGCAATGAACAATATACATATTAGATTAGTGAAACCCGAAGTGGAATAAACAAACCGCGATCATGAAACAATTAAACTGAGTTATTCAATTGTTGAAATTGTTCATTTGAAACAAAGACACCGCAGGCCGAGCCCACAAACTCAAAGCGATTGTTTAAATTAATTAAATGCCAACCTTATTTGTTCCTTAATTGCGTATAGTTTAGTTTGCACTACCGGGCTTTGAAATATATTTCCTGAACAGTAGCAAATCACACATTTCGGTTATTCAAACATGTCTATCGCGATAGTTTTTAGGTTAATCAGTAAGTAAATAGATAAAAATAAGAAAAGAAAAATGTTAGCGTCATTTATGAAATTAATAAACTAGTAAGTTTTATGGTGCAGGCTTCAGCTGTCATGCAAATGTATTTTTGAATAAATAAATGACACTGTTAGAGCAACATAAACCATAGTACTTATAAATAGATTTTGTGGTCTAGATTATCATGACACATGATTACTATGACAGCTAATGGTAAATTTCACTTTTTCCTTGACTTTACTTCCAACATAATTCTAAATAAGCTTGAACACAATATTGGATTTTACCTTGATGCTCAAATCAGCAGTATATGAACATACTGTGTAATGGAGGTCATTTAATAGAAGACCATAAATACATTGGGTACCAACCAACTTAGTCTCTGTAAGCAACAGAAGTCACAGATAACTACGTGATTTTCTTTAAACAATTTCCGGAAGCAGAAATTCATACCAATCACTGTAATTGTTCGACCAAATAAATTTGAATTCTTCCATTTCGAAGTAACTCCTAAATTATTCATTCGAAATTTAAAGCTTTTATGGTGAATTAGAAAGTTAGACAGCTGGCTTAGTAGGTAAAGAACAGTATTATGGTTTCTCACTTTGTTAGGGACAGCCCTCCGAATACACAAAGGCTGCATTCAGACCATGAAACTGAACAACTTCCCATAAATAAATATTTCAGGAAACGTCAATTGTTTTTACGTACCATTATATATGTAGTCACCCGACTGTCATGTTGTATGGGGGGTCGCTTTTTTATCTTTTTCTGACCTATGTTTTTAGGGGAAAGTTGTTCAGTTTCATGGTACTCCAACAGTATTCGGAGGGCTGTCCCAGACACCCCGTAATGCCTAGTATTTATTTTTGAAACAAGATGCACGACCCGTTAGACCTTTTCCCGCTTATATTATACCTATTTATAAACCTTACTCTGGGATTACTCTCACTGTATCAAATTAAAAGATTTAAACAAACATGGACAGACAGACGGAACGGAAAGTAACTTTGTTTTATACTTTGTAGGATGTAGTGATATTGGGAAGATTTGAATAGGGAACACTGAATATTGTTTTTATAGTAGCATAATTTAATAGAAATTGAAATAAAAGAACGGTATTTGCATGAACCACCGGCTCCAACACCTTTATACTTGAAACTATAATTCTACGTTCACACTTTGCTCCTGTTACTGTCGCTGCCGCGAATTTTGCCCTAAATACTACCGCGAAAGTATCAATGCGAGTTAGTGTTCACTCACTACCCTTACAACCACCGTTGTGGCGCAGTGGTAGTGCGACTGCCTGTGACGCAAAGGTTCTGGGTTCGATTCTCGGTGGGACACTCACAAAAGTTGATATTTTTCTCTTTGTGAATTTGTTCCCGGTCTGGTTAGGACATTGCAGGGTGAACCAACTGATTGTCCGAAAAGAAATGGTTCCGTGCTTTGGAGGGCACGTTAAGCCGTCGGTCCCGGTTGCTGTCTATGATTACTTAGACGGCGGTCGTAACACAACCATGTCAGAGGCCTACTAGTGGTAGTAGGCGGTTGAAAAAACTTTGACACCAGGGTTCATCGGTTCGTTGAACGACTCGGTGTCCCACACGAAAAGAGAGAGAGACTACCCTTATATTCTTCTCGCACCAATATTAGTAGCGAGATATCAAAACATTCTACTCGCACTCGTGCACGACTTTGACTCGCGCTCGAGAAGCCGACACTCGAGGGAGCACGAGAAGTGGCAGCGGCATGACGAGTAGCAGCGCAAGTAACCTTTTCACATGCTCGCGCTGCCCACTTCTGTTCCTGCCTATAGAGGAACTATGTGAACGTGTAATAATATAGAAAACACTGTCCAATAAATGAACTTGTTGTTTGTCTGTTACTAAACACTGCCGCTCGTGTGTGTTCAACCGCAATGGTATGCAAACGTTGTGTCGAGGATTCATACGAGAGTACATCGCAGAGAGGTTATTTGATTAACTAATTATTTATACGGAACGGTATTATAGATACGGTATCAGTATTCTGCGTGGAACCGGGACGTTACGCTAGGCAATTAAGAAATCGATCTTTAATCCATTTAAAACTGTTTTAACTGTTGTAACTAAATATTTTGTTATGGCGGTCCTCTCACTCCATCGTTTGTCTCGCTGAGTTTTTTTTAATACACTGAAACCCATGCGTCTGTCAAAGTAAGGGCAATCTTGAATTCTGATCTTAATAAAAATAATATTAAAAAAACACCGTAGCTGTTATATATGGGAATAAGATCGGAATTCTCAATTTCCATTCATCAAACAGACGCATGTGTTGCGCATGTGTCACGGTGCGTTAAGAAACAAAGCACCGGACGAAAAGTGTCAGAACCACCTTAGTTATAATGTATAGAGTAGAGTCCATATTGATTAATGAATTAATTATATCTAGTGTAGAGTTGTAGGAAATTGCACCAAAAACAAATGCAAGTGCTTTAGTCATTATATTAAATACAGAAAAGTAAGTTTTAGCACCAAGTTTAAAAATAACTGCATTTTTAAAACGAAATTGATAGTGGCATGAACAAACGGCTCCAGCAATTTTGTACTTCATCATCATCACTCCATAGTATACAATAAAGTTGCTTCCCGTGTCTGTCTCCATATTTTTATGTATGCTTAGATCTTTAAAACTACAGAACGGAAATTGATGCATTTTTATAAATAGACGATACAGTTCAAGAAAAAGGCATATATGTACAAAACATGCTGGTGAAATGTTTGATAAGTAACATTTATAATAAAGTCGCTTTCCGTGTCCGGTATTGTCCTGGGTGGGTATAGTATGCTTAGATCTTTATAACTATGCAACAGATTTTCATTAGGTTATTTTAACATGTAGAGGAAGGTTTCTAGAAAAAAACATGCTGGGAAAAAGTCTTTTACCTGCGGGAAAAAGGTGGAAAATAAAATAGAAACACTCTCCACACAACTTGTTACTGAACATTGCACGTGTATGTTGAAACGCTAACGTATGCACACGTTATGTCGACAGGTTGGTAAACAAACGAACGTGTTCATATAGATCGTAGGGATGTTATCTAACTATATTAAGTTACTAGTAAAGAGTATTGCCCTTGTTAGCTGATAAAGGAAAGAATTAAAATATACCTAACGTAGCGCTGTAGCAAAGTGCTACGTACTATTATTCCGCATGCTGGGCAGGGAGATTAAAGAATTTTCTTGATATTTGATAAAACTTTTTGTACTGCAGTTGGATTAAATGGAAGTCAAATTGGAATAATAATTCAGTTATAGAATTAAAGTTTGACAGACATAATACTTTTTACCGCGGGAAATTTCTTATTACTACACGAAATACGAAACAAAAGTTTTGACCAACATAAGCCCACCTAAACTATAATACGTACAAATATACAAATATCACGCCTATATCCCTTCCATTAAACTATTAAATATACGGAAATAGATACATAGCAAAAAAAATGTGTTGTCTATATGCCAGTGTATCTGTGATTTATAAAATCACGCTTCATCTTAAATGAATGAAATCCAAGTTGTGTTCAACATACAAACATACATATATCACGCCTATATTCCCTTACGTGGTAGGCAGAGCGTAAAAAACTGTCATTTACGCCACGTCTGACAATCATTTAAGGGTAATTTGAAATATTGTGTATTACCATAGTGACAGGTTGTCAGCCCATCGCCGAAATTTGCAATACACACCCTCAAATCCCTTAGTCGCTTCTTATGACACCCACAGGAAAGAAATGGGGTGCTGCTATTCTAAGCCGGCATCACACGGACTTAGTCTGGATATGATTATTCCTTTCGGTTCTTTGTTGGCTCCCACGATTACACATATCTTAAATTTCTCCCTGTCTTCTGGTATTTTTCCTAAGGCTTGGAAGTACGCCCATGTGATTCCACTTCCTAAAAAATGTAATGCCACCGTATCTTCAGAATTCCGACCCATATCCATTCTCCCTATTCTTTCGAAAGTTTTAGAGCATTGCGTTCACCAGCGCCTAACAGGGCATTTCAACCGCCACTTGCTCTTTAACCGACTTCAGTCTGGGTTCCGCGCTGGGCACAGTACGGTGACCGCGCTGGTTAAGGTTACAGACGACATACGGCTTAACATACAGGAAGGTAGGCTGACTGTTCTTGTTCTCCTGGATTTCAGCAGTGCCTTTAACTCAGTGGACAGTGAAATCCTTCTTGCGGTGCTTCGCAGACTTAATCTTGCTCCTGAGGCTGCTGCATGGTTTCGGTCCTATTTAACGGACCGGTATCAGCTAGTCAAAGCAAATGACAGACGTTCGAACTGGTGTAGGATCGAGGCTGGGGTGCCGCAGGGAGGAGTACTCTCGCCGTTGCTGTTTTCTGCCTTCATTGACGGCATTACGTCTTCACTGACTTCTTCTTTCCATCTCTACGCTGATGACTTGCAGATATACACAGCTGAAACCCCCGATAGACTGCACCATGCAATTGACAGAATTAATTCTGACCCGTCCTCAATAGCTGGTTGGGCAGAGAGGCATGGGCTTCTGTTAAATGCTGCTAAGTCTCAGGCTATTATCATCGGTAGTCATCAGCGTATAGCAAAACTGAATCTGGTCGATACTCCTAAGGTAATTCTCAATGATTCTCCTATCCCTTATTCTTCTAAAGTCAAGAACCTGGGAATTTTAATCGACCAGACAATGTCATGGACACATCAGTTGAACGAGGTTAGCCGAAGACTGTATGCGTCACTCCACTCCTTGAAGCGGTTGCAGAATTTCCTTCCTCTAAAAACGAAGACGATGCTGGCTCAAGCTCTTCTGCTGCCTCTGCTGGACTATTGTGATGTGGCTTACCTTGACCTCACTGAAGAACTCCTAAATAAGATGGAGCGTCTCCAAAACCAGTGCATCCGGTTCATTTTTGGGTTAAGGAAGTTTGACCATGTTTCGGATTTCAGAGAGCGGTTGAGATGGTTACCTATTCGTCAACGCAGAGACCTCCATACTTTGTCACTCCTCTTTAATGTGCTATTTAATCCCGCTGCTCCTCAGTATCTACGAGAGAGGTTTGATTTTCATAATGTAGATAACGCACGTTTGCGATCCTGTGGTGACCTTTCACTTCAGGCACCAGCTTGCAAGACTAAAACATTCGCTCAGTCCTTTACTATCCACGCCGCACGATTATGGAACAAGGTTCCGACGGACGTTCGGAAAAGCAAAAATATCGGAACATTCAAGACGAACATGAGAAAACTTTGGGGTTTTAACTTAAATAACTCTGACGATTGATAGGGCTTGTATTTATATTTAATATATTATATTATTTTATTATACTATGTATGTTTCTATATTGATATATATTTAATTATTTAAGTAGGATTATATGTACATAATTATACTTATTATTCTTTGACAGCTATATTTAGTGTCGATTTGACTTTTTTTTTTTGCATCTACCTTAGTTTACCTGCGCACACCATGTCCTCTGGATTTCTCAAAGGTTGACTGGGAGAGATCCCTTAGTGGGATAAGTCCGCCTTTGTGCCTAACCTTTTCTGTTATCTGTGTTTTTCTATGTTTTATTTTTATTTGGTGCAATAAAGTTATTACATACATACATACATACACGGCCAAAGTTGTGTTCAAGCTCACGAGGAAAAAAGAAGGTTGTTTTTGGTTTAATAAGACCTATGCATATCCAAAATATCCATATTTGATTGAGCACGCAAAACTATTGGAAAAAGAAAAGTGACTAAATGTTACCAGCATCATTTATCGTTACCGAAATCGTTGGACGACTCGGTGTCCTACTCGAAAAGAAGTAGAAGACCGGAATGTTGAGCGATGGCTGGAATTGAACCCCTCCCACAAAAATAATTTAAATCATCTGTCTCGTTAGTGTATCCAAAATGAACCAAAACGGAGTCGTATAGTAGGGCTTGCAGAAGCAACGGGGTTGCTCCAGGTTGCTTTACATGGGCAAGCATCTAATCGAATTCACCATGCGAAAAAAGTCGTGGGTATCAGCTAGTAGGTAAAATATTTTTCAATTCATACTGTCATACTCATTAATACATATAAGCATAGATCACGCCTGTATACCTTGCGAGATTGGCAGAGCGTAACCGAGTGTCCACACCAGTCCACACAAATGAAAAAGCACTACTAATCAAAAGGCAGGTAGAATCCTTGCCTTAATCTATTTACTTTCAATGAAGACTTCGACATTTACAAGACACATCTATCCGATTCTCATTCGAGATCGGAACCAACTGTGAAATAAAATTGAAATGGCGGTCTGAGAGAAATATGGCGGCGCTGGCTGCAAAAACACATTTCTTTTATCGGTAACGGTTACCATACCCATCTGTTTCTGACTATTGCGGGCAGTGGGAAATTGGACGGCCGATGTGGCGCAGTAGTGACTGCCTGCTGCGCAAAGGTTCCGGATTCGATTCCCGGTTGGGTACTCACAAAGTTGATATTTATCACATTGTGAATTTGTTCCCAGTCTGGTTAGGACATTGCAGGCTGACCCACTTAATTTTCCAAAAAAGATGGTTCCGTGCCTAAAGGCACGTTAAACCGTGTCGGTCTCGGTTGATGTCTATGATTACTTAGACGGCGGGCGTAACACAATCGACACAACCATGTCAGAGGCTTACTAGTAGTTGTAGGCGGTTGAAAAACTCTGACACCAGGGTTCATTGGATCGTTCGTCGACTCGTTGTTCCATACGAAAATAAGTAGAAGAAGTTGATGCTGGTAACATTTGGTCACGTGTTTTTCTGTAGGTAGTGAAAATATTCTATGAGATTTTCAATTCACATACCCGCTCTACTTATTGCACTACTTTTAGTACGTATGAAATATGAAAAATACTGGGTCTAATCCAGAAGGTTTCAGTATACTGCAATTTTTTAACATCAGGTGAGATGGCAAACAAATGCTTACCTATTTTTTATATAAATAAATAGGCGATGGGCTGATAACTACTACAATTCCCAATATCATCTAGATATAACTACTGTTTACGGCCGTGGACACTGGTGACCCACAAGGATTAAAACGTGCCTCTCTGTGTGAAATTGTCCTCAAAAGAAATATCAATTTCATTCTATAAAACAAATTTATATTAAACTTACACCGATTCCCAATCCGAAAAATGAAAACAAGATGAATTAAGAAATGTTTTATGAAAAAAGATAAATCCAACTTATCGTAATAGATAGCTCTGTGAATGCTATCTATTTCAATAAGTAAAAATGGAAAAGATAATAAACTTGCACAGAATATAAAATGTCCTCAACGTAACTTTTGGAAGTTAAATTGAAATAGGACACTTGGAATTGTAGCCGATGGCGCACAAGGGATTTAAAAAGTACGGTGAACGGCCTTCTTATTTCGTTGCCTTGAGGTTAACTTGGCTGACACCAAGGCAGTGCCTTTATTTTATTCTCTATGGGACTTAAATACGAAGATAATAAAATATTTTTAACTTCAAATTTTTGTTTGTGAAAATAATATAGCACCATAGTGCTATATTATGTATAGTGTATTTTGTATTGTGCATAGTGTATTTTTTGTACTGTGTTTTTTGTATTGTGTATTTTGGACCTATGGGTCCAAAATACACCATAGTACATTCAATGCAAAAAAAAAAATGTTCAAATTACAAATAAGTACAATCATGTTAGATTTAGTTCTGACAATCAAAAGGAACTGAATAATATTTTTTATCACAAACTAAATGGAAATAAAAATTACATTGTTGCGTCAATATTTTTAAAATTCAATAACATATGATATTGCAGTGCATCGAACTCGTCAACCCACTTCTATAATGAGAAAATTAACTTTTCCACCTTTCCCGAATTGTACAAGCAAAGCACATTGGCGGAAAACGGTTTTTGACCGCGCGGCGCGTTGGTTGGAATAGCTTTGAAATAAAATTGTGATTTTCGTCGGTCGTGTCGTAAAATATTGAAATACAGATGAAAATTCAACAGCCACAATCGTCCACTCTTGGACATGGGCCTGCCCCAATTTGGGAGTATTTGCGATACTCACCACGCTTGGCAGGTCAATTTGCGAGCGCAGTGCAAGTTGTGATATTCACAGGGAACGCTGCTGCCCATTCTCTGGCTTATTAGAGAAAATAAGTTTTATTTATTTATTACAGACGTCACGTCACGTCCCCGTATTAAAAGACTCCGTAAAAAGTAAAGTAGGTATATCGCTTGGTAAAATATGGGTATGATTTAAGCTGTCACCAATTTAAGTAGTTTTCTGTTTCCTTAATAATAGATTTTGCCCCCAAAATAATAGATTTGTCACCAAAATCTAGTCCTCAAACAATATAAAACCAGTTCCACGAAAAATTACCTAAAATCATGGAGATATAAGGTCTAGTACCAAATTAATATTTTTGAATGTATTTTAATAGGTTTGTCCTCAGAAGTATTAAAGAAAATTAATTGAAAGTGATCACCAATAAATCATATTTTTGTCCCTAGAAAAATTTCAAAAAGTTTCAAAAAAATTGGAGTTATCATCATAATCATCGTTTCAACGAATACAGTCTACTTACAACTTTTCTAGACATATTATGCCTCCCCCAAGGAGCTTAATTCCCACAGGTAAAAGCAATATTTCGATAAAATTTGTAGTAGGATAGTAAAAAACATAGTTCGCGTGAAATAGTCAAGATTTATCCCTATTTAATAAAACAAGGCATTTTCTAGGCAAACGCGAATCATCCTATACCTCATCGTCACTTTCCATCAGGTACGATTGTGGTCAATCGTTAGCCTGTACCACAAAAAAAGGTAATGCACCCTCAGCAATGAAATTGACGCGAATGAAGTAAAGTTGCACCTCGCTGCCCGCGCCACGCATCGTATGATCCTACGACCCATTGCTGAGGTCTAATTTGTAAATTTTTAAAGCGCGCCAATTTGGCTCCGCCTATTTGAATATTTTTTCATTCAAATTGACAATTGATGTATAAAATTGGAAGCGAACAATATTATTTTGATAACTTAATGAAATAAAATGTTACCACTGTATTGGTAACAAAATAGCAAATTAAAGGGAATCGCAGTCTAGGAACGAAAATTTATTTATTTGGTGACAGATCTACCATTTTGAGTACTAACCTATTATAAAAGTAACAAAACTATTATTATGAGAACGAAGAATAAATTCCATCAATGCTTTACAATTTCTTTGGTAATCTATCTTTTATTTTACACATTAAATAACATTAATTTGGTGATGCATACCTTGGAACACATTTGTTTATCTGAGAACGAAAATATTTCGTGACGATAGATCTTATTATTTGGTGATACTACTTGATGACAAATATAAATGTTGGTGACAGAAAATATAGTTCCCGTAAAATATTATTACGTTAATACCCTCTAGCATTGGTTTGTTGGTTCCAAATTCAGTAGTGGAATTTTCGGATTCGTAGGAAACATTATAACACATACATACATACATACATAAATCACGCCTATATCCCTTACGGGGTAGGCAGAGCGTTAACGGCCGTAAAACGGATATTAACACCACGTCTGACAAAAGCTTGAGGGTCAATCAGATAACTGTGTATCACTATAGTGACAGGTTGTCAGCCCATCGCCTAAAATTGCAATACACATCCCTCGAGTCCCTTAGTCGGCTCTTACGACACCCATGGGTAAGAAATGGGGTGATGCTATTCTAAGCCGGCAATCACACGGCGATATTATAACACAAATAAGTATATTAATATTAACAGAAACATAATTAACAAAATTAGATATTGTTATTTGTTTAAGATAGTAATTTTTTACCATTAGGATACAAAGCATTCAGGCAAAATAATTTTTATCTAATCCTGCCACGACGCTGACAATATTTCATTCCTCATATTTTATTCAAGTACATACATTTTAATTTATTAAAACGTCATTCGTGAGTGTCTCTTGTACGTTTAGTAAGAAAATAGTACATACATACACAGAGCACGCCTTTATCCCTTGCGGGGAAGGCGCTGATGGCCGTGAAAAACAAACATTAACGCCACTTCTGACAAACATTTGAGGGTTATTCAGAAATATCGTGTTTCACCATAGTGACAGGTAGTCAGCCTATCGCCCAAAAATTGCAATACACATGTAACTTTCGAGTCCCTTAGTCGCTCGCTGCTTATGACACCCACGGGAAAGAAAACGGGTGATGCTATACCTATATTTATGCAATGTTAAACTGGGAAACTTAAGCACTCCAGTCACTTGGAAACAGTTTGAAAGACCTTGGCCCCAGTACGCTACCTTGAGGGAGTTCACCTGTCGAAACTAATAACAAACGATTCCCTGATGAATGTGAGCCGCCGCCTGTCTTACCTTAAGCATAGTCACGTCACGAAGTAATTTGTACGTGTAGGTACCAGCAGCACTTCAAACCACCCTTTTAAGGGATCAACTCATCCTTTATAAATCTATGAGAAACCAGTATAACTTGGTCCTCTAAATAAGTAGCTTTATCTGCTGTACTTACTACTAGCACCCTTGTTCAAAAAGGTTTGATACGGTGGAATAATTTTGCTGTGTTCTTAAATAATAAAAAAGTAGTAATGGAATGAATAATAAAAAAAATTGTCCTGATTCTAAATTTCGTGAACATGCATTGGAAAGCGTTGCATGTAAACTGACCTTGTAAAGGTTATCGTTTTTTTTAACAATATCATGCCTTGGCGAATATTCATATAAGTATCATATGGTAAAGGTAAAAACAATCATTTTGTTTACGACAGTTGATGCTCTACTTACTTTAAGTGATTATTTCGTGATTACATATTGAATCAAGAAAATTCATGAAATATGTAATCAAGACAAAATCAAAGCAAGATTTATAGCGAAATTTACAGAGAGTTTAAAACTAAAATGGATTGCAAAATCCCAATGGACGCAATTAAAAGTTTCAAATAAATGAAACGAAAAAAGAGTACTGTATAAAAAAATGTTAAGACAAAATTGTACCTGTAACTCATTCGAATAAATGCTTCTTTTTCTTCAAATTTTAAAGTCAAACTTTTGTCGGTGGAGTAACTTAAAATTTTCCCTCTTCTCTGCTAGATGATTTGACCTCCTAATACGACACGATATTTACTTTTTCCTTTATCTGAGTAAAGGGGGTGTGTCTAAGTCTACCTCTGCCTCTCTTTTCTATTATTTTACCTTCAATAATGTTCCTTATGTAGTTGTCTTGTCGTAGCAAGTGGTTTATCATCTTCTATCTTTTGTTTTCTATGGTCTTCAGGAGACAACGTACTTCCGCAACTAGAGCCAACACTTCTACGTTTGTCTTCTTCTCTGTCCAACGACCTTTACTATCCTTTGACTAATGGAAACGGTATTTATAGTTCTATTTATTTATTTAACCATTTATTGTACACAATATAACACAAAGGACATTACATATAGATCAATACACAACAGGTCAGCTTATTTCTAAAAAGAAATCTCTTCCCGCAGACCTAGGGTAGTGAGAAGGCATAAAGTAAGGCAGTTGGCGTGTACAACTTACTTAGTATGATAAAAATAAATTAAGGCTAATAAAACAAGAATACTTAGTACAATAAATAAAATAACAATTCTATTAGTTTAGGTGTGTGTATTTATTTGACTATTATCAAATAATTATTTATCATATTGTATTTTTCTTTAACTTTGTGTGCAATCTTGTCCCCGCACGTAGTTTTTCTTACTTAGTTTTACAGGTTGGCTGGAAGAGATCGCCTTTTAGAGATAAGCTCACCTTTGTGAACTACTTCTAAGACAAAAACTATTGTATGTTATATAACAGTTTAGACAATTCTAACAGATATGTGATAGCTTGAATTCTTTAAAATGTGTTTGATAAGGTAGACTTAAACATTTAAATGCACTTTTGAATAGTTTTGTTGTTTATTTCTATTAATTACTTCTTGTTCTAGTCTTACCATATTAGTCCAAAAAACTAACGTTTGTTGTAATTACCTGATATTCATCAGGTACAAAAATTCAACACCCACTTTATCAAACCGAAGTTAAGACTTTTTATTTCCTCTAGTAGATGCAGTAAGCTTATCGAAATTTTGTATGTTTCCTGACTAGGTGATTGTTGTTGATTTTCATGGTCTGTATCGAACCTATAAGTATTGTTCTGAGGGCAGTCCCATACACCCCGTATATTCTTGAAAACAAGTACTGTTTAAGGTAGGATATAGCGCGAACAAGATTTATTTACACAATTACAACCCGAAAATTCTGAAAAAATATATGTTTTTGTCAAGGATCTGACAGATAACATTAACCTATCAGTTACACAATTTGATAAACTTTACTCGACTCTGTCTACATTAAAGTCATTACAAAAAATGCCTTCAATTAGATACATACCTTTTCTATTATGAATACCAAAATTAAACATTGTGGCGGTATTTCTCTAATCTCTATTTAGGAAGAACCGTACAATCTCATAAAAATTTGTGCGAATTTTTTTTCCCGTCTCTCTCTGGCGCAGCGCGAATGAAAGGGAATGAAACTTTTCTGGTCAATCAAGGCCTTAAGATAACTCTTGTCTGCCCCTTGTTTGAAACATTCCAGTAAGTACACCGCGATTCCTATTTTACAAAGCGCATGAATAATTATTTTAAAAAATGCGAGCTACTTTTGTAACTATAAGTTTTTAGCGTAAGTCAAAATTATAAATGAAGGCAAACATTTGTCTGTTTATTTCTTCATAAGTTTGTTCGCAAGACTACTTGTGCCTTTTTCTTTGGTCTAAGTCAAAATCGGTTTAACGGGCTCAAAGCTTCCCCTCCCAGCCATTGGTTAAGGCGAGTGGAGCTGCGGAACTAGCGCTACTCCATGAAAAAATCATAACTCTCCATCAATGGAAATAAAAATAAATATCCTCGACAGTTTACACAGCGCCATCTGGCCCCAAACTAAGCAAAGCTTGCACTATAGGATTTAGAAAGCTGATGTTTATACTTATATTAATAAATACACATTTAACTTAGAAACATCCAAACTTATCACAAATATCTGAAATTGACTTAACAAATATTTGTCTTTTGTAGAGATCGAACCCACGACCCTCGGCGTAGTAGGCAGTTATCCGCTACGCCATCGGGCCAGGCAAACAATACATCAGAATGTTCTTGGCAGAAGTTTTTGGCTTAATCTTAATGTGTTAGTTTTATGTTCATATACCTTATAAAATAAAACCAATAAAATATAAAACATTTTATATCTGTTATACAAACGTAAAATTCAAAATTAGATCATACATGCTTGAGTAGTAACAATTAGTACCAAAAGTGGTCGTCTTTGGCACTTTCGTTCATAACTTTAATTACAGCAAAAACGCAATTGCAGGTTTTAATTTTGCTTTAAGATAACACCAAACACCTGTGCAACGGACATTCTGGTGTATTTGTTTTTTTTTTGTAAAGTGGCGCTAGTTTCGCGGCACCCCTCGCCTTAAAATTGATTGCTTGATCTCGAGCGCTGAAACAACTTGACAAGTAGGTATGGTGCTAGTTAACGAGTTGATGTTTTTACTTCACTTCGCTCAGGTCGAATTTTGCAACAATAGATTTGTATTGTTCTTCAAGCACACATGTGTGCTTTTACGAGCGGAGTAGTTAATGGATTAGTAAAAGAAGGATACTGCGGCAAAGTCGATCATAGAGTAAGCTCACTTAGAAACTCAATGCTTATTAAGGTAATCTCAAAATAACGTTACCAATTTAAAAAATGGCACGAGTAGGTTGCAAACTTAGGATAGATACATTCTGTCTCGATCAATGTGATCAATGTGTGTCTTTTGCTACCTTCTAGAACCATTTTTGAAGCAAATCAAGTTCAATGCAAAATACCGGGTCATCTACCGACTCAGTATCCCACACATAAGTTGAAGAATAAAATTAAGAACTTTATTCTATGTAGGATAGTATGGTAATTTATTGACGTCATGATCTGTCATTGTAAAAAATGTATAACATATTTCTCTTCTTTTTATAACAATTTTGTATTGTCCAAATAGAAAACCAAGATGGGCGGGATAAAAAAATAAAAATAATTAATAATAATATAAATAATAATTATAAACTCGGGGCTGTCTAGGTTAATCAAAAGGTATGTAACTTTACGCCACAACCACCGGTAAACGACATTTGTTTTAAATTGAAGTCATGATTTTCCAAGGGTGTTAAAAATAATTAATGCTAAAAACTTTATTTAATGTAGGATAGTATAATACTATCACAGAAAACAAGACTAGTAGCGGACATAGTCTGGAAGTGTAACAAACTCAAGTGGCAGTGGGCTTCGCACATCTGTCGTAGAAACGACGGACGGTGGGGTAAGCGGGTTCTCAAGTGGATGCCACGCCTCGGCAAGCGTAGCGTTGAACGACCACTGACCGAATGATGACTTGAATGGTGCAAACGAGAGATCGTACCCTATGGCGTACCCTTGGGGAGGCCTACGTCCAGCAGAAGACTGCAATAGTTTAATGTAAATACAAGCCTATTCGCAGTTCCCCTTTTCCTGGCACAACAGACCCCATTTCATCCCTATAACAGGTAGACCCCCTAACACAGTCCATGAATCTACCTCCACACCATTCTGGCAAACATTGAGTGAACTAAAAAACAGCATACCAGTCATCAAACGAATTCCCCGCGGTGCTCGCTCCAGTGTTGCTAATTCCCTTGAATCCTGCTCTGGTGACCGAAGAGCTGGCAGTTTTCTCGGCCAACGACTAAGTTTGGCCATCCAAAGAGGGAACGCTGCTAGCGTACTGGGTACCATGTCTAATGAAGGCGCACTAGACGACTTTTTTTTAGTTTAAATTTAGTCTAGTTTAATTATTAATTGTTATTTGTCCCTTTATACTTATATAGGTACTATTGTGTAAATAAAACCATTGAACACCTCATCGTCTAATGTATGTATGTAGAAGAACCTCGCTAGCAAAAGCACCCCGACTTCGCTCAGCGCAGGATAACATGCGGGCTTAACAAGCAATCTGGGGCAGCATTCTCTTTACCTTGCGTTTATATGAAAACTCGCTCCGGCCATCTTAGTCCCCGACAAAATGGATATCCTGCTTGCATTGTCGACATTTTTCATAGGTTCTGTTGTTACTTTGTAAAAGATTTTGTGAGACATTTCAAAACTACTTTGTCAGATCTAGGAGTCTACCTTTTTATGAAGGAACGTAATTTTCAGGATAGTAAGCAGTTAAGGCATTCCACTTGACGCCCGTTGCTGCACATTTTGAGCGCATCTTGACGCATCCATAACGCATGCGTCTGTCATAAGAAGGGAAGCTGTGAATTACTTTCTTATTCCCATAAAAATACGGCGAAGTCGCGTCGACGGATGCGTCTGTCAAACGATGCATCTGTCAACAAACCTTTGCTGTATTTGTTTGGGAGTAAGATCGAAATTTGCAATTTTCTTTCATCTGACAGACGCATCCGGTAAAAATGCGCAGCAACGGACGTCCAGTGAAATCACCGCATTATATTTTAGTCACCAAAGTTAATACGTACTCAATTAGTTCATTTGCTAGATTTTAGATTGATTCGGTCACAATACGTGAAGATAAATTACACGGAAAATTTTTAATGTCATATTAAAAAATATATGGAAATCCGTCAATGAATTCCGAGCCCCTATTGTTTTTTTTTTCATTGTACGAGATAAACCAGCGATACTCAACTGTCATTCTATTGCCACTGTGATTGTCTATACAAACAGAATACAAAATAGACCCAACCAACTGATATGCTATCGAGTCGACACATAGCTGAACCAACTTTCATTTAGCAGACTTTAATTTCAGGTTAGTTTCAAAACTAAAACTAAAATAAAGTTAACACATTGACAATTTTGACAATGTATCCTGAATTTTAAACATGTGTAACTAATTGCCGTGTGATGCCGGCTTAGAATATCATCTCTCCATTTCTTCCCGTGGGAGTTCGAAGTGCGACTAAGGTACTCGAGGGTGTGTATTGCGATTTTAGGCGATGGGCTTACAACCTGTTACTATGGCGATACACAATTTTCCGAATGACCCTCAAATACCCCGCAAAGGATAATAGGCGTGATATGTGTGTGTGTACAAACTAATTCCTTTAGCAGCTCTCACAGAGTTAGCCAGGCAAAATTATTTAAAGCCACTTTGAGAGTAGCGCTGAACATTTTAACCACTGAATGGACTTGATTGTAGTTTGTCACGTGCTAAAGCTAAAGTTGGCTGTCAGTTTTTGCATTATTATTATAAAGGTTGACTTGTTTTTTATTTATTTGATCGATTTAGTTGGAAGCTTATATATTGCCGTAAAGCAGGATACATGTACCTACTCACATTTATCCTAAAATTTAGAAAACTATATAAAAAAAATTTTTTAACAATGTATTTGCAGATTATCCTCAGGTGGTCAAATTGATTCGACAAGTTCAACATCAAGAGATTGCTACAAGCAACAAGATCGATTCGCTTATGGTAAGGTACTTCTAATTTTAAGTTTTCTGTATTTTTTATGCATTTTCTCGTATTGTACACAATTGCTAGGTATGCAAGTGAATAGTTAACTTCTGGGCCTAGATTCTCTTATTTTATAGCCATTGTGATGCCATCGACACTCAACTGTCAATATATTGCTACAGTGTTTTCTATAA
The DNA here is from genome assembly GCA_027580185.1 of Tuta absoluta. NCBI lineage: Eukaryota > Metazoa > Arthropoda > Insecta > Lepidoptera > Gelechiidae > Tuta > Tuta absoluta. The sequence continues at coordinate 5,295,340 of JAQAHW010000022.1, read as the reverse complement.
TTTAACCTGTCAGCCATCCAACTGATACTCTATTGAAATACAACTGACACGCCTTGTAAATGGCGGAATACGGCCCCTGTTTCTATTACTTTCATGAAACAAGATTGGTTTTTGGCGACGACATTTAGAATTGGAGCCTGCATTCACTACTCACAAATTTCAATAGACAGACCATGCAAACCAGTCTGTTTAAATGATCTTTCGCATGTGAATATTTCGAAAGTAGATAGAAACGTAGTTAAACCATTCAATGTCTCACTTTAGCTGTATGTTTAACAGTGCCGGCACATATTTTATATTATTATCTGAATAAACAATTTTTACATCATCTATATTTAATTTTGTTCGGCCGTGTGATGCCGGCTTAGAATAGTATCACCCCATTTCTTTCCGGCAGGTGTCGTAAGAGGCGACTAAGGGACACGAGGATTTCATGTGTATAACAGTTTTAGGCGACAGGCTGACAAACTGACACTATAATAGCGATACACGACTTCTCTGAAACTGCCTTCAAATATTCGTCAGTTGTGGCGATAGCGACAGTATTTTACCGCCATTAAAGCTCTGCCTATTCCGCAAGGGATAAAGGCGTGACGTGTGTATGAGTATGTATGTAATATACGGTGTTACAATCTGAAGAAAGAAATATTATGGAGCTGTTTTTTTTGACTGGTTGTAAAATACCGCATTGACAGCGAGGCACGTGTGCGTATAGCCTAATCTTCAACCGTACCATCGCAAATTATTGGCGGCGAAAAAATACTTTAGAAAAGTACGAGACCATTATTGCGATTATTTGTCACAAAAAAAAATCTGTAAATGTCAACCTAACTTATTCTTAGATTCAGATTATTTATTTGCATTAAACATAGTACAGTTAGGTCTTAACTTAAGATTATTATACCATTCGTCAATTCGTGGTTTTTGACTAAGGGTTGGCTTAAAATCAGCACTTCGCTGTGCCCATACCTATTTTCCATACTGCACCTATAATACTTACTTTTGTGTAACTAGGTTTAATATTTTAATGTTGTGCTTTTATTTTTGTTTTTGTGTATTTTGTGTTGAAAAATAAATGATTTGTATTTTGATTATTTTATTTATGTAGAGTTTTGCATCAGACTCTCATCGTTTAATGCGCAAAAATTGCTCTCGTTCAAAAACCTCTCACTGTAGATGTTTCAACTTTCAATAACTATTTTTACAGCTTCGGGTCCAGAAAAATAAAATTGCAGGTTTTTATTTTTATTAATGATGGGTTTGCTCTTGACTCTAGTCTAGGTCATAGGACAGAGACAGAGTCTAAGATGGAGCGAGCTCACCCAGAAGAAGCCTGTTAAGGCACTGGCGCTCCCACACACTGACGGAACGCAGCAATCTACTTGGCGCCAGACTTCGGTGGGATGGTGGTCGCGAGCCAGGCGGCCCCTTGCGGAGCCTTCCACCGCTTAGTGGGATCGTTCAGCCGGACTTATCCACAGGCAAGCCTGTGTTGCCGTTGCCCGGGGTGGACCGCTAGGAGGTAGATCCCATACCACCCCAAAGGTAAGTGGATTATAAAACCACCGTAGAAAACTATATTTATGCTAATAAATACACATGTTATTTATAGTTATTACAGTACTAAAAATGCACTTGCACATTAAAAACTCATAAAATATTTTAATATCGCATTGCATGCATGCAAAGGATTGTAAGTGGTAGTTAAAATGATGGATATTTCATTGCCGATAGTTAAACTACTTAATAGCAGCAAATAATAGGGATATTGTTGATTTCTAGACATTTATTTGTATTCCTTTAAAATAAGGCAAATACGTCACGTCATATCAACTTGCCAATTAGCTAAATCTACAGTTAACATGTAAAATGCATTTTTTTTATTGAAGTGTGCAATATACGTTCTATGAAGTCGGACCACATCTTTTCTTTAACAATTCCGCTTCGTAAATATTTAATGAACGATCCCACTTAGCGGTGGAAGGCTCCGTAAGGGGCCGCCTGGCTCGCGACCACCATCCCACCGAAGTCTGGCGCCAAGTAGCTTGCTGCGTTCCGTCAGTGTGTGGGAGTGCCAGTGCCTTAACAGGCTTCTTCTGGGTGAGCTCGCTCCATCGTAGACTCTGTCTCTGTCCTATGACCTAGACTAGAGTCAAGAGCAAACCCATCACTAATAAAAAAAAAAAAAAAAAACACAATTAGTAATTAACATTCAAAGAAAAGGATTTGCTTCTTCATTACTCATTTTGAGTTATTGTAAATAATTGATATGATGTAGATTACGATGTCAAAATAATTAAAATATGACAATTTGGGCGAAAAATTACTATGGTTTAATCGGGTCCAAGCTCAGAATCTCTCTCTTTTCGTGTGGGAAACTGAGTCATCCAACGACCCGATGAACCCTGGTGTCAGAGTTTTTCAACCGCCTACTACCACTAGTAGGCCTCTGACATGGTTGTGTTACGACCGCCGTCTAAGTAATCATAGACAGCAACCGGGACCGACGGCTTAATGTGCCCTACGAAGCACGGAATCATTTCTTTTCGGACAATCAGATGGTTCACCCTGCAATGTCCTAACCAGACCGGGAACGAATTCACAAAGAGATAAATATCAACTTTTGTGAGTGTCCCACCGAGAATCGAACCCGGAACCTTTGCGTCGCAGGCAGTCGCACTACCACTGCGCCACATCGGTCGTCATAATTAGTAGGTAAACATGCAGATATGTATGTACATCTATGTTTTGAGCAGCAGGTTACACTGCTCGTGGTCGCGAGAGTAACTGATGACGCAGCGATGTGAAGACCGCAGCAGCGTCATGAGAGTTTTAATTTTAAGACTGGACTCTTCTGGGCAGGTTTTTTGGGGGGTTCAGGTGGTCCGGTTAATTATACGCATGTAAATAACACGCTTTGGAAATCTTGACTTCAATTTGAAACAAATGTCGTTTACAGATGGTGATGGCGTAAGTTACGTGCTGTGTAATTAACCTGGCCAGCCCTTATTTTTATTTTTTTATCCCGCCCGAGCCGGTTTTCTATTAGGACAATACAAAATTGTTAGGTATAAAAAAAGAAAACTGCGTTATGCAGATTTATTTTTTTACAATGACCGATCATGACGTCAATAAGTGATAATACTATCCTACATTGAATAAAGTTATTTAATTTTATTTAGATTTCAAGCCCCGGGCTTGAAACCCAGCGAGAGAAATTGGAAATTTTGTAGTAAAATACCCGATATAATTAAGGTTAGGACCTTCATTCAATAGGTAATTACACTCAGCTGGTTTTATTTACTCTTAGGAAATCCTGTATGATTATTATATTTTTCTATAGTCGACTTGATTTTGTACAAAAATATTTAAGGCAAGTGCAGTTATGAACAGTCTCAACAGTGGCACCACTTCACTAAAATTATTTCAAAAAATCTATCAGAATGTCCGTTGCTCAAGTTTTCAGTATTATCTTCAACAAATTTATAACAAAATTAAATATATATATATAAATTTATAACCTGCAAACTCAGTGAAATATTCGCTGTAATTAAAGTTATGGCAAAAAGTGCCTAAGAACATTGCCATATCATGAATATTGAATATTTCATGAAGTTTGTAAATGATGAATAGTTTTAGTAAGGATAATACTTACTAAAAACTTGAGAAACGGACATTCTGATGAATTGTTGTATAAAGAGAAAATATTTTTTTGTGAAGTGGCGCCATTGTAAAGGCCGGTCACGACTACACTTGCCTTAAGAAATAGGCCCCTCTCTTGACATTCAAAGTGTAACAAATCTCCTGAAATTCGCAAGGAGTTTTTCCTCTGACTCCAAAGTTTCTTAAATCGTCATAACAGGTTCCTTTTTTATTTCTTTCGTGACTTTGTAAGGGGAACCAAATTGCAAAGTGTTACTGAGAAAAGTTCTTAGAACTGTTAAGGTATTTGTGTCAATTTAGTCAAAGTATAAAAGTTTGTTTGTGTGTGTGCGACTTTCTAAAAGTGAATGTTGTTTAACTCCTACTTAAAAATTTGTATTTTGATTTTGCTTTCAATTGTCCTAAGTTTTGTTTTAAACAATCTAAATGTTACTACTTACCTATCATGATAGTGAAAACAAAAACAAACATACAATCAAGATATTGGCATGAGGATTGGAGGAGGACACTTGCAAAATTCGTGGGCAATATATGAGCCGCGTTAGCCCAGATGGAAGAGCCGTCGCCACTAGTGATGACACAAGTCGCAGGTTCAAATCCTGCCCGCGGTAGAAAATTTTGCAAGTAACATAAGATTGTCCTTTTCCGTACCTTATTTTTACAAAGTAACCTTTTTAGTGCCTCTTCACCAGGTAAATAGACCACTTCCCGCCCAATACGAGAAAATAAACTGTGTTTTCTTTTCATTTTGTTTCCTTTCATTTGCAGACGCCATATTACAAGAAAAAAATAGTTCTTTTTTGTTTAGATCGTCTAAGAGTCCAACACACCTCACCTGCATGATTATAAAAATAAATAAACATATTTTTATTAAGTATATGAGTTCTTTAAGTACTTAGTTATAGTTCTTCATAAACCCTGGTGTCAGTTTATAATCATTCTATTACTAATAGGCCTCTTACATAGTTTTTGTAACGACCGCCGTCTTAGTCATCATACACAGCAACCGGGACCAACCATATTTTTTTTCGATCGTTCAGCCTAAAATGTCATAATAAACCTGGGAATTTTTATCAAAGTGATGAAAATCAACATTATGAGTGGCAATCCCGGGATCGAACCTGGGACCTCCGGATCAGACACTAACGGCAAGACCGCTAGAACACGGAGGCATCTTACATCAAAGTATACTTATTCCAAAAAAACCAACACCAGAAGTGAAAAGGTGTTTGAAAAAGCCACAAAGGCCAGGCCGGGGATTTCCTCAATACCACGCTTTATAACGCTCGGCCAAAAAGTAATACGAGCGATTCATACGAACTAAGCTGCTATAGAACATTTATACCGAAGAAATGGAAGTGACATTGTCCTAAACTTTATAGCAGTTCTCTCACTTGTCGTCTTAAAGTTCCGTTTTTTTAAAGCAACGTAATGCATGCGTCTGTCAGACGAAAAGAAATTGCGAATTCAGATCTTATTCCCATACAAATACGCCTACGGTGGGTTTTACGGTGCGTTACCTGCGTAACGGGACGTACGTCAAGTCATTTGCGTTACGTTGCGTTAAAAAACGGAACGACACAACGACAATTGAGAGAACCGCTTTAGCGTTGAAACACGCTCGATAATATATTTTCAGTAATTTGGGATTGTTTTTGTGATTTGTGTGAAGTACGCAATTGCGCCCGCACATTCCGCCTGTCTTTAAAAGTCTTACTTTCTGTAGGTCATCTGGAGAATTTTCTTAGTAGAAATAAGTTCTCCTGTTGTATCGTCATTCTTTGTATATGTCTCTTGTAATGTTTCTTGTGTGCAATAAATGATTAATAGTAATTGATATTGTTTTAATATGGCATTAAAAAATCCGTCTATGTTGTCATATTTCATGCAGACTAAAATTCTGTGACTGAGCAAATTACCACAAAGTAAGTATTGGCGGCTGCGCGCCAAATTACGCAGGTGAATTGATTCCTAAACACGAAGCTTTCAATTATAATGTTGTTCGTCAACTTTTTTGAAAAATCTGTAAGACTGTTTCATTGTTATCTAGTCCCCGGATACATACTAAAGTTAAAAGCCAAGCCACAAAAAAGAAAATACTGGCAAAAAAAAAATTATAATACGTAACTGAAATAAAACTAATCTCTTCTGTGGAATAAGCCTTTATTCGCTACGATATAAAATTCTATATCCAGCACAATAGTTCCCAGTAAGCTGCACAGATAACAAATATTTATTTTCATCGAGGACACAGCGCTTTGTTGCAGAATTGAACCACGGATATTAAGGTTAGAGAATGATTTAAAGTTCAAGGGTGAACTGTGGTCTTTGAGAATAATCCTGGCACGTGCATGTAAGTTTGTAGAGGACGGAAATACCCTTAAACCATTCCACCTGTGCCCGATTGTATCTCTCTACAGGCTACAATTTTACAGGTGAAACTCGACGTTCATTGCGTAGTCGGTTAGCCATTATGAGAGGAATGTTAACCGGGTACCCAATGTAGGTACACAGAATTACATCAGTAGACCTATAGGTTATGGGGGTGTTATTATTCGGTTTCTTGGTTACTTTCCACATCGATAAATTATGTACGTGTTTACATTCTAAGTGTCGAAACACTCCTACGGTAAGTGTAGTTGCGAAATTTTCGATGTGCCATGCCACTTATACAGAATATATTTGATGACATTGAAGACGGAAGTGGTCATTTCGGTACGTAAGTACCCTTAGACCATTCCGCCTGGAGTATACAGGGTGTAAGGGATGATGTACCGAAAACTTTGCAGGCGTGATCAGACCATGAAACTGAACAACTTTTACTATGGAGCCTTTGCTGGGAAACGAAATTTTTTTTTCGAGTTTCCATAGTAAGTCAGTCAGCTGATCGGGAATTTTGTATGGGAGGTCGAAAAAAATTTCTCGTTTACAAACATAGCTTCCATAGAAAAAGTTGTTCAGTTTCATGGTCTGATCATGCCTGCAAAGTTTTCGATACACCGTCCCTTACACCCCGTATTAGATTACTAGATTTCCGCCCAGCGTTTTAACACACTGCCACTCATTTTCCCGTGATAATAGTTGTTTTCCCGCGGTCAAAAGTAGCCTATGTGTTATTCCAGGTTATACTCTACCTGTGTTCTAAATTTCATCCAAATCGGTCAAGCCGTTTGAGCGTGAAGAGGTAACAAACATACATACACACATAAACTCTCAGATTTATAATATTAGTACGGATTCGCGGCCATTCCGCAGTTTGTTGGGGGAGGGTTTAATTAACATAGTTACTTTGCAAATTACCCTATACATTAAAAAAACTGAAATCTATGACTGCCATTTTCGCAAGTGTTTTGAAAAAAGGCGTTCTTACGAGTGTAATTGTATATACAGTAAAATTAATAAATTACAAAGTTCCGTTCCATAATCCCGAAATCGTTCCACGTCCCTCATGTGTCACACTTGAGACAAACTGAGGCCTATTTGTTAAGCAAACATGGCAATTCTTCAAGCAAGCATCTCTTAAACGAACGTTTTGTTTTAATAAATCATTGCCTCTGCCTACAAGACGGGACCCGTCTCTTATCGCAGAGGAGAATACAGCTTTTGCACATGGTAGGCCGTAAATATTACGTTTTCATGATTCATGCAGATTGTAAAAAGATTTTCTTTTGCAGATAAAAATTTACAAGCACCCATAGCTGCCACTAAGATTTCGTGTATCAAGAAGTATTAACATACAAACGTAATAAACATAATCCATTGCGGGGTAAGCAGAACGTAAACGTCTGCAAAAAACAGACATTCACGCCCAGTCTGACTAGGATTTGAAGGTCATCTGGAAAATTGTGTATCGCCATTGTGACAGGTTGGCAGCCCATCGCCTTTAATTACTACATACACCCTCAAGCCCCTAAGTTGCAAACAGCAAGGTGTATAAAAACGGACAGACCCTAGATTGACTTTAATGTATCTGCAATGGCCAGAAATAGAAACCGAGACCTTTGTGGTGCCAAAACACAGCCCAAAAGAGCCGAATAATTAGTTTTTGAACCGAAATTTTACACCTACCTAACACGGAAAATCTTTCAAAAATTTGGTATTTAATTAATATTGTTGAATATTCAGTCTGAAAAATGAAATAACACAAATATTTAATAAGAACCTGGCTTAAAATTCTATGAAATTTGCCGAAGCTTTCATGTGCGAGCGACAAGTGCTTTGTTTGCAAATAAACACGGATATATATAAATATCTCGTTTTATGAATGAAATAGCTATTTATAGCCAGGCCTATTTTCAGTAAATTGAAATTAATCATTGTCCACCAACTATTGGAACTTCCGGTTTAAATCAGATACTTGCAAATAAGGTAAATTAGTCGTATGACAACAAATTTAGATAACCTTTTTTGGGTCATAATGACGACTCAGAAAAACTTACTCTGGTAGAGTCGATAATCATCGATTCAATTTGCGCCTTTTTAGCGTTCCGTATTCCGTATCTCAAACGTAAAAAAACAAAACCCTTATAGCAAGGCCGGCCAACCGATTTTCCAGGCGGGACAAATTTTAAAGTTTACTGGTACACTAAGCCACAATTTCTAAGGCAATACTGCTTTCATTCATTATTTTACACAAGAAAATTAAAAATTTCGAGTAGAATTCAGGCTTAACCGCCCAAGCGCTGACCGGTTGCCGGCGACTGGCGGCGGGCCAATTTAAATGCCTTCGTGGCCCGCGGGCCTGGGGTTGGCTGGCCTTGCCTTATACTTATAGGATCACTTTGTTGTCCTTCAGTTCGTGCGTACGTCTGTCACGACCCTCTTACGGGAACACGTAGAGATTTCGAGTTGAAATTAAGACCATATACTTAAGTCTACGACCGCTTGTAATTGTAAAAGAAATCTAGCTCCTAATTTAAAGTTCTTCACCCTCTCAAGAGAAACAAAATTTATGAAAAATTTGAATGCGGTTTATAGAGAGAACAATTTTGAAATTGAGGCATGTAGTTCAGGTATCATACAAAAGGACTGGATGTGTATGTTACGGAACCCTCGGTAAGCGAATCCTACTCACATTTTACGTTTTTTTTAAAAAGAGTTGTAGAGTCTTCATTAAGTTTCAAACTTATAATATAAAAGAAAATAGTAGTAGTGTAGTATAACAGTTCACATTCGCGTCATTCATTATATTTTCTAACTTCTTGGTACTTCTATATCTTTTGATCTTTGTTTTAAAGTAGGAAACGCGTCTCATCCCTTACCTTCCACAAAGATTTTGCTCACACAGTCGCACTCCTGCTCATTTCGACGCCTTGTCTTCAGACTGCAAAGCGTACAGACAAAATAAGCACTCATTTTGAAGGCGTTGAGAATCTTGCTTTAGTACCGAGCATGTTGCTCGTTTGAAGGTAGCTATTTTGAATTTTCCGTAAATTAGATAAAGTTTGATGAAACAGGCCAAAAACTTATTATGACAAATATTATTTAGTTTTCGTCTATCGGGTGCAGTTTTGCCCCTACGGCGCAAGTAATACTTAATAAGCTGAAGTTATTTGAGACTAATAAATAAATTATCAGTCAAAGTTTCGAAGTCAAAAACTAATATTTGAAATGCATAATAGATTTGACGTAGGATTACATTTATTAAAAGTTATGTGAGTTCTCGTTCAATGAACAAGAAAAAAACAAAATAGGAAATTATTCATATCATATTTATACTGCTATAGAACTAGATAGACAGATACAGATTTGTATCTTCTGTCCAGTGAAATCATAACGCGGGGTTTTCACATAATCCGATACGACTCGTTTTTTTTTTACTGTTGTTTTCGTAGGTCTACTTTTCGTTACCTTACAAGGTTGTAACGTTATAGTAGGTATCATTAGAATAGCATCGCCCCAATTATGTTCGTGGGTACCGTAAAAAGCGACTAAGGAATAATCATCCAGGGAACGGTCAGCGTTCCCTGTGAATGCAACACTAGCGGCCGACCCAGCCGTTTCAACCACTGCTAACCGTTTTCCCGCGGAAAAATACCTTCAACCGGCATGAATTATACATAAAAACTTTTCTTGAATCACTTTATCTGCTAAGAAAATCGGATCAAAATTCGTTGCGTAGTAGGTACTTTTAAAGATCTAGGCATACAAAGGGACAATAGGGACGAAAGAAGCAACTTGATTAAACATTATTTAGTGACAAAGATAAAGACAAACTGAAAATTGGGATTGTAGAGGTAGTATGTATTGATACCTACGCATATGTAACCAACAAATTCCTTTCCTAGCAATTTTTTTTTATCATAAGACATTCGAAAAATCACGATGATCATAAAGCAATCCAGAAGCCGAAAAATTCATCATTCAAATTTTAATATCTGTCGCAATAAGACTGGCATCGATCAACCGAAATCGTTTAGTGTAAAAAATGGCAGTGTTGACGGAAGTGTGGGCGTGGCCCGGCGGGAAATGAATCGACATCATTTAATTGAAAACGTGTCGACTGAACATTTTTGGCGGAGTATCTACTGGTATTGTTCCGAAAATCCTTGTTGTTTGGGGAACGCTGGCAGTCTGATATCTGATAGTGATACACAAGGTGCGATGGCCGATGTGGCGCAGTGGTAGTGCGACTGCCTGCTACGCAAAAGGTTTCGGGTTCGATTCTCGGTAGGGCACAAACAAAGTTGATATTTATCACTTTGTGAATTTGTTCCTAGTCTGGTAAGGACATTGCAGGCTGAACCACTTGATTGTCCGAAAAGAAAGATGGTTCCGTGCTTCGGATGGACGTAAAGCCGTCGGTCCCGGTTGTTGTCTATGATGGCTTAGACGGCGGTCGTTACACAACTATTTCAGAGGCCTAATACCAGGGTTCATCGGATCTAACTCGGTGGCCTACACGAAAAGAAAGAAAGACAACGTGCTCGATTAGTACTACCTTTAGCACCTTCGAGCAGATTTTTAGGGGGTTTTCCTGTTTAGGGGTTTCGGTTAATTATACGCATGTAAATAACACCTTTTGAAAATCTTGACTTCAATTTAAACAAATGTCGTTTCGTGTCGTTATGGCGTACAGTTATATGCCTTGAGATTAATCTGGAAAGCCCCGAGGCAGTGCCCTTATTTTTATATTTTTTATGCCGCTTGATCCGGTTTTCTATCAGGACAATACATTGAGCCCATTATCATTTTTATATTAGTTTTGGCTTGTATGAAGGCAGTTATCAGTATCACACACGTAGATATTCCGGTGTTTTGCATTCAAATTTTACCAAAAAACGTGTACAAAATCTCATACAAAAACTGGAATCAAATCTGTCACTGGTTGACATATTTTGTGAAGTGGCTTCCACGCACCGCAATACTGGACTGTGCGTGTGCGCTTGACCTAATGTCATAGCCCATTTAAGGTGTTTGCGACGGAAATGAGAAAGTTTGAAATGAATTTGAAATCTCTTCAGAATTTGTAATTGATTTTGTACAAATTACCAATTCGAGGCTTTGAGACCCTCAAAAAAGTTTTCCAGGTTCATTGGATTATCAGCTTTAGAATTATTAATTGTGAATAATTAAGACCCCTAATGGGTTTTATTTACTTGGTGTTAAATAAGCTTTATAGCTTTTCTATAACGTTCTGCTATTTATTCGGTGTCTGACTGACTAATTCAACTGGAAATTTACTTAGAGGTATTTTATTAGGTTACATTAAATATAATAGACATATTGTTTTAAAGGTAGTTCTACTCGTGAAATTGAACAACTTTTTTGAATACTTCTATAATATAATATGTGGACGTCTAATAGAAAATCATTTTTATTATAATATTTTTTTTTATTTCACTAGTGGAATACTTACTAAATTTTAAAACACTTCCCGTGCTAGGTATACTTAAATTAAAATTTGGTATTCAATTCATAGCGGTTTTTCATCGCTTAGACTACATTCAATCTGTAAAGATAGAGTAAGACGCCGGGTATTAGTTGCAAAACTAACCGGTAGATGGAGCCGTGCCACGCGTTACTGGCATTAAATACACTTGTAAAATTGACGGACAAGGAACCAGCTGCGGTAGCCCAGATGGAAGAGGCGTCGTTACTAGTAATGACGAAAGTCTCAGGTTCCAATCTTGCCCGCACTTGAAAATTTTGCAAATGTTCAAACATTCACTAGCGGAACTCACCCTTAAAGTATTTGTTCTTCAATTTTTAATTAAATTAAACCATATATTTTAAACGGTTTTGCAACATGATTCCTTAGCAACAGTAACTAATAAGGTACTTGTAACGACTGTCTAGGAAACCAGGATTCATTTTACTTGAACTGATTTCACGTGACACAGTTTGCTACTCTGCAAATGTTAAAAAAGAGAAGAATAGTACCTACTTTTTGCCACTCCAATAGCTTCTGGACTTTATATAAATTCAGACAGAAGTGCAAAAAACGAAACAAAACAAATACACCAGTCTGTCCAGCACGAGAAATCAGATCCACAATCCGCAACAGTTGTTTGTCGTCACTGTGCCGCAGACTGACTTAGCTATGCATTGTTCGGACAATGCGCTACAATGTGGCTACACCACCGCCGGTACAAAGGAATTTAATCCGCGAGTACGTAGCGGAGGCGTCGTACCGTGCATTCGGTAAAGCTGAATATTCACTACGCGATAAATTTTCTGCTTTTTTCCTTTTGCGTACTCTGGGTATTTTCAATGACATTTTTCAAACTATCCGATATTATTAAAAAAATATGAATGAAAGACAAACCATGCGGGGCTGTTTCAGAAAAATCGTGTGTACACAACACACGTAACTTTTGTTCTTATTTGTGAGAAAATAAATGATATTTTTTATTATTCATTCTCAAAAACCTCCTAAAATGTGTCGTTAGCGACGAAATAGGCTAATTTCTCTGCTAATGTTGATAAAACCATTTATTTATAGGTGCCTGTTTACATACCTATGTGTAAGAAATTCATTGCTGGCTATTTACAACGTACGTTTTAAGAGGTAAACGTGCTCATGAAACTGTCAGATTTTCCTCAATATTATAGAATAGAAATGAAAAAAAAAAAACCTCTCATACAATAATCTTATAGTGCCGGCTTATTCTTTCTAGAATAGCGTCACCCCTTTGCTATCTGTAGGTGTCGTAAAAAGTGACTAAGGGAACATGTAGCAGCGTGCCTAGTGAAACACCATGATTACGCTCACCAATAGAAACACAAACCAAAAAGCCCAAAGATTAGTGGACTGTTATGATTGTAGATGAATCTCATAGCACGGTCACTCATTGCCAATATGGGCAGGAAAATAGCAAGGGAAGTGGGCAGCGCGAGTATGTAAACAGGTTAGGTACTCGCGCTGCTATTCGTCATGCCGCTACCACTTCCCATGCTCCCTGGAATGTTGGCTTTTCATGTGCGCGAAAGGAACGGCAGCACAAACTGGTGTGGCATATATTGCTATCTCTATTACAGATTTACTAGAACTAGATAAATAACCAAACCAAATATTCAACTCAGGTATTATATTTTCAAGCACAACTGCCAAGAACAACTGCAACGAAATGACGTCACAACGTGAAGTCATCGAAGCAAAGATATTATAGGCGGCCAGGTCCTCGACAATCTCGCTCACTGGTATTGGTGCGAGAAGTGAGAAGAGTTTGACGGCCGTGTGTAAACACTCACTCGCGTTGATACTTGGGCCGGATTATAGTCAACGGCCATTTCTTGCGAGATTACAAAGAATTGTGCAGAAAAAATTATACAAATGAATTGACTAAATTAATGTTTGATCCGCAGTATGATTCTTAGCAAAAAGTCTTTGTAAATTCGCAACAAACGTCCTAGCTACTTTCGCGCCACAGTGGCCGAGCCGCTGACTACATCCGTAGCATACGCGGATGTATTTCAAGAAATATTCGCGACAGAGCAAGAACAGGAGCAAGTGCTGTAAGATTGTATCTTGTACACACAGCCTTATCCTTCATTACCCGCGTAGTTTTGTTGGCACAGCGATGAGCAAAACGCATTGTTGTAGCACAAAAGGTAAGGGTGAATGGCGGCTCCAGGCGTCGCTGTAATGCTCTATCATTCAGCCATTTCCGTAAATACGTTGTTTTGTTTTATATCACGTTTTATGGCTTTTTAGGGTTCCGTAGTTCAACTAAGAACCGTTATCATTTCGTCCACTCTGTCTGTCGGACCTTGCGCCCCACCAATAACTTCGCAAGTTTTGGATTTCTTAACATGACATTTAGTATACAGATAGATCATATTAACGCAAATTTAGAAATGTTTATTAAATTTTTTTTAAAAATGGACCTCTTCCCATACAAGGGAAAGGCGGTTTTCTCAATTGTCGTCCGACACTGCCAATTTTTAACGCGTTGGTTGTTTCGTCTATCAGACGAAAGCAAATTGCAGTTCCGAACTTACGGCAAAGGTCCGTTTACGAATGCGTAGCCGCATCGACAGACGACAAGTGGGAAAAACTGCCAAAGAGGGGCAAAAAAATAGAGTAATGCTTTAAAAACCTACCTATTCTACCTGTAACTCCTAAAGTATATAAATACAAAAAAAATAAAAAAGGAACTGGAAGAAAAGCCTCTATTTGGTGTAAGATTATAACGAACACTATTAATTATAAGAATATCACTTAATCTATAAGAATGAAAACAGTTTTACTCATTGAATTAAAGTAGATATTTCATTAAGTATCAGTAAGAATAACTACGTTGACTACGGAACTCTATTATTAGGCGTGTCCTACACGCTCTTGGCCAGTTTTTTTCATACAAAACAAGGGATGTGTGCAGCGACCGAGTGCATTCGTCCCAAAACTGTGGTCTATGGAACCTCCACTTGATGAGGAAGACCTATCAAGAATCAAGATTATTTACATACACACATACATACATAGAGGTACATACACATATCATGTCTTTAATCCATTGTGGGGCAGGCAGAGCGTAAACAGCCGCTAAAAACAGACATTTACGCCACGTCTGACAAATATTTGAGGGTCATTCGGAAAACTGTGTATCGCCATAGTGACAGGTTGTCAGCCCATCCCCTAAAATTGCAATACACACCCTCGTGTCCCTTAGTCGCTTCTTACGACTCCCACGGGAAAGAAATGGGGTGATGCTATTCTAAGCCGGCATCACACGGCACAAGAATATTTATTTGCTAGAATATAGTTACATTATGTATTTAACAATTTAGTTACATAGTAATCGGCTTGCATGCAAGCATGCAAAAATATTAAATGTGGTTGGTAATAAAAAATGTGATCAAAGTATTGTTGATAAAATGTCAAAATAACATTTCACATGTCATATGGCACATTATATATAGCTATAAATACCTACATGTCACATATTTATTAAATAACTTAACATGTCACATTTATACAGCGTCATTTGAACCTTAGCTTAATCTCAAAACACATAAATATTCATTAACACTATAAAATCAATTTTGTGTGAGCCATAATGGTAGAACTCGATGATTTTATATTATCTAGAATATGATTATTAGTAGAGAAAACATTTCTTGTCAAATATTCATTTACACTATAGAACCTTCTCTTAAGTAACAGGTTTAGTAGACACGAGGATGATATAATAAATTTTATTATGTCCAGTAGTCGACGTGTGATGGCTAATGGATGATACACAATAGGGGTGGGGACCTGTCAGAACCAGTTTGCCTTTTTTCGTCATCCTATCCTTTTCTGCTACTATACAGTGCAGTGTTGATGAGGGTTCCTCTTCCGCATCCTCATAACGCGAAAGTCCGCACTTTTTGAGGATTCTTCTCTCGCTACCGATTTCACATTAAAGAATGTTCAAGAGCACCGCGTCTTTCTGTTCTATTGAACGTTTGTTTATTCTGACGCACACTATTCCTCATCCGCATCCTCGTCCTCATTAAGACAAGTGTAACCGTGACCGGCCTCGACAGTGGCGTCACTTCACAAACAAAGTTTTCTCTTTATACAAACAATCCATCAGAATGTCCGTTGCTCAAGTTTTTAGTCCTTAAGTTAAATTAGAACCTATAAACTTCATGAAAATTTGCTGTAATTAAAGTTATGGCAATGAATACTTAAAGTGGCCGTTTTATAGGCATTTTATGTCATAAAGTTACAAGGGAAAATATTTTTTTGTGAAGTGGCGCCTCTGTTGAGGCTGTTCACGAGTACACTTGCCTTTATATTTCCTTATTCTCCAGGTTGCTTCCTCTTCAGCTTTCTCTTCCTCATAACAGCATCCTAACAACACTAGTACAGAGACGAGAATAGATGAAGTACATACATACATACATACATAAATCACGCCTCTTTCCCGGAGGGGTAGGCAGAGACTACTTCCTTCCACTTACTACGATCCTGGCATACTTCTTTCGCCTCCTCCACATTCATCAATCTCTTCATGCATGCTCGTCGGTTTAGGGTACTCTTGACCTGACCTTTCTTTAGCACGTCCCCGATTTGATCGAGGTACGTTCGTCGAGGTCTTCCCCTTCCGACGTTCCCATCCACACTTGCCATATACACCTGTTTCGTTAATCTTCTTTCATTCATCCTCTCTACATGACCAAACCATCTAAGCATACCCTTTTCTACACCAGTCACTACGTCTTCTTTTATACCACAACGTTCCCTTATCACGCTATTCCTTATCCTGTCACTCAATTTTACGTCAATCATACTTCTTAACGCTCTCATTTGTACTGCATTTATTCTACTTTAATGTTTTATCTGCCATACCCAACTTTCACTCCCATACATAAGTGTCGGAACTAACACCCCTCTATGCACAGCCAGACGAGCCTTATCAGAGACTTTCTGGCTGTTAATAAAAGCGTGCAACGCTCCATTCACCATGTTTCCGGCATTCACCCTTCTTTCGATGTCACTTTCACACTTTCCATCTGATGTGAACATGGAGCCCAAATACACAAACTCTTTCACTTGTTCCACCCTCTCTTCTTCTATCATAATTTTACACTCTGTCATATTTTCCTCTTTCTCAAAAACCATTGCTTTCGTCTTACTTACATTCACTTTCATTCCTTACTTTTCAAAGCCTCAGTCATAATATTTACCATCTCCTGCAACCCTTCAGCCGACGACGCAAGGATAACTTGGTCATCAGCATAGAGAAGACATTTGACGAGTAAACCATTCATTCTCAGACCACATTCACTCTCTTTCAAATCCGCCAAACAACTATCCATGAATAGATTGAACAGCCACGGTGACGCAACACATCCCTGTCTAACACCTTTCTCGATGTTAAAAAGTTCACTGTACGCCCCGTTTATCCTGACACAAGCACTGGAATCCTTATATAAGGATTTCAGTGCTCGTATCAAGATACTGCTCACCCCATGCATGGATAGTGCCGACCACAATTCATTCCTCACCACTCTGTCATAGGCCTTTTCCAAATCCACGAATGCGCAATAGACTTTCTGGTTTTTGGCCAGGAATTTTTCAGCTATGCAGCGCAAGGAAAAGACCTGATCCGTACATCCCATCCCCTTACGAAATCCTGCCTGAGCATCCCATACTTTCTCATCCGTTTCTTTCATCACTCTTTCAATCAACACCTTTGCATACAGTTTGCCGACGACACTGAGGAGGCTTATACCGCGGTAATTTTTGCAGTCCAGCTGTGACCCTTTTCCTTTATATAATGGCACTATTACAGCCTTGCACCAATCAGTTGGCACTCGACCGCTTCTCCAACAAAGGTTAAAAAGGAGGTACAGCTGACTAGCCACAACGCCTTCGCCAGCCTTCAGCATTTCGACCGACACTCTATCATACCCTGCAGCTTTACCAGATTTCATACTTTTTAACGCTTTCACAATCTCATCCATTTCAATCTCACTTTCGTTCTCAATTTCATTCACTTCTGCAGTAGTTATTTCTTGCGCTAGATCTTCTTTCTCAAATAAGCTTTCAAAATATTCCTTCCATCTTTTCAACACACATTCCTCACCTTTTATTACACTACCATCCTGGCTTCGAATCCTACTCAACTCGGACGACGTGGTTTTACTTCGAGCTGTCCTTATGGATTTCCAGAAAACTTTCAAGTTGGAACGAAAGTTTTCCGATAGCCTCCTGTCAAATTCATCCTTATTCTTATCTTTCATTTTATCAACAGTCTTTTTAACTACATCCTTCACACTTTTATACTCCTTTCTTGCTTTCTCTACATCTTCATCCGTCGCTTTTAACATTCTTCGGTTAGCTTTGGTAGCTAACCAATCCAACCATGCTTTCTTCTTCTTCTGCACAACTTCTTGTACCTCTTTGGTCATCCACGCACTCCGTTGTGTTTTCCCTTTCATCCTTTTTGAAACTCCACACACTTCTATCGCGACATCCACAACACCTTTCTTAAATCCTTTCCATCCTTCTTCAATGTCAGACATCTCCTCTTGGTTGTTAAATTTCTCTTTCAATCTTTTAATATACTCCTTTTTTACCTCTTTATCTTGCAAATTTTCTACTTTCACTCTTTCCAACGCACTACTTCGCTCAGGTACCCTGTGCCGCCACCGTTTGAAGAGACCACTTATTCGTGATAGCACAAGGAAGTGGTCTGTGTCAATACCATGACAATAGATGAAGTAGAGGTCAAAAATCTAGTATCTTTTAAATGTATCTTTCCTTTGCATTTTAACAGTAAAGATTTAGATAGAGAGAAGTAAGTTTTAGAAGTAAGATTGCAAGCACCTCTGGGACTGAAAGAGTGCAGGGCTATTTAGCATCTAAATAACTTGTTTTAGGGTCCTATATATTCATGTATTCTACATGCAACAAAATTTACAGTTATTTCTGCTTGTGTTTACCTTTGACATACCTATAATGAAAGATATGACATCTAAGATGGTTTCTTTTGGATCTCACGTGTATTGTCATTAAAGGAGAGGGTTGCACTGAGAAATTAATTTATTTTTCTGAGTCATAGCCGAGTACAAAATTAAAGAATCATTACACTTCGGTACGTGTAGGTACTTATCTTCTAATTTGACAGATCAGCTCTACGACCAAATATGAGTGTAAAGGTCGTAGCACACATATCAACTCGGAAAGGGATCGTCACCGTATCGCCTCGCCGTCAACCCGGCGTCAACCAGGCGTCAACCTATCGTAAGCGCGTCACCGTGCGATCAGTAGCTCCGAATCGACTCGGCTACGGCTAGGCGACGCCGCGCTTACGGCTCCCCGGTCGCTGGTTGACGACGGCTGGGCTAGGGTAGGGTAGAGGGACGAAGCTAGGGTACGGAGAGTCGTAAGACAGCGTACGGAGAGACGTAAGCGCGGGTACGGCAAGTCGACCACGCACCGTACTGCGGATTGTGAGCTTGTCCCGAGGCGAGGCGATTACGTTACGATTCCGATAAGTGTGCGTTGCAGTAGGGAGTTTCATACAAAGAATACTGAACGGCTCGAGTTGATACGTTTACGTTCCGTTTACGAGTTGAAATGTGTGCTACGACCTTAATGCATAATACAGATGACAATACGAAAACACCAAGATTTTTCGTTTAGCCGCGTTATATTCACTCGAGCAAGTGTTTTATAATAATTTATTATGTACGTTATAATATGTGCATTCTCTATTTTCTCGATAAGTATTTATTTTATTTGTTTTCTTTTGTTTGTATTTGCCAAAATTACATAAAACCATTACTGTTTTTCTATGTTTCGCTGATTATAAAGTAGTCCGTTGCTTTCCAAAATTATTAAGCTATGTAGTGCGTACAAACTTGGAAAATAAAAAACGTGCATTAATTTGTTTACAATAAGAGAGGTACCTACCAAAACTTATTACAGACTAAAAAAGTCGTCGCCTGCTTCTTCTATTGAGTACTTAGCAATACCACAAAGTAAGTATTGGCGGCGGCACTCTATTTTGTGGCAATACCACAAAGTAAGACGTTTTATCTGAAACAAGTTGAGTCATTTCGATAAAACTTACGCAATATCTATAATCGACAGATTTATACCTACATTGATAACTTATTTATTTAGTTATTCGTAGACATCACCTCAAATTAGATTTACTCAACAGAACAGCACTGGTATAAACACAGAATTATCTTTTCTTTTATGTGAGAACAAACCATTAGGTAATTATTAGTAATCTCATCTCATCACATTTGGGAGTCTTAATAAAACTGGAGTATGGCAGGTCTCACACTTGTCGTCGTCTCTGCGGTATTTGGACGCATCGTAACGCATGGGTCCGTCAGACCAAAAGGGTATTGCGGATTCCGATCTTATTCCCATACAAATACGGCTAAAGTGCGTAACGGATGCGTCTGTTTAATCGTTTGACAGTTAAGTTACGGCAGTTCTGTCACTTGACGTTGTTGCGCATTTTTAGCGCATCTTGGCGAATATATTATAATACATGCGTCTGTGAGACGAAAGTAAATTGCGAATTCTCATCTTATTTCCAAACACATACGGTGACGTTGTGTTGACGTGCGTTGTCGGATAAGTCTGTCAAACGACGCATCCGTCGCGCCGCCATATTTGTTTGGTTTAAGATAGGAATTCGCAATTGCGGAGGTCCATCATTTGTTCCCCACTTTGGGAACTACCGGCACGTGCCGGGTAGATTCAGTCCAATACGTTCTCCCCAGAACAACTCGTAAGCCCAATCGATTGAGCTGGTTGTTTGAACAACCAAAAAACCTTTCCGGGTGAGCTCCTGCTCCCCACCACACAGTCAGGTGTAGATTTAAAAAGACCCGTTGTTAAAATCATAGGGTCCACAACTAAAAAAGAACCGTTCGTCTAAAAGATGCATGCGTTACGGTGCGTAAAAAATACGCAGCGACGGACGACAAGTGGGAGACCCGCTTAGGAGTAGAAAAAAAAGATATAAGTCCCTTGGTGCATGTAAAAACATTCTCATACTTATCTTTTATTCACTAGTTGTAATTCTTTGATGCCAGTGAAACTAATTGAGTTAGCACTGATGGAGAAAATAATCTAATTAGCTGCAAGGGTTTGAAATACATCTGTATAGAATCAGTCACGTTTTTTTTGTATGGAATATAACTAATTGCGTGGAAAGTCTTTGAAGTCACATAAATATAATCGATAGTTAGTAAAAATTGCACAAGACATAATGTAGCATGTGTTTACTATAATATCAAGTGAGTACTAAATGGTGGTCCGGCTAGGGAGGAGCACACCTTAAATTGTACTATACTTGGTCTCAGTACACACACAGACACACATATCACAACTTTATCTCTTGCGGGGTATGCAGAGCATTAACGGTCTCAAAATACCATGTCAGACATATATTTGAGGGCAGTTTCAGAAAAATCGCGTATTACTATGTTGACAAGTTTTACAACATCATTTATAATGCGCACTGCTAAAAAGTGGAACTCACTACCTGCGTTTGTGTTTCCAAACGCATACAACCCTAATCTATTCAAAGTAAAAGTAAACAGGCTTCTTCTGGGTGAGCTCGCTCCATCTTAGACTCTGTCTCTGTCCTATGACCTAGACTAGAGTCAAGAGCAAACCCATCATTAATAATAAAAAAAAAAATCCTAACATCACTAGTACAGAGACGAGAATAGATGAAGTAGAGGTCAAAAATCTAGTATATTTTAAATGTACCTTTCCTTTGCATTTTAACAGTAAAGATTGAGATAGAGAGAAGTAAGTTTTAAGAAGTAAGATTGCAAGCACCTCAGGGACTGAAAGAGTGCAGGGCTATTTAGCATCTAAATAACTTGTTTTAGGGCTCTATATATTCATGTCTTCTACATGCATCAAAATTTACAGCTATTTCTGCTTGTGTTTAACTTTGACATACCTATAATGAAAGATATGACTCTAAGATGGTTTCTTTTGGATCTGACATGAATTGTCATCATAAAAGGAAGTTGCATTGTGAAATTAATTTCTTTTTCTGAGTCATAGCTGAATGCAAATTTAAAGAATCATTACACTTCGGTACGTGTAGGTACTTATCTTCTAATTTGACAGATCAGCTCTACGACCAAATATGAGTGTAATGCATAATACAGGTGACAATACGAAAACACTAAGATTTTTCGTTTAGCCGCGTTATATCCACTCAAGCAAGTGTTTTATAATAATTCATTATTTACGTTATATGTGCATTCACAATTTTATCGATAACTATTTATTTTATTTATTTTCTTTTGTTTGTATTTGACAATTAAACAATAATTTAATATTACAATAAAACTACTGTTTTTGAAAGTTTCACTGATTATAAATTAGTCCGTTGCTTTCCAAAATTATTAAACTCTGAAATTAAACTTGAAAACTTGGAAATTAAAAAACGTGCTTTAATTTGTTTACAATAAGAGAGGTACCAAGACTTATTACAGACTATAGAAGTCTTCGACTGCTTCTTCTATTGAGTACTTAGCAATACCACAAAGCAACCACAAAGTAAGTATTGGCGGCGGCGCTCTATTTTGTGGCAATACCTAGTAAGACGTTTTACCTAAAACAAGTTGATTCATTTGGATAAAACTTACGCAATATCTAAAATCGACAGATTTATACCTACATTGATAACTTATTTATTTAGTTATTCGTAGACATCACGTCAAATTAGATTAACTCAACAGAAAACAACACTGATATAAACACAGAATTATCTTTTCTTTTATGTGAGAACAAACCATTAGGTAAGTATTAGTAATCCAATCACATTTGGGAGTCTTAATAAAACTGGAGTATGGCAGGTCTCCCACTTGTCGTCTCTCGGTGCGTTTTTTGAACGCACCGTAACGCATGCGTCCGTCAGACAAAAGGGAATTGCGGATTCCGATCTTATTCCCATACACATAAAGCTACGGTGCGTAACGGATGCGTCTGTTTAGTCGTTTGACAGTTAAGTTACGGCAGTTCTTTCACTTGACGTTGTTGCGCATTTTAGCGCATCTTGGCGCATCTGTAACACATGCGTCTGTAAGACGGAAGAAAATAGCGAATTCTCATCTTATTTCCATACAAATACGGTGACGTTATGTTGACGTGCGTTGTCGGATGCGTCTGTCTAACAACGCATATTTGTTTGGTATAATATGTGAATTCGCAATTTCCGTTCGTCTGACAGATGCATGCGTTACGGTGCGTAAAAAATACGCAGCGACGGACGTCAAGTGGGAGACCCGCTTAGGAGTAGAAAAAAAAATATAAAAGTCCCTTGGTGCATATAAAAACATTCTCATACTTATCTTTTATTCACTAGTTGTAATTCTTTGATGCCAGTGAAACTAATTGAGTTAGCACTGATGGAGAAAAAATCTAATTAGCTGCAAGGGTTTGAAATACATCTGTAGAGAATCAGTCACGTTTTTTTTGTATGAAATATAAATAATGGCGTGGAAAGTCTTTGAAGTCACAAAAATATAATCGATAGTTAGTAAAAATTCCTTTTTTTCAAAATGTACAATTTTTTTATGGATCCACACACAGGAAAATCCAAACCTAAATCTCACCTGTAGAAAGTTCAGTTCAGTTAATTCGCGGAATTAAAAATTACGTTAAACGTTCTATTCACAAATAGTAATATTTCATCAGTCTTAAATTTTACTGTACTTGATCCCAGTACACAGACACATACACATATCACACCTTTTTTCCTTGCGGGGCATGCAGAGCGTTAACGGTCGCAAAATACCATGTCAGACAAATATTTGGGGCAATTTCAGAAAAATCGCGTATTACTATGTTGACAAGTTGCCAGCCTGTCACCTAAAATTGTAATACATGTATGAAACCCTTATGTCCCTTAGTCGCACCTTACGATATCCGCAGGACAGAAATGGGGTGAAGCTATTCTAAGGCGGCGTCACACGGCATCTTACGACACCCATGTGAAAATCCTATCATTGATCCTAGTAGGTACACTTTGCAAAAACGACATTTCTTTTTTTATTAGTTTCCCAAGCAATACCGACAATCTAAATTTATCTCAGGAAATCTCAAAGACACTCAAAGACCTCTCTCAATCCGCATGGTCCGTTCAATTTATTATCCTGTCCAGTGCGTTGTCACAGTAGATTAAAATGAGCATACTGTCTGAACTTATTTTGAAAACTTGCAAAATTTTCAAGCGAGGGCAGGATTTGAAACTGTGACTTTCGCATTACTAGTGGCGACGCCTCTTCCATCTGGGCTATCGCAGCTCGTTCCTTGCCCGCCAATTTTGCAGCTCAAGGTTGCAAACTAACCCGGTAGATGGAGCCGTGCCACGCGTTACTGGCATTTAAATACACTTGCGAAATTGGCGGGCCAGGAACGAGCTACGGTAGTCCAGATGGAAGAGGCGTTGCCACTAGTAATGCGAAAGTCGCATGTTCAAATCCTGCCCGCGCTTAAAAATTTTGCAAGTTTAAAAAAATTGTATACTTAACAGGGAAAGTGTTTTAAAATTTGGTATTCAACTTCTTCTTCTTCAAATTTAAGAGTCAAACTCTTGTCGGTGGAGTAACTTCCAATCTTCTCTCCTCTCCGCCAGTGACTTGACCTCTTGATACGACACGACATTGACTTTTTCCTTTATCTGGGTAAAGTAAGTGCGTCTAGGTCTACCTCTGCCTCTCTTTCCTTCCACCTTCCCTTCAATAATGTTCTTAATGAAGCTGTCGTGTCGTAGCAAGTGGCCAACCATCTTCCCTCTCCTGTTTTCTATGGTCTTCAGAAGACAACGCTCTTCCGCTACCAGTGCCAGCACTTCTACGTTTGTCTTCTTCTCTGTCCAACTGATATTTTCCATCCTTCTCCAACACCACATCTCAAACGCTTCCAACCTCTCTCTATCTCTTTGCGTCATCGTCCACGTCTCACACCCAACTATCTTAACTTATTTCTACACACGTTATGACATAAATTAAACACACTTTCCGGAATCTACACAATGAAGAAACACTTAAGGCCCTGTTCATTTGAAAAGTTAGTCCCTTTAATTTGCACTGCGCCAGAGTCTTAATAAAACCGGTATAAAAATCTTGCCCGCCTTTGCCCTTAAATGGTTTATATTGTTCATTATCAAAATAATATTTATGTATGTGGAGAAATAAAAGTTCTCAAACTTCCACAATATATTACCATTAAAATTTAAAAATTTTAGATAAGAAAAGATAAATATAATAAAAGAAACATGTGATTGTTTGTTTTTTGAATTGAATAGGCTCCGAAACTACAGTTTTTTTTGTTATCCTGTATTCGTGTGTGATAAAGAGTTTTTATTACTTATTTACTTACTTCTACTGTATCGCTGTGGCACAAGTTAGTAAACCGGTAATTTTACGGGTGACGGTAATTTTTCCGGACATTCAGTAATTTTCCGGGCAAATTCGTTTGGTGGCTGCGACACTGAGCATATCAAGAATGGCAGGCGATTTGTTTTGTTCGGGAGAAAAGTTTATTCCAAAATAGACGTATGATAACAAGCAATAATAGGTTTATATGTAGGAAAATAATGTTACGTATTTTATGATGACAGTAATGTTTTTATACACACACACACATACCACGCCTATTATTCCTTGCGGGGTAATAGGCGTGATGGATAAGATAAGAAATACTCTCCCACGGATAAGAAATGGAATGATGCTGTTCTAAGCTAGCATCACACGGCATTTATATCAATAATTTATTTGCCTTTAATCGACATACAGATTAATACCATTACTCTTCCCTAGGTCCGCTGTAAGATTTTTTTTATTAGAGATAAGCAGTGCCTGTTGTGTCTGTATTCTTTATGTGTTTTTCTCTTTACTGTTCCTGTGTACAATAAATCGTAAATAAATAAATAAATAAAATAAAGTATTTTTATTGTGCAGTAAATACTATTAAAAGCCTGTTATAGTCATAAGTAGTTTCAATTTCTAACTGTGGCGGTTCGTTCACTTGTCATCGTGTCGTTCCGATTTTTTAATTACCATTCAAATACGGCTACGGTAGATTTTACGGTGCGTGACGGACGCGTGTGTCAAGCAACTTGACAGACGCTTTTCAATATTAGAAATGCCATAGCATGGACGTACTATTCAAATAGGACTGATTACTTCAAAAACAGTTATTTACAAATTTTCAGAAATTTGTGTTTAGTCCGGCTGTTTATGTACAAAAAAGTATTAATATCAACTATTTAGTTAGTACAATCTTTGCTTTGTTTGGGGCTAGATGGCGCTGTGTGAATTGTCCAGAATAGTACTCATATATGACGTACCATACTAGAACACTGAAGCTTGTTTGTCTAACGAAAGATTTAATCCTTTGTGCCTTTATTTTTATTTTTATTTTTTTATCCCGCCCGAGCCGGTTTTCTATTAGGACAATACAAAATTGTTATAAAAAGAAGAAGATTGCGTTATGCAAATTTCTTTTTTTTACAATGACCGATCATGACGTCAATAAGTGATAATGCTATCCTACATTGAATAAAGTTATTTCATTTTCATTTTCATTTTTCATTTTCAATCCTCGCTTTGCACTTTCCGATACACTTTGTTTGAGATTCAAACTAGGGTTTAACTACGTAAGACGTTGCCCACTACGAAACTAAGCTTCGTCTCGTGCTTAGCACGTTCGCAGAATAAACAGGGTGTAGCCATTTAAATATTTATTTTGTTTAGTAAGGATAGGAAACCTGTGGACTATGACTACGGGAGTTGGTACAAAAATTGGTACAGAATTGCTTACAAAATGACTCAAAATACTAAAGCGGGCCTTACCGCGATATTTGTTTTTAATGAATTGTCTGATATCGGACAATCGGATGTATTTTGAGTCATCATGTGTGGTCACACATGATGACAAAGTTTAAAACAGTTTATAATTTCATTTGCTACATATCGTCAGGTACATCGTATGTAGCAACTTCTGATAAAATGTAGCAAATGTAAGTAATAATGTAGCAATTCTTTAAACCAACTCCTATACTGAAATAGGCGTTGCCACTAGTATTGCGAGAGACGCAGGATCAAATCCAGCCCGCGCTTGAAAATTTTGCAACTTTTCAAAAACTCCTATAGTCATGAATCTAAAAGGAACCAGCCATCCTGACGGACACGGTACCTTAGTGATAACGTCTTATAAATCGATAAACAGCGCCCGCGCCAACGAAGAAACATTCCACCTAAGCCGAAGCAAGCGGTTATTTTATGACGTTAGCATGTAAAATGATGACTGTCCCGATGGCGTAGCGGATAGTACCCCTGTCTGTTACGCAGAGGGTCGTTCGTGGGTTTGATCCCCTTATGACACAAATATTTGTTAGCCTATGTTCAGATATTTGTGTTTAGTCTGGGTGTTTTCTATGTATAATATGTCTATATTTACAAAAATAAAGTATGTAAGTATTCATATCAGCTATATACCCATTGGACAAGCTTTGCTTAGTTTGGGGCTAAATGGCGCTGTGTGAATTGTCCAGGATGTTTTTTTTTTGTTTATTATCTGTGAACCGAATTTACAGACAAATATTTTTTTACACTGGAAGCACGTCTCAACGCTATCGAAAATCAGGTAGGTAAAACCCTGGGGGGCTGCTCATTGTAACAAAAATGCAAACCTGTATTATAAAAATAATATTTTAGTGGATCAGTTAGAATTTTTATCACATCCTGTCGATTGTCTTAAATGTCTGCGGCTTTCCCTAAGCTGTATTCTCTGCAGAAAATCTTGCTTCACTTGCTAGTTATAATACTTCGTAGTTAATTTTGCCTAAAGTTTGCTAAATTATGATATATCTATTCAACTATATCCACAGAGTTAGCCATACAAATGCAATAATATATAAAAATTATGTCATATCTGCATTATAGAGTATTTAACTATTAGTAGGAAGATTTTTAAGCATTTCGTATAATTATGATTTACAGTTTACACGCACAAGATGGCGGTACGAAATTGTAATTTTTTATGAGCAAAATAGACGTCATCGAGAAAACGGAGCAAAGTACTATATTATATATTATAAGTTTTTTTTTTGTTACAACTAAACAAATGCAAGTAAGTAAGTAAGTAAAAACACTTTATTGCACAAAATAACAAATAAAAATATCAGAAAAATGCATAGATATCATGCGTAAAGGCGGCCTTATCGCTACAAGCAATCTCTTCCAGACAACCTTTGGGTGGAGGAGAAGGTTTTGAAAAACAGAGCAGAGCGAGAGTAATCAGAATAGAAAAGTTAACTTGGATAAAAGCAATAAGTACAGAACACAAAACTATAATATAAACTTACATATAAATACAGGTATACTTATATACATATAATATAAATAAATAATGTACCTAATTATAAAACTATAAAGCTGCTTTAATTAAATATTTAGATATGCTTCTGCATATGCAGATGAGCGGCAAGTAGAAAAATATTACGTTCTTATTCATAGTCATCTACACTATAATATTATAAAGAGGAAAGATTTGATTGTTTGTTTGTTTGTTTGTTTGTTTGCATCGAATAGGCTCCGAAACTACTGGCCCGATTTTAAAAATTCTTTCACCATTAGAATCCTACATTATTCCTGATGAACATAGGCTATATTTTATACGAGAAAAAATAGGGATCCGCGTGAAAATTTCGATGATGTAACCCAACGTGTGAAAAATGTACCAAAAAAATAACTTATATCGCGTACGCTGTGGAAATTATTGACAATAGAGCAAAGTGATGTACAACAGTTTTGTAGAGGACATCAATATCTATAATAATGTCCGCGATACCATATGTCTAACTATTACAGTTATGCCACAATAACTACTTTTTCATTTAAAAATGTACCAACTACGCCACATTATTCGTACCAGGGTAATGATTACATTTAATCATTACTGTATTAAAGGGTGTCAGGGATAGCCCTCAGAATACTAATAGGGTACATGCAGACCATGAAACTGAACAACTTTCCCCTAGGAACATATTTCAGGAAACATAAAAAAAACTGACTTCCCATAGTGAATGCAGTCAGCTGATTGTGATTTTGTATGGAAGGTATTTTTTTTGGCGTTTCCTGACATATGTTTCTAGGGGAAAGTTGTCCAGTTTTATGTTTCATACACCCTATCAGTATTCGAAGGGCTGTCCCTTACTCGGTATAAAAAGACGACAAAAAACATTAAATAATGCTTTAAAAACATCTACATACATAAATCACGCCTATATCCCTCACGGGGTAGGCAGAGCGTTAACGGCCGTAAAACAGATATTAACACCACGTCTGACAAAAGCTTGAGGATCAATCAGATAACTGTGTATCACTATAGTGACAGGTTGTCAGCCCATCGCCTTAAATTGTAATACACATCCCTCGAGTCCCTTAGTCGGCTCTTCCGACACCCATGGGTAAGAAATGGGGTGATGCTATTCTAAGCCGGCATCACACGGTAAAAAAATCTACACTAAAATAATACATACATACACATATCACGCCTATTATCCCTTGCGGGGTAGGCAGAGAGTAAACGGTCGCAAAAACGGACATTTACGCCACGTCTGACATATGTTTGAGGGTCATTCGGAAAATTGTGAATCGCCATAGTGACAGGTTGTCAGCCCATCGCCTTAAAGTGCAATACACACCCTCAAGTCCCTTAGTCGCCTCCTACGACTCCCACGGGAAAGAAATCGGGTGATGCTATTCTAAGCCAGCATCACACTAAAATAATAATTATATAATCTACACTAATATTAGAAACAGGATTTTATTTATTGTTTGTTTGAATTGAATAGGCTCCGAAACTACTGGACCGATTTAAAAAAATCTGTTACTGTTAACTGAAATTGAAATTCTTAATTCAATGTAGGATAATATTATCACTTATTGACGTCACCGTTAACCGTCATTCTAAAAAGTGAAATTTGTGTCACACAGTTTTCTTTTTTTTATTACAATTTTGTTATGACCTAATAGAAAACCGGCTCGGGCGGGATAAAAAAAATAAAAATATAGGCACTGCCATGGGACTGGCCAGGTTAATCACAGGCATGTAACTTTACGCCACCACCATCTGAAAATGATATTTGTTTCAAATTGAAGTCAAGGTTTTCCAAGAATCCTACATTATCCCTGATGAACATAGGCTATATTAAAATGTCTTATTCCCGGGGGGAAACTGTTAGCGGCGGGTGAAACCGCTGGGCGGGCTGCTAGTTTTAAATAAACGGGTTCTTACCGACGAAATATCGGAAACTCGCCTTAAAAATAATTCGTCGTTAAGAATCCGTTTAAATTATGACTATGAATAGTGTAAACAGCCGCGAAAGAAAATAAAATTTGTACTACGTTTTTAATTCTAAAAGGTATACATTTAATAACATCGTATGTATACCTTATTAAAACGTACTTCTTACGTCATCTTTTAATACCTTCATTAGAGCAAAGCGCTTTTATGGTTAACTTAATTAAAAAACATAAACTTTATTTCCTGTACTTTTATTTCTTAGTGTATGCCATGCCATACTCAGAGAAAATAAATTTTGAAATGGCGACCTAGGAACAAACGTGAATGAAGCCATGAAAAACTTAATGCAATCAGCATTACAGAGTCTAATATACTAAGAACTTAAATGCATAAAAAACTACACCCATAGTCCACATTAGGAATTCTTTATTGAGGTACCATGGAGTAACAAATATTTTAAAACATATTTACGTACCAACCACTAATTTCATAATTTTAAAACAGCGATAAGCAGTTATTTGCTTACCTTAAAGATGTACATAGATATGGTCTTTTGCAAATATTTTGTTTGGGATGTTTTTATTAATTGGAGAGTAGAAGTAAGTAAGTAGTAACCTCGTTTCATGTGTCATACATAATAACTCTCAGAATCAGAGTCTGTTTTTATGGCTTCACTCTGACTGTACGTAGGGTTCGCTCTAAAACATTTCGTTGTTCTAAGATTTATAGCATGCAGGTGTCGTAAACCTTCTTTACTGGGTCAGTTATTCATTTCAAACGAAACACAGGAAATAAGTTTCTGACGTTCCGAGTTTTCTACATTTCTTGAAATACAATTTTGGTATAGTTTCATATAAATGTTGTCTTTAAGCGCGGTCTTCAAACATTATTTTGCTGTTCGTTGCAATAAGAATGAAAAATAGATGAAGATATAACATGTGTACTCATGACTAATACAATTTTATTTCGGTTTAAGTAAATAATTTATGCTGAATATGTACAAAAAGTTTACTGCTAAATGACCACACTATCGTTAGAATGAAGTATGTGTTATGATTATTGGATATTTACAAAGCATTTGTATTCGGGCTACATTATGGAAAATTTCAAACAATTACAGTGTAATTTGAATGAAGTACAGTACATAAGTACATCAATTAAACAAAATAGCTAGGGTTGAAATTGAATGAAGAGGATTGGAGAGTTAATGGTTCAGGAAGTGTAATTTTCAGTCCGCTCATAATTAAAAGTAAGAAGCCAACGGGACAATATTTTCTTTACTTGTGATTCGATACTTGAAATATTGCAAGGTGTATATTAACAATATTATTGTAAAGTCTAGATCAGAAATCAGAAATCTATTAAAGAAGAAAGTCCTTCTTTGTAAAGATATACAAACATTTAATTTCCGCCAAGTTGGTTTTCCGGTATGTAATGTTTTAAGGAATTAGGCCTTATAATTGTATGTAGTATGTATGTTTCCTAGTTCTATACAAGGAAGCCCCACAACCTTCACTTTTAAAAAGAAGCTAAAAGAGCATTTTCACATCATCATTTTAATGTTATTTGAGGTGTAATATACGAGTATTAGCATGTACTATATCGGTACTTATTAGTATGTATTAATTTGAATACCAATTTGAATACCAAATAGTAATGCGAAAGTCGCAGGTTCGTTATGCAAGTTTTCAAAAATGTATTAGTTTATTTTTATTTTAGCTATATATGTGTATTAGTATTAAATAAATTTTTTTGTATGTATATAATTATATTGTAAATTATTCCCATATTTCACCCCCGCTAGATTGGCTGGAAGAGATCTCTTAGAGAGATAAGCACGCCTGTGTTTTAAATTTAAGTTTCAACTGTATGTTTACTTGTTTCGTTTTCAATAAAGGATATAATAAAATTGTCTTACAGTCAAGGTAGCTGTGATTGCATATAGAAACCAGTGTGGTTTAAAGACACAATTCTTTAGAATTAACCTCTTCGACTGGTTTAACTACCAATAGGTGGGTGTTGGGCGAGCTGCCCCAGCAGATAATTGCATAAGATAATACAGACTGACAAATTGCAATAAATATTCATTCAACAAGTAACCCATAGCCTACATGTTTAATTTGTTTCAGTATATATATGAGTTTTCTGATTCGTGCTGATAGTTTTCAAATATGTTCGTTAAGGTTAATTTCATGTTGTCAATAATAACTCTAAGATATTTTATTGAATTTGACGATTTATAAGATAGGTTGATAGTTATAAATTGTAGCGGGTGGATAAGCGCATTTATGAGAAGTTATATATTAATTTGAGAGGATGTTATAGAGACCCTTTGGAATTCATAATTGATAAACACATGCATAAATGGTGAAATTTACTATTGACCCATAGCGAAAACTAAGGATGGTCTGGTGATAAGGAACAGCTTTTCCCAAGAAACATAGGTCATAATACGAAAAAGAATGGACCTCCCAAACAAACTTGCCGATTTGACTAAATATGGAAACTCAAGATATGTTTTCATCCTTCAACACATGTTCCTTGGGGAAAGTTGTTCCTTATCACCAGCCCGTTTTGAGATTTTACTATCGCTCACTAGTAAAATTTCACCCTAAATACATATAAGTAATACAAATATATTATTTGTAGTATTTGTACATACATTCTGTGACAGAGTTTCCCAGAGATGAGCTTCGATCTGCGGAAAATTCAATTGCAGAATTTCCGACTAAATCTTTCATTTCGTATTCATACCTCTACACTTTGAATTCAATGATTATGTAGGAATAGCTTTACTTTTCAAAGTCAGTTCCGATATTAAATTAGTAGTCTGTCAATTGCTTTGATTGAGTGTAATGAGTTGGTGTAGTTTTTTTCCTGTAGTGCCGGTGAGCAGCAATCTTGTTGGCAATTACTTTTAGCTGACTACTAGGTTGACCAACTTTTTCTCTTTAAGTTGGATATAATTAAACGTACTTACTGCGTCTTTGCCGTAGCATACATACATACATACATATATCACGCCTATAATCCCTTGCGGGGTAGGCAGAGCGTAAACTGCCGCAAAAAACGGACATTTACGCCACATCTGACAAATATTTGAGGGTCATTCGGAAAACTGTGCATCGCTATAGTGACAGGTTGTCAGCCCATCGCCCAAAATTGCAATACACACTAGGGTGGAGCGCGCTTGTATGGAAAAATTTTTTTTTTCATGTACAGTTTTCTAATAGTGCGGAAAAGTTGCATTATGCTGATAATATTACGTACTTTAAATTTCATTTTTATATGATTGCATATAATGCTCCCGCATCGACACTAAAGTTTTGAAAAAAATACGAAAACTACTTGTGTCATGAACTGTATTCTAGTGGATATAGTAGACTTGTTTGGTTTGAAAATCACATTAAATACATAATCAAGAGCGAAATATATATTGGAATACAAAAAACTTAACATAAACCTAATATAATATTTACAAAAAATACACTTATTTAACTATAAAATCTTTCTTAGACTCAAATTTTGGCATTTCTTTTCTTGACGACAACCTGACTTGAATCAACCCTTCTCTCGCTTTTTTTGTACAAAGCGTTGCGGATGCTTCAGTTGTGATCTTAACAGACCGTTCAACCGCCTGCGTGTGATTCGGCAAGTGCAGAAATTCAGCATTATTTTTGCACTTTTCATCGTAATAGAGAAATGACTGAATTTCCTCATCCGAGAGATTTTGCAGTATGGGCGGTGGCGTTACTTCAATTTTGTTCCAGTCAATTAAATCTGTATACCGAGTCGCGTTCAATTTCAGTTTTGGTACCTCAAACAACCTAGGTAGCACGACCGCAGAAGCAGTGGCACGAGCGTTTAAAATTCTTTGAACTGCTGATTTTCGAACATTCTCCTGCTCATCTGTCAACATGGCTAGTAAAAGATTCTCCGGGTGAACGGCATAACTGTTTCTTTGGAATACAGGATCTATTAAATTTTTTAGTGTCGTAGATAAATATCTTGATCTAGATACCGCATCATAAAAGTGCCTGGCTGCATGTTTGCACGATGGAGCATTTTTGATCGCAAACCAAACAGGTGCATAAACTTTGACAATAAATGTGGCTAAAGTGATAAGCTTTTGCGACGGAGCTTCAGTAGCCACATACAATCTTAAAATGCGGTTAGCTCTTGTAAGCCATCGTGCGTGCGATAGCTTGCCAGGTGATTTATGCGCTAAATCTTCAGGACAGTGCCCAGAAGTGACAGCAGACACAATTCGGTGCAAGTATGATTGATCAGCGCTTAAGTCTGCGGCGGCTTCTGGTAATGTGCCTCGTATAGGTTCAAATGAAGCTACTGGCATGGTTTCGCAGTTATCTAAAGCTTTTCCTATTCGTCCGGTATAAGATTGAGGTCCTGAAGTAGCCCCGTCAAGATGTAAAAACAAGTGCCTAAGCGGCAGTTCGTTCATATGAAGCAAGCATACAATCCATTGCAGAGGTCTTTTTAAATGCTCTTCCATCAGACGAATAGCACCAGCGTGTTTGCCAGTATTAACGTTTGTTCCATCACATCCAAGAGCTAGAAGATAATCTAGAGATATGTTTTCCTCTTCTAGGTACTTGCAGACATCTGCAACTATGCTTTTTGCTGTACCACACGAGGGCACGACGTATCCTAGGTAACTGGATCCCGGTTCTTTGACCAAAGAGATATGTTCTTCAGTTACTGTTGTCCTGTAATTCCTTCCACTTTTGTTCAAAATTGTTAATGTTTTATCCTTCCTTCCATCAAAATATAACGCAGTCAAGTTAGAATTATTCCTATTTTCCATTATATCTTCACGGATCTTTAGTCTTTCCCTTCTTAATTTGTGGCGGTCAATAATAGGGACATCCGCCTGGATGTCATGTAACACCGAGGAGGCAATGGCTGCAGCAGCTCGGTCCGAAACACCATAACGATCACAGGTTTTAGCCAATGCAGTTAAGGTAAGAGAGCTGGTCTTTTTATTCTTAAGTTCAGTTTCAAGAGAAGTGGAGGGTAGGACGTTTATAGATTCGGAATTTCTTTCCAGTAGAGCCAAGCGATTTTTTTTCTGCGTAGCTAATTTAGCACAGACGGGTAAGTTTCTTTTTAATGATCTTTCACACCTTTTTTTAATCAACTTAGTAGTCTTTAAGTCTACCCCACCAATCATCATCTTGCGCAAAGTTCTTTGGTCTACAAGGAACCCTTTATCTGCTGCGGGTACCTTCTTTTCTTTCAGGCACATACACTGGTGAATATCTCGGCATTTACAAGATGAAATATCAAAAAGGATGCGACTATCAGACAAAAACGTTAGTTTTTTCTCATCTGTAAGCCTTTTTATCGACTTCATAAGGTTTTTGCACTTCATGTGATATGCCTTTAACATTTGTATGACTCTCGTATGTGAAACAGTCGGTAAAGAAGCTTTCAGCCATATTTTTTCTATGACGGTCGCAACTATTTCAGCAATTTCAGCAAACAAAGGTTCTTTTGGGTTCTTCATTTTGGTTTTGATATCATACCTGGTCCATTCCCACTGTTTCATGACATCTTCGTACGTGGGAAGCATGTTTTCTTTTAGTGGGCCAATTTTACCGAACAAAGGACAATTTAAAGCACTGCGAGTCTTCTCCATCTTTTAAAACACTTAATATTATCAAATTAGTTCACAATACACAACAAAGTGAAAAGAAAATGGCGCGTCACCTTTTACCGCGAAAAATTAAGTCAATTAGTGCATCGAATTTGCGTTAGAAAATTCGCGCCAAATCGCTTCCCGCGCGCAGATTTACCCTTGTATTTTTTAAGCGTTCAAGGTCAAATCATGTTAGATTCTTTTATTTTTAAGAAATTAAATATATAATGTAATAAATGGAATAAAAAACTTTGATAAAATGTAATTATTGCTATTAATAATAACTGTCTGAAATGAAGCCAAAAAGTAACTTTTTCTAAAAGTTCATTGACCTTGCGGGGGCACTTAATGTACTTTGATTGGATTCTCGTAGAATTAAAGTTTTATCTAGACACCATAACGCAACTTTTTTTCACTATTAGAAATCCAAAATCGCGAAATAAAAAAAATGATCCACCCTAATACACACCCTCAAGTCCCTAAGTCGCCTCTTACGACTCCCACGGGCAAGAAATGGGGTGATGCTATTCTTAGCCGGCAACACACGGCGAGCCGTAGCATCACCCTGGTTTTTTTGCCCGAGCCGGTTTTCTATCAGGACGATACTAAATTGCTGTAAAAAAAAAGGAAATTGACAATGACAAAACATGATGTCAATATATGATAGTACTATCCTAATAATAACCAAATTATTTATTGCACATAATAAAATCACAGAACATCTTAAACATAGAAATATGTGAAGTATTAAAAGCGGCCTTCTTGCTATGGCAAGTTCTACCAGGCAAGCTTTGGGTGATATACAAGTGCGTATAGATAAGCGTATCCTACATTGAATAAAGTTTATTTTATTTTAAATCATTGTAGCAAAAGACAAGCTTCGCCGCAGAATAAATATTTTTCCCCGCAATTGTATTAAAAGGCAACTATTTCTATTTCAAATAAGGCCCACAGTTTTACTTGATTCCTCTTCATTAACCAGCGACCCCTGTTCAGTGTTCAAGGTGTTCAAACATTTCATTGAATAATTCAGCACTCTTAGCCGACGCCAGTCAGCCGTCATCCGGAGCGAAGGTCGAAAGCTCTTGAAATCTCGCTACGTTTGTAAGTTCAAGTTGACTTGAGTGAGAGATAAACTTTATAAGCAATTGTATGCTCAATTTCTACACACTCGCAATATTTCTGTATACGTCTCATAGTTGCCCAGAGGTGGGACAGTTTTGGCTTATAAGTATAATAATATGAGGTGTAAAATCTCTTTTTTCTTTTTTTATATTAGGTGGTTAATGCTCTAACGGATTTAAGTACAAGTTATTTTCGTATCATTACTTTACACATACACATATCCGAGACATAGAGCCTTTGCCCTGCAGTGGGACACAGACAAGGCTAATTATATAAGTATGTAAAAAAAACAGTATTTAAATTTTTTTCCAAAATTCTTTTTCTCAAATTTGTACTTTAAAATGCAGCCACTTGCCAAATTTCATAGTACTAGGTAGGTAGACAAAAAGTACCCTATGAATTTTGACACCTTGATTTTTTACAACTACAATGCGTTCTCGAGATAATGGGTCTTAACGGACGGACGGACGGTCGGACAAAGTGATCCTATAAGGGTTACGTGTTTTTCTTTTTGAGGAACGGAACCGTTAAATTCAAGTTACTTTCAGTTTGACCCCTTAAGGTGAGACGTTTTTCATACAAAAGTAAAATGGACTTACGTCTTTAAAGGAGACAAAAATCTAATTAAAAAACTCGATTGGAAGTCCCGTGCTGATACAAAATTTCCGCAAAATAATAAAATTTTTCCGTTAAAACCGATTCGCCACTTTACGCCAAAAGACGTTACTGCTGTAGAAAAAATGTGTTTGATTTTACTGTGGACGAAATACTCTTTATCTTTTGACCCAAAATAGTTTTGCGCCAAATTTACGTATGTCCTCATCATTTGTAAAAAAATTGGTCTTCACCGCATGTACAAGTCCATTGATTTTCAGTTTTTCGTTTGTATGTAAAACGGACCACCTTAACAACATTATCCCAAAACTGGCAAACACATGGCTACATCACGTCGAGGACAAGAAATGCAATTTTCTTTATGAGCAAAAAATTTTCACGGATTAAGGGGAAGACGAAATGGTGGGTCTCCAGCAAATGAACATTACCAAGTTAATGAGAATAGGAAAACTTTCCACGTACTTTTGCCACTTTATTTTGATTTACGGTATGACGCCTGAAACTATTTACCTGGAACCCAAGCCTGGAACCTATGAATTTTAATTCATAATTATTTTATATTATTTTTGTTACTTATATCCTTTTACTTCTTCTTCATACAAAACAATAATTACTACCATTATCAAATTGAAAAATAATAAAGTTTTGCTTTAAAAAAATTCCACGCACGTCGTTCGGGGCCTCGGTAGTTATCCGTCCGTTTATTTTTTATAGTGATGAGTCAAATTTTAATCATTACAATTTTATTATTCAATACCGTAAAAGGAAAATAAAAAAAATTGGTAACAATGCTGTCCAAATTACGTCACTATCACAAAATCACAGTTCATTGGACTTTTAATTTATCTTCTTTGTAATTTTATCTTCACAGAATCATCTGGTGAACAATGGAAACGGACTGAAAAGCCTTTGATCATAAAATTTTATACAGGTAGGCTGCTTTCAGACATACTGCCGTTTCTGCGACGCTCCGGTAGCCGCCATTTTTGTTTGACAGTGGATGACACAAGCGGACAAAGTATGAAACAAACAAAGACCCGCGGCGGTGCCGACGCCCGGCGGCGTGTGTAAAAGCAGCCTTAGATACCTTTCATGTCCAAATTGATACAGATTTTCTTGGAACAGCTAGCTCACTCAATCGCTTCAATAAAATGTAATCTCTAATTAAAATAAAAGCTATTGTTTGCGGGATTTTGTACACGAAGTAAATTTTGAAGTAGGCCTCAATACAAGGATAGATAACCAGTTTTCCTCTTTTTATATTTTGATAAATTGAAGGTGCTTACCATTTTTCTTCATCTTCATATCATGGTCAATCATGAAAATCTCACATGGAAATTTGATATACTGTCCCTTTTTTTCGTCTATTCTATAAAGTAAGTAGTATACATAACCGTGCCGTTTGATGCCGGGTTAGTATAGCATCACCCTATTTCTTATTGAAATTATTTATTTTGTACTTATAGATAATGCCGTGTGATGCCGGCTTAGAATAGCATCACCCCATTTCTTTCCCTTGGGAGTCGTAAGAGGCGACTAAGGGACTCGAGGGTGTGTATTGCAATTTTAGGAGATGGGCTGACAACCTGTCACTATAGCGATATACAATTTTCCGAATGACCCTCAACATTTGACAGATGTCGTTTAAATGGCCGTTTTTTGCGGCTGTTTACGCTCTGCCTACCCCGCAAGGGATTATAGGCGTTATATGTGTATGTATGTATATAGATATTGCAATGATTTACTTTAATATTCTGGCCTAACTGCGTAAACAGTTTGTTGTTTGTCTTTCCCGCGGGCACACCTCGGACACTGGCGCTCAAATGTATGAATCAAACGCGTTGCTACGCACACAGTCTAAGCTCGCGTAGGTCTGTGAACGTGGACCATGCTTGTGTGTGTGAGACAACATATCAGGGTTACCGCCATTTTGCGTTCGCGAATCGGGAATGCAATGTGCGGCAGTATGAAATGACCTTCGTCGTCGCGTCCTTGCTAGCCGGTGTCTGAGCGTCCTCCGAGCGCGGGTGGGCGGCGCTTGTAGGGGGAGGCAGGGAGTGACCATACTGTACGCTAGTACTATTAATTATACTGTGCCGCGGGTGTGTTAAGAGGCGACTAATGGACTCGAGGGTTTCATGTGTATTATGGTATTACTATGGTATTACTATGGTATTACTATGGTATTACTATGGTATTACTATGGTATTACTATGGTATTACTATGGTATTACTATGGTATTACTATTTTAGGCGCCAGGCTTACAACCCGTCACTATTAAGTTACACGATTTATCTGAAATAGTCCTCAAATATAAGTGTGCCACACGTGACTATAGCGACGGTAGGTAGGTATGTTTACTGCTAGCCACAGATATAGAATCTAGTTTCTAAATCTATGCTGCTAGCGCTTTGCCTACCCCGAAAGGGATAAAGGGATGTGTGTGACATTCATAACAACCTAATGCTTTAAGGTTTTAGCTAATAATATGTGCTAATATCAAGAGTAATATAATCTGTACTAATATTATAAATTTGAGAGTTTGTGTCTGTGTATGGATGTTTGTTACCTCTTCATGCTCAAACG
Organism: Tuta absoluta; assembly: GCA_027580185.1. Lineage (NCBI taxonomy): Eukaryota > Metazoa > Arthropoda > Insecta > Lepidoptera > Gelechiidae > Tuta > Tuta absoluta. The sequence goes on along the minus strand of JAQAHW010000022.1, from coordinate 5,255,446 downwards.
ACTTGACCGATTTGGATGAAATTTGGAACGCAGGTAGATTATTACACGGAATAACATAGGTCACTTTTTACCGCTGGAAAACAACTATTACCACGGGAAAATTAGTGGCAGCGGGTGAAACCGCTGGGCGGAAATCTAGTAATTAATATAAAGATGGCGCAGTATTATTTCATTTTCTCTTTCATTTTTCTAATATTTTCATTACGTATTGAGGAATGGTTATCAATTTAGGACTCGATTTCTCTGTGATTGATTTTTTTCTTCGTCACAACCCAGAGTTTTAATATCTACTCCAGATTTGAAGAAGCTATTTTATTTAAGGTGGTTCGAGAGCCCAGTGGCACCCCCAAACAGGAAAATATCCCAGGCTGGACACGCTAGTCATCTGGAAACTAAATTATCAATTCGCGGCAATAAATACCTACAAAGGTTATTTTGAATCAATAACAAGGCCAAATCTAAGCGCTTTAGTTATTAAGCATTTTTGGAATACATAACCAGATCACACAGTTTTTACAAGGTAATATTGATTCTAAAATAATCTTTGTAGTTATGTATTGCCGCAAATTGATACATTCGTTTTCAGATGACTATCGTGTCCAGCCTGGGATTTTTTTCTTGTTTGGGGGCGCCACTAGGCGAACCCCTTTAAGGATATAATTATTTACATACATACACATACAGACATCACGCCTATATCCCTTGCGGGGTAGGCAGAGCGCAAACGGCCGCAAAACGGACATTTACGCCACGTCTGACAAATATTTGAGGGTCATTCGGAAAATTGTGCATCGCCATAGTGACAGGTTGTCAGCCCATCGCCTAGACTTTGCAATACACACCCTGGAGTCTCTTAGACGCTTCTTACGACTCCTAGGGCAAGAAATGGGGTGATGCTATTCTGAGCCGGCATCACACGGCGTATATATAATTAATTATCTTTATGAAAACGTGTTCTGTGTCTAAACCAAATTTCAAAGCTTTTTTACTAGCATTTTCAGGCTGCGACAATGTTTTATGTCAACATGTTTTAAATAATACAACAGAAAACTTCTACTAAATTCTCATGCATTTTTGCATACCTAATTTTCTCTTGCTTTGCCCGCTTGTAGCTTTCAAAAACTTAAGTTATAAAAACTTCTGCAGCAAAATATATAACGAAGGACGTAACATCCTTTTAGCCTTTTCTAGGGTAACTTTAAATTCTACCAAGGTCTTTTAAACTTTGTGTGAGAATTTTTGTTCAAAACAAAACACCTAAGATTTTTCTTGGTTTACCAAAAATATGGTAAGGATAGTAATAAGAGTAAGGCGGCGATTGTTACACGACCATAACAGAAGGCGACTAGTAACCAAGTAGGTGATTGAAAACTCTGTCATCAGGGTTCATCGGTTCTTTTTTGTTTGCATGTTGATGTAAGCATTAATGACCGAAACTAATAAAGTTATTTGCCGTGTGATGCCGGCTAAGAATAGCATCACCCCATTTCTTTCCCGTGGGTGTCGTAAAAGGCGACAAAGGGGCTCGAGAGTGTGTATTGCAATTTTAGACGATGAGCTGACAACCTGTCACTATGGCGATGCACGGTTTTCCGAATGACCCTCAAACATTTGTCAGACGTGGCGTAAATGTCCGTTTTTTGCGGCCGTTTACGCTCTGCCCACCCCGCAAGGGACAAAGGCGTGATATACGCATGTATGTATGTACTAATAAAGTAATAAAAATTAAAACTAAAACTATTTTCATAGACATTTTTAAAGAAAAATACCGGGAGCAGCGAATGAAACTACTGAGTGGATCTCTTGTGTGTGTGTATGTATATTTGTTACCTCTTCACGCTCAAACGGCTAGACCGATTTGGATGAAATTTTAAACACAGGTAGAATATAACTTGTAACCTTATGTGTTACATAAGCCACTTTTTACCGCGGAAAAACAATTATTACCACGGGAAAATTAGTGGCAGGGGGTGAAACCACTGGGTGGAAATCTAGTAAAATATATAATTAAGGGATGGCTTACTAGCCGACTACCGACTAATGGGCGGCTACAAAAATGGCCGACCAGCCGGCTTTCCCGACCAGCTGGCTGACCCGATCTGCCCGATTCGCGTCTGTGCTCGTTTTATGAGCCTTTTTACTAATTCAAATACTTAGTTGTAGTTTTATTTCAAACCTTATATCACTAATTGGAAATAATTTTTATTTTATAATTAATTGTCGTTATTACAACCGATAAATTAGCTATATAGCCGACTATGAAGACAAATCGGCTTTTCCGACTAGTTAGTGCGTCTTCAATATAAATACGCGAAAACAACTTTTTCTATAAATCAAATCAGACCCAACTCACGCCAACGCAACGTCCAACAAATTTAATTTCCTCTTCATTCAGATAGCAAATATACCTTATCATATCATAGCTGTACCATCTTGCTCAGTCATTATTAATTACTCAAGCTCTCACTTCAGATATAGAGAAGCAGCTAATTATAGTACACAAACAACTGAAGCACAATAATTAACATGTCACATTCCACCAATGACACGCTCTGAATTCTGCTGATGGCTATACATACCTTTCTTGAGGCGGTGAGGTAGAAAGAGGTTTGTATTGTGTTGTACTAATAATTGGAAATTCTCTAGACTATTTCCAAGTGTTAGATGAAGAAACATGAAGTGTTAGATGTTGATTTAAATGCGTGCTATAACTTAAGGTGTGTTCAGTATCGATAAAAAGATGCCGTTAAAAATAATTAAAAATCCTCAAAAAGACAAGGCTGAGTTATAAACAATCAAATCGAATTTTTACTTAGACGAAATAAAAATGTTGTGCAGCTTTATTACGTCATCGACATACTAAAACTACCGTAATGCTATTACACGCATTTAATTTAACACTTTGTAAATAAAATGGAATCAAATGTCAAAATTTGAGAACTGTCGGATGGAATTTCCATTATTAGATCAATCTGCACACAAATCGGAAGATATTGCATTTTATGACAAGTATCTACCATACAAATTACAAACTGTGACAGCTGAATTTGATATGGGGACGTGTGCAATGATATTCTGCTTCTTGTGTTTGATTTCGTCAATAAACTCCATATTTCAAAAATTTCCGACAGAACACCGAAAAATCATGCGGTGATGAGATCCGTCCCTTAAAAATATGACGAATGAAGTATAAAAGGTATTGAATATGAATGTGGATGGATGCAGAAGGAGGGGAAGGCCTAAAAAGTTTGGATGGATTGTATAAATGATGATATGAAGCAAAAGGGTTACACCTTGGTGTAAACGAAGATTTGACAGCTGATAGAGATGAATGAAAGAAAAAAACATGTTGCGCCGACCCCAAATATATTGGAATAAGGGCAGGCAGATGATGAATTAAGTATTACGCGAAATTTTGATTAAAGGTTACCACTTCGTAAGACCAGGGTCAAAAATACACCTTAATATTTAGGTGGAACCGATTTTTCCAAGAATTTCATGAGACTTTTGCTCAACATACATACATACATACATAAATCACGCCTCTTTCCCGGAGGGGTAGGCAGAGACTACTTCCTTCCACTTACTACGATCCTGGCATACTACTTTCGCCTCCTCCACATTCATCAATCTCTTCATGCATGCTCTTCGGTTTAGGGTACTCTTGACCTGACCTTTCTTTAGGACGTCCCCGATTTGATCAAGGTACGTTCGTCGAGGTCTTCCCCTTCCGACGTTCCCATCCACACTTGCCATATACACCTCTTTCGTTAATCTTCTTTCATTCATCCTCTCTACATGACCAAACCATCTAAGCATACCCTTTTCTACACCAGTCACTACGTCTTCTTTTATACCACAACGTTCCCTTATCACGCTATTCCTTATCTTGTCACTCAATTTTACGTCAATCATACTTCTTAACGCTCTCATTTGTACTGCATTTATTCTACTTTCATGCTTTTTCTGCCATACCCAACTTTCACTCCCATACATAAGTGTCGGAACTAACACCCCTCTATGCACAGCCAGACGAGCCTTATCAGAGACTTTCTGGCTGTTCATAAAAGCGTGCAACGCTCCATTCACCATGTTTCCGGCATTCACCCTTCTTTCGATGTCACTTTCACACTTTCCATCTGATGTGAACATGGAGCCCAAATACACAAACTCTTTCACTTGTTCCACCCTCTCTTCTTCTATCATAATTTTACACTCTGTCATATTTTCCTCTTTCTCAAAAACCATTGCTTTCGTCTTACTTACATTCACTTTCATTCCTTTCTTTTTCAAAGCCTCAGTCATAATATTTACCATCTCCTGCAACCCTTCAGCCGACGACGCAAGGATAACTTGGTCATCAGCATAGAGAAGACATTTGACGAGTAAACCATTCATTCTCAGACCACATTCACTCTCTTTCAAATCCGCCAAACAACTATCCATGAATAGATTGAACAGCCACGGTGACGCAACACATCCCTGTCTAACACCTTTCTCGATGTTAAAAAGTTCACTGTACGCCCCGTTTATCCTGACACAAGCACTGGAATCCTTATATAAGGATTTCAGTGCTCGTATCAAGATACTGCTCACCCCATGCATGGATAGTGCCGACCACAATTCATTCCTCACCACTCTGTCATAGGCCTTTTCCAAATCCACGAATGCGCAATAGACTTTCTGGTTTTTGGCCAGGAATTTTTCAGCTATGCAGCGCAAGGAAAAGACCTGATCCGTACATCCCATCCCCTTACGAAATCCTGCCTGAGCATCCCATACTTTCTCATCCGTTTCTTTCATCACTCTTTCAATCAACACCTTTGCATACAGTTTGCCGACGACACTGAGGAGGCTTATACCGCGGTAATTTTTGCAGTCCAGCTGTGACCCTTTTCCTTTATATAATGGCACTATTACAGCCTTGCACCAATCAGTTGGCACTCGACCGCTTCTCCAACAAAGGTTAAAAAGGAGGTACAGCTGACTAGCCACAACGCCTTCGCCAGCCTTCAGCATTTCGACCGACACTCTATCATACCCTGCAGCTTTACCAGATTTCATACTTTTTAACGCTTTCACAATCTCATCCATTTCAATCTCACTTTCGTTCTCAATTTCATTCACTTCTGCAGTAGTTATTTCTTGCGCTAGATCTTCTTTCTCAAATAAGCTTTCAAAATATTCCTTCCATCTTTTCAACACACATTCCTCACCTTTTATTACACTACCATCCTGGCTTCGAATCCTACTCAACTCGGACGACGTGGTTTTACTTCGAGCTGTCCTTATGGATTTCCAGAAAACTTTCAAGTTGGAACGAAAGTTTTCCGATAGCCTCCTGTCAAATTCATCCTTATTCTTATCTTTCATTTTATCAACAGTCTTTTTAACTACATCCTTCACACTTTTATACTCCTTTCTTGCTTTCTCTACATCTTCATCCGTCGCTTTTAACATTCTTCGGTTAGCTTTGGTAGCTAACCAATCCAACCATGCTTTCTTCTTCTTCTGCACAACTTCTTGTACCTCTTTGGTCATCCACGCACTCCGTTGTGTTTTCCCTTTCATCCTTTTTGAAACTCCACACACTTCTATCGCGACATCCACAACACCTTTCTTAAATCCTTTCCATCCTTCTTCAATGTCAGACATCTCCTCTTGGTTGTTAAATTTCTCTTTCAATCTTTTAATATACTCCTTTTTTACCTCTTTATCTTGCAAATTTTCTACTTTCACTCTTTCCAACGCACTACTTCGCTCAGTTACCCTGTGCCGCCACCGTTTGAAGAGACCACTTATTCGAGATAGCACCAGGAAGTGGTCTGTGTCAATACCAGCACCGCGGTACACTCGAGTGTCTACAACTTTACTCTTCAATCTTTCATCCACAATCACTAAATCAATCATTGTTCTTGATGCACCTTCCGCTCTTGTATAAGTGTGGATCTTTTTGTGTTGAAACATTGTATTCGACACAAAAAGATCCCACTGCAAACAAATCTCTAACACACTCTTTCCATTCTCATTTACTCTTTCATCACCAAACGTACCAAGAACCTTATCATACCCATCTCGCTTTATTCCTACCCATCCATTAAAATCTCCCAGCATAATAATTCTTTCATTTGCCTTGCAGTTTTTCAAAACATCTCTCACATTGTCCCAAAACTCCTCATTTTCCTTTTTTGCTTTTGTGGAGCCACCCGAACCCACATCCGTCGGTGCATAGACACCTAGGATAAAGATTCGAGTGATTCCGACCTTCAGCCTAATCCAGAGGAGTCGAGGGCTCACACATTCGAACTCAGTCACGCATTCAGCCATTCGTGCGGAAAGAATCACGCCGACTCCTTTACAGCCTCGGTCGGAACTAGAAACCCCAGACCAATACGCTGTGTAAAGGCCATGTTCCGTCGTGTCGCAACCTTTCCGCTTCGTCTCATTCACACACAAAACATCTATGCGCCTCTTATCCATCATCTGACATACTTCATCTATTTTATCCACCATTCCTCCCCTAACATTCATCGTAGCAAAGCGGCTCTCAGTAGCCCGCAATCCGCACCCGACAGGAACGAGACGTGATGAGTTGCGAACTCCTACATCGCCGCCATATAGATTTTGGTTCGAATTTACAATCATTGCGTTCCCACGAGAAGCTAGGGAAATTTAATGTCGATCCTGGCAGAGCCCCGCATACCAGGACAAGGTTAGCCTGAATCTGGGGTCACCCGGTCCCAGGGCAAATCGGCACGCTAAACTAGGCACGCCCCTAGCTATGCATCCATCGGCGCGGCAGACCTTGGATTGGCGGAGAGGTAAGGAGTAAGGAAGGGGAGGGAAAGAAGAGAGACAGGACTTTGTGACTTGGGAAAGGATGAAAGGTTACGGATACTACTACCTCGGAGGACAAGGTTTGAGGCCGTAGTAGCTCGGGAAGCCGGGGTCGCATACCCGTAATATCAAAACCTAGCCACCGGGCAGGCAGCTTGGCTGTATATCCCCTGACTCCTGTATATCCCCTGACTCCCCTTTTGCTCAAGGAGGCATAATTTTTCGTAGATATCCAATTACAATTTCTTAGAAAATATCGTCTGGCCGCGGAGTACAGATCAAATATTTATACAGGTTTTTTATTTGAAATAGCCAGTAAAGAGTAATATCTTACAAGAGCAGTACAATGTGACTGGCCCGATAGTGTAGCGGATAGTACCCGTGCCTGCTACGCCAAGGGCGTGGGTTCGATTCCTACAAAACACAAAAATTTGTTAACTCCGTTTTATATGTATAATATGTATATATTTACAAAAAAGTATATAAATATTAATATCAGCTATCTAGTTACCATAGTACAAGGTTTGCTTAGTGTGGCGCGGGTGAATTGTCCAGGATATTTATTATTTATATTATAGGTGTCAGTAAACTTGAAACATGTTCAATGTTTCATCTACAAGGAACCTCTTAGGTTAAAATATGTAGGTTAGTCCCGTAGAAAAGCTAATTTGAAATAAATGGTATAAAAAATGCGAATGTTTTAAGTGCTGAACCAGTCCATGAAACTGAATTTCGTATTATGACCTATGTTCGTTGCGGAAATTAGTTATTTTTTTGTATGGACTCCACGATTTAAGCTCTGGAGCTTTGAAACCTACACCTGACAAGTTGGTGGGAAGCAAGGGCTCACCCGGAGGAGATTTTGTGGTTTTTCAAACAACCAGCCCTAATCGCGCCCTTAGGCCAGTACATGCCAGTAGTTCCCAAAAAAGGAACCTCCGCGCTTCCGCCGTTGGGGGTGTCGATTGCTTGAAGAGCTTGTGGAGTGTGATCTACTCACAATGGCTGCAGCAGCGGCTACGGTAATATCGTCATCATCATCCGCAAGGACGTGACTGTTTTTTTACTTATCCCCAGCTCGTACTAAATAATTATTGGTATCGGTCACTATTAAAATTTCACCCTCTAACTATATTTTGTTACTGTGTTGTTTAAGATTGTACGAATCTATTTCCTTTCTATGTAATGGTTTTATATGACTAAGATTATTAATACACTTGTTACTAAGAATAGATGAATCAGCTTTGTTCTGTAACTACCAACGTACGTCAAATAAATTACGTTACGTACAAGAGTTATGTATTTACATTTCTAAAGTAAATCTAATCAGGACATTTCTTTAGGCACTCTAATAAATTTTTGTTTTGTTCAACTATCAGGAGCTCACCACCCTACTCCTAATTATCAACTTATACTGAGGAGTGCAATGCCTTGCCGGCGGATCGGTTAACTTAATTGTAGTTTTTTATTAAATCTGCCGTGTGGTGACGGCGTAGAATAGCATCACCCCATTTCTTGCCCGTGGGAGTCGTAAGAGCTGACTAAGGGACCCGAGGGTGCGAATGGCAATTTTAGGCGTTGGGCTAACAACCTTACACTATGGCAATACACAATTTTTCGAATGACCCTCAAATATTTGTCAGACGTGGCGTAAAGATCATTTTTTTGCGGCCGTTTACGCTCTGCCTACCCCGCAAGAAATTATAGGCATGATAAAAGTATGTATGTTTATTATATCTTCTGTAAAAGTTAATTACTTATATGTTTGTCTGTAAATAATACATTAGTCTTATTTAAATGAAGATATGACACTAACCCTACCTATAACTTGTCTTTCCCTACGTCATTCCTAATTAATGCGTGGGTGTTAAATCTCGTTGAGATTGTATTTCACAACAGCGCCTTTAAATTTTATGTTTACTGCTATGCTAGCATTAAGGGAAGTCGTATGCTCAAGTGAAGAGCCTTACACTTTATTTTATATGCTGCACTTAAGTATATTTTTAATAATGTTGCATGTTACTTAATACCCGCTTAAGGTGGTTGGTGGTGGTGGTGGTGGTGGTACAGGTAGATGTACTTAAATAAAAATACAAATATGATTTGTTTTATTCGTAGCCGTGTGATGCCGGCTAAGAATAGTCTTACCCCATTTTTTTCCCGCGGGTATCGTATAAGGCGACAAAATAACTCGAGGGTTTTAGGTTTATTACAATTTTAGTCGACAGGCGGTAACGGCCTTCAAATATTTGTCAGGCGTGTCAAGCGTAGCGCAATGGCCGTCCCAACTTACTCCACATCTGTTACAACTGACCCTCTGGTTGTTACAACTGACCCTTTGGTTGTTACAACAGCTGACCCTGTGGCTGTCACAAGTGCCTCGATGGCTGTCACAAGTGCCTCGATGGCTGTCACAAGTGCCCCCTTGATTGTAACAACTAATCCCGTGACTGCTATAACTTACCCCTCGGCTGTTACAACAGATCCTTCGGTTGTTACTACTGACCCCGCAGGTGTAGTATAAACCACTACATATCACTCAGAAGAAATTACAATTACAAACTCGTGTGTATTGAGACCTTTCTACAATCAATAGTACCTAAAAGAACCTTAAAAATGAGATAAAAAGTAATTTCAGAACTTGAAAAATCGCATTCCCAGGTAATATATTTCTATAATTAATAAATGGGAAATCTTTAATTACACATCTATCAATCTTTTGCAAGCTAAATCCCTACACTATACCTACCGCATATCAGATAAATAACCAGACTTTAAATTAATTACTTGATTACCTAAACATTTGCTCTTAAAAAAAGAAACAAAGCGCAATGGCCTTTTACACTTTATTTACAAAGGAAATGTGTGTGCCGCTAATATATGGATTAAATTTTCAGTTACTACTAGATAACCATTCACAGTATTGCTTCAAAGATCAAATGGCACATTAGATTTAAGAGGTGAACAAATTTTGAGTGCAATTTAGTATTTTTGGGAAAACTGAGATTAACAGATATAACATTAAATAAACACCTCAATAAATAAAGACAAAATTAGATTTTTTGCTTCGAAAACACACACCAATTTAAGAAATTTAATATTATCTTTGACCCTAGTTGCATTGAGATTAATTCGTCTAGACAAACAATCGTATCCATTTCTATTAAATTAATTTGGATCTAAATAATACTTTTATGCTTTTAATAAAAGAGTCGTTGAGCATTAGAATTTTTTGATTCTTATTTATTATTTTTATATTTATTTATTTAGATAAACATTCATAATATTTACAGCCACAACCGTCTCCTGTTGGTCATGAGGCTCCCCCTATTGGGGGGTATTGCCATACTCACCACGCTTGGAAGGCGAATTGCTATTGTAAGCCGGCACCACACGGCAATGCGGCGGCGATTTGTTGCAAAGCTGTAAAAATCCTGAAATATTGATGATAGTGGATGAGTATTCCAATACTTTTTATGCCCTGATACTCAATACACACACAAATATCACGCCTTTATCCCTTATACTCAATACAAACACACACATATCACCCATGCGGGGTGAGCAGAGTGTTAACGCTCGAAAAAATACGATATCTGAGAAAAGTCGCGTATCACCATAGTGACAGGTTGTCTGCCTGTCGTTTAAAATTTAAGTACAGCTGAAGGCCTCGAGTCCTTTATTAGTCGAGATTAGTCTTATGACATTCGCGAAAAAGATATGGGGTGATGCTATTCTAAGCCAACATTCTCAATAAAACGGGACAAAAGCTTAAACCGCCGTGTGATGCCGGCCTAGAATAGCATCACCCCATTTCTTACTCATGGGTGTCGTAAGAGGCGACTAAGGGACTCGAGGGCGTGTATTGCAATTTTAGGCGATGGGCTGACAACCTGTCACTATAGTGATACACAGCTATCTGATTGACCCTCAAACTTTTGTCAGACGTGGTGTTAATATCCGTTTTACGGCCGTTAACGCTCTGCCTACCCCGTAAGGGATAAAGGCGTGATTTATGTATGTATGTATGTAAAAGCTTAAACACATTTGAGTGTTTCAGCTTAAAATTTACACTGTTTTAATTCCAAAGTAATTTGCAGTGTGATGCCGGCTTGGAGGCCGTGTGATGCCGGCCTAGAATATGATCACCCCATTTCTTTCCCATGGGCGTCGTAAGAAGGGACTAAGAGACTCGAGAGTGTGTATTTCAATTTCAGGCAATGGGCTGACAACCTGTTTCTATGGTGATACACAATTTTCCGAATGACACTCAAATGTTTGTGAGACGTGGAGTGAATCACCGTTTACGCTCTGCCTACTACGCAAAGGATTATAGGAGTGGATTTCTCAAGCGGAAAATTTTCATGTCCTCGCTGAAAACGAGGTGACGCTTTGCAGATGTGACTATGATATATTTTTTTCTAAATATAAGTCATTTGTTCCGATATGAAGCCATATAAATAATGTTTGGAAAGTTATTATTTTTTTGGATAAAAATTAGTAAGTGTCGAATTTCAATGCTCGGTGGCTTGTCCCCAATCCCTTTTTTACAACATATTCATCTCTCAGGAAAATTGTGGCCAACATATTTAGGAAAATTAATTTTGATTATGTTAAGGATGAGTGACCCTACGAGAAATTATTGAAAAATAAATTTTCAGACGAATAGTTTATGAACTGTGGCAAAACTAGATTTGTCCTAGCAAAAATAGCAATATCGGTGGCAATTTTGTTTCGACGCTTCCTGCTCATACTGTTGGGTATATCCAAGCCTAAAACCCCTCCCCTGCTAGGATCAGCCGAGCACTCTTGCGCAGTGTGAACGGTTGTGCACTACCTCCTTGCGTCTTCCCGCCAAAAATAAAAGTACATGATTTTAGTTTAGTCGGAACAAAATTTTGCAATTTCGGTGCTCGGGATTAAAATGTTTCCTCAAGGTTTAAAAATATAACAGTAATGCATTCTAAATAGCCTTTAGGTACACTTTTGAGATATAAGTCGCTAACTGGAATAACCTTGATACTTATGTATATTTTTAAAATAAATGTTTAGTTTGCAAATTCGGTGGGCACATTTCGGTGGCTTTTATGGCTGCTAGAAGCCCACCGAAATTGCAAAGCTCCACCGAAATTACTCAATCGATACAAATTACAAACATATTTAGAAATATCACGCTTACACTCCTTGCGGGGTATACAGATCGAAAAAACCTGTAAAATGCGGTCGCTTTAGGTCGTTTGTTTGATAAAAAAATTGCGGTTATTTCAGAAAAACCAAAATCTGCGTCGTAAAAGAAGACTAAGGGATAAATTTATTTAGGGGAACGGACAACAGCGTTCCCTCTGAATGCAAAATTTTGTGCTGCGCTCGCCTATCCTAGCTGGTGGCCCTCCTGCCCCGCGATCCCTTGTGGCCCTACAGACCGACGCTCCCTCGTGGCCGTCCAGCCCGGCGATCCCTCGTGGCCCTCCAGCCCGGTGCTCTCTCGTGGCCCTCCAGCCCGGCGATCCGGCGAGGTCCTACTGCACGGCGATCCCTCGTGGCCCTCCAGCCCGGCGATCCCTCGTGGCCCTCCAGCCCGGCGCTCCCGCGAGGTCCTCCAGCCTGGCGATCCCTCGTGGCTCTCCAGCCCGGCGCTCCCGCGAAATCCTCCTATCTGGCAATCCCTCGTGGCCCTCCAGCCCGGCGATCCCTCGTGGCCCTCCAGCCCGGCGATCCCTCGTGGCCCTCCAGCCCGGCGCTCCCGCGAGGTCCTACTGCACGGCGATCCCTCGGGGCCCTCCAGCCCGGTGCTCCCGCGAGGTCCTCCAGCCTGGCGATCCCTCGTGGCTCTCCAGCCCGGCGCTCCCGCGAAATCCTCCTATCTGGCAATCCCTCGTCGCCCTCCAGCCCGGCGCTCCCTCGTGGCCCTCCAGCCCAGCGCTCTCACGAGGTCCTACTGCACGGCGATCCAATACAAATACAAATTCTTTATTTAATAAACATAATTACTAATAGGTAAAACTACACAAAAACAATTATGACTTATGAGGCTTAACTATTTCCTAAACTAAGAATAGTAATTCCTGTGTCTTAGGTAAACAGTTTACCAACATAACTGTTCTAAATAATAAAATTTTAAAAATAAAATACGACTATACGATTAAAATAAACTTAAATACACTTTAAAAGATTACTATTCTAACGGTGAAGCCGTGAGCGGTAGCTTCCCTCGGAAGCGGCGAAACACGACTCCCTGCGACCAAAACTCTGGTGACGTGAAGACGCTCACAGTAGCGGTCGGGACTCGCACCACCAACGAGTTGAAACTCACCCAATGGCGCGACTCCAACGGCTCCACGTATACTCCGAGTCTTGGCGTATCCTTGAAGGCACCTGCTTTATGCCTCGCGAAGATGTAGTCCAGCACGTCTTGCTTGGTAGTAGAGTGCCAAGCAAGACGTGCAAGAGTGCAGGCGGGAGACATAAAGGGATGTCCTCGGCGTGAAGGCGCGCAGCTGTAGATTGGCCTCGACTGGGGCGGTGCCACACTTGTTCTGGCGGGGTTGCCTGCTGCGTTTCTTCTGAACCAAAGTAAACCCATCCGCGTTTACATGGTTACAACACTTGTTAAGGGGTGGCTCACAGAGTGATAGATGAGCCATGCCCTTTTTGTTTACCGCTGCTGCAGCGAGCGGCTTAGGAGGCCGGTTAGCGATGTTCCGGCGCCGACTTTTAGCCTTGTCAGCAGCATTGCCGGGCGCAGCTGACAGCGCACTTCGCGTTGTTCGTTGTCAGCAGAACTCGAAGTCTCAGCTGACCTAGTTGCTGAATTTCGTAACAAATCTACTTCGGCACGTAGTTCAGCAATAGTTTTCTGTGAGCATTCGACTTTCCTCTGAAATTCTCCAGGTTCTTGACGTCCCTTAGCAGCCGGGTAACATCCTGCTGGTCGAGCGCGATGGTCGTGGCCCTCCAGCTTGGCGCTTTCGCGAGGTCCTACTGCACGGCAATCCCTCGTGGCCCTCCAGCCCAGCGCTCCCGCGAGGTCCTACTGCACTGCGATCCCTCGTGGCCCTCCAGCCCAGCGATCCCTCGTGGCCCTCCGGCCCGGCGCTCTCGCGAGGTCCTCCTGCTCAGTCATTGACACCCGTCAGTGATAGCCGAAGACGTGGCTACTATTTGTAGTCGCAGGTATCAGTTGATTTGTCGACCGGCAGGTGTTATCAGGTGTGGACGGCTGCCGCTAACAGAGGTCTACGGCTATCTTCAACTCAATGCCACCCATTTGTAAGCAGCCAAACAAGGCATCTGAGGCACAATTGCAACTTCGGTGGCACAAACCCAATTTCGGTGGCATGAATTCAATTTCGGTGACAAGGCAATTTCGGTGACCCAATAACCCCCCCAATATTATTGTTACATATTTTCCTGTTAATATATTATATTCAAAATGAGTATCTCTTGCTATACAGCTACAAAAAACATTAAAAAAGCAGAAAATTAAAAAATCCACCGAAATTGACAAAAATATGCAGTTGTTGAAAATGACTCATAGGCTTGATACATATACATACATCAGCCTATTGCAGTCCACTGCTGGACGTAGGCCTTCCCCAGGGTACGCCATAGGGCACGATCTCCCGTTTTCGCCATCCAGTCGCTACCAGCCACCTTCTTTAAGTCATCGGTCCATCTGGCCGAAGGTCGTCCAACACTACGCTTGCCGAGACGTGGCCTCCACTCGAAAACCCGTTTACTCCGTGTAGGCGTGATATATGTATGTATGTTATTTGCCTAACTTGCACCCAGGACTCAGGAATACCCAGGGTCTGCAAAATGGGTGATTACTAAGTGAAAGTAAATTGTATGTAGATTGAGTTGGGTAATGAAGACAGCGTCCCTTTCTTCCCAAATTAAGCTCCTGGCAGGTGAACTGCGGAACAGCAAATATATGGAGTTACATTGAGTAGTTAGATTTTGACAAACAAAAATTTGTAATGAAAAATTCATCTACAGATTTTTCATAAGTAGTAGTGGGTAACAATGTATGGTAAAGGTTTTTTGGTAAGCCATTACGATGAAGCCAAAGCTAAGTCTTTTTTTATTGATGAAATTATGATCTGGGCTATCCCACCAACGAAGTTTATCTTGATGATAAAATAAAACTAGCTGACTGGTTTAAGGTCGTCCCATTTCTCGATGACCTTGAGCGTTTGGGCTTCCTTA
Source organism: Tuta absoluta (assembly GCA_027580185.1). Classification (NCBI taxonomy): domain Eukaryota; kingdom Metazoa; phylum Arthropoda; class Insecta; order Lepidoptera; family Gelechiidae; genus Tuta; species Tuta absoluta. The sequence goes on along the minus strand of JAQAHW010000022.1, from coordinate 5,240,401 downwards.
CACCCCACTCCCCACTCCAAATACGCGAAATTAGCCATCTATCGGCTGCCGTACGCACTAGAAGAAGGCGGAGTACCGCTCTGTGGAGCAACGACATCTTACGGCAATCATTAGTACTATTTCGCTTTGTTTCTTGAACTATTGTATTGACTACCTACTATCAGCTGATTCAGGTAAGAAGGTAGGTACTGCATGCCTTTTAATATTGTTTATATTATTTCAATCTATGTTCCTTAAAAAAAAATTGTTTGCTATGTAGTAATCGTTATCACCACCAGCACAAGCCTAGTTGTCCGTATCAAAAGAGTCACCCTTTAGACCAGGAGCTTGCGTATATTTGATCAATCTCATTCGTTTTATTAATGTTTTTTATTCAAAAAAGGTTTAGGGCCTAAACTCCGTCTGTATGGAAGGTTGTAAGTTTGTTTGTATGGTAGGTTAAATAGGTTGTATGGTAGATTGAATGGTGTGTTGTATGGTAGGTTAAGTAGGTTGTTTGGTAGGTAGTATGATTGGTTAGTTAGGTTGTATGGTAGGTTATAATGTAAGGTAGGTTTTTTGTTAGGTTAAGCAGATTGTATGGAAGGTTGTTATGTGGGTTGTATGGTAGGTTAAGTAGCTTGTATGGTCATTTGTATAGTAGGTTTTTTGTTAGGTTAAGCAGATTGTATGGAAGGTTGTTATGAAGGTTGTATGGTAGGTTAAGTAGGTTGTATGGTCATTTGTATTGTAGGTTTTTTGTTAGGTTAAGCAGATTTTATGGAAGGTTGTTATGTAGGTTATATGGCAGGTTAAGTAGGTTGTATGGTTATTTGTATAGTAGGTTTTTTATTAGGTTAAGCAGAATGTATGGTAGATTGAATGGTGGATTTTATGGTAGGTTAATAAGGTTGTATGGTAGGTGTTTGGTAGGTTAGGTAGATTGTATGGAAGGTTGTATGTATGGTGGATTGTATGGTAGATTTAGTAGATTGTATGGACGGTTGTAAGTTAGGTTGTTTGGTAGGTTAGATAAGTATATTGTATGAGTAAACACACGAGCTTTGCGTTATTTCCCTAATACCTTGTATAATTTGACATTGTTATCGTGTTTTATTTTTATTACATTATAATAAATGAAATATGTAAATAATACAAATTATTTTTGGTCTAATAAGTTTATTTACTAATTTATAAATACCTCTTATTTGTAAAGGACGGCTCAAAGTTTAGGTTGTAGGACTGATAAAGGGGCAGGTTACAGGCGCGGTTACACAGTTAATTAATGTTATAATAAAACATTGAATATGTATAAATAAATTTATTAACGATTTATATTTATGTGCGACTAAATTTTTGAAGCAAATGTGTTCTTCTGGTGTCGTTGCACAGACTTATATTTATTACTTATATTGCTTCTCTCCTGTCAATATTATGTCATTTGCTGAGCAACCCAAGGGGCCATGTTGACATTAGTCGAGTAATTGTTTAGTGAAATACGAAACATTTACTATTCTCCTTCCAATATGCATTTCTTCCACACATTTTTCTTCTTCTGTAGAAATTAATAAAGACTGAAACAGATATGAAAATATCTTTAGTACCTTAAGTTGGACCATGACAAATATTTTCTTATAGATCTTTGGTGCGCACCTCACGCTCATTGTCAGATTCTGGACCCTTTATCTCATTGACTTCTTCTGGTCCTTCCATGTGGACCATATTAATTACAATTTCATTTGGGCGTACTTTTAGTTCTTCGTAAGTTATTCTGAAAATAAATTAACAATCTATTACCGTATGATATCATTTGACCAGAAAGAAAGAAAGATCTGTTTCTTCTTTCTTTTTAAAAACAAAATTAAGATCGATCACACACAGAGAACACCAATTAACCAAGGACAGATCAACAGAATATGATAAAACCGTTAGTTTAACTAACTTAGAAGTAGAAGTACAAGAAGAAGTGGCACGAGGCTGTAACTGGTCCAAATGTTGGGGTTCAGAGTTTTGACTTATTTTCAGTAAAGCTGACCGTCCCATTTGTTTCCTAAAAAAATAAAGACCGTTAAAACGTGGACGGTATAATCCTCAGTGTGTGCGTGTGTGTGTGTGTGTGTATGTGTATGTGAAGTACAGTATTTACATGAAGTGGAAAGCTAGCATTAGTTAGGTAGGATGTAAGGCCGGTATAAAAAATTTACGCTTTTTTGAAACTTTTCATAATAACATAGGTATACAAACAAACAAATTCACGTACCTACATACAAATTCATGTACGTTAGCTCCTAGACTAGCGTTAGTTAGGTAGGATGTAAGGCCGGTATAAAAAAAATACGCTTTTTGAATCTTTTCATAATAACATAGACATACAAACAAACAAATTCACGTACATACAAATTTATGTACTTTAGCTCCTGGACTATAACATTTATTTTACGAATTTCACCTATGTTGCTTGAAGAAAGTTGTTCGTTATAAGCGGCACATTTAAAGTTATTAGTATGAGCCTGCCAAGTGCGAGTTGGACTCGCGCAGAAAGGGTTCCGTAGCACTATCTATAAACACGGCAAAAAGAAAACTCATTTGTTGTATGGAGTCCCCCTTGAGTATTTATTGTGTTCACGTTTTAGCATGTGTTGCTATAACAGCAACTGTTTATCATATACTATTTTTAATTTTCAAATTTTCAACTAGGTATGTAGGCAACACGGTTCATGAGATACCTATAGCCTGACGGACAGACGGACAGCAGTCTTAGTAATAGGATTTGCGTAGGGGACTTGTGGCTACGGAACCCTAAAAATCAAATAAGAAGTACTTGATTTCTAGTCTATTGTATGTATGTAGGTAGCACAAAATAAGGAATACACAGAAATACCGCTTCCGCCAATTCCGATTTTTGATACCTACCTACACACACGCGCGAGCTTGCCGCCGCCGCCGCCGCTACTGTTGAGGCGTCCGTCGGCGTTCTGTTTAGCCGTGCGCGGCCTGTCTATGTAATTTATGTAGGTAGGTAGGTACTTACTTTTCGACAGTATCGTCACGTCTTTCCGAGTTATAAGTTGGATTTTCGCAACTTTTGTTTTTTCCTTTTTATTATGACTGAAAAAAAAAACAATAAAAAATATTATATAAAGTACAAAAATAAAAAAATCAACTATAATAACACTAAATAAAATGTAAAACAACAGAATCGAACTCGAACTCGGACTAAGCGCTTCCAGTCATCATTTATAATGCGCACTGCTAAAGAGTGGAACTCACTACCTGCGTCTGTGTTTCCAAACGCATACAACCCTAATCTCTTCAAAGTAAGAGTGAACAGGCTTCTTCTGGGTGAGCTCGCTCCATCTTAGACTCTGTTTCTGTCCTATGACCTACACTAGAGTCAAGAGCAAACCCATCATTAATAAAAAAAAAAAAAAGAACTGCCTGCTTGGAAGGCAGGTGTACTACGCGCAACACTATATGTCGCTTATCTATAACGGCGAAATAATCTAGTGCTTTTGAAAATAACACTGCTAATTTCTATTGTAACTTTCTCTGCAAAATAAAATGAAAATAAAGACCAATGAAACAATAATAAATTGAGGAATTTCATGTACTTACCCGATTTCTCTTACGCCTTCTATTAATTTCGGTCGAACCCGTCTGTCTGGCTTTTGGAAACTTAGGCATTTTGATGAAATTAATTTCCGTAGGTTCACAAAATGAAATATCTTTTATTATAATATTTACAAAATTTAAAGTTATGTACACACAAACACACAATATCGTTAATATGCCTAAAAGTTATATTTTACACACTTAAATTATTTTATTTATTTACACTAAAACTAATCATATCTTAAAATGCGTCCTATCGCGTATTTTATCTACAAGTACCACTTAAAATAACTTTAATTATGGTAATCCTGCGACAACTGTAAACTAATAGTCATTAAAACTTATGCCACAAGAACACACGAAAACAAGAGCGGTTTTTGGCAGCGAGCGACACAGGTTCCGTGCGAAGGCCATCGGCCGACTGCGGGCCCGCCGCCCTCGTCGCCCGCACACCACCTGCGGCTCGGTATTATTTTGGAAATTTAATTTCTCAGAAACAAGTGAGAAAAATAAAAATAAAAATTGACCAATTTGTAGTGCGTGTAATTCTACGCTTACAAGTTAAATTTCATTACTATGAGGCTCAAAATAAAAGAGCCTATACGACTTTGGGAAAAAAATAGACGTTCAGGAAAATTTATATTTCTCTTTAATTAAAAACATTTAACGTATTTCGTTTTAAACATATTGAAGAACTTGAACCAAGTTATAACATATATTTATTTGGTATTTTTGAGAACTCTTCAAAGTATATTTTATAGAGTTTGTAAACACCTGAAATTGTCAGGTAGGACCTTAACACCCATTAATAAATATAAGTAAAAAAAATTGTTATCATCATATAAGTATAAATGGTTAGATAACCTTGATCACTGAGATGGAAAAATATAAAAGGTTTACTTGAAGTCAGTACCAAAATGTTTGTAACTACATTAAAAATATAAAAATAAGGTATTTTACAAATATAAAAATTATCAAGTTTCCCCAAAAAGTTGTGTTTCGTGGTTAATTACTAAGATCTAACATTTTTTTTTTCAGTATACAGTTTACACCATCAAACAGAATTTCTTTATTGCTACTCCGTATCTATAGCATTTGCTGTCCTTGTTGCACCCGGCGGCACAATTGCCCCTATCTCCTCTAATAAGGCTCAGGAACGGGTAGACGGGGGCAAGTCGATTTCTGTAACGCAACTACAATAGCTGCAAGCAGTCCGGCTCTAGTTTCCCGGCATTACTGAAAACTTAGCTTGTAGTCTAAGAAATGGAGGTATGCATTATTAAGGTGAGGGACGCCGCAGAACTAGCGCCACTTCTTACAGCGAGTGTAGCCGTCAAAGACCTCAACAGTGGCGCCACTTCACAAAAAAAGGTTTTCTCTTTATACAAACAATCTATCAGAATTACACTCGCCTTAAAGAAAATTATGTTTTCATGGATATAATACACCATATTGAGCTTTGCACAAGCTTTTGGTGTTATTTTATAGTTTTATTCAAGCCTATAGACTTATGCATGTGTGTGTGTATTTATTAAAGCCTACAGACGTAATACAATATTTGCTATGATTACTAACAGGTGAATGTGCCAAAAACGGCCACTTTTCACACTAATGTATGTATGTAATAGTTCATTATGTTCCTACACTAATTGAACTTTATGGTAATACTAAAAATTTGTGCGATGCTCATTTTGATGTACTAATTGAATGAAGATACACGTATATGTTTTTTTTCGTATAGGGATTTATTTTCCACTGTACCTAAGTGTTCTATTTGAATAAAGGTACAAGGTTTATAAAACACCATTTCAGTTTAATAACTTATTCAAGTCGAGACACATCATTAAAAGAAAAGTTTGAGACAGATAATATTTCTAATATGATCTTACTATGATTTGCAAATGTCACTGGCACATAAATTGTATTAAAATGACATGTTTCTTTGTTGAAATTGTTTATTTTAATCTGAACTCTCAAAGGAATAATCCGTCAGAAACTTTTCGCAACGCGCTCGAATAAAAATAAAACATTAAACAACAGCTTTGAAATTCACGTCAAAATTGAGATAAAGCAAAAACTGTAGGAAACAATTCCTTTATTCTAAAGCGGAACAAAATTTCATGCCCTGCTGGTTCTAACTCCGCCGTTTCAAAATGTTTCGTACACATTTGCGCTAAAATTCTAAACAAGGCTGGTGCTACATTTACTTGGACGTTTAAGAATTAAGTTCGCTTGGAAATTGTTGCTTTGCTATTTTAGCTGCCAATTTATCAAGCAAGCATCTATCTTTTGGGAATAGATTATATTATACATTAACAAAAATAATATCCATCAAATCGATTCGATTAAGAAGGCTCTTGACGGGCGAGGAGTTAATTAATGTAGAAGACAACTTATTAAACGTATCAACTTTTATATTTATTGGAAACTTCTAATTAAATGAATTTAAACGTTCCACTGAACACGTAACCGCGTGCGTTCCCAAAAACTCCTATGTTTATGCTCTACCTACCCCGCAAGGGATTATAGGCGTGATATATGTATGTATGTAAGTAATTATATCTTGAAGGGGTAAGTTTGGTGTGCTGCTGATATTAAAAACAGGATAATAAAAAACATTCAATTGCTTACCAGACTAGCGTTTCACTTTTCGAATTTCTTCCCAGTCTGGTTAGGACATTGCAGACTGAACCAAATTTATAAAAAAAGATGGTTCAGTGCTTCGGACGGCACGTTAAGCCTAGGGTCCCGGTTGCTGTGTATGATTACTAACGGCAGTCGTTACACAACCATACCCTCTGAAAAACCTCTGACACCAGGGTTCATCGGGTCGTAAGACGACACGGTATCTCACACGAAGATACATTTCCTAGAATATGTACCTCTAGTTGCATCTAGACATAACAACATAAAGTATATTCAATATTTAATTTACTGAAAAATACTGAATCTAATAAATTTTCAACCTGATTACGTAGGTACATAGCAAGTAAATACATACCCGTCTGAATACTCCTATCATGTTTGCATTTGATTACAGTTTCTCAAATTAATCATGCATAACATATTCAAGACATATTCAGACATCTGTTGAGTGAACACATCGCCTTATCTAGTCTTATCCCACTAAGAACATCTCGAGAAAATCAGATAATGAAGCTATTTTGCGATTCTCATCTGTGTTTCCTGATTCTAATTTTAACTTGCGCTTGATTTTAGTTCTTTGCTATGAATATCTGGATTATCAAGAAGATAAAATACATATCTTTGTCATTTTCTTTTTCTCATTGTCTGTGTTTGTTAATAAATTATAATTTAAAGAAAACTTTAAAATATGTACTAGATGTCTCTTATTGTTTGTAGCGATATATAGTATAAAGTATCGTATACCTAGCTGTATAGTTTATAAGACTCAAGAAAATATCTGTGGTACTTTAAAATTAATTTATGTTCATTCTCCGTCCATATGGCTTCCCAGAATACCAGCGTTGTAGATAGCTACTGCTATCTGCCGCACATGCTGAGTGAGGTCCATATTCGGTGCATATGCGCAATACCTGTGCTTACGATAGCTTAAGTTTTGATGTAGTTTTTTTTGTTGTTGTGTTGTGTGGACCGAAATACATGTGTTTTCTTTCTTCCTTTTTATCTAAGTCATTTTAAACAGCACCACATTGCTCCAAACTAAGCAAAGCTTGTACTAAGGGAACTAGATAGCTGATGTAATACATAAATACTTTTTGTTTTTTGCTATAGGCTAATATGATTTAAAAGGGTGAACTAGCCCACGAAGCTGATGTAACAAATTCATCTTTTTGAGTGGGACACAACAGTCTTCCAACGACACAATGAACCCTGGTGTCAGAGTTTTTCAACCACGTACCACTAGGCCTCTGACATGGTTGTGTAACGACCGACGTCTAATTATTCATAGACAGCAGCAGCTCCAAAGCACAGAACCATATTTCTTTTCAAACAATCAGGTTGTTCACCCTGCAATGTCCTAACCAGACTAGGAACAAATACACAAAGTGATAAATATTAACTTTGTGAGTGCCCCATCGAGAATCGAACCCGGAACCTTTGCGTTGAAGGCAGTCGCACTACCACTGCGCCACATCAGCCGAAATAACAACAATAACACTATATGAGTACAACATTTTTGTTAGCCAATCAAGGCATACATTAAATGGCAGTTCCTATAAAAAATTTGAAAACTTTCAAGCCCGGGCAGGATTTGAACCTTCTACTTTGGTCATTACTAGTGACGACTTTTCTAAAGTTGTATACTTAACACGGGAAGGGTTTTAAAATTTGGTATTCAATGGAAGATCCTTTTCTTCTAAGTTTTGTAGGTAAAATGATTAAGTGGCATATTATAATTCAAAACTCGTTTCAGTTTTTTTTTACATAAAGACTTTTTGCTCTAAAGCACGTTTAAAAGGTCATTACAAAAGGCATATTATACAAAAGCTCTGGCAACATAGCCTAAAACATCAAGGTTCCCAAATGTCGACACCTTTATACACTTAATTAAGAGGAGCAAAGTTACTCAAACGTTCATTTTGGCATACGTTTCCATAGTCACAGTAACAGTTTAGACTAAACAGTAGGACTTATCACTGCCTTTGATATGATTGAAATAATACGGGTGAAACTGTTAGGTAAGTGCCAATCGTACATCTCCTATATTATACAGTAGGTGCACAAGTGATTTCGACCGCTGCTACCTGTTTTCTTATATCAAGCTTATTCCTGCCGTAAAGGTACCTAACCTAAAAAAACTTACCTCTTGTAGTGCAAGCGAAGTTTAGTGAAAATGGTGAAATAATTTCTTAAAGTGTTAGTAGTACCTGCGTTTGTATCTCTATCATGCTAAATAATGAAAAAAATATATATTAGAAATTTTTGACTGCGGCCGATTAAGGCCATTATCATTATAAAAAGGTTAATTTTACATTAACTACTTTAAATCAATACTCTTTAGGCAAGATAACACTGTTCAAACTTCAAGAAACGCAAAAAAGGGATTGTAATTGTCTCATATAAACTCCATAATTAATTATTCTGTACCTTTTATTTAAACTATCCGTTTGACGAACGTTGCCAGTGTTGCCACAGTTTATCTTGCCCTGGGCGGGATTCACGTTAAAAAAACATCCTGCATTATTAATCGTGCCTTTTTGTCCGACATTAAAATTTCCTTTTTGGTCACAGAACCGACCTCTGGGATTTGATTCTACTGATGTTCATGTTGCTCTCTGTAGTAACTATTTATAAGTACATTGATTTTGACTCTTAAACATTTACATTTCTTGTTAGAATCAGCGTTGAAAAGGGATAAACGAATGTATGTACGCTTAAATCAAGGTTATATTATTATTGATTCTAAATAACATTTGTAGGTATTTATTGCTGCGAATTGATTATTTGGTTTCTGTAATGTAGGTATACTCTTTGGTGTTTTTATCTGACATAAGTCATTCTTTGAATAGACGCCATGGACGCAATTTCTATGTTTTATTAATTCTAATATTTCCTTTATTTTTCAATGGCGACGAGGACTTTTTGAATCTTTGCACGCCTAAGAAACCAAAGGAGAAGACCTTCCAAGAACTTCAAATTGATGATGAGGGAAATATGAAGGTCCTCGGGTTTTGTAGCAGAGCTTTACGTGGGCCAGAGTTGAGATGGACAGTTACTGAACAGGAACTGTGGGCTATAATTTACAATTTGAAAAAATTTGAGACTTATTTAAGGGGAGTACCGGTAATTATTAAGACTGATCATAAGCCATTAATATTTATTAAAAATGTTAAATTGTTTAATGCTCGCGTAACTAGATGGATCATATTCTTAGAACATTTTAACTATAAAATTGAACACATTAAAGGAGCGGAGAATATAATACCGGATATACTTTCGAGATATCCTATAGGGGGAATCATCCAGGAAGAAAGAGTGAAATGTCCAAATATTATGTATATGGGAGTATCATCAAGCAGAACTATAAGAGAAAAATTAGAACGCATGAATGAATATCAAATGATGGATAATATTATTAGGAATATTAGGCAACGGGTTTTAGAGCCAAATGAATTGGGGGAGGATCGGTTGGGTAGAATCGCATCCAGATGCTCTTTGATTGATGGAATTCTGTACTATGACCCACCTAACGTTGATCATCGGGTAGTTTTCTCACCAGAGGTCCTATGGGAGGAGATATGTAGGCAAGTGCATATTGAGATGGGACATATAGGTGTCTATAAAACTTATCATTATATTAGACAACGGTTCTATTGGATTGGAATGAAAGCAACAGTTAAATCCGTTATACGGAAATGCAGAGTTTGTCAACTATCAAAGGACGATCCTATTAAACATGTTGGACCGTGTAATTCTATTATTACGGAAAGGATAGGGGATCTCGTAATGGGAGACCTATATGGACCACTACCTAAATCTCAATCGAGATATTCTTATATCTTTGTATTACAGGACTCATTTAGTAAATACATTAAATTGTATGGATTGAGCCGGGCCACCTCCAGAGCAGTTTTAAAGAAAATGAAGGAATTTTCCAGGATCATCAAGCCCAAAGTAGTAATGACTGACAATGGAAGACAGTTTATTAGTACAATTTGGAAAACTGGACTTAGAGAAATGGGAATTCGTGCACTTTACACTTCGATCAGAAATCCTAGACCAAATACTACAGAAAGGGTGAATAAAGAGTTATCCAAGTATTTTCGGATCTATTGTCATCATAACCATAAAGGCTGGTTCAAGATTTTGGGAGATGTTGAAGAATTATATAACAACACGTATCATCATTCCACTAAGTATTCTCCTAAAGAAATAGTTTTTGGGAGCTCGGCCAGGTTAACCATTGATCGGTTTCTACCTCGATTTGAAAACGCCAGGGATGTTGAGACTATTAGGGAAGAGGTTAAGGAAAATTTAAGGCAGGCGGGACAAATTAGAAGGGAATTTTATAATAGGACACATCGATTGATAGAATTTCAAGTGGGAGATTTAGTGAAGATTCGAAAATTGAATAAATCTGATACTAGGAAATCTTTATTCAAAAAGTTTAAGCTTAGATTCGAGGGGCCATATAGAGTTTTAATCAGGAAACCTGGGAGTGTTTATGTTTTAGTTGATCCAGATGGGTTAAATGTTCGTGGGACTTTTAGTGCAATACATTTAGCTCGCTATTATGTATAGAGTGATTCATTTAACATTATTAGTGATTGAATTAAATATTTAATATTTGTTATTTCTTCGAATGTGATTAAAGTTTATAAAAAAAAAAAAAAAAAAAAAAAAAAAAAAAAAAAAAAAAAAAAAAAAAAAAAAAAAAAAAAAATTTTGTTTAATTTTTATGATAAACGATTAGTTCTCTTTAAGGTAGGAGATTTTAATTCTATAGGTATAGAACTAAAATCTGGGGGAGGATTGTGGAGTACTGATTCGTTTGGCATAAGAAAATTTTTTTTGTTTAAACAATTAATCCATTTGACTTACCGAACCCTGAAATTGGTTCTATATTTCAAGACGGGACAAGAAACTTTTTCCAAAGACTTTACGACAATATAAAATGATAAATATACTAGGCTGGATGGGAAAAAGTAAATCAATTTTGAGTATTGTCAATTTTTTTTGAATTTTTGAAAATAAGAATATTGGAGTCAGTCATGAAGAAGCGGCGGAAGAGGCAAGAAAACAAGGAAAAAATGGAAGCAAATGTGATAGTTAGTTTTGAAGTTGATGTTCATGGAAGAAGTAATGTGCGTTGAGCGATTGCAGAGACGTGAAGACCCCTGAAATGTGATGAGGAAGATGGAATGTCCTCGAATACAGCTTCAAGTTAAGTGGAAAATTCTTTATTTATATCGTAAATAGGGAAAATAAAAATGCAGTTTTCTTCTAGTTATAGCGCGTCTACTAGATAGTTATAATAGTGTAGGGAGGTATCGGGAGTGACCTGTCAACCCTCTTGGGAGGTCAATGGTACTCTGTTATTGAATCTGACTTGATTTCTTATTTCCTTTAAACCTTTTCACCTTTGATTTGCTTTCCTTTCGAATTTAAATATAAATATAATTGTTGGTTTTCGAAGATTTAAGTTTATTTTGGAAATACAATTAGGATTATTCATTATTTTCCGAATATTGGGACTGTGACGGCTTTTGGCTAATATTTCTTAGGAATTAGAAGATAGTCACAGGTTAGGGGGGGATTCAAATTCCTTGTGTTTACTATGGGAATCTCAACTAATTTTGCCATTTAAGATTAACCGCGAAGACTCAAGAAAGCAAGGAAGTGTGGAAGTCAAGCCGACGTGCCGTTTTGAGGAGAAGAGGGGTCTGACAACGTGCGCTCTCCGCCTGAATGCGGCCATCCAGCGTGTGGAGACACAGCCGAGGGTATACGCTTCTGTTCAAGACGCCGGTCGTGAGTGTTTCTAGGTTCCTTTTATTAATAGTTAGTTCTAATAATTATTAGCCGCGAATGCATAAGACCCCTGTGCGGGAGAATTCGTAGGGTATATACATCTTGGAAACTTCGGTTGTGAGTGTTTACATTGTCCCAATCGAGGGATGATACCTCTAAGTCTCCACCAGTGTTACAGACAGCTTGGAATGGCTGGTTGGGAAGGGGAGATTTAATTATAGAGATGGGCACATATACCAGGCATCTGTTGTTAGTATTTTAGGGTTTTCTATCAATAAACGGTATTATGCGTTTTCTCTGGAAAGAGACCTCCGTTTAGTTTATAGTTTCCGTTTTGTGCCAGTTTTGCACACACGGTTTTTTTGGTTGTTGTGTGCCAGTTTTGCACACACGCTACTAACGTCCTATTTTATGTCGTTTTTATACGTACTTTATATGCGTCACATAATGTGCTGTTTTTGCACCCACTTTACAAGCTTCTTACAATGTGCCGTTTTAGCACTCACTTGATACGTCGTACAATGTGCCGATTTTGCACTCATTTTACATGTTTTATCCATAGTGTCGTTTCTACACTAGTTTTACTTATAATCTCCTTAGTGCGGGTTTTGCACTGATCTTACTTTTTTCAAAATAGACATTTTGCGAGCTGGACATTTTGCGAACTAGACATTTTGCGGAATGGACATTTTGCGAACTAGACATTTTGCGGAATGGACATTTTGTGGAATGGACATTTTGCGAGCTAGACATCTTGCGGAATGGACATTTTGCGAGCTGGACATTTTGCGAGCTGGACATTTTGCGGAATGGACATTTTGCGAGCTGGACATTTTGCAGAATGGACATTATGCACCTAAAGGCTCTTGACACCTCAGATAACCGCTTTTTGGATGTATTATTTTTGACACTTAAGATAGCCGTTTTCCGGGGTATTCCAAATTATGACAGCTAGTTTAGATCTGACAAGAGCCAATCAAATGTGACATACTAATGATTTCTCCCTTTAACAAAGTGACATTGACTTTTGATGTCTGAGCATCTACTTCTATTTACAAATATGAAATTTGAATTTATGTCACTCTTTTTCTAAATTTTGACAATGGAATTTACAACTTCGATTGATCATGTCACGATCGATTCATTTACTGTCGAACCCTTGAATGTGAAAGTAACTAGTGAGTGTTTTTCTATTATAAAGAAGAAATGTAAGTTAGCCTTTTGATTTATTTTAGATTATAAGATTTTGATTTAGGTTCTTGAATTATTAGTTTACTATACTGAAGTTTTCTTTTTCCAAATTGGGCTCGGGGATAATTTTATAAATTCAGGATAGATGGTTCAGCATGAAAGGTTTTGATTTTACGTCTTTCATTTAGGAGTTTTATGAATGATGATGCTTGAACGCTTGCATGTTTGAATGTCTGTGTGTAATAGTTAGGGGTAGTTAGTCTATACTTACAATAACGCCAAAGCTTTCTTACTTTTAGCTAGGACTACCTTTTACTAAATTCATAAATTCAATCAACCTTAAGCTCAATAACCTTTATTATAAAACAACGATAAATTAAAAACAGTTTAATCTTCCAAATGATAAATAAAAGATAATTCTTAATTAGTTAAATTAAAGAATGGGACGATCTAAATTTCTAGTAGTTTAAATATAAAATTTTATTAACCTGTGTGCGTAATCCGTGGTTGCCACGTGCGTACAGAGGTTGATTGGGGCAATGGAGTAGGCATGTACATTCTACACCTGATCTCGAACCAGGGGTATATGGTGGTGTTAGTGGACACAAACTCTAGTATCACAAGATTAGCTCCTAGGTTCTTGGTTTGTTGTTGCAACCAGATACACCTACAGTTATCTAGTACAGACTGTCCAATGTTGGGGTAAGTTGCTTCCCTGCCCTGGTGCACGTAGTGGGAAGCGATGATGCCTCAACAAATACATACATCTCCAAGGGTATGGCCCCCCGCTCATTACTCTATTGTCCGCCTTCTGGGTTTCTAAACAATGATTGTCCCCAAAATACCTTTTGGCCTTAGGTTATGTGGTTGCTCAGTCTCTGGACTTTGAGCTAGCTAGGCAGGTAGATAGGTAGAATACGGGTTGGATGGTCACGGGGATTAGCCCCGGGGTTACCATGAACCGGGTCTTTCTGGACCTGGTTCCCCAACCTAGACCCCTTTTAACTTGCTTCCTAGTGAAGCGTGATTAGCTTTGTTAGTTTCCTCATTATTAGGAATATTTGACTTTTTGGCTTTTAACTACAGTATCCTGAGCGTCGTGTAAACTCAAAATTCTTTGGGTTGTTTAGGTATATCGTATGAGAGTGTCCAGGCTACTTTGGACGGTGGTGTAGGTTGGAAGGTGAGCCCCGTACTCCTGTAGAATCCACAATTCAACATAAAATGTTCTCTCTCTCTACATCTCAAGTAAAACACTGCTCCACTTCGTAAGAATCTATGAGTTACTATTATTATCACAACGTATCCCTAACTTCTTTGACGATCACATACATATTTGGCCATATTATTATGGATGCAGCAAGAGCTCGATGTGTAAGAAATGTGAGACGTGTGCAGCAGAAGCACCAGCGCCGGCCACCAAGCTCATTGCGTGAACAGGTTTTGAAACAGTTGCATGCCAGTCATATGGGCATAGTTAAGACAAAATCTTTGGCACGCAGTTTTGTTTGGTGGCCGGGTATTGACTCAGATGTAGAGTCGATGTGTAAGAAATGTGAGACGTGTGCAGCAGAAGCACCAGCGCCGGCGCGAGCTGTGCCTCGACCATGGCCCTACGTAACCCAGCCTTGGAGTAGACTACATATTGATTTCCTAGGCCCGATGGAAGGGAAAACTTTTTTTGTCATGGTGGATTCGAGCACTAAGTGGTTGGAGGTTTTCGATATGCCCAAGACTAATGCAGAGGCGGTGATTAAAGTTATGAGGTCGACTTTCGCGCGTTTTGGTTTACCCAACGAAATAGTTTCCGATCAAGGGCCGCCATTTACGAGCGCAGAGTTTAAGAATTTTTTGTTGCTAAATGGTATACGACAATCTTTTTCGCCTGTATATCATCCAGCGTCAAATGGTGCGGCAGAGAATGCAGTGAAACTGTGCAAGATGGCTATCAAAAAAGCTAAAAGAGACGGGTTTGATATTGATACAGCTCTACAAACCTATCTTTTGGCATACAGAAATAGTATTCATGCTACAACCGGTGATAGTCCAGCTATGCTTTTACAACGTCGGGCATTAAGATCTCGATTAGATTTGCTGCGTAGCGATCGCTCGCTTGAGGACCGGGTATGTCAGGCACAGCAGCGTCAAGTAGAGGGTGCGAGTGGTGGGCAGGCGCGCACGTTAGCACCAGGGGAGGCTGTTTGGGCGAGGGATTACGGTAATCGCGATAAGTGGGCAGGTGGAACTGTGGTTGGTAGAGAGGGTTCCCGGAGGTATACCCTGGCTAGTGACGACGGCCGCTCTTTGACGAGGCATATTGATCAGATTAGGCGCAGATCCAATAGGTCAAGTTTGGTTTACCCAAGTTTTGAGGAACGGAGTTCACAGGTCGATGGTAGTGATGGTGTCGTTACTCAACAGTTGTCAGCACCAATTACTGTACAGAGTGAACGAAGTGTACCACTGGCGAATGCGGTGAGCCACGCGCCTATAGGGCAAGAGTCTGTGATGCAAGGTTTGTCCGATACGGCAGGGCGAACAGCAACGTTGTCACCACCAGTGGATACGCCGTCAGTGAGACGTTCCGAGCGAATTCGTAGACCGCCTGTTCGTTTCGGTTTCGAGGATGTGTAGGGGTAAAGAGTTATTTTGTTATTTAAGAAGTGTGTGTTATTATTAAGTTGTTTACGTTAATAAGTTTTGTTCTGAATAAGGCCTATGTTTATATTTAATGTGGAGGTGTAATGTAGGTATACTCTTTGGTGTTTTTATCTGACATAAGTCATTCTTTGAATAGACGCCATGGACGCAATTTCTATGTTTTATTAATTCTAATATTTCCTTTATTTTTCAGTTTCCAGATGACTAGCGTGTCCAGCCAGGGAGTTTTTCCTGTTTGGGAGCGCCACTAGGCTCTCGAACCACTTTAAGTAGAAAGTACCTTCTTACTGTTAAATTGGCAATTATATAGTATCATTTAATTAATCAGTGAAATAAAATTGACTTTTTAGTAATCCATCTTGACCCTATTCCAAATAAGATATAACGAATCACAATAAAATGAAACCTAAGACCTCCCAATCGCAAATCTTTATGGGGTGAAATTTGACCTATAGCAAAAACTCAGATCGGGCTGGTGGTCAGGAACAACATTCCACAAAAACATAAGGTCGAAATGCGAAAAAAAAAATACATAATTTCTGATTAGCTGATTTGAATTACTATGGAAATTCAACATATTTTTGTCACTATGTTTCTTGAAGAAAGCTGTTTTTTATCACCAGCCCATCTTGAGTTATCGCTATCGGCCACTATTAAAATTTTTCTATGTCCTATACAGGGACAAGCGTTTTTTTCACTATGTATAAAAAACTCTCCAATGACTTAACAGAATCGTTACACAACCAAGTGTCCGTGTGAATGTAAATTAAAATGGATATTCTTTGTTCTATTTTCGAACGGGCATTTTATTTTAACAGAATAATTTTATGGGATTTAACTTTGATAGTAGGTACCGTACACACACACATCACGCTTTCATTCCTCGCGCGCGGGGTAGGCAGAGCTAGAACCGCCGCAAAAATACGGCCGCTATCGCCATGTTTGACAAATATTTGAGGGTAGTTTCAGAAAATCGTGTTATCACTATAGTGACAGGTTGTCAGTATGTCGCTTCAAATTGTAATACACATGAAATTCACCCTTAGTCGCCTTTTACAACACCCGCGGAAAAGTAATGGGGTGATGCTATTCTAAGCCGGCATAGCACGAGAAATGTGTTAAATTTTTGCTGCTCATTTCTGCCTATTCTTTTTCTGCCCAGACTCATAAGTAGACGTTTTTTTTTGTACACATATCTTTACACACTCATAAAGTGATTTGCATAGAAATATTTCTTGAATTTAAAGGTCGTGCAACATAGTGAATAAACGTCCTTCCCATATTACTATTTACTGCTCACAAACAATAAAACTATAAGGCGGTTCTCACATTCACCGGATGATTTTCTGGTATTTCACCGGATCCGATTCTTGAACGAAATGAGTTTACGAAATTCTATGCAAAAACTAGATAGCATGGCACACGTCGCCGCATCATACTGCGGCTGTCACAAGTTATCAATTGTATTGTGGTAAACCTTGAATTTACAGCCACTTCGCCAGTCTAAAAATCTTCCACTGCCTTCTTATACGTGAACTGCGCGGATTATTGTTAAAGGGTTGTTATAATACTTTTAAAGACTTTTTTCACACAAAAATTTTACACATTATTTGATATTATGTATTATTATGTTAGCAAATTAATTATTGTTGTATAGTTTGAAAACATTATGAATTTAATATGAATAATTTTAGTTACATTAAAATATGACATTGTTTAAACAATACTGATTAAGTTATAACTGCAATTTATCTTTTGCACGCGTGTAACAGGCACCACATTGTATATTAAGGATATGAACTTTTTGTACCATATTTCTAGCAAATAAAAAATATCGTTATCACTTATCCACTCCTAAACATGGGCCTCCCCCTATTAGGGGTATAACCATACTCACCACGCTTGGCAGGCGGATTGGCGAGCGCAGTGCAAAATGTTACATTCTTGAAGGCTGCTGCCCATTCCCTAGATGATTATCCCTTAGCTGATTTTTACGACACCCGGGTAGAAATAAGGTGGTGCCAGCACTACATGGTAAAAAAATTGTGTGTGACACCCGCAATAACGTTCTGTGCATGTGCGAGTGATGTAAGTGCACTTTTAACAGCCACATAACTGTTTACTTAAACTTGAAGGCATTGTGGGAGGGCCGCCTACTATGTGGATTTATGGTTTGCCAAAGGTTAAACCTTTAGAAGATATGAATCAATGTACCTATTTCTAAGAGTTGTACTGCACTTTCAGAACGGCCATACCGTTAAGCCATATTTTGCTGATTCGTGCGTATGCTTTGGCAGAGGGTCCATTTTCCATACTAAAATATATGTCTATTTTAGTATTGAACTGATAGTTGGCAAATTTCGCTTATTGGGATGGCCTTACTTTACGTATAGATGAGCCCCAACGTTATACTTTTCCACAGAACTATGACTAAAGTTATAGAAACCTATTTTACTATGAAATGTGATGTTTGATGACATTTTTAAAATAATTTAACATTCCGCCTATTTTACAATTCGCGACTTTATAAACAGACACTCGCATTCTAATGACCCCTTTTATATGGCAGTAAAGTTGCATAAACTACTATTTAATATATTGAAAAAAAAAAACCTCCGAAACAAAATACACGATCGGCTGACTAATTTACTATGATCAAGTGAAAAAGCTTTTTGTTTCCCGTCACAATAATAACTATGTCTTTTGGTAGCATGACGAGCAATAAATTTAAAATCAAGACTGCTTTCTAAGATAAAACCTAGTCTATGATACTCGGAATAATGTAAGGTTTCTTCCGATACAATTCCCATTCGAATCTGTTCAGTGGTTAACGAGTTGCAGTAATTTAAAGAATCGCACATTTATACATACATACATGAACTTTAAAACATTGCACTCCTTTTTTTCATGATGTTGGTTTACGCGACTTACTTGCTATTATTTGATAGAGAGTTTATCTTTCCAAGTTATTCGCGTAAATTCAAATCATGAGTGATACGTGATCATTTAATAAAAAAAACTCCTTGTTTTGGTTAGTAGTCTAAAAAGTTAACTTTCACGGACAGATCCTGTCGTCCCATGCAGCCGGTATATGTGTTGGTATTGACACAGGAACAAAGGCTTGCCAGTGCACCCGACATGTATTAATTACCTAATCACTCAGTATCCCGTTCACTAAGACGTTTGTGTACAATAGTTGTCTCTATTCAATTGAGAATGTTCGCAAATGTTTGCGACGTAGACATATAAGGTCCTATTAGACGTATTAACTGAACTTTACATGCACCCGCGATTACTTTCAGACATTTTATTCGATTAGCGATTTGAGGTAAATGATGGTGACAGGTATTTTGACTGTAAACTGTCATTTAACATGGGGTCCCGCTGGCATGACGTTGATTCGTTTATAGCACATATAGCTTCTAAACTTTCGGCTTCTGCAGAATAATCGAATAGTATTTGGAAGGTACAAATTAAGGGCACACAAATATCATACACATATCACGCCTTTAATCCCTTGCGGGGTAGGCAGAGCATAAAAGGTCGCAAAAAACGGATATTTACGCCACGTCTGACAAATATTTGAGGGTTGTTTGGAAAATTGTGTATCGCCATAGTGACAGGTTGTCAACCCAACGCCTAAAATTGCAATACACACCCTTGAGTCACTAAGTCGCCTCTTACGACTCCCACGGTAGAGAGTCTGGTGATGCTACTCTAAGCCGGAATCAATTATACTTACTTATTTCTAAATACCACGCATCAAAATTTTTGTAAAATTTGCTGTTTCACTATGAATAGAGCTCCCGGTCGCCTGGCTCCTACAGACTGCACCTCAAGAGAAAGCAGCCAATATAAGGCCAATATAGACGCTTTGAAATGGGTTAACCATACTCCCGTTCGATAGGCACTCGACAATACGGCCAATGTTGTACTTGCATATGTATGTAGGTATGTCCATTGCATAGACAATTTATGCACGGTTGTGTGATATCTAACTGGATTACTGATGGAATTAGGATAGTGATGAGTAGAATTATACTGGGTGAAAATAAAGGTCATGTAGCAGCCGATGAAATTTGTTTTCTCTTAAATCTGAACATTTGTTTCCATGAAAAGCGGTTGTATAGAAGTTTTAAGATATATCTTAAAGATACTATTTATTTAAATTTAAGAATATAGTTTATTTAATATAAATGTTGACAGGAAAATAAGGGTTAGAACAATTTATATAAGATTTATTTTTATTTTTGAGATAGTCTATAGAATATATTTCTGTTTATCCTTTGGTTGACCAGCAGATAGACGGTTTACCCACTTGTCGTCCGTCGTTCCGTTTTTTTGAACGCTACGTTACGCATGCGTGTGTCAGACAAAAGGAAATTGCGAATTAAAATATTATTTCCATACAAATACTGCTACGGAAACCGTACTTGTTGAATAAGATTGGAATTCGCAATTTCCTTTCGTCTGACAGACGCATGCGTTACGCTACGTTAAAAAACGGAATGATGGACTACAAGTGAGAAAACCGACATAAAACCACGTGGCATTAAACACGCCCTTTGTACTCTCTGTGCAATAAACTTTAATAAATAAATGAATAAATTATGATGGTTTTCCGGATGACCCTCAAATGTTTGTCAGACGTGGCGTAAATGTCCGTTTTATGCGACAGTTTATTCTTTGCCTACCCCACAAGGGATTATAGGCGTGATATGTGTGTGTGTATAAATTATGATATTTTCTATTTTTAAGGGTAAGTTGTTAAATTTTATGGCGTGCTTCTTTATTCGCAATACTTTTAGCCAACAACAATTCCCTTCATATTATATTACCACTCGACCACCCACATAATAAACCGGCTAGTTTTCCCTGTCATTAATAATCGTAATCACCCCACTCATGTAGCCACTAACCACTCGTTGGGTTTTTCCTCGACCAGATGGCTCATTTGTCACTCGGGCTGCGTGATGAATCTGTCTGATATGCTAGGTAATATGTAACTGCCTGTGTAGTGCTTTGTGTGAAAAAGAGCATAAGAATTTCAGTTTGGAGGAAAAACTAGGTATTCTCTCTCTTTTCGTATGGGACACCGAAACAATGAACCCTGGTGTCAGAGTTTTTCAACCGCCTCTTACTAGATGGTTAGGTATTGTAAGCATTTGACGGCCGATGTGGCGCAGTGGTAGTGCGACTGCCCGCGACGCGTTCCGGGTTTTGATTCTCGGTGCACTCACAAAGTTGATATGTATTACTTTGCGAATTTGATCCCAGTCTTTTTAGGACATTGCAGGCTGAACCATCTTAAGGGCCTGCCTCGAACTTTTAAACGTTCCTTTCCCAGTAATGGCAAATTCTGTGTGTGAGAACAGAGCGAAATCGCCATATTTAGTCGATTTTTCACTCTTTTGGAAATTTCTCGCTAAATAAACAAGTAAACAAAAAACTGTACGACAAGAACCTAGCAAAGTACAAGACGTATCGTATTCGCAAAAAATAATGTATTATGTTCATAAGATTGCTATACACTACGCAAAAAAGTGTTAAAAATAGACCAATCTGTGAAAATAAATCTATAGAGCAAACTTTCTTTAATCAATCTGTGAAAATAAATCTATAGAGCAAACTTTCTTTAATCGTGTTTTCCTGCAACGAAAAGTAGATAATATAATGAATAATATTTAAAAAAAATAAGGTGTTCGTATTCACCAACAAAATTGCGTGCATCCAAAAATACCCATTTTTCTCACGGCCCGCACTTCATATCAGAAATATATGGTTTTGTAGGGCAAGTTAAGTCCCGTTTGCTCCCATGATTAGGTACTTAGACTATGCTCGTTACACAACCATGTCAGGGTTGTAGGAAGACTCGGTGTCTCATACGTTAAGAAGAAAAAGCATTTGACTGAAAGGATTTGTCTCCCGCCTCGGAACCTACACTATGAAATATTATTATTTATTAAAACATTTACAAAAAAGAAAAACAATAATTACAATAGATTGCAACAAATCGGCGAAATGTTTTCGTTTGCGTACTTTGCTTGTATTTCTGGTGAAACGTTGCATTGACAAAATGCAAAAAATCAAAAAGTTTTTTGAAATTGACTTAGAAAACTGACAGCTTTACATAAAACTCAACAAAACCATATTAAACATATATATAATACTAGATTTCCGCCCTTTGGTTACAGCCGCTGCTACTAATTTTACCGTGGTAATAGTTGTTTTCCTGCGAAAAAAAGTAGCCTATGTGTTATTCCAAGTTATACTTTACCTGTGTTTCAAATTTCATCTAAATCGGTCAAGCCGTTTGAGCGTGAAGAGGTGACAAACATACACACATACACAAACACACACACACACACACAAACTCTCAGATTTATAATATTAGTACGGATACAATACATACGTTCATTCATACATATAAGTCGATATAAGGTCATCATAGCAAGATTTTCAAATGTATAATGTCATGATTATAAGCATTTCAAGTTTTTAAGGAGTCATGTTTGTTGTTTAAATACTAAACCGGATAAGGCGAGTGTAGCCGTAAACGACCTCGACAGTGGCGCCACTTTACAAAAAAAGTTTTCTCTTTATACAAACAATCTATCAGAATATCCGTTCCCTAAGTTTTTAGTATTATCCTTAAGTAAAATTTGAACTACAAAGTCAATGGAATATTTGCTGCAATTAAAGTTATGGAAAAAAGCCTAAAAATGGCATTTTTTTAATAAATTGTCATCATTTTAATTACAGCGAATATTTCATTGAGTTTGCAGGTTCTAATTTTACTTAAGAATAATACTAGAAACTTGGGCAACAAATATTCTGATAGATTGTTTGTATAAAAGAAAACTTTTTTTTATGAAGTGGCGCCACTGTCGAGGTCGTTGACGGCTACACTCGCCTTAAATAGGGACTTTCAGAAAGAGAATGTTCTTTTATGAAACCCTCATGGCTTCGACTCAAATGGGCCCCACCTAGAAAGCGAATAAATCAATAAGTCCAAGACAAAAGTTTTGATTGTGGACAGAGCTGATCAACTCACTTTGACAAGCGAACTTGCAGACCTGGAAATAGTAAAAGAGTTTGTGTACCTTGGATCCATGATAAGCAATGAAGGAGGAACTGAAAAGGAAATCAGCAGGAGAACACAGATGGCAAAAGACGCGATGAGCAAGCTTAAGAAGATCTGGCAAGACAGAAACATTTCGAATAATACTAAGATGAAACTAGTGCGTACTCTGGTGTTCCCTATTTTTCTGTACGGCTCCGAGTCATGGATAATCCGTGCGTCCGAGCGCAAAAAAATTGACGCTTTCGAAATGTGGTGTTGGCGACGCATGCTTCGAATACCATGGACTGCAAAAAGAACGAACGTGTCAATTCTTGATCAACTTAAAATATCAACAAGATTGTCCGTTACCTGTTTCCAGAGGATTCTGAGCTATTTCGGTCATGTCGCTAGAAGAGAGCCAGACAATCTAGAAAAGCTGATCATCCTGGGCAAAATAGAGGGCAAAAGATCGCGTGGCCGAGCACCCTACCGATGGACTGATCAGATTAGGGTGGTACTGGACATGCCAATCGCCACAGCTATCCGGCGAGCGGAAGACAGAAGTGAATGGAGGAACCTAGTTGCAACCTCTACCAAAGCGTTCCAGAATAAGGAATTATAATCGGACACGACCTTCAGTAATTGAAGACTACGACAACGAAAAAGAAAGCGAATGCAAGATAAAAAAAAATCTTGTTTAAATTTATATTTATATCTTTATTATTGTACAGTGTATTTTCCATACCCTATTGCCTACAGAAATATTTTTTGGCTAGGATTAAAAAACTTTATGAAGGTTTTGAATAATACCTACGTATACTAAAATATTTCATTATTTATCTTTTTGTTTTACTCACAGAACAAGTGGTTGATGAACTCAGTGATTTTCCTAACATATATTTAGAAAGTCGTCTACTAAAAGCATACTCACAACATTATTATATTTGGAAAGTTGTCGTCTATTAAAAGCATACTCACAACATTATGAGTTAGCAAAAATGTCAGATGATAATTTTGAAGATATATTTAGATACACAGATTAATTAAAAACACTGAATAAATTACGTACTTTTTAGGGTTCCGTACCCAAAGGGTAATAACGGAAACCCTATTACTGAGGCTCGGCTGTCCGTCTGTCTGTCCGTCCATCCATCCGTCCTACAGTTACGAGGCTGTATCTCCTGAACCGTTATACCTAGACAGTTGAAATTTTCACAGATGATGTATTTCTGTTGCCGCTATTACAACAAATACAAAAATTTAAATAAAATAAATTTTTGAGGGGGCTTCCATACAAAAAACTGTATGAGGCTGTATCTCATGAACCGCGAAAGTTAGACAGTTGAAATTTTTACAGATGTTGTATTTCTGTTGCTGCTATAACAACAAATACAAAAAAAAATCTGCCATAGAAAACACATGTTTTTTTGCGCGTTTTGAAGATAATGGTACGGAACCCTTCGTGTGCGAGTCCGACTCGCACTTGACTGGTTTTTTACTATATTAGAGACTGAGAATCAAACAACCTTGTCATTCTATTCCTAGCTGTTATAAAAGAAACAAAAATGCATCTGGTAAGTATTCATCTGCCGATTTGTGTGAAATGGTGAAGGTGTTAAAGTTTACTTTAGAGCACATCAAACTGACCACACAAAAAAATCGATATTCGAATTGGTGTTATCTCCATAGTAAACGTATCGGAATTTCGTCTGTGTTTATTTTTGCGTACCGTACTGAGAGTGGACATGTAAAAAAGTGGTCAAATACGTAAATGGTCCATCTTATAACATGTCAGATAAAAAAGTGGTCAAAACCGGAAATGGTTACAAATAGAAATGGACATATAAAAATGTGGTTACCCACCTCCAAAAGGATAGAATCGACGGACGGTAGAGTAGTGTGAAAATACGTAATATACCTGTTTCTATATTATTATTTAGTAGCAAGCAGGCAGTTAAAACTACTGTTGCTCGTCTGTTTTCGGTTATGAATTGTTGGTTTACTTGTTGGTTAGATTTATCAAGTTTGTTTTTAAATTTTTTCGTGGATCTAGCATTAACGTCTTTGGCAATATTTTCATATTTTCAAATATTGCAGGTGCAACATCGGCAGTAGCATTTTCTGATTATACTTACGACGTGCGATTATTCGTGCGACTAATATGAGTGACCTTAACTGAATGCGTTATATCTGTCACTATAGTGATACACAGCTATCTGATTGACCCTCAAGCTTTTGTCAGACGTGGTGTTAATATCCGTTTTACGGCCGTTAACGCTCTGCCTACCCCGTAAGGGATAAAGGCGTGATTTATGTATGTATGTATGTATGTAACTGAATGCGGATAGTGCCTGTGACTGCTACGCCGAGGGCCCTCACAAGAACAAGTTTTTAATATTTGTGTAAAGTCTGGATGTTTTCTCTGTATAATATGTATTTATTTAAATAAATGGATAGGTATACATTTTTATTAATTAGAAGAGAAGACGAGACAGGCAGACCTTATTATCAGATGGGAATAATAATTGCCATAGAGAGAGAGGGAGATTAATATCAGCTATCTAGTTCTCATAGTACAAGCTTAGCTTAGGTTATGGCTAGATGGCGCTAAGTGCATTTAAAAAAAAATTATACCTTACAATTTTTTTTTTTATTAATGATGGGTTTCCTCTTGACTCTAGTCTAGGTCATAGGACAGAGACAGAGTCTAAGATGGAGCGAGCTCACTCAGAAGAAGCCTGTTGAGGCACTGGCACTCCCACACACTGACGGAAGGCAGCAAGCTACTTGGCGCCAGACTTCGGTGGGATGGTGGTCGCGAGCCAGGCGGCCCCTTACGGAGCCTTCCACCACTTAGTGGGATCGTTCAGCCGGACTTATCCACAGGCAAGCCTGTGTTGCCGTTGCCCGGGGTGGACCGCTAGGAGGTAGATCCCATACCACCCCAAAATAGCTTTAAAATTTGGTATTCAATTTATCGCGGGTTTTCACCGCTTAGACTGCATTCAATCTTTAACGATAGAATTAGTCGCCGGGTATTAGTTGCAAAACTAACCCGGTAGATGGAGCCGTGCCACGCGTTACTGGCATTAAAATTAACTTGGAAATTTGGCGGGCAAGAAAAGAGCTGCGGTAGCCCAGATTGAAGAGGCGTCGCCACTAGTAATGCAAAAGTCGCAGGTTCAAATCCTGCCCGCGCTTAAAAGTTTTCATAAATTGAATACCTAAAACGGGAAGTGTTTAAAAATTTGGTATTCAATTATCTATGTTTTTTTTAGTTCATCGTATCGGTTTTGGTTGCAATTGCGTACGCGCGGCCATATCACTATGACCCTAATGATGATGATCTTCATTACAACTACTATGAACCAGGAATAGAAAAATATGAATGGGGGTAAGGCTTTTGTTACTTACACCAAACGTTGGACGACCTCCGGCCAGATGGACCGATGACTTAAGGAAGGCGGCTGGTAGCGACTGGATGGCGAAAACGGGAGATCGTGCCCTATGGCGTACCCGGGGGGAGGCTTATGTCCAGCTTTGGACTGCAATAGGCTGATGCATGTATGTATGTACTTACACCAAATAACACTACATAGCTGAGGTAATTAAACATTCTTTAGCTGTCGTTTGGGACGCCATATCGAAGAACGACCCAATGAACCCTGATGTAAAAAAGAAGACTTAGATACCATGTTTTGAGTAATCAATTAATAGTAGACAATAAAGTAGACAAAACCTGATTTTATCAAAAACGATATATCATCGAAATCTGATCCTTCCACATATTATTTTAATTTGTAACAGCATTTTGTATGCTGCGTGATGCCGGCTTAGATTAGCGTCACCTCATTTTTTATCCGTGGGAGTCGTAAGAGGCGGCTAAGAGACTCGAAGGTGTGTGTTGCGATTGAATTTAGGCGATGGGTTGACTACCTATCAGTTTGGCGATACTAAATTTTCTGAATGACTCTCAAATGTTTGTCAGACATGGCGTAAATGTCCGTTTTTGCGGCCGTTTACGCTCTGCCAACCCCGTAAGGGATTATATAATATTCTTTATTGCACAAAAAAAATGCACAGAAAATTATAGGCATGATCTACGTATGTATGTATGTAAGAGGCACTATTAACGAATGGTCTATATAGTCTTCAAAGTAAAAGTGAACAGGCTTCTTCTGGGTGAGCTCGCTCCATCTTAGACTCTGTCTCTGCCCTATAACCTAGACTAGAGTCAAGAGCAAACCCACCATTAAAAAAAATGGTCATAATTTATTTCTTTTGAATTAATTTTAGCAGAGTATTAAGGGCGGGGCACACCGGCTGCGTATCCGTTCCGTATCCAGCTCTTGTCCGTAGTCACGCACGAACTTATGACGTTGTAATGTATGGGACTGTATGATATACGGCACACCGCTTGCGTGCAGCACGGAACGGATATGCAACGCAAGCGCAGTGCCGTATCTCATACAGTGTTATACATTACACACACGAACTTATGACTTTGTAATGTATGGGACTGTATGAGATACGGCACACCGCTTGCGTGCAGCACGGAACGGATACGCAACGCAAGCGGTGGTGTGCCGTATCTCATACAGTCTTATACATTACAACGTCATCAGTTCGTGCGTGACTACGGACGAGAGCTGGATACGGAACGGATACGGAGCCGGTGTGCCCCGTCCTTTATCTCTGCAGGTACAGATGTATTTGAATCTGAACCATTACAAAAATAACTCGTTATCATTGATCTACAACAACCCTAGATTACGCGCGTACGCTCAAAAAGTGGGCCGGTAAAGTAGTGCACAATTTGCAAGCGAGCACTTCTTTCCCACAGTGCGTGGCTGGCCGCGAAACTGTTAACATGACCAAGTACGGGCTAACAAATAAGGCTGAATTCAATAGATTATGGTGAGGTTCGTTGTGATATTTTGAATCAGGCGGACGCAATGAATCTATAAATCGCTATGTATGACTGTATAGTTCAGTAGGTGACAAAATCTTAGCGTAATTTTGTATGAGGCGCTAAATCTAGGGTTGTTGTAGATCAATGCTCGTTATATTGTACTTACTTTAGTGTGTGGCAACCGAAGTTTGTTAGTTGTGTTTTAAATAGTACTGGCGGTTACTTTACTTATAGTGTTGGTTAGTAACCTACCCACCTATATTATTATTAGCTAACGTTTTTTTCTGTGTAATCCAAGTTCGTTATACTTATTTACTAGTGTTTGCCTATTATTGCGAGTACACTGGAAGACCTATTCAACCATGGTACAGGGTATCCTAGTTTGGGGACCAGAAACAGTGATATTGTGTAATGAACCATGTACCTACCTACACTTACTCTATAAGAAACAGCAATGTAACCTGGACAATCAGAGACAATAAAGGTATTTATTTAATTTATTATATTTTTCTACATTCATACATACACATATGACGCCTATAATCCTTTTCGGGGTAGGCAGAGCGTAAATGGTTGCAAAAATCCGAAATTTACGCCGGGTATGACAAATATTTGAGGGTCATTCAGAACATTGTGTATCGCCATAGTGAAAGGTTGTCAGCCCATCGCCTATTATTTTTATATTTTTCTACTATGTATTTTTCTACATACATACATTACATAAATACACAAATCACGCCTTTAATCCCTTTCGGGGTAGGCAGAGCGTAAATGGCCGCAAAAAACCGAAATTTACGCCACGTATGACAAATATTTGAGGGTCATTCAGAAAATTGTGTATCGCCATAGTGAAAGGTTGTCAGCCCATCGTCTCAAATTGCAATACAAACACTCAAGTCCCTTACTCGCCTCTTACGACTCCCACGGGAAAGAAATGGGGTGATGCTATTCTAAACCGGCATTACACGGGAATTTTTCTCCAGGTACCAAACTAACTACATTGAACACCGGCAGCAAGGAGAGCTAAAGAATCGTGGTACCAAGAACGAGACCCTCGTCGTGACTGGCCAGTTCACCTGGTTTGATGAAGAAGGATCCATCAACCAAGCCAACTACACGGCCGATGAGAAAGGGTTCCGTATTGTATACCCTAAGGAAGGGTCCTGGATTTTGTCCTACCACCGCGATGTAGTTGCTACGTTGTTAGGTTCTGGTTAAACGAATTAAAATATGAATTTCGAGTGTAGGAAAGAATAAAAAGACAAAATAATAACAATTTTATATTAAGTTCACGTCTAGAACTCACACTGAAAATAACTTTTACCTTATTTAGTTTTAGTTCATAAATTAAATTTAAACTTTATAATTTATTATACATCTAGATACATTTTTATTCGAAAACTGTTTAACAATTCAACCTGGGCCTTCCCTTAATTGAAAGGTATTTTTCATACTCACCGCACCTCGCTTTGCAGGTGGATTGGCGATCGCAGTGCAATGTCTCTTATTTACAATGATAGCTGCTGTCATACATGTCATAAATGTCCGGTTCATATGATTTTAAAAGACTCTAAGGGAATCAGTAAAAATTGTTTTTAGGATTCCGTACCTTGAAAGGAAAAAGATATTCCTTATAGGATCACTTTGTTGTCCGTCCGTCGTGAAGTTGTAAAATTTTACGTTAAAAAAGATACGGCTAAAAAGATATGCTGTAAGATCCCATGTGTTTAAAAGTACATTTCGTGAACGTAGAACTATGAAATTTGGCAAGCACCTTCGTTCTTACGTGCAAGTTTAGGCAATTTTTTTTTTTTTTTTTTTTTTTAGTTGTGGACCCTACGATTTTTAGCCCCGGGGCTTTCAATCTACACCTGACTGTATGGTGGGGAGCAGGAGCTCACCCGGAAAAGCTTGTGGTTGTTCAAACAACCAGCTCAATCGCGCCCTTGGGGCGCGATTGGGCTTACGAGTTGTTCTGGGGAGAACGTATTGGACTGAATCTACCCGGCACGTGCCGGTAGTTCCCAAAGTGGGGAGCAAATGAGGGACCTCCGCGCCCCCGCCGGCGGGGGCGTCGGTTGCTTGAGGAGCTTGTGGAGTGTGATCTACTCGCAATGGCTGCAGCAGCTGCTGCGGCTACTGTGATTTCATCATCTTCTTCCGTAAGGATGTGTCTCGGACGGTGTTTAAAACGCGAGGTTGGATGGGGGAAGTAGTTGGACGCGGCAACTATCAAGGGGTTTTTATGATGGGGAGCATTATCGAAGAAGCGACGGGACGCTTCTTTCATATACGCTTTAATGGTAGGGAGGCCTAAGTCGATGTGGAGGTTGGCGTTACGCATGTACCAGGGCGCCCCGGTAGCTTTGCGCATGAAACGGTTTTGGATGACCTGCAGCATTTTCAGATGTGAATCGAAGGTGTGAGCAAAGGCTACGCTGGCGTAGGTCATAATAGGCCTTACGCAGGTGGTGTAAATTCTCACCTTATTTCTAAGGGAGAGTTTGCTCTTTTTGTTCAACATCGGATGTAATCTGCCCAAAACGAACGCGGCGCGGTCGCGGACTCTCATAATGTGGCTACGGAAGCTAAGTCTTGAGTCGAGGGTGACTCCTAGATATTTGGTCTCGTTGACCCACGGGATGGGTCGGCCGAAAAGCTTTACAGCGGGGACGTTTAATCTGTACGAACCTCTACGAAAGTGCACGGCTGCACTTTTTTCAGGATTTACCTCGATTCTCCATTTACGGAACCAGCTCCCGAGGGAGTCTAGAGCGTTCTGGAGAATCTGAACTAATTTTAAGTGGTTACGGTGGGACGCGTAGATGGCAGTGTCGTCGGCGAACATAGCCAGCTGTGACATGGGCGATTTGGGGATGTCGCTAGTGTATAGCGTGAAAAGTAATGGAGATAGGACGGAGCCCTGAGGGACTCCTGCCTGTATGGTGTGGGGGGAAGACAGAGTGCCTTCCACCCTGTAACGAAAGCTTCGATCCGACAGAAAGTTACGTACTAAAAGCACGAGACGATCAGGCACAGCGAGCTGGTGTAGCTTGTATACCAGCCCGTTGTGCCAGACCTTGTCGAAGGCTTTCGCCACGTCGAGAAAGACTGCTCCTGTCGGGGTCGGTTTGGACGAGACATTTAGCTTAAGAGCGATGTGTTCGACAATGCGGTGTACTTGTTGGGTACAAGAGTGCTGCTGTCGAAAGCCAAATTGCTCGTCAGGTATGAGATTGTTGGTCTCTGCGTGGTCACGGAGTCGGGCATAGATCATGCGTTCGTAAAGTTTGGCGAGAGGGTTCAGTAAGCTGATCGGGCGGTAGGAAGTGGGCTCATTCGCCGGTTTACCCGGTTTGTGAATGCCTATGACTATTGCTTCCTTCCAGCAAGCTGGAAAGGTGCAACTAGCCATGGCGGCATTCAAAATCAGGGTGAGGCGATTGATCAGGTGATCGGGGAGAATCTTCAGGACACGGTTGGTGATGCCGTCCGGTCCTGGAGCCTTTCTGGGCTTGAGTGCCTTAAGGGCGTTGCGCACTTCCATCTCAGTGTTTAGGCAAATCAGTTTTTAGGGTTCAAATCAGTTTTAAAGGCAAAAATTAAACCCTCTTTTTTCCTTTGAAACTGATTTAAATTTTAGGATCTATCTGTTGTCCGTCCCGCTGTCACAACCGTTTATTTTACGCGTAAAGATATCAGGTTGAAATTAAAACCATACTCAGGTCTATGGCCGCTTGTAGTTTTAAAAATAATTTTATTTTCTGTATTTTATTTTGATAGGTTACTTTATGTAGACCGAGAACTATGAAATTTGGCAATCAGCTTCGTTTTGAAGTAAAAAATTATAAAAAAATCCAAAAATTAGATTAAAAAAAATATTGTTTTTTAGGGAGCCGGCAAGAAAAATCCATACTAATATTATAAATTCGAAAGTAACACTGTCTGTTTGTTACGTTTCACGCCCAAACCACTGAACCGACAAGAATCTAAGAAAAGGCATAAGCTACTTTTTGCCGCAGGAAAATCTATCAATACCACGGGAAACAAAGTAAATAGAAACATAGCGCATAACGCCGAAGAAAATCATCAAACGAGGATTCGTTGTGTGGATTGCTTTGCTTTTTGTGTCAATCTATACTATATATTATAGGTGTTATACTATATAATGCGGACGAACTAAGGAAGCTATTATTAAAAATAAAATTGAAGTGAGTAGTTCAGTGAGATACTTATAATATAAATTAGCTTGATGTCCATGTTACGGAACCCCTCAATGAAAGGGTTCGACATTCACTTGGCTGTTTCTTATCTAAAATAAATAAAAAGTAATGATTGGACATCTAAAAAGCGCGCCAGAGCGTTGACGTCACTTCATGTAATTTTAAGCCTAAACAATTGTAATGTCCAACCCACGTTCTTCCGAAGGAGAGTTAAGGCGACGCCGCGCCGACCGTCCAGTGGCTTCCTCACCAGTTTTTTAATAATTTCTTAAAATCTAGAACAAACATAAAACATCTAAGACGTACAAATTGTTGTCCTATACGATAAGTTTATTTTAACAAACAATAAGCTTTACATTGTTAAGCGTCTTTAAAATCATTAAAACGGAAAACGGTGGCCACCATTTTCCGTTTTAGTGATTTAAAACACAAGAAAAAGCTCATTGTTGTATTTTAGATTTTTGATATTTTTTTAGATTAAAAGAAATTAGTTAAAAACATGGGAGGGCGCCACTGGACGGTTTCGCACGGCGCAGGCTGAAGGGTTATTCTCTATGGAAAGATAAAAACTAAGTTACTTACCCATCTGTTTCCTCTCAAACTATATTCCGCTATTACATATCTCTAGTCTATCAACTCCTATCATTCTCTTCGAACAAGCTAGTAGGGAGAGTAAACTATCTAACATCAACAACCTTAAAAAGAACTTGAATGTCGAAATGTTTGCTTTAATATTGATTGATGGTAGATAGATTCGTATTTCAAAAAGACTATTATGACATGTATTATTACGTACCATAGTGTGCAACATTTTTTATGTTAATCAGTTTGTCTTTGACTGGACCATCTTCTGGAACGGATACGTAACGGATACGCAACGCAAGCGGTGTGCCGTATCTCATACAGTCCCATACATTACAACGTCATAAGTTCGTGCGTGACTACGGACGAGAGCTGGATACGGAACGGACACGAAGCCGGTGTGGCCCGCCCTTTAATTAATGCAGGCAAGGCTGAAGATAGCGGTGCATTACACATTATGACTGAACCATTAGTTTCATTTCACCGACATTGGTTTCAATTCAGGATAACAATTATCTTTACTTGCCTAAAGTTAGCCCTGTCACTTTTCTGATAGGAGATATTCAAGTTATGTTTAAAAATTACAATTACTTTGCCTCATGGGGACGCGTTCGAGGGTATTTATTATTTGTAGTTATAGTAAGTTTCTAGTTAAAACAAAAAAGCCAATGGGTTTTTTGCCATTTCTATTCAACTTAGTCGCCATTGTTTCAGTCGTCGCCTTATTTTAACAGTAACGTGCATGTTGCGTAAATTTATAGATATGAAAGGAACTAGACTAAACCTATTCAACGGAAAGTGACAGCTAATACAGTGTAAGTGAAGAGAATTGCAATATTGAGGGCATCAAACCACTCAAAGTATTCGCAGATTAATCGCTCTGCTTGCCAGCTTCTTATCGAGTCAACAAACGGCCGTTAAAAGTTGGTGACTGTCGACTGTAGATGTTTCAAACTTGGAACTTTATCAAGATTTAGTCTTGTTTAAGTTTGATCTACCTTTATTTTCATCCTGTATATTCTACAACCATATTCCAATCTCGTTGTAAACATAGATAGGTAGTTTACTGCAATATTTCACGGTCAATATGTCCGAGTTTAAAGTTCGAACACCAAGGGAGAGAAGTTCACGAGTAGTATGAATAAATTAGTGATCGACTTGCGCCAGGACTGGCCGACGATCGAAGGTCCTGGGTTCAGATTCTCTTATTATTTTGCCATTGTAATGCAATCAAAACTTAACATACTATTGCCATCATGATTTTCTACTACTTATACTTCAAACTGTTAGCGGAATTAGAAACGGCCAAAAACATCCAACTGACACTCTTTTGAAACTGAAACAGCTTTTTTTAAAAGCTGAATATGGTCCCTGGGCCCCTATACTCTCATATATATGTCGGATAATCATGTGAAGATACCGAAAGTCGCAGATAATTCTGTGAAGATACCGAAAGTCGCAGGTTCGGACCCTGCCTATTACGATGCAATTTGTGCGATAACTGTTCCAATTTCAACGCTAATGTATTTTCACTGACAATTAAAGTCTGCTTTGAAACTAATCTACGGCCATTAAAGTCGCACAACCTATGATAATGTACCAATGAATCAGTCTCAATTGTAGTGTTGTAAGCTTAACACCTGCAATGTACCATATTGATGGTAGGATTACCATTTATTATGTTCATCATCAGCTTAGTTTCAAACACGTTGCTGGCACTTTCCTTCAAATAGGTTTAGAAAATAATAGCTGAGATATTTTAGTCTCGTCACGTCTCATAATTTGACGTAAAATACGTGTTATCTGTCAAAATAAGGCGACGATAAATACGATAGTGACTAAATAAAACCCATCAAGGACCTATCCTTCTCTAAATCTATTTGACGGAAAGTGTAGAACGAGTGGTTGCGCTGTAAAAATGTACAACAACATAAACGTTAAAAAAGCGCTTAACACTACAGCGTTGCAAAGAACGTGCTAAAATTCTTTTCATTAAATAAAACTTGTTTCTATTTATACCCTCTTTAATGGTGAATGTTACATTGTAGTTTTGCAGGTTTGTTGTAAATGAACAAAAGAACTCAAACGATGGCGGTGCGCTGCCGCTAAAGCATTTTAGGGTATTTGTATGCAAGGTAACAATCCTGTGTGCCGTGTGATGCCGGCTTAGAATAGCATCACCCCATTTCTTACCCGTGGGAGTCGTAAGAGGCGGCTTAGGGACTCGAGGGTGTGTATTACAAGGGCGATGGGCTGTAAGCCCATCCTATCAGTATGGCGTAACTCAATTTTCCGAATGACTCTCATAATATTTATCAGACGAGGCGTAAATGTCCGTTTTTCGGCCGTTTACGCTCTGCCTACCCCGCAAGGGATTATAGGCGTGATGTGTATGTATATGTATGTAACAATCCTGGAAATTTTAGAAAACGTGCAGAGTATTCTACCATGGGCTGACGTAAAAACATTAGCTGCAGGGGTGAACCAGCCCTGTAAACTTAACAACTGTTTCGGTTGGCTGAAACATTTTGTTTGTGAGGTCCTATTTTTATTTATATCTTGCGATCTATGTTCCATGGAGAAAATTGATCATTTTTATGGACTTGTATATCCCTTGAAATATTTGCAGTAGGTACTATTTTTACACCTTATATTCTTTTATCCTTGAATGTTTCTGACACAAAATGTGTTAAAGTAATTCCTGGCATTATGTATGCGTCATTTTAATTTATACGTTGTTTTATCACAGCACTCGGCAGTTGAAAGATTAAGACTGTCGTGTGTTTTGCGTCTCATGAGAATGTTGGGAGTTTAAAGTTTATCGGCATAATGCTTAGGGTCGAACTCCATCTACGTAAGTTCAGTCGCGGGATTTTAGATAAGTGGATATCGAATATTTTCCACGCGAGTTGTCATACAGGAAAAAAGGGCTTTCCCGAAATCGCTAAGCTCAACAGGCGAAGCTGAACAATTTTCCCCAATGAACATAAGTGAAAATGTTACCTACCATAGAAAACCTGTTGCAATAGTTAGAAAAAGGACTAACCAAGCTTTGGTATTTAGTAAAAGTTGTCCAGCTTCGGAAAAGTCCGTCGTTTGGTAACTTTAAATATAATATTATTACTTTACTTTACTTTAAAAGCCACAAAAGTTAACTGCTAGATTTGGGAAGGCCCAATATATAATTATTTAATTCAAATTTAAAACTGTGCTAAACTTTCCGTTCGTATGTTCCGATCGTTAAAATTAAGTCCTTGTAATCAAAAAAACTTAAGCAGTATGAATGATTATTCTTTTCTTCTCTTCTGCAAGTACGTTATTATTATTATGTAAATAATTTTTAGTGTATTCTGGTAGCACTTATAAAATTAACTTACTTGACAGATTGTTTATTTTTATTTCATTTTAAAATATTATCAGACAGCTGATAGAGATTAATGGAATAAAAAAACATGTTGCACCGACCCCAAATTAATTGGGATAAGGACAGGCAGTGATGATATCAATCATTAGCCATCATTGCAATAAAAAAAATAGCCAACTTTTTCTTCATAAAACAAATATCCTTTCACCAACATTACTTTTTTTATAGAGTCATTACAGTTTTATTTTATAGCACCATGAGTGCGAAGGAATTTGATGGTCCTGAGTAATGTTCGGCCTTGTCGTTTTATGTACGAGTGATAATGCTCTAGAAATTTGATGTTTGTTTTAGCACTTGAGATTTCGTCTTTACAATGTTTGATCCACTACAGAGGAAAATATTTGATGGGGCAAAATTGCCCATAAAATCGAATACAGGACACAGACTTTCGACGGCCGATGTGGCGCAGTGGTAGTGCGACTGCCTGAGACGCAAAGGTTCCGGGTTCGATTCTCGGTGGGACACTCACAAAGTTGATATTTATCACTTTGTGAATTTGTTCCCTGTCTAGTTAGGACATTGCAGGGTGAACCAACTGATTGTCCGAAAAGAAATGGTTCCGTGCTTTGGAGGGCACGTTAAGCCGTCGGTCCCGGTTGCTGTCTATGATTACTTAGACGGCGGTCGTAACACAACCATGTCAGAGGCCTACTAGTAGTAGAAGCGAGTGAATAACTCTGATACCAGCTTTCATCGGGTCGTTAGACGACTCGGTGTCCCACACGAAAAGAGAAGAGAGACTTTCGATTCGACCCTCCTTAGCTTTATTGTATGAATAAATAGATTATTATGTATCGATAATTACCTACTATTTAAACGAATGACTGAATTTTTCGAGATCTCCCTAGTCTTCAAATTACAAGAGAGGCTAAGGAAATCTGCTGCTTCAGTCAAGAGCAAAATCTTTTTTTTTTTTACAAAGGAAGGTATAAAGCTGAAAACAACAAACACTTTGCATCCTAGACAGCCAACGACCCAGACAGTGTAATCTGAGACCGATGAAAATGCGAATATAATACTGAATTTAGATTGGCCCTTGAGAATTATAGGTATCACTATCTTGTTAGAGATTGATTGCATACTTCAGACTTTAGAAAATGCATATTCAGCTTTTTTGCAGTCGGTGCAAGTTTGAATAGCTTTTTAATAGTTTAGACTAATGAGCTACTAATATTATAGAAAGGAAAAAAATGGATGGATAAACTATTTGAAAGACATATCACAAGACAAGATTATCGTAAATATAAAGATGTTTTTTCAGGTGGCAACAGTTGCTCCAACACGATGCATGTGATAGATATATCATATTTAATCATGAATTTGACATGTATACAAACTCTGAAATGTATTTTATTTTAATTTTTATAAAATGTGTTATGAATAAGAAGACTGAGAGTAGTGCTGCGTGACGCGGGGCATCCAGCCCGCGACGCGGACCGCCAACACGCGGCGGGCAGGCGCGACTTGTCCGAACACGACGACACTTTGCCGCAGTATAGCTACTGGCACGATACGCCTTCTTATTTCACCGGCCCGTGCATGCAGCCCGCTTGACAGAGCGTTGGCACTTAAAGAGAATCTTGTAAATTATTATATATAAATTAAATCTTGAAATTTTAATTTATGCCTGTTTGTTTCTCATCGGGAAACTCTGAAACTACTTGACGCTTTTCATAACTTTCTCATTATTAGAAAGTTAAAACATTGGTCAGTAACATAAACTACTTAACATTACGGAAAAATAACATCTTCCCGGGGGAAAATGGTAATCAGCTGCCCTCCGGTGCATTACGGATTATTCCCAAAATGTCTGATAACGGCACGACATAATCCTACAACGACTGAAACCAATTAGACTAAATTTCAAAATGGATCAGTATCATAATGCCTGAAAGTCAAAATGTGTTAATCTCAAAATTACGGACCAATGTTTTAGCTTTTTTACAGTGCGAAAGTTTTAAATCGTGTCATGTAGTTTCAAAGTTTACCGATGACAAACAACTGGCATAAATTCAAATACCAGAATATTTAATATGAATAACATCAAAATTAAAAAGCTATGCAATATCAGCAAAACATCTACTATTTTATTTAAGTAATCTAGTTATACTGGTTCCCGATACACATATTATATATATTATTAGGAAAAACCAGAACGGGTTGATGTTTGATTGGTAAATTCAACGTAATTTTGCTGTTGTCAATGCATTTATCCTAGTATAATAAATCTCGCATTGTTCCAACCAAACCACATTAATTTACCTATCTACGTGTGTGTTAATTACGTAATTCCTAATAGTGTTTGAATTAAGCCTCTCTCATTTGTATTTCAAATAATGTGTGTATGTAAATATCCTGTATTCTGAAAACGGCAGTATTGTAGTTGGGACATATTAAATTCATAACGAAATAGAGTAACCCCTTAGTAACACAAGCTTCTTTAAACCACGGGAAAACATCTTACCTATTCCAATGGTAGAACACCTGGCAGCGACTGAAAGAAAAACTCACATAACGTAATAAGACAAAAAAACATAAAAAATTGTTTACCATTTTTATGGATTAACTAAATCTTAAAATATAGCTTTTGAAAAGCCAGTAAATTAATGCAAGAAATAAACGAGTTTGCTGTGTATGTATGTATGAATGTTGTATGACTATGCGAGTAATCTGGATTTAACACATAGGCTACTTTTTACCGCGGGAAAACAAACCATTCTCACGGAAAACCGAAAAAAGCTGCATGTGTTTCACAATGGAAATATAGTAAAGAGATATGGCTTATTTCTAGACCGTAAGCTAGCCCGCTTAATTTTTTCGGAAATAAACTAATCATTTTGTATACGTTCCGAAGCAGCTGGCTACGACGTTTGGGGTGCTACGCTCTACAAATTTTTTTCTATTTGTCACACTCTTAGTAGGTACTTAATTTATCAGCAACTTCAAGTGGTTCTCCCACTTATATATTACGTTGCAGCGTTTTTTTATCTCAGTCAGTCCGACAATAGTACTCAATTTATGCAATTGTCATATAATTGGTCATTAATTGATAGTTTTCATATTTTGTGTCCTTAAAACTATTATATACACTCATCTCATAATGTAACAGATGAAATTAGAAAAAAATATATGAATTCTGCCACAAAAATACTTTTCTTATCAAAATATGAATTATACATAATATTCACCTTAAGATTATGAGAAATTTCGTCATACTTTAAGCTTTTCGCCTTTTTATCGAAAAGCTAACCTTCTCTTTAAGACGTAATGTTACAGCGTTTGAGTTGAAACTGTAATTTCAAAGGCAGGACTCATAAAGCAGGTCCTTATACAACCGTTTTCGAATTTGTAATCCAAACATTATGAGACGAGTGAAGATAAACTAATATGAATACTTAGGCGTTTAGAATGGGAAATTTTCTAGGGATTCTTGAGTGGCATGTAGAGGGCGCTCATCTCAAATGACATAACGTTCCTTTACACGAAAATCTGTAGCACTTTATAAACCATTCTTAATTTTGTATTTATTTAATTGTTTAATTGATTATTTGCTTACTACTCTGAATGGCACTCAATATAATCGCAAGACGACAAGTTTATTTCGTAGCAAATCAAATTAACAGAATTAAATTAGTAACGAACACAACGTGAAACGGAACCCGAGACAAAACTATGGCTGCCGCCAACCATATTGAAATGTCAAATTTTCAGCTCAGCACAGCGCCCTCTGGTTGGAAATTCAGAACTATCAAAAGAAATGTCAACAGAAAAACTCCCATTACCAGAACGTAATACCTACACATAATTCTTAAATTTTTGTAGTTCTGGACCCTAACTGAAACATTATTTTCACCGTCTTTTCACGAATGCACTATACTGCACTCGCTTTGTCGGATGTACGAACGGCTATAAATTGCCTTTGCCAGAAAGCAAAGGCTAAGATTCATACTGTGAAAACCATTTTAAAAAGACAAAATAGTTTTGGCAAGGAAGTTGAGGCCACTCGCCATCACTCACCAATCGAAGTGTTTGGTAACGAAACTTTTACTAATTTTAGATCCCATAATCTTTTGTTCACTCACAGTAGTGGTATTACTAGCTTTACTATATGCAACAGAAATCTGATAAGCAGAGGCCGAATTCCGCTTTTGAAAGGTGTCTCAGTTGTGTTTCAGTTGAATGGTTTTGGCCGCTTTGTGTACCGCTAACAGTTAGAAGTAGAAAATCAGAGTGGCAATGGAATGACAGTTGAGTATCGATGGCATAACAATGGCTAAAAATTAACATAACTCGAAAAATATAACAGTACATAATTGTCAACCACGAACGTCTGTGTCAAAATTACAAAATCATTATTTTCTATGAATTTCTCAATGAATGTCATTTTTGAGTATGTACTCGTTTATCCAAAGAGCTTGAACTAAATACAGGGAAGATGGGGCAAGTTGGCCCAAGTCAAACTCACGAGCGGTTAGACACTCAAACTGCCAAAGTAAGTCTTATACGCGCGGCATAAGAACGGTCCAATATCTAAACTGTGTCTTGACTGTTACAACAAACAAAAAACCGGTGAAGGATATGCATTATCCTGTATAAAGATGCAATATAGTATAATGTATTGCAAGCTACGCATTACA
Organism: Tuta absoluta; assembly: GCA_027580185.1. Taxonomy (NCBI): domain Eukaryota; kingdom Metazoa; phylum Arthropoda; class Insecta; order Lepidoptera; family Gelechiidae; genus Tuta; species Tuta absoluta. The sequence goes on along the minus strand of JAQAHW010000022.1, from coordinate 5,199,660 downwards.
ACATCGCTGGTTTTTACTCAAAACAAGATAAAACCGCAAACCTCAGCTAGACCAGGCTAAAGATAGTTGTAGACCTTGTAAGCAGCCTGTTTTTCGGACCGTATGGCTAGCATATTCAGAGAGCTTGATTAGCTTCATAGATTTCTACTGAGGGAAAAGTTTGTTAACAGTAAGAAATTGCAAGAATAATCATGATACGGCAACGATAGCAAAGGAGAAGTACTTGACATTTCTAGAGCTTAATTTCTCAGAAATAAATCCTATCCGTTTCCTCTGAAACAATCATATCTAAGTAGTAACGTGGTAGTAACTAGGTATCATGAAGGGTAATCAAACAATGCATAAGATAACTTGCCTCTTACTCCCGTACGTCCTATATGTCATCAAAATTAAATTCTCAATGTTGCACAGTTAAGTATTTGACTGTTCAAGGAAATACGCAAATCGGGATAAAATGTGTGTAAGAAACTAAGAACGCACACGTCCACCCAAAGCTGTAAATGTGTAAATAATATGATAAGTTCAAGTAATTTTCAATTATTGTCTAACAGATTTAGCCCAAAAATTTACTTTTTAATAACAATATTAGGCAGATGTAGGTTCTTACTATGATTCGAAATATTTGCCTGTGCCTGCAAAGTTAAAATAATAATTTTGAAACCAGAACAATTTGAAACAAAACAGACACTCGATCTCAAAACTTTATACGCTAGTTTCTATGGGAAGTCCAGCAATAACTACAATTAAATACAAAATTCACTATTCCGCTACCCAGTGATATCTATTCAACAAAATTTCACTTACCGCCCACAATGTTCGGTTCCCGATTTGGGGCAGTCCTATTATGCAAATTTGACCGAATCTTTGGAATGTCAATAAGATATATCGCCTCTGGGCCTTCAGGACGGGAGGAGATAAAGACTGACTATCAGTCAATGTCTTGCGTCGGCACAATTTTGAACTCGAGCTGCCGTTTTGACCAGGTTGGATTGGGTTTAATAATTGGAAAGGGACAAGAGTCGGGAAGCAACAGATGCCAGTACTACAACATAAAGAGAAGACTCTTACATACATACATCAGCCTATTGCAGTCCAGTGCTGGACGTAGGCCTCCCCCAGGGTACGCCATAGTGCACGATCTCTCGTTTTCGCCATCCAGTTGCTACCAGCCGCCATTTTTAAGTCATCGGTCCATCCGGCCGGAAGTCGTCCAACGCTACGCTTGCCGAGGCGTTACAGTTACAAAAGACTTATTTTTATAATTTTTGTGACTACTACCTTAGCTACTAGGTTGCTACTGTAATCTGCAACTATAGTACAATCAATACTTTAATTATTATTTGCGTATGTAGGTTTTTAACATGCCATGTGGGAGTGTTTTTTGAATGTGATGAAAGAAGTATTGGTATATACTATATATTCCAAAATTTATAAACGATAAAACAATATCAATAAAATAACCCGTGCAACATACTACCCTGAGGCTATACCCACGAAAATTGCTCCAAAAATAAGTATTATTCATAAATTTTTATTTTGTTTTCATGTTCCAATTATAGGTTACCGAAATACGTAGAAGAGTGAAATCGTTCTGAAATGTTCCGATCACGAACGGATCAATTTAGATAAAGGTTCGGAGATAAATAGAATTCTATTACCAAATCGATGGCCCTGACTTTTTGTCTGTATTTGCTTTGTACATTTAAGGAGAATTTTGGTAAGAAGAATGATCAAGTTGGATTTTCTACCTGAACTTTATTACTAGGTATACCTCAATCTTTTCCGCCAATTCTTTTATTATTATTAATGGATTTACTCTGAATCAGAATCTCGAAGCAAGAAAAGTCCTTGCACCTGTGACAAGTGAACTGGCGCATGTCAATATGTGAAGGTGCTAAAAAGCCTCTATCAAATGGTGAAGATGTCTGTTTAAGTACAAAACCATAAAACAAGACCCTACTACTCCGAGGTGTAAGACAGGCTGACGTTATATCCTCTAAACCCTTCACTAATGCGCTGGAGGATGTCTTTAAGACCTTACAGTGCTATAGACTGGGCATCAACGTCAACGATGAACATATCACGCATCTCCGCTTTGCTGACGACAAAGTCATAATGGCCGGAACGCTGCAGGATCGGCAAAAATGCTATCCAGTTAAATGCGGCCTCGACGCCACCTCGTGATGAACTTGGAAAAGCCCAAGGTCATGTTCAGTCAATATAAATGATCCCTGAGCCTGTCTCCGTCAAATATAGTGTTTGAAGTTGTGAAGAAGAATACCTTAGGCAAACATTGCAGTTGGGGAGAGGTTTTAGAGGCACTTTAGAGGCTGAAATCTGGGCCGGGCAGCATCAACTGCAAATAAACATTATATATACTCATATCACGCCTTTTATCCCTTGCGGAGTAGGAAGAGAGACATTTACGCCACGTCTGATTAATACTTGAGGGTCATTCGGAAAATTGTGTATTGCCATAGTGACAGATTGTCAGCCCATCGCCTGAAATTGCAATACACACCTTCGAGTCCCTAAGTCGCCTCTTACGACTCCCATGGGAAAGAAATGGTGTGATGCTATTCTGAGCCGGCATCACACAGCAGTATAATTAATACCCTGTATATACCCTAGCAAATATAAATTAATTTAAATGCTGTCGTAGTTTAAGGGCAGGTTAGAAACTCATGAAATTTGGTACTCAATTTATCGCGGGTTTTCATCGCTTAGACTACATTCAATCTGTAAAGATAGAATTAGTCGCCGGTTATTAGTTGCAACACTAACCCGGTAGATGGAGCCATGCCAAGTGTTACTGGCATTAAAATACACTTGCAAAATTGGCGGGCAAGAAATGAGCTGCGGTAGCCCAGATGGAAGAGGCGTCGCCACTAGTAATGCGAAAGTCGCAGGTTCAAATCCTGCCCGCGCTTTAAAATTTTGCAAGTTTTCAAAAATTGTATACCTAACACGGGAAGTGTTTTAAAATTTGGTACTCAATTTATCGCGGGTTTTCATCGCTTAGACTACATTCAACCTGTAAAGATAGAATTAGTCGCCGGTTATTAGTTGCAACACTAACCCGGTAGATGGAGCCATGCCAAGCGTTACTGGCATTAAAATACACTTGCAAAATTGGCGGGCAAGAAATGAGCTGCGGTAGCCCAGATGGAAGAGGCGTCGCCACTAGTAATGCGAAAGTCGCAGGTTCAAATCCTGCCCGCGCTTTAAAATTTTGCAAGTTTTCAAAAATTGTATACCTAACACGGGAAGTGTTTTAAAATTTGGTACTCAGGTTAGAAACTGTTTTTATTTAACTAATATCTCGTATAGAGGGCGCCAATATAAATTGTTTTTTTTTTAAATTATTTAACGCACATGTATTACTACTCATGATGTAGGTTAACGACTTTATTATAGGATTAGTACTTTATTATAGGACTAAACTCTTTACCAAAAAAAAACATTTAAGTCACGTAAACCTACATGACAAGTTGTTTTTGTTGTCATCAATTTTAAAAAAATAGGCATTAGAACCAAATTTCGTCAAAGTGGCAAGCATTTGCATTAATACCCTGTATTGTAATTTCAGTCGCGGAGTTTAATATTCTATGACAAATGAGCACACGGGCGGAATCATAAAAAGTAATGAATACATATTCAAATAATCTGTTTTGTACCTGAACTAGGTACTTACTATATGCAGGTCTGTTAATGTTATGTTATCACCAAACATAGAAATAGTCTGGAAGTGTTAGCAAATTGAAGTGGCAGTTGGCTGGGCACATTAAATTTGTCGTAGAACCGACGGACGTTGAGTAAATGGGTTCTCGAGTGGAGGCCGCGCCTCGGCAAGCGCAGCGTTGGACGACCTCCGGCCAGGTGGACCGATGACTTAAAGAAGGCGGCTGGTAGCGACTGGATGGCGAAATCGGGAGATCGTGCCCTATGGCGTACCCTGGGGGAGGCCTACGTCCAGCAATGGACTGCTATAAGCTGATGTATGTATGTATGTATCTCCAAACGCGTATAATTAGTACATACAGGTATAATCAGCAGCACATCAATAGTTAAGGGCGGGGCAGACCGGCTCCGTATGCGTTCCGTATCCAGCTCTCGTCCGTAGTCACGCACGAACTTATGACGTTGTAATGTATGAGACTGTATGAGATACGGCACACCGCTTGCGTTGCGTATCCGTTCCGTGCTGCACGCAAGCGGTGTGCCGTATCTCATACAGTCCCGTACATTACAACGTCATCAGTTCGTGCGTGACTACGGACGAGAGCTGGATACGGAGCCGGTGTGCCCCGCCCTTTATACTGGTTGTTCATACAACTATTAAGATTGACTATATCAACTTATACAAGTTGATTTCTTAAAGTGGGAGGTTGTCATCATCATCATTGGCCTCACTCGTCTGTGACAGACGATTTAATCAGTGTCTGAGGCAAGACTTTTCATGGCTGTATAAGCCGATACGGGAGCGGCATAGTTTTCCGCACGCTCTACAAGTAAAGGTGGAATTTGAGACTGGCACATGCATGTTTAGATGACGTTTTTGCCTTTTGTTAGCAAGACCAGAAAACCAGGCATTATCGTGTGTTTTACGCCCATCAAACACACGCTTACGCCATTCGTCCCTATCCTCAGCAAGCTTCTCCCAGCTTTGATGGTCAATGTTAAACGCAGCCATGTCCCGCTTGGCGCAATCTTTGAAACGCAGCATAGGTCTTCCAATCCCTCTTTTAGCGTTTGCTACAGCGCCAAGCAGAAGACGCCGTGGTAGACGCGAAGGTTCCATCCAAGGAGGTTGTACCTGAATAGATAATACACACACATGTATCACGTCTATAATCCCTTGCGGGTTGGGCTGATTGTAAATGGCCGTGAAAACGTATATTTAGACCACGTCTGACAAACATTTTGGGGTCATTCAGAAAAATCGTGTATATAGTAACAGGTTGTCAGCCTGTCACCTAAAATTGTAAAACACATGAAACCCTCGACTCACTTAGTTGTTTCTTATGACACCCGCGGAAAAAAAATGGAGTGATGCTATTCTAAGCTGGCATTTCACAGACCGCTGCTCTTGAATAAGGTATTAGAGCTTAATTAATTATTGTAATAGCAACGTTTAATGTAGGCCGTTATGCTGAAATTTCCCAAAGGAAATTTAGACAAAAAGCATTCTACAATTTAAACGTTACAAAGTAAACTCACTTTTTCAAACCACAATTTTAGTTACAAATTATGCACGAAAAATCCAATAAAAAAATTTTCTCTCAATATCTAGGATTTTCCTCCTGGTCCTTATATATTTTTAATTGGCGTGTGATGTCGGCTTAGAATAGCATCACCTTATTTCTTTCCCGAGGGTTGTGCCGGTTTGTTATGTTGTAGGTGGCGTTAAAAGCGATTTTGGCCTATCCATGAATAGGCAGCATCGTTCCCTCTTAATGCAACGTCCTGCATTGCGCTTGCCAATCCGCCTGTCAAGCGTGGTGAGTTTGACAATACCACTCTATAGGTTTATGTCCAGCAGTGGACTGTTGCGGATGTTAATGAAATTTAGTTATCTCTTCTCTTTTCGTGTGGGACACCGAGTCGTCCAACGACCCGATGAACCCTGGTGTCAGAATTTTTCAACCGCCTACTACTATGTACTCGTAGTTATCTAATAACGAAGACTTTTGTACGCAATAAGGAGAGAGAATAGTTACTTACATAAGAACCAAATACATACATACACATATCACTGCCTATCCCTTGCGGAGTAAAAAAAACGGACATTTACGCCGCATCATACAAATATTTGAGGGTCATTCGGAAAACAGACAGGTTGTCAGCCCCTCGCCTAAAATTGCAATACACACCCTCGAGTCCCTTAGTCGCCTCCTACAACTCACACAGGAAAGAAATAGGGTAATGCCATTCTAAACGGGCATCACACGTCAAGGCAGAACCAAATACAGTCCTTCAAAACTATTTGTACTTGTTGACCAAACACGTGGCTTAAAGTTGGCAACAAAACAACTGTGTAACAAAATGACTTGAAAGTACGAAGACCGACAAGTTTCAGAAGTGAAATACTTACGTACTTTATCGAAACTTTGACGAAAGTAAGTGATAAGAAAGCTTGGTAAGGAAGTTTTTCACAAATATGTGTGACAGATGTATTTAAAGTGATATTTTTTTGTTTGGAGAGCTTACAAAGCCATAAAAAACACTAAATTTCCGCTCAGCGGTTTCACCCGCTGCCACTCATTTTACATACATACATACATACATAAATCACGCCTCTTTCCCGGAGGGGTAGGCAGAGACTACTTCTTTCCACTTACTACGATCCTGGCATACTTCTTTCGCCTCCTCCACATTCATCAATCTCTTCATGCATGCTCGTCGGTTTAGGGTACTCTTGACCTGACCTTTCTTTAGCACGTCCCCGATTTGATCGAGGTACGTTCGTCGAGGTCTTCCCCTTCCGACGTTCCCATCCACACTTGCCATATACACCTGTTTCGTTAATCTTCTATCATTCATCCTCTCTACATGACCAAACCATCTAAGCATACCCTTTTCTACACCAGTCACTATATCTTCTTTTATACCACAACGTTCCCTTATCACGCTATTCCTTATCCTGTCACTCAATTTTACGTCAATCATACTTCTTAACGCTCTCATTTGTACTGCATTTATTCTACTTTCATGTTTTTTCTGCCATACCCAACTTTCACTCCCATACATAAGTGTCGGAACTAACACCCCTCTATGCACAGCCAGACGAGCCTTATCAGAGACTTTCTGGCTGTTCATAAAAGCGTGCAACGCTCCATTCACCATGTTGCCGGCATTCACCCTTCTTTCGATGTCACTTTCACACTTTCCATCTGATGTGAACACGGAGCCCAAATACACAAACTCTTTCACTTGTTCCACCCTCTCTTCTTCTATCATAATTTTACTCTCTGTCATATTTTCCTCTTTCTCAAAAACCATTTCCACTCATTTTCCCGTATTAATAGTTGTTTTCTTGCAGAAAATGTGGCCTATGTGTTATTACGGGTTATACCTTACTTGTGTTCCAAATTTCATCAAAATCGGTCAAACCGTTTGAGCGTGACGAGGTAACAAACATTCATACATACACACACACAAACTGTCAGATCTATAATATTAGTACGGATTACTATGGAAATATATGTCAGAATGGCTGTATGGGTTTTGATCAATTAGCCTCTCCCGCATCATAATTCTAAGCAAAAAAGTAAACTGTCAAGATTGTCAGGGTGGGCGGTAAAACAGTCTGTGTTTGAGGTTATGTTGAGTATGAGTGTGAGTTTTCTGTGACTAAAGTGTTGACCAGATTGAATGATGTGTTGCATCTTCCACAATGGTCTGTGCGGTCAAGTATCAATGCGGGTCACTCTAGGGCGTTGGTAAAACGATATCAATGTATCGGCGCACTAGTGTCCTTAGAAAATGGTTGCAAAAGCCAATGGCGAAATCTTTCTGCACCCTCAGCGATGTCCGCGTTTTCCTCTTTTTTTCTCCACTATCTACACTTCTATTGTCCTTTTCCGACATATATATACACAAAAAGTTCTCGGTTGTTCTAAAGTTGTTTAGTAATTTCGCAGTATGCTGTTCAAAAGTAGTTTTTTGATAGCAGCAGAGGTTTTCCCAGCGGTCCAGTATGACTATCGAAAGCGTATTTTTGAATTTCAAATGCAAAAGTCTTTCACTATTTCTGCTCGTATCCCAAGTTTTTCTGCTCAAATGAATTCAAACATAGTGTAATCCATTTTCAAATATCCTTGATATTAATGAATTCCAGTAGTAGTTACGGCCGATGTGGCGCAGTGGTAGTGCGACTGCCTGCGACGCAAAGGTTCCGGGTTCGATTCTCGGTGGGACACTCACGAAGTTAATATTTATCTCTTTGTGAATTTGTTAATAGTCTGGTTAGGACATTGCACGCTGAACCACCTAGTGCCTATGCTATGAAACTACAGGCTACAAGTCAACAGGTGAAATTCTTACTGCATTGCGTAGCCGGTTCATATTCCTGGTATCATAATGGCTAACCGACTACGCAATGAACATCGAATTTCACCTGTAAAATTGTAGCCTGCAGTTTGATAATATCGGGTACTGATTGTGCGAAAAGAAATGATTCCGTGCTTTGGAGGGCACGCTAAGCCATCGGTCTCGGTTGCTGTCTATGATTACTTAGATGGCGGTCGTTACACAACCATGTCAGAGCCCTACTACTGGTAGTAGGCGGTTGAAAAACTCTGACACCAGGGTTCATCGTGTCGTTGGACGACTCGGTGTCCCACACGAAAAGAGAGAGAGTAGTAGTTAAGATAAACAAGTGTTTAAACTTCTCGTTGCAATCTTTCGCATGCGAAATCTCATTTGAAAAATACCCTCCCAGGAAATCCAGAAGAGCGTAAAATAACACATCCGGGAGAGGCGCGATCGTATGTTCATGCACTATTCATGACATGATTGCCCAAATCGCCACTATTTTCGGATAGAAAAAGATCCCCCATTTCAGCACAAGGAAATATGTTGAACGGTTCGCGTGTAAATACGTAGTATTTGTGTATATATACTTACATACATTTATTTATCACGCCTATATCCCTTGTGGGGTAGAAAGAGCGTAAACGGCCGTAAAATATAAACATTTACGCCACGTCTGAAAATCATTTAATTGTCATTCAGAAAATTTGGGTCATTCAGAAAATTGTGTATCACCATAGTGACAAGTTTATGTATGCATGTATTAACTTTATTGTACCACAAAACAATTTTAGAGGTATAATACAAACAGTAAAGAAAATAATAAAAACATAAAAAGTGGACTTATCCCATTAAGGGATCTCTTCCGGTCAACCTGTGAGAGACTCGGAGGGTATGTAATTTGTGATTCGTAGTATTTTTTATGGGTCAGAAGCTCAATTAAGCAACACAAACCAGTTGGAAAATCACGTCGGTTAATGTATAATACAATAATATTGAGTCAATAGACCGGGCCTCTTTAGGCCTGAGATTCGAAAGCATACCGACATAATTAAACAACAGCTTGTTTCGGTCCGTTATTGTAGCATAGTAAGGTATATTACTTTTTTCAGGAATGCTAACAGCACCAATTAACAAAAAGTAGTACGAGTTTAGGTACAAACAGGCTAATTAAAAGCATCCACATATGGTATGTTGTACTGGGTCATTCGCTTTATTTTCACCTCTGTCTCAGATAATATCAGAAAAAGAGGAAGTCCAATATACCTGAAAAAAATAATTAAATGCAAATATTTAAATATAAACTGAACAACTTTTCCCAAGGAACATAGGTCAAACTCCTCTTGATCTCTCTATTTAAAAAAAACCGCATCAAAATCCGCTGCGTAGTTTAAAAAATCTAAGCATACATGAAAAGGGCACCGTGACCGTGTTCTTGAGGAAGTGACTTCAATTTTTAAACTGTGTATTGACTTGAATACCAAATTTTAAAACACTTACCGTGTCGGGAATATAATTTTTGAAAACTTGCAAAATCCTGCCCGCGCTTGAAAATTTTGCAAGTTTAAAAAATATATGTATATTGATTTTTTTCAATGTTTCTTGCTCTAAGTGCAGTGATGAAAGTAGGGTATATGCCCAAGATTTTCGCAGATTATGTTTGTGTAGATCTTGAATAATACTTAAGTGTCTGTAATGCTCAGTCTAGACTCGACGAGTCGAAGACAAACTTTTACATTTGAAACGGTTCCAAGGAAAATAATATTCTTATCTTCTATACTTATAAAAACAAATGTCTGACAGACTAACGCGTTCATTAACGCACACCGTCCACCATAAACTACAAATGGTAGAAACATTAAATTTAGGCAGTAGATTAATTTTACTATATAACCATCCGCACCGGTATTGTTTTTTTTTCACAATCACGATTCAGTATTTTCAATACTTTTACTTTTAAATGGGTAAGAAGTGGATTCAAATTTTTGTGATTATAAATGTGATCTGTTTGAAAAATTTTGATGAGACAAAGCAGTTAAAATAGTAAAGTACATTATTTGAAAGTTTTTGGTAGGTTTGTCGGGATGTTCGTTGACTCGGTGCTCAGTACTAAAAAAGAATGTGCGAGTGAAACCGCGCGCGGAAACGCTAGTTCAGGTTATTGTTTTAGGTAAACACTTATATATAAAAGATATAAGAGTGGTTAAGTATGTATGTATGTAACATGAAATTTAGATCGCTCATTAAAACTATAACTTTTTTATCGAGTACGTGCCTATTATTGTTACACCAAATCGATCAAATACACGAAGCGATTAATCAAGAAAATGGAAAAACGCATTATTATTCAAACTGCCTGTCACATTAGCGTGAGTAGGATTACCAGGCTTTACTTAAACTCAGGACATACCTACACATAAAAACATCACGCGAAAACTCAGGACATATATATGTATACATACATACACATATCACGTCTTTATCCATTCCAAGTTAAGCATAGTGTTAACGGCCGTAAAAATACGGTCGCTATCTCCACGTCGGAAAAATATTTTAGGGTCTTTTAAAAAAAACGTGTATTGTTATGGTAATAGGTTTTCAGCCTATTAGCTTAAATTGTAAAACACATCAAATCCTCGAGTCTTTTTTATTGTTTATTTTAATCTAGCTATCTCCACGTTGGACAAACATTTGCGGGCCGTTTCAGAAAGGTTGTATATCACTATGGTGAGTTTGTCAGCTTGCCGGCAAAAATTGTAATACATATGAAACCTTCAACGCGCGCTTCGAGCTTTAGCATTTCTTTAGTTTCAAAATGTACACATGTTTATGAATGTATTTGTTTTTCTTCCTTTATTTTATGGAATAAACACTATTGCTATTGAATTATATGCAGTACAGAAGATCATTAAGCTGAAATTTAGGAGTTAATGAAATCCTCATATAAACCACCCGCGTATAAACTTGCAGCTGTCATTTGCTTACTTGCTGTCAAAAACAGCAAAATCGTGCGGTGCACGTGCGATTCAACTTATATTGATTATAAATGAGACATCTTTTGTCCTTACAGCTTATGAAACCCTCAAATCTTGTCCCATACTGGTTTGACCAGATACATAATATACGAAACCACCAATATTTTGTTCTTAAACGGTCATGGTTTCATATGAAATCACTCTTTACAGGTACACTTAAAATATATTGGCTAGTTTCTTACACATAATTACTGATCCTTATGAACCAAGTGGTTCTCAAAACTTATCCTGAAAAAAAAATAAAAAAGTTATGACCTATATAGAGTTAAACTTTAGCGATTACATAATGATTCTAAATATCACACGTCTACCCACACGCAAAACATCAGTTGTTCTATCATAGGTCTGAATGTTGGACAGTTTATAAAAATCGTGTATCGTGTCACATTCACTATTTTGTGTTATCCAAATACAAGAACATATCGACGCTTGAAAGGCAAAATGATCTAAGCGACATATTTGGCCATATTGAGTTATATACATTGTTGGAATCGCCTGATTTTTCTGCGTCGTTTGGTCCTACTCACGTCTCTCTACGACGACTTTTTTGGCGCTTAGATATTTGAGGATTTGCGAATTTCAACAAAAAAAATTTAACTAACCGACACAATTTTTGACCCTTTTTTGAAAATTTGGTGGTTGAGTAATTATGTAATGGTAAATTTGTATATGGATAACTTTTTCCTTTCTGTTCGTAGAATATTCTTGTATTTAGTCAATTTTTCCAGGATCTGGCAAATAAATGTTAGGGGCTTGGTAAATTTTTTCTTCACAAAGGTTTTTTTTTTTTTTTATAACTTAGGTAATTTTTACTTATTTGTTATTTTTTCATTATGGCGTTTGGTTAAAATTGCCTGTTTTTTATTTTTTTTATTTATTTACTTCAGCATATATTACCTGCCTAAAAATACAACCTGACTGTCGCTTAGTAAATTTTCGCCTGCCGAAAAATGAAACCGATTGTCGCTTGGTTAAGGTTTACCTGCCGTTTTCAAGTGTGATTTTATTATTTAGACAACATTTACTTCAACGGTCATAATTATCCAATGTTGGTTATAACCTACGGTAGTATCAAGTCAAGGCGCATAGAGTAATTTTAGCTACAGTAATTCACATAAAAATGTTGATTAGACCTGCGGGCGACACGCGCGCAGTCGCTAGCGCAAACATTAAAGTTAGTTTCATAGTCACTAAAGTACTGTCGCCACCCGAATAGGTCGTATTTGACAATTGTGACCCCCTTTAGGGAAAATTGTGATGTACATGAGCACTAAATGTACGTAACACTTACGTTTACATACGTAATATCACTCTTCTTCCGGTGATGGAGACGAAGGTTCTTTGCTGTCACTGCTCGTGCTGTCTTCAAACAATCTGATGATAATTTCATTGTCTACATACATACATACATAAGCCTATTGCAGTCCACTGCTGGACGTAGGCCTCCCCCAGCATACGCCATAGGGCATGATCTCCCGTTTTCGCCATCCAGTCGCTACCAACCTTTTTAAAGTCATCGGTCCATCTGGCCGGAGGTCGTCCAACACTACGCTTGCCGAGGCGTGGCCTCCACTCGAGAACCCGTTTACTCCACCGTACGTCGGTTCTACGACACATATGCCCAGCCCACTGCCACTTCAGTTTGCTACACTTCCAGACTATGTCCGTTACTTTGGTATTTTTTCGGATAGTTTCATTCCGGATTTTATCTATTATAGAGGTAGAGATACCGAACATAGACCGTTCCATAGCTCTTTAAGTGACATGTCACCAGTGGGCCAGTTTTACTGTCAGGTTCTACGTCTCAGCTCCATAGGTCATGACTGGCAGGTCTTGAGGCATTGTGGTAAGGGTGATTCCAAAATATGACGCAACTTCCCAAATGCTGCCCAGCCTAGCTGCACTCTTCTGGTGATTTCAGCCTCAAAGTTGTCTCTACCCAGCCGGAAAGTTTTCCCCAGGTACACATACTTCTGGACAACTTTAAGGGCTATACCTTCGACGGAGACCGGCTCGGAGATGATGTATTCAACACGTCTCGAAGCGACGTTGAGACTGGTCAGCATGTTTTGCAGATCCTGCAGCTATTCAGCCATTATGACTATATCGTCGGCAAAGCGGAGATGTGGGAGATATTCGCCGTTGACGTTGATGCCTAGTCCATCCCACTGCAAAGTCTGAAAGATATCCTCCAGCGAATTGGTGAAGAGTTTCGGGGATATAACGTCACCCTGTCTTACACCTCGGAGTAGTTTGATGGATCCTGTTCTGTGGTTTTGTACTTGGACGGACATCGTTGCCATTTGATAGAGGCTTCTTAGCACCTCCACATATCGCCAATCTACTTGGCACCGCTGCAAGGAGTCCAAAACAGCCCAGAATTCGATGGAGTCGAAGGCTTTTTCGTAGTCTACAAAGCCTTTACACAGCGGTTGGTTATTCTCTTCTGACGTCTGTATAACCTGCCGTAAGGTATGGATGTGGTCCACGGTGAGGAAGCCTTTACGAAACCCGGCCTGTTCTGGTGGCTGGAAGGCGTCGAATCTTAATGCCAAATGATTCGTAATGACTCGAGAACAGCTTATAGACGTGGCTCAGAAGTGTGATCGGTCTATAGTTTTTGAGGAGCGTATTATCTACTTTCTTGAAAAACAATGCCACAACACCTCTGCTTCACGCCTTCGGGGGTTTTACATTGGCTATAACAGAGTTGAATAGCCTTTTCAGCTCCTCCAGGACAGGTTTTTCTACCAGCCTTAAGTAGCTCAGAGGCCACTCCGTCCATTTCATTGTCTAAACAATTATCAATGCGCACGTCTCTGTCAAAGTCGTCGTCAATATTTTTTTGAGTGTGTTTCACCACGTTGGCCCAGTCATCTTTGGTTACTTTTGAACAAGCTTCTTTCAAAAGCTCCAACATCTTTCCCGTGTTAAATGGCGGTTCAGTGTTGTAAGGACCTACATATCCTAAAACAATTCAAAAATACAGTCAATAATGTAAAAACACCTATTCGAGTAATAATGATTTAAATCCGAAGCTGAATGCATGTTTGCAACACATCATGTCATGATTTTTTTTTTATTTACACTCAATACAAATACAATCTAACAAAAGTAGTTTCTTTCTACTAGAAACTTACTTATTTAAATAAAAAATATTGCTGGGGACAAAATTAATTCAGTTATTTGTCTACTTTTCGATAATAAAATAACCGACTGAGACCGTACATAGATAGCTAAATAGCAAATAAATTTGATGGCATTGTATTGGCAATGGTATAGCTGTAGTCGAACCACACGATGGCCGTACTCTAATGCCATTTCGTATTTTAACCGTTCTGGCTTGAAAAGTTTCACCAGCCTCACTAATTCTGCTTTCAGCATGCTTTGGTCGGCTTCTTTTCGGTGTGGCTGGAGCCAGTTAACAAAATCGGCTTTTTTATTATTTTGGATTGGTGCTCTGTCAATTTACCTCGAGTGGTAAGGTGCATTGTTCATTAAAATTACAGAGGCTCTTCTACGCTGATAAGTAGTCCACACAACCATTCTTCAAATCTGTCTGCGTCCATTTCTTCATGTTAGTTTTTTTTTCGCAAATGCCATCAGACTACCTTCTATAAAACTCTACGCTCCGAAACTCGGCGTGGCATATAATACTGCGACCCCTTTTTCCCGTTGAGCCTTTGATGTCGATTGCGCTGTGTTATCTTTCCAGGTGCTGGATACGGTGTGGTTGTCATTCAGCCACGTTTCATCTAAGAATAAGAAAACTGTTTCTTAATAAAATTATGTCGGTTCGCTCCAAGAACACTTTTTTTCTCTGGTTGACTTTTTGATATTGAAACCCCAATTCGTTTAAAATTTGTGATAGTGAAGTCTTGCCACCATGAAATAAACCAGCTTCACGTAAGGAATTCAGAAGTTTGGTCCTCGTCGGGTATTTCTTGTTGGTATAATAATTCAAATTCTAATTCTAATTTAAATTCTTTATTTGTTAAACATAATTACTAATAGGTAAAACTATACAAAACAATATATATACGTCTTGTCGTGTCGTCGGGATGTGTGGTTATTTTCCTTTCTTTTGCTAAATTTATTTTCTTCAATGCCAGAAGCACCATATTTTTCTTTGGTTATGCTGGCAACTGTATTGATGCCTATTCCCAAAGCAGCAGCTACGCGCTTAACTTCAACACCAACTCGCGCGCTTGGTTATTTAAAGTCTTCCCTCTACCACGACTGGTAGACTGGTGTAAACTGCCAGCCATGCCGAACTGTCACCAAAGCCATGAAACAGAACAATATAACTGTGTCCGCATAGAAAACTTAGGTCGTCATGTATAGCAGGAATAGTATCCAGGGTTAATGCCAAGGTTATTCACAAAAGATAAGGTTCACAGAGTCCAAAATGTACGTGACCAAGTCGTTAAAAACACCAAGAAACCAAAATTATGTGTTGCCTATGCAGCATTCTATTATATGCTGACATTCAATTTCAAGATAAAATCATATGCAAACAAAGCAGATAATAAATCATTCGGACTATTGGAAATTGGACTTGGAAAACGCGCCCGATTAAAACATGTTCTTAGATTATAGTAAGTTTCAAAATAGGCATATAGTATGAATATTGCTATAAAATTTATTTCAGATCAGATCAGCCTATTGAAATTCACTGCTGGACATTTTACAAAATGGTTACCAAGAAGCAAAGAAAAATGTAATACCTAGCTATGCTACTTCTGTGTGCCTCAGTGTTGATTTTATAGTGATTAATAAAACTGAAGACAGTTTTATTTACATTCTTGAAGAAAATAATTGATCCAATTTTAGGCGAAAACATCATTTATGACAAATTTACGGTCCAAATAAAATACGAAATTTAGTTTAGGTTGCTTTGACTCAACTTTTAAACAGTCTCAATTTAAGTTAGATAATTTTTACTCGGCAGCAAATTGTTTAAAAAAGCATGTATTAAAATTTTACCTTACCTTTCTTAACCAATAAATTTAATTTAGGTTGTTTTGACTCAACTTTTAAACAGTCTCAATTTAAGTTAGATAATTTTTACTCGGCAGAAAATTGTTTAGAAAAGCATGTGTTAAAATTTTACCTTACCTTTCTTAACCAAACCTTGTCGGTTAGTCAATTTTTCCTGTCGCTACTTTTAGGTTAAATTTGACTAAGCGACACTAACTTTCAAACTAAGCATTATTTTTAATAAATTCATTTACCAATACGTACCTCAAAAAATCATGAAAAATATATCTAAGAACTGCGCAATTATCTTAATCACACGAATTTACACGATTTTTTTTCTAAAATTTCAAACTTTAAACTGCTCTACTGTAAAGTTAGTCGGATGTCGCTTAGATCATTTTGCCTTTCAAGCGTCGATATTTATCAACCCCCGGCAGTCGCAATTCTTTTTCAATTTCTAATTTGTATTTATGACTATGACATATTTATCAGTCCAATTTTTACCGAAGGTGTGGCCACCATTGTTAACGCCCCTTGCACGATTACTACTGAGCCGAGTTCTATACAAACAGAATAAAATAATGTTATTATTCAATATACTTAGTCTGTCTGTGACCTACTTTCCTCTAATAAAAGCTGCTTTTAAACTTATGCGAAACATAAACAATAAATCAATCTATTAGACCTTAACCGGAATCAAAAAAATGGTTTTCTCATGGGAATAATTTTCCGCAATATAAAGTAGGCTTTGTATTAATTAGAGTAATGTTCTATCCGTATATGAACCAAATTGTATACAAATCCGTCAAGCCGTTTGAGCGTGAAGAGATAAAAACACATATTGGTCGAAATTTTACTAGTGACCGATAGCCAAAACTCAAAACGGGCTGTTGATAAGTAACAAGTTTTTCCAAGAAACCCAAATGGATCTCCCATACAAAAATGCCGATCAGCTGATTTGGGTTACTATAAAAACTCAAAATATTTTTATCATATTTCAACCTATGTACCTTGGGGAAAGTTGTTTCTTATCACAAGCCCGTTCTCTGTTTTTAGTATCGGTCACTAGTACAATTTCACCCCATAAATAAACTCTTTAGATTTATGATAATAATATGGATATAGACAGTATTATATAAAACATTTAACCGAAAGTATTTTATCCTAGGACACGTTAATTAGGCTGATAGTATAGCATCTTTCCCACAAAATAGGTACAAGGAAACACAACCTCACGTTCTAAACCGCCTGAACCGTTTTGTATAGTAAATCTATTATTACCACTTCTAACAAGAAATAGTTCTTACTATTTTATTCTGTGCTAGAGATTATGAGATCTTTATTATTAAAAGTTTCGTTACCATACTATGATTTGTGAGTGGCCTGAACTTCCTTCCCGAATAAATTATGTCCTTTGTTCAGTAGTATGTGGTGGGTTACCTTTTAAAATACGAACATACACATATCACGCCCATAATCCCTATCAGGTTAGGCAGAGTACGCTGTACGCCGCAAAAAACGGACATTTACTACACGTCTGACACACATTTGAGAGTCATTCGGAAAATTGTGTATTGCTTTATTGACAGGTTGTCCGCCTATCGCCTAAATTGCAATACACACCTTTAAATCCCTTAGTCACCACTTGCAGATGGGTTGATGCTTTTCTAAGCAATCATCACACGGCACCTATTAAAATAAACGAAGCAATATTTTTTATCATTCTATTATCTTTAACCCTACAGGTGCCACGATAAAATAAATAATTAGGATACTAGACAACAGCTGGTACGAAACATTAAATAAAGACTTATGTTTACTGGCCCGATGATGTAGTGGATAGTACCCCTGCCAGCTACGCCGAGGGCCGTGGGTCAGATCCTCGCACAGCTCAAGTATTCGTTAGTTACTTTTCAAATATTATTTGTGTTGAGTCTTGATGTTTCCATGCAGTGAATTTATTTATTTAAAAAAATATATATATGTAGGTATTATATCACATATCTAGTTCCAATAGTGCAAGCTTTGCTTAGTTTTGGGCAAAATGGCATGGTGAAATAACCAAAATATTTACTCATTTTATGTTTTTGATACCATAAAATGTCTATGTATCTTTTAACTGAAGCAAAAGTTTGTCGCTGCGTTGAAACAAAGTTAGTCGCCAAGAAAAATAGCCCACGCTGAGTGGTTGAAAATATATGGAAAAAGTTTGTTCCTTATTGGCCAAAGTTCTATTTTCGCAGGATGTTCTTATTGACAGTGTAAGAAACCTTCGGGAGTTATTTTGTTTTCCGTTTCATGGCGGAAACTCGTCTTGATATTGTTGAGTAAATACGGATTATGATAAATAAGGAAAAAAGAACTTGTTTTTTTAAGCGGCTAATTACTTATATAATTCTACATGATTCTACTGTCGGGCACTTCTTAAGCTTCAGTATAAATATTTATACATACATATATCACGCCTTTATCCCTTGCGGGGTAGGCAGAGCGTAAACGGCCGCAAAACGGACAATTACTCCTCGTCTGACAAACATTTGAGGGTCATTCGAAAAATTGTGTATCGCCATAGTGATAGGTTGTCAGCCCATCGCCTAAAATTGCAATACACACCCTCGAATCCTCGAATATTTATAACTGTTATTATATTTCTTAGATACTGCTATTAATGTCCTAATTATGATAATTTCGGCGAAAATAACGTATTATTTATCATATAATGAACCCTGAGTTAACTATTTACAGGAACAAACAACATATCTACCCCACACAAATTATTCCAGGCGACCGGATAAATGTGTTTTTTTTAGTTTCATATTTCGACCTATGCTCGTTGGAGAAAGTTGTTCATTTTCGTTGGTTAGTTCACATACATATATCACGCCTTTATCCCTTGCAAGGTAGGATGAGCGTAAACGGCTGGTACACCCCTTAAAATATTTGCTGCTAATATTTTTACGTTATGTATACAGAGTGTAAGGGACAGCCCTCCGTATATTGATAAGGTGCATGCAGACCATGAAACTGAACAACTTTCCTCAAGGAACATATATCAGGAAACGACAAAAAAAATTACCTGTCATACAAAATCAACATCAACTGTAATTTTTTTTTATTGGCGTTTCCTAAAATATTTTTTCCTGGAATGTTGTTCAGTTTTATGCTCTTAATGCACTGAGGGCTGTCCCTTAAACCTTGTATTTACCTGGTTTCCATTTTTATCGTTGGCAATTAAAGGTATCTAATGTCCTTGTATCATAGGCCTCCCATATCATAAAAGTACTTTTTCACACAAAACCTTTACAATATTCATAAGACACTACACACTACCTGCGTCTGTGTTTCCAAACGCATACAACCCTAATCTCTTAAAAGTAAGAGTGATCAGGCTTCTTCTGGGTGAGCTCGCTCCATCTTAGACTCTGTCTCTGTCCTATAACCTAGAGTCAAGAACAAACCCATCCTAAATATAAAAAGACACTTCTATTTTTATTAAAAAAATAATATAAAAAAACAGGCAGTGAGACCCGTTACTTTATCGGCGTTATAAAAAAGACACAAGGTATTTTAAGCATCGCCTTTCCATGTATCTAAAACTGTATTTTTTTGTTGTACTCTGCAATTTTAGCCCCGGGGCTTTGAAATCTACACCTGACTATTTTTAGCCCACTCGGAGATCAGATTGTTTATTTCAAGTGACAATTGTACTCTCTTTTTTTAAACGTTAGTATTTTACTACTGTGTTTTTAACCCGTGTGATGCCGGTTTAGAATAGCATCACCCCATTTCTTTGCTGTGGGTGTCGTAAGAAGTGACGAAGGGACTCAAGTGTGTATTGCAATTTTAGGCGAACGGATGACAACCTGTCACTATGGCGATGCACATTTTTCGAATAACTATCAAATGTTTTTCAGACGTGGCGTAAATGCCCGTTTTTTGCGGCCATTTACGCTCTGCCTACCCCGCAAGGGATTATAGGCGTGATATGTATGTGTGTGTGTGTGTGTTTCACCCGCTGCTTCTTGTCTCCCTCTGGAAAAAAAAAGCTTTATTAAGAAGAAGAATTAATACAGACCTATAAATCTTCCTACTAAACTGTTTAATCTATTAAAAAACTGCCGACATCATAAACAGCTGTCAGTTAATATTTGTTTCATTTTCCATAATGAATATCAATGTAGGTAACAATGCGAATATTATACGGAAGGAAGACGTGACAATTGGAACAATGATATTAGAGTAACCATAAGGCTCAGTATAGCATTATACGCGGTGTGATGCTGGTTAAGAATAGCATCACCCTATTTCATTCCCGCGGGTGTTGTAAGTGGCTACTAAAGGACTCAAGGGTAACACGTATTTTGATATTTTTGGAGAGAGGTGGTACACACTTTTCTAAATGGCCCTCACATGTTTGACAGACGTGGCGTATATTTCCGTTTTTACGGCCGTTTACGCTCTGCCTACCCCGCAAGGGATAAAACCGTGATATATGTAAGTATGTATTTATGTAATGATTTTTTCAGGGAAATGTTGAATTTAGTTGTAACCTGGTATATATCCGCCACCTGCCTTGGAGTCCTCTAAGCGCTCTAAAACTCTGACACCAGGGTTCAGCGGGTCGTTGGACGACTTGGTGTCCTACACAAAAAGAAGAAGAAACACTCTAAGTTTGCTTTCAATATTCTTGGTTTGAATCTCGAACATCATAAAGAAAATTAACTTAATCTGAATGATACATTTTTTATAGACGAATGAAATCTTTTCAGATTCAGATTGAGATAATTTATTTCTCAGTATAATTTTTACATCACAGTAATAAGATTACATTTTAAGTATTAGACCGGGTCTATCGCGATAGTATTTAGGTAAATATTAGTAATTTACCTGTGTCCCGACGTTTCAACACAGTTTCATGTATTGTGGTCGCGGGTTGACTGACGTCCCAGCGAGTTGTCATCTAGGCGGCGGGTGACGAGATGTTCTGCTACCCACATTTGTCTTTATAATTTTAATATTATTGATTGTTTGTAAACATTGCACTAGGCTGCCGGCACACAACACTCACAGTATCCGACGATTGTTCCGATGATAAATCGCGCGGTTTCAACTTATCAATGACTGGACTCCATGCGGATGACAATTTAAACCCGTCCTCCCGGTTGAAATTATTAGGGTTCTTCTTAATTTCAATAGCCTCGCGAACGATCCTTGGGTAATAGTGGCGTTCCACAGAGAGGATTTTCGGGGCATGAAGTTCAATCCAATGATTCGGACCGGATGATAGAAGGTGTTCTGCTATTGCCGATTTATGCATCTGTCGGTTTTTTACAGCTGCGATATGTTCTTTGACCCGTTCGCTGACACTTCGCTTCGTTTGGCCAATATAAGATTTACCGCAGCTGCATTGTACTTTATACACTCCTGCATTCTGAAATGGAATGACATCCTTCGGCGTGCGTAAACAGTGTGATACTTTCGACAATGGACTGAAAACAGTCTTTATTGAATTTTTACTTAACACTGTCCCAATCTTATCTGTTACTCCTTTCACATAGGGTAAATACGCTGGCTGTCTGTTCACCTCCGGATGTTTTTCTTTCCTGGTTTTCATGCGACGCTGAGCTACTGAGTAGCCATTTTGAACCAGCACTTTTTGCACATGGTTTAACTCGTCGTTTCGATGTTCTGAGTCACACAAGTCGTATGCCCTCTTTGTCAGCGTCGACACTACAGACTGTAGGTGGCGCGGATGGTGATGGGAGGTCGCGTGTAAGTATCGATCTGTGTGTGTTGGTTTTCTGTATACAGAATGTGCAAGGGACCCATCAGGTCTCACCATTACCTTGACATCCAAGAAGGCCAAAGTTCTATCATCTTTTATCTCACATGTGAATTTGACTTTTGGATGGATAGAGTTTAGGTATTCTACATACTGCTTCACTGTGTCAGTGTTTCCTTTGATGACACTGAAAACGTCGTCAACATATCTCTTCCAGAGCTTAATAGTTGAAGGACCGGCACCCAATGCCAACTCTTCAAAGTATTCCATCCAGATGTTGGCAATAACCGGTGCCACGGGGCTACCCATTGCCACTCCATCGATCTGTAGGTAATACTGCTCACAGTAAAGGAAATAGTTGCCCTCCAGACATTGCTCCAGTAAAGTGATGTATCTTTTAGGAATATTTTTCTCTCTTATCCTGCCTTCGATAACCTTCAGACATTCTCTTATAGGAACATTGGTGAAGAGTGACTCAACGTCAAAGCTCACTAGGATCTCATCTGGTTCCAGTCTTAGGTTGCTTATAATGTCAATGAAATGACGAGAATCCTTCACATAAGATGACGTCTGACCAACCAAAGTTTGTAGTACACTTGCGACATGTTTCGCGAGATCGTAGGTAGGTGAGCCGATTTGACTCACAATCGGACGCAAGGGAACGTTGGGCTTATGTACTTTGGGTAGGCCGTACAGTTTTGGTGGTTGTACCGTCCTTGGTCTGTGCAAGTTTTGATAGTCATCCTCTGTGAATAAGTCTTCGTGATCTTTAATGAGAAAACGGATGCGATTGTATACTCTCGCTGTTGGGTTGTAGTTAACGGGCTTGTACACATTCACGTCTCCTAACAGTACCTGGATCTTCTGGGCGTAGTCCGTGGTGTCCATCACTACAGTGGCGTTACCTTTATCGGCTTTTAGCACTAACACTTCCTTGTTCTCACGTAGTGTTTTCAATGCTTGACGCTCTGCTGCAGTGACATTACTTGTGGGTAGCCTAGCTTTTCTCAAAATAACCGCTATGTCCTGACGCATAGTTTCCGCGTCACAATACATGAAACTGTGTTGAAACGTCGGGACACTGGTAAATTACTAATATTTACCTAAATACTATCGCGATAGACCCGGTCTAATACTTAAAATGAGTGAAAGTGATCGCGAGTGCTTAAAAAGTTATAACATTACATTTTATAAAATAAAAGTATGTATACAAATCGTCATAGCAATATCAATAATAATAATGTCTCAATAAATTAAAATAATAATCAGTAATACAATAGACAACCATGTTTAAATGCATTATACCTATAATTAATTTATATCATATAAAAAAAAACTAAAACATATGCACGCAAATAAATGTTAATCACAGTAAATTGTCTGCGAGATATTCTGCCACAGAATAATATGGTTTATCCAACAGAAGGTTTTTAATTTTGAGCAAAAATTTTCCATCATCGATTTCATCTCTCACTGATCTAGAAGGTGATTGTAAGGCATCGGACCTATGACACGTGGATTTTGCTTAGCAAGTTGGATATGGTGCGTTACTGGTCTTAGCATACCGGCTTGACGAGTATGGCCATCATAGATTGGAAAAGAATTCAAATTACGTCTTGTGAATAATAAAATTTCATATATATATGCCGAAGCTTGTGACATCACTCTAAGTTGTCTAAAAATTGGTCTACAAGTTTGTCGCATTTCTTTCAAAAACACTAAAACAAACGTTCACGATGAAGAAATATGTCTGCTACACGCATCGTCAATATAAAAGTTACTTCTACTAAAACACAAATTGCAACACAGATGGACCTTGGCTATCTGATTATAAAAAAAAGTTAGAAGAGGTTTAAACTTTTAAGCACTGGCCAAAAGCGCGTCAAAATTTTGTGTAATACTAGGTTAATGCTTAACTTGGAGGCATCAATCTCTTGAGGATAAGTCGTTTAAAAGTTTTGTCACTTTTGTCCCTCCATATTTTTCTTTAAATGGCCTCTGTCAGCAAAGGACAATACCGCCTATGTCCAAACGGGAAATTCCCGGTTTTTATACAATGACTTCGTATTTTTGATGCATCCGTCAGTCAGATGAAAGGAAATTTCGAAATCCCGTACAAAAAGTAGATATCATGGTACACTGTAACGCCTGCAATTTGACTAAAGAAACTTCAAGTGTACATAAAAATTAAAGAAATGTAGGTAAATACTTAAAAAAATGAAAATTTATTTTAGCCAAATAATCAGCCTAAAGGGCAACCAATGCGGTTTAACGTCAACCACTAGCCACTACATAACTAGGCATATACGTAACTAAAGCGCACAGTTTTAACGTTTTTTTTTCTAAATAATATTCTTGACTAGTGATGGTCGTTTACTTATAATTTGGTTTTCGTACAAATTACATTTTCAGGCAGGTTTTTTTTTCACTTAGCGACGCTAGTGTCGTTGATGTTGCTCCTTATCATTAACGCCATCTGGTTTAAAGTTATAAAAAAAATCAAGAACTGTCAAATATGAACGTCCCCATTGTTTCGCCTATTTCCGGGCATGTTAATGCTGTGTGATGCCGGCTTAGAATAGCATCACCCCATTTCTAACACATGGGTGTCGTAAGAGCCGACTAAGGGACTCGAGGGATGTGTATTGCAATTTTAGGCGATGGCCTGACAACCTGTCACTATGGAGATACACAATTTTCCGAATGATCCTCAAATGTTTGTCAGACGTGGCGTAAATGTCCCTTTACGCTTTGCCTACCCCGCAGGGGATTTTAGGCGTGATATGTGTGTGTGTGTGTAAAATCTCTGAAGTTTAAAAAGAATATAATTATCACAGTTTATTTTAAATCTTTATGCTTTGTGTAAATATTGAATTAAAGTTGTGTAATATTAAATAATCATTACAAACATTTCAACATATCACGTTATAATCCCTTGCGGGGTATGCAGAGCGTTTACGGCCGTTAAAATACGGTTGCCATCGCCACGTCCGACAAATATTTGAGGGCCGTTTCAAAATAATTGTGTATCACTATAGTGACAGGATGTCAGCATGTCGCCTCAAATGGCAAGACACATGAAACCCTCAAGTTCCTTAGTTGTGTCTCACGACACCCGCGAAGATGAAATGGGGTGATGTTATTCTAAGCCGGCATTACACGGCATAATAATTATCAGGCATTCGTTTTTATTTTTTCCAAGTTACTTAAGAGGGAGGCCTTTGCCCAGCAGTGGGATGGTGTGGGCTAGACAAGACAAGACAAGACTTAATTATTTTAGTGTTTCCTTGGACAATACAATATCCTACGCATGGTGGAGACAGTACCCCAATACAATGCCTTTATCTATTCTTACGTGAGGTCACTGCAAAGTATTGTTCTATCGAAGGCCTATCTAATTTTTGCAGATAAGCTGCTTTCCCGGAGATACCAATTGGTTTTGTATTGAGTACAGCTACGTGTTGAGCTGATAAATTGGTTATAATGGTAAAATAACATTTAGACTAAAAATAGAAACGCTCTTCTATTTTTCATGACTATTAAGAGGAAAACTACGGACTGAAAAACATAGTTTGGAGATTATTGCTACGGCGGCGTAGCGGCGTAGCAGCGTAGCGGCGTCACCGTAGTTCCACTTCTACTATTAAAATTAAACTATAATTCAGTTTTAAAAATGTGCCGTGAAGTGTCAACCTAGAATAGCATCACCCTATTTCATTCCCGCGGGTGTCGTAAGAGGCGACTAGGCTGACAAATTGTCATTTTAGTGACACACGATTTTTTTGATACGGCCCTCAAATATTTGTCAGACGTAGCGATAGCGACTGTATTTTCACGGCCGTTACAGTTCTGCCTATTCCCTATAAGGGATAAAGGCATGACACGTGTGTGTGTTTAAGGCCTTGATTCACCTGTAAAAGTTTGTCCCTTTTATTTGTGCTGCACCAGAGAGAAACAGACAGTCATTTTTTGCTCAAGTTTTCGCAAGATTTCACGGTTTTTCCGAAATAGAAACTAGAGAACTACCGTTACAATGTCTAATTTAGGTATATGCGTACTAGAAAAGGTATGTATCTAAATTATAGCATTCTTTTTTTGTAATATCTACCTAACCTTGATATCTAAACTGTAGACATAAAATTTAAAAAAATAAATCAAATACAGGTTACCATGTTTTTTTTGCTATGAAGTAAAGTTTGTCAAATTATGTAACTGATATGTTATCTGTTAGATCCTCGACAATCACATACTCCGGGTCGGAACGAAACGGAAGACCGTGTTGCTCGAAGATCACATATATTTTTTTCCGAATTTTATGGAAATAATTGTCTAAATAAAACCTAAAACCTCGCCTTAATTTCAGTCTAATAAATTTTATGTTCACCATAAGTCAACCTATTTAGGGTTCGAATTATAATTATTACTTATATTTTTACCTTCAATATTTCGTTACGCATGTTTAAAATAGAAATCGAGGTTTAGAAAACAATTTACTATTAGTATGATTTCAGACATTTCTCTTCGCTATTTATTTAGAACCACAAAAAAATCACGACGACTTGAGACTACTCCTTTTTTTGAAGTCAGTAAAAAAAAATTAACTTAACCTAACTTTGGAAAACAAACTCTGACATCTGAGATGGGTTCAAGTTTAATAATGAATGGCCAAGTGGTCCGAAAGTTTATTAAAGTAAATACGAAGTACGTGACAAGTTTTCACAACTTGACTTAAGGCTATTATGTTTTAATTATAACTTTATTTTGAGAATTTCGATGTTAGCATATTAATGATGGTTTGGCTATTAATAGCCAATTTCAGTCATTTTCCAAGCTATAACAAAAATGGTAAGACATGGTTTAAGCTGTTTCACAACGTGAAACCGTATGACCGTGGAAAATTAGTTTTACTGTCTAAACGTGCGCTTATTTTTATTGTAAGAACACCGAATAGCTCTGCATTTTTAACCGATAATTTAATAAAAAAGAACAGAAAAGTACCTTCAGCATGGTATTGTTGGATACGCAGATGATAGTACCGTTTCAGAGAGATACTTAATAGGTGCAAAAACCAGAGGGGATGAAATACGTTCGAAAAGAAAGGCTATGGTAGACCGAACAGATCTGACCCTAAGTCTTGTCTTTCAATGGGGCGACGACAATCTGCTTTCATTTAACGCCACCAAAACACAGGCGTGTCTTTTCACTGCAAAAAGGAGTCCTTTCGACTGGACACCTACTTTTCGGGGTACATCTGTCCCAGTCACTGACAGGCTTGAGCTTCTAGGCATGGAGTTGACATCAAATCTAAACTTCGGCGCGACCATCGAGTACAAGGCTCAAACGGCGGCAAACAAGCTGGGCATCCTGAATAGAGTAAAGCGATACTTTACGCCTGGACAGCTTTTAACTCTTTACAAAGCACGAGTCCGATCCTGCATGGAGAATTGCAGTCACCTTTGGGATGGCTCAGCCAAATACCAACTTGCCGCTCTTGACTCGGTGGAACGCAGGGTTAAGAGGCTAATAGGCGACATAAAACTGGTGGACACCAAGCTACATAACCTGGCACATCGCCGCAAGGTTGCCTGCTTGTCAGTTTTTTACAGATTATACTTTTCAGCCAGCTCCCTTCTACCATCGGACATCCAGACGCACCGCCGGATACCATCCATACCTGGTTGCCATTCAACCAATTTGGACTAAGCGCTTCCACTCATCATTTATAATGCGCACTGCTAAAGAGTGGAACTCACTACCTGCGTCTGTGTTTCCAAACGCATACAACCCTAATCTCTTTAAAGTAAGAGTGAACAGGCTTCTTTATTTTATTTATTTACGATTTATTGTACACATGAACAGTAAAGAGAAAAACACATAAAGAATACAGACACAACAGGCACTGCTTATCTCTAATAAGAAATTTATTACAGCAGACCTAGGGAAGAGTAATGGAATTAAACGATATTCGGATAAGACGTGCACAGTGCTTCTTTTGGGTGAGCTCGCTCCATCTTAGACTCTGTCTCTGTCCTATGACCTAGACTAGACTCAAGAGCAAATCCATCATTCATAAAAAAAGACCAATAAACTCCGTGCGATGACAGCGAATATCATTTGGTGCTCTGTGGGGAAAATATTCATTTGACGCACGTATTTCATTTCATTAATAATATTACTAAGTTTGGATTTATCTTAACCAGCGTAGAAAAAATACACTAATATTTCAATTGACCGGTGCAATATCCATACATACTTATGTATTGAATCTACTACTTTGTGGCCGTGTGATGCGGGTCTAAATAGCTTTACCCTATTTTTTCCCGCGAGTGTCGTAAGAGGCGACTAAGGAACTCCAGGGTTTTATGTGTGTTACACTTTGAGTGCGATAGGCTGACAACCTCTCATTATAGTGATAACCGATTTTTTGAAACTGTCCTCAAATTGTTGACCGACTCCGGGGCGATAGAGACCAAATAGCAACCGTATTTTAGGGCCGATAAAGATATTGGGTGAGGCTATTTTAAGCTAGAACCATAGTTGGTTCATTCCAATCAGCTTATTCACCCACCCACCTGAACTTCCCAGCATTAAGGTGCTATTCCGAACCGAGCGGCCGACGGCCGACAGCATATGCCGCGGCACTACTGGTTCGTATAGATTTGTATAAGATACTATCCGAACCGAGCGGCCGACGTCGGCCGCCGCGGCATGTGCAGTCGGCCGCTCGGTTCGGATAGTATCCCATCCAAACCATACGAACCAGTAATGCCGCGGCGGCCGACCTTGGCCGCCGCGGCATATGCTGTCGGCCGTCGGCCGTCGACCGCTCGGTTCGGAATAGCACCTAGAGTAATATTTGCTATCAAAACCACCGGGAGGTACTATGTACTAGTAATTCGGTACTAAGTTATATAAGTAACAGAAACTTTGTTATGTTTGTCTGACTAATTCAAACACAAAACTACTCAGAGGTGTACTATTCAATGTACCCCTTTAAGGTATCATCCTATACTTGTTTTTCTAAGTATTTTTACGAAAAACCAGTATAAAATGGTTCTTTAAATAGGTAGGTTGATGTGCTGCTTCCTTAAACAGTAGATTCGATACACGTATATATGTCGCAGTATTATGGCAGAATTAGGATTTCGGCCGAAATCCTAGGATTTTGGCCAAAAGCCGGATTATGGTAAAATCTTAGACTTCATTCGACCATCGTCCTAAGTAGATCTAGGATTTCGGCCATAATCCTAGGATTTTGACCGAAATCCTGGATCTTCGTAGTAATATGGTAAAACGAAGGCTTCAGAACACTTTTTATAAATTTTGTAGTGACTATACACATACATACATAAATACTTGCGGAGTATGCAGAGTTTTAATGGCCATAAACAATTTTGAGGGCTATTTTAGATAAAACGTGAATGACTATAGTAAAAAAAATGGTAATACATGAAAACTTCCATCCGTTAGTCTCTTCTGGGTGACGTACCCGCGGGAAAGAATAGGGGTGATGCTATTTTAAGCCGTCATTACACGGAATAGTGACTATCGCCATGCATTACTATTTGTCTTAACTTTAATTTGTATTCTTATTTTATTATGCTTTTGGAGAGAAAAATAAGAACTTAAGAAAATTTGATGAAACAAAATAAATGACACAAAAATATTTATAATAATCAAATCAGTATTTTATTTGTATTGATTCCAGATATAATGTACTAATCACTATTATTATCAGGTATCTAGTCTCGATGTAAAAATTTACCATTTTTCATAAACATTTAAGTGCTAACCTCTTCTAACTATGATTAATATAACAAACATTAAATAATTCGTTTTTCTGTCATTAACATAAACTTTTGAGTATCATTTCTTTCATTAAAGATTTTTCAAGTAGTAAAAACAATATTTTTTAGGTAATCACATAAGTAACTGTTTATAATATTATTAGATGAGTAATAAAATAAACATTTGGGTGTCTTCTCTTTTACAAAATATAACAAGGTAAACAGAACCTCATGTTATCATTTGCATCACCTAGTATCTAAATAAAGATTATGAATGATAGAAATAAACACTTTTCTTTTTTAAAAATAAATCAGTATTTTCGGAAAGTAAAATAATTTCACATAAACAAAAAATAACAAATTTAGCGTTGTTCTTATCGATTGGTCTTAGTTTAATCAACATCGATTCCTTTAATAGATTAGGTTGGACTCTTTTCTTAATTATTACTTACTGTGGTACTTTGACGAATTGTGGCACCTTGAATTGCAGAGTACTTAATTTTTTTTACAGATGCATCTGTTAGTTTTGCACTGTGGGGGGGAGGAGCGTATTGTTCCCTCCCCGCTCATAGATTCCCCCGAATCGCGATTAATGCCATAATACCAAGCTGATCTAGGATTTCGACCAAAATCCTAGGATTATGACCGAAATCCTGGATCTGCTTAGGACGATGGACGAATGTAGTCTACAATTTTGCCATAATCCGGCTTTTGGCCGAAATCCTAGGATTTCGGCCGAAATCCTAATACTGCGACATATACATAATTTCCATTACACGCTTTTATCCCTCAGGAGTAGGCAGAGCATTTACGGCCGTAAAATACGCTTCATACATATTCTTATTCGTATATTTGGTAAATAATAAATTATTACATGTCAAATGGAAAAATAAAGGTATTATCCTAGGAACTACTCCACTAAAGGTACTAACTAATTGTTATAATATATTATGTAAATTCATTCATTATCTATAAATTTGATTAATTAAGTACATATTTTTAAATCCAAGAACTCTGGCAAGCTGTAAAACGTATGCTCGAGAAGCCATACTTTAAGTTTGGTTTTAAATCTTTGAAGTGTAGGTAGTTCTGTTAGATCTTTAGGCAGCCTATTAAAGACATATGGGCCCAAAACACATGAAGTATAGAAAATCACAATGGCAATAGAATGACATTTTACAATGGCAAAAAAATGAGAATTATGGTCCTGTACTTGATTTCACTCAGTTATAAACTAATCATTTAAAAGTAAAATATGGCTTTATAGGGATCATTTATGGAAAAAATACACACAATGGGACAATTTATAACGAGAGAATAGTCTTAATATATTTTTTTTATATATTATTTAAATGCCGTGCCGTTGTGCCGTGTGATGCCGGTTTAGAATAGCATCACCCCATTTCTTGCCCGCGGGAGTCGTAAGAGGCGTCTAAGGGACTCGAGGGTGTGTATTGCAATTTTAAGCGATGGGCTGACAACCTGTCACTATAGTGATACACAATTTTCCGAATGACCCTCAAACATTTGTCAGACTTGGTGTAAATGGCCTTTTTTGCGGCTGTTTACGCTCTGCCTACCCCGCAAGGGATAATAGGCGTGATATGTGTATGTATGTACATTTATGTATCTATGTCAGCAGAGAAGTGGCACGGTATCTCAAGGTCCCGGGTTCAAGCCCCGGCGGGCGCTAACATTTTATCAATCTCATATTTTCATTTATAGATACATTTCCGAAGAAGTTACGAAGTTGGAGTACCGACAACTCGTAAATATGTTCATTTGTTGTTCGTATCAAGTTTAGGTAAAACGCACACGCGCCGGTCGTTAAGGAGGTTTTCCTACTTGTCATCGTACCGGATGCGTCTGCCAAGTCGTTTGGCAGTCGTAAACGCACCGTAGTCGTGTATATGGAAAGTTTGGAATTTGCAATTTCCTTTCGTCTGACAGACGCATGCGTTACGGTGCGATTGAAATACGCAGCGACGGACTATAAGTTTCGCATTAGCCACCATATACCTAAGTGATAACCTGTGACAGCAACAATTTGATGCGGCTGCCACGTATTCAATGATATCTGTTTTTGATAGGAATTTATAAACTCCGTGTCGTATGATGCCGGCTTAGAATAACATCATCCCATTTCATTCCCGTGGGAGTCGTAAGAGGCGACTAAGGGACTTGAGCGTGTGTATTGCAATTTTAGGCGATGGACTTTCACTATGGTGATACACAATTTTCCGAATGACCCTCAAATATATGTCAGAAGTAGGATAATTGTCCGTTTTTGCGGCCGTTTACGCTCTGCCTACCCCGCAAGGGATAATAAGCGTAATATGTGTGTGTGTTCATAAACTCCTCCAATAAAACAGATCCGGCTAAATACTGGATAGTAATGCGGTGCGTGTGATAACCGCCATTGTACTCGTACTTATAAACTTTGAGTAGACACGTTATTTGAAACGAGGTAACTTTGTTCTAGAAGTTACATGATGAATACGAAATTTATGAGTAAATTAGATTAGGTGCCTACTAATTTATGCTTATTCATAATTTATTTATTGACTTATTCATAATTTATTTATTGTGGCGCAGTGGTAGTACGACTGCCTGCGACGTAAAGGTTCCGGGTTCGATTCTCGGTGGGACACTCACAAAGTTGATATTAATAACTTTGTGAATTTGTTCCCAGTCTGGTTAGGATATTACAGGGTGAACCAACTGATTGTCCGAAAAGAAATGGTTCCGTGCTTCGGAGGGCACGTTAAGCTGCCGGTCCCGGTTGCTGTCTATGATTACTTAGACGGCGGTCGTAACACAACCATGTCAGCGGCCTACTAGTGGTAGTAGGCGGTTCAGGGTTCATCGGCTCATTGGACGACACGGTGTCCCACACGAAAAAAAAAGAAAGAAGAAGAATTTATTGACTTTTCAATTAACTCTGTACTGGATTGTGCCGTGTGATGCGAGCTTAGAATAGTTTTACTAAAGGATACATTCGTCCAGTAAATGGGTAGCAGTGTTCCCTGTGAATGCAACTTCTTGCACTGAGCTCGCCTATCCACCTGCCAAGCGTGGTAAGTATGGCAATACCACTTCCCCCAATATGGAGAGGCCCGTGTCCAATAGCGGATTGTCGTGTCTATTAATGTATTACAATGTGATGGATCATGGCTTATTGTGTAATACTCCATCAACCACGGATTGTGAATACCAAATTTCCAGTTTGAAAGATTATGCCTGTCTCTAGAAATAATACATTTATTTTATTCGATGAATTATTCAATATAATCAACAATTCGCAATATTTAATTTTGTTATATATAAAATATTTGAGGGTCATTCGGAAAATTGTGTATCGCCATAGCGATATGTTGTCAGTCCATCGCCTCAAAAATTGCAATACACACCCTTGATTATGCAATATAAAACTTGAAACTTGAGCCCTTTACTCGCATCTTACGACTCTCACGGGAAAGAAATGGGGTGATGCTATTCTAAGGCATCACACGGAACGATAACAAAATAAACTTATAATAATATTTTTTTTTTAAAGAAAAATGGATAATGAATATTTACAAAGTCTTTTCAAAAAGAAATCGTGTATTTTATAATTTAACAGTAAAAAGACAAGACTCACAGAGAAAGATGGATTGCTATTGCCACGTGTTACAAGCGCGTTTCTTACAAAAGTGACACTTTTTTCAGTCACACGTCTGGGTTGGATTTAAGATTCCATTTTGGGAATACTCAGGTTATGTGACAGCTTGTGTAATGTTCAGCCATTGGAATCTCCGAACAAAGCTTCCGGACCGTATACCTGTCCCAGTCCCACGATTATCTTCTGAGTTACGATTAGCTACATCGAGACGAGGCTGTATGGTTTTAAGACCTTTGCCTGTCCAATGGATAAATAGAATACAAAAGAATTTTATCTATGACTGTCAAATTCAAACTGTCATTTTTTTCACGGCCAACTTCTAACGATTTCTATTTCTTTAATTACATTTATCCTTAATATTATTGTAAATATTGACCATTTTATAACCATTTATTTTATTTTGAACTGTACTATGGGCAAAGACGAAGAAAAGTGAACTTGGCGAATACGAGGTGACGGCATTCGATAAAAATTTGTATTGCTGTTTTTACGATTAAAAATTTATTAAAACTGTTTAGAACATCGTTTAGAACGCAGTTTCGCTGCAATTTTTGTGGTATGTAATATAAGTAATGATATGACTTCAACGTTCATACTTATTCGCTATAGCAAATGTAAGCAGCTTCCCTTGATGTTGATATCACAATATTTTTTGCTGATGTGTGTCTAAGTGTCTAGTTTCTTTGGTGCGTTCATTACGGTAGTGACCAGTTTAAAACAATCCAATGCTTTCTACTTTCAGAATATACCAAAGATTAGAGCAACTTAGTTGTTGTGATCTTAGTAGACTGGTGATCTGTTGAGTTCCATACAAATGAAGATCCACACATTCGATTCTTCGTCGGCATCCAAACTGGTGAATTAAATGCATGGTGAGTTATACTTTTTCTCTTTCCGCACAAATAACCGCAGTATCAGCGTATTTAAACTGCCTACTAGGCCGACGAGGCAGTGTAGCGATCAGCATTTAAGTAGAATCATCTTAAACATCATCCCGGCCTGATGGCTTAATATGCTCTCCAAAGCAATGTACAATTGAAATTGAGAACAGCTACACCGAGCGATAAGTTGGCTAAGTATCAATAGACGCTAGACTACTGCATCACAGAAGGTGTGCGTCAATATAGCATGATGTCACACATTCTTTACCACCTTGCCTATAATAAATGAACTCACGACTTCCCTACACTTATTATACATACTTTTATTTCATAAAATGTAATCTTATTACTGTGATGTAAAAATTGTATTGAGAAATAAATTATCTGAATCTGAATCTATTATATACAATAGAACAAATTACAGCCTAACACTAAATTAATGTTTCAGAATAGTGCAATTCTATGGGCAGTATCAGCGCTAGACTGATACAGAAAAAAAAATAAGAATCGTATCCGCGCCTATTTTGCCTACCTGATAAGGTAGAAGGTAATGTCGCAGGTTTTAGACCAAAACCTAGTTTTGTTATCTTTTATATAAGACAAATTAAACTTAATTTTAGTTTAAACATTAGCATGGAGAAAAAATAAGTGTACCATATAAGCTTGGTGGGCTGGGTGGCGTTTTCGTTATTCAGCTCTGAAAACACATTATTATAAACCTGATATAAACAATCTAGGTTTGCACGTCTATTTTATCAAAAAATCGGTTGGTCATGATCAGCAAAGTAAATAGAAACTCAAATTTCTTTGACACACTCAATTATTATTGTGTGGATCTTTATTTATCTTATCCTGTTGTAGTTAAATTGCATACATTCATTGCGACGGACAGAAGGCTTTGAGATTTATCTATCGTATCGTTTTTAATAAAGTTTTCCTATGCTTTATTTTCAGGCTCCCAGAGTGATACGAATAAGAAACCGGCGTATGGCGGCTTGAGGTGACAGTCGTTTACTTCGTGTTTAGTTTGCTGTAGTAAAATTATTCGTTTTAATAAAATTATTTTATTTAAGTTACCTGTATAATAAAAATACCTGTGAAAAATACTACCTATTACTGTGACTACTACACATCACTATTAAATACTAGGAGGTAACAATATAACGTAGCGAGTACGTCCATGGTACATCACAGTAAAATTACACAATCCATGGTCAATTCACGTAGTGGTATATTGTAAGTCTATGGTCAATTCAGTAAGGACTTCATGTACTAAGGCTAGTTGCTTATCTGTCCTTTAGGACATATATATAAGAGATCTGTGGTAATGTTAGTAATGTCACAATCACAATCAATTTACCTTAAAGGCAGTGACTTTATTTGACATACTTACTATTATTTCAGTAAAATTGTTTTTGCAATATCTTAACTCACTATTATAACAACATATATATCAAGTTTAAGGATAGTTCTGATTTTTTATACTTCATTGTTTTTTGGATCGTGAAATCGTTTTTAAAACTTGCATAAAATATTTGTGACTAAACATTGAAAAAATCGAGTCAAGCCCCTTTTTTTAGTTTCTCGATAGTAACTCGTAAATTATGCTGCGTATGATCAATAATGTCTTTAAAACATCTACAAAGGGGATTTTTACTACACTTGCTACGGTTTGAAGGCGGATTGGCAAGCGCAGTGCAGGGCTTGAAGTCTGCTTAATAAAAACCGTTTCAGTTGTGCGTCAGTGGCCTGTCAGGGGGACAGTTTAGTCATTTCGTATTCTGCTAACAGTTCCAAGTATAGAAAATCACGGTGACAATAATATTAAAGTTGAGTGTCGCTGGCATTGCAAGGGTAAAAAAAATAAAATAATTCGGGCCCTGCTGACTATTATCTGCATTCATTCCTTAATCGCCTTTTACGACACCCACGGGTAATAATGTGTTGATGTCATTCTTAGCCTAAGCAAAGCTGCAAAAGAAAAAAAGGGCCACAAGCCAACAATATAATGACAAAATAATAACTGCTTAGTTTCAATCTACCATCGTTAATATTTCTACTCTCTTGCCTTTCAATAAATGTTGAGGTGATTTGCGTTTTATAGAACAGTATATAATATATATATATTAATCCATATATTTTATTTATTTCCTTCTCGACCTGAGATGAAACAGATTTGTTTAAAACTAATAAAGTGAATCTTTTTTTTATTCCATGAGGTCCGCTTGCCCTCAAAGGACAACTTAAAGGCCGGTGTGACAGGTTACGATGATTGAGCGATTTGAAGTATAAAGGGTGAAATAAGTCCTAGTGACCGATAGATACTGAAAACAAAGTTTGGAGGGAATATAGGCCTAAATAAGTCAAAATATTTTGAGCTTCCATAAGTAGCTCAAATCAACTGTTCGGCAATTTTGTACGGGAGGTTATTTCTTTTTCATATTTCGATGTATGTTCCGTGGGGCAAGTTGTTCCTTATCAATAGAGTTTTGGCTATCCGTCACTTGCAAAATTTTACCCCATATTTTATACTGAAATATAAGTTTCCATATCGTACCAGCTCAGAATATAAATACTAAATAAGTACACGCGCAAACTTATTGGTACCCAGTACAGGTTGACTAAGGCGGTTCTTTAACTTGTCGTCCGTCACTGCGAATTATTAACGCACCGTAACGCATGCGTCTGTCAAAAGAAAGGAAATCTTGCATTCCGATCTTATTCCCATACAAATAAGGCTAGTGCACGTTACGATTTTTAACGGATGCGTTTGTCAACTCATTTGACAGACGCAATCCATAAACGCATCGTAGCTGTATTTGTATGGGAAGAAGAACCACCTAAGAGTAAATCCAGCAAAGAGGCAGCAAAATCCGTCGCATTATCTCAAACAAAACTCATTAACCAATTTCGATCAGTCTTTTTATTGGTAAAGAAATGCTTTTAACCTAACATTAAAGTCTTTGCCAAAGGCCTCACTTGGCAGTTTATATTATTTGGATTTAAACTTGAATTCATTTTATAACTTACACTCAACCTTCTCTTATCTATACAAGAACCAAAGGACACAGGGATCGACCCTTCATTTACTTTTCATACGCACCCTTTTCAGGCTGCAAGCGAGCAGGGACTAAGTGGAAAAGAAAATGTTTTCATAGCTTGTTTATGGGGTTCGGAATTGTGTCATTCTGCAGTACAGTGAAAGAAATTGTGTTAAACATAAAGCAGCTTATAAATAGATCTGTAACAGTCTTGGTTTAATCTTAGGACTCTCAAATTCGTTGTTTAACTGTTTTTAACTTTCGCGGCATAGTGACTCAAAATACTAAAACGGTGTTCTTACCACGATACTCAATTTTGTTGAATTGTTCGACCAAAATCGTAACCTGCATGGGCCAAAATATCGGACAATTCAACAAAATCGTGTATCGCGATAAGACGTTTGAGTATTTTGAGTCAATCCGTGGTTCAATAAAATTCTGGGGGATATTTTTGTGTCCCCTTAAAGGTGATATTTGTCAAAATATGCTAAACAGAGCTTATTATATTAACATGAACAGCATTCGCAATTTCTTTTCATCTTATATATAAAAATAAATAAATAAAGAAGCAAAATAATATAGCAAATATTATAGTTTGTAGGATTATTAATGTGTGAAACTAAGGTTAAAATGTTTATAATATTTCCATACAATTACGAATAACGCGACTT
The DNA here is from genome assembly GCA_027580185.1 of Tuta absoluta. NCBI lineage: Eukaryota > Metazoa > Arthropoda > Insecta > Lepidoptera > Gelechiidae > Tuta > Tuta absoluta. Next base: position 5,161,788 of record JAQAHW010000022.1, on the reverse strand, counting down.
ATATTTCCACACGTAAGCTGTTTCGGCAATAACCTTAAAGGAAAACAAGGTTTATAATTCAAAATGTACGATAAGTCTCAAGTATGAATAATAAAACATGTAAACACGTGCAAACGCTGCCGTGTCAAAAAATGGCACTTTATAAAAAACACTATTCAAGAAAAGAAACATTCTTGTATGAGTTCAGTTTAAAACATTCCCTGTTCAAACAAATACGCGGATGGTATAAAAAAAATAGGAAAAAATCGAATACAATTGAAGAAACTTCAAAGAAGAAAGACGTAAGCATAGAGACAATGTCGTGTAACCGAGGAAGTTTAAAATAGTTGTTGAAGGTTGTGCTATTGGCAGAGTATTATACACTATCTATTCTATTGTGAGTAGCTCAAAAGGGGGGGCTTCTCTCAAGGAGAACCTATACCAGGAGTAACAAACAGGTTCTAACAAGATGAAAGGAGGTCAAGGTACCGAAACTGAACAACTTATCCCATGAAAAGTTGGTCGAAATGAGAAAAAAATGGATCGGCAATTTTGTGTAAGAGGTCTAAATTTCCTTTTTTTTTCGACCCATGTTCCATGGCGAAAGTTTTTCAGTTTCATGATACCACTTTTCGGCTTGTTGCCCTTTTTGTTACTCCTTGAATAAAGCCAACCTAAATGCCATTGACGTTGGCCTCTTTTTAGGCCACTATTCTTGGTTATAAAGAGTTTTTAACTAACCATTTAAAAACGTATACAGGGTGTAAGGAAAAAACTGCTTTCCTTTTAGGGGATGAACTAGCCCATGAAACTGAATAACTTTCCTTAAGAAACATAGACCAATATATGAAAAAAATAGACCTCACATACAACCAGATTTAGTCGGCTGCTAAATTTTGTATGGGAGGTCTACATTTTTTTTTCATATTTCTACCAATGTTTCTTGGGGAATGTTTTTCAGTTTCATGGGCTTGTTCATTCCTTGAAAGGAATGCAGTACTTTTCCTTACTTCCTGTATATTATATACTCTAAACTAAATGGATATTTTTTTGCCAGTACGCAAACTATGCAGGATGATTCCAGCACTTTGTTCATAATCATGAGTAGAATTGCAAAATTTGCGGGCTGACTATAGATTCTCGTAGTCCAATAAATAAATTTCCAATAAAATATGAATGACAAAAAGTTCTTACTTCAAATTCCTAGAATCTAGAACAGTTAAGTGAAATTGTTCAATGTGAACATTTTGAAACTTTCCAAACTGTCAAATTAATTGGATAATAAAATTTTCCTACGTTCTAAAATCCTTTTTAATGCTAAATTGGAATGACAAAGGTTTTATTATATTAGATGAATTGGATTAACAGTGCGACAAGAATTTAAGTTAACTTCATGTTATTCGTAAAATGTAATTTGAATTTTAGTTTGGTCTGTCACCGCTTGTGCATTGAAATAATATAAGAGATATAAATAATAAAAAAATAATAAAAATTGTTTTTATTTTCTCCCAAAGACAATAACATAAAATTATCAATTTAAACATAAGTTAATCAATCTGTGATTGGGAGACAGGAGCCTAAACTAGGATGAAACCTGTGTCATAGGTCTCCTGGACCCCACCCTCGGATTACAGAGTAAGACATTAAATACAAGGGAAGACATTTTTTAAGAACACTGTTGCTTTGAGTAAATTACATGCCATGCAGAAAAAGAATATGAATTAAAAGCAGGTATAGCAGTTTATGTGTAGGTGTAATAGTATAGGTCTATGTTATTGTAAAAAGTAAGTATGTGTGAGTGTGTGTGAAAGTGTATGTGTGTGAGTGTGTAGTGCTTCACTTCAAGATAGTAAAAAGTTTCTCAGTCTCAACATAATCCAATGTCAAAAGCCATTTAGTCACAGACAATTTACATTCATTTTTTCTCATTGGATATATGTTGAGGATTTTATTTATATGGTTGTACAGGCGACCACCTAAAAAGAAGAAAAATCTCTGGGCTAAGGTAGCAGATACTGAAGGCGTTTGACATATATCATAGTTAATTCTTTTCTTTAAAATTGGATTACTGGCCGTATATTCAGTTTCATTGTGCTTTATAAGAATAGTTTGTAGGACAAAAAGTTGTCTTACAGTAAGAATTTTAGACTCATTATAAAGGCTTCGTGTGGGATATAGGCGAGGTTTGAAAAAAGCCACCTTGAGTATTAGTCTTTGCGATCTCTCAAGCTGTAACATATGTGTTTTTGCTGCACCCCCCCACGATGAGACACAGTAAGAAAGAACCGACTGACAAAGAGCATAGTAGACATTTTTAATAAGATTTTTGTCCGCTACGTGTCGCAGTTGTTTGAAAATGTAAGTCAATTTACGAATCTTTTTTGTCATACTATTAATATGCTCTGCAAATGTGAAGTTTTTATCCACCGTGACTCCTAAATATTTGATGCTGTCAGTTCTTTCAATTGTAGGACAAGAACAAGATGATCTATTTCCCTGAGTACAGTTGTGGGATATTATTTTGAAAACAGCATCAGCCGGATAAGATGGATTTCTTAATGAAAAGGGTATGAACTTTGTTTTGGACGTGTTCAGCGTTAAGGAATTTGCAGCCAACCATTCAGACACGCTGTTAAACCCAATCTGTGCATGTGAGAAAACCTCATCCCAAGTGTCTCCAAAAAAGGTAAGAGTGGTGTCATCAGCGTAAGTCAAAATTTTACAATTAGCCAGCTTCATATAACAAAGGTCGTTAATATAGCATAGAAACAAGGTTGGACCAAGTATGCTACCTTGTGGAACACCGTAACAGATATTAACTTCATTGCTTACAAACTGGCCAATCTTGACCCGCTGAGTGCGTTTTGAAAGGTACTCCTTGAAAAGTTGTAGTTGAACACCCCTTATTCCGAAACTTTCAAGTTTTTGGAGTAGGATGGGAAAAGAAACTGTATCGAAGGCCTTAGCCAAATCTAAAAATATAGTAAGACACTTTTTTCTATTTGCAAGTTTATCAATAATAAAGTTTGTGTAAATATGTATAGCGTTATCCGTAGAACGGCCCTTACGAAATCCAAACTGAGCATCAGATAAAATTTGCTTTGATTCTAGAAAAGAAGTAAGTCTCTGATTGATAATTTTTTCCAATATTTTTGAGATAGAAGGTAAAAGCGAAATAGGGCGATAATTATTGACACAGTCTCTTTTCCCAGCCTTATGGATTGGCACCACCACAGATTCTTTCAGAATCTTCGGGAAACATCCCTCTTTAAGGCAACGGTTAAAGATATCAGTAAGAGGTGGAACAATAAAGTTTTTTAATAATTTAAGAGTCTTTGTAGAAATCCCATCAAATCCAGGTGCACTATCTGTTTTCAAATTTAAAAGTATTCTTTCGACTTCTTCACATGTGGTTTCCATTAGATAAAATGAATCCAAACATTTAAAATTCGTTACGAAACTAGGGACATGGGGAATGCGACTAGCTAAATCGGCACCAATACCCGAGAAGAAGTCATTGACTGCATCAACTGACAACTGTTTTGTTTCCTTTAAAGATAAAAGTTCATTAGCAGTCTCAGTCTTTCCCTTTAAATTCGTGATTTCTGTTATAGTACACCAGAGCTTTTTATTGTCATATCTGGCAGCATTTAATTCGGATCCTTCATACTGTCGCTTACATTTTTTGAGGATATTGTTGCAGAAGTTTCTGTACCTCTTATAGGTAATAGCCAAAATTTCGTTATTAGGATATTTTTTAAGTTTTGAGTGCATTCGATCTCTATTCCGAATGCAGCGCAGCAAACCGACAGTGATCCATGGCTTTTTAGTAAATTTAGATCTAGGGACTTTAATGGAAAGCGTATTATTAATTATTAGGTTTTTAATTTCATTAATTAACAAATAAGTAGCTTCATCAACTGTTAGTGACGACAGTGTAGAAAAATCTAACTTTTCACACTCAGTTACGATATTGTCGTAATTAACTTTTTTAATAATTCTAATGTCAGTGCTGAGTTGATCCTTAAGATTAAGACAGAAAAGTATAGCTTCATGATCAGTTAAGGCTGTTTCAAGAATAATAGCTAACGATGCTCGCTTGGTTTTAATAATAACGTGATCGAGACAGCTTTCGCCTCTAGTTGGAGCAGTGAAGGCTGGCAAAAATCCGTGAAAAGCAAGCATATCAAGATACTCTGAAACGATTACGTCATTTTTGAATAAATTAATGTTAATATCACCGATTATAATAACGTTATTAAAATTCACCAGGTTAATTAACAGTTGTTGCAAAGATTCAATGAAAGCAGAGGGATCTTTAAAGCAGTGTGGCCTATACAAACCTATTATAGCTGTATTTTTCATTTTTATTAGCAGACTGCTAGCTTCACTAATTTGAGGCTCCTCCACTGAAACAACCAAGCCATTATTGATGTAAATAACGACCCCGTCATTTTGATTGTGGTTGTTGGTGGACTGGTGAGATGAAAAACCATTTATGATCGGTACATTTCTAACACACGATAGCCAACATTCAGAAAGGACTATAATATCATAACAACCCTGCATCCTTGAGAGGAGAATACTCAAACTGTCGAAGTTTTTATTAATGCTTCTTATGTTTTGGTGCAGAATTTTAAGAGAATGGTGAGGACTTTTAATTAGATTTTTACACTTTTCTGGCTCACATGATTGAATATCTGCTACTTTATACATATCAATATTATTAAGTAATTGATTTATACTATCGAATGTTAATCAAGTACAAGTTCAAACTCATGTCACCTGACACCTTCAAAGTAAGGATATGAAGTGAAGCTGTAAGAGTTTGTGTAAGTGTGTGCGTGATAGTGTGTGAGTGAAGATAGTGTGTGTATGTATACATTTTTACAATACATAGGATTTCGAACAGTTCAAATGCAATTACCTTTTTAATAAACATAATTAACACAAACACATTTAAAAGTCATAATTCATTCTCACAAACGCGAATGTCATGTTCACAGCTGATGCGATAAGCGGGCATACCTTCCGCCTTTCGTAGGTAGATTTTGCCATACGATGTCCAACAGCGATAATTTTTGTTTTTCTTGGCCAGTTCACGGGCCAGAAAAAAGAGCCTTCTTGTTCTTGACGTAAGGCTGTTAGTAATAAAGACTGGCTTGGTTTCACCGGCTATGCCGAAATGGGAAGTGTTCAGTTTTTCGTTTTTTTTCTTGTTTTTATTATAATTTATAGCAGCCTGAATAAGGTTTTCTTTTTTGGAGGTAGACGTCAGCTCGACCACAATGGTTCCAGGTTTTCCTTGTGATTCAGACTTTTGTTTTGTGCGGAAAATCTCGCGGATTTCACCATCTTTTATTTCCTGCTGGAGAGTCTGAGCTAGGGTAAAGACATGGTTACGCAAAATGCGATTATCCTCCTGCGGGAACGAAGGGACATTGTGTATTTCAAAAGTAGATGATTTCGAGCTCCTTTCCAGTGTGTCAATCTTATTTTCCAGTTCAGAAATTTTGCGTTTGTAGGTGCAATTGTCGGTTTCGACTACTTCAAGTCTAGTCATCAAGTTATCATACATGGTGGAGAACTTTTCAACGGATAGCTGTAAGCCCTCGTTTTGTGATCTTAAAGTCTCATTTTGTGTTTTTAGAGACTCCATGGTTCGTTCAAGTTGTAAAAATTTTTCATTTTGTGTTACTTGGATGCTAGTTAACTTTTCCATCAATCTCTGATTAGAAGGATTACGTTGCGTTATGAAATCGCTATCCGAATGTCGTGCTTCATTTGATTCGTTGAGAAATTCTTTATTAAACTCCTTTCTTGGTGAGTGATTAAGCGGCATTTTAAAAGTTTATTAGCAGTGCAATCCAAAACAAAGCAAGTATATTTATTTAAAAAGAACAAAGCTGGTTAAAAAGCAAAATTTTTTTAGCGTAGGCCTATTTTTGCCGACGGGAAATGTAACGCAGCTATCAGTTGTAGGCCTAAATCAAGTACTTCTATTGTTCACTAATCTTGTATACACTTGCACAGGTATAAGCAGGTATGGTCGCAAGCGCAGCGATTGGCAGGCAGGTAAGCAAACGACGGAACCGATACAGGTATAGTTGTTGCGATGTGCTGTCCTTTTCGCACGATTTAAGCAACAGAGAAAGCGAAAACGTATTTGTTTCTCGCTTCAATAGCACACCGTCTCACTCACTTGCCGATGAATCTAGTTCCTTGGCACTTATGCGCTCCTGGTATACTAGCACTGTTTATTTTCGGAATTTAATTTCTACTATTTTTGATTTAAACTTTATGCGGATTTAACAAAAAACACGTCCGTCCTCAACGGAGATCCGAGCGGGGGGGAATATGGAAGTATCTTGGTAAAAAATATGCTTGTAATTTATTATCACAGTGATTCTTTTATATATTTGAAAACGGTATTATTAGCAGCAACTCGAGATAAAAAATATATCCATTTTTATACATAAATCTATATTTTTTTGGAAAGAGATCCCTTAGGTATATCCTGTTTCTTCTTCAGAACTGTAAAAAGACAATTTTAAGTTGTTTACATAAGTGGGAGCTCAAAGTGTTGCTACTAGTAATAATACAGTACTTGTATTGATAGTACGTAGTTAAAACATTAACAATAATTTAATATTCATTCACATAGGTACTGTGTGTTAAATGAATAAAATATACCCTTTATTTTGGTCAACATTCCTTTTAACTTTTTCTTTTAGTTGTTGGGTTTTTAGTCTGATTTCTAAATTTGCATCGTAAGGGCGGTTCTCCTACTTGTCATCATTTTACGTAAAATGACTTGAAAGACCATAAGTTATTTAATAGGGAATAAAATAATAAAATTTGGCATCCGCAATTTCCTTTCGTCTGACAGACGCATTGCGTGCGTTTAAAATTCGCAGCGACGGACCACAAGTGGGAGAACTGCCTAAAGGAAACCTAATTGTATGACTGTCCGGTTTAATAAATGATTTTTAATCGCGACCCAAAACAGGATTAGGCTCATTCTTCACTAACTTTCTTTTAAATACAAAAATCTAGCTAAAGTCTGACCTTTTGTTCTTGGGCGACTTGCTTGATTGCGTTCGGAAATCGTCCATAAAGCGTTTAACCACAGTGTCCGATCCGTTCTGCCGATACGATAAATAACGATCTAAGTTTTTTATTTTATTTAATCGTATGGCAGAATATCAAATGTCTTTTGTAAAGAATTATGTCTAGGTTCTTAAACCAATCAAACACGTCATTTTTGAAAAAATATGTCTTTACGATTTCGCTGTATTTACGTAAAGGGCATTTATCTATAATGTGTCTCAAGTTTTGGCTGGGGGCCCCACAGTCACACCCCGGGGAATAATTACAATAATTCTTCTTCTTCTTTTTCTTTGTCAGCACGGTTTCGCCCACTGTTGGGCATATGCCTCTCCTAAAGTTCTCCATTCTGCGCGTAGTTCCGTTTTACAATACAATACAAATATATTTATTTCGCATCACATCTTAGGCACCTCAATCAATATATACAGTACAAATATACAACATTAGCTGAAATAGGCGTAGGCATAGAACACTGCTGGTTTTAAGCTTAACCCTGGTCAAAAATGATCTTAAATATTTCATTTCATAGTGAGTCAAGTATTATGCTATTTGCATCTGTACTTATATTCTGCACGATGGTCATGCCCCGTTTTCGTTAATTTAAGTATGAAATCGCGTTTTAGAATTCGGACAATCATTGAACAGCTTTCCAATATTCATAGTAGTAGCAGTTGTTCAGAAAACTTTCGCCATCACTAGTGACGACGCCTCCTCTATCTAGGCTACCGCGGGTCATCCATTACCGGCAAATTTCACAAGTGTATCTTGATGCTAGTAACGCGTGGCATGGCTCCATCTTGCGGGTTAGTTTTGCAACTAATATTCAGCGACTAATTCATTCTTTACAGATTAAAGCGATGAAAACCCGCGATAAATTGAATACCAAATTTTTAAAACACTTCCCGTGTAAGGTATAAAATTTTTGATACCATGCAAAATTTGTATATTGTTATGTGAAGTGTTTACAGAAACATCGTGTCATAGGTACAACGAAACGCTACCTACAAAAACGCACTATATATTTCTGACATTGGTGATTTGTTGAAATGGTAATGATTGTTTCGTTTTTATAACAAAACAATTTTTATGCCAGTGACTTTTGAGATGTCAAATATAACTAACAATATAAGTGAACAAGGGTAACTCTATAGCACAAAATAAGTATTGGCGGCTGTGTCTATAGGGTGAAATTTCACTTGTGACCGATACTGAAAACAGAGTAAAAGCTGGTGGTAAGGAACAACTTTTTCAAAGTAAGACAAAAATATTTTGAGCTTCCATAGTAACACAAATCAGCCGATCGGTAAATTTTGTAAGGGAGGTCCAATTTTTAATTTTCTGTCCTAGTTCCTTGGGTAAAGTTGTTGCTTATCACCAGCTCGATCTGAATTTTCGCTATCGGTCATTAAATAAATTTCACCCTGTACATGCAAATATTTTTATTTTTAATATGACTTTTCAGTAACGCCATCTATTGGTTATTATAGTTTGTTACAAATTTACTCGTTGTTTTTATAAGACCCCTAGCGTATAGATTGGCGGAACGGATCGCAGGCTATGGGTAAACCTATCCAGTCGGAACCAGATAATAATTAATCATCGGCCATTAATGATGACATGTTTACGTCGTCCATCATCATAACCCCTGCTGTTGATGAAAAGATAAATTTTAAGGTCAATCGTGACAGTTGGCTTTCATGGAGTTATTATTTGGTCTAATAAAATTATAAGGAATCAAAAACAATACCTACACACACTAATCAGGCCTTAGTTCTTTGGAGATAGGCAGAACGTTAGCGACAGTAAACATACGGTCGCTTTTGCCGCGTCTGACAATGAATTTAGGGCAGTTTCGAAAAATCGTATATCTCCATAATGACAGGTTGTCAGCCTGTCGTTTAAAATTGTATTATAATACAATACACATGAAAACCTCGAGTCCTTTACCGAGACCCGCGGGAAGGCAAAGGGTGATGCCATTCGGAGCCGGTATCACACGGCAAAAATGATCATTTTTTAAAATACTATGAGTAAGATTCCTATGGGATTTGATTATGGATGACTTTTGAGCTGTGCCTGACACTATTCAGAGTAAGAAGAAGAGATTATCGATCTTCTTCTTTTCATGTGTAACACAGGGTCGACGAACGACCCAATGAGCCCTAGTGTAAAAGTTTCTCAACCGGCTACTACTACAAGTAGGCATCTGCCATGATTGTGTCTCGACCACCGTCTAAGGAATCATGGACAGCGACCGGGATCGACGGCTTAACGTGCCCTCCGAAGCACAGAAACAATTTTCGTACAGTTAATCTGGTGTTTCAGCCTGCAATGTCCTGACCAGAATAGCAACAAGTTCACAAAATGATAATATCAACTTTGCAAATGCCCCACCAGGAAATCGAATCCGAAACCTTTGCGCCGCAGGCAGTTCCACTACAACTGCCCCACATTGATTGTCGATAGCAAGGTCACTTTTTACAACGCAAAAACAAATTCAATTTTTCCTACGTGAATTGTTTACCCGAAATTTTGTAACCCGATAAAAAATAAATCAACAAAACATACAATGTAACAGAGACTCGTAAATTTCCACTAGATAAAACTGCGTGCTTTTTATTACTAGTATAGTTTTACATACATACATATACACATCACATATAATCTCTTGCGGGGCAGGCAGAGCGTAAACGGTCGCAAAAACGGACATTTACACCACGTCTGACAAATACAGGGTCATACGGAAAAATTGCACTACGCACCCTCGAGTCTCTTAGACTCCTACGACCTCCACGGGAAAGAAATGGGGTGATGCTATTCTAAGCCGGCAAGACACGTCGTAATAGTTTTACAGCCTGCTAGATTACATACATTAACAGGCACAACAGTCCACTGCTGGACATGAGGGGTATTGCCATACTCACCACGCTTATCTGGCGGATTGACGAGCGCTGTGCAAGATGTTGCATTTGCAGGGAACGCTGCTGTTCATTCCCTGTAAGATGATCCCTTAGTCGCTTCTTACGACACCCACTTAACCAGCATTACACGGCAAGATTTAGAGGCATGTAATATTAATAATTAACGTAAAGCTGATCTTACTTTAAAAAATCTTGACTAAAATTTTAAACAAATGTCGTTTACAAATGGTGGTGGCGTAAAGTTACATGCCGTTACAGTTAATTAACCTTGGCAGCCCCGAGGCAGTGCCTATTAGTGTGGTTTTCTATTAGGACAATACAACATTGTTAATAAAAAAAAGAAAATGGTGTTATACAAATTTCTTTTTCTTACAATGACGGATCGTGGCGTCAATATGTGATGATACTATCCTACTACATTGAATAAAGTTAATTCATTTTATTTTTTTATTTTGATGTCTACAAAGAAAAAGTCAATGTGACTTTGATCACCATGAAGAGAGTGATTTTTACAAAGCTCAAAACACTATTTGATGTGGTAAGCTTTTTACTTTTCAAGAATGATGAGTTTGTATTCCTCTCAATGGACAGGACTGCAATTTGGTATTTAAATCCAACACGTAGGACAAAAGGTGAAATTTTACTAGTGACTGCTAGGGAAACCTCAAGACGGGCTAGTGGTAAGGAACAACTTTCATCAAGGAACGCAGATCAAAATATAAAAATAAATAAATTTGGACACCCCATACAAATTGTTGATCATCTGATTTGAGTAAGGTTAGGTCAGTAGGTACTACAGTAGCTCAAAAAAAAATTGACATAATATTATTTGTACCTATATTCCTTGTAGAAAATTTTTTCTTATCACCAGCCCGTCCTCTGTTTCAGTATCGGTTACTAGTAAAATTTCACCCGATATTGTTTAGAACGAGACGCGAGGCCTACCATGACCTTTTTAAAATCCTTCCCTATTCCATTCAGTTGCTATGCAGGCTTGAAACAGGATTGTTTAAAATCGTACCATGACGACCCCTTTTTTGAACGATAACTGCCCTGCAACTGCCCTGATTCCAAAAAAGGTGAACGATTAGGCTTGTCTCTGACTTACTAAAATGTGATTGAGCGACGTTCTGAAACTTGCTTATTAGAAAATGCAGCAGTTTTGAAATGCATATTTACATAATGTTTACTATGAAAAATACCTCAAAAACGTAAAAGACTCGAAATAAAATTCACAAATATTAAACATGAATCGAAAAAACATAATAGCGGTTGAAATATAGTCTCTGAAAATAGGATTTTATTGACGCAAGAAAACCGGAACTTAGCTTAGGAACGCACTTCGGAAAAGTGACAATTCACCTCTACTATAATGCTACGTTCACATTACGCACCTGCTCCTGCTCCTGCCGCTACCGCGAATATTGCTCGAAATATTTCCGACGAAGTATCAACGCCAGTAAGTATTCACACACTGCCGTCGTACTTTTCTAGCAGTAATACGAATGAGCGAGATAGCAATACATTACACAAGCGCTCCTGCTGCCGTTCCTTTGAATTCACGAAATACCAACAATCGAGGGCTCACGGGAAGTGGCAGCGGCATGAGTTGCTGCGCGAGAAACCTGTTTACATGCTTGCGCTTCCTACTTACCTTACTATTTCCCTGTTCATAGCTCGAGTGTGTGAACGCGGCATAAGCTCTTATAGCAGGGCTAAAAGAAGACCGCTCAGATTTTTCGTACTACCACCTCTTTTTAACGAGCCTTCTTCAAGGCTGCTTTGATTTGACATTTGAATCGTTCACTTGTCGTTCACCTATTTCTTATGTATAAAATTCGTACCATGAGACCAAGTTTGACAACGCAAAAACGGATATTGCACGTCTGGGACGTCAAATAAACCGATTGCTAAAAAGCTAGTCGAGAGTAGATAAAACAAGATTGTTTTGAGTTAATGTCAAAAGTTTCTGATGATTTTCGTGTATTTTTTCGTTGAAAAGTGTAATTTTTTGTTGAAAAGTGTAGTCGATCGTTAAAGGTTTGTGGAATTTTAAGTGGATACCTAAATATTTCAAAAAGATGAAAGATTGCATTTGTGTTGTGGCTGCAGTTGTTAAGTATAATATTATTGTTATTATAATTTCATTCATTACAGGTGTGTGATGACTATGAAATGTATGAATTTCTGCAAAGCGAATATCGTTTGGCCAGGAAACAAAAACGTTTAAGGAATCTTTTGAATTAAAGGATGACGAATTTAAATAGGAATACAGGTAATATTAATTGATTTACTTATATTAACTAAAACAAACAAGGTACCTACAAGTTACCTATTATCCTAATGCTTATTTTATTAGGCTATCATCAGATTTAGCCTCTGTGATGAGCTGGAGCCATTCATGCCAACAAATCCAAAAAGAGCCAAGGATCTGCTAATAGAAACAAGCAATTTGCAAATGAATTATTGTATTTAGTACATAGCATAATATGTTAAAATATACTTCCCATAGTAAAGTCAATCAGCTGATTGTGATTTTCTATGGGAGGTATTTTTTGTCCTTTCCTGACATATGTTTTTAGGGGAAAGTTGTTCAGTTTAACGGTCTGAATGCACCCTGTTAGTATTCGGCGAGCTGTCCCTTACACCCTGAATATATAAGTTAGGATACAACAGATTACAACTACAACAGCCACAACAGTCCACTGATGAACTTGGGGGAGGCCCCAATGGGGGGAAATTTGCCATACTCACCACGCTTGGCAAACGCAGTGCAAGGTGTTATATATGTTTACAGAGAACGAAGACATGGCTCTATTATAATCGGCGTCTATATAATTATAGACAGCAATAGGGACCGATGGTTTAACGTGCCCTTCAAACACGGAATTCGCGCAATTTTTACTTCCTGTTTTGTAACATATCAAAAAATGAAAAAATCTGTTTGGATACTCGTGTCGTTTTATTCTATTTCTTCTTAGTTTAAATTGCGTATACTCGGAGTCGATGGCTCTGAAAGTACCTAATGCATTTTATAGCGACTTCTTTAAATTATCCTGCAGTCGAAATTTGCCTCGCTGTTCCTTATAGATATGTATTACAAATCATTAAACAAACAACAATGAAAAAAAAAACATTTTTACTAAAATAAAATTTATTTTTATTAAATTTATGCTAGAGATATAACAAATAAACTTGACGACACCAAGCATATAATTATTATTAAAGGTACTTAAGTAAAATAAATTAACTGTTACAGGTGATTCTGGTTATCCTCAAAGAAAATACCTGATAACACCGATTTTGGATGCTGAAGCGGAGAGTCCAGAATCGCATTACACGAAAACGCACGTCCACACCAGGAACATTATCGAGCGGACTATCGGTGTGCTAAAAGCATGCTTTAGGTGTTTGTTGGTGCATAGGGTTCTTCACTACGAGCCTGACGTCACTGGTTCCATTGTTAATGCTTGTGTCATTCTACACAACATTTGCAATGCAGCTAGTTTGCCAGTTCCTGAGCCCACAGAAGAAGAGGCTCGAACTGAAGCTCTTATGCAGCCAATAACAACGAGCCTACAACGAAGAAGGACGACCAAATTAGCCATTGCAGTCCGGTTTTGTAGCTAGGCGAGAACTCCTTAACTCCTTTTGTGGGTTCTGCGCCAGCGACCCTGAAATCATAAAATAATTGTTATGTTAGAATTTAAAGTAAAATTACTGAATTTACTTCAGTTTAGACTCATAACCTATTCAAAATGGATTCATTGAAGAAGAAATAATTAATGTAAATAAGTTAAATAAAAATATTTAAACATAGTTTGACTATAATTTCAAATAAAAATTGGCCAAGTATGAGTCAGATTTGCCGACAGATGGTTTCGTAATAAGGTGAAGATACATTTCTGTGATCCCATCCCGTCGCCATAAATTGCAAAACCCATGTAGCCTTCTAGTCCCTTAGTCGCCGGTGTCTTTTACTAATAATATATTTTCTCACCTTGATTCTACCTCTATTCTCTCTAGAATAGACACTATATTGCCGAGAAATGCAACAGCTCGTCGAATAGACCGACTATTGTTTAGCTCGGCACGCGCCCGATCCCGAGATGCTGCCACCAGTAGCTCCCTCGCATCAGCAGCTGTCAGGCGTCGTCGTCGTCGTCTTCCGCGACGTAGAACAGCCAGTGGTGACCGCGGCGGCTGATTATTTTTCCTGCTCTTCGAAAACACTTTCACTACTTGTTTCCAGTGTTTCGGCGGCTACTGGACCGGCCTGTCGAAAATAATACATAAATTATATACAATACTTGTACAGGGTGTAAGGGACAGACATCCGAATAGGGTGCATTGAGATTATGAAACTGAACAACTTTCCGTAAAAAAAATATTTTAGGGAACGTGTATATTATTTTGACATCCTGTAGTAAATGCAGTCAGCTAATCGTGATTATGGGAGGTCGTTTTTTTTTCTTCTCCTGACATATGTTTCTAGGGGAAAGTTGTTCAGTTTCATGGTCTGCATGCATCCTACCAGTATTTGGCGGGCTGTCTCTTAACCCGGTATAAACACAACACACACATACACACGCGGTGATAAACTTATATATATATATAGATCACGGTTTTGTTGTGTATCTGGCTTCACGGAAGACTAGCGTTACAGGCAGCTCACTCTGCTTGTAACATATGCAGAGTGGAGACCTTTTTTAGTCGTATAAGTACCAACATTTCAGATATATGTATTTTAGTTTAGTACCTATCTAATTAAATGTGACTCTGAATTATGTGGCGTAAATGTTTATTTTTACGATAGTTTACGCTCTGCTTACACCGCAAGGGAAATAGGAGTGATATATGTATGTATGTGTATGTAATAGCAGAAATCAAAACCTCTTTTCGTTGTGGCCCCAAAATCACCGTTTTGCCTCCTATTCGGGCCGTCGGGGGGTCATATTGCGGTTTTTGACCAAAATGAAAGACGAAAACTTTCCAGTGGAGATCTTTCTCGCTGCAGGGGTTGAGTGAATACCTCCTCGGTAGCACTTGCACTACCGTTCGGCTGCTGGGTTTCTGCTACTGGTAGGCTTGCCTGTTTGAAAATTGTTGGGTATGAGAGCACTTATTATTTACAACATATCCAGAGTTTCTGGATATGTTGTAAAGAAAGTCCTTTTCTGCTGTAGCAGAAAAGGACTTGGCTCACTAACTTTCTTACTCAATTTCGATGGGTGGAAAGAAAATCGTTCTGGCCCCAAAATCACCTTTTGCCTTTAGGGTCCCGAGAGGTCATATTTTCCCTGGTTTTTAGGCCAAGTGGATTCACAATCACTCTAGTCTTACTTCATATCAAAATATTAACATATATATTTTGTGAAATCGTGTTGCAGTCGCGATGGTAAGTTTTTGAAGGATGAACAACAACGTAAACACAACTAAGAAAACATTGGCGTTAGCCAGCATAATTTGAACAAGGTAAAAAGGAGGTGGCGTAACACCACATAAGTAGGTAACTATTACTTACGACATCGTCGTTTATGACTTCTATTTATGCAAAATTAAATAATATAATTAACAATTTACAAATTTACCACCAATTCACCGGAGTGCGTTCAAAAGCTATAATTAAGTTTTTCTTGTGTTCATAAGAAAAGATTTTGATACGAGAATTTTTTAAGCTTTTGTTTTTGAAGTTTTAGTTTGATATTTATAACTTTGTTACGTTTTTTTTACATTTTTGTACAATTTTCCAGTAAATATTCTATAAACATCCAAATTTATTTATAAAAAACTCCAGTATAAAGTAAAAGTTTTATTTTAAGCAATTTTCAGAACGTTTGTCAATGACAATTGAAAAGACCAGAGACAAGCCCAAGCGTTCACCTTTTTTGGAATCCATGCAATTATCGTTCATCCAAAAATACGTCATGGTACGATTTTAAACAATCCTGTTTCAAGCCTGCATAGAAACTGAATGGAATAGGCACAGAATAGGGAAGGATCTTCAAATTATTTTTTTTTGGCTCTAGTTTTGACTTTGTGCCAGTGTCGAGTTTTTTATTTTTATTGTATGATAGGCATCGAGATACCGGTGACACAAAATAGAGAATGTACAGAAGGATCACTCGGGCCTTTTTTTGGTTATTTTCGCTTTCGGCAAGGGCTGCCACAGTTTTCTTCCCGATTTTTAAAAATGGAGTAGATACCTAAACATACAGGGAGTAACAGATGAATGATGTAATGGTTCAGTTTCATGAGCGAAACAATTTTCCCCATGAAACATCTTATTTTATCTTATCTATCTTATCTTATCTTACTACATTTATTGTGAAATGGGGAATGACGAGTAGGTAAGTACCTGCTCTGGGGCTGTTGAGACCTTTTTGGCTGACATGACAAATACAGAAATTGACCTTCATTTCGATAAATTTGAAAATCTGTATTTTATTTTACTCTATGACATTATTGGCTATTATTTTTGCAAAAAACTATTATTCTACATACGGGTTTGCTTGCGGGGTAGGCATAGCATAAACGGCCGTATAATACGGACATTTACGCCGCGTCTGACAAACATTTGAGGGTCAATTGTGTATCACCATAGTGACAGGTTGTCAGCCCATTGCCTCAAATTGCAATACACATGTAACCCTCGAGTCCCTTAAAAAATGGGGGTAATGCTATTCTAAGCCGGCATTACACGGCATATTATTATAATAGTATTATATTTCGATGAGACATAAAAGTTCAGATTCATGTTCAGGTTTATTCAGTAATAGTATAGGCTCCGAAGATTTTCAGACAAGTTTAACCAATGTTAGCTCGGCCCTACCTACAACCGGTATGTACTTATTCAGTACGTTTTCTTGAACATGGAAAGTGCGGTTGTAGCATCAAAAGTGGAAGTGGGGGGGAGTTATGACGTAACAAAGATGGCGGCCGGACCAACTCTACTAAGCGGTTTTTCTAGATAATTACTGGGCCGATATACATAAATGAGGTGTCAAATGAGAGAACATACAATGCCCTTTATTTTATTTCATACATTTATGTACGTGAAACTAATAGCAAATGAAATTTTTCAAAAACATCGCATTTTATAAAATTTCAGTTTTTTTTTCTTGTTTATATCTCGGTATCCGTAAGAGTTATCAAACTTTCGACAGGTACAAAACATTTTGCAATTTTAATAAACTCTCTAATGAACCCCCAGTTATTGAGATCAGAAAAGAAACAACGGAGTTACAGCAGTTTGAGTGGTCGGAGTCGTAGGTACAAGTGATCTAAAATTGAAGGAGCTTGGCTGCGTGTTAATTTTAAATAATAATATAGTTTAAAATATAATGATAATCTTATATTGAACACGGGTCTTCTCCAATGGGGGGTACTATGTGTAGTATGGGTTGGCAAGTGCAGTAGGTACAGGGTGTTAATTTACTTATTTTCACTGTGTTGAGGTTAACATCGGCTTTAAACCACTTGATGATGAAATGAGAAAAACACTGTGGTATTTGAATAAATAAAACTAGAAAGTCAATTACAAAGTGCGGTTGTAATCCTTTTTACATTAATTAAAATAAAATAAAATAATCAAGAAAAATAAACTACTTAATTATGATCATCATCATTCTGGATCAGTATGATCTATTTGTTTCCGGTCTGGTTAGGACATTGCAGGGTGAACCAACTGATTGTCCGAAAAGAAATGGTTCCGTGCTTCGGAGGGCACGTTAAGCTGTCGGTCCCGGTTGCCGTCTATGATTACTTAGATGGCGGTCGTAAAACAACCATGTCAGAGGCCTACTAGTGGTAGTAGGCGGTTGAAAAACTCTGACACCAGGGTTCATCGGGTCGTTGGTTGGTTCATTTCATTAAAAGCTCTTGAATTGATATCTTGTCAATGCAAAGCTGGATGTCGTTCATCCCGTTGTGGGTGTAGTGTCAAAAACCAGAATGCTTGGGGGGCATATACCATGTGGGATTCAAATGTTTTAACCATTTTAATTATCTAGATGATACTGATCCAATGACATGACGAAATCATCAGGCTCAAGTGCATATTACACATCCTGCACAACCTGTTGTGTAAATGTTGGGAAGCGGGATATATACCACAAGATATGCGCGATGCTAACATCGTTACCCTATACAAAGGCAAAGGTGACCGCGGTGACTGTAAATGTTATCGTGGTATATCCCTTTTAAGTATAGTTGGTAAATTATTTGCTCGGCTAGTCTTATTAAGACTCCAGAAACTAGCTGATCGTGTATATCCCGAATCGCAATGTGGATTCCGCGCCCAGCGTTCCACAACAGATATGATCTTTACACTTCGCCAACTTCAGGAAAAGTGTAGAGAGCAGAGAACACCTCTGTTTGTGGCGTTCGTAGATCTTAACAAAGCCTTCAACACCGTTAGCAGAGAGGGCCTTTACACTGCACTTGTAAACATCGGGTGCCCGCCAAAACTTCTGAGCCTCGTTAAATCCTTCCATATGGACATGAAAGGATCTGTTGTTTTTAATGGCAATACGTCCGAGCCGTTTGAAATGCGTAGAGGTGTTCGCCAAGGCTGCGTGTTGGCTCCTACCCTGTTTGGTATTTTATTTTCATTGCCTTTAAAGTAGCTTTCGGCGATGACCAACAGGGTATCCACCTGCACACGAGGGCTGACGGGAAGCTGTACAATATCTCGCTTCTTAAGTCTAAGCGAAACCGCGATGACTTATTCATCGATAGCCTTCTGTTTGCTGACGATGCAGCGTTCGTTGCTAATTCTCAAAGTGAGCTTCAAGTCATTGTCGATAAGTTTTCTCATGCGTGTACTCTGTTCTCTATGACTATTAATGCCAAAAAAACAGTAGTGCTAGCTCAAGGCGCAGATGCACCACACATCATGCTAGCCGGTGTTCCCTTGAGCATAGTCGATAAGTTTTGCTACCTGGGGTCGACTGTGTCGAATAATCTCACGCTCGATGCTCGATCGATACGCGAATCGGCAAGGCGGCGACCATGTTCGGCAAGCTCAGTACCAGAGTATGGAACAATAAACACCTGACCACAAAAACCAAGATTATTGTCTATCAAACTTGCGTTTTAAGCATACTCTTGTACGGAGCTGAAACCTGGACATCGTATGCAAAACAGGAACGTCGACTCAATACATTTCATATGCGCTGCGTAAGAAATATCTTGCATATAACCTGGCAGGACAGAGTCACAAATGTGCGAGTTCTAGAAATTGCGCAGCTGCTTAGTTTTACAGAGACGATTGCGGTGGCTAGGGCATGTGCACCGGATGGAACCTTCGCGTCTACTACGGCGTGTTGTGCTTAGCGCTGTAGCAAACGCTAAAAGAGGGGTTGGAAGACCTATGCTGCGTTTCAAAGATTGCGCCAAGCGGGACATGGCTGCGTTTAACATTGACCATCAAAGCTGGGAGAAGCTTGCTGAGAATAGGGACGAACGGCGTAAGCGTGTGTTTGATGGGCGTAAAACACACGATAATGCCTGGTTTTCTGGTCTCGCTAACAAAAGGCAAAAACACATGCATGTGCCAGTTTCAAATTCCACCTTCACTTGTAGAGCGTGCGGAAAACTATGCCGCTCCCGTATCGGCTTATACGGCCATGAAAAGTCTTGCCTCAGACACTGATTAAATCGTCTGTCACAGACGTGTGAGGCAAATGTAGTTTATTTTTCTTCATTATTTTATTTTATTTTAATTAATGTAAAAATGATTACAATTGCACTTTGTTATTGACTTCCTAGTTTTATTTATTCAAGTACCACAGTGTTTTTCTCATTTCATCGTAGGGGGTGGTTTAAAGCCGATGTTAACCTCAAACCAGCGAAAATAAGTAAATTAACACCCTGTACCTATTGCACTTGCCAACCCGCCCTGCACTTGCCAACCCGCCTGTCAAGCTTAGTGAGTATAGCATACTACACATAGTACCCCCCATTGGAGAAGACCCGTGTTCAATATAAGATTATCATTATATTTTAAACTATATTATTATTTTAAATGAACACACAGCCAAGCTTCGTCAATTTAAGATCACTTGTACCTACGACTCCGACCACTCAAACTGCTGTATCTCCGTTGTTTCTTTTCTGATCTCAATAACTGGGAGTTCATTAGAGAGTTGATTAAAATTGCAAAATGTTTTGTACTTGTCGAAAGTTTGATAACTCTTACGGATACCGAGATATAAACAAGAAAAAAAAACTGAAATTTTATAAAATGCGATGTTTTTGAAAAATTTCATTTGCTATTAGTTTCACGTACATAAATGTATGAAATAAAATAAAGGGCATTGTATGTTCTCTCATTTGACACCTCATTTATGTATATCGGCCCAGTAATTATCTAGAAAAACCGCTTAGTAGAGTTGGTCCGGCCGCCATCTTTGTTACGTCATAACTCCCCCCCACTTCCACTTTTGATGCTACAACCGCACTTTCCATGTTCAAGAAAACGTACTGAATAAGTACATACCGGTTGTCGGTAGGGCCGAGCTAACATTGGTTAAAATCGTTTAGAGACGTGTAATCCAACATTGGAAACCACACTATAAGGAGTATTAATTCCTTTCTCCTTTTTTATCTTTTGAATAATATTTACCATTTAGACAAGGCTCATAAGAAGTGATTATTGCATCTGCCATTAAATATTCTTTTACATTCCCAAATGCATGTGGCATTTCAAACTTCAAATTTTCGCATAGATTCTCATAAATTTATTTTGGTAGCCGCTCCAGTAATTATACTTATCTATAACCGCTGATGATAGACCCCAATTTGAGTGACAACTATGTATGTAAACAAACAAAGCATATCAGCTTATTTTGCAAATTCCATTGAACTTAGTTTTCGAGCATACAACAAGAAATTGAATTAGTTTTCGAGGCTTCTGTGTAGATAAATAAGTATTGTGCTATTGTGCTAGGGATTGTTGCTACTGTTCTATACCGTGATTCCGTCTGCCATCTCGCAACGGCCACCTCGGTAGAAATCGTTTTTGTAATGGCCAGTAGACAGTATAACGAGTGGTAAAGTACTCAAGTAAGTTAATATTTTGTTAATTTTACCTCCTTGCTCTATCTGAATTAGTTTGTGGTCGATGCAACATATTTTTAACTACACAAATCATGTTGTTGTTTGGCATAGTTTTACTACCAGCTGCCTGCTTGACGCTAACTCTCTTTGGGAATACTATCGTAGGTGTAATCACCGCACCATGCGGCTGGTCTCCAGTCCAATCCACGTCGCCTTTTACTTCATATTTTGAGTGAGGGGGGGCAGTACCTATTCATATCCGCTCCCACACATGGTTGCCCGCAAATGCCTATTAAAATTTAAGTATTGAATAACTATCGCATGTATTTTTCTTCAACAGGGCAATCAAGCTGCTGATACTTTTGTATAAAAAGCTATCTCTAGGGCATACTCTACTCCAGCATTTGCCAAAAATGTATCTGTGGGCCTCAGAACGTTGTTGGGGACTACTGGGGTAGCTCATGCAGGGCGGCGCGGCTTCTGATGGTTACCGATACCAGGGAGCGGAGCAGATGATGGCAGCATTTTATTTTTTCACCAGAGGACAATAAAAAATGGGCTAAAATAGGCTTATTAGATAGATAGATATATTGATGAAAAATAAAGAAATATTACATCATTTTGAGTATTTTTATTTTAAAAAGTTTGAAATATATATAAAACAGGTACCTACTTAACTATCTGAATCTTATTTATACAGGTTGTTGGGAAAAGATACTGCGTTCCTTTGAACCACGCATTCTATACGTATAACAATGTGTGTTTGCTATTTAAAAAAATTGTGAATGAAATGTCGTGCTTTTTCAGAGGACTTCTGGCATGTTATACTCCTTAGATACATGGTAGATAGCAGTTATAATCTGAAATAATAATTACAGAGTAAACGTAACTATGCAAGGAAGAGTATAAAAAACGAATGCTTCGGTACTTACAGTCTCAGCTCATTTAGGTAGGGTTTGACATTTATTGGTTAAAATCACATGAATTATTGGATTGTTTTTTCTTGGTACGAAAATGGCATTCCAGAAAATCCAGTATTTCATACTCCTCATACATCTGCAAGAGGTTAAACAAAACTATTAAGTAAAAAAGTAGACTATATTGCAGTATATTTTACAATACCTAACGACAATATGTACCTAAAAGTTTAAGGCTTTCCCCTTTATGAGCAATTCAGCAAAAAATCACAAAATAATATAGCTACAACCAAGCCATAACACAAAAGTCCACCTAAATATATTACCCACATGTTTTTTTACAAACCTTTAACGTCCAACGAAAGATACTGAGCCGCTTCATTAAAAATTGCACAACTCAATATGAGAAAAGTCTAAAAAATCATAATACTTATATTAAAATATTTTCGCAAAATATTGTTTTTAAAACTACTGTCACTAGCTTTTAGCATTTTTGACGTTTCTGAAACGTCAAATAAACCGTGCAATATCCGTTTTGGTGTCATAGTACGAATTTTCAAATATTTTCATACAAAGAAAAAGGTGAACGGTTATCAAATGTCAAACTAAGCAGCCTTGAATAAGTCCTGCTATAGAGGGGTGGTAGTACGATAAATCTTAGCAGGCCTGTATAAGCCCTGCTATAAAAGCTCATGGTAGGCCTCGATGACATATATTATCGTAGAAAAAAATCTTATATTATAAGATCAGGCAAAGGTGCGTACAATTTGATCGAATATTTTGAACTTCTCAATCATTATCTATGCATAATTCTTATAAAAAGCATTGCTGGAATATATCGTTTTTGCAGCCATCAACCAAACCTAATCGCCACTGGAATATAAATCAAGCTAGCCAAAAGGAGCGCTGCGCTAGAAAGTTCCTAGTTTTTACCTAGTGACTGACAATATTGATTATGTTTTTTTATTATTAAGGCGAGTGTATCCGTGAACGACCTCCAGAGTGGCGCCACTTCACAAAAAAAATATTTCTCTTTATACAATCAATTTATCAGAATATCCGTTGCCCAAGTTTTTGGTATACTCAAGTGAATTTAGAACCTGCAAAATCCATGTAATATTAGCTGTTATTAAAGTTCTGGTAATGAATACCACAAGTAGCCGTTATTAGGTACTTTTTTCCGTAACTTAAATTGCAGCGAATATTTCATTTAGTTTGCAGGTTCTAATTCTACTTAATCATAATACAAAAAACTTGGGCAACGGATATTCTGATAGATAGTCAGAAAACAAAACCTTTTTTTTTGTGAAGTGACGCCACTGTCGAGATTGTTGACGGCTACACTCGTCTTAAAACGAACCTTACAAGAGAATAAGGCAAAAATTCCTCTTTGAATAAACAACTTACGAAAACAATGCAAGCAAGTGTATCGCAACTCAAGACAAGCGTACCAAATATTTTGTATTCAAAATGTTTGTCGAGTTCCGCATACTTATTTTGATGTAGTTTACAGTTCTCACGTCAACGAGGAATTTCGTTAAGGTGCATCGACAGCCCAATGGCGCCTCCAAAGAGGAAAAAAACGCTTTCTGGACACGCTAGTTATCTGGAAACCAAAGTATCAATTACATACATACACACATCACGCCTATAATCCCTTTCGGGGTAGGCCGAAAAAAACGGACATTTACGCCATGTCTGACAAATATTTGAGGGTCATTCGGAAAATTGTGTATCACCATAGTGACAGGTTGTCAGCCCATCATCGCTTGAAATAGCAATATACACCTTCGGGTCCCTTAGTCGCCTTCTACGACTCCCACGGGAAAGAAATGGGAAGATGCTATTCTAAGCCGGCATCACACGGCACAATCAATCATCCAAGTATTAATTCTCGGCAATAAATAACTACAAAAATTATTTAGAATCAATATAACCTTTCAAAAACTGAGCGATTTGGTTATGTATTGTAAAATTACAATACAATAATTATAATAATTAGTCTTATTGATTCTAAATAACCTTTGTAGGTGATTAATGCCGCACATTAATAATTTAGTGACTTGAGACAGAGCTTGTCCAGGCAGGGATTTTTCTACTGTTTGGAAGCGCCACTGGGCTCTCAAACAACCTTAAGCTTGCATCTCGATGTTGGATGATATTGCAGACTGTTCTAGTTTTAAACGTTTAAATTCTCATTCAGAATTAGGACAGACATTGCGAGGCTGACCCAAATAAGTAGGAACGTTTTTAGGTTATTTAACGACGGCCGATGTGGCGCAGTGGTAGACCAACTGCCTATGGCGCAAAGATTCCGGGTTTGATTCCTGGTTCCGGTCTGCTAAATAAAAATCGTTTCAGATGTGTGTCAATGGCCTGTCAATTTGACAGTTTTGGTCATTTCGTATTCTGCTAACAGTTTGAAGTATAAAAAATTACACTAGCTTTATAATGACAGTGGAGTGTCGCAGGCATTGCAAAGGTAAAAAAGGAGAATCCGTGCCCAGGTGGGGCACTCACAAAGTTAATTTAATCAGTTTGCGAATTTGTTTCCAGTCTGGTTAAGACATTTCAGCTCAAAGATTTTCTGTAAGAAAAATGGTTTCGTGCTTCGGTCCCGGTTGCTGAAGGATAAATTCGTTCAGGAATAGACAGCAGCGTTTCATGTGGGTAGAATCAAAATCTTGCACTGCGCTTACCAATCCACTTGCCCAGCGTGGTAGGTATGGCAATACCCCCCAATAGGGGAAGGCCCATGTTCAGCAGTGGACTGTTGTGGCTAGTATGTATGCTCAAAATAAATTGTCTCAATAGGAGTATTATTTAAGCGCTTATTTGAACTTAACTACAAACGGTAATTATTCATGAATAACCACAGTATTTGGTTCAGTTAATCACCTGAATATAGAGATAAAACAGATTTTGGTTTAATTCGTATGAATTTTAGTGTGATTATGTGCATGTTGACAAATAGTCTACAGAATATGACCCAGATAATTTATTTATTTCCATTATTTAGCCTTTTATGTCGTGTGTGCCGGCTTAGAATAGCATCACCCCATTTCTTTGACGCGGGTGTCGTCAGAAGCGACTACGGAACTTGAGAGTTTGTATTAAAATTTTAAGCGAAAATCTGACCTATCACTTGAGTAATGATTTATCTGAAAAAACCCACAAATTTTTGTCAGACGTGGCGACAGTGGCCGTATTATTATGGCTGTTAAAGCTCTGCCTACCCCGCAACGGATAAAGGCGTGATATGTGTATGTATGTATTAACCTGAGAGATTCCACTGCTGTGCAAAGGCCTCCCCCGCAGTCTTCTTTTTATTCCAATCCATTTTAGCCAAAAAGTTTATTAGTGAGCATTTTTTGTAGAGCGTAGATAGAACAGTGTATGCATCTGGCATTATATGACAGTTGCATAAACCATTATTACTGACTACCAAAAGGGGGGATTGCCATAGTCGCCACACCTGGCAGGCGGATTCATGAGCGCAGTGCAAGATGTTGCATTCACAGGGAACGCTGCTGCCCGTTCCCTGAAAGATAATCCCTTAGTCGCTTTTTTTTAGGACACCCATGGGTACAATTGGGTTGCAGCTATTCTAAGCTAGCACCTAACGGCGACCCAGATAAATTAAGTTATATTCATATCTATTTAATCTATATACGAGTACATTGTCTGGTAGAAATAGCTACCTAGCTATAAGGCCGCCTATATTGTACTCTTTCTTTTCTATATGTATTGTATGTCCATTTCTTGTTTTTGTGCAATAAAGTATATTTATGTTATGTTATGTTATTGTCCTTTTTTAATTTGCTACGTCGTCGGTAAATCCAGCTTATTAAGTATTATGGTATCAAATTACCGTGTTGCCGTTTAATTTCCGCTTAAAATAGCATCACCCAATTTCCTTTTCGTGGGTGTCGTAACGGAAATGGAGTGGCGTTTGAAGGACTCGAGGGTTACATGTGTATTGCAATTTGAGGAAACAATTGCTGACAACCTGTCACTGTGGCGGTACATAATTACTTGATACTGATCACAATTGGCAATCGGATCGGTGAGCGCAGTGAAAATTGTTGCATTCTCAAGGAACGCTGCTGCCCATTCCCTGGATGAATTTATTCCTTAATCACTTTTGACGACACTTCCGGGCTGAATTGGCGTAAGGCTATTCTAAGCCAGTATCACACGGCAACGCAACATACCTTATTCACATGAAATTGTAACGAAAATGAAATTGTATAAGTAGATAGTTCAAACCCGGTTTGGTCGCAAATCCCAATAGAGCAGGTTCGAGACGGTTCTGAGCTCTCAATCCGACGGTTCAAATCGATTGTTTGATCTTCAGCTGAAACAACTCGATAACTAGAGACGCGGGTACTTAGGCCATCCTAACATTCCCAATTTGACAGCTTTCAGATTGTGTAATAGGATAATAAGATAAGAATTTTCTTGTGTAATAGGCTAATAATAATACATACATATATACATCACGCCTATAATACCTTGCGGTGTAGGCAGAGCGCAAACACACAAATAGCTGACAAATATTTGAGGGTCATGCTAATAAGAATGAGACTAATTTATTAAAAAGTTTGAT
The DNA here is from genome assembly GCA_027580185.1 of Tuta absoluta. Taxonomy (NCBI): domain Eukaryota; kingdom Metazoa; phylum Arthropoda; class Insecta; order Lepidoptera; family Gelechiidae; genus Tuta; species Tuta absoluta. Next base: position 5,135,191 of record JAQAHW010000022.1, on the reverse strand, counting down.
GACAGTATTTTTATTATAAAGTTAGTAGTATATATAGTAGTAGTATTTAAAAGCACTAACATATAACAATTAAGACTGAACTAAGATTACCCTGTATCTCAGGCAAACAAGTTCTGTGTTATTTTTATAAACTATATAAATACAAAGAATATTTACGAACTTGATGAATAGAATAAAATATTACATACTTATCAACTATGTGTGTAATTCTTTAACTAATAGTTACGAGGTGAATAAAAGGTCATTAATAGCATTAACAATCAATTTGACAACTATCAAAACGCGTTTTTAGATTAGCTGAACTGTAACAAAAGAATTTACCCAATACTTATATAAACCTGTTTACGCCTACGCCCAAGGAGCGGTGCCTGCTAAAAATAGCACCACAAAGTTTTTTGACAATTTACAAACATAAACACAGGTTTTCTCGGTGCCGCAGCTGCTGGTGCCGAGGTCGCAAAGTCCCGCAAATACGAGGAGATTTTCGGGAGCCTCATTTTCTCACCCGTGGGTTTTGAGAAGATGGGTCCCTAGGGCCAGGGACCGGACGAGCGGATTAATTTTCAATACCCTTTGAAGGGGTTTCCCACTCATTTGGCTAGCGCAACGTTTGCTAACCGCGTTGGTATACGAGCTAAATGTTTAGCTTTCCCTTTTTATTTTGGGAAAACTTAACAAATCAAAGTGATTAGCGCTAACCAAAGTCTTTCATAGGCTTACCCAGCATTTTTGTATTTATGGACGGACGGACGGATTCTGTTGATTATAAATTATAACAAAATAAGGGTAGATTGAACTTGAACTAGAAATGATGTTTTTTGAAAAATTCAAAATCTGACGGTACATAAATAATATCTTGTTCTTAAATTTGATAAAAATATGTTTTCTGTCGTACTTATTCAATATTTGGTTGAAGAAAATGTCTAGTGATAATGAATCTCCACCTTCTCCAAGCGGCACTATTGCAAAGTCAATTTCACTCATATTAACTACGCATACGGCACTAACTCGCATGAATTATCTCGCGTGAAGCGCTATCGAAGGGTTTCCCTAGCGGATTAGGACAGTCGATCAATAGGCTTTTTTGTTCTGCTTTGCAACAATTTAACTTACCCGTTGGGAAAGCCTTTCATTGGGTTTCCGTGTGAAGGAATAGTCATTAAAATATCAAGCAATATCGCCGTGTATTTTTATCAAATAAAAGAAATATTCGGCTTCCAAACCCTGGTAAAAACCCCTTAAAGGGAAAGCGCTTCCGGTCCCTGCCTAGGGCCCATCTGCCAAGATACTCATAAACGAGGTGTCAGCGCGCCTCAATGACACCACTGGTGACGGGAGAGCTGGCAGTTTTCTCGGCTGACGGCTAAGCTTGGTCATCCAAAGGGGGTACACTGCCAACTATTTTGGTACCATGTCTCACTAGACGACCTTTTTTGCTTAAATTTTAGGTTTATAACTAGGCATTTAATTTTATTTTAATCTAGGTTAGTTTAGTTTTAAATGTTATTTGTTCCTTTAATTTACCTTTGTTTGAAGAATATTCTTTTGTAAAAGAAGTCGTGGTTACACTTTAATTTGAGAATATTTTGTTTTAAAGATAAAACCATCAAGTAACGATACTAAATGACTATAACTTGTTGTTTTTGGAGACACAATTGCGTTATTCAATAATTATGTCAAAGAATATCGTGTGACATAACCTTGCATTAACTCAATAAAATACCAGGCATTACCATGCAGCTCGCATAGCAAATTACTTCACTTTACACATTTCCAAGCATGTCACATCCTTTGCAGAAATACCTGTCGGATATCCACAGAGCATGGCGTATTGGGAACCTACCTCCACAGAACACGGAATATTCAGAACTGATGGGCTGAATATTTCAATTTCCATTTCGATCCAGCCGCCTATCCGGAAATTTCACCGCGCTCTAAATGTCAATTGGTGTCGAAATCTTTGATGTTCTGTATTTATTCGTACTGTCAGTAGAATTTATTCGTACCTCGTGTTACCAATTTAAGGAACCAAAGTATAATGAATGGATACGGTTTTTAAAGATTATTATGAGAATACGACGAGCTCTTGAATAATTATATAACTGGAAGCTAAAAGCTCCTTAGGGCCAATGTGTAGTTTTGTTTTTAATTTAGATCTGCATTCTACTATTTCATACTAACAGAGGGTAGCTGGTAGCGAGAGATCGTACCTTCTGGCGTACTCTGGGCTAGGTTACGTCCTGCAATGAGGTTGATGTGATGTAAAGATATAATACGACCACATCAGACTTGTATTCAATACATAGTATTTTTACCTCGAAAAAAGGGCAAAGTAGTAGCATTGGCAATGTCAACGACATCATTTACCGGAGCTATCATTTTGCATAGTCTCATCATGAGGCATCAAATAGAGAGAGAAATACGGCGGTAGCGACGAAGGGGTTTTGGCGGAGTCCAGAAGTGCTTAGATTTAGAGCGAGGTGCAACCACCCGCCTATCGACGCGGCCCGACATAGCAATGCATTTGCTTAAAAGCCCCGAGGAAAAGTAATATTTTAGAGAAACGAATGGAAAATGTCCAAGTTCAGTTTCTATGAAAGTCGCCTTTTATGAGAGGGAATAAATGTTGTAACGAGCAGCCGAAAGACGGGATCGGAGTTCAGGAACGGTGCCAGATTGTTATTGAACTTTTTATCGTAAAAACCATTGAAGAATGAATATTGTCAAAAACGAACAAAAATTCCCGTCTACAGAAGTTTCGTGATGAAAGAATAGATTCGTCATAAAAAAATTGGTCTGCCCGTAAAGTCGGTTTAGAGACGATAATTCTACGTACTTCGGCATAAAAACCAAGAGTAACCAGTAGACAAACGGTGGTCGTGCCTCTATTGCTTTTTCCGCGCTCTCGCTCGGCTCAGGCGGAACGTTGCAATAAGCCATGTTTCTTCGTGAGTGCAGGTGGCGTTCATCGATTAACCTGTCTGCTCTTCGTGTGGCACACCGAGTCGTCGATGAACCCAGGTGTCTGAGGTTTTTAACCACCCACTAGCAGCATCGATTTATTCGACGTCATTATGTATTCAAACAATTCGTTTGGCGACAAAGCAGGTGTGTGTCGACCCAAAGTACTAAAACAGCGCATTTTATTGTATAGTATATAGGTCAAATCACACAGTCCTGGTGAGGGTGAAAACCTCCATTTGCACTGGAAATAGTGATCTCAGTCTTTGATCTTGAGACGGTCTGTACATTAAATTTAATTTAGGTTTTGTCGGCATGAGCTGAGCTGCCTCCTTTTGCCTTTTTATTTTATTTATAAATCTCTTTTGTAATTATCTGCCTGTTCTATGTAAAAAATATTTTTTTTTTTTTTTATGAATTTAATATTAGTCAATAGCATAGTTAATTTCCATTTTAGGAGTGCAAGCAGAAAATGTAGCTAAATAATTTAGCAGCTGGGAGCAGAGAGAAGACAAAACCTAACCAAACAGGTTTAAAATGCAAATGCATTTAACCTAACTAAACGAATTACTAAACGGAATGCAAGTGTAGCACACTCGCTCTGTTCAAATGTCTCTTGAATTTTGGTCGGGAAATGAGAAGAATCGGACGGAACATTTTGGAGCTTAAAACGTAACATTAGTGTTATGTTTTATGCAGAAAACATTAAAAACACGCGTGCAATAGAAGTCCATCTTTACTTTGGTTAGGGCAGTTTTTAACAATCTAAAATTTACAATGTTGAGTATAGTTTAGTATGTAGCAGAATTTCAAATTGAATGCCTAATATTTATTTCTCTGAAATTCCACGACTTAATGATACGCAGTTGTGTTCCTTCTTCAAGCTGTCCGTTACTTTTAACAATATAGTATAAAATCGCTTCGTTATGGGTGGTGTCCCGTTGTAAGCTTAGATCTTTTATGTAGGTATGCAATGAACTTTGATGAGGTTTTATTTAATAGAAGGAGTGATTGAACATAATGTTTTTTTATACAAAAATACCAATACAAAAAGTTTATTTTCAGTAAATTTGTACAGATATAGATGCTGAAGTCTCCTTTTAAGCAAATAAAAAGTCTGTATCAGGAGGTTTATGTACAATACAAGCGGGAAAAAGGTTTTATTCCCGCGGGAATACAGTAAACAGCGGATAAACTATCTGGATGAGCCAGTAGTTAGTAATCAATTACATGTTGTGATGTTGATTTTAATTGATCTGCGCCAAATTATGAGGTGTGTAAGAGACGGTGTGCCAAAAACGTTACAGGCGTGATCAGACTGGAAACTGAACAACTTTCCTCAGGGAACATAATATGTTGGGGACCATACAAAGTTAGTTAGGTCGAAATTTCCTTCTTATTTCCCACCAAAATTAGCTCCAAAGAAAAAGTTGTTCAGTGTCGTGGTATGATTATGCCTGCAAAGTTTTCGATTCATAACCCTTTACACCCCGTATTCCATGGGGCATTATAATAAAAATAAAGACGAACGAACTTTCCGCCGGTAGGTACACAAGTCTTATAATCTAACTTATTTACAGAGAACCGATTTCCAATAATAACGACCCTCAATATTTATTGAGCCCATAATGCTTACGCACATGTGGATATTATAAAACACTAGCTTTATCCAGCGACTGTGCCCGTTCTTTTTTTAAACATTAGTAGCAAGACCAGATATAACAAAAATATTGAAAAAATTGTTTCCACTTTGATTAGGACATTGCTAGCTGAACACCCGTGTTTTGGAAGGTTTGCCAATCTTGTACATGTATAATGATTACTGAAAGGACAGTAGTTTCAAAACCTTGTCAGAGGTTTCTAGTGGAAATAGGCAATTTAAATACTTAGACGTTTTACGTCAAGAGTTCATCGAGTCATTCACAACATCCGTGAAGTAAAGTAAGTAAGTAACACTTTATTGCACATTCAAAACGTAAACAAAACACATTACAGGAAAACTTAAATTAAAGATGCGCAAAGGCGGTCTTATCATTGAAAGCAATCTCTACTAGACAACCTTTGGGTGAAGGAGAAATCAACTACCAACCGTAGGTGCCTCATTTAGCAAGCAAGCAAACAATGGCCTCAATTTAGGAAATAAATTCTCTTAACTTACCTTGAATTAGCGCTTTCACTTCCGTCAAATAGGTTAGGAAAAAGATAAGAGATTATATCATGCATGTCAAATTATTAAGGTAAGGTAATGTGTGTGTAAGTAAGGCGACACGGGGATAAAAACAACTACAACTAAATTGACTAAAAATAGCGAAGAACCCATTGTTATTTTTAAACATGACAGGACTTAGATATCTCCTATCCTTTTCTAAACCCATTTGACGGAAAGTGACAGAGCAAATTTAAAGTAAGTTACGAGAATATATTTCCCGAAAGTTTATATGCCATCCCCGTGAATTAAAAAATCATCCGTCTTTAAATTTCCCACAGCTATATAATAATATAAGTATTCTATAGATTCAAACAGTGAAGGAAATTGTCTAAGAGTAAATTTGCCCTTATTCCCTTCGGATGTAATATTTAAGCTTCGTACCTGGTTTATGGAGGTATAGGATGGGAATTAAATAATGTGTGTAATAAATTATTGAATAAGTTTTAGTAAAGTGTGTTTTAATAAAGAAGGGTAGATTTTGATTGTTTATGGCGGCCATGTTGTTTTGAGCGTTATCTGTCAAATCTTCAGTCAATGCTCTCAAACTGGGATATAAATTTTCTTAAATTATCTTAAATATGTGCTGTCACTTTCCATCAAATAGGTTCAGAAGTCTCATGTGGCTGTCAACACAGACACTTTTAATACGTCATAGCAAACCTTTTAGATCCAATCCAGGTGGACAAATGCAAAAGCAAAAGGCTCTTTTATGAGTATCTTGACTTTTTTTGTGTGGGACACCGAGTCGAAGTACAACCCGATGAACCCTGGTGTCAGAGTTTTTAACCGCCTACTTCTACTAGTGGGCCTCTCACATGATGGTGTATCCACTCTAAGTAAGGCGGTTCACGCACTAGTCGTCCGTCGTTCCATTAACGCATGCGTCCGTAAGACGAAAGGAAATTGCGAATTGCAATCATATTCCCATACAAATACGGCTCAAGTCGTCGTCCGTTACGCACCGTAACTTTACTGTAGCAGTATTTTTATGGAAATAAGATTGATATTCGCAATTTCCTTTCAGTTGACGGTGATGCGTTAAGTTGGTAAAAAAAAACGAAACGACAGCCGACAAGTGATTGAACCGCCTAATCGTAGACAGCAACCGACGGCTTAACATACCTCCTAAGCACGGAACCATATATCTACGGACAATCAGGTCAATGTCCTGACCACACTGGAAACAAATTCACAAAGTGATAATGTCAACTTAGTGAATGAGTTGCCAACCGGGATTTGAACCCGGAACATTTACGCCATTGGCAGTCACACTACTACTGCGCCCCATCAGTCGCCGCCGTATCTTGATAAGACCGGATAGGAAATAAAATATGATGTTCTTACATGAAAAGTCACGTAACTAGCTTTGAAAAGTTAACTTAATCAGGACTGGCTTTTATAAAAACAAACAGTTATATTGGTTACTCGAAGCAAATACTTCTGGAATCAAAGATGATTCAACCGATTGGTATGGATAGCTCTGGTGCAACAGACTCGCTGAGTTTTATCCATTTGGAATAAAACTGCGCCACTCGACGACACAGTGTGTATACAGACCAACTACAAGCTAACTGCATTTTTATACCAGGGCCTGGATTCTCTTTTTTTTTTATCCTTGCAATGCCAGCGATACTTACCTAACATTTTATTGTCACCGTGCTATTCTTCACTTTAAACTGACCACTGACACGCGATCTACATAAAATTAAAACGATTTCGGGCCCTGATAAATTATCTATTACTCTATTACATAGAGACATATATATTTCATAAACGGCCGTAAAAACGAACATTTACGTCACGTCTGACAAACATTTGAGTATCATTAAGAAGATTCTGTATTGCCATACTGACAGGTTGCCAGCCGATCGCATAAAATTAAAAACACATATAACCCTCGAGTCTCTTATTCGCCTCTTACGACACCAACGGGAAAGAAATGGGGTATGCTAACCTTAGCCGTCATCACACGGCACATTATCTACTTATAATTGACAGCGAATTCATCATCAACAACCGCCACAGTCCACTGCAGGGCATGGGCCTTTCCCTATAGCAGGTTGTTTACAAAACAGTACTCGCTTAACAGGCGGGTTGGCCGCCCGCCCGATCCACAGTCGACGAGTTTATTTTAAGATCATGTATTTACAGTGGGCAGGACACTTGGTAAGGCGGGAAGATGTAAGGTGGACCAAAGCAGTGACAGAGTGGCGGCTGAGGGATAGAAAGCGGCCAGTGAGCAGGTCATGATGGTCAGATGATATAATATCGGCTATAGGGAAAGGTTGGATGCGTGTAGCACAGGACTGAAGAGAGTGGCGCATTAAAGAAGATGCCTATGTCAGTGGGCTACTTTAGGCTTATTAGATAGATATATTTACAATTGCCTTTTACGACACTCACGAGTCAAAATGGGTTAATGCAATTCGAAGGCGGCCACTTTTTGTTAAAGATGAAACAGGTGATAAACTCCTTTAAGTGTATACAACTGTATAATAGTATTAATTTGTACCACTCAAACCAGTAAATAACAAGTTTGATTTTTGCCTACGGTAGCACTAACAACGAAATTATAAATTTGTTTAAATTAAAATATTCTTCTTACAACGCGAAAACTTTCCAGAAAGCTGACAATGTTGAAAGTCTGGTGTTGCAGGTAATAGCTTACCAGCTTGGCATGAAATATTGTAAAGTAAAAAAGGACGACAAGTAGGACAAAGTATTTCAATGAGAGAACCAGCTCATCGAATTTAATAATTAATCAATAGGACGAGAATGTACAGTTGAACAAAGACCTGCTTAATGCGTTCTAAATTTAAAATTAGTTAAGTAAACATTCCGATTTTGAATTTTCATCATACTTTTTATTTTCGATTAAATCACAGAATGATAAATAGTACTAGGGTAAAAGATAAAAAATAACCTCAGTTTTCGCGACATGTATTGTTGTGTGAGTGATCATGAGTTGGTGTTTGTTTTATGGAGTTCATGTGTAGAGTGAAGATAAATTAGTGCTGCATATAAGTAGGCATTATGACAGTTGCAGAAACTACTATACAATCCTTTAAAGCAGTACAATTTTAATTTGTAACAGCCACTATTAGAACCGGCATCGTATGCCAAAATATCCGGTTTCTGCATGGAATTTTATAAATTCCATCGTCAATAAACCAGATCCGAAAAACATCTAAAACCAAGATCTGTGTGAAAACCGCTACAGGCACAAAATGTGTCAAAACAAAACAGTGTTCAGTTTCATGGCTTGAGTCACCTGTTGAAATATTTTCAGTTTTTTTTTTAGTTCAGTCCGTCTGTGTGGAAAATTTCACACAAAATGTTGAAATATACGATAAGTTTTGCTTTACGGACCTGCGGTATATTGGATTTTAAAGTGGGCTATTGCTTTATTGCGCTGTCAGGTGATGGAGGGCTGTTTTATGAATATTAATTTTGTTCGACGAAGGATATCAGGAGATAAATATGATCAGGTTTACGGACGTAAATTTTTTATTTTTGCATGTATATTATAATGTTTCTTGATGTTAAATGTTTCCCCTTGCCCCTTCTTCTGTTTGCAGTATCGGTCATCCGTAAAATTTAAATTTATGCTTCATTCAACGACCGATTTTAGCTATGAAGTTCAAAATATTTAATCATCTTATTTATCGATTGCTTGCGGATGGTTTTAAATTTTAGAGGCGAAATTTGAAAACTGCATTTTAGGTACTCAGCGACTAAAGGCCCCTACCCCTCTACACTACTACAGAGATAAACATTGTTGTCATCAATTGAAATAAGGAATTAAATAAAAATTTGAGGACGCCCGACCCGAGACTGCTCCACTAACTGAGCTCATGGCGCCCCAGCTACCACTGCCAAATTTTCAATCTTTGGATGATTGTCTCAAAGCGACAACTGAATTCTTTAGTTAGTCCACATAACAGTTTTCCTCGATTCCGGGTACCACACCCGCTTCATTCTTTCAATTCCTAATTTCCATTAAAGAAAGTAAATAATATAACACTGTAAGTGCATAAAATCTTTATACATTAAGATATTATAAGATACGATAATTTTTTAATCAATAAACTTACTTATAAAACATTTATCATTAAACAGTAAATTTGTGTTTTCAATAAAATAGAACTAAACTCAGAAAATATAAAGTTTATTCATCCTGCTCTTTATTGGATTCGATCGTCGTTGTATTTGGATGTAGTAGGTATGTTTGCCTAACAGGATCTGGAACGACTCGCTAAATTGGATCACTATTCAGGTCAAACGTGCTTAGCTGCATCTAGTGCCATTATTGTACAATATACTTACCCTAGGTTCGGTTGGCATACGGAGTAGCTAATCTTTGTAATATGAATTTCTGTTTGAAAGCAGATACACCGCCCGGATACCATCCATACCTGGTTGCCATTCCACTAATTCGGACTAAGCGCTTCCAAATAAGAGTGAACAGGCTTCTTTCGGGTGAGCTCGCTCCATCTAAGACTCTCTGTCTTAAGTGACCTAGACTAGAGTCAAGAGCAAACAAATCCTTAATAAATAAATAAAAAGTCTACTGTTGAACATGAGCATCTCCCTATTGGGGGGTATTTGTCATATTCAGCACGCTTGGCAAGCGGATTGGCGAGTCAATACAGAAGGTTGCATTCAAAGGAAATGCTGCTGCCCATTCCTTAGATGAATTTATCCCCTCGTCGCATTTTACAATACCTACAGGCAGAACTAGGGGTGATGCTATTATAGGCCGGCACCACACGGCTTGCAGGTAATGTTAGGTAATTGTTGTAATAATAGTTACTGTTTTTTTTTTTTTTTTTTTATTAATGATGGGTTTGCTCTTGACTCTAGTCTAGGTCATAGGACAGAGACAGAGTCTAAGATGGAGCGAGCTCACCCAGAAGAAGCCTGTTAAGGCACTGGCACTCCCACACACTGACGGAACGCAGCAAGCTACTTGGCGCCAGACTTCGGTGGGATGGTGGTCGCGAGCCAGGCGGCTCCTTACGGAGCCTTCCACCGCTTGGTGGGATCGTTCAGCCGGACTTATCCACAGGCAAGCCTGTGTTGCCGTTGCCCGGGGTGGACCGCTAGGAGGTAGATCCCATACCACCCCATGTTTATATCCTTTCCAGGTTTAGCGGTTCGTAGATCATTGAGTTGAGGTCAGCTTTGGTTGAGCCGAATTGATCAAGTCATCCTGTCATTCATGTCAAAATATAGGTATCGAAAACTTGGGTTTACCTCATAAAAAGCTACACAAGCGTTGAACGTATGTTTAAAAATAATTTTCAAAAACGTTATACGCGTTCAACACTTATGTAACTTTTTTATGCTACTTAAGGCCCTTTTAGATTTATTTAAGTTTCAATAATGTAAAAACAATTGCGTATTAGACAACTGTTTTTGACGAAACTAATTGCAAGTCCTACTCCTCTTCAAAATAATTGAAATTATTATTTTTCGAAGTTAAAAAAAGAAATATGTTTGCACTTTTCAATTTTAGTTCCTTTTTAACTCAGTTTTAACAGTAAAACACTCTGTAATCAGCTATTGTGTTTAATCGGAAATGATAGAACCTCATTATGCATTTTGCGGGATTAGTTGAAACCGAGATTGATTGGAAACACAACTAGGTATTTAGAAATAGGAAGGTTATGTAAGTGTTTTGACGATATTACTAAACATGAACTTTTGAAACTTAGTTATACGCAGCTTTTTGTACTCATAAGTCCTGGTGCCAACAGATCACAGACGATTCTACTACGAAGGAGATTTCAGGAAGCCTATATTTCTCTCCCGTGGGCTTTGAGACGATGGGGTCTTGGGGCCCCTCCGCAAAGAAAACTATTTACGAGGCTCCTCAATGAGACTACCGGGGATCGGAGAGCTGGCAGCTTCTTTGGCCAGCGTTTAAGTTTGGCTTTTCAAAGGGGAAACGTTGCCAGCTTACATGGCTAATGGGGGCGCACTGAAGGACCTTTTCATAGTTTAGTTTTAGGTTAATTATTTCTGCCGTGTGATGCCGGCTTAGAATAGCATCACCCCATATCTTTCCCGTGGGAATCGTAAGAGGCGACTTAGAGACTCGAGGGTGTGTATTGCAATTTTAGGCGATGGGCTGACAACCTGTCACTATAGCGATACACAATATTCCAAATAACCCTCAAACATTTGTCAGACGTGGTGTAAATGGCCGTTTTTTGCGGCTGTTTACGCTCTGCCTACCCCGCAAGGGATTATAGGCGTGATATGTGTATGTATGTATGTAATTATTTCTGTAAATAATTAAATTAGTTAGTTTTGTGTTTTATATTAAATAAATCTTGTTTATATCGATATTCCCAATTCCGTTTCGTCTGACAGACGCCTGCGTTATGGTGCGTTAAAAATACGCAGCGACGGAAGACAAGTGGGAGAACCACCTATGATCTGTTGGGATGCGTTTTCGTCAAACATTATATAATAATACTATATCAAAGTGAACGTATTAAAAGAACCAATTGTAAAAATACTCATTTTAAAAATTGCACGCTGTAAAAAGTGGATCATGAGATTCAATGTACCAATATTACCCTTTGTAAACCATGTATCCAAGCAAATAATAATTATTTTTTACTTTTGCAGCGACGGACGACATGTGGGACAACCGCCTTGCCCTATCTTAGCTGGAACATTAACGTAGGGATAAAGTGCGAGCAAGATTTTAAATCCAGTTTTATTCAGACATTAACAGCCATAAAATTCTGAAAAAAAAATATATTTTATTGTCGCGGATCATACAGATAACAAATACTTATCAGTTTCACAATTTGACAAACTTTACTCGACATAGTAACTAGAAAAATACCGTTAAAATGAATTTAGGTATCCATAGTAGAGGTAGAAATGTTATGAATCTAAATTATAGTATTGTAGTGGCGCGCATGCGCTTCATATACAAGTCCTGAAACGCGGTATAGATGTTATTTCGCCGATTGCTATATAATACAAGTTCCAAACATGTCCGGTAGGAACATCTGTTCCCCTGGCCACATCACCCGACCAGGCGGGTAGCTACCCTTTTCCTCACAGTCGTCACTCGGCCTTCTGGCCTCATTATCACTTCTCCTAAATTATTTTTGTAACAACTTTAAAACTGTAGACATAGTATAGTTTAATTTTTCAAATAGAGGTCACTTTGGATTTTATTTCTATCGAATAAAATTTGACAATATGTGTATAATGATAAATATATTTCATCTGTTAGATCCTCGAAAGTAACATAATTACCCGACTACGGCAAAGCAAAAAGGAGGGTTATGATTTTGACCTGTATGTATGTATGTATGTATGTATGTATGTATGTATGTATGTATGTATGTATGTGGAAACGAAAACGTTTGTTCCGTCCTAACTTCTAAACAACTTATCAGAATTTGATAAATGAGGTATCATTTGAAGCGTCTAAACAGTCCGCTGGTTATAGGCTACGCTATGTCACTATACATTACATAGGGCGCCCTCTAGAGCGAAGAATTGAAAAAGTTTATACTACTAGTAATGTCGTGTTGGGTATTAAATGAAAGGGCTTAATAAGCACAGTTCAAAAAAATAGTTGCCGTGTGATGCCAGCTAAGAATAGCACCACCCCATTTCTTTTCCGTGGGTATCGTATGAGGCGACTACGGGATAACGGGACGCGACGGGTGTCGTATAAGGCGACTAAGGGACACGAGGAGTTCATGTGAAGGTATTACAATTAGGCGACAGCTGACAACCTGTCACTTAAGTGAAACACGATTTTAAGGGTTAACCTATTAGTCTTTGAAGACTTAATGCAATTACCACCCGTATCTGCAACTCGTGTAGGCGCATATTGTTACAAACAACCTGACATTTATGCAGCTGAACCACATTTATGGAGAATGTTCAGTTTCTGTGAATAAAAGGCATAATAGAAACAATTCCCAACACCGCTTATCCATGCGATTTGTAACATGGCATGTCCGTACTATGAGGACAGGCCTCCCTGACACCTGTGTAGGCTCTTCTACCCTTCTACTGACGCACAAGATCTGCGTAAAACTGCCATTATCGACGCCGAACTCAACAGACTTAACATTGTTGTTTGTGCCTTACAAGAGACCAGACTCCCTGACTAGGGTTCCTTGCGTGAGACACATTAAACATTATTTTGGAAAGGAAAGGACAGCAGTGCTGTGTGTGAGCATGGTGTAGGCTTGGCTATCCGCAACGATCTCTTAACATTAATAGAGGCTCCTTGCGGCATATCGGAACGCATTATATTGGTGCGGTTAAATACGAATCATGGATACGTAACACTTATTTCTGCTTACGCACCAACATTATCCTCAACGGATGAAGCAAAAACACAGTTTTATGACCAGCTCGACCAGTCTCTACGCGGGTTAAGACCATCTGACCGCTTATAAAATCTGGGCAATTTTAACACAAAGGTTGGACAGGACAACGTAGCTTGGCCTGATTGTATAGGTAAACGGTATAGGGAAGTTAAACGAAAACGGCCAACGTTTATTAAAGCTATGCTCTAAACACCTACTGTGTGTTACCAATACCTACTTCAAAGGCAAATCATCTCGCAAAGTATCCTGGAAACACCCTCGTTCTGGTCACTGGCATCAACTGGACCTTATCCTAACGAAAAAGAAAAATCTCCGCGAGATCCTACACACGCGTACATTTCATAGCGCTGATTGTGACACAGATCACTCTTTGGTGGCTTTGCACGTTGCTATAACTCACAAAAAGATCCACTCGTCCAAACTGCCCGGTAGGAAGAAGATCGATCTTCCCAAAACCAGGGATGATGAGTTTGTCCGAAAGTTTGAAGAGTTGGTACGCGATGAAACTGCCACCTGGGACGTAGACGCTCCTATAGAGGAAGACTGGGGCAAAGTAAAAAAGTTTCTAACAGATGTGGCTGGTTCGGCTTTCGGCCACCAGAAAGTCAAAAACCAGGACTGGTTCGCTGAAAATCTCGAAAACATAACACCCCTGCTCGAGTCCAAACGGCAAGCTGCGCTTACTCATCGCCTTAACCCTTCCGAAAAGTCGCGTGTCAATTTAGCGAATGCAAAAGCTGTATTACAACGCACATCACGGTACTTTGCTAATGCATGCTGGACCGAGCTTTGCCAAAGTATCCAATCGTGCGCTGATGTCGGAAATTTTGGTGGTGTGTATGCTGGCAGTAAAAAGGCCCTTGGTCCTTTGCCTAAAAAACAGCCACCCTTAAAGAAGTGGATGGCACTGTTATTACAGATGCCCAACGCTAACTCGAACGATAGATAGAACATTATATCGGTCTCTATTCGGAACCAGTTAATATAATGCCGGAAGCTGCAGACTGCATGCCAAAATTAGCTACCTGGGCCTGAGTTAGATGACCTTCCTACCATAAGGGAATACCACAAGGCTGTTAAGCAGCTTAAGACCGGAAAGTCTCCTGGAAATGATGGTACTCATGCCGAAATCATCAGGCTCAAATGCATATTACCCATCCTGCACAATCTGTTGCGTAAATGTTGGGAAGCGGGATATATACCACAAGATATGCGCGATGCTAACATCGTTACCCTATTGATATGTTAAAGATAAATTATCTTTATCTTATCTTATCTTTATACAAAGGCAAAGGTGACCGCGGTGACTGTAACTGTTATCGTGGTATATCCCTTTTAAGTATAGTAGGTAAACTATTTGCTCGGTTAGTCTTATTAAGACTCCAGAAACTAGCTGATCGTGTATATCCCGAATCGCAATGTCGAGTCGATATATACACGAAAGAACAGATATGATCTTTACACTTCGCCAACTTCAGGAAAAGTGTAGAGAGCAGAGAACACCTCTGTTTGTGGCGTTCGTAGACCTTAACAAAATTTTCGACACCGTTAGCAGAGAGGCCTTTACACTGCACTTGTAAACATCGGGTGCCCGCCAAAACTTCTGAGCCTCGTTAAATCCATCCATAAGGACATGAAAGGATCTGTTGTATTTAACGGCAATACATCCGAGCCGTTCGTAGAGGTGTTCGCCAAGGCTGCATGTTGGCTCCTACCCTATTATGCATGGTCAAACATACATACATACAAAGATAAGATTATGATGAGTGTATTTTGTTTAATTAACGAGTGATGTTTTAATTGTGAATTGAGCTGCATTTCTATCCAGAAAAAAAATACATACCAAAGTGTTAAACTTACCTTCAACCCCAAAATAATTAAAATAAAAACCAGTTCAAAAACTAACACCCGACTACTGAGATATCGCGCTCTAAAAAGTAAGAAACAAGAAATCTGGAATATTAACTACAAACAATTTAATATCTATAGTCCACGAAATTTATACGAAGATATGACATATAATTATATATTTAAATGTATATTTAATAAAAAATTATTGTGGTTTATAGGTGATAGCCGTGGTCGTATGCCACCTACTCTAGTACTTAGTAGGTGATATCATAAACTTGCACCACATAATTAGGTAAGGCAAACTGGCATACGTCCACGGCTATCACCTATAAACCACAATATTTTTTTATTAAATATACATTTAAATATATAATTATATGTCATATCTTCGTATAAATTTCGTGGACTATAGATATTAAATTGTTTGTAGTTAATATTCCAGATTTCTTGTTTCTTACTTTTTAGAGCGCGATATCTCAGTAGTCGGGTGTTAGTTTTTGAACTGGTTTTTTTTGTATTCAGTATTTAATGGCTGTAATTGTCTAAATAAAACTGGTTTAAAAGTGTTGCTCGCGCTATATCCCCGCCTTAATTGTAAACAAGTGGCTTGAGTTCAAGAACAAACTATTTTTGTCGTGGGAAAGATTACGACTGTGTCGTTTTACTGACATTTCCTTAACATAGAATTAGTAAAAGAGTAAAGGTGGCCGTAGACGTATCTATAATTAATGTCGTAGTATATTGTTGCCGTTCTTTTTGTGCCGCATTTTTTCGACTATCGAGAAGTAATATTACTACAACACTACGTGATTTATAGCCTTATGTAGATAATGTTTTTCTGGTTGATAATATTTTTAACAGTATTTGATACATTAAAATCGATGCTTTGTTTTGTTAAACTTATTGTACTGTAATTCATGTGGTTGTTTTTTCAATAGCATTGAGTCGTTGTGTATTTGTCTGGGAATAAGATCAGATTACGCAATTTCCTTTCGTCTGACAGACGGTGCGTTAATTATACGCAGCGACGGATGACAAGTGGTAGCACCACCTTAAGTTTGTAAGGTTAAAGTATATTTAATTAAGTCTTTACGTTTATAATTTCGTAGCTGTTACCCGCGGGGTTGCTCGCATAGCCCTCGAGTGATGATAAAAACTATCTTATGTGTTTATCCATGTAACCTGCTATATATGTTTCAAATTTCATTACAATTGGTTCCATAGTTTTTGCGTGAAGAAGTAACAAACAAACATACAGATTTTCACAAATTTAATATTAGTAGAAAGGATAAGTGTGTAGTTAAATTTCAAAATGCTAGAATTTCGGTTCTGGTTTATAAAAAGACTAATGTGAGTAAATTATGAAATTATAATCAACATTGGGATTTTATTATTTAGTTCGATTGTGTGGTAGGGGTCAATGTGTATAAGAATACACAAAAACAACAAATGGGTTACTGGTAATGCTAGAAAATAAAGATACATTTGGGACTTGCTGTTTGTTTTACTTACTTAAGTAACTGATTTTGTCATAAACTCATACGAAAGTTACATTCTGGTTTCCGTATAGACCGACTATAAATCTATAGTGGCATTTACTATGCAGTTTAGCCATATGACCCTAGATATAATATTTGAGTTTATTGCTACAAACAAACATCATAATAAACTTAGACAGATTATCCACGTGCTTTACAGGATGAAAGAAAATTTGATACATTTCTTAGAGACTTAGTTTGGAAATAATTTGAAGAAAATTGAACGTCCTTTTGATATTTTGCCACAAATACGACGGGCCTTAGTCAATTGTTTTGGCTTCGCACGAAAACGTGATTAAAATAAGAATATTGTACCTTTACTGTTAACTAATAAAACAGATAATTAAGTAATGTAGTTTGTACGCTTTTGCCTATAGCATTTTTTTTACAATAGACTACTATAAATATTGATGACTTATTCTCCATCATACATGTTATAAAATCAAAGGTCCTAATAATTTTGTTACAAATGTTTTGCGACCCATAATTCTAGGTAAAAATACGGGGTGTAAGGGGACGGTGTACCGAAAACTTTGCAGGCATGATCAGGCCATGAAACTGAACAACTTTTTATATGGAAGATATGTTGGTAAACGAGAAAAAAAATTTCGACATCCCATACAAAATTCCTGATCAGGTGACTGACTTTCTATGGAAACTCGAAATAAATATTTCGTTTCCCAACATAGGCTCCATTATAAAAGTAGTTCAGTTTCATGGTCTGATCATGCCTGCAAAGTTTTCGGTACACATTCCCTTACACCCTGTATGTTGGAAATGGCCTAACCCTATTGCTCCCTTTAGGGAATGTATCGAATTACCTTTTAGCCTGTATATTTATGTAGTCAAATGATACGCTTAACGAGGTAGGTAATTAATGAAATTAGAGTAGGTATAAGTGGTTTAAATTACCATTATTGATATTAAGTGGGCAGGCGGTTTGAACTCAAATTCTTGTTTCCGTTGCGGCTACCTGAATCTATTTCTACGAAGGAGACTATATTAAAAAATTATAAAGAATAAGAGTGGTAGATTGTGGGGGAGTTATTTTACAAGCAGTGGGAAGTTAACTAATAATACTAAAAAATAACTGTTTGTTTTTCACTATGAGAAAGGAGTATACATAGTAGTATAGGGTATATACAGGGTTATTTTTTAGTCAGTGCGCAAACTTATACCATGATATCAGAATCGTTCATAGGACATTTTAGGCAAATAAAAAAATATGTTTTATTTTTATTATTTTTTTATTTTTGTCTGCCTCATCAAAAATAAATCATGGACACACTACTTTTCAATCGGGGGTGCGTGAAAATGGCAACAGCGCTCGCGCAGCGCACCCTTCAGTCAGTTTCATTCAGTTCTCGCTTTGATTCCGTCGCGGGCGGGCGCGCACATGTGTGACACTACTTTCCCGCCGATCCCGAATTGATTTCGCGATGTCGAATTTTACGTTTCGCGAGTTTTACGAAATGGTGCGTTCGTACTTTTTAAGTGGGGAAAATACCCGAGCAGCCCAATGAATGTACGCGGGCGAAAGTTTACCTCGACTGCGTAGTGCTGGCGTTGTGGACCCTCATGTACCGAACCCAAAAACATTCCTCAACGTTATGCAGCGGCTGTTGGATCACGGGCAGTTTACGGTAAGTAACTGTTAATTAAACGACTATTGTACTTAGCTACCTACTGCCTACCTATTGTTCTAGGTAAACTTTTTGCAGTTTACTTTACTTTAAATGCAGTTGTACTTTAAGGATAATTCGGTTAAAATCATCGAAGGGCAGGCACGCGCGATACGAGCTACCTCATATCATCAGTCACCTCATCATCATCATATCACCTTTTCTGTTATTTGTGTTTTTCTTTGTGTTATTTATTTGGTGCAATAAAGTTATTACATACATACATACATACATCATCAGTGTACATAAAGCTTTCTAGCAGTGCAGATGAATTTCCCGCCACGCCGTGACGCCGGCGCCGCGCCGGCCGGCGGCAGATTTCTTCTAAAAATTGAATCGTTGGCGCCACTATGTCTGGCGCTGTAAGACGCGGTGACTAATCGCGACGTTGTCAAACCATCACAACCTCTGTTGTATGCAGGTTGTGTAGGCTTTTTAGGTACTATCAGCAACGGCTCCAGTTGCCGTTAAAGTCTTTACTGGTTATTTTTAAAGAATATTAGAAAAACCTTTGAATGTTGATCTTTTGAAATGGGTATCAATCTTTTCTGGTTATTCTTGTTAACTGTAAGAAAAACCATTCTTAAGTTGATCACGTAGATGGTTACTTGAGGTGCTGTACAATCCCGAGTTACCGTTATGGATTAAACATTTACATGTCTTGCTTATGCTAGTAGTAGCTGCT
This sequence comes from Tuta absoluta, assembly GCA_027580185.1. Lineage (NCBI taxonomy): Eukaryota > Metazoa > Arthropoda > Insecta > Lepidoptera > Gelechiidae > Tuta > Tuta absoluta. Next base: position 5,115,887 of record JAQAHW010000022.1, on the reverse strand, counting down.
AATTCTTAACCAAACTGGGAAAAATCCAACTACGTCATTAACAAAATAATCTTGTCTCTCCGCATAAACTAGAAACAGGGACCATCATGTCAAGAGACCAACTGTTAAACCACTACACCACGGAGGCAGTTTAAGTGTAGGTACTTGTGAGATAGGTACTTAGTTGTTGTAGGTATCACCCGCACGCACCCCGGTACCAATAGCGGTCATTAACCTTGACTGGTCATTGACCTGTGCTGTAGGTAGAAGCTAGAACACAGTCAGCTGATAGGTATAACTGGGCCGCGCGCGACGTTGCCATACCGGAAGATAGCTAGTGATCCTAATAGGGTGATCCACACTTACGTACGATACTGGGATAAGTTTAAGTGCGATTATTTCAATTTTTTTGTTCTAAGTCAGGTGTAAAAAATAAATACATATTTTCTAAAATTTGATAACCATTACGTATGTTGAAGCTGCGCACTGACTAAAAAATAATCCTGTATAGTAGTGTGTAAGAGACAGCCCTTCGAATACTTATAGGGTGCATTCAGACCATGAAACTGAACAACTTTCCATAAGAACATATGACAGGAAACGCCAATATTTTTTTGACTTCCCATAGCAATTCCAGTCAGCTGATCTTGATTTTGTACGGCAGGTGATTTTTTTTCGTTTATTGGAAGGGGAAATTTGTTCAGTTTCATGGTCTGCATGCAACCTGTCAGTATTGGGAGGGCTGTCCCTTACACCCCTTTTATCTAAGATTATTTGAAATTCAGTGCAAATATTTTCAGGGTATGTTCTAGTTCCGGTTTTACGAGCAGAACACGCATTGAAAAATCGACAAAGTGAGAGTCAGAGTCCGTCTAAGGGTTCCGTACCATTGTTATAGCACCAAAAAATATACATATTCTGAGATAATTTCAAATGTCTATTACCGTTCATGTGATAACCAAATACTTATAGGTAAAGCTAAGCAAAAAAAAACACGACGTTAATTCTATGGGAGCCGCTGTTTAATATATTTTTTGTATTAGCAGCAACATAAATACGGCATTTGCGAAAATTTCAACCCTCAAAATATCACGGTTTATGAAAAACAGCGTGGTGACAGACAAACAGACAGTCAGCTGAGTCTCAGTAATATGGGCCCTTTTAACGCCATTGTTAAATACATACATACACATATCACGCCTTCATCCCTTGCGGGCTAGGCAAAGTATTAACGTGCAAAATTTTCAAGCGCGGGCAGGATTTGATCCTGCGACTTTCGCATTACTAGGTGGCGACGCCTCTTCCATCTGGGCTACCGCAGCTCCTCAATCCTTGCCCGCCAATTTTGCAAGTGTATTTTAATGCCAGTAACGCGTGGCAAGGCTCCGTTTACCGGGATAGTTTAGCAACTAATACCCGGCGACTAATTCTATCTTTACAGATTGAATGTAGTCTAAGCGTAAGCGATGAAAACCCGCGATAAATTGAATACCAAATTTTTAAAACACTTCCCGTGTTAGGTATACAATTATTGAAAACTTGCAAAATTTCCAAGCGCGGGCAGGATTTGAACCTGCGACTTTCGCATTACTAGTGGCGACGCCTCTTCCATCTGGGCTACCCTACCCTGTGAACCCTAAAAACGTAAAAGACCATATCGAGTTCTCACACATATCACGCTTATAATCCCTTACGGGGTAGACAGAGCGTAAACAGCCGCAAAAAACGGTAATTTACGCTTCGTCTGACAAATATTTAAGGGTCATTCGGAAAATTATGAATCGCTATAGTGACAGGTTGTCAGCCCTTACGACTCCCACGGGAAAGAAATGGGGTGATGCTATTCCAAGCTGGCATCACAAGGAAATATCGAGTTCTCAGAGTTCAATTTAATGTTGTTTGCCTATTTAACAACTTCATGACGTCTACGCGGAAATAGTGACGTCACATCCGTAAAGGGCTTCGTAATTGCGACTTTTAACTCGGCTATTAACTATTTATAGACATTATACATTAACATTCTATTCTTAGCCGGCATCAAACGGCAGATTTCTTTCCTGTGGTCGGCGTAAAAGGCGACTAAGGAATCGAGGGATCTTTTAGTCGCCTCTTACGACTCCCAAGGAAAAAAAATGGGGTGATGCTATTCTAAGCCGGCATCACACGGGATACACATACTTTTTTGTAAATAAATACATATAATATACTCAGACTCAACACAAATATTTGATATTTAACTTACAAAAATTTATGCTGTGTGACTCAGCGTAGCAAGGGTATTTATCCACTTCTATCTATCATCGGGCCAGTCTAAAAATAAACTGTATAAACTGAAAATTCATATGCTATTCATTCTTATAACCTGTTCTAATTTATTGCCATTCGAGGTGTACGATCGGGGTCTTGGGAATCAAAAGGTTTCGCATTTTTCAGGGCACGTATAAATGTCACAGACTTGATTAATCGACTTGAGGTAGGTTAAGGGTTGGCATTTTTTCGCAAATTGCTATTCGGCTGAAGTTTCAAGGTCCCTATGTAAAGGTTTTCGTATAAAAACGGGTTCGGAATACGTGGTTAATGGATAAAGCGACACGCTTTGCATCGAAAGTATGTTGAATGTTAATGGTTCGCTACAAGCTGTTAGCTACATACATATTTCACGCCTTTATCCCTTGCAGGGCAGGCAGAAAAACCGGACATTTACGCCAAGTCTGACACACATTTGAGGGTCATTCGGAAAATTGTGTATCGCCATAGTGACAAGTTGTTAGTCCATCGTCTAAAATTGCAATATGTATGAGCTACAGGAAACTATAATGATATTATGTAAAAAGATAATGATTGAAAAGATTTATTTCATTTGCGGCGATCATACTGAAACATAGCTGAATACCAATTTTTTTAAACACTTCCTGTGTTAGGTATAAAATAATAAAAAACTTGTTTTTTTTCAGCATTTGAACATGCGAATTTCGCTATCACTAGTGGCGACGTCTTTTCAATCTGGGCTACCACGGCTCGTCTGTAGGCCTACACATACCCTACCCCTAACATCGTTTTACAAATTCCTTTCTTAATAGAGAGGTTACTGTGGTCTCAAATATAGCCCAATTTCGCTTCTATAATTGGGATCTTAGAAAGGACAGGAGTAATTAAACAAGGCTTACCCAATCCAAGGGATAGACACATTATAATTGAATATGTACGTATTTTCCAAAGACTATTCACTATGAATTAGCCCCTTAGTCGTTTTTTGCTATTCTAAGCCGGCATTTCACGTCAAATCGTCCTGGGAATGGGTAGCATTTTGCACTGCACTCACCAATCCGACTGCCAATCGTGGTGAGTATGGCAATACCCCCAATAGGAGGAGGCCCGTATCCAGTAGTGGACTGTTCTGGCTGTTAATGATCAATGATGATTCACATATGAATTGAGTTTTTAATTTCCGTAATAATAAAACAACTCGTTTAACTTAAATTAATGAAAAATTTAATTGAAAACCATTCAAATATTAAAGTTGAATTTTATCTGTCTTTGTGTTGTCGCTGCTACTTAGTGTGTGTTTTTAAAGTTTCTCTTAGTTTGCAGTTTGTCTGTAAGAAATCGCTTTAAGTGTTTAGGCCGCGTTTGTTTATATTTAGGTGTTTGTTAGTGTTCTTGTATTAGCTAATAATTATTACATACATACATACATACATAAATCACGCCTATATCCATTACGGGGTAGGCAGAGCGTTAACGGCCGTAAAACGGATATTAACACCACGTCTGACAAAAGCTTGAGGGTCAATCAGATAACTGTGTGTGTAGTGACAGGTTGTCAGCCCATCGCCTATAATTGCAATACAAATCCCTCGAGTCTTTTAGTTAGCTCTTACGACACCCATGGGTAAGAAATGGGGTGATGCTATGCCAAGCCGGCATCACACGGCATTAATAATTGTTAATGTGAGCAATAAAGTAAATCTGTCTGTCTGTCGTTGTTTATTCTACTCCTTTTGTAACTTGTTTAAGAAGATCATATTTTGTCGCATTCCATAACTTTTACGCTAAGCTCATGTCGGTGTACAGAAAGTTCATTCTTGTAAATGTCAAGTGTATGAAAACGACATCAATCTTTTTCCACACAAGCTGTTATTATTTCATTCAATTTGAATGATCCGTAAGCTGAGCTGAACTTTCCATAGGTGAATAAATTTTCCACCCACAAACTTAATTCGAATTTTGACAATGAAAGTTGTATTTCAATATGATAGTTCTTTGAGTGTTCCTGACGTAAGACGGTAATGCATGCGTCTGTAAGACGATACCAAGGCGTCTACGATGCGTTGACGCACCGTATCGCACCGTAGCCGTATTTGTATAGAAATCTTCTTCCCTATTCCTTAAGAAGAGAAATCGCAATTTCATTTCGCCTGACAAACGTATGCGTTACGGTAAGTTAAAAACGTCCTGTCCATATATTTTTATTTCTTTTTCCCGCCCGAATTGTTTTCTATCGGGACAATACAAAATTGTTTTAAAGAAAAAATGTGGTATACAAATTTCTTTATTTTATCATGACGTCAATAAGTGATAATACCAGCCAACAGCCAAGTCTACGTGGCCGGAGGTTATTTGAAGGGTGTTCGCATGATTAATTAAAACTATTGTTTGAAAATACAAAAAAGTACTAGCGTGTAGATTTGTTGAAAAAATCCTCTGTTGTATTTCTCAATATACATATTTACATACGCCACTGCAGTTAATTTAATAGGTCTTTTATTGATAGAGATATTAATGTAATGAGATATCGGAAATTATATTGTTTGTGGTGTATTTTAAGCAATATGATGCAAACTGACTGACTGCCTTAATGGCGTAGGAACCTGCACTTTAGCGTGGAGGTAAGAACTCCTGCCTGGTACGGAATAGTTTCTCTCTGAAACGGTACTATCATCTGCGTATCCAACAATACCATGCCGAAGGAGGTCATTGATGTGCAGCAGGAAAAGAGTTGCAGAGAGAACAGACCCCAGAGGAACTCCGGCATCAATGGCCATAAGGTCAGAGGAGCAGCCGTCAACGACTACTCTGATGGACCGTTCACTAAGGAAGTCTGAAATCCAAGTACAAAAATCAGCTGGAATGCCATAAGCAGGAAGATTGCTGTTCTTATCTTTTTAAAGGGTGAAATTTTACTAGCGACCGATAGCGAACACTCAAAACGGGCTGGTGTTAAGGAACAACTTTCCCCAAGGAACATAAGTCGAAGTATGAAATAAAAATTTAGACATCTCATACAAAATTGCCGATCCAGACGATTTGGTTAACTATGGAAGCTCAAAATATTTTTTTCATATTTCGACCTATGTTCGTTAGGGAAAGTTGTTCCTTATCACCGGTCCATCCTCTGTTTTTAGTATCGGTCACAAATCAATTTTTCCCGATATATTAATCCTTTTAATGGGTAGCTTGAGGTGTGATAATATAAAACATACACATATCACGCCTTTACACCTTGCAGGGTAGGCAGGCCGTTAACAGCCGTCATTGTCACGTCTAACAAATATTTGATGGCCGTTTAGAAAATAGTTGAAATTGAAATTGTAAACAATTTATTCTCATTTACAGTACTTAACACAGATGAATACATACAAGACAATTACATTTAAAATACAAAACCGTCTCAAAAAACATTACATGTCATTTGAAAGTGAAGATTACTCATACTTGTATTGGATGTTTTTTATTCATAGCATGCAATTTAGTAATTAAGTTTTATTATTTTAAGAGAACTTGTCATCTATAGATAAACCTGTGTAGGGCTTCAAAAGATGACCTTGTAATTATTTCATGAAAAATGTAAAAAAAAATCGTTTCTTATCACACCCGCGGTTATAAAAATGGTAATGGTACTGCTATTCTAAGCCGGCATCACACGAAATGTTTGGAAGTCAAAATTAAAGTGTTCCATCTTACCCCAACTAGGTTGGCAGGCAATCCAATTAATTTTATTTACTGTATAGCTAACAGTATTATAATAACGAGTATGTTGGCATGTTTTTGTGACAAAGACTAATCTACTACGTGGCTACGAAACATACGCATAATTCCCGCTGTATAGGCTACATTCGATGCTATTTGCAAAATTTCATATTTTTCAATCTTTGCAATGTTAATCGGATTTTTGTGTAGACTTCATGTCGTACATAATTACGTAATGTACAGTGAAATATATCAACTTTAAAAAAAATATTTAACTGTACAATTTTGTTTATTTGAATAATTACATTTTTTAATAGATAACACAATATTGAGACGACAACAACAACTATGAACGTTCAAAAAAGTTAGATGTGCATAAAGATGCTGCCTAAATTATTTTTTCATACGGTTTGACGTTGTCAAACGACCGACTGTTTAACTTTTTTCTTAAGAACACTATAAATGGACAATTACATTTTCAATAAAGATCCTGAAATCATTTACAAACAATAACATTTAAAATATACATACATACATACATACATAAATCACGCCTATATCCCTTACGGGGTAGGCAGAGAGTTAACGGCCGTAAAACGGATATTAACACCACGTCTGACAAAAGTTTGAGGGTCAATCAGATAACTGTGTATTACTATAGTGACAGGTTGTCAGCCCATCGCCTAAAATTGCAATACACATCTAACCCTCGAGTCCCGTAGTCGCTTCTTACGACACCCATAGTTAAGACATGGGGTGATGCTATTCTAGGCCGGCATCACACGGCATTTAAAATATTTTGTTCAATAATTTCAATCGCCAGACATTAATTATTCTCGCATGTAATAATTTATTTATTTTTTACAAGTTTGTTTTTTAAATATCGATCTATATATTTGCAGTGCCCTCAAAAGGGCGTCATGTGTGATACGCTGATGTAATAAGACCTTAAGAATTACCATGTGATAGCAAATAAATGAATTATGAATTATTTTATGAAATATCATTTCATATTAAAACCATCCAAATTTTCGCGACTGAATCGGTTACACGCAGATACTACGCGTGGGAGTATTTTAACTTTATTTTATTGATGGTCAGAATATTCATGTACGAATACTTTGTCTAGCATCAAACGCCACGATCTTAACAGGATTTCCACAGACCCGACAGGCCCAAAAGGTCCGTTTTTTGCGTCTGGTCCCTGATTAATTCCAACTTAATTTTAGACCCAAGGGCTGGGTGTGTATTATCTCTTTTGTTTAACATTTAAGTCCGGTCAAGTTGCTGGCAGTTTGCCTTTTAATCCCACCCACAATCCAAGTGCGTTTTTGTGTCAAAAGTCAGAAATGTTCAATTGATATACCGGGTGTAAGGGACTACCGAAAACTTTGCAGGCATGATCTGACCATGAGACTGAACATATTTTTCTATGGAAGCTATGTTGGTAAACGAGAAAATTTTTTCGACCTCCCAAAATTCCCGATCAGATGACTGACTTTCTATGGAAACTCGAAAAAAGAAAATTTGTTTCCCAACATAGGCTCGATAGTAAAATTTGTTCAGTTTCATGGTCTGATCATGCCTGCAAAATTTTCAGTACACCGTCCCTTACACCCTGTATAGGGTGACATTTTACTAAAGTACCAACGTTCTAATAAGTAGTTTTTGACAGCTGTCATTTCCATACTAAAAGAGATGTCAACAAAGTAAAATGGCCCCCTGCTGTAGTATTATCACGAATCTGACAGCTGTCAAATACGACTTATTGGAACGGCGGTACTTTAGTGACCGATGCTGAAAACAGAGTATGGGCTGGTGATAAGGAACAACTTTTCCCATGAAAAGTAGGTCGAATTACGACAAAAATATTTTTAGCTTCCATAGTAACTCAAATTAGCTGATCGGCAATTATGTATGGGAGGTCAAATTTTGTTTCACATTTTGGCTTTTGTTTCTTTGGAAAAGTTGTTCCTTACCACCAGCCCTATCTGAGTTTTCACTATTAGCCACTGGTAAAATTCAACCTATATAAACAAACATCAATAGACAACAGTTCATTGCACAGATCACCGTAACGTAGAGCGCGCAAGTACTTTGGTTTGTGGTTCACTGCTACTTATGCGCCTTCTTCTCTGGGAGTGTTTGCACTCACTACGTTTACGCAGACCGGTACCATCAACATACATCTTTGAACTGTAACACAGGCTCACGCTTGTAACAGACACCAGTCTCTCACCAGCAGTTTCATGGCAATTGTATTTTTTTAGGAATTATTGTGTGAGAGAAATAAACTATTTTATTATTATTATTATTATACTCATTTAAGGGATCTATTTATACTGTGTATATATCATGCATACACAGCCATAAGAGTCCACTGCTGGACATGGACCTTCCTCTATTGGGGGGTATTGCCATACTCACTACGCTTAGCTGGCGTACTGGCGAGCCCAGTGCAAGATGCCCGTTCTCTGGACGGTTACTACACTCTACTTATACTGGTAAATTTAGTAACTGAATGAAAACTACTAAAAAGTGATTGTTTTAAAGAGGTAGGTTGATGTTCTGCTGATAACGTTTCTGCTTATTCCAAAGATAGATCTTTTTGTCGCATTTAACAACACCCACGCATAGAAGTGTGGTGTTGGTGAAGGTGTGGTGTTGGTGAAGGGTGTTGGTGAAGTTGCGGGTACTTTAAACAAACGCCTCAATGACAGTGGCCTTAATTTCGAGACACTTCTCTTTGAAGAAAAACAACGGGAAATCTGCATCTGTCATTTTCGCAAACTAATGGTCCATCCCCCCACACAACACAAGTGTTCGTAAGTTACTTTTCAAATAATATTTGGGATGACTCTGGGTGTTTTTTATGTATTGAGTGTATTTATACAAAAAAAGTATTGATGTATTTATTATATCAACTAATATCTTTTTCCCATAGTGCAAGCTTTGTTTAGTTTGGGGCTAGATAGCGCTGTGAGAAATGTCCAAGATAATTATATATTTATTTATTTAATGATAATGCCCTCAATTTAGGAAATATATTATCTTAGCTTGCCTTACAGCGCTGTCACTTTCTATCAAACAGGTTTAGAAAAGACATTATAAGCACAGAATAGATATAAGTCCTGCCATGTTTAAAAATCAAAATGGGTTCGTGACAATTTCTGGTTAATTTACTCACCATTGTTAACAATGTCGTCTTATTTTGTCAGATTACGCGCATGTTGCGTCAAAATATAATGAAACGACTACAAGAATTGTGGCCATTATCAATTATTATACAGGAACTTCGATTACGCTTTCTTATTTCACTTTATTATGAAAGCAAACAAAATTTTAATTAAAAAAGAAACGACAGCTGTTTTACTCTACTCTTTTGATTTATAATCGTGTAAAATAATATCTACTGCCTAAGAATCAGCTAAGTAAATAGGTCTCCTAAATCGAAAGCGATAATAATGAACTTTGTGTCCCTGCCGTGGGAATTTAACCCGAAGCTCAGAATACTAAACAATACAGACAGTTTAATCCTCTTAACAACAACCTAATGTTTCCGAAACACTTAATTGACGAAGGCTACTAATAGGTATAAACACTATTTTAGCATAATTTTAACTGCCTTCGTTCCAAACCCGATGAACAATAAATCTCTCTCTGTAAGGAAATTAACAGTCTTAGAATGAATGAAACGCAAGAATACTTTTAAATAAAAAAATATATACAGGGTGTTAATTTAAATGCGTGCCATAGCTTCAGGGCAGTTTCAGTATCGATAAAGGAAACTAGAAAAATGCTACTTAACATAACGCTACTTCGACAATACGCTTCTTCGACAAAAGTCATGTCCGACATAATGCTACTTCGACAATACGATATTGCGACAATACGCCATTTCGACAATATACTATTTCGACACTAGACCACCTCTACACAAACTTAACCCCCCTAAACCCATATTTAAAATAACCTTTTTTTTTCTTGTACTGTCATTGAAGCGTAGGTACGGCTGAAGCTTAGGTATTTTGTTGCGTTTCATCGTACGTAATTCATAAAATAATCTTAAAACAAATTAAAAATATTTAAAAAAGTTTCTAAATCAGTTTGGATTGTTATTGATTGAATGAGATCGATCTTGCTCTTGCAGTACATAAAAAATAAACAGTTTTTTGGCTTTCTTTATCGATATTGAAACTGCCCTGAAACTATGGCACGCATTTAAGTTCACACCCTGTATATCCAGGTCAAATCACAGATCAACATCTAGCCCTAAACTAGGGAAAGCTTGTACTATGAGAACTGGATAACTGATACTAATACTAAATCATAATGTTTTTTTAACCAATTCATATTATACGTACATAGAAAACACCCAGGCTAAACACAAATAATTGATAATTTACTTTAACTAATATTTGTGTCTTGTGGGGATCAAACCCACCAAAGGCAGGGGTAATAATAGTCCGCTACGCCGACAGTCATTATTAATAATTAAGTAATTATTCTATTATTACGACAAAAAGATTTTTCTATGATAATACTTTTTGACCAAAAATGTTTGTACTCAGTCAGTTATATTTTAGTCAGTTTAGTTTTAAAATTGCTGATAAAGAATAATTATAAGCTGAGGGGTCATTAGAGCGAAAAAATGAAATGCCTATTTTTATGGAAACTTCATTGAAGTAACACCAATAAAACGTTAGCGCCTCGGGGCGAAAAGTCAATCAAACGCCAGTTGTAATGAATCTCTGATCAAATGGCTTTCGCATCTCCGCCGCGTCAAATTTCAATCGCTGCGTAGGCTGGAATGTAGGTGAGGTGATAATCAAAACACGACTGTGACATTTGCAAATGAAACTAAGTCCCAGTCTGGTAGCAGATATGAGACAAATTTAGCAGCAACCTACGCTTTTTATTTTGAAATTGGATACTCTAAAAAGGTGGAGGATTTGGGTATACGTTGGGTAAACAAGATTACTAAGGCGGTTCTCTCACTTGTCGTCCGTCGTTCCGTTTTTAATGTAACGCATGCGTCTGTCAGACGAAAGAAAATTGCGTTTTCCTAGCTTATTCCCATACAAATACGACTACGGTGGGTTTACAGTGCGTTACGGTGCGTAAAAAAACGGTACGGCGGACGACAAGTGATAAAACCGCAAGAGTGGATCGATCATTTGGAAATATGGGATGATGAGGGTGGACAAAAGCAGTGACTAAGTTGCAGCTAAGAGGCAGAAAGCAAATGCAGATGCCTTAATATACACTGGAGGAAAATTTTGTATACGTGTGGCACAGGGTACCTACAAAAGATAAAGTGAAATAAAGAAGAATCTCAAGTAAATGAAAATAAGTAATTGTAATTTTTTTGCGTTTGCTGGGGATAGAACGCAGGTCTTGTGGAGTCCATACGACTGTTCTGCCACTGATCTATCGGCGCTCCGACCGAACCCTTCCAAATTATCAACCTCTTGATACCCGTTTGAATCTTAAGTCCAGAATTTATCTAGTAAACGCTAAATAATTAGAATAAGTTTATCGAATGGCTAACTGTTATATCATATGATATATTTTTGTTTGAAACAACCTGTGACAAATACATCGGCCTATTGCAGTCCACTGCTGGACGTAGGCCTCCCGCAGGGTACGCCGTCTCTCGTTTTCGCCATACAGTCGCTACTAGCGGCCTATTTAAAGTCATTTGTCCGTTTGGCCGGAGGGCGTCCAACGCTACATATTCCGAGCTGTGGCTTTTACTCGTGAACCCGCTACTCCACCGTTTGTCAGTTCTATGACAGATGTGCCAAGCCCACTGCCACTTCAGTTTGCTACACTTTCAGAAAATTAAGTGAGAAGTTTCAATAAAAAATAAATAAATAAAGCTAGATGTGGCCTTAGGCATGCACCTACTTAATTTTTATGGTATATATTATATTTATCATGTTTTTATAAATGTATGCTGAAGGCGGTAAGATTTTTCTAAATTACAATGACAGCAAAATTTTAAAGGTAAATAATAGAAACAGAGACAAAAGATACCTAAATGTGTGATCCGGCTGTCGGCGGAGAATGTCCCGCATTCGATCCGGAAATGATGTGAAATTGGATATTTTTATCTCCGATCATTCAATTTTTTTGGGAAATGAAGGACAAATTGGGATTCGCGTTGATTTGTTCTAAATCTTTCATATTTGATCGCTGGTACTGGCGTTCAGTAAAGGTTGTTTGTACTAGTGTTTTATCATACAAAATAATCGAAAGCTGCTGTGTGATGCCGGCTTAGAATAGCATCACCCCATTTCTTACCCATGGGTGTCGTAAAAGGCGACTAAGGGACTCGAGGGTGTGTATTGCAATTTTAGGCGACGGGCTGACAACCTGTCACTATAGTGATACACAGTTATCTGATTGACCCTCAAACTTTTGTCAGGCGTGGTGTTAACATCCGTTGAACGGCCGTTAACGCTCTGCCTACCCCGGAAGGGATATAGGCGTGATTTATGTATGTATGTATGTTTGTATAATGGTAAGCTAGGTTAGGTCAAGACTAGCATCGCGGCATAACTATCAGGTACACACACACACACACATCACGCCAATATCCCTCGCGGGGTAGGCAGAGCGTAAACGACCGCAAAACGGACATTTACGCCACGTCTGACAAATATTTGAGGGTCATTCGGAAAATTGTGCATCACCATAGTGATAGGTTGTCAGCCTATTGCCTAAAATTGCAATACAAACCCTCAAGTCCCTTAGTCGCCTCTTACAACTCCCAAGGGTTAGAAATGGGGTGATGCTATTCTAAGCCGGTATCACACGGCAGCATGTCAGGTATAAGGCCTTCAGTATCTAAAATCAAGTAGGTATGAATAAGTCAAATGGTTGAAAAAACAAGTGATTGAATCAGTTTAGACAAAATATAGTGTGATTTTCAAGTAACAGCTTTCATTATTTAGTTCGTTTTTATACTCGTACACAATAGATATTAACAATATTGATATTTTGTGTCGAGAGTTTTATTTTTATCTCGCATAATACACGTGTAAAGTATTAAAGCCGTGTGATGCCGGCTAAGAATAGCAGTAAAGCATTTCTTTCCCGCGGGTGTAGTAAGAGGCGTCTAAGGGACTTGAGGGTTTCATGTCTATTACAAATTTTGACCACAGGCTGACAATATCACTATAGTGATACACAATTTTTCTGAAACACTTAAATATTTGTCAGGCGTGGCGATACAGCCGGTATTATCGCTCTGCCTACCCCGCAACGGATAAAGGTGTGATATTAGTAAGTGTTAAAATATTAAAAAAAAACAAAAACGCGTGAGAATCTGCTAGGAATCTGATTGGGGTTTTCTCTGACGCAGCGGCAATGAAAGGGGCATTCGCATCACCCTAACTTAGCACCTTAAAATTGAAACATTTTCGAATTGATCATCATCATCATCGACAACAGATACAATAGTCCACTGTTGGATATGGACATCCCCATCTTGGGGGGTGTTTGCCATACTTACGACGCTTGAAACTGAAATTTACTTTATTCAATGTAGGATATCATTATCACTTATCGACGTCATGATCCGTCATTGTAAAAAAAGGTAATTTGTATAACACAATTTTCATTTTTAATAACAATTTTGTAATGTCCTAATAGAAAACTAGCTCGGGCGGAATAAAAATAAAGGCACTGCCTCGGGGCTGGCCAGGTAGACGATTTAACAAGAGCAGCGCTAGATGCTGGATTCACAGGTAACACAGCGAACATTATGAACGATTTCATAGACGAAGATTATTTATTAATAAGGGATTAATAAAGTTTATACCTTTAATAAGATTATGGTGATTTTTATTGATGTCTTCTAATATGGCAGTCTATTTCGTTCATTGTCCCTTGGTCGCCATCTATGACATTATATGGTGACGTTATATGGTGATGCATCTGATAACTTAACTAATTTTTAGTTGTTAAATTAAAGTTCTATTAATCGTTTTATTAATAGTACTCTGACAAAATGAGAACAATCATAAACTGTACCTTCTCCTTCTATTCTACCCAATAGTTATATGGAAAATATCGTTTTTAGCGACCGCCTTTGAGTACTTTAGATTAAGATCTGCTGTTTTTTATATCCTGTACTCGTGTGTATGTAATAAAGAATTTTGACTTATCTACTTGCCATAACTTGTACTTGTCAGGAAGAGATCGCTTTTAGAAATAAAGCCGCCTTTGCGCACTTTAGATTAAGATCACTGTTTAAAATTATCCTATATTAGTAAGTAATCAATATTTTTTACTAACTTACTTGTCTACTTATTTTATCTTAAAATGTACCTAAATTATTATGACCGCAAAACCAATAAAATTATAATTACATTAGTACTTACCATCGTGTCAGTAGGCTCGAAGCACGAAAACCTCGGTCTGGCAAAACGCCAGAAGTTGATAATGTCGTCGAATCGTCGATACTGTCTTAATAGGTCCTATCAGCAGAATGTCAACATGCCTATTTAAGGGTTCAACTTATCATGAATTTTCAAGCAGTTACTGAAAAAAAAACAGTGTAAGTTGATCCTTATCTACACTGTACCAAAAAACTCTGAAAAATCGACAAGGCACACATTACGTAACTTCAGTACCGATGATCCAACGCCGCGTCCAAGATGTCAGGTGTGTCAGGCAAGGAAATATCTCATCTCTTTCATTTCGAATACAATATGAGAAATGTAATTGAAACAAGCAAAATAACAAACATCTTACAAAGCTATCCACACTATCGAGGTGCTGCAGTAGATGGCGGCAAACTTGAGTATTGGCACAGATAACATACACACACGCACACACACACATTTACACATATCACGCCTATAATCCCTTGCGGGGTAGGCAGAGCATAAACGGACATTTAAACCACGTCTGACAAATATTTGAGGGTTATTCGGAAAATTGTGTATCGCCATAGTGACGAGATTGTCGGCTGACATTACAATACACACCCTCGTGTCCCTTTGTTGCCTCTTACGACTCCCACAGGAAAAAGTGGAGTGATGCTATTCTAAGCCGGCATCACACGGCATCTGAGCCGGCATCACACGGCACAAAGAAAATAAGTTATTTTTATATGTAGATTAAATAAGTATTGACCCAGAACATTTCGTTTCATTTTTCTTGTTTATGAAAAGGCATAAAACATCCTTACACGTAATATTTCAGCGTTTGAGAATAAAAGTAATATTTTCTACTCGTATAGGCAGAATTAACATACAACTATTTTTGAATATGTCATCCAAACATTATGTAACGAGTGTAGATAAACGTCATTATGTTCGTGGTGACAAAGTAAACAGATTGTATAAATGGAACAAAATTTTAATATTAAATGAACATAAATATGCAAAATATTGACGTTTTATAATGAGCACACCCTTGTTAATCAGAAGCTCAATTTGTGGCCAAAACACGACAACGATCGGCAATCGGATACTAATGAAGAATATTACTTAGCCGAAGCTATTAGTGGGAACACAAACATTTAGCTTACAGACACAGTAGTAGTATAGTATGAATTCTCAGTTTATGAAAATAACTCTGAAAAAACTGAATTCATCTAATGATCCCGTGTGATGCTGGCTTAGAATAGCATCACTCCATTTCTTTCCCGTGGGAGTTGTAAGAGGCGGCTAAGGGACTCGAGGGTGTGTATTGCAATTTTAGGCGATGGGCTGACAACCTGTCACTATAAATTTTCTGAATAACCCTCAAACGTTTGTCAGACGTGGTGTAATTAGCTGTTTTTTGCGGCTGTTTACGGTCTGCCTACCCCGCAAGGGATTATAGGCGTGATATGTGTATGTATCCCAAAGTGCATGAGCGCATTCTTTGTCCAAAAATGTAATTAATTGTTAGAGTTTATACAATTTAAAAATGGAAATGTTATAATTTGAATGCTGAATTTCACTTGCCAGCATCACAAACAACCTCACAGTCCACTGGCTGGGCACGTTGACTCTGCTTTGAAATGCATTTTAAGATGTTGCATTTACAAGGCACGATGCAGCTTTTAGCCTGAATAGTAACATTTCGCTGGCGGGGGACCAGAGGGTGCGCTTGCGTTTGCGCGAACGTCTGCGCACCTAAATATATCCTGCGCAACTGACTGCTTCATCATCATCAACATTTCGCTTTTTACTATTTGTGTTCTAACTCACTGAAGTTCTATTTCATATTATTTTCTACTATGACACCATACCCTCGTCAATGCTGATCAATGTTCATTACTCCTAATGAAGTCAGGTGACTGAAGCCGATACAAGCTAGTATTTGCCTGTTTTTTGTAATGACAGATCGATAATGTTGTGTTAATATATTTAAGTCAACTTTCAAGCCAAGGCTATAAATAAAGAAGAACTTTAGTATAGTTTGTTGTTTAGTTAATATAATATCGAAAACCTTTTCTTTATTAAAATACATTTTATTTTTATGTTTGAACTAAATGATCTGTGGTTGGGGCATTGTCGTGTAATTTTATTTAGGTATATACTTTGTGATCTTAAGTTTATTTTTCAAAAGCACAGCAAAATTTATAAGCGGTTTTTGAGTACTTAAACTAATTTTTGCATAGGATCCAAAGATAACTAAAAACCGCTTTTAACTATAAAGGTCGCTTTAAAAAATACTAGTCGATTCAATCCTGTCCAGAGTAAATTATGACAGCAGTAAGTATGATAGATGTTTGTGAGAATCATGAAAAAATATTTAACTTTGATATAGGTAGAAATCAAGACAACAATTTTCAAATTTGTGTCTTTTTCTCTTTGCACCTAAGGTTTACAACAAATTAGATACAGGGACGAAAAACGCCCCAAGCAGATGTATATTTGTAAAAAATGTAAAAAACTTATTATTGGCAATGGCCCCTTACACCATTAACGAATTCTTAGATAAGAAGTGATAAACATTTTTATAATTTTATTTTTATGTAATCGTGTGACACATAATGTACCTAATATTTACTGCTTATATTTATATTTTTGTATACCATTCTATGTTATTATAAATTTACATGATATGAAATGTACATAGATATGACTTATAAACAAACCGTTTACAAATAAATAAACTGAACTGAACTGTGTCGGATCCCTTGTTCCATTACAGCGCTTATTAAATTACCCTGCCAGCAAGGCCAGATTTAACGTACATTACTGGTTATCTTGACTTTATCGTAATGTTACCCGTAAACTAACCAGCAATGTGTGCTGAATGCAAACCTGAAAGCAGAATAGTGTTACAACCACTGAATACATTAGAAGCTCTAATGAAGGATGAGCGTTTGAAAGACGAGGGTCCGGTTATGATGATTATATCCGGATTATACATTGTCTTTGTAATTGTGTTTCCAAATTGCATATAAGCGAAGGTTGTGCGGGCTTATACAGATGGAAATACACCTACGAAAACAGAGTGTAAATTTAAATGCGTGCCACAGCTTAAGCCTTGGTTCAGTATCAGTAAAGGAAGCAGTATTTCATATATATATATTTTCGGACAATGTTAATATCTGATTCAAATGCCTTTGGTGCATCCAGGCACAAATTGATTAGTTCAAGAACTACTTGTATTGGCGCCGTGTATATGACAAAATATCAAAGAAAAACAAACAGAAATAAAAATTTACAATGTTTAGGCTAAGCCCAAAAATATATTTTTAACGCCTTTCAAAGCATTTTTTACGGTTTCCTTATTGAATGTGAACCAATATTTTAGTCAAATCACGCAATAAATTTAGCACCCTGTATTGTGAAGTCGCGGAAATTTGGATAGTTTGATTGCCAGCCATAGAAATCACATCAACTGCGACCATGGGCGACCTTTTGCATAACCGATATTGTTACCCAAACTATCTTAAATTCTGCGACAAATTTATACGAAACTAATAAAAATGAGTAACTCGACTTATTTTAGCTTGTTATACCAAACAAGCTAAATAGGTAGAGTTACTCATGAATCTGAACAACTTTCCCCGAGGAACATGGATCAAACTGTTTAAAATTATTTATTATATTTGTAAAAATATTTGGACCTCCCGTACAAAATTGCTGATGAACTGGTTAATTTGGTATAAGAGGTCCATAAATCTATATTCCCTGGGGAAAGTGGTTCAGTTTCCTTGTTCTCCTTTCGGCTTCCAGGTGAGTTCCAGATATCATACAGTTCACGTTGGTTTTTTAAGAGTATGAGTTCTGTATTTCTCTTCTGTTCCAATTTAGGACTTTAAGTGCCAGTTTTAGAATAGAAGGAGATGAAGGTTATCATTGCCGTATAATAGATTACTTTACCCATCGGATTAAAACTTTATGTTGCTAAATGTCTTTAAAAAGCATGCAACGCACAAAAATATTTTACTCATACGAAAACGTTGTTTGAATTCTATATTCGTACAATATTCACAAAAATAAATAAAAAATATCAATTTTTCAAACGGGAAATTGGAAGCATGTTCAATTTCAACGTCCATCACACAGCCTTAGTAGGGTCGACGTGTCAGTCCCAAACCAGTTCAAGTCTTTTTCAATAAAATTCTTTTGAGTTTTGAATTCTACTTCGTTCTAATGCCTATTCACTCGTCTGTCGCTTCATAGTATAACAATTTCATTGGTTTTGAATTTTATGGTGGGTAGTTAAGGTTCAAAATTGTTGTCCGGCTGCCGGTACGTGACAGACAAGGGGTTAATAGTAGGTTTTATTTTTTATTCTAAAATATGAATAATTGAAATTGAAAAAATAGCATACGGGGTGTAAAGGACATCCCCCAAATATTGTTAGGGTTCATGCAGACCATGAAACTGAACAACGTTCCCCCAGAAACATATGTCAAGAAATGACACAAACAAAATCGACCTCCCATACCAAACCACAATCGGCTGACTACATTTACCATGGGAAGTCTAACCTTTATTGAAGTTTTCTGAAATATTTATTCATGGAAAGTTGTTCAGTTTCATGGTCTGAATGCACCCTATCAGTATTTGGAGGGCTGTCCCTTACACCCTGTATTGTATCCTAAATATAGTCCTTATAACAATTTAAACACAAAATAATATAATCTAAGGTTTAAGCAAAATCATTCCGTTATCAGTGCGAGGTTTGGAACTGCTACACCCACCCTACGAACGTTTGAAAATATTCTACAAAATGGACAGCTGGCTTTTACCCCGATACCGGGAGGCCATAGGCCGTGTTAGGTGTGGCTTTTCCTGTCAAATGCAACCGTTTGGCTATCGAGGGGGTCCATTTTGTTCAGCGCTTTTAATAGTAAATATGGTTACGGGACTTGAGGGTTACATGTGTATTGCAACTTTAGGCGATAGGCAGGCAACCTGCTACTATGATGATACACAATTTTCTGAATGATCCTCAAAAACAGACGTGGCGTAAATTACCGTTTTAGGGCTGTATAAGCTCTACCTACCCCGCAAGGGATATTGGCGTGGTTTTAATGTAAATTGTGACGAATTCAAATTTGCTGTCCTGAGAATAAGTTAGAAGTAAGAATGGACAAGAGAGACTGAAGCGTTTTTTTTGCAGCGCAGCTGTCGATAAGCTGGTTTTGTATGGAAATGTCAAATTAAATAATGATTCACTTTTGCACCGACGAGATTTAATTTCTGTTTATCCAATAGAGGGTCAATAATTTTTCACTTTATTTTTGCAAAATAATTTATTTTGTTTATATGCTGTTGATAACCTTAAGTGATACACCAACCTTATCTTTTTACACTAATGTATGTTTTAGTAGTATGAATTTATAATAAAAATTATATATTTTTTAACCTACTTATTTGTGAAAACTTCTCTCAGGTCACAAACGAATGCTTACGCATACCACCAATAGATATGTAAATCCTTAAGTCTCAATTTGATTTTACATAAATATTTATCCAAATCATAATAATGTAATTTGAAATAGGCTTTATTTGCTAAGGCGGAGATACGATAAACCGTAGAGCTAAGATAATCCAATGAACGTAGAATCAAACTTTTCCAATGTGAAATTCTTTTAAAAACTTTTTGTAATAGAGAATTCAAAATCTCGTAGACGCACTTCTTTAATATTTCATTTTGGGTAAGCAACAGAACTATTTTTCACTTTTATAAGCTCACATTCGTTTACTTTTATGGTCAAAAACTAACACACAAGAATGTACACAAATTTTATTGAAATAAACAGTCTACGGAAACACCCTTCACCATTTTATTATGAGCTTTTTATGTAGACGAAGGGGCGGCGAGCGGATGACAAAATGTCTAGCCGTTGGCGTAGTGCCAATATACAGCGTATTGCAAACTACGTACTGGCACGCGGTACTTTAGGGCTTTCAAGGTCACAACATGATTACCCTAACTTCCTACAAAAGATTATAGAGCACATACTTATTATATTTTCAATATGTTATGAATGAAAAATAAACTGGTCTCGCGTATTTCGCGTGAATTGACCGCGCCGCCGCCATTATAACCCGTCCAAAATTAAGAGGGCGCATCGTGCCTAGGTAGCTGCACTAGGACAAGGTTTCATCGTTTGTGTATTGGCTGCAGCTTGTCACGCAGCGTTGCTCTTGTATTCTGCCAATTCTACAACGCCCAGGTTGGCCCGCGCGCGAAGTTCTTTACAGCGCCTTAGTCTGTTTCTCTAAAAATCCACTCAAGTCCACAAAAATAAATTTATATTAAGGCTCTGAAGGTCAATTGATCTTTTTACTACCAAAGCAACCAACCCCAACATTTAGTCCACACCTTTATAACTTACCGAAATCCTTCCGCGCAAACAGGAAATCTGACGCACATCAACGAAAAAAAAAAACTTGGGAATCGGCGAAAGTAAATAATCCAATTTTCTTTATATTCGATCGGAATGAAAAGAGAATTTCTGATCGGTAGTTTGATTTATTATCTTTTTTCAGCTGAGTGGAAATCGGGACGTGTTTCCATTTCGTTCAAATCGATTCTGAACTTGCTTTTACTTTCAGAAAGAGTTGTATTCACAAATCAATTGAAGGCCTTAGTCTTTTGACTAAGAAGGAAGGCCACTTTGTTGTACCTACTTCACATAATTATATTTTAATGTTATTTGCTTTTTTTTATATGTGCAATAAAGAATTTTATAATTATTATTATTATAAGGCGGTTATCTCACACCAGTCGATCGTCGCTGTCTATTTTAAACGCATCGTAACGTAACGCATGCGTCTGTGCGTGCGGTAAAAGCGGGCGTGACTTGACAGACGCATTCGTTACGCACCGAATAAGATCGGAATTTACAATTACCTTATATATTTTACCGTTTACTGTAAAAATATAACACAAAAGACGTAACTTATAGAACAATACACAACAGATCAGCTTATTTATAAAAAGTAATCTCTTACAAAAGACGTAGGGGTTGTTTCGTCTGACAGACGCATGCGTTACGGTGCGTTAAAAATACGTTGCGACGGACGACGATTTGGACAACCTTATACAGGATGTAAGGGTCAGCTCTCAGAATACTTCCTATTATTTCTTTTTAACTTCCCATAGTAATTGCAATCAGCTGATTGATGTTGATTTTGTATGAGAGCAAATTTTTTTTTACGTTCCTGACATATGTTCCTGGAGGAAAGTTGTTCAGTTTTATGGTCTGTATGCACATTCATATTCGAAAGACTGTCCCTTACACCCTGTATATTTTTTATAGTCTTTTGGATTTCCGAAGTGCATTTATGCATAATAAGCTGAAGCAGTATGTTTCATTTAAACTAATGATATTAAAACATCCTACATGTCAATATACTTGGTCATCTTCATAATAATCATATCAAAAATACGCCAATTTTTAGCATGTGATCATGTTATTATCAGATACAGACCTAAAATATGTGATATTTTTTTACCCTCGTTTTCTATCTACAACTGTTTTGATGTAAAATAACTTGAAGTAATGTGGATATAAATAAAATACACGTTACGATCAAATCGTTTAATTACATGTTCAATGACAACTTTATGAAACATAATAATCATTCATAGTAGGCATATTTGAAATTATGTAATTTATGGCCATCTATTTTTATTTAATACTCAGCACATATTTCTCTATACATTATCTTATACTACTATGTACATTTTATGTGCAAACTGAACTCAAAAACTGTAAAACTTGTACGTACTTAGAAAATGAAGTTTGATTTTTTCTTATGTCACAAAAAATGCATTAATAACAAAAGATACCTCTTTTTATATGACGGAACTTCTTGTTGGCACTCAATCCTATGAAATGAGTTTTTGTGTAGGAAATTAAATCTAAAGCTAAAAATGCCAATTCAGAAGAAGACAACTTCAGAAGTCCTTGAAATCATGACATAGTATATAAATAACGATAATAGTAGTTTATTCACATTTAGTTACACGTTTATTTTTAAACTAACATCAAACAAATATCTTGTGACAAACGTTTATCATTTTCTTATTATCACACTATTACAAGGAGGCCAAAGAACATGACAGGACAATTCGTTCACTGAAAACCAAATAATGGCATCAATTTGGGTAATAAATTATCTAAGCTTACCCGAAATTAGCGCTGACATTTTCCATCAAATAGGTTCACAAAAGGATGAGAGATGTTTAAGACCTGTCATGTTTTAAAAGGTATGGGTTCTTTGCACTATCTAGTCAATTTAGTCGCCATTGTTTTCATCGTCACCTTATTTTGACAGATAACGCGTATTATGCTTCAAATTATAAGACACTAGCGGCCCGCCCAGCGGTTTCACCCAATGCTAACTGATTTCCCACGGGAAACTGACCTTCTCCCGACATAAATCATACATAAAAACCTTGTGATTTAAAAAAAAAAACATCCAGATTCGTTAAGTGGTTTTGAAGATTTTGCATACAAACAAATAGACAGGGACAGACGTGGGAAGCGACTTTACTTTATACTATTTAGTGATAATCGGTCTCGCTTCATTAACGCATTAGGCTAGGATGTAGATAAAATTTTGTATGAAGCCCAGATAAGAGGTAATTTAAAGACTTTATATTGGCAAGACGCATTGACGGAGTTGGACGCTCGAATTGTATCACTACATAGTATAAAATAAAGTCGCTTCCCGTTTGGTGTCCCCTTATATGTTTAGAATTACCCAACGGATTTTGATGCGGTTTTTTTATTAGATTGAGTACCTAACTTGAGAGGACGGTTTATAAGTAACTTGGACATGAAGTTTTTTATGTAATAAAGGTCTGTTTTTTTTAAGATTCCCCATGGGATGAAAAGGGGGTTAAAGGTTTGTATGAAAGTTCGTTGTCTTAAGTGTGATCCGTTTCAAAATAAGGGATTAGACTTATGACTTAAAATAATTAAACACCTGTTGCAGCATATTATGTGAAATTTTAACCCTAAATAGGGTCAAAAGGGGATCAAAAGTTTGTATGAAAGTTCGTTTTTTTAAATGAATGTGATCCGTTTCAAAACTTGTGATTAAACTAATAACTTAAAATAATTAAATACGTGTTTCAGAATTTTTGAAATTTTAACCCTTAAACGGGTGAAAAGAGGGTTATAAGTTTGTATGAAAGTTTTTTATCTTAAATGTGATCTGTTTCAAAATTTCTGATTAGATTCATAACTTAAAATAATAAAATACGTGTTTCAGCATTTTTGATATTTTAATCCTTAAAGGTGTCAAAAGGGGGTCAAAAGTTTACTACCAGTTGGGCTACCCGTTTTCCCATGGGAATGTGACAATTTTCCGGAATAAATTACACTTATAAACCTTCCTCTCAAGTTACTCTATCGAATAAAAAAAACCGCATCAAAATCCGGTCGGTAATTCTAAAGATATAAGGAGACACCAAACGGGAAGCGACTTAATTTTATACTATGTAGTGATAGTGATGAAATGACTTAGATATCTCTTAACCTCTTGTAAACCTATTTGATAGAAAATAACAAAGCTAATTTAAGATAAGTTAAGCGATTAATTTTCCAAATTAAGGCCAATATTATGATATAAACGATTTATATACCGCAAACGGTACGTGATTGATAAAATACAATTAATTACTAATTAAAATTAAACTGTACCGCTTTAGATTGAGATAACATTTTAATTTTATGTCGTTATGTCATATCTAATTAATATAGTGAAAGAAATTCATGAAATATTTCCTTACATGAAATATGGTAATTTATTTTAGTTTAATAATAATTCACAATTTCATAATCAATCGCGACTCGTAATTGTACTTTCAGCTGCACCTCGCCTTACTTATTCAAGGAATCAACATGTACTGCTTCTAAATACCGCCATTAGAGGGAACCAGTATACGTTTATTCCGTTAAATTGATAAATTCAGGTGCTACTAATTAGGTACTTGACTAGATGACTAGGTATAACGTGCTCCCCAGCGGGACGGTGTTTGGTAATGGTACTTTTCTTGCAGTTGCACAATAATTTGCAGAATTTGTACTCAATTTGTAATACCTTGAAAAAATATTACTTTGGTTAGGTAATTGTATAATTTGATCCCGAAATGTGAAATTGTGGGTTCTTGATATTATCAAAAGGAATTAACATAAACAAGAATAACGTAACAAGTAATTAGGTCAATAGTATGAACTTCTGGGTCTTTTGATTGTTACAGACTTCAACTGTAACGAGCGCATAAAACTAGTATATACTAAATTTAATCGGTTCGTGTTCGCACTATAGAGATTAAGACAGACTACATCAAGAAGCTTCCTTAACTGCCTATCATGGCTACGTATCATTTGTACTCAGATACGGACTGATTATATGGGGAAACTCAGTTGACGTAGAGAAAGCTTTTAAAGTTCAGAACATGAACATCCAGGTAATTTGCAATGCAAAATTTGATGCTTGTTGTAAACTACAATAATTACTAGTATAATTTAATATACTACTACTGCCTTGTATTAGCGACCTTTGATTTTTTTAAAAGGCAACCCAAATTTATTGGAAAACACAAAGCTTAATTTAAGTGAGGCAGATAAGAAATCATAAAATGAATGAGTATGTCACACCACTGACCTGACACTGAGTTTTTGATATCCGTTTTTATTTATTTAGTTATTAGGTGGATCTAACATTTAAAAATTGTATATTATAAAAAAAAATGCATTCTGAATTACAAATCATTTGCACGCTTGCATATGAGCTTACTACTAAACAAGTTAAAAAAAGCTTTTAAAATCAAATAAAAAAACTCTATTGTAACTATGTTTTTAAAAACATGCAAAGTCAAACATTGGCCTCAGGGTTCTGCTAGAGAGCTTTTGTACTCTGTAAACCAAAGAAGTACGTTTTAATGAGGTAGTACAAATTGAAGTCAATTCCATTTTTTGTAACTGCAATAAAAACTACCAATATTAAACATCTTCCTTGCGGGGAGCGCGGCTTGACTAGGTGACTGTGTGCACATTTACTTATCGCACTCTTAGTAAAATAACGACTTAAATCAAAATTTGGCCAAAATGAGTTTTTGTGAAAAACTGACTTATTAGAGCTGGGCCCACAATATAGACATTAAAATACAACCCTATCTCTTACACAATATGGTTCAAAATAAGATGAGTCTATATCTTTCCCGCCCCAAACTCCTATCTCTTCAGTCAAATAATGACCGATTTCGTCTTGCGTCTGCGGCTGCATGCTACGTTTTTGTGAAAAGACGACTGATTTAGAAATGAGCCGTTGTTTTATCAAAAGTTGAGGCCAGTGTAATTGAAAAGTTTTTATAAAATAATGACCGATTTAGTGTTTGGTCTTTGTTTTACAAAAACCTGCGATGTTTGCTTGACTCATTTTAAATTAGGTCTGTATTTTACAAAAATTTTGGAAAAGCACACTGACCCATTTGGAGATAAGACTGTATCGTTTTGAAAATTTTGTTATTTATATGACTTAACTGAAATTAGGTCTTTGTTGTATTTCTAATGATGAAAATTACTGGTAACATTTTTAGTTTAGTCTTTGTCTTAGCAAAAATAATGAAATGACTTCGGTATTATTTCAAATTTGACCTGTATTCGACTGATATCATAACATAATTTAACGTATTAACTTAGTGTCTCACTTCGCATTTTATCTTAATCTTGAGGTTTTGTACCGAAAGCTATTTAAAAATAGGTTTAACGTTTTACTACTCTTAAAATTCAACGAATTTTCTATATTTTTAGTACATTAATTTAATCCTCCGACTGAAAAGTAATCGTATTGAACCATAGTTGGAATCATCGGCACCTCGATTGCTGCCGTCAAACTCGACGATAAAACCAAGGCTAAATGTGTACCAACTCGATCTCATCTCCAGCTGCATACCGTAGAGCTCGCCTTGAATCACTACTCGTACCTCACACGTCTATTGTTTGAAGTGTTTACTACAGAACGTTCTACAAAGAAAAGCATTGAATACCGCCATTTATCTCTTAAACCACTCAAATTTACCTCGTCCATCACATCACAAGCCAAATAAGTGAGTACTAACAGGAGCAACAGATGGATTAAAATCTTGTCACATTGCAGACTGAATGGGTAGGGAAACTTGAAAAAATTTGCACACGACACGCTACCAAGGTGCCACCTTCACTACAGTTACACAATAAATCTCCTACTAAGAACACGTTTTCGTCGACTAGACGGCCAAATCAGCACGTCGCTTGTCATGACGCCATTATCGTGCGAAGTAGCATGGCTGCCACCGTCATCAAAGAGCATGCCGCAAGCCGTTCTCCGTAAGACAGATAGTCACACTGTGCTCACCTAGTTAAAAGACGGTGCAGGGTGTTGAGATCTATACGTTTCGCACGGAATATTGGTAATACAATATGTTGGTAATATCACAAAACGACAGATACCAACTAAATTCAAAGTCACCGATGACGCCCGAAACTTTTGCGACAAATTTGATTTACGATATCGGTAGTGCTAGTGTCATTATTCGCTATTCCAACATAGCCCACCGAAAAGCCCGCACCTGAAACATCCTGAGCCAAACACGGACGAGAAAGGACGTAACCTATTTCTCACTCAGCAAAAAACTCCTCAATTCGATCCTGATCGATTTTCCAAGGCCAGAGTTTACCACGTTCTACAGTCAATCGAAAACTTTTTCAAAACCAGCATTGTCATTTGTCTATAATGGTAGGCCCGGGCCTACCATTATAGACAAATATTATCTTATTAGTTCGCTGATGGGCCGGCCCATCAGCGAACTAATAAGACACAAGAAGTAGTATTCGTTTCTGCTTATAGAAGCCCGACTCTGCCTACTTGCCATTTAGGATCGACGGGGTCATCAAATTAAAAACGAAACTGAATGATGCATCTACCATAGAACTAGCTCTAGAAGAATAGGTGACCACAGTCATCGACGGCAATCGAGTGGCACCCTTTTTCAAGCGGGTGTTACACCGTCAACTTCATCACGCGAACCTTGACACGAACATCAATGATATATAAGCGAACGCTGAGCTTGTTAATTATTATTGTAATCTGTGGATGTGCCTGTGACTGACGACGCGTTTCACGCTTCACCGCTACTTTTCTTGAAAAATAAGTAAGAAGTCTCCACCGCAGTTTGCCACAGTATACCGCCCACCCCCTCGTCTGGAGCAATGTCATTACGCACTTTCATATAAGTCTATTTTGAGTCCCTTATCTACACGCTATATAGCTGGCTCAGCACGCACACCGTGTATTTTTTGGGATCGCCGCATCGCTCACGAGGCCTGGCGCTCCATCACATGGAAAAAAGTTGGTCCAATATCCACCGAACTACAATAAATCGCCAGAGAACTCCACCGAGCTATCGACAGTATAATACAGAAGACAGCTACGATCAAAATAACAGCTTGTGTTTCACAGCCTCTTAATGTCAGGGCCTGGAAAAGCCTACTGAGTGTTAAGACAGTCTTGTGCAGCTCACTACCGGGCGATCACTTTTAAAAGGAAGTACTCCACACTCTGATCACTGAAAAGAAGTTTATGGTCAACAGCAAACCTCTAACGCACAACTCCATCAACCTAAACAAGCCAAAGCACAATCACTTCGGTACTACTGAGTGACCTCGTACACTACTCGCTTGTCGTCCCTTTGATAACCATGACCTTATCGAGAAAAACACATAAAGAACGTCGCAGTGCCTTGCCGATGTATATTT
The DNA here is from genome assembly GCA_027580185.1 of Tuta absoluta. Taxonomy (NCBI): domain Eukaryota; kingdom Metazoa; phylum Arthropoda; class Insecta; order Lepidoptera; family Gelechiidae; genus Tuta; species Tuta absoluta. The sequence continues at coordinate 5,087,707 of JAQAHW010000022.1, read as the reverse complement.
CACCCAAATACTCAATATTAATATGGATTGATGGAGCCCCACATCAAGCCGCAATGAAAGTCAACAACATCGTGCAGATCGTGGACAACACTCTACCATAAAACACCTGACAACTGGCCACGAGGACGAGCCATCGCTACGTATCAAGAAGCAGACAGCAGCGTGAGGAAAGTGGACATCAGAATAAAAGAGAGCATCTGAACGCTAGCAACTAATAAGAAACATCGGGTAAAAGTGCTGCCGACCAAACCATACTAGCGTACAAATATCTTTTCGTTTAATTTTCTCATTTTCACTTAATTTTTCTTGTAGAAGCCGTCTCCGTTGCAATGAGAACAGCCACCGCACCATTTATAGCGACCGCGGCGCATTTAAGTTACATGTTAATATGTTTAATCAAAGGGTTCATTGGGTCATTTGTCAAATCGGTGTCCCATATGAATGACAGAAGAAAAAATTATCTTAATATTTTCATTATAATAGGACTGTGTTCTGTTGACCATTTGCTAGTCGCTATATCGCGATTTGAATTTGAGTCACATGTTTAAGTTATAGACTTATTGTTAAATAAATTGTATTTTCTTTTAGTTTTTTAGTAAAATAGTGACTTAATTTGAAATGAGTCAGAGATCTTCATGTTTGATTTGGTAAAGCAAAGACCGATTTTAACTTAGGTCAATATTTCTTTCAGATTTTTCATGAAATAATGACGCAATTCTAAAGGGTTACAAATAATTAACTTTTTTTAATTAATGGATGTGAATATTTGTGTAAATTTTAATGCATTTAAAAGAACATATTCTTAGGATTAGTTAGGTGGTTCAAGTTTCATCCTTTGCCTTTTACTTTTAATTCTACAGCCATTTAAAAATTATTCTGTTTTTTCAACAAACGTTTTTCATCAATACCCAAAAATTTGTGTTTTTGGATTAGGTCGTTATTTTATTAAGAGTGCGTTATATATTTGAAGTACCCGACAAAAGTATAGGCAGTGAATAAAAATGCTACTAACATCTTGAAACATATGATTATCTCAGTCTTTAAAATACTTTAGTACTTTTCAAGATTACTTGACATTACATTTAAGTAATTTAATAAGTACAAAAGGGTCATTGTTGGATAACATAACTTAAAAATAATATATTGACTAGTGCTCATATATTTGACTACTAAGCTTCATGGACTAGGTGTTTATATATTTAACTACTAAGGCGCACGGGTTAAACCTGCGTAAAGTTCAGTTAGACTTTTTATAAATAGTATAACATTTTTCGATTGAAGTAAACGCAAAAAAATTCAAACTTTAAAACAATAACATTGATAATTTTTATTTATCCAATTAAGTACTAAAAAAGTGGGAATCAAAGTTTAATACGAAATTATCCGAACTTCAATATCCGAAATTATCTTCATTTTGACTGGTGTTTAATTAATGGGCATTCTATTTTCATTGAACATGACAGCCAATTGTATTAAGTAATTTAGATAAAAGCTTTTGAAAAATGTTTAGTCGTATTATTATTAGCAGTTTGGAGCAGTTAGTACTAATTAATTTAAGGTAGCTACTTTCAGCAGCCACTTGACTCGCCCAGTAAAGGTACCAAAATACACAGATTTTCTATATAAAGTTGCTTTTAATGACTTGAATATATTATACATTGGGCCCTGCAATGGGTTAATCAAAGTGTTGCTAACAGTATTAGAAATATTTGAAGGCAACATTTGCTTGTGCGCAAGATTGAACAAGTGATGGTTAGATGTTTCAAAAATATATATTCTCTTGAGGTTGTAATCCACTATGTAAGTCACTGCCGCGTACTATACTAGAAGCTTAAATTAGGTAGGTAGTGTGAAAAAATAAACAAATCCATGATTTTTGCATTTTTACTTAGACACTTTTCAACGTATCTCACTAACGTAGGCACTTTTCAGTAACTGAAAATAAATGAGGCCATTTGTTTAACGTTGATATTTAGTCGCAAGTAACTGTCCCAGGGGTCTTCTACTACGTAAAAGTGTAATTTTTACATGTAAAGCACTAAAATCACTTACTTTTATATACAGCACATTTATTTCTAAAAATTATCAGATTAAACGGGCAGTAAGTACGACTTAGTTGTCAACGTTAAATTAAGGGACTTGACGGTAATGAATCACTTTCTCTGCAATTTATGTTTATATTTTCACACTGGTATAAAGCTCTGAGTTCACAGTTCATACGAATTGAGATCGCACTTGTGTATTGTTATTGTTTCGGTTGACTGAGAGCGCGCCGAAGCCAGGGTCTGAAGCCGGGCGGACGCGCTCCCAAGGCGCTGGCTACCTATTTGATTTACAGTACTCACACAACAGCACCTTCTTGAATGCCTGCCTGAACACTTTATTAAAGATCGTATAGAATATTGGGTTCACCATCGAACTCGCATAACCCAACCACAACACACAGTCAAACACCCAAGGAGAGATCTGCTTCTCGCATTCAGGGCACACTGAAGGCAGCATATTTAATATGAAAAATGGAGCCCATAATATCACAAACGTGAAAAATACTACCCCAAGTACTTTAGTCGCTTTCTGTTCTAAGCGAAGTATTCGCCCGTGACGGGAAGAATTTCGTGATATGACGCTAGAGTTTCTAGAATGGTGCGGCCTTGGCGCTTGGCGGTGGGGGCTGCACTGGACCGTCTGTTGCGGCCGGGCATTTATTGATCTTTGATGGATACTTCTTGCTGGTGTAGACAAAGTAGTTCTAGCGCCACCAAAGCTGGACCCTCTTCTAAATCTTCTTGCTTCGTCCCAAGTGACCATAGAGGATGCGCCTCGACTCGATCGTCGAAAATACGGTGTCGACTGCTCCTCTTTCATATTTCCATTCCTAGGGTACCCGTTGCAGTCATTAATTTCGTTACCGGGGACTATGATAACTTCAGTTGTTCGTCTAGGAGGAGTAGACTCACTGTGACCAAAGTATGGACAAGTGCACGGTGGTGGCAAAAGGAGACCGTCTTCTGAACTACGCGACTTAGCTGTTAATGACGAAGGTGCTAGAAGACCGTCGTTGCATTCATCATCTGAAGCACTTCTCGGCCTATGTAGTGGCGTATTAGGATCAGCTGACGATGGTCTTCGTCTGTCTTGCAGCATCGACGATGGAGAACTAGATGAAACGCTCAACGAACCAGGCGTGAGCATTCCACCGCGTTCCGAAATGTTCGTCCTGTAAAGCGTACCGCAAATTAAATCACAACCAATATATTATCTGAAAACGAATTAAGATCGAAACATTGAAGCTATTGGCTTCCGAATTCAATTTGACATTAACTGAGTGCTTTATTGCCGCCACATCAAAGGCCACGTTGAGAATTTTGAAGCGAACAAATAATGCCAATTGGTATACCCTCGGTACTGCGGTTTTGGCGCGGCGGAAGCTTCCAAGCCTCTCGAGAGCCTCAACATCTCGGCTCCAAAGTGGTGCAGTGCGCCCATGGCGGACGGGGCAGGCTCGCTGTGCAACACAACACATAGTATGAGGCTACACGATACATAGACACATAAACTGCATAGGTATAAAGCAAGCGAAGCGCAAATTGTAACAATAAATAAATCTAACCATCAGGCAGTACCCATTAGTATCATATTTGGGGAATTTAGAGACAACCGTTTTTTTCCAATTTTTTACAGCGTGCTTTTTTATAGAGTGAAAATTTACTAGTGACCGATACCGAAAACTTAGAACAGGCTTGTGGTAAGGAACGACCGAGGACCTCCCATTCAAATGTTCTAGCTGACCAAGTCAATTTGTATGACTTCGTTGTCGGTCACTAGGAACACGTTGTCTGGCAAAGGCATTTTAAGGTATTACATATTCAGCAAAATTTTGTGTAATTATTTATTTTATCATTTAGTCAATTAAATTTATTTTTTCCTCCCATTTTAAGTATCAAGCAAAATTTTGTGTAATTATTTATTTTGTGTATTTCATTTAGTCAATTAAGTTAATTTATTCCTACGTTGTATTTGCTCTTGTTTGTGTTGGGCTTTTTGAAATCAAAACTTTTTATTTTTAGCCCCACCGCAAAGCATATCAGCTGCATTATAAGTACACAATATTTTGGGTGCATTTAATTTAGAAATGAGGAAAGCAATTTTTGCGCTTCACTAACTTTAAAAGTGGCATAACGAATACAATTATAATACAGAACTAAATTCGGGTCTCATTTAACTTGTGTTCCTAGAATAATAACTTTATTTTAATTACATAAAGACAGGCCAAAACAAGATTAGTATTTCCTATATTAAAGTACCATGGGTAAACACAGAAACATGCATGACATTTTGTATCACACTATTTTATGTATCCACTCAAAAGCGGTTCTCCCTCACTTGTATTTTTAACTCACCGTAACGCATGCGTCAGTCAGACGAAAGAAAATTGTGGATTCCGATTTAATTCCCAAACTAAATATGGCTATGTTTTATTCCCTTACGAGATATACGCACCGTAGCCGTATTTGTACGGGAATAAGATCGGACCTCGCAATTTCTTTTCGTCTGACTGACGCATGCGTTAAGGTGGTAAGTGGTAAGTAATAACAAGTGGGAGAACCGTGAAAGTGTTTCTGGTTTTGTATTGTATGTATGTTTGAAGCAATATAAATCAAGGTATTATTTTAGAAACAGTCTATTTTGCAAGTACGAATGGTTTATGTATTACGATTTGTGCCTATGAAATACGACTATAAATTGAGCAGACGCCATTGTCTAAAGATTTGACCACTAAGCATAACCTTGATCCTAATAATGCTATCACTACCTTTTAACCTCTTTCTACTTTAAAAATCTTGCATAACAACAGCCTAAAAGCCATAAAACTTATTTCAGTCACCACGCAAATCTCTAAAAGATAAATTGTTTGTAATTCGATTTAGTGTAGTCGGTCGATCCAAACGCACCTTTACAGACAGCTTTATTTGAGCTGACTAATAGTACACCATAAATTTTGCTACTACAAGCAGCTGAAGCAAGCTTCAAGCGGTACTATGCAATTTATACCGAAGGTTGAGATTTAGCATAATGTCAAGCAGTTAGCCGGTTTGAAAAATAAGCAGGAATTTATTTTGTTTGAGCTACGATTTCTTTTTGTTTTCCTTACTTTCAATGCCATTGATATAATTGTCTACCTTAAACGTCGTGATATTGATTGAAAAGTCATGTGTCAAAGAGCAATTTAAAGGGGTCTGGGTTTTGGCGTCGTTTGAAGTTCAGCGGCCGCACACGTAATATGTTATTTTATTAAGAGTTGATTAAGGGCTACCAAACTCACTATGCGTTCAGGTAACTAAATCATATTGGAGTCGAGATATCACATATATAATTTTCAAAAAGTTGTACAAACTTACTGAAAATGGCGGCGGCGGTTGTTTCATTTAAAATCGCTCGGAATTTACTGCTCAAATGGTGATGCATTTGTGGCGAAATATCAAACTGGCAAAATAACAGCATCTGCAACGCTGACACGTCAAAGTTGAAAAGTCAACGTTGCAAAATATCAATTATTATTGTTGTATTGAGGTAGTTCTTCACAAGATCTACATTTGAGATGACAGCTATCAAACACAAACAAAACTCGTTTGGCTCGTTTTTTATGCATGTGACTATTTTTTTTTTGAAAAGCGTAGCATCTATTAAGTTCGTTGGGTCGTTCGTCAACGTGAAGGGTCCAACACAAAATGAAGAAGACCAATTTCAAACAAATCTACGGTCGATCAAATAAACACAAAACATCATCGGCCAGGGTGGCTGGTTCTAATCGTCAAACATAGTTTTGCATAGGTTGGGCAGGAGACCAGGACCGAAACTTAAGCCCTAACCGTCAGTATATCTGCAGCTTTTGTAAGCAGGAAGGACATCTGTGTCGTATTTAGATAATGGTTAACTAAAAAAATGCAGACTTTGAGGGCAATAGGAAGAAAGGTGGTCGAGCTAGAACTTATTTTGTGAGAGATGAATAACAATCAAACAGCTACGAAAATTCAAATAAAGAAGAAGAAGCCCTGTATAGACCTTGAGTAAGTACAAGACGGAAAGTTTAGGTACTTTTTTTATTATTTATTTTTTATTAAGGATGGGTTTGCTCTTGACTCTAGTCTAGGTCATAGGACAGACAGAGTCTAAGATGGAGCGAGCTCACCCAGAAGAAGCCTGTTCACTCTTACTTTGAAGAGATTAGGGTTGTATGCGTTTGGAAACACATACGCAGGTACTTTTTATAGTTAACGATAAACCAAATATTTATGGAGGTCAACTCGGGGGCAACCGGTACTGTTATCAGTAAACATACTTATGAACATTATTTTTAGTGAGGTTCTATTAGTTCGTTCAAACACATTATTCAAGTTCTACGACGGCACTAATGTAAAACCTTTAGATTTAATGCCATTACCAGAGTACAATGGTGTGTGTTAACGATTTGATTTGTTTGTTGTAGAAAATGCTGAGAACTAGAACAGTGAGGTTTAGGTTTAGTTTTAACTCACCACGGATTGTTTAAATACAACATGCTAGTATACGGCCTGTCAGCAAGCACAGGTTTTTTTTTCGCATTACCTCGTTTATTGTACAAGGCTGTCTGTGGAGAGGACACTTAAGTCTTGCCTCATATACTGATTAAATCGTCTGTCACAGACGTGTGAGGCCAATGATGATGTACAAGGCATACTAAAGGTATTAGCAATCTGAGCCAATACTCTTAACACGTTAGAGAAAGTCTTGCATAAACTGCATGAATTGGGTTTGAAAGTTTAAAAAAAAGTGCTCCTTTATGGTTGATGAAGTAAAATATTTGGGGTTTGTGATTTCTAAATAACGACCATTACTAATTTGGCTAGACCCAATAACGTTTTAGGGAATGATACATTTTTATTCTAAATTCATAAGGAACCTTAGTCACATTTTACATCTGTTATACTCAATTCTGAGCAAAAGAGTTGGACAAGTGAGTGTGAGTCATCCTTTAGGAAAATAAAGGCGTTTTGGTTAGTAGTGAAATATTAGCCCCCCCTCCATCCCGGGCAGGATTTGACCCTGACCTGATGCGAGTCCACTGGGTGGTAACTCAGCTGGATGCCAACAGCCGCGAGTGCCCGGTTAGCTTATATATCCCTGACTGATCCATGACTTAATGTTGCAGAACATAATTCTTCCCAAATACATTGACTTGCTATTGTCTTCTGTAAGCTGAATATTGGCATAGTATTTGTACGAACGGCGGCTTGTACTAAAAACCGATAACCGTTAGTAAGTATCTTCGGATCACAAATGTGTATGACCTAAAGTAGGATGAGAAAGTGGGCACTTATACTATTAAGATGATTAAAATTTTGATGTTCAGCAAGTTAAAATAAATCAAATATCGCGGACGTTTACCTATAGGTATCCAGCGGGAATATCTAGATGCCAATAATGCGTGGCACGTTTGCGCCCCTGCCCGCGGGTGAAAATTTTGCTAGTCTTTAATAATGTTACAAATAGTTAGCCCTAGTACATGCTTTAGCTTATTTGGGCTGTTATCAACATTAACTACAAATAAGTCGAGAACCGTTTTCTATTCAATTTAGTGGTTAATAAAATTGAAAACTTAAACTTTGAAATAAATAAATGTAAATGTGTTATTTTAAGCTAGTGAGTTTTTAGGTGATTCTTTAGCGAAGTTATGTTATAAATTGTAACCCTTAATCAAGAGCGTATCCAATTATGTATACCTATTACTTTGTCAAGCTAATGAGTTACAGAATTATAAATGTAATACACGTCATCATAATTTGGTCATATCATGATGGAGTGTTACATATAATTAAGTGTGGGAAGATGATATTATGTTAGTTCTTTGATATAGTATCTATGTTTGTTGAGATAGAGACTAGTTACTAATAAATGCTGATAACAAGACATCGTTCTGTCTAATAGGTACCAATCAAGACCTATGAGTTTCTTTAAGTAACAAATAGTCTAGCACGCATTCCTTACGAGATACTATCACTTACGAGAAAAGTTACTTATCTGAAACGTCAATATGAATCAGTTCTTTAAATAAGTAGTAATAAGAACCGCGACCGGTACAAAACAAATTTTGTTCATAATATCTTACTTAGAGATGGATGGAAGGAGAAGAGGGAGGCTTTTGCCCAGCAGTGGGATAGTGTGGGCTAGACAAGACAAGAAAATATCTTACTACTCATCTTTTGTAAAAATAAAAATCTACTTCTATTTTAAACCAAAGAAAGTTTCACTTCAAAATGTCCACATTGTGTTCCCTAATGAACTCCATCAACTCGAGTTAAATGAATCCTTACAAAATAATCATCTTATTTCAAAGAATGAACTGAAGCCTTTTACAGAAAGTTGCAGCTTGGTCATTTAAGGAAAGAAATAATTCTTAAGATAAGGCCTTATCACCCACTGGGATGCGGTTCATTAAGTAAGTCTGTTAAAAAAACTCTGTTACAAGTAGGTGTTACATTAATAAAAATCTTTGATGCCTACTTACGTCCAGTCCTTTTTTAAGACACCCAATTAAATTATTATCATTAGTAGCAAAACTCAATTTTTCTTTCCAAAAAGTGTTTAATAAGGAAAAATATACATTAGTCATAATAATAAATTGATAATACTTGTAATAATTTGCGATCAACAAGACCAAAACAGTGAAATACCTCAGAATATACCGCCATTCAACATATACCCGACGAAGTGAGTTCAATTCAACGCAGTGCTTTCAGCTCGTTATATCATGCACTTCTATTGCTTACTTAAATTTTTCTCTGAGAGACAAATATGTCTGACCTGATTCAATAGGGCTTGTCTAGTTGATAGCAAACACGAGAATGGAAGTTAGAGCAGTTCAGTTGCTACCAAGACAGAGGTAAGAAAGAAAACACATTTATTTCGGTCCACACAACACAACAACAAAAAATACGGTACGCTCAATTATGAAAGAATTAATCGATAACTAAAGGCTATCCCACGCGGACGAGCTAAAGGCCACCATGAAAAGTGTTCTATTGCTGCTGAATGCTGAGTTAGTGTCCAATAAAGAAGACCTTGAGGAAGTCAAAAGAAAATATTACGAAGATCTAAGAAAAAAATATATAGCTTCCAAAGAAATTAACAAGACGCTAGAAAAGCAAAACGATACATTGAAATTAACTTTTGACGATTAGCAGCAACGTGTGAACCAATTGGAAAAAGACGCTATCTTATAGATAATATCGAAATTCAAAGCGTTCTGGAAAGTAAGACTGAAATCCTGACAGATATTGTTATCTACACAGACTAGAAACATATTACAATACAACCGAAATTGGATATTGGGCTACTATTTTGATATATTTTTTTCAATTAGGTACTTATTGAAAACATGCAAAATTTTCAAACGCTGGCTGGATTTGAACCTGCGACTTTCGCATTACAAGTGGCGACGCCTCTTCCATCTGGGCTACCGCAGCTCATTCCTTGCCCGCTAATTTTGCAAGTGTATTTTAATGCCAGTAACGCGTGGCAAGGCTCCATTTACCGGGTTAGTTTTGCAACTAATACCCGGCGACTAATTCTATCTATACAGATTGAATGTAGTCTAAGCGATGAAAACCCGCGATAAATTGAATACCAAATTTGTAAAACACTTCCCGTGTTAGGTATACAATTATTGAAAACTTGTAAAACTTGAACAGTGACCTAAATGCAAAAGTAAACAATTAAATTATATCAGGCATGTTGTGTTTACATTGCATAATATGATACGCACGTGTTTTCAGCAAATAAGGGCTTTTTGTTGATCATCTCATTAGTAAAGTAATCAAGCTAACGAACTACGATGTAACTTTATGAAATATATTAATGTTGAGAATAATATATAAGGTGTAAGGGTCGGAGTACTGAACAACTTTTTCTAAGGAAACTATGACATCTCATCCATCTCATACAAAATTTCTGATCAGCATGAACTCTAGTTTTAGAAAACTTGTGGAATTTTCTATCTTGCTAATTAATTTATAACTTGCGAAATTGAATCTGCGACTGTTGCTATCAGTACTGCCGATGCCTCTTCCATCTGGGCTACCGACGCTCAATCGTTACTACTACTCCTATACAAAGAGTACCAGCTAATCAATTTGTATGGCAGATCCATTTTTGCTTTTATACTTTTTCGAACTATGTTCCTTGGGAATATTGTCCCTTATCACCAGCCCTTCCTTAGTCTTCGCTTTCGATTAGTAAATACCTGCACCTTGTTTTTCTTGCAAAACGCCACCGACAGCGCCGTAGCCATATTTATTTTCTGTTCTAAAATTAGAGTGTTTATATGAGTCAGCTATTTTTTGGTGGAGTCGGCGACACGAAAGAAGAAAAACGGGTAAAATTTTATCCTGTAGGTATTTTTACAGAGATGACTTTTGTATTTAATTCCTGGGTATACAATATCTAAATATCTAAATTTATGACTTTGAACACCTATTTGATTTGACTTTACCACAGACCAAATAACGATTTGGTGCTCTGTGGACTATGCTATACGGGGTGCAAGGGACGGTGTACCGAAAACTTTGCAGGCATGATCAGACCATGAAACTGAACTACTTTTTCTATGGAAGCTATGTTGGTAAACGAGAAAAAATTTTCGACCTCCCATACAAAATTCTCGATCAGCTGACTGACTTTCTATGGAAACTCGGAAAAAAAATTCGTTTCCCAACATAGGCTCCATAGTAAAAGTTGTTCAGTTTCATGGTCTGGTCATACCTGCAAAGTTTTCGGTACACCGTCCCTTACACCCTGTATATTGTTATTACTATGAAACAGGTTGGAATGCATTTTTTTTAGTTCTGGACCCTATGATTTTATCCTCGGGGCTATTAAAATCTAGACCTGACTATATGGTGGGGAGCAGTAGCTCATCCGGAGAAGTTGTGTGGTTCTTCAAACCCGCCGGCGGGGGCGTCGGTTGCTTGAGGAGCTTGTGGAGTGTGATCTACTCGCAATGGCTGCAACAGTGGCTACTGTGATTTCGTAATCTTCTTCCAAAAGGACGTGTCTCGGACAGTGTGGTTAGAATGCAGCCACTAAGTGTACGTCTTTATTGAGGTAGAGCGGCACACAATCAATGACGAGGAGCGGAGATTTCGAGGATTATGATTGGCCAATTGTTATATAAGTTCTGGCGCAGAATAGTATGAGACATGACATTTGGCGTTGTAAATCTTTGATGCTATACTCGTATCAATTAACGTCTTAATCAAACAAGTCGTGATTCCGCAACAGAACTACAAAAAGGTGAGTTAAATGCTAAGAGTAGAGAACAACTAACTTTGAACTTAAATTACTATTGTGTTACCTATTTTGTTCATGACATGACAAATTAAGCTACGTTGATGGCATTTGACATAACTATGGGCTGTTTGTTTACAAATACATACTAAAGTCATGCAAACATTCACGGTTATCATATTGGTTGTTATATGTGATATTAATTGTTTATTCGTCATAACATAATTATCAATTTTAGGGCCGCTGCAAAGCAAGAGCAGTTTTGCGAGCGACATTTAGCATTTTTGACTAGAATTCGAAAAGAAGCTCTATCCTAATTGAAATAAAGGTGACATTGGCTAGAATGACAAAAGGCGGCAACCAGTGGCGTTTGTCATTTAGGCAATGTCAGCTTTATTTCAATTACGTACGGTTCTCTTTTGAATTTCTATGAAAAGTGCTTACGCTGTCACTTGCAAAAACGTACGTTTGGTCTGCGACAGCCCTAAGCTGCATCCAAAATTGCGAAAAAAACTGTACAATAGAAAAAAATAAACACGAATTGGTACTCGACCAAATAAAGTTATTTATAAACAAAACAGCCGTTTTTCGCAATCTTGATGATGGTCTTGTAGTAAAAGTTGTGTGAGAACTAGTTCAGGAAATCAGAAATTAGGCTTGGCTTCTTAAATGTTATCCTAACTAACACGCTGAAATGCGTCTACATTGCGTCACTGTGTTTGGTCAGCTTTAAGGGCGGTTCTCCCATATGTGAGCTCGCTCCATCTTAGACTCTGTCTCTGTCCTATGACCTAGACTAGAGTCAAGAGCAAACCCATCATTAAAAAAAATAAAATTCGTCCGTCGCTGCGTATTTTTAAAGCATCATAAAGCAGGCGTCTGTCAGTCTAAAGGAAATTGCGAATTCTGATCTTATTCCCATACAAATACGGCTACAGTGCGTTACGGTGCGTAACGGATGCGTTTGTGAAGTCGTTTGACAGATGCATTCGCATTGCATATGAATAAGATCGGAAGTCGCAATTTTTTTTCTGATAGACGCACGCTTTACCATGCGTTAGAACTTGCAGCGACGGGGAATCACTGGGAGAACTGCCAGAAACACACCGTCGCAATGTAGACTCAAATGCCACATGGACGCATGATGAAGCAGAAGATGACCAACCTGGAGTCCTGTAACCACAAGTCCCTCGTGTCTATTGGAGGCAGCTCAGTCTCCGTAGATGCTGCTGAATGCTGTGGAGTTCCACCCCGCCGGCCAAGGAACCTTTTCCAGGTGCAACGGCGATCTGGACAAAACAAGCATTATCACTTAAAAAAAATGATGCCTTATAAATGTTTGAATGAAAGAATTAATGTTGATACCTTATAAATTATAAAACCTAGACAAGAGTCAAGAGCAAACCCATCGTAAATAAAAAAAGATAATTTCGCAACTTTACAATAAAACAGTTTCGAACGGATTTAAGTTGTGTCTGTCTATTGTTGATTTTATAGTTTCTACGTTTCACAAGTCCTATCCGTTTAAATTTGTTTAATTGTGTGATGAGTAATAGCTGTGAAATCCCAAAAAATATTAAATTTCACAACGTATTCGCACAAAACTAGGCCATTATCATGTTATTTTTTATAAATTATTTCATTGTGCCGGAAAGGAGCCAAATTGACTCAATGTATAACAGTAATACAATGTAAGTATATTTATAATATTAAAAAACTTAGAAGTATTTATCATCTAAATATACCTATTAGAGGATAATATTTTAATAAAACTGCGTACTTTCAATATTTGAAACTACCGACTATAAACACTTATTTTCTGCTCAAAATTTACAATATTCAAAATTAGTGTTAAAATTTACTGTTAGCAGTAGTTTAACTTCATACTAACGCCCGGTTTCCGCAATCACACATGCACGCAACGACCTATACGTACACGACTACTACATAAAATCACAACGAACCACACTACTGCCTTGCGTTTTTGTTTGAGTATCGGAAAATGGGGAAAATGTATACCAACAAACCTAACCTCTTTAAATAACAAGCATAATAAATTAAACAGCTGTTGGTTTTCCAAAATAAATAAAATAAAATAAAATATAAAATTTAGAAACACGACTGCTTTCTGAAATAAAGCCTAGTCAATGACACTCGGGAAAATATCAGATGTAGATTAAGGATTCTTCCGATACAATTCCCATTCGAATCTTTTCAGTGGTTAACGAGTTGCAGCACTTTAAAGAATCGCACATATATACATACATACATGAACTCTAAAAACATTTACTCCTCTTTGGTTGGGCAGTTGTGTAATAATGTTAGTCATTTTCTTTCTGTAACTTAGAATTATGGTACATGAGTGTGACGTCAATTGAATTCGGGTTCGCAAATTTCATTTGTTGACATCCCTGCTAATGTAGATAGATTCAGGCAAAAGGTGCTTGGTATATAATTAAGTTACTACATACTAGGTTGCGTACACCCAATAAAAATCTGGTATTGTTCAGCTACTTACACGTTTTTCCAATCACAATTTTAAACAAAACTTAGTAATAGTATTTATTCATTTGCATAAATGGCATCTTGTGAAATAACGAGAGTAAAATAATAATTTCCCAAACTTGGATACCTACAATAATTCAAAGCAAAAGACAAAATTAAGTGTCAAGAAAGTTTGATAGTTGTTCGTGCTCCTATTAAGCAATGTCAGAAAATACCATTAGTTTGACTGGCATTTATAAAATATTAAATTGTTTGAAGCTCGCTAGAACTTAGTTTTAGATTAACTTTTGTTTGAAGATTGTTCGTTGAACACCTTTATTGAGCCATTTTTTCATGTAAAACCAGAGCCAATTTTCGTAGTCTAAATATCGGAACATAGAAAAATGACAATAAAATATACCCTTTCAGAGTCAAAAGGGACACCGGGGATAGTACTTAGGTCCACTACGCTTGTCAAACATAAAAGCCTTTCACCTCTCCAGTTTGAAAAGAACAGTTTTGCCGCGTAAATCCAGTGGGCAAAAGTCTTTTTATCCAGTGAATAGAAAAAAGTGATTTGAATTTCGAATATATCATTTTATCGAAATCAAGCATAACAAATGCGGCGGTGCGTTCTTAAAATTATTTCAGCCTAGTAGTTACTATTACTAGCCAGTTATTTATTTCTTTTTGTAATCGACTTGTTCCATTAAATATTTCTGAATATTTGGATAAGTATGTATAAATCATAGTTTTAAACGCACCTTCAAAAAATTTATTTTGCGGGATTTTTAATTTAGCCTGAAGCATTCAAGCTGCACAACCATTTACACAAACTTGACATTGGCAGAATTTTCTTACACTAGTAAAAATTGAATTTTAGTATCCTTCTCTTGTGCGGGTTTCAAAATTAGCACAACTACATAAACATTAGTCACTTGTTGTAACAATAAACAGATTATTAGTGACCTTATACGCAAGGAATATAGACAAATAATGAGTTATTTTGTCACGTTGCGAGAGGTTTATATTTCACTGCAGTTTTACGATGTAAGTTAGAGCGTATAACTACCTCTGTAATGGATTTTTCTCACATGAACAATGATTTAATAGTTATTTTCTTGTGATCTATTGATGTATTTTATGGATTATATCAAATAAGTGTAACAATAATAATATAAAATAATATTGCCGTGTTGTGTGATGTCAGTTTAGCATCACCCCATTGTTTTCCCGTGGGTAACGCGACATGACAATGGTGATACACAATTTTCTAAATGACCCTCAAATAATTGTGAGACGTGGCTAAAATGTTCGTTTTATATGAAAGTTTTCGCTCTGCCTACCCTGCAAAGGATATAGGCGTAATACACGTATGTATGTATGTTATATGAAATAAACTTGTGGGTAGATATGTACATTTAAAAAATGACTCAATAATTGATTTATTCACGACCGTGTACCTTTTCGAATATGAAAAATATCGGGCAAATATACCTACGCTCCAGTCCCAAAAATACAAAAAAGAGAGCCAACAAAGAATGACTAAAATGTTCCCAAAGGGATACCTCAGCCTTTTCACTTAATTTTAGGCAACATCCAGTAAAAAAGACGGTACCTTATTATTATTACACAAGGCGTAAGGGACGGTATACGAAAAACTTTGCAGGCATGGTCTGACCATGAAATCGAACAATTACTTTTTCTTTTGAGGCTATGTTGGTAAACGAGAAAAAGTTTTTATCGTCCCATACACATTTTCCAATTAGCCAACTTGAAAAAATATGTAATTTTAAAATAATTATGTAATATTTTTTGAAAACCTGCAAAGTTTTCAAGCGCGGGCAGGATTTGAACCTGCGACTTTTGCCAACACTAGTGGCGATGCCTCTTTCATCGGGGCTACCGTGGCTCATACCTTGCCCGCGAATTTTGCAAGTGTCTTAATGTCAATAATGCATGGCGCGGCTTCATCAACTTTAACTTGATTATTTTGCAAGTTTTCAAAAATTGTATACTTAACATGGGAAGTGTTTTAAAATTCGGTATTCAAAAAAATATGTCTAATCCAACATAGGCTACATAGTGAAAATTGATTTATTTTATAGTCTGATAATGTCTGTAAAGTTTTCGGAGCACCCGGTATAAGTCAGTTAGGGATTCAATCTCTGTTTTCCGAGAAAAAAGTTCATTACGGAAAAAGATTACAAGAGCGGTCAAGGGATGTAATTTATGTAGTAGGTATGTAGCGTCCAATAATATTGTATATAGATGATAATGGATAATCCTCGAAATAAGGCGTATTTATAAGAATAAACTTGTCATGTGTTATGAGTAATACTAAACCTGTTTTTCACTGAATCAATTACATCAAATAAAAACACAACAAGAACAATGAATAAGGGTCACCCAAATAAAATTTTAAAAAACCGAAACTAAAAATGATAGCTCAATGTTTGATAGACAAAATACGCTTAAAATTAAAATATTAAGACGATGATGTGTTAAATTATACTCGTATCAAAATCATAAATTTTGAAAACGCATAACTACTTTCGAAGACAACTACAAAACTACTGCATTTGCTTTTCCTTTTTTTAATCAAGACGGGTATACCATACACATATCACGCCTTTATCCCTGCATGGTATGCAGAGCGTTAACGGTCGCAAAATACGGTCGCTATTGCCACGTCTGATAAAAATATGAGATATCCGGAAAATTGTGTATCGCCTTCCACGGGAAAGAAATGGGGTGATACTATTCTAAGCCGGCATCACACGGCCATGTGACACTATGCGATTACCTACTTTTTATATGGTTACTTACTGGTGGAATATTTTAATTGGCTATAAGCTTATTCTGTTGTATTTAACTACTGTTTATTATTCAAGCTGTAAGTTTCCCAAAGAATCCAAAAAGAAAATAAATAAAATAAAAATAAATAAATGTATTATTTAAAATGTTCTTTATTTGTTATTCAAGCTGCAATCATGCCATTTACACCCGCAGAATGCACCAAAATACTCCTGGAAACCAGCTAGAGGCAGGCCGATAGAGCAATGACTGTCGCTCAGTAGCTTTTAAAAGTACAAAAGGGTCTCACATGTTACAAGGACACTGGCTCTATCCTACATAAACCAGAAACAGGCAGAACAAGGTGTTTTCAACAATATTTGCCTGACGTTGTGATAATGGCCATTTTTAACGACTGTTGAAGCTCTACCTGTAATGTGTATGTATGTCTATAGCGTTCCGTTGAAACTGTGAAATTGGATTGATTTGTCTTCAACCGCAAAGCTGCTAATTTTTCATCCGGATTACTCGCATTACGAGACGGGCGGTTTGCTAGTATGTTCCCCACGAGATGTAATCTTAATCAACTGGTATTTGTTTTTAGCTTTACGAATATTGCCCTCAATTTGGGGATATGAATTCTTTTAACTTACCTTAATTTGTGTTATCAATTTCTGTTGAATCGTTTTAAAAAGGATAGAAGATATCTAAGGCCTGTCATGTTTAAAAATGACAAAAGGTTTTTTGCGATTTTTAGTTAATCAAGTCGCCATTGTATTCATCATCGCCTTATTTTTACAGATAGCACGTACTTTGCGGCAATTATAAGACATGACTTGACTAAAATATCTATTATACTGTTCTTAACTTATTTGATGGAAAGTGACAGCACTAATTTAAGGTAAGTTATGAGAATTTATATCCAGAGTTGAGACCATTATCTTTTCACACTAAGCTAGCATTAAATCAGTTAAAGTACATTTATTTTACTTAGCTATTACATATCATAATTTTTAGTTATTTGAATGGTTGTAAAGTTTACTTATTTTATTGCAATATGGTATGGAAGGTACGTGTTTATTCTAAAATGAAGTTTACCTAATAATTGTTTCAAATACCTTTCTACTGGGTCTGGTTTAGATGTATATTGGTATTAAGAAGTATTACCGTGTGATGCCGGCTTAGAATAGCATCACCCCATTTCTTACCCATGGGTGTCGTAAAAGCCAACTAAGGGACTCAAGGGATGTGTATTGCAATTTAAGGCGATGGGCTGACAACCTGTCTATAGTGATACACAGTTATCTGATTGACCCTCAAGCTTTTGTCAGACGTGGTGTTAATATCCGTTTTACGGTCGCTAACGCTCTGCCTACCCCGTGAGGGATAAAGGCGTGATTTATGTATGTGTGTATGTATGTATCTAGAAGTAAGATATTAAGATAAAGATGCTATATTTTGTGTTATATGCAGGTAAGCAATTATATTATAACACTTGATATACAAAATGTTTTATTTTTCTAAGCTGAAATAATATTGTTTCTTACGCCTTGGGATTTTCAGTAATAGTTGTATATTTTTTTCTTTATAATAAACAAATACAACCTTCGTGGCATTGCAGTAAACAAAATCTTTCATTGAGTTTATTTAAAATGTTTTTCGACTAATCTCTTTGTGGAATCTTTTCCGTTAACGAGAACTTTTTGTTGTGAACCGCTCGTTAACACGAACTGGAGTTTTGCTTGGTTTTGTCTTTTTCATAATACTTTTACTTTTTGTTTACATTCAATGAGAAAAAAATCTACCTCATCGTGACTGTAACACTGTAAGCGGTTGTCCCACTTGTGCAACCGTAGCCTTATTTGTGTGGGAATAAGATCAGAATTCTCAATTTCCTTTTGTATGACAGACGCATGCGTTACGGTGCGCAGCGACGAATGACAAGCGGGAGAACCGCCTTAGTGTTGCGGCAATTGAAATTTGTTTCGCTACACCTGCTTTGGCCTTTATTTATGTACCTACTGTTTCCATAATTTAGTCCAGAAAAAAAACAAAAACGTAGAAAATGAAATATAATTATAAAATCTTAAACTTCTCACTCCTTACTTCTGAGAGACATACAAGACACATTCATTAAAAAACTGTCGACGTATTCATTACGACCTTTTCAATTTTAGTGCAAGCTATAGAACCTAGTAAAACTATGTTTCTTACATAAAACTCTCATAATATAATGTTACTAAATACGCTCCAAAGATAATCTTTTTAAATCCTTCAGTCAGCTTATGCCGACAACGTTTCTTGATTATAGAAACGTAAGGGGTTTTGGAAACCCTTCAATATACCTATCCGGCACAATTAATTATAACTGGGTCAGTTGCGTTGTGGGGTAGGTTGTTAGAGTAATCTATGAAGCTAAATGAAATTGTAGACCATAGACCATGCTGCGCGCTTGTGGAATAGACTTTCTGTAGATGTGAGGAAGAGTGCTAATGTGAAGGTGTTCAAATCCAACATCAAGAAGGTTTGGGGGTACGATCTGGGTGACATGGACAATTTATAGGGTTTATGATATATTTATTTATGTGTATATTAATTTATGTATGATATATTATTATGTGTTTGTTTGTGTGTTTTATTTATGATCAAGTACGTGTATTTGTTATTGGTTTATAATATATATTGATAGAGTAAGCTTATTTTAACCATGCTGAAGTACCGCGTAATTTACCTGCAAATAACATAATCCTTTGAGTCTCTCAAAGGTTGACTGGAAGATATCCCTTAATGGGATAAGTCCGCCTTTGTGCCTCTTGTTTTTAAATTTATTTCTGTAACTGTTTTTATAAATGTGTCTGGTGGTACAATTAAGTTAATACATAACATACATACATACATACCATTTCATGTAGAAATCTGCAAGTAAATAGTAGATACCTACAGTCATACAATAAAGCTGATTCCTATGTTTTTGCGTGATAGTTTTATACATTCCAGTGGCATCCTCACTATTTTACTATTATTTTCTAGAAACTACCACTGGACGGCCGGCGCCGCCTTAATCGGGATCCGTTCCAACAAAATAAAAACTATTAAGTACGTAAGTATGTATGTATTAACTTTATCGTACCACAAAACAAATTTACATTATCAGTAAAGGATGCAATAAAACAAGAGGCACAAAGGCGGACTTATCCCACAAAGGGATCTCTTCCAGTCAACCTTTGAGAGACTCAGAGGATATGTAATTTACAGGTAAACTACGGTACTTTAGAAAGGTTATAGAATAAATGATAATAAGAAAGCTTACTCTTTAACTTGTATACTTTTTTTTTTTTTTTTTTTTATTAGTGATGGGTTTGCTCTTGACTCTAGTCTAGGTCATAGGACAGAGACAGAGTCTAAGATGGAGCGAGCTCACCCAGAAGAAGCCTGTTAAGGCACTGGCACTCCCACACACTGACGGAACGCAGCAAGCTACTTGGCGCCAGACTTCGGTGGGATGGTGGTCGCGAGCCAGGCGGCCCCTTACGGAGCCTTCCACCGCTTATTGGGATCGTTCAGCCGGACTTATCCACAGGCAAGCCTGTGTTGCCGTTGCCCGGGGTGGACCGCTAGGAGGTAGATCCCATACCACCCCAAAAATACAAAAATAATATTAAATAATAAATAAATACATCCTAGTTGATAATAGAATAGTTGATAGTAGCTAATAAGTATGTTCTTTTTTATATCTTTTGATAGCACATATTGTATGATATGGTATAATTACTCTTTTGTTACAACTCTAAAAAATTGGCGGGCAAGGAACGAACTGCGGTAGCCCAGATGGAAGAGGCGTCGTCACTAGTAATGACGTCGCAGATTCAAATCCTGACCGCGCTTGAAAAATATGCAAGTTTTCAAAAACTCTACAAATATAGCTTAAGTATTTATATTAAAGTTTGATGAAGATATACTTTGAATTTAAAGATTAAGTAAGACATTCCATGTTTAAAATGCTCTCAAATTAATTGCTTAAGGCTAAACGTACGCTCCGGACCCAGCTGGCCTAACTGGGCTTGACATTTCAGATTAAGTAAAGTCCGTAGTATCTCTATAAAGGTCCAACAAACAATGTCAAGGCCAAAGTTTCCAAATACTGTTGTATTTAATACTTTGGTATCATCGATACTTAGTTCAGGGAGATATTGCAATAGTTTCACAACAGTTGACTTGTAAATATTTTGAAAGGATTATCGCGAAAATTCAGATAAGAATTATGAAAATGTATAACGAACTTTCTTCTTTTTGTATTTTTTTTATGTCTGGACTCTACAATACAATAGCCTCTTTGCTTTGAAATCTACACATGACTTTTTGGTAGGGAGCTAGGGCTCTCCCGGAGAAATAGTTGTTAAGCTATAGGTATTTAAACAATTTTATTTTCTAAAACGAAAACGATTTAAAATATTCGAAAAGTAATTTTAATATTTTTAGGGCACCGTTAGCTTTCTGCGGGCAAGAATAAGGCTGCGATTTATAATTTAAAAAATGAATTTTTAATTCTAGAATAGAAACCATACTCATCTGCCGTACAAAACGGACTTTTACGCCACGTCTGACAAACACTTGAGCGTCATTCAGATTTTTTTTTATCGCCATAGTGACAGGTTGTCAGCCTATCGCCCAAATTGCAATAAAAATATGAACATCGAAGCTCTTAATCGCCTCTTACGACACCCACAGAAAAGAAATGGGGTGATGCTATTCTAAGCCGCCATCACACGGCTAAAAATTGATATCAACAAGTAGCAAAATTAAAGCTAAGGATTTGTAATTCTGTTAGACTTGATAAAATATAAATTGGATCATTTAAACGTAATAATAAACCTCTGGGGAAATAATCCTGCTTCCCGAGCGCCAGCCCAAAATAAAATTTAATTTTGGAAATTATAGGGGCCGATCTTATCACAAAAGTGCTTTTTCCCACAGAATAAGTCTAGGGATTATAAAACATTCATGCAAAAGGATACTTTCACAATCAGCTATGGCGGTTCTCACATGCATCGCATCATTTTGCGGTATTTGTCTGAAGCCATTTTTTAAAGAAATCTCATATCATGGCGTCGATTTGGGAAATAAAGTACCTTAACTTATTTTAAATTAGCGCTGTCACTTACTGTTCAACAGGTTTAGAAAATGATGGGAGATATGTAAATCGTGTAATGTTTGATAATATCAATGGGGTTTTTGCCATTCCAAGGTAATTTAGTCGAGTCGAGTAATATATTGTAAAATATAAATAAATATTTATTTTTCAATTATACGTACCATAGTTTACCTGCGCACACCATGTCCTCTGGATTTCTCAAAGGTTGACTGGGGGAGATCCCTTAATGGGATAAGTCCGCCATTGTGCCTTACCTTTTCTGTTATTTGTGTTTTTCTTTGTGATATTTATTTGGTGCAATAAAGTTATTACATACATACATACATATTGTTTTCATCGTCGCCTTATTTTGACAGGAAACGCGTTGTTTGCGTCATATTATAAAACATGACATGACTTAGATTTCTTCTATATTTTAACCGACGTCGGCGAAAGTTATGATTTTGACCTGAATTCTAAATTTATTTGACGGAAAGCGATTCAAATTTGTTTCCAATATTAAGGCCAATGACTCTTTAATATTCCTAATTAAATTGTAGCTGTCACAGTTAATCATTTGTATGGTAACTAACACGATTCGCATTGTCGTGAGGTACGTGTGTGACTCACCTTCACCCAAAAGGACTCTTTTAAATCAGCAGAGATAATTCTGAAAAAATTGAATTCGAAAGAGATTAATTATGGAAAGCTGAAGCGAACTCGGCAAAATGGAGATGGAAAAGTGTTTGAACAGAATTTGTTTGAACACAAGATAATTTAGAATTTGTATCACCTATAAATGTTTTGTAACTCTGATTAAATATTATAACAAGATGAATACAAAACAATTTATTATAAAAGGACGGATAAATTTTAATCGTGTTAGTGGGTAATTTAGGTTGGTTAATCAGAAAGTTAATAAGTATTATATAGTGACGACCGATGTGGCACAACGTTAGGTTGCGCGACAGTTTGCGGTGCAAAGGTTCCGGGTTCTATCCCAAAGTTAATAATATTTATTACTTTTAAGAATTTGTCCGACGTGGCGTAAATGTTCGTAAGTAATAGCAAGCGGTTGAAAAACTTTGACAACAGAGTTCATCGGGTCGTTGGAGGACTCGGTATCCCACACAAGAGGGCGGGACGCCATAACTCTTGGTGGGCATTTACGTACACATAACGATAACAAAGAACATAAAACAGGATTTATTGTTAAATTTATCTCACTCTCTTTTACACACACACTCACACCCTCACACATACGCCTCTACGTTTATACTTAATTTTTTTTTTATAATTTGCATGTGGCCTAACTTCTTAATTCCTGTTCTTAGCAAATAACGTAAGATACACCCGAAGGTACACCTGAACTGACTCATAGAAATGTTATTAAGGTTATATTTAAATTGACTCCCGCGATACAGGTTAATTCCTAGTGCGATATCCGCAGGTCAAGTGTAAAATGTATAACTTGCTTCTGGAAAATGAAGATATTATTATATAAGCTACCACTCAATATCTATTACTTACCTACAAATTTCTTTTTTTAACACAAGGCCATACACGAAAAGTCGTAATTTCATTCAATATTAAATTCGATGCCAGCGTCCTTCAATTTGAAATACGTAAGTATTTTCTATGTTACTGATTTAAAGGCAATTGATACTCGTATTTTATTTTTATACACATAATATCATATCCTTTTCCTTCTAAAGTATAAATAAATTAACAATATAATGATATGAATAAACCTAAGTATATTATAAATATACCTAAATATACATATATATATATATATATAAATATACCTACGTATATTCACATAGTATTGTATCTAAATAATGAGCTCGCTCCATATTAGACTCTGTCTCTGTCCAAAATAAAATAAATGAAAAATAGTGATTGAATGATCGATTGATTGATCAAGATTATTTGAGCAGCAACAAAATTGGCATGGGAGAACCAGATATTGATTAAATATTTCGAAAAAAATGTGCAATGAAAATGTTGATCAGTTTTATGTCAAGAACACACCCAAAAGTATTGTAATGATTCAGCTCTTGCTGCATCCATAATAATATGGCCAAATATGTATGTGATCGTCAAAGAAGTTAGGAATACGTTGTGATAATAATAGTAACTCATAGATCCTTACGAAGTGGAGCAGTGTTTTACTTGAGATGTAGAGAGAGAGAACATTTTATGTTGGATTGTGGATTCTACAGGAGTACGGGGCTCACCTTCCAACCTACACCACCGTCCAAAGTAGCCTGGACACTCTCATACGATATACCTAAACAACCCAAAGAATTTTGAGGTTACACGACGCTCAGGATACTGTAGTTAAAAGCCAAAAAGTCAAATATTCCTAATAATGAGGAAACTAACAAAGCTAATCACGCTTCACTAGGAAGCAAGTTAAAAGGGGTCTAGGTTGGGGAACCAGGTCCAGAAAGACCCGGTTCATGGTAACCCCGGGGCTAATCCCCGTGACCATCCAACCCGTATTCTACCTATCTACCTGCCTAGCTAGCTCAAAGTCCAGAGACTGAGCAACCACATAACCTAAGGCCAAAAGGTATTTTGGGGACAATCATTGTTTAGAAACCCAGAAGGCGAACAATAGAGTAATGAGCGGGGGGCCATACCCTTGGAGATGTATGTATTTGTTGAGGCATCATCGCTTCCCACTACGTGCACCAGGGCAGGGAAGCAACTTACCCCAACACTGGACAGTCTGTACTAGATAACTGTAGGTGTATCTGGTTGCAACAACAAACCAAGAACCTAGGAGCTAATCTTGTGATACTAGAGTTTGTGTCCACTAACACCACCATATACCCCTGGTTCGAGATCAGGTGTAGAATGTACATGCCTACTCCATTGCCCCAATCAACCTCTGTACGCACGTGGCAACCACGGATTACGCACACAGGTTAATAAAATTTTATATTTAAACTACTAGAAATTTAGATCGTCCCATTCTTTAATTTAACTAATTAAGAATTATCTTTTATTTATCATTTGGAAGATTAAACTGTTTTTAATTTATCGTTGTTTTATAATAAAGTTTATTGAGCTTAAGGTTGATTGAATTTATGAATTTAGTAAAAGGTAGTCCTAGCTAAAAGTAAAAAAGCTTTGGCGTTATTGTAAGTATAGACTAACTACCCCTAACTATTACACACAGACATTCAAACATGCAAGCGTTCAAGCATCATCATTCATAAAACTCCTAAATGAAAGACGTAAAATCAAAACCTTTCATGCTGAACCATCTATCCTGAATTTATAAAATTATCCCCGAGCCCAATTTGGAAAAAGAAAACTTCAGTATAGTAAACTAATAATTCAAAACCTAAATCAAAATCTTATAATCTAAAATAAATCAAAAGGCTAACTTACATTTCTTCTTTATAATAGAAAAACACTCACTAGTTACTCTCACAAAGGTTAGACAATAAATGAATCGATCGTGACATGATCAATCGAAGTTGTAAATTCCATTGTCAAAATTTAGAAAAAGAGTGACATAAATTCAAATTTCATATTTGTAAATAGAAGTAGATGCTCAGACATCAAAAGTCAATGTCACTTTGTTAAAAGGAGAAATCATTAGTATGTCACATTTGATTGGCTCCTGTCAGATCTAAACTAGCTGTCATAATTTGGAATACCCCGGAAAACGGCTATCTTAAGTGTCAAAAATAATACATCCAAAAAGCGGTTATCTGAGGTGTCAAGAGCCTTTAGGTGCATAATGTCCATTCCGCAAAATGTCCAGCTCGCAAAATGTCCATTCCGCAAAATGTCCAGCTCGCAAAATGTCCAGCTCGCAAAATGTCCATTCCGCAAAATGTTTAGCTCGCAAAATGTCCATTCCGCAAGATGTCTAGTTCGCAAAATGTCCAGCCTGCAAAATGTCTATTTTGAAAAAAGTAAGATCAGTGCAAAACCCGCACTAAGGAGATTATAAGTAAAACTAGTGTAGAAACGACACTATGGATAAAACATGTAAAATGAGTGCAAAATCGGCACATTGTACGACGTATCAAGTGAGTGCTAAAACGGCACATGGTTAGAAGCTTGTAAAGTGGGTGCAAAAACAGCACATTATGTGACGCATATAAAGTACATATAAAAACGACATAAAATAGGACGTTAGTAGCGTGTGTGCAAAACTGGCACACAACAAACAAAAAAATAAACCGTGTGTGCAAAACTGGCACAA
Organism: Tuta absoluta; assembly: GCA_027580185.1. NCBI lineage: Eukaryota > Metazoa > Arthropoda > Insecta > Lepidoptera > Gelechiidae > Tuta > Tuta absoluta. The sequence goes on along the minus strand of JAQAHW010000022.1, from coordinate 5,061,743 downwards.
AACGGAACTATAAACTAAACGTAGGTCTCTTTCCAGAGAATAAAACGCATAATACCGTTTATTGATAGAAAACTCTAAAATACTAACAACAGATGCCTGGTATATGTGCCCATCTCTATAATTAAATCTCCCCTTTCCAACCAGCCATTCCAAGCTGTCTGTAACACTGGTGGAGACTTAGAAGTATCATCCCTCGATTGGGACAATGTAAACACTCACAACCGAAGTTTCCAAGATGTATATACCCTACGAATTCTCCCGCACAGGGGTCTTATGCATCCGCGGCTAATAATTATTAGAACTAACTATTAATAAAAGGAACCTAGAAACACTCACGACCGGCGTCTTGAACAGAAGCGTATACCCTCGGCTGTGTCTCCACACGCTGGATGGCCGCATTCAGGCGGAGAGCGCACGTTGTCAGACCCCCTCTTCTCCTCAAAACGGCACGTCGGCTTGACTTCCACACTTCCTTGCTTTCTTGAGTCTTCGCGGTTAATCTTAAATGGCAAAATTAGTTGAGATTCCCATAGTAAACACAAGGAATTTGAATCCCCCCCTAACCTGTGACTATCTTCTAATTCCTAAGAAATATTAGCCAAAAGCCGTCACAGTCCCAATATTCGGAAAATAATGAATAATCCTAATTGTATTTCCAAAATAAACTTAAATCTTCGAAAACCAACAATTATATTTATATTTAAATTCGAAAGGAAAGCAAATCAAAGGTGAAAAGGTTTAAAGGAAATAAGAAATCAAGTCAGATTCAATAACAGAGTACCATTGACCTCCCAAGAGGGTTGACAGGTCACTCCCGATACCTCCCTACACTATTATAACTATCTAGTAGACGCGCTATAACTAGAAGAAAACTGCATTTTTATTTTCCCTATTTACGATATAAATAAAGAATTTTCCACTTAACTTGAAGCTGTATTCGAGGACATTCCATCTTCCTCATCACATTTCAGGGGTCTTCACGTCTCTGCAATCGCTCAACGCACATTACTTCTTCCATGAACATCAACTTCAAAACCTAACTATCACATTTGCTTCCATTTTTTCCTTGTTTTCTTGCCTCTTCAGCCGCTTCTTCATAACTCACTCCAATATTCTTATTTTCAAAAATTCAAAAAAAATTGACAATACTCAAAATTGATTTACTTTTTCCCATCCAGCCTAGTATATTTATCATTTTATATTGTCGTAAAGTCTTTGGAAAAAGTTTCTTGTCCCGTCTTGAAATATAGAACCAATTTCAGGGTTCGGTAAGTCAAATGGATTAATTGTTTAAACAAAAAAAATTTTCTTATGCCAAACGAATCAGTACTCCACAATCCTCCCCCAGATTTTAGTTCTATACCTATAGAATTAAAATCTCCTACCTTAAAGAGAACTAATCGTTTATCATAAAAATTAAACAAAAATTTTTTTTTTTTTTTTTTTTTTTTTTTTTTTTTTTTTTTTTTATAAACTTTAATCACATTCGAAGAAATAACAAATATTAAATATTTAATTCAATCACTAATAATGTTAAATGAATCACTCTATACATAATAGCGAGCTAAATGTATTGCACTAAAAGTCCCACGAACATTTAACCCATCTGGATCAACTAAAACATAAACATTCCCAGGTTTCCTGATTAAAACTCTATAGGGCCCCTCGAATCTAAGCTTAAACTTTTTGAATAAAGATTTCCTAGTATCAGATTTATTCAATTTTCGAATCTTCACTAAATCTCCCACTTGAAATTCTATCAATCGATGTGTCCTATTATAAAATTCCCTTCTAATTTGTCCCGCCTGCCTTAAATTTTCCTTAACCTCTTCCCTAATAGTCTCAACATCCCTGGCGTTTTCAAATCGAGGTAGAAACCGATCAATGGTTAACCTGGCCGAGCTCCCAAAAACTATTTCTTTAGGAGAATACTTAGTGGAATGATGATACGTGTTGTTATATAATTCTTCAACATCTCCCAAAATCTTGAACCAGCCTTTATGGTTATGATGACAATAGATCCGAAAATACTTGGATAACTCTTTATTCACCCTTTCTGTAGTATTTGGTCTGGGATTTCTGATCGAAGTGTAAAGTGCACGAATTCCCATTTCTCTAAGTCCAGTTTTCCAAATTGTACTAATAAACTGTCTTCCATTGTCAGTCATTACTACTTTGGGCTTGATGATCCTGGAAAATTCCTTCATTCTCTTTAAAACTGCTCTGGAGGTGGCCCGGCTCAATCCATACAATTTAATGTATTTACTAAATGAGTCCTGTAATACAAAGATATAAGAATATCTCGATTGAAATTTAGGTAGTGGTCCATATAGGTCTCCCATTACGAGATCCCCTATCCTTTCCGTAATAATAGAATTACACGGTCCAACATGTTTAATAGGATCGTCCTTTGATAGTTGACAAACTCTGCATTTCCGTATAACGGATTTAACTGTTGCTTTCATTCCAATCCAATAGAACCGTTGTCTAATATAATGATAAGTTTTATAGACACCTATATGTCCCATCTCAATATGCACTTGCCTACATATCTCCTCCCATAGGACTTCTGGTGAGAAAACTACCCGATGATCAACGTTAGGTGGGTCATAGTACAGAATTCCATCAATCAAAGAGCATCTGGATGCGATTCTACCCAACCGATCCTCCCCCAATTCATTTGGCTCTAAAACCCGTTGCCTAATATTCCTAATAATATTATCCATCATTTGATATTCATTCATGCGTTCTAATTTTTCTCTTATAGTTCTGCTTGATGATACTCCCATATACATAATATTTGGACATTTCACTCTTTCTTCCTGGATGATTCCCCCTATAGGATATCTCGAAAGTATATCCGGTATTATATTCTCCGTTCCTTTAATGTGTTCAATTTTATAGTTAAAATGTTCTAAGAATATGATCCATCTAGTTACGCGAGCATTAAACAATTTAACATTTTTAATAAATATTAATGGCTTATGATCAGTCTTAATAATTACCGGTACTCCCCTTAAATAAGTCTCAAATTTTTTCAAATTGTAAATTATAGCCCACAGTTCCTGTTCAGTAACTGTCCATCTCAACTCTGGCCCACGTAAAGCTCTGCTACAAAACCCGAGGACCTTCATATTTCCCTCATCATCAATTTGATATAGAACTCCACCAATCCCTATTCCGGAACTATCTACTTGTAAATGATATTCTCTATTTTGATCTGGATGGTGTAGTAGAATAGTTGACAAGAATTCTTGCTTTAAGTCATCCATAGCTGATTGTTCCTCTTGACCCCACTTCCATCTTTGCTCTTTACGTAAAAGGTTATTAAGAGGGATTGTTAAAAGGCTATAGTTAGGAATAAACTTTCGATAGTAGTTACATAATCCTAAAAAGGCTCTTAATTGTTTAATCTTCTTAGGTTCTGGAAACTTTTGAATCGCTTCTACTTTAGCCGGGTCAGTCCTAATCCCATCTATCGAAACTATATGTCCCAGCATCTTAACCTCTTCACAAACAAACTTGCATTTTTCTATGTTACAGGTCATACCAGCTAACTCTAACCTATTTAAGACTTCATCTATATGAAGAAGATGCTCGTTCCAGGTCCCTGCTGTCAAAATAGCCAGATCATCAAGATAATTGACGCAAAACCCCCTAACTTCTAACCCAAGAATCCTGTCCATAGCCCTACTGAAACTTCCAACCGAAGTTTTCAACCCTTGGGGTAAAACGTTATAGACATAAGACTTCCCATTTACTGTAAATCCTGTGTATTTCTTACTATTTTCCGAAATAGGAATTTGGAAGTACGCACTATTTAAGTCTAAGATCGTAATAAATTTCACCCCATGGAAAGCATTTAAAACATCAATCTGAAGTGGTGGCGCTTCCGATTCTGCAATCATGAATTTATTTATTTCTCTCGCATCTAAGAGGATACGAACCGAGCCATCCGATTTCATAGCAAAGGTTAACGGACTACAATACGGGGTTGACGCTCTTGAAATAATCCCCATCTCAACCATTTCATTAATCTTATCCTCAACCTTTGTTCTATAAGCGTAGGGGATTGGATAAGTCCTATTAATTCTTGGTGTTGTTGTTTCCATCTTAATCTCATGAACGTAACAATTAGCCCTTCCTAGCTTTGGTGAAAACACCGCTTTGTGTTTTTCCAAAATTTTAAGCAAAGAAAATTTTTGTTTGGACGAGATCTCCATTCCCCATTTAACTTTATTTCTATAATTACTCGACTCATCTGTTTTACTTTCCTTTTGAAGTAATTCTTCCAGAAGATTCACCCCTGGAGAATCCTCGTACTCCTTTTCTAAGAATGGTACAACAGTCTTATTGCCTCCCCCTGAGTCTAAGATTAATGCCTTTGGATCCGCTAAGTCAATTTTGGCTTCATTTGCTACTAACCAGTCAAATCCAAGAATTATATTTTTAGTCAATTTGGGAATAACCAACATTCCAATCTCAAATTCACAACCCCCCATTTCCAAGGTTACACTAGTTAAATAGCTTATTTTTAAGCTTTTCTGCCCTACTGCCCCTTTTATGAACATAGGTTTTATTGGGAGTTTGGCCAGGTTTTGGATCGTATCTAACTTGAAAAAGAAATCCTCTGCTATACAAGTTATTTCGCTACCCGTATCAACTAATGCTGCAAAAACCTCCCCCAAGAATTTAACTTCTACTTCAGCTGTGATCCTAACATTCCTTTGTGTAATAAAGTTTTGATCTGATTCTCCTAAATCTTCTGTAAATAGGGAATTATTTATATTAAAAACATTCAGATAATTTTCGACACTACCTTTTATAAACTCTTTTACTTCAGTATAAGGCCTAACTTCATTAGACTCTAGATACCCGAAGCCACACTTAATATTCCCTACCCTATCCTTATTAATTTCAATTGGATGACGCCTTCCTCGTCTTGATTTTCCCAATCCGTCTCCAGGTTTCCATCCATATTTGATCAAGTAGTTAACTGCAAAGTATTCCTTGCTGCCTCCCCCAATTCCAGCTGACTCCGAGGCTATAGATCCAGCTGCGTCTAGTTTAAATCTGTGTTTTTAAGTCCGGATTCCACCTCCTGTTCATCCTCATCTTGAATCACAATATGGTTCGACAATTTTGTTCTTTTGCCTCCTGGTTGAGTCTTGTCTTGAGTTGTACCTGCTATACGCTTAAATCCTCCTTGGGGATTAATTGAAACTTCCACATGGGATTTACACTGACGTCCCACGTCATCAAGTTCCCTAAGAAACTCAGCTGCTTGTATAATCCTTCCAGATTTCCTTTGTCTCCAAACATATTGTATTTCTATCGGGAAGTGGTTCATTAGATCAGCCACCAATTGATCCTCAGGAATAGCTCTTGCCAACATTTTAGCCTGACTGGCCAAACTTATGAAATATCTCATCATTGAGGGTTCTCTCTTCTCATTCCAAGTACCGCAGACAATTGACCGGCGAAGTTGATTTTGTTCTGTCTCAGACCAGAATGACTCAAGAAAATCTTTCTTGAAGTCCTCTTCGGTTATCCATCTATCTTTATAGATCCTTGCCCATTTACGGACTTCCCCTTCCAGGCAAGCTATAATCTCCTCAATAACCTGGTCCTTCCTTGAAATTCTATTCAAGTAAGCAAACAGATCCTCGATGAACGTTACCGGATGCATATCTATCTTCCCCGGGTATTTTGGTCTTTCCAATTTTGCTTCAGACGCTTGATAGACGATTACAGGTTCTACACCGTTCCTTGGCATCTCTTCTTGTTCTTGGTTTTCCTTCCCTTCATTAAGCCTGCGTTCCAGTTCGCTAACCTTGCTCGATAAACGACCAATAGTGGACCGCATAAATTGGAAAAGGTTCCTCCCTCTACGTCCTCTCGCGACAATGCGTTGAGAAACTTCCCTCTGTCCATGAGAAGAGCCTTCCTGTGACAATTCATCAGTTTGTTGTGGTATCTCTGCCTGTTCTTGGGATCTTCCTACTTGGGGCTCAATAATTTGTTGTGAACCTCCTGCCTGTTCTCCGGGAATCTCTATCTCTTGCGGGAGGTCATCCATCTCAATCTGAACTTGTTTACCAACGATAGTTCTTTTCGATCTTTTGGGCATTTCTATAACTCTTTTTATTGAATTAACTGTAACAATTAAAAAAAATCAATTCTTCATATTAGAATTTAATATTTTCCTTGGAATCTTCTAATATTTTAATTATCTTTAGGAAGTTCTTTAAAACTTCCGATTCATTTTGATCCCCATCTATTATTTCTACTTTTGTATTATTAGTTCCTCCATCCATTCCTCCTTCTAACAACCATTCTTCATGGGCCTCATGTATTTGTTTAATATAAGACAAGGTTATCGACTCTTCGCCTTTTCTCCCCCTTGTTGCAATTCTTTGCAAAGCTATCTCTGGAGTAGTCTTCAAATAGACTACTAAATCTTCTTGGACCCAAGCCCTTTCACAGGCAAAATCATACCATTGATCTAAAATTGTTCTCTCAACAAGATTTAAACACTTTTCTAGGGCAAGCGTTTTTATGAAGCAATTCTTAGCAGAGAAGACGCTCCTCTCCATTACTCTATACTTAGTGTTTACAGGTCTTTGGTGATTCTCTAGCATTGTCAAAAGTACATAGCTTTGGAAGGTGAAACTCCATCGTTCCCTATCCTCCGAAAACGCCTTAAATAAATTGGTTCCTTCAACATTTTGCCACTTCTCGATAGGTTCTCTCAAAACGGTAATATCCTTATGTAGGTCAAGGCTATTTAGTAATGACGACTTTCCAGATGCAATATTTCCTTCTAAACTTATTTTAAACTTTTTCATGTTTATTATTTAATACTTTTAATTTTTCAAAATATTTAATATTTGTTCTGAAACAAACAAAAACTAGCATGAGGACATATACGCCATACCTAAGTTTTCCTAGTTGTCTTTCCCTAACATCTCAAAAATACACCGCTCACTTGCGACTCCGAAATCCTGGTCACTATGGTACCATTGTAATGATTCAGCTCTTGCTGCATCCATAATAATATGGCCAAATATGTATGTGATCGTCAAAGAAGTTAGGAATACGTTGTGATAATAATAGTAACTCATAGATCCTTACGAAGTGGAGCAGTGTTTTACTTGAGATGTAGAGAGAGAGAACATTTTATGTTGGATTGTGGATTCTACAGGAGTACGGGGCTCACCTTCCAACCTACACCACCGTCCAAAGTAGCCTGGACACTCTCATACGATATACCTAAACAACCCAAAGAATTTTGAGGTTACACGACGCTCAGGATACTGTAGTTAAAAGCCAAAAAGTCAAATATTCCTAATAATGAGGAAACTAACAAAGCTAATCACGCTTCACTAGGAAGCAAGTTAAAAGGGGTCTAGGTTGGGGAACCAGGTCCAGAAAGACCCGGTTCATGGTAACCCCGGGGCTAATCCCCGTGACCATCCAACCCGTATTCTACCTATCTACCTGCCTAGCTAGCTCAAAGTCCAGAGACTGAGCAACCACATAACCTAAGGCCAAAAGGTATTTTGGGGACAATCATTGTTTAGAAACCCAGAAGGCGAACAATAGAGTAATGAGCGGGGGGCCATACCCTTGGAGATGTATGTATTTGTTGAGGCATCATCGCTTCCCACTACGTGCACCAGGGCAGGGAAGCAACTTACCCCAACACTGGACAGTCTGTACTAGATAACTGTAGGTGTATCTGGTTGCAACAACAAACCAAGAACCTAGGAGCTAATCTTGTGATACTAGAGTTTGTGTCCACTAACACCACCATATACCCCTGGTTCGAGATCAGGTGTAGAATGTACATGCCTACTCCATTGCCCCAATCAACCTCTGTACGCACGTGGCAACCACGGATTACGCACACAGGTTAATAAAATTTTATATTTAAACTACTAGAAATTTAGATCGTCCCATTCTTTAATTTAACTAATTAAGAATTATCTTTTATTTATCATTTGGAAGATTAAACTGTTTTTAATTTATCGTTGTTTTATAATAAAGTTTATTGAGCTTAAGGTTGATTGAATTTATGAATTTAGTAAAAGGTAGTCCTAGCTAAAAGTAAAAAAGCTTTGGCGTTATTGTAAGTATAGACTAACTACCCCTAACTATTACACACAGACATTCAAACATGCAAGCGTTCAAGCATCATCATTCATAAAACTCCTAAATGAAAGACGTAAAATCAAAACCTTTCATGCTGAACCATCTATCCTGAATTTATAAAATTATCCCCGAGCCCAATTTGGAAAAAGAAAACTTCAGTATAGTAAACTAATAATTCAAAACCTAAATCAAAATCTTATAATCTAAAATAAATCAAAAGGCTAACTTACATTTCTTCTTTATAATAGAAAAACACTCACTAGTTACTCTCACAAAGGTTAGACAATAAATGAATCGATCGTGACATGATCAATCGAAGTTGTAAATTCCATTGTCAAAATTTAGAAAAAGAGTGACATAAATTCAAATTTCATATTTGTAAATAGAAGTAGATGCTCAGACATCAAAAGTCAATGTCACTTTGTTAAAAGGAGAAATCATTAGTATGTCACATTTGATTGGCTCCTGTCAGATCTAAACTAGCTGTCATAATTTGGAATACCCCGGAAAACGGCTATCTTAAGTGTCAAAAATAATACATCCAAAAAGCGGTTATCTGAGGTGTCAAGAGCCTTTAGGTGCATAATGTCCATTCCGCAAAATGTCCAGCTCGCAAAATGTCCATTCCGCAAAATGTCCAGCTCGCAAAATGTCCAGCTCGCAAAATGTCCATTCCGCAAAATGTTTAGCTCGCAAAATGTCCATTCCGCAAGATGTCTAGTTCGCAAAATGTCCAGCCTGCAAAATGTCTATTTTGAAAAAAGTAAGATCAGTGCAAAACCCGCACTAAGGAGATTATAAGTAAAACTAGTGTAGAAACGACACTATGGATAAAACATGTAAAATGAGTGCAAAATCGGCACATTGTACGACGTATCAAGTGAGTGCTAAAACGGCACATGGTTAGAAGCTTGTAAAGTGGGTGCAAAAACAGCACATTATGTGACGCATATAAAGTACATATAAAAACGACATAAAATAGGACGTTAGTAGCGTGTGTGCAAAACTGGCACACAACAAACAAAAAAATAAACCGTGTGTGCAAAACTGGCACAAAACGGAACTATAAACTAAACGTAGGTCTCTTTCCAGAGAATAAAACGCATAATACCGTTTATTGATAGAAAACTCTAAAATACTAACAACAGATGCCTGGTATATGTGCCCATCTCTATAATTAAATCTCCCCTTTCCAACCAGCCATTCCAAGCTGTCTGTAACACTGGTGGAGACTTAGAAGTATCATCCCTCGATTGGGACAATGTAAACACTCACAACCGAAGTTTCCAAGATGTATATACCCTACGAATTCTCCCGCACAGGGGTCTTATGCATCCGCGGCTAATAATTATTAGAACTAACTATTAATAAAAGGAACCTAGAAACACTCACGACCGGCGTCTTGAACAGAAGCGTATACCCTCGGCTGTGTCTCCACACGCTGGATGGCCGCATTCAGGCGGAGAGCGCACGTTGTCAGACCCCCTCTTCTCCTCAAAACGGCACGTCGGCTTGACTTCCACACTTCCTTGCTTTCTTGAGTCTTCGCGGTTAATCTTAAATGGCAAAATTAGTTGAGATTCCCATAGTAAACACAAGGAATTTGAATCCCCCCCTAACCTGTGACTATCTTCTAATTCCTAAGAAATATTAGCCAAAAGCCGTCACAGTCCCAATATTCGGAAAATAATGAATAATCCTAATTGTATTTCCAAAATAAACTTAAATCTTCGAAAACCAACAATTATATTTATATTTAAATTCGAAAGGAAAGCAAATCAAAGGTGAAAAGGTTTAAAGGAAATAAGAAATCAAGTCAGATTCAATAACAGAGTACCATTGACCTCCCAAGAGGGTTGACAGGTCACTCCCGATACCTCCCTACACTATTATAACTATCTAGTAGACGCGCTATAACTAGAAGAAAACTGCATTTTTATTTTCCCTATTTACGATATAAATAAAGAATTTTCCACTTAACTTGAAGCTGTATTCGAGGACATTCCATCTTCCTCATCACATTTCAGGGGTCTTCACGTCTCTGCAATCGCTCAACGCACATTACTTCTTCCATGAACATCAACTTCAAAACCTAACTATCACATTTGCTTCCATTTTTTCCTTGTTTTCTTGCCTCTTCAGCCGCTTCTTCATAACTCACTCCAATATTCTTATTTTCAAAAATTCAAAAAAAATTGACAATACTCAAAATTGATTTACTTTTTCCCATCCAGCCTAGTATATTTATCATTTTATATTGTCGTAAAGTCTTTGGAAAAAGTTTCTTGTCCCGTCTTGAAATATAGAACCAATTTCAGGGTTCGGTAAGTCAAATGGATTAATTGTTTAAACAAAAAAAATTTTCTTATGCCAAACGAATCAGTACTCCACAGTATGTTTTTTCCCTGACACACTGTACATTCAAATATATCAACGAAATAAAGATTATATCTAAACCCAATCTCTAAATAATTGCTTGCCCAATCTTCAATGACAACATAATGAATATTTTAAACCCCAAATTCTCAATTTCAGTCAAAATTACAGAAGCTATTTGTCTTTAGGAGTGTAAAATAATCCACCCAAACTATTAACCCCTTAGTTTAAAACTTTCCAACTTATATGGGGGCTTTAATCGCTGTTGGCCCACGAGTTTTAGACGGAAATATCGGAAAACTTTCATAATTTTGATCATAGATACTGCTGCGAGGCACCCATACAAAGCGAAATCGATTAGACCTAATAAAACGCTATATAATCTTCTTCTTAAGTTCTAATTTCTCAAGTGTCAAATCAAACACGCTTTATGTGCTATGAGAAATTAAGCGGAAAACATTCGATGTCTTGTTTAAAATAACTGATATAGACGACTACACTACACCCAATTTTTTTTCAATTAATGCAAATTACTAAGGTGGACTTCAAAAGGTGTCACAAGTCGTCCATATCTCAATTGACAAAATATAAAATAATGCACATTGAAATAATATGTGTATTAATGCTATATTTATCGAATTATCTTGATGTAGTAAAGTACGCATAGATGCCTGGAGGGGATAGTTGCCCACGTTTTGAGAACACTTGGTTCTAGTGAATATCTGCATTACCTCTCATTCAAATAAAGTAGCCAACCCTTCGCCAACCTAAGTGCCATGCGAATTATTCGTTAGAGTGTACGCGTTAAATCTCTGTGAGTAAAAATCTTCACTAACAAAATCCAACCGGGCGTCCAACTCATTTAGGTTAGTTTTGGTTATGTCTTCCGAGTATTTTTTCAATATTGGTCACATTTTTGTTTCCTCGGATAGTTTAATTTACGTGACCGTTAAATGTGCACGGATTTAATATTAATTTGGTTTGATTGAAAAATAATAACTACGTACGCCGCAAATGTAAAGCGTTCCGTCTCCGGTTTCTCAGGTTTGACCGACTATTCGCTCTAGAAACATAGAGTACAATGGACGATTAAAGATTAGTCCTTTAAAAATTAAATAAGCATTCTATAAATAAATGCGTCATTTCTGAGTTACAGAGCCTTTTTTTGAAAAGATGGGCAACTATCCGTACTTTCCCTAGGTAAATATACATTCAAGACCATGAAATTAATTGCATTATGTATTAAGTGGTTGAAGTTCCATGTATCACATATAGCGTGTGGTCATTAAATCAAATATTAATAATACAATTTGCTACACCAGCTAACATCAACTAGATTATGTAATAAAGTAGATGTACTAACTTGTATAAAGGTAGCGAGCTGAGTCATTGTAGCGAATCTACAGATTACGAACAAAAAAACTACGAACTATTTGAAATCTTTAAATAAAAAAAAATAAAAATTGTTCGATCAAGATTTGATTGACAATTTCATAGTCAAAAACTATCTGTTGTGCAAAGATAAATGTTTCTCCAGTGCTTTTTATTAGTTACTACTCTGTGGTTAGTACTTACAGAAAGTACAGATTTTTCATTCAAAAAATGTTTCTAAGAAAAGCTATTTATAGGCTTCAGATGTTACCAAAACTTATCCTTTGGCGTACACACAAACTCCATTAACCGTTTAAGTAATAAAGCGGGTCTGACGTCCAATATGTTACTCTGCTACCTACGTCAAAAGGTGACAAATCGGTTACGCGGGTGATAGATGAACCCATATCAAAGGGGATGATCGGATTGTACTTGTTGGTGATGAGTTGAAATTCTAAGTTAAATAAAAAAAAGTACTCGTATTAGAGTTTTAATTTGATCGGTACACAAATTTTTGCATCATCAATTCTACTTATCAATATAAACAACTTTTACTGCAAATGCAAACTGGCCAAATCAACTAAGACTACCCATGCAATGGGTCCAAAAATATACAATGCAATTCCAGATGACATAAAAAACTCTCATAATTTTATTTATAATTTGAAAAAATCATTAATTGAAGGTGCTTATTATACAGTTAATGAATTTCTTAAATAGTATTGTAATTAATGTAAATGTATTGAAATATTTTGACATGTAATATTTTTATTATGAAATAAAGAGTATGAGTATGAGTATGAGTACTATGTGACTATTGTATATTGCAGGTGATCACATAGTAAATGTAGTAAGTATTCATAAATATCCCTGCAAAGTTTGAGTAGTGGGTATCAAATAGCCGAATATACTTTTACATGCCAAAAACAAAACTTTAATTGTGAAAAGTTGGGCGTTAAGCCCAAATGTGTGTTCTCAATTTTGAATGCAGAACCAGAAATTTGTTTTACGGACTTATATTTTTGATTGCATTATAAGTATTTTTAGGAGGACGTTTGTAACACTAAAATGACACTCTTGCAGTTTGGCTCGCATAAGTATTTCAAGTGTTTCGTCGTATTGATGTCTCCACATGAGGAAAAAGAGAGGTGTCCTTTTACAAGACTGCTAATAAACTCAACTGTCATTATCTTCTCACTGTCCCTCTTCTACGAGTAAACCTCATACAACACACAGGCAACCAGCATATTTTTCCAGATGTAAATAAAATGAGGTTTTAAGATGATTATTAGTGTGATATAAATATTCAAATAAATTTCATATTACAATAGTAATAAACTGACCAAAAATAATGTAATATGATAAGATAATAATAACAATATAGTTACTAAATAAACTTAAGACATATTTTATGGTAAATTAAGTAACATGCTTAAAATTTATAAGAATAATGTTTATGTACTTAATATTACCTTTTGCATGCTGATAAACAGCTAAGTGTGAATGGATTTCGAATTATAAAACTTTCATCTCATACAACCACACTTAAAGCAAAAAAAATAAATATTTGATTTGATTTTGACTATGATGTTTAAGGAGATTCACCCACTTGTCGTCTGTCGCTGCGTATTTTAACGCACTGTTACGCAACGAAAAGAAATTGCGACATCCGATCCTATTTCCATACAAATAAGGCTACGGTCCGTAATGGGTGCGTCTGTCAAGTCGGTTGAATCCGTAAACGTGTATGAAAATTATTAATATAATTTCGCAATTTCCTTACATCTGACAGACGCATTTGTGACAATGACGAACAAGTAGAAGACCCGACTTAATGGTGATTTTGTGGCTGTACTTTGACTTGCTGACCTTGGCTAAACATTTATAAACCATCGTCAAACGCATGGTGGGAGTTAATCTACCTTCAATAGCATTTCCAAAGAGGATTGACAGACAGCCAGTTGTAGCACAGTCAGGACCTGTAGTCTGCTAAATAAAAGTCACTTCAGTTGTCTGTCGATGGCATGTCACGTTGATGGTTTTGGTAGTTTCGTGTTCCGCTAAGAGTTTGAAGTATTGAATATCACAGTAGCATTAGAAAGACAGACAGTTGAGTCTCTCTGGAATGGGAAAAAATAAGAGAATGAAGCTCTTGATGTTACTTACTTACTCCTGCGGCTCAGGGACCCAAAATGGGTCTTGGCCTCCGACACGAGTTTCCGCCACTTGTCCAGATCCTAGGCCGCATTTTGATGTTATTGCAACATAATTTTAGTACAAAACATGTTGCACTGAAATGTTTTTGGATAAGGACAGGGATAATGATAATGATAGGTAAATACCGATTGGTGGCGCACCCAGCCAGCCGGCAGCCCAGCCATTGCCGAGCCCTTTCCTCTGCCTCGCCAGGAGTTGCACAGTCAGGGCGTAGGTAAGCAGCATCACGCCAAGGGGGATGTAGAAGCAGATGATGGAGCCGATGGCCTTGTAGAGCGGGTCAGGGATCGTGCATAGGCCGTCTATGAGCACCGATTCAGCATTCTGTTGAAGAAAGAATGAGAAAGTATTTTTTTAAGGACACGTTTTGATCAGGCAAATAAAATGTTATTGTTAAAAGAATATATATTTTTTAAAACACTTTGACGTGTGGGGTATATAATTTTAAAAGTGTATCAAAAATGTATAGATAATTTGATAGTACTCAATTTATCGCGGATTTTCATGACTTCGGCTACATTAAATCATTAAAGAATGAATTAGTCGCTGGAAAAAAATTGCAAAACTATCCCGGTAGATAGAACCACTTGCGTAATATCGCCATAGTAGCTGAGCCACGGTAGTCCAGTGGGTAGAGGCGTTGCTACTAGTGATAAGTGATAACAAAAGTTGCAGGTTCAAACCTTGCCTGTGGTGCAATTTTTTTAAGTTTTTTTGTTATTTAAAAGCCGGTTAATAAAACGTGTTAAATGTTTGTATTTGATTGTCATTAGTAATACAAGAGCAGTGCTGTGTGATGCGTGTTATTGCAATACCTTGCCGCATTACAGCCACCTAAACATGACGCGCTTTTATTTCGGATGAGTTACAATGGCGACGGTGCGCTGTCAATACGCTATCTGCTCGACGCAGCGTTGAGCCTAACCAGCTGTGGAAAACCACTTTATACTGCTCGAAACTTAAATAATTGGTAGTTGGTTAAACCGTCGCCCTGCCTTACTACCGATAAAGTACTATGTTTGCATACGCACTATCAGCAGCACATTAAGATAAGATAAGATAAGATCATTTATTTGCCATAAAACCATACAATTTTACATTTCATTGGTATGCAAATCAGTATAAAAATTAAAAATACGAAAATTACAGTAAAACATAAATTAATTAATTATCACTTGTACAAAACACAAAACTCTAAATCAAAGCAATACAATTCAAAGGAATATTCATAAATTACCATAAATCAATGTCAAATAAAAGATGTCGTTAGTTTCAAATACAGTTACAGAAAATGTCATAAAAATAATATAGTTTCAGATAATGTCATGAAAATAAGGAGTCATAAAAAAATTTAGATAAATAAATTCGTAACAATAAATTTAATAAATTTGTAACAACACCTCATCAAAATATCATATTTTCTTACAAAGTACAAAATATTCATTCAGATCATACAATGGATTTTTAATTAAAATTGATTTAATCTTTCTTGAAAAATCTGCCTCGTTAGGAATATCACGTAAGCTGAGCGGTAAGCAGTTATAAATCAAAATAATTTACCCATACAGCACGTCTATTCAAATACTTTCTAGTTCAATTATTCGGAAAATCCATAACACTCGTACTGGTTATTTCTAGCTTGAAATACAGCTGAAAGTACTGCTTTAAAATTCTTTTCAGCTCCACCGCCAACGAAACAATGTGTTGAACAAAGAAAAAAACTGTACGTATAAAAAGACCATTTTTAGTAAAATTAATTTACATATGAAATGTGTTTGAGAAACTGCAGGAGAGAAACAATTATGGTCATATTTCAGAAATAAGAAATTCTTTGCTTGCGTGAAAAATTGGATAAAACATGGTACAATAATGACTGTACTAAGTATTTTTCCAACTTTAAGTTAGCATGCAAATACCAAAAAATGGGTCACATATTTAATACTGATATACAACACATATATTAATATTTAAATGTAATGTCATTTCATCACAATATAAAATCATAGTACCAATTTGTTCCAAGTCAGATGTAATATTAACAATTAGATCCTTTAAATATTTACAATGGAATGTCACTCAAAGACTCATTAATTTCAAAATGATTATTTTTATTGAGCCATTTGTAGAAATTAGGTTTAATCAGACAGATCATAAGTTTTCGTTTGCATTACTTGCCAAGTTTCAAAATCGTTCACAATTACACAAGCTACATAAACTAAAGTTACATAGATACATATATCACGCCTATATCCCTTGTAGGGTAGGCAGAGGATAAACGGTCGAAAAACGGTCATTAAGGCCACGTCTGACAAACATTTGAGGGGCATTCAGAACCTTGTGTATCACTATAGTGACAGATTGTCAGCCCATCGCCTAAAATTGCAACACACATGTAACCCTCGAGTCCATTAGTTGCCTCATACGAAAGCCACGGTAAAGAAATGGGGTGATGCTATTCTAAGCCGGCATTACACGCCATAACTAAAGTTCACATCCAAATATTGGATCACCTTGAATTTCCAATAAACGGTTTGGCCAACTTACCTACTAAATTGAAGATGTAGCTACGATGAGCTCAATCGATCGATCAGGAGCAGTATTTTGGAATCAGTAGAAATCCAATTACACCGGCACCGGATTTCGCGGTGCTAGTAATCTAACTACTCATAACAAACAGTACTTTTTTAATCTATGAATGACCTAGACTAGAGTCAAAAGCAAACCCATCATTAATAAAAAAAAAACTTCAACGTGTTGGGTATTTTTTTTACATAATTGCAAATTACAAAATTGCATCGCATCTGCGTTGGCCAGAAGAGGCGTCGGTAACTAATACCGATAGTGGCAGGTTCGCACCCTGCCTAGGGTGCAATTTAGCAAGTTCTTTAATATACAGGATGTAAGGGACAGCTCTCCGAATACTGATAAGGTGCTTGCAGACCATGAAACTGAACAACTTTCCCATAAGAATATATTATGTCAGGAAACGACAAAAAAAAATTCGAACTCCCATACAATATCACGATTAGCTGACTGCATTTATTATGATTTTAAAATTATAGACGTTTTCTGAAATGTTTGTTTATGTAAAGTTGTTCGGTTACATGGTCTGAATGCACCCTATCAGTATTCGGTGGGCTGTCCCTTACACCCTGTATTAAAGGTTTCTGTGAATGGATTAGTGTGATATGAGTGATTACATCAGATAAAGCATATGGTAGGTAAATCGGATTTCTACTTTTTTAACCAAATTTTTTACGAAATGTTGGCTTAGAAGACTGATAAACGTTTTCAATGGATGTTTGTGCTAATTCTGTTTGCTAAGATAATATTTCATTACTCTTTTTCAAATTCAATAAATAATCAAAATCATATTTGTTTAAGTCGTATCCGCAGGAAACTGTATCTAGAATAATCAATATCAAACAAATAATTCGAAGGACGGCAAATATAGACAATGTCAATATCTCTAGTAGTTAGTCGTAAAAGTCAACTTGTGGTCTAGGTGTTACTTTACTAAATTAAAAGATAAGAGTGGTACACTCACATTTGTAGGTTAGTAACAGATGTATAATGATATTATATTATCCTACTAATAATATTTTAAATGCGAAAGTAAGTATGTTTGTTTGTTTGTTACTTCTTCACGCAAAACCTAATGAATCGATTGTAATAAAATTTGGCTCACATATAGAAGGTAACATGGATGAACACATAGGATAGTTTTTATTTTCAGGCAACGCCGCTGGTGACAGCTAGTAGTCAATAAGTTGAGGCACCTGTTTATTTGTAAATAAGTAAAAGCAGCTGTTTTTTTTACCAAGTTTCTACGAACTGCAGAGTTTAGTATATTTCGAATAAAACGGACTAATTTCTAACCAATGCAACAAACGAAAACAGTAGTAGTTGTTATTTAATACTGTCAATACGATGCAAAAATAAATTAAACAAATTCTTATTGAGAAAATAATGTATGCACTCAAAACGTAAACGTTTATGCACTTAAAACCTATAAAACGCCTGCTCGACTCATCATAACGCGGCAAATAAATAGGTTGGTGTTTTCGTATTGACACCTGTAAGTAATAAACACTACACTAATATTTCCTCGTATAACATATCTGTAAAATTTGACAAGATAAGTAGGTACACATTGTACACGTACAGGTGACAGTTTGGTCAGTATTAGCATTTACAACTAAGATAAATAAAAAATACAGATGACTCTAAATCAAGCCATAGGATTTGAAATTTTGCAAATTGAGATCGGGGACGTCCTAAAGAAAGGTCAGGTCAAGAGTACCCTAAACCGACGAGCATGTATGAACAGACTGATGCATGTTGAAAAAGCGAAAGAGGTATGTCAGGATCGTAGCAAGTGGAAAGATGTAGTCTCTGCCTACCCCTATGGGAAAGAGGCGTGATTATATGTATGTATGTAGAAAGAAGACAAATAAACAAAATAAAAATTATTAAAAGCAATTTACTTAGGTAAAGGCACATAAAGAGCTCTGGCAGCAGGATTCATTTTCATCCTTTAAGAAATTTTTAGGATGCTGAATAATTTTGAACAATTATGTTTTCTTATTATGACCAAGGAACGTATCCCTCATTTTTTTCAGTTTTACTCTTTAAATACCAGCAGTTTTTTACGAATATCCGTCATGCAAAATGTTCGATAATTTATTTTGTATATTTAATCTACTAAACATTAAATTTTATACGATCACATTAAAGTCAATATAGTCAAGCGGAAAATCCCGTTACCGTAAATTGGATTAAAGCCACATGAAAATTACGCAAGCAACATACGCATGAAAATTATCGCATGATCATATTTTTGCTAATATCATTGGCAGGGATAGCGCGCGGGAAAGACTTTTAAACTGGTTTTATTTATACAATTACAGCCATACAATTTTGAAATAAATATTATGACATGTTATTGTCGAACAGTACCAAGTATTAGAAAAACAATTTGTTGAATTTTACTTGTTAAAAAAATCTCTATTTTGAACATTTGTTCAATATTAATATCAGAGGCCTACTATTTTGTAGAATACGGTTAAAAATCCTTAACACCAGGGTTTATCGGGTCGTAGGACGATTCAGTGTCCCACGAAAAAGAAAAGGAGATTCAGTCTACTGTTTTAAAGTTAGTACCATATTTTATACTACAATAAATTTAGATACATACATACGTGTTTTAGAAAAAATACTGAATTAGACCTTGTATAAATATAAATATCCTGGACAATTCACACAGAACCATCTAGCCCCAAACTAAGCAAAGCTTGTACTAGTAACAGTATTTCTTTAGTTTCTATGTCGAAAATACCATAAAATCTCGTGAAAAATGCAATAATTAAAGTCAGTTCACCTGTATATTTCACAAGTTATTTGCATTGTTATTCATTTACCTGAATCCGTATTATTTCAGAAGACAAAAAGAAATTGAGCCCGCATCGCGGGATTTACTCGGGATTTTCAATTTTTTCTCCAGTCGTAGCATAATTGATCAGATGCTGGGTCGGTAACTTAATTATTCAAAAACCGCCTTCAAAACTTCTCATGCATCGTAATAGAATCAGGCTTACATTATAATGATGTTATTTAAAGTTAATGTAATTTTACCTACGTCGGATTCAAAGTAAGACAGTTTTATTTTATGTACAAATATTATGCGGCAAGGAAATGTGGGCTGGATAGCGGATATGTAAAAGGGTTACTGAAAACCAAGTTTAACATTTATGGCCTTAGTCCTACTTCCAAGGTTTGAAATTATAGGTATGTCCAATGAATCAAGTATTACAAACAGCTTTTTAAAACATTTTCAATAGTTTTCTCTAGCTTCTAAATTAATTTTAGTTACTTTCAGCCTTTTTAGTTGCTTTAATCTTTCCCCTAGCATTATCTAAGGCAGTTTATAAACTGTGACGAACATATTAATTGTCAGACAAAAGGAAATTTTAAATTTTCACACGAAAATACGGATACCATGGCACACTGGTACGCATGCAATGTGACTAAGGTGAATGACAGACGCATCCGTTAGTCCCTCAAAGTGTGAAATTCGCCTAAAAGATCGTGTAGCTTGGCAAATACTTAAAAAAATATATTTAGTTTAAAAAACACTCATACTAATAGTTTTTTTTTACTTGATAGCCGTATTAATGAAATCAGATTTGAGTTTATGCTATTCGTAATAGTGAAATAAAATTCTAATTGGTTATTGTAAGAAAGTTTCTCCTCAATTCTTAAACCATAATGTAGGTGAATTTAAGATAGTATAGGACTAAATTGACGTGACACTGCTGCATCCAGCCTATCCGCTATCAATATCAGGAGCTTGTTGTAGCTACCCCTCACCCTTCGCACTTAGGAGGTTAATTTATTTCCTCATAACTGCTTTAATGTCGTCCACATATGCGTCTGCACAGATAGCTGAAGCGCTAAAGAAACGGGGTAACCGCAGCAGAGCCCTGAAGGCGTTATTGTATTGCACCCGTATAATACCATCCAAAATTCCATATTCATCAAGAACACGTAAAATTTTATATTATTTTTGCTTAGCCCCAAAATTATGAGTGGCAACCGCCTCTATAAAATGGAACACTTCAGTTATTTCATCTTAGTTTGTAAAAAGAAAACCTTTTATGTAGTAATCAATAACAAAAGTGATCCATTCAGATCCTGAAAAAGGATACAAGCAACCATTTTGGGACACACTTTTGCAAATATTAGAAGTACCATATCCCTACTTTCGGCAACTGTTTGGAGCCAATATATTTTTTTATCTTTGCTTCTTATACATCTAATCTTGTCACCTTGTATAAAAAGTCAAGTCGTTACATCTAGCCATTCTGAGCTATGGTTTTGTTTTGCAGGTTTTGCAGTTCACTTAAATGGCATTTGTTGTACCTACTGTTGTGTCCGTTTAACAGCCACAACAGTCCACTACTGGACATGGGCCTCTTTGTATTGGAGGGTAGAGGCATAATAGCTACGCTTAGCAGTTGGATTGGCACATGAATGGGGATTGCTGCTGTCAATTTCCTGAAGGATTGAATCCCCTAGTCACATTTTACGACGTTCAGGGGTAATTTTCGTTCAATCCGTAAATTTTTTGTTAAGATCGTTTTTTGAATAACGAAGCGGAAAATTTAATTTACTTCCAACCACAAAATTTGTTAGGTAACCGTTTCTTCAAATCTAATCCAAAGTTAAATTACAAATTCTTATTGTTCATTTTGTCTTTAAAATTGTCTTCCTTTTCGTAATGGATCGCTTCGCTACTTTACAGAACGGAATGAAAGTTTAGAATCAAAAAAGTTTTATGAAAGAAGAAGTGTTTTTTTATTTTTAAATTGAAAGATATGTTTAATTTTACAGGCCACTGAATTTAAAAATCTGACCGGTACACAAAATTCCAAGCGTTGCTTTGGTAGCCATGATTCACCAATTACATAGTAATATTTTCTCGTTGTTTACGTTCTGGTTAACTAGTTTCTTTTTTTTTTTTTGTACATACATACATACATGTAATCACGCCTCTTTCCCATAGGGGTAGGCAGAGACTACATTTTTCCACTTACTACGATCCTGACACACCTCTTTCGCTTCTTCAACATGCATCAATCTTTTCATACATGCTCGTCGGTTTAGGGTAATCTTGACCTGACATTTCTCTAGAACGTCCCCGATCTGATGCAAGTACGTGCGTCTTGGTCTTCCCCTTCCAACGTTCCCATCAACACTCGCCATATACACCTGTTTCGTTAATCTTCTTTCATTCATTCTCTCAATGTGACCAAACCATCTCAGCATTCCTTTTTCTATACCAGTCACTATATCATCTTTTATACCGCAACGTTCTCTAATCACGCTATTTCTTATCCTGTTTGTAAACTTGCAAAATTTTCAAGCGCGGGCTGGATTTAAACCTGCGACTTTCGTCATTACTAGTGACGATGCCTCTACAATCTTCCAGATCATCGACATCCGTCGTCGTTAGAAGCTGTATACCTAACACGGGAAGTGTTTTAAAATTTGGTATTTAATATTCTATTTATTCGTACACAATGTATAAATTGTTTACGAATAAATAAATTAAATTGGACTGAATAACGAATAATGTAAGACCTGTTTTTGTACTATGTGCAATAAAGTATAAACTATTTTTAACACTATTCTACTATAAATAAAAATTAAATACACTAATTACATTGTGTTTCTTGGTGCTCTCTCTTACCTTGCTGTACATAAGACTGAGCGGTAGACTCATGGCAGTAGACAGGATCCACACGAAGGCAATTTTGACAGTGACTCTTTTCCTCGTCTTGTTGCGGCCGAATCTCATCGGGTAGCGCAGAGAGAGATATCTGGCAAAGAAAATACATAATAGAACATTGTGTGAAGAAATATTGATTGATTTATTAATATAAATAAGGTACTCGTTATACATTTATTTATTTATTTATTTGTATTTGGAAGATTTACAGACAAATTTTAACTGCATATTACTAGATATATAGAATATTACAATGCTATTAACAAATCTCCGCAGATAGAATTAAAGAAGACATAATACCGAAAAAGAAAGAGAACTTTAGACAGAAGAGAAAACAAGCATGTTAATAAAATTAAAAGAAAGAGGTTACGTACAATCATTTCGCTTGGTTGAGGTGAAGTGGAATTTTGTCATAGATCGTTACATACACATTATGCCGTGTGATGCCGGCTAAGAATGCCGCGTGATGTCGGCTTAGAATAGCATCACCCCATTTCTCACCCGTGGGAGTCGTAAGAGGCGACTAAGGGACTCGAGGGTGTGTATTGCTATTTTAGGCGATGGGCTGACAACCTGTCACTATGGCGATACAAAATTTCCTGAATGACCCTCAAATATATGTCAGACGTATCGTCAATGTCCGTTTTTGTGGCTGTTTACGCTCTGTCTACCCCGCAAGGGATAAAAGGCGTGATATGTGTATGTATGTATGATAAATATTAACTTTGTGATTTCCCACTGGGAATCGTACCCGAAACGTTTGGGCCACACACACTTGCACTTCCACTGCGCCAAATTGGTCTTAAAATATGGTAATTAAGTGGTTCAATCTGTAATAACTTTTTTGAATTTGCACGTAAATAACCTTATCACAGTAAATAATTTAAAACGGGTTTAAGTCATGTTTATTTTTGATTACAATTTCTACGTTTCGAGCTCTTTACAGAGTTTGTGGTTTAAAATCTAATAACAAATAAGACCGCAGACCTTTTATAATATTTCGTAAGCAGTTTAACAGTGTAAGTGGCAAAAGAATAATATAGTCGTGTTTTCCGGTTGCCGCCCCCGGCACATTAGCTCCGTGTTTCACTACATTTATTACGCCTTTTTTGACGCAAATGACGTACAATAGAAAAGGTTACAATACAAACAAACTATGGCGGGTGACAGGAGTGATGCCAATAGGCAGAATGTAGGGTTCCAGGTGGTGTCGGGAAAAGGGTAGCTACCCGCCTGGCCGGGTGTTGTGGCCAGGGGACCGACTGGTCCACCTGGATAGAATTGGAAGTTGTATATATGCATTGCGCGGTGAAACACTTCGATACCGCGTTTCAGGCTCTTTGTTCTGTCACGTGGCGCCATCTTGCAGCTATGTTGGAACTTCTGTTGCGACTTGCTTGCTCGTGAATCACTTTGAGTGAGCTTCTTGTCGTAGCTCCCAGAGGTCGCTACAGTACTCCCCCTCAAGACCGGAGGTCGATACCGTCAGCGAGCGAAGTGGGGCTGATGACGTCATGTAGCGTGATGATGCAGTCAGGCGTGGCGAAGCAGTGCTGGTTCCAATGTCCACGGTGAGTCGGGACGTCTACGGTGAGTCGAGACGATGATGGAAGACCAGTGAAGCTGCCGTGCTGTGACTGCGGTGGGTGCTCATGACGTAGTAGTTGGCTGCATGCTGTAGTGGTTGGTGCGTGGTTGAAGGCTGCGAAGTCCAAGGTAGGGGTCACCAATATGGCGGGTGACAGGAGTGATGCCAATAGGCAGAATGTAGGGTTCCAGGTGGTGTCGGGAAAAGGGTAGCTACCCGCCTGGCCGGGTGTTGTGGCCAGGGGACCGACTGGTCCACCTGGATAGAATTGGAAGTTGTATATATGCATTGCGCGGTGAAACACTTCGATACCGCGTTTCAGGCTCTTTGTTCTGTCACGTGGCGCCATCTTGCAGCTATGTTGGAACTTCTGTTGCGACTTGCTTGCTCGTGAATCACTTTGAGTGAGCTTCTTGTCGTAGCTCCCAGAGGTCGCTACTTGTTAATACATTATAAAAATTACATGGAATACCAAATTTTCAAACACTTCCCGTGTTAGGTACATACAATTTCTTGCAAAATTTTCAAGCGCGGGCAGGATTTGAACCTGCGACTTTCGCATTACTATGCTGATTTGATAGAATTAGTCGCCGGGTATTAGTTGCAAAACTAACCCGGTAGATGAAGCCGTGCCACGCGTTACTGGCATTTAAATACACTTGCATAAAGTGGCGGGCAACGAATGAGCTGCGGTAGCCCAGATGGAAGAGGCGTCGCCACTAGTAATGCGAAAGTCGCAGGTTTAAATCCTGCCCGCGCTTGAAAATTTTGCAAGTTTTCAAAAAATTACATGGTTAAAGCTGTTTGATGACGTCAAATTGTATGGGGAAATAATTTAAACACTGTCTAACTTTTTTGTAAACTCGCAATTGTGGGAAGTTTACATAGAATCTTGGAAAACTTGCAAAAATTTACGCGTGCCTATCCAACCATTTAGCTACAGTACATTCATGTAACAACATCATCTGCTACGAGCTACGAGGCTACGAGAGCTACGAGTTACGAGACGTGATACAGATAAGGCTATTATCATCAAACTAGCGACCAGCCCAGCGGTTTCACCTCCTGATAAATGTTTTCCGTGAAAATAAGATATTTTCTCGGGTTGAATAGAAGGCTTTACTACTTAGATGAAATGAAGCTGGGTATTTGTAAAAGATTTTTTGAAAGTGGTCCTGTAGTTCTTGAGCAAATTTGCGAAAAAACTTGCCGTGTGATGCCCTCAAACATAATCTCAGACGTACCGAGAACGGTTGTCTTCTTAAAAGCTTTATTTTTACGTGTGATTACGGCTTAGAATAGCATCACCCCAATTCTACCTGTGGGTGTCGCAAAAAGCAACTAAGGGATATTCATCCAAGGAATGGGCAGCAGCAGCGGTCCCTGTGAATGGAACATATTGCACTGCGCTTGGCAATCTGATTGCCAAGCGTGAGTATGGCAATTCAATATAAGTGGAAGCTTGTATCCAGCAGTGGACTATTGTTAATGTGTAACGGTCTGCCTGCCCCGCAAGGGATTATTATTGTGTAATATGTGTATGTTTTATGGCAAGATAAAGATGGCTGTGACTACGTGCCGTGTGATGCCGGCTTAGAATAGCATCACCCCATTTCTTTCCCTTGGGAGTCGTAACAGGCGACTAGGGGACTCGAGGGTGTGTATTGCAATTTTAGGCGATGGGCTGACATCCTGTCACTATGCCATATTTTCCGAATTGCCCTCAAACATTTGTCAGACGCGGCATAAATTACCGGTTTTTGCGGCCGTTTTCGCCCTGCCTATACCGCAAGGGATTAAAGGCGTGATATTGTACGTGATTGATTGTGTACGAACTACAAAGATGGCTGAACACAGCGGAAGACCGGGAGAAGTGAATTACTTGGATAAGGCTTTTAGCCGAAGGGGGTCCATACAACTGGATTGAAGTAGTATTTTTTATATATATAAATCATTAATATTTACTACTACCACAAGGCGCGGTTGAAAAACTCTGACACCAGGGTTGATTGTGTCGTTGGACAACTAGGTAGGTACACTACATATTAATAAAAAATTTATCTAACGATAATGCCAAAATAATTATCAACGGATGACTCGGTGTCCCACAAGAAATATGAGAGACTTCTAATTTTAATTTATTTAATAATAACTCAAATGTGCATTTTGCATTTTATCAATCTGAAATTTTATGGAATGAAATAAAGGTTTTCTAATTTTTATCTTTATGTGTATATAAATAACTTATGGCAGATGTGGTGCAGTAGTAGTGCGTTTTCCAGCGACGCAAAGGTTCCGGGTTCGATTCTCGGTGGGGCACTCGCAAAGTAGATATTTTTCATTTTGTGAATTTGTTCCCTGTCTAGTTAGGACATTGCAGGATGAACCAGCTGACGGTCCGAAAAAAAAGATGGTTCCGTGCTTCGGAAGGCACGTTAAATCGTTGGTCCCAGTTACCGACTATGATTACTTTAACGACGGTCGTTACAGAACCATGTCAAAATCCAACTACTAGTAGGCGGTTGAAAAACTTTCGACACCAGGGTTCATCGAGTCAACGACTCGGTGTCCCCTCACGAAAAAAAGAATAACTTACCTATCAACGCTGATGGTGCACAGATGCATGATAGAAGCAGTGCACAGAAGAACGTCGAGGCACATCCACGTCAGGCAATATTCGGGGGGTAGTGGAAAGTAACCTGCGAACAAAACAAGACTTTATGAACAAAATTGAAGACACTTTGTGCACTTTCGTAACTAAGATTTACATAACTAGCTACGAAAAGACACTTTTAATCACTGTTTCGTAACTCGTTACAAATTAATTTTGTAAAACACTATTTTTTCATTCTTTACAAATTGAATGTAGCCAAAGCGATCAAATCCCGCGATCATTCAAAAACAGAAAAACAAGAAGATTTTGTTTTACAAAAGTTTGTTAGATCTGACTAAGGTTGAATCATAAGGCAGTTCTCTCACTTGTCGTCCGTCGCTGCATATTTTTAACACACCCTAATGCATGCGTCTGTCAGACTTATATACCTACATACAAATATGAATACGGTGTGTTACGGTGCGTTCAAAATACACAGCGACGGATGAAAAGTGGAAGAACCACCTAAACGCTGACTGTGCGCGTGTTATGCGTGTGTTTGTTTGGACACTAAAGTCATACGCAAAGCCTACGCGTTGCCCACGAGTGTGCGTGGGCAACGCGTTGGCTTCACGTATTTTAGCGAGCAAGTTAGTAGGCAATGAGAGACTTCGTAGGTAGACTACTAATACGCGCTCAGCACGCGCAGCCCACGCGCATAGCTGGCGCTTACGTCTGAATCCAAGATAAGTTGTATCACACATGCACCGGATAATATTGCGGGTCGTGGCAGCCAATAACAATTACAGCCGATAATTTGATGCGGCGTGTTGTGCCATGTTACTGGCTTTTGAATTGGATTCAGTTAATATCTTTTTCTCAAAATCCGGATCTGGTCAAACACCTGAAGATCATGCGCTTCGTGAGAAAACCGTTTTAGTCGTAGAAACCGCAGTTAGTATGTGTAGGTTGAAAGATGACCTTTTGGAAATTGTAGTACACTTTATACAGTTGGGCTTAAACCTGTAATTGAGGTGAAGGTCTTAGGGTTGCAAGTTACTTGCGTGAAAAATCTTTCATTTCATTGTTAGTTATTTATTTAACCCATTAATATAAAAAGTATACCATATGACTTCTTCTTATTGTGTAGGACACTGAGGCAGTGAACGACCTAATGAACCCTGGTGTCAGTGTTTCATACACATACGTACTATATCCCTTATGGGGTAGGCAGAGCCATGTCTGACAGTTTGAGGGTCAATCAGAAAACTGTGTATCACTTTAGTGACAGGTTGTCAGCCCATCGCCTAAAATTGCAATACACATCTAACCCTCTAGTCCCTTAGTCGCCTCTTACGACACCCATAGGTACGAAATGGGGTGATGCTATTCTAAGCCGGCATCACACGGTATTTCATACACAGGTTATCAAATACTTAATACAGAAATAAATATTGTCTTCATTATGCTTAAGGCGAGTGTAGTCTAGAATACCCTCGACAGTGGCATCACTTCAAAAAAATCTATATGTGTAAACAATCTATCAGAATGTCCGTTGCTCAAGTGTTTAGTACTATTCTTAAGTAAAAGTAGAACCTGGTTACTCAATGAAATATTCGCTATCATAAAAGTTATGCCAATTAATACCAAAAGTGGCCGATTTAGGCACTTGTTCCAATTTTACTCAATCATGATATTAAAAACGGTCATTCTTATAAATTGAATAAAGAGTTTTTTTTGTAAAGTGGCGCCACTGTCGAGGCCGGTCACGACTACACTCGCCTTAAGTATTACTCATTACGGGCTCTGCAAAGAGCTCGAAACGTTAGTTATTAATATGAGCAACAAGGTGTTAGTATCTTCTGTCTGTAATGTTCCATCTTAAATACGAATAATATCTCTGTGCACAAAATACTATAATAAATAACATTAAGATTGTAAAATTACGTAGTTATGAGCTAAAAACCCGGTTGGTTTTTTTTTTGGTTAAACGCGTTGTGTGGAAAATAAAACAGCAGGATCGATTTCCCGCTTACGAGACTAACATCGAAAAATTCACGGAAATCGCCAGAGCCATTTTCGAGATCCCGATTATAAATAAATAAAAAATAAACAATCAAAAATTGTTAATTTAAAGGTTTAAGGCGGTTCTCGCACTTGTCGTCCGTTGCTGCGTATTTTTAACACACCGTAACGCATGCGTCTGTCAGACGTTTGACAAATGCATGCAGCCGTATTTGTATGGGAATAAGATCAGAATGCGCAATAAAATTTCGTCGGACAGACGCAGCGATGGACGACAAGTCGCAGAACCGCCTTAGAATCCGCTTGATTCCCATTATTTTGTAGATACCTATTAGAACTTCAACATACCTACGTACATAGTACAGCTAACTAGCTGTAGGTTGCTAATCGCATGCATGTGGTGGCTACAGAATGTGATACAAGCTCGGTTTAATATCTCATATTGTGCGACCACACTGAATTGTCTGACTTGTATTGTTCCAGTCTGTATTGTGAACCGCAGTAGGTGTATGAATATGTGTAGTGGTATTGGGCCTACTATATTTTGTTCTTATTGTGTGGGACATGACAGACGCCCTGATGATTTCTAGTGACAGAGTTGTAAGCTGCTGATGAGGGTGTGAAATGATCAACGTCTATACCATAATCATAGATATATATCGTTCGAAATATGAAATCTATTTTCTTACACGGATAATTGGATTTTTAACCTGACAAAACTAAACTGGTACAGTCAAGCTTACGTGCGGTTACACACTCAAACTGCCAATGTAACCCTTATGCGCGCGGTATAATAAAGATCCAAAGACTATTCTAGACTGTAACCTAAACATCTCACAAAGTGATAGATTCACAAAAATAATTTATATGGTTTACAAATGTCAATTTTGTGTCGACGCGGGACCTGAGATTATTTTAGGGGTCTTCAGATCTCGAGACCAAATAAGACCGTTGTTAGATCACGGAGGCCGGTGACCAAATCTAAAGATAAAAATGGATGACGAAAGGTCATCTTCTAAAATGGAGTTGAATCTTGCTGAACGGTGAATTTCGTTAGTCAGCGGCTGCCTTAGAGTATACATATTGCCTATGCATACTCTAAAGCAGCTGCATTTTGTTAACAAGACAAAAACTTTTGGTGTAGCATCTTGAATTGTTATTGCCTTGTGTTCTAACTTTAATCTAATATGACAACAACAACTTTTACCATTTAGAGCGAGCCGTTTTCAGTGGTTCTTTTTAATAGCTAGTACATAAGGAAGACCAGTTTTTTTCACTATTTTGGAGATTAAAAAAATATCACAATCCTGTTTGCTCATTGAATAACCCAGTATTTCGTTTCAAACTGTACTTTAACTTGACAAAATCTGCAACGCAACTATAATCAAGGAAGTATGTTTCGTTTGGCACTTAATTTTTTAGTTCATCATTTGTTAAGCCAGATTATGCTGGTAGCTATTAGGTAGTTCATTTTATTTGGCCACACCTTCCATTCCTCGAATGCTCAAGTTCGATCTATTCACAAACTCCCTTTTTTCGTTCATGACGTAACCGTATCATACTCGTTACCCACCCATTTGAGGAATCCCGGGCTTTGCCGTAAAACATTTCTCCTAATAAATGAGGCAGTAATTTGGGAACCTTTCTCTTTTCTTATAATTTCTCGCCAAGTTCGTTAAGGATTTACCGCGCATTTATATTGACGTCAGGCGTACAATTTATACCGGATTTCTAAGTAGAGTTGTTGGTGGCGTCACAGACAAACGAATACGGGATACATTTTATGGAGAACCAAACTGAAATAGCTACCCAACTATAGTAAACATTACAGCTTTAACATTAACAGCCACAAATAAAAAATATATATATATATATTTATATTTATTTCATAGTAGTTTAATTTGTTATTTTCCATTATTATGACTTCACACCCGAGTGCACCCGTGTCTTTTTCTCTCTGTTTACCCTCTGGTTGGCCGGTACAGAATGCCGCGTGGCATAAGGCCCGCCTTTTGTTTCATGTGCAATAAAGTATAAAATAAATAATAAATAAATAAATAGGCCTCCCTCTATTAGGGGGTATAGCTATACTCACCACGCTTAACATGCGTACAGTACAATATGTTGCATTCAGAGTTCATCATCATTCATGCCTAAGTTGCTTTTTACGACATCCACGGAATGATTCTATTCTACCACACCATAGTAGAATATTACAGCTAATTTAATTGGGATCATTCTATTCTAGAACACCACAAAATAATATTACAGCAAATTTAATAAATTAATATTATAAAAACAAACTTTATTCGTGTAGGATAACATTAGAAAGTTATTAAATAGTCTCAGAATTGCATATTGGTAGGCAGTTTTTAAAACGTTGAGTGCTTTTTTCATTTGGAGTTTGTGATATATTTCTTGTATTTTAAAAAGAGTGAAAATACTACTGATAATTGCATATAGGCTATATTAATCGCTGATATCAAACCAACAATGATAATAATAAATAACCAGATCCTAAGTATAGCTTATTTGTAAGTGGCAACACTCGACTACTGGAATAATAAAAGTTCCATTTGTAACCAGGATCACGTAGCAGTGAGATAGTTCTGAATAAATGTATCTAATATTTATCCCAAATAAACTAAAATCACACATGATTTTCGTTTTATCTCTATCATACACATGTTTCCTTACCTTATAGAATTGCAAAATAAATAAAACAGTATAAGTATTTGTATTTTTGTCAGTATTCAGGGCTTAAGGGACAGCCCTCCGAATACTGATAGGTTGCATGCAGATCATGAAATAACAACTTTCCCCTGGGAACGTATGTCAGGAAACGACAAAAAAAATTGAGCTCCCGTACAAAACATTTTTAACATGGGAAGATGTTAAGTTACGTAGTCTAAATGCGGCCTATCAGTTGTCCCTTACACCCTGTATAAGAATGCGCGTGGTTTGAGGTTAGAAATTCGTTCCGGCCGGATTTCACCGGAATAACACCATCCGGATTAACCGGACCAGACTGGTAAAAACACGCGTTTCCCTATAAGTTTTTCAAGAATAATTTAATTTGAGATCTTCAGAAGGTATTAGAATGTTTTTTTTTGTGCTAAAAATTTGCCGGATTTTTGTTTTAACTGAAATTACTGAAATCAAATACCACTAACAAGTCGGAGCATTTTGCGACGAGATAGGTAGAAATAATAAACTTAACCATCGCTTATCAAGCTAGCACGTCTGTTTGCGGACGTCGCTACATTGCTAGCATAACAAACCGACAAAAATATCACATCAAGATTTATTTTCCGTACAGTAAGTTTATGCGTTTTCCGCGTCCGGTACCGATCCGATCGTATATTACCGGATCCGGCAAGGGGCATAAAAGCACCGGATCAATATAACTTTTTACGTTTCTCTTCTACTTTAGCGGGTTCCAATCTTAAAAAGTTAAAACTTGTTCTTATTATAGTGTTACTAGATAATTCACCTATTGAATGGCAATTTCATGAAATGAAACAGAATCTTTTAATGCCGTCAACATCTATCTGCTGCGATTCTTTAAATAAGCAAATATTTTCCTTATTTTTGTAGGAGTTAGGAGTTTCCACGAATAAATCTTTATAAATTATGGTATGGTGTTTTTATGGTAATCTAACGAGGAAAATGAAATTAATGTCTTAAAAATGTCAAGCCAGATATAAGTCTAATTTCAAACATAATTTACTAAAGTACTTTTGTTTATTTTGCACTCACAGTGCTTTATTATTTTGAGAAATAAAAAATAAGGTTTTTTATTGTAATAGAACAAAGTATTAGCAAAACAACTTACGCTAGATGTCGCTTGTACGTTGCTTCCAGAAGAAAAGTTTCTAGAGGTTAAAAACTTGAAATGGTTCGGTCTAGGCGCCAGTAGCTTAGTTGCAAAGCGGTGGGACGCAACACCACAGGCCCGGGTTAAATCCCCGGCCGAAGTTGACATTTCTTCAATTTTTTATTTTCATTTATTAAAATAATATAGCACAGTGAGTGCAAAATAAAGCATTGTACATTTTAAATAAGTAAATCTTCAATGTATGGATTGAATTTCTACTGTAATGAGGACTATATTATTATTTGAAATAACTTACACTAGATGTCGCTTGTACGTCACTTCAAGATGAATATTAAGGAGTTGACAATTTTAAAGAGTTTAGTCGGGGCGAAATTTCTGAGTTTCATTCATTTAGAAATTTCGGGGCATTGCGACTAAATTTCAATGCCTTATACCGAGGGGTATTCTAATCACTCTCATGTATGTTCTGCATTTTTTGTAGTTTCTGGTAATACAACTTAAAAATTTTATGGTGAAAATTCTACTCACAGGCATTTTTTCTTGATTTTTACGCTAAAAAGTAAAAACTCTTGACAGTTTTGATACAGAATCAAGTGCTAGAAAAGCCCTATTACGGAAATTTAAAAATGGAAGGAAAAGTTGGCTATCGAAGTTTTTCCATACAACTTTTAAAGTAAATTGACTTGGAAACTACAAAAAATATCGGAACATGTTTTTGGTGTTTCAGATATCCCCTTAGTATAAGTCATTCAAATTTTGTATTCGGACATAACTATTCAGGTCATTCTGTATATTGCAAACAACACGTGTCAAAACATCTTTAAAATGCAGTGTATCCAAACATTTCACAACAAGCAAATAAAACCCATAACAATGTTTACCTACAGTGGATATCGATTCGTTACACTTTTAGCACTTCTGTTTAATCAACGGAATTTTCCAAAAACAAAATGAAAATGTTTTGCTATTTTTGGGTTTGGTTTCGTGTCGGATTTCATCTACGAAAATTTCACTAGCGAATTTTGCCATTTGTGTACTACAAATTTAGGGCAAGAATATTTTACGTCATATTTGAATGACAACCACTGATTTTAACGAAAACAAAATTCAAGTTAGGGCGAAAATAATAAATATGGATTATTAACTGAATAAGTAATGTTTTGTTAGCCAATGCCTCAGGAGTACATGGATTAGCGCTAAGATAAACTGAAAAATACTTCTCTCAAAGGAAATGTGAGTGAATGGATAAAATAAATTTGTTACTCAAATGTCAAAATTACAGACTGTCAACGCCATCTGGTTATAAATTTTTAAAAATAAAGTTTGAGGCCTGTCACATAGAAAAGTGCCCATTAAGAAAACAAAGAACTTCTTTTACCGTTTTGTTACATATAAACCTAAACCTAACCTCATATTTGACCTTAAACTTGTCAGCATGAACCTGACGATATAATTTTGATTTATTACCTAACGATGATAGCAATAAGGACTTTGGCAGTGATAGATGAATGCGGAATGAAAGGCACCTTGCGGTGTATGTTGCTGGCAAATAATTGCAATATTGGTAATTTTGATGTTGATAAAAAAACGTACTGTTTAGTATTTATAGTCACCATTGAGCAACAAAATTATGAGTAGTTTTGGATCAAAACTCTTGTGGTAAAATTACAAATTAGTAAATCATCAAACGGCCTAAATGTGAAAGTGGAAAATAAATATAATATAGGTAATAAAACTTTTTTTTTAAGCTTAGATTGGCTTTTAGTTTTTTAAGAAACGCCAAAATTTTAAGTTTTTTTTACCGTTTCAACTAAGGGACGAATTCAGAGAAGTTGCAACAGCATTTTTCGAGAATTAACACCTTACGCTGTGCTTGCCGAATGTGGTAGTTGCAAACACTCCCGACAATAAAAACCTATGTCCTGAGCTGCTGTGACTCGATTGGTGGATGCGTTAATTTAAAAGAACAGATGATAGAAGCCAGAAGCATATGAAATTGCCTGAAATTCTCGTCATGCTTACGACATAAGCAACGCACACAAAAAGTCGTAATGGAAAGTATGAGAATGCAGGGTCGATGACTTTGGATTAAAGTTATGTGATATTAAAATCGATTTCCATACCATAATCATACTTTTTCGGTGCCGTACGTTATGAAGTGTTCAAAAGTTTCATAGATTTTGTTATCTCTGAAACAGTTTCCTTTCATTTATTTGTATAGTTTTGTGAGAAGCAGTGAAAATTAATTAAGTTTCTATTAAAATTCTAATTCTAGCCTGTAATGTCCCACTGCAGGGCAAAGGCCTCCCTCCCTTTCTTCCATTCTTCCCTGTTTTGGGCCTCCTGCATCCAAAAAGGGGCGTGTGCACGTACTTCATCCTCCCATCTTTTCCGAGGTCTACCGCGCGCCCGCTTTGCATTGGGAGGGACCCAAATTGTACATTTTCTTGCCCAAAGCTCATCCGGCATCCTGGCTACGTGACCAGCCCAATCCCATTTCAAAAATGCTGCCTTCTGACCTACATCTACGATTTTAGTGCGGGATCTCAGCGTAGTGTTCCTAACTCGGTCTATTAGCCTGACTCCGAGTATGCTGCGCTCCATACTTCGTTGGCAAACCTTGAGTCTGGACTTTTGGATGTCAGTCAGAGACCAAGTTTGAGCTCCATAGGTAAGGATGGGGAGAATGCACATGTCCATGAGTTTGCGCTTGAGTGTCAATGGAAGGGTCCCCTTCATAAGCTTTTTCATGGACCAATAGCTCTTCCAGGCGTTTTCAACTCGTCTTTCGATTTCTTTATCTTGTCTGGCCTGGAAAGAGACTATTTGGCCCAAGTAGATATACTCATTGACATAAGCAATTCTCTGCCCATCCACTTCTACAATTTGCTCAAATTTTCTATTAAAAAACAAATTTATTTTATCCATAACTCCCGTAATGCTCTGTTTTTTGTGTCTATTTCTTCAACCCAAAGGTTGTCTACAAAAGTTGGTTTAGGCGATAAAGATGCTTTTGCAAATTATAGCTAAAGATTTTCGTAATATTTGGTTTATTTATTATTATATCATAATATGTTGTTATACTTACTTACTTACGTAAAATCCTGAAATAACGCCTTGATCGCGGTGAATTATTATAATGCTTTTTTTCACACGTCTCATTCAGTATCATAAGCCATACAAGACCTGTCAAAATCTCCGAAAATAAAAAAGTTAGTTAAGTAAGTACAAACCCCAACCTTGATGTAATCAAAAGCATCCTTAGATTGAGTTACCCTGATTGTTGCGATCTTCTTTCACAATGTGATTTAGGGGTTCATTAGTAAATTGATTGACTTTACCAGCGTGTATGAGGCAGGGATGTGATATACAAATAATTTATTTAAAAAAAACGTCAGAAAAAAAAACGATTATGCAATGAAAATTAATTTAATATTGAAAAATTTATTTATTTTAAATTATCAAGTACAAGAAACCGACTATTTTTGTGCAATCTGTCATGCACCAAATAAATTGAATCAATATCTTTTCACATCCTTACCTCGTACAGTCAAACTCAGGCTTGGTCAGAACGGTCCAAATTGTATACAGTTTGGACCGCTCTGACCAAGCCTTATGCCGCGCATTTATGAATTATATTGAAAGTTCGGTTATCTTACCTGACGGGAGCTTCACTGTACAAAAACTCAATTCACTTTTTTCTGAATCAATTTTTTGTCGTCCCGTGTGATGCCGGCTTAGAATAGCATCACCCCATTTCTTTCCCATGGGTGTCGTAAGAAGCAACTAAGGGACTTGAGGGTGTGTATTGCAAATTAAGGCGATGGGATGACAACCTGTCACTTTGGTGATACCAGTGATACACAATATTTTCAATATTTTAATTGACCCTCAAGTGTTTGTCAGACATCGCGTAAATGTCCGTTTTTTACAGCCATTTACGCTACCCCGTAAGGGATTATAGGCGTGATATAATTATGTATGTATGTATGTAGAAATAATCGATTATAATGAAAAGTATTTTTTTCTAAACTGCCATCCCTTAAAGGTACAAAGTTAAAGCTGACTTCGGGTAAGTTCATATAAACAAGTGGTTTGTTAGTGATTTCTGTGTATTGGAAGATGTATAAACTAAGTTGGTAGACTCAAATGATTATTGTCATAGTTATTGAAGTATGAGTATGGCAGTTCTCCCACCTTGTCGTACTCAAAAGTACCTATAGCATTGTTTTGTACTACCGATTCAAATATAAATAGGCGGTTCACCTACTTTTTGTCCGTCGCTGCGTATATTTAACGCACCGTAACACATGTGTCTGTTAGACGAAAGGCAAATGCGAATTCTGATATTATTTCCATACAAATACGCCTTCAGCGCATTACCGATGCGTCTGTCAGGTCGTTTGACAGACACATCCGTGAACGCATTTGGAATTTCCTTTCGTTCTGGAATAATCCTTGCCCCAATGCCATAAGACCAAGGTGTTTGATCAGTGCATCATGAGTCATGAGCTACGGAGCCGAAACGTAGAACTTGACAGTAAAACTGGCCCACCGGCTACATATCACTCAGAGAGTAATGAAAAGCTCGGTATCTCTATAGTGGACAAAATCCGAAATGAGACTATTCCCAAAAAGACCAAAGTAACGGACATAGTCTGGAAGTGGAGCATCTGAAGTGGCAGTGGGATCAGCAGATCTGTCGTAGAACCGACGGACGGTGGAGTAAGCGGGTTCTCGAGTAGAGGCCACGCCTCGGCAAGCGTAGCGTTGGACGGCCTCTGACCAGATGGACCAATAACCCTAAATTATTATGATGGACTAAAAAGGTGGCTGGTAGCGACGGGATGGCACCGTATGGCGAACATTACGAAGGGAAGCCTACGTCCAGCATTGGACTGCAAAAGGCTGATGTATATATGATGATGTGTCAACCCCCTTTTTAAACTGGTTGTACAAAACAATGCAAAGAATTTTCTAGGTTGGTACTTTGCTATTTTACGGCCTTTACGCTCTGCCTACCCCGTAAGGGACATAAGCTTGATTTATGAACGTATGTATGTCCTTTTGGCAGCTTGTTTCAGTTAAAGAACTCAATAATTATTATTGAGGGTAAATTTACATTACTGTTAAGAAAACAATTACCTGTAACCTTAACCTGTATAATTATATCCTTTGTTATTTAAATGTCTGTTAGTTAAACCTTTAAATAATATTAACTTAATTATTTAAAAGTATCGACATTGTAAGTCTTTAGTTAGAATTGAGCCAGAATATTTGCAAAACTTATGTCGTGCTGTGTACACTCTATTGTAGGCTAGCTCAATAGTTTTACTATGTTATTTAAAATTTTATTGTCTATGTTCTGTTTGTGTGCCTTAATAAAAATAAGAATAAAAATACAAACTTATTTAACTGGTAATAACAGTGTAGCGTAGCAAACTTCTACGTCGTAGTAACTGCCTACGAATTGACGATAAACAAATAAATTGAAGACCTATAATTATTTAGAGAATGAACATTATACAGGGTGTAAGGAACAGCCCTCCGAATACGGGTAGGGTGCATGTAGACCAAGATACTGAACAACTTTCTCCTATTTTTTCTTTTCTCGTATGGAACACCGAATCGTCCAACGACCCGATGAACCCTGGTGTCAGAGTTTTTCAACCACCTACTACCACTAGCAGGCCTCTGTCATGGTTGTGTTATGACTGCCGTCTAAGTTATCAAAGACAGCAACCGGGACCGAGGCTTAACGTGCCTTACGAAGCACGAAACCATTTTTTTTCGGACAATCAGTTTGTTTACCCTGCAATGTCCTAACCAGACCGGGAACAAATTCACAAACCGATAAATATCAACTTTGTGAGTGTCCCACCGAGAATCGAACCCGGAACCTTTGCGTCGAAGGCAGTCGCACTACCACTGCGCCACATCGGCCGTCTTTCTCCTATGAACATAATGTCAGGAAACGACAAAAAATATCCGGCCTCCCATACAAAATTACGATCAGCTGACTGCATTTACAATGGGAAATCTATTTTTTTCCTGGTATATTTCTTTTTGATAAATTATTCAGTTTCATGGTCCGAATGCACCCTATTAACATTCGGAGGGCTGTCTTTTACAGCCTGTATACTAGATAGGTATAAATAACTTTCTTTCCTGAAAACAAATAAAATATTAAGAATGATGAAGATATTTTTGCCGTGTGATGCCGGCTTAGAATAGCATTACCCCATTTTTTTCCCGTGGGAGTCGTAAGAGGCGACTAAGGGACTCGAGGGTGTGTATTACAATTTTAGGCGATGGGCTGACAACCTGTCACTATAGTGATACACAATTTTCCGAATGACCCTCAAGCATTTGTCAGACGTGGTGCAAATGACCGTTTTTGCGGCTGTTTACGCTCTGCCTACCCCGCAAGGGATTATAGGCGTGATATGTGTATGTCCGAATATTTTTAAGACTTCAGTATCCATACTTGATTTGAACTCATTTTACTTAAGTGCGTCACTCGAAACAAACACACCTCATTACATATGCACCGCGGCTTCTGCTGTCAAAACGTCAGAAGCAGCTTCAAGTCCCAGCGCGTGTTTTGTTCACAAATTGAATTTGATTTGATTTAATTCCATTATTGTTTACCTCATTTGATTTATAATTGGTATGGTAGGTATTTCTAAAAATAAGGTAAATTACATACATACATACATAAATCACGCCTATATCCCTTACGGGGTAGGCAGAGTGTTAACGGCCGTTCAACGGATGTTAACACCATGTCTGACAAAAGTTTGAGGGTCAATCAGATAACTGAGTATCACTATAGTGACAGGTTGTCAGCCCGTCGCCTAAAATTGCAATATACACCCTCGAGTCCCTTAGTCGCCTCTTACGACACAAAAGTATACACTCTTTCCTATTAGATTAAGAGTTTACACCCTTGGAGTTTACAATAGAAAGCACTATTTTATTATTCGAGCCTTCACGCAGAGAAGCAATTTCAACTACTGATACCGATGCCCTCGCCAATATAAGTTTGTAATCGTTCAATTGATTTTGAGGCTGGCAAAATACGAAAATGTGGAAACGTCATAAATAAATAAATGAATTTATTACTACTTGTTCAATGACGGCCGATGTGGCGCAGTGGTAGTGCAACTGCCTGCGACAGTTCCGGGTTCGATTCTCGGTGGGACACTCACAAAGTTGATATTTATCACTTTGTGAATTTATTCCCGGTCTGGTTAGGACATTGCAGGGTGATCCACCTGATTTTCCGAAAAGAAATGGGTCCGTGTTTCGGAGGGCACGTTAAGCTGTCGGCCCCGGTTGCTGTATATGATTACTTAGATGGCGGTCGTTACACAACCATGTCAGAGGCCTACTTCTAGTAGTTGGCGGTTGAAAAACTCTGACACCAGGGTTCATTATTTCGTTGGACGACTCGGTATCGGTGAAAAAAAAATGCCTGAAATAAGTCATGCGGAAACGTTCTGTCTTATGTTCTTATAAGTCATAGATAACTATAATTATCCTACTGACAGCCTTAAGGCAGATAGTCTTGAGGTCTTCAGTAAATTTTTGAAAACTTGCAAAATTTTCAAGCGCAGGCAGGATTTGAACCTGCGACTTTCGCATTACTAGTGGACTTTTTCATTACTTGCAAAATTGGCGGGCAAGAAATGAGCTGCGGTAGCCCAGATGGAAGAGGCGTCGCCACTAGTAATGCGAAAGTCGCAGGTTCAAATCCTGCCCGCGCTTGAAAATTTTGCAAGTTTTCAAAAATTGTATACCTAACACGGGAAGTGTTTTAAAATTTGGTACTCAGTCTTCAGTTAAGCTACAAGAGGGCTAACTCATAGCCAAACTTTTGACACCCAATAAAGTGCTGAGGTGGCTCTTGGACCGACTAGAATTGACATCTCCGAAAGACAGATTGGAACCACTTGGAACTTCATCATTTTGTGTTTCAGGTGACGAAATTGAGTACTCGATGAAACTTGGCAAAAGTATTAAGTTACCTAATTTTTTTTTTTGTGGAATGTGGCATAGCATTGTTACTAACTATACTAAAATGAAGGACAAGAATCTAGTGACGGTAGTAACATTATCGTGGTCAACAAACGTGCTGCACAAATATGTGGTATTTTGCCGGTCCGTTACTAATGTCGAAAGAAGTTGTATAAAACTGCATATAAAGACGGCCTCATGTTATTACAAATTCGCATCGCATTTCAAATTCTATACGAATATTATAAATTCGAAAATATCTCTGTCTGTTTGTTACGTTTTCACGCCTAAACCACTGGGCCGATTTGATACCATTACGTTAGTAACTTATTATTAATCTGTGATACCATTTTGCACAAGTATAGACAGGAACCCAAGAAATGACATAAGCTACTTTTTACCGCAGAAAAATTTATCAATCCCTGGGTAATATCAAATTCATGCGAAGACGCCTGGCAACAGCTAGTTGATCATATTTTGAACAAAACGATTACGTGTGGGAATCATGTGTGGCCAAAAAATCCTCACATAGCTGTCATTTCTTATAACACCATTGCTAAGATAGCAATAAATAACGCAAGGGACAGACGTCTATGTATCGCTCTACGGGCAAAACTCAATTAAATAAAATGTCACTGACGTGACTTCAAAACTTTAAATGTAGAGCGGTCGATGTCATCTCCTACTCACTTTTAATTTTGTTTACATAATAAGTCCAAACACGTTTCGCTGAGCGTTACAGGGTTTAACTGCTCACGACGTTTTAACGTCAGCTGTCGTTTTGCATATGTAATGAAATGTGGTTTGGTCTCTAAAGATACGCTTAGACGAGTAGAGTGGCCGTCTCATTTGCGGTGTGGACCTTTCGTGATATGGGCTTTACTTTACAAAATGTAAATGTCATCTCAAAGGTATCTCTATCGCACTTTCTCTCACTCTGAGGTTGCCCTAATACTACTTAGCATTAAGGCCGCCTTGTTGTACTGTTTATTTTATCTGTGTTTATCTATTATGTTGTATTGTTTCTTTAATGTGCGATAACAAATTTTGTTATGATATGTTATCTAAGAGTCAAAATACACCTACCTACTGGAGTTAAAACCTATGATGTCGTATTGAGTGTTAGCTATATGCTCTAAGGTGTTATGACTCCAATGTGTCCTCCTGACCTCCTGTAGTAGTACAGGTCAAGCTTTCTAAAATGATTGTAATTGAATGAGATCAACGATTTTTTGTGAAAGTTGTGATGAGATTTTGACATTACAGTGTGTTGCGATGCGAGTTCGCAATATAATATGTGGCCGCCCTAAACTAAAAGTACGAGTTAGCTGCACGAGTGTAGCCCTAACCTGTCTAATCGATTTGATTTAAAATCACATGCTCTAATGAATTTAAAATCTTCAGCAGCGTAGCTGGAAATCCAAATGTCTGCATTGCTATCTCAAACTCACTTCATTTTAGCAGAACATGCTCCAGCAAGTTTCTAGGTTGAACTGTTCGGAATGTTTTGACATCAGGTGCCGTTGCATACTTAATGAGTTG
Source organism: Tuta absoluta (assembly GCA_027580185.1). Classification (NCBI taxonomy): domain Eukaryota; kingdom Metazoa; phylum Arthropoda; class Insecta; order Lepidoptera; family Gelechiidae; genus Tuta; species Tuta absoluta. The sequence continues at coordinate 5,019,730 of JAQAHW010000022.1, read as the reverse complement.
TGGTTTCTAAAGCCTGATATGATAGCTAGAGATACCTGCTGCAAACTACGACGCAGGTCTATTGATGGCTTCAATTTCAAAAGCAGGGGTTTATTTACGCTTAAGCAACAAAAACTTGCATTGAATAAAAACATGTAAAGTGACAATCTAAAAAAAACATGAAATATGAAATTATAAATAAAATAATTGAGAACATATGTTTTTGCAGCGTTACCAGAACTAATTAACGATATGGGGTAGTTGATGGGGGATTTCACACAAGAAAGAAAAGTGATTAACTTCGTCAGAAATGTTACCAGCATCAAGCTTACACACGGAGAGGTTGAGAAGGGCTGGTTCCGAAAAGAATAAAATACATCAGTTTCGGCAGTACCTAAGACCAACATTAACCAGCGGCGTTTAGGGTTTAAAGAGCTTGCAGCAATCACAGAAAGAAACGACACTGTTTTGGCACTGTCCCCTGTTGCAGCATAATGCAAATTTAAGAGGAAATTGCCCCTTCAGAGATGACTAAAGGTCAATAAACTGGCGGTAGTCACTACCAGCCATCCTCTTAAAAACGAATAACATTGAGGTTGGCTCGATTTAAAATTTTATAAGATCGCTTCAGGTTGAGTAGTTATCTTTAAGGCCCTGTTTTAGCCCGAAAAAGTAAGTCTCTGCATTTGCATTGCGCCAGAGAGAGAAGGCCAATCGTTGTGAACTCAAATACTTGTGTAATTTTTGAAGGCTTTTTTTGACATAGTAAACTACCGTAACTATGTCTTTTTCAGCAATTTGACTAGAAAAAGCATGTATCTAAATAGTAGCATAAACATTTGGTTATAATTTTGAAACTGTAGACATCTAATGAAATAAATTTTTTATATCAAGTGAAATTTGTCAAATTGTGTAACCGATAGTATCTGTTATCTGCTAGATCCTAGGCAATAACATATGTTTTTTCTGAATTTTATGAATGTAAAATTGTACACATTAAACCGGTTCAAAAATCGTGCCCGCGCGCTATCCCCCCGCCTTAATTCTAACTTAATTACAGTCCAGCCGAGTCAATTTTGAACGACTACTAAAACACCGCAGGGGTATGAAACTTCGTTTTTGCTGGACGATAAAAATCAAAAGAATAAAAAGCAAACAAATTTTGTCGCCTTGCCTTTTCGCAAATATGCACTCGAAAGACTCTACGAAATGGCATATTGACACCAGATGCTGTATTAGACTGCATATGAAATAACTGTCGCTGTGAAGAATTGAGCAAGTCTGGTCGAAAAACAGCAGCATAAGCATTAAACTACAACATGAAATTCGACCTATGCCTCGAAAGATTTTTATCAGTCTATCTGGATGCTATCCAAAAAAGTATGACTTCCATGTTTCTTGGCAAAGAACGCAAAATAACTTCGACGTTTCGACTTATAATTACTTCAGTATCCACTCATCAGTCAGAAACTGTATAGTTACTTCAAAAAGCTAAAAAAGTAAAGTAAATACCTACGTCCAGATAAATGGCCGTAGGTACTTATGAAGTACCTCATTGGCTACAGGCTACTCGGAAACTCCCTTACACCTGTGATCCTGACAAAGTTTGTCCTCTAAAGTAATTACGGTAACTCTGAAGTAATTTGTCAGTCGACGTAGGAGGTAGTCGCTCCTTCATTTGACCCACTGCCAAATAGACCCAGTGGGCCTTATTTGTGACTTTTGCATTTTCTTATTTAATCTGTAATACCTACTGACGAACAGGTGAATTTTGATACGGTCACTACACTTAATACTTCCGAAGCTTTTTTTATGTGTACTCAAATAAATAAAATTGGATTTTTACCGTGATACTTGTTTTAATTGAATTGTCTAATATTTTGGCCCAGTTGCATGGTTCATTATCCTCCAATCCACTTTGTCGAACGCTTTTTCTAGATCGATAAAAGCGATGTGGGTATCAAGGCTCAGTTCCATTCTTCTGTCTACGACTAGTCTAAGCGCTAAAATTGCCTCTCTGGTGCCTTTATTCTGCCTAAATCCATATTGATCTGGTCCGACGGTGTTTTCTGCAATTGTTCTTAAGCGATTTTGAATAATTTTTAAAAGTATCTTGGATGCTTGCGAAATTAAACTAAGTGTCCTATGCTCCTCACATTTCAGTGTATTTAATTTTTTAGGCAATGTTACTGTTTTACTAATTTTGAAATCTATTGGTAACTGTCCTGTATTATACATCTCCTTTGTGATTTCAAATATTATATCTAGTATAGGTTCACAGGTAGCATATTTGATCATCTCTATATATATTCTATCCTCTCCAGCTGCTTTACCATTTTGAATGCTTTTCAAAACTCTATCAAACTCTGATCTGAGAATAGTTGGGCCCAAATCTTCTTCCTGCACTGTATATTCCTGTTCTAGATCATCATTATTCAGGCCTATACCTTGGTATAGCTCTTCTATGTATCGCTTCCATCGTTCTAGAATATCGTTATTATTAATAAGTATTCTACCCTCTTCATCTAGAATTGTAGTGCTTTTAGTTTTTTGTACTTTATTTAAATCTCTTATAGCACTATAAGCTTTATCCATCTGTCCTTGATTCATGTATTGTTCTATTTTTTCACATAACTGTATGATATCCTTTTGTTTCCTGTCTCTACATTTTGTTGTAATTTGGTTTGTTAGTTTTTTGTACTGCTCTATACTACTATTGTCGTTTTTGTTTCTTATCAATCGCCTTTCTAACATGAGATCTGTAATGTCTTTGCTTAACCATTTCTTTCATAATAAAAAACACCTTTTTATCGCAAAAATAGCCGAATGAGTTAGGAAACGTCTTATAAAGACATACATTTGGAGCATAGCGTTATATGGGTGTGAGACGTGGATGATGACGCAAAGAGATAGAGAGAGGTTGGAAGCGTTTGAAATGTGGTGTTGGAGAAGGATGGAAAAGATCAGTTGGACAGAGAAGAAGACAAACGTAGAAGTGCTGGCACTGGTAGCGGAAGAGCGTTGTCTTCTGAAGACCATAGAAAACAGGAGAGGGAAGATGATTGGCCACTTGCTACGACACGACAGCTTCATTAAGAACATTATTGAAGGGAAGGTGGAAGGAAAGAGAGGCAGAGGTAGACCTAGACGCACTTACTTTACCCAGATAAAGGAAAAAGTCAATGTCATGTCGTATCAAGAGGTCAAGTCACTGGCGGAGAGGAGAGAAGATTGGAAGTTACTCCACCGACAAGAGTTTGACTCTTAAATTTGAAGAAGAAGAAGAAGAAGAAGCATGGTTCATATGATCACGGAACAGCTGATGTTTTGCGGGTGGGTAGATAGAGTCTTCTTATTATTGGTATGCATTTCTACATAGCTTCTTTCTACGATTCTATCGATCACTACCGGAACTCACTCAAAAGTCACGACAGTATGAATTCACAGTGTCCTCGCGTTTAATGTCGTAATATCACCACGATCACGATTTTTTGCACACTTTGATCACTGGATTCCACGCATTAGGTATTCATTACTTTCAAAATTTTTGTTCTTATTTTATACCCATCAAAATTCCCTTCTTCTTCAACTTTCATCCAAAACAGTCCATTGCCATTTTATTTTGTTGTAATCCGTTGAGATGCGGACAGCATTTTGTACCAAACTTTAACTTTAGTTTGTACCAACTGTTTTTGTCGGTGTGTTTATTTGTGACAGGTTCATTATTCAAAAGGTACATCCAATATCACAAATAAGACCCACTGGGTCTTATTGGAAGTGGGTCTAAGGGAACGATACGAAGGACGTAATTTTTGCTCGACACTTTAGTGTGATGCAATTATGCGAAGGACCCAAAATTGCTTTTGGGTTAGACAGCGATACTGACGTAAATATTAAAATGTTATGATGGTGTTTCGATTAGACTTTAAGTGCTTTTGAAGTAAATCGTTTAAGTGCTTGTACGCAGATTTATTAAAAAATTAACACGAAGACTTTTTAATGCAAAAAGTTTTTATACATTTGATTGTATGCGATAATAAGTAGTATATATGCAGTTCAATCAAACCTGTACGTTACGTATACGTATACGTTGTGAATGCATCAAAAAATTTACAATGTCCCATGTGATAAGGTAAAAGGCGACTAAAGTAGTGATGAATCCATGGAATAGGCAGCAGCTTTTCTTGTGAATACAACACCTTGCATTGCGCTCGCCAATTCGCCAGTCATGCGTGGTGAATCAAGATGAGTGACAAATACCCCCAATTGTTGGAGGTCCATGCCCAGCCGTAGAATTTTGTGACTGTTTAAGTTGCGATCTCGAATAACGAACAGACTTTTCAACGTATGGACTTAATGTGTATGACATACAATATGTATTCCATGGAATCTACGTTAAAATACCTACATTGTGTTACTAAACAAACTTTTAAAGCGTCTTCATAAGTAAAATTTGAATGAAGTTGCTAGAGCATATCATTTTTCGAAATCTGAAAAAAATATATTATGGTCCTCACATACAGAACTTGTTGCTGCCCCAGTGATTTTCTATGGGAGAACCAATTGTTTTTTCGTATTTCAAAATATTGAGAAAAATTTATCAGTTTCACCTCAAGAAAATGCCCTGAAAGTTTGTGCAGTCATTTCCACTGTTTAAAATCACTTACCTTTCACCAAAGTCAGGATACCAAGCGGCATTACCAGAATAGCCACCAGTAGATCAGTAATCGCTAGCGACATCAAGAAGTAATTCGTGACGTTCTGGAGTCGCCTCTCCCAGCATATAGCGAGACACACCAACACATTTCCAGCTGCAGTACACACCACTAGTACCAGCGCCACCAAAGCCCACCAGTTATTCACCACCACATCTTCACTCAAAGTCCCATTAGTTCCATTCAAATACTGGCTGAAATTCGTCTGGAGTGTGAAATTCAAGGCATCCCAAGTGTAAATCTCTGAGTTTGAAACTCGATCGAGGTCGAACTCATGCATTGTTGGGAGGTTTATTTTTCATGTTTGTTCGCTTGTTCATCTTATTTCGTAAATATGGCAGATTGTTAGAGGATCCATGATGGCGTCTCTTTAGTCGTTTGGGTGTGTTTGATGTAGCATCTGGAAAGATAGAAAAAGGAAATGTCAAAATGGCTTTATTTTCTGTATTGAAGGAAATGTTCTAAGAGTAGGTAGGGAATGCAATACCGGGATACCGGTATCCCGAAATACCAGAATCCCGCAAGTTTTTTGTATGGCTAATCCCGTTCGCAATTTGACGTGGGATTGCGGGATTGAAAGTTACGAAATTTATACGTAAGCGAGAGTTGATATCATAGCGCTACTGCGACCGAGCTGACTATTAATTTTGAATAATTCTTAAACTTAAAGCAAATTGATCAATTTAACGGTCCCTATCTCTTTTTTCGTGTGGGACACTGAGTCGTCCACGATTTAACGGTTTTCGAATTTAGAAGTTCTGACCACAAATCATTACAAACAGTATACAACTTTTTCTCGTGTGAAATCTGTGGAACTTACCCACTTTTTTTTAAAATGTCGTCACGAGTGTAAATTGTAGATAGCCACATGAAATGAAATGTATTTTCCATCAAATGTTTTAACAAATGTAATAACAAAAGTAACAATTCTATGTAATGTAATATTGTTTTATATGATTAAGTAAGTGCCCCATTCTGGATATAAAAATAGCAGTTTATGTAATGCAATAGGTTATATCATATTTTCTTCAAATACTGTTCCCAAAAATTACTGTAAAAAAGACAAAAAAATACAATGGCACTTTAAATAACCATGTTTTCAAATATTTTTTTAAGAATATGCGCGATTCTGTAAATACTGAGATTTCACCCGGGCGACATTATTACCCAATCGCACAAAAACTGGGATTCAAATTTCGTTGCGGGAATGTATTCTCTTGGAAGAATCATGTATTACGCTAGTAACACACTTGTAAGTATCATTGATTTTAAATATAAGTATAAACTTAATGTTATTATCATCATAGTTAAATTTCGACTAAAACGTATTATAACTATGTAATTGTGCTGAAAAGTGACTCAAATGACTGTGCCTTAACTTAAACATTAATCTTAGTAAAGAGCATAAGTTAATATTGAACAAACTCTTCGACCAAATGAATTCATAATCAGGCCATCTTATTAAACATTCTCTGGCAGAATGAAATATTAAATCAATCCCGAAATATTCGTATAGTTAAATTTAGTAGTAACGGTGTTATAACAAACCGTTTAAACAGTGTTTTACTTAGTTTTTCATACGATATGACGTTGTCATACAGTTAAAGCCATGTCTAACTGTTTTTGTAAGGTCAAGGTATTTAGGTTTTACAGTATACCCATTTCTTTGGATTTCTCTACAGTACAAGTCAACAATAATTAAAAATAGAAATGCTATTTCTAGTGATGGAATTTAGAAGTTTCTGTTCGTTTCGTGAATAAATTATTTATGAAACGAACAGAAACTTCTGAATTCCATCACTAGAAATACCAACCATTCAAATTAACCCGGTCGGCTGGAACAATTTGTATGGATCCAATTTTTGTTTACAGGGTGTAAGGAAAAGAACTGCATTCTTGTCAAGGAATAAACCAGCTTATGAAACTGAAATTGCTTTGTAAGCTAAAATTTGAATTCAGAAGACAAGACAATAACTACTGAATATTCTGCCTGTGCAAGTCGTGATTTCTTTGGGGAATTCAACATTATACCTACCTGCTCCTGCGAAAGGAGTGATGCATTGGGGAAACCTATTTTCTAGACATATTGTGTTTTAGAGAAAAGAGTTTTGAGAAATTGTGGTGATTTATCAATGTCGCGGTTTAACAGCATTGCAGAGAAGGAAATAACTGAGTAGTAGATACTATTAGCAGTAACTTAAGCTGAGGGATTAACTTTAACTGGTTATTTATATTAACTGTTTGATAAACCAGAGTGATGTTGATACCTGAAATAGCCTATTTGAAGTGCACCTGAGCTATCAGCGGGTTTATAACTATCTACTATTATAATATTGAACAGGTAATCCTAAGTTAGGTTAATGCCTATGTAACCTTGCTCGTTTGCACACGTGCCGTACAATATTGAGGTAAGTATAACAACCACGAGGGAAAAAAACGGGTGGCAGTGCGGGAGTATGTCTCCTTCTACTTGCAATTTGATCCTTCGTCAGTAGCACGGGATCGATAAAATACCGCTGAATCATGCAGTACGTGTAAAAACCATCTGATAGCACCTAACTAGTACTTAGCCAACGTTACAGTCTACGTGATACGCAAATGCATTTTTGAAGTTGAACAAATGACTTCACTTTACTCTACTGAAAATAAAATTAAGGTTTCAAAGAGTTATTCAAGTGAAATGCCTCGATACTTTTTATAAATTGCTAGAAAACATCTCAATAATTATGCAAAAATACACGGTAAAGTCCAAGTGTCGGGGTGTAAGGGACACTGTAACAATAACTTTGTAAAAAAAAAACATGAATATCTAGCAACCACTCAGACTAGTGTTTAATCAGATTTTAATCTGAATGAACAATGCATATTTCTTTCTCTTATTGTAATGTATCTATTTGCAAACGTGATCGGAGCATAAAACTGAACAATTACTGGCTTTGTTGCTAAACGAAAAGTAAAAACCAATCTCCTAAGAAACTATATCAGAATCATAAGAAAATAATACTTTTATCAATAAATATGTCACATTCACAGTAAAATGTTAGAATGAGGAATTTGGCCGAATTCCTAGGATTTGGTCCATACGCCGAAATATGGAAAAACCGTAGACTTTATTTTACCATCGCCCTAAACAAATGAAAGAAAATCGCACCCCTTTCACTTAGCATCACGTGGCACCACTCCCAAGTTAAATCAGTAAGTGAAGAAATACCTTCATGACAATTTTTAGCTTCCTAGCTTGATGAGCAAGGTCGAGGCTTTTCTTACAACCCTGCTTATACGGATCACAAAAGCTACTCTGTTTACATATGAATAGTTTATGAACTAAAAGGGTTCCCTTTGACCATCGCTATTAGGTACATATGTCCACTTTAGAAGGCTCTTATGTCTTACATAAAAAATTAATGCCAATAGATCCCAAAGGCAAAGCAACTTGTGTTTCGATAACATTATAACAGCCATTACAAAGGGAAAGGCTTATTGTTATGGCCCCGCATTTTCGGACACACCAAGTCCTCCATAATTTATGAGAAGCATTGCCGGAGATGACTCAGTCCCTTATTGCCACTGCCCCAGTTCGTCATACACAGGGTGTAAGGGACAGCCCTCCGAATACTGATAGGGTGCATTAAGACCATTAAACTGAACAATTTCCCGTAAGAAAACTATATAGCAGCAGTCAGCTGATCGTGATTTTGTATGGAGGATTGAATTTTTTTTGTCATTTCCTGACATTTGTTTGTTTGGGGAAAGTTGTTCAGTTTCATGGTCTGTTTGCACTCTTCAGTATTCGGAGGGCTGTCACTGACACCATCATATTTTTTTTCATCCAGCCAATAATGATAATAATTTATGAATTATTTTTCGTTGCGGTGCATTACAGGTTTATAAGAGATTTGTCTGACTAGTACCATCTTTAAACTCGATGGACAATGCAGTAAACGAGTTGAGTGGAGGCCACGCGTCGGTAAGCGATGAACATGAACTACAGAGAACGGCTGGTAGCGACTGGATGGCGAAAACGGGAGATCGTGCCTTGTTGAGTATCCTGGGGGAGACCTACGTCAAGCAATGGACTGCTGTAGGTTAATGTGATGGACCAACTTTAGAAGCTTTAGGTAGATTGTGGCAAACCGGGACACGTTTTTAATGTGTATTGAAACGGGACCGTGGCGAACTAGGCCTGAAATCCCCCAGATGGGTAAATGGTGATAATCGTAAAACGTTGGCCACTACGTACGGGCGGGTGGGAATCGGTCGTGTGGGAGTTGATGCCTACGTACAGTGTTTTTGGCCATATTTTCTAGCCTATTACAGGCCTGTGTGAAAATCATAATACTTTTCATAGGAATGGGTCATCAGGAATAATGTCTACACGGTGTAGCGCCCAGAGTTGTCTGCAGTTTGTGAGATTGTTCTTTATGTATATTGGGATAAAAATTCGTAATAAAGATAGTTTTGTGCCTCAGAAGGCGCGTTTAACCATAGATCCCGGTTGCTATGTATGAGTTCTTAGACGGTATTTTATAACCACGACGTGGCTTGATAATAAAAGTGGGTGGTTGAAAGACTGACACTGGGATTCTCCGGGATGATCATCGACTCAGTGACCCGCATGTTTAAAATAAGTAGCACAACCCGTAACCCTTAAACTGTAACACCAAAAAAGCTGATCGTTTTTCAACAAAAAAGCCCGATGTGGTCGTTAAGGTTAAATGTAAGGGTATCTATAGGGTAGTCAATAGGGTTCGGCTGAGATAACCGTTTTATCAAACGGCTTCAAGGTAGGGTTATGTTATGATGTTAAAAGATTAGATTCAGGTAGATAGGTAAGAACATAACCTTTGTAGATGGGAAAATGTTATTTTGTTGCATAAAAAACTATTAATGTAGACTGTGGAACTTCGGAACATTTCTTCTTCTTTCCCGATCGGTCTTCTTTCGGGTGGAATGTATAAAATACGAAAACTAAACATTGATGTCATATTTAAAATATAACTTTTTGGTCCCAAATTGAGGAGAAGGCGCGCATGGCGCCTTTTCAGATTGTTCACTAAGTATTCGCGAGAATTTTCCTCACACACACATGCACACCAACGTTTACAGGAATCTCGGACAAACTCAAATTCACAAAGAGTGATGTTGCCACGCACGTTATATTACGATCTTATATTGAAATCAACTCAGAACAATATTACATACTCGTATTAAATCAAGCCGTATTACGTTATCGTATTAAATCTACGTTCGTGTATTGAAACGTAAAATTAAAAACACGTTTATCATGGAAACTTGCATTGTTAGATTATCAATTTCTCAGAGGTTGTTATAGTCTTGATCTTGACAAGATCTACATTTCAAATGACAGCTTTCAAACTAAAAACTTGTTTAACTCACAAACTAAGCATGTTAAATTCCCAGCTTTTTAGAGGAAGTTGTAGATCCTGACAAGATCTCAGATGACAGCTGCCAAACATGAAAATTTAAGTTGACTAGCTGTTCTTGACATTCTACCACTGTAGTATTTTTCCACTAAAATAACAATTACTTATTTACCTTTTAGACTTTTGTATTCTGCTACTTTGGCGCTTACAAACGGTAACACATTGGTTGCACCTTTGACAATTTGCGACTGTCTTATTTTTATATCTTTGATATTTGGCAACGCTAACGTGCTTAAAGGGCAAAAAAGTTTTTTACATACACACATAACAATCGTACAAACTATAACCGACTTTACAAATTTTGTAAGTTTTTCCCTCAAACTGCATACACTGCTTATATATCCCTTACGAGGTAGGCAGACCGTTAACGGCAGTAAAACGGATATTAACACCACGTCTGACAAAAGATTGAGGGTCAATCAGATAACTGTGTGTCACTATAGAGACAGGTTGTCAGCCCATCGCCTAAAATTGCAAAACACATCTAACCCTCGAGTCACTTTGTCGCCTCTTACGACACCCATGGGTACGAAATGGGGTGATGCTATTCTAAACCGGCATCACACGGCATATAAGGTGCCTGCATCTGTACCGGAATATTAGTTTGCTGGATATATTCTTGTAACTTTGCGACACAGATACCTAACCTTCTTAGTTTTTGTCACTAAGAGTTGCCATTATACTTACTTGAACTAACTTGTTACAAAGTCACATAGAAACTGACCTACCTAAGAGTGTGTTTCCATTTCCATTTTGAAGTTTTATCACTGGTCTAGAATGTTGCATGGTAATTCAAGAAACGTATGAAATATACACAATTTTCCGAATGACCCTCAAACGTTTGTCAGACGCGGCGTAAATGTCCGTTTTTTGCGGCCGTTTACGCTCTGCCTACCCCGCAAGGGATAAAGGCGTGATATATGTATGTATGTATGTATGTATGTATGAAATATTCTCCATACACACATTTTACGGTCCCTGAATTGAATCACAAATAGAAAAATGTATGCAAAAATAATGAACGATAAACAAGAAGGAAAACAATGAAAATAACAAAAAAAAACTTTTACTTTAATCGGCATTGTGAACGATTGTTATCTGTAATCTTACCAAATAAAAACGTATCGATAAATTTTCTAAATTTGAAAAAAGTTTAAATACCAAAACATAGCTTTTAAAATTCAAGCCGGAAAATATGTCAACAGGTATCCACTAATAACAAAGGTCGCAATATAAACACGTTCAAAAACCTTTCCAGCTCATGACATAATTTTGTCGGCAAACACATTGCCTACTATTTTAATTTGGATGATTCTACCTATTCTGACCTATTTTCAACCAATTTCTGTACACCTATATCGCGTATTGACAGTGGATACAAGCACACGCTTTGCAGTCGCACAGATGTTTATCGGCTTAAATACGAGGCCGAAAACTTCTGGGCTTCACGCTAGATAAACGTTCTACATAGTCATGTAGAACATTGTTTTACTCTACAACACATTTAAATGCATGTAAGCTAATACATACACATACACATATATCACGCCTATAATTCCTTGCGGGGTAGGCAGAGCATAACATAAAAAAAATATTTGAGGGTCACCAAGAAAATTGTGTATCGCCATAGTGACAGGTTGTCAGCCCATCGCCTAAAATTTCAATACACACCCTCGAGTCCCTTAGACGCTTCTTACGACTCCCAAGGGCAAGAAAAGGGGTGATACTATTCTAAGCCGGCATCACACACACAATGTAAGTTAATCCTTTACAATTATCTAATACAAATTCAAATAATGAATTTTTCAAAATAAAAAACATACAGTAAGAAAAATATAAGCACTCTATTCTAATATTAAACCTAGGTACTTACACAAAAGTAAGTAGAGCATGGAAAAAACGCAGTGCTGATTTTAAGCCCAACCTTAGTCAATTTAAATTTAAAAAAGACGGATTAAACCATGATATGATATTAAAAATAAGTGGGGTTAACATATAATTTTTTTTAATATGTTAATTGACAATGATTTGTCAATTCGTGACAAATAACCGCAATAATGGTATTAATTCTTTATGGGACATCGAATATTTTCAGATTCTTTTCGTAGGTCTCTAACAAAATTTATCTAGCTTGCATAGGTTAATACTCAAGAAACTTTTAATAAAAAAATATATAAATAATTTACCACCAAAACCCATTCGATTTTAAAACATAATTATGTACAACCAGATTTCAAAATCTATTAAATTGCTATTTCCCTCAATTGTATATGATTTTGAAGTTTTGCTTATATCAATCAAATTTAAAAGGGCCTATTGTTAATGGTTAAATTATCATACCAAAAATTTATTTAATTTCAAAACTGATAAATTTTATAGATTTTACTCGTTTTTTTTTTGTCAAATCTTTATTTTAAGTTCGAATCTTAATCTTGGGGAATACTCTCAGAAGCGCAACTTTACAGTGCGTAACGGATGCGTCTGTCAAATTGTTTGACCACCGTACCGCACCGTAAACTTGCCGTTGCCATATTTGTAACGGAATTAGTTAGGTATTTCGGAATTTTCAATTTCTTTTCATCTGACAAACGCATGCGTTACGGTACGTTAAAAATACGCAGCGACTTACGACAAGCGGAAAAATCCCCTAACGGAACCGGTTTTGCGACAACTCACGATAATTCTTAATTCAAACCCGCAAAGTAGCCGTTATCGTTCGCTTAGATCAGAAAAAGCTAAGAAAAACACGGAAAAGAAAGCAATTGCCTATTGTATCGTTTTCTATTCCATTTGTATGGAAAATACGTAAACCTATTCTCAGTTGAACGGGCAAATAGACGGTGCTTTGTCTTGTTTAAAAAAATGTACGAACAAAGGAAAAACGGTGAAAAGAAAAACAAGCTTGTATAAGTTCAATCTAAAACAAACTCATTTCTTTTCTCATGCTAGAGTTTATATACTGTTTTTGAAACTCTGCTTTACTTAAACTACGATCATACCTAGTATTAGTTCCTTCTTGTTACTGTGTAGTAATGAGGTGTAGTATTTTTATGCCATGTGATGCCGGCTTTGAATAACATCACCCTATTTCTTTCCCGGGGCATCGTAAGAGGCAATTAAGGGAACCATAGGGTTACATGTGTATTGCTATTTTAGACGATGAAACGACAACCTGTCTCTATGGTGATACACAGTTATTTGAATGACCGTTATGTTATGTTTCATATCTGAGATCACAATAAATAATAGAGCAACTAAATAGGCAATAAACTATGCCATTAGTGCGACTTTGATGCTTAGCTCATATAACCTAACCTAAATTGGGACGCAACCAGGTACTATCAGCAGCACTTCAACTAAGTCATTGCAGAGATCAATACCTATTCTGTTTATGCTTTGTATCTGTATGATGACCAATATGACGTATTATTTTCTTAAATCCGTCACTCAAATATTATAGTTTATAAATATATGAATTTGAATATTTTCCTTTTGCAATCATTTCAAACCTATTTGACTAAATAGTATTTTGTAAAGTATTTCTATTTATTAATTATTTAAAGTAATTGTATTGCAACGGAATATCTCATGCACAAGTTTTTTGTCTTATCTGACAGGAAAATCAATACCATCAAAAGCTATAAAAATTGACATTTTTGGTACAAAATGTTATATTATGCTTTCATCGAGTTTGTAGGGTCTAATTGATCATTAAGATTATACCGAAAAGGACATTCTAAAATAATATTTGCATTAAGATATATATCTTAAATATTTTCGTAAAGGTACGCTTGTTCTCAAAAATATTTAAAATACCTACCCAAATCGAGTCAAAAGTAATAAATCAAAAATCCAATAACAAAAACTTAATTGCCAGTTGCGGTGTACACCATTTAATAGTTTTATAATTTAATCCTCGCTGAAACGAAGCTAATAACTTTCAAACTTTAGTCGATAAGGATTCGGTTAAACTGTCGGTAATTTTAGTTTTATTGATGGATTTTACAAGAACTTTATTATGCAAACCAGACACGGAACCAGTTTGTCCGATGAATAAAGTTTCCTGAACACAAAGTTTTGTATTTGCATTGAAAACTAGCTGAAAAACCAACAAAGGGGTACATTGGAATCAACGTTTTGTTTGTAGAGTCAGGTTTCAACCGATGCATTAAATTTTGTTATTATAAATTAAAAAAGCGTGAAATTATTGTACTTGTGAGCGATAACAAAAACTCAAGACGGGCTGGTGTGAAATAACTTTACCTAAGGCACGTAGGTAGAGATACGAAAAAAGAAATTACCTACCATACAAAATAGCTGATTAGGTGATTTAGATTACTATGGAAACTCAGAATATTTTAATCATTTTTCGACATATGTTTCTTGGAGACAGTTGTTCCTTATCACCAGCCTGTTCTTAGTTTTCGCTAAAGGCCGCTTGTAAAATTTCACCTAATATTACTTGCAATAACAATCTAAAATAACTAAAGAAAATTTTGTTCCCCAAATACTGACCAAGATGATCACTCATTCATTTTATTATCAAGGAAACCAAGACAAAAAAAATGAACTCTGGTGTCAATGATTTTAAACCCCCAAAGAAAAAACCAAAAAAGTATAAGTTTCACTGGTAAATTTGTCTGTGCGCATGTAGCTCCTAAACGGATAAAATTCGTAGAGAGACCGCCAAGTAAACAAAATAAGTAAAAACTTTTAGATAAATCTTAAGAAATACTCGAATGAAATGAATTGATGACATTTCCAACGTACTCGTAGTAATATGTTTATGCTTTGTAAACTTCTTACCTATTTTGTTGGCCACGCGATGAATTTAAGACTATTGGTTTACATTATTATATTAAATAATTCATTTTTCTTAAAAATAGACGTGCGTTGCGACAATGTTAAAAATATTTTTTCCGTACGATTTGACGTTGTCAAACGGCCTAAACAATGTCTAACTTTTTTGTTATAACTCGGCGTGACCACGGAACCAATATAAAAACTTTATACTTTCGATAAAAGTGGAAATATAAAGAACCCTGTCCTGTGAGGGAAAGGATCATATTGTCAATCACTTTGTGAAAACTGACGGTTTAACGTAATCCCTGTAACAGACAGACGAAAGAGAATTTTCCAGAAAGTGGCGATAAAAATACCTAGGTCAGAAAAAAATTTAAGCCATCGATTACGGACGGAGTCTACGGAGTGTTGAGTCATGGATTTTCTGATTTGTGTGAAATTTGCAACTTGCGTGAAAACTTGTTATTTTCAAACATTTTTTTTTTAAATTATGTGACTAGATAGGTATATCAGTAGCATATCAACCTGCCCGTTTAACAGATCAACTTATTCCGGTATTTAATACATTACGTGCCGTGTGATGCCGGCTTAGAATAGCATCATCCCATTTCTTTTTCGCGGATGTCGTAAGAAGCGACTAAGGGATTTTAGGGTTTTATGTGTAACACAATTTTAGGCGACAGGCTGACAACCTGTCAATAGCGTTGATTTTTTTGAAACGGACGATATTACGCTCTGCCTGTATGTGTGTATTACAGTTATTAAAAACAACAGTTATTGTAGATCCCTTAAATGGATAGATGGCTGTAAATATACGCAGGTGAAATCCAAATCTATCCGGCTTTACAAATTTGCCGTGCCGCGCAATAAGCTTTGGCAATAAACATTTCACTATGACTGTGTTTATTGCCAATAGAGTTCCGGCATACCGAAGGTTTATCCATGCGACAAAAATGGCGGTAATGTGTAGGGGTCTAGCTGCTGGCAACTTAAACATTAATTTTCTGGAATTTACCCCTAAAATGAAAATAAGTAGTTGAATAAAAAAATGAGAATATGTGGGACGGTACTCCACAAGCCCCGGGTTCAATCCCCGGCCAACGCTATAATTTTTTCGATTTCTTTATGAAAATAATATAGCAATGTGAGTGAAAAATAAACCATAATTCATTTAATCCAAAATAATTTGAAATATTAATAATGTCACAGATTAAGTTACCGCAAAATACATTAATAAAAAAGAAATTTTCTCATGTAAAAAAACACCTTCGCAGAAAAAGGATAGGCTACGTTAAAAAAATGGATGACGTAGCGATTCCGCCGTCCCGGGGGGCTGTTCATGTTATCTAACAAATTGCTCGTGTGCCAACTCGAGCTTGCGTCGACCCGATCATATTTTAATAACCTACTTTTCTATAGGGCTGCGTGTTTGCTCTAAAAATTGAAATTTGGACAGGGCGGAAGTTTTACCCACAACTTTTAAAAAGGATTGCCTTGCCGGTTCCATGCATCCGTGAAACACGAATTAAGCTTATTTGCGGATGTCGTACTCTGTAAATTATAGGATGATTCCCTTGACATTAGGTAGCTACAGAGGAAACCAAGTGTAAGTGAAAAGGACAAAAAGGCCGTGTGATGCCGGCTTAGAATAGCATCACCCCATTTCTTTCCCGTGGGAGTCGTAAGAGGCGACTGGGGGACTCGAGGGTTTGTGTTGCAATTTTAGGCGATGGGCTGACGACCTGTCACTATGGCGATACACAATTTACCGAATAACCCACAAATATTTGTCAGACGTGGCGTAAATGTCCGTATTTTTGCGGCTGTTTACGCTCTGCCTACCCCGTAAGGGATTATAGGCGTGGGATGTGCATGTATGTGTATGTGTGTGTATGATACAAATTAGCCAATATACCTCTATACATAAAATCTATATAAAATAACTGGACCAATTAAATTTTATTTTACCACTAGAAAAGAAAGGCTATGGCGGTTCTCCGACTATGACGGACTGACAGACGTGTTTTTAACGCATTCGTTTGTCTAATGCAAGGAAATTTCGAATTCCATACAAAAACCAGATACCATGGCACACTGTAACGCATTTGATTTCTGGTATTTGATAAAACGCATCCGTCAGGATTCACCTTAAATTGCAGGAAACGATATTTTACTCTATAAAAAAACACAGCTTTTGAGTGGAACAACTCAAAAAATTACCTAAGTCAATTAAGGTACATCAACATTTTATGACAAAGTCTGTTCGCTAGTTAGTATTGTATCCTATTGCATTCTTAGATTCCAATCCTATCTAACTTATATATATATATATATATATGTATTTATACTTATGTATTATAATCTGTATTTATTTATAATATTATATATTGTAGTATCTATACATATAATAAAACAGAAACGAAACCAATTCTGTACATGAAATAGATTCAAAAAAGGGTTCTTGCTTCTAATTGTGTTCAAGATACAGATATCAAAACAGAAGCAAAATAATTTTTTGTCTGTTTGTCTGTTTGTCTGTTTGTCTGTCTGTATGTTTGTTATTCTTTCACGTAAAAACTACTGCACAGATTTCTACAAAATTGTATACTGTGGTAGCTTATTACCCGGGTCAACATCTAGGATACTTATTACCTCGAAAAAATCTTTCATTCCCATGGTAAAACACAGAAACTGGTTCCGCAAAGCGAGTACCGATTTTTTTTCCAAAAAAATAATATAGATGTCGCTGTTAGTTTTGTAAAACGCGGTATTGACTACGTATTGACATACGATCTGAACATCTAAACGACCTAACCAAATAAAAAACAAACAAATCACACATTTAATCCTTGCGGGGTAGGTTGAGCGTCAACGGCCGTAAAAATACTATCGCTATTGCCACGTCTGACATATATGAGGGCCGTTTAAACTATTTCAGAAATGTTTCGGACTTTTATATACCTACTTTGACCTTTGGTCATGGTCAAGGTATGTGATGAATGTTAGATGCATTGTGATATTTTCTTGAGTTTGCACAACTATTACTCATCACAATAAAATAATTTTAAACGGATTTAAGTTGTGTTTTCTTTGGAAACGTAGGAATTGTAAAATCCAAAATAAACACAACTTAAATCCCTTGAAAATTGTTTTATTGCATTGTGAAGATAAATTGTGATTTGGGTAAAATTAGTTAATATTTTTACCATCACAAGAGGCCGTAGGCCTGAGTTGAAGGTTTTAATAGTTTTAGTTTAAACTCGACTTCTCTACGTGTAACCGAGATAGTGAGTCTTGATAGACGGACGAACGGACAACAAAGTGAGTCAACCTATATTGCAGCCGGCCGTAGACCTATTTACCTATATAGTTTTTATTTTAACTCGATATCTCTACGCATTCCCGAGATAAAGCGTCTTACGAGCCGGATGGACGGACGGACGGACAACAAACTGATCGTATAAGGGTTCCGTTTGTTTGTACGTTTCTTTTTGAGGTACGGAACCTTAAAAAATATAAATACCTTCATTAGTTATAATCAAAAATTTTAGAGTAAAATTTGTTTAAAATTACTTCATAGATGTCGCTGTTAGTTTTGTAAAACCCGCTAATGAAATGTTTTCTCCAAAATTATATAACAAAGCCACTGACAGGCTACGGGTTTTCCAAAAACTAATAATAATGCCGTGTGATGCCGGCTTGCAATAGCATCACCCCATTTCTTTCCCGTGGGAGTCGTAAGTGGCGACTAACCCATCGCCATAGTGACAACCTGTCACTATGGCGATATACAATTTTCCGTTCCGAATGACCCTCAAATATATGTCAGACTTGGCGTAAATGTCCGTTTTTTCGGCCGTTTACCCTCTGCCTACCCCGCAAGGGATAATAGGCGTGATATATGTATGTATAAACTTGGGCAACGGATATTCTGATAGATTGTTTCTTTAAAGATAAATCTTTTTTTTGTGAAGCGGCGCCACTATCGAGGTCGTTCACGGTTACACTCGCCTTAAATTTTTTTGACCTCAGCGATACTTGCAGCGATCAGAAGGCAAGGAAGGATTGCACTTGCTGTAGTATCTTCAAGTATCACTGCCACGCTGCTTTCAGGAGAGAAAACGGCGCATACAACTTTCAAAATACCAATCGATTTGGACACAAACGATACTCCAGTATGTGCTGTATCACGTAACAGTGTCAAGGCAAAGGTTTTCTGATATTGTTGTCTGGTAGTTATGTGACCACTAATGCCGGCTTAGAATAGCATCACCCCATTTCTTACCCGTGGGAGTCGTAGGAGGCAACTAAGGGATTCGAGGGTGTGTATTTCAACTTTAGGCGATGGGCTGACAACCTGTCACTATGGCGATAGGTACACAATTTTCCGAATGACCCTCAAATATTTGTCAGACGTGGCGTAAATGTCCGTTTTTGAGGCCATTTACGCTCTGCCTACCCCACAAGGGATTAAAGGCGTGATATATGTATGTATGTAGTTATGTGACGAGTGTACGATGGCCAACAAAAAAACGGTAGAAGCTATGGATAGGACTTTGAAAGACATACGCAGAGATAATAGGGCCATGGGCCATATCACTGTTCTTTTTTCCAGTGACTTTTGCCAAACACTTCCAGTTGTTACACAAGCTTTATTAAAACTCGGCAGAGGTACTTTACCAGAGGATAACGGTCAATTGAAATTGAAATTGAAATTTAAATTTAAATTCTTTAGGTATTCAATGTAGGATAGTATTATCATATCACTAATTGACGTCATGAACCGTCA